>CP125850.1:24111146-26801372 GCA_030408175.1 Trifolium repens
CACAGTTGTCCCCAGCATCACAAGATAATGTTGAAAACCAAGAAGTATGGCCTCAGCTGCATAAGAATGCCCCCAAATTTCACATCAAATTTAGTATGAAAAAGAAAAAACAGATGTATCGGTCAAATCATCATTCTTCAACGACAAAAAGCCTTAGAGAATATTGTCATTAAAATTTAAAATTCACTCTATTTAGCACGGGACAAAATATTGTCCAAATTCAACAATATGAACTAATAATATTAGTTTAGAAGGAAAAAAAAATATTAGAATTAACCAATAAAATGTTTGCAAATTATTACATCATGGAACAAAAATAGAAGTAGCATCAAAATAATTTGTGAAGCACTCAATCTGTAATATGAAAATAACTAGGAAGAGTCTCAATGCACATGTAGAATTACAACATCACTAGAAAAGACAAACCAAGAAGTTGAAAAAAAATTCAATCAATTGGAAATAGGACTCCAAATTGGTTCATAAAAATCCAAATTAGAATAGTCAGACTTAACTTAAGCAGACCCTTTTGGCCAAAGAAAAATTATAAGGCAAATATATTTTTTTCCTAGAGGAAGAGCCCCGATAATCCAGAGTTCGGCTACGAGGTAAGTAAAGTCTGGTCAATAATTGTTTCCATCAGAAATTACACTTGGGTTAAGGGAGCTCATGAATTTATTGATAAAGGAATCTTTTTCCCCTTATTTCCTCTTCCTCCACATGCCTTGCTAAATATAGAATTATAATTCAATTAATTTATTTAAATTGAATATTTTTTGTTCATAAACTCATGAAACCAACTAAAAGGAAAGAATTGAAAGAAAGACACTTTACACAATTGGATAAAAAGATAACATTGACAAGCAAATAAAGTAACCATAAAAGAAAAAAATACATTCTTTAATTAAGAATCAGGTTCAAAGAAAGTTAAGAAATTGAAATGAAACTCACGCCAAGGTGGAGGACTTGTTATGCAATAAGAAACATTTGGTAGCTGATCCTTTGGTGGATGTGGTTGTGGCTCATCTGCTTTTGGTGCCGGAGCTCCTCCACCACCACCTCCTGCCATCACTTTCTTCCTTCACTTCCTCCTACAGAGTCTCTACAGTTAACTGTAACAATCAATAAATCAAACCTCAAATCTCACTCATACCAACCACAGAAAGAAAGAAACTTTTTTTAAGATAACAATGATAGAGTAACTGTGAGTGTGAGACTAGAAAAGAGTTTGTTTTGATTTTGGAAAGTAAAATAGTGACAATAATTGCAAAGTTTAACAAAGAAGAGAAGAAAAAAAGTAGTACCTTTTAACGATGCTTCTTTTCAGCTATGAACCGTGAAAAGATAGAAACATAAAAAAATGTTTATTTTTAGTGAAAGACAACTCAGAAGGTGGTGTTTGTAGCTCTAGGGGAGTGTTTGTTTGTAGAGTGTGTCAAGTAAAGCAGACTCCAAAACAAAACAAAGGGTATGTTGAAGATTTTCAGAAACGATAAAGTAGTACACAGGAAATGGAATAAATATTCTCTCTCTTTACTTCACTTTATTTTAATTTTTTATGTATGCTTTGATAAAAAATTGCGGATAGTAATAAAATAACTTATACGTGATGAGCTTGTAGTGGATAGCTTATAAGTTAGTTTTTAGCTTATAGCGAATAAGTTGGCTGATTGAATTTGTAGTGTTTGATAAAATTAGCGGTTTGATTAGCTTATAAGTATGAAATGATATAAAAATCTTGTTTAATTAATATTTAATTTATTTCAAGTAAGATGATAGAGGTAAAATTAGAAAAAAAGATAATAAATTATAAGCTCATAAGCTACTTGAAATAGCGTTTAGAAAAATAAGCTATAAGTTAGTAAAATAAGCTATAAGCTTTATTTTAAATTGTTAGGATAAATCAAATAGTATCATCATTAATGTAATTGTAGTGATTAATCTATGGTGTTTTATGAAACTCAAATGGATAGTATTCGAAATTTTGGTTAAACTATAAGAAATGTATATATTTTATCTAAAAAATAGTGTAATGTTACACTGCATTCTTTAAAGCTGTTTCGAGCAAAGTGACCAAATATTAGAAAGTGTGTTCTGACAATCAACATGTTTTTATATTATTAGCATTTCATATTTTTGAATTTCCCGTAAACATTTTGAAAGGAATTTAAAATGTCATATATAATAATATTATATCGTTTAGATCTATGAATATAATTTTTTAAAAATTAAATTTTATTATATAAAAATATTTAGCAATGCAACCTACTATCCAATCTATTGTTTATTTATATGTAATTATTTTATAAAGATTTCTAATGTTTCACTTTTTATATCTTTCTACTAAAATCTAGAACTAGAATAATTTGTTTTCTCTGTCTAGGTGAATGCAATTATGCAACCACACGAGTTATTATATTAGGAAATCTATCCTTTCATGTTTAACATTCAATTATGTATACTAAATAAAATTCGTGTATATCTAGTCAAAATTAAGAAAACGTTCATTTATTTAAGTTTGAAACATCATTTTCACATTTAATATGGTGTTAGTTTATTTACCTACTAGTATTTTTATGTTGTTGTTCGGTTTGGGTAGTGACATTATAGAAGGAGAAAAAGTGAGGCCCCGTGGAGTGGATGAGTGTGATGGTTGTTGGATAGCAATTGGATTGTATTGTAGACCGACAATGAATGAATAAGAATTGATTAAGAAGGTAAATGAATTAATTCTACTGAGACTTCCAGTCAAAACTGAGAAACGGTGTGGAAAACAGCTTCAGCATAAATAACATAGCTAGCTGGAACTTTGTGACTTGTCCAAACGGTACCGTGTGAAACTTATCGTTTACTTTCGCTGCTATACCATAGTAGTGTCAACTTCTACTTCTTTCCTTCTAAAATTAATTAACTACATTCAAATCAAAATGTGTTTCGAAATATATTCATTTTTCAATGTAATATTAGTATAATAAGATGATTATTGTATATTGTGAAATGAGTTTTGTTATAAAATTATTTGTTACTGTAAGATTGCTTTTTGTTGTATAATTTTATTTTTTTGATAAATGTCAGTCTTGTATCTAATATTTCATGGGCCTTAGGTAAAAAAAATAAACTTATTTTATTTAGATATTGTTTGGCCTGACTTATTTTAGATATTTTTACTTAATAAAAGAAGAAGTTAGATCAAACAGATTTTCAAAAAATTGTGGATAGAAAAAAAGTTGTTTAATTGTTATGAGTAAAATACATAGATAAATGACATTTGAAGCTAAAAAATACAACAATTAATTTCAACACTTTAACTGCGGAGGATAATGCTGTCCTGTTAGAACCGTTTAGCGAAGAAGAAATTAGAGACACCGTATGGAGCTGTGATGGCAATAAGAGTCCGGGTCCGGATGGTTTCAATATCAATTTTTGGAAAGCTTGTTGGCATATAGTGAGGCAGGATGTTATTGCTTTTTTCAATGATTTTCACAAAAATGCTATTTTACCAAAGGCATTCACAGCGTCGTTTCTGACTCTTATTCCGAAGAAAGATCATCCGCGAGGTTTTTTTGACTACCGTCCTATTTGTTTGATTGGGAGCATCTATAAACTTCTTTCTAAAGTACTAGCAAATAGATTGAAAAAAGTACTGGGCAAGCTAATCTCTAAATGTCAGTCAGCCTTTCTTCCACAACGTCAGATATTGGATGGAGTAGTGGTGCTGAATGAGATCATTGATCTGGCGAAGCGTAGAAAAGATGAATGTCTCATGTTCAAGGTGGATTTCGAAAGGGCGTACGATACGGTAAATTGGCGGTTCTTAGAACGTATGATGATTAAGATGGGGTTTTCTGAATGTTGGGTAAAGTGGATGCAAGCTTGCATTTTCACCAGTTCTATGTCAGTACTAGTCAACGGAAGTCCAACTGAGGATTTCAATGTCGGACGAGGCCTTCGTCAAGGTGATCCTCTTTCTCCATTCCTTTTCCTAATAGTGGTGGAAGGCCTGGCCGGGCTGATGCGAAGAGCGGTAGACATAGGAAAGTTCAAAGGGTACCAAGTTAGTAACAGTGATCACTTTGAGTTGCTACAATTTGCGGACGACACGATTATAATGGGTGAAGGCTCTTGGAGTAATTTGTGGTCCATTAAAACAGTACTCAGAGGCTTTGAATTGGTTTCTGGTTTAAAAATAAATTTTGTCAAGAGTAATTTGTACGGCATACATGTTGACCCATCTCTTTTGTCAGCGGGGGCCTCTTTTTTATGTTGCCGGGCAGATTCCATCCCTTTCAAATTTTTGGGGATACCAGTAGGGGCAAATCCTAGAAGACAAGCAACATGGAAACCGGTAGTCGAGACCATGAGAAGTAGACTAACTTCATGGAGCAGCCGTCACCTGTCCTACGGGGGAAGGATTACGCTAATTAATTCGGTACTCTCTAGCCTTCCGCTGTACTTTTTCTCTTTTTTCAAAGCACCCAAATGTATTATTCAGCAATTGGTCCGGATACAAAGAAACTTCTTATGGGGTGGCGGTTCAAATGACACAAAAATTTGTTGGGTCAAGTGGGAACAGATATGTTTACCGACGGATAAAGGTGGTTTAGGAGTAAAAAACTTGGAATTATTCAATATCGCATTATTGAGTAAATGGAAATGGAGATTTTTGTCTGAGAGTGACGCAATTTGGTCCGATTTGCTGCGGTTCAGGTATGGCCATCTTCCTTCGGCTGTGTTAGGTGATGGAAACATGTTACAACATACCAAGGCTTCCATTTGGTGGAAGGATGTTATCAATAGGGACAGCGACTCCGATGCGGACTGGTTTGGATATCATATCGGTTGCCGTATAGGGAACGGAAAGGATATTGGGTTTTGGAATTTAAAGTGGAATGGGAACCAACTGTTTAAAGATCTATTTCCCACTCTCTATGAAAAGGAGGTACACAAAGGAGTTATGGTGGCTGACAGGCTCATTTCAAATGCAACGGTAGCTTCTTGGGAGTGGAATTGGAATGGTCCACTGACGGAAATAGAAGAGCAGCAACTAGCTACACTCAAAGACACTTTGGTTGGCATATCATTACAACAACACTGTTCAGACCGGTGGCGCTGGATTCCGGACCAACGAGGTATTTTCTCGGTTAAATCTTGTTATAGTATGTTATTAGAACAACAGCAGGTGGATGCTGGAGACTCTGATAGGTTGAAAGTGATGAAAAAATTATGGCGGAATGACGCCCCCTCGAAAGTGTTGATCTTTGCTTGGCGGTTATTGTTAGATCGGCTTCCGACGCGCCAGGCGCTTCACCGTAGGGGCATTCTGGCCAATCCCAATGATTTGAAATGCGCCTTCTGTACACATCACTTGGAGGAGGTATCACACTTATTCTTCCATTGCCCATTCATTAAGGGTGTATGGGAAGCGGTTTCTAATTGGATAGGGAAGAGTATTCCATCAGATATCGCGGGAAGTGACCATTTCATAAGGTTCGGCAAATTGTTTCAGCATCAAAATAAAGGGCGCCTAAAGCACTTGATATGGCTAACAACGACATGGTGTATTTGGAACCTCAGAAACCAAGTGATCTTCAACGGAGCTTCTCCGGATGCTAATACTTTGTTTGATGACATACAGTTCTATTCGTGGTTATGGTTTAGTAGGCGTTTGACACCTGATTCTTGTATTATATTTTCTACCTGGAGTAGAGATCCTATGAGCTCTATTTTAAGCTCATGAATCTCTAAACAATATTGTAAGGGCTTGAGTACCCCTAGTACTCCCTTATAATATACTCCCTCCGTTTCTTTTTAATTGTCCTTTTAGAAAGATAACACCAAATTAAGGAAGTGTATTTTTGCACGCTATATTCCTATTATACCCTCCTTTTAATCCATAATAAATTCCTATGTTTTTGCCCACATTTTCTCTTTCCAATAAATTTAATATATTATATAAAAAAAAAACAAAATGTAATATGTTATGTACCAACAAAAAAAAAAATTGTTTTCCAAATATATAGCATTAATTGGTTTTATGGAAAAAGATAAGAGCAATTAAAAAAAGGGTATAATTGACAAATTATACCCATAAAATACAAAAAGGACAATTAAATAGAAACGCTAAACATGATAGTAAAAGACAATTAAAAAGAAACGGAGGGAGTATGCTTCTTGCTTATCAAAAAAAAAAATCAGCTTTAGTTTTTTTTTCTTTCTAAAAACTCTTATTTTTACTTTTAGTTTTTAAATAACTTTTAAGACCTAAAAAAATCAGACCAAACAGACCCTAATATAATTTTATTTTTTTTGGTAAGGAAGGTAAAAAAAAACACAAGAAAAACTATTCACGAATAAAGAAGGTTCTCATTGCGTCATTCCTAAGAAGGTCGCGGACGCCTTCTGGAGGAGAAGCATGAGTCAAGAAGTCGACATTTGACGTGGCTCCGAGTTTGGCGAAGAAAATTGCGCATTGGTTCCCTTCTCTAAGAGTGCGGTGAAGAGAAAAATTGACTTGAGAGAACAGCTATTTTATATCTTGGATCAACACAGCAGGGATATGATACTTAACTTGGGGACCTTTGATGAGGTTGACACAGTGTAGAGAATCAGAGTAGCAGGCAAGTTCATCGATACTCATTTCTCTAGCTAGCAAGAGGCCCTTGTAGATGGCATAAAGTTCAACGAGCAAGATGTCATATGTCTCCTGAATGAAGTCTGAGAAGCCTGCAAGATAGTGCTCAAAGGTGTTTCTAATAATGCCGTCAATATGTATTAATATAAAATAATAGTTTTACGAAATATTAAAATTTTTACTTTTACTTGAAAATTCACCAAAAGCAGTTTCTTTTAGCATATTAAGATGCAAAATCATTTATAATCACATCAACTTCAATGTTCCTCAACATATCATTCTCAATTGACAAATTTATCAAACCGTTCAATATCTCTTGTGACATTGAGAATCACAAATAGATTTTAATCAACTTCAATTTTGATTTCAGCCGATGTTGTAGTCACAGACACTGTCAATAAAACTCTATAAGTGATTCACACATTCAGATAACAACCTGCATATTTCACAAATTTAATAATATCAATGGCAAACATTGTTTCAGTTGGCAAAATAAATTGTAACAGCTTCGGGCCAAAATATGAATAGCCCAGTTAATAGCTTCGGGCCAAAAGTTCTTAGGCACATTCCTATCACCAATCATGCACCTAACCATATTCATTATTGTTACGTTCTTCCTTCCAGACACTCCATTTTGATGAGGTGTGTAGGCTGCAGTAAGTTGTCTTCTAATGCCATTAACATCACAAAATTCATTGAAGGTTGTGGATGTATACTCCCCTCCTCTATCAGTCCTTAAGCATTTTATCTTGTGCTTAGATTCATTTTCAACCATCACCTTCAATCTTTGAAACATGACCAATGCCTGTGACTTTTCAGTTATGAAGTAGATTCAGGTCTTCCTGCTCAGATCATCAATGAATGTGATGAAATATCTATTCTTGCCATTCGACTCAGGATTAATAAGACCATATATATATATATGAGTGAATCAACTCAAGTACATCATCACTCTCCATGTGCTCTTGTTGGTAATGACTTCCTTTTGTTACTTTCCCTTTAAACAATTAGAGCACTTCTCATTTGGTTCCTTTACATTTGGCAGGCTTATCACCATTCTTATTGACTAGCACACTGATTCATTTGTAACTCAAGTGCCCATATATTTGATGCCATAGTTGATTTTTAGTCGTTTTAGAGATTTTGAGACACTGAGGGACAATAATTGGAGCTTTGATCACATACATGCGATCTAGGGACATGTGAGTTGACATAATAAGACATTTCTCTTCATGTGACACCTTGCACATATCATTTTTGAAAATCACAGTAAGGTTTTTTTGTTGTAATTGACCTATACTCAGCAAATTGTTCTTCAAACCAGGCAGGTAGTATCATGATCAAACAGTTATTCCTTGTTTCCAATCATGTGATTGTTGCATCCTGAATCCAAAAATCAAACTGCATCCTTAGAGCTATTTTCTTGAATTTCTTTAGTTTCTTGCGCCATAAGAAAGATCTCCTCTTCTTCATCAAACTCAACATTGTTAGCATTATCCTCTTTCAAATTTGGGCATTCAGATTGAAAGTGACCAAGTTTGTGACATTTGTAACACTCAATGGTTTCCTTATTGAGTTTTGTACCTCTACCTCTTCCTCCACATCCTCTTCCACCTTCCTCCTTAGGAAACATTGAGAACTTGCTCTTCTTCCTTTTGGCCTTTCATTCTTTGCTCGTGCACAAGCAAACTACTTTGGAATACATCAACAACCATAGTAGTCACATGAATTGATTCTTCAATAGATCAAACCACATAATTGAATCTTGAGGTCGCAAAATCTTTTCAACAATTGTACCCGGAGCCATCTTTTCACCATGCGCCTTCATGTTGTTGACTAGAAGAAGGGTTCTTGAGAAGTAATCTTCCACATATTCACCAATCCTCATGTTAAGCACTTCAAAATATTTCCTCAGAGCTTGTAATTGAGTTGTCTTAATCTTTGTGGATCCTTGATATTTCTAGCGCATAAAATCCCATATATCCTTGGCAGCATCACACAAAAGAATGGTTTCAAGAACTGATATATCAATTGTTTGAAACAAGTATTTTTTGGCTTTCAAATCCTTCAAACGACTATCATCCGTTTGTTTTTGGTTTTATTAGGCTGCACACCATTCTCAATAAGACTCTAATACTCTTTGGATCTTAGAAGATTCTCCATAAGCATGGCCCAGTGATCATAGTAACCATCGAATCGAGGAATTGATGGTTGCATGAAGTTGCTTGATTCCGCCATGGAAGCTCGAGAGAAAAAGCTTTGTGTAACTAATTACGGTTATTCAACAAAGAGATTAAAATGGGTCGAAACAAACAGTAACTGATACCAACTATAGAGTAGACAATACTCCTTAGTGTTCTCATTCGTTATTGAAGGCCTTATATAGGCAGGGTACACAATTGAGCAACTAACAAGCACACAGATAGGCATGCTTGAAGCCTAACTGCTTGGCCAAACACACACACGCGTTCAACACATAACTTGTTCACTAAGCCAAGACTAAACTAACATACAAAGATAACTACTAGCTAATACAAGAGGTCCTAACATATGAGATAAATAAAATATGAAGAAATAAATTATTTAAAATTTTAGTAGTTTGAGTCCATTTTTAACCCTCCTCAAAAAGTGAAAATTCTGAGAGCAAATATTTGTTTTAGAAAATTGATTTGAAGTGAGATCGATACTTCGTCCAGCGAATGTTCTATTGTATGGATGGGTAGGTGGAAAACATATTTGTGTTAAGTTTCCCCACTTGTGGGACTGAGGCTATGAGATTTTACTATGAGATGGGCAGCCCTCAAAGCCGCTTCAAGCAAAATGGCCAAAAATGAAAAATTGTGCGCTGACAATCAACACATTTTTATACCTTTTGTATTTGACATTTTTGTGCGCTGACAATCAAAAAGTCATGCATAGTAATATTATGTCGCCTAGATCTATGAATGTAGTGTTTCAAAGATTGGATTTTGCTATACAAAAAGGTTTAGTGGCGTAGTTTGTTACTCTTCTGCCTTTTGTTCAGTTTGTCTCTATATATATATATATATATATATATATATATATATATATATATATATATATATATATGTAAGAGAACAATTTGGTTCAATCCAAAAAAATATTGAATATCTTATTTAATGTGCTATTAAATAAGAAAAATGTGAAGGAAAAAAAGATGTACACTATTTCTCATAAAATATTTCTCCTCTCCTTATTGAATTGAATAAAAAAGAACACATATATAAAACCTCTCACATTCCAAACATGCCATTAGTCTCTATAAGGGGTGGAAAGAATGGTAGATGAACTATATTCATTCTTATCACTAAGGCTAACAAAAGGATCAGAATATGTTCCCATTATTTCATTAGACAAACAAAGTGCTTGTTGAACGGCATAGAATGTTCCTTACCCCACAAGCTCCAAATTATAACCTCTAGCTTCAAATACAATGCCCATGGACATATCACTTATTCACTATGCCATTCCAAACACATGTATTTAGATTCACGGAAATTGTCATAAAATCAAGACGACTCATTATAATTTTGATAAAACTGTCAAATGTATCAATGTAAAATAATTTATGTTTAAATACATCTATAATACAAAAGTTAGTTGTTTTTCTTTTTTGAAATAATATAAAAGTTAGTTGAACAATCAATTTTACAATAAAAGTGAATTTTCAAACGACAAAAATCTCTAAATTCTAACTACAAACTAGTATGTATTCTAGAAACAAAATTAATTCTAACTTTTATATTATTCAATTTCTCTCAAATATATCCGAACATATCAAAATTAATTTTGCACGTCTCAAATATACATATTTTAATCGATTGTATTAAGTCAAAATTGAGAAGGCTGCTAACTTTTATATGAAAAAATGGTTAATATTTGAGAATTTAGTCATGTAGACGTAGTTGTGGGTAAGAGAAAATAAAGGTTGGTGTCAAGCCAAAGAGAGACACAAGACAATGGACACACACACAACACAATATGTGAAGGTTGCTATCACTCTCATTTGCTCAAAGCCTCTCTCAGTCATGACCCTGTTGGAATATTTTATTATATTCCAATAATATTAAGTGGACAAATATCTTTATTAATTATATTACCTATTTATCAATTCGGAGCCTTAATTGATTAGTGATCAAATTAAGAAAAAAGGCAAATTAGATTTCTATTTAAGTAATTATTTAATTAAGTGATATGGGCTCAATATGGGTGGATGTCAGGATGGCCCATTAGGGAATAATGGGAACCCTAATGGGTCATCACACTATATATAGGCTATGGTCCCCAATACACCGGACACGCAGCAGATCGCTTTTTCTCCCCATCTGAAGAGCGCTTATGGCATAAGGAGTCCCGGTTGAGGAAGAACCACAAGCCAACGATGCTTTGTTATCCGATTCTTCTTCTATGTTTCAGGAGTACCGTTCTTACTACACCAACGGTTAGTTTGTCTCGTGGATTCATCTATTCAGGTACTCCTAATACCGATCTTTGATAAATCAACATGATGTAGATCCAGTTTATATATACATGCTCATGTAGTTTTGACTTCCGCACTAAAGTAAGATTATAGATTTAATCTTTATTATGTTGAGCATGTCTTATATGATTAATATTCAATTAATTCCAAACAAGTGGTATTAGAGCGGGTCGTCATGTTTAATTTATTGAGATAATTTGTTTATACATCTAAGTATGAGTTTCGATTCCATAACCCTAAATTATAAGTATTTTTTGGGGTGAGTTTTGGATATGCATTCGGTAACAGGCGTATGGAATTTTTATGTTCATCGTTTGGGCATGATGTTTTCAATTTACTTGTAATATACAACTTTGCCGTTCCATGAATGATAATTTTTTTTAAGGAAAATAAATCAATTATAGGATAATTTGAATTTGTTTCCAAATCCATATATCCATTGAGTTTAATAACAAAGGATATTGATGCCAATACTTTGCGGTTTTCTTTTAAGTATTAAGCTACAGAGGAATTTGGCTGCTCGTTGTGATTAAGATTGATTTGATTTGATGCTATTAGCAACTAAGAATTTTGATTTGATTTGTTTTGCCATTGAAAATATTCTAAAATCAAATATCTATATTTGATAGGATTTGAAATTAAAATTGATTCACATTAATTTTGTATTAAAGGTGTATTTTGAGAAATAAGGTCAATTCCAGTTAAATAGCAATTAATAATTAATAATGATTCTCAAAATATTTTGATCCACTTTGGTATGTACAGAAATTCAAGTTTGATTCTTTAAATGTTTTAGGAAAATATAGATTCTATAATTATTTGTTTAATTATAGATATATACCGCTTTTTCCGATTTCATTCTATTTTGGAAAATAAAGTTTTAGAATTCTATTATTTATTTAAAGAATCATCGGGTATATGTGAATCAATTGTGGCATGAATATTATTTGGTATATATAAAGATTTAATTTTTTATTTGAAATTAAATATTTGGTTTATAGTATGATTTTGGTATTTGAATTTATTGTTATAATAATTTCTTTTGTCATACTCTTCGATTATATTTCATGCCAATTTTAGTCTGGTGGTGAGAATTTCTTCTCACATTAAGGGATGTCATTTAATCTTATGATTATGAAGGGACATCATAAAGTAATACGGCCTACATTTTGTGAGTAGTGCCTTGTAAATTTAAGACTTTTTCCATTTGATTTAATAAATTGTCAGGTGATTTTGATTAGGTTGGTTGAAACAACAAGTTGCCAAAGTAACCTCTGTTGTCTAGATTTAATTCAATTGAAATCACAAAAGGGGTGTATAAAATTATTCATGCAAGCTATTTGGGTCTTCCAAAAGGTTGACAAAGTTTGGCCAAATAATTACATACATATATATTCAATTTATTAAATTGTCTAGAAATGACGATTGAGTTGATTGAAACAACATGTTGCAAAAGTAACCCATGTTGTATAGATTTGATTCAATTGAACTTACAAAAGGTGTAGTGTGAAATTGTCCATGTGAGTTGTCGTCGGCCCCAAGGAAGGCACAACTTGACCGGATAATTGCATACTTTTGATGGTAAACGTGTGGTGATTATAAAGTTATTTACCATGTGAATAATAGGATGCGCAAACGTGACTATTTTTCGACATGACTTATCACCAGTGTTTGATCATTGCATTGAGAGTACCGCTTGCAGTTAATTCTTACAATCCAAAGATTGAGGATTGATGGTGCGCTTGGTATCTTGTTTAAGTCTTTTAATTTACAAATAAAGTTTTACATGCCTCTATAATAACTTATAGACATGTACAATAAAGTCGTGTTATTGTGAATCCATGCAAGTATTTAGTGGATTACAATAGCACCTATGATGGTAAATATGTGACAATATGAGGACTATTGTTTATCAATATTAATTGTCAGTGTTTGATCATTGTAACAAAATACCACTAGCAGTTGATGTTAATTTTAAGGGCTTGACATTGATGATGCACCAGGTATTTTGGTTGGCATAATTTTTGTTCTCTATAAACTAATATAGTTTATGTATCTGCAAAATCGTGTTAGAATTTTAATAACTTCTAACTCTCAGGAATATAAGAAGAACATTACGTTATTAGATCTAGACCTTTGATAAGGATGGAGGAACTCAAATCTCTCACAATTCAGTAAATTTAAAGTGAGAATCAAGTTTATAAAGTGAGTATACTCCTAATCACAAAGGTCGTGTGATTATAAAATTTTAATTTCCAGAGACATTAGAGGTGTTATTTAAGGTGACATAATTTTGTTATGTTTCTCTTTGCTCAAATTAAAGTGTTTCTAAAGCAATAAGGCGAAAGACAAGCTCTCGTTGGAGAGATGTCTTTTCATTAAGATTGTTGAACAAAGAAAATATCAGGAGCACATCATGTAACTATTTAACCTTGCTAAAGAGTTGTGATTTCGACAATTAGGTGACTTGGTCGAAAATATAGCTTTTATAGTGTTCTCTTTGCACAATTAATTCTATGATTGTGAAAGTTGGAAATGATTCTTTAATAGAATTATTTCATAAAGTGTGCAATGAAGAAAATGTTGGAGCAAGAGAAAATAAAATAGTGCTCATTAGGTAAATACCTCAAAAGATAAGGGCAAATGAATAATAAGAATATTTGATCTAAACTAACAAATTTCAATGATGTTGAAAGACACATCAATATAGAGGGGAAATAAGTTAGTGAAGATTGATATTTTTCAATATATTTGTTATATTGTTGTTTTTAATAATATTTGTATTTAAAAGACAATTTGGTGAATCAATTTTTTAAATTTAATTTTTATTTTGATGTTGTCAATTGTTTATCGTTATTTTAAAATAAAGGATTCGATTTGTCTTTTAAATTTAAATATAAGCATAGTCAATTCAATTATGACTTGTGACAATCTTGAATTGTTGAAAATTTTGAGAAATACAAACTTTGGTCCCAAGTTAATGAAGTTTTTGAGACAGGAACCGTAAAATCTCTTAAAGATATTGAGTTTGGGGGAGAGATAGGGTAAAAGAACAAAATTAAGTGATGAAGATTTGGTTATAAACCAATTCATATAGTTACTATTTATATAGTAAATTTGGATCCTCATAAGGACATTAATGTTCTTCCTCTCAATTAAGTTAAGGAATTAAATCATAAAGATCAAACTCAATACATTTAAGAAACTAAAGCATCAAGTGTCATAAAGTATTGACTGAAAAGAAAGATTATATTTGATTTTAAAACTCTATTAGGGCAGTCAAGACACTTGTTATTTATTATAATTTTAAAGTTTCATAAGATGGATATCAAGATAGTATTTCTTAATGGTGACATTAAGAAAAACAATACGGTGCAATCACATAAAACCTTATGTCAAAAGACACAAAGTAGATGGTTTGCAAACAGATAAAATCCATTTATGAGTTAAGGAAACTGTCTCATTAATCATACCACAAAAGTCTCATCAGGTAATTATCTCATTTGGTTTGAGATGTATATTATGGAGAGTTGTGGATTATACAGGTTTAGTGGGAGTATGTTTAAGTCTTAGTTTAATGTGTCGGTTTTACTTTATTAAGTCAACAGTGATATAAGGTCGGTGTGCAAAATCAAGAAATCGCTAACAAAAGTTTAGTGACGAAAGTTCTTGCGCACAACTCTTTTGTATTAGGAAATTTGATACTTAAGGATTATTCTCTGTGTATCATTCGGTTATCACAAAAGAGTTATATCAATAAAGTTGAAAGTAAATTCGACATGAAAGTCAATAAATTAAGGGATTGTTTCATAAAGGAGACTATTTAAAAGTCTCAATAACTGGCTAAAAGAAAATCTGGAAATTTAGAAAATAAAGTATGTTCTTAAATGTTTCAGCTTTGAGAAACTTAAGGATGATCTTAATTATACGCATCCGGAAATAGCGTATATATAATTAGACAATTTGGCAGATACTTGAGCAATTCAAAATTTGAATTGTTGAAATGAAGCAACCATAATGATTGTTATAGAGAACAAAATAATTTGTGTTCAGATATCGGAGATCTAATATTTTGGAGATCATCAGTATGTTCGACTCCGATCCTTTGGATGTTTACATACAATGGACATCCTAACTCAATAAATGACTGTAAGTATTTATGTCACTTGGTTGCATAAAGTAAAAGATTTTTGAAAGAACCCTCAAGTTATATTGTGACATAAATTAGTCAGATAATGATTCAACAATTGTTTTATAAAGTTTACTAATTTATAAGTTGTTGAATGATAGAACATATAAAGATAAATTTTATGCTAGCTAATTCACTAATCGAAGACTTGACACTTAAGGTCTTTCATTTGGTTATTGTTACTAAAGATGTCTTGGATTAGTGGGAGTCTCTCTTATGTTATGTTCTAACTTTGGTATTGATACAGATACATATTTGGTTAAGGTTTTCTGCAGAAATAAAGTTTGAGGTTATTATGATAATTGATTTTGTATCATTTGTGCAAATAATGAATTTGCAAACTTCAGTTTGATCTCACCAAAGACTTCAGTTGGACCAGTTGGAAATAGGCATGATATAAAGATCACATTGCATGAAATTTCCATGCCACTCATCCATATCGATCTATGTCATCAAGTACATTGATGTGGTGGTCATCGAAGGTTCCGTCACGTTATATGTTAGTGACGACAGCCGCGTGGTCCCATTATTGATGTATGAGACGGACCAGATTGTAAAGTTGAAATCTAAAGATAAATAGCATTCAGATGTGCACCTAAAGAATATAATTATTAAGATATGTTGCCCAAGTGGGAGATTGTTGGAATATTTTATTATATTCCAATAATATTAAGTGGACAAATATCTTTATTAATTATATTACCTATTTATCAATTCGGAGCCTTAATTGATTAGTGATCAAATTAAGAAAAAAGGCAAATTAGATTTCTATTTAAGTAATTATTTAATTAAGTGATATGGGCTCAATATGGGTGGATGTCAGGATGGCCCATTAGGGAATAATGGGAACCCTAATGGGTCATCACACTATATATAGGCTATGGTCCCCAATACACCGGACACGCAGCAGATCGCTTTTTCTCCCCATCTGAAGAGCGCTTATGGCATAAGGAGTCCCGGTTGAGGAAGAACCACAAGCCAACGATGCTTTGTTATCCGATTCTTCTTCTATGTTTCAGGAGTACCGTTCTTACTACACCAACGGTTAGTTTGTCTCGTGGATTCATCTATTCAGGTACTCCTAATACCGATCTTTGATAAATCAACATGATGTAGATCCAGTTTATATATACATGCTCATGTAGTTTTGACTTCCGCACTAAAGTAAGATTATAGATTTAATCTTTATTATGTTGAGCATGTCTTATATGATTAATATTCAATTAATTCCAACAGACCCATCCATGCATAATTACGTTGGTCAATAATACACTACCATTTCTTACTCTCACCATGTGCTGAGAAAGAACTTTATGCACATGCATATGCATTTTCCCTTGGGAACAAAGTGACTTTCCCCATTTGCATTATTCAATTTCTAATATTTCTTATGTTCAATTGGTTTTATTTGACATCAATCAAACAATTTAAGGATTTAAAGGTCAAAAAGGTACACTTTGTGATTTCAAAATTTCAAACAATAGTACAATACACACCGTGTCACTATCATATCATTAAACAATAAATGGAAAAATAAATTAATTGAACATACCCCACGTCAAATATATAATACTACTACTAGTGTTAGCGTATTCCACTTTGCCTTCCACATCATTAATTATTTATACATGATTTTTTGTTGACGTAATACCAATTATTTTTGTTTATAGGCCTTGTTTTTATGTATATCTGGACACATTGCGGTTACTCAATCTATTGATAAATTTAGTCCTTATTTTTATTTATTTTTTCACCATCAACGATTTATTAGACTGTCTAATTTAATTCGGGGTCAGTTTTGACATCAAGTAATTTTAGCTCATTCTCGATTGCAATTGCGTAAATCGAATTATGATGATCCATATCAAATACAACGTCAATCATCATTTGACCAATTAACGATTGAAAATTTAATCCTTATTTTACTTCGGTAAAATTTAATTTTGTTTCTCCCCTTCACCATAACAAGCTTTGTCATTAGACTTTCACTTCATCCCCTATATCATCTCAAGAGCCAATTAATTTTATTTATGCTCTCGTTTAATTTGGTACTTAATAAAAATTATATACTTGATCATGGTTCTTTACATTTCATTCGTTCTTAAATAATTGTCATTTTAGCAAATGAACATAAGCTATGAATTAGTATCACTTTCAACACAAGTTTACAACATTATTATATCACAAAAACCAATTATATACTTAATTTTAGGTCCATATTATGTCGAGTAGGCTCTACTTTAGTCGAATTCTTACTTACAAATATTTAGAGATTGAAAAATTAAGCAACCAAAATATATTTTTTTCACAAGAGAACAAATTAAGGTTTAATATAAAATAACAATCAACTCTACACAAGTCACTGGTATTCAAAGTTCAAACCAAAAGATATGATGACAAATGTAAAACTACGTACGACTTACATTTCATTACTTTCTAATTATATATAAATGCAAAAAAGAATGAGGTTGAGAGTGCCATTTCAACTAATCTAAGAAATTTATAAAAAAATATAATCGTAGCTAGTTAATTAATTCATGTTTTTTATGCAAGTGTGAGGTTGAAAACTGGGCCGGTCCAACCAATATAAAGATTTAAAGCAAAAAATTTAGTAATATTTTAAAAATAAACATCAAACTTACAAAAATGAATTTAAAATATTGAAATTTGCAAGAACTCGATGATTGATTATGAGATATGAATCTCTCATTCTGATCAAATGAGCTAAACAAAAATTTGAGACATAAAACTCTTGGTTGAGTATGTCAAAAACTAATTTTCTCTTAGGTTAGCCGTCATCCTTCTCTCAACTTTTTCTCTATTCATTCTTCCATAACAAGGGTGGTTTTTGGCCATTTTTGCCTAAAATCAACCCTCAACACCATTTTTTTCTCTTTTTATTTAAATAAGTGGGTTATTCACATAAGTTTGTTTCTTCGTTTTTTAAGTTTTTGTCGTCTTAGTGCGGCGTTGTGTTTGTTCGTCGTTTTGTACGCCGTTTGTTGGTTTTTCGTCTTAGTACGGGGTTCGTTGGTTCAAATTGACATATTTACTTCAACTCATTACAAATCTGAAGAAGACTTGGACGTCAATATTGTAGATCCAGATGTATAGATATTTCAGTGACTTTTATTTTGTCAAATTTGTAGGCACTTTCATGTTGCCGTTGTATGCTATTAACCTAGGTGTTGCAAGATTGTTTGCAGATTCACCTTTGTTTAGTTTTTAGCAATCTTGAATTTGTAGTGATCTATGTATTTTTTCAATTTGAATGAATGAATTTCTTTTTCTGTAAAAAAAAAACACTCTTGCTTGAGTTGTTTGATCCTCCAACTGACCTTGATTAAAAGTTTTGTATTATTTGAAAGAGTGAAAATTTAATAACATATACATAAATAAAAAAACCATAAATCAATTTCCTTAAAATTTAAGACTAATGTAACAAAAAATTAGACTAAAAAAATGTGTAGTTACTTTTAACCTAATTTGAATGATTCTTTTATTGCTCTCATTATTCAAGGTTATATTGAGTCAATTGTCAAAATACCTTGTATCATGAATGTGAGAGAATTGTGTTGTGTTTTTAAGGAATTGGTATCAAATACTTTAAAAAATAGGATTACTTTATTTTTGGTGTTTTAAAGTTAAATTTGGGCCTATAGAAGTTGAATTTCTTTTGGCGCCTTTTATCGTATCACACATATTGCTTATTTCTATTTTTATCATTTTAGCAATTTAAATAACAGGTGTTGTGAAAATGAGAGATTTTGAAAAACCACAATTCGTTATTTTTGCTATGGACTTTGTTTGTTAGTTAACTAGCAGACCGACCAGTGGTCGAATTCAAATGCTTGTGGTCACTCTCAAATACCTTGCCAAGTGGTCCATATTGATTGACCACTTGTATGACCATGACGTTACATTGGTCAATGGGAGCTATCCTATTTTTCAACAATTAGCATCTTCATTCACCTCTCCTCCCATATTTTTTTTTTCTTTTTAGTTTTTGTGATTTTAAGTGTAACCGGACACACAATCCGTTGTTAGTTAGTCATAATGATTCCATCTGTGTTCTTTAATGATGATGATTAAGATCGTTATGTTAATCAGGAAAAGACTTTTTGTGGTCAAATTGAGAACATTATGAGTTATGGTTAACCAAAATGTCATGACTTTTCAAAATAGAAAGTGTTTACAACATAATATATTCTTGTCCTATAGGAAGATAACGGTGGCAGATCCACATATTGGAAAGTTGTGGATCTAGAGCAGAACTCGAGCCCGCAAATGTGAGCAAATGAATCCATATAGTGAAAAGTTGTGTTGCCGAAGTTGAAGCCAAGTTTATTGTGGCATGTTGAACTAGAAAGAGATGTTTATGGTGGTGAACCTACTTTTGTTGGTTATTTCAATTAATTTTGATGTAATTTATGTTGTCTAATTTTTTAAATTACCCTGTTTTATCTTGTAAAAAATATATTTCAATATATAATTTGCTGAAATGAAATTAATAATTTATTTTGATATTATGTTTCTAATTTCATCATATTTCCCCATTGTTTAATGTGTTTTCTATATTAGAGTGATTCTATCTTAAAACTTATATGACAATTTTAAAAATGAAAAATATAGATTTTAATATTTTTCACAAAGGTAAGAGGCTTAATGCAAAATTAAACCTTAATAATTGTGGTTAGAGAGTTTCTTTTGCCCTACTAGTTTCATATTTTTACAAAGTATGCAATTTAAGTAGCGAATAAAATCAGCTATTATTTGTCAAAAAAACAACTAATAAATAGGAAAATTACTTTTGGCGCCCTATCATTTTTGGGGCGGGCCGGCGAAATTACAAAAATACCCCCATCCGTTACTTAAGTCACATACATCCCTTATAACAGTTTAGTGAGTTTTATGTTTATAACGTCCGCTACTTAAGTCATGGATAACATTTTGCTCATTTTGTAGGGCGGACGAGTAACCCATAGAGTGACAAAAGTATTTTTCTTAAATAGCGAATAGAAATTTTCATTTATTTATGTTTGTTTGGATTGGGCCTCCAACCAAAACCCTCAACCCAACAACATTTATTTCATAAAAAAATAAAATAAAAAACAAAATAAGTTTGATTTGGGGTTTCCAGTTCCCTTCCCTCCTGGTTTCCCATTTTTCCATTTCTCCCTTTCCACTTACCTTAACCTTGTCATTTTCTTTCTCTCCCAAATGAACCTTCTCACACATTCTAGTAATAATAATAATTAACACTATTCAATTCATTTCATACATTACATAATCTTAGTTATTATCATTTTTAATTTCACCAAAAATTAAATAATGGGTGACAATAAACGCAAAAGAGGTCGCAAACCCAAAAACCCTTCTCCCGAAACCCTAGAAACAACCGCTATCGCCGCCGCCGAACCTTCCCCTTCCAACGTCGACGATGATTTCTCCATCGGAAACGTTGAACTCATCGACAACAACACCGCCTCTTCTCAACTCGGCCGCGGTCGTGGACGCGGACGCCCTAAAAAACTCCCCACCGTTCCCGACAAGGCTCCCGCCGGACGCCGTGTCACCCGCGGTGTTGACAGTAACGGTGCTGTCCCGACCGTTCCGGTTGAAGTCGGGGGCGCTACTACCATGGATGCGGATCCTATATGGGAAAGCGTTTCGGCTAGGGTGATGCCGTCGATGGATTCGGTGGTGAAAGTGTTCTGTGTACATACAGAACCGAATTTTTCACTACCATGGCAGAGGAAGAGACAATACAGTTCTAGTAGTAGTGGGTTTGTGATAAGTGGGAAAAGGGTTCTCACTAATGCACATTCTGTTGAACATTATACTCAGGTGAAGCTCAAGAAACGTGGCTCTGATACTAAGTATTTGGCTACTGTTCTTGCCATTGGAACTGAGTGTGACATTGGTAACTAAGATCTTTCTTTCTTGCTATTTATTATTTGTTTATGGATTTTTTGGTTTTCTTTCTTTTTATGCATATCAATTTGGGAAATGTATTATTGTTGGCAACCAAATGTATTTACTATTACCTTTAATGAGAATAATGCATTGGAAATGTTTGCAGCAATGCACTAAAAATGGAGTCTTTGCATGATTGTTTTGCTGCAAACATTTTCAATTTTGTGTCTTGCTTTGTTGTGAAGATTGAATCATTCTGTGTTTGATCTGAAGTTTAGCATAGATTACTAACATGAATAGTTGAATTGAATGTTGTAACAATGGGGAATAAAGGAAAAACATTGCACGAGAATAATAAGTAGTGAATGGTACCTGCATAAATTTTCTTTATCTATAAATGAGATTAGAATATATGTATACATTTTATCCACATTTCTATTCATTATTTCATTGCCGACCAATAGACTGGATTTACCAAATTAATGGAATATAGGTAAAGAATAGTTTATTGATATTGGAAGATATGTTCTATGAAACTAAGAAACAGTTATAGAATCATCATACAAGATATGGGTAATTTGTGTGGATCCTTCTCATTATATGCTTTGGCTTTTAGCTATTTATAAGAAGGTTATTATTCTATGAATCCTTGTAAGAGATCAAGTCATAGGTCTAGAGGCAGTAGAATCTTTATTTGAACATGTGATGAAAGCAAGAAGTAGATTCGTCCTTTACAGAGCCCCACCTAGACTAAATTAGATTTTACTAAAAAAATTATTTAAAAGTTATAAATATAATGAAGAGATCCTAATCAAACTACATATGGGTTCTTTTAATTTCGAATCATATCAAGTTAAAGAAATAAAAATCAAACTATAATGGATAACTGGCAAGGATTCTGTTATGCACAATCTTACCAACATGAAGAAACTTTGAATTCAAAATTTAAAAGAAAGTAATCGTCATCACAAATTATGGTACCGCTATTGGAACGTGGAGGTTAAAGCCCTATTTTGTCGTCATTGTTTAACATTTTCAGCCCTAATATTTTAGTTTATGTCATTTCCTGGGCATTTATAATCCGATATTTGTAAACACTCATCTGCTCATCTTTCACCATCATTCATAGATGAAGCAAGCCTTTGTTCATTTTGGCCGTCCTCACAGGCTTGTGCCCACACCACTGATTGCTGACCATTATGGGAGCTTTTGTGCACCCCCACTTATTGGTGTCCATACAGAGTACTATGTTTTTTAGCACATATATGGTCATAGCATACACTATTTATAGGAAAATGCTAATGAACTAAATATGGTAAAATAGTCTTGGAACCTGTGTAGTCTACTTTTTAAAAATATAAAAAATATTGTTTCCAATGCAAAATTTACTTTTTTTGGTTTTCTAAGTTAGCATGATCCTTGTATATATTCGATCAATAATGTTCATTTTAGCAGCTGCAATCTGTTATTAACTATTGTTATAGCGTTTTTGTGGTCTACCACCACTTCACGGCCCATGCCGCTATCCCGGATTAGTAACTGCAATTTATATAATAGATAATAGGTTTAGGTGGGGAGTTTAGGGGGCGGGTATCATGTAGTTACTAATATACTATACTAAAGTATCACAAAGGAGTCGCTTTGCATTTTCGCTGAACTTTTAATATAAATTCTAATTAAGGCATGTGTTTTATTTTATATTTGCAGCCATGCTTACCGTTGATGATGATGAGTTCTGGCAAGGAATGTCACCTGTGGAGTTTGGGGAATTGCCTACCCTTCAAGATGCAGTAACTGTTGTGGGCTACCCAATTGGGGGAGACACTATCTCTGTGACCAGTGGTGTTGTATCACGTATTGAGATTTTATCTTATGTCCATGGTTCCACAGAACTTCTAGGTTTACAGGTTTGAATTGATCGCCCACTTTCATTGTTTAGTGGTGGTTCATTTAAGGTATCCTGGTTTTCCGTCATCAATTTTATTTTTTGCAGATAGATGCTGCTATAAATTCTGGAAATTCTGGTGGACCTGCATTTAATGGTAAAGGAAACTGTGTGGGGATAGCATTTCAGTCCCTCAAACATGAAGATGTGGAAAATATAGGTTATGTCATTCCAACGCCAGTTATCATGCATTTCATCAAGGATTATGAGAAGAATGGAGGATATACTGGTAATGTGGTTGCTGTGAACTAAGATGTAGATTTTACTTTTAAGGCAGTTTGCCGGGCATCATAAATTCTAAGTATTGAACTTTTATTTGCTTAGACTTATTTTTCTTAATCTTCTGTTGTAGGGTTTCCTATTCTTGGGGTTGAGTGGCAGAAAATGGAAAATCCTGATCTACGAATGTCAGTTGGCATGAAATCTGATCAGAAAGGTGTGCGTATCAGAAGAATTGATCCTACTTCTCCTGAATCTAAGGTTTTAAAACCGTCAGATGTTATCCTTAGCTTTGATGGGATTGATATTGCCAATGATGGAACAGGTGAATGTTTATGTTTCAGTTTCTTTTTACAGTTATGTATGCTGTGTAGTTTATATTGTTTTGCTAGCTACTAAAAAACCCTTCTAGGAAGATTTAGTGGTTCTTATTTGACATCAACTTTGATAGGATAGGAGAAAGCAATGTTAAACTTATACTTCTTTTAGACACAATGATAACTTTCACTCATCATGCCAGAGCTCCATCAATATGTCTTTTGGATTTGGATCTTTTCCATAAGCTGTTAATTTTGTTAATCAGAAAGTGCGCTGCAAAATTTCTTAATAATACCTGGAAAATTCAGTGAAGAGCTCATCACCCAACAAACTATTTGTATAGAATTGGCAGAATCTATTTTTCTCCAATCTCCATATCTGTCAATCTTTAACCCTTGTTTGTTGGATTAGTACTATGTTATGGTTTAGGTCTTGTTCTAATAATTCTAGTTTAGATACATGGAAGAGGAGGCACAAAACTCTGGCAAGGCTCACCCATCATAATACATCACTCAACCACTTCAACATCTCATTATGCAATTTTTAATTATAAAGTCTTTGCCTATATTGATGGTTTGAGTTTAACAGTCTGTTTAATAAGCTTTGTACTTCTGGTATTCTTTTTCAGTTCCATTTCGCCATGGAGAGCGCATTGGTTTCAGTTATCTCATATCACAGAAATATACTGGCGATGACGCAGCAATCAAAGTACTACGGAATTCAAATGTTCTCAAATTCAATATTAAACTTGATGGTCATAGAAGGCTTATTCCAGCACACAGCAAGGGCAAGCCTCCCTCATATTATATTATTGCAGGATTTGTTTTTTCAACTGTTTCAGTTCCTTATCTTCGTTCTGAGGTTTGTGGTTAATCCATTATCCCTTTGCTTTAACAATACTGAGATTTGGTGTCCAATGGTACTTAGTTATATTAAATGCTTGAAAACTTGTTGATTGGACCATGTGACATTGAGAGCCATTAGGAAATACTCCCTCCGGTCCTTTTTGTAAGAGACACTTCACCTTTCTAGATTCATTGAATAATTAATTGAATAATTAATGTATCTGGTCTATAATAA
Organism: Trifolium repens; assembly: GCA_030408175.1. Classification (NCBI taxonomy): domain Eukaryota; kingdom Viridiplantae; phylum Streptophyta; class Magnoliopsida; order Fabales; family Fabaceae; genus Trifolium; species Trifolium repens. The sequence continues at coordinate 24,135,943 of CP125850.1, forward strand.
AGACCAGATAGATTATTCAATGAATCTAGAAAGGTGAAGTGTCTCCTATAAAAAGGACCGGAGGGAGTAACATATTAACATCAGTTTGCTCAATAGGCATTAGGCACATGTGAGTGAGAGCCAAAGTGTGGGAATTTTTCTCAAATGGTGTGTGGTTCGATTGCTGGTAAGGAAGTTTCAATATAATTGAATCCTGGTTGCAGATCAAAGACTTTGGAAAAGTTTCTTTGATCTGAAAAATCCTTTTGAGGCCTTTTAGCTCACATTTGAAGTAGTAATTGACCGAGGTCCATTTATTGTTTTTAATAAGTCACTTAGGACGAGATAAGGCCTGCTTAACAGTAGATGGCTGGTGGCTGATGGCTCAATACAAGTAGTAAAGCTATAGGTTTGCGGTCTCCGGTTTTGGATCGGGATTGAGTGGGTGTTTGGAGATGGCAGTGGAGGAGGTAGAAAAAGAGAATGGAACCTGCAAAGACTAGAGACAGTGGAATCAACAGAGTTCAAAGAAGTGGATGCCTAGGTGATGATGAATAGTTGAAACCCAGGAAGATTGATAGTGGATTCAGAGTGTGTAACTGATGAAGAGGGGACGGTCACAGTAGACATAAGAGAAACAGGAGTGTAAGAGGAACACGAGGGGGACATGAAGTGGGTTGACGAAGGTGTTCTGAACAGAATAAAGTAGGGCCAATATTCATCAAACAAGACTTCTTTAGACACATAGATGTGGCCATCATTAGCAAGACCTTTGTAAAGTAACCTTTGTGATCAGACGAGTGCCTAAAACATATACTCTTTAGATTTGAATTCATTTTATATTGGTTGCAAGGCCTCAACAAAAAATCATGTGGTACTTGCAATCAGGCAGAGAAATAGACTGTCTGACATAAGGAGTAGAATTGTTTTTTCTTTTTGACAAAAGTGAGACGCAACAAAGAAAGTGGGTATGGGGGCATGTGCATGTGGTGCAAGTGTGTTACCCCATTTTTACTATTGGCTTTGAAATTCTGAGATTGTATAAATGTTTCATTCGTTGTGACAATAGCGGTGTATAGGCCTTGTAATTTGCAGCTTTATGTTTTACTTTTGGGATTTGGCATTAATTAGACTATGAGTATGAAGCTTTCTTGTTGGGCCATTCTTTTCCAACTCAATTTTTCATTTACAAACAGTACGGAAAGGACTATGAGTATGAAGCTCCGGTGAAGATTTTGGATAAACTGCTGTATGCAATGCCACAATCACCAGATGAACAACTTGTTGTGATTTCACAGGTACGCTTCTTCTGTCAGTCTTTTGTTTTTGCTGTTTCTCTTGAGTACCTTATCATGTCTGATTGTCTCTTTGACACATTTAGGTGCTGGTGGCTGACATCAACATTGGATACGAAGAGATTGTTAACACCCAGGTTGATGATGATAATGTTTTATATTTCTGCTTTCTATATTGGCTTAACCACTTTAATACCCGTTAACACCCAGGTTGATGATGACAGTTTTTTATATTTCTGTTTTTTGAAGGTCGTTGGTTTTAATGGTAAACCAGTGAAAAACCTTAAGAGCTTGGCTGCTATGGTAGAAAGCTGTGATGACGAGTATCTAAAATTTGATTTAGATTATGAACAGGTCTGCCTTTATTTTCCAATCTGTCTTTGTGTACTTAAGAAAAATGGCTTTAAGTCTCTTTTAACTAATCATTCTTCTATGCAGATAGTAGTCCTTCGCACAAAGACTGCAAAAGCTGCCACGCTAGATATTCTTGCAACACACTGCATTCCATCAGCAATGTCTGAAGATCTCAAGTCCTAGTCATGTAACTCTGCATCTAGGCTGCTGCGGTTTCATGCATAGTACTGGTTAAAATAGATGCAGATGTGTAGGCTTGACTTAATTTTTTGTTAGATTGATTCCCTACATGTTATCGGGAGCTTCAGAATGCTTCATTTATATGTACTAATGCCTTTGGGCTGATGAGTCTGCTTTTTGAAAGGGATGGTAGATAGCTAAGCAGGATCTACAATTGTCGGATGTTTTCGTTATTTTAAATTTTGAGGGCACTGAGCAATGTTAAGAGTTTTTATTACTCACAGATGTGATACTTTTTAGACAATCAATACAAAACAAACTACACTCTTGAAAAAGCGAAATGCCTTTATCACATATGCCTATTGAGTATTGAACTCAAAAATGAATTATTGCTGTTTGTTTCCACGTTGGTGTGAATAATACATCGTTATTGAACTCTACAAGTTATAGCTTTTGTCTCACTGTGGGCTTCTTCCATGATTTTACAGTTTACCAATGTCACGTAGTAGGCAGCAGTCACTGGTTGTGTACTTGCTGTCATGGAGACTCTAGTAGAGGACTTTCTTGGGCAGATGAGGATGATGGTAATCCATTAACTTCAAGGCCTTTCATATTTTTCTCTCTAGATTGTGCCCACATTACTGCGTAAAATCCAATGGCGATTACTAGTGCGCCGATGACACTTGAAGGAGAGTGAAAAAAAAACAAAGTCAAAGGAAGACATGTGTTAGTAAAATTTACATATGTTTTAAGTAAAATGCTGATCACATTCAAATTCCAAAAACTGGCACCAACAAATAATGTGGCATTTTTGTGTTCCTTCATCTTACTATTTGATAAAAAGCAATCCCATCGTTGGGGGTAAACAACATGGCAAATAATATTTTCCAAATTAGAATTACCTGCCAATATGGAGTGTTTCACCAAGGAAGGCAACACTCATAAATGCAGCAATGGCAATCCCAACAGGCTTGAACATGGTAACAAATAAAGGTCCTTTCCTATCTATGCACCAAGTAAGCACAGAAAATGTCACCACACTTCCGAAAATAGCCTGCAATATTGTTTTCACATAGGAATGAGCTGTGCTATAAACCCTCGATGATTACAACTTTTGTTTTAATTGCTACTACTTGCTTACTGAATAGATTATAGAGATTAGCTCAATGTCAAGACTTAGTTTCCAGGAACTTGGATCTTTGACTACAATCAGAGAAAGTATTGCACATTGAAAGGTTCCAAACAGGCAATAGAATGCAACTATGGTCAACTGAGATGGATATCCCTTAAGAATTGCTGCCTGCAAATATGCTCAACTATGTCAAATCAGTATTCTCATGCATCACCGCTTGAATCTAAGACCAAGTTGATATCTAATCCAAGTAGATATCTCACCTGAGCAATATTCCATACTGCAAGAGATATAGAGGCAATGGCTAGGAAGAGACCTCCAGTGACCCAGTTACTGGTTTCTGCCAACAGAGACACCAATGGTTGCGATGAGTGCCGAGTTTGAAAGCTGCCAATGGGAGCGCCCTTGTAAAAGGTCACTAGAAATGCTCCTGAGATAGACACCACAGTCCCCACAATTTTGATCTGGCTTATTGAGCTTCCAACATCCAACTTCTCCATCCTATTATGCTTTTGAAATTAGTACAATGATCCAATTGTGATGCATAGTTTTTATATAAGTTTGCATCAAAATCTCTAAACATTGTTTATATTCTAGCACTAGCAACACATTATTTAACACACGCTCTTCCAACAGACTTAATTACCTGAAGATGACTGCTAGAACAAAAGTGATTGCTGGAGTCAAGTTGCTCATAGCTGATCCAAGGGTGGGAGAGCTGTAGCTTATGCCAGTGAATACACAATTCTGCATGATAGTTATGCTGCAAATGTCCAATGATCAAGAATCTTCATCTCTATTTGATAACTTTTTTAATCTCTTAAAGGGATAGAAAACAGATACAACCAATCAAAGTTTGACAAAACAATCCACCACCGCAATAGCGGCCGCTCTTACAAAAATGTCCGAGCATCGGTCATATCTGACCGAAATTTCAATAATTACAATGAGATTCACCGCGATCATGATTTTAAACCTTAGATAATACAACTAATGTAGTTTTCGTTCATTTTTACTTGCTAATCTAGTTGTAGTATAATTCATATTATATAATAATCGATATCAATAAATTTACGCGTGCATCACACGAGTGCTTAGACTAGTTGCATACATACCCGACAAGACCGAGGAAGAAGAATTTTCCAAGAAGGGAGAAAGAAAGGGGTTGTCTTGTTGACCTGTTGATGAGGAAAGAGGAAGGGAGGAGAATGAGAGTGGCAAGAGCATTGGAGTAGAGAACAAAGATGAAATGGTTCATTCCTTTTGTGGACATGGCTGCTTTAGTCAATGTGGTCAACCCTACGTCAAGGCACTCTACAATCACCATTGCTGCAAATGGAGTACATTCCAACAAATATTGTTTCATTTTCATTTCAGAATGAGTATGTCTTCACTGTTGATCTCACTAGCTTATAGCCACACACAACTGTACTGTACTTAGAAGATTTCAATATAACCAATTTACCATCGCCACCTAACTTTGTGGACATGAAATGGTTAAACAACTGATGCGACCACAAGTGGTACACCGTGGATAAGTGATTAAAACTATTGTAACAAATACGAATTTTACAAAATTCACCGTTGGATTGAAAGTCCATACTATATAGATCATTCATAAAACAAATTAGAAAAATTGAAAATCATTTGATATGGTATTGAGACCGATCAAAATTAACGGTATTTAAAAAAAAACTTTATAAACCGTTAATCTTAATGAGTCTTAATAACATATCAAATGATTTTCAAATTTTTTAAAAGATTTTATGGATAATCTATATGATATAAACTTTAAATCTAACGGTCAATTTTATAAAATTTGTATTTGTTATAGCGTTAATCACAACTGATCCACCATAAACCACGTCTAGAAGCGATCCATATTAGAATTTTCCATGGTCAAACTATCTTTATTTTTTGACTAAAAATGATTAAACTATCTAGAGCTGTGAATATTGGAACACATACAAACCAAGATGCAAGATAAAATATTAAAAAAAAATTAAAAAGGTGTATCCGGACTGATTTATAAGGTGTTGGTTTGTAGGATCAGGTGTGCAAAAATCATTTCCTAACTATTTATACGGACATGGACAAATAACAATTTTCGTTTTTTTTAACCAAGATAAGGTGTAGCTATAAAGTTTTTACTACACTTAATGATAATCAATCTCTGCTGAGAAACTTGTGTAATATATAGGTGAGTTATGAATTGTCGAATTCTTTTTATATGCAATAGTCAAAAATCGATCATCTGACCATCTATTTAAGAGGTTAAATTTTTCTTTTGTTGGACTAATTTATTATTGTCTATCATTTTATAATCAGAGTATAAATTGTAAAGGAATGAATAAAGTTGTATATTGCATTACTTTTGAGAGTTTACAAGAGGTGTATATATACACAAGTATAGTAACCTAATTGGAGTAAATTAAGGAACAAAGATCTCCAACAATTAAGGTGATTGACTCTATAGACTTTATACAAATCTAAAATAATAATGGTAATTATTTAATATTAATTATGATTGATATCCTCCCGCAAGTTGGGCGACCTGGAAGAAAGATGCAACTTGGATAGTAGAAACTCGAACCGAGGGCGAAGCAAAGGCTTGGTGAGAATGTCAGCAAGCTGGTCGTTGGTAGAGACGAAGGAAACACGAAAACGGCCACGTTGAACGTTTTCACGGACAAAGTGATAAGCTAAGGCTATGTGCTTCATTCTGGAGTGGAAGACAGGATTAGCACTCAGATGTGTAGCACCAAGGTTGTCGCAGTAAATGACAGGACCAGCTGTAGGAGTGTGACCAAGTTCAGTGAACAAAGAGAGGACCCAAAGGAGTTCACTGGCCGTGTCGGCCAAGGCTTTATACTCAGCTTCAGTGGATGATCGAGCAACCGAGCGTTGCTTGCGGGAACTCCAGGAGATGGGGGTGTCGCCAAGATAGAGCAGGTAACCAGTGGTAGAGATATAGTCATCTTTGTCACCCGCCCAGTCCGCATCTGAGTACGCATGAAAGTTCAGGGGAGCAGTCGCGGAGATGAAAATGCCTTTGTTGCAAGACCCAGCCAAATAGCGAAGTAGGCGCTTGAGAGCCAACCAGTGCATGGTGCTCGGGTTCTGCATGAACTGAGCAAGTTTGTTGGTCGCGAAGGCAATGTCTGGTCGAGTAAGACTCAAGTATTGGAGACTGCCAACTAGTGCTCGGTATTCAGTCGGGGAGGGCAAGGGATCACCAGAGTTTTTGAGCAGCGGAGGAGTTGCAGTTATTGGAGTGGACGCTGGTTTAGCTTCTGTCATGCCCGACTTTTGAAGGAGATCAGTGATGTATTTCCGTTGTGAAAGAAACATGCCCGCAGCGGAAGGAATGACTTCAACACCCAGGAAATAATTGAGATAGCCAAGATCTTTCAATGAGAAACGAGCAGCAAGTGTAGCAATGAGACTAGACAATTCTGTCGAGGAGCTCCCCGTAACAATGATGTCGTCGACATAGACGAGCAAGTATAGTGTCGCGCTTGGTGTCCGCAGAATGAACAAAGAAGCATCGGCGGTGGAATTGACGAAGCCAATGGAGAGCAGGAATACACGAAGTTCCATATACCAAGCGCGAGGAGCTTGCTTTAACCCGTAGAGCGCCTTCTTTAGGCGACAAACATGATCAGGGAAGCTTTTGTTAACGAAGCCAGGTGGTTGTTCCATGTAGACCTCCTCGTTGAGCGTCCCTTGAAGAAAGGCATTGTTAACATCAAGCTGGCGGACGGACCATCCTTGTCGAACTGCCAAGGCGAGGATGATTCGAATTGTCACTGGTTTGACGACGGGGCTAAATGTTTCTGTGTAGTCACAACCAGGGCGTTGATGGAAACCTTTAGTGACCAATCGAGCCTTGTACCTATCAATGGACCCATCTGGATTTCTCTTGATGCGAAAGACCCACTTACAACCAACCAAATTCGGAGCAGAGGAACGACCAACGAGTTCCCAGGTGTTGTTGCGATGTAGGGCATCAAATTCAGCCTGCATGGCGAAACGCCAGTCCGGATCACGAAGGGCTTGGGTAATAGTACCAGGTTCCATCGGGGATGAGGGACGGACATGGAGGTTGAGTTTGTGGATGGGTTTGACGATGTTGTTTTTGGACCGAGTGATGATCCCACCGCCATGGGGTTCAGTGGTCGTTGTTGGGGGAGAGGTCGTTGGTGGTTGTGGGACCAATGTTGGCTGTATGGAGGAAGGGGGGTCATTACTGGTCGTTTCATTGCTCGGTGTATTTGAGGACGAGGATTGAGATGTGGTCGGGGAGGAGATGCCAGACAGGGAGGGAGGCTCAACAAGTGAGGTATCCGGGGAAGTGGGGTTGGTGCTCGTAGTAGGTGGAGCGATGGTCGGGAACACGGGCAGTTGGAGGGGACCAGTTTGTGAGGTCGGGGACGTGGTCGGTTGGGCCACCAGTGCACGGAAAGGGAATTCAGTTTCAACGAACTTGACATGGCGAGAGGTGTAAATTCGTCCAGTTGAAGGATCAAGGCATAGGTATGCATGTTGATCAGCCGAGTAACCTACAAAAACACACATAGTAGACTTTGGAGCAAGTTTATTGTTAGCATAAGGTTTAATCCAGGGAAAACACAAACATCCAAAACATTTTAATTTATGATAATCTGGACTAATGCGGAGGAGTTTAGAGTAAGGTGATTGGTGCCCGAGGATTGGGGTAGGGAGACGGTTAATGAGGTAGGCTGCAGTGGTCATGGCGTGAGGCCAGTAGGTGGGGGGCAGGCCAGCGTGGTGAAGGAGGGAGAGGCCGGTTTCGGCAATGTGCCGATTCCGCCGTTCAGAGATGCCATTGTGTTCGGGTGTATGAGGGGGAGTGGTGTGGTGACTTATGCCATGAGTACTTAGAAAGGGACGAAGACCAATGTATTCGCCACCATTGTCAGTGTATAGGACTTTTATTTTGTGTTGGTAGAAGTTTTCAACTAGTGCTTTAAATTTGGGAAAAATAGTTTGCACATCAGATTTTAGTTTCATGGGATATAGCCATATATAGCGAGTATAATGATCAACAAACAAACAATAGTAACGAAGACCATCAATAGATAAAACAGGGGAAGTCCATACATCAGAAAAAATTATTTCTAACGGATAAGTAGATGTAAGAGTCGATTCATGAAAAGGAAGTTTATGACTTTTATTAATTTGGCATGAATTACAATCTGATTGCGGAAATTTATTTGAACCTAAAGAAAAATGCTGCTGAATAAATTTAAAGATGGAAGTTGAAGGGTGTCCAAGCTTGTGATGCCAGGAAGAAGAGGATTCCACTTGGACGGTGTGGGCGGAAGGCGAGGGCGTGGGCAACAGATAAAGTCCATTCACACATGAGCCTTTATGGGTTGTTTGGCGTGTCTGCAAGTCCATGACATAAAAAGAGTTTGGTAAGAAAACAACGGCAGAGTTAGTTTGTTTGGTGAGTTGAGAGACAGAAATGATTTGTTGTTTCATGGAGGGAACACAAAGAGCATTAGACAAGGATAAATCATTAATTAAAAGTGTTCCAGAGTGAGAGATGTTTAAACCTGAACCATTCCCCATGAAGAGTGAGTCGGGGCCAGTGTATGGATGGTGAAGTGCCAGATTTGCAAGGTCGTTGGTCACATGATGTGTTGCTCCACTGTCGAGCAGAAAACCAGACGAGGATGTGCCAGCAGTAGCGGTGTGGGCCTGGGCCTGGCCAGTGGTGCTCGGAGAAGAACGAGGAGGTGCGGGGACACTGGGGTGTTGAGTCCGAAAGAGTTGGCAGTCAGCGAGGACGTGTCCCTTGGTGTTGCACCATTGACATCGACCAAGGAATGGTTTGCGATCACCTGGGCGTTGGTTGGTCGGTGCAGGTGCTTGACTTGGTCGAGGCTTGTTGTTGGTCGACCTTGCCTGAGCGTGCAGCGCAGTAACAGGAGCAGGTGATTGGCGTTGAGCAGCAGCAAGAGAGAGTTCCTGGATGAGGAGCTTTTCGAGAAGATCATCAAAGGTGATTGGAGTGTCCCTTGCATTGACCCCATCAATGACTGCTCGGTAACCGTCATCAAGGCCGCGCAAAACATGGTCGGTCATGTCCTCGACGGAGACAGCAGATCCGAGAGAGGCGAGGAGGTCAGCAGTTTGCTTCAGAGAGTGCATGTAGGTCGTAATGGATTGAGTACCTTTCGAGGCCATCCGAAGACGTTCCTTGAGTTGCTTAAGGTGACTGCGGGAGGCTTTGGCATAGGTGTTCTTGAGAAGCTCCCAGAGGTCGTGCGAGGTCCTCGTCTGGGACACCAAGGAGGCCACCTCGTCGGAGAGAGTGGTGAGGATTGAAAAGCAGGGTTTTCTGATGTTACCGGGGGCGTTGCGGTGGTGGTGATCGTTGCTGTCGGCGCAGGGAACGATCCATCAGGGTATTTGAGTAGATCAAAACCATCAAGGAAGGCTTCTACCTGGAGTTTCCAATTGAGGTAATTGGTAGGGAGAAGCTTGGTGACACCGCTGAGGGTGATACACGCAAAGGGTTTGGAGGGTTCATAGGGGTTAGCTATGTAGTGAGAGCCAAGATCGGAAGCCATGGGAGGCAAAGGGTTGCGGCGTTTTCTGGTTTAACAGGGTAGGGCTGGAACGTTACCAACTGATACCATGTAAAGGAATGAATAAAGTTGTATATTGCATTACTTTTGAGAGTTTACAAGAGGTGTATATATACACAAGTATAGTAACCTAATTGGAGTAAATTAAGGAACAAAGATCTCCAACAATTAAGGTGATTGACTCTATAGACTTTATACAAATCTAAAATAATAATGGTAATTATTTAATATTAATTATGATTGATATAAATAACTCTACAACTTATTTAGTATAATGTATCAAAATTATAAACACGTCCCTGATATCTCTTTTATTAGTAATTATAATTATATGAACTAATTCGACAAAAAAAATACAGCTGGAGATTTATTTTCTTGAAACAATTAGTTTTTTAGTTATTATATTAATATATATTTTTCCTTCATCAATTTGACTCAAGTCTTCCAATTCATTTTAACCCTTAATACTCTAATGAGTTGAAATCAACTGAATTATCAACCCACCACCTCCATTTAAGAATTAAACTGACTACTTAAAAACAAAAGTTCTGAAACCAAAATAATTAATAAAATAAATATTTGTAAATGTATTTGTATATTCAATATATATTCAAAATTAGATGGAAATTCGATATATTAGTTGATGGACGTTATATAACCACGTCATAGACCAAAACAATAATTTTCATACAGTATTGAGTTGAGAGGGACGAAAAAAAAAGTGTTGCTTTGGAAATTCCTATCAGAATCGCACCTCTCTCAGAATCTCACAATCTCGCCGCTCAATCTCTCTCTCTCCCCCGCCGGACCACCGCTCTCAGCCTCTCACTCTCTCTCCCTCTCGCAGATTTGATTTCGAAATTTGAGGTAAGCAAACTCTATTTTATATTTCTGTTTCTAGAATCTAGAATCTTAGTTTCATGGCTTGATTTCCTAGACAAACTCTATTTTATGTTTCTGTTTCTGTTAAGCTGTTTTGAATTTTCAATTTGTTAAGCTGTTTTGATTGTTAAGTGATTATATAAATAAGCTGTTTTGATTGTTAAGCTGTTTTGATCATGTTTTGTTAATTTTGCATCATTTTAATTTCATGTTTTGTTAAGGGTGGGATTGCGTTTTTCTTTTCTCGTTGTATTGCTACTGGTGTATAGCAGGATGTGTATTGTTCTTAGGTGTGGTTTTGGTGGTTCAAGGCTTTTAACCTTTGTAAATACTGTACATGTCCCTCTTGTACCTTATTCTAATAAAATTAGCCTTTTCAAAAAAATAAAATAAAAATAGATGAGTAAGTTTTTGGTTCCTAGAGCAATTGGAAGCCGAAGCACCACCTAATGTGGCCGACGAATTTAATTCAAATGAGATTGTGCGTGATGCGGGTCTTAGGAAACAAATTCATGAGTATGCTCCGGATATTCAAGACCAAGTAAGGAGGGCATATATATTGAAGGGAGTATGCTCCTAATTTTATGTAGTACACTATTGGTATGTTGATAATATGAATTTTGTTTTGTTGTTACTTGTTGTTTTGCTGTCAAAATTGGCTTCTGGTATATGAATTAGATCAAGGTTGAATTTGAGGTTTAAAACATATGTACTGGTGATTGTTTTGTAATCAAACTTGGTTTGAAGCAGTGAATTATGTCACATGTAAATTTATGACTACTTATATATTTTGTCACGTGAAAATTTATGGTTAAAATTTTGCCCAGGCTCACTAAAGATCCTGGCTCCGCCACTGTTTGGAATAGCGCGAGACCGACTTGGTATATATTGATTTGGTGGATACATTTTGGTTTGGTTCCAATTTGAGCTTCATAATCGATTTTGGTAATCAAGATGGGTAGTAATTCGGAACCCGGTTTTGAAGATTTTCTTCAAGAGAAGAAGCGCGTTAGGAACCCTTACGTTCCCGTCGGTAAAAACCCTTTTTCTTTTTCTAATCTAATTTCACGCTTTCAACTTCAATTCTTCACATCTTGTTATGTCAATTTTTATTTTCTTATTAGGTTTTTTTTTTACCGAAAGAAAGGGAAGTGTATAGGGCTCAATAAAGAGTTTAGAAGATTTATTATTAGGGAAATGCATTGATTTGTAGGGTTGTTGGAAACTAGGGATTGCTGTATGAAAAAAGGGTAGAGAGGAAATGGGAGTGGTATGCTATTGAAGTTGTCTAGTGTGAGAAAGAAAATGGGGAAAAGTTTATGATTTGTAAATGGTTTTTTATTGAGTAGAAAACTTGTAGATTTATGATGCTTCAATAACATTATTGATACATGTGAGCCATAAATTGAGAATTTTCGATTTACTTGTGCATGATTTTCATTGTTTGCTTGATACTGAATCTGCTCCTATTCCGTTGGGATTATTTGCCTGATAATTGCTTTGTGAAGGATAATATATTATCAGTGCTAGAAGTTTTTATTTTGGTTGATTCAGAACCCTACTTTGGTTGTGATCAATCAAGTTGCTAGATTGCAATTTGCAATTGTTGCTTACTATCTTGCATTGATACCTTAGATTTTAGTTGTGTCAGAGTGTGACACTATGACACTGACACTTGTGATTATATACAATCACTTTTATTTTCTTAAGTTATTACCGGTTTCTACGTGTCTGCGTCCGTGTCGTGTCAGTCTCAGTACTTCATAGGTTGCTTACCGTTGAATTTAGGAAATGAATTTTCATAACTTATATATTGGAATTTTTGTGTCAGTCTTTGTTTGGGGGGACACGTACTTTGATCTGTTTTGCATGATTGAAAAAAAATGTGACGGACATAGGTTGTATGATTAGGGTTTATCTCTCTAATGAAATCACCATGCATGCGAATTTGGGAATAATATTGGGTCTGTTTGCAAATACAAAGAATGAAGGAATTTGATTATTTACAATTTTGATTTGTATATATGTACTGAAGTGGAAATTGACAGTGGTGGAACATCAATTTTACATTACTTGATGATTGGATATTGTTGAACATAACCTTTTCCTTTTTGTCTCATCTTGTCATTTAACTTTGTTGGTTAGTGTTCTTTGATTAACTTTGATGTGTTAATTTCAGGCGCATTTATTACTGCCGGTGTACTAACGGCTGGTTTAATCAGCTTTAGACAAGGTAATTCTCAATTAGGCCAGAAGTTAATGAGGGCTCGTGTGGTTGTCCAAGGTGCTACAGTGGCGCTAATGGTTGGCACTGCCTATTATTATGGAGACAATCCTTGGCAACAAACAAAATAAACTTTTAATAGCTAACTAACAATCAAAGAAAGCTAAACTTTGTAATTGTTTGTTTCTTGCTGGTTTTAGTTTTGTTTATGTGAAGTGAAATTTGTTCATTTGAGGACAAAACCCTTGCTCACGTCTTACATTTGAAACATTTTATTTCAACACATAATAATTAGATTCTTTATATGGATGTATTTTGATATATACTATAGTTCTTTGAATGAAATAAATGACTCTTGCTATCTTGAGGAAACAGAATGGAAATGGGTGCCATCTTTGAACCACTTGAAAATGGCTTAATACTGAGTATTAGTATTACTGATGGGGATTTGACTCCTCTAAAGGGAGAAATCAGTGGTCGATGTTATATAGTCGCACTCGCACATAATTTGTTATGCATGCGTATATAATATTAACTATTGATATTATACTCATTATACGCGCTTTACTTTCGAGTAGCTTTGAACCACACTAGAAGACATGTTGCACATCCCTCAATTAAAAAAGCATTAGAAACCTAAGTTATCAAGATTTATCATCTTTACCTCCCTTTTGTGTTTCTTGAGTTTTGGCAGTCTTTTTTTTTTTTTGACGGACTATAGAGTTTTTGTAGTCTAGTATGAAGGAACCTAAATCCTAAATACTACTGTAGCTAGAAATTGAAAGTGATTGAGGGTTGCTGAAGTCAACAAGTAGCGGTGCCAAAATGTGCCAAATTCCCCACTTCGACCCGTACACCATTAACCCATCTATGATTTTTTTTTTTTTTATAAAAAAAACAACACAAAACGTTTTAAAAAAAACCCACTAAAATCAAAGTTATACAAACAATAAAAGCCTTAACTAGATGAATTCAATATAATGTACCAAAAAAAAAAAAACTTTATTTCAATATACTTATTCGGCAAAAAAATAAGCCACACATTTCAAAATTGTTCGGACAAGCTAAACAACCTTTTTTTTTTTTTACAAAGCTAAACTATTATCATCATTTCACATTTTATTGAGTTAAATGGAACACATTAACTTACAATATAGAGGCTATAATTTCAAGTCAACTTGCCTAAAATCGAGTTAAATCGATTGTTAAGAATAATATTCAAATAAAAGTATATTTTGGCGTAATCCTACATTGAATTCAATTTTTAAACTTTTTATAAATTAATTGCACAACTATTTTTAAATAAAGTTTTAATAAAATTTGCTAGCACCACTATTTTTAATTTATTTTTTTAAAAAAAATATAATTAAAGCTCATTGCAATTTTTATGTTGGTGAGGATAAAAATTGATGTAAAATCATTTTAGCCATATATAATGTTGCCAAAGTTTTTGTGATGAAAGAATGTTGCCATTGCCAAAGTTTGTGTTGAAAGAGTGTTGCCATTTTTATATAGAAAAAAACAAGAAAGAATGTTGCCATTGTCAAAGTTTTTTAAATATTAAATCTCCTTTCATTTATTTAAATTAAAATTAAATATATTATTATTATTATTAACTTGATAATTCAAAATTTGAAAATCACAAATAAGCAATTTTAGCTCTTAAAAAAACCGTAACAATGGAAAGGAAAGACATCGTTGCCACGCTACCTTAAACTTTTGTTAACACGTGTTTAATCATCTTCTTCCTTTTATCTCATTCATTCTCACACAACACAACACAACCCTTATTATTATATCTTTTCTCCATTCATTCATTCTCTCTTTCTTTCTTTCTTTCTTTCTTCCTAATCACTCTCTCATCACAACGCCACCTCCAAAGGTTTCAGGCAAGCCTTCATTTTTTCACTCTCACTTCTACAATACCAATCAATTTTTCATCTTTTTACACATAAATTCTCTCTTGGGTTTTGTTTTGATTTACCACTATTTCAACTTTTTCTTCATTTCTGGTTAATTGGGTCGCCATAGATCTTTGAATCGGAACATAAATTATGTTTTTTGTAACATGGGTCGGTCGTTGAATTCTAGGTTGGATTTTTCATGATTAATTAATTACACAACAGATTGTGTTTTTTCCCTATGATTTTACCTTTTTTAATTATTGCCGCATTGGTTGTGGCTAAGTTGATCAAAGTGAAATGAGAAATTTTGGGTTTTAATCTGTGTTTGAAATGGATGTAGATGTTTGCAAAAGATAGGATTTTGATGTATTTGTAGTTTGTGCCAGATGAAGCTTGCAGTTATGTCACATTGTGTATCACACCCTTTTTATAACCCCTTTTTTGTCATATTTTACAGCTTAAGGACCCTTCCATTGTTTAGTGTCTCCTTTGTTTGTCATTTGATGCTATGAAGGATGACAGTGTGTGTCCACACTGTTGCTTCTATCATTGCAATTGATTTTGTTTTTTCTTTATGTTTTTGTTGGAATTTAGTGTAACTTGCCAATAAACTTCTAAGTCATATTTGGATTGGCGGTGAGATTGTCAGAATCACGATGATTTTGGAAAAAGCTAAACTTTGTAGTTTTCCAAAATCACCATCAATCGAAACATACACGAAGGGTCTGTGATGTAATTAACATAAGTTTATACATCAAAAGTGTCTGATGTGATGAGCATAAGTTTATACATCAAAAGTGTCATGTCTAACTTTGGGTTAAATTGATAAATAGTCATTGTTTCATATGTTATTTAATATCCATGGTGATAGTCTATAAGAAGACTGAGATTTGACCATGCTATGTTACTGTTTGTTTACTTATAATTGATGTCATTGTCTAGTGAGTGATGCCTACTTTTTCAGAAATGATTGTTTCTACCCTAAGATGGATCTCAACTCATTGTTCTTTCTGTTTTGATTTGTAATTGAATGTCAGATTGATAATTGTATAGTTTTCCTTGTCTACTTGTCCTTTTTCAGTGAATCCATATCCACCAATAAGTGAAAATCATTGGTTTGTCTGACTTTAAGTTGTTATCCTCCTTCATATATGTCTTGTATGGATCTACATTGTTGATTGGAAATATTTAGTTTGTTTTATTTGAGGCCATGTCCTTCATTTGTATCTTGTTTTTAACTTTTGCATCTGCAAGTCTTTTAACATTCGATGCAAAATCTTTCTTATCCTTTCTTTAACATCAAGTCGATTTCAAAGCTTTTTTCATTTACCTTGGCCTTTTGCTTCTCTATCTCATTTACCAGATTCTTGTGAATATTTGTAGGAAAAAGTTTGTGAGTTTGATATACAGACACATATCAACAGATATATTGAGCAATATGAACAAGTTCACATTCTCTTTTAAATTTAATGGAAATTTATTGAGCTTTTTGGAATATAAACTTTTCATTGTGGTGAAGGTGTAACAAATATGTATATTTGGATAAAAAAAAATAACTTTTCTTAATTGTCCTTGTGGCAGGTTGAAATAAGTCATTTGTTATAGTGAAAATGTCATCTCCAAGCAAGAGACGAGAAATGGATGTAATGAAATTGTGAGTGAACTGTTCTACTATGTGTTTATAGTAATTTTTTAAACTGTTATGGAATTAATTTTTATAATTTTTTTTTTCTTTATAAGTTTGTGGAAATCTGTATATTCTCAAATTAGTTAAAACATGTTTTAGTTGGAATTTGACTTACAAGGAAGAATCTGTAATTTTTTAGTTGGAACATGTTTTAGTTGGAATTTGACTTACAAAGTTACAAGGAAGAATCTGAAATTAGTTAAAACATGTTATGAACTTCTATTTGACAGGACCTAGACTACTTGTATGTAGTAAGACAGTCATTATAGAAAAAATATGATTTATAAAAGGCGAGATGCCTTTAATCCCTTGAAGTATAGCCTTTCCCAGCATACTACTCCCTTGTAGATTTATAAAAGGTGAGATGCATTTTGTTCTTACTTAACCCCATGAAGTTTAGTTTTAAGTAAAAAATTACTTTATAGTTTAGTCAAGCAAGTGTTAATCTCTGGACACGTCAAACCAAACTTTAAGGCATACTTTCTGATGCGTTACTTTTTGTAATGGCACTAACGTATGGTGTTTATGTGCCTTATTTTCCATTTGATAAGGGGTAAAGTACACTGTTTTCCTTGTAGTTTCATCCTTTTAAGGAACTCCCTCAGCTTAAGGTCACCCCTTAACTTTTGTTTAATTGAAAAATTAGCTAGCCTCCCAGTTAAATTTTCATTAAACTTAATTTAAGTTGCTGTCAATGGTGCACATTACCCTGCATAATGTTTTTCTTTTCTTCAAAATATAGTTGAGGGAACTATTTGAAATCAACATTTTCATACCGCAGATGTCACCCTTCTTCACATAGGAATCTGCAGATTTCTAAGAATAATAGATGAAATAAAGAAGAAAAGAACTTGAACTTACTGTAATAAAAAACTCCCTAGTCTTTGTTTACATTGTTGGCTGTTTCTGTGAGAATGTCGGTATGAAAGTTGAATCCTCCCTGCACACATCCCCAAAATAAATGCTGCTGAAACCTTTGGCAAATTTTTCATTTTAGTTGTGTATTGTCATGTTCTGGTTTATTTTACGACATGCTGTCACAGGCTGAAGTCTCAATGTGAATGTCATTGCTTCTTGGAGGCCCTTCTGCACGACACAACCATGATTCCTTTTACTGGATTAATAATACCATGACATTGCGCTGGGATAGGATTAAAACATCTCTTTCTTATGGTTTTGTTTTCTTTCTAGTGCATTTTTTGTTTATTGTTAGTGAGTGTTTGAAATTAAACTGCAATCATGTAATACTTCGTCAAACTGTCAAAGTACATTTTCATTACAACATGGTTTCCTTCTCTATGCACTAACCAATCTTCTTAATCACATTTGGTGTTTTCCATCACAGTGGTCCCTTTTTTAGTTATGAACTCATGATTTAGTTTTAACTTTGCAGCGGCGTTATAGATACCATAAGTTAGTGCATCTTTGTCGTTTTTCTGATGGGGTAACTATGGTATAACGGTAGATTGGTGGGCAGTGTTGTAGATACTTGGATTAGTGTGTGCAGAAAATGTTTAAATGAGTTGCTAAATGTATTATTAGAATAGCATCGCAAAAATATGTAACGGAGTACGGAGATTGATAATGAAAGCATATAGATGTATTTAGTTTAGTAATATAGAACAAAAATATCAAGTTTCATGCTTGAAATGAATTACTAAAATGGTGGTGATGGTGAAGTGTCTGCAATCTATTCGGACTGAAAAACAAAACACAATGGATCGAACTTTTGAGAAACTTGGCATTGCTCCTAATTATGATTCCATCATCAGTCTAGAGCTAGAAAGCATATCGGTGCGATAGTTCACTTTTATATCTGTTAGATGTATTGCGACTATAACTTCATATAACATTTACATGTTGCCTATTTCTTATGTATGCACAATTCATTCTTAGCAAAAGTTTTCATGGTCATATTTCTTAAATATTTCTTTCCTTTTTACAGGATGATGAGTGATTATACAGTGGAGACTATAAATGATGGACTCACTGAATTCAATGTGGAGTTTCATGGTCCTAAAGAAAGTAATGTCAATATTCTAGAGCTGACTTAGTCTTTTGGTTGATGAAATTGCGCATACAGTTGAAAGAAAGAAGTGCTAGCAACACACTCTCTAGCATTCTTCGTTCAACACTCCTATGTTTAGGCGAAATTCATGCGGGTCCCACCACTTAAAAAATGGATCCTCTAAATGCGTAAATTTCACCCAATCATAGAAGTAGTGTTGGAGGGAGAGTGTAAAAGAATACGTTGCTAACACTCTTCTATGAAAAGACTAATTACTCATCTTTAAGTTATCTGGTTGTTCCTTGATTTGTTACATTTGTGATTGTTGCAGGCCTTTATGAAGGTGGAGTCTGGAAAATTCGTGTTGAACTTCCTGATGCATATCCATACAAATCCCCTTCAATCGGCTTTGTGAACAAAATTTACCACCCGAATGTTGATGAGTTGTAAGCAGTTCAAAACTCAAATCGTTATCAATCTTATCTTTTATTGTTATTGATAGGTGTTTGCTTTGCGCACATGGATTATGCCTGATTCTTTTACATTTCATCAACTGCAGATCTGGTTCTGTATGCTTGGACGTCATTAACCAATCATGGAGTCCAATGTTCGGTAATTTTGTTATGGGATTTTCAAACTTTATTATTGATTTTTCATATTATTGTGTATGTATGTTGGTAAACAATTGTGTGAAACATTCGACAGGATTATATGGAATCTCCACCTTCTTAATGTCTATGGATGACATTGACAAGGGTTTTCATTGTTTCAGATCTTCTAAATGTCTTTGAAGTGTTTCTACCACAACTCTTGCTTTATCCAAATGCTTCAGATCCTTTGAATGGCGATGCAGCGTCGTTAATGATGAAGGATAGAAAGCTGTATGACCAAAAAGTTAAAGGTGAGCATATTTTTAGTTATGGTAATTTTTTCAGATAATTTAAGACCAAATTTCCTAATATTTTTTAATGAGAAAAGGATACATAATGGTTTGTTTTTGAGTCCATGATCCTTCTGCATTGCTTGCCTCAAATCTATTACAGTAAACCATAAAAATAATCTCCTAAATTAATTAGCTCAAATGGTTTGTGTTGAAATTACAAAATCATCACCAAGTGCGTCGAATGTGTTCATAAAACTTTTATGAACTATTAACCAACCGAAAAGACAATCGGGGACTAAACTGACTAATGAATGAAAGCCACATTCGATGACCAAACTAAGTAACAAAATACAAATTCAGGTATGCTTACATATATGAGTTTAATTGATATGCATTGACGGTGTAAAATAATTTTACACGGTCATCCAATAAGAAACCACCAATCTTCCATGTCATATGAAGAAAGTAGGGTAAAGTGGGGTGACGTGGCGGAATACATGGTTGTCATTGGTTGACAGTGTAAAATTATTTTACACTGTCGGTGCATACATATTAAATCCTACATATATTTGAGTTTAAAGGACATACATTGTCAGTGTAAATTAATTTTTCACTAACAACCAATAAAAATGGTTCAATCTTCCGTGTCATATAAAAAAAGTGGGGTGACATGGCGGAAAACATGATTATGATTGGTTGACAGTGTAAAATAAGTGCATATTTTTGTGGTGACAGAGTATTGTGAGCGGTATGCTAAGAAGGAAAACATTTGCAACAATGGTACTGGTGATGATGAGGAGAGTGATGATGAAGACATAAGTGAAGCAGAAACTCAATCAAGTGATGATGAAATTCCTGGTCGTGCTGATCTTTAAGTTACATACCTTTTTAAGGGTTCATGTATTACTACACATATTTTACTTGTTCAGTAATAATTATGAGATAAGATAAGATGTAGGTTTATTATATGTACTATTTTTTGTGCCCTTAAAATAACAATTATTATTCCTGTATTATTTCTTACCAAGTTATTATACTATAATATGTCATTAGGGGGCTTTAAACTTTTAATTGTAATTTGTATATTAATAATATTTGATATTTTCTCTTTCTTTCTGAATTTAGAAAACCAGAAATGTAATAGATACAATACAACATGCAGAAAATTTTAGTTGTTTTGTTTTATCTTAATTAATTAGCTAAACATATATTTTTACAATTGTTGGAATATATTTCTTCCTTGTTATTGGAGTCATGATTCATGAGCACAAAATTAAAATGGTTTTGTTGGAATATATTTCTTCACTTTATAATAGCTCTTGAAGTAAGGAAAGGGAAATGGAGGATATTTCCTCACATGTAGCTTTTGAAGGGAGGTGAAGAGAATACTCATGGCTAATATTGTCTTTATTTGAGAATA
The DNA here is from genome assembly GCA_030408175.1 of Trifolium repens. Classification (NCBI taxonomy): domain Eukaryota; kingdom Viridiplantae; phylum Streptophyta; class Magnoliopsida; order Fabales; family Fabaceae; genus Trifolium; species Trifolium repens. The sequence continues at coordinate 24,156,511 of CP125850.1, forward strand.
TTATAAAATAACAGAAAGAATTTTCTAATAATTTTATTGTTGTCCAAAAATGAAATTCCTCAAAAGTCCTCTAGTTTGTTGTTAAATTCCTATTAAAAGGTGAGGCTTTAGCAACATCTCCTCTTCTTTTGGTTATGTTCATTGCCCACCTCTCAAATTTCTTTTCTCACTCAGAAAATTTCGAAGTTTTTTTTGCTGTGTTGGAGGACAAACCATCGAATTTGTATCTTCCTTATAGGCATGGCCTTGCAAGTGAAGAGAGACATTTGTTTGCAGTCACAATCCTTTTCCTATATCATAGTCAGTCTATTTAGACCGACAAATTAAATCAGAAAATTTGAATTATTTAATTTTGATTGAATGATCTAAATGACCGACCACAATTCAATATGAGTTTGGATGTGAGTAGACTTGAAAAAACCAAAATTTCGTCCGACACAATGCAAATTTTTTTTTTTGATATGTAAAGGAAAATAAAGAACTAAAGCACGACTATAGAGGAACAGGCTCCCCTTAAGTCCTTATCAATAAGAAAATCAATATAAGAAGGAATAATATCTAACATAACAAGCGTGAAACCAACAGAGTGACCTCTAAACGCAAGAGCATCGGCGCAAGAGTTTGCCTCACGGTGAATGTGGTTGATATGGATGGTCCAACTTGGAAGGTGGATAAGAGAGATAATCTCATGGAGAAGAGGTTGAAGATAAATGCTCGAAGTAAACCGATTGTTGATCATATTAACGACATGAGTTGAATCAGTTTCTAGGATAACACGAGTCAAATGTATTTCTCTAGCCATGCGACAACCAAATAGAATTCCGTATAACTCGGCGAGCATGGCATTTCCAGACCCGAGATTATGCAAAAAACCCTTCACGAAATGACCACGATGATCTCTAATGAGGCCGTCACAAGCTGAATTTCCATTTATGTAAGAGCCATCGATGTTTATTTTGACAAAGCCAGCAGGAGGTTTTATCCAAAGAGTATTGCGTTTAGTTGTATTTTCATCTCGAGATGCAAGAGGGCAATTTGTCTCTTTCTCGATTTGATAAGCCATATTAACCACCTTAGAAGTGGGGTGATTCCCAAGTTCTGTCTCTCTAAAAAAAACTAGTTTATTACGATCCTTCCAAAGAGTCCAAACTGACACACCAAAGAAAATAGGCCAATCGGTGCTACTAGCGCCAATGTTCTTTGTTGTGATGTTCCATTCGAGCCAAGCGTGTAAACCAAGGCTAAAGAATTTAGCCCAATAGTCTTCAGTGATAAATTGATTCCAATATTGCTGAACATCTTCACAATCTCGAAGCATATGCATGATGGTTTCAGGTTGAGATTGACACCTAGGATACAAGTCATCATTTGTCATCTGCCGATGAGCTCTCACTGCATTTGTAAGTAAGGATCCGTGAGCCAGTTTCCAAAGAATTGTGCGAACTCGAGTTGGGCCCTTCCATTGCCAAACCTGATCAAACAAAGAATGAATATTAGTAGTATCATTGTTTAATCCGCTAATAATATTGTAAGCTGTTTTTAAACTAAAATTTCCATCATTGGAAAGGTCCCAGTTAGGCATATCATTTTTGCCATTGGTTGGAACCTTCAACTTTGCTATCAAACTGCAAATAGAATCAGGAAGGCGGATAGTAATCAAATCCCAATTCCAATTCTCATTAATGACATAATTTGACATAGAGTATTCTATTTCCGTAGGGGGGATAGAAGCCTCATAGTGATCCTCCAAAGCACCACAATTTGGGATCCAAGGATCTCTCCAAAAACGAGTTCCATGCCCGTCATTTATCACCCATCGGATATGGGATTTAACTTCCTGCCAAGACTTTGAGATAGACCTCCAAATATTAGAAGAATTACTACGAACAACAATAGAAGGAGTAGAGAGAGAGCCACATTTGTATTTGGCTCTCATAACCTGCACCCAAAGCTTGTTGGGTTCTGCCACCATTTGCCAAGCAAGTTTGTGTATATAAGCTTGATTCAACATACGAAGGTTTTTAAATCCGAGACCACCCTCCTCCTTTGGACGACAAATCTTCTCCCAAGATACCAAGTGACACTTCCGTTGGTTTGTAGTAGAACCCCAAATGAAATCTCTGCAAATTTTCTCAGCCTCATCACACACTGAAGCTGGAATATTTGCAGTTTGCATTACATATCCTGGAATACACGATAGAGAAGATTGAGCCAAGGTAATTCTTCATGCAAAAGATAAATTGTTAGTTTTCCAGCTAGTCAATTTCTTACGCATTTTATCAAGAATAAAAGTGTAAGAGTTTCGAGAAGCCCTTTGGTGCAACATTGGGGCTCCTAGGTACATTCCAAGATCATTTGTTTTCTCAATGCCGAGACCCTGACTAAGCATTAGAGTATTTTGCTCAATTATATTCCTAGAGAAGAAGACTCTAGATTTGCTTAAGTTGATCTTCTGACCAGAGTTTGAACAAAAACTATCAAGCACTTCTTTTATAAGAATCACTTGTTCCATATTTGCTTCTGCTATCAAAACTAAGTCATCTGCAAAACAAATATGTGACACTTTAGGCCCTCCTCTACCAAAAGAGAGGGGTTTCCAGCTGCCATTATTAACCTTGTCTTGGATGTAGTGACCCAACCTCTCCAAAGCTAGGACAAAAAGATAAGGGGATAGAGGATCTCCCTGTCTAAGACCTCTAGAGGAATGAAACTTCGAGGTAGGTTCCCCATTCCAGTTGATGCTCATGGAAGCAGAGGAGATATACTGATGCACTAAATTCTGAATCGGCATTGGTAAATTTAGAAGAGCTAAGGTCTCTCTAATGAACTCCCACTCAATGCGATCATAAGCTTTTTCCAAGTCAATTTTTAGAACCATGAACCCCTTTTTTCCGTGCATGTGGTTGAGACTATGTATCGTTTCCTGCAAAACAAGAATATTGTCAGTAGTATTTCTGCCCGGGATAAAGCTACTTTGAGTGTTAGACACAACATAAGGTAGAATGGATCTAATTCTTTGAGCCACAACTTTAGTTACTATTTTATAAATAACATTACAAAGAGCAATAGGGCGCAATTGAGTAACTTTGGCAGGCTCTTGACATTTTGGAATCAAAGTAATGAGAGTATGATTCACTTCGTTAATCTTGTTAGGGTTGACAAAACATTCAGACACAAACTTAACAATAGAATTTCCCACAATATCCCACTGGTTTTTAAAGAAAAGAGGATGAAAACCATCAGGCCCTGGGGATTTATAACTTTTCATACTAAATAGCGCTCTACGAACTTCAAGACTAGTAGCAGTAGATCCTAGGTAAGTCATATCAACATCACTAATATTAGGAAAAGTAGTAATAGAGATGAAGTTAGGATACACCTGGCCAGAAGTCGAGTAAAGCTGGTGGTAAAAATCTAACACGTGTTGCTTCAAGTCATCTTCGTCATATATCCATTGATCTTCTGCATCTTGCAAGGCCATAATTTTGTTACGGCGTCTTCTAACAAGAATAGATTGGTGGAAATATCAGAGTGTTGTTGTCCCCAAGAGTTATCCACTTGCTTCTAGCTTGTTGGAACCAATAATTTTCTTCTTGCTGAGTAATTAGACGGTATTCTTCCCAAAGCTCAAACTTAAGTTGTATAAGGTGGTCACTAATTAGACACAATGCAATTTTTAGCTTTGTAAAAAAAGTTTTTTTTTCTTTTACTCACTAAGGAAATCTTTACATTGGTAGCAAACTCATACTTTTGTGGATACAAGTCAAATCTCTAGAACAATCTAGACATAATCATTTACACTGTGTTTGGTTCAACGGAAAGGGGAAAGATTGATTGTGGAAGGAGAGAAAGCACGGAAATCAAGATCTTTCCACCGTTTGGAATCCTTATCAGAGAGGAAAGAAAGATAAGTTTTATGGGTCCCACAGCTAAAAACTTTCCGCTCAAGTTTGGAAAGAAAGCAAAAATTGGTGATATAATCATGTAAGAAGACAAAACTGCCCTTGCTTTTGAAAATTGAAATACTATGCTTTTATTTATATGCGACGTCGCAAAACTATTGCATTCATTCTTTTCAATTTATTACCTATTAAATTAAGGCTTCTTCAAGCATCAGTTTTTCAATTTTTATTTTACGCATTTCTCTTTGGCTATACCAACATGACTTTCTTTGTTTTTTACATTTGTGCAATTATTTGTTTTGTTTGAGTTTGTCAAATACTTGCCAAAAAACTTTATTAAGAACAAAAATCAATTAATAAATAAATATTTAAATCATAACTTAGCAATATTTATTTTGAATTCAACAATATTATATAAATATATACATATATTAATATTTATTTATACATCAATATATTAAGATTGTCTAAGGATATTTTTGTCATTTACTACATAGTATATCTTTCTTTCCTCTCATTTTTTATTCACTTTCACTCAAACCAAACAACTAAACAATCATCTCACTTTCCATTCACTTTCTACTCACATTCTTTCCTTCAATATTCTTTCCTTTTACTTTCTTTCCTTCAACTTTCCTTTCTCATCCAAACATAGTGTTACACTAGTTATAGAAAGATAGAGCAATAAGAATTAGCCTCCTTGACATAACATAAAGGTTCTAAAAAGAGAAATGACAACAAAGATAATTTTTCTTAAAGAAAAAACTAGAATTGCTTTGACCTTCATATTATAATAAATTTTTAGATGAGCACCAACTCATTAATCAACCATTCAAAAAATGGCTCATGCTAACGTGAGCAAGCTGAGCATATCTCTCACTATAGGCAACTCAAATAATAAATCTGAGCCGTTCAATCACTCAAATCAACAATACATGCACCACACCACATTATAATTTTTTATCTTCATTCTCTCTTCTCTTTTTCTCTATCTTGCTCAACTTCTTCTACCATCATTTCTGGAGACCTATAAATTTTCGATATGGGACACGATACCGATACATTAATATGCAACAAAAATTAAAATTCGCAATCTGATATTGCCGCGATAAGTTATTAAAAAATTAAATTTAAAATTAAATATATAAATACACAATATATAAACATTATTAAAATCAATAATATTAATAATTAAAAGCAGAAAACATATATTCTTATACCATAATTTTGGGACAAACTCAAATGCTTAACAATAAGACACCATAGTTTTTTTTTTTTTAAAGTAAAAAATTATATTGACAAAGGAAAAACACAAGAAGTGTTAAAGATACAAACATGTCTGATACAGGAGCATCATAATAAGTCAAAGTCAATCAATACTAGAAACTTCCACATCTTAAGTTAATATTATCTCTAAAAAAATAATGGTCATCAATACATCTTAAGTTAAATATTATACAAAAAGGACATTATTAATACTATCCAAAAAACCATCACAAGTACTATCCAAAAAATAATATTTGTATCAGACATGTATCGGGTATTATCTTTTTATTTAAAAATAATGATTTAACCTATATTTTTTTCGATACGCGTAACAGGATGTACCAGACACGTATCATATATTATTTTTTTATTTAAAAATTATTATTTAACCGATACTTTTCTGATATGAATGTCGGCACGTATTGGAAGCATATTGGTATCAGACGTATATCGGACACGGATTCGTTACCATTTTTTGAGTATCGGGGCTTCACAGCTGGAGACTCTCTCTCCTTTAATTATGTTAAAATCTATAGCGAATAATTTATAAATTAATTTTTAGATTATAGGGAATAAGTTTTCTAATTTAATTTATAGTGTCTGATAAAATTAGCGGTTGAATTAGCTTTTAAATATGAAATGACATAAAAAAATATGGCTAATTAATATTTTATTTTTTTCAAGTAAGATACTTGAAAAAAACATTTGAAAAATAAGCTATAAGTTAGTAAAATAATAAGTTATGCTTTTTTAAAACAAATTCATCAAGTCGGTCTTTTTTAACCGAATAAGCTTATAAACTATTAGCGATTTTCTCCGTCCCAAATTGAGTGACAAAGTTGAGCTTTTAATGCATGCCGATGCACAACTTTGACGATTAATATTTTTAATTGCATAACAGTAAAAATTATAAATTTTTTATATTTTGAAAATATTCATCGAGACGAATTTAACATCTTATAAGCTAATATTTAGTTTTGTTTATTAGTAGAAAATTTTCAAAATTCCCAATATACGTTTTTTTTTTAAAAATTACATTTAAAATTAAATATATTAATACACAATATATAACATAACTAAAATTGATAGTGATAATAGATTAACATTCAAATTAGTCAAAATAAGCAAATAAGTAACAATTAATAATTACATATCTTAAGTTAAGTATTACACAAAAAGAACATAATTTGTATTATCCAAAATCACGTCAAAACAAAAAACACGTAAAAAAAAGTATTATCCAAAAAAATATCTTAGTACTATTTAAAAAAGACATAGTCGATTATCCATAAAGAACATCATATTTTAACATTCACTACTTAAAAAAACACGAATTGTATCAGATTCTCTCCTTCGTTTCCATCATCAAAGAATATTAATTACCTGATACTTTTCTGATACATGTATCAGACGATACATATCGGTTATTTATTTATTTTTAAATAATAATAAATTGTTCGATATGAATATCGAAAGCTATCGACAAGTATTGGTATCATATACATATTGAATACGATACTTGCCATTTTTTAGAACGATTTTGTTAAGTTGAAATATTATGATGTAGGCAGCATACAATAAGATCTATAAACTACTTAATCTAATGGTATTTTTTTACTTGCCTATGGTGAGAGATATGAGACGGTTGCTCACTGTAGAATCCGCCTCAAAAAATTAGAATATTGGAACTTGTCCCAATGCTCTTTCAATATTATTTTATTGGGTCTTCATTAGGTGTACACACTGTCCACCAAGAGGCCAAGGCTACGGTACATGAGCCAAATAGGTCATGTACCGTACATTACATGTATTTTTTTTTTTTGTAAGTTGTAATTTTTTTTTCATCAAATTTATTTTTTTTTATTTTTTTTATAGGGTTATTATATTTTTGATCCCTACAAAATGAAGACATTTTAAGTTTAGTCCTTAATTTTAATAGTATTTTTAGTCCTACAAAATTTTTCTGAATACAATGTTTAAACCCTTTTAAAATAAAATTTATTTAATTAATCTTAAACTCTTAAATTTTTTAATGATTTATACACACGTGTTTATCACTTTATAAAATGTTCATTTACCAAAATTTATAATTTTTTAATATGAGATGAGTTAAATATCAGTTTTACAAATGTATACTAGGCCTCATACCGTACGCGAGTGACATTTTTTTTTTACTTTATGTTTTATGGTTTAGATTAAACGGAGTACATCATATTATAGTGCACTGTCAGTATTAAATATTGGTTATAAACGTTTATGAGATTCTTATTCAACTTGATCACTCTTATCCCACTTAAATATCAATTAAAAACGTCTATGAGACTCTTAGACGACTGGACCACTATTCTCGAACTATTAATATCTCTCACTTAAATATCGGTTATAAACGTCTATGAGATTCTTATACGACCCAGTCACTTTTATCCAACTTAAATATCAATTATAAACGTCTATGAGATTCTTAGACGACTGAATCACTATTCTTAAACTTACATATCTTGCACATTAATATCTCTCACTCAAATATTCATTATAAACATCTATGAGATTCTTAGACAAATGAATCACTATTTTCGCACTTAAATATCTCGCACATTAATATTAGGGATGACAATTTGACTCATACTCAATGGTTACCCGCAAAAAATACACACAATGAATAGGGTAAAAACCTGCATTTTGAGAACGGGCATGGGTATGAGTAATTACCCACAAAATTGAGCGGGTTTAAGTGTGGGTACAGGTACCTTAGTACCCGCCCCATACCTACGTACTATGTATTTATTTATTTTAATTATATAATAATATATTTAATTCAATTTTTTTAAAAATACAATATTATTATAATATTACACATTTTTAATAAAAATGTTTATTTATAACATAATGCAAATATGTTAACAGAGATATGAATTTTAGCATGATACTACTAATAATTTTGTGTATAAATTTCATGAGTCGACATTAAAATTTTTGAATTTTTTTAATTCTATTAAAATGATATGATATTTTATAATTGATCAATTTATTTTTAACAAAAACTGGCAAGATATATACCCGTGCATTCGCACGAGTCTGTTGTAGATTTTACACGCTTATATTTGTAGAAACAATTTTTTATTTTTTTATAATTGATATATAAAGTCAACATGATAAAATTTAAATACTCATAGCAAAAACCTTTAATATATAAAAAAAAACCCGTTTAATATTTGCATTGTACCCATTATAGATTTAATATGTGCTCATTTATACAAAAATAAAATCTTATGTCACGAAATGATAAAGTTGATATGATAAAATAATAAAAATTTGTGATTTTTTTTTTAAAATATCAACATTAATATTGTAATATTTCTGTTTATAGGTAGGGTTGGGAATAGGCCATGCCGACCTACAGGGGCCTACGACCTAGCCTACATAGCATTAGGTCAGACCGGCCTATTTATTTAAATAGAGCAGGCCAAGACTTTTATTCTATAAGCCTATTTAGCTAAAAATGCCAAACTTCAGGCCATGAAAAAAGTCTTTTAGGCCTACTAGGCCGGCCTATTTAAGTAAATATGAATAATATTTTATATTTATTATTATTATATATTAAAATTTGTACTTTGATTAAATTATAAATCTATTAAATTTTTCAGTGGTTTAAGTTTATTAATTTACATTAACTTTTCACATATATAAATGTATTATTATTATAAACTAAAATTGAAATATGATGTCATCTATAGTCAAATTCTCTAAAATATCATGTTAAATATCAAAAGGAAATTTAATATCATTGATTTATTAGTTCATTAGTATATTTAAAAATAAATATAATTATTTATTCAAATATATTCATGTGAAATAGGCTTTTAATCAGGCTAATAGGCCATATCAGGCTTTCAAAAGGTCAGTCCCAGTCCTAAAAAATAAGCCTATGACAAGCCACAGGCCAGGCTTATGCCTTCAATTTTTTGGCAGGCCAGGCTCAGGCTTAGCAAAGCCTAGCTCGGCCTAGCCTATTCTCAACCCTACTTATAAGTACATAAATCTGTGACGGGTACAGTGCAAATATTTATCGGGTACAATGCTTATAATCGATATTTAAGTGGAATATATTAATGTGCAAGATATGTAAGTTCGAGAATAGTGATTCAGTCGTCTAAGAATCTCATAGACGTTTATAATTGATATTTAAGTGGGATAAGAGTGACTCAGTCGTATAAGAATCTCATAGACGTTTATAACCGATGTTTAAGTGAGAGATATTAATGTGGAAGATATTAATGTGCGAGATATGTAAGTTCGAGAATAGTGATTCAGTCGTTTAAGAATCTCATAGACGTTTATAATTGATATTTAAGTGGGATAAGAGTGATCAAGTCGAATAAGAATCTCATAAATGTTTATAATTGATATTTAATACTGACAGTGCACTATAATAAGATGTACTCCGTTTAATCTAAACCATAAAAACATAAAGTAAAAAAAAATGTCACTCGCGTACGGTATGAGGCCTAGTATGCCTTTGTAAAATTGATATTTAACTCATCTCATATTAATAAAATTATAAGTTTTGGTAAATGAGCATTTTATAAAGTGATAAACATGTGTGTAAAAAAAATTAAAAAATTTAAGAGTTTAAGATTAATTAAATAAATTTTATTTTAACAGGGTTTAAACAATGTATTCAGAAAAATTTTGTAGGACTAAAAATACTATTAAAATTAAGTAAGAGCTAAACTTTAAAGGTCTTTATTGAAATAAAAAATATAACAACCCTATAAAAAAAATAAAATAAAAAAAAATTTGATGAAAAAAAATTACAACTTGCAAAAAAAAAAAAACAATGCATGTAATGTACGGTACATGACCTATTTGGCTCATGTACCGTAGCCTTCACCCCGGAGTCATGATCATTACTCGCAATTTCATCCCTTTGACCAAGATTTATTTTGTTGATAAAACAATGCTTTGGATTTATCCTACAAAGTAGTAACTGTAGTATTGATTTCATGCATAAAACAACACGTCACCACTGTTTAGTTGAAATACATAAGTAAAACAGCTGAAAAGAGTGCATTTTTTGTAGGATCATCTTACAAAATATTCTCAGAGTACTTGTAAAATAAAATAAAATAAAATAAAAAAATTTCATTTTGGAAATTACATTTTACTATCTAATTAGAATTATTTGAAAAAATGCATTGGTTTACAGTCCACTTTTCATGTGATGGTCTTATCTGTGCATAATATATAATGCAAACATTCTAAATCTTTAAAAAAATTCTACCGATGAACTCTTGACTCTTAATTCACCTAAATTTTATTATTAAAAAGATACACGAACACCGTAAATTTATTTAACTCACCGTAAATGAGAAAATTTTGTGTTTATAAATAGACATATGTTTGTATTTAAATACAAAATGTTACTTTATAATATATATAATCAACCGCAAATTACTTATAAATTAAGGATTTTAGTTTTAAAAATTTTCTTTTTTTAAGTTATAGATATAAAAAATTGGAAGGCCCTAAATATTTATACCTTGCACACTCGCAGGTCCAATCTTATATTTATTAAATTTTTATATTTAACATTTTTTTACTCAAAACAACAATATTCATTCATTCAAATTTATAGGGAATACATCAATCGAAATCATTACATATTCAATTTAGCTAAAAATTAATAAGGATGAATCTGGAAAACAGGCTCACAACATCTGAGTTAATAACATAAAACGGCATAATGTCTATGACAAAGCATACAATTGACAAACTTCAAGTGTCCAGAATAATCATGTATTCGGATCTGCAACGTTGATGATGCTAAAGTCATTGAATATGTTCTCATCTATTCAAGAGTTTTCTGGCATCAAATATTTTGGAGCTCATTGTCATCCTTCCCCCCCTCCATCCATCAAGCAGGTCAATTTGATTCGACCACCTTTTAATTGGGTAAAATGTAACACTGATGGTGCTTCGAGAGGTTCCCCTGAAGCTTCGTCTTGTGGTAATATTTTCAGGGATCACTTGGGTACTTTTTTAGGTGCTTTCTCCACTAATATTTGTGTAGATACGTCTCTTTATGCTGAAATTTGTGCTGTGATATATGCTATGGAATTTGCTTTGGCTAGAGGATAGACTAATCTTTGGTTGGAATGTGACTCACTCTTACTTGTCCAAGCTTTTTCGAATGTTCACTTAGTCCCTTGGAAGTTGAAGACTAAATGGAAGAATTGTCTCCATCACATCAGGGATTTTCGCTTTCGATTTTCTCATATTTTCAGGGAGGGCAACACTTGTGCCGACAAGCTAGCTAATGCAGGTTTCTTTATTGATGGGGTAGTCTGGTGGGACCAGCTGCCTAGTTGTTCTAGAGATAGATTTTCTCGTGATAGAGTTGGGTTGCCGAATTATCGTTTTCGTTAATCTTGTTTTCGTGGGTTTTGGTGGATGTACCTGTTAGCCTGTATTTTCGACAGGCAATAATGAATTGGAGAGAGATGATGATATCTCATTTAATGTGCATGATTGCATTTTTAATATTCTCTTGGGAATTGATTCTAGTATCAAATCAAGAGAGAATAAAGGTATTTGACGTCAGAGACTTTTAATGCAAAGTTGCTTGTCAAAGCCCAGGGTTCTGTCAAATTCGACAGAACATTTTGTCGCCTAATAAGCTTGTCGAATTCGACAAGAGTTTATTTGCGCAAATATCTATTTTCGACATTACTGATAATGGTCGAAAACTATGTATATATATGTATATGTGTGTATGTTTGTTTGTCTAACGTACTATGCAGAACGGAGAAAGCATACTCTGGACTTGGCAAAATTATTCAAATGGATAACGTTCAAAAGTCCCACCAGGTGTCAAAAGGAATTCAAATTGTCAAAGACACGTGGAGCATAGTTAGACATTTTGTAGGTTTATAGCAGTTATTCTAGTTTGCCTATAAATATTAGTTTTTCATAAGAGAAACGGGTTCACAATTCACATGCAAATTCCTAGAATATTCAGAGTACCCATGTCAACGAGCGAAATGAATGCCGAAAGGAACATGTACGAATCTGTGTACCAATCTTTGTAAACATTTTTACATTGTCAAATGCAATTTACCTTTCAAGTATTGATTACTTGCTTTTCTTTAAAGTTTGCCATTTAAGCTTTCTGCAATTTAAAGTTTTTCTGCAATTTTAACCATTCTCCAATTTATTTCATTGCATGCCTTTACTTTTCAAAGTCTTTCTTTAAACTTTATTTGCAATTCATTTACAAGTTTTTTGCAAATTTAAACTTTGAAGCATTTTACTTTAAACCAAACCATTTGACTGCGTCAAATGCTTTTACTTTTTATCAACTTATCCGATTTAACACAGAAAATATGCAATATGTTTTCGCACTTTTCACAATCCAATATGTTCCAGAATTTACTAGTTGATCCTTCTTGTAATAATTAAACTAGCGGTTGTTTACTAAAAATCGGGGTAAACAAATTGGCACGCCCAGTGGGACAATTTGGATTGTGTTTGAAAGTCTTGTTTGAAAGTTTTTTTTTTTTATTAATTTGAAAAATTTCTTTGCAAAACTGTTGGTGGTGTTTGAAAATTAAGTTGTGTGTATATTTTTTATATGCATTTGAGGAGTGATAAGTCTCTCCCAGATTTTTCACAAATACCGACTCGTCCTCGTAGAAGAATGGTGAGACCACCAAACAATTCTAATAATAATAATAATAATAATAACAATAATGGGGTAGAAACGAATCCCGTTCCGAATCCCCAGAATGTGACAGGGCAACCCGATCAGCCAGTATATGGCAATTCTGGCGCCAATCCTACTGGTGGGCCAACGAACCCTGCACTAAATTCTGTAATTTCTGAAAGTATCCCAAGTAATAATAATAATGGTGGGAGTACTAACCCAATAATAAGTTCCAGTACTATTGGCGTAAGCGCCAATGGATCAACAATGTCTGCCATCACGTCAACTGTGATAGGAGGTTTACCTCCACCAAATCCAAATGTTTCAGCAATGACGCGATTAAATATTTCATCCATGCCAACGAATGTATCACACACATATGGATACACAGATGGTAGTCAAGTCGGTGGAACACCGTCGAGACCCCCATGGTTGCCTAGAAACCCACAATATGGAATGCCAACAACGACAATGGCAAGCCTATATAACTGGCCTTCAATAGAAAGTTCTCCCTCGTCTGCTGCGATGGGAAATAGGGGAAATCCTCTCAATTTGACAAATAATTCTATGAACGCACTTAGGCAGCAAATGGACGAGAGTAACCATGACATGGTGAACGCGTTGACCCAACAGATTGGCACAGTCTTTAATCCTGTGTTACAGACAGCCAATGATAATTACCTTTTATTAGCCAATCAAATGGGGAGGATGACAGACTTTTTTGGGGCCCCTGATGCTCCAAATAATCAAAGGGTTCCTCGTGCAAACCCGGAGAATCAACCAGAAGTTCAAGCCCAACCAGTGCGCATTGAAAGAGAACAGGCAGAACAAGGGATGGTATTGGTTAGTAGAAACCAATACGCTGATAATGTTCTTAGGAATGTTCGACAAGATAACATAGTAGGGCAGAACAACTTGGCCAACTTAGTAGAAAATATTTTGGCCCAAAATGGTTTGAACATAGGATTGCATAGGCCAAATTTTGTGTCAGCGTTGTCTGAATATGTATTGCAGGCTGAACTGCCAAGGGGATGGAAAATTCCCAAATTCACAAAATTTGCTGGTGATACTAATGAATCCACTGTCGAACACATTGCCAGATACATGGCAGAAGCGGGAAATTTAGCAAATAATGAGGATCTAAGGATGAAATATTTTCCTAATTCCCTCACAAAAAATGCTTTCACGTGGTTCACCACACTTCCCCCTCATTCAATTCATAATTGGACTCAATTAGAAAGACTATTTCATGAACAATTTTACATGGGACAGTCTAGGATTAGCCTCAAAGAATTGGCCAGTATGAAACGGAAAACTTCAGAAGCCATTGATGACTATCTGAATAGGTTTCGCCTCCTTAAGGCAAAGTGCTTTACTCAAGTGCCTGAGCATGAATTGGTTGAAATGGCTGCCGGTGGCCTTGATTATTCCATTAGAAAGAAGTTAGATACTCAACACTTAAGAGATATGGTTCAATTAGCAGACCGTGTTCGGCAGGTCGAACGCCTCAGGGCTGAAAAAGCCAGAAACTCTAAATTTCATAAAAAAGAAAAGGTAGCGTATATAGAAACTTATGAAAGTGAAAATGAGTTCGACGATGGTCAGGATTACATAGAAAACAATGAGGTTAATATTGCTGAATTGAAACCAGGACCTCCTTATACTTGTAAAATGTTAAAACCATCAAATGGGAAAAATCCCGTCGAACCACAAAACGATAGATTTGTTTCTAAGACATATGAAGGTGGAAAAACACAAGAAGGGGGGGTTGAATTGTGTTTTTAAAATTAAAAACTTTTTCGGTTCTTTTAGAAAATATAAGCAGCGGATTCAAAAACAAATTCAAGAGCAGCTGAAAGAGAGATAGAGAGACACAAAGATTTATCCTGGTTCCCTTCACAACTTGAAGGTACGTCCAGTCCCCTTGTTTACACAAGAGCTTTCTCAACTATAATCTCACAAGATTACAAGGTGCTCAAGCTCACTAGCAAGAGACTTCTCAAATGCTCAAGTTACACTTAACAAGAGACTTCTCAAACAAACTTAGAATCTAAGAATGAATGTGAGGGAACACTTGATATACTATCAGAGGTGTTTACAAAATACAACTCAGATTGCTAAAAGACTTAGAATGACAAATAAACTAAAGTGTCAGATTGGTTCTTAGTCTTTTGAGCTAGAATGTCACAACAATGTATCACGAATTTGATAGAGCAATAGCAAAGTATATTCAGATAGTTTTCAGTAGTCATTTCTTGGAAATGAGTCTTGTATTTATACTTGCTCAAATTGTTGTGACCGTTGTAGAGAGATGATTTGCCAGCTGGAATTGCTTGTACTATTTTGAGGCAGCTTTGACTTCTATTTTTGATATTGAGGTTCAGCTTCGCCACCTTGATGTTTGAAAGTTGTTCGTCCATATTAAGAAACAATAGTACAGTTGCACGTTCCTCAATACGCTCCACATATGGATAAGGATAACGTTGTCCAAACGAATATCCCTTCATGTGGATTAAGCAGAGCCTTCAAGTAGAATGTTCTCATTCTTATTGATTACACCACTGTCAGTTCTTGAGTGACGTAAATTCCTTTTGCTTCTTGTGCTGAAGTTGTTGCTTCTTGAGGACTTGTAGCTTCTGATGATCTTTCAGAACCTACTTCATTTTCCTCCAGGACAGATGACTTCAGCACTTGCTTTAGAGCTTCTGATGAACATTACGTATTCTCAGAACCTCTTTGCTGGCTTCTCTCTTTTTTTTATCCTAAGTGCTTCTGATGAATTTTTAACTTAAATTCCTGCACACTAGAATAAATATTAGCAATACCAATTGCAATTTTAATACTTTGTTATCATCAAAACTTCTTGAATCATAGAGGTTCATGTCAGACCCACTTTGTTCCAACAATCTCCCCCTTTTTGATGATGACAAACTAAAGCATTAAAATTCAATTGTTGTTATTTTAATTGATTATGTTGACTTCAGGTTCTGAGTTTTGCAAGCTCCCCCTGAGTCAGACAATCCTTAAGAGTAGGTTTGTAAGCTCCCCCTAAGTCTTATCCATAATTAATTAAAATAGTTTAAGAGTCAATTTACTAACTTAAAATTAATTTTCATATTTGTCTATAAGAAGCAGAGGTTTGCAAGCTCTCCTTCTCAAAGTCTAACTATGTTCAGAAGCGGTTTGCAAGCGCTTCTGACATTGTCTATGAAAATCATTTTAGGTTCTTAAATTATCTCCCCTTTCAATAATCGTTCACAATGAGTAAGGTCAGAAGCGTATTTAAAATGATTCGGAATATAACAGTTTCAGATATTTGCAGATGAAAATCAATTTTCATTAATTTTAACACTACTCTTACTCCCCCTTTTGGCATCAGTCAAAAAGACACAGAAAACCAAGCAGTCAAACGTTCAAAAAAACAAGACAATAAATGTCAAGTTAGTGGAAACACCGTCCTCATTAAATGAGAGGTGAAAATTCCAAGATGACAATAACGTTTGGAAAGCTATAAAAAGGGATGAAATCTCTCATTTTACTCATACAGAGTAATCAAGTTACATCACGAAAAGATAACAAACAATGGAAAAGCAAGCTTCCAAGGATGCATATGGCTCAAACAAAAAGAGCAAAAGTGAAGCAGAACCCTGGCGCTGCGAGAAGAACAGACTGTTATACGAGAGAAACAAGTCAGAACTGATTTTTACCGAGTCAGAAGAAGAAGAATTAGGTTCTGACAAGGAAGAGATCTTGTGGACATATAATGAGGATCCTCTCTTTGAAGCGTTCAGAGACGCAGAAGAGGTATGCTCAAAGGAAGACATTCAGAAGGCTGCTGCCAACTACATAGCTCATCTTGTTGATCAACAGAAAAAGCTATCGGCAAGAGGTTCTGAAGCTAGTCCTAGCTCTAAGTAGAGTCTCTTCATTATATGTAACAGAGTCTCTTATTATTATGAATAAAATGAGTGTTGATGCTATAAATTTCTCTTATATTAAGTTTGTGTCCTCATAATTATATCTCATTCCTATCGTCAGAGAACCAGTTACCAGACACACTTCATACGGTATTAAACTAATGATACTTAGAAAAGTAAACATTAGACGCCCCGGCTATTAAACAGGCCATAATACTAAGAAGTTATTTCATGAGTAAACAGGAGTACTGATGTGGTGGACTCTTAGGTTTTGAAATTCCTAAATTATTAGTTACAAAAAAATGCTCTTCAGCACTTTACTCTAGAGTCAGAATCCACAAGAGTACCAGACAAAAGTTATGAGATATAGATTTTAAATTTGAAAGCAAAGATAAACTAACAAGCAATCAGAGGCACAAAATTAAACACAAAAAAAAAATTGAATAAGATGGATAAAATATGAGTTGTTCAGAAGACAAACACAAAATATTCAATCAACAAAGAAAAATATGACAACAAAAAAAAATAACAAGAAGTAATGAAAAATGTGCAAAAACTAAGGTTCAGGCTTCTTGATATCTGCAATGGCCTTGAGAAGAGTTGCCATCATATCTTCCATTCTTTGGCGTGTGTTCACTTCAGAAGCAGCAATGTCAGCTTGGAAGTCCCTTCTCAAGTTGTCTCTTAACTCTGTTCTGAGATCAACCCTTAGCTCATCAATTTCATCTCTCATATCATCAGCCAATTCAATTCTGATTGTGTTCAATGCCTCTTGAACTGTTGGAGGAATTACTGAAGAAGGAGAGCCTTTCTCTAACTTGGGAGAAACAGGAGGAGTAGCAGCAATAATGGGAGTTTTTCCTCTATCAGATTCACTAATCACAGGACTTGAGATTTTGACAGTATCATCTTCAGGAGAACCTTGTGTAAACTCAAGTACCTGAAGTTTCTCAGCCACTGCTTGATCAGCCAGAATCTTGTTGGTTTCAACTTCAGCAATATGTGCTCCCATACTGACTAACAATTTGAGTGCTTCCTCATCAGCTCGCCTCTTGTACTCTCTCTCAGTTTCAGCAGCTATCCTAGCCTGCTCATTCTCAACACTCACATAGTAATCTGCTTCTTGTAGAGCCATTAACCTAGCACTCTCAGAAGCAGTTGCCATACTTGCCCTTGCACTTAACCTTTCTTGCTCCTCATCATGATTGAAAAGAGTGAGTCTAGGAGCATTTATCCTTCTCATGAACTCAAAAATCCTTCTTGTAGTATCCATACCTCTTCCATTAACCTGTTCCTTGAAATGAGTACTCAGAGTGTTCAAAGACTGACTGAACATGTACTCCATTTCTCTGACTTCAGCATCAAAGTCAGAAGGAAATATCAGAGCCTCCTATGCAAGCTGTTTGAATCTCTTGAGCCTAAGACTAATAGCATTGTTAAGCAGCTCAAGATTTGGTTCATTCTCAGGGTTAAAGAAGGGTTTGGAGGGATCAAAAGGAATGGTTGGTTCAGGCCTTTTTCTCTTGAGATTGATGATTTTGAATTTGTGAATGTTGGGGGGTATAATGTCATCATCAATGTTTATGGTGCTCTTGAGGATATTATGAACAACCGATTCATCAAGTTGTATGGGAAGGGTTGAATGGAATTGTTCATCTCCTTCAAAAGGATGGAATGGTGAAGCTGGTATAGGAAAATCTGATTGCAAATTTGTTTGCGGAGAAGGTGGTTGTACATGAGCATTTGGAGAGATGGGTGGTGGAGAAGGTATTTGTTGTGGCTCAGAATGAGCAATAGTCTCATTTTGAATAGGTGTTGGATGTGGAGAAGGTATTTGTGGTATCTTAGAATGAGCAATATCCTCATTCTGAGGTGGTGTTGGTTGAGGTTCAGAATGGGTAATTGGTTCATCCTGAAGAGGTGTTGGTTGTTGAGAGATGTGGTCAAGAGAGGGTGGTGGAGTGTCAATAGTGTGGATGGGGTGAGATGTCTTCTGATGTTTGTGAGGTGGAGAGTTTGGATTTGAATCAGTAAAGGCATCTCCACTGAGATGTTGCTCTAAATGTTCAAGAACTGATTCATTTTCATTTGGTTGGTTAAGAATGGAAGTGTCAATGATAATTGGAGGTTCGTCATCAGACGACAATTGGATTGGCTTTTTGATGGTTCTGGTGGTGGCCTTTTTGAAATGAAGTTTTCTTGAGAGATTCTTTTTCCTTTGTTTCTCTTGGGCTTTTCTGTTAAGGGCAGCAATGAGTTCATCTTCCTCAGTGCTAGTGTCAGAGGGAGATGATGAAAGTGGAGGATTGGGTAGGACTACATTTAATGGAACAGTGTAGTCAATGGTTTGTGATTGATTAGAAGGTTTGGATGAAGAGGGTTGAGCATTAGAGTTAGGGTTTTGAGCTGCAGGAATGCTAGAAGTATTAGGCTTAGAGTTCTTACCTTGTGGCTTCTTAGCAGCTTTTGTCTTTATCCTTTTGGCTTGCTTCTGATCTTCCTCAGAAGCTTGAGACTTAAGAGGCCTTTTCTTTGGTTGCTTCTTCTTCTGAGCAATCTCAGCATCAGAACTCTCAGCATCACTTTCTTCCATAACATCATCATTATTACCAGCTTCCTCAGATTCATCACCATCTTCTTCAAAGGGCTTTGGATTCCTTCTAGACCTTGTGATATCCCTAGGGCACCTAAATATGTTCCAGTTAGGTACGCTAGCTACCATCTTTCTAGGCACAGAAACTCCAGTATCTCTTTTCACAATAGCTATGAAGTTTTTGATCACATCTTCATTGTCATGCTCAGAGATAGTAGGGAAGCCATTACACCAGAAGTACTGCTCATACACTTGCTGTAGAGGAGACTTTGTTGTAATGATTTCTGGCTTAGTTTTCTTCTTCATATTTACCAAAGCATAAGCATCATACTTAGCAGTTTGATAAACTCTAAGCTTCTCTTTAGCGCTGACAATTTCAGTTAACCTAGTTTGCCTCAGAAGCTCAGAAATTAGCCTGGGATGATGAATCTTGGATGGTACTTTTGTTCTGCTATCATTGATTGTAAGACACATATGATTGAACAGAACCTTTGCCAAATTCACTTTAACATTCTTGTATAGAAACCAGATGAAGTGCTTGTGTGGAATAGAGATAGAGTCTAATCCACCTGTCCTTGTGACAATAGTTTCACGAAAGAATCTGAAGGCAAACTCAAACTTGGTTCTCATGAATTTGAATTTTTCAAAGTCCTTCTTACCACACCCAGGTTGAAACAGATCTTGATGAATAGATTCCAACAGATGACTTTTCTTGTCATAAGAGTCAACGTCTTCTCCAGTATTATCCAAACTAAGAATCTTAGCAATGTGTTCCTGGGTAATCACCACATTGATTCCCAGAATGTTTGACCTTATTTCTCTACCCCTATAAGGTTTCAAACCCAATTGCTGCCTAGTTTTTCCTTTCAAAGTGCTGTCTTTTGCAACCAAATCGTTGTATTCTTTATTAGCACTTTCTTTATCATACACATATGCCTTCTGCCAGAAGTACTTGACCAAATCGTAGTAGACAAAACCGTTCAACATCTCAAAGTAGTTTCCCCATTTTTGGTTGTAGAACAAATCTTGAATATCAATGCCATTTGCCTTCCAACTTTCAAAATCCACAAACTTCTCTGTATAGAAGACAAACGCACCAGGACCAGCATCCGTTTGATTATCTTGATAAATGATGTTGTCCTCAGAAGTGAGATCAATGATTGGTTGAAGTAAAGGGTTGTAGGTTTCTTGAATGATTTCATTTGTTGGACGAGCAGCCATTTTTGCAGAAAATCAAGAAGATGAAGATTGGGAATTTCTGTAAGGTTTAGGGTTCGTGTAGGTTGTGAATGCGTGTAAAAATGGTGCAAGTGTGAGTGAAGTGACTTATATACTGGCACACAAACACATAGACAAAAATAGCATAGGGAGGGAGCGCGAGCAGTTTTGAAAAATTAAATCAAATCATTAACTGCCATAATCATCATTAACTGTTCTCTGCCCGTCAGGATCCAGACACGTGTCAAAAAGGTTATATTATAACTGACACGTGCACAGACAACTGTTACACACTACCCAGTTCTGAACTCTTCGTTTTCCAAGGTTCAGAACTACCTTCATTTATTTATGACCCTTTATCAGAACCTGTTATCCTTCAGAACCCAAATTGTTTGGAGCTTCTCAAGAGGGCACCAAACTGTCAGAGGTTCTGATGGAGCATCAGAAGCAGATTTCTATTTTACATCTCAGAGCTAGTTTTCTTCAGAAACATAATGCATGTTCAAATTCTTTTTAATAAAATCAAATCTTTCAATAGCTAAAGGTTTGGTAAATATATCAGCCCATTGATGTTCTGTATCAATGAACTGAATATCTATTGTACCTTTTTGAACATGATCTCTGATAAAATGATGTTTAATTTCTATGTGCTTAGCTCTTGAGTGTAAGATAGAGTTTTTAGATAAATGAATGGCAGCAGTATTATCACAAAATAGTGGAATACTGTTTTCAGTTATATTATAATCTTCTAACTGATATTTCATCCATAGTAGTTGTGTGCAACATTTAGCAGCTGAGATGTATTCTGCTTCTGCTGTAGACAAAGCAATAGTTGTTTGTCTCTTGCTGGCCCAAGATATGAGATTCTCACCAATGAATTGGCAATTTTCACTTGTGGATTTTCTCTCAATCTTGTCTCCAGCATAGTCAGCATCACAGAATCCAACTAGCTTACTATCTAAGGATTTCTTATAAAGAAGTCCCAGATTTGCAGTTCCTTTCAAATATCTAAAGATCCTTTTAACAGCAGTTAAATGAGGTTCTCTAGGATCTGATTGGAATCTTGCACACAAGCATACGCTGTATAAAATATCAGGTCTAGATGCTGTCAAGTAGAGAAGAGAACCAATCATACCTCGATAGAGCTTCTGGTCTACTTTGCTTCCAATCTCCTCTTTGCTTAAGCTGCTTGTAGGATGCATGGGTGTTGACATTATCTTGCAGTCATCAAGGTTGAACTTCTTCAGAAGCTCTTTTGTATACTTGCTTTGATGAATGTAAGTGTCATCTTTTCCTTGATTGATTTGAATCCCAAGGAAAAACTTCAACTCACCCATCATGCTCATCTCGAATTCATCCTGCATAAGCTTAGAGAAGTTCTTGCACATAGAAGCATTAGTAGAACCAAAAATAATATCATCAACATATATCTGAATAATTAAAATGTCCTTTTTGATGGTCTTTCTGAAGAGAGTGTTATCAATTTGACCTTTTTCAAATCCATTTTCTAATAAGAAATTACTTAATCTTTCATACCAAGCTCTTGGAGCTTGCTTGAGACCATAGAGTGATTTCTTAAGTTTGTAAACATACTCAGGATTTTTGATATCTTCAAATCCTGGTGGTTGTTTGACATACACTTCTTCAGAAATGACACCATTTAGGAAAGCACTCTTAACATCCATCTGATATAGAGTGATTCCGTTGTTGACAGCATAAGAAAGAAGTAACCTTATTGCTTCCAGTCTAGCTACTGGAGCAAATGTTTCAGTGAAGTCTATTCCTTCTTGCTGACTATAGCCTTGTGCTACAAGTCTAGCCTTATTTCTTACGACTTCACCTTGTTCATTCAGTTTGTTTCTGAATACCCACTTGGTTCCAATGATGTTCTTGTGTGTAGGTCTTGGCACAAGATCCCACACATCATTTCTTTTAAACTGATTGAGCTCATCTTGCATGGCTACAATCCATCCATCATCAGTGAGTGCTTCTTCAATGTTCTTGGGTTCTATCATGGAGATAAGTCCCAGAAGCGAATCCAGTTGTTGAAAATCTGATCTTGTCTTTCTTGGACTTTCCTTGTTTCCAAGAATCAGATCTTCTGGATGAGATGATCTATATTTGAATTTCCTTCTTGGAACTTCATCATCATCAGCACTTGGTTGGGTATCTTCTTCTAAGATGTCATCATGTTCTTCAGAAGCTATTATTGGTGATGCTTCATCAGAAGCTGTTTCAGTTTGAGCTTCTGAAGTTTCATTCATCTCAGGTTCTGAATGATTGTATACATAAGGTACACCTGCATAACTATCAACTGGCTCTGACATTTTACTGTCAGGCTCTTTGTCATCAAACCTAACGTGTATTGATTCTTCAACTGTATTAGTTTCAGAATTATACACTCTGTATGCCTTTGAGCGTTCAGAGTAACCTATAAAGATTCCCTTACAAGCTTTGGCATCAAATTTTCTTTTGTAGGCCTTGTTGTTTAGAATGTAACAGGTACATCCAAACTGATGGAAGTAAGATATATTGGGTTTTCTTCTCTTGAAGAGTTCATATGTTGTTAGATTCAATAGAGGTCTTATGTAGATCCTGTTTTGAATGTAGCAAGCTGTATTCACTGCTTCTGCCCAGAAGTGCTTAGCGAGTTTTGTCTCATGCATCATGGTTCTTGCCATCTCTTGCAAAGACCTGTTCTTTCTCTCTACAACACCATTTTGTTGTGGTGTTCTAGGAGCAGAGAACTCATGGACAATGCCATGGTCTTCACAGAAAGTTGCAAATGGTTCGTTTTCAAACTCACCACCATGATCGCTTCTTACCTTTAAGATTTTAAGACTTTTTTCACTTTGCACTTGAGTACAAAAGATGCTGAATACATCATATGCATCATCTTTTACTCTTAGGAATTTTACCCAAGTCCATCTACTGTAATCATCCACTATTACAAGTCCATACTTCTTACCATTGATTGATGCTGTGTTAACAGGACCAAACAAATCAATATGAAGTAATTCAAGAGGTCTTGAGGTAGAGACAATGTTTTTAGGTTTAAAAGATGTTTTTGAAATTTTGCCAATCTGACATGGACCACAGAGAGCATCTGATTGATAGTTGAGATTGGGTAGGCCTTTTACTAAACTTAGTTTGCTAAGCTTAGAGATTAATCTCCAGTTAGCATGTCCTAAGCGTTGGTGCCAAACCCACTTCTCATCGTTTACAGATAGAAGACAAACTATCTTCTGCTCAGTGAGTTCAGTCAGATTAACTTTATAAACATTGCCTTTCCTCAAGCCCTTAAAAACAATAGACTTGTCAGAGTCTTTGATTACAGTACATGCTTCCTTATCAAATTTAACAATAAATCCGCTATCACAGAATTGACTAATGCTAAGCAGACTATGTTTAAGGCCATCAACTAACCAAACATTATTAATTGAGAGAGAAGAATTACCAACTGTACCCATACCAATGATCTTCCCTTTTTGGTTTCCTCCAAATCCCACAGTGCCTCCCTCTTTGAGACTCAGGGTTTGGAACATATGCCTTTCTCCTGTCATATGTCGTGAGCAGCCACTGTCCAGGTACCAGCATTGCTGCTTTCTCTTTCTTGGTGCACAAACCTGAAGCAAAGACTATCTCAGACTTTGGTACCCATATTTTGATGGGTCCTTTTGGGTTAGTCTTGACAGGCCTAGGTGGTCTTTGGTTTAAGCTTCTTTCAGAGCCTCTTGTGTTATCTACCCTTTGAGAAAAAGTTTTGGGTTTAGGATAACTCTTAGGCTTGGCTCTTGAGTGTGTTAGAGCTTCTTTTGGTTTCACTTTAGCTTGAGGTTTAGAAGTTTTAGGTTCTGAGGTTTTACCCTTCATAACCTTTGACTTTGGAACCTCTTGCCTGGGTGTTTCCTCAGAAGCTGACACATTCAGAGCCTCTGATTGGCTTTTAACAAAGACTGACTTAGGTTTGGTTTTATCATCTTTAGAGGACTTTGAAGATAATGGATTATCCTTAAAACGCGAATATCCAAGACCTTCTCCTCTGTTCCTACTGACATGATAAATTAAAGAAGCTATCTTACTTCTTTTCATGCCGTTGATAAGGAATTCCTGAAGAACAAATTCATGTTCTTGAGGAACTTTATCATCTAGAACATAATGAGTTTCCATGAATTCATTTCTGGACTTTAGAGACTCATTTTGTTCTAGTATTTCATTTGCCTTTTCAGTCAGGTTATTGTAGGCCTTTTTAAGAACCTTACATTCACCTGCCTTTTTTGTTAAAAGTTTCAAGGCATCTTTTAGAGACTCTATTATTTCAGAACGAGAGAGTTTAGCAAGTACCTCATCTTCATCTTCTGATTCTGAGTCATCTTCATGCTCAGAGTTCTCTTGATCAGAAGTTGTTGCCATCAAGGCAAGGTTTGCTTCTTCCTCCTCGTCAGAATCTGATTCTTGATCTAGATCATCCCAAGTGGCAAGGAACCCCTTTTTGAGTTTACTCTTGTACTTTTCCTTGTTAGAGGTTCTCTTGGAGCTCTTACCTTGGTTCTCTGGGCATTCAGCAATGAAGTGTCCTGGCTTGTTGCACTTGAAACACTTGCTTTGTTCTTCCTTCTTATCTTTAGAGACACTAAATCTCTTGGAAGAGCCTCCGAACCTTCCAGCGTACTTCTTGCTTTTCTTGGCCCATTGAGAAACTCTTGCAGCCATTAATACCATTTCTTCTTCTTCATCAGAGCCCATCTCATGACAAGCTTCAACTTCATCTTCATCAGATGCTATAACCTTAGCCTTTAGAGCCTTTGAGGAGCTCTTGGAGGTTAAGGCTATCCCTTTGAGCTTCTTTGTTGATTCATCAGTCATGAGCTCCATCTCATGACTTTTCAAAGAACTAACTAAGCTCTCAAGAGATACAGTATCTAAATCCTTAGACTCTTGAAAAGCTGTCACCTTGGGTCTCCATTTTGGCGGCAAGCTTCTGAGAACCTTCCTGACATGATCAGCTTCAGTATAGCTTTTGTCTAGTACTTGAAGTCCAGACACAAGGATTTGGAACCTTGAGAACATCGTTTCAATGTCCTCTCCGTCCTTCATCTTAAATAGCTCATACTGATGAACTAACAAGTTGGCCTTAGCCTCTTTAACTTGTTTGTTCCCTTCGTACTTGGATTTAAGAGAGTCCCAAATAGATTTTGCAGTTCTCTTATCTCCAATCTTCAAATACTCATCATGAGAGATGGCATTTGTCATCATTCCTTTCACACTATGATGTTTCTTATACTCTAACTTTTGAGTAGCTGTAAAAGCTTTTCTGTCCTTAGAGCTAACTATTCCTTCTAAGTCCATATTCTCAAAGTTGACTCCATCTTCCACTAAATCCCATAAGTCACTATCAATGCCCATGATATGACTATACATCTTAATCTTCCAGAATGGGTAGCCAGTCTAAGTTCCATTAAAGAAAGGAACTTTATCAGAAGACCTTCTGTCTTTGGAATTTGAATCATAGTCATAGTTTACGTTATTGTTGTTGTTGTTTCCTTTGTCACCCTCAGCAGACATGTTTTTCCTCCCTGAATCTTAACTGTTTCACTATTAGGTGAGAGTTAGGCACAACCCAGCTCTGATACCAATTGAAGGTGGAAAAACACAAGAGGGGGGGGGGGGGGGGGGGGTTGAATTGTGTTTTTAAAATAAAAAACTTTTTCGGTTCTTTTAGAAAATATAAGCAGCGGATTCAAAAACAAATTCAAGAGCAGCTGAAAGAGAGATAGAGAGACACAAAGATTTATCCTGGTTCCCTTCACAACTTGAAGGTACGTCCAGTCCCCTTGTTTACACAAGAGCTTTCTCAACTATAATCTCACAAGATTACACGGTGCTCAAGCTCACTAGCAAGAGACTTCTCAAATGCTCAAGTTACACTTAACAAGAGACTTCTCAAACAAACTTAGAATCTAAGAATGAATGTGAGGGAACACTTGATATACTATCAGAGGTGTTTACAAAATACAACTCAAATTGCTAAAAGACTTAGAATGACAAATAAACTAAAGTGTCAGATTGGTTCTTAGTCTTTTGAGCTAGAATGTCACAACAATGTATCACGAATTTGATAGAGCAATAGCAAAGTATATTCAGATAGTTTTCAGTAGTCATTTCTTGGAAATGAGTCTTGTATTTATACTTGCTCAAATTGTTGTGACCGTTGTAGAGAGATGATTTGCCAGCTGGAATTGCTTGTACTATTTTGAGGCAGCTTTGACTTCTATTTTTGATATTGAGGTTCAGCTTCGCCACCTTGATGTTTGAAAGTTGTTCGTCCATATTAAGAAACAATAGTACAGTTGCACGTTCCTCAATACGCTCCACATATGGATAAGGATAACGTTGTCCAAACGAATATCCCTTCATGTGGATTAAGCAGAGCCTTCAAGTAGAATGTTCTCATTCTTATTGATTACACCACTGTCAGTTCTTGAGTGACGTAAATTCCTTTTGCTTCTTGTGCTGGAGTTGTTGCTTCTTGAGGACTTGTAGCTTCTGATGATCTTTCAGAACCTACTTCATTTTCCTCCAGGACAGATGACTTCAGCACTTGCTTTAGAGCTTCTGATGAACATTACGTATTCTCAGAACCTCTTTGCTGGCTTCTCTATTTTTTTTATCCTAAGTGCTTCTGATGAATTTTTAACTTAAATTCCTGCACACTAGAATAAATATTAGCAATACCAATTGCAATTTTAATACTTTGTTATCATCAAAACTTCTTGAATCATAGAGGTTCATGTCAGACCCACTTTGTTCCACAACATATACTTTTGACATTACTAAATGTGATAAGATCTTTGATTTATTGGTCGCTGATGGCCAAATAATTGTACCAAAGGGTTTGAAAATTCCACCTTTGGAACAACGTAAGAAAAGAAGTTTTTGTAAATACCATAATTTCTTGGGTCATAGAACCTCACAATGTGTTCTTTTCAGGGATCTGGTCCAGAAAGCCTTGCAGGAAGGGAGACTCAAATTTGGCGAAAAGCCGAAATCCAAACAGCAGGTGTACGAGGATCCATTGCAGATTGCTGATGCTGCTTACACAGAGCCTTTTGAGTGCCTGATGATAGAAGCATTGAACCTCACTGAAGGGGGGCAATTAGTTTCCAATCCTGAGGAGGAATATGAAAACAAAGTGGAGGAGGTATATCCACAAGCTGGAGAAACTCTACTGGATTTTCTTCAACGCTGCAAGGAAAATGATGGCGAAGCTACATTGTGTCCTCATTGTAGTGCCATGTTAGACAAGAAGGCTGCTGCAGGCCTCAACAAATTTTTGCCACACAGTCAGAACAGAAACAATTGGCCAAGTCAAAAGCCAACTTACTCCAATGTTCTGAATAGTCAACAAACACCTGTGCATCAAAGGCTGGGACCACATAAATTATTTGTTCCCCAAAGCCGGGCACCTGTCAACCAATGGATCCATGGAAGAAACATGGGTTATGGTCAGAGGAATATGGAGAAAGGAGATCCCTGTAACTCCAATCCCAAGAAAGATCCTGAGTCAAGAAAATATGACTACATGAATAATTACAAAGGGAAGAATCCTATGACAAGATCTCAATGGCGCAAATACCAACGCCAGAAGAAGGTGGCTGCTCAAAAATCTCAAATTACTGCTGATGGTAATGAGGAGAAGCTTATGCAATTGGCTAAGAAGCCAATGAAAGAAAGGTTAGGCGAACCAAAAGTTGAGTCTTCAACTGCTGATAATGTCGAAGACGAACACATGGAAGCAGATGATTTTCTGGATTATGAACCAGACCTCGACATAATAGTAAATGTCGTGTCAATTCTGCCAAGGGAGTTCGACGTATGTTCTGAAATAACAGATGAAGAAGAAGAATCTGGGATGCAAATGGCTTTGCACAGGCCAGTCTGTTACTATGTCACGAGCAATGGTGCTTTGGAGGACCAAATGGCTACATTTGAAAGGCCAGACGAAGGCATGAAAAGTCACTTGAAGCCTCTCTTTATACAGGCTAAAGTGAATAATGTAGGAATTAACAAAGTACTAATTGATGGTGGTGCTGTTGTTAACCTCATGCCAGAATTTCTGCTCAGAAAGATTGGCAAATCTTTGGTGGATCTTCATCCTCACAACATAGTACTTTCAAACTATGAGGGTGAAACTGGGTTTTCTTTAGGAGCAATCCAGTTGGAAGTGGTTGTTGGAAGCACTGTAAGGCCAACCTTTTTCTTGGTTGTGGCCTCTAAGGCAAATTACAATCTACTTCTAGGTCGAGAGTGGATTCATGGAGTGGGGGCAGTTCCATCCACCTTACACCAGCGCCTGATTATATGGCGAGATGATGGTATAGTGGAGAATGTCGAAGCTGACCAAAGCTACTTCAAAACTGAAGTCCATCATCTGACAAAACATTCTTTTGACAAAAAATTGGCAACAATCTCGCCATGCACTGAAAGGGATTTTGCATATCCTTCAGTGAGAAATGTTCAACACTCAATTAAACTGGACCCCACACATGGTTTCTTGTGGGAGAGAGAAGATGGAAACAGTGACGATGGCGAGTATGAAGGCCACAACTACCCAACTGGTTGGGATGTCAAAGAAAACTACTATGTCTGAGTCCCAAACTTGGGCAAAGATTACGGCCTACATGGCTGAAAACAGAATCAAAATGGCTTTGGAAGCCAATTCGTTGTCAGAGAATATGGCTATTGCGGCCAATGACATAAAACTTGGCAAAAATAAGCCAGAACTGCAAAAGCTGGATTGCATCTATGATGACGAACCCTTAAGATTTGAGAAAGATCCAATTAGTCAAAGTCACAAGATGCAAGCACAGGATCCTTTGCAGGAAATTGACCTTGGAGATGGTTTGACAAAAAGACCAAACTTCTGTTGGAATTTAAAGATTGTTTTGCTTGGGATTATAATGAAATGCCAGGTTTGAGCAGAAAGTTGGTGGAACATGAACTACCAGTTCGACTAGATAAAAAGCCAGTGAAACAATTGCCTAGAAGGTTCGCGCCAGAAATAATGTCAAAGATCAAGGAAGAAATTGAAAGGCTGCTGAGGAGCAAATTTATCAGAACTGCAAGGTATGTCGAATGGTTAGCAAATATAGTGCCAGTAATTAAGAAAAATGGTTCTCTTAGAGTAAGCATAGACTTTAGAGACTTAAATAATGCTACACCAAAAGATGAATATCCTATGCCTGTGGCGGAAATGTTAATTGATTCAGCAGCCGGGTTCGAATATTTAAGTATGTTAGATGGCTATTCTGGCTATAATCAAATTTTCATTGCTGAAAATGATGTACCCAAAACTGTCTTTAGATGCCCAGGAGCATTAGGCACATATGAATGGGTCGTGATGCCTTTTGGTTTAAAAAATGCTGGGGCCACGTATCAAAGAGCAATGAATTTAATTTTTCATGAATACATAGACACTTTTATGCAAGTGTATATTGATGACATAGTTGTCAAATCCTCGTCAAATGAAGATCATTTAGATCATTTGAGAAAATCTTTTGAAAAGATGAGGAAATATGGATTGAAGATGAATCCATTAAAATGTGCTTTTTGTGTTAATGCAGGAGATTTCCTTGGATTTGTTGTGCACAAAAAGGGCATTGAAATAAATCAAAACAAAACGAAGGCTATTATGGAGACCAAATCTCCAACTACAAAAAAGCAACTTCAGTCCTTACTTGGGAAAATCAATTTCTTGAGAAGATTTATTTCAAACTTAAGTGGTAAAGCTCAACCATTCTCACCACTGCTTCGACTCAAGAAAGAAAGTGTTTTCACTTGGGGGCAAGAGCAACAACAAGCTTTTGACGAAATCAAGAGTTATTTCTCAAAGCCACGAATGTTAATGCCTCCAATAAGGAACAAATTCATGAAGTTGTACATTTCAGCATCTGATTCGACACTGAGAAGTATGCTTGCCCAGGAAGATGAAAATGGTGAAGAAAGAGCCATTTATTACTTAAGTAGGGTTTTAAATGATGTTGAAACTAGATATAGTAGTATTGAAAAATTATGTTTATGTTTGTATTTCTCGTGTATGAAACTCAAGCATTATATAAAGCCTGTTGATGTTTTTGTTTATTCTCATTGTGATATCATCAAACATATGTTATCCAAACCTATTCTGCATAGTCGAATTGGAAAATGGGCCTTAGCCTTAACAGAATATTCATTAACTTATAAACCTTTAAAGACAGTTAAAGGCCAAATTGTGGCTGATTTTATAGCAGATCATTCTGCATTAGAAACTCCACAAAACTATGTAGATTCAGAACCTTGGAAATTATATTTTGATGGTTCTAAACATAAACATGGAGTTGGAATTGGAATTTTAATCATTTCTCCCTCCAAAATTCCCACTAAGTTCAAATATAAAATTAATGGGCTTTGTTCAAATAATGAAGCAGAATATGAGGCTCTAATAACAGGCCTAAAAATTTTATTGGATTTGGGGGCAAAAAATATTTTGATCAGAGGTGATTCAGAATTGGTTTTGAAACAGTTGACGAAAGAATACAAGTGCATAAAAGAACACTTGATGAAATATTTTGTCATAGCAATTTCTTTGTTAAAACGTTTCGACCAAGTTATTTTTGAGAATCTTCAAAACTGCCATTTCTTCCTTTGAGTTCGACGTGCAGTCGAAATTGGCATTTTTGAGGGGACAATTTGTTAGCCTGTATTTTCGACAGGCAATAATGAATTGGAGAGAGATGATGATATCTCATTTAATGTGCATGATTGCATTTTTAATATTCTCTTGGGAATTGATTCTAGTATCAAATCAAGAGAGAATAAAGGTATTTGACGTCAGAGACTTTTAATGCAAAGTTGCTTGTCAAAGCCCAGGGTTCTGTCGAATTCGACAGAACATTTTGTCGCCTAATAAGCTTGTCGAATTCGACAAGAGTTTATTTGCGCAAATATCTATTTTCGACATTACTGATAATGGTCGAAAACTATGTATATACATGTATATGTGTGTATGTTTGTTTGTCTAACGTACTATGCAGAACGGAGAAAGCATACTCTGGACTTGGCAAAATTATTCAAATGGATAACGTTCAAAAGTCCCACCAGGTGTCAAAAGGAATTTAAATTGTCAAAGACACGTGGAGCATAGTTAGACATTTTGTAGGTTTATAGCAGTTATTCTAGTTTGCCTATAAATACTAGTTTTTCATAAGAGAAACGGGTTCACAATTCACATGCAAATTCCTAGAATATTCAGAGTACCCATGTCGACGAGCGAAATGAATGCCGAAAGGAACATGTACGAATCTGTGTACCAATCTTTGTAAACATTTTTACATTGTCAAATGCAATTTACCTTTCAAGTATTGATTACTTGCTTTTCTTTAAAGTTTGCCATTTAAGCTTTCTGCAATTTTAACCATTCTGCAATTTATTTCATTGCATGCCTTTACTTTTCAAAGTCTTTCTTTAAACTTTATTTGCAATTCATTTACAAGTTTTCTGCAAATTTAAACTTTGAAGCATTTTACTTTAAACCAAACCATTTGACTGCGTCAAATGCTTTTACTTTTTATCAACTTATCCGATTTAACCCAGAAAATATGCAATATGTTTTCGCACTTTTCACAATCCAATATGCCCCAGGATTTACTAGTCGATCCTTCTTGTAATAATTAAACTAGCGGTTGTTTACTAAAAATCGGGGTAAACAGTATGACAATGATTTTAATTAACCTGAAAATATGAGTTTTCAATCTGATTTCATTTTGAAGATTACGCTCGTCACACTATTGGTCAAATCAAATGGTCAATTTCCCTTTATATAACAAAATAGTATTACGGTACCAAAAATAAAATAAAATATTATTACGGAGTACTGTAGTATAAAAACAAAAGGATAGAACTAAAGTGCAAAAACCGAAAAACAAACAAAAAGTAGGCAAGTTTCAATTTTGAATCCCGTCACCTTCTCTTGAGAAAGACTAGTTGGCACTAATAGAGTATCTAGTTAAGCACAAAATGTAATCAGCTTAGTCACACTAGAAAGGTTAGTTAGAGGCCTCTGATGACGTGGCATAGGTTATTATGAGTTGGTTACAGCTGGCGCTGATGTGGCACCAGGTGGTTAGAGTTAGTGACGTGGCAGTGCCAGCTAAGCTTAGAAAGTACAGCACTATATGTAGCTTTGTATTCACTGTGTAAACACTACGTTGAATCAATTTTACCAAATGAAAAATCATTGAAAATGTTTTCTGCATAATTAGATCGTTAACTCGCTAATAGCAGTAGGTGACAGTGTTTCTGAACAAGAACAGGTAGACGCGATTCTTGAAGGTTTACCAGAGGATTTCAACTCCTTTGTGATGATGATCTATAGTAGTTTTGAGTCTCCTACAGTAGAAAATGTTGAAGGACTACTTCTTCTTCAAGAAGTTCAATTCGAAAAGTTTAGGCAAGACCTAGCAAATCCTAGCGTTTCTGTGAATATAGCTCGCTCTGAAGCACAATCCAATAATGAAATCTTGGAAGATGATGCTCAAGAAACAGGAACTGAACACTACAATGCCACCAGTAATCGTGGAAGAGGACGTGGCAAAGGAAAAGGTCGAGGTAGAGGCCGGTCACAAAGTTCAAACAACACCGGTAAAACTCAATGCCAAATCTGTGCTCGATCTAATCATGATGCCTCCATTTGCTGGTACAGGTATGATCCTCCCTCTGCTAAGCCTCAAGGACGTGGTTATGGTAATGCTCCTACCCCTAGACCACCTCACTTCAACCCTTATGCACGTCCCACAACACATTTAGTTATTCCACAACATTTCACAGATTTTGATTCCATGTCTAGTGCTTCATGGTACCCTGATTCTGGTGCCTCACACCATCTCACTTTCAACCCTAACAACTTTGGATATCATGCTCCCTATCAAGGCCATGATCAAGTAATGATGGGAAACGGCCAAAGTTTGTCCATTAATTCATTAGGCCACTCACAATTTCATTCCCCTAGCAATCCTAATGTGCATCTTAAACTTAATGATATGTTACTTGTTCCTGATATATCTAAGAATTTATTGTCTGTCAGCAAATTTGCAAAAGATAATAATGTGATCTTTGAATTTCATCCCCATAACTGTTATGTTAAATCTCAGGGTTCTAGGGAAGTCCTTCTTCAAGGCACGGTCGGAGCTGATGGCTTATACCAGTTCAAGCCATTCCATTTCATTCCTAACACAGATACTATATCCAAAAATCAAGCTAAAAGAGTTTCCAATTTCAGTCAATGCTTTAACTCTAGTTTTACTCAATTTCCTGTTTTGAATAAAAATGTTGTTTGTAACAGTGCTTTGTCCACTGACAAGTTAGCTAGCCAATTTCATATATGGCATCTTAGACTAGGGCATGCTCATAATAAAGCAGTTCAATCTGTATTGCAATTATGCAAAATTCCTCTTTCCAATAAAGCTTTTACCTCTTGTACTTTTTGCTGTGTTGGAAAACCTCATAAACTTTATGCTCCTTTATCCAATACTGTTTATACAAAACCCTTTGAGGTTATTCATTGTGACCTATGGGGACCTGCACCTTTCACTTCTTACTGTGGTTACAACTATTACATTACCTTTGTAGACACTTATACCAAATATACATGGATCTACTTTCTCAAAAACAAATCTGATGCATTAAAAGCCTTTACCAAATTCTCTAGGTTTGTTCAAAATCAATTCAATTCAAACATCAAAGCCCTTCAATCTGATTGGGGGGGAGAATTCAGGTCATTCACCACTCTTCTAAATGAGTTAGGCATCCAACATAGATTAACATGTCCACATACATCTCATCAAAATGGAACTGTTGAACGTAAACACAGATAAATAGTGGAAATGGGTCTCACCATCTTATCTCAAGCATCCCTACCACTCACTTTCTGGGATCACAGCTTCACACAAGCTGTGTACCTCATAAACAAATTGCCTACAAGTGCCTTAACTCAATTCAAATCTCCTCACCATGCTTTGTTTAAATCTCAACCTGATTACACTCAATTCAAATCTCCTCACCATAGTTTTTCCTCGGTGAAAAATCAAAATGACATTGAGTTGAATATTGAGTGACCAAAATAATTGATTCATCTAGTCTATTTTCTGCAGATTTCATAGCAGCCCCCGCATATTTTCTAGTATGAGGACAATGATTTTAATTAACCTGAAAATATGAGTTTTCAATCTGATTTCATTTTGAAGATTACGCTCATCACACTATTGGTCAAATCAAATGGTCAATTTCCCTTTATATAACAAAATAGTATTACGGTACCAAAAATAAAATAAAATAGTATTACGGAGTACTGTAGTATAAAAACAAAAGGATAGAACTAAAGTGCAACAACCGAAAAACAAACAAAAAGTAGGCAAGTTTCAATTTTGAATCCCGTCACCTTCTCTTGAGAAGGACTAGTTGGCACTAATAGAGTATCTAGTTAAGCACAAAATGTAATCAGCTTAGTCACACTAGAAAGGTTAGTTAGAGGCCTCTGATGACGTGGCATAGGTTATTATGAGTTGGTTACAGCTGGCGCTGATGTGGCACCAGGTGGTTAGAGTTAG
This sequence comes from Trifolium repens, assembly GCA_030408175.1. Classification (NCBI taxonomy): domain Eukaryota; kingdom Viridiplantae; phylum Streptophyta; class Magnoliopsida; order Fabales; family Fabaceae; genus Trifolium; species Trifolium repens. Next base: position 24,191,751 of record CP125850.1, read on the forward strand.
TGACGTGGCAGTGCCAGCTAAGCTTAGAAAGTACAGCACTATATGTAGCTTTGTATTCACTGTGTAAACACTACGTTGAATCAATTTTACCAAATGAAAAATCATTGAAAATGTTCTCTGCATAATTCCAACAGGCACAAAATCAATATTTTCCTTCTTTATTTTTTCTTACTCTATAGTTTATACTCTCTGTCTCTATGCAGTAAAAAAAAACATTGATCCACAACGGTCATAAAAGTTTGCACAAATCAATAATCCTATGAGTAATGAGTTGTTAGTTGATTTGATTAGTCTATAAATTGAAAACTAAAAACTGAAATCAAATCGCACAATGTTAGTACATGAAAAATAGAGTAAGTAAAACCAGAGTTGTTAAAAGAAGATAGAAGTGAAGTGATTGAATCAAAACGACAAAAAAAGGCAAGGAAAAAGAAAGATAAACTCTTTTGTAGGCACAAATACAAACTATTTAAATTTAGATAGATATATCTAAATAATGATAAAAATTAAATCATAAATAATTTAGTCACATCAATTTATATCAATCAATTTTTTTATTTTTAAACTAGCGTTTTTTCATGTCTGTTTGTGTTATACACATTATCTATTAATTTTACAGATTTATATGTCATAGTACCACATAAGTAAATTTGTATGATCAAATTTTCTATTCTGCTAATTTATGTTAAAAATTATTCTAAATTTATCATACATTTATTTTTTTAAGAATATTCCGTTTTTGAAAAACAACAAATTATGTCACATAAAGAAGTTGAATTAAATATAAAAAGCGGTTAATCGATAACTACTTAAATTTTTTTATTGTGTTTAGTTATTAAAAAGAAGAAAAAAATTAACTAAAAAAAAAACTGAAAACCAACTTTTGTGTATAAGTTATTTTTTAATATATACAATATTTGAATAGAGTGAAGGACAAAAATGTCAATAAAAAAAGCCTACACCAAAAAAATAAATTATTTTTATATATTAATATAAATTTTAATTAACTTTAAATGTATGTCTAAATTAAATAATTTATATTTACGCCTATAAAACAGTTTTTCTAACAAGAAAATACAATCGAGAATGAGGGATGTCAGCATGTGTCTAATAAACATGTTAAAGACATAAATATAATAATATTATTTTTTAAAATCGTGCATGAAACTTTTTAAATATTAAATATTTTATATGATTAAATATTAATATATTATATTTAAGTACTTTAATATATGTTCATAACATACAAATTAGGATGACCCAAACAAATATTACCCCCACAATCACCCATATTCCAAACACTAACCATTTCCCCACACTCACTCCTTATTTCTCATTTTTTTTTTATACTTTCATATATATTACGATTCAATTTGTTTCTAAAAGAAAAAAAAAAAACTTCGAAACTCAAAGATACAATGCATGCAGTAGTAAAAAACAGATGCTAGATTAATTGTCCAATAGAAGATTTTAAGAGGGCGAACTTACTTTATATTTTTTGGATTTTTTATTTTTGCTTTAACCTCTAATTTAATCTAATTTGAAAGTTGCTTTTGACAACAAATTATTTCAGCCCCTTTTTTGAACAAGACATCACCCTTTCATCTTAAATTTTTCTCAAATAACAAACAAATTTAAAAACACCTGAAATTGAATATTTTTTAATTGGGAACTATAATCAACCAAAATAGCATTAATTATATTGTGGCTCTTGAAATCACTTGTATATATTTGTTTTGATAATATGGAGTATGGGCAATGTTATATATTACGGGAAAAAAAGTACAAGAAAGAGAAGAATTGTACTATATTATTTTAAAAAAATTAAAATTACTATAAATTAGGAAGTTTAGATGAAATCATGGGGAGGTTGGTTATGAAATTGTAAGACCATGATTTATTCTCCTCTTTCTTGTTTGTTAGTTTCTTACAAACAAACATTTTCCTATGGAGTATTTAAGATGTTAAATATGTTCCGAAACTCCTTTCTCTGTGCCGCCGCCATCACTTGCTTTGTTGATTTCTCTTTGGGGTATAAGTTATAGTGCATAAGTGCATAAATATCCCAAATTGCTTAGCGCACCCCTCGGATTTTTAGCGCACCCCTTAGATTGCTTAGCACACTCCCAGATTTCTAGGGGGTACGCAAGAAATCTGAGGGGTGCATTAAGCAATTTTCATTATTTATGCATGGTGCATAAGGCAAAAAAACTTATGCACCATAACCACTCCCTCTCTTTGGTTTATCAATTAGAGAAGGGTGGTTTAGGATCAATTTTGATCCGGAATCACCCCTCTTGATTGTTTTTTATTTCTTTTTATTCAAATAAGTGATATTCACGTATTTTTTTAAGTTTTTTTTTTCGAGTTTTCTTTTTTGTGATATTTTCATCTGGTGTTGTTTTAATCCCGTCTTAGTACGGAGTTTTAGATTTGATTTCCCATCTTAGTACGGTGTTTGTCCCGTCTTTGTACATTATTTTTTTGTTCAGATTTTTGTAGGTATGTTTCGATCCAATTTCAAGGCAGTTTTTTTTTTTTTTTTGATAAATTGGAGAACAAGGTATCATGGTAGGTCATAGACATCCCAAATAGGTTGGCACCCCCATGATCAGCCACTCCTCTACCTTTTCACCAAGAGTATTATTAATAATAAAAAAGAAAAAAACGAAAGGTGGGGGTACTGTTTACCTCGATTTTTAGTAAACAACCGCTAGTTTAATTATTACAAGAAGGATCAACTAGTAAATCCTGGGACATATTGGATTGTGAAAAGTGCGAAAACATATTGCATATTTTCTGGGTTAAATCGGATAAGTTGATAAAAAGTAAAAGCATTTGACGCAGTCAAATGGTTTGGTTTAAAGTAAAATGCTTCAAAGTTTAAATTTGCAGAAAACTTGTAAATGAATTGCAAATAAAGTTTAAAGAAAGACTTTGAAAAGTAAAGGCATGCAATGAAATAAATTGCAGAATGGTTAAAATTGCAGAAAAGCTTTAAATTGCAGAAAGCTTAAATGGAAAACTTTAAAGAAAAGCAAGTAATCAATACTTGAAAGGTAAATTGCATTTGACAATGTAAAAATGTTTACAAAGATTGGTACACAGATTCGTACATGTTCCTTTCGGCATTCATTTCGCTCGTTGACATGGGTACTCTGAATATTCTAGGAATTTGCATGTGAATTGTGAACCCGTTTCTCTTATGAAAAACTAGTATTTATAGGCAAACTAGAATAACTGCTATAAACCTACAAAATGTCTAACTATGCTCCACGTGTCTTTGACAATTTGAATTCCTTTTGACACCTAGGGGACTTTTGAACGTTATCCATTTGAATAATTTTGCCAAGTCCAGAGTATGCTTTCTCCGTTCTGCATAGTACGTTAGACAAACAAACATACACACATATACATATATATACATAGTTTTCGACCATTATCAGCAATGTCGAAAATAGATATTTGCGCAAATAAACTCTTGTCGAATTCGACAAGCTTATTAGGCGACAAAATGTTCTGTCGAATTCGACAGAACCCTGGGCTTTGACATGCAACTTTGCATTAAAAGTCTCTGACGTCAAATACCTTTATTCTCTCTTGATTTGATACTAGAATCAATTCCCAAGAGAATATTAAAAATGCAATCATGCACATTAAATGAGGTATCATCATCTCTCTCCAATTCATTATTGCCTGTCGAAAATACAGGCTAACAAATTGCCCCCTCAAAAATGCCAATTTCGACTGCACGTCGAACTCTAAGGAACAAATGGCAGTTTTGAAGATTCTCAAAAATAACTTGGTCGAAACTTTTTAAAAAAGAAATTGCTATGACAAAATATTTCATCAAGTGTTCTTTTATGCACTTGTATTCTTTCGTCAACTGTTTCAAAACCAATTCTGAATCACCTCTGATCAAAATATTTTTTGCCCCCAAATGCAATAAAATTTCTAGGCCTGTTATTAGAGCCTCATATTCTGCTTCATTATTTGAACAAAGCCCATTAATTTTATATTTGAACTTAGTGGGAATTTTGGAGGGAGAAATGATTAAAATTCCAATTCCAACTCCATGTTTATATTTAGAACCATCAAAATATAATTTCCAAGGTTCTGAATCTACATAGTTTTGTGGAGTTTCTAATGCAGAATGATCTGCTATAAAATCAGCTACAATTTGGCCTTTAACTGCCTTTAAAGGTTTATAAGTTAATGAATATTCTGTTAAGGCTAAGGCTCATTTTCCAATTCGACTATGCAGAATAGGTTTGGATAACATATGTTTGATGATATCACAATGAGAATAAACAAAAACATCAACAGGCTTTATATAATGCTTGAGTTTAATACACGAGAAATACAAACATAAACATAATTTTTCAATACTACTATATCTAGTTTCAACATCATTTAAAACCCTACTTAAGTAATAAATGGCTCTTTCTTCACCATTTTCATCTTCCTGGGCAAGCATACTTCCCAGTGTCGAATCAGATGCTGAAATGTACAACTTCATGAATTTGTTCCTTATTGGAGGCATTAACATTGGTGGCTGTGACAAATAACTCTTGATTTCGTCAAAAGCTTGTTGTTGCTCTTGCCCCCAAGTGAAAACACTTTCTTTCTTGAGTCGAAGCAGTGGTGAGAATGGTTGAGCTTTACCACTTAAGTTTGAAATAAATCTTCTCAAGAAATTGATTTTCCCAAGTAAGGACTGAAGTTGCTTTTTTGTAGTTGGAGATTTGGTCTTAATAGCCTTCGTTTTGTTTTGATTTATTTCAATGCCCTTTTTGTGCACAACAAATCCAAGGAAATCTCCTGCATTAACACAAAAAGCACATTTTAATGGATTCATCTTCAATCCATATTTCCTCATCTTTTCAAAAGATTTTCTCAAATTATCTAAATGATCTTCATTTGACGAGGATTTGACAACTATGTCATCAATATACACTTGCATAAAAGTGTCTATGTATTCATGAAAAATTAAATTCATTGCTCTTTGATACGTGGCCCCAGCATTTTTTAAACCAAAAGGCATCACGACCCATTCATATGTGCCTAATGCTCCTGGGCATCTAAAGGCAGTTTTGGGTACATCATTTTCAGCAATGAAAATTTGATTATAGCCAGAATAGTCATCTAACATACTTAAATATTCGAACCCGGCTGCTGAATCAATTAACATTTCCGCCACAGGCATAGGATATTCATCTTTTGGTGTAGCATTATTTAAGTCTCTAAAGTCTATGCATACTCTAAGAGAACCATTTTTCTTAATTACTAGCACTATATTTGCTAACCATTCGACATACCTTGCAGTTCTGATAAATTTGCTCCTCAGCAGCCTTTCAATTTCTTCCTTGATCTTTGACATTATTTCTGGCGCGAACCTTCTAGGAAATTGTTTCACTGGCTTTTTATCTGGTCGAACTGGTAGTTCATGTTCCACCAACTTTCTGCTCAAACCTGGCATTTCATTATAATCCCAAGCAAAAGAAATCTTTAAATTCCAACAGAAGTTGCACCACTTTTGCCTTCAGATCTGGAGGAATGTTTGCACTAATATACGTTGGTCTTTTTGTCAAACCATCTCCAAGGTCAATTTCCTGCAAAGGATCCTGTGCTTGCATCTTGTGACTTTGACTGATTGGATCTTTCTCAAATCCTAAGGGTTCGTCATCATAGATGCAATCCAGCTTTTGCAGTTCTGGCTTATTTTTGCCAAGTTTTATGTCATTGGCCGCAATAGCCATATTCTCTGACAACGAATTGGCTTCCAAAGCCATTTTGATTATGTTTTCAGCCATGTAGGACGTAATCTTTGCCCAAGTTTGGGACTCAGACATAGTAGTTTTCTTTGACATCCCAACCAGTTGGGTAGTTGTGGCCTTCATACTCGCCATCGTCACTGTTTCCATCTTCTCTCTCCCACAAGAAACCATGTGTGGGGTCCAGTTTAATTGAGTGTTGAACATTTCTCACTGAAGGATATGCAAAATCCCTTTCAGTGCATGGCGAGATTGTTGCCAATTTTTTGTCAAAAGAATGTTTTGTCAGATGATGGACTTCAGTTTTGAAGTAGCTTTGGTCAGCTTCGACATTCTCCACTATACCATCATCTCGCCATATAATCAGGCGCTGGTGTAAGGTGGATGGAACTGCCCCCACTCCATGAATCCACTCTCGACCTAGAAGTAGATTGTAATTTGCCTTAGAGGCCACAACCAAGAACAAGGTTGGCCTTACAGTGCTTCCAACAACCACTTCCAACTGGATTGCTCCTAAAGAAAACCCAGTTTCACCCTCATAGTTTGAAAGTACTATGTTGTGAGGATGAAGATCCACCAAAGATTTGCCAATCTTTCTGAGCAGAAATTCTGGCATGAGGTTAACAACAGCACCACCATCAATTAGTACTTTGTTAATTCCTACATTATTCACTTTAGCCTGTATAAAGAGAGGCTTCAAGTGACTTTTCATGCCTTCGTCTAGCCTTTCAAATGTAGCCATTTGGTCCTCCAAAGCACCATTGCTCGTGACATAGTAACAGACTGGCCTGTGCAAAGCCATTTGCATCCCAGATTCTTCTTCTTCATCTGTTATTTCAGAACATACGTCGAACTCCCTTGGCAGAATTGACACGACATTTACTATTATGTCGAGGTCTGGTTCATAATCCAGAAAATCATCTGCTTCCATGTGTTCGTCTTCGACATTATCAGCAGTTGAAGACTCAACTTTTGGTTCGCCTAACCTTTCTTTCATTGGCTTCTTAGCCAATTGCATAAGCTTCTCCTCATTACCATCAGCAGTAATTTGAGATTTTTGAGCAGCCACCTTCTTCTGGCGTTGGTATCTGCGCCATTGAGATCTTGTCATAGGATTCTTCCCTTTGTAATTATTCCTGTAGTCATATTTTCTTGACTCAGGATCTTTCTTGGGATTGGAGTTACAGGGATCTCCTTTCTCCATATTCCTCTGACCATAACCCATGTTTCTTCCATGGATCCATTGGTTGACAGGTGCCCGGCTTTGGGGAACAAATAATTTATGTGGTCCCAGCCTTTGATGCACAGGTGTTTGTTGACTATTCAGAACATTGGAGTAAGTTGGCTTTTGACTTGGCCAATTGTTTCTGTTCTGACTGTGTGGCAAAAATTTGTTGAGGCCTGCAGCAGCCTTCTTGTCTAACATGGCACTACAATGAGGACACAATGTAGCTTCGCCATCATTTTCCTTGCAGCGTTGAAGAAAATCCAGTAGAGTTTCTCCAGCTTGTGGATATACGTCCTCCACTTTGTTTTCATATTCCTCCTCAGGAATGGAAACTAATTGCCCCCTTCAGTGAGGTTCAATGCTTCTATCATCAGACACTCAAAAGGCTCTGTGTAAGCAGCATCAGCAATCTGCAATGGATCCTCGTCCACCTGCTGTTTGGATTTTGGCTTTTCGCCAAATTTGAGTCTCCCTTCCTGCAAGGCTTTCTGGATCAGATCCTTGAAAAGAACACATTGTGAGGTTCTATGACCCAAGAAATTATGGTATTTACAAAAACCTCTTTTCTTACGTTGTTCCAAAGGTGGAATTTTCAAACCCTTTGGTACAATTATTTGGCCATCAGCGACCAATAAATCAAAGATCTCATCACATTTAGTAATGTCAAAAGTATATGTCTTAGAAACAAATCTATCTTTTTGTGGTTCGACGGGATTTTTCCCATTTGATGGTTTTAACATTTTACAAGTATAAGGAGGTCCTGGTTTCAATTCAGCAATATTAACCTCATTGTTTTCTATGTAATCCTGACCATCGTCGAACTCGTTTTCACTTTCATAAGTTTCTATATACGCTACCTTTCCTTTTTTATGAAATTTAGAGTTTCTGGCTTTTTCAGCCCTGAGGCGTTCGACCTGCCGAACACGGTCTGCTAATTGGGCCATATCTCTTAAATGTTGAGTATCTAACTTCTTTCTAATGGAATAATCAAGGCCACCGGCAGCCATTTCAACCAATTCATGCCCAGGCACTTGAGTAAAGCACCTTGCCTTAAGGAGGCGAAACCTATTCAGATAGTCATCAATGGCTTCTGAAGTTTTCCGTTTCATACTGGCCAATTCTTTGAGGCTAATCATAGACTGTCCCATGTAAAATTGTTCATGAAATAGCCTTTCTAATTGAGTCCAATTATGAATTGAATGAGGGGGAAGTGTGGTGAACCACGTGAAAGCATTTTTTGTGAGGGAATTAGGAAAATATTTCATCCTTAGATCCTCATTATTTGCTAAATTTCCCGCTTCTGCCATGTATCTGGCAATGTGTTCGACAGTGGATTCATTAGTATCACCAGCAAATTTTGTGAATTTGGGAATTTTCCATCCCCTTGGCAGTTCAGCCTGCAATACATATTCAGACAACGCTGACACAAAATTTGGCCTATGCAATCCTATGTTCAAACCATTTTGGGCCAAAATATTTTCTACTAAGTTGGCCAAGTTGTTCTGCCCTACTATGTTATCTTGTCGAACATTCCTAAGAACATTATCAGCGTCTTGGTTTCTATTAACCAATACCACCCCTTGTTCTGGCTGTTCTCTTTCAATGCGCACTGGTTGGGCTTGAACTTCTGGTTGATTCTCCGGGTTTGCACGAGGAACCCTTTGATTATTTGGAGCATCAGGGGCCCCAAAAAAGTATGCCATCCTCCCCATTTGATTGGCTAATAAAAGGTAATTATCATTGGCTGTCTATAACACAGGATTAAAGACTGTGCCAATCTGTTGGGTCAACGCGTTCACCATGTCATGGTTACTCTCGTCCATTTGCTGCCTAAGTGCGTTCATAGAATTATTTGTCAAATTGAGAGGATTTCCCCTATTTCCCATCGCAGCAGACGAGGGAGAACTTTCTATTGAAGGCCAATTATATAGGCTTGCCATTGTCGTTGTTTGCATTCCATATTGTGGGTTTCTAGACAACCATGGGGGTCTCGACGGTGTTCCACCGACTTGACTACCATATGTGTATCCATATGTGTGTGATACATTCGTTGGCATGGATGATATATTTAATTGCGTCATTGCTGAAACATTTGGATTTGGTGGAGGTAAACCTCCTATCACAGTTGACGTGATGGCAGGCATTGTTGATCCATTGGCGCTTACGCCAATAGTACTGGAACTTATTATTGGGTTAGTACTCCCACCATTATTATTATTACTTGGGATACTTTCAGAAATTACAGAATTTAGTGCAGGGTTCGTTGGCCCACCAGTAGGATTGGCGCCAGAATTGCCAGATACTGGCTGATCGGGTTGCCCTGTCACATTCTGGGGATTCGGAACGGGATTCGTTTCTACCCCATTATTGTTATTATTATTATTATTATTATTAGAATTGTTTGGTGGTCTCACCATTCTTCTACGAGGACGAGTCGGTATTTGTGAAAAATCTGGGAGAGACTTACCACTCCTCAAATGCATATAAAAAATATACACACAACTTAATTTTCAAACACCAACCAACAGTTTTGCAAAGAAATTTTTCAAATTAATAAAAAAAAACTTTCAAACAAGACTTTCAAACACAATCCAAATTGTCCCACTGGGCGTGCCAATTTGTTTACCCCGATTTTTAGTAAACAACCGCTAGTTTAATTATTACAAGAAGGATCAACTAGTAAATCCTGGGACATATTGGATTGTGAAAAGTGCGAAAACATATTGCATATTTTCTGGGTTAAATCGGATAAGTTGATAAAAAGTAAAAGCATTTGACGCAGTCAAATGGTTTGGTTTAAAGTAAAATGCTTCAAAGTTTAAATTTGCAGAAAACTTGTAAATGAATTGCAAATAAAGTTTAAAGAAAGACTTTGAAAAGTAAAGGCATGCAATGAAATAAATTGCAGAATGGTTAAAATTGCAGAAAAGCTTTAAATTGCAGAAAGCTTAAATGGCAAACTTTAAAGAAAAGCAAGTAATCAATACTTGAAAGGTAAATTGCATTTGACAATGTAAAAATGTTTACAAAGATTGGTACACAGATTCGTACATGTTCCTTTCGGCATTCATTTCGCTCGTTGACATGGGTACTCTGAATATTCTAGGAATTTGCATGTGAATTGTGAACCCGTTTCTCTTATGAAAATTTAATATTTATAGGCAAACTAGAATAACTGCTATAAACCTACAAAATGTCTAACTATGCTCCACGTGTCTTTGACAATTTGAATTCCTTTTGACACCTGGTGGGACTTTTGAACGTTATCCATTTGAATAATTTTGCCAAGTCCAGAGTATGCTTTCTCCGTTCTGCATAGTACGTTAGACAAACAAACATACACACATATACATATATATACATAGTTTTCGACCATTATCAGTAATGTCGAAAATAGATATTTGCGCAAATAAACTCTTGTCGAATTCGACAAGCTTATTAGGCGACAAAATGTTCTGTCGAATTCGACAGAACCCTGGGCTTTGACAAGCAACTTTGCATTAAAAGTCTCTGACGTCAAATACCTTTATTCTCTCTTGATTTGATACTAGAATCAATTCCCAAGAGAATATTAAAAATGCAATCATGCACATTAAATGAGATATCATCATCTCTCTCCAATTCATTATTGCCTGTCGAAAATACAGGCTAACACATACTAGAAAATATGCGGGGGCTGCTATGAAATCTGCAGAAAATAGACTAGAGGAATCAATTATTTTGGTCACTCAATATTCAACTCAATGTCATTTTGATTTTTCACCGAGGAAAAACTATTAAATAGTCTCTGAATCTGCATTCCGTTAATTAGTTTAGTCTGTTAAGTTGACCGTTAATTCAACAAAAAAGCTGACGTGCGTGGCTATTTTTTGGACACACATCAGCTTGTTGAGTTGGCATTAGGGATGAAGAAACAATAATTTTGGTCCCTGGCAAAAGAAAAAATACAAAATAGTACTCGATCCTGCAATTCGAGAAGTGTAACATTTGATATCAAACTAGTTAGTGTCAACAGATCCTAACTCATTTATATATATATATATATATATATATATATATATATATATATATATATATATATGCCGTACAGAATTAAATTAAATACACAAAATATTAATTAGTATTTCAGCTCTTCTTAGTTCTTATTATCTCTTTATATTATATTGTTTAATTTCTCCCCTTGTCCAACCCTCTATAACAATAACAATGCACGTACCAGTGGTAGGAAGTCTGTATAGCTCTTTTGCATGCAAATGGAAATAAATTAATTTCACGTTACAATGCTTTGATTTAAAGAGTATTTGTATCATGCTTCAAAATAGCTATCTTTAATTTTCTTATTTTATTTAATTATTTCTAGTTTGCCTCAAATATGTATGGAGTTAAATGCAACAATGGACTTGTTTGTTATTTAGAAAATTTAAAAATATGTAACTATTATATAAAAAACTTAAAAGATCTAATTAGGTGCATTTTTCATATTTTATTTAATTATATCTATTTTTAAGTTTAAGTTAATTAGATGCAACCTAAATGTGGTATCAAAACCTACCTATCTAAGAAATCTTAGATCATTTGTTATCAAGTCACCTAAACATTGTAAGAAATTGCAATTCAACAAATTGATAAAAAAAATAAAAAAATAAAAAGTAAAAATTGTAAGAAATTGTTGATTCAGGGTGAGTCCCGACTATTCGGGGGTCATGTCTGAAATTAAGAATGGGCCCATAATAAAAAAAAATGCAAAATCAAAAAACACATAAAAAATAGTCAACATAGTAAATTAAATGACATATGTTCTAGTCAATAACATTAAAATACAACTTTAGTAAAAAAAAAAAATTCAATACAACTTTAAACTATTTGAGGTCCTGCGTGGTGGCTTACCTGTTGTTGGCTTGTATTTAAATAATTTATTTATTTATTAAAATGACAGGTGGGCTGACAATTTTATTAGTTATTCTTTTTTTTTTTGATAAAAGGTTGCTTATAGCATTTCATTCATAACTAAATATTGGATACATGTCGGTACATCAACGAAAATATTGGAGCTAGCTAGAGATGGGGCTACCCTTGCTAAAGCATGAACTACCACATTTGCTTGTCTCCTATTAAACTCGACACTAGAGTTTTCAAAATATAAGTTGAACCTATTCTTACACTCCTTCAATACATCTCCAAATTCTGTCATATCATTGCCCCCTTTATTAAAGTGATAACAACAGTTTTTGAGTCAAGTGCAAAATCCACCCTCTCTAGTTGAAGCTCACGAACCCAGTTGATAGCATGAAAAAGACCAAGTGCTTCACCTAAATTGACGTTGCACAAGGGTGATATCCACATAGTCTTTGCAATCACAAACCGTCCTTCATCATCTCTTATACACATGCCGAGTCCTACACGGTTACTTTGAGTCGCGAACGACGCGTCGATATTGCACTTGTATCTTCCTCTTCCCGGCTTCGTCCACTTTATTTCTTGCGAAACAGCTCTGCTACCCCTTGTTCCTGCGTTTTCCTCTCGGCCTGCTGTCCCATAGGCCTGATTTTGATGTTGTGATCTGCTGACATTGGCCTGGTTCCAATCATGAAGCAGTTGCAGCGCTCTGTCAACAATTTGTGCACATGTTTCAACCTTGTTTTGCCATAATTTGAGGTTTCTATGCTTCCATAAACTCCATATCAGAGCAGCCAGCTTTGCATTTTCCTGTGTATTCAGCTTTTGCAATAATAAGAACACAGTGTCTGTGGCATTACTTGAACTGTTAACAGCTTCCTCTATGTTATGCCACAACCCCGTTGCATGCCAAACTTGTATAGACAGCGAACAAGTAAAAAGGATATGAGACGTATCTTCATAATTATCATCACACACCACACAGTTTGGTGGACAAAGAATTCCTTTACCCCGTAGGCGAGCTCGAGTTGGAAAGCATCCTCGACATATCCTCCACATTAGATTTTTTACCTTTGGAGGTACTTGCAGCCGCCATATGCCAGACCAGTAGCCTGGGCGCTTGAGGTGAGAGGTGTCAATGAGTTCCTCGACACATAATCGATACGCACTTTTAACCGAATAATTACCATTTTTCTCGGCTTTCCACACCAGTCTGTCACTAGATACTTGTTGAAGTAGTGGTGTTTTCAAGATACTGTCTACAATATTTTGATCAAATAAAGTATGGATAATGTCTTGATTCCACTCCTTTGTTGAATGGTCAATGAGGTGTACTAGTTTAGTATTCTGGATGTACTCTAAATTAGGACCATTTGTTGAGATACATGCTCCATCACTAAGCCAAGGTTCATCAAGAATGGAAATGCTATCACCTGATCCGATGCACCAACGAGAACCGGCACGAACAAGAAACTTCGCATTTGATATACTTCTCCATACAAAACTTGGATTATGGCCTATTGAAGATGCCAGAAAGGTGCTGTGAGGAAAATACCTTGCTTTGAATAGACGAGAGACAAGACAATTTGGATTAGAGTGAATTTTCCATCCTTGTTTGCCAAGCATAGCCAAGTTAAATGCCGTAAGATCCTTAAAGCCCAATCCTCCACTATTTTTATGGACCGATAGCTTTTCCCAAGACAACCAGTGAATGCCTTTATTGTTCGCACCACTATGACCCCACCAAAAAGCATTCATCATTTTTTCAATTGCATCAATAATCGAGCTCGGAATCAAAAAAATACTCATAACATAAGATGGGATGGCTTGTAACACGGATTTGATCAAAACTTCTCGACCTGCTTTAGAAAGACTCTTACTGCTCCAAGAGTTAATTTTGCGCCACACTCTATCTTTGATGAAGTTGAAAGTGGCCTTCTTGCTCCTTCCTACCATGGAGGGTAGCCCCAGATATTTCCCTGTGCCTAACACTGCTTGTACACCCAGAATGTTAGTAATAACATTCTTGACCCCCTGATGGACATTCCTGCTGCAGAAGATCTCTGACTTGGGGAGGCTAATAGCTTGTCCTGACGCCGCTTCATAGGTCGCCAAGATATCTTTCATAGTTTGTGCTTCATGTTCATCAGCCCTGAAAAATAAAAAACAGTCGTCTGCAAATAACAGGTGAGAAATAATGGGAGCATTTCTACATATCTTAGTGCCATGGATGTCTCCACGCGCCTCCGCTTGTCTAATGAGAGCAGAAAGCCCTTCAGCACAAATAATAAACAAATATGGTGAAAGGGGATCTCCTTGGCGTAAACCACGACCCGGAATAATTGGACCAACCATTTCTTCATTAACAATCACAGAATAATCAACCGATTCCACACACATCATAATCCAATGTATCCACTGTTGATTAAAACCCATCTTAACCATCACATCCTTAAGATAATCCCAGTCAATACGGTCATAAGCTTTGCTGATATCAAGCTTTAGAGCAACATTACCCATTTTTCCTCGAGTTTTAGATTTCATAAAATGAACAATTTCAATTGCCACCATAGCATTATCAAGAATTGATCTACCTGGGACAAAAGCAGATTGGTTATCTGAGATGCACTTATCTAAAACTCTTTTCAGCCTATTAGCGAGCACTTTGGAGACTAACTTATAGATGACATTGCACAGGGAAATCGGCCTCCAATCTTTCATGGTTTTCTGTTCTTCTCCTTTAGGAATGAGGGCGATGTTAGTCATGTTGAGGGTAGCGGGGAATTGACCTGTATTGAGCCAAGAACAACATTCATGAAAAATAGTATTGCTACAAATATCCCAACAATGTTGATAGAAGCCTGGATTGAAACCGTCGGGTCCGGGGCACTTATCCGGTTCCATAGAAAACACTGCAACTCTAAACTCTTCCATCGTAAAAGGGGTTGTGAGATACTCATTATCAGAATCACAAATAGTAGTAGAGATAGCACTGATCACAGGGTCACGGACACTATGATGCTTTTGAAATAATTCGCTAAAATAGTCTTTTGCCATGTTAGACATACCAATACTATCAGTGATTCTCCTACCTTCTTCATCTTCAAGATGCAACATGCGATTTACCTTCCTCCTAGATGTGGCTGATGCATGGAAGAAGCGAGTATTGAGGTCCCCATCTTTGTACCAATGTGTCTTTGCCCGTTGCCGCCAGAACATATCCTCCTGCACAAGCAAGTGTGTCATACGTCTATGCAAAGCACCCACCATATTGGTATTGCCCTCTCCACCTTGTTCACGGACCTGTAATAGTTTTCTCCTGCATTCTTCGATCTCGCTTTTAAAATTACGACAATGATTTTTGCTCCAATGAGAAAGATCATCCGCACATGCTTCAAGTCTCGGCACAATAAGCAAATTTGAATAGTTATTCCAACACCTATACACAACATCGTCAAACTCGGCCTCAAGGCGCCAAGCATTCTCAAACTTGAATTTTCGATGAGGCCTCCCATATCTCACAATAGGGTTCCTGTCTAATAGGATAGGATAATGGTCTGAAGCAGGCGCAAGCAGATTATCAACCTTTGCATACGGAAACAACTGAAACCATGCGTCATTTGCTAGAGCTATGTCTAATCTTTCCTCAACAGCACGCGGAGTACCAAGACTCTTAAACCAAGTGAATGGATAACCTTCCATTTGAACATCAGATAGACCAGCATCCAGGACAGCTTGTCTGAAGCCGTTAATTAACCAATTAGGCCTCTCATTTCTACCTTTCTTTTCGCTAGCTGACAAAATATCATTAAAATCACCTATAATACACCAAGGGAGATGTGAACTTTGGGCTAATCTACGAATGAAATTCCAAGAATCACGTCGTCGACTACTCTCAGGATATCCATAGAAGCCAGTGAGCCTCCAACTACCTCGTTGAGTGTCATCAATCTCAACATTGATATGGTTTGATGAGAAATTTGTAATATTACATTTCACATAAGACTTCCAGAGCAAGGCTATACCCCCTCCTCTACCGTTTCCATCAACAGCAAAACAATTATCAAAACCCAATAAATAACGTAATTCTTCAATTTTATTCTTGTGGACTAGTGTCTCACATAAGTAGATAATTTCCGGATTATAATACCGGATAAGGAACTTAATTTTTGGAATTGCACTCAGGTTTCCCAGGCCTCGGCAATTCCAACTAATAATACTCATTTTCCCCGGCAGGCTTGATTGCCAGGTCCTGCCGATAAAAAAGAATCATCATACAATGGGTTATTTTTTACATTTGGTACATCATCCCTTCCCCTAACATTAGTATTTGCCTCATCAAACATAACAGTATCTTCAGAGTTGACAGCATGTAGCACACGTGGAGCTTCAATGGCATAATCAGGCAACACACTTGTAGTATTGATGTTGCTTTGTAACCTTCTCTTCCTTTTCTTCAGCTCCCCACCGTCATCACCTATGTCATTGGGTCCCTCTAGTTGGTATTCAGCATAGGCAATTTGGGGTGGGCCATTCAGGAGTCCCACATCTCTAGCACTTGGGCTTGGTACAACCATACTATTATTTCCTTTAATAATTAATGCACCATGATTAGGCTGTCTCCCCATATTTATGATTGCACCGTTGTTGACCTTGACCATATTAACTACATCATTAATAGGTTCTTTTCCAGTCATTCCGTTATCATTTCTTCCACGATTTCCGCTTCCACCATTATTAGCATTTATGTTGTTCTGTTGCACCGCCTGAGGCTCCCTCAGCCACTGATTTGTGGCGGTTCCTCCGCCTCTGCGTATCTCTGGTTTGAGATCATTTCCCCAGCCTCTGAAACCATCATCATCCTCCAACTCGTACAACTTCGTGCATTTTTTGTCTGTATGGCCCAAAATACCACACATGAAGCAGAATATTCCTAGTCTCTCGTACTTGAATTTGATTGTGACCCATTCACCACCTTCTGCACGTACCTTCCATTCCTTCTTCAGTGGTAAATTAACATCGATTCTCACCTTCAAACGCATGAAGTTGCTATGGAGGTTATTCTTTGTGTCATACTCCTTGAACTCACCAACATATCTTCCGATGGTCTTGCCGACTTTCTCTTGTATGAATCCAAAAGGGAGATTGTGCACCTGGATCCATATATCCATTTTATCAAGAGCCACTTCTTTCGGGACAGTCCCGGGGGGAATTTTTTGAAGTACGATCATGGAGTTATCATACGACCATGGCCCACCATTGAGAATATTTTCAACATCCAACCTGTGGAAGAGTTGAAATAGAAACTTTCCTTGCTCCAGAGGTATAATAGTGACACCTTTCACCGGTTGCCATAGATGTGAAAGATGATCTTTGAGGAATTGAAATCGGATGTTTTTGTCCGTCAAGATTCTTCCAATCAAGCAGTGGTCTAGGATTTTGATGGCATCTGCATCTGCTTCTAGATTTAGGGTCATACCCCCTTCATCAAGAGTGAGGCCTTCAAAGTTTAAATCCATAGTGCTCAACAACCAAAGGGTGATCAAAATAGAGAACTTGTGAACAGAAGGGTGGGAAGTTGTATGGTGTTTAGATAGAGTCATACATTCCAATATAAAAGGACAACAAGATTTTGAAATGAGATTGGGCGGACTGATACAAAACGACAATAGGTTACTTAAATAGGAAAAAAAAGTGTTTAGGCCGGGTCGCACCCTAACCAAACGAGTCCATGGCACGCTCACTAGGTTCCAATGACAGCACAAACCCTAGGGGCGACACAGAAGAAGCTCACAAAGGAGAGGGTTACTTGAACGCGCAGAGAGATTCTATCAATCTTCGTAACAATCGACTAGTGTAAACTAATGATCATCAACACGATTGAATTCTCTACACTTTCTCAAGCAAACCCTAGCAGAGCTTATTCAGATTTTGAGTAATTTCTAAGTTGCATTACTTCATTGTTACTAGTTGGGAAATTTGCGACATCAATATTACATTTTACTCTCTCCAAAATAGGTTTCTTCAATTTAAACAAAGTGATTAGTTATTCACATATGCAAACTTTTACATTTCGCACAATTTACTGTTTTTGTTTAATTTTAAGTCTTCTTTTTAATTCAAAGCAAACAGTTATTTTCTAAACCTTTTACGAATCAACCCATAAATGTTCTTGTTAATCATGAACATTGTAATTTTTTTTTGGAAAATTAAACACAAGCATGTCCTAAGATTTATTAGTTGATCCTGCAAGTTTTAAAATATTAAACTAACACTTGTTTACGAAAAACCAACGTAAATATATGTACACTCGCAGGGCCAGTCTTGATTAAATTTTTAAATTTAACATCTTATTGAAACAAATATGTACAAGTGATGATTTCAAGAGTCAAAATATAACTAATGCTATTTTATTTGATTATAGTTCCCAACAAAAAAATATTCAATTTCAGGTGCTTTTAAATTTGTTTGTTATTTGAGAAAAATTTAAGGTAAAAGGGTGATGTCTTATTCAAGAGTATTTATAAGCGTATTTACATTTAAATTATAAAGGAAGTTCGAGTTCTTAAAAAATGTATTGACAATAAATCTAACATCTGTTTTTTTTACTACTCCATGCATTGTATCTTTGAGTTTAGAAGATTTTTTTATAAACAAATTGAACCGTAATATGAAAGTATAAAAAACAAAATATAAGAGAAATAAGGAGCGAGTGTGTGACTATTAGCTACCAGTAAAGCTGACAATGAATCAAACCAACTCAAAAAAAGTTCGAGACTTGATTCGTTGATTCATTTAACTTGGTTTATGAATTAAATGAAGCGAACTTGAATTAAATATTAAGTTCGTTAATTAAATGAGCTGAATTTGAGCTATATATAGTTCGGCTCGTTTAGTTCATGAGTTGACTCGATTAAATATATAACACTTCAAAATATATTTTAAATAATACTTCAAAAATAATTTTAAATTTATACTTGTTGGATTTTATAAATTTATATTTATGTGATTGATTTTCTTTACTATATATATAATTGATTTTATACATTTAGATAATTGATATTATATATAATATTTTAAAGAAATTAAAACAAACACTTAATAATAATAGAATAAAAGTTAGAAATAATAATTTTTTATATAACGGCAAAGATTTATTAAATCCACACACCAAGGTATAAGACATACCAAGGAGGGACAAAGAGGGAGATCCAAACATACAATGCACCCAGGCAAAAACAATAAACAAGAAAAACGGGAAAAAAGAGAGCACACAGTAGCCAAACCACAAGAACCGGCAAGTACAGGGGAGTATCCATCTAGACCGAGGAACACCAAGACGAAAACCACGGCAGAGAGAACACACACAGCACCGGTCGGCAAAACGGGATCACCAACAGCACAGGGGTGCCTCGCGACAGCAGCAACAAACCGAGAATCCCCCAGTGAACCGAACAGCCAAGAGAACAACACCTCTAAACCACACCAGCAGAACAAAAAACCCCCAAAACAGCAGGACCTGTTACGAGTTAAAACAATAACCAGGGTCCGAGACCCATTCATAAAAAGGCAAGATGGAATTTGCAATCTATCCGCACTCCATCTCCAGGATAGAATTTTGACATTCTCCGCAATCTCTCAAGGGTCGATAACAACATTATTAAAAATGTGATGTTTTTACGAATTTGAATAATAAGTAGTCTCAGATCAGGGTGTATATTAAAAATGGAAAGTAAAATTGAAAAACTAACCATGTCAAACTCTTGATTTGAGTTTCGAGTTTAAAACAAACTGAACCTAACGAGCCGAATCGGACTGCTCGTGAACTCTAACGAGCCGAACTCGAGCTGAAAAAAGAGTTCGTGTCGAACTCGAGTCGAGTTTCAAGCCGAACCAATTCTTATTGAGTCGAGCTTAGGCAGATTCGACTCGACTCATTTCTAACCCTAGGTACTATCATTGAAGCAACATACATTTGAGTATCAAATAGATACTATAACTTAAATAAAGTCTCTCTCTCTCCAATAGAACCCTCATTAATTGTGGTTAAAATATATTTTTCATAGGACTCACATATTTCATATATTCAATCTTATTTAATAAATTATTATTTTTTGGATTTGGATTAATTATATATATAATATAATATAATTAATTACACTTTAATGGAAAGCAAACGGACAACAAATGTCGCTAACTCTTTTTGGATGACAAAATAAATCCTTTTAAACACTACATCTAAAGATTTAGGAGACACCATGTTGCTATGCATGACTTTTTGCCTTCTTTTCAAAATATCTACAGCCTTTGTTTGATGCAGCATTGAGAATCGTCTGTCCTACCGTAAAACCCCCGGTCGCCAATCCCATAAGTGGCGAAACTCTGAAGTAATGATGTAGAGTTTTTCGTGAAACCGAGTAAGAACATTTTAAAGAGATGTTGAGTTTGAGAGATTGAGTGCTTAATAGATACTCCCTCAGTCCCAAAATATAAGTAAAAATAAGTCAAAGAAATTTAATGTATTTGATTAAAAATTTGGACTAAATACATTCATTTTTGTTGACCAACTTTTATTTATATTATGGGAGAGAGGAAATACTATTATTAAAAAATTTGAAAGTAAAAAATGTGTACATGTGAAATCAAGTTACAAGTTAAATAGAGTAAGTAAAACCAGAATTGTCTTGTTGAAAGAAGAAGAAAAAAAAAGAGGGAAGTGATTGAACCAAAACGAACTTTTTCGAGTAACGTCTACTATGTAAACTTTTTCTTAACCAATATGAAATTTTATAATTAAATGTGCTCAAAAGTGAGATTTTGAAATTATTCCATGCTATCAGAGTACTTTTTATGTAGGAGTTACTCCGATACCTAAATCATTTTTGTTTCTCTTAGTTTCAACTAGTATCTCCTATTCTTATTAAAGAATTTGAATGGTAGAATCAAATACCTGGTAATTAATTACTTAATCCCAGTCTAAATTGATATTAATAATCAGTTAAAAGTTAGTATTAAAATAGTTACCCAATATAGGTGGTTAGTACATACTACTACATAGTACACAAATTGCCCAATATTGGAAAAACGTGTTTGGCATCGGTGCATCACTTTCTTGTGCTATGATAGAAAGTAGGAAATTTTTTTTGAACAAGCTAGAAAGTAGAAATTAACTAGATGATGGTGTTTGAACTTTGAAAGTAGAAATACTCAGTTATGACCCACTTTTGCAAAGCTATATAGAGAGTTACTAATACTATATCTTTAGTACAATCCAATCCCATATTGTCCACTAATATGAAAACTAGCTGATTCCAATCCTATTTTTGGAGGCCAATCAAGGCTATATTGAATGCACGATCAACAACTCTCTTCATGAATACTTTATATGTGATGAATGATACTTGTAGAAATTAAAAAATAAAAAAGAAGGAAAAAGGAAGAGAACTATACATAAGATTTTTTTTAAGAAGAACTATATATACATATGGTGATATGGATTTGAATTTTTATTGCTGGTGAACTCGTATGGATTTGATTGATAAGGGATGAATTATTTTATGTGTAATGGTCACATCACATGAAAATATAAAATGTGTCCAAAATGTAATTTACATGATTAATATTGTCATGCACAAAAGAAAATCAAAGAAAAAGAGGCGAGTTCTAGGGTGAGCAAGTGACTTGTATCTCTCACCTATGAGCAAGTGAATTTCAACCAATAGATGAGTTAAAAGGTTGTGATGCTGTACATGGAGAGAAGAAAATTGCTGCACTTTCCTGCACTCATTGCAGGTGAATAATACGGTGGATGCATATGGCCCACGTAGACAAAGAATTATTAGCATTAGATTAACCTGTGTTTTATGATTACAGTAGAATTAGAACCCCAACATTGAATAAATTCTCATCTGTCTTCATTATAAATCATTTTTTTTTGTAAGATTCATTATAAATCAATTTAATAAAAAATTTAATTACCTTGACAAAAAAAAATTAATTACTTTTTTTCTTACGAAATTTAATCAGTTATTAAATCAATAGTATTCTTAAAAAAAAAAGGAAATCAATTAATCATCATTGTAGACTTTTTCTCATCTATGAAGTCCCGATACTCTAAAAATGGCGACGTATCATGTCCGATACGTACTCGATACCGATACTCGTTTGATACGTCTCGATACTCGTATCGGAAAAGTATCGATTAAATCTTTATTTTTAAATAAAAAATAATATCCGATACTCGTCTGGTACATTCCGATACTCGTATAGAAAAAATATCGGTTAAATTTTTATTTTTAAATAAAAAAAAAAACATCCGATACAATCTATTTTTTCTAGTGAATGTCAAACTATTATGTTGGTACACGAATAACTAATTATATCTTTTTTTGGATAGTACTGGTGATGTTTTTTGGTATAATACTAATGATGTTCTTTTTGTATAATACTTAATTTAAGATGTACAGTTGATCATTATTTTTTAGGACAATATTAATGATGTTAATTTATTATCATTAGTATTTTTTTTATCTTTGTGACTATTCTGAAGTCACTATGGTGTCTTACTATATAACAAGTTGTTAAGAATTGATGCTTTATGCTTTTAAATGATCAGCTGCAGAAGCTATATAATTGTCTGCTATTGCTACAAGATGAGGTTGTAGTTGAAGGTGTTTGTTCATGACTATTATATGTTTTTTAAGCTATTACGTGTCTTAGGACTGAGGAGCCCTTGTATAATTGAGTGTCAAACTGTTTTGATCTTGTGCAAGTTTATTGGCTTGTTTGTACTTCTTATACAATGAACTATTGACGTTTATAATAATAGAAAAACCCTAATAATAATGATAATATTAAAATTTTGTCTTTCAAAAAAAATTATCATTATTAATATTATTAATTTTAGTAATGTTTATATATTGTACATTTATATATTTAGTTTTAAATTTAATATTTAAATAACGTATCGCGACAGTATCAGATATGGATTTTTTTAAATTTTTATGTATCGGCATATCGGTATCGTATTCATATCGTGTATCGTATTCACCATAGTCTCATTAAATTTGGTCTAGATTAAATTTAAAAAGTTAAATATATAAATGCTTAATATATAAACATGACTAAAATTAATAATGATAAATTTTTTTGAAATACAAAATTTTATTGTTATTATTATAAACGTCAATAGTTCATTGTATAAGGAGTACAAACAAGCCAATAAACTTGCACAAGATCAACACAGTTTGAGACTCAGTTATACAAGGGATCCTCAGTCTTAAGACATGTAATAGCTCATATATAGTAGTCATGACAACAAACATCTTCAACAAACTTATCTTGTAGTAATAGCAGACAATTATATAGTTTCAACAGCTGACCATTTAAAAGCATAAAGCATCAATTCTTAACAACGTGTTATATATAGTAAGACACCATAATGACTTCAGAACAGTGACAAAGACAAAAAAATACTAATGATAATAAATTAACATCATTAATATTGTCCTAAAAAATAATGATCAATTGTACATCTTAAATTAAGTATTATACAAAAAGAACATCATTCGTATTATATCAAAAAACATCACCAGAACTATCCAAAAAAAGATATAGTTAGTTATGTGTGTATCAACATAATAGTTTGACATTCACTAAAAAATAGATTGTATCGGATTTTTTTATTTAAAATAAAAATTTAACCGATATTTTTCTTATACGAGTATCGGGATGTATCAGACGAGTATCAGATATTATTTTTTTATTTAAAAATAAAGAATTAATTAATACTTTTCCGATACGAGTATCGAGACGTATAACGATTATCGGTATCGAGTATGTATCGGACACGATACGTCGCCATTTTTAGAGTATCAGGACTTCATAGATGAGAAAAAGGCTACAATGATGATTAATTGATTTCCTTTTTTTTTTTAAGAAAATAATTGATTTAATAACTGATTAAATTTTCGTAAGAAAAAAGTAATTAATTTTTTCTGGTCAAGGTAATTAAATTTTTTATTAAATTGATTTATAATGAATCTTACAAAAAAAATTGATTTATAATGAAGACAGATGAGAATTTATTCAATGTTGAGGTTCTAGTTCTACTGTAATCATAAAACACCGGTTAATCTAAGGCTAATAATTCTTTGTGCACGTGGACCATATGCATCCACTGTATTATTCACCTGCAATGAGTGCAGGAAAGTGCAGCAATTTTCTTCTCTCCATGTATAACATCACAACCTTTTAACTCATCTATTGGTTGAAATTCACTTGTTCATAGGTGAGAGATACAAGTCACTTGCTCACCCTAGAACTCGCCTGCAAAATTATCCATACTTTAAATTACACGT
Organism: Trifolium repens; assembly: GCA_030408175.1. NCBI lineage: Eukaryota > Viridiplantae > Streptophyta > Magnoliopsida > Fabales > Fabaceae > Trifolium > Trifolium repens. Next base: position 24,216,008 of record CP125850.1, read on the forward strand.
TTTTTAACAGTTTTGATCCAATATCAGATCCCTAAAAATGTGGCAATTACATCAAATAACCTGTTTTGTCTAACAAACGTGTTTCTGAGAAATCACACAGTTTTTCGACATTATCGTGAGATGCTGATTTGATCTCCATTGGTTTTCAGAAAGTGAAATGTGTTGCTGCACTCTAACCTAGCATGTAATTTTTAACATCGAAAAAAATACACTATCATGACAATTCTGATTATTAAGATATACTCCCTCCGTTCCTTTTTAAGTGTCCGTTTTGAATAGTAACACCAAATTAAAAAAGTGTATTTTTGCACCTTATTTTCCTATTATACCCTAATTTTAATTCACCAATAAAATTATATTTTTTTGCACATATTTTCTTTTTGCAATAAATTTAATATATTATGCACACACAAAAAAAGAAACAAAATTTAATATGTTATGTACCGAAAAAAAGATTAAAAAAAAGATTTAGTTTTGCAAATATATAGCATTAATTAGTTTTATTTAAAAAGATATGATTAATTGACAAAGGGTATAATTGACAAATCGTATCTTAAAACATTACATGGACAGTTAAATAGGAACTATAAATTTGATGTTTTTGGACATTTAAAAAGGAACGGATGGAGTACTATATAGTAGAGATTTTAATATATGATGATATCACACTTATTGACATATGAAGGAAAAGGGATTACTTGAATTGGTGTCCAAAATCCTTTAGCCGCCTTTCATGTTTTATCACATGGTCGACATTATTGCAAATCATTGTTTACTATGTAGAGGGGTAGCAACTATATGTACGAGTTGGATGGTGTCACATTTTATGATGTAGTAACTCTCTTGATTTGTGGGAAAAAAATCTTCTAAATATCTCTCATATGGTGTGGTAATTGTTTAAGATGTACATTGAACAACCTCTTCGATTCTTTCTTTGTTTTTTTTTTTTTTATATGTTTGAACAAAGCTCTTCAATTCTAGAAATGACATACATTGAAAAAAAAGATAAATTGAAATATCAACAAAATAGTGATTTGCATACAAGCAAAATGTAGTAAGAAAACACTAGAAACTATGCATATATTAGAGATATCAATAAATAAACTCGCGAACATCTAAATTTCTAGTGGTTGTGTAACTTGTGTTATGCCTATCCTTGCACATAACTCTATCATTGAAAATCACATCTCTATTGCGGACCATCTTTTTATTTTCATCATCCCATAGACGATAGCCAAACTCATCTTCACCGTAACCGTTGAAAGTACATTCCTTAGAGTACGTCAGATACAAATACAAACTCAACATCGTTAAAAATAAAAAGAATGAATCTATGAACAAATAATATGATAAAATTCGATCACGATTTTTTTCCGAATGATGTGGTATCTGCTAGTGGAACCGACTTGCATCATTGAAGCCTTTAATTTAATTTAAGAGTTACATATGTTTTTAGCTCATACATTTTAGTGTCATTTAAAATATAGTCCATATATTTTATTATTAAATTTTTAGTCCCTCTAATTTTCTCCAAATCCGCAACAATTAATGCATCTATTATTATTATTATGTGGTAATTTTTTCAAATGGCATATGCAATGGGAATGAAATCACTGTTAGCTTTGCCTTAAGAAAGAATGTAAAAATAAATTGACATCTTACAATTTGAACCCGAAAAAATAAAAATCATTTTCTCTACAAACTAGCTAGCACATCAACTATGAGGATGGATCCTCAAAAAAGGAAAAAGAAAATCAAGTCAATGCCATTTTTGTTTTAAGAGAATATACTATATTAAGACCCTAATTAAGGTTGGACAAAGATATCTTCAATCAGAAAATTTGTAACAACTTATTACACTACACCTAAACTCAAAGAGATTGGTGGAGTGGTCATCCATTCAAATAACTTCAACATAATTAGTTGTCCAGTAAGAAAAAAAAACTTTATTTCTTGAGTTTTATAACACTCGAAAATATTATATATTATCATAACACTACCAGAATAACATCATGTTGTTTTATTTATATTATATAGGTAAATATATCTTTAAATACATAAAAGTTGAGATATATTTTACAATGCATAATTAAACATCATAATTAAACAACATATATTTTACAATGGTTAAATACATAAACATGCATCATACAATGGTTTATTTGTGATTACAAATTCCTTTTGTATTTCAAGTGGTTTAAGAATTTAAAAGTTCCTTTTTTAAGTTATTATTGTTTGTCTCTTTTTTGGTCCAATAAAATAATTTAATTTATTGGTCAATCTAATGTTCAAAAAGTAAGATAGTAATTTAATTTTGATCCGACTATGATACAAAATGTAATTACTTTAAATCTATGGCGAAAAATGATTAATAATAAAGGGCTCAATCAAACAAAGTAGAAACAAAGCAAAAGCAATTAAAAAACTTGAGTTTTATAACTCATACATAATTCACCGATTCACTGCATACAGAGTTTTGTAAAGAAAATATAAATTAATTACTACATGATAATATCATCCATTGTTTTATTTATTTATATAGATATCTTTCACTTAATCACCACCACACCAGAAAGACAGAGCATTTCCCACACACACTATGCATAGACGCAGTTCCCAATACCTATATATACATGAAATTGAAACAAAATAAAATGAGTCATGTTGGTCATATTCCTTCCCATCATACACACACGAAAGTAATAAAAAATAGTTCTTACTTACCACCAGAAAGACAGAGAAGTCCCTAATCAAACTTGCATGAACCATAGCCTGTAATGATAAAACAAAATGATTAATAATCCTTTATTAGAGAAAAAAAAACAAATAATATTAAAAAGCCTTACTTGGGTCTGTAAGAACTAAGATCCCGTCATTGTCACAAGGTCCTGTTTTGCCCTTTTTGTTATAGAGCTTGTCCACCAGCAACGATGCATGATTATAAGCCGTGTCAGGTTCATAGCAAGGTCCTCCACTCCACATTTCTGAACATAACTCGTGCTCCTCGGGAGTGTTTTGACACTTGGCGTCAATAAAGGCTTTCAGCTCTTCAGTACTTGATGAAGGTTTTGCGACACACCAAGTTGTCCCACCTTGTCCATTAACACCAAATCCTCCTCCTGTACAAACAAACACATGAATTATACTACTAATTAATTAATTAACAGAGCTACAAAATAAAATACATAAAACAATTAATCAATTGAAACCTCCAGCATTCATAATCATCACAATGATGACAAGAATCAGAGCAGAGGTAGCAGCAGCCTTCATTTTGGGGATCATCATCATCATAATAATTTTCTTTCTTTCTCTCTAAAAAGTACTTAGTAATAATAATAAGTGATCCTCAATCGTTTTATTTATAGAATAGAGAACAAGAGGCAACCCACAAAGTCATTAGTCACATGTATTCTTAATTCCCATTTTAAGAACAGAACGTGTTCTATGTACTTTCTTCACCAAATGTCATTTTAAGAAATTTAATTACTTTTTTTTTTTTTTTAAAAAACTATTAACCCTATCAATTAAAGTAGTATCTTAAATTTCATTATACTTTATATCATTTTATAATTTTTAAATCACTATAGTTAGGAGTATTTCAGTTGAACTCAAGTACAATCGTTAGTCAAAAACTACTAGTATTTCAGTTAAACTTTAGTATAATCTGTAACACCCCAAATTTTATATTTTATTATATTTGATTAATTGATGTTATTTAATTAATTGTATATGTTAATTGATATGTTATGTATTAATTAATTGTTGCATTTATATTGGTTGATGATGGGCTTTTATGAGTAATTGGGCCTAATTAGGAAGAATAAGAGTTTATGGAAGGATTAAGGGTAATATGGTAATCTAGTGAGTTAGTGGATTGTGTAGAGAAATTAGTGGCACTTTTGTTATTATCTTAAAAAGGATAGAGTGTCTTGGGGATAAAGTAGTGGCAATTGTGTATATAGTACAAGAATTTGTGGTAATAGTAAAGTGGGGAATTATGAGTGGAATTAGTAGTGGAATTAAGGGTAGTATGGGGATTTGACTATAACCTAGAAGAGGGATATATATAAAGGAGGGATTTTTATGATATGTAGTGTTGTTGTTATTTATCATAAAAATGAGAGAAAGATAAGTTAAGAGAAAGAGAGAATTGAGAGAGTAGAGAAAGAGAAAGAGATGAAGGAGAAGATCAAATAAAGAATAAGCCATGGTAGATTAAGGGAAATCAAGTGGTGGAGTAGAGATTCCAACTTTATTAAGGTATGAGGTTAGATAATATAATTAGAGTGAGCATAGAGAGGGGAGAATGTCTATTTCTCCATTCCCAAACTCTCTACACTCTTTTCTTTTGGGTGGGTGTTTTCATTGAATAAAAATGGTACTTTTACATGATTTAATGATTGTTGAGTTTATTGCAATATGAAATTATGAATCTTGGGGTTTTGAAATGGGAATTTGTAGATGTTTGTTAAGGATTTATGTTGTTATGAACTTTTGAAGTAATGTATGAAAATCCATGATTCTTACTCTTTTGGTGTTAATTCATGTTAATAATTGTACTTCTAGGCTTTTATGACCTATGTATGCTTAAATTTGATAGCTTTATGAGTTATGGCATGAAAAATGGAATTTTAGGTTGATTTTGAGTTTAGCCCGTAATGCTGATTTTCATGAACTGGTGTTGCTGGCTGAGCGACCAGTAGCGACCAGTAGCGACCAACTCGCTGATTTTCGCCAGAAGCTGTTTTTTGTCTGACTTCTGTTCGCCATGGCTTCGCTCAGCGACCAGTACTGGGTCTGACTTAATTTTTGGATATTTTAAAGTGTAATTAGGCACTTGTAACATGAATTAATGGATCCTATGCTTATAACATGTTTTAATTATGATCTTTTGATTATAGGATAACATGATGATTTAATATGAGCATTTAAATGATGGTTTGGATATATAATGACAAGTATATTGTTGAGTTATGATTGGATACTTGAGTTAGTATTGAATTATGAATAAGTGATTGTGATAAATTATAATGTTTTTATTGAATATGTATGCTTGATTACTTGTGAGATTTATTGAATATGATTTAATCAATGAGGTTGTATATCTTCAATTAAGTTATTGAGATATGTTTGTATGTGATATCCTTATGGGACGAGATGATTAAATTATATGATTGGTAATCTAGCATACATGCATCATTTTGTATGATGAGCAGATACTTTAGAGGGGATCCTAAAGTATGGCAGATATCTTAGTAGCTGCGGGACTAAGATATATTTGGAATAAGTTTTCCAATAACTATGAGGTACCACATGCACTTAGTAACATTACTAGGATGCATAGCATGAATGTGGCATTAGTTGCATTAGGGATATGTGATTAAATGTGATACTTGGTACTTGACATTGATTGATAATTGATGATGATGTGTATACTTGTCAATTGCTTGAGTATGTGATATTATTATGATGCTTTGTGTTTATATGAATATAAAATATGAATGATATGAGATTAATATTTGTTTATGAAATGAGTTGTTAGACATGACCGTGATATGTCCTAAGTATTAAGAGTGTTCTTGTACTTAGTTTCTTTTTATGGTTATATTATCTAACCCTCTGTTTTGTGTATGTGCTGGATTTGGGATCCAGATCCTCAGGTTATGTTTGTGCTCCAGTCGTTGGTGAAGCTCTGCTCTGATCATGACACGGGGATAGAGATTATTTCTATAATGTATATTTAGAGTCTTACTTCTTATATCCTATGTATTTAAAGTTGTATTTCCTTATGAACTTACTTTATGCATAATTGTTTTACTAATTAAGTTATTAGTAAGCGATTATGTGTACGTTGTAATACTCGAATCAAACCTTTTGTAAATCAAGTATTATTTCCGTTGCGTATTTTCGAGTAATATTTTTATAAAGGTATATTTTATAATTATGGGTTTGGGTGTTACATAATCTTCAGTTAAAGTTAATAGTATTTCAATTGAATCGGAATATAATTCTTAATCAAATACTTGATTTAATAGTGCTTCAATCGAACCAAAGTATAATCTTAAATGTCAGGATATAACCCTCCGTCAAGTTTATAATTAATAGTGTTTTAGTTGAATCCGAGTATAATTTAGATCAAATTATACATTTTTTTCTGTTGTGACAGTTTCATAGGTTGGCTTTTGAGGGTTTTGACACTGCGAGGTTTTTTGTGGCATTTTGATTTTTCACTTTTCAGAGCCTAAACTGGTGAGATTTTGAAGCCAAACACTTTTATTTTTTTTTCTCTGAGAGCATTCCAGCATATGTTACTTCTTCAGAACTTGCGCTTGTTCTTAATAGTTTTACTTGTAATTTATACACACATTGAGGCAAGTTGTTTGGAACCTTGGGCCTTTCATTGATCACCCTTTGAATAATTATTATCCTTTGTTAAACCCTTTTGAGCTTGATACCCTTTTCTTGTGTTATTGAACCACATTACAAGCCAAAGACCGAAAAAAAAATGATGAAAAAAAAAACTACCTTACTTGGAGTTAGGTAGGAATTTATGTCTTGGCAAATTTTTAAGTTTGGGGTTGCTCATGGGATAGCAACATTTAAGTTTGGGGTGACTATTGAAAAGGAAGAGAATTGTTGAAAAAAAAATAAAAGAAAAAAAAAAGATGAAAAAAAAATAGAAAAAAAAAATATGCATTTAAATTTTTGTGCTGAAGTTGTGAATAAACAACAATTCTCTGTGCTCTCATGCTTTATATGATTAAAACTTATGTGAATGGTAACAGTGGATACATTGAGATAGTCCTTCTAACTTCAAGTCTTTAGCCTACTATCCAAAAATATCCCACCTTAACCCAAGCCCCGTTATAACCTTAAAGACCTCTAAAAATGTGTGTATGATTGCATTGTAATTTCTGTATAAAACTTGTTTAAGCCTATGGTAGAATGATGTATGCTGTGGAATTTGAGAGATACCCTATATAAACACTTGAGAGTGGTGAGAGTGTGAAAAGAAAGGTTGGAATTGAGAAGTGTCTATCGAAAATCTTGTGAACCTTGCCTTATTGGACCAGCATAAGGGAGGTTCCGCCTCCCACTCGTAAAAAACATGGTTTCATTTTGAACCGAAATACAAGCAAATATTAAGTTAAATAGTTAATTTTATCTTTTTAAATTTTACTTTATTTATATAATTTTGAACAAAAGGGAATATTTCTTGATGTGTTGTAGTTTCTGGTTTTGAGGGGCCAGTAGTAGTAGTAAGTATAGAGACATGTGGTAACATAGGGATAAGATTAAGCAAAGTAAATAAATATATTCAACTTTAATTTCTAGAGGTTGGTTGATGTTGAAATTCAACGCATTTTTTTTTATATATAGCCACAAAGATCACCTAATTTTATTTCGTTACTTTTATAGCATTTCTTCTTCTTTTATCTAATATTTTTCAAGTGGATGAATCTTCAAATATATATTGTCATTTAGGAAAACTTTGAGATTGTATAGTATTCTTAATATAAATTTAAAAATTAAACTTTTAGATACTTTTCTTTTTCTTTTCACCATCAGTTTAATTTGGTTTATATTATAATTCTGAAATCAAATGATTCCAATTCATCTCAATCACAATTACAGGTGATTGATCTATTAAACTTCTAAAGACTTTTAATTCTGACATCTAATATAGTTGAATCACTAATATGTCTTGATTTATAATTAATTAAAATGTCCTGATTTATAGTTAAATTGAAGTTGGTGAATTGCATAATTTTTCAAAAGCTATCTTAAAAATAATTTACTATTGTTCATTTTTAACCCATCTATAAAAATAACATTTGCCATTCTATTTACAATTTGTCAGTCTAATTTTTTTTATCCATTTCACTCATAGTGTTACTCTTAATAATAACCTTGAATAAAGTTCAGCTCATATTTCTATCTTTTATAGTCTCTGGTTCAAGTCAGATCTGTACTTAAATTTCTTAGAATTTCTCGTTGACGACCTCAGATCTATCATAGTTGTTATAAATTTCTTAGACGCATAAGGTTATGTGTTTCTTTCCGAAAAGTTTTTTAGACTCGATTTGGAAGAGGACAACAGCGAAAACGGCGACGAGCTGTGATGGCCGGAAATTGCGGCAGCGGCGGTGGGGAGACGAAGAGGAAGAGAAGATTGATGTGAGGAAGATGAAAAATTGCAGTGAAACAAGGCGCCTCCTTTCTTTCTTTCTTGTTTTCTTTTTTAATATTAAAACAAATATTTTATTTCTCCCACAGTTTGATTAATATTGGCCACATGTTATTCATCTACACACTTAACCTTGAATAAATGGAGCTATGGGAACTGGAGCATAGCCGCGTTCCTTGATTTAACAGTGCTTCAATCGAACCAGAGTATAATCTTAAATGTCAGGATATAACACTCCGTCAAAGTTTATAATTAATAGTGTTTCAAATACTTGATTTAATAGTGCTTCAATCGAACCAAAGTATAATCTTGAATCCGAGTATAATTTAGATCAAAGTATACATTATTTTTAAATTTTACTTTATTTATATAATTTTTACCTCATTAACTTCAATCAAATTACTACCCTCATTAAAAGACTAATATGACTAAGGTTAACATGGCTTCATTTTGAACCGAAATACAATCCTCAGGAAAATATTAAGTTAAATAGTTAATTTTATCTTTTTAAATTTTATTTTATTTATATAATTTTTAAGGATTAATGCATTTTCTCTACAAACTAGCACATGCATGCACTAACTATGACGATGGATCCTCAAAAAAGAAAAAAGAAAATAAACTCTACGATGGTACCAGCCATTTTTGTTCTAAGAGAATACTATAATCTTAAATGTCAGGATATAACACTCCGTCAAATTTATAATTAATAGTGTTTCAATTGAATCCGAGTATAATTTAGATCAACTTATACATTTTTTTAAAATTTTACTTTATTTATATAATTTATAACTCATTAACTTCAATCAAATTATTACCCTCATTAAAAGACTAATAAGACTAAGATTTTTTTTTAAGGACAAATAGATATATATATATATATATATATAACGAGTAAAAAGTCAGATTACAAAGCAGGAGTATCAGAAATACTCACAAACAAAATATACAAAAAAATCACCAAAAACAAACTCTGAAAAGTAACAAAACACCAAAGCAACTGAAAGCAGCCACCAAAAAAAAATAGAGGAAAATAAAGCCAAACTACGAGCGGGCACCCCAAGAGATACCACTCAACAGGAACCAGATAAGTCCATGCATCATATCTGAAGTTGTTACACCCCGATTTTCAAAGACTAAAAAGGGTCATTATTTTTTTTTTTAAAAACAAAACAGAGCGCGCATACAAACTGTGAGAGCCGGCATTAAACATACAAAAGAACTCATTACCATAAGGTGCTTCGAAAAGCAAAGTGTGTTCCTGAATAATTACAGTCCAAGTCTAAGTATTCATATTACTCCAAGCACTACAACCCGAAACAAACCAAGATAGAAACCTATGTCTAACCCTAAAGGCTCGATGTACAACCACACCGGCACAGAGTCTAATTCTAAACTATAGCTCCGGCACGAGTTCACAGGGCCCTGAGCAGCCGCCGCCCTCGCGACCTACAGCATCATCTGGGGTGGGAGGAGCCCGCAAATGAAATGTTGCAAGGGTCACCACACATAACACAACAGCAAATAGCATATATATATATATAAAAGCGAATAAACACTTAGCAGTTCATATACTTGCACACAGTAACGAAATGCACACCAGCCTATCAATGCAGACTCTAAATGATTGTGATCACCCTACCCGGGTCTTTTTCACATGCATGAATTATTCCGGAATAAACCTCTGCAGAAGGTCGTAGGCACAGGTGGGATAACACCTCCTACTAGTGGTGGAATAACACCAGGTAGAGTCTCTCCGACAATACCAAAACAATCACGGTGGGATAACACCGGGCGAGTCACACGGACAACACCAACTCAAAAAGGAGGACACCAATCACTGGCCGTCGCACCCCGTGGTCCATTCCCGATAACCACTTACTATGAATGCATGAGCATACGATTCCCCATATATGCTAATGCAACAAATACATACCTCTCAAGCGTATGTAAACCAATCACAATATGTACATATATTCTCAAAATCATATGCACGCCAATCACATGTTCATACATATATTCTCACAATCATATGTACATCAATCACATGTTCATACATATATTCTCACAATCATATGTACATCAATCACAACAATCATACATAGAATCTCAATCATATGTAAAAAACGCATGTATTATAAACATTTTCTCATCCCGAGAATACATCACACATACATGTCAAGCACTCAAACCACACCACAAACAAAGCATACACACATGCTATTACGGAATTAAGACAAAAAGAAAGGTGCCCTTACCTCGGCAAGCTTCCGTTACCCTTTTTCGCGAAATTCTACAATTCACGCTACCTAAAATATATGTAGCGTAACATCAATAAAATATTCCTCGATTATCCTATCGAAACGAAACTTGTTCTCAAAGCTCCAGAGGGGTCTAAAGTACTTCCTAAAGCTATCCCTCAATGATTTCAGGTTATCCTCACAGTGTTTAAAAATTCCCGAAGTTAATTGTACTATTTTTATAACACGAAAATCATTTTGTTTTCAAAACATAAACTAAAACCATTTCGGATTTTCCACTTCAAGAACTTGTTTCACACAATTGTGGACTTAGAAAAATTTTGGAATTTCTCCTTCACCACTAAACAAGGCCACGGCCAAGATTTTGAAAAACACACTACCACACAAAATTTTTCACTTCTAAATGCATGGTAATATCCCATAATACCTAACTAGTACTTATCAAAACGATTTAGAAATTATAGAGTCGAATTGCAGATTTCGAGAAATCTCAATTAAGGTTTTTCTTAAGGCAAGTGATCATTTTCTTTTCAAAACATCCCATAACCAATCAAACAATTACACAATGATCATGGGAAGCTATTTGCCTCTAAACAATTTTCGAAATTCGATTCCTCGAACCCTATATGGTGCCACGGCCATTTGAGGCAAAAGGGCAACCCTACACATTTTTTCATTTGAAACCCTAGCCCATTTTCATTAGTTGGTAACGATATTCGATCGTGTACCCGACTCCTTTTGAAACTCGAAATAAACTTTTTTCTAAAATATGTTCTTCGAGTCGCTCAAGAACACGAGAATAATTTTTTTCTTATTTTTCAAAACAAATTTCATAATCACCAATCTATTTTGTCAAAAAGCTCAAAACTAACTTCAAAACCAAAATCATACAACACAATCCAAGTTTATGATCTTTTTCAAAATTTTCTTAAAACCCTTAACCAACAATTTTGTGAAAACAAGATTTAACCATGGGAATCAACTCATACTTCACTCAAGTGTACTAATTAACTCTCATGAACACTCCTAAGAACCAACAACTTAATTAATTTCAAAACTCTAAGAATTTCTCTCAAGAACATAATCATAAAAACTTGAAATCCAAGAGGCTCATGGAAGGACAAGGAAGAGAAGAGGTTAGTTACCTTAAGTGGAAGAAGTTCTTGCAATTTCCTATGATCCAACAAGTCCAAAATCCAAGCAACTGGTGAAGGAATGGAATTTTGCTCAAGGTTGGAAGAGAGAAAGAAGGCCACGGCCAAGAGAATAAGAATGAAAGTCTTTGGTGAATTTTCTTAAGTCCACAAGTGACCAAAAGTCTTACTAATGAAATGGTCTTGCCAACTCATGGCCATTGGATCAAAAGGCAAAGTCTCTAGGCCAATCCTAGCCCTTGGATCAAGTCTTGGTCACAAAGCAATTCAAAATAAATATCTAGATATTTTCTTCCTCGTGCCTCACAGCTCTCGCGCCCGCTCTCGGCGAGTCGTACTTCGCTAACGGTCTAACTTGCGAACAATAGAAAATTTACGAGATAAAAGTTCATCGTAAACCATTTCTAAAAACTATCGCTAAACTTTATTCTCCGACTGTAATTTATTTCCTTAGCTCCCAAAAATATTCTGAGACTAGATTCTAACTCGCGCCGATATATAAAGTCTCCAATTAAAATTCGACGGAAAACAGAAGCCGTAAAATTTTAAGCAGCGGGTACAGTTTTCTACTCGTTTTTCCAAAAAACGAGGAAAGTCAAAACTCGAAATTCTGAAGACAAAGGAACGTTCTCATACATAAAAGAGGACTACGACCCAAAAGTCTGTGCCTTTCCAGCGCACGAGCAGAAAACAGGCTCCATTTCAGCAAAAATTCCATTAATGCGACGATACTCACAAAGCCGCTCCACCAAAAACCCTAAAAACTTGGCCGACACTAAAGTTCCTTAGAAAATTGTACAGTGAGATTCTGGGTCTTACATTACTACCCTCCAAAAAGAAGTTTCGTCCTCGAAACTAAAGGTAAGAGTAACAACTCAACTAGTTATTACCATCACCAACACAACAAAATCCCTCAGGATAAAGGTGTAGCCACACAGATGCTAACACCGGGTGAAGTCACACAGATACTCTCACCAACACACTGGCACACCCGTGCACCAACCGCAACCCTCAACGAGTTCACCACTCAAAAAAAAATTAACCTCACAACAGAGGTTCACATCCTCGAGTTCCTCAAATGTCCAAAGGTCCACACAAAACATTTCCAAAGTCACTTCTTTTGTCTCCGCGACATAGCTCACTCCACTAGGTTCACGCGAAGCGATGACTGGCTACCATCCAAAAAGAAACACCGAAACTTTCTGCGCACCACCAAAGCTAGCAGAACTAGTCAATTCCAGTCAACATGATTCCGTCTATTATTAACAAGAGATTAAGGGTGATCAGTTCCTCAATTTGTTAACAGATAGCCAACAATCATGATGGTGTCTTAGACCATTTTTACCCAACTTAAGTGATACTTCATTCCACTTGTGCTCAAGGTCCTCCGAGGCACAATGGTTCAATACTTCCTTCGAGGTTTTCCCACACATTTCCCTCGATCTCTTACGAATACAAGATTAAAGTCGTAAGACACAACGCTCAACGCATGTCGTATAAGCTCTCATGCTCCCACTCTTGAAGTATCCGTGGAGTATTATCCAATAGTAGTACAGTTGCACCACGGAAATTACCACCAAAACTATTTCATCCCAAACAAGTTGTCTTCTCTTCTAGAAGATTTTCCCACCTTACCACTATCCATCAGTCCGCGACTCAATGAATATGCCGAACCGTCTGCTCACAAACGGATCTATTTCCAAACACGGCTTAAATAATACCACCCCAACCTCCGGTTTGGTAATTACACTCCTCATAGTTCTGGCACTCGCCAAACTACACCATCTACTTCTCTTGGACTCCCTTGTCCAAATCTCCAATTCCCCAGAATTGGTTCCTTATACGTTAACATTACTTCCAAAATGGCACTTAGACGCATCTCGCGTGCCTTAAACACACGTTTATCCTCGTCGGCGGCCATCGTCGGCGCACATCCTCTTCACAACGTATTCTCATTCTATTCCTGAAGTCTCCTGAGTTCCTTTTTCTCTTACAATAACATCCTCTCTTACTCAAAAGAGTTGGTCACCCTGACCATTCCTAAACACTCCGAACATCACAATTCTCGTCGAGGTACCTACCTTCAAAATAACTCTTAGGGCATTCCTCACATTACTATTGTCTAACCATCCTTGTTGACAACATCCGAATCCCTTACACTTACTCACTACCGATTTCCCTCATACCACGTCTCTCTTCATTGTAACCACTACAATGAACCAAAGCTCTACAAACTTCCATCAACTTGCCATTAGACAATTTCATATCCTCCTTATTTCCAAATTAGGTGTGAGACAAATCCCTTCGCCAATCTTTAATTGACATAAGCCACATCTTCATGGGCTTCTCTTTAAATCCTCATTTTTTTTCTAGACCCAAAAACAGATCCACAAACCATTTCATCTCCATCACTCTTTCTCCTCTTTGAAGATGAATCATCAAGTGAAAGACAGCCAAACAATGGAACATTTTCTCTGCGAGTTCGGCTAGAAACACCAATAGCCACACTTATTGTGAACACATTCTTTCCATGACTAACCTCCCTTTACGACGAACGCATCGATGTCATAACCTCTATAAAACTCCAATCAGGCCTGTATCATCAATCTACTACTTTGCAACTTTATAGTCCAACAACTGTCTAGAGCTGGTTCCCAAACCACCATGACCAATAACTTGCTAAATCCAAACAACATCTTTAATTCGCCGCACACAATCCAAATACTCTCTCATTCCACATAATTTTGAATCGCCACAAGCATACCCTTCTCCGTTCGACCAATCTCAAATCTTCATAACCATCTAAAGCTACAGTATTCTCCAATAACAATAACCAACTTCTCACATACGTTCTCGCTATCCAACCTGACACATCCATTCATTAACTGGATTTATCCATCTCTAACTTCCCTTACGGTGTCAACTAATGTACGTGTCGAAATAAAACGCTCCAAATGATTAATTCCTCAAGTTCCCATTAAGTATCTCCTCTCCATTCGACTGGTCCTTCATCATCGTGACTATTCTAAAGTCATAAGGTATGTTCCCACTAGGGAATCAATTCCCAGATCTCAAGTTCTGGCCAATCATATTCTTACATCTATTCACTCATCGTTTTCTTATTCACTTCTAACTCGTCCTTAAAAGGTCACTGCAATTCACCTACCAATCGACTCGTCTTACTCATCCATCAAGCGATTAAACATTCATCTCAAATCTTAATGCTCGACTTATCAAAAATATCTACCAACGCACGACACTTCGCTATGATTTTATCTTTAGTACGTTCGATACCCAAATCAAACTCTTGAATTTACTGCTCAAGAACTACAATTACTTGTCATACCATCCGTTTAATCCTAATATACAATAAAAGTCCTTCCAACTATCAACTCTTATTGTCTTAGTACTCTTACTAACAACTCTTTTCCTCCTCATACACGACATTTCTAGAATATCCCAAAAATTCTCGTCCATAACTTGAATTATTTAAAACTTGCCTATCTCAACTCATATGGTATCATAAATTCAAGGTACTACTTAGTCCTTCAACCCTCTTGGTCGATCAAAATTGTTAACTTAACTCACATCCACACAGGATCTCTACTCAACTCTTGACTAATACCCTCAAACTGCTAAACCAGTTTTACTTTCTCTTATGGGTTACTTGCCAATCATTAACAATTCTAGCTTACACTGCTACAATTATCTGGACATTTCCATATTAAACACCTCTATTATCACCTATCAGTCATATGCAACTCACTTTTCATGGTTGAACTCCTCGTTCTTTACCTTAATATCTCTCAATATACACACTTATCCAACAATCTTTTACCTAACATTGTATCTCACATCGATATCTGTACTTACTATCCCTCGAACTACGGATAAATTGTCACTTATCAACGTGATAATTGGTCTCTTACCTTCAATCATCACGAGATTAATCCATAATAATCTCAGTTTCGAATCTAATATACCTCAAACACTTAACTTAAACCCTTAAGGTATTCCACCATTGGTATAATCCTCATCTAACAACACTAGGTCCGCTGACCCTTGGCGTGCGACGCACTTTAATTCCAATACGAATAGCCTAAATGATTATCCAAACATCGTACTTAAATCCAACTGACATCTCTGCCTGGTCCACAATTCCACAGTGGCCGCATCCCCTTGGCAACCGACAGACTTCATCAAGTCCCGCCCTAACTCACCCGACGAACATCCAATACCTTCTTCAAAAAGTCGTCCCAGTCTGATCCTTACTTACAATCCTTTATCAATCGACGTCCACATGTCCGTACTCAACACCTCTGGTGACAGCGACCCATGCTAACTCAAATTCATCGAATCTCTTCCAAGAATCCTTTGTGGTTCTCGTTCGCTTCAAGTCCATCCTCCTCGGACCACTCTGTCTAAGGAATTCAGAGACACTTGTCGACTAAATTCGACCAATGCTCGGGGGTTTCACAATTCCACTTACTGAAGCCTCACTCCCTGCATTACATCAGTAAGACACAAACCAGTGTCTAAGCATATCCCATGCTAAACTCAAAACAATAACCCACATAACCCACAACACAACAAAAACAACCGCTAGAACTAACACCACTCTAGCTATGTTCTAACCGACTCTGGACTAACGACTCAAGTGCACACTTTCCCTTTGAAGATTTAAAGCCGGGCTCTGATACCACAATGTTACACCCCGATTTTCAAAGACTAAAAAGGGCCATTATTTTTTTTTTTTTAAAACAAAACAGAGCGCGCATACAAACTGTGAGAGCCGGCATTAAACATACAAAAGAACTCATTACCATAAGGTGCTTCGAAAAGCAAAGTGTGTTCCTGAATAATTACAGTCCAAGTCTAAGTATTCATATTACTCCAAGCACTACAACCCGAAACAAACCAAGATAGAAACCTATGTCTAACCCTAAAGGCTCGATGTACAACCACACCGGCACAGAGTCTAATTCTAAACTATAGCTCCGGCACGAGTTCACAGGGCCCTGAGCAGCCGCCGCCCTCGCGACCTACAGCATCATCTGGGGTGGGAGGAGCCCGCAAATGAAATGTTGCAAGGGTCACCACACATAACACAACAGCAAATAGCATATATATATATAAAAGCGAATAAACACTTAGCAGTTCATATACTTGCACACAGTAACGAAATGCACACCAGCCTATCAATGCAGACTCTAAATGATTGTGATCACCCTACCCGGGTCTTTTTCACATGCATGAATTATTCCGGAATAAACCTCTGCAGAAGGTCGTAGGCACAGGTGGGATAACACCTCCTACTAGTGGTGGAATAACACCAGGTAGAGTCTCTCCGACAATACCAAAACAATCACGGTGGGATAACACCGGGCGAGTCACACGGACAACACCAACTCAAAAAGGAGGACACCAATCACTGGCCGTCGCACCCCGTGGTCCATTCCCGATAACCACTTACTATGAATGCATGAGCATACGATTCCCCATATATGCTAATGCAACAAATACATACCTCTCAAGCGTATGTAAACCAATCACAATATGTACATATATTCTCAAAATCATATGCACGCCAATCACATGTTCATACATATATTCTCACAATCATATGTACATCAATCACATGTTCATACATATATTCTCACAATCATATGTACATCAATCACAACAATCATACATAGAATCTCAATCATATGTAAACAACGCATGTATTATAAACATTTTCTCATCCCGAGAATACATCACACATACATGTCAAGCACTCAAACCACACCACAAACAAAGCATACACACATGCTATTACGGAATTAAGACAAAAAGAAAGGTGTCCTTACCTCGACAAGCTTCCGTTACCCTTTTTCGCGAAATTCTACAATTCACGCTACCTAAAATATATGTAGCGTAACATCAATAAAATATTCCTCGATTATCCTATCGAAACGAAACTTGTTCTCAAAGCTCCAGAGGGGTCTAAAGTACTTCCTAAAGCTATCCCTCAATGATTTCAGGTTATCCTCACAGTGTTTAAAAATTCCCGAAGTTAATTGTACTATTTTTATAACACGAAAATCATTTTGTTTTCAAAACATAAACTAAAACCATTTCGGATTTTCCACTTCAAGAACTTGTTTCACACAATTGTGGACTTAGAAAAATTTTGGAATTTCTCCTTCACCACTAAACAAGGCCACGGTGTCATACCCTAATTTTGCCCCATACATTTTTTTATGACCATTTTGCCCCTCAGTCATTTTTATTTCCAATTTTGCCCCTCATGCATTTTTATTCCATTTTTTGTTTTGACTCCTAATCTCTCACCATTTTGCATAAGTTAAAAAAAAGTCAACATTTTAATCAAAAAGTCAACAGTTTGACTAAAGAGTCAACACTTTGACTAAGGAGTCAACAAAACCCTTTTTGTGATTTAAAAATCAATGTTGACATAAAAAATACATGGATTTATTTTTTCTTGCTTAATTTTACATGGCATGATTATAAGTGGCATCTTTTTACCATTTTACCCTTTTCATCATTTTATTTTTTTATTTATAATTAGTTACTTGTATTACAAGAAACCTTTTAAAAATCCATTTCTCATTTCTTTTTCTTCTCATTTCTAATTTGAAAATATTTCACATAATCATATTATATCATGCATATTTTTATTCCATTTTTTTTATTATATCATGTAGTATTTTTATTATTATTTTTGTTTTAATTCAAAAAATGATGAAAAAAAATCAATCAAAGGTAGTAAAATTTCTCACCCCCATTACACTTCACCAATAACCTTTAACCCTTCATTCTTAAGCCCAATTACCACAATTTTTGGAGCTAAAGAGATACAAAAAAAATAGTATATAGCTTAGTGATAAAACTCCATTTTACCCTCAAAAATTTTCTCAAATCACCACTCCTCCACCCTAATTCTTTCCTTATATATAGAACATTAAATTCAGTGCAAGTCAGACCTAGAATCCATAAAAACGGCGCAGAGAACAAACTCTAAGAACACCATTTTCTTCTTCATTTTTGCAATTTTCAAAACACAAAATTCTCACTCAAACTCAGAGCTTTTACACTCTAACACGTTCATTAAGCTTCCAGAAGCAAGTTCCATTCATTTTCCAAGCAAAAAGATGAAGAAATAGTACCTGTAGAACACCACGGTGGCAAGGAAAAAGACAAGCTTGAGTCGGACGATTCAGAAGCCTATTCAGGTAAATATCTACACCTTTCGTTTCGTCTTGACGTATAGAAGCTTTCTAGTGAGCTAGTTTTTCTTGTTTTGGCTTGAACTGCATTTTTACGTTTTTGATTTTGAAATGTATCTGCTTCGTTTTTGATTTTTTATGATGATTCGAGCAAAACTAGTTCCATTTTCGTGTTCTACGCGAGAAAACGAGCAAGAACATATACTCACTCACCTTTTTTGATGAGGATTTTGAACTCCGGTGAGCTTCGCCGTCGCCGGCGCCGTTTTGGCTCACCGGAGAAGACGAAGTCCACCATGGACGCCGTCGCTGCAACTTTAAAACGCAGCCGTTGGATCATTCATCGTTTAGCAACCGTTGATCACGTTTTTTAAAACGGAACCGTCAGATCTCATTTAAATGAGATCTGACGGTGGTGATTGATTTGGCGCGCGCGTTCGTGCCGTACCAGATCAACCCGTGGTTTTTTTTATTTATTTTTTATTTCAAAAAACAGCGCGCGTTGGATTGATCAGAAGGTCCAGATTCAATCTGGTTTCTGGAGCCAGGACCTTTTGATCAATCAAAGGGCTATGATCATCAGGTCCATATCATAGACCCTAGTCAACGCTGCACAGGATAATTTTTTGTTTGACTGCGTTTTTTTTGGTTGACTTTGTCTGTGTGGGCCGGACCTGCTACTTGCACCCCACTGCTTTTACTTTTCTTCTTTGTTTACACCCCCCCCCTGTTTGACTTATTTTGATTTATTTTTAGCTTATTCAAAAAAGCACTTATGTAACCAATGACTTATTTAAGTTATTCTGGTTATTTTGGTTGTGCTAAAATTTTTATTTCATGTCTCATTAACTTTGTTATGTCTTATTTTATTATTTTATTTAATTTAGCGTAATTGATTATTTTGATTATTCTAAAAGCACTTATTGGTGAAATAGCTTTTTTAAGCTAATTAACCCAATTCAAGGTGCTGAAATATTTAATTAATTTCCAGAATTGCTTATTTTTTGATTTAGCTTATTTATATAAGTCATTTTGTGGTTATTTAGTTTTAGCTTATTTGAATAAGTACTTAGGTAAATCAAATTACTTTTTTTAAGTACTTTTGGTCTACTTTCTCTTGTACAATATTTTGTCTAACCCTATTTAGCTTAGGTTAACTTTATGTTGTTGGTATTTAAATATTTATTCATGTTTATGTGTATTTACTTAATTGCTCGTAACTTTTTCTTATACTATATTTAATTATTTGCTTTACATATGTTCATATATCATTGCATTTCATACTTTATTTTATTTCATACCATGATTCATGCATCTTTGTTTATGCATTTGCATTTATGTCTCATCATTCCTATTGCATTTAATTATCATTTACCTTATGATTGTTTATGTTAATATAATTCTGCGAACTTCTACTTCTCATCTTTCTTCTTTTCTTGAACTGTTTGGTTTAAATTTGAGACTTGTTTTTTATAATAAACATAGTGAAAAAGGGTTGATCTGACGCATGACTTTTCACACCCGGATAATCCCTATCCCTGACGTATGACTCGTGATCTTGGGATTATCCTCACTATTGATTAAATCAAGGTTTTCATAATAAACAAGGATGAAAAGGGGTTGATCTGACGTATGACTTTTCACACCCCGAATGGTTCTTATCCCTGACGTATGACTCGTGATCTTGGGGCCATTCTCATCCTAAACGTTAAAATAAACCAACATTCGCTTTTTCCTTTTGAAACACTTTCTTAATCAAATTAAATCAAGGCTTTCAAAATAAACAAGGATGAAAAGGGGTTGATCTGACGTATGACTTTTCACACTCCGAATGGTCCTTATCCCTGACGTATGACTCGCGATCTTGGGACCATTCTCATCCTAAACGTTAAAATAAACCAACATCCGCTTTTTCCTTTTGAAACACTTTCTTAATCAAATTAAATCAAGGTTTTCATAACAAACAAGGATGAAAAGGAGTTGATCTGACGTATGACTTTTCACACTCCGGATGGTCCTTATCCCTGACGTATGACTCGTGATCTTGGGACCATCCTCATCCTAATCAAACGTTAAAACTTAACCCTACACACTTAAACTTCTTTTCAGAAAACAAGGATATACGCTTTATCCATTCCTCTGACACATACACAGCTTAAGCCTCTGATTAGAGCATACAAGCGTCGTTGTATCAGCGGAATGCGAAATAAGCAACATCCGTTATTCAACTCCTTTTTTACAATGGATACGCGTTTTATCTATTCCTCTGACACACACACAGCTTAAGCCTCTAATTAGAGCATACAAGCGTCGTTGTGTCAGCGGAATACGAAATAAACGTTACCCATTTAAAATCAACCAACCACACAAACTTTTTTACCAGAACTACGTGAGTTTTGAATTTCCCATTGCACCGGGGAATACGTAGGAGCGGGCTCCTACAACCGTCAAACTCAACTAATAAAAAACCTTTTTTTAATTTTATTTTGGAAACGAATTAGAGATCAAGTAAGAGATAAAAGGCAATTTATTTTAAACCTACGCAAACGAACCCCAAACCACCTAAACGGTTCCCATCGAGTACGATGGATGCGAGGGGTGCTAACACCTTCCTCTCGCATAACCAACTCCCGAACCGAAACCAAAGGTTTTCGTGATATTTTCCTTTCCCCTCACGGGATAAATAAACGTCAATGGCGACTTCATTGAAATAAAAATGGAAGTGATTTTCCAGCCCGCTACAGCTGGCGACTTCATTGGGGACTCTTGAGAGTTAAGCCCAGTTTAGTTGGTTTGTTAGTTTGTTTGCTTTTACAGGTTTGCAGTATCTTGCCTTATCTTTTATTTTTCTGTCAATTATATCTGCTTGGATTGGCTGTTTCTCTTCTTCTACTCCTTCTTTTATTTTTCTTTTGCCCTTGTGGCGTGGATACTGTGTGAAGCTCTATACCCGAGCTTGAGGAAAACTTAAGTTAAGCTAGGGGTATTTATGCTGGCCTCCCTGACGTATGACTCGTGAGCGCTGGCATAATCACCTCGCCTAGGGTAGGTTCTTTTGAAAGTGTTGGCCGTCCTGACGTATGTCTCGTTAGCGCCAGTGTTTTCTTGGAGAACCCGTGACCCTAGGGACCTTTTGTAAACCGGTCTAGAACCAAACCTTGTTACTAGGGACCTCTGTTTAGAACCCGTGTCAAGGTTGTGCAACGACCTTACCTAGATGAGATTCTCTTTTGGACGCCTTGTCATGAACTCTTGTAGTGACGACATCGTTTCCAAAGGGGCAATCAGTGATTTTAGGCACTTTATGTACCTTAGAACAACATGTGAGGGGGATGGGTTGCAGGTAACGCTGAACTTTTGACCTCAGAAATAAATTAAACATCTGCTTCTATGTGACAGACTCTGCTACCAAGTGAATCATACATACATGCATTCATGCACTCATGCATTCATTTACCAAAAACTCATACAAAAAATACATATTTGGTTTTCAGGGAATCAAAGAAACTTTGTAAACATGAGGGGTATGGAAACAAGAGGTACTTACAGTTACAGTTTCAAGATCCCAAGGGTTGATGGACTTATAGCTATGGAATCTGGATTGACATCCATTCGTAGAAGTAACTTTCAATCTAATTATGGTGACATCAGTGATCTTCTGCACGTCCAGCTTGATACTACAGTTTTGGGTACTTTGGCTCAGTTTTATGATCCTCCACTCCGTTGCTTCACTTTCCGTGACTTCCAGCTTTTCCCCACTATAGAGGAGTTTGATAGTATTTTGGGTCTTAAGAAGGATAAGGGGCCGTGTTATTTGAGAGAGATTCCGACTCCGGAGGATGTAGCTTTAGCTCTACAACTTGAAGACCAAGATTCTATGTCTTTTCAAGTTCTCAAGACGGGTGTTCAAGGGTTTGCAAGGAAGACTTTGGAGGACAAAGCTCAGTTTGTGTTGGCAAAGGGAAATTGGAAAGCCTACAACGCTATTCTCGCCTTGTTGATCTATGGTTTGGTACTTTTTCCTAATGTGAAGGACTTTATTGATATTGCTGCTATTGGGGTGTTCTTGACTAAGAATCCCGCTCCTACACTTTTGGGTGATTTTCTCTACTCTCTTCATGATCGGAATGGCACAAGAAGAGGAGGACAAATCTCATGTTGTGCTCCTTTGATCCAAAAATGGTTGATGTCTCATTTGCCCGAGAAGGGGCCTTTGGTGGATGATGAAAGTCTCAAGTGGTCAAAAAGATTGAACTCTCTCACTGAAAAGGACATCCGATGGTACTCTCCTCGTGTAGAAGCCTCCAAGGTACTCCTCAGGTGTGGGGACTTTCCAAATGTACCTTTGGTGGGAACTCAAGGGTGTATTAATTACAACCCTGTCCTTTCTCTTCGCCAGTTTGGTTACCCCATGGTGGATGCTCCTTCTGAAGTCACTTTGACTCCTTTTGTCCTCAAGAAAGATATGGTAGACTTAGAGCTTTGGGGTAGGATCAAGAGAGCTTGGTTCAAGGTTGAGAAGTCAGTGATAGGAAGAAAGAACTGCTTGTCTAAGGAAGCTTATACTCAGTGGGTGAAGGATCGCATTCTCCACATTCGACTCCCTTTCAATTCTGTGGTCCCTGAGATAGTTGAAGAGCCCGAGCCCGTCATCACCATTTCCAAAGAAGAAGCGGATGCTTTAAAGGAGCAAATTGCAAAGTTAAAGAAAGAAAATGAAGACTTGCAATTCAAGTGCTTTAGCTTCCAAGGAGAGGCAAAGAGTTTCAAAAGGGAAAGGGATGAGAAAAATGAAGAGATTCAAGGGCAC
Source organism: Trifolium repens (assembly GCA_030408175.1). Lineage (NCBI taxonomy): Eukaryota > Viridiplantae > Streptophyta > Magnoliopsida > Fabales > Fabaceae > Trifolium > Trifolium repens. Next base: position 24,239,653 of record CP125850.1, read on the forward strand.
AAAAAGAAGGTAAAAGAAGCCCAAGAAAGGGAAGAAAAGTACAAGGATGGTCTTGCAAGTTCCAACTTGAGCATCAAAGCATTGAAAGAGGATATCAAGAAGCTGCAGCGTTCTAATGATGAAATGTATGACACGGGGAACAGGGCCATGACCGCCCAAGGGGATTGGAGGAAAAAGTTTGAGGAGAAGACTCAAGAGTTGAAGGAAGTCCAACAAGAGTTCAAAAAGCTTCAACAAGAGAAAGAGTTGGAACTACAAAAGAAAGAAAAACTTCATTCTCAAGAGAGGCGGAAGGATAAGGAGGCCATGCAAAGATATGAAGAGAGTCTCGCTCAGATCACAAGAGCTCATGAAGATCAAATGGTCCAAGTGGCGGAGCAGATCGAGCATCTAGAGAAGAGTTTGAAGTACCACAAGACGGTTATTGAAATGTCCCTACAGGAGATGGCAAGATGGAGAGTAGCCTTCCACAAGATGCTTCTTGTGTCTACCTCAGTGTTGGATGAGATGCCTAGGATGTTGAGGATGGCTGAGGCGGAGGTTCCTTTTCTTAATGTCTCGGGTGCAGTTAAAGAGTTTGTGTGCTATTGCCGAGCAGTGATAACGGCATACAAAAATGTTGTCAAGAAGGCCAAAAAAGGACTTTAGTTTGTATCTAGGTTTTTATGTAATAAACCTTTGGGATTTTGAATCTTTGTAACTTTGCTTTTTCAGTGATTATGTAATGAATTGGTCTTAAACAAATTTGAATGAAATATTGAATCTTTTGATTATATCCCGCATTGTTTACATTAATTGCACATTTGTGATTCCCTGAAAACCAAATATAACAAATAAAAGTAAAAGCATAAACTTCACATGCATTTGCATTCTCACGCATAATAAAAAGCATCATCTCATTACCGTTCTCCCATCTCAACAGCGTTATCCTCGACATCTACATTGGACAAGGAGTGCTTCCAGTCTAGTAATGGAGAATTGGCAGGAACAACACAGTGAACTAAAGGGGGAGGTGTCCCAGTTGGCAGCCAAGATGGATCGCGTGCTAGAGATGTTGGCCGCACAGAATCAGCCGTCAGCTCCCGCAGTGAATGCAGAGACAGCAACTAATGAACAGGCCAGCATGGTGTGGCCTGCGTACGGTTTACCTCCGGGTTATACCCCACCGGGGTATGTACCTCTTGGGGACGGGGCTACTCCAGTTCCTCCTCCTATCAACAACTCAGGAATTCCAACCGGGGCAGCCCCAACTCAGCCCCAACCTACCATTGTTCAGCAGGTTCAAGAGGATCCACATGATGTGTACCATAGCTCAGATACTCAAAACAGTGGGTCAAAGTTTGATGGAACTATTCCTCAGCTGGAGGAGGCTAAACTAAAGTTCAAGGCCATTGAAGATCGTTTGAAAACGATGGAAGGGGGAAGTGACTCGTTGGACTTTTCCGATATGTGTCTTGTACCTGATTTGGTAATCCCGGCTAAGTTCAAGGTGCCGGAATTCGAGAAATACAAAGGTTTGAGCTGTCCAAGAAATCATCTTGTGATGTATAGCAGAAAGATGGCATCCTATGCTAGCAATGACAAACTGATGATACATTGCTTTCAAGACAGTCTGGCAGGGGCATCATTAAGCTGGTACATGCAATTAGAGGGTAATCACATCCGTTCGTGGAGGGATTTGGCTAATGCTTTCATCAAGCAGTATCAGTATAACTTGGATATGGCTCCTAGCCGCACCCAGTTACAAAGCATGACTCAGAAGGAAGGAGAGTCGTTCAAAGTTTATGCCCAAAGGTGGAGGGAGTTAGCATCACAAGTCCGTCCTCCACTTTTAGAGACGGAATTGGTGGATATGTTTACTAACACTTTGCAAGGGGTTTATTTCGAAAGAATGATTGGCAGTGTGTCCTCCGGTTTCTCCGATTTGGTCAGAATTGGTGAAAGGATAGAGAGCGGTGTTAGGACCGGCAAGATCCAAGCCGGCGCAAGCTCACCAAGCAATGCAAAGAAGCCAGTTAATAACTTTGTGAGGAAGAAGGAAGAGAATACCAACGCTGTGGCTCATCACCAATCGGTGATGCCAGTCCAATATGTTCCTTATACAGCTCAGCAGCAGCAGCAACAACAATATCAGATGCCCCAGTATGCACCACCACCTCAGGGTTATCCGTATCAACCACGATCACAACAAGCTTCTCCACCTCAGCCACAGGCCAGAAAGGTGTTTGATCCTATTCCCGTGACATACAAAGAATTATTGCCATACTTGATCCACAACAAAATGGTAACGCCAAGAGTATTGAAGCCAATCACTGCACCTTTCCCTGCGTGGTACAAACAAGGGGATACTTGTGATTTTCACTCAGGGATTGAAGGACACTCCATTGAAAACTGCAAAGCCTTCAAGCATGAAGTGCAGAAATTGATTGATCAGAAACTGTTGTCATTCAAAGAGGCAGGTCCTAATGTTAAAGGTAACCCTCTACCCAACCACTCAGGTGGAGGAGTCAACATGATTGAAGGCGCCGGAGGTTTGATTAAGGATGTGGCGGATATACGAACCCCTTTGAGCTTGATAAAGGAGGTTTTGCTTAGCTTTGACCAATTCTCAAGCATGCACGCAAACTGCGTAGAATGTGAAGAGAATCCGAATCATTGTGCAAAGATGAAGAGTTGTCTTCAAGAATTAATGGACCAAGGGCTAGTACAAGTTGGTTATTCTCGGAGGAATGATATGGTGGCCATGATGGAACCACATGGGCATGAGAAATTCATGAAGCCAATAGAGATAATTTACCAAAAAAACGAGGCAAAGTTGCAGCCATTGGTAATTCAGACGCCAGCACCATTTCCCTTTACCAATACAAAAACTACGCCTTGGATATACAGTACTTCAGCTTCAATACAAGGAAAGCCTGTGACTCTGCCAGAACCGGTAGTGGTAAGCATTGATGGGACCGGAGGTATGACTCGGAGTGGTAGAGTGCTTGCTCAGAAACCAGTGCAGGACAGTGCAAAAGGACCAGTTACAACGGTCAGTGAAAATGTCTTAAGCAAGACTCTGGAGGGGGGAACGCCCAAAGAAACAACCCCTCAGAGTGAGTCAGATGAGTTCCTCAAGATAATTAAAAGGAGTGAATATCGAGTGGTGGATCAGCTTGGTCAAACTCCGTCGAAGATTTCTATGCTCTCCCTGTTAATGAGTTCGGAGGCACACAGAAATGCTTTGCTGAAACTTCTACAGAAAGCCCATGTGGATCAAGATATCACGGTTGCACAATTTGATGGGGTGAGTAATAATATAACTGAAAGCCGTTGTCTAGGATTTTTGGACGCAGAATTGCCAGCCGAGGGACATGCTCACAACAAAGCTCTCCACATTTCCATGAAGTGTCAGGACAATACTATTGCAAGGGTACTAGTGGACACAGGATCTTCCCTCAATGTCATGCCTAAATCAACCTTGTTGAAGTTATCTCTTGTTGGACCCGTGCTCAAGCCAAGCAGTATGATTGTCAAGGCTTTTGATGGATCGCAAAGGGAGGTTATTGGAGAAATTGAATTGCCGATGGTAATAGGGCCGCACTTATTCAACATTTCTTTCCAGGTCATGGACATAAATCCTTCCTACAGTTGCTTGTTGGGGCGTCCTTGGATTCACGCCGCAGGCGCTGTAACATCTACCCTACACCAAAAGCTCAAGTTCATAGTGGATGATAAATTGGTAATTGTCTCGGGAGAAGAAGACGCTTTGGTAAGTCATTTGTCATCGTTCAAGTATGTTGAAACAGAGGAGGGTGTGCTTGAAACGCAGTTTCAGGCTCTTGAAATTGCCACCGTCACTGTGTTGGACCAAAAAGAGGAAGACGTGCTAGCTGAACAATTCAAAACTATGAAGATTGCTACCGTCTCTCAGGTAGATCAGAAGCCAATGGCTTCTATCACCTCTTGGAAGGATTTGAAGAAAGCCATGGAAGAAGGTGCTCTCCAAGGGTGGGGACAGTTGGTGTATGTCCATGAGAAAAAGGATCTGCTAGGTGTGGGCTATCAACCAACGAAGGGGAAGCAGAAGGTTTTCGACTTTAATACTCCCCTCGAAGAGGTCTTTGTGAGCGCTGGGCTCAGGTCGGCTGAACAAATCAACATGTTAGAGAATGAAGTTGGGGCTAGCCAAGGAATCAACAATTGGGTGAATCAATGCCCCGCAGGCACCATCTTATCAAATTGGGAGGCTGTTGAGATTCCCAAAGTTTTTATTATTTCAAAGTAATTTTCCCTTTTTATTTTCAAAATTCCCCTTGCCGCGCCCGAGGCATGTGGATGAACTTGTAAGGGCTTATCTTTGTTTAACAAATGATTATCAATGAAATGAAAGTATTTTATGTGCATATCTCGTCTTATTTTATTCTTTATTTTTTCAGTTTTAAAAAGATAAAAATAATAATAAAAATGGCAATAACTTCTTGCATATCATGACCACCTTTGCATTCATCTAAAATCAAAAAATATATATCATGCAGAAATGAATCTCTGGATCATAACAATGCTGTAAATCTTCATGATTTCGAACTCCCAATCAATCTTGCTGAAGAGGATGAAGAGGAAGATTATGAACTCCCAGCAGAGTTAGCACGGCTATTGGATCAAGAGCAGAGAATGATTCAACCTCATCAGGAACCAGTGGATGTGATCAATCTGGGGAATGAAGAGGATAAAAGAGAAGTTAAGATAGGTGCAACTCTGCAGTCAGAGGTGAAAGAGGGTTTGGTCAAGCTGCTCAGAGAGTATGTGGACGTCTTCGCATGGTCATATCAGGATATGCCGGGTTTAGACACGAGCATAGTTGAACACAAGCTTCCACTCAAGCCCGAATGTGCACCAGTCAAACAGAAGTTGAGAAGAACCAGGCCGGACATGGCTCTTAAGATTCAAGAAGAAGTCAAGAAACAGTTTGACGCGGGATTCCTTGCAGTGGCCAAGTACCCTGAATGGATTGCCAACATCGTGCCAGTGCCAAAGAAGGACGGAAAGGTCCGAATGTGTGTAGACTACAAGGATTTGAATAGAGCGAGCCCAAAAGATGATTTCCCACTTCCTCACATTGACGTGCTAGTGGATAATACTGCTCGATTCCCAGTCTTTTCTTTCATGGATGGGTTCTCAGGTTATAATCAGATCAAAATGGCGCCTGAAGACATGGAAAAAACAACTTTCATAACACCTTGGGGCACTTTCTGCTACAAGGTTATGCCTTTTGGTTTGAAAAATGCCGGGGCAACATACCAGCGGGCTATGGTCACTTTGTTCCACGACATGATGCACAAAGAAATTGAAGTGTATGTGGATGACATGATCGCCAAGTCCTCATCTGAAGAAGAGCACCTTGTACATCTCCAGAAACTGTTTGAGAGATTGAGGAAGTATCAATTGCGTTTGAATCCAAACAAATGCACCTTTGGCGTCAAGTCAGGAAAGTTGCTAGGTTTCATTGTCAGTCAAAAGGGAATTGAAGTGGACCCAGATAAAGTCAAAGCAATACAGAACATGCCCGCACCAAAGACAGAAAAAGAAGTGCGAGGATTTCTAGGCAGGCTGAATTACATTTCCAGGTTCATCTCTCATCTTACGGCAACTTGTGAACCGATCTTCAAACTATTAAGAAAGGATCAGGCCATTGAATGGAATGAAGACTGCCAAGGGGCATTTGATAAGATCAAGCAATACTTGCAAGAGCCACCAATTTTAATACCCCCAGTTACGGGAAGGCCTCTTATCTTGTACCTACATGTGCTTGAGGAATCCATGGGCTGTGTATTGGGTCAGCAGGATGAAACTGGTAGGAAAGAACATGCAGTGTACTACTTGAGCAAGAAGTTTACCAGCTGTGAAACCAGATACTCGCTCCTCGAGAAAACTTGTTGCGCTTTGACTTGGGCAGCTCGTCGGTTAAGACAATACATGATTTGTCATACTACCATGCTGATCTCCAAAATGGACCCCATCAAGTATATCTTTGAAAAGCCTGCTTTGAGTGGAAGAATCGCCCGTTGGCAGATGTTGTTGTCTGAATATGACATTCAGTATGTATCTCAGAAGGCCATCAAAGGTAGTGTGCTAGCAGAACACTTGGCACACCAACCTTTAGAAGACTATCAGCCTGTGCGTTTTGACTTTCCAGATGAAGACATCATGGCTGTGAGTGAGAAACCTCCCATGGATGAGAATGAGGGACCCGAGCCGGGATCCCGATGGAAGCTTGTGTTTGACGGTGCTTCAAATGCTTTGGGGCATGGTGTAGGAGCAGCTATCATCTCTCCTAAAGATACCTACACACCTCTTACGGCCAGACTATTGTTTGATTGCACCAACAACATCGCAGAGTATGAGGCATGTATCATGGGCCTAGAAGGAGCCATCTGTCATACCCTAATTTTTGACCTAAGATCCCGTCTCATTTGCATTTTTTTTATACTCTTGTCCGGAATATTTTTTGCTCTTTCGAACGAAATTTTGGCAAAGAGGTATTTTAAAATACCTCGTTTTGTGTTCTTTTTGTCAATTTTTAGTTTTAGTTCTTTTTTATTATTTTTATCTTCATATTTATTATTATTATTATTATTATTAAAAAATAAAACAAAATATATAAAAGGGGAACTGTACGCTGCCCCCTCTTTTTTACTTCATTATTATTTTATTTTTATTTTATTATTATTATTATTATTTTCAATTATTATTATTGTTAAAATCAAAAAAGGTCAGTAGCAGTAGCACTGTTGCTACAGTACAGGCCCCTACTTCTCCTTTCCCTTGATCAGATCAAAACATGGAAACCTGTTGAATCTTAACAATATCCAGTGAACCAAAAAACCCTAACTTTGGGTATAAAACAGAGAACAAAAATCAGAAGCAGAGGGAGAAAATAACGGAGCCGCTGCCAACAACAAGTTTGAAACCCTAAAATTTTCAATCTCCCAAAAACCTTATAGTCACAATATCTCAGTATCCACAAAACCAAACAAACAACAAATCCATAACCACAGTAATCATAGAACCAACATCACAGTCCACAAATCCGAACTCATAACAACAACACCAACACAGAGAACGAAAAAGAAAGGAAGGAAGAAGAAGAGATCGAAACAGAGGCGAAACAGAGGAGAGAAGAGAGATTTTTCTTCAACGTTTTTTTCTTCCGATCCGGTTGATTGGTAAGGTTTCTCGAATTTTTGAGTGCATATTCGTATTCAGTACGAAAAACCGAGTGGGATAGATGTGAAAAGTTTTGGTTTTGGTTGGGGTTAGGGCTCCGGCGCGGTGGCGCCGCCGTCTGGCCTGGCGGCCACCGGCCGGAGATTGATCGGAGAAGACGAGAGAGATGAAAGTTCAGAGAGAACAGAGAGAGAGACGAGTTTGAGAGAGAAAAAAGAATTTGTAAAATGAACAAAATAAACAGAGCAGGGTATTTATACCCCTCTGCGTTTTGGTTTTCCCTGTCTCTTATTTCAATAAGTATGTGTTGAGCTATTAAAATATCACAAGCGTGCATGTAGCACATCTGGTTAGTGCGCGAGTCATGGACGAAGAGGGCGCGGGTTCGATCCCCCCTGGTGGCATTTCCACCCTTTTTTTCTTTTTTTCTGATTTAGGTTTTTTCTTGGGCCATCTTCTATTCACACCCCCCAGGCCTGCTGCTTGCACCCTGTCCTTAGTTATTTTTACCTTCTATTTATTTATTTATTTGTTATATTTTATTTAATGTCATTTAATGTTATTTATTTGCACATTATTTCCATGTTATGCCTTATATTTATATGTTAAGAAAAATACCAAAAAATATGCAATGTTATTTATCTTGTTTATTATTGTTCAAATATTAAAAATACAAAAAAATATATATTGTGTGATTTATTTCTTTTAAGTCCAAAGGAAAAGGGGAAATTACTCGTTACCTTCGCGTTACGATTATTTTTGCGCTTTATTCTTGTTCACCATTATTTTTGGACTTTAAAATAAAAATTGTTGTTATGTATTAATAAAAAATAAAGAATGAAAAAAGGAGTGGTCTGCTGTATCGCTTTCCCTCCCCGGTTACTTCGGATACCTGCTGTATTGCTTGCCGTCCGAATAACCGTCATTCAAATAAAAATAATAAAATAAAAACATTCATATATCAAAAATCTTTTCAAAAAGAAACATTTTTCTAATAAACCTCGACTTTCGTCGAGAAACTTTTTTTTCAAACTTCTTTTTCAATAAATGCTTTAACACACTTAAGCATACTTAAACATTTTCAAAAACAACTAAAAAACAACAAAAACAAATTTAAATAATTTTGCCACTTGGCTTTTCAATTTAAAACATTTTCTCAAAGATTAGACGTGATTCATTCCTAGTCGAGAATTTCAATATTCCCCATAACATATGGCAAGAAAAGAAAGTTAAACTTTTCAGTATGTTTGTGGCGGATAAAAGGAGTTTAAACTTAAGATGACGACTCGTCTCTTCTCCTAAAATCAATCAATCAACTTTACAATTTTTACCCCGAACTACGGGATTTTGATCCTTAACGGGTACGTAGTGCAAAAGACCCTCGTGTCTTCCCAAATCAAAATTAATAATACATTTTCTTTCCCAATAAAAAATAAATAAAAATATATACTCTTTTCCCATAATCCAAATCATTTATAAGCAATTTTACAAGCAAATATTTTAGCACAAAATACATATTTACAAGAGGTTCCCGTAGAGTACTACGGATACTTAGGGTGCTAATACCTTCCCTTTGTATAACTAACCCCCGAACCTTTTAATCTCTAAAATCAATTATGGGTTTATTCGATCTTTTCCCCTTCCCTTGGATAAATTAAAGTTCGGTGGTGAAACATTAATTTTTTAGAACCAAAGCTAACCAATAGCTTGGCGTCCGAAAATCACCGCGACACCATCAACTTGAGAATCAAAATTTTAGAAGTGTATGGGGATTCTGCCCTTGTCATCTACCAAGTCCGAGGAGAATGGGAGACTCGTCACCCCAACTTAATCCCGTACAAAGATCATGTCTTGAAATTGGCAGAATACTTTGATGAGATCACCTTCCATCATATTCCAAGAGAAGAAAATCAGTTGGCTGATGCTCTGGCCACTCTCTCATCCATGTACAAGGTCACTTGGCCCAATCACGTGCCTTTGATTGAAATCAACCGTCGTGAGACACCGGCATATTGCTTGGCTACCGAAGTGGGGCAGGATGAGAAACCATGGTATTATGATATCAAGAACTTTCTCCAAAAGCAAGAATATCCCTCAGGGGCATCTAATGGAGACAAGAAAACTCTTAGAAGGCTTGCATCTGGTTTCTTCCTAGATGGGGAGTTGTTGTACAAAAGAAACCATGATTTGGTGCTTCTCCGCTGTGTGGATAGAAAAGAGGCTGATACACTCATCGAAGAAATCCACGAAGGGTCCTTTGGTACGCACATGAATGGGCACACTTTGGCAAGAAAGATTCTTCGGGCCGGATACTATTGGTTGACCATGGAAACAGACTGTTTGAACCATGTCAGGAAATGCCATAAATGCCAGATTTATGCTGACAGGATACACGTCTCTCCAACTCCTCTGAATGTTTTGACATCACCATGGCCATTCTCCATGTGGGGCATAGACATGATTGGTATGATTGAACCAAAAGCCTCTAATGGACATCGTTTCATTCTAGTGGCTATTGATTACTTCACCAAGTGGGTCGAAGCGGCATCGTACGCCAATGTCACAAGACAAGTGGTGGCTCAGTTCATCATGAAAGAAATAATCTGCCGTTATGGGGTCCCTAACAAGATCATCACTGATAATGGTAGCAACTTGAACAATCAAACCATGAGGGAATTGTGCAAAAATTTCAAGATTGAGCACCACAACTCCTCGCCATACAGGCCCAAGATGAATGGCGCTGTAGAAGCAGCAAATAAAAACATCAAAAAGATTCTGCATAAAATGGTGAAGACCTACAAAGACTGGCATGAGATGCTCCCATTTGCACTTCATGGTTATAGAACGGCAGTTCGCACCTCGACTGGGGCAACTCCTTTCTCTCTTGTATATGGCATGGAAGCAGTGCTCCCAGTGGAGGTGGAGATTCCCTCATTAAGAGTTCTGATGGAAACTAAGCTAGAAGAAGCGGAATGGGTCCGATCCCGGTTTGATCAACTCAATCTCATTGAGGAAAAAAGGATGACAGCCTTGTGTCACGGACAGTTGTATCAGCAAAGGCTCAAGAGAGCATTTGATAAGAAAGTCCGTCCAAGACAATTCAAGGAAGGGGACTTGGTGTTGAAGGCTATACTGCCGATTCACAAAGACGTCCGTGGAAAGTGGACTCCCAATTATGAAGGACCATATGTAGTAAAGAAGGCCTTCTCAGGTGGAGCCTTGATACTAGCTACAATGGATGGTGAAGAGTTTCCACTCCCCGTGAACTCAGATGCAGTCAAGAAGTACTATGCCTAAAGAAAAGAAAAATAAATAAAAGCTCGCTAAGTTGAAAACCCGAAAGGGCGGCTTAGGCAATAGAGAGCGTCCCGGTGGACTGAAAACCTGAAAGGGCGGTCCAGGCAAAAATTAGGGACATCAAAAAAGGAAAATAGAACCCGCTAAGTTGAAAACCCGAAAGGGCGGCTTAGGCAAAAATGGGTATCCCGGTGGATTAGTAGCTCACACTGAGCAATCCAGACAAAAGTTAGGGAAACAAATAAAAGAAGGCATAGGACTGCTAGAGCAAAATGAGCACGTGGCAAATTTCAGAAAGATCTGAGACTTCGCACTCAACAACAAGATGATTTGAAGATTGAAATCATGGAGAAGGATGGCATTGTTATGTTTCCATAGTATTCATTTATTTTCATTGCCATTTATCTTAGCTCAATTATGCGGTCATCTCTTTGAGGGATTTGCTTCCATTGTAAAAACTCCGCACGTTTTGTGCTATCAATAAAATTCTCATTTTTACTCATTGTGTCTCTCTTTATCTTCTTGCACATTTCATATTTTTATTTCCTGATAAACAAATGTTAAAACTTTGAAAAAAAAAAAGTAAAAAGCATTTTTGAAAATCAAGTGAAAAATATTTTGAAATAAGAAAGATTAAAGAAAATCAACAGCATACAGTAAGGTGCCTACCTTGTTAACATGCAACAGACTGACCCAGCGTTCTGAATTGACTAGACAAGTGGCCTCGCCCACACCAATGAAGAATGTTTGGCATACAACACCCAACTGGGATCCCTCTCCCCAAGGAAAGAGCATCTAATGTCTCGGTGTCGAGATGAAACCCAATTTCATGCATCTTCATGCATCCATGCATATACTCATGCATCACCATGCATTCATGAATAAGCACTCAAAAGAGCCATATGTCAAATCATGAGCATAATCAAACACTGCATTAGTCTTGCATTTTTAGGCAATTAACAGAGCATTCATTGCAAGCACGCATAAATAAAAGCAGGTTCAAAATTCCGATTCAAGGAATAGCAGAGTTTGGTCACTTAGTTGTCAGAAGAGGCAGTTTGACTTTTCCCCAACAAAGTGGTTGACGTGTCAGTCACTCAACAGATCAATTGAAAAATCTCCTCCCCAGTGAATTGCAAACACCAGGGAAGATTTCTTCTACAAGAATCTCAATAACTTTGTCCGGTTCCAGAAACAGGAATGACACCAGTTTCGTCCGATTCCCCTAATAGGAATGACAAGCAAATTTCAACAACCTTGTCCGGTTCCCTTAATAGGAATGACAAGAATTTCAGCAATTTTGTCCGGTTCCAGAAACAGGAATGACACCAGCTTCGTCCGGTTCCCTTAATAGGAATGACAAGAATTTCAGCAATTTTGTCCGGTTCCAGAAACAGGAATGACACCAGCTTCGTCCGGTTCCCTTAATAGGAATGTCAAGAATTTCAGCAATTTTGTCCGGTTCCAGAAACAGGAATGACACCAGCTTCGTCCGGTTCCCTTAATAGGAATGTCAAGCAAATTTCAGCAATTTTGTCCGGTTCCAGAAACAGGAATGATACCAGCTTCGTCCGGTTCCCTTAATAGGAATGTCAAGCAAATTTCAGCAATTTTGTCCGGTTCCAGAAACAGGAATGACATCAACTTTGTCCGGTTCCCCTAATAGGAATGACAAGAAATTTCAATAACTTTGTCCGGTTCCAGAAACAGGAATGACATCAACCTTGTCCGGTTCCCCTAATAGGAATGACAAACAGGTATATTTGAGTTTCCTTATGGGGAAAGCTAGCCAGGTATATTCGATCCACTTATCTCATCACCACCTACTGCCTGGCAAAATTAGGGCATTTTGTATTTAATTATCTTCCACCAAAAGAATACGAATACCAGGGCTATTCGCATTCTTATGGTTTAAGCTAATTAAATAGGGGCAGCTGTCATACCCTAATTTTGCCCCATACATTTTTTTATGACCATTTTGCCCCTCACTCATTTTTATTTCCAATTTTGCCCCTCATGCATTTTTATTCCATTTTTTGTTTTGACTCCTAATCTCTCACCATTTTGCATAAGTTAAAAAAAAGTCAACATTTTAATCAAAAAGTCAACAGTTTGACTAAAGAGTCAACACTTTGACTAAGGAGTCAACAAAACCCTTTTTGTGATTTAAAAATCAATGTTGACATAAAAAATACATGGATTTATTTTTTCTTGCTTAATTTTACATGGCATGATTATAAGTGGCATCTTTTTACCATTTTACCCTTTTCATCATTTTATTTTTTTATTTATAATTAGTTACTTGTATTACAAGAAACCTTTTAAAAATCCATTTCTCATTTCTTTTTCTTCTCATTTCTAATTTGAAAATATTTCACATAATCATATTATATCATGCATATTTTTATTCCATTTTTTTTATTATATCATGTAGTATTTTTATTATTATTTTTGTTTTAATTCAAAAAATGATGAAAAAAAATCAATCAAAGGTAGTAAAATTTCTCACCCCCATTACACTTCACCAATAACCTTTAACCCTTCATTCTTAAGCCCAATTACCACAATTTTTGGAGCTAAAGATATACAAAAAAAATAGTACATAGCTTAGTGATAAAACTCCATTTTACCCTCAAAAATTTTCTCAAATCACCACTCCTCCACCCTAATTCTTTCCTTATATATAGAACATTAAATTCAGTGCAAGTCAGACCTAGAATCCATAAAAACGGCGCAGAGAACAAACTCTAAGAACACCATTTTCTTCTTCATTTTTGCAATTTTCAAAACACAAAATTCTCACTCAAACTCAGAGCTTTTACACTCTAACACGTTCATTAAGCTTCCAGAAGCAAGTTCCATTCATTTTCCAAGGAAAAAGGTGAAGAAATAGTACCTGTAGAACACCACGGTGGCAAGGAAAAAGACAAGCTTGAGTCGGACGATTCACAAGCCTATTCAGGTAAATATCTACACCTTTCGTTTCGTCTTGACGTATAGAAGCTTTCTAGTGAGCTAGTTTTTCTTGTTTTGGCTTGAACTGCATTTTTACGTTTTTGATTTTGAAATGTATCTGCTTCGTTTTTGATTTTTTATGATGATTCGAGCAAAACTAGTTCCATTTTCGTGTTCTACGCGAGAAAACGAGCAAGAACATATACTCACTCACCTTTTTTGATGAGGATTTTGAACTCCGGTGAGCTTCGCCGTCGCCGGCGCCGTTTTGGCTCACCGGAGAAGACGAAGTCCACCATGGACGCCGTCGCTGCAACTTTAAAACGCAGCCGTTGGATCATTCATCGTTTAGCAACCGTTGATCACGTTTTTTAAAACGGAACCGTCAGATCTCATTTAAATGAGATCTGACGGTGGTGATTGATTTGGCGCGCGCGTTCGTGCCGTACCAGATCAACCCGTGGTTTTTTTTATTTATTTTTTATTTCAAAAAACAGCGCGCGTTGGATTGATCAGAAGGTCCAGATTCAATCTGGTTTCTGGAGCCAGGACCTTTTGATCAATCAAAGGGCTATGATCATCAGGTCCATATCATAGACCCTAGTCAACGCTGCACAGGATAATTTTTTGTTTGACTGCGTTTTTTTTGGTTGACTTTGTCTGTGTGGGCCGGACCTGCTACTTGCACCCCACTGCTTTTACTTTTCTTCTTTGTTTACACCCCCCCCCTGTTTGACTTATTTTGATTTATTTTTAGCTTATTCAAAAAAGCACTTATGTAACCAATGACTTATTTAAGTTATTCTGGTTATTTTGGTTGTGCTAAAATTTTTATTTCATGTCTCATTAACTTTGTTATGTCTTATTTTATTATTTTATTTAATTTAGCGTAATTGATTATTTTGATTATTCTAAAAGCACTTATTGGTGAAATAGCTTTTTTAAGCTAATTAACCCAATTCAAGGTGCTGAAATATTTAATTAATTTCCAGAATTGCTTATTTTTTGATTTAGCTTATTTATATAAGTCATTTTGTGGTTATTTAGTTTTAGCTTATTTGAATAAGTACTTAGGTAAATCAAATTACTTTTTTTAAGTACTTTTGGTCTACTTTCTCTTGTACAATATTTTGTCTAACCCTATTTAGCTTAGGTTAACTTTATGTTGTTGGTATTTAAATATTTATTCATGTTTATGTGTATTTACTTAATTGCTCGTAACTTTTTCTTATACTATATTTAATTATTTGCTTTACATATGTTCATATATCATTGCATTTCATACTTTATTTTATTTCATACCATGATTCATGCATCTTTGTTTATGCATTTGCATTTATGTCTCATCATTCCTATTGCATTTAATTATCATTTACCTTATGATTGTTTATGTTAATATAATTCTGCGAACTTCTACTTCTCATCTTTCTTCTTTTCTTGAACTGTTTGGTTTAAATTTGAGACTTGTTTTTTATAATAAACATAGTGAAAAAGGGTTGATCTGACGCATGACTTTTCACACCCGGATAATCCCTATCCCTGATGTATGACTCGTGATCTTGGGATTATCCTCACTATTGATTAAATCAAGGTTTTCATAATAAACAAGGATGAAAAGGGGTTGATCTGACGTATGACTTTTCACACCCCGAATGGTTCTTATCCCTGACGTATGACTCGTGATCTTGGGGCCATTCTCATCCTAAACGTTAAAATAAACCAACATTCGCTTTTTCCTTTTGAAACACTTTCTTAATCAAATTAAATCAAGGCTTTCAAAATAAACAAGGATGAAAAGGGGTTGATCTGACGTATGACTTTTCACACTCCGAATGGTCCTTATCCCTGACGTATGACTCGCGATCTTGGGACCATTCTCATCCTAAACGTTAAAATAAACCAACATCCGCTTTTTCCTTTTGAAACACTTTCTTAATCAAATTAAATCAAGGTTTTCATAACAAACAAGGATGAAAAGGAGTTGATCTGACGTATGACTTTTCACACTCCGGATGGTCCTTATCCCTGACGTATGACTCGTGATCTTGGGACCATCCTCATCCTAATCAAACGTTAAAACTTAACCCTACACACTTAAACTTCTTTTCAGAAAACAAGGATATACGCTTTATCCATTCCTCTGACACATACACAGCTTAAGCCTCTGATTAGAGCATACAAGCGTCGTTGTATCAGCGGAATGCGAAATAAGCAACATCCGTTATTCAACTCCTTTTTTACAATGGATACGCGTTTTATCTATTCCTCTGACACACACACAGCTTAAGCCTCTAATTAGAGCATACAAGCGTCGTTGTGTCAGCGGAATACGAAATAAACGTTACCCATTTAAAATCAACCAACCACACAAACTTTTTTACCAGAACTACGTGAGTTTTGAATTTCCCATTGCACCGGGGAATACGTAGGAGCGGGCTCCTACAACCGTCAAACTCAACTAATAAAAAACCTTTTTTTAATTTTATTTTGGAAACGAATTAGAGATCAAGTAAGAGATAAAAGGCAATTTATTTTAAACCTACGCAAACGAACCCCAAACCACCTAAACGGTTCCCATCGAGTACGATGGATGCGAGGGGGGCTAACACCTTCCTCTCGCATAACCAACTCCCGAACCGAAACCAAAGGTTTTCGTGATATTTTCCTTTCCCCTCACGGGATAAATAAACGTCAATGGCGACTTCATTGAAATAAAAATGGAAGTGATTTTCCAGCCCGCTACACACGGCCAAGATTTTGAAAAACACACTACCACACAAAATTTTTCACTTCTAAATGCATGGTAATATCCCATAATACCTAACTAGTACTTATCAAAACGATTTAGAAATTATAGAGTCGAATTGCAGATTTCGAGAAATCTCAATTAAGGTTTTTCTTAAGGCAAGTGATCATTTTCTTTTCAAAACATCCCATAACCAATCAAACAATTACACAATGATCATGGGAAGCTATTTGCCTCTAAACAATTTTCGAAATTCGATTCCTCGAACCCTATATGGTGCCACGGCCATTTGAGGCAAAAGGGCAACCCTACACATTTTTTCATTTGAAACCCTAGCCCATTTTCATTAGTTGGTAACGATATTCGATCGTGTACCCGACTCCTTTTGAAACTCGAAATAAACTTTTTTCTAAAATATGTTCTTCGAGTCGCTCAAGAACACGAGAATAATTTTTTTCTTATTTTTCAAAACAAATTTCATAATCACCAATCCATTTTGTCAAAAAGCTCAAAACTAACTTCAAAACCAAAATCATACAACACAATCCAAGTTTATGATCTTTTTCAAAATTTTCTTAAAACCCTTAACCAACAATTTTGTGAAAACAAGATTTAACCATGGGAATCAACTCATACTTCACTCAAGTGTACTAATTAACTCTCATGAACACTCCTAAGAACCAACAACTTAATTAATTTCAAAACTCTAAGAATTTCTCTCAAGAACATAATCATAAAAACTTGAAATCCAAGAGGCTCATGGAAGGACAAGGAAGAGAAGAGGTTAGTTACCTTAAGTGGAAAAAGTTCTTGCAATTTCCTATGATCCAACAAGTCCAAAATCCAAGCAACTGGTGAAGGAATGGAATTTTGCTCAAGGTTGGAAGAGAGAAAGAAGGCCACGGCCAAGAGAATAAGAATGAAAGTCTTTGGTGAATTTTCTTAAGTCCACAAGTGACCAAAAGTCTTACTAATGAAATGGTCTTGCCAACTCATGGCCATTGGATCAAAAGGCAAAGTCTCTAGGCCAATCCTAGCCCTTGGATCAAGTCTTGGTCACAAAGCAATTCAAAATAAATATCTAGATATTTTCTTCCTCGTGCCTCACAGCTCTCGCGCCCGCTCTCGGCGAGTCGTACTTCGCTAACGGTCTAACTTGCGAACAATAGAAAATTTACGAGATAAAAGTTCATCGTAAACCATTTCTAAAAACTATCGCTAAACTTTATTCTCCGACTGTAATTTATTTCCTTAGCTCCCAAAAATATTCTGAGACTAGATTCTAAATCGCGCCGATATATAAAGTCTCCAATTAAAATTCGACGGAAAACAGAAGCCGTAAAATTTTAAGCAGCGGGTACAGTTTTCTACTCGTTTTTCCAAAAAACGAGGAAAGTCAAAACTCGAAATTCTGAAGACAAAGGAACATTCTCATACATAAAAGAGGACTACGACCCAAAAGTCTGTGCCTTTCCAGCGCACGAGCAGAAAACAGGCTCCATTTCAGCAAAAATTCCATTAATGCGACGATACTCACAAAGCCGCTCCACCAAAAACCCTAAAAACTTGGCCGACACTAAAGTTCCTTAGAAAATTGTACAGTGAGATTCTGGGTCTTACAGAAGTGGAAGAAATAGTCACAAGAAAGGGGGGTTTGAATTGTGACCCTTTTAAAATTTAATTACTTTCTTCACCAAATGTCATTTTAAGAAATTTAATTACTTTTTTTATTTATTTTTTTAAAACTATCAAGCCTATCAATTAAAGTAGTATCTTAAATTTCATTATACTTTATATCATTTTATAATTTTTAAATCACTATAGTTAGGAGTATTTCAGTTGAACTCAAGTACAATCGTTAGTCAAAAACTACTAGTATTTCAGTTAAACTTTAGTATAATCTTCAGTTAAAGTTAATAGTGTTTCAATTGAATCAGAATATAATTCTTAATCAAATACTTGATTTAATAGTGCTTCAATCGAACCAAAGTATAATCTTAAATGTCATGATATAACATTCCGTCAAGTTTATAATTAATAGTGTTTCAGTTGAATCCGAGCATAATTTAGATCAAATTATACATTTTTTTTTTAAAATTTTTTACTTTATTTATATATTTTTTAACTCATTAACTTCAATCAAATTATTACCCTCATTAAAAGACTAATAAGACTAAGGTTTTTTTTTAATGACAAATATATATATATATATATATATATATATATATATATATATATATATATAACGAGTAAAAAGTCAGATTATAAAGTAGGAGTATCAGAAATACTCACAAACAAAATATACAAAAAAATCACCAAAAACAAACTCCAAAAAGTAGTGCTAACACAAAAGCCATTGAGACATGTGGTAACATAAGGATAAGAAAAAGAAATAAATATATCAACCTCAAACAACTCAAAAGTAGTATAGTAGTATAGTAGTGAGCTCCAAGAAATGGAGCAAAGCCGGACTCAGTAGTATAGTAGTAAGTAGCTGGTTTGTTTTGGTAACATAGTAGTAAGTATAAAGACATGTGGTAACATAGGGATAAGAGTAAGCAAAGTAAATAAATATATTTCATTACCTTTATAGTATTTCTTCTTCTTTTATCTAATCTTTTTTAAGTGGAGGAATCTTCAGATATATATTATAATTTAGAAAAACTTTGAGATTGTATAGTATTTGTAATATAAATTTAAAAATTGAACTTTTAGATTCTTTTCTTTTTCTTTTCACCATCGGTTTAATTTGGCTTATAGTATAATTCTGAAATTAAATTATTCCAATTCATCTCAATCACAATTGCATGTGATTGATCTATAAAACTTCTAAAGACTTTTAATTCTGACACCTAATATATTTGAATCACTAATATGTCTTGATTTATAATTAATTAAAATATCCTGATTTATAGTTAAATTGAAGTTGGTGAATTGCATAATTTTTCAAAAGCTATCTTAAAAATAATTTACTATTGTTCATTTTTAACCCATCTATAAAAATAACATTTGCCATTCTATTTACAATTTGCCAGTTCAACCTTTTTTATCCATTTCACTCATTTTTGGTGTCAGAGTTACCACTTTTTATAACAACAATAGTTGCAATATTTAGGTCAAAAAACACTCGTGAGGACCAAGATTTTAATATGAAAATTGAGATATCAAATGTTCGATTTTAAAAACATACAAGCTTATGTTCAAATTAAGATATGTCATGTTAAGTACATATTAAGGAATTTAAAAGTAAAAATATTATTTTAATTTTCACAATTTTCAAAATTAATTATTTTTTCTCACTTAATAAAAAATGTCTTCAGTAATTCAATTCTCAATATGACGTCTAACATGTATCTAATTTAAAAATGAGCCTACTTTAACTAGTTTTCTATTTTTTATTATCAAAAAAATTTCATTTTTTTTACTTTGAACGGTAATATGTGAAACTTTAGATCATTTTTGAGATGTTCACATTGAACACACCTCTTCAATTTTTTTCCCTTCTTTTTACTTGAGGTATGAACAAAGCTCTAAAATTGTAGACAAAACATAAATTGGAATAAAGATAAATTGAAATATCGACAAAATAGTTACTTGAAATATGAACCCTCTTCAACTTATTTTTTGTTTGGATTAGTTTATTTTTGAGCTAGCTTATGCAATATAAATTAGATTTTATGCTATTTTATAAGTTCACACTAGTGAAAATTATATTTTTATAAGCTATTTTATCATAATCTATTTTGACAAACTTATAATAATATAAAAAAATTTGCATATATTGTTTGCATAAACTCAAAAATAAGCTAATCCAAACATGTCCTAAATACTAATTAACTACTATTTACTTTATTGGCTAGATCAGAAAATTTATTTATGTAAATAATTAAGACATTAACCAAATATTCTCATAAAAATGGAATCAATTGATTATTTTGTGAAGCATGAGTAATTGATTCCATTTTTATCAATTACTCATGCTTTTAAAGTAATTCCATACCCAATTACGTATGTTTCACGAAATAATCAATTTATAAAAATAGTGGTGTAAAATTATGAATCAATAAATATAGAGTATAAAACTGCATTTAAGCCTTATTTAAAAAATTTAGTCATAAAAAAATATTTAAAAATAATAATTATATTCACATTATATGTGATGAAATGATAACTAAATTAATTTTTTTTGACGAACTAAATTAACTTTTTTAAGAAATTAAATTCATGTCTTATTTACTTGGAAATAAAAAATAACTTAATTTCTTCAAAAGAATATAAACTTCGTTAATATATGGACTACTAGTATTATATAAATAATTAATAAACGAAAATTCTTTATTTTTTAGAAAATTAATTCTTTTGAAAATAAATTTTTTAAAACACACCAATTAATAATTATGTTATTTATTCTTTTGGTAATTATTCATTTAATAATTCTTCAAAAGTACACATGAGCATTCCTTATTTTTATTTCACTTAAAAATATCACACGGTTTTTACATTTGATGATAAGAATATTATCTCATTCAATGCACCATGGAAAATTGAGATTTTATATTAAGGTTAATTTTTCTCTCTCTCTCTCTCTCTCTCTCTCTCTCTCTCTCTCTCTCTCTCTCTCTCTCTCTCTCTCTCTCTCTCTCTCTCTCACCCTCCCTATTAGTCTCTCTCAACATTTCAATTAATTTCTATTTGTAGCTAGGTCTATTTTGAACTAGTTAAATTATTCATTTAATTGTGTGTGTCATTTATTCCCACAAAGTCATTAGTCACATGTATTCCTAATTCCCATTTTAAGAACAAGACAAGACGTGTTCTACTTTCTTTCTTCACCAAATGTCATTTTAAGAAATTTAATTACTTTCTTTTTTTAAAAAAAACTATTAAGCCTATCAATTAAAGTATAATCTTAAATTTCATTATATACTTTATATTATTTTATAATTTTTATATCACAATAGTTAGGAGTATTTCAGTTGAACTCAAGTATAATCGTTAGTCAAAAACTACGAGTATTTCAGTTAAACTTTAGTATAATCTTCAGTTAAAGTTAATAGTGTTTCAATTGAATCGGAATATAATTCTTAATAAAATACTTGATTTAATAGTGCTTCAATCGAACCAAAGTATAATCTTAAATGTCAGGATATAACACTCCGTCAAAGTTTATAATTAATAGTGTTTCAGTTGAATCCGAGTATAATTTATATCAAATTATACATTATTTTTAAATTTTACTTTATTTATATAATTCTTACCTCATTAACTTCAATCAAATTACTACCCTCATTAAAAGACTAATAAGACTAAGGTTAACATGGCTTCATTTTGAACCGAAATACAATCCTTAGGCAAATATTAAGTTAAAATATTTTATTTTTCACATGGCTTCACTTTCTTTCTAAAACATTTTCACATGTTGTAACAAGTGTATAAAGTGAGTTAATTTTTTATATTGTTTAAAAAAATTGAGGTTGGGTACTTTTTAAGTAAGATGAGTCATAACTCAAATATTTCACAGCCCGAGATAAGTATTAGCTGCCAACATGTAAAAAAAGAGCTTGTGTGCATCTTGAATCACATTTTGGTTCATTTGACTTCTTACATTACCTACTGGTACCTGGTTGAGTCTTACAATTCTTATGAACTTACCAATTATCTTTAAAATCCATTACAATCTTGTGTTAAGAATCTTAATTCTAAAAACTATTTTTTAAAAAAATCTTTTAAAATCTCACAAAATTAATATAATCTCATAAAATCTTCTAAAATATGCATTATAAGAAAAGTATGTTACAAAGTATTTTACTCCTCCCCATTTTATTTTTCACTTTCTTTCTAAAATATTTTCACATGTTGTAACAAGTGTATAAAGTGAGTTAAATTTTATATTGCTTAGAAAAATTGAGGTTGGGTATTTTTTTTTATGTAAGATGACGCATAACTCAAATATTTTAAAATTTAATTTGGTTAATATGTATTGTCTAATTCATTTGTATGATTGTTCTTAAATTCAATGTGATTAATAATCTCCCTAATTCTCCTCCTGACCGAAAAATTGTTACAAATAAATAATTGAAGTTAAATTACTCACATTTAACTACATTTGTATTTTTAACTTAGTTTATATATCAAAATGTAGACGGATGGATTTTAATCTAGAGTCCAAGTTAAAGTGGAGAATCTCATACTCAAACTCAGACTCATGTAAGTATCTCGCTACCAACTAATTTGTACTATGCGATTCAAAAACTAATTTGTACTATGAGCCAAATATAAGTGTCTTTCACCTCACATAGTATGAATTTATCATGTTCTCATTATCGAACTAACGTTCGATTAATGTTCAACTTTTTTTGTTAAATAGTTAGGTGATTAAACGACACGCACAAAAAAGAAGTAAAGTCTTCAATTCGAACTTATGTTCTACATAACAATATTTCTAACAACTATTAAGTGGACTACATATGAAAGACATTAATGTTCTAATGACTAATAAAACTAAAGGTAATAGTGCTTCATTTTAGCCCGATATACAATTATTAGTGTCAAATACTAAATTAAATAGTGTTTCAACTGAACCGAGTATAATCTTCTTAAATCAAATTTTATTAAAACAAAAGGGGACATTTCTTGACGTGTTGTAGTTTATGGTTTTAAGGGACCAATAATAGTAGTAGTAAAGGGTTGGGAATAGGCTAGGCCGAGGTAGGTTTTGCCAAGCCTGAGCCTGACCTGTGAAAAAATTGAAGGTCTGAGCCTGGCCTATGGCCTGTTATAGGCTTATTTTTTAGGCCTGAGCCTGACCTTTTTAAAGCCTGACATGGTCTATTTTTGAAAATTCAAAAAATATTGTGACATCTTTAAAATCCATTACAATCTTGCGTTAAAAATCTTGATTGTAAAAACTATTTTTTAAAAATATCTTTTAAAATCTCACGAAATCAATATAATCTCATAAAATCTTTTAAAATATTCAATATTGGTTTTGTCAAAATAGTCTTTCAAGATTTCAATTCAATACACCCCCTAATTATAATTATTCTGTTAATTATTACTTAAGTCTTTAATTCCTTAGTATGTTACAATGTATCATATTTTTACAGCGCATATTATTAATTGTACAGCTATCAACGAAATAATGAGAATATAATTATTACAACATATGTTACAATAGGGTCATTAACTAGTGCCCCGTGGCACTAGTTAGCATTTTTCTTATTTTTTTTTATACCTTTTAAACTGCCTTTTAAATTATGTTCCATTGCCAAAATTACCTTTTAAATTGTGTAAAAAAAAACCTTTTAAACCTTTCCAAAACCAGCCCCAAGTATTACCAAAAAAATCAATTTTCCTAATTTCTTCTTCTCATTATATCTCTCCCACATTGACACACACACGCGCACAAAAAACACGGTACCATGGTTATGTTTCAATACAAACCCAGAATCCTCTTTTCACCAATTTTGCCACTTTTATTCTTATTCTTCTTCTTGCTTATTATTTCCTTTGCTTCTAAAATCAAACATCATCGTGATAGTAATAATAATCTTCACCATGATGATGAACCCCTCACATATCTATGGCCACTCCCTTCCCAATTCAGTTCAGGAAATTACTCTCTCTCCATTGACCCTTCACTGACTGTTTCAGTCATTGGAAATTTTTCCAGTCTTAATTCTGCTTTTGAAAGATATAAAGAGATGATTTTTAAGCACACTGGTAAAGGGTTTGTTAGAAAGTTAAAAGAAAGGATTCGTTATCATATTGTTACTTTGAATATCATTGTACATTCAAATATTGATGAGGTGATTTTATTTGTTTTTCTTTTATGGGTTTTTGATTGGTGGAATTTTAGTTGACCATCCAATTTTGAACAACATATTTTGAACTACATTAATCATCGAATTTGTTGTCGAAATTGTGAATCGGGATTTTAATTTTTGTTTGCAGCTTAAACTTGGTGTGGATGAAAGTTATACTTTACAAATTTCTACAGCCAACGAGTCATCTGTTGCTGGGAATGTCACCATTGAGGTGTGTGTTATGTCTCACTCACTAGTCATTACAGTTTGTAGATTTTTTTTATATACGAGTGGTTGCATGTACACATCTACCAAAGTATTGGATTTTCAATGATGCATGCCTTTTACTTTGCACCTTTTCCGAAACACTAACTTCATCCGTCAATTTCCTTATGCTTCCAAGTTAACATGTACCTTATATATACCGGTTTTATGCTATTTTATAAGTTCAAACTAGTGAAAATTGTATTTTTATAAGTTATTTTATTATAAATTACTTTGAAAAATTTATAATAATACATACAAATTGCATAAATTGTTTGCATAACCTCAAAAATAAATTATTCCAAACAGGGCCTGAGTTGGCTTTGTTTATTACTTTTGGACTCAACAAATTTAAGTAAAATTGAACTCAATGTGTGGTTTTCTCATTCTAGATAGTTCTTATTTTGTGATTTTATTTATTGTAGGCAAATACTGTTTTTGGTGCGTTGCGTGGATTAGAGGTATGTATAGAATTTTCAACTCAATCATATATAATAATATTGTAAGAGGTTAGAATCTTGAATTGTTTTGTGGTTCTTATTATAAGATATATCAATTTATAATTTTCTATGTCACTTGTCTTTACTGTAAAAATTGTGCCTAAATTGAACTATTAATTGTTTTCTTTGCATGGTGCACCAGACATTCAGCCAACTTTGTTCTTTTGATTATACAACTAAAACAGTAAAAATACACAAGGCACCTTGGTCCATCCAAGACAAACCTAGATTTGCATACCGCGGTTTAATGTTAGGTGAGACAAAATAATATTTACAATGAAGAATGATATTACACTATATTATATATAGTCAAAGGATATTGATACATACATACATATGATTTTTTATATATTCATCCAATTTTTCAGATACATCGAGGCACTACTTACCAATCAATGTCATTAAGCAAATTATTGAATCTATGTCCTATGCCAAACTTGTAAGATAAATTCCTTTCATTTTTTTTTTAACACTTGGAAACCAAAGACATGTCACCTAACTAGCTGTTTTGTATCATGCTCATAGAATGTTCTACATTGGCACATCATAGATGAACAGTCCTTTCCTCTCGAGATACCTACATATCCAAATTTATGGAAAGGTTCATATACAACGTCGGAGCGTTACACGGTAGAGGATGCATATGAAATTGTCAAGTAAGACTCCTTATCCAAATCATCTTTCTTTCAAATTCTCCACCTTAAATAATAATATCTCCAACATGCTTCTAAATTATTAATTTAATAATAATAATAATATAATTTTTATTTATGTTTTATTCACAAAAATCATTAACACTAAATCATGATTAATTGGTTTAAAAAAATTGGTAATGATCCATCTCTAAAAATTATTAACAATTAATTGTAACTTTTTATTTTTGATTTTGAAATTGTTGTTTCTTTTTTTTTTTAAAATGGTTATCCATTGGATTTTAAATTAATAATAATCAATGATCCATTTAATTAAATGGATGTATCCAATCCATTCCATCAACTAATTTTTTTACTTATGGTTGGATTGGATGGATAAATTAGTGAATGGATTAGATGGATAACGGATAATGTAAAGGTTGGCAGCGTAACCACAACTGCAATCACAATTTAGAACCATGATCCTAGCTAATATTGTAAATGCGTTGCTAACTTTTGTATGGTAACCAATTTTGAACCGGAAATTGTTAGCTGTAAAATTGTATTAACAAGTGAAGAGTTAGGGAAACAAATGCTTTATGTGTCATTACTTTCTAGTTACTACTACTAATTAACTTATTATTATCTTTAAATTCGCTTTATTTTTGTATCACTGACAAATTTTGTGATTTGTTTTCATGTTTCACCCACCAATACCATGTGGTGATCTAAAGCTTTGCCAAAATGAGAGGTGAGGTATTTTGAAGTTTCGGCTATGCTTCATATTTTTTGTTTCTATCTTTCATCTTCTTGATTGATATCATGCAAGAATAAAAGTAAATGTCATATATTTAAAATATCAACTTGCATATTTTATCACAGGCATAAATGTGATGGCAGAAATAGACGTCCCTGGGCATGCAGAGTCATGGTACGTACCTAAAACACACGTTTCATTGTTTTGTCTGGTGTTGGTGTCAGTGTGTGCCAGTGGTTCATATATAGTTTTTATTTTCTGTTCAGGGGTGCTGGATATCCTGACCTTTGGCCATCACCTTCCTGCCGGGAGCCACTAGATGTTTCAAACAACTATACTTTTCATGTCATTTCCAGTATTCTATCAGGTGAATTTTCTATATATATATATAACAATTATTTATTAAATAGCCAAGCCACAACTAATTAACTATATTTTTTACAGATATGAGAAAGATTTTCCCGTTTGAGCTATTTCACCTGGGTGGCGATGAAGTTAATACAGGTTCCTTCTTGCAACTTGCCAAAGACTAATTTGATTTTAAGGATACTAATTAATGAGGATTTATGTTTTGTTTTGACAGATTGTTGGAGAAATACTCCTCATGTAAATGAATGGTACTGATATTATTATATTATTAACCTGTTATACTAATATATTACCTTCTACCATGTCTATATTTATTGCTAAAGCTATTAACTTACCTTCAATTTTGGATATTCAAGTAAAATCTGTATATATGCTTAACGAGTAATGACTTGGCAACAATTGCAGGCTTCAGAAACACAACATGACCACTAAAGATGCCTATGAATACTTTGTATTGAAGGCTCAAGACATAGCCCTTTCAAAAAATTGGAGTCCAGTCAACTGGTATGTATGTATGTATGATCAGTAGTACATATACATATCTGACTAAACAAACTATTTTATGCCCTTATTTTGTCCTTGATGGTCATTTCCCTTGAATAACCTCCCTACCCGACACTTATATGATACAGACACTTGTGGTTACATACAATCACTTCTGTTTTCTCAAATTATAATTAGTGTCTATATCGGTGCTTCGTAGGGTCACAGTATAATATCTGAGCATATCAAGGACTATAACTATTCTATTCAGTATTTACAATATCACATTCTTAAAATACATATACATATTTTCATTGTGACATTTTTTTTGTTAACTTGTCAGGGAAGAAACCTTCAACACATTTCCATCAAAGCTTCATCCTGAAACAGTAGTGCATAACTGGTGAGTTTCCATTTATTTATACAACTAGTTTTTATTATCACGGTATGAAATTCAAATATCCGAGTTGTAGAATATAATATTTAACCTAAATAAATACTGTAGGTTGGGCCCTGGTGTTTGTCCAAAGGCTGTTGCAAAGGGTTTCAGATGCATTTTCAGTAACCAAGGTGTCTGGTATCTTGACCATCTAGATGTACCTTGGGATAAGGTCTATACTGCCGAGCCACTAGAAGGTATACAGAAAGATGCAGAAAAAAAGCTTGTACTTGGAGGAGAAGTTTGTATGTGGGGCGAGACAGCTGATGCATCTGATGTTCAGCAAACAATTTGGCCTCGAGCTGCCGCAGCTGCAGGTAATTAAGCATGTCTTCTTGCTGGTTGGTTCTTTTGTATTTTACTATCTCCATCCCTATTTATTTATATATATGCTAGATTTGATTATGCAAAAATTAATTAACTGCATGATGTTGTTTCTGACAGAACGCTTGTGGAGTCCGAGAGATTCCACTTCTGCACAAAATGTTACCTTAACGGCATTGCCACGGCTGAAGCATTTCAGATGTCTATTAAATGGACGAGGGGTTCCGGCTGCTCCTGTGACAAACTATTATGGTAGAAGGGCACCTGATGGTCCAGGCTCATGCTACAACCAATAATCTATATCATTACCATGTTTTATCTGTCTTTGTGTAGCTTGTTGTGAAAGTAACAGTCATATATATATATATAGTAATGCCAATTATTGTAATATTAATATGAATTCAAAGGCTACAAGGTTACCAAGTCATTACTCATTAATTCTATAAAGATAAATATGAACCTCTAGAGTCTAGTTAACTTACTTGGATTATGTTTAGTCAAAGTAGCAGTTCCTCCAAAACTGCAAGCAATATCAGAATTTCCATTAGTTTGATAAAAGATATTTAAAGCAAAAGAAGCATGAGAAACAAGTGTGTCTGGTTGAAAACAAGGTCCATCTTTCTGTATAGCTTTACAATCAGCCATTCCAAGTCCACAAGCCCAATCAAGATCGAGCATTCTGTAAATCAGCTTGTGAAACACCAGCAACTGCCACACACCATGTTGTTCCATCAATGAATGTTATGTTGCCTTCTGGTGGTGTGGTGGTGACATTGTTCCCACTGGAATTAAATCATGTTTTCCCTTTATCTATTAACTATCATAAGATCTGCTGAATTAAATCATTTAAGAAATGCAATGATCAAGTTAGCATTTTTAGTTACATCAAGAGACTAATCAAGCAATTTATGATTATTTCATGTGAATCAAGCAATTTTGAGGAGAAATATGCTTTTGAATTGGTTACGTGTTATTTTTCGGGTTAGGGTTAGCAATGTTTAACTTTGTTTGGTTGTGAGAAGAAATTGCATTGCTTGAACAAGCAAATATGGCCAGTGATTTCACTTATTTGTTTACAATAATAATATAACTCAACGTCGTGTTTTATTTTCAATTTTGAATAGTTAACAAACACTATGTCTTGTCAAAATTCACCTCTGCAAAAGTTGACTACATAGACAAAGAAAGGCTACCTTGTAGAGACAGAGGTTTATAATTGGTTTGTTTTTTGGTTTCCTTCTCCGTTTGTTGGAATCAATTAACTTCTAGCTTATTGGCAGTTCACAGCTTGAGATAAGTTTTAGCTGCCAACATGTAAAAAAAGAGCTTGTGTGCATCTTGAATCATATTTTGGTTCATTTGACTTCTTACATTACCTACATTTGACCTACAGGTACCTGGTTGAGCCTTACAATCCTTCGGATAGAACTATGAGCATACCTGGACATTTTTATTAGATATGAAGTGATCCTTTTATGTCGAATGCAGCTCTTGAAGGAATGATACGTTGCAGTTAGGAAAATTGGGCTGTTTCTGTGTTTAACAGCTAAATTAAGTGACAATTATTGATTAAGTGAAGAAACTCTCTTGTTTCAATCTGACATTAATTATTATGCAATATTGGTGCTAGTAGAAGTGTCAAATACTCAAATATTTTTTGTATATATGTTATTTGATGTTCTTCCTTGATTCTTGAGTGTTTGGGCTAATGTTGATAAAATGTTTTATGTTTGTGCTCGTTCATTTACAAGTGATTTTCTCTTTTAATGTGTGCTAGTTTATACTAAAAATGTTATAAAATAGAACAAAGCCTAGTTACTAGCTTATAAACATTCATAGAAGAAAACAGAGGTAACATGGTATAAATATATAACCGGGTAAATAGTTTAGTTTATTTTTTTGAACCAGTAAATAGTTTACTTAGTAGTATATAACGGTGGCATTGAGCATATATGTGGTATTAAACACTAAAATTTAGACTAGTTTGTTGTCGATGAAGTTTTCATTTTTAATTTGTATATTGAGATTTATTAACATACTCTTTTGGTGATGTATGAAAGTGAGTTCACTATAAAAAATTTGATGTTTAGGCACGGTTACAACCATAGCTAAAGGGGGCTAAGATTGTGGCTAATATTTTTTACCACGGTAATTTTAAGGGTGACCTATATGGGCGTTGCAAATATGAAGGGAAAAAGGAAATTGGATTGAAACCTAATAGAAGAAGTAAAATTAGAGCAAAAAGAAGGCAAAAATAAAAAAAGTAGTGAAACTTGACTAAAATTAGGCACAAAAAGGAAAAATAGAAAAATAACTCATACAACTACAAGGTGAACTTTGAAAAATAGAACAAAGAACAACTCAACAAGTCTTTGAATCTTTGTGATGGTGAGGTGAAATCCGAACGAAGAAAAATGGTGGATCTAAAATGTTGGCCTAGCATTTAGGAAACAAAGGGAAAAGAGATGAAAATGGTAGCTAAATTTCACGATGGAAGAGGGAATTTCTAATGAGGAAAGAGATTTCATTGATATTTTCTGACAAAGGAAAGTGAAATATTGGGAAAAGTAAAACAAAACAATCGTGTTAATTCTTATATGAAAACTCATTATATTTAGTCACGACTAGACCATGGCAATGAAGTTCTTTATCTACGGTCCAAACAACCATGATTAAATAGCGATTGTTTTTTGTAGTGGATGTTCATTTTATTTTTTATAATTTAAAAAGAAAGTGAGAGAGAGGTTGCGTGACATAGAAAGTTAACGAGGAAAGTAACAATTCGAAAAAAGAGATGAATGGGGAGAGAGATATTTGTGATTACAAATTCCTTTTGTATTTCAAGTGGTTTAAGAATTTAAAAATTCCTTTTTTAAGTTATTATTGTTTGTCTCTTTTTTGGTCCAATAAAATAATTTAATTTATTGGTCAATCTAATGTTCAAAAAGTAAGATAGTAATTTAATTTTGATCCGACTATGATACAAAATGTAATTACTTTAAATCTATGGCGAAAAATGATTAATAATAAAGGGCTCAATCAAACAAAGTAGAAACAAAGCAAAAGCAATTAAAAAACTTGAGTTTTATAACTCATACATAATTCACCGATTCACTGCATACAGAGTTTTGTAAAGAAAATATAAATTAATTACTACATGATAATATCATCCATTGTTTTATTTATTTATATAGATATCTTTCACTTAATCACCACCACACCAGAAAGACAGAGCATTTCCCACACACACTATGCATAGACGCAGTTCCCAATACCTATATATACATGAAATTGAAACAAAATAAAATGAGTCATGTTGGTCATATTCCTTCCCATCATACACACACGAAAGTAATAAAAAATAGTTCTTACTTACCACCAGAAAGACAGAGAAGTCCCTAATCAAACTTGCATGAACCATAGCCTGTAATGATAAAACAAAATGATTAATAATCCTTTATTAGAGAAAAAAAAACAAATAATATTAAAAAGCCTTACTTGGGTCTGTAAGAACTAAGATCCCGTCATTGTCACAAGGTCCTGTTTTGCCCTTTTTGTTATAGAGCTTGTCCACCAGCAACGATGCATGATTATAAGCCGTGTCAGGTTCATAGCAAGGTCCTCCACTCCACATTTCTGAACATAACTCGTGCTCCTCGGGAGTGTTTTGACACTTGGCGTCAATAAAGGCTTTCAGCTCTTCAGTACTTGATGAAGGTTTTGCGACACACCAAGTTGTCCCACCTTGTCCATTAACACCAAATCCTCCTCCTGTACAAACAAACACATGAATTATACTACTAATTAATTAATTAACAGAGCTACAAAATAAAATACATAAAACAATTAATCAATTGAAACCTCCAGCATTCATAATCATCACAATGATGACAAGAATCAGAGCAGAGGTAGCAGCAGCCTTCATTTTGGGGATCATCATCATCATCATAATAATTTTCTTTCTTTCTCTCTAAAAAGTACTTAGTAATAATAATAAGTGATCCTCAATCGTTTTATTTATAGAATAGAGAACAAGAGGCAACCCACAAAGTCATTAGTCACATGTATTCTTAATTCCCATTTTAAGAACAGAACGTGTTCTATGTACTTTCTTCACCAAATGTCATTTTAAGAAATTTAATTACTTTTTTTTTTTTTAAAAAACTATTAACCCTATCAATTAAAGTAGTATCTTAAATTTCATTATACTTTATATCATTTTATAATTTTTAAATCACTATAGTTAGGAGTATTTCAGTTGAACTCAAGTATAATCTTAAAGTTAATAGTATTTCAATTGAATCGGAATATAATTCTTAATCAAATACTTGATTTAATAGTGCTTCAATCGAACCAAAGTATAATCTTAAATGTCAGGATATAACACTCCGTCAAGTTTATAATTAATAGTGTTTCAGTTGAATCCGAGTATAATTTAGATCAAATTATACATTTTTTTCTGTTGTGACAGTTTCATAGGTTGGCTTTTGAGGGTTTTGACACTGCGAGGTTTTTTGTGGCATTTTGATTTTTCACTTTTCAAGACCTAAACTGGTGAGATTTTGAAGCCAAACACTTTTATTTTTTTTTTCTCTGAGAGCATTCCAGCATATGTTACTTCTTCAGAACTTGCGCTTGTTCTTAATAGTTTTACTTGTAATTTATACACACATTGAGGCAAGTTGTTTGGAACCTTGGGCCTTTCATTGATCACCCTTTGAATAATTATTATCCTTTGTTAAACCCTTTTGAGCTTGATACCCTTTTCTTGTGTTATTGAACCACATTACAAGCCAAAGACCGAAAAAAAAATGATGAAAAAAAAAACTACCTTACTTGGAGTTAGGTAGGAATTTATGTCTTGGCAAATTTTTAAGTTTGGGGTTGCTCATGGGATAGCAACATTTAAGTTTGGGGTGACTATTGAAAAGGAAGAGAATTGTTGAAAAAAAAATAAAAGAAAAAAAAAAGATGAAAAAAAAATAGAAAAAAAAAATATGCATTTAAATTTTTGTGCTGAAGTTGTGAATAAACAACAATTCTCTGTGCTCTCATGCTTTATATGATTAAAACTTATGTGAATGGTAACAGTGGATACATTGAGATAGTCCTTCTAACTTCAAGTCTTTAGCCTACTATCCAAAAATATCCCACCTTAACCCAAGCCCCGTTATAACCTTAAAGACCTCTAAAAATGTGTATATGATTGCATTGTAATTTCTGTATAAAACTTGTTTAAGCCTATGGTAGAATGATGTATGCTGTGGAATTTGAGAGATACCCTATATAAACACTTGAGAGTGGTGAGAGTGTGAAAAGAAAGGTTGGAATTGAGAAGTGTCTATCGAAAATCTTGTGAACCTTGCCTTATTGGACCAACATAAGGGAGGTTCCGCCTCCCACTCGTAAAAAACATGGTTTCATTTTGAACCGAAATACAAGCAAATATTAAGTTAAATAGTTAATTTTATCTTTTTAAATTTTACTTTATTTATATAATTTTGAACAAAAGGGAATATTTCTTGATGTGTTGTAGTTTCTGGTTTTGAGGGGCCAGTAGTAGTAGTAAGTATAGAGACATGTGGTAACATAGGGATAAGATTAAGCAAAGTAAATAAATATATTCAACTTTAATTTCTAGAGGTTGGTTGATGTTGAAATTCAACGCATTTTTTTTTATATATAGCCACAAAGATCACCTAATTTTATTTCATTACTTTTATAGCATTTCTTCTTCTTTTATCTAATATTTTTCAAGTGGATGAATCTTCAAATATATATTGTCATTTAGGAAAACTTTGAGATTGTATAGTATTCTTAATATAAATTTAAAAATTAAACTTTTAGATACTTTTCTTTTTCTTTTCACCATCAGTTTAATTTGGTTTATATTATAATTCTGAAATCAAATGATTCCAATTCATCTCAATCACAATTACAGGTGATTGATCTATTAAACTTCTAAAGACTTTTAATTCTGACATCTAATATAGTTGAATCACTAATATGTCTTGATTTATAATTAATTAAAATGTCCTGATTTATAGTTAAATTGAAGTTGGTGAATTGCATAATTTTTCAAAAGCTATCTTAAAAATAATTTACTATTGTTCATTTTTAACCCATCTATAAAAATAACATTTGTCATTCTATTTACAATTTGTCAGTCTAATTTTTTTTATCCATTTCACTCATTTTTGGTGTCAGAGTTACCACTTTTTTTTAACAATAACTTAATTTCTTCAAAAGAATATAAACTTCGTTAATATTTGGACTACTAGTATTATATAAATAATTAATAAACGAAAATTCTTTATTTTTTAGAAAATTAATTCTTTTGAAAATTAATTTTTTAAAACACACGAATTAATAATTATGTTATTTATTCTTTTGGTAATTATTCTTTTTTTTTTTAAAATTAAATTTGATAATCTTAATAATATACGTTTGAGACAAATTTCTCAAAGACTCATTTATTGTTTATATCCACATGGTACACATCTCTAAACTTCATATTATTTTGCTATTTTTCATTTAATGATTCTTCAAAAGTACACATGAGCATTCCTTATTTTTATTTCACTTAAAAATATCACACGGTTTTTACATTTGATGATAAGAATATTATCTCATTCAATGCACCATGGAAAATTGAGATTTTATATTAAGGTTAATTTTTCTCTCTATCTCTCACCCTCCCTATTATTCTCTCTCAACATTTCAATTAATTTCTATTTGTAGCTAGGTCTATTTTGAACTAGTTAAATTATTCATTCAATTGTGTGTCTCATTTATTCCCACAAAGTCATTAGTCACATGTATTCCTAATTCCCATTTTAAGAACAAGAGGTGTTCTACTTTCTTTCTTCACCAAATGTCATTTTAAAAAATTTAATTACTTTCTTTTTTTTAAAGAAAACTATTAAGCCTATTAATTAAAGTATAATCTTAAATTTCATTATATACTTTATATTATTTTATAATTTTTAAATCACTATAGTTAGGAGTATTTCAGTTGAACTCAAGTATAATCATTAGTCAAAAACTATGAGTATTTCAGTTAAACTTTAGTATAATCTTCAGTTAAAGTTAATAGTATTTCAATTGAATCGGAATATAATTCTTAATCAAATACTTGATTTAGAGAGCAGCTTTGCTCCATTTCACAAGGCTCCTTTTACTCCTTTTTCATTTTATGGATTAAAGACATGTGGCAGCAAAATATCTAATGGCTAGAATTTAAAAATTATAATTAACTAATTAAAAATTAAAAACAGAACAAAAAATGTTAGCCACAATGACGGTGGTTTTCCTTCATTCTTCTCCACACATACACACCGCCTCGCCGTGATATTGCCGCCGTCCTCGTCCTCACCATCTCTCCACCAACACAAACTAAGTTTGAATCAACTCTATAGAATCACCACAACCCAGAACAAATTCCACACCTCAATGCAATAATAATAACATCGATCATAGTGTTACTCTTAATAATAACCTTGAATAAAGTTCAGCTCATATTTCTATCTTTTATAGTCTCTGGTTCAAGTCAGATCTGTACTTAAATTTCTTAGAATTTCTCGTTGACGACCTCAGATCTATCATAGTTGTTATAAATTTCTTAGACGCATAAGGTTATGTGTTTCTTTCCGAAAAGTTTTTTAGACTCGATTTGGAAGAGGACAACAGCGAAAACGGCGACGAGCTGTGATGGCCGGAAATTGCGGCAGCGGCGGTGGGGAGACGAAGAGGAAGAGAAGATTGATGTGAGGAAGATGAAAAATTGCAGTGAAACAAGGCGCCTCCTTTCTTTCTTTCTTGTTTTCTTTTTTAATATTAAAACAAATATTTTATTTCTCCCACAGTTTGATTAATATTGGCCACATGTTATTCATCTACACACTTAACCTTGAATAAATGGAGCTATGGGAACTGGAGCATAGCCGCGTTCCTTGATTTAACAGTGCTTCAATCGAACCAGAGTATAATCTTAAATGTCAGGATATAACACTCCGTCAAAGTTTATAATTAATAGTGTTTCAAATACTTGATTTAATAGTGCTTCAATCGAACCAAAGTATAATCTTGAATCCGAGTATAATTTAGATCAAATTATACATTATTTTTAAATTTTACTTTATTTATATAATTTTTACCTCATTAACTTCAATCAAATTACTACCCTCATTAAAAGACTAATATGACTAAGGTTAACATGGCTTCATTTTGAACCGAAATACAATCCTCAGGAAAATATTAAGTTAAATAGTTAATTTTATCTTTTTAAATTTTATTTTATTTATATAATTTTTAAGGATTAATGCATTTTCTCTACAAACTAGCACATGCATGCACTAACTATGACGATGGATCCTCAAAAAAGAAAAAAGAAAATAAACTCTACGATGGTACCAGCCATTTTTGTTCTAAGAGAATACTATAATCTTAAATGTCAGGATATAACACTCCGTCAAATTTATAATTAATAGTGTTTCAATTGAATCCGAGTATAATTTAGATCAACTTATACATTTTTTTAAAATTTTACTTTATTTATATAATTTATAACTCATTAACTTCAATCAAATTATTACCCTCATTAAAAGACTAATAAGACTAAGATTTTTTTTTAATGACAAATAGATATATATATATATATATATATATATATATATAACGAGTAAAACACTAGTGGAAAAAAGCCTTTTTAGGTCGGTTCCTAACCACTTTTTAGGTCGGTTCCGTGCGTGGCTTAAGTTTTTCTGACATAACAAGTTTTGACTTGTTAGGACGGGTTGGACCTGACTTAATAAACTACATTTTAGGTCAGTTAAACTTTATGCGTCTTAAGAAGTCCATGTTTTAACAAGCACTTATGTCACGTCTAGCCGACTTAAGAATGTTGCTTTTTAAGTCAGCTATTAGTAACCGACCTAAGAAGTTTTCTTTTTCATTTTTTTTTGCAGGCTTTTTTCTATCGTAGCATTTTTTTTTCTTGCACAATATAAATAAATATATATACACTGCAACATAAATTTATCAAAAGAAGTTTTCAGCAACATCATATTATATTCCATTATCATATCTCAAAATAAAACCGTAGAAGTAACAATATTGTCAGATCAAATTAAAAATCATTGTCATTAAAATAAGTACACAACCACAACACTACTAGGCAAGACCAATTGCACTAAAATGAAAACTCAACAAAGATAACTAGTCTTATCAGGAAGCAGCCCCTAGATAAATGAGGAACAAACACACACAAAGCAAATCAAGAACAATTTACATCAGCCCCATATGCTTCCCATTACAAAGGAGACAAGCACGAACACCACCCAGTTGCCAACTCATTGCACAGAGCTGTAGAAGAGCCTTGCAGAAAACCATACATGAAGTGCACTGCCTCATAGAAGCAATCCAGCGACAAACACTCCGATACTAATAAAGATTTGGGATCTCGCGTATTGTCACAAACAACGTCTCAGGCCTTGGAAATTATAAAACTTCCAAACCGGGACAACCAGACAGATACATTATGAGATACGACCAAAAACAAAATATAGAACGAAGCATTTGCGCCTCAAATATCCGCCACCACAGCGCGCCAAACCTGCATTTTATCAAACTACAAAACAGAAACCATGACAGAACAACAGAGAAAAACACAGATCCAAAAAATGCCGGTCTAACAAAGTGATCATTCTAAGTTTGCTCCAATATAATTATGTTACCATCTAGAAAGGAAGCATTCAAGTGTTTCTAATATCAAGTAACTTTTTACCTCATTGTTTATCAAATAACGATACTCATAGCCACACTCTTGGTCTGGGCCTTTCTACAAAACAAATCTCAGCCATGTTGATTGATAATAAAGTATCAAATGATTCCTATTAAAGTGACTCGTACATCATGACAGCCTATTGAATTATATTGTGATAAGACTTAATAAATGTAAAGATATTTTTCCAAACCTACATGAATTTTAATTCTAAGAGCATTTGATTAATAAAAGTAAAAAATTGTCGAAATTTACATCATACTCTTCAGCAGCTGTCTGCAACATTCCATATGTAATAAGATGGGCATCTAACATAATTGTTCCTAGGTTATTTGAATTATTATTCCACACACCAAATTTCAAAATCTTAGAATTGGATCAAAAGTATCAAATAACAAGTATAGTTTAATACTTTAATTAATTTCTATTCTATTCAAAGTCACAAATTCCCTTTCATAAACGTTGACTACTAATGCCACCAATCATCACCCAAACAACAACACAACCAAACCTAAATTCTATTATATACAAACTCACAGATTTATTTTTCCAAATTCAAACACAAAATCATCAAAATAAAAGTCTATCAACTACTACATCACCATTGCTTTTGTCAAGTGTTTTCCTACCAAAACAACCAGCACATAGAAAGTAATGAATCATCAATTAGTGTAATTTCTACAATTTATAGTGAAACAGAAAACCCTAGAGGTGAAAAATCAAGAGAAAATAAGAAAAAAGGTCTTAGTTGCTATCAGTTCATTCAAACAATACATCCAAAATAAAAGCAAAATTGAAACTCTCATAATCTTAATTGGACGATAAAATAAAAGCCTAAATAATCAAATTTAAAAATTACTGAAGAAGAAAGGTACCGTGTCAAAATCGTCTCTGAAGTCGGAGTCGTAAGAATTGGAATCAGAGGTATAGTGAGGAACATTGTCGAAGTTTGAAGCAATCGTCGTTAAAGAAGAAAAGTGGCTTTGATAGGGTTTCAAGTTTGCAGTGAAAGGGAACGGATTTTCATCATGATCATACACGAACTCCGGAATCTCCACTTCATTCCTCCTCACGTTTCCCTAGATAACCAATCCTGCTCACATACCTTAGCTTCCCGTACAACCTACCACACCCAATCAAAACCCAACAACAAAAAACTCCAATTAATAAACAAAATAACCAAAATTATAATAATGAAATTTAGGGTTAAATTCAGTTTACTGAAAAAAAATTAGTAATTAATTTAATGAGATTAAGAATTTTCTTACCCGGCGTTGAAGAGAAAACGGCCAAAAGTAGCGAGAAAAAGACGAGCCTGTAAACCAGGATGAATAAAATAAAACGCTTCTAAATTCTCTTTCACGTTAGCCGGAATCGCATCGTAGATCGATCGGAGAGATGAAATTCCGGCAAAATTCTCGCTCCTCTGAACACCGATATGAACATACAACACCGTGAATTTCTTCTTCCCTAATTTCGGGAAAATCCTCTCTTCCAAATACTTCTTCAGAACATCAACGCTAACCAATCGTGCTAAATCACAACAAAATCAACAACAACAAAAATTTCAATACCAAAAAAAAAAAATCGGAAAAGAAAATAAGTTTTCATGAAAAACAGAGAGATTTTTTATTTTTACCAGGGAAGAATTTTTCGATAATGCGGAGGATCTTACGGCCATGTTTGTCTCTGCCTTTGATCTTACGGAACACCAATTTAAGGCTCGATTGCAGAGAAAGAATCGATTGTTTGCAGAGAAAGAATCGATTGTTTGCAGAGAAAGAAGAAGATCGTGTTCTCTCGTTGTGAAGAAGTTCAATGCAGTGAAGAAGAAGAGTCGTATGAAAAGATTAGGATTTTTTTTTAGATATTTATTAAAGATTAAGATTAGGACATCTTAATAAACCCTCATCCAAATATTTTTTCTGCTCACACGCAAATTTCATGAACTCTTCGACACCTTTTAAAAACTCAGTTGTATGTCCTCTCCGGCCAGGGTGAAGCCTATTATACATCCATCTTCGATGCGCAGGAACTTCCATCTCCAAAAATGTTATGCTATTCTAGATATGAAGTTTTATTTCATTACCAAAAAATTATGTGTGCTACTCTATGCTAATCTAAATATTTAAAGCAAGACAAAACACTAAATTTCAACAATTTCCACAAACATGTCAAGCTCCTATTTATACAATCAAGCATTTCTGCTTCAGTCCTATTTATACATTTATGCTTTTTAACCAATTCGAATTTCAGCACTAGACCCACTATCCAATTGCAGCACTCATTAACAATCAAGCATAAATTTAACCAATTCCCACTAAAAAACTAGCTACTACCTCTGTCCCATTATATTAGAACTAGTCAACTATTTCACGGGAATTAAGAAAGGAATTTTATCTAATTAAAAATAATATTTTTATTCTTAATTTATTCTATTGTTCCATTTTTACCCCTATACTCATGGTGTGGTTTTAATGTTGATGAGTCATTAATTTATAGTGGAAAAGAAAAAAAAACGTTATGTATTCTACTAACACTAGGTAGTAGCATTGGGAAAAGGTTTACACGAGAAGTAACATTGGAAAGGTGAGAGGGAAACCAATTTCATTGGTGGACAAAGGTGAGAGAAAGAAATATCAGTAACAAAAAAGTGAATCCTACAACCTACAAGTTACTACTTTTAACCATCAATTAGGGGTATTTTGGTCCGAAAATAATTAATGCAAAAGACAATTTAGAAAGAGGTCTTATATTATGGGACAAGTAAAATTTTCAAAAGGTTCTAATATATTGGGACGGAGGTAGTACTATGTACCTGGCTTATGATTCAGTTCCGTACCTAGCTTATGACAAAGCTGCACAACCTCCACAATAGTCTTCACAACAGCAGCCGCAACACGCTCCGTATAATGACCTGTAACACTGCAGATACATTCAACCATGACATATATAATTCTCTGCCATATAGCAGACAACAATAGCTACAGGACAATCACATCTTAGTTACAGGATAATACTTAACAACTACAAGACCATGACATATATAATTCTAAAGCTAGTAACAAGTTATAAGGCACAAAATGCACTACTAGTTACTAGATAATACTTAACAACTACAGCACCAACAACCACATCCAATATCCTAAGTTAAATTGAAAGTGAGATTTAAGG
This sequence comes from Trifolium repens, assembly GCA_030408175.1. Taxonomy (NCBI): domain Eukaryota; kingdom Viridiplantae; phylum Streptophyta; class Magnoliopsida; order Fabales; family Fabaceae; genus Trifolium; species Trifolium repens. The sequence continues at coordinate 24,280,388 of CP125850.1, forward strand.
TTAAGGTTTAGAATATAAGCTATTACTGATGTAGCTCTTTTATGAATATGCTTTCATGAAAATACTATTAGTTCATGAAATAAGGTTGAAAGTGAAAACTAGAAGAAGAATAAACCATATAAGATGGATGCAATAGTTCACATAAACACTTGAACATGAAAAGCATCATCACATATTGGACTTAGATAAGGGTAAAATACTGCTATTATCATTCAACAACACAATTACACAATCCATTTAAAAAATCAATTCAATATCAACAGGGTAAAAACACCAAGTCTTTGAAATGTTAAGCAAACACATTATGATATGAAAACAAACACAAATCATATAACTCAAAAAGAGCTTCTTCAAACATTATGATATGAAACGCAAAAAACCCTAATAAATTCATATATATGTTTGGGAATGCATCAAATGCATCTCATGCAATACAACATGTAAAAAAAGCAAATAGATGATAAAAACAAGCACAGTATCGTCGGAAAAGAGTTGCAATTTACTAAGAAAAAGTAGAAACCCTAGAATGGAAAAAACCCTTACACCATTTTAAGAACGGCTAGAAGAGGAATTGAAAAGCTAATCGGAGATTATTACCGTTGAGTGAGATTGAGAGTGAGATTGAGAGTGAGATTTGAGAGTGAAGAAGAAGAAGTTCAATGCAGTGAAGAAGAAGAGTCGTATGAGAAGATTTTAGGTACTGTATTTGTTAAATTTAATTTTGTTGGTCGATGAAAAGATTAGGATTTTTTTAGAAGCAAAAAGATTAGATTTTTCTTAAAATAAAAAAAAAGAAATTAGGATTTTTTTTTGTATATTAAGGTAGTGGGTTCGACTTCCGTATGCCACACATTATAATTTAATTTGTAAAAAATAAATTATACTTTTTAGGTCAGATAAATAAAATCTGACTTAACAAAAATATTTCTTAAGTCAGTTAAGTGATGTGTGACTTAATAAAAAGGGTTTCTTAAGTCAGTTGAGTGGTGTCTGACTTAATAGAAACGTTAGAAATTTCATTTAACTTCACAAAAAGATTTTTTAAGTCGGTTGAAAAAGAAACCGTCTTAACAAAGTTAATCTTATTTACGGAATTGCCACCTTGCATTTTGTTAAGTCAAGTGGCAATAGTAACCGACTTAAAAAAGTTTCTATAAAGGTATTTTTGTACTAGTGAAAAGTCAGATTACAAAGCAGGAGTATCAGAAATACTCACAAACAAAATATACAAAAAAATCACCAAAAACAAACTCTGAAAAGTAACAAAACACCAAAGCAACTGAAAGCAGCCACCAAAAAAAAATAGAGGAAAATAAAGCCAAACTACGAGCGGGCACCCCAAGAGATACCACTCAACAGGAACCAGATAAGTCCATGCATCATATCTGAAGTTGTTACACCCCGATTTTCAAAGACTAAAAAGGGCTATTATTTTTTTTTTTAAAAACAAAACAGAGCGCGCATACAAACTGTGAGAGCCGGCATTAAACATACAAAAGAACTCATTACCATAAGGTGCTTCGAAAAGCAAAGTGTGTTCCTGAATAATTACAGTCCAAGTCTAAGTATTCATATTACTCCAAGCACTACAACCCGAAACAAACCAAGATAGAAACCTATGTCTAACCCTAAAGGCTCGATGTACAACCACACCGGCACAGAGTCTAATTCTAAACTATAGCTCCGGCACGAGTTCACAGGGCCCTGAGCAGCCGCCGCCCTCGCGACCTACAGCATCATCTGGGGTGGGAGGAGCCCGCAAATGAAATGTTGCAAGGGTCACCACACATAACACAACAGCAAATAGCATATATATATATATATAAAAGCGAATAAACACTTAGCAGTTTATATACTTGCACACAGTAACGAAATGCACACCAGCCTATCAATGCAGACTCTAAATGATTGTGATCACCCTACCCGAGTCTTTTTCACATGCATGAATTATTCCGGAATAAACCTCTGCAGAAGGTCGTAGGCACAGGTGGGATAACACCTTCTACTAGTGGTGGAATAACACCAGGTAGAGTCTCTCCGACAATACCAAAACAATCACGGTGGGATAACACCGGGCGAGTCACACGGACAACACCAACTCAAAAAGGAGGACACCAATCACTGGCCGTCGCACCCCGTGGTCCATTCCCGATAACCACTTACTATGAATGCATGAGCATACGATTCCCCATATATGCTAATGCAACAAATACATACCTCTCAAGCGTATGTAAACCAATCACAATATGTACATATATTCTCAAAATCATATGCACGCCAATCACATGTTCATACATATATTCTCACAATCATATGTACATCAATCACATGTTCATACATATATTCTCACAATCATATGTACATCAATCACAACAATCATACATAGAATCTCAATCATATGTAAACAACGCATGTATTATAAACATTTTCTCATCCCGAGAATACATCACACATACATGTCAAGCACTCAAACCACACCACAAACAAAGCATACACACATGCTATTACGGAATTAAGACAAAAAGAAAGGTGCCCTTACCTCGGCAAGCTTCCGTTACCCTTTTTCGCGAAATTCTACAATTCACGCTACCTAAAATATATGTAGCGTAACATCAATAAAATATTCCTCGATTATCCTATCGAAACGAAACTTGTTCTCAAAGCTCCAGAGGGGTCTAAAGTACTTCCTAAAGCTATCCCTCAATGATTTCAGGTTATCCTCACAGTGTTTAAAAATTCCCGAAGTTAATTGTACTATTTTTATAACACGAAAATCATTTTGTTTTCAAAACATAAACTAAAACCATTTCGGATTTTCCACTTCAAGAACTTGTTTCACACAATTGTGGACTTAGAAAAATTTTGGAATTTCTCCTTCACCACTAAACAAGGCCACGGCCAAGATTTTGAAAAACACACTACCACACAAAATTTTTCACTTCTAAATGCATGGTAATATCCCATAATACCTAACTAGTACTTATCAAAACGATTTAGAAATTATAGAGTCGAATTGCAGATTTCGAGAAATCTCAATTAAGGTTTTTCTTAAGGCAAGTGATCATTTTCTTTTCAAAACATCCCATAACCAATCAAACAATTACACAATGATCATGGGAAGCTATTTGCCTCTAAACAATTTTCGAAATTCGATTCCTCGAACCCTATATGGTGCCACGGCCATTTGAGGCAAAAGGGCAACCCTACACATTTTTTCATTTGAAACCCTAGCCCATTTTCATTAGTTGGTAACGATATTCGATCGTGTACCCGACTCCTTTTGAAACTCGAAATAAACTTTTTTCTAAAATATGTTCTTCGAGTCGCTCAAGAACACGAGAATAATTTTTTTCTTATTTTTCAAAACAAATTTCATAATCACCAATCCATTTTGTCAAAAAGCTCAAAACTAACTTCAAAACCAAAATCATACAACACAATCCAAGTTTATGATCTTTTTCAAAATTTTCTTAAAACCCTTAACCAACAATTTTGTGAAAACAAGATTTAACCATGGGAATCAACTCATACTTCACTCAAGTGTACTAATTAACTCTCATGAACACTCCTAAGAACCAACAACTTAATTAATTTCAAAACTCTAAGAATTTCTCTCAAAAACATAATCATAAAAACTTGAAATCCAAGAGGCTCATGGAAGGACAAGGAAGAGAAGAGGTTAGTTACCTTAAGTGGAAGAAGTTCTTGCAATTTCCTATGATCCAACAAGTCCAAAATCCAAGCAACTGGTGAAGGAATGGAATTTTGCTCAAGGTTGGAAGAGAGAAAGAAGGCCACGGCCAAGAGAATAAGAATGAAAGTCTTTGGTGAATTTTCTTAAGTCCACAAGTGACCAAAAGTCTTACTAATGAAATGGTCTTGCCAACTCATGGCCATTGGATCAAAAGGCAAAGTCTCTAGGCCAATCCTAGCCCTTGGATCAAGTCTTGGTCACAAAGCAATTCAAAATAAATATCTAGATATTTTCTTCCTCGTGCCTCACAGCTCTCGTGCCCGCTCTCGGCGAGTCGTACTTCGCTAACGGTCTAACTTGCGAACAATAGAAAATTTACGAGATAAAAGTTCATCGTAAACCATTTCTAAAAACTATCGCTAAACTTTATTCTCCGACTGTAATTTATTTCCTTAGCTCCCAAAAATATTCTGAGACTAGATTCTAACTCGCGCCGATATATAAAGTCTCCAATTAAAATTCGACGGAAAACAGAAGCCGTAAAATTTTAAGCAGCGGGTACAGTTTTCTACTCGTTTTTCCAAAAAACGAGGAAAGTCAAAACTCGAAATTCTGAAGAGAAAGGAACGTTCTCATACATAAAAGAGGACTACGACCCAAAAGTCTGTGCCTTTCCAGCGCACGAGCAGAAAACAGGCTCCATTTCAGCAAAAATTCCATTAATGCGACGATACTCACAAAGCCGCTCCACCAAAAACCCTAAAAACTTGGCCGACACTAAAGTTCCTTAGAAAATTGTACAGTGTGATTCTGGGTCTTACAGAAGTGGAAGAAATAGTCACAAGAAAGGGGGGTTTGAATTGTGACCCTTTTAAAATTTAATTACTTTCTTCACCAAATGTCATTTTAAGAAATTTAATTACTTTTTTTATTTATTTTTTTAAAACTATCAAGCCTATCAATTAAAGTAGTATCTTAAATTTCATTATACTTTATATCATTTTATAATTTTTAAATCACTATAGTTAGGAGTATTTCAGTTGAACTCAAGTACAATCGTTAGTCAAAAACTACTAGTATTTCAGTTAAACTTTAGTATAATCTTCAGTTAAAGTTAATAGTGTTTCAATTGAATCAGAATATAATTCTTAATCAAATACTTGATTTAATAGTGCTTCAATCGAACCAAAGTATAATCTTAAATGTCATGATATAACATTCCGTCAAGTTTATAATTAATAGTGTTTCAGTTGAATCCGAGCATAATTTAGATCAAATTATACATTTTTTTTTTAAAATTTTTTACTTTATTTATATATTTTTTAACTCATTAACTTCAATCAAATTATTACCCTCATTAAAAGACTAATAAGACTAAGGTTTTTTTTTAATGACAAATATATATATATATATATATAACGAGTAAAAAGTCAGATTATAAAGTAGGAGTATCAGAAATACTCACAAACAAAATATACAAAAAAATCACCAAAAACAAACTCCAAAAAGTAGTGCTAACACAAAAGCCATTGAGACATGTGGTAACATAAGGATAAGAAAAAGAAATAAATATATCAACCTCAAACAACTCAAAAGTAGTATAGTAGTATAGTAGTGAGCTCCAAGAAATGGAGCAAAGCCGGACTCAGTAGTATAGTAGTAAGTAGCTGGTTTGTTTTGGTAACATAGTAGTAAGTATAAAGACATGTGGTAACATAGGGATAAGAGTAAGCAAAGTAAATAAATATATTTCATTACCTTTATAGTATTTCTTCTTCTTTTATCTAATCTTTTTTAAGTGGAGGAATCTTCAGATATATATTATAATTTAGAAAAACTTTGAGATTGTATAGTATTTGTAATATAAATTTAAAAATTGAACTTTTAGATTCTTTTCTTTTTCTTTTCACCATCGGTTTAATTTGGCTTATAGTATAATTCTGAAATTAAATTATTCCAATTCATCTCAATCACAATTGCATGTGATTGATCTATAAAACTTCTAAAGACTTTTAATTCTGACACCTAATATATTTGAATCACTAATATGTCTTGATTTATAATTAATTAAAATATCCTGATTTATAGTTAAATTGAAGTTGGTGAATTGCATAATTTTTCAAAAGCTATCTTAAAAATAATTTACTATTGTTCATTTTTAACCCATCTATAAAAATAACATTTGCCATTCTATTTACAATTTGTCAGTTCAACCTTTTTTATCCATTTCACTCATTTTTGGTGTCAGAGTTACCACTTTTTATAACAACAATAGTTGCAATATTTAGGTCAAAAAACACTCGTGAGGACCAAAATTTTAATATGAAAATTGAGATATCAAATGTTCGATTTTAAAAACATACAAGCTTATGTTCAAATTAAGATATGTCATATTAAGTACATATTAAGGAATTTAAAAGTAAAAATATTATTTTAATTTTCACAATTTTCAAAATTAATTATTTTTTCTCACTTAATAAAAAATGTCTTCAGTAATTCAATTCTCAATATGACGTCTAACATGTATCTAATTTAAAAATGAGCCTACTTTAACTAGTTTTCTATTTTTTATTATCAAAAAAATTTCATTTTTTTTACTTTGAACGGTAATATGTGAAACTTTAGATCATTTTTGAGATGTTCACATTGAACACACCTCTTCAATTTTTTTCCCTTCTTTTTACTTGAGGTATGAACAAAGCTCTAAAATTGTAGACAAAACATAAATTGGAATAAAGATAAATTGAAATATCGACAAAATAGTTACTTGAAATATGAACCCTCTTCAACTTATTTTTTGTTTGGATTAGTTTATTTTTGAGCTAGCTTATGCAATATAAATTAGATTTTATGCTATTTTATAAGTTCACACTAGTGAAAATTATATTTTTATAAGCTATTTTATCATAATCTATTTTGACAAACTTATAATAATATAAAAAAATTTGCATATATTGTTTGCATAAACTCAAAAATAAGCTAATCCAAACATGTCCTAAATACTAATTAACTACTATTTACTTTATTGGCCAGATCAGAAAATTTATTTATGTAAATAATTAAGACATTAACCAAATATTCTCATAAAAATGGAATCAATTGATTATTTTGTGAAGCATGAGTAATTGATTCCATTTTTATCAATTACTCATGCTTTTAAAGTAATTCCATACCCAATTACGTATGTTTCACGAAATAATCAATTTATAAAAATAGTGGTGTAAAATTATGAATCAATAAATATAGAGTATAAAACTGCATTTAAGCCTTATTTAAAAAATTCAGTCATAAAAAAATATTTAAAAATAATAATTATATTCACATTATATGTGATGAAATGATAACTAAATTAATTTTTTTTGACGAACTAAATTAACTTTTTTAAGAAATTAATTTCATGTCTTATTTACTTGGAAATAAAAAATAACTTAATTTCTTCAAAAGAATATAAACTTCGTTAATATATGGACTACTAGTATTATATAAATAATTAATAAACGAAAATTCTTTATTTTTTAGAAAATTAATTCTTTTGAAAATAAATTTTTTAAAACACACCAATTAATAATTATGTTATTTATTCTTTTGGTAATTATTCATTTAATAATTCTTCAAAAGTACACATGAGCATTCCTTATTTTTATTTCACTTAAAAATATCACACGGTTTTTACATTTGATGATAGGAATATTATCTCATTCAATGCACCATGGAAAATTGAGATTTTATATTAAGGTTAATTTTTCTCTCTCTCTCTCTCTCACCCTCCCTATTAGTCTCTCTCAACATTTCAATTAATTTCTATTTGTAGCTAGGTCTATTTTGAACTAGTTAAATTATTCATTTAATTGTGTGTGTCATTTATTCCCACAAAGTCATTAGTCACATGTATTCCTAATTCCCATTTTAAGAACAAGACGTGTTCTACTTTCTTTCTTCACCAAATGTCATTTTAAGAAATTTAATTACTTTCTTTTTTTAAAAAAAACTATTAAGCCTATCAATTAAAGTATAATCTTAAATTTCATTATATACTTTATATTATTTTATAATTTTTATATCACAATAGTTAGGAGTATTTCAGTTGAACTCAAGTATAATCGTTAGTCAAAAACTACGAGTATTTCAGTTAAACTTTAGTATAATCTTCAGTTAAAGTTAATAGTGTTTCAATTGAATCGGAATATAATTCTTAATAAAATACTTGATTTAATAGTGCTTCAATCGAACCAAAGTATAATCTTAAATGTCAGGATATAACACTCCGTCAAAGTTTATAATTAATAGTGTTTCAGTTGAATCCGAGTATAATTTATATCAAATTATACATTATTTTTAAATTTTACTTTATTTATATAATTCTTACCTCATTAACTTCAATCAAATTACTACCCTCATTAAAAGACTAATAAGACTAAGGTTAACATGGCTTCATTTTGAACCGAAATACAATCCTTAGGCAAATATTAAGTTAAAATATTTTATTTTTCACATGGCTTCACTTTCTTTCTAAAACATTTTCACATGTTGTAACAAGTGTATAAAGTGAGTTAATTTTTTATATTGTTTAAAAAAATTGAGGTTGGGTACTTTTTAAGTAAGATGAGTCATAACTCAAATATTTCACAGCCCGAGATAAGTATTAGCTGCCAACATGTAAAAAAAGAGCTTGTGTGCATCTTGAATCACATTTTGGTTCATTTGACTTCTTACATTACCTACTGGTACCTGGTTGAGTCTTACAATTCTTATGAACTTACCAATTATCTTTAAAATCCATTACAATCTTGTGTTAAGAATCTTAATTCTAAAAACTATTTTTTAAAAAAATCTTTTAAAATCTCACAAAATTAATATAATCTCATAAAATCTTCTAAAATATGCATTATAAGAAAAGTATGTTACAAAGTATTTTACTCCTCCCCATTTTATTTTTCACTTTCTTTCTAAAATATTTTCACATGTTGTAACAAGTGTATAAAGTGAGTTAAATTTTATATTGCTTAGAAAAATTGAGGTTGGGTATTTTTTTTTATGTAAGATGACGCATAACTCAAATATTTTAAAATTTAATTTGGTTAATATGTATTGTCTAATTCATTTGTATGATTGTTCTTAAATTCAATGTGATTAATAATCTCCCTAATTCTCCTCCTGACCGAAAAATTGTTACAAATAAATAATTGAAGTTAAATTACTCACATTTAACTACATTTGTATTTTTAACTTAGTTTATATATCAAAATGTAGACGGATGGATTTTAATCTAGAGTCCAAGTTAAAGTGGAGAATCTCATACTCAAACTCAGACTCATGTAAGTATCTCGCTACCAACTAATTTGTACTATGCGATTCAAAAACTAATTTGTACTATGAGCCAAATATAAGTGTCTTTCACCTCACATAGTATGAATTTATCATGTTCTCATTATCGAACTAACGCTCGATTAATGTTCAACTTTTTTTGTTAAATAGTTAGGTGATTAAACGACACGCACAAAAAAGAAGTAAAGTCTTCAATTCGAACTTATGTTCTACATAACAATATTTCTAACAACTATTAAGTGGACTACATATGAAAGACATTAATGTTCTAATGACTAATAAAACTAAAGGTAATAGTGCTTCATTTTAGCCCGATATACAATTATTAGTGTCAAATACTAAATTAAATAGTGTTTCAACTGAACCGAGTATAATCTTCTTAAATCAAATTTTATTAAAACAAAAGGGGACATTTCTTGACGTGTTGTAGTTTATGGTTTTAAGGGACCAATAATAGTAGTAGTAAAGGGTTGGGAATAGGCTAGGCCGAGGTAGGTTTTGCCAAGCCTGAGCCTGACCTGTGAAAAAATTGAAGGTCTGAGCCTGGCCTATGGCCTGTTATAGGCTTATTTTTTAGGCCTGAGCCTGACCTTTTTAAAGCCTGACATGGTCTATTTTTGAAAATTCAAAAAATATTGTGAAATCTTTAAAATCCATTACAATCTTGCGTTAAAAATCTTGATTGTAAAAACTATTTTTTAAAAATATCTTTTAAAATCTCACGAAATCAATATAATCTCATAAAATCTTTTAAAATATTCAATATTGGTTTTGTCAAAATAGTCTTTCAAGATTTCAATTCAATACACCCCCTAATTATAATTATTCTGTTAATTATTACTTAAGTCTTTAATTCCTTAGTATGTTACAATGTATCATATTTTTACAGCGCATATTATTAATTGTACAGCTATCAACGAAATAATGAGAATATAATTATTACAACATATGTTACAATAGGGTCATTAACTAGTGCCCCGTGGCACTAGTTAGCATTTTTCTTATTTTTTTTTTATACCTTTTAAACTGCCTTTTAAATTATGTTCCATTGCCAAAATTACCTTTTAAATTGTGTAAAAAAAAACCTTTTAAACCTTTCCAAAACCAGCCCCAAGTATTACCAAAAAAATCAATTTTCCTAATTTCTTCTTCTCATTATATCTCTCCCACATTGACACACACACGCGCACAAAAAACACGGTACCATGGTTATGTTTCAATACAAACCCAGAATCCTCTTTTCACCAATTTTGCCACTTTTATTCTTATTCTTCTTCTTGCTTATTATTTCCTTTGCTTCTAAAATCAAACATCATCGTGATAGTAATAATAATCTTCACCATGATGATGAACCCCTCACATATCTATGGCCACTCCCTTCCCAATTCAGTTCAGGAAATTACTCTCTCTCCATTGACCCTTCACTGACTGTTTCAGTCATTGGAAATTTTTCCAGTCTTAATTCTGCTTTTGAAAGATATAAAGAGATGATTTTTAAGCACACTGGTAAAGGGTTTGTTAGAAAGTTAAAAGAAAGGATTCGTTATCATATTGTTACTTTGAATATCATTGTACATTCAAATATTGATGAGGTGATTTTATTTGTTTTTCTTTTATGGGTTTTTGATTGGTGGAATTTTAGTTGACCATCCAATTTTGAACAACATATTTTGAACTACATTAATCATCGAATTTGTTGTCGAAATTGTGAATCGGGATTTTAATTTTTGTTTGCAGCTTAAACTTGGTGTGGATGAAAGTTATACTTTACAAATTTCTACAGCCAACGAGTCATCTGTTGCTGGGAATGTCACCATTGAGGTGTGTGTTATGTCTCACTCACTAGTCATTACAGTTTGTAGATTTTTTTTATATACGAGTAGTTGCATGTACACATCTACCAAAGTATTGGATTTTCAATGATGCATGCCTTTTACTTTGCACCTTTTCCGAAACACTAACTTCATCCGTCAATTTCCTTATGCTTCCAAGTTAACATGTATCTTATATATACCGGTTTTATGCTATTTTATAAGTTCAAACTAGTGAAAATTGTATTTTTATAAGTTATTTTATTATAAATTACTTTGAAAAACTTATAATAATACATACAAATTGCATAAATTGTTTGCATAACCTCAAAAATAAATTATTCCAAACAGGGCCTGAGTTGGCTTTGTTTATTACTTTTGGACTCAACAAATTTAAGTAAAATTGAACTCAATGTGTGGTTTTCTCATTCTAGATAGTTCTTATTTTGTGATTTTATTTATTGTAGGCAAATACTGTTTTTGGTGCGTTGCGTGGATTAGAGGTATGTATAGAATTTTCAACTCAATCATATATAATAATATTGTAAGAGGTTAGAATCTTGAATTGTTTTGTGGTTCTTATTATAAGATATATCAATTTATAATTTTCTATGTCACTTGTCTTTACTGTAAAAATTGTGCCTAAATTGAACTATTAATTGTTTTCTTTGCATGGTGCACCAGACATTCAGCCAACTTTGTTCTTTTGATTATACAACTAAAACAGTAAAAATACACAAGGCACCTTGGTCCATCCAAGACAAACCTAGATTTGCATACCGCGGTTTAATGTTAGGTGAGACAAAATAATATTTACAATGAAGAATGATATTACACTATATTATATATAGTCAAAGGATATTGATACATACATATGACTTTTTATATATTCATCCAATTTTTCAGATACATCGAGGCACTACTTACCAATCAATGTCATTAAGCAAGTTATTGAATCTATGTCCTATGCCAAACTTGTAAGATAAATTCCTTTCATTTTTTTTTAACACTTGGAAACCAAAGACATGTCACCTAACTAGCTGTTTTGTATCATGCTCATAGAATGTTCTACATTGGCACATCATAGATGAACAGTCCTTTCCTCTCGAGATACCTACATATCCAAATTTATGGAAAGGTTCATATACAACGTCGGAGCGTTACACGGTAGAGGATGCATATGAAATTGTCAAGTAAGACTCCTTATCCAAATCATCTTTCTTTCAAATTCTCCACCTTAAATAATAATATCTCCAACATGCTTCTAAATTATTAATTTAATAATAATAATAATAATATAATTTTTATTTATGTTTTATTCACAAAAATCATTAACACTAAATCATGATTAATTGGTTTAAAAAAATTGGTAATGATCCATCTCTAAAAATTATTAACAATTAATTGTAACTTTTTATTTTTGATTTTGAAATTGTTGTTTCTTTTTTTTTTAAAATGGTTATCCATTGGATTTTAAATTAATAATAATCAATGATCCATTTAATTAAATGGATGTATCCAATCCATTCCATCAACTAATTTTTTTACTTATGGTTGGATTGGATGGATAAATTAGTGAATGGATTAGATGGATAACGGATAATGTAAAGGTTGGCAGCGTAACCACAACTGCAATCACAATTTAGAACCATGATCCTAGCTAATATTGTAAATGCGTTGCTAACTTTTGTATGGTAACCAATTTTGAACTGGAAATTGTTAGCTGTAAAATTGTATTAACAAGTGAAGAGTTAGGGAAACAAATGCTTTATGTGTCATTACTTTCTAGTTACTACTACTAATTAACTTATTATTATCTTTAAATTCGCTTTATTTTTGTATCACTGACAAATTTTGTGATTTGTTTTCATGTTTCACCCACCAATACCATGTGGTGATCTAAAGCTTTGCCAAAATGAGAGGTGAGGTATTTTGAAGTTTCGGCTATGCTTCATATTTTTTGTTTCTATCTTTCATCTTCTTGATTGATATCATGCAAGAATAAAAGTAAATGTCATATATTTAAAATATCAACTTGCATATTTTATCACAGGCATAAATGTGATGGCAGAAATAGACGTCCCTGGGCATGCAGAGTCATGGTACGTACCTAAAACACACGTTTCATTGTTTTGTCTGGTGTTGGTGTCAGTGTGTGCCAGTGGTTCATATATAGTTTTTATTTTCTGTTCAGGGGTGCTGGATATCCTGACCTTTGGCCATCACCTTCCTGCCGGGAGCCACTAGATGTTTCAAACAACTATACTTTTCATGTCATTTCCAGTATTCTATCAGGTGAATTTTCTATATATATATAACAATTATTTATTAAATAGCCAAGCCACAACTAATTAACTATATTTTTTACAGATATGAGAAAGATTTTCCCGTTTGAGCTATTTCACCTGGGTGGCGATGAAGTTAATACAGGTTCCTTCTTGCAACTTGCCAAAGACTAATTTGATTTTAAGGATACTAATTAATGAGGATTTATGTTTTGTTTTGACAGATTGTTGGAGAAATACTCCTCATGTAAATGAATGGTACTGATATTATTATATTATTAACCTGTTATACTAATATATTACCTTCTACCATGTCTATATTTATTGCTAAAGCTATTAACTTACCTTCAATTTTGGATATTCAAGTAAAATCTGTATATATGCTTAACGAGTAATAACTTGGCAACAATTGCAGGCTTCAGAAACACAACATGACCACTAAAGATGCCTATGAATACTTTGTATTGAAGGCTCAAGACATAGCCCTTTCAAAAAATTGGAGTCCAGTCAACTGGTATGTATGTATGTATGATCAGTAGTACATATACATATCTGACTAAACAAACTATTTTATGCCCTTATTTTGTCCTTGATGGTCATTTCCCTTGAATAACCTCCCTACCCGACACTTATATGATACAGACACTTGTGGTTACATACAATCACTTCTGTTTTCTCAAATTATAATTAGTGTCTATATCGGTGCTTCGTAGGGTCACAGTATAATATCTGAGCATATCAAGGACTATAACTATTCTATTCAGTATTTACAATATCACATTCTTAAAATACATATACATATTTTCATTGTGACATTTTTTTTGTTAACTTGTCAGGGAAGAAACCTTCAACACATTTCCATCAAAGCTTCATCCTGAAACAGTAGTGCATAACTGGTGAGTTTCCATTTATTTATACAACTAGTTTTTATTATCACGGTATGAAATTCAAATATCCGAGTTGTAGAATATAATATTTAACCTAAATAAATACTGTAGGTTGGGCCCTGGTGTTTGTCCAAAGGCTGTTGCAAAGGGTTTCAGATGCATTTTCAGTAACCAAGGTGTCTGGTATCTTGACCATCTAGATGTACCTTGGGATAAGGTCTATACTGCCGAGCCACTAGAAGGTATACAGAAAGATGCAGAAAAAAAGCTTGTACTTGGAGGAGAAGTTTGTATGTGGGGCGAGACAGCTGATGCATCTGATGTTCAGCAAACAATTTGGCCTCGAGCTGCCGCAGCTGCAGGTAATTAAGCATGTCTTCTTGCTGGTTGGTTCTTTTGTATTTTACTATCTCCATCCCTATTTATTTATATATATGCTAGATTTGATTATGCAAAAATTAATTAACTGCATGATGTTGTTTCTGACAGAACGCTTGTGGAGTCCGAGAGATTCCACTTCTGCACAAAATGTTACCTTAACGGCATTGCCACGGCTGAAGCATTTCAGATGTCTATTAAATGGACGAGGGGTTCCGGCTGCTCCTGTGACAAACTATTATGGTAGAAGGGCACCTGATGGTCCAGGCTCATGCTACAACCAATAATCTATATCATTACCATGTTTTATCTGTCTTTGTGTAGCTTGTTGTGAAAGTAACAGTCATATATATATATATAGTAATGCCAATTATTGTAATATTAATATGAATTCAAAGGCTACAAGGTTACCAAGTCATTACTCATTAATTCTATAAAGATAAATATGAACCTCTAGAGTCTAGTTAACTTACTTGGATTATGTTTAGTCAAAGTAGCAGTTCCTCCAAAACTGCAAGCAATATCAGAATTTCCATTAGTTTGATAAAAGATATTTAAAGCAAAAGAAGCATGAGAAACAAGTGTGTCTGGTTGAAAACAAGGTCCATCTTTCTGTATAGCTTTACAATCAGCCATTCCAAGTCCACAAGCCCAATCAAGATCGAGCATTCTGTAAATCAGCTTGTGAAACACCAGCAACTGCCACACACCATGTTGTTCCATCAATGAATGTTATGTTGCCTTCTGGTGGTGTGGTGGTGACATTGTTCCCACTGGAATTAAATCATGTTTTCCCTTTATCTATTAACTATCATAAGATCTGCTGAATTAAATCATTTAAGAAATGCAATGATCAAGTTAGCATTTTTAGTTACATCAAGAGACTAATCAAGCAATTTATGATTATTTCATGTGAATCAAGCAATTTTGAGGAGAAATATGCTTTTGAATTGGTTACGTGTTATTTTTCGGGTTAGGGTTAGCAATGTTTAACTTTGTTTGGTTGTGAGAAGAAATTGCATTGCTTGAACAAGCAAATATGGCCAGTGATTTCACTTATTTGTTTACAATAATAATATAACTCAACGTCGTGTTTTATTTTCAATTTTGAATAGTTAACAAACACTATGTCTTGTCAAAATTCACCTCTGCAAAAGTTGACTACATAGACAAAGAAAGGCTACCTTGTAGAGACAGAGGTTTATAATTGGTTTGTTTTTTGGTTTCCTTCTCCGTTTGTTGGAATCAATTAACTTCTAGCTTATTGGCAGTTCACAGCTTGAGATAAGTTTTAGCTGCCAACATGTAAAAAAAGAGCTTGTGTGCATCTTGAATCATATTTTGGTTCATTTGACTTCTTACATTACCTACATTTGACCTACAGGTACCTGGTTGAGCCTTACAATCCTTCGGATAGAACTATGAGCATACCTGGACATTTTTATTAGATATGAAGTGATCCTTTTATGTCGAATGCAGCTCTTGAAGGAATGATACGTTGCAGTTAGGAAAATTGGGCTGTTTCTGTGTTTAACAGCTAAATTAAGTGACAATTATTGATTAAGTGAAGAAACTCTCTTGTTTCAATCTGACATTAATTATTATGCAATATTGGTGCTAGTAGAAGTGTCAAATACTCAAATATTTTTTGTATATATGTTATTTGATGTTCTTCCTTGATTCTTGAGTGTTTGGGCTAATGTTGATAAAATGTTTTATGTTTGTGCTCGTTCATTTACAAGTGATTTTCTCTTTTAATGTGTGCTAGTTTATACTAAAAATGTTATAAAATAGAACAAAGCCTAGTTACTAGCTTATAAACATTCATAGAAGAAAACAGAGGTAACATGGTATAAATATATAACCGGGTAAATAGTTTAGTTTATTTTTTTGAACCAGTAAATAGTTTACTTAGTAGTATATAACGGTGGCATTGAGCATATATGTGGTATTAAACACTAAAATTTAGACTAGTTTGTTGTCGATGAAGTTTTCATTTTTAATTTGTATATTGAGATTTATTAACATACTCTTTTGGTGATGTATGAAAGTGAGTTCACTATAAAAAATTTGATGTTTAGGCACGGTTACAACCATAGCTAAAGGGGGCTAAGATTGTGGCTAATATTTTTTACCACGGTAATTTTAAGGGTGACCTATATGGGCGTTGCAAATATGAAGGGAAAAAGGAAATTGGATTGAAACCTAATAGAAGAAGTAAAATTAGAGCAAAAAGAAGGCAAAAATAAAAAAAGTAGTGAAACTTGACTAAAATTAGGCACAAAAAGGAAAAATAGAAAAATAACTCATACAACTACAAGGTGAACTTTGAAAAATAGAACAAAGAACAACTCAACAAGTCTTTGAATCTTTGTGATGGTGAGGTGAAATCCGAACGAAGAAAAATGGTGGATCTAAAATGTTGGCCTAGCATTTAGGAAACAAAGGGAAAAGAGATGAAAATGGTAGCTAAATTTCACGATGGAAGAGGGAATTTCTAATGAGGAAAGAGATTTCATTGATATTTTCTGACAAAGGAAAGTGAAATATTGGGAAAAGTAAAACAAAACAATCGTGTTAATTCTTATATGAAAACTCATTATATTTAGTCACGACTAGACCATGGCAATGAAGTTCTTTATCTACGGTCCAAACAACCATGATTAAATAGCGATTGTTTTTTGTAGTGGATGTTCATTTTATTTTTTATAATTTAAAAAGAAAGTGAGAGAGAGGTTGCGTGACATAGAAAGTTAACGAGGAAAGTAACAATTCGAAAAAAGAGATGAATGGGGAGAGAGATATTTGTGATTACAAATTCCTTTTGTATTTCAAGTGGTTTAAGAATTTAAAAATTCCTTTTTTAAGTTATTATTGTTTGTCTCTTTTTTGGTCCAATAAAATAATTTAATTTATTGGTCAATCTAATGTTCAAAAAGTAAGATAGTAATTTAATTTTGATCCGACTATGATACAAAATGTAATTACTTTAAATCTATGGCGAAAAATGATTAATAATAAAGGGCTCAATCAAACAAAGTAGAAACAAAGCAAAAGCAATTAAAAAACTTGAGTTTTATAACTCATACATAATTCACCGATTCACTGCATACAGAGTTTTGTAAAGAAAATATAAATTAATTACTACATGATAATATCATCCATTGTTTTATTTATTTATATAGATATCTTTCACTTAATCACCACCACACCAGAAAGACAGAGCATTTCCCACACACACTATGCATAGACGCAGTTCCCAATACCTATATATACATGAAATTGAAACAAAATAAAATGAGTCATGTTGGTCATATTCCTTCCCATCATACACACACGAAAGTAATAAAAAATAGTTCTTACTTACCACCAGAAAGACAGAGAAGTCCCTAATCAAACTTGCATGAACCATAGCCTGTAATGATAAAACAAAATGATTAATAATCCTTTATTAGAGAAAAAAAAACAAATAATATTAAAAAGCCTTACTTGGGTCTGTAAGAACTAAGATCCCGTCATTGTCACAAGGTCCTGTTTTGCCCTTTTTGTTATAGAGCTTGTCCACCAGCAACGATGCATGATTATAAGCCGTGTCAGGTTCATAGCAAGGTCCTCCACTCCACATTTCTGAACATAACTCGTGCTCCTCGGGAGTGTTTTGACACTTGGCGTCAATAAAGGCTTTCAGCTCTTCAGTACTTGATGAAGGTTTTGCGACACACCAAGTTGTCCCACCTTGTCCATTAACACCAAATCCTCCTCCTGTACAAACAAACACATGAATTATACTACTAATTAATTAATTAACAGAGCTACAAAATAAAATACATAAAACAATTAATCAATTGAAACCTCCAGCATTCATAATCATCACAATGATGACAAGAATCAGAGCAGAGGTAGCAGCAGCCTTCATTTTGGGGATCATCATCATCATAATAATTTTCTTTCTTTCTCTCTAAAAAGTACTTAGTAATAATAATAAGTGATCCTCAATCGTTTTATTTATAGAATAGAGAACAAGAGGCAACCCACAAAGTCATTAGTCACATGTATTCTTAATTCCCATTTTAAGAACAGAACGTGTTCTATGTACTTTCTTCACCAAATGTCATTTTAAGAAATTTAATTACTTTTTTTTTTTTTTTAAAAAACTATTAACCCTATCAATTAAAGTAGTATCTTAAATTTCATTATACTTTATATCATTTTATAATTTTTAAATCACTATAGTTAGGAGTATTTCAGTTGAACTCAAGTATAATCTTAAAGTTAATAGTATTTCAATTGAATCGGAATATAATTCTTAATCAAATACTTGATTTAATAGTGCTTCAATCGAACCAAAGTATAATCTTAAATGTCAGGATATAACACTCCGTCAAGTTTATAATTAATAGTGTTTCAGTTGAATCCGAGTATAATTTAGATCAAATTATACATTTTTTTCTGTTGTGACAGTTTCATAGGTTGGCTTTTGAGGGTTTTGACACTGCGAGGTTTTTTGTGGCATTTTGATTTTTCACTTTTCAGAGCCTAAACTGGTGAGATTTTGAAGCCAAACACTTTTATTTTTTTTTCCTCTGAGAGCATTCCAGCATATGTTACTTCTTCAGAACTTGCGCTTGTTCTTAATAGTTTTACTTGTAATTTATACACACATTGAGGCAAGTTGTTTGGAACCTTGGGTCTTTCATTGATCACCCTTTGAATAATTATTATCCTTTGTTAAACCCTTTTGAGCTTGATACCCTTTTCTTGTGTTATTGAACCACATTACAAGCCAAAGACCGAAAAAAAAATGATGAAAAAAAAAACTACCTTACTTGGAGTTAGGTAGGAATTTATGTCTTGGCAAATTTTTAAGTTTGGGGTTGCTCATGGGATAGCAACATTTAAGTTTGGGGTGACTATTGAAAAGGAAGAGAATTGTTGAAAAAAAAATAAAAGAAAAAAAAAGATGAAAAAAAAATAGAAAAAAAAAATATGCATTTAAATTTTTGTGCTGAAGTTGTGAATAAACAACAATTCTCTGTGCTCTCATGCTTTATATGATTAAAACTTATGTGAATGGTAACAGTGGATACATTGAGATAGTCCTTCTAACTTCAAGTCTTTAGCCTACTATCCAAAAATATCCCACCTTAACCCAAGCCCCGTTATAACCTTAAAGACCTCTAAAAATGTGTGTATGATTGCATTGTAATTTCTGTATAAAACTTGTTTAAGCCTATGGTAGAATGATGTATGCTGTGGAATTTGAGAGATACCCTATATAAACACTTGAGAGTGGTGAGAGTGTGAAAAGAAAGGTTGGAATTGAGAAGTGTCTATCGAAAATCTTGTGAACCTTGCCTTATTGGACCAGCATAAGGGAGGTTCCGCCTCCCACTCGTAAAAAACATGGTTTCATTTTGAACCGAAATACAAGCAAATATTAAGTTAAATAGTTAATTTTATCTTTTTAAATTTTACTTTATTTATATAATTTTGAACAAAAGGGAATATTTCTTGATGTGTTGTAGTTTCTGGTTTTGAGGGGCCAGTAGTAGTAGTAAGTATAGAGACATGTGGTAACATAGGGATAAGATTAAGCAAAGTAAATAAATATATTCAACTTTAATTTCTAGAGGTTGGTTGATGTTGAAATTCAACGCATTTTTTTTTATATATAGCCACAAAGATCACCTAATTTTATTTCATTACTTTTATAGCATTTCTTCTTCTTTTATCTAATATTTTTCAAGTGGATGAATCTTCAAATATATATTGTCATTTAGGAAAACTTTGAGATTGTATAGTATTCTTAATATAAATTTAAAAATTAAACTTTTAGATACTTTTCTTTTTCTTTTCACCATCAGTTTAATTTGGTTTATATTATAATTCTGAAATCAAATGATTCCAATTCATCTCAATCACAATTACAGGTGATTGATCTATTAAACTTCTAAAGACTTTTAATTCTGACATCTAATATAGTTGAATCACTAATATGTCTTGATTTATAATTAATTAAAATGTCCTGATTTATAGTTAAATTGAAGTTGGTGAATTGCATAATTTTTCAAAAGCTATCTTAAAAATAATTTACTATTGTTCATTTTTAACCCATCTATAAAAATAACATTTGCCATTCTATTTACAATTTGTCAGTCTAATTTTTTTTATCCATTTCACTCATTTTTGGTGTCAGAGTTACCACTTTTTTTTAACAATAACTTAATTTCTTCAAAAGAATATAAACTTCGTTAATATTTGGCTACTAGTATTATATAAATAATTAATAAACGAAAATTCTTTATTTTTTAGAAAATTAATTCTTTTGAAAATTAATTTTTTAAAACACACGAATTAATAATTATGTTATTTATTCTTTTGGTAATTATTCTTTTTTTTTTTTAAAATTAAATTTGATAATCTTAATAATATACGTTTGAGACAAATTTCTCAAAGACTCATTTATTGTTTATATCCACATGGTACACATCTCTAAACTTCATATTATTTTGCTATTTTTCATTTAATGATTCTTCAAAAGTACACATGAGCATTCCTTATTTTTATTTCACTTAAAAATATCACACGGTTTTTACATTTGATGATAAGAATATTATCTCATTCAATGCACCATGGAAAATTGAGATTTTATATTAAGGTTAATTTTTCTCTCTATCTCTCACCCTCCCTATTATTCTCTCTCAACATTTCAATTAATTTCTATTTGTAGCTAGGTCTATTTTGAACTAGTTAAATTATTCATTCAATTGTGTGTCTCATTTATTCCCACAAAGTCATTAGTCACATGTATTCCTAATTCCCATTTTAAGAACAAGAGGTGTTCTACTTTCTTTCTTCACCAAATGTCATTTTAAAAAATTTAATTACTTTCTTTTTTTTAAAGAAAACTATTAAGCCTATTAATTAAAGTATAATCTTAAATTTCATTATATACTTTATATTATTTTATAATTTTTAAATCACTATAGTTAGGAGTATTTCAGTTGAACTCAAGTATAATCATTAGTCAAAAACTATGAGTATTTCAGTTAAACTTTAGTATAATCTTCAGTTAAAGTTAATAGTATTTCAATTGAATCGGAATATAATTCTTAATCAAATACTTGATTTAGAGAGCAGCTTTGCTCCATTTCACAAGGCTCCTTTTACTCCTTTTTCATTTTATGGATTAAAGACATGTGGCAGCAAAATATCTAATGGCTAGAATTTAAAAATTATAATTAACTAATTAAAAATTAAAAACAGAACAAAAAATGTTAGCCACAATGACGGTGGTTTTCCTTCATTCTTCTCCACACATACACACCGCCTCGCCGTGATATTGCCGCCGTCCTCGTCCTCACCATCTCTCCACCAACACAAACTAAGTTTGAATCAACTCTATAGAATCACCACAACCCAGAACAAATTCCACACCTCAATGCAATAATAATAACATCGATCATAGTGTTACTCTTAATAATAACCATGAATAAAGTTCAGCTCATATTTCTATCTTTTATAGTCTCTGGTTCAAGTCAGATCTGTACTTAAATTTCTTAGAATTTCTCGTTGACGACCTCAGATCTATCATAGTTGTTATAAATTTCTTAGACGCATAAGGTTATGTGTTTCTTTCCGAAAAGTTTTTTAGACTCGATTTGGAAGAGGACAACAGCGAAAACGGCGACGAGCTGTGATGGCCGGAAATTGCGGCAGCGGCGGTGGGGAGACGAAGAGGAAGAGAAGATTGATGTGAGGAAGATGAAAAATTGCAGTGAAACAAGGCGCCTCCTTTCTTTCTTTCTTGTTTTCTTTTTTAATATTAAAACAAATATTTTATTTCTCCCACCGTTTGATTAATATTGGCCACATGTTATTCATCTACACACTTAACCTTGAATAAATGGAGCTATGGGAACTGGAGCATAGCCGCGTTCCTTGATTTAACAGTGCTTCAATCGAACCAGAGTATAATCTTAAATGTCAGGATATAACACTCCGTCAAAGTTTATAATTAATAGTGTTTCAAATACTTGATTTAATAGTGCTTCAATCGAACCAAAGTATAATCTTGAATCCGAGTATAATTTAGATCAAATTATACATTATTTTTAAATTTTACTTTATTTATATAATTTTTACCTCATTAACTTCAATCAAATTACTACCCTCATTAAAAGACTAATATGACTAAGGTTAACATGGCTTCATTTTGAACCGAAATACAATCCTCAGGAAAATATTAAGTTAAATAGTTAATTTTATCTTTTTAAATTTTATTTTATTTATATAATTTTTAAGGATTAATGCATTTTCTCTACAAACTAGCACATGCATGCACTAACTATGACGATGGATCCTCAAAAAAGAAAAAAGAAAATAAACTCTACGATGGTACCAGCCATTTTTGTTCTAAGAGAATACTATAATCTTAAATGTCAGGATATAACACTCCGTCAAATTTATAATTAATAGTGTTTCAATTGAATCCGAGTATAATTTAGATCAACTTATACATTTTTTTAAAATTTTACTTTATTTATATAATTTATAACTCATTAACTTCAATCAAATTATTACCCTCATTAAAAGACTAATAAGACTAAGATTTTTTTTTTAATGACAAATAGATATATATATAACGAGTAAAAAGTCAGATTACAAAGCAGGAGTATCAGAAATACTCACAAACAAAATATACAAAAAAATCACCAAAAACAAACTCTGAAAAGTAACAAAACACCAAAGCAACTGAAAGCAGCCACCAAAAAAAAATAGAGGAAAATAAAGCCAAACTACGAGCGGGCACCCCAAGAGATACCACTCAACAGGAACCAGATAATTCCATGCATCATATCTGAAGTTGTTACACCCCGATTTTCAAAGACTAAAAAGGGCCATTATTTTTTTTTTTTTAAAAACAAAACAGAGCGCGCATACAAACTGTGAGAGCCGGCATTAAACATACAAAAGAACTCATTACCATAAGGTGCTTCGAAAAGCAAAGTGTGTTCCTGAATAATTACAGTCCAAGTCTAAGTATTCATATTACTCCAAGCACTACAACCCGAAACAAACCAAGATAGAAACCTATGTCTAACCCTAAAGGCTCGATGTACAACCACACCGGCACAGAGTCTAATTCTAAACTATAGCTCCGGCACGAGTTCACAGGGCCCTGAGCAGCCGCCGCCCTCGCGACCTACAGCATCATCTGGGGTGGGAGGAGCCCGCAAATGAAATGTTGCAAGGGTCACCACACATAACACAACAGCAAATAGCATATATATATATAAAAGCGAATAAACACTTAGCAGTTCATATACTTGCACACAATAACGAAATGCACACCAGCCTATCAATGCAGACTCTAAATGATTGTGATCACCCTACCCGGGTCTTTTTCACATGCATGAATTATTCCGGAATAAACCTCTGCAGAAGGTCGTAGGCACAGGTGGGATAACACCTCCTACTAGTGGTGGAATAACACCAGGTAGAGTCTCTCCGACAATACCAAAACAATCACGGTGGGATAACACCGGGCGAGTCACACGGACAACACCAACTCAAAAAGGAGGACACCAATCACTGGCCGTCGCACCCCGTGGTCCATTCCCGATAACCACTTACTATGAATGCATGAGCATACGATTCCCCATATATGCTAATGCAACAAATACATACCTCTCAAGCGTATGTAAACCAATCACAATATGTACATATATTCTCAAAATCATATGCACGCCAATCACATGTTCATACATATATTCTCACAATCATATGTACATCAATCACATGTTCATACATATATTCTCACAATCATATGTACATCAATCACAACAATCATACATAGAATCTCAATCATATGTAAACAACGCATGTATTATAAACATTTTCTCATCCCGAGAATACATCACACATACATGTCAAGCACTCAAACCACACCACAAACAAAGCATACACACATGCTATTACGGAATTAAGACAAAAAGAAAGGTGCCCTTACCCCGGCAAGCTTCCGTTACCCTTTTTCGCGAAATTCTACAATTCACGCTACCTAAAATATATGTAGCGTAACATCAATAAAATATTCCTCGATTATCCTATCGAAACGAAACTTGTTCTCAAAGCTCCAGAGGGGTCTAAAGTACTTCCTAAAGCTATCCCTCAATGATTTCAGGTTATCCTCACAGTGTTTAAAAATTCCCGAAGTTAATTGTACTATTTTTATAACACGAAAATCATTTTGTTTTCAAAACATAAACTAAAACCATTTCGGATTTTCCACTTCAAGAACTTGTTTCACACAATTGTGGACTTAGAAAAATTTTGGAATTTCTCCTTCACCACTAAACAAGGCCACGGCCAAGATTTTGAAAAACACACTACCACACAAAATTTTTCACTTCTAAATGCATGGTAATATCCCATAATACCTAACTAGTACTTATCAAAACGATTTAGAAATTATAGAGTCGAATTGCAGATTTCGAGAAATCTCAATTAAGGTTTTTCTTAAGGCAAGTGATCATTTTCTTTTCAAAACATCCCATAACCAATCAAACAATTACACAATGATCATGGGAAGCTATTTGCCTCTAAACAATTTTCGAAATTCGATTCCTCGAACCCTATATGGTGCCACGGCCATTTGAGGCAAAAGGGCAACCCTACACATTTTTTCATTTGAAACCCTAGCCCATTTTCATTAGTTGGTAACGATATTCGATCGTGTACCCGACTCCTTTTGAAACTCGAAATAAACTTTTTTCTAAAATATGTTCTTCGAGTCGCTCAAGAACACGAGAATAATTTTTTTCTTATTTTTCAAAACAAATTTCATAATCACCAATCTATTTTGTCAAAAAGCTCAAAACTAACTTCAAAACCAAAATCATACAACACAATCCAAGTTTATGATCTTTTTCAAAATTTTCTTAAAACCCTTAACCAACAATTTTGTGAAAACAAGATTTAACCATGGGAATCAACTCATACTTCACTCAAGTGTACTAATTAACTCTCATGAACACTCCTAAGAACCAACAACTTAATTAATTTCAAAACTCTAAGAATTTCTCTCAAGAACATAATCATAAAAACTTGAAATCCAAGAGGCTCATGGAAGGACAAGGAAGAGAAGAGGTTAGTTACCTTAAGTGGAAGAAGTTCTTGCAATTTCCTATGATCCAACAAGTCCAAAATCCAAGCAACTGGTGAAGGAATGGAATTTTGCTCAAGGTTGGAAGAGAGAAAGAAGGCCACGGCCAAGAGAATAAGAATGAAAGTCTTTGGTGAATTTTCTTAAGTCCACAAGTGACCAAAAGTCTTACTAATGAAATGGTCTTGCCAACTCATGGCCATTGGATCAAAAGGCAAAGTCTCTAGGCCAATCCTAGCCCTTGGATCAAGTCTTGGTCACAAAGCAATTCAAAATAAATATCTAGATATTTTCTTCCTCGTGCCTCACAGCTCTCGTGCCCGCTTTCGGCGAGTCGTACTTCGCTAACGGTCTAACTTGCGAACAATAGAAAATTTACGAGATAAAAGTTCATCGTAAACCATTTCTAAAAACTATCGCTAAACTTTATTCTCCGACTGTAGTTTATTTCCTTAGCTCCCAAAAATATTCTGAGACTAGATTCTAACTCGCGCCGATATATAAAGTCTCCAATTAAAATTCGACGGAAAACAGAAGCCGTAAAATTTTAAGCAGCGGGTACAGTTTTCTACTCGTTTTTCCAAAAAACGAGGAAAGTCAAAACTCGAAATTCTGAAGACAAAGGAACGTTCTCATACATAAAAGAGGACTACGACCCAAAAGTCTGTGCCTTTCCAGCGCACGAGCAGAAAACAGGCTCCATTTCAGCAAAAATTCCATTAATGCGACGATACTCACAAAGCCGCTCCACCAAAAACCCTAAAAACTTGGCCGACACTAAAGTTCCTCAGAAAATTGTACAGTGAGATTCTGGGTCTTACATTACTACCCTCCAAAAAGAAGTTTCGTCCTCGAAACTAAAGGTAAGAGTAACAACTCAACTAGTTATTACCATCACCAACACAACAAAATCCCTCAGGATAAAGGTGTAGCCACACAGATGCTAACACCGGGTGAAGTCACACAGATACTCTCACCAACACACTGGCACACCCGTGCACCAACCGCAACCCTCAACGAGTTCACCACTCAAAAAAAAATTAACCTCACAACAGAGGTTCACATCCTCGAGTTCCTCAAATGTCCAAAGGTCCACACAAAACATTTCCAAAGTCACTTCTTTTGTCTCCGCGACATAGCTCACTCCACTAGGTTCACGCGAAGCGATGACTGGCTACCATCCAAAAAGAAACACCGAAACTTTCTGCGCACCACCAAAGCTAGCAGAACTAGTCAATTCCAGTCAACATGATTCCGTCTATTATTAACAAGAGATTAAGGGTGATCAGTTCCTCAATTTGTTAACAGATAGCCAACAATCATGATGGTGTCTTAGACCATTTTTACCCAACTTAAGTGATACTTCATTCCACTTGTGCTCAAGGTCCTCCGAGGCACAATGGTTCAATACTTCCTTCGAGGTTTTCCCACACGTTTCCCTCGATCTCTTACGAATACAAGATTAAAGTCGTAAGACACAACGCTCAACGCATGTCGTATAAGCTCTCATGCTCCCACTCTTGAAGTATCCGTGGAGTATTATCCAATAGTAGTACAGTTGCACCACGGAAATTACCACCAAAACTATTTCATCCCAAACAAGTTGTCTTCTCTTCTAGAAGATTTTCCCACCTTACCACTATCCATCAGTCCGCGACTCAATGAATATGCCGAACCGTCTGCTCACAAACGGATCTATTTCCAAACACGGCTTAAATAATACCACCCCAACCTCCGGTTTGGTAATTACACTCCTCATAGTTCTGGCACTCGCCAAACTACACCATCTACTTCTCTTGGACTCCCTTGTCCAAATCTCCAATTCCCCAGAATTGGTTCCTTATACGTTAACATTACTTCCAAAATGGCACTTAGACGCATCTCGCGTGCCTTAAACACACGTTTATCCTCGTCGGCGGCCATCGTCGGCGCACATCCTCTTCACAACGTATTCTCATTCTATTCCTGAAGTCTCCTGAGTTCCTTTTTCTCTTACAATAACATCCTCTCTTACTCAAAAGAGTTGGTCACCCTGACCATTCCTAAACACTCCGAACATCACAATTCTCGTCGAGGTACCTACCTTCAAAATAACTCTTAGGGCATTCCTCACATTACTATTGTCTAACCATCCTTGTTGACAACATTCGAATCCCTTACACTTACTCACTACCGATTTCCCTCATACCACGTCTCTCTTCATTGTAACCACTACAATGAACCAAAGCTCTACAAACTTCCATCAACTTGCCATTAGACAATTTCATATCCTCCTTATTTCCAAATTAGGTGTGAGACAAATCCCTTCGCCAATCTTTAATTGACATAAGCCACATCTTCATGGGCTTCTCTTTAAATCCTCATTTTTTTTCTAGACCCAAAAACAGATCCACAAACCATTTCATCTCCATCACTCTTTCTCCTCTTTGAAGATGAATCATCAAGTGAAAGACAGCCAAACAATGGAACATTTTCTCTGCGAGTTCGGCTAGAAACACCAATAGCCACACTTATTGTGAACACATTCTTTCCATGACTAACCTCCCTTTACGACGAACGCATCGATGTCATAACCTCTATAAAACTCCAATCAGGCCTGTATCATCAATCTACTACTTTGCAACTTTATAGTCCAACAACTGTCTAGAGCTGGTTCCCAAACCACCATGACCAATAACTTGCTAAATCCAAACAACATCTTTAATTCGCCGCACACAATCCAAATACTCTCTCATTCCACATAATTTTGAATCGCCACAAGCATACCCTTCTCCGTTCGACCAATCTCAAATCTTCATAACCATCTAAAGCTACAGTATTCTCCAATAACAATAACCAACTTCTCACATACGTTCTCGCTATCCAACCTGACACATCCATTCATTAACTGGATTTATCCATCTCTAACTTCCCTTACGGTGTCAACTAATGTACGTGTCGAAATAAAACGCTCCAAATGATTAATTCCTCAAGTTCCCATTAAGTATCTCCTCTCCATTCGACTGGTCCTTCATCATCGTGACTATTCTAAAGTCATAAGGTATGTTCCCACTAGGGAATCAATTCCCAGATCTCAAGTTCTGGCCAATCATATTCTTACATCTATTCACTCATCGTTTTCTTATTCACTTCTAACTCGTCCTTAAAAGGTCACTGCAATTCACCTACCAATCGACTCGTCTTACTCATCCATCAAGCGATTAAACATTCATCTCAAATCTTAATGCTCGACTTATCAAAAATATCTACCAACGCACGACACTTCGCTATGATTTTATCTTTAGTACGTTCGATACCCAAATCAAACTCTTGAATTTACTGCTCAAGAACTACAATTACTTGTCATACCATCCGTTTAATCCTAATATACAATAAAAGTCCTTCCAACTATCAACTCTTATTGTCTTAGTACTCTTACTAACAACTCTTTTCCTCCTCATACACGACATTTCTAGAATATCCCAAAAATTCTCGTCCATAACTTGAATTATTTAAAACTTGCCTATCTCAACTCATATGGTATCATAAATTCAAGGTACTACTTAGTCCTTCAACCCTCTTGGTCGATCAAAATTGTTAACTTAACTCACATCCACACAGGATCTCTACTCAACTCTTGACTAATACCCTCAAACTGCTAAACCAGTTTTACTTTCTCTTATGGGTTACTTGCCAATCATTAACAATTCTAGCTTACACTGCTACAATTATCTGGACATTTCCATATTAAACACCTCTATTATCACCTATCAGTCATATGCAACTCACTTTTCATGGTTGAACTCCTCGTTCTTTACCTTAATATCTCTCAATATACACACTTATCCAACAATCTTTTACCTAACATTGTATCTCACATCGATATCTGTACTTATTATCCCTCGAACTACGGATAAATTGTCACTTATCAACGTGATAATTGGTCTCTTACCTTCAATCATCACGAGATTAATCCATAATAATCTCAGTTTCGAATCTAATATACCTCAAACACTTAACTTAAACCCTTAAGGTATTCCACCATTGGTATAATCCTCATCTAACAACACTAGGTCCGCTGACCCTTGGCGTGCGACGCACTTTAATTCCAATACGAATAGCCTAAATGATTATCCAAACATCGTACTTAAATCCAACTGACATAGAAAGTTAACGAGGAAAGTAACAATTCGAAAAAAGAGATGAATGGGGAGAGAGATATTTGTGATTACAAATTCCTTTTGTATTTCAAGTGGTTTAAGAATTTAAAAATTCCTTTTTTAAGTTATTATTGTTTGTCTCTTTTTTGGTCCAATAAAATAATTTAATTTATTGGTCAATCTAATGTTCAAAAAGTAAGATAGTAATTTAATTTTGATTCGACTATGATACAAAATGTAATTACTTTAAATCTATGGCGAAAAATGATTAATAATAAAGGGCTCAATCAAACAAAGTAGAAACAAAGCAAAAGCAATTAATAAACTTGAGTTTTATAACTCATACATAATTCACCGATTCACTGCATACAGAGTTTTGTAAAGAAAATATAAATTAATTACTACATGATAATATCATCCATTGTTTTATTTATTTATATAGATATCTTTCACTTAATATCCACCACACCAGAAAGACAGAGCATTTCCCACACACACTATGCATAGACGCAGTTCCCAATACCTATATATACATGAAATTGAAACAAAATAAAATGAGTCATGTTGGTCATATTCCTTCCCATCATACACACACGAAAGTAATAAAAAATAGTTCTTACTTACTTGGGTCACTATAAGCAACAATACCAGTGTTACCAAAGTAACAGGTGGAGTCAGTCCTTTGGTTTTTTGCGAAGTACTCGTTCATCACAACGGATGCATGGTTGACTGTGGTATCAGGTAAGAAGCAGGATCCACCTGGTTTAATCATGTTGCAATTATCAAGATTGTTGCATGCATATTCTATGTTGGATGTAAGCTCTTCAGTACTTGCTGAAGGTTTTGCGACACACCAACGCGTCACACCTTGTCCATTAACACCAAATCCTCCTCCTGTACAAACAAACACATCAATTATACTACTAATTAATTAATTAACAGAGCTACAAAATAAAATACATAAAACAATTAATCAATTGAAACCTCCAGCATTCATAATCATCACAATGATGACAAGAATCATAGCAGAGGTAGCAGCAGCCTTCATTTTGGGGATCATCATCATCATCATAATAATTTTCTTTCTTTCTCTCTAAAAAGTACTTAGTAATAATAATAAGTGATCCTCAATCGTTTTATTTATAGAATAGAGAACAAGAGGCAACCCACAAAGTCATTAGTCACATGTATTCTTAATTCCCATTTTAAGAACAGAACGTGTTCTATGTACTTTCTTCACCAAATGTCATTTTAAGAAATTTAATTACTTTTTTTTTTAAAAAAAAACTATTAAGCCTATCAATTAAAGTAGTATCTTAAATTTCATTATACTTTACATTATTTTATAATTTTTAAATCACTATAGTTAGGAGTATTTCAGTTGAACTCAAGTACAATCCTTAGTCAAAAACTACGAGTATCTCAGTTAAACTTTAGTATAATCTTCAGTTAAAGTTAATAGTGTTTCAATTGAATCAGAATATAATTCTTAATCAAATACTTGATTTAATAGTGCTTCAATCGAACCAAAGTATAATCTTAAATGTCATGATATAACATTCCGTCAAGTTTATAATTAATAGTGTTTCAGTTGAATCCGAGTATAATTTAGATCAAATTATACATTTTTTTTTTAAAATTTTACTTTATTTATATATTTTTTAACTCATTAACTTCAATCAAATTAGTACCCTCATTAAAAGACTAATAAGACTAAGGTTTTTTTTTAATGACAAATAAATAAATATATATATATATAACGAGTAAAAAGTCAGATTATAAAGTAGGAGTATCAGAAATACTCACAAACAAAATATACAAAAAAATCACCAAAAACAAACTCCGAAAAGTAGTGCTAACACAAAAGCCACTGAGACATGTGGTAACATAAGGATAAGAAAAAGAAATAAATATATCAATCTCAAACAACTCAAAAGTAGTATAGTAGTATAGTAGTAAGTATAGAGATCTGGCCATCAAGTAGTATAGTAGTAAGTAGCTGGTTTGTTTTGGTAACATAGTAGTAAGTATAGAGACATGTGGTAACATAGGGATAAGATTAAGCAAAGTAAATAAATATATTTCATTACCTTTATAGTATTTCTTCTTCTTTTATCTAATCTTTTTTAAATGGAGGAATCTTCAGATATATATTATAATTTAGAAAAACTTTGAGATTGTATAGTATTTGTAATATAAATTTAAAAATTGAACTTTTAGATTCTTTTCTTTTTCTTTTCACCATCAGTTTAATTTGGCTTATAGTATAATTCTGAAATCAAATGATTCCAATTCATCTCAATCACAATTGCATGTGATTGATCTATAAAACTTCTAAAGACTTTTAATTCTGACACCCAGTATATTTGAATCACTAATATGTCTTGATTTATAATTAATTAAAATATCCTGATTTATAGTTAAATTGAAGTTGGTGAATTGCATAATTTTTCAAAAGCTATCTTAAAAATAATTTACTATTGTTCATTTTTATCTCATCTATAAAAATAACATTTGTCATTCTATTTACAATTTGTCAGTTCAACCTTTTTTATCCATTTCACTCATTTTTGGTGTCAGAGTTACCACTTTTTTTAACAACAATAGTTGCAATATTTAGGTCAAAAAACACTCGTGAGGACCAAAATTTTAATATGAAAATTGAGATATCAAATGTTCGATTTTAAAAACATACAAGCTTATGTTCAAATTAAGATATGTCATGTTAAGTACATATTAAGGAATTTAAAAGTAAAAATATTATTTTAATTAACACAATTTTCAAAATTAATTATTTTTTCTCACTTAATAAAAAATGTCTTCAATAATTCAATTCTCAATATGACGTCTAACATGTATCTAATTTAAAGATGAGCCTACTTTAACTAGTTTTCTATTTTTTATTATTAAAAAATTTCATTTTTTTACTTAGAACAGTAATATGTGAAACTTTAGATCATTTTTGAGATGTTCACATTGAACACACCTCTTCAATTTTTTTCCCTTCTTTTTACTTGAGGTGTGAACAACGCTTTAAAATTGTAGACAAAACATAAATTGGAATAAAGATAAATTGAAATATCGACAAAATAGTTACTTGAAATATGAACCCTCTTCAACTTATTTTCTGTTTGGATTAGTTTATTTTTGAGCTAGCTTATGCAATATAAATTAGATTTTATGCTATTTTATAAGCTCACACTAGTGAAAATTATATTTTTATAAGCTATTTTATCATAAACTATCTTGACAAACTTATAATAATATAAAAAAAATTGCATATATTGTTTGCATAAACTCAAAAATAAGCTAATCCAAACATGTCCTAAATACTAATTAACTACTATTTACTTTATTGGCCAGATCAAAAAATTTATTTATGTAAATAATTAAGACATTAACCAAATATTCTCATAAAAATGGAATCAATTGATTATTTTGTGAAGCATGAGTAATTGATTCCATTTTTATCCATTACTTATGCTTTTAAAGTAATTCCATACCCAATTACTTATGTTTCACGAAATAATCAATTTATAAAAATAGTGGTGTAAAATTATGAATCAATAAATATAGAGTATAAAACTGCATTTAAACCTTATTTAAAAAATTTAGTCATAAAAAAAATATTTAAAAATAATAATTATATTCACATTATATGTGATGAAATGATAACTAAATTAATTTTTTTTGACGAACTAAATTAACTTTTTTAAGAAATTAAATTCATGTTTTATTTACTTGGAAATAAAAAATAACTTAATTTCTTCAAAAGAATATAAACTTCGTTAATATATGGACTACTAGTATTATATAAATAATTAATAAACGAAAATTCTTTATTTTTTAGAAAATTAATTCTTTTGAAAATTAATTTTTTAAAACAGACGAATTAATAATTATGTTATTTATTCTTTTGGTAATTACTCTTTTTTTTTTTTAAATTAAATTTGATAATCTTAATAATATACATTTGAGACAAATTTCTCAAAGACTCATTTATTGTTTATATCCACATGGCACACATCTCTCTAAACTTCATATTATTTTGCTATTTTTCATTTAATGATTCTTCAAAAGTACACATGAGCATTCCTTATTTTTATTTCACTTAAAAATATCACACGGTTTTTACATTTGATGATAAGAATATTATCTCATTCAATGCACCATGGAAAATTGAGATTTTATATTAAGGTTAATTTTTCTCTCTCTCTCTCTCTCACCCTCCCTATTAGTCTCTCTCAACATTTCAATTAATTTCTATTTGTAGCTAGGTCTATTTTGAACTAGTTAAATTATTTATTCAATTGTGTGTGTCATTTATTCCCACAAAGTCATTAGTCACATGTATTCCTAATTCCCATTTTAAGAACAAGACGTGTTCTACTTTCTTTCTTCACCAAATGTATCATTTTAAAAAATTTAATTACTTTCTTTTTTTTTAAAGAAAACTATTAAGCCTATTAATTAAAGTATAATCTTAAATTTCATTATATACTTTATATTATTTTATAATTTTTAAATCACTATAGTTCGGAGTATTTCAGTTGAACTTAAGTATAATCATTAGTCAAAAACTATGAGTATTTCAGTTAAACTTTAGTATAATCTTCAGTTAAAGTTAATAGTGTTTCAATTGAATCGGAATATAATTCTTAATCAAATACTTAATCTAATAGTGCTTCAATGGAACCAGAGTATAATCTTAAATGTCAGGATATAACACTCCGTCAAAGTTTATAATTAATAGTGTTTCAAATACTTGATTTAATAGTGCTTCAATCGAACCAAAGTATAATCTTGAATCCGAGTATAATTTAGATCAAATTATACATTATTTTTAAATTTTACTTTATTTATATAATTTTTACCTCATTAACTTCAATCAAATTACTACCCTCATTAAAAGACTAATATGACTAAGGTTAACATGGCTTCATTTTGAACCGAAATACAATCCTCAGGAAAATATTAAGTTAAATAGTTAATTTTATCTTTTTAAATTTTATTTTATTTATATAATTTTTAAGGATTAATGCATTTTCTCTACAAACTAGCACATGCATGCAGTAACTATGACGATGGATCCTCAAAAAAGAAAATAAACTCTACGATGGTACCAGCCATATTTATTTTTAATAGTGTTTCAATTGAATCCGAGTATAATTTAGATCAAATTATACATTTTTTTAAAATTTTACTTTATTTATATAATTTATAACTCATTAACTTCAATCAAATTAGGCTTAATTAGTCGGTAGGTCCCTTAAAGATTTTTTTTGTTTCACTTTGATCCTTTAAAGAAAATAAGTTTCACTTTGGTCCTTATTGATATCTCAATCAGTCAATTTAGTACTTTCCGTTCATTTTTTTCAAAAACCGTTAACTTCAGTACAGGTGCCACGTAACAAGTTATTTTGCCACATGTATAGAAGTTAACATTTTCTGAGAAAAAATGGACGAAAAGGATCATATTGACTGCTTGAGATATTAATAAGGGACTAAAGTGGAACTTATTTTCTTTAAAGGACCAAAGTGAAACAAAAAATGTCTTTAAGGGACCTATAGACTAATTAAGCCATCAAATTATTACCCTCATTAAAAGACTAATAAGACTAAGATTTTTTTTTTAATGACAAATATATATATATATATAACGAGTAAAAAGTCAGATTACAAAGCAGGAGTATCAGAAATACTCACAAACAAAATATACAAAAAAATCACCAAAAACAAACTCCGAAAAGTAACAAAACACCAAAGCAACTGAAAGCAGCCACCAAAAAAAATAGAGGAAAATAAAGCCAAACTACGAGCGGGCACCCCAAGAGATACCACTCAACAGGAACCAGATAAGTCCAGGCATCATATCTGAAGTGGAAGAAATAGTCACAAGAAATGGGGGGTTTGAATTGTGACCCTTTTAAAATTTAAATCTGCACTCTACAAAATTAATCTCAAGTGTATACTTGGATAAATGTTAGTGAAATATATAAAACTACTAGTTTGGAGAATGTTCTCTGAATGGTCTCAGCTGCGTGAGAATGTAAATAAAGTGGTATGTGTGATGTGTGTATACAGTAAATAAAGAGTTAAAGGTAAGAGAGATGCACACACAAAAATTATACTGGTTCACCCAAATCCTGAGCTAGTCCAGTCCCCACGCCTGTGAGTTTTCCATTATGCTCTTTAAGATACTACCGATCTCAAATACAAATCTTCTTTGATCTAAACCGAGATCAAAAACCTTAAGCTCTACAAGCTTAAATCTACCCCAGCCCTACAAGCTAGTAAGGGTGTTACTCAATCAATAGTTACGTATTGACTTGAGCCAATCTTTCTTTTACAAAGGAATTTGTTTCGGATCTAAGCTTAAACACAAACTCAAAATTAGTTTGAGAAGCTTTACAAAATACACTCAATACACTCAATAATATTTGATCCAAGAGTTGATAGAGAGTTGGAGTGTGAGTGGTAAAATGAAGAGACAAAGATACAATCACTTAAAAATAGATTGTGTTGAAAAGTGGTCTCTTGATGTATTTGCTTTTATAAACTCAAAGGTTAGTTTGAGAAGCAAATAAAATTACTCAATAAACTCAGAAGTATTGTAAGAATGAAGATCTTGAGTGTGAGTAACAAAAGAAGAGTTTTGTGACTTGTTGAAAAAAACAAGTGTTTGATGATTTTGTAGCTTTTTCTCTTGCTCTTCAAATGATGCTAATGATAAGTGCTAAAAGTTGGTTGATTTACTTATGAAAAAAAGGCATTTGTTAACTTGTTTTGCAAGCTTTGTTATCTAAACCCCCTAATTTGTGTACATATGTATATTTAAGTTGCATTATCTTAATCCCAGCTATTTACGTCATTAGTTCAAAGTGGTTTATGCTTAAATTGTTTGTTCTAGCAAAATACCCATTCATCTATTTTCAATTTTATTTGAGAATCACAACACTAATCCATGTTTTGTTATTATGTAAATATTATTTGATGAATTTTTGTTTATGCATGTTTGTTAAAGTAAAAAAGTAAGTATAGTTTTTATCGTCTCCACAGGGCACTACCACAATTTTGGCTTACAATAGCACTAATTTAATAGCACTTTTATAGAAGTGCTATTAAATATCACACTCAAATACTTATAATAGCATTGTTTAGCAAAAGTGCTATTATAGATAGTGAAAATTTTATTTCATTGGCCTTTAATAGCACTTTTAGTGCGAGTGCTATCATAAACTATAGCTACGATAGCACTTTTTCGAAAAGCGCTATTATTGGGTTTAGTAATTAAAAAAAAAAAACACCAAAAATTTCATTAAAATTTCATTTGGCTTAGTTGAATCTTTCACTATTCACCATCCCTCTAGAACGTACGAACCACTTCACCATCCTCCAAATTCGGTGCCGGCCACCGTTCCAGATCCGTCGTCCCTCTAATCGTCACCGCTCCACTCTTTCACCGTGAGTCTCACCTCCTTCACTTCACCTCCGTCTCAGCTGCTCCTGTCCACTTCACCGTTCCGACCATTACCTCTAATCGCCACTGTTTCTCACGAACCCTTCACTGTCACCGTTTCTCAGAACCCTCTAATCTTCTTTCACAAACCCTTCAAAGTTCAAACCCTTTCCCGTTTAGAAATGGAATGTCTCCAAAACCCTAAATTTCTCATGAACCCCTTTTCCCCCAAAGTTCAGGAGCACTAAATCTCTCTATCTTGTTTAATTAATCCCTGAAGGTATATATCTCTGTTGAAGGTATTGCAATTCATAGTTCAATTTGATGTATTTTCTTTTAATATTGACATTATTTTCTTTGGCTAGTCTAATTTTGTGTTTCTTTCAACTTGCAGCGTCATATTTGTGCTCTCAATAGCTACTAATAATTTTCTTCTTGTTAAGGTGTGTGTTACTTATTTTTCTTTCTTCAATTAAGTTTTAGTACTGCATTTCTAGTTGGAATGTGTTGGTTAATTATGAACTTAAATTAGAAGTCTCATGTCATAACACTACCAAGGTAATTTATCGTTACTTTACAGGAGCTCAAGGTGATTTCAATTTTGCTCTGTAATTCAATTTTTAAGAATCAACTTTTAGGGTTTTTTTAGTTGTAATGGGTTTCTAGGAATAGGAATAGGGTTTATGGAAGAACCTCTATTCACAAGAAGGTGGCATTGGAGATGTAAAGAGGAGTTCTATTTTTTCTATCCTTAATTTATCTTTTTTTAGAAGTATATATAATTGGTTTATTAGGTTTGGTATTAGTTAATCTTGTAATTGTTTCTGATTCATTCCTAGCCTGTTATTGTGATATATTATTGCTGCATAGCCTATACCATGCATAATCGTGTTTCATTTGTAATCCATTATAAACTTAATGGGCACCTGCAATTATATTGTATCGTGGCCTTGATAACTTTTTGTTTGATTTTAGTAGTATCTTTTAATGTAATGTATGTGTCTTTAGTATACTACAGGATGTGTGAGTATTCATCATCACTATGTGGCAATTTTTGTTTTAGACAATGCCACTGGTCATCAATTATTTGTTTTCAAATCTTAATATTCTTTGTATCCTTTTCATGGTGGCATGCTTTAAGAATAGAGCCATTAGATACATGTGTTAAAAAATTGACTAGTTCTATATCATAATATATGGTTTGATACTTCTTTCTACAATTGAATATGATCTTTCTGTCATCTCAGTTGAATAATTGATTAAATTAATAAGAACTTGTTAAGTGTATTTATTACTTGTTTTGGTCATTTTGATTTTGTAGATAAGGCTCCAAAGCATAAGTATCTTTATGAGTATATTGTTTCAAACGTGACCAGTCTAAGGCTTCATGAGTAATCAACACACCAACAAAGTGGAACATCTATATTGAAAACCATATCTTTGATTATGGTTTCATAACAAAGGTATTTTATTTAATGTTATAAACTTTTATCATTTTATTTATTATAATAGATTATGTTGTGCTGAATAAGTATAAAGCAACTTCAGTATGTTTAAAAACAATGATCATTAACTGTGAGAAATATACAACTGATGCTAATTATAAATCAAAAGCTAAATACACTTTTGAGGTAATGTTCAGAGATTTTCACTCCATTTATACTGGAAAACTGAAATCTGAAGCTCACACAAGTGCTTACAATCTGAGCTTATCATTAATTTTAGTGTAATGTATTTTTAATCGACAATGGAGGCTTTGAAGTTGTGATTTTTTTTTTTGTGTGTGTGTGTCTAAAGAGGACAAGTGAGGTTCGACCCGAGCTCCAAGGGACTTTCGATTGTCTTACTTTCAACCTTGTACATGTCCAGTGGTAAAGAGGCATGTACCCTGTATATATGCTGGATTTCAAAATGGATTTTTAGAATTGCATTTGTTAATATTTCAGTTGGTGTGCTTACCGTAGTAGTATTCACTTGCATTCAGACAAATTTAGGCAGATAAACACTTATCTGAATCATGAAATATTATAGAATGTAGCCTTCCAAAACAAATATAGTTTTGTTTACAATTATGCTTCATTTCAGTTTCGAACTTCATTTCAGTTTGGCTTACAATTATGCTTCATTGATTGGTATGAGCGAATTTATTTTGTAATCATGTGGAACTTCATTTCAGTTTTCTGAGGAGTAGGAATTGATCAAACCAGATGATAAAAAGCTAAAACAGCACTCTGGAAGGTATGTTTGCAGCAGTACATATGAGAGTTGTGTGTCATATGTTCTCTTGGTCATATTTATTGTCACTTAATTTCCTATTTGAGACTTGTCATTTAACTTTCTATTTCATTTAAGGCTTAACTTGATTATACAATCTTAAATTTGTGGTTCTGATTTTTCTTGCGCTTCTAGGCATGTATTGTGTAGTTAGTACTGTGTTGACGACTTCCACATAGTTGTTTTACATTTCATTCACATTCTAGACTAGCTGAAATTCTTAGCAAAGGTTGTGATCTCTTCAATTTCACCTATATTGGGACTGTTTTGTATTGGTGTATTAGAGAGAAATACCAATATACTATTTGTATTTAAACTTTTCATTTTTGTGATTAAATAAGAGTAATCAAATATACAATATATTCTTAATTTTTCAGGGATTTCTTGGTAAATGAGAATGGTGCTGGCTTGGTTTGCAATCCTAAGGCGTCCAATTGTTTTATTAATTGTTTGCTGCATAAGTTTTTGCTCTACATAGGATCATTAAGTGTTGGGATAGGTGAGTGAATATGGTTGAGGATGTATAGTACCTTTGTATTAGGCCTTGGTGTTGTTATTATTTGTATGTATCAATTAAGTTAGTTTTAGTGGGTGAGACTTATGTATTCAATATCTATATATATGTATACTTTTTTAAATTTCAATTTAAGCTCCAGGTTACACATTAAAAAAAAGGCCCCAGGTTGTATATATTTTTTTCAAAAAAAAAACACCTACAATAGTGTTTTTTTTATATAAAGTGCTATTAAAACTGGCATCTATGATAGCACTTTTCTGAAAAGCGCTATTAAATCTTGTTGCCAAAACACACTCAGAATAGGCATACGATAGCGCTTTTGACATACGAATGCTATTAAAAGTTGGAGATACGATAGCACTTTTAAAAGTGCTATAATAGGCACATACTTACAATAGCACTGGCTTCTATAGCACTTAAAAGTGCTATTAAAGCCAAAAAAGAGTGCTATTAAAGGCTTTTTTTGTGGTAGTGGGGACTGGTGCGATATCAATGCCGTTCAACAATTAATATAATTTTAAGTAACGTAATTCAAATGTATTTTGTTTACGAAAACTTTAAGAAAACATAACAGTGGTAAATGAGAAAGTAATTAACAGAGAGATAAGATTGCTGGGATTATATTTCATTAACTCATTCATATGCATTTCCCTGATCAGTTATATCGATTATAGTTATTAACCAATATTATCACGTATTGCTCATCGTACGTTTCCGTCCCCAGATAACGTCGAGAATTCTATTATATCTATCAAACCCCGATCCCTCAAGTGATTAAACGATACAATAGCATTAAGATTCAATACTTTGAGTGAATATTAAACCTAAATCTATTCCTAGAGAGTTTAGAATTTAATAGATATTATCCTAGTTCAAGATTTAAAAAGTATATTCCTATATCATTTCAAATCAAAGATTAAAACATTGAAAACAAAGATAATATCAATATGGATGAATAACTAAAATCATATATGACGCCATGATTACGAGAAATACATACTAATAGAATCAATTAAATATAATCCCAACAACAATGTCTTTTATAATTGAATGTGTCGCCTTTACTTGTGCCGCCGTGTTCTTTTGTTTCTATTTTCCCACTGTCAAAGAATTCTTTCCTTTGGTATTAAGAATTGGTGTGCCACTTGCCACTTGGGGTTTAAGAAACATAAGGTTGCATAAGGCGGTGATGTTCCTCTTGCCACTTGACTACTCTGCTGCTACCGATCTTTGTTACTTTCTTTTAATTGTGTACCTATTTAATTTACAATCATACACATACATTACTAATAATAACATTACTAATAATAGTTAATATATAATAGCTATTATAAATTTGGTATATTTGACACAAACTTAAATCAAAAAGTGTCTTTGCTTTAAATCATTTATAAGGAAAATTGACACTTAATTAACTCACAAAAATCTACAAAAGTGAAGTGAAATAAGTGAAAATAGCTAAAATACTAATTTAATAGTAAAGACTAATATTTACAAATATTGGGGTTTTTATTTAAAATAACTTTGCAAAACAAGTTAATAAGTGCTTAAAATATAGAGGTAAAATCACTACTTTTTGGCACTTATCAACTCTTCCCAACTTAGAACTTTGTTTGTCCCCAAACAAAAGTCCTAACAAAAATTTCAATCAAGCCTAAATACCACAAAATGCATAATCTCATTTCATAGTTTGTGATCAATCCCAATTTGAAATTCCAAGTTTGCATAATTCATGAAATGCAAATTCAAAATCAAATTCAACGATCATCAATGAATCAAAGCATGAAGATGAAACATTTGCTTATTCAAAGTGTGATTTCAGAACAATGTTCAAATCAACTGTTAATCAATCAGAATCATAATCCTCACTAATTTCACTCAACAGGTGGTGTATCTCTCAATCTAGACAATGCATACACAACAAATCAATTTTGAAATACATCTCAGCAATATCACAGAATATGCAATCAGTCATGGATCACTAAGGTCTTTATTCGGGTTGTAATGAGACCAGGCTACAAAAAATACTTGTTTTTCTAGGAATTCAAAAGCCTAAGCATAAGAGAGCAATTATTTGATATGAAAACATATTTTACCCCACACTCTCTTTTCTTATCACATACAATCAATTGGTGATTCTTTGATTTGCTACACTTGACAATTTTTTCATTTCTTTGACATCTACTTTTTTATTTTTCTTTGAATTTTTTTCACTTGTGTTGTCAAGGTATTTTTTTTTTTTTTTTGTTTCATCACCATCACACTTGACTCTTTTTCTTTCTTTTTTTTTTCTTTCTTTCATTCTTTCTTTCTTTTATGTGAATCTTTTCTCCCCAACTTGCATAAAATCATTATTTCAAATAAATGCTCTCTCATCCTAAGACAAAGGGACATGAATTTGTTTTTCTTTTAAAGTTTCAGGTTTTCAAATTTTCAAGAAGAATATGAATTTTCAAAATTGGCTCAAATGGGTTTACTAAGGATCACTTCTCACAAGGTAAGCTCTATTTGGCCAAGTAGTTATCTCTCAAAAAGAAACATGGCCTTGATCATTTCCATGACTTCATACACATCAAGTAATAGCAAGATTCATGCAAAACCGACAGTGTTATATGCAATTGTCACACTCAATATATGTAAAACATGGAGATGCACACAACTCACCGGCTAGGTCTCAAATGATTCTTAATCAATCAACATGTTTTCAAAGAACACGTGAAATCAAACTTTAATAAAGCAAACATTTCATTTTCATGCTAACATTCAAAGATAATTACAAAATTCAATCATGAATGAAGCATTTACTAGAATTGCATTTTCATTGTGTAATTGAAAACTAATCACAAACCTAGACTTTTTAAATCATATGCACATGGTATTTAAAAACAAAAATTACAACCATATTCAGACCACAAGAGAAACATATATTAAGATGTGCAAGATAAAGCATAAATTTAACCGAAAGCTAATTAAAATAAAGTTCACAGAGTTTTGGCGAGCTTTTCGGTCAATCTTTCTCCTGTCATTTGTTTGATTCTTCTCACTTCCTTGTATCACTTCTTTGCTACCAACAACAGCTTGTCTCACCTTCTCCAGGTAAAATGGCCTTTCCATAGGCCATGCCTATTTATGCATCAATTGCCTCCTTGGTTCCATATCTGAAACAAATGTTCTTGAAGCACAAAAGCACAAAGTAGCAGGTTCAAAGAATATCAAGAAAGCAAATATAATTTCAAGTTAGTCAAAAAGTTATGAATTGTACTACTCAATTTTAACAAATTCCAGAATTATAAATAAGTGACTAGCTAACTTAATCAATCATGAACATAGAGAAATAGAAAGACACAATGTGGTGATTGCTAAGTTAACCTTTACCGGTTCATGTCTTTAGAATTTGCAAACATTATGTTCAAAGAAGCAACAATGAAACACAATTGTCATATGAATTCTCATGAACAATCAAGACCAAACATGAACATAAAAAGAAGATTAGCAACTTAAGCTTCACATTCACAAGTTTATATTCACAGGAACAACAAACTTAAAATTCATGTGACAAGTGAGAGTACTGCCCATTAGTTCCATTAAGCACAAAATCATATGAATTCCATTAAGTGATTAAAAGTAACAAACTTAAAGAAACATGCTTAAGGGAACTCATAAAAATCCAAATCTGAAAATCTTAACAATGCAAACTTTTTAAAATAGCATGACAGCTGCAACATGATTGAAAATAATTAACCTTAAAGTTCAAAGAAAACAGTCCCTTTTGTGCTCAAAGAAAACAGTGATTCCTAAGTTTTGATCAATCAAGAATTCAAGAATCACCTTCAAAAACAATTAAACCAACACTTATGCTTAGTTAGAACAACCCCTAACATAAGTCCAAAATTTCACAATCAACAAAGATAATTTGATGCAAAATCACACAATCCAAATTTTAATTCACGAAGGTGATCACCAAGTTTACAAAGCCCAAATCACAAAGCCAATCAAGTTAACACTTCAAATCTATCATTTCCAATGTTTCCTCATACTCAACTTTAAACTCACAAGGTTCTAACCATAAATCAACATGTAAAAATCAAGTCACCATCCTAACTACTTCAAAGTTGGCAGATTTAAAAGTTAAAATTTATGTGACTAGTGAGATTCTTGTCATGAAAATTCAATAAGAAAATAGGAAAGAAACAAGTGATACATACTAGAATTACTTAATAATGATGTCTTTGAAATATTAACCATTAGTGCAAATGAGGAAAACAAAAGACACATGCAGTCACATGAGTTCCAACAAATGATTAAGAATAAAGACTATGTAAACATGTTTCAGAAACAAGCATCATGGCCTGCACATTTTTCATTTCAAGCTGATCCAGTGACAAAAGATGAACCATCAAAAAGTTATGAAACTGCTAGTTCATTAACTTTTGGCAACATTTACATCACTAAACTCATAAAATATCAACAATGAATGATTGGTATTTTTAAGCTTCAAAACAGTAACAATTTACAAACCACTTTATCACACTCAAGTTTCAAGATAGCT
The DNA here is from genome assembly GCA_030408175.1 of Trifolium repens. Classification (NCBI taxonomy): domain Eukaryota; kingdom Viridiplantae; phylum Streptophyta; class Magnoliopsida; order Fabales; family Fabaceae; genus Trifolium; species Trifolium repens. Next base: position 24,324,873 of record CP125850.1, read on the forward strand.
GCAGCCTTATGTTAAGAGAGAAAGGGTCCACAAAAGTTTACCATGTTGAGCTTGAGAGATTCCAAGCACAAGAGTCAATTGTGGTTAAATGAAAAAAAACTCAAAAAGGATTAACACATGAGTACACAAGCTGGATATTTGATCTTTCAGAATAATTTTCACTAACCACAATAGCACAACCTGAACTGATATGATATTAAACACAAAATAGTCATGATGGTTCAACATAAATGTCCATAACATTCTAAACAAAAGAGAGATCAAGTCCTAACTACTCTATAACCCTCAGTTATTCCAATATATGAATTCACTGTCAAGCCTATTTTAGTCAAGTGAACGTCTCAAAAATCTCTAGTTTAAATTCAAAATCAAATATGCATTCCTTTTCTAATCATCCTAAAGAAACTTAAACAATGGAAGAATTTACTTTTTTAGAAACAAAGGGGGCATACATACTTGATATTCGTAAACAGCAAAGAAAGTCCATACCTCTGTCCTCGAATTGCAATGCATGGAACTGAATGTGAAACTTAAAATCCTGAGCAAGGAAGTGTACTTGTAGATGCAGTTAAGATGAACAGATGACAACAATGCAGAATTTCATATTAGATACAATGGTTCAAATTTTGGCTCATTTAAAACTTTTCAAAACATCCCTAAGTATACTAAAATGATAAATTGCAAAAATTAAATAGTAAAGATAGAAAATTGGGTTGCCTCCCAACAAGCGCTTCTTTTACGTCATTAGCTTGACGCCTTTTTGGTTAGGGTGGCCAAAATGAGACGGAAAGCACATGATCCGTCTTTTTCCTTTGATTTGGGAGGAACTCCATGAATTTTAGATATAAATGTTGCGGAGTCCATATCCTCCCCAATTCATTCTTGTTGAACAAAGCACAAATTTCGTCTATGACCTTATCCATCCCAGCCTTGTTCTCCATCTCCCTCTTTTGCTCACATGATATTTCTTTGTCAAGTAATCCTTCATTTTCTTCTGCAACCATCATTACTTTTTCATTATCAATAGTGTTGGAATCCTCAGTACATAGCACTTCTTGAGGAAGTTCTACTTCGTGTGGTGTCTCTATTTTTCTCACTATTTTCACTACACCACCTTCTTTGAACATTCTTTCTTCCTCAATTTTCTCAACATCTTCCACACACTCTCCACCTTCCTCATTTTTCATTAGATTATTATCTTTCTCGTCAGGAGTGGTTTGAGTGTTGGTTTGAAATGTTCTTCCTTGGTTATTGTTATTGGCTATCTATTTAGCTATCTGACCAAGTTGATTTTCCATATTCTTTAATCTAGCATTTGTTTTTTTCTTGATACTGTTGCGGTATTTCCATGAATTTAATTAGGGTATCCTCCAATCTAGCCTCTGTCTCTCTACCTTCTGTGTAAGCTACTGACTCCATAGTCATTTGCTCATATTTCATCAAATTTTCTTCCAATGTTGAAGTCATATATGGTTCAAGAGAATAACAATTGGATTGTTGATATGGAGTATGCCCATAATTATCAAGAGGATATTGTTGATATGATTCATACTCCTCTAGAGTATAGAAGTTGTTATAATCACGATCAGTCATGATTTTGTTTTTGATGGTGAATCTGAAAAAGGATCGAACAAACAAGAAAATATTTCTTTGAATAGCAAAGAAGGATTAGTGCAGACCATTACTATACAATATAAACAAATATATACAAATACTTAAAAGAATACAAATTGTTGCAATGCTTCAATATCTAAACGCCAGTCCCCGGCAACGGCGCCATTTTGTTAAAGTACAAAAGTAAGTATAGTTTTTATCGTCTCCACAGGGACTGGTGCGATATCAATGCCGTTCAACAATTAATATAATTTTAAGTAACGTAATTCAAATGTATTTTGTTTACGAAAACTTTAAGAAAATATAACAGTGGTAAATGAGAAAGTAATTAACAGAGAGATGAGATTGCTGGGATTATATTTCATTAACTCATTCATATGCATTTCTCTGATCAGTTATATCGATTCTAGTTATTAACCAATATTATCACGTATTGCTCATCGTACGTTTCCGTCCCCAGATAACGTCGAGAATTCTATTATATCTATCAAACCCCGATCCCTCAAGTGATTAAACGATACAATAGCATTAAGATTCAATACTTTGAGTGAATATTAAACCTAAATCTATTCCTAGAGTTTAGAATTTAATAGATATTATCCTAGTTCAAGATTTAAAAAGTATATTCCTATATCATTTCAAATCAAAGATTAAAACATTGAAAACAAAGATAATATCAATATGGATGAATAACTAAAATCATATATGACGCCATGATTACGAGAAATACATACTAACATAATCAATTAAATATAATCCCAACAACAATGTCTTTAGCTACTCATTACCATGGTAGCTTACATATATGAGAAGAAAAGAGATGAAATTACAACACCCGTCGATTCCTCGAACAGTTGGTGTGCATCCAACTTCACTTCCTCCGTCGTTCCGTGCTCTCTGACTTACTCCTCTGTTCTCTCTATGGCGTGTGTGAATTTATGTGCGTGAGAGAATGAATTTTACTCTCAAAGAATTGCCCATTTTATAATTGAATGTGCCGCCTTTACTTGTGCCGCCGTGTTCTTTTGTTTCTATTTTCCCACTGTCAAAGAATTCTTTCCTTTGGTATTAAGAATTGGTGTGCCACTTGCCACTTGGGGTTTAAGAAACATAAGGTTGCATAAGGCGGTGATGTTCCTCTTGCCACTTGACTACTCTGCTGCTACTGATCTTTGTTACTTTCTTTTAATTGTGTACCTATTTAATTTACAATCATACACATACATTACTAATAATAACATTACTAATAATAATTAATATATAATAGCTATTATAAATTTGGTATATTTGACACAAACTTAAATCAAAAAGTGTCTTTGCTTTAAATCATTTATAAGGAAAATTGACACTTAATTAACTCATAAAAATCTACAAAAGTGGAGTGAAATAAGTGAAAATAGCTAAAATACTAATTTAATAGTAAAGACTAATATTTAAAAATATTGGGGTTTTTATTTAAAATAACTTTGCAAAACAAGTTAATAAGTGCTTAAAATATAGAGGTAAAATCACTACTTTTTGGCACTTATCAATGTTAGTGTTTATTTACTTTTTTCATTTTGTTACAGTATTTTTGCAAGTATTTTGTATATATCGTATCCACAGGGACTAGTGTGATATTAATAGTCTTTCAACGATAACCATAACTTTAAGTGTGAATTTGTCGATTGATTTGTTGTCGTAAAAACCTTCGAACATAAAACTAAAGTGCGATTAAAGATGATGTAAAATTCAAAGAGAATAAGTTGTCGAGATTAGAATCGAAATATCCACTCATATGCATTTACTTGACTATTGACACATATATTTCAGTTATCAATCAATTTTATCACGTATTCCTCTCTTCGTACGTTTCCGTTCCCATATAACGACGAGAAACTATTATATCAACCAATCCTTGATCCCTCAAGTGGTTAATTGATACAACATCTTTTAAAACAAATACTTTAAGTGATTATCAAACCTAAATCCATCCCTAGAGTTTAGATTTGATAGATATTATCCTTGCTCAAGAATTCAAAACATATATTCCTATACTATTTCAAATCCAAAGATTAACATAATAACACAAGGATAATATCAAAATAGATTGAATCACTAAAATATATATAATCAAAAGATCAAGACAAATACATATTCATAGAGTATTTTTCATCTAATCCCAACAACAAAGAGAAATTAGCTACTCATGTTCATTTTGAGCTTACAAAGATGAAAGAAAATGAGATGAATGAACATCATGATTTGATTCCTCAACTTCAATGAGTTATCCACCTTCAAATCAACTACTCACAGCTCCTAGGTTTTCTCTCTGTTTTCTGCTCTGAATAATAACAAGATATCTTTTTTCTCTGTTCTGAAAAATCTATTTATACAGGTCCTATTTTAACACGGTCGCTTAGCGACTAACAGCCTCGCCCAGCGACTAGATTACTTCACCACTGGGTTTGCTGACACGTGGCCCATTGACCGTCAGATCTTCTTCTCATCGCTGGTGGTCGCTTAGCGAGCCCTAGCGACCATTCCTCGCTGCTGGTCGCTGGTGGCGATGGCCAGTCTGCCATTTTGGTTGATTTCCTTCGCTGGTAGTCGCTGGTAGTTGCCCAGTGAGCGCCTAAAACTTCAAACTCATAATTCTGCATCAACCACTCAACTTTAAGCACAAAAACCTGTAAAAATAGCTAGGATTAAGATAATGCAACTTAAATATACATATGTACACAAATTAGGGGGTTTAGATAACAAAGCTTGCAAAACAAGTTAACAAATGCCTTTTTTTCATAAGTAAATCAACCAACTTTTAGCACTTATCAACTCTCCCCAACTTAGGACTTTGTTTGTCCTCAAAGAAAAGTGAAATATAGACAAGCTACAATTTATGTCCTCAAGAATATGTTTGTAATCAATCAAGCTTATGAAAATCATTTCCTTTTGAAGCATGAGCCAAGCAATGACAATTACAAATTAATCCTCAAAACATTCAAAGAAACAAAGTATTGTCTTGAAGAGATTTCTATGCCTAAGCAAGATTCTCATCATTCTTATCAAACAATAAAAAATCATGTGTTATCACAAATTTCTCACAATTGTATCACTCAAGGGGTAAGTGTTTAACTCAATCCAAGCAATATGATCACATCAATTTGATTCAAACATACACCCAAGCAAAATCATCAAATATGTAATCAATCATGGATCACTAAGGACTTTTTCAATGTTGTAATGGGGCTAGGCTACAAACAATCTTTGTTTTTCTAGGAATTCAAAGGGCCTAGGTCTAAGAGAGCATTTTATTGTTATATACAACTAATTCTACATCAACACTCTCTTTTCTTTTCAAACACAAACCATTCATGAATTACTACTTTTGGCAACATTTTCATTTTATTTTATTTTCATCATTCCTTCTTTCTTCTTTTTTTTTTCTTTTTTTTTCATAGTATTTGTGTTGCCAAAGTAGTCCTTTGATTTCTTTTTGTTTTTCATCACCATTACACTTGACTACTTTTCTTTTTCATGTGAATCCTTTCTCCCCAACTTGCATCAAACCCAATTATCAAATAAATGCTCTCTTATCCTAGGACAAAGGGACATGAATTTGTTTTTCTTTTAAAGGTTAGGGTTTTAAACTTTCAAAGAATAACACATTAGGCTCAAAGGGGTTGTCTAAGGATCACTTCTCACAAGGTAAGCTTTATTTGGCCAAGTGGTTGTGCTCAAATACGAAAGATTGCCTTGATCATATCCATGAATCAAACACATTCAATAATAGCAAGGTTCCGTTAAAATCAACTGAGTTAAACATAATTGCCGGCACTCAAAGATATATATAAGACATGGAAAGTTCACACAATCTCACCCGGTTAGGTTGGATAACACAAAAAATTTCTTCATGTTCAACAAGAATAAAGAGAATCCTCTTAGGACAAGAAACACAATTCAAGAACATGTTGAGTTCCTAAGCATGTTTCAAAGATTAATTCACAATTGACATATAGCTTCACAAAACAACATGCTATGGTACTTGATTTATCACTTACCTGTCTTTGAGATCTTCAATAGCATGCAAACTTGTCTTCAAAAAGAGTATTCACAAATTCTAAAATAATTACACTAACTATTTATAATAACTTACCAAGTAACATTAATAAAACAAAGCACGTAACTTCAAAACATATTCCACATTGTTCATATTATCACATAGTTAAACAGCACATAACCAAAAAGGACCATACATATTGGTTCCACATTGTTCACAAAAGACAAGATCAAAAGCATTAAAATTAAACTAATTAAACATTAAACATCACTCAATGATGGTGAGCTTTCCAATCACTTTACATATCATCATCACCATCATCATTTCCAGCACCATCATCATCTCCTTCATCTTCAAACGCATCAGCAGCAGCCATATCAATGTCATCATCAGCATCAGCATCAACACTAGCAGCTAACCATGTTATTTATAGATGGAGAAGTTCTTCTGATATTTGAACTTCAAATATGGCAGTTGAGAGTGTGGAAATAGCCGTTGTGAAAGGGCCAAAACAGTCTATTCAAATTTGTACTTTAAGTGAGCCTGGAGATCATTCTTCTTATGGTCTTTGATATGTGGAGTTGTAGAGATATCAGGGAAATATTTTATGCCAACTGTAATGAGATGTTTATGATGATATATTAGTTGCAAAACAATAGCTCATGTGTGAAAATAGCTTTTGGATAAGAATGTAGCTTGTAGGCAAAATCTGGGAGACCATTCTCCTGTCTGCTGGAGACCATGCTGCTTGTGCAAGAAAGAGATGCCAACGAATTTCTCAAGTTGTTGCAAGCTATATGACAGTTGTAAAACACTATTTGAAGCCTAGCATAGCAACTATTCATGAGTTCTTGCAAGGACAAGTGAATAGTAAAGTTTAAACACTTGTATGGATAATAATTGTTTCTTTTGTGATTCCTTTTATACTTGGATCAGATTTGAAGCTTCTTTGCAAGCTGTAGAATCTCTTTGTCTACTTCTCATTGGTCTAAATTATTTCTCTAATGATATTCTTGGAGACTATGAAGTCTTGTTAATATTTGTGAGCTTTTTCTTCCTTAAAAGCACTTCCAAGAATCAAAATGTATTCCTTGCCTTAAGTGACTTATTCTTGCTGCTGTGATTCCTGAAATAACTTCCATATAAAAATTCATTATTGTCTTGTACCAAGTTGACTTATGGAAAAGTGATTATCCTTGAACACGCAAACTTGGGAGACCATTATGAGAATGTTCTCCTGACTTATAAATATTTCAACTTTTGAAATGATTTCTTCTTCAAAGTTGATTCTTGTCATTTGGATGAACTGATATGAATGCTCTTGAGAGTAATTGACATTGTTCATGATGAGAAAATTATTTCATAAGAGTTGATAATATTTCTTTCTTTGGTTAATCAACTTTGAAATATTTTATTGTTGCAAACATTCCATGACTCTTCTTTTATGTTTTGCACATATTGTTGCTTGTTCATTGAGTATCTTTGATATCATATAGTGGAGGCGTGAGAGTACTCATCATGATGATTATCATTTTCTAGTTTAGAGAATGATTAAAACGTTTATGCCTTGTACATAAACTTCTTTGAAAACTCATGGAAGACCATTCTCAAACTTTCTCATTATCTTGAAAAACTTTGATAAGATAAAACTTTGAGTAGGTTTTGAAGATCTTCAACATATGCATCATTCCCATTGATTTTAATTGTAGGTGTAAATCTTCAAAGCATGTAACAAAACTCAATGTGAGTTTTGACATAATAACATCAAATATATTCTTGTGTAGCTTGTGATGCAAGTTTTTCCATCTTGGTTCTTCAATTATGATCTTCACATTCTTCCTTGAATCTCCAATACTCATTGGGAACCATGTGATGATGAGGAAGACTGTTAACCATAAAAATCACTTTGTTGTTTGAACCTTCCAAAGAAACCTCTTATGATTGAAATGACATCCTTTAGAAATCTTCATGAAGCTTGTGATGCTACTTTTGTTATCATCTGATGCTACTCCAATTATTTCATTGTTTGAGTATATAAAATGCACTTGTTGATGTGAGTGACCTCTAGCTCGTCCACTTTGTTCATTATCTATCATTCAACAAAAACTCAAGTGCAAACATCACTAGATCACCATTCATAAAACTTAACATTTATTCCATAAGGTTTGTTGTCATTAAAACACATATCAAAAATGGGTTTTGCTTCAACAATCTCTCCCTTTTTGATGATGACAAACCTATTGAATAACTCTTATGTTTTATGGAAGGATATAATAACAAGTGCAAGAATGTTCATAGATAGCAATTAAGCTCCCCCTAAACACATGCTAGAGTTTAATGTTTATCATTTTAATTAAACTCCCCATAAATACATGCAAGAGGTTAATTCCTAACATTCTTCATTAATTAATTCCATCTAACATTTCTCTCTCATTCTCTCCCCCTTTTGTCATCTATCAAAAAGTATTGGGGATTTTAAAAAAAATGAAGTGCAATGATAGAATCAAAGAGTAGAAATGTATTGAGCATAGAAATCATGCAATTTAGAAGTTCATTCACATATCACACTTTTCAAGTTTGCATTTAAACATTTAAAGCACATATCATGTATCATGATTAATAATCATTTCAACTAATATTTCAATCATAACATGAACAAAGATTAAATCATATGTAAACACATGCAAGCATTTGATTTTAAAAATAGATGCTATACACTCTCAATTTTTAGAAAAGGTGGTTTCGACCTCAATGACAATGTAAGTTGTAAGGATACACACATTCTTAAATTTAATTAGAAAACTTCCCCTATGTCTTATGAGATGAATATTCTCTAAAAGTTTCAATTTACTTGGGTAGAGGTAACATTTTCCTTTAAAACAATATCATTTGCAAAAAGATGGACAAGACTATATGTAGTCATTTGAAGAATAAGAGATCATTTGAAAATTGTCGATGAACTTTAAAATTAGAGAGAAAATTACGCATATTAGGAAGCTGTGAAATCAGAGTAAACAATGTAAAAAACAAATTTCTCTCTTTTATGAATATTCTTACATTTTGAAGATGATTCTTTTTCAAAGCAAAATATTGAGAGGATCATTTGTTACAAAAATATCAATTTTAACAACCTAACACATAAGTGTAGGAACAACATTTTTTGAGGAAAAGTCAAATATGAATTTAAGAACACAATGTGCAAGATTTATTTTTCTTAGATCAAATTCTAATTCTATGGAGAGTAGACACAAAATTATTCTTATGAAGACCAATTATAAAATCTCTTGTTAAAATCCTAAATCCAACAAAAATGGATATTCATTAAAACCTTTTGAAGAAGGATCTTTTACATAAGGCATAACAAGATCTCAATTTGGAAAACCATATTCAATGAGTTACACTTGCATCAAGCAAAATATATTAATCAAGATGTGTAACAAAAATGGTTTTATTCAAAGTTTTATATTGAGGTAACTGTATTTAAAAGACTTATAGAAGAAATGTTTTTCATAAAAGATGTGCTATAAGTCAGACTTATGTAAGAACAAAATGTGACATATATTTGATTATCAAAATCATGAGTGCTTGTCATTTTTCTTGTTCTAAAATTTTAGGTCTATCATGAAGGATAATTAAGATACTAACTCCAAAAATTATTCATTGATCATTAAGAATAAGTTTTCATTAAGCACATAACATAATTTGCACTAAAAAAATATTGATCAAGAATGTGATCAAGGTATTTTTAAAACATTTGCACAAGACCATAAAAATGAATGAAGACTAGTGTTGATTCAATTGTCTTTTAGCATTTAAAATTAAGTTTGATCATTGAAAAATATAACCAAAACTTATGGAGAAAAATTTAACTTGATAAAATTAAACAACCCTTAACAAAACTTTGATAGCAATACAAGTATATCATATTTGAAAAAGTATTGCTTAAAATGATGTAAAAAGGTGACTTTGCACAACAATGATGTTCATTCATTTCACACTTAACATGATGATTTAAAAAAATTATTTTGTAATGTGTGAGAAAAAAAATCATAAAGAGGTATGAATCAAGAGTGCTACACTTAATACATTTAAGCTAAGAATTTAGCATATGCATATATAAGCGATGACGAAAAAAAATGATGTATCATTTAAGCTTTAAAGTCATATATTTGCATAAAGAAAATTCATAATGCATTCTAGATTTCAAAATTATTCAATCAATTGTTGTTGCGGATGGCTGGAAACTAATAACCGGAGGCGTGTTGTGACACTGAACTAAGGAATTATCCGCAATATTATTGCGCAACTCCCCCAGAGTACAACCGGTTCTTCTCGGTGATAAACATACCGAGGCTATCAAGACACGAGAATATCAACAAGGTCGGTTACTCAGGCACTACACAAAACTTATTGATTTTGAGATAAAAATTGTGAGGAGGAAGAAATTGTTGTACGCGTGTCATTCTCATAATTTTACTCATCCTCACATTCATATATACATGACACACATTGGATTCCATGTTGTAACAAAAATTATCAAGCAAAAACAATAATCCCTATTAATAAAGAATAATCAAACGTTTTATCAAAAATAAATTGGCTAGGTGTGTCACTTAATCATCATAATTATTATTATTGATAATAACAATGATCCCTCTTATGAAATAATAAAACGGTCATATATCAAGTAAATGGCAAATAAATAAAATTAATTCTTAAATAAAATTGATTAAATTGGGTCAAAATAAAATGGAAATAATAATAAACTTTTGAAATAATCAAAATATACAACAATCCCCCACATATTTCAAAAGTTTTAAACCGAAGAAAAATTAACCGTTTTAATAAAATTATGCCTGAGTAAACCTTATAGATGTAATGCATCAGAACAGTGTAGCAAGCTATGGAACCTGTCCCTAGACTGATAGACTTAACACACAGTGAATTGGTTTTGCAAGCAATGGAACCCAAGACACTTGATGTGTGTTAGCGGTCTATCAATCACATTACACCCCCACAATTCTCGTGTTACGCGGTGTGGCGCATTTAGGCCGTGCGCGTGTCTGGTATTCATGAGTGCTCTAGAGACCCGCCACGGTCTCATGCAAGCGGCCCCACTCGACACTCATATAGGTGATTCCATCTAGTGTATGCTACAACCATACACCACCCATAAGGGCTTATGGTAATCATTAAAAGCCTTTAAGACTTACCCGTCAAATTTATTTTAATTTAGCACTTCTCATAGCCATTGTCAAAACACATAGGAAATGGACAAATTTCAGTGCTAACATAACTAACAACTAACTTGTTTTTCCCATTGAACCTTATTCATGGGGTCTCCAATCACAAAGGTTGGGTTTCCATTAGTTGTCGTTTTTCAGTGGCATAGTCCATTCCTGTCAATTTTCTTCCCAAGGGTTAATATCCGGATCCGCTAAATTCACAAATATTGACTAAGACGTCTCAAAGTCAATTAATCTCACGTTTCTTGAGTCTATATAATAAACTCGATTTTCACAATAAGTTTATACCAGTCTACTTAGATGGCTACTAAGCGACAACTTATCATCAACAAAATAAATCTACTTATAGATTTATCTCATTGGCTTATACCCAATAATATCTTTGTTATACAAATTTACTCATAATACTTCCAAGAGACAAACTCCACATTGATCAGAAATATTAATTTATGTGTCGATTTATCACACAAGTCTACTTGGATAATATTCAAATGACGACACCCCCACATTGGGTTAAACCATTATAAATATTGATTTTCATATAATCAAGTTCATAAAACATCATTGTATTATTTTAATACAATGGCTAATCCACAATATACTAATACTACATGATATTTATAAAGACATCTCTCAAATATTTCACCGGCTAATATCCAATTAACATAATCATTGTATTATTTTATAATATCCAATTCACCGGCTAATATCCAATTATAACCATCTATAGCCATAATTCCTTAGATTGTTGTTGCGGATGGCTGGAAACTAATAACCGGAGGCGTGTTGTGACACTGAACTAAGGAATTATCCGCAATATTATTGCGCAACTCCCCCAGAGTACAACCGGTTCTTCTCGGTGATAAACATACCGAGGCTATCAAGACACGAGAATATCAACAAGGTCGGTTACTCAGACACTACACAAAACTTATTGATTTTGAGATAAAAATTGTGAGGAGGAAGAAATTGTTGTACGTGTGTCATTCTCATAATTTTACTCATCCTCACATTCATATATACATGACACACATTGGATTCCATGTTGTAACAAAAATTATCAAGCAAAAACAATAATCTCTATTAATAAAGAATAATCAAACGTTTTATCAAAAATAAATTGGCTAGGTGTGTCACTTAATCATCATAACTATTATTATTGATAATAACAATGATCCCTCTTATGAAATAATAAAACGGTTTTTGCCAAAAAAAAAAAAAAAAAAAAAAGAAATAATAAAACGGTCATATATCAAGTAAATGGCAAATAAATAAAATTAATTCTTAAATAAAATTGATTAAATTGGGTCAAAATAAAATGGAAATAATAATAAACTTTTGAAATAATCAAAATATACAACATCAATCACATAACAACATTGCATAAAGATATTCAAGTTTATTATATTGCAAATGTTAATTTAAAATTTTGTGTACCTCATTTGATGAATTTTCTTACTTGAGATTCAATAATGAGAGCATCTTTAATTGTTTTGTAATTCCACCGCATGCTCATCATTGTAAAGGGAGGACACTTGATTGGTAGTGGAGGAGAGAAGTTTTATCCTTTGATGCATTCTCCAATGTTGAGTAAATTCATCTTCTTAGAAATTCTCTAAGACTTATCATCCTTGTAGAGTAACTTTAGGTAATAGGGATGAAGATAACATCGTGTTTAGAACAATTTACTCATGACACAATGTTGTAGTCAAAACATTATGATTTCATCATCTTTTGATTTTCCATGAGACCATTATTAGAACGTTATGAAATTTCAAGAATGACATCCACATTCATATTCATCTTTTATTTTCTTCAAAAAGAATTCAGAACTTAACAAGAATTTTAGAGATCCTTGGGTAGAATTCATCAATGGTGAAAAGAGTGATTGGTTAGTTGGGTGGTGAAAGTAAAACCTTCAAATGTTATAATAGCGATTTGAGAAGAGGTTAATCCAAGATCAATGTCAATGCTTGAATCAAAATAAGTGAGGTGTAAAGATAAAAGAGAGGTAGGACTGAAATTGGTTATCTTCAAGTAAAACTTATTTGCATTTGCGGGGAGAACATTCTTTGATTGGTCTCTTGGATTCAAAACAACTTCAAGTATCTCATCCAAGCTACTTTCTTTCTCAAAATTCTTTTCTTTTTCTTTTGTTCCCAACCTTAGTAACATAGTCCTCAAGATTAACAATCTCCTTTTTCAAATTAACATATTTGAAGTGAAAGGAATTGTCCATTTTCTCCTTCTTGAAGTCAATCTTGTAGATAGAAAAAATTATTGGTGAAGACCATTCCATAAAGAAAAGTAAGTTCTCTTTTCCATACCCTGCTTCATTGATAATATGTTGCAAGATGACATATGAGAGATTCATCTTCAATCTTTTATCAAGGTGATACATGGCAAACATACCATTCTCATAAACCTTTTATTTGCTTCATTTTCTTGGAAATACACAATGTTGACATATGTTGTGAAACAACTTTTATTCCTCCTTGAGAGTTGATGAGGGAGATTTTTCCATTTTAACACCAATTTCCATTGAACATCTCAATGGTTAAATCATTTCATCACAAATTTAAAGTGGTGTACCAACATAATTTTTCATTCCAATGGAGAACGATCTTATTATATCAATGGAGATTTGAGTGGTTCTATCTTGAGGATGATGGTAAGTCAACTTCCAATTCTTTGGATGTATTTGTTAAGATGACATGTGAACAGTTTCAATCTATTGATCCGTGACTTCTTATCATTGTTGTTTATTAACATCAACATCAACACCATTACTTCTTTTATCATGAGACATATCAAACTCATCAAAAAATATTATGCATAAGTTTTTCATACAATATGAGAATTAAGATTGCATATACTTGAAATTTAGAGAGAGTAAAATAAATATGCTTTTGATATTTTGAAACAAATTTCTCAATGTTTTGTTTACTATGCCAAGTATATAATAATGACATGAAAATATAAATGCATGACATGAATGAATTTCTAATTTTTTAAAGTGGCATGGAGTTTTACTTAAGATAGAAACAAGCTCTAAAAACATAGCATGCAATGTCTATGATTTCTTTCAAAAGTATTTTTCAACACTTGATTAAAAATATTTCATCTATTGAATTTTTCTTTAAAACAACTCTATTTTTGTTGAAATTCTAAATCAAGAAAATCAAGTGAAAAATTATTTTCTTAAAAAAAATACTTACTAAAAAATAACTTTTGAACTTTTAAAGTTTGAACCATTTTTCAAAGAACTTAAAAACTTTGAAAGAAATCATTCTTATGCTTTTAAAAATAAGGTCCAAGTGAATCTTTGAATAAATCCTCAAGTATTACAAAATCATAAGGCTTGTAGTTTTGACAAGAACAAATGAACAATATAAAGTAGTTCAAGAGGTTAATTGTTGAAAGTGTATTTTTTAAAATGAAGACTACTCTTGAAACAATAAATACTACTTTTGAAACAATAAATACAAGTTACACAAAATTTATCATTTTTACAATCAGTTTTTGAAACATGTCCTATTAGAGAGAATTTGGATAAATTTGTAATAGGTTTTATACTTACTTGGTAAGCTCTTTATAATGACAAAATCATTTATCTTTTTTAAAACACATGAAAACATGATTTGGTTTAAAATTCATCTAAGTATATAAACATAAAGATTTTACAAGAACAATCATGACCATGAGGATGAATATGAAATGACTTCAATTCCAATTTTAACAAAAATTAATGAAGTTATGTGTTAGACCTTTAACATGTCAATCACCTTAATATATGTACCTTTGGTTTGTGGTTTTTGTCTATGATTCCAAAGGTTGCAGATTCACCATTCCTTGCTTTTTAAATGCGTTGAAATATTGTCTTTCCAAAATCATATTCTTTGAGCATCAATTTTCCAAGCCTCAAGACTTTTTCTTGATTGCTTAAAGACACTCCTACAAAACAAGTTAGTAATGATTTTGGTACCCATAGTGATGTGGGTCTTTGAAGGTTAGTGTTATTCCTCTTATAAGTTAGTAACGAGTAAAAATTCAGATTACAAAGCAGGAGTATCAAAAATACTCACAAACAAAATATACAAAAAAACAACCAAAAACAAACTCCGAAAAGTAACAAAACACCAAAGCAACTGAAAGCAGCCACCAAAAAAAAGAAGAGGAAAAGCCAAACTACGAGCGGGCACCCCAAGAGATACCACTCAACAGGAACCAGATAAGTCCAGGCATCGTATCTGAAGTGGAAGAAATAGTCACAAGAAAGGGGGGGTTTGAATTGTGACCCTTTTAAAATTTGAACCCGCACTCTACAAAATTAATCTCAAGTGTATACT
The DNA here is from genome assembly GCA_030408175.1 of Trifolium repens. NCBI lineage: Eukaryota > Viridiplantae > Streptophyta > Magnoliopsida > Fabales > Fabaceae > Trifolium > Trifolium repens. The sequence goes on from CP125850.1 coordinate 24,340,121, forward strand.
TGGATAAATGTTAGTGAAATATATAAAACTACTAGTTTGGAGAATGTTCTCTGAATGGTCTTTGCTGCGTGAGAATGTAAATAAAGTGGTATGTGTGATGTGTGTATACAGTAAATAAAGAGTTAAAGATAAGAGAGATGCACACACAAAAATTATACTGGTTCACCCAAATCCTGAGCTAGTCCAGTCCCCACGCCTGTGAGTTTTCCACTATGCTCTTTGAGATACGACCGATCTCAAATACAAATCTTCTTTGATCTAATCCGAGATCAAAAAACCTTAAGCCCTACAAGCTTAAATCTACCCCAGCCCTACAAGCTAGTAAGGGTGTTACTCAATCAAAAGTTACGTATTGACTTGAGCCAATCTTTCTTTTACAAAGGAATTTGTTTCAGATCTAAGCTTAAACACAAACTCAAAACTAGGTTGAGAAGCTTTACAAAATACACTCAATACACTCAATAATATTTGATCCAAGAGTTGATAGAGAGTTGGAGTGTGAGTGGTAAAATGAAGAGACAAAGATACAATCACATAAAAGTAGATTGTGTTGAAAGGTGGTCTCTTGATGTATTTGCTTTTAGAAACTCAAAGGTTAGTTTGAGATGCAAATAAAATTACTCAATAAACTCAGAAGTATTGATGAGAATGAAGATCTTGAGTGTAAGTAACAAAAGAAGAGTTTTGTGACTTTTTGAGAAAAACAAGTGTTTGATGATTTTGTAGCTTTTTCTCTTGCTCTTCAAATGATGCCAACCATGCTATTTATAGATGGAGAAGTTCTTCTGATATTTGAACTTCAAATATGACAGTTGAGAGTGTGGAAATAGCCGTTGTGAAAGGGCCAAAACAGTCTATTCAAATTTGTACTTTAAGTGAGCCTGGAGACCATTCTTCTTATGGTCTCTGATAAGTGGAGCTGCAGAGATATCAGAGGAATCTTTTATGCCAACTGTAATGAGCTGTTTTTGATGATATATCAGTTGCAAAACAATAGCCCATGTGTGAAAATAGCTTTTGGATAAGAATGTAGCTTGTAGGCAAAATCTGGGAGACCATTCTCCTGTCTGCTGGAGACCATGCTGCTTGTGCAAGAAAGAGAAGCCAACGAATTTCTCAAGCTGTTGCAAGCTGTATGACAGTTGTAAAACACTATTTGAAGCCTAGCATAGCAACTATTCATGAGTTTTTGCAAGGACAAGTGAATAGTAAAGTTTAAACACTTGTATGGATAAGAATTGTTTCTTTTGTGATTCCTTTTGAACTTGGATCAGATTTGAAGCTTCTTTGCAAGCTGTAGAATCTCTTTGTCTACTTCTCATTGGTCTAAATTATTTCTCTAATGATATTCTTGGAGATTATGAAGTCTTGTTAATATTTGTGAGCTTTTTCTTCCTTAAAAGTACTTCCAACTTCCAAGAATCAAAATGTATTTATTGCCTCAAGTGACTTATTCTTGCTGCTGTGATTCTTGAACTAACTCCCATATAAAAATTCATTATTGTCCTGTACCAAGTTGACTTATGGAAAAGTGATTATCCTTGAACACGCAAACTTGGGAGACCATTTTGAGAATGTTCTCCTGACTTATAAATATTTCAACTTTTGAAATGATTTTTTCTTCAAAGTTGATTCTTGTCATTTGGATGAAATGATATGTGAAAAACAGGCACACCAGTACAAGATGTTGTACACGATGTTACAACACTTTTTCCATCTTTAGTTAGACAAATATCAAAACAGTAAATAGTGCAGAAATAAACAAACACACAGTAGTTTGTTAACCCAGTTCGGTGCAAAACGCTACCTACATCTGGGGGATACCAATCCAGGAGGAAATCCACTAATAACCCTAGTTCTAAGTCTTACAGCAAACCTCGTTTACAACTTATCACCTAGCAACTATCTTTATGTTTTTCTACCTAAGAACTCTAAGGTATGAGTTCTCAACTCACTCCTTAAACTCAATAGTACAGACAGCACTATTGTTCAACTAACCACTGTAATGGAGACACTCTCCTAAACAATTCTTTTCCCATAAGTTCATCAAATATATATACAAAATACAAATTTTTCGCTTAAGTTCATCAAATACATAATACAACCATATTAAAATTAAGTTAACAAGTTCATCAAATGCAAAATACAACCATATTGAAATTAAATTTATAAGTTCTTTAAATAATAAAGTGTAATAAAAATAAAACTTCAAGTCTATTCCCACTTAAATCGGAAAAAAAAAAACCATGCTTGAGAAGTTATCGTTCTGAATGTTTGAAATGAGAGCAGCAGCGTGACGTGAGAGTGTTGTTTGCGTAGTGTTGAGAGCAGCTTAAGGATGAGAATGAGGTGAGCGACAACAGCGTTTCTGAATTTCGTTTGCGGCTGTGAGTGCTTCTAAGGTTGCGTTTTTAAGTTAGAGTTTCTAAGTGAGACAAATTTTATTTTATTTTTTAGAAGTTGTTGGGCCAGTTGTAGTTTTTGATGGATATGAGCTACCTAAAAAAATAATTTAACATATATACTATATATTGAGAGCAACGTTTCTGAGTTTCATTTGCGGCTGTGAATGCTTCTAAGGTTGTGTTTTTAAGTTAGAGTTTCTAAGTGAGACAAATTTTAAATTTTTTTTTAGAAATTGTTGGGCCAGTTTTTGATGGATATGAGCTATCTAAAAAAATAATTTAACATATATACTATATATCGGTTTGGTTCGGTTTGTCCATTGGATATGAAAATTGGAACCGAGAACCGAACCAAACCACTTCGGTTTTCTATTGGTTTGGTTTGGTTTTTGATCCGAACCATAAAATTCGGTTTTTTTTCGGTTTGGATTGGTTTGGATCATCGGTTCCATTGGATTTTTCTGATCCGCTTACACCCCTACTCTTACCTAAAGGCTTCGAGCAATACACACAAGCACTGGGTTCCTAACTCCTTGCTTAAAAGCTTTGGAGAGGACACACACACTACAACGATCTCTTTGCCTAAAAGCTTCAGAGACAATTGTGATTACAACTCAAAGAACACTCAGTCCTTAACTTGCATCAAGGTGACACAAGGAAAGGCTCACAAGAACACAAGCACACACGCAAATCCTATTACGGCTAGTATAACACCCCACATGATTTATCTAGAATATCAGTGAAATATCATAACTGGTAACTGAGTACATTATTATTACATTGAAATTCAAGCACACGCAGGTGCTGAGCACAACAGAGATTGAGAAAACAACGGAAGCAAAACACAGAATCAACGGTACAACGTGATTTTATTGAAATACAACAAGACAGGAAAATAAAGAAAGCATGAACGAGTGCAATCCTCCAAGCACAGCTACTAGCACACCAACAAGCATACCTTAGCCAACCTGTTTATCTGAAAAAAAATGATTGGATTGGGGTGAGACTACTAAGCCTCAGTGAGTCCTACTACCCTCCTAGAGGTGACTACACCGGGGGAACCTAAACAGTCATAACACAATTTCTAACATATCATAATTCATAACATAATAATATAAAGGTGTAACACGCAATTAAATCTTATTCATTTTAAACACAAGGACACTCTGAGGTGAGCAGGTCTCAGAGGCCTGCCATATCCGTCAACCTATCAGGTCACGGCATAAAGCTCACAAAGTCATAACCTAGTGGATTATCCCATCGGGAGTCCACAACGCGATACTCAAGATCGCTCATGATTGACTGAACTAGTTAAGTGGATTCTACCATAAATCACCCAAGCCCGGGGAGCATGCATTTCTAAAATTTCCTAAGTTATATCCTAAGGTTATCTGTGATTAACATGCTGTATTATATTATATAACTGTACTATTGCAACTACCAAAATCAGATGAGGATATAAAACGAGTGTATGAAATTCTGTTTTGAAAATCTGGAAAATGTTCTGTTTCTGTCAAACTCGCTCAGCGAGTTGTCACTCGCCACGGCGAGTTGTTTCAGGTCATGTCCTGTGTAAGCTCGCTACGGCGAAGAGGAGCTCGCCATGGCGAGATTATAGGTCCTGTACCAAATTCGCTCGCTCGGCGAGCAGAAGCTCGCCATAGCGAGGTTCATCAGCATGAAGAACCCAGCTCGCCATGAAGGCTCGCCCTGAGCTCGCCAGAGCGAGTTTACCCAGAACCTGCTCTGTTTTGCGAAATTTCATAATTTAACCTTTTAAACACCTACAATCCTCATCCTAAGGCATGCAATCATACAATAAACATAATATAGGACAGAATGGAGAGGAATTTGGGAGTTAATTCCTCTCACACAACATTTTCTTAAAACTTAAGTTAACATGCATAATTTCATAAATTGGGCATTCTAACTAAACTAACCTAAGAACCCACCTGAATTGAAGCTTTAATCCTTGCTTCTGAGCTCCACAACAGCTACTGCAACCCCTTACTAAGCCCCACGAACCCCATACCAGATTTGAGAAGATTGACCCTTTGAAAAACCCTTAAGTTGCTCTATGAATTGAATGATGGATTGATGGAGGATTCAGCTAGTTTGGGGTGGTATTTATAGTAGTTTCTGAGGTGGGGAAAACAGTACACGAATTGTTTGATTTGTGGGTTGCATGTTATGCTCATTGGTTGTGAAGAAAGTGAGATTGAAGTTGTTGTTCTTTTGTGGCATGTGAAGCTTAGGAGTAAGTAATGTGGTGATGATTCTGAGGATTCAAAGCTTGATTCAGATTTATTGTGAGGGAATCTCTGTAAGGTGAAATCATGGTGGAAGAAAATGACAAGCTTTTGAGTATAGAGAAATGAAGGAGTTTTGGAGTTTAGCTTGTTGTTGTTGTTTCTCGTGAGTGAAGGAGAGGGAGTGGGGAGTTGCCTACTGATTTTCTGAGTTAGTGAAGTGTACTTGTTGGCTTGATTTGCATGTTAGCACTAAGGGTTGGTTGGGTGGAAAGGTGACTCACTAAACTAAGGTGAGGTGTTGTTTGGTGAGGGTGAGAGAGAGTGACACGAGGGAGAGAAGGAGTGGGAGGGAGTTTTGAATTTCTTGACTCACATAATCATAGAGTTAATCCAAGTTGTATTTGTGTAGATTAGTTCTAATTATATTTACTAACTTACACAACCACTCTTTAATCCTATGATTTTATTAATAATCACCACTAATTAATTTATAGAAAATTAGGCAAAGCTCTAATATAAATTAACTAGGTAATTTAGAAATTGGGGTATTACAACCTACCCTCCTTAAAGAAATTTCGTCCTCGAAATTAAGAAATTTACCTCGAAAACAGATATGGATAACTCTTCCGCATGTCTGTCTCCAGTTCCCAAGTGAATTCACCATCAGGAGACTGAGCCCATTAAACTTTGACAATGGGAATCCTCTTGTTTCGAAGTATTTTTAGCGTCACGCTCAACAATACGAACTGGATCTGGCTGATAAGTTAGGTCTGGCTGAAGATCAATCTGTTCAAGTTCCACTGGGTGATAAGGATCAGGAATATACTTCCGAAGCTGAGACACATGAAACACGTCGTGTAACCCCGACATAGATGGAGGTAGAGCTAACTGGTAGGCTACAGGACCGACGCGCCGAAGAATCTGATAAGGTCCAATGAATCTTGGACAGAGTTTCTTGGTTTTGAATGCACCGCGCAAACCCAACTTAGGTGTGACTCTCAAGAACACATGATCACCTTCCTGAAATTCCAAAGGTCTCCTTCTGCGGTCAGCATAACTCTTTTGCCGACTCTGTGCTACTTTCAACTTATCCCGAATAGTTTTGATCTTTAAGGTGGTCTCTTGGACTATATCTGGTCCCAAGAATCCACGATCACCGACTTCTGTCCAACACAGAGGGGTTCTACACTTCCTACCATACAACGCTTCATAGGGCGCCATACCGATACTGGCATGGTAACTGTTGTTGTAAGCAAATTCAATCAAGTGCAGATGGTTGCTCCACGCACCACCATCTTCCAATACACAAGCTCGAAGCATATCCTCAAGGGCCTGAATAGTCCTTTCCGACTGACCATCAGTCTGAGGATGATGTGATGTACTCATCTTCAACCGAGTACCCATCGCATTCTGAAATGCCTTCCAGAACCTTGAAGTAAATATCGGGTCTCTATCCGACACTATACTTGCCGGTACTCCATGAAGTCTTACGATCTGCTCCATGAAGATAGCTGCATATTGCGGAGCCTTGTACGTGGATTTCACTGGAATGAAATGAGCTGACTTAGTCAACCTATCCACAATTACCCAGATTGAATCTTGACCTCTCTGGTTACGTGGCAGTCCTCCTACAAAGTCCATGGTAATATGTTCCCATTTCCACTCGGGAATTTCTAAAGGTTGCAACTGTCCTCCAGGTTTCTGATGTTCAATCTTCACCTGTTGACAAACAATACACCTTGATACGAACTCAGCAATCTCTGCTTTCATGTTAGGCCACCAATAATTCTCCTTCAAGTCATGATACATCTTGGTGGATCCAGGGTGTATTGAAAACCCACTCTTGTGTGCATCTTCTAGGATCAACCTCTTCAACTCATCGTCTTGAGGTACACAAAGTCTTCCTTCATAAAGAATGGCACCGTCTGTAGCTACTGAAAACTCCGGATGGTTCACCCTTCTTTGCAGTTCTGGATCATCCTGCTGAGCCTGTACTATTCTCGGGCGCAGGTCACAAGACAACTCAAGTCTGTTGATTCAGATTCCACTCTTCCGATATACCACATTCAAGTTGAGATCTCTGAACTTCTCATACAAACCGCATTGATGCATTAATAACTCCGATGCATACAAGGTCTTCCTGCTTAGGGCATCTGCCACAACATTTGCCTTTCCAGGGTGATAGTTGAGATTAAAGTCAAAGTCCTTGAGATACTCCATCCATCGGCGTTGTATCATGTTCAACTCCTTCTGATCAAACAAATACTTCAAGCTCTTGTGATCGCTGAATAAGTCAAACTGCACTCCGTACAGATGATGTCTCCAGATCTTAAGGGCAAAGATAATGGCTGCTAATTCCAAATCATGGGTAGGATAATTCTGCTCATGAGGTTTTAGCTGCCTTGATGCATAAGCTACAACTGCTCCGTCTTGCATAAGTACACATCCAAGTCCCTTGTTGGATGCGTCACAATACACAACATACTTGCGGTTAGGATCAGGAATTACTAATACTGGTGCTGTGGTTAGCTTTTCCTTTAAGGTTCTGAAACTCCATTCACACGCGGCATCCCAGTCAAAGGCTGCATCCTTCCTGGTTAAGCGGGTTAAAGGCAACGCAATCTCCGAAAATCCTAAGATGAATCTCCGGTAATAGCCTGCCAAGCCAAGAAAACTTCTGACTTCTGATACATTTCTGGGTCTTTCCCAATTCAACACAGCTTCAACTTTGGATGGATCGACAGCCACACCGCCTTGCGATATGACATGTCCTAGGAACTTAACTTCAGACAACCAAAATTCACATTTGCTGAATTTGGCGTACAACTGTTTCTCTCTAAGTACTTCCAACACAATCCTTAAGTGTTCAGCATGCTCTTGAGAATCTCTGTAATAAATCAAAATGTCATCAATGAAGATAACTACAAACTTGTCTAGATAAGGCTGGAAGATGCGGTTCATGTAATCCATGAATATTGCTGGGGCATTGGTCAGACCAAAAGGCATAACCAAGAATTCATAGTGTCCATAACGATTCCTGAATGCTGTCTTGGAAACATCCGAGGACTTGATACGGATCTGATGGTAACCATATCGAAGATCAATCTTGGAAAAGATAGTAGCACCTCTGAGTTGATCCAACAAGTCATCAATTCTAGGTAAGGGATACTTGTTCTTGATTGTGACCTTGTTGAGTTGACGATAATCAATGCACAGACGCATACTACCGTCTTTCTTCTTGACAAGTAACACCGGTGCTCCCCAAGGCGAGACACTCGGTCGGATGAAGTGTTTCTGAAGTAGTTCTTCAAGCTGAGACTTAAGTTCATGAAGCTCTAAAGGTGACATCCTATAAGGGGCAACTGAGATAGGCTGAGATCCAGGAACAAGATCGATAGAAAACTCGACTTCCCTTTCGGGTGGAAGATTCATAATATCGTCCGGAAAAACATCTAAAAACTCACTAACAACATGAATATCACTGGGGCTCAAGCTGGGTTCCGGATCGATGGTGAACAAGACACTGAAACACTTACTACTGGCACCTAGGTACTGGATCATCTGATGAGTATTCTGAAGCAAAGCAGTGAGTGCTCTACTCTCGGTAGAAGTTTCATTCGGAATGTACAGACTCTTTTCGGCACATCCAATGTACACAGTATTGGCGGAGAGCCAATCCATGCCTAAGACCACATCTAGTTCTTTCAAAGGTAAGCAGATCAGATCTATATGGTAGACCTTACCGCCCACAAGAATAGGACAATTCTGACAAACTCGCTTCGAAGTAACCTTACCACCTGTAGCGACAGCCACATTCATTGGAGGGATTAAGGGTACTGATGGTAGTTGCAGTCGTTGAACACAGTCAACGGCTATAAAGGAATTGGTAGCTCCACAGTCAAACAAAACTAAAACTTCAGACTGACCCAATAAACAAACATCCATAATCAAAGCATTATTAGATTTGACATTCTCACCGTCAAGTGAGTATACCCGACCTTTGCTTTTTGCGGCACCACTGGTATCTCCATGCCTCCTCAACTTGGGACAATCTTGTTTGAAATGGCCTGGCTGTTTGCAATAGTAGCACACATTCTTCCCTTTCATGCATTCTCCACTATGCGGAAATCCACAGTCAGCACAGTTCTTAGGCGATCGCTGAGAATAGTTCTGCTTTCCTTTGCTAGTTGACCCCTTGGTCCTTACTTGCAAGTTAAACTTCCCGGAATCTTTCTTCTTCTGATAAGCTTCATTCCTCTCCTTATGGATGTTACTCAAATCTGCCTCTGCATGATAACTCTTCTACACCAAGTCACCGAAGGTGGTGATATGCTGCATAGAGACATCGTGAGCTATGTCCGCTCTTAGTCCGAACCTATACTTCTTCAATTTCCAAGACTCGGAGGGTGCATCATTGCCATCCATCACATATCTGACCAGCTCATTGAATTTCATAGTGTACTCTGCCACCGACATGCTCCCTTGCTTCAGTTCAGTCAATTCACGCTCCATCTGGAACTGATAGCTCTCTGGGATGTAATGTCCAACGAAGAGGCGTCGGAAATTATCCCAAGTTACATCCATCTGGCTGGCTTCCATATAGGACTTCGTTCCATCCCACCAGTTACACGCGTCACCCCTGAAGAAGCGGGAGACGAATGTTACCTTGTCAGCTTCTGAGCAGTCCATTGACTCAAGGATCCCACTCATTCGCTGAATCCATTCACGGGCCTTGGCGGGATTGTATTCTCCATAAAACTCCGGCGGACTCATGCGGCAGAACTCTCTGAATGCAGCACTTGATCCTTGCTGCTGAGGTGGAGGGTTGTTCATTTGTTGTTGAAACATGGTCATGAACTCTCGTTGCTGTTGAGCCTGTTGGGCTTGGAACTGCTGTTGCTGGTACATCATCTCAGCCCACATGTTCGCATTGGCGTCCCCGTACATTTCAGGTTCATCATCATCAGCAACGTTCCTCCTTGGTCTTCCAGGTCCTCGTCTCGCTCCAGACATAATGCTCCAACTGCCAATATCAAGTCAAGTTAGCTAGGCTTAAAGTGACATGACATCTAGAACAGATGTAGGGAACCTAGACAACTACTGGAATTCGGATTTGTAATACTAATGAACTCTGGCACGGTCTGAATCAACCAGGCTCTGATACCAATTATAACACCCCACATGATTTATCTAGAATATCAGTGAAATATCATAACTGGTAACTGAGTACATTATTATTACATTGAAATTCAAGCACACGCAGGTGCTGAGCACAACAGAGATTGAGAAAACAACGGAAGCAAAACACAGAATCAACGGTACAACATGATTTTATTGAAATACAACAAGACAGGAAAATAAAGAAAGCATGAACGAGTGCAATCCTCCAAGCACAGCTACTAGCACACCAACAAGCATACCTTAGCCAACCTGTTTATCTGAAAAAAAAATGATTGGATTGGGGTGAGACTACTAAGCCTCAGTGAGTCCTACTACCCTCCTAGAGGTGACTACACCGGGGGAACCTAAACAGTCATAACACAATTTCTAACATATCATAATTCATAACATAATAATATAAAGGTGTAACACGCAATTAAATCTTATTCATTTTAAACACAAGGACACTCTGAGGTGAGCAGGTCTCAGAGGCCTGCCATATCCGTCAACCTATCAGGTCACGGCATAAAGCTCACAAAGTCATAACCTAGTGGATTATCCCATCGGGAGTCCACAACGCGATACTCAAGATCGCTCATGATTGACTGAACTAGTTAAGTGGATTCTACCATAAATCACCCAAGCCCGGGGAGCATGCATTTCTAAAATTTCCTAAGTTATATCCTAAGGTTATCTGTGATTAACATGCTGTATTATATTATATAACTGTACTATTGCAACTACCAAAATCAGATGAGGATATAAAACGAGTGTATGAAATTCTGTTTTGAAAATCTGGAAAATGTTCTGTTTCTGTCAAACTCGCTCAGCGAGTTGTCACTCGCCACGGCGAGTTGTTTCAGGTCATGTCCTGTGTAAGCTCGCTACGGCGAAGAGGAGCTCGCCATGGCGAGATTATAGGTCCTGTACCAAATTCGCTCGCTCGGCGAGCAGAAGCTCGCCATAGCGAGGTTCATCAGCATGAAGAACCCAGCTCGCCATGAAGGCTCGCCCTGAGCTCGCCAGAGCGAGTTTACCCAGAACCTGCTCTGTTTTGCGAAATTTCATAATTTAACCTTTTAAACACCTACAATCCTCATCCTAAGGCATGCAATCATACAATAAACATAATATAGGACAGAATGGAGAGGAATTTGGGAGTTAATTCCTCTCACACAACATTTTCTTAAAACTTAAGTTAACATGCATAATTTCATAAATTGGGCATTCTAACTAAACTAACCTAAGAACCCACCTGAATTGAAGCTTTAATCCTTGCTTCTGAGCTCCACAACAGCTACTGCAACCCCTTACTAAGCCCCACGAACCCCATACCAGATTTGAGAAGATTGACCCTTTGAAAAACCCTTAAGTTGCTCTATGAATTGAATGATGGATTGATGGAGGATTCAGCTAGTTTGGGGTGGTATTTATAGTAGTTTCTGAGGTGGGGAAAACAGTACACGAATTGTTTGATTTGTGGGTTGCATGTTATGCTCATTGGTTGTGAAGAAAGTGAGATTGAAGTTGTTGTTCTTTTGTGGCATGTGAAGCTTAGGAGTAAGTAATGTGGTGATGATTCTGAGGATTCAAAGCTTGATTCAGATTTATTGTGAGGGAATCTCTGTAAGGTGAAATCATGGTGGAAGAAAATGACAAGCTTTTGAGTATAGAGAAATGAAGGAGTTTTGGAGTTTAGCTTGTTGTTGTTGTTTCTCGTGAGTGAAGGAGAGGGAGTGGGGAGTTGCCTACTGATTTTCTGAGTTAGTGAAGTGTACTTGTTGGCTTGATTTGCATGTTAGCACTAAGGGTTGGTTGGGTGGAAAGGTGACTCACTAAACTAAGGTGAGGTGTTGTTTGGTGAGGGTGAGAGAGAGTGACACGAGGGAGAGAAGGAGTGGGAGGGAGTTTTGAATTTCTTGACTCACATAATCATAGAGTTAATCCAAGTTGTATTTGTGTAGATTAGTTCTAATTATATTTACTAACTTACACAACCACTCTTTAATCCTATGATTTTATTAATAATCACCACTAATTAATTTATAGAAAATTAGGCAAAGCTCTAATATAAATTAACTAGGTAATTTAGAAATTGGGGTATACACATGGAGCTTGCTGGTTTTTCAGAACATATACACATGTATCGATACATGCAAGCATGTTTCGAATCATATGAGCTGTTCTGACTTTGTGAAGACACTTTTGTATCGATACAGAGCCTGTGTGTATCGATACAAAATGCTCAAAATCTACCAGAACAAGTTTCAGGACATTTGTATCGATACAGAAATGTATGTATCGATACAAAACACCTAAAAGTCAGTTTTTCAAGGTTTTGAAAATAGTTCTTTGTTGTCAAGTCATTTGTAAAGTTTGCCAAAATATGTTCAACCTATTTTCATGTGTTTTGACAATTATTAAAACATGAGGATGAACTGGTGCACTTACATTCTCCCCCTTTTTGATAATTGTCAAAACTATGCATAAGCTAAGCTAAGCCTATACCTATTATGCAAATAAAAATAGCAATGTTATACAGACGCAAATACAACACCAAGGCTTAATCACAAAAGCTTGCTCCCCCTGAGTTGATGCCATAATGCGTTTGATGATCCTTAGCTTGTGCATCCAAATCTCTCCCCCTTTGACAATATCAAAAAGAAGAAGAGAGCACATTAGCAGTAACAAGTCCAAGCAAATTTTTCATCTATTGATCATATTGTGCACTTACATTTGTCGAAATGCACTTTATGATATAGTATCCTAATCAAAATAATTACATATAACGATATGCCAAAAATATATCAATGACGAATACCAAATATCATGATAAAACATGGAATGTAGAACAACAATCCATAAACCAACTCATGACTATTAAAACACATCGACATTTGTGTAATGAAACATACCAAAATATGGGACGAAAATAAACAAAACAATGCAATTAAATGCATAACAATACACCAATAATTCAAACATACGAAAATAGTCTAAATAAAGTCATACATCACCAAAGTAAATGTTGCTCAAAACATAGCAACATTAATAATATCCGTACAACCATATCGAAAATTGAGAAGAAGTCATGAAATAACAAAAGAAATTGTTCATGCGAGAAAAGAAATAAAATGCATAAAAACAAGATCACAACATCATTAATCATCATTCATGTCATCATCATCCGGGTTGGTAGGCGGGTTAGCTTGGTAGTAGGAATTCATTTGAGCTTCAAGGTTGTCAAACCGGGTGTTCACATAGGTCCGGAGGTTGGTAGTGGTGGTGTAGAGGTCTTCAATCCGGGCACTCTGAGTAGCATAGTTTTGAGTATACTCATTGTAGAAGGTAGTCTGTTGCATACTCATGTTCCTCATCATATCCATCATCTCATTCCAGTTACCACCTTCTTCACCTTGGCCCTCATTCTCAGCCTCATCTTGTCTAACATTCCTCCGTGGTCTCCTACCACGAGGAGCAGCAGCAGCTTGACCCTCATTGTCATCATCCGGTCCATGATACACATACACATTATCCACATTCAAGGCCCAATTCATCTTGGACATTTGAGTTTCACTAAATTTTTGCAATTTCCCAAGAGTAACATACTCAATGGGAAGCTTTTGTCCAACCTTGAACTTCCTTAAAATTGTGGCAATCATGCTACAATAACCAAAACTGTGATCACGGCTAGAATTCCTTAAATCAAACATCCTACTCACAATGTAGAATGGCCAATCCACCTTTGCATCATCCATCAGCAAGAACATCAAATTTATATCCTTCTTATCCATCCTAGAACTAGCACTTTTTGGACGTAGAATGTGACTTACAATCCAGTAGACCACCCTTGCATTCACACTTAATTTTCCGGTTCCCATAGTTTCCGGAACGTTGCCATTTCTAGTGATTGAAGAGACAAAGACATTGAAGTCATAATCTACTTGACTTGTCTCAGAATAAGCCAAGAGATTCTCACCGGTTATCCTAGTCCCGGTACTCATACCAAACAACTCAAACCACAAATTAGCAGTAAACCTATATTTCTTCCGATCCCAACAAAATTCAAATTCAGCCCCATTTCTTTCTTGCAATCCAGAATAGAATATCCTAGTCAAGGTTTCATTATACTTTGTTTGCAAATCACAAAAGGTATCAAGTTGCTCCCTTTCAACAATATCAGCAACATCATTCAAATGCAAATTTTTCAAAGTTTCAAGGTTAATAGATTTTTGAGGTAGAACAGCCCTATTTCTACAATATTGTGTATAGGTGTGTACACAATCCTTATGCACAAATTCATCTTCCCTAAGCCCAAAATTGGTGACTTCACCACTAGAGGAACCTATTTCCTTATTTTGTCTAGCCTTCTTAGGTGCCATTTTTAGTAGTATAGAGAAGAGGAGTGATTTACCTTATACCTTGATGAAGAACTTTGAAGAGTTTTCACAAACCCCAATTTGATTAATTCCTTGAATTTAAGCTTATGATCCTTGAATCCACAAAATTAGTGATGGAGTTTAAGTGGGTAATGAGTTTGGAGTTAATTGGTGAAAATTTTGTGAGGTTTGGTGGAGTTTTGATGGAGATTGAGGGATTTAGGGTAAGGGTTTTTGAGAGGTTCGTGAGAGAGAGGAAGAGAAGGTTTTGTGTTTTTTTTTTTTTGATGAAGAATGAATGAAAAATAACATATAAAACCTGTTTTCACGCGTTTGTATCGATACAAACAGTAACTTGTATCGATACAAGTCAGTTTTCCTGAAGCATGTATCGAAGCATAAGGCATGTATCGAAGCATAGGCAGCGTTCTGTTTTTCTCAGCACGCCATGTATCGATACAAACTTGTATGTATCGATACAAGTCAGTTAATTTTGAAGAATTTTGAAATTTTGAAAAATAACTGACATGTATCCATGCAAAATTCATTGTATCGATCCAAAACACATTATTTTCAATTTTTCTCAAATCACATGAATTTAAAAGTTCAAAAAGAAATTTCGATGATTTCCAATTAACACGTATGAATGAAACACATACAATCATAATGGTACATGCGCATATATGTGAACCAAAGCGATACCAAAGCATATCTTAACATGAGAACACATGTTAAACCATAGATGCATGATAAAAGAAATCACATAGCATAGTTAAAGTACCACAAACAATCATATGAGAAAAGTATATATCTATGTATGTATGCAAAAAAAATGCACATAGATGTAAAACTTAACATATACACTCTAGTATGAACTTAATAGGATAGTTGTAATGATTTTTGTCAAATCCTCATTTAAGACGTATGAAACTCAAAAACTTATCAATATCTTTGAGTGAGAATTCTTGGAAATGAAGGATTAGACAAATATCAAAACTTATATCATATTAAGATAGAAAATACATGTATATGATCACAAACACAAATGCTAAACAAAATATGTATAAAGTAAAGTTAAAGAGTAGAATCTTCCCTTAAGTATTGGATGAAGGAAGTGATCAATTTCCACATCGTTTGTGTTGGGTTGAGTCCTATCTTTTCACCTTCCTTGTTTGTAAGTCTTGAGCCACTCGTTATCAATGTCTCTCATCAATGGCTTCAAGACGCTTACCTACATGCTTAGACATTTGAAATAGGTCCCCAACTCATATTGGGTCCTAGTTTGTTAGTAACAACATTATTGCCTAACTTAGGTAACCATTGCAATATGCCTTTAGGTACTAAAGTTTTCCGGGCATGACATTTTGCAATTGTATGTCCTTTGTTACAACAATAATGACAAATAGTATGAGGATTACTTTTCTTATGATCCTTTTCAACAAATTTATACTTTTTATTTCTCGGTTTAAATGATTTGTTGAATTTAGATGGATCAACCGCAAAAGTAATCTCCGGCTTGGATGGTTCTTTTAACTTCTCTTGTAGTTTTCGTAAATCTCTACGTAAGTAAAAGCATCCATCACATCCGGTATTTTCATTACCACAACTATCATAAGTCACAAGAGGTTTTTGAAACAAAGATTCTTTGAGAGCTTTCAACTCATGTTCCGTTTCCGAAACTTTAACCTCAAGGTATTTATTGACTTGCATTAAACCCTTTAATCGTTGAAAGGCCTCTTGAGTTTCTTTGTGTAGTTTTTCAAAAGCGACTTGTAATTCATGATATTCCAAGAGAGTATATGAACTAGAGGGATTTTGGTTTACCTTTTTAGGAACAAGTTTCTTACGATCGTGTGATGTCAAACACACATTTGCCAACACATCTTCACCACTTGAGCTAGAGCTTGATGATGAAGAGGAAGATGAGCTTGAGCTCTCCCATGCAACGTAAGCTTTCTTTCCCTTGTCCTTGCTTCCCTTTTTGGATGAAGGTGATTCTTTCTCCTTTCTCTTGAGCTTGGGACAATCCGGTTTAAAGTGACCGATTTGTCCACATTCATAACATGCTCCCTTTTTGGAGTACTTAGCATCTTCATTCCTTCTATGGTAACCACTATCTTTCCGATATTTCTTAAGATTTTCATCGGAGTGCCTTATCCCATTTTTCTTCACATACCTATTATAGCGCCTAACGAAGAGTCCCATTTCCTCATCATCGGAATCATCTTCGCTTGAGCTACTTTCCACATGCTCTATCCTTTTGGACTTGGTGGACTTTGAAGTAGAGGTTTTTAGAGCTATAGACCTCTTGTCCTTTTCCTTTTCCTTGTCATTATGCTTTACCTTCTTTTCACTTTTCTCATGCTTTTCTAACAAGTTTAGCACTTGTTCATGCTCCGTGAGTTTGCCAAACAAAGTTGTAAGATTCAATGAAGTAAGATCGTTAGCTTCCTTAATCGCGGTGACCTTAGGTTGCCAATTCCTACTAAGACATCTTAGAATTTTGTTAGTAGCATCTTGGTTGGAGATTGGTTTTCCCAAACCGTGTAACTTGTTGGTTATCTTGATAAAGCGTTGTTGCATATCCTCGATGGATTCTCCATCTAGCATATGAAACAACTCAAATTCTTGTGTTAATGTATTAATTTTGGATATCTTAACATCATTGGTACCCTCAAAATGAGTAACCAATGTGTCCCACATTTCCTTAGCCGATTCACAATGCGAGACATGATAAAATTGATCGATCCCAAGGGATGATATTAAAATGTTTTGTGCCTTCGCATCGTAATTGACTTTCTTCTTTTCCTCATCCGTCAATTGTGCCATAGGCTTGTTGGTGACAACACCATGAGGATCCGTTATAGTTGGAACGAACGGACCATTCTCTATGGTGTTCCACACTTCACCATCAAAAGAATTGATGTGAATTCTCATGCTACTTTTCCAATAGTCAAAATGATCGCCATTGAATACCGGAGCCCTATTATACGCCCCTTTCGGTGCAAAAGCCATGTTGTCTAATAATAGGCACAAATTACTCGGTTTAATCGTTTAAAATCAACCGGGCTCTTGATGCCACTTGTTAGACTACGAGGCTACCACTTAGAAGGGGGGGTTGAATAAGTGGCTTCGTTAACCAATGTCAATTTTAAAAAATATTTGGTTAAACGTGCGCGCGGAAGCACCACCGGATCGGTAATCTACTTTGCACCTTTTGACCAAAGGAAATGTAGCAAAGCCTTTGAACGATATTGAGGAAAATCGATAGGAACGTGATATTCAAATTTAATTCAATCAACAACAACAACGTTCCAAGCAAGTTATACAATTTTTCAAATCAATCGCAACGCAAGATAATCACAATTGAATCCTTGTGTACACTTACGAACACACAAATTCAATTGTTCACAAATATAATCGAAAGCGATAAAGAATGAAAATAAAGCAATCAACACACGAGAGTTTGATTAGGGAGTTCCCCGGATTTCGCGTCGTCCACGCGTTTGTCCGAGTACGTCTCCCCCCAAATAACCAAACGGGTTATTTGAGATATCTATAGATTGAAAACAGCTTGAACACAAGTGCACAAATTACAATGCAATCAATAACACTATATTGACCCAAAATGTAAAACTATGCAAACCCTCAATCGACGAACGAATCTTCACCCTCTATAACACCCCACGAGAGAATATCTAGAATACTTCGTGAAATTTTATAATGTAGCACAGTAGTCATTAATTTATTACAACAACTTTGGAAATTATTGAATGCACACGCAGGTGCTGAATACAAGATACGGATACAAGCACGAAACTGGAAACGATTACAACAGAAATAAAACATTAAATGGAAGGCATGGCAACAACATTACTAAGTTAGAACAACAAGATAGAGAATTGAAAGCAAGAAGCAGCATAATCATATAAATCTCCTGATGTAGGCCTAGGCAAAATCCATAGCTTACCCTGCAACCTGCTTATCTGAAAAAAAATTGAAGGAGTGGGGTGAGACTACTAAGCCTCAGTGAGTCCTACTACCCGCCTAAAGGTGACTACACCGGGGAACTAGAGTGTGTAATAATTACTAAGTTGTCTGATTACATAAACTGATTAATAATAATATAAAATAAAGGTGTGTCACAAAATTATTATCTTAATCAATTACTCTTCAAAGGTCACCGAGGCAAGCCGGTCTCGGTGCCTGACTCTGCGTAATACCGAATATTGAGGTTCGGATTCCGCCTGTGGCTCACAATAATAATACAGAATACAGAGGCATTCTATTAACCTTGGCATAATGCCATTAGTCTCTAAGTTTTATATTTTCTACCAATATATTCCCCCCAAAGGTTCCTAATCATGTTACTAATACATAAGTATAAACATGTTATTCTTTGACTATATAATCCATTTTACAATATTAAATATGTTCATGAAATTCCCAGTTGCATTCGGACATAAAACGAGTGTTTGATACTTTTAAAAATGTAAAATATGCAGGTTCTGTCCCTGCTAAACTCGCTACGGCGAGCTCCTACTCGCTACGGCGAGTTATATGAGCTAACAGACCTGTAACACTCGCCCTGGCGAGTCAGAAACTCGCCCGGCGAGTTATACAGACAGCATCACGTGCCACGGCGAGTTGTAACTCGCCACGGCGAGTTTGACAGCACAGACCCCTGTTTTGCAGAAAAATGTGATTTTTCATAGTTTTCACCTACAATCTCCATGCAACCAGTTATAAACACATTTAATCATATAAAACAAGTTATATAGGAGTGGGAATTGGGATTGATTCCTGCTCTTTCATAAACTCAACCTAGAAAACCTATGTTTGCATGCAAAACTTCATATTTGGGGCTTTCTAGTTTCTAACACATAAACTAAGGTAAGGAACCTAAGAACCCACCTGAAATGAGCTTTAAACTCTACTGCAATGCTCTGCTACAGCCCAGAAACCTTGCTCCTAACTCTGACTCAAAAACCCCAATAATAGCTCAAGAACACGATTTTGGAGAGGAAGTGAAATTGATGTATTTGCTGAGTTGTTTGAGGAATGGTTTCGTTCTCTGAGTTTATGGTAGTATTTATAGCAATTTGGTACTGAATAGGAGCAGTGGGTGGTTTGTCTTGGTTCATCTTGCATGCATTTTGGTTGGTTGGTACTTTTGAGATAAATTGAGATGTTTGGATGTTTGTTACTCTGCAGCATCATGTGAGGATTCATGAGGTGCATAGGGTTTGGTTACAGAGATCATAAGGCATGTGAAAACCAGTAGGTGTTGGAGAATGAGTGATTTTGTATGTTTATGACATGTGAAGTTACCTTGGCAATGAAGAATTTTGTTTGCTAGTAGTTGTTGTTTGTTTTAGGCGTGAGGAGGGAGAGAAATGGAGTGAATGGTTGCTGATTTTCTGAAAGTGAAATGAGGAAAAGTGGAGACTAGTTTGCATGTAATGGTTTCTAAGAGTTGGGTGGAACAATGACTCACCTAAGAAGATGAGGTGTTGGCTTGTGATGCTTCAATGAGACTAAGTGGGTTAATGAGTCATTGGAGGGAGAAAGTTTAAATCTTGGAGTTTAATTAATCATGGAATAGATTTAAGATACTAATTGTGTAATTTAAATTTGTTTAGAATTACTAACTTACACATATT
Organism: Trifolium repens; assembly: GCA_030408175.1. Classification (NCBI taxonomy): domain Eukaryota; kingdom Viridiplantae; phylum Streptophyta; class Magnoliopsida; order Fabales; family Fabaceae; genus Trifolium; species Trifolium repens. The sequence goes on from CP125850.1 coordinate 24,359,980, forward strand.
ACATTCTTAATCTCATGAATTAATTAATTGATCGCCTCTAATTAATTTATAAAAATTGAGCAAGACAAAATTTAAAATTAATTAGGTGAATTAGGACATGGGATGATACAACCTACCCCCCTTAAAGAAATTTCGTCCTCGAAATTAGGGAAATTTACCTTAGAAAAGATGCGGATAATGCTCCCTCATATCAGATTCCAATTCCCAAGTGAATTCTCCATCAGGTGATTGTGACCACTCCACTTTAACCACCGGAATTGACTTATTCCGAAGTCTCTTAACATCTCGGTCAACAATGCGGACAGGATCAGGCTGATAAGTTAAATCTGGCTGAAGATCAATGTGTTCCAATTCCACTGGCTGAAAAGGGTCAGGAATATACTTGCGAAGCTGAGATACATGGAACACATCATGAAGTCCTGACATGGACGGAGGCAAAGCTAGCTGATAGGCGACTGGTCCAACGCGCCTAAGGATCTGATAGGGTCCAATATATCTTGGACAGAGCTTCTTGGTCTTGAAGACACCGCGCAATCCCAACTTAGAAGTTACGCGTAGGAAAACATGATCACCTTCCTCAAACTCTAACATCCTCCTTCTTCTATCCGCGTAACTTTTCTGTCGGCTCTGAGCCTCTTTCATCTTCTCACGGATAGATTTGATTTTCAATGTGGTTTCCTGAATAAGGTCAGGTCCCAGAATTCCACGATCTCCAACTTCGGTCCAACACAAAGGTGTTCTACACTTCCTTCCATACAATGCCTCAAAGGGTGCCATCCCGATGCTGGCATGGTAACTATTATTGTAAGCAAATTCGATCAGATGCAGATAGTTACTCCAACTACCTCCATCTTCCAACACACAAGCTCTGAGCATGTCCTCAAGGGTCTGGATAGTCCTTTCAGACTGTCCATCTGTTTGGGGATGATGCGACGTACTCATCTTCAAACGAGTACCTAAAGCCTTCTGAAAAGCATTCCAAAATCTGGAAGTAAAGATTGGATCTCTATCTGATACGATGCTCAACGGTACACCGTGCAATCTCACAACTTGTTCAATGTAGATTGCTGCATACTGCGAAGCTTTATAGGTTGACTTCACCGGAATGAAATGAGCTGACTTGGTCAACTTGTCGACGATTACCCAGATGGAATCTTGACCCTTCTGGTTTCTAGGTAATGCACCGACAAAGTCCATAGTGATATGTTCCCATTTCCATTCTGGTATCTCTAGGGGTTGCAAAAGACCTCCAGGCTTTTGATGTTCAATCTTCACCTGTTGGCAAACTAGACAGCGAGATACAAAGTCTGCAATCTCTGCTTTCATGTTTGGCCACCAATAACCCTTCTTCAAATCATGGTACATCTTGGTGGAACCAGGATGAATAGAAAAACCGCTCTTATGCGCTTCATTCAAAATCATCCTCTTGATCTCATCGTTGTTAGGTACGCATAACCTTCCTTCGAACAAAACACACCATCTGAAGCCACTGTAAATTCAGGATTGCCCTTTCTTTTCTGTAGCTCTAGATCATGTTCTTGCGCCTGAGCTATCATTGAGCGTAACTCACATGATAACTCCATACGATTGATTCTGACTCCTTTACTCCTATACTTGACATTGAGGTTCATATCTCTGAACTTCTCATATAGATTGCACTGATGCATCAACAGCTCTGACGCATACAATGCTTTTCTACTGAGGGCATCAGCTACCACGTTTGCCTTCCCGGGGTGGTAGTTCAGATTGAAATCAAAATCTTTCAAATACTCCATCCATCTCCTCTGCCTCATGTTCAATTCTCTCTGATCGAACAAATACTTCAGACTCTTGTGATCACTGAACAACTCAAACTGTACTCCATACAGATGATGCCTCCATATTTTCAGAGCGAAAATAATGGCTGCCAATTCAAGGTCATGTGTGGGATAATTCTCTTCATGTGGTTTCAGTTGTCTGGATGCGTAGGCCACTACGGCGCCTTCTTACATAAGTACGCACCCCAGACCTTTGTGTGATGCGTCACAGTACACAATATACTTCTTAGATGGATCTGGTATCACTAGTACTGGTGCACTAGTTAATTTCTCATTTAAGGTACTGAAGCTCACTTCACAAGCTGTGTCCCAATTGAACGCTGCTCCCTTTCTAGTCAGACGAGTTAAAGGCAAAGCAAGTTCAGAAAATCCCAAGATAAATCTCCGGTAATAGCCTGCTAAACCCAGAAAACTCCTGACTTCAGATACATTCCTGGGACGTTCCCAATTAAGTACAGCTTCAACTTTAGATGGGTCCACTGACACGCCTCCTTGTGATATCACATGGCCCAAGAATTTCACTTCCGAGAGCCAAAACTCACACTTGCTGAATTTGGCGTACAACTGCTTCTCTCTCAGGATCTCAAGAACAATTCTCAAGTGTTCATCATGCTCCTGATGATCTTTGGAATAGATTAAGATGTCGTCGATGAAGATTACGACGAACTGATCAAGATAAGGCTGGAAGATCCTATTCATATAGTCCATAAACACGGCTGGAGCATTGGTCAGACCGAACGGCATGACTAGAAATTCATAGTGCCCATAACGAGTTCTGAAGGCAGTCTTGGACACATCTGAAGACTTGATACGGATCTGGTGGTAACCGGATCTGAGATCAATCTTGGAAAACACAGTAGCCCCTCTGAGTTGATCCAACAAGTCATCAATACGAGGCAGGGGATACTTGTTTTTGATAGTGACCTTGTTCAGCTGACGATTGAAGGTGGAAAAACACAAGAAGGGGGGTTGAATTGTGTTTTGGAAATTTAAAACTTTTTGGTTCTTAGGTCACAGAATGCAGCGGATACTTAAAACAAATTTAAAGAGATATAGAAAGAGAGAAATATAGACACAGAAATTTATCCTGGTTCCCTTCGTAAAAAAGAAGGTACGTCCAGTCCCCTTGTTCTCAACAAGAGCTTTTCACTATAATCTTTACAAGATTACACTTTGCTCAAGCACACTAGCAAGAGACTTCTCAAATGTTCAAGTTACACTTAACAAGAGACTTCACAAACAGACTTAATAATAAAGAATGATTGTTTAGGAACACTTGATATACTATCAGAGGTGTTTACAAAATACAACTCAGTTTGTTCTAAGACTTAGAATGACAGATTGAAAATATAATGTCAGAATTGCTTCTTAGCCTTTGAACGTAGTAATAGAACAGTAACCATTTCTTCCTCATGAGTCTTCTATTTATACTTGTAGGAAGATTGATGACCGTTGCAGAGAGAGAGGTGTGCCAGCTGGAATTTACTCGTACAATTGTGATAGCTGTAGTTTCCTTCTTTGGCAAAACAATTTTATTCCACTACTTTGCTATTCACGTTATCACTCATCCATTTTGAGTAATAATAGTACAATAGTACGATCCTCAAAAACGCTCCTCATATGGATAAGAATAAACGAATATTCCTTTCTGTGAACAATGCAGAGCCTTGAAGTAGACAATTTCTTCAATCAATGGTTCTGATTATGTCAGTTCTTTGAGAGACGTAAATTCCTTTAGCTTCTGATGTTGATGTTTATAGCTTCTTGACGTAATATAGCTTCTGAGTCCTTAAGAACCTTCTTTTGGTCTCAGAAGCACTTTCTTCATCAACATAAATTTTAAGCTTCTGATGGGCTGTGTAGTGCTTCAGAGCTTGTTTAGACTGGCTTCTCTGCTTATATTCATGGTGCTTCTGAATGAACTTTGACTTGTAATTCTGCACACTAGAATAATCATTAGTAATTCCAATTGTAATTTTAATACCTTGTTATCATCAAAACTTCTTGAAAACCTTAGAGGTTCATGTCAGACCCACTTTGTTCCAACAATCTCCCCCTTTTTGATGATGACAAACTCAGGCATTAAAATTCAATTGTTGTTGATTTAATTCAATTATGTTGACTTCAGGTTTAAAGGTTTGCAATCTCCCCCTGAGTCTGATAATCCATAGGGGTAGGTTTGTAAGCTCCCCCTAAGTTTTATCCATAATTAATTTAAAACAGTTTAAGAGTGAACTTATTAACTTAAAATGAATTTCCATATTTAACTTTCAGAGGCATAGGTTTGCAAGCTAAGCTTCTTAAAGTTTGATAATGCTCAGAAGAGGTTTGCAAGCTCTTCTGATATTATTTATGAATTTTCATTTTAGGTTCTTAAATCTGCTCTCCTTTCAATAATCGTTCAGAATGAGAAAAATTGATTCAGAATGAAGTTGTCATAACAGTTTCAGAATACGCAGTATGTGAATCAATATTAATTTTAACGCTACTCTTACTCCCCCTTTTGGCATCAGTCAAAAAGACACAGAATACCAAGCAGTCAAAGTGACAAAACAAGACGGTCAAGTCAAGAGGGCTATAAATACCATGTGCATGCAATAAAGCGCATTGATTATCCCACTGACATAAGCGCTTGTTAGCACTATAAAAAGAGATGATTCCTCTCATTTTACTCATACAGAGTAATCAAGTAACATCAAAAACAACACAAACAATGGAAAAGCAGTTTACCAAAGGTGCTTCAGGCTCAAAAAGAAAGGGCAAGAAGGAAGCAGAGCCCTGGCGCTGCGAAGAAAACAGGCTTCGCTACGAAAGGAACAAGCAAGAACTAATTTTAACAGAGTCAGAAGATGAAGCATTGGGTTCTGACCTGGAGGAATTCCTATGGACATATAATGATGACACTCCATACGAAGAGTACGAGGATGCACTTCAGAAGGGCACTGAAGAACAAGTGCAAAAGGCGACTGCAAACTTGCTTGCTTATATCACAGAGCAACATAAGAAGCTGGATGCAGGAACTTCTGAAGTAAAACCTAGCTCTAAGTAGAGTCTCATAATTCCTATGTAATAGAAATTTCTCTATGATTTGAATAAAAGTGTTTATGCTATAAATTCCCTTTATTTTGAACCAGTTTCTTATATATTCTCTATCAATTGTTAGAAAACCAGTTACCAGGCATGCTTCATACGGTATTAAACTAGGATACTGCATAAACAGTCACTAGCTGCCCCAGCTATTGAACAGGCCTTAATACTAAGAAGCTATTCCATGAGTAAACAGGAGTACTGAAGATGGGTGGCTCATAGGTTTGTTTAAAGCCTAGAATATTAGTTTAAAAACCAAGATGCTTGAGCAGCACCTCTTCCTATAGCCATAAGCCATTAGAGTACCAAACAAAATCAGAGAATATGAATTTTATTTTTGAAAACAAAAAGAAAATTAACACACAAATAAGAAAAACAACCATAAGCAAATATCACAAGTTAAGTTGTATAAAACAACAAGGTTCAGAAGATACATTTAATAAAGACAAAATATAAAACAAGGTGCTCAAACATAAACTAAGGTTATGGCTTCTTAATGTCCTGAATAGCTTTCAATAGGGTTGCCATCATTTCTTCCATTCTCTTCTTAGTATTTTCCTCAGAAGCAGCAATGTCAGCTCTAAAGTCTTCTCTTAGATCGGTTCTGAGGTCAATCCTAAGTTCATCAATTTCATTCCTAATGTCATCTCCGATGTCTTCCCTGAGTTCAGCAGCTAATTCAGTTCTGATAGAGTCCAAGGCCTTCTGAACAGCAGGAGGAATGCTTGAAGATGATGATCCCTCTTCTTTCTTAGGTGAGATGGGAGGAGTAACAGCAACTATAGGTTCTTTACCCTTAACAGATGGCTCAGGTACTTCTGTTGCTTGATCAGTCATAACCGTATCTTCTTGTTCAAATAACCTGAATTCCTCCATTTGAAGCCTCTCTGCCACTTCTTGATCAGCTAGAATCCTTGCAGTTTCAGTGGCAGCAATGTGAACTCCCCTGGCTATTACTGTTCTGAGAGCTTCTTGTTCAGCACGTAACTTGTACGCAATCTCCTCTTGTCTCATTTGTTCAGCTTCAGCAGCTATCCTAGCCTGCTCATCAGCAATAGATTGGAGATACACTGATTCTTGAAGAGCCATTATTTGTGCACTCTCAGAAGCAATCTTCAGGGATGCAAGCACACTTAACCTTATTTGCTCCTCATCATGATTGTAGAAGGTCAGCCTTGGAGCATTGGAGTGTTCCATGATTTCAAACAAGCTTCTAACAACAGTCATTCCCTTTCCTTGCACCTTTCGCTTCAAATGAGTACTCAGAATCTCCAAGGATTGACTGAACAGGTACTTCATTTCTCTGACTTCAGCATCAAAGTCAGAAGGAAAGATTAGAACCTCTTCTTCCATCTTCACAAGTCTCTTGAGTCTAAGACCAATAGCAATATTTAGCAGCTCAAGATTTGGTTCGTTGGAAGGGTTGAAGAAGGGTTTGGTTGGGTCAAAAGGAATGGTTGGTGCAGGTTGCCTTTGTTTGAGTTCAATGATTTTGATTTTGCTTAGATTTGGTGGAATGATATCATCATTGACGGTTATGGCATCTTTCAAAATATCATGGATACTGTTTTCATCCAGTGATATGGGAAGGGTAGTATAGAAAGGGTCAGAAGGTGTTTCTTGAGAAGGTAGAGCTTGTTGGGTTTGATCATGTTCATGAACAATAGGATCAAGTGGTTCAGTGTTGGTTGGTGTGGGTGATTCAGCCATTTCATTGGTTTGAGGTGTTGGTTCTTCAGAATGAGCAGCAGTCTCATCCTGAAGTGGTGTTTGTTCTTGTGAAATATGGTCAAGTGATGGAGGAGGAGTGTGAATTTCAGAGGGAATTTGTGGTTCATGAACAGTGGAGTTTTGTGTGAGATTCATAGATGGAAATTGAGGTGGAGAGTTTGGGTTAGAGTTGGTAAAGACAACACCACACATGTGTTGTTCAAGATGCTCTAAGACAGAATCTTGATTTATGGGTTGGTTGAGAATGGTTGTGTCAATAGCAATGATTGGTTCTTCATCAGAAGATAGATGAATAGGTTTTATGGTGGGTTTCTTGATGGTTTTCTTAAAAGAGGTTCTCTTTGGAGCAAGAGTGGTTGTTTTCTTTTGGAGAGGATTTTTCTGAAGTATTTTGGCAATGACCTCATCAGAGTCAGTGCTAGTGTCTGAAGATGAGGGTGATGATGATGGTTTGTTAGCTGGAAGAACTACACTAATAGGGACAGTGTAGTCTATGGGTGGAGTTTGATCAGTGGAGGGAGGAGGTTGAGAAGTAGTTGGTTTAGTGATGGAGGGTTGAGGTTCAGAACCAGTATCCTGAGCTACAGGTATGCTAGAAGTATTAGATTCAGAGAACTTACCTTTTGGGTTAGATGCTCTGGTCTTCACTCTCTTCTTAGCCTTTGGTGGGTTCTGATCCTCCTCAGAAGCAGAAGGCCTATCATGCCTTTTCTTTGAGCGCTTCTCTTTTGCCTTTGCTTCTGCACCCATTTCTTCTGCATGCTCCTCTTCGCTTTCAGAGCCCTCATTACCTATCTCCTCTTCAACAAGTCTTGGCTTACTCCGGTTTCTTGTGAGTTCTCTTGGTCCTTTGAAAATGTCCCAATTTGGAACACTTACAACCATTCTTCTGGGTACACTTATCCCAGTGTCTCTTTTTACACCTAAGAGGAAGTTCTTGATAACCTCCTCATTGTCATGCTCTGAGATAGTTGGAAACCCATCACACCAGAAGTACTTCTCATATACCTGACGTAGAGGTGACTTAACTGGAATGATTTCAGCCTTTGTCTTTCTCTTCATGTTGACCAGAATTGATGCATCAAATTTAGCTGTCTGAAAGACTCTAAGTTTCTCTTTAGCGCTAACAATATCCGTGAATTTTGTTTGCCTTATCAATTCTGATATCAACCTAGGATGATGAATGACAGAAGGTATATTTGTTCTTCCATCTTTGATAGTTGAGCACATGTGATCAAAGAGGATCTTAGCCAAATTGATTTTCACTCTCTTGAACAAGAACCACAAAAAGTGCTTGTGAGGATAGGAGACAGTATCTAATCCTCCTTTCCTTGTGAAAATTGTAGCCAAGCTCATTCTGAAGGCAAACTCAAAAGAGTGCTTCAGGTTCATGATCTTCCCACAGTCCTTCTTGGAGCACCCAGGTTTGAAGATGTCTTGATGAATGGCTTCTAGATGTTTGCTTCTGTGATCATAACATTCTATGTCTTCTCCTTGATTATCTAATCCCAGAATCTTGGCAATGTGTGCTTGGGTGATCACAACATTTATGCCCATAATGTTTGATCTTATTTCTCTTCCTTTGTACGGTTTCAAACCAACTTCCTTTCTAGACTTTCCTTTCAAATCCTTATCCTTGCTGACCAAATCCTTATACTCTTTATCTGCACTTGCTCTGTCATATATTTTAGCCTTTTGCCAGAAGTATTTGACGATATCATAGTAAACAAACCCATTGAGCATCTCAAAGTAATTTTCCCACTTTTGATTGAAGAACAAGTACTGAATATCTATTCCGTTCGCCTTCAAGCTCTCAAAATCAACAAATTTCTCCGTGCAGAAGTTGTACGCGTCTGGACCAGCGTCAGTGTTGTGATTTTCGTAAGAGATGTTGGAGTTAAGATCGATAACGGGTGGTAGTTCAGGATTGTAGGGTTCTTGAATGATCTCATCAGATGAACGAGCAGCCATTGTTTCAGAAAATTAAGAAGATGAGGATTGTGTTCTCTGTAAGGTCTAGGGTTGTGTGTAGGTAGTGATTGCGTGAAAAAAGTTGTGCAATGTGAGTGAAGTGACTTAAATAGAAAGTAGCACACATACGCAGAGAAATGACAGCATTGGGAGGGAGCGAGAGCAGTTTTGAAAAATTAAATAAAATAATTAACTGCCATAATCATCATTAACTGTTCTCTGCCCGTCAGGATCTAGACACGTGTTAGAATATTTAAAATATAACTGACGCGTGTATGTACAACTGTTGTACACTAACTAGTGCTGAACGTTTCATTTTCAAGTGTTCAGAACTACATTCATTTGCATAACCCATTAGAACCTGTTACCTTTCAGAACCTGAATTATTCAGAGCTTCCCAAAGGAAACTTCAAATTAGTAGAGGTTCTGAATGAGCTTCAGATGCTTATTTTTAATTTACATTTCAGAGCTAGTTTTCTTCAGAGATATAGTGCATGTTCATATTCTTTTTAATAAAATCAAATCTTTCAATAGCTAAAGGTTTAGTAAATATGTCAGCCCATTGATGATCAGTATCAATGAATTGAATATCTATTGTACCTTTCTGAACATGATCCCTTATAAAATGATGTTTTATTTCAATATGTTTAGCTCTGGAATGCAGAATAGGGTTTTTAGACAAATGAATGGCAGCAGTGTTATCACAATACAGTGGAATACCATTCTCAGTTATATTATAGTCTTCTAACTGATATTTCATCCATAGTAGTTGTGTGCAACATTTAGCAGCTGAGATGTATTCTGCTTCTGCTGTAGACAAAGCAATGGTTGTTTGTCTTTTGCTGGCCCAAGATATGAGATTCTCACCAATAAATTGGCAATTTCCACTAGTGGATTTTCTCTCAATCTTATCTCCAGCATAGTCAGCATCACAGAATCCAACTAGCCTACTATCTAGGGATTTTTTATAAAGAAGTCCTAGATTAGTAGTTCCTTTCAGATATCTAAAGATCCTCTTAACAGCAGTTAAATGAGGTTCTCTAGGATCTGATTGGAATCTTGCACACAAACACACACTGTACAAAATATCAGGTCTAGATGCTGTTAGGTAGAGTAAGGAACCAATCATACCTCGATACAGCTTCTGATCTACTTTGCTTCCAATTTCTTCCTTGCTTAAGCTGCTTGTAGGATGCATAGGTGTAGACATTATCTTGCAGTCATCAAGGTTAAACTTCTTCAGAAGCTCTTTTGTATATTTGCTTTGATGAATGTAAGTGCCATCTTTTCCTTGGTTGATTTGAATTCCCAGGAAGAACTTCAATTCACCCATCATGCTCATTTCAAACTCATCCTGCATAAGCTTTGAGAAATTCTTGCACAAGGAAGCATTAGTAGAACCAAATATTATGTCATCAACATATATTTGAATAATCAGAATGTCTTTCTTAGATGTTTTCCTGAAAAGAGTGTTGTCAATTTGACCTTTTTGAAAACCATTTTCTAATAAGAAATTACTTAGTCTTTCATACCAAGCTCTAGGAGCTTGTTTGAGACCATATAGTGATTTCTTTAATTTATAAACAAAGTTGGGGTTTTTCAAATCTTCAAACCCTGGTGGTTGTTTGACATACACCTCTTCAGAAATAACACCATTTAGAAAGGCACTCTTAACATCCATTTGGTATAAAGTAATTCCATTATTTACAGCATATGATAGAAGTAGCCTTATTGCTTCCAGTCTTGCTACTGGAGCAAACGTTTCAGTGAAGTCTATGCCTTCTTGCTGACTATAGCCTTGAGCTACAAGTCTAGCTTTGTTTCTTACCACTTCACCTTGTTCATTCAATTTATTTCTGAATACCCACTTGGTTCCAATGATGTTCTTATGGGCTGGTCTAGGCACTAAATCCCATACATCATTTCTTTGAAATTGATTGAGTTCATCTTGCATTGCAACGATCCATCCATCATCAGTAAGAGCTTCTTCAACATTCTTGGGTTCTATCATGGATATGAGTCCTAGAAGTGAGTCTTGCTGTTGATAATCTGATCTTGTTTTTCTTGGACTTTCTTTGTTTCCAAGAATAAGATCTTCTGGATGTGATGATTTGTACTTGAATTTTCTCTTTGGAACTTCATTAATCTCAGAACTTAGTCTCTCATCATCTTCTGAAGTATCATCAAGTTCTCCAGAAGCTTCTACTGGAGATGTTTCTTCAGCATCTTCTTCCAATGTAGGTTCTGAAGCTTCAATTGCTTCTGAAACTTTTTCAGGTTCTGAGACGATGTATTCATACGGAACACCTGCATAGCTATCATTTTGCTCTGACATTTTACTGTCAGGCTCTTTGTCATCAAACCTTACATGTATAGATTCTTCCACTGTGTTAGTTTCAGAATTATACACTCTGTATGCCTTTGAGCGTTCAGAGTAACCTATAAAGATTCCCTTACAAGCTTTGGCATCAAATTTTCTTTTGTAGGCCTTGTTGTTTAGAATGTAACAGGTACATCCAAACTGATGAAAGTAAGAGATATTGGGTTTTCTTCCTTTGAAAAGTTCATATGTTGTTAAATTCAACAGAGGTCTAATGTAAATTCTGTTCTGAATATAACAAGCTGTATTTACAGCTTCTGCCCAGAAGTGCTTAGCAAGTTTAGTCTCATGCATCATGGTTCTTGCCATCTCTTGTAAAGATCGGTTCTTTCTCTCTACAACACCATTTTGCTGTGGTGTTCTAGGAGCAGAGAACTCATGGACAATGCCATGATCTTCACAATAAGTTGCAAATGGTTCGTTTTCAAACTCACCACCATGATCACTTCTTACTTTTAAAATCTTGAGACTTTTTTCACTTTGCACTTGAGTACAGAAGATGGTAAACACTTCATATGCATCATCTTTCACTCTTAGAAATTTTACCCAAGTCCATCTACTGTAATCATCAACAATGACTAGTCCATATTTCTTTCCATTGATTGAGGCAGTGCTTACTGGCCCAAATAAATCAATGTGAAGTAGTTCTAAAGGTTTTGAGGTTGAGACAATGTTTTTAGGTTTAAAAGAGGTTTTTGAAATTTTACCAATCTGGCAGGGACCACACAGAGCATCTGAGTGATAGTTGAGATTGGGTAGACCTCTTACCAAGCTTAGTTTGCTAAGTTTAGAGATTAATCTCCAATTAGCATGTCCTAAGCGTTGGTGCCATACCCACTTCTCATCATTCAGTGATAGAAGACAAACTATCTTTTGCTCAGTGAGTTCTGACAGATTGATTTTATAAACATTTCCTTTTCTCAATCCCTTAAACACTATAGATTTGTCAGAGTCTTTGATTACAGTACATGCCTCTTTATCAAATTTTACAGCAAATCCACTATCACAGAATTGACTAATGCTAAGTAGATTGTGCTTAAGGCCATCAACTAACCAAACATTATTAATTGAAAGGGAAGAGTTACCAACTGTACCAGTACCAATGATCTTCCCTTTTTGATTGCCTCCAAATCCCACAGTGCCTCCCTCTTTCAGAGTCAGGGTTTGGAACATACGCCTTTCTCCTGTCATATGTCGTGAGCAGCCACTGTCTAGGTACCAACATTGCTGCTTTGGCTTCCTTGGTTCGCAAATCTGAAGCAAAAATGATTTCAAATTTTGGTACCCATACCTTTATGGGTCCTTTTGTGTTAGTCTTCACATGCCTTGGTGGTCTTTGTTTAAAGAACTTCTCAGAGCTTCTAGAGTTATCTACCCTTGTTGAAAAAATTTTGGGTTTAGAATAGCTCTGAGGCTTGGCTCTTGAATGAGTCAGAGCTTCTTTAGATTTAACATTAGCTTGAGGCTTATGTGTCTTAGGTTCTGAGGTCTTAACCTTCAGATCCTTTGACTTTGGAGCTTCTGGCTTTAATGTTTTCTCAGAAGCTGACTTATTCAGGGCTACTGATTGGCTCTTTACAAAGATAGTCTTGGTTTTCTTTTTCTCTTCTTTAGAGGGTTTTGAGAAGAGTGAATCATTTTTAAAACGTGAAAAACCAAGACCTTCACCTCTATTTCTACTTACATGATAAATTAGTGAGGCTATCTTACTCCTTTTCAATCCACTTATAAGGAATTCCTGAAGAACAAATTCATGTTCTGGAGGAACCTTATCATCATAAACATAATGAGTTTCCATAAATTCATTTCTGGATTTTAGAGACTCATTTTGTTCAATGATTTCATTTGCCTTCTCAGTCAGGTTATTGTAGGCCTTTTTAAGGACTCTACATTCACCTGCCTTTTTGGTTAAAAGTCTTAAGGCATCTTTCAATGAATCTATTAATTCAGAGTGAGAAAGTTTAGCAAGTACCTCATCTTCATCTTCTGATTCTGAATCATTTCCATGCTCAGAGATCTCTTGATCAGATGAGGTTGCCATCAAGGCTAGGTTTGCTTCTTCTTCCCCATCAGAATCTGATTCCTGATCTAGATCATCCCAGGTAGCGAGAAACCCTTTCTTGAGCTTACTCTTGTACCTCTCTTTATTTGAGGTTCTCTTGAAGTTCCTACTCAGATTCTCTGGGCAGTCAGCAATGAAGTGTCCTGGCTTGTTGCATTTGAAGCACTTGCTTTGATCTTCCTTCTTGTCTTTAGAGACACCAACTTTCTTGGAAGATCCTCCAAACCTACCAGCATACTTCTTGCTTCTCTTGGCCCATTGAGATACTCTTGCAGCCATCAGAACCATTTCTTCTTCTTCATCAGAACCCATTTCATGACATGCTTCAGGTTCGTCTTCATCAGGTTCTGTAACCTTAGCCTTCAGAGCCTTTGGAGGACTCTTAGAGCATAAAGCTATCCCTTTGAGCTTCTTAGTCGATTCATCAGATACAAGCTCCATCTCATGACTCTTTAAGGAGCTAATCAAGCTTTCAAGGGATACAGTATCTAAATCCTTAGATTCCTGAAACGCTGTCACTTTGGGTCTCCATTTGGGCGGCAAGCTTCTGAGTACTTTCCTGACATGATCAGCTTCAACATAGCTCTTGTTTAAGATTTGAAGTCCAGAGACAAGAATTTGAAACCTAGAGAACATAGTTTCAATGTCCTCTCCGTCCTTCATTTTAAACAATTCATATTGATGTACTAACAAGTTAGCCTTAGCTTCCTTAACTTGTTTGTTTCCTTCATACTTGGATTTAAGAGAGTCCCAAATAGACTTTGCAGTTCTCTTATCTCCAATTTTCAAATACTCATCATGAGAGATGGCATTTGTCATCATACCTTTTACACTATGATGCTTCTTATACTCAATCTTTTGAGTAGGTGTGAAAGCCTTTCTGTCTTTGGAGCTGACTATTCCTTCTGAATCCATGTTCTCAAAGTTAACTCCATCCTCTACCAAGTCCCACAGATCACAATCAATACCCATGATGTGACTGTACATCTTGGTTTTCCAGAAGGGGTAGCCAGTTTCAGTTCCATTAAAAAAAGGAACTTTATCAGAAGACCTTCTATCTTTTTCATTCGTGTCATAGTCATGCTTGACATTACGGTTATCTTCTTTCTCAGGAATAGAAGTCATGTTTTTCCTTTCTGAATCTTAACTGTTTCACTGTTAGGTGAGAGTTAGGCAACAGCCCAGCTCCTGATACCAATTGAAGGTGGAAAAACACAAGAAGGGGGGTTGAATTGTGTTTTGGAAATTTAAAACTTTTTGGTTCTTAGGTCACAGAATGCAGCGGATACTTAAAACAAATTTAAAGAGATATAGAAAGAGAGAAATATAGACACAGAAATTTATCCTGGTTCCCTTCGTAAAAAAGAAGGTACGTCCAGTCCCCTTGTTCTCAACAAGAGCTTTTCACTATAATCTTTACAAGATTACACTTTGCTCAAGCACACTAGCAAGAGACTTCTCAAATGCTCAAGTTACACTTAACAAGAGACTTCACAAACAGACTTAATAATAAAGAATGATTGTTTAGGAACACTTGATATACTATCAGAGGTGTTTACAAAATACAACTCAGTTTGTTCTAAGACTTAGAATGACAGATTGAAAATATAATGTCAGAATTGCTTCTTAGCCTTTGAACGTAGTAATAGAACAGTAACCATTTCTTCCTCATGAGTCTTCTATTTATACTTGTAGGAAGATTGATGACCGTTGCAGAGAGAGAGGTGTGCCAGCTGGAATTTACTCGTACAATTGTGATAGCTGTAGTTTCCTTCTTTGGCAAAACAATTTTATTCCACTACTTTGCTATTCACGTTATCACTCATCCATTTTGAGTAATAATAGTACAATAGTACGATCCTCAAAAACGCTCCTCATATGGATAAGAATAAACGAATATTCCTTTCTGTGAACAATGCAGAGCCTTGAAGTAGACAATTTCTTCAACCAATGGTTCTGATTATGTCAGTTCTTTGAGAGACGTAAATTCCTTTAGCTTCTGATGTTGATGTTTATAGCTTCTTGACGTAATATAGCTTCTGAGTCCTTAAGAACCTTCTTTTGGTCTCAGAAGCACTTTCTTCATCAACATAAATTTTAAGCTTCTGATGGGCTGTGTAGTGCTTCAGAGCTTGTTTAGACTGGCTTCTCTGCTTATATTCATGGTGCTTCTGAATGAACTTTGACTTGTAATTCTGCACACTAGAATAATCATTAGTAATTCCAATTGTAATTTTAATACCTTGTTATCATCAAAACTTCTTGAAAACCTTAGAGGTTCATGTCAGACCCACTTTGTTCCAACAATGATAATCAATGCATAGTCGCATTGTACCATCCTTCTTCTTGACTAGTAGGACAGGCGCTCCCCAAGGAGAGACGCTGGGTCGGATAAAGTGTTTCTGGAGTAGTTCCTCCAGTTGAGTCTTAAGTTCTCTGAGCTCTAAGGGTGACATTCGGTAAGGTGCAACAGAAATGGGTTGAGAACTTGGGATAAGGTCGATGGAAAACTCAATCTCTCTTTCTGGTGGTAAACTCATAACATCCTCTGGAAACACATCAATGTACTCATTGACAATAGGAATATCGGTGAGGCTGATACTAGGTACAGGGCTGACAGTAAACAGGATACTAAAACATTTATTGCTGGGAGATAAGTACTGGATCATTTGGTGAGTATTTTGAAGCAGGGCAGTGAGTGCTCTACTTTCAGCAGAAATTTCAGTTGGAATGAATAGGTTCTTCTCGGCACAGCCGATGTACACAGTATTGGCTGAGAGCCAATCCATGCCTAACACCACATCTAGATCTTTTATGGGCAGACAGATTAGATCAATGTGGTAAACTTTACTACCCACTAGCACAGGGCAGTTCTGACAGACTCGCTTGGAAGTAACTTTACCACCAGTAGCAACAGCCACTGTCATTGGTGGTATAAGGGGAACATAGGGTAATCCTAATCTCATTACACAATCAACAGAAATAAAAGAATTTGTAGCTCCACAGTCAAACAGTACTAACACTTCAGATTGACCCAATAAACAGACATCCATGATTAGATTATTATTAGATTTAACCATTTGTCCATCAAGAGAGTAAATTCTACCTTTGCCTCTGGAAGGGCCTCCTGATCCGCTCTGCTTCTTCAATTCCGGACATTCATTCCTCATGTGACCCGGCTTTCTGCAATAGTAACATATGCCTTGACCCTTCATGCATGTTCCAGAGTGATGGCTTCCGCATTCAGGGCACTTGCGTGGTGATCGGGGAGAGTAGTTATGCTTATCCTTGCTAGATGTCCCCTTAGTTTTTAGCGAAAAGTTGAACTTTCCAGAATCCTTCTTTCTTTGAATAACATCACCTCTCTCCTTTTGGATGTCCCTGAGGCTGGCCTCTGCATGATAACTTTTCTGAACCATTTCTCCAAAATTAGTGCAATTCTGCATTGCAACATCATGAGCAATATCTGCACGTAGCCCGAAACGATACTTTTTCATCTTCCACGACTCCGTAGGGGCATCATTCCCATCAGCCACATAACGGACCAGCTCGTTGAATTTCATAGTATACTCCGCCACAGACATACCACCTTGTTTGAGTTCATTAAGAGCTCTTTCCATTTGCAACTGATAACTTTCCGGAATATAGTGGTCTATGAACAGACGTCTGAAGTTAGTCCAGTTCATCTCCATGAAACTTGCAGTCATGTAAGCTTTAGTGCTCTCCCACCAGTGACAGGCATCACCCCTGAAGAAGCGGGTGACAAAATTGACCTTGTCTGTCTCTGAGCATTCCATGGATTCAAGAATTCCTGACATCCTCTGAATCCACTCCCTGGCCTTGGACGGATCATATTCCCCCATGAACTCCGGAGGATTCATGCGACAGAATTCACGGAAAGCTGCGCTACCACCTTGATGTTGAGGATGATTCATCTGCTCTTGGAACATCATCATGAATTCCCGGTGCTGCTGAGCTTGCTGCGCCTGGAATTCCTGGTGCCTATTCATCATCTCTGCCCACATGTTTGCATTAGCATCACCATACTCATCCGGCTCTTGGCTCACATTCCTTCTGGGTCTGCCACGTCCACGATGTTCTCCTGACATTGTGCTCTAACTGCCATAGTCAAATCAAGTTAGCTAGGCTTAAAATGATACAACACCTAGAACAAATGTCAAGAATCCAAAGGTACGTAACCAAATTTGGGTTGTAATACTCTAATGACCCCAGGCACGAATGAATCGACCTGCTCTGATACCAATTATAACACCCCACGAGAGAATATCTAGAATACTTCGTGAAATTTTATAATGTAGCACAGTAGTCATTAATTTATTACAACAACTTTGGAAATTATTGAATGCACACGCAGGTGCTGAATACAAGATACGGATACAAGCACGAAACTGGAAACGATTACAACAGAAATAAAACATTAAATGGAAGGCATGGCAACAACATTACTAAGTTAGAACAACAAGATAGAGAATTGAAAGCAAGAAGCAGCATAATCATATAAATCTCCTGATGTAGGCCTAGGCAAAATCCATAGCTTACCCTGCAACCTGCTTATCTGAAAAAAAATTGAAGGAGTGGGGTGAGACTACTAAGCCTCAGTGAGTCCTACTACCCGCCTAAAGGTGACTACACCGGGGAACTAGAGTGTGTAATAATTACTAAGTTGTCTGATTACATAAACTGATTAATAATAATATAAAATAAAGGTGTGTCACAAAATTATTATCTTAATCAATTACTCTTCAAAGGTCACCGAGGCAAGCCGGTCTCGGTGCCTGACTCTGCGTAATACCGAATATTGAGGTTCGGATTCCGCCTGTGGCTCACAATAATAATACAGAATACAGAGGCATTCTATTAACCTTGGCATAATGCCATTAGTCTCTAAGTTTTATATTTTCTACCAATATATTCCCCCCAAAGGTTCCTAATCATGTTACTAATACATAAGTATAAACATGTTATTCTTTGACTATATAATCCATTTTACAATATTAAATATGTTCATGAAATTCCCAGTTGCATTCGGACATAAAACGAGTGTTTGATACTTTTAAAAATGTAAAATATGCAGGTTCTGTCCCTGCTAAACTCGCTACGGCGAGCTCCTACTCGCTACGGCGAGTTATATGAGCTGACAGACCTGTAACACTCGCCCTGGCGAGTCAGAAACTCGCCCGGCGAGTTATACAGACAGCATCACGTGCCACGGCGAGTTGTAACTCGCCACGGCGAGTTTGACAGCACAGACCCCTGTTTTGCAGAAAAATGTGATTTTTCATAGTTTTCACCTACAATCTCCATGCAACCAGTTATAAACACATTTAATCATATAAAACAAGTTATATAGGAGTGGGAATTGGGATTGATTCCTGCTCTTTCATAAACTCAACCTAGAAAACCTATGTTTGCATGCAAAACTTCATATTTGGGGCTTTCTAGTTTCTAACACATAAACTAAGGTAAGGAACCTAAGAACCCACCTGAAATGAGCTTTAAACTCTACTGCAATGCTCTGCTACAGCCCAGAAACCTTGCTCCTAACTCTGACTCAAAAACCCCAATAATAGCTCAAGAACACGATTTTGGAGAGGAAGTGAAATTGATGTATTTGCTGAGTTGTTTGAGGAATGGTTTCGTTCTCTGAGTTTATGGTAGTATTTATAGAAATTTGGTACTGAATAGGAGCAGTGGGTGGTTTGTCTTGGTTCATCTTGCATGCATTTTGGTTGGTTGGTACTTTTGAGATAAATTGAGATGTTTGGATGTTTGTTACTCTGCAGCATCATGTGAGGATTCATGAGGTGCATAGGGTTTGGTTACAGAGATCATAAGGCATGTGAAAACCAGTAGGTGTTGGAGAATGAGTGATTTTGTATGTTTATGACATGTGAAGTTACCTTGGCAATGAAGAATTTTGTTTGCTAGTAGTTGTTGTTTGTTTTAGGCGTGAGGAGGGAGAGAAATGGAGTGAATGGTTGCTGATTTTCTGAAAGTGAAATGAGGAAAAGTGGAGACTAGTTTGCATGTAATGGTTTCTAAGAGTTGGGTGGAACAATGACTCACCTAAGAAGATGAGGTGTTGGCTTGTGATGCTTCAATGAGACTAAGTGGGTTAATGAGTCATTGGAGGGAGAAAGTTTAAATCTTGGAGTTTAATTAATCATGGAATAGATTTAAGATACTAATTGTGTAATTTAAATTTGTTTAGAATTACTAACTTACACATATTACATTCTTAATCTCATGAATTAATTAATTGATCGCCTCTAATTAATTTATAAAAATTGAGCAAGACAAAATTTAAAATTAATTAGGTGAATTAGGACATGGGATGATACACCCTCTGATTCCAACGATCCTACCCGTGCAACTCCTTGCAACGATCGTCCAGCTGAGTCCTTCGATTCTTCTCGATTGATCCTCCAAGATATCGAACAATCTTGGATCCCTAGTGAGCAATCCAACCTCCTTGCACAAATCAACCCGATCGCGAATCTGCTTCACCACGAATCGCACCGAACGTTATCGACCAAGCGTACAACTCCTATTTGATTGATCCCATACTCAATCTTCAATTTGTTGCAACTTGATGGAAGATGATGATCTTGTGAAGGATAACACTTTGATCCCAATTTCTTTACCCAAATTGTATCACAAGTGTTTCACCCAAAGCACTCTTGCTTCACTCTTTGATTCTCACTAGTCTTTCTCAGTTGTGTTCAGTTACTGTGATGATTACAAAGGAACCCACACATTGCTATTTAAAGAGAAAATAGAATGAGCAAATTTAGGCATAATTTTCAATAAGTGTATCGATACAAATGATTGTTTGTATCGATACAAAGACCTTGACCAACGTTAAAAATTGAAAATCTTGACCTTTGTATCGATACAAACACGAGATGTATCGATACAAACATCAGAGTCTTGAAATCTTGACTGATATGTATCTAAGCATGCAAGCATGCTTCGAATCATATGGAGCTTGCTGGTTTTTCAGAACATATACACATGTATCGATACATGCAAGCATGTTTCGAATCATATGAGCTGTTCTGACTTTGTGAAGACACTTTTGTATCGATACAGAGCCTGTGTGTATCGATACAAAATGCTCAAAATCTACCAGAACAAGTTTCAGGACATTTGTATCGATACAGAAATGTATGTATCGATACAAAACACCTAAAAGTCAGTTTTTCAAGGTTTTGAAAATAGTTCTTTGTTGTCAAGTCATTTGTAAAGTTTGCCAAAATATGTTCAACCTATTTTCATGTGTTTTGACAATTATTAAAACATGAGGATGAACTGGTGCACTTACAACCATGAGAGTAACTTATGACACTTTGCATAACTTTGCATGTAGTACTCTCATAGCGGGTCAATCCGGTATAAATATTACTCCTAATATTTCTTATACCTATGTCAAGACTTGATAACTCCTTATCCTATGATCCATGAGATGCGATCATCAGTCTATCTTCATAATAGTCTCTATGTTTTATCATTATCCCAATTCATGATAAAACTCGACTACGGATACTTTAAGAATAGCGTCTTTACGTTTAATGTAATCTCATGATTAAGTCACACTTAATATTAAACAGACTTTCTATTCTAGGGACTTCATTATTTTGCAACCTTACAAACATAATAAAGAAATGCCATATTTATATTCAAACTCCTAAAGCAAATACTATGAAAATAGATTGGCTCTTAGGGCTTACTCCAACACTAAGCTCATTTCAAATTCTGATTGCATTTGTTGGACAAAATGTTGTACCATTGTGTTCGACATTCCTCCAAAGACAATGTCATCCACATAAATTTGAGCAATCATGAAATTACCTTTTACTTGCTTTACTAATAAGGTTTGGTCAGATCCTCCCTTTCTATAGCCTTGACCTACTAGAAACTGAGTAAGTCTTTCATACCAGGCCCTAGGTGCCTGTTGCAGACCATAGAGGGCCTTCTTCAACTTGTAGACATGATTGGGATACACAGGATCAGTAAAACCTTTTGGTTGTTCCACATAAACTTCTTCATAAAGATAACCGTTCAAAAATGCACTCTTGACATCCATTTGGTAGAGTTTGAATTTTAGGATGCAAGCAACGCCCAAAAGAAGTCTAATAGATTCCAACCTAGCTACATGGGCAAAGGTTTCTTCAAAGTCAAGTCCTTCTACTTGAGTGTAACCTTGAGCAACCAGTCTAGCCTTGTTTCTGGTAATGACCCCTTTCTCATCAGATTTATTTTTGTAGATCCACTTTGTACCTATGACATTTACTTTGTCGGGTCTAGGAACCAAATCCCACACTTCACTTCTCTTGAATTGATTCAATTCCTCTTGCATTGCCTCAATCCAGAATTCATCAGTGAGGGCTTCTTTTACATGTTTAGGTTCAAACATGGAAACAAAGCAGGAGTTGGCTATCACATCATTGGACCTTCTGGTGGTGATTCCTTGTTCAGGATTTCCAATGACAAGCTCCAAGGGGTGGTTCTTATGGACCCTCACAGATGATCCTTTGTTCTGAGTGGTTTGATTAGTGGTATCAGTTGTAATATCTTCTATGATCTCTTCTTTGTTTAGCATTAGGTTGTTCTTCTGGATTCTGATCTTCACTGACAGGCCCAGATGTTCCAACATCATGTTCCACATTGTCAACCTTCTCAGTTTCTACATCATTTACTACCACATTGTAGGATTCCATGACAACCTTTGTCCTTGAATTGTACACTCTGTATGCTCTGCTGTTGGTAGAGTATCCAAGAAAGATCCCTTCATCACTCTTGGGATCAAGCTTTCTTCTTTGTTCCCTATCTGCCAGAAAATAACACTTACTTCCAAACACATGAAAATGTTTGACTGTTGGTTTTCTTTCTCTCCATAGCTCATATAAAGTAGCAGAAGTGCCCTTTCTTATAGTGACCATGTTGTGTATGTAGCAGGCTGTGTTCATTACTTCAGCCCAGAAGTGGTAGGGTAGAGCCTTTGCATGTAACATAACTCTTGCTGATTCCTGAATAGTTCTGTTCTTTCTTTCCACCACATCATTTTGTTGAGGGGTTATGGGTGATGAGAATTCATGCTTAATTCCTTCACTAGCACAGTACTCATTAAATTTCTCATTTTCAAATTCTCTTCCATGGTCACTTCTGATTCTCACAATTCCACAATTCTTTTCTCTTTGAACTTGAGTGGATAAAGTTTTGAAAATATCAAATGTTTCAGACTTTTCTCTAATAAAGTTAACCCAGGTGTACCTGTAGAAATCATCTACAACCACAAAGGCATATCTTTTTCCTCCTAAGCTTTCAACCTGCATAGGCCCCATGACGTCCATGTGTAAGAGTTCTAGAGTTCTTGATGTAACCTGATGTTCCAACATTGGATGCGACATCCTGGTCTGTTTTCCAATCTGACATTCTCCACAGATACTTCCCTCAGTAATTTTTAGTTTGGGAAGCCCTCTGATTGCCTCAATAGCAACAACCTTCTTCATACCACTTAGGTTTAAATGGCCAAGTTTTTGGTGCCACAGTCGAACTTCATCCTCTTTACCAAGTAGACATTTTGCTAGCTGAGATTCTTCATGAGATACCCACAAGTAGCAGTTATCTTGGGACCTGGTACCTCTCATCAGAATTTGACCCTCATCATTGCTAACAAGACATTCTTCTTTTGTAAAATTTACCATCAATCCTCTATCACATAGTTGACTTATGCTGATCAGATTTGCAGTAAGTCCTTTTACCAACAGTACATTTTCTAAGTTAGGCAATTATTTCTTCACAAGTTTGCCTCCCCAGAATTTCACCTTTGGCTCCATCTCCAAAAGTCACATAACTAGATGCATACCCCTTCAATTCTTTCAGATATGTCTCTACCCCCGTCATATGCATTGAACAACCACTATCAAAATACCAATCCTCTCTGGATGATGCTCTGAGTGATGTGTGAGCAATCAATCCCATATTTTCAGATTTTGGTTTCCACTCCTTTTTGTCAGTTTCCCTTTTTGGGACAGTTTTTGGTTGTTCCCAATGCTTTGGATATCCATACAGCCTGTAGCAAAAAGGCCTTATGAGTCCCTTCCTTCCACAATGATGACAGGCCCACTTTCTTGAACGACCATGATGTCCTGGGGCACGATGATGATCAGAAGCACTCCTGGAACCTTGACCAATCTTAACATATGGATAGGTTTTGGGATGTGGTGCAGGAGGTTGTAACATTCTTTCTCTCGTGTAGGGATTAATTACTCCATCAGCAGGCAGGAACTTTGTATGTTTATCTTGCTGATGTTGATTGAGAGCAGTGTAGTTGTACCCTACAGAATTTAGTCTTTTAGTAGGAACACCATCTAAGATTTCTTCAAGTAAATTTGCACCACAATTTAGTTGATTAACACGTTTCTTGAACTCTTCCATGTCAGTATTGGCCTGAGTTAGTTCTTTCTCAACTTTCAAAACTTGGCATATTTGAAAGTCTCTCTCTGTGTGGAGTTGATTGATAGTCTTCTTTTGTTTCTCTAGGATCCTACAAACCTCCTTGTAACGTACAAGTAGATCATTGTACATACCAAGCAATTCCTCATAAGTGTCAATCTCCTCTTCATCAGAATGCTCTTCATATACAACCTCCACATCATCATCAGAATCAGTCACAGGAGCACAGACACCAATCATGGCAGATACATGTCTAGCAGATTCCTCTCCTTCTTCAGAATCTTCATCAGACCACGAAACGAACAGACCTTTCTTTTGTTTCTTCAGGAAGGTTGCACATTATGTTCTGATATGTCCATATCATTCACATTCATGACATTGCACCTCTTTGACTGGTCCACTTTTCTCCTCAGGTTTAGTTTTCTTTATATTGCTTTGCTGTTTGTTGATGTCATACCTAATGTTCTGCCCATTCTGCCTGGCTCTTCTGTAAACACGCCTTAGGATTTTACCAAATTGTTTTCCAATTAGAGCAAGAGCATCAGAGATACTTTCTTCTCCTTCAGCAACAATTTGGGATTCCTCTTCATCATCATTTGAGATAAAAGCAACACTTTTGTTCTTTTTATCTCCTCGTTCATTAATGGTCAATTCAAATGTTTGAAGGGATCCAACTAACTCATCTATCTTCATATTAGCTATGTCCTGAGCTTCCTCAATGGCAGTCACTTTCATGTCAAACCTTTTTGGAAGTGATCTGAGCATCTTTCTAGATAGCTTTTCATCTGTTACTTTCTCACCCAGAGCCTCAAAGGCATTAGCAATATCAATTAAATTCATATGAAAGTCCTGAATGCTTTTGTCATACCCCATTTTTTGACCAAATTAATCGTCCAATAAACCTGAATATTTTCGTCGTTTCTGACAAAAATTCGGCAGAAGGATATTTTAAAATACCTCTTTTTTTTAGGGGGGTCATTTGTCCATTCTTTATTTATTTTTAGTCCATTAGTATTTGCATTTTATCCATGTAGTCTAATAATTTTTAGGTCCCATTTTAATCGGTCAAACCTTTTTAAAGTCTCGTTTTATGTTCTTAGAGTCTTTAATTTGGAGTCCTATTTTATTCTTTTGTTCTCTTTAATCAGTTAAAACAAAACAAAAAATAAGTCTTATAATGTTTTCCTTTCTTTCTTCATTATTATTATTTTTATTTTATTTCTTTTATTATTATTTTTATTTTAGCACTAAAAATTAAAAAAAATTGAAGAAGGCTTGCGCCTGTCTCCACCCCTTTTTACTTCTCTTTTAACTTTCTCCTTTTTTTTCTCTAATTTTTTTTTTCTCATTATTATTCTATTATTATTATTATTATTAGTGTTGTTGTTTTCTCTTTATTGCAAAATCAAGGAAATAAAAAAAATAATAAATAAAAAAAAAGAAGGGAAAGGAAGATAAGAACGTAACAACTCATACGTTCCAATCCAGCCAAGGTTACAGTCAAACACAGATCAAAATCATTAAATTGGGAATGAATGTCATTGATCACTGATGATTTTCTTTCTCGATTCAGAAAATTTGCAAAGGCATAAAAGAAGAGGAATCATCGGTCAGAATGGAGAGCCAAAAAAATCACAGCAAAAAAAGCCAATCACAGAGAGCAAAAATTCCTCAACCAAAAACAAGAACATCACAACATCACGCCAACCATCACCAAGATCCAGAACCATTTTTCATAACTAAATCACTCCAAACCAAAATCAAAACCGTAGTGTTGATATTTATTATTACTGTAAATAATATTCTAGAGTAGCATATTCCATAGTAATATTCCTTGTAATTAATGTTCCTAATATTATATAATGAAATGTCCGTGATGCTCATTTACACACGGTTTTCGCCATATGCCTCTTGTACTCTTTATCTATTTTCCTTTTCAACATGGTATCTAGAGCCTATTAAGAGGCAACCCTACGCCGTGCTTACCCGGTCGACCCACTGTCCTCCGGTGAATTTTTTTTTTTTTTCCTGACTAACTGTGAGTTACCTCCAGTTAACCCTACTATTTGCTACTGTACCCTTTTCCGGTCATTATACATTACTCCGACACTGCCGCCGCCGCTCATTCCGGCATCGTTTCAGAAAACCAAGCCTACCATCTGAATCGCCACACCCGATCCGGCCAATCCCCAAAATCGCATCAACAAAGACGCCCTCACGCGCTCTCACGCGCCGCCCAAGTCTCTGCGAGTATCGCCCACACGCCTCCGCCGTTGCCGCGCGTGACGGCGCGTCCGACCGCCGATTTGAGTTCTGTTTGCTTCGCCGGACTCGCCTCTCACTTCTGGTTCTATTTCAGCCCTTAGTTTTCTGTTTCGATTGACGGAGACACGTGTGTAGCGGGCTGGAAAATCACTTCCATTTTCAAACAATGAAGTCGCCATCGACGTTTATTTATCCCGTGGGGGGAAAGGAAAATATCGCTAAAACCTTTGGTTTAGGTTCGGGAGTTGGTTATGCGAGAGGAAGGTGTTAGCACCCCTCGCATCCATCGTACTCGATGGGAACCGTTTAGGTGGTTTGGGGTTTGTTTGCGTAGGTTTGAATTAAATTGCCTTATCTCTTATCTAATCTCTACTTCGTTTCCAAAATAAATTAAAAGAAAATAAGGGTTTTTATTAATTGAGTTTGACGGTTGTAGGAGCCCGCTCCTACGTATTCCCCGGTGCAATGGGAAACTCAAAACTCACGTAGTTCTGGTAAAAAAGTTTGTGTGGTTGGTTGATTTTAGTGGATAACGCTTATTTCGTATTCCGCTGACACAACGACGCTTGTATGCTCTAATCAGAGGCTTAAGCTGTGTGTGTGTCAGAGGAATAGATAAAACGTGTACCCCTTGAAAAAGAGTTGAATAATGGATGTTGCTTATTTCGCATTCCGCTGATACAACAATGCTTGTATGCTCTAATAAGAGGCTTAAGCTGTGTATGTGTCAGAGGAATGGATAAAGCGTATATCCATGTTTTCTTGAAAAAGAAGTTTAAGTGTGTGATGGTTAAGTTTTAACGCTTGTTTTTGGAATGAGAGCAGCTCGAGTGGCTAGTCAGATGACCGGCTACCAAGACAACCCGGGGAGAAAGAAGTAGATGCCAGATTCTCCCCTTTTCATTCATTGTTTATTATGAAAATCTTTGGTTACGGTTTATTCAGAAATAGCGTTTAAAAGCCGGGTGTTGGTTGTTTTTAATACTGATTTTAGAATGAGAGCAGTTTGAGCGGCTAGTCAGATGACCGGCTACCAAGACAACTCGGAGAGAAAGAAGCAGATGCCAGATTCTCCCTTTTTCACCCATTAATTATTGCAAAGAGTTTAATTAATTTATTATGAAAGTAAAGTCAAAAGGAAAGACGAAAGTTGGTCAATTTTAGCATTTTTTAGAATGAGAGCAGCTTGAGCGACTAGTCAGATGACCGGTTACCAAGACAACTCGGGGAGAAAGAAGCAGATGCCAGATTCTCCCTTTTTCACCCATTAATTATTGCAAAGAGTTTGATTAATTTATTACGAAAATAAAGTCAAAAGGAAAGACGAAAGTTGGTCAATTTTAGCATTTTTAGAATGAGAGCAGCTTGAGCGACTAGTCAGATGACCGGTTACCAAGACAACTCGGGGAGAAAGAAGCAGATGCCAGATTCTCCCTTTTTCACCCATTAATTATTGCAAAGAGTTTGATTAATTTATTATGAAAGTAAAGTCAAAAGGAAAAGGAACCAGAGCAGACATAGTGGCATATACAACAATAATAATAATAATGAAATAATTCACAAAATGAACAAGATATAAATGCAAGAGTATGAATCAAAATGATATAAAAATGCATGAATGTAATGTTAAGTAAACATGTATGAAGCAATGAATTAAATATGATACGAAAATTAAATTGCGAGCAATTAAATAAATACATATAAATATGCAATAAACAAACAACATAAGCTAACATGATTGACCTAAGCTAATTAAAGTTTAGACAAAAAATATGTGCAAAAGAAAGTAACCCAAAAGTACTTAAAGAAGTAATTTGGATTACTTAAGCACTTATTAAAAAAATAAGCTAAAAGCAACTTAAGCTAAAATGACTTATGAAAATAAGTTGGAAATGTAAACATAATTCATATATAAGAGTTACTGTATCAGAAAAAATGTTGTGTAAAAATTAGGGTCAAATAAGCTAAAGAGCTTTTTGAAACCCTAAATAAGCACTTATGTACAAAATAGCTTAATTGAGAATCACTTATGAAAATAAGTTAAAAAAAATAAATCACATATGGAAATATGATGTAAGCATAAACAGTGACTTACTGAGCTTAAATAAGCTAAGAAGTCATTTAAGTGCTTTTACAAATAAGCTAAAAAATATAAATAAGTCATTCTGGGGGGGGGTGTAAATTAAGAAGAAAAGTAACAAAAAGGGGGTGCAGAAAGCAGGGTCTGCAACCCAGAGCCCAAGCCCAGTCCGGTCAACAAACAAAAACGCGTGGTCAAACAAAAACGGATCGTGTACGGCACGAGGAAGAGGGAGCACGTGCGCTGACAGCCTGAGAGCCTCCAGATCTGCTGACCAAGGGTCAACCCAGATCCAACGCATGCGAAGCCATCAGATCCAACGCACGAGAATCGCTCTCGCTAGCGTCCAGATCTAACGGCCAACATTCAAACGGAGTAAAAAAACAAAAAAAAACCAGCAAACACTGTTCACTGTCTTCTCCGACGAAGCCAGTCACCTCCGGCGACAACTCCGGTCGCCGAAGTTTCAAAAACTTCATGAAACACGTCGAATCATATATGGTTCTTCTCGTTTTTTTACGTAGAACACGAAAATGGTATTAGTTTTTCTCGAATCATCACATAAAATCAAAAACGAAGCAAAAACATTTCAAAATCAAAAACGCAAATACACGATTCAGGCCAAAACAAGAAAAACTAGCTCACTAGAAAGCTTCTACACATCAAGACGAAACCAAAGGTGTAAGAATTTACCTGAATGGGCTTCTGAATCGTTCGATTCGAACTCGTTTTCTTCCTTGGTGCCGTGACTGTTCTTTACTTCAATGTCTTCACCTTTCTTCGCTGAAAATGACTGATTCCTTCTTCTGAGAACGTGATGAAGGTGTTTTGATGGTTAAGTCATGAGCTTGAAGTGAAATTGTGAGGTTTGGAATTTTTGAAAATGAAGAAAAAATGGAGTTGTTTGGGTTATGCTTACTGCGCCGTTTTCAGTCAAGAATCACTCCCTAGGGCACTGAAATTGATGCTCTATATATAGGAGAAGGTTAGGTCAAGTGAGTGGTGACTTGTGTGAAGGGTTAGGGGCATTTTAGAATTTTGACTTTGAGATATTTTGTGTACTATTTTTGCATCTCTTTTGCTCCAAAAAAATTGGGATAATTGGGCTTAAAAATGGAGGGTTATAGGCTATTGGTGAAGTGTAATGGAGTGAGGACTTTTTACTACCTTTGCTTGATTTTTTTTGTCACTTTTTGAATTAATTAAAACAAAATAATAAAAATACATGATATGATGAATAAAAATATGGAATAAAAATATGCATGATGTAATATGATTATGTGAAATATTTTCAAGTTAAAAATGAGAAGAAAAAGAATTGAGAAATTGATTTTTTAAAAGGTTTCTTGTAATACAAGTAACTAGTTAAAAATAAATGATAAATAAAAAATAAAAATAATGCAAGGGCAAAATGGTAAAAATTTATCCCTTATGATCATGCCATGCAAAGATCATGCAAAAACAATAACTAATTTCATGCATTTTTTTAAGTCAACATTGATTTTTAAGTTGAAAAAGATTTGTTGACCTTTTAGTCAAAGTGTTGACTTTTGTTGACTTATTTTCTAAAAAATACAAAAGTGGAAAATATCATGGGGCAAAATTTAGGGTATGACAGCTGCCCCTATTTAATTAGCTTAAACCATAAGAATGCGAATAGTCCAGGTATTCGTATTCTTTTGGTGGAAGATAATTAAATACAGAATGCCCTAATTTTGCCCAGAAGTGAATGGAGATGAGATAAGTGGATCGAGTATACCTGTTCTTATTCCTTCTGTGGAACTAGCAAACTCTAAAGTAAGACTAACCTTAACCAGCCATTCATGCTGAAAAGCTTAGTAAAGTTTAGAAGATTTTATCCAGCCGCTTCCACTGAAGATCAATCTGAGTCGAGTAGATTTTATTCAGCCGCTTCCACTGAAGATCAATCTGAAGTTGAATAGATTTTATCCAGCCGCTTCCGCTGAAGGTCAATCTGAGTTGAAATAGATCTTATCCAGCCGCTTCCGCTGAAGGTTAATCTGAGTTGAAATAGATTTTATCCAGCCGCTTCCGCTGAAGATCAATCCGAGTTGAGATAGATTTTATCCAGCCGCTTCCGCTGAAGATCAATCCGAGTTGAAATAGATTTTATCCAGCCGCTTCCGCTGAAGATCAATCTGAGTTGAGATAGATTTTATCCAGCCGCTTCCGCTGAAGATCAATCCGAGTCGAAAAAGATTTTATCCAGCCGCTTCCGCTGAAGGTCAATCTAAGTTGAAATAGATTTTATCCAGCCGCTTCCGCTGAAGATCAATCTGAGTTGAGATAGATTTTATCCAGCCGCTTCCGCTGAAGGTCAATCTAAGTTGAAATAGATTTTATCCAGCCGCTTCCGCTGAAGGTCAATCTGAGTTGAATAATGTGTTTATGCAAACTGCTGAGGTTATCTTTGTAGAAGAAATGTTCCTTGGAGTTTGCAATTCACTGGGGAGGAGATTTTTCAATTGATCTGTTGAGTGACTAACATATCAACCACTTTGTTGGGGAAAAGTCAAGCTGCCTCTTCTGACAACTAAGTGACCAAACTCTGCTATTCCTTGAGTCGGAATTTTTATCCTGCTTTTATTTATGCATGCTTGCAATGAATGCTCTGTTAATTGCCTAAAAATGCAAGACTAATGCAGTGTTTGATTATGCTCATGATTTGACATATGGCTCTTTTGAGTGTTTATTCATGAATGCATGGTGATGCATGAGTATATGCATGGATGCATGAAAACGCATGAAATTGGGTTTCATCTCGACACCGAGCCATTAGATGCTTTTTTCTTGGGGAGAGGAATCCCAGTTGGGTGTTGTATGCCAAACATTCTTCAATGGTGTGGGCGAGGCCATTTGCCCAGTCAACTCAGAACGCTGGGTCAGTCTGTTGCATGTTAACAAGGTAGGCACCTTACTGTATGCTGTTGATTTTCTTTGATCTTTCTTATTTCAAAATATTTTCGCTTGATTTTCAAAAAATGCTTTTTACTTTTTCAAAGTTTTAACATTTGTTTATCAGGAAATAAAAGTATGAAATGTGCAAGAAGATAAAGAGACACAATGAGTAAAAGGAGAATTTTATTGATAGCACAAAACGTGCGGATTTTTTACAATGGAAGCAAATCCCTCAAAGAGGTGACCGCGTAATTGAGCTAAGATAAATGGCAATGAAAATAAATGAATTCTATGGAAACATAACAATGCCATCCTTCTCCATGATTTCAATCTTCAAATCATCTTGTTGTTGAGTGCGAAGTCTCAGATCTTTCTGAAATTTGCCCCGTGCTCATTTTGATCTAGCAGTCCTATGCCTTCTTTTATTTGTTTCCCTAACTTTTGCCTGGATTGCTCAGTGTGAGCCACTAATCCACCGGGATACCCATTTTTGCCTAAGCCGCCCTTTCGGGTTTTCAACTTAGCGGGTTCTATTTTCCTTTTTTGATGTCCCTAATTTTTGCCTGGACCGCCCTTTCAGGTTTTCAGTCCACCGGGACGCTCTCTATTGCCTAAGCCGCCCTTTCGGGTTTTCAACTTAGCGAGCTTTTATTTATTTCTCTTTTCTCTAGGCATAGTACTTTTTGACTGCATCTGAGTTCACGGGGAGTGGAAACTCTTCACCATCCATTGTAGCTAGTATTAAGGCTCCACCTGAGAAGGCCTTCTTCACTACATATGGTCCTTCATAATTGGGAGTCCACTTTCCACGGACGTCTTTGTGAATCGGCAGTATAGCCTTCAACACCAAGTCTCCTTCCTTGAATTGTCTTGGACGGACTTTCTTATCAAATGCTCTCTTGAGCCTTTGCTGATACAACTATCCGTGACACAAGGCTGTCATCCTTTTTTCCTCAATGAGATTGAGTTGATCAAACCGGGACCGGACCCATTCCGCTTCCTCTAGCTTAGTTTCCATCAGAACTCTTAATGAGGGAATCTCCACCTCCACTGGGAGCACCGCTTCCATGCCATATACAAGAGAGAAATGAGTTGCCCCAGTCGAGGTGCAAACTGCCGTTCTGTATCCATGAAGTGCAAATGGGAGCATCTCATGCCAGTCTTTGTAGGTCTTCACCATTTTCTGCAGAATCTTTTTGATGTTTTTATTTGCTGCTTCTACAGCGCCATTCATCTTGGGCCTATATGGTGAGGAGTTATGGTGCTCAATCTTGAAATTTTTGCACAATTCCCTCATGGTCTGATTGTTCAAGTTGCTACCATTATCAGTGATGATCTTGTCAGGGACCCCATAACGGCAGATTATTTCTTTCTTGATGAACTGAGCCACCACTTGTCTTGTGACATTGGCGTATGATGCCGCTTCGACCCACTTGGTGAAGTAATCAATAGCCACTAGGATGAAACGATGTCCATTAGAGGCTTTTGGTTCAATCATACCAATCATGTCTATGCCCCACATGGAGAACGGCCATGGTGATGTCAAAACATTCAGAGGAATTGGAGAGACATATATCCTGTCAGCATAAATCTGGCATTTATGGCATTTCCTGACATGGTTCACACAGTCTGTTTCCATGGTCAACCAATAGTACCCGGCCCGAAGAATCTTTCTTGCCAAAGCGTGCCCATTCATGTGCGTGCCAAAGGACCCTTCGTGGATTTCTTCAATGAGTGTATCAGCCTCTTTTCTATCCACACAGCGGAGGAGAACCAAATCCTGGTTTCTTTTGTACAACAACTCCCCATCTAGGAAGAAGCCAGATGCAAGTCTTCTAAGGGTTTTCTTGTCTCCATTAGATGCCCCCGAGGGATATTCTTGCTTTTGGAGAAAGTTCTTGATATCATAATACCATGGTTTCTCATCTTGCCCCACTTCGGCTGCCGAGCAATATGCCGGTGTCTCACGACGGTTGATTTCAATCAAAGGCACGTGATTAGGCCAAGTGACCTTGTACATGGATGAGAGAGTGGCCAGAGCATCAGCCAACTGATTTTCTTCTCTTGGAATATGATGGAAAGTGATCTCATCAAAGTACTCTGCCAATTTCAAGACATGATCTTTGTACGGGATTAAGTTGGGGTGACGGGTCTCCCATTCTCCTCGGACTTGGTAGATGACAAGTGCCGAATCCCCATACACTTCTAAAATTTTGATTCTCAAGTTGATGGCTCCTTCTAGACCCATGATACATGCCTCATATTCTGCGATATTGTTGGTGCAATCAAACAATAGTCTTGCCGTAAGAGGTGTGTAGGTATCTTTAGGAGAGATGATAACTGCTCCTACACCATGCCCCAAAACATTTGAAGCACCATCAAACACAAGCTTCCATCGGGATCCCGGCTCGGGTCCCTCATTCTCATCCATGGGAGGTTTCTCACTCACAGCCATGATGTCTTCATCTGGAAAGTCAAAGCGCATCGGCTGATAATCCTCTAAAGGTTGGTGTGCCAAGTGTTCTGCTAGCACACTACCTTTGATGGCCTTTTGAGACACATATTGAATATCATACTCAGACAACAACATCTGCCAACGGGTGATTCTTCCACTTAAAGCAGGCTTCTCAAAGATGTACTTGATGGGGTCCATTTTGGAAATCAGCATGGTGGTGTGACAGATCATATATTGTCTCAACCGACGAGCTGCCCAAGTCAAAGCACAACAAGTTTTCTCAAGGAGTGAGTACCTGGTTTCGCAACTGGTGAACTTCTTGCTCAAGTAATACACTGCGTGTTCTTTTCTACCAGTTTCATCCTGCTGACCCAATACACAGCCCATGGATTCCTCAAGCACATGTAGGTACAGGATAAGAGGCCTTCCCGCAACTGGGGGTATTAAAATTGGTGGCTCTTGCAAATACTGCTTGATCTTATCAAATGCCCCTTGGCAATCTTCATTCCATTCAATGGCTTGATCTTTTCTTAATAGTTTGAAGATCGGTTCACAAGTTGCCGTAAGATGAGAGATGAACCTGGAAATGTAATTCAGCCTGCCTAGAAACCCTCGCACTTCTTTTTCTGTCTTTGGTGCGGGCATGTTCTGTATCGCTTTGACTTTGTCTGGGTCCACTTCAATTCCCTTTTGACTGACAATGAAACCTAGCAACTTTCCTGACTTGACGCCAAAGGTGCATTTGTTTGGATTCAAACGCAATTGATACTTCCTCAACCTCTCAAACAATTTCTGGAGATGTACAAGGTGCTCTTCTTCAGATGAGGACTTGGCGATCATGTCATCCACATACACTTCAATTTCTTTGTGCATCATGTCGTGGAACAAAGTGACCATAGCCCGCTGATATGTTGCCCCGGCATTTTTCAAACCAAAAGGCATAACCTTGTAGCAGAAAGTGCCCCAAGGTGTTATGAAAGTTGTTTTTTCCATGTCTTCGGGCGCCATTTTAATCTGATTATAGCCTGAGAATCCATCCATGAAAGAAAAGACTGGGAATCGAGCAGTATTATCCACTAGCACGTCAATGTGAGGAAGTGGGAAATCATCTTTTGGGCTTGCTCTATTCAAATCCCGGTAGTCTACACACATTCGGACCTTTCCGTCCTTCTTTGGCACTGGCACGATGTTGGCAATCCATTCAGGGTACTTGGCCACTGCAAGGAATCCCGCGTCAAACTGTTTCTTGACTTCTTCTTGAATCTTAAGAGCCATGTCCGGCCTGGTTCTTCTCAACTTCTGTTTGACTGGTGCACATTCGGGCTTGAGTGGAAGCTTGTGTTCAACTATGCTCGTGTCTAAACCCGGCATATCCTGATATGACCATGCGAAGACGTCCACATACTCTCTGAGCAGCTTAATCAATCCCTCTTTCACCTCTGACTGCAGGGTCGCACCTATCTTGACTTCTCTTTTGTCCTCTTCATTCCCCAGATTGATCACATCCACTGGTTCCTGATGAGGTTGAATCATTCTCTGTTCTTGATCCAATAGCCGTGCTAACCCTGCTGGGAGTTCGTAATCTTCCTCTTCATCCTCTTCAGTAAGATTGATTGGGAGTCCGAAGTCATGAAGATTTACAGCATTGTTATGGTCCAGAGATTCATTTCTGCATGATATATATTTTTTGATTTTAGATGAATGCAAAGGTAGTCATGATATGCAAGAAGTTATTGCCATTTTTATTATTATTTTTATCTTTTTAAAACTGAAAAAAATAAAGAAATAAAATAAGACGAGATATGCACATAAAATACTTTCATTTCATTGATAATCATTTAAACAAAGATAAGCCCTTACAAGTTCATCCACATGCCTCGGGCGCGGCAAGGGGAATTTTGAAAATAAAAAAAAGGAAAATTACTTTGAAATAATAAAAACTTTGGGAATCTCAACAGCCTCCCAATTTGATAGAACAGTGCCTGCGGAGCATTGATTCACCCAATTGTTGATTCCTTGGCTAGCCCCATCTTCATTCTCTACCATGTTGATTTGTTCAGCCGACCTGAGCCCAGCGCTCACAAAGACCTCTTCGAGGGGAGTGTTAAAGTCGAAAATCTTCTGCTTCCCCTTCGATGGTTGATAACCCACACCTAGCAAATCCTTTTTCTCATGGACATACACCAACTGTCCCCACCCTTGGAGAGCACCTTCTTCCATGGCTTTCTTCAAATCCTTCCAAGAGGTGATAGAAGCTCTTGGCTTCTGATCCACCTGAGAGACGGTAGCAATCTTCATAGTTTTGAATTGTTCAGCTAGCACGTCTTCCTCTTTTTGGTCCAACACAGTGACGGTGGCAATTTCAAGAGCCTGAAACTGCGTTTCAAGCACACCCTCCTCTGTTTCAACATACTTGAACGATGACAAATGACTTACCAAAGCGTCTTCTTCTCCCGAGACAATTACCAATTTATCATCCACTATGAACTTGAGCTTTTGGTGTAGGGTAGATGTTACAGCACCTGCGGCGTGAATCCAAGGACGCCCCAACAAGCAACTGTAGGAAGGATTTATATCCATGACCTGGAAAGAAATGTTGAATAAGTGCGGCCCTATCACCATTGGCAATTCAATTTCCCCGATAACTTCTCTTTGCGACCCATCAAAAGCTTTGACGATCATGCTGCTTGGCTTGAGCACGGGTCCAACGAGAGATAACTTCAACAAGGTTGATTTAGGCATGACATTGAGGGAAGATCCTGTGTCCACTAGTACCCTTGCAATAGTATTGTCCTGACACTTCATGGAAATGTGGAGAGCTTTGTTGTGAGCATGTCCCTCAGCTGGCAATTCTGCGTCCAAAAACCCTAGACAACGGCTTTCTGTTATGTTATTACACACCCCATCAAACTGTGCAACCGTGATATCTTGATCCACATGGGCTTTTTGTAGAAGTTTCAGCAAAGCATTTCTGTGTGCCTCCGAACTCATCAACAGGGAGAGCATAGAAATCTTTGACGGAGTTTGACCAAGCTGATCCACCACTCGATATTCACTCCTTTTAATTATCTTGAGGAACTCATCTGACTCACTCTGAGGGGTTGTTTCTTTGGGCGTTCCCCCCTCCAGAGTCTTGCTTAAGACATTTTCACTGACCGTTGTAACTGGTCCTTTTGCACTGTCCTGTACTGGTTTCTGAGCAAACACTCTACCACTCCGAGTCATACCTCCGGTCCCATCAATGCTTACCACTACCGGTTCTGGCGGAGTCACAGGCTTTCCTTGTATTGAAGCTGAAGTACTGTATATCCAAGGTGTAGTTTTTGTATTGGTAAAAGGAAATGGTGCTGGCGTCTGAATTACCAATGGCTGCAACTTTGCCTCGGCCCTTTGGTAAATTATCTCTATTGGCTTCATGAATTTCTCATGCCCATGTGGTTCCATCATGGCCACCATATCATTCCTCCGAGAATAACCAACTTGTACTAGCCCTTGGTCCATTAATTCTTGAAGACAACTCTTCATCCTTGCACAATGATTTGGATTCTCTTCGCATTCGATGCAATCTGCATGCATGCTTGAGAATTGGTCAAAGCTAAGCAAAATCTCCTTTATCAAGCTCAAAGGGGTTCGTATATCCGACACATCCCTAATCAAACCTCCGGCGCCCTCAATCATATTGATTCCTCCCCCTGAGTGGTTGGGTAGAGGGTTTCCCTTGACGTTGGGGCCCGCTTCTTTGAATGACAATAGTTTCTGATCAATCAATTTCTGCACTTCATGTTTGAAGGCCCTACAATTCTCAATGGAATGCCCCTTGGCTCCCGAATGATATTCACAGGTAACGCCTTGCTTGTACCACACGGGGAAAGGTGGATTCAATTGTTTCAAGGTTTTGAGCGTCACCATTTTGCTGTGGACAAGATACGGCAGCAATTCCTTGTACGATACAGGAATGGGATCAAACACTTTCCTTGCTTGTTGTTGAGGTGGAGGAGCTTGTTGTGACTGTGGTTGATACGGATAACCCTGAGGCGGTGGTGCATACTGGGGCATCTGATATTGTTGTTGCTGCTGCTGAGCCGGAGCTGTATAGGGAACATATTGAACTGGCATCACCGACTGGCGGTGAGCCACAGCGTTGGTATTCCCTTCCTTCTTCCTCACAAAGTTATTAACTGGCTTCTTGGTAGTGTTTGATGAACTTGTGCCGGCTTGGATCTTGCCGGTCCTAACACCGCTCTCTATCCTTTCACCAATTCTGACCAAATCGGAGAAACCGGAGGACACACTGCCAATCATTCTTTCGAAATAAACCCCTTGCAAAGTGTTAGTAAACATATCCACCAATTCCGTCTCTAAAAGTGGAGGACGGACTTGTGATGCTAACTCCCTCCACCTTTGGGCATAAACTTTGAATGACTCTCCTTCCTTCTGAGTCATGCTTTGTAACTGGGTACGACTAGGAGCCATATCCAAGTTATACTGATACTGCTTGATGAAAGCATTAGCCAAATCCCTCCACGAACGGATGTGATTACCCTCTAACTGCATGTACCAACTTAATGATGCCCCTGCCAGACTGTCTTGAAAACAATGTATCATCAGTTTGTCATTGCTAGCATAGGATGCCATCTTTCTGCTATACATCACGAGATGATTTCTTGGACAGCTCAAACCTTTGTATTTCTCGAATTCCGGCACCTTGAACTTAGCCGGGATTACCAAATCAGGTACAAGACACATATCGGAAAAATCCAACGAGTCACTTCCACCTTCCATCGTTTTCAAACGATCTTCAATGGCCTTGAACTTTAGTTTAGCCTCCTCCAGCTGAGGAATAGTTCCATCAAACTTTGACCCACTGTTTTGAGTATCTGAGCTATGGTACACATCATGTGGATCCTCTTGAACCTGCTGAACAATGGTAGGTTGGGGCTGAGTTGGAGCTGCCCCGGTTGGAATTCCTGAGTTGTTGATAGGAGGAGGAACTGGAGTAGCCCCGTCCCCAAGAGGTACATACCCCGGTGGGGTATAACCCGGAGGTAAACCGTACACAGGCCACACCATGCTGGCCTGTTCATTAGTTGTTGTCTCTGCATTCACTGCGGGAGCTGACGGCTGATTCTGTGCGGCTAACATCTCTAGCACGCGATCCATCTTGGCTGCCAACTGGGAAACCTCCCCCTTTAGTTCACTGTGTTGTTCCTGCCAATTCTCCATTACTAGACTAGAAGCACTCCTTGTCCAATGTAGATGTCGAGGATATCGCTGTTGAGATGGGAGAACGGTAATGAGATGATATTTTTTATTATGTATGCAGATGCAGATGCATGTGAGATTTATGTTTTTATTTTTGTTTTTCGTTATACTCGATTTTTCAGGGAATTTGCAAATATAAAATTAATGTAAACACTTCAGGATATGGATAGAAAGATCAAAATATCATTCAACTTTTTAAACCAAGTCTTTACATAATCATTGAAAACAAACAAAAATACAAAGATTCGAAGTCCCAAAAGTTCATTACATAAAAACCTAGATACAAACTAAAGTCCTTTTTTGGCCTTCTTGACAACATTCTTGTACGCCGTCACCACTGCTCGGCAATAGCACACAAACTCTTTGACCGCTCCTGAAACATTAAGAAAAGGGACCTCTGCCTCAGCCATCCTCAACATCCTAGGCATTTCATCCAACACCGAAGTAGACACCAACAACATTTTGTGAAAGGCTACCCTCCACCTAGCCATCTCCTGCAGAGACATCTCGATGACCGTCTTGTGGTACTTCAAATTCTTCTCTAGATGTTCGATTTGCTCCGCCACTTGGACCATTTGATCTTCATGAGCTCTTGTGATCTGAGCGAGACTCTCTTCATATCTTTGCATGTCCTCTTTATCACTCTTCCTCCATGCTTTCACTCTTCCTCCATGCTTTCACTCTTCCTCCATGTCCTCCATGCTTTCTTCACTCTTCCCCATAACTCTGGGTCAACATCCTCAAACCTCAAAAATAACTCCGTTAGTAATGCCTTTTCCGGTTCACCCTCCATAGGATAGCCCAACTGACGAATGGCTAAGATCGGATTATAATTCACACATCCTAAAGTTCCAATGAGAGGGACATTAGGAAATCCATCACACTGGAGGAGCATCTTGGGTGAATCCATTTGTCTAGAATACCAACGGATGACATTTGCAGACAAAGAAACTAGCTTGTCGGTCCACTTGGCAGACATGTCCTCCACAAAAGGTCCCCTTTCGGGCATATGCAACCAAAACCACGACATAAGCAAAGGAACACAGCACTGGACTTGACCACCCTTCCTCATACGACTTCGGTCACAAAGAGAGTAAAGACAATCCGCAAGCAAGGTAGGAACTGGGTTTTTGGTTAAGAAGACACCAACCGCCGCCATGCTAATAACATTGTCTCTACTAGGAAACAAAACCAATCCATAAATCAATAAAGCCAGAATGGCGTTGTGAGCCCTCCAATTACCCTTAGCAAGTTCCTCCTGAGCCCTAGCCTCTAAAGCAGTCCTGAAGAACCCTTCAACCCCTTTCGGTGCTCGAAGTGATGAGATACCCTCTTGACCTAGGTGTAATACCTCCACAATTTCTGCCTCAACGGGAGCCTCCCCCATATAACACATCTTCCCATCAATACTCAGACCCAAAATCTTCTCAAACTCTTCAATGGTCGGAGATAGCTGAAAGTCTTGAAAAGTGAAACAACGAAGAGGATAGTCAGAGAACTGTGCTAAAGTAACCAATACTGAAGTGTCTACCTCCACATGCAAGAGACTCAAAATAGACCCAAAATTAGCCTCAAAGTTTGCTCTACTAATAGCCGTCAATTTTTTCTCCATTGCCAAAAGACTCTCCACCTTTGGGACCTTGAAAACATAATGATGACAACCCTTTCTTTCAAAAGCCATATCCTTGATGTTTACAAAAATCTCCTAATTCCCTGAAAGAATCAAAATTTCCTTATGATTTTAAATGATGAATGAATATGCATGAGTGCATGATGCATGAATATGTCATTTGTAGCATTCAAAGTCACAACGTAGCAGAGGTTTAATTTATCATTTCTGGGGTCAAAAAGGTTCAAAGTCACCTGTAACCCATCCCTCTCACATGTTGTTCTAGGTTTAACAAAGTGCCTAAAATCACGGATTACCCCTTTGGAAACGATGTCGCTATTGCAAAGCTCACGACATACGTGCCCAAAAGGAAATCTCATCTAGGTAAGGCCGTTGAGCAACCTTGACACGGGTTCTAAACAGAGGTCCCTAGCAACAAGGTTTGGTTCTAGACCGGATAATAAAGGTCCCTAGAGTCACGGACCCAACGAGAAAACATCAGAGACACTAGTCAGCTGACCGATGTCCTGACATCTCCAAGAGGATCTACTCTAGGCGAGGTGATTATGCCGGAGTTACTAGTCAGATGACCGGTCACCCAACATAAAGACCTCTAGCTTAGCTTAAGCTTTTCTCAAGCTCGGGTATAGAGCTTCTCACAGTAACCACGCCACGAAGGCAAAAGAAAAATAAAAGAAGGAGTAGAAGAAGAGAAACAGCCAATCCAGACAGATATAATTGTCAGAAAAATAAAAGATAAGGCAAGATACTGCAAACCTGAAAAAGCAAACAAACAAGCAAACCAACTAAACTGGGCTTAACTCTCAAGTGTCCCCAGTGAAGTCGCCAGCTGTAGCGGGCTGGAAAATCACTTCCATTTTCAAACAATGAAGTCGCCATCGACGTTTATTTATCCCGTGGGGGGAAAGGAAAATATCGCTAAAACCTTTGGTTTAGGTTCGGGAGTTGGTTATGCGAGAGGAAGGTGTTAGCACCCCTCGCATCCATCGTACTCGATGGGAACCGTTTAGGTGGTTTGGGGTTTGTTTGCGTAGGTTTGAATTAAATTGCCTTATCTCTTATCTAATCTCTACTTCGTTTCCAAAATATATTAAAAGAAAATAAGGGTTTTTATTAATTGAGTTTGACGGTTGTAGGAGCCCGCTCCTACGTATTCCCCGGTGCAATGGGAAACTCAAAACTCACGTAGTTCTGGTAAAAAGGTTTGTGTGGTTGGTTGATTTTAGTGGATAACGCTTATTTCGTATTCCGCTGACACAACGACGCTTGTATGCTCTAATCAGAGGCTTAAGCTGTGTGTGTGTCAGAGGAATAGATAAAACGTGTACCCCTTGAAAAAGAGTTGAATAATGGATGTTGCTTATTTCGCATTCCGCTGATACAACAATGCTTGTATGCTCTAATAAGAGGCTTAAGCTGTGTATGTGTCAGAGGAATGGATAAAGCGTATATCCATGTTTTCTTGAAAAAGAAGTTTAAGTGTGTGATGGTTAAGTTTTAACGCTTGTTTTTGGAATGAGAGCAGCTCGAGTGGCTAGTCAGATGACCGGCTACCAAGACAACCCGGGGAGAAAGAAGCAGATGTCAGATTCTCCCCTTTTCATTCATTGTTTATTATGAAAATCTTTGGTTACGGTTTATTCAGAAATAGCGTTTAAAAGTCGGGTGTTGGTTGTTTTTAATACTGATTTTAGAATGAGAGCAGTTTGAGCGGCTAGTCAGATGACCGGCTACCAAGACAACTCGGAGAGAAAGAAGCAGATGCCAGATTCTCCCTTTTTCACCCATTAATTATTGCAAAGAGTTTAATTAATTTATTATGAAAGTAAAGTCAAAAGGAAAGACGAAAGTTGGTCAATTTTAGCATTTTTTAGAATGAGAGCAGCTTGAGCGACTAGTCAGATGACCGGTTACCAAGACAACTCGGGGAGAAAGAAGCAGATGCCAGATTCTCCCTTTTTCACCCATTAATTATTGCAAAGAGTTTGATTAATTTATTACGAAAGTAAAGTCAAAAGGAAAGACGAAAGTTGGTCAATTTTAGCATTTTTAGAATGAGAGCAGCTTGAGCGACTAGTCAGATGACCGGTTACCAAGACAACTCGGGGAGAAAGAAGCAGATGCCAGATTCTCCCTTTTTCACCCATTAATTATTGCAAAGAGTTTGATTAATTTATTATGAAAGTAAAGTCAAAAGGAAAAGGAACCAGAGCAGACATAGTGGCATATACAACAATAATAATAATAATGAAATAATTCACAAAATGAACAAGATATAAATGCAAGAGTATGAATCAAAATGATATAAAAATGCATGAATGTAATGTTAAGTAAACATGTATGAAGCAATGAATTAAATATGATACGAAAATTAAATTGCGAGCAATTAAATAAATACATATAAATATGCAATAAACAAACAACATAAGCTAACATGATTGACCTAAGCTAATTAAAGTTTAGACAAAAAATATGTGCAAAAGAAAGTAACCCAAAAGTACTTAAAGAAGTAATTTGGATTACTTAAGCACTTATTAAAAAAATAAGCTAAAAGCAACTTAAGCTAAAATGACTTATGAAAATAAGTTGGAAATGTAAACATAATTCATATATAAGAGTTACTGTATCAGAAAAAATGTTGTGTAAAAATTAGGGTCAAATAAGCTAAAGAGCTTTTTGAAACCCTAAATAAGCACTTATGTACAAAATAGCTTAATTGAGAATCACTTATGAAAATAAGTTAAAAAAAATAAATCACATATGGAAATATGATGTAAGCATAAACAGTGACTTACTGAGCTTAAATAAGCTAAGAAGTCACTTAAGTGCTTTTACAAATAAGCTAAAAAATATAAATAAGTCATTCTGGGGGGGGGGTGTAAATTAAGAAGAAAAGTAACAAAAAGGGGGTGCAGAAAGCAGGGTCTGCAACCCAGAGCCCAAGCCCCGTCCGGTCAACAAACAAAAACGCGTGGTCAAACAAAAACAGATCGTGTACGGCACGAGGAAGAGGGAGCACGTGCGCTGACGGCCTGAGAGCCTCCAGATCTGCTGACCAAGGGTCAACCCAGATCCAACGCATGCGAAGCCATCAGATCCAACGCACGAGAATCGCTCTCGCTAGCGTCCAGATCTAACGGCCAACATTCAAACGGAGTAAAAAAATAAAAAAAAACCAGCAAACACTGTTCACTGTCTTCTCCGACGAAGC
The DNA here is from genome assembly GCA_030408175.1 of Trifolium repens. Classification (NCBI taxonomy): domain Eukaryota; kingdom Viridiplantae; phylum Streptophyta; class Magnoliopsida; order Fabales; family Fabaceae; genus Trifolium; species Trifolium repens. Next base: position 24,403,329 of record CP125850.1, read on the forward strand.
CAGTCACCTCCGGCGACAACTCCGGTCGCCGGAGTTTCAAAAACTTCATGAAACACGTCGAATCATATATGGTTCTTCTCGTTTTTTTACGTAGAACACGAAAATGGTATTAGTTTTTCTCGAATCATCACATAAAATCAAAAACGAAGCAAAAACATTTCAAAATCAAAAACGCAAATACACGATTCAGGCCAAAACGAGAAAAACTAGCTCACTAGAAAGCTTCTACACATCAAGACGAAATCAAAGGTGTAAGAATTTACCTGAATGGGCTTCTGAATCGTTCGATTCGAACTCGTTTTCTTCCTTGGTGCCGTGACTGTTCTTTACTTCAATTTCTTCACCTTTCTTCGCTGAAAATGACTGATTCCTTCTTCTGAGAACGTGATGAAGGTGTTTTGATGGTTAAGTCATGAGCTTGAAGTGAAATTGTGAGGTTTGGAATTTTTGAAAATGAAGAAAAAATGGAGTTGTTTGGGTTATGCTTACTGCGCCGTTTTCAGTCAAGAATCACTCCCTAGGGCACTGAAATTGATGCTCTATATATAGGAGAAGGTTAGGTCAAGTGAGTGGTGACTTGTGTGAAGGGTTAGGGGCATTTTAGAATTTTGACTTTGAGATATTTTGTGTACTATTTTTGCATCTCTTTTGCTCCAAAAAAATTGGGATAATTGGGCTTAAAAATGGAGGGTTATAGGCTATTGGTGAAGTGTAATGGAGTGAGGACTTTTTACTACCTTTGCTTGATTTTTTTTGTCACTTTTTGAATTAAAACAAAATAATAAAAATACATGATATGATGAATAAAAATATGGAATAAAAATATGCATGATGTAATATGATTATGTGAAATATTTTCAAGTTAAAAATGAGAAGAAAAAGAATTGAGAAGTTGATTTTTTAAAAGGTTTCTTGTAATACAAGTAACTAGTTAAAAATAAATGATAAATAAAAAATAAAAATAATGCAAGGGCAAAATGGTAAAAATTTATCCCTTATGATCATGCCATGCAAAGATCATGCAAAAACAATAACTAATTTCATGCATTTTTTTAAGTCAACATTGATTTTTAAGTTGAAAAAGATTTGTTGACCTTTTAGTCAAAGTGTTGACTTTTGTTGACTTATTTTCTAAAAAATACAAAAGTGGAAAATATCATGGGGCAAAATTTAGGGTATGACAACGTGTTGCTTCACAAACAGCCCTTATTTACACCGGCGTACTTGTCCGTTTGTCACTTTTTATTACCATGGCTGGTACTGGTACCTCTGATACATCCAAGAGTATTTTTACCAACTACGTCACCTCTCCCCTCTCTACAGAGAAACTAACTGGTTCTAATTACGATAGTTGGGCCGCTGATATCAAACTATGGGTTACTGGTCAAGGTTACAAGGATCATCTCACTCAAAAATCTGATACAGTGGATAAAACTGAGAAACCAAAATGGGAACAGATCGATGCACAATTGTGTAGTGTTATCAAATCGACACTTCACACTGATATTAAACCGATCTTCCGCCCTCATGTCACGTGTGAGTCAGTTTGGAGTCAGGCAAAGAAACTCTACACCAATGACACTCAGCGACTTTATGGCGTTTGTCACAAATTAATGAATATCATTACACCGAAAAAGATAGAAGGTTCTATTTCAACATACCTTGGTAATGTTCATTCTGCACTTCATGATTTTAATGAGCTTCTTCCTCCTGCCGCAAGCACTACAGCTGAACAGGAAAAAGAACGCGAACAACGTAGCACCTTCTTCATGCTCCTTGCTCTTTATGGTTTGCCAGAAGAGTACTCTGCAACTCGTGATCAGATTTTGGGTTCTCCCAATGTTCCGGATATGTCTACTGCATCTGCTATCCTTCTTCGAGTACCAGCAAAACATTCACATGAGCCTACTGTCACCCCTGCACCAGGTGACACTGCTGCCCTTGCGTCATTTGGAAATAATAAGAATCGTTCTCAAGGAGGACCATCCAACTCTAAGCCTCGTTCCAATTCCAATACCAAGTGTAAGTTTTGTCACCGGTCTAATCATGATATTGACAATTGTTGGGAGTTGCATGGAAGACCTCCTCGTAGGGCAAATATGACTCAAGTTGATCGGTCTCACAACAATCAAACAAAGCCTTCTCCCCAAGGCTCTTCGGCAAGCTACGAGGACTTTCTCAGGTGGTGTCAGAATAATCAGAACTCTGGTCCTACTGCTTCGGTTGCACACACTGGTAACTCATCTGTATGCCTCTCTCAAACATCACTTGGTCCTTGGGTTCTTGATTCTGGTGCGTCTGATCATGTTACCGGTAATAAAGGTCTTTTCTCTTCTCTCTCTACATCTGATTTATTACCCAGTATAATGTCTGCAAATGGGTCTCAAACTCAATCCCAAGGGATTGGCACTGTCCAAATTCTTCCCTCACTATCAGTTGATTCTGTTCTTTATGTACCTGGTTGTCCATTTAATTTACTTTCAGTTAATCGTTTGACTCGCTCTCTTGATTGTACTGTTACTTTCACTAATAATAATGTCACCCTGCAGGATCGGAGTTCGGGAAGGACGATTGGCGTTGGATGTGAGTCTCAAGGCCTTTACTATCTATCTTTGGCATCCAAGACATGCTCTGCCACAGATTCCTCGCTTACTATCCATGCTCAGTTGGGTCATCCAAGTCTTCCCAAACTTCAGCAGTTGGTGCCAAAGTTATCTAAGTTGTCTAGTTTACATTGTGAGTCGTGTCAGTTAGGGAAACACACTCGTAGTCACTTTCCCGATCGAGTCAATAAACGGGCTTCGTCCCCTTTTGCTTTAGTTCACTCCGATGTTTGGGGTCCATCTCGTACTATGTCTACTTTAGAGTCAAAGTATTTTGTTACTTTTATTGATGATTTTTCTCGTTGTACGTGGATATTTTTAATGAAAAATAGATCTGAGTTATTTTCGATCTTTCAGCAATTTTATCAAGAAATCAAAACACAATTTGGTGTGTCTATTCGTACTTTACGAAGTGATAATGCGCGTGAATACTTATCACATCAATTTCAAAATTTTATGGCTTTGAATGGTATTCTCCACCAAACATCATGTCCTCATACACCTCAACAAAATGGGGTAGCCGAACGCAAAAATCGGCATCTCATTGAAACCACACGGACCCTGCTTCTCCATGGCAATGTTCCATTTCGTTTTTGGGGGGATGCTGTCTTAACGGCATGTTATCTTATAAACCGGATGCCATCTTCTGTCCTTGATGGCAATATCCCTCATTCTATCCTTTTTCCCCATTCCCCTCTTCACCCGGTGCCTCCTCGTGTCTTCGGGTCCACGTGTTTTGTTCATAATCTTTCTCCTGGTCTTGACAAACTGTCAGCCCGATCACTAAAATGCGTCTTTCTTGGTTATCATCGGTCACAAAAAGGTTATCGTTGCTATTCTCCTACATTACGCAGATACCTTGTCTCAGCTGATGTTACCTTCTTTGAATCCATCCCATACTTTGAACCGAATAATATGACTCATGAACCCCTTTCAGACACTAATCATGAACCCATTCAAGAAGTTACTATTGTTCCTCTTGAACCTTGTCAATCTGTCCCACCTGATACACCTCCAGTTGCTCCTCCAACTTCAAAACCACTACAAATATATCAACGCCGTCCAAAACCCTCTGCTCCAACACCTATCCCAGCGGCCATTGAGGACTCTCCGCCAACGCCATCTCCATTACTGGATCCGGTCCCGCAATCTGAGCCTAATCTTCCCGAGGTAATTCGTAAAGGTACACGTTCAACACGTAATCCATCTCCACACTATATTGATTTATCTTACAGTCGTCTTTCCCCTTTATATTACACTTGCTTGTCATCTTTGTCGTCTGTCTCTATTCCTAAATCTCCAGGTGAAGCGTTATCCCACCCTGAGTGGAGGCAAGCAATGATTGACGAGATGTGTGCTCTCCAAAGCAGTGGTACTTGGGAACTGGTTCCTCTACCCCCTGGGAAGTCTTTGGTAGGTTGTCGTTGGCTGTATACGGTGAAGGTTGGTCCGGATGGTAAAATTGATCGGTTTAAGGCTCGCTTGGTGGCCAAAGGCTACACTCAGATTTTTGGGTTGGATTATAGTGACACTTTCTCGCCTGTAGCCAAAATGGCATCTATTCGGCTTCTCCTCTCCATTGCAGCCATTCAACATTGGCCTCTCCACCAGCTTGACATTAAAAATGCCTTTTTACATGGTGATCTTGAAGAGGAAGTGTATATGGAGCAACCACCTGGGTTTGTTGCTCAGGGGGAGTCATCTAATATGGTGTGTCGGTTACACAGGTCTCTTTATGGTCTTAAACAGTCTCCTCGAGCTTGGTTTGGCCGATTCAGTACTGCAGTCCAACAATTTGGCTTGATTCGCAGTGAAGCTGACCACTCTGTTTTTTATCGCCATTCTGTCCAAGGGTGCATTTATCTGATAGTTTATGTAGATGATATTGTCATAACTGGTAGTGATCAGCAGGGAATACTTCAGTTAAAACAATATCTCTCGAATCAGTTTCAGACTAAAGACCTTGGTAAACTTCGTTACTTTTTGGGCATTGAGGTAGCTCAATCCAAGGATGGTATTGTGATTTCACAACGAAAATATGCTATGGATATTCTTGAAGAAACAGGTTTATTGAATGCAAAGCCTGTTGATACTCCTATGGATCCAAATGTCAAGCTTCTACCTAATCAGGGGGAGCCTCTATCAGATTCAGGGAGATATAGGAGACTGGTTGGAAAATTGAATTATCTGACAGTAACTCGTCCTGACATTTCATTTGCAGTTAGTGTTGTAAGCCAATTCTTAAATTCTCCTTGCCAAGAACACATGGATGCTGTAATTCGAATCTTGAAATACATTAAAGGTGCACCAGGAACGGGTCTCATTTATAAAGATAGAGGTCATACTCAGATAGTTGGTTACTCAGATGCTGATTGGGCAGGCTCACCCATTGATAGACGATCCACCTCTGGGTATTGTGTACTTGTTGGAGGAAACTTGATATCTTGGAAAAGTAAGAAACAAAATGTAGTAGCAAGATCAAGCGCTGAGGCAGAATATAGAGCCATGGCACTAGTAACATGTGAGCTGATTTGGTTGAAGCAGTTACTCAAAGAACTTCAATTTGAAAATTCTAGACCAATGACACTTATCTGTGATAACCAGGCTGCACTGCACATTGCCTCAAACCCAGTTTTTCATGAGAGGACCAAACATATTGAGATAGACTGTCATTTTGTCAGAGAAAAGATTGAATCGGGCGACATTGTCACAAACTTTGTCAACTCTAATGATCAATTGGCAGATGTCTTTACAAAATCACTACGAGGTCCTAGAATCAACTACATATGTGGCAAGCTTGGTGCATTTGACTTATATGCTCCAGCTTGAGGGGGAGTGTTGATATTTATTATTACTGTAAATAATATTCTAGAGTAGCATATTCCATAGTAATATTCCTTGTAATTAATGTTCCTAATATTATATAATGAAATGTCCGTGATGCTCATTTACACACGGTTTTCGCCATATGCCTCTTGTACTCTTTATCTATTTTCCTTTTCAACACGTAGCATTATCACAATCATAAATCCAAACAGCCACAAACAGGAACAAGCTGGAACCGAAAAAAAACAGATAAAAAAAAAAGGTAGAAAGTTTGTGTTTTTTTTTTCTAAAACTTAAAATCTAGATTTCGGATTTCTCAAGCATTTTTTCTAAAAACTAATTTGAAATCCAAAATCTAGGTAAAAAAGGATATTAGAAAAAGGTTTTTTTTTTTTAAAAAAAAAGGAGAAGTTTTTATCTCCGGTGGTGGCGCCGCCGCTCCGGCCGCCGCACCACCACCGGTGTTCTTGAGAGAAGCATGAATGGGAGAGAGAAAGATGAAACATAGAGAGAGAACAGGCTGAGAGGGAAAGAAAAATGAGAAAGAATGAAAATTTGCGTAAGAACAACAAACATATACACTGTTTCTCCGCGCACCCCCCTTTGTTACTCTGCGCATCCCCTTCCTGTTTTTTGGTTCAATTACTCCGCGCGCCCCCCAAGTTGCTCCGCGCACCCCCCATCTGTTTTTTGGCTGAATCTTTTTTTGGCCGGGTTACTCTACGCGCCCCCCAGTTTCTCCGCGCGCCCCCCATCTGTTTTTTTTTTTGTGAGAACTAACTTTCTTTTTGCAGGTTTGGGTTTGGGCTTAGCCCATAATTGCTAACCACACCCCTCTGTTTTTCTCTTTGCACCCATTTTACATATTTGCATTTTTTTATTATTATTATTTGTTTATTTTATTTAAATATTGTGATTTAGAATGTAATTAGGACCAATGTAAATATAAATGAGAATCTGCATTGCATGCATATTTATTTATTCCACTTTACGCCAAAAAAAACAAAAACACCAAAAATAGTAGCATAATAATTCCAAGGAAAGGAAGAGTTTTCATCTCGATCCAATATCGTTATGAAAATCTCTCGCGTTAGGCTTTCAATTATGCTTAGTTTTTTTTTTAAGTTAATTAATCAAAAAAACCAAAAACATTCAAATACTCAAAAAACCATTTTTCAAAAAAGAATCTTTTTCATAAAAAAACTCGATATTCGTCGAGAGACTTTTTCAAAACATTTTTCATAATAAATATTTTAATTCATGTAAATATATTTAAACTCTATTTTCTCAAAAATTAAAAAATACAAAACAACATTTTCTAAACCTTGGATTTTAAACCAAGTGCTCTTTTCATTCAAATATTCTTTTTAAACCTTGGATTTTAAACCAAGAGTTCTTTTTATTTTCTTTGCTAAACCTTGGATTTTAAACCAAGTGTTCTTTTTCAAACAAACATTTTCTTTTCCCTTAAAACCTTTGGATTTTAAACCAAGTGTTCTTTTCATTCAAATTCTTTCCGTAATAAAAAATCTTGGATTTCAAACCAAGTAATTTTTGTCACTTAAACTCTTTTCTCAAAAAACCTTGGACTTCAAACCAAGTGTTCGCACCATTCTTTCTCAATCAAAGCTTCAATCAACTGTTAAATTGTTTAGACTTTTCTTTCACAAATTAAAATCAAACAACCTCACCCATTTGCCGCTTTGGCTTTTATCTTTAAAATCTTTTTCAAAACCTTAAAATCAAACAAACACACTTACTCGTAATTTTTACCCCGAACTGCGAGATTTTGATCCTTCGGGTACGTAGTGCAAAAGACTTCGCGTCTTCCCAAATCAATAAAAATAACAAAAACATTTTTCTTTTTTTTAATTAACACTTTAAACTTTTTATTTATGTACATTTTTTTTAACAAGCAAATTAATTTTTTAGCACAAAAATAAAATAAAAACAAGAGGTTCCTATAGAATACTATAGACGTTTAGGGTGCTAGAACCTTCCCTCTACGTAACTAACCCCCGAACCTTTAATCTCTTAATAAATAGGGTTATTTCGAACTTTTTCCCTTTTCCTTGGAAAAATAAAAGATCGGTGGTGAAATAAAAATTGCGATTCAATGCTCTTCAATAGCTTCATATCCAAAAATCACCGCGACAGAAATGGCGACTTCACTGGGGACTTCCCTAAAGAGGGTTGAGCCTAACTTGTTTAATTTTTAATTTTGTGCTACCATTTTTGCTTGTATGTATATATGTGTATATATGTTTGCTTGGGTTCATGTGAGTGGTGAGATAAGTCCTAACCCAGGCTTGAGAGAAACAATAAGATAGGATAGTGGTATAATCAAAGCGACATGCCCGAAGTATATTTCAGACCATGGCACGCATATGATATAATCACACTTAGCTGAGGAAACTCGGGGTAACAACGTTGACATGAGTAATCGTGTTTGGCGTTCTACTTTCGAGGGACTGACGACGCTATGGACCTTTAGAGTTACCTTTAACCCATCTTGACTTCTAGGACGTAGTGCGGTGGCTAATTAAGAGTTAATCTTAAGTTGGTCGATACGCGATACTACACTCAAACGAGATCGTCTTGTGGATATTATTGGACCGAGAGTTAATCTCGTAAGCCGATAATATCTATGAGACGGTTGATAACTTTGGGAGCTTTGTAGAACCCGTGATACAGGTACAAAGAAACTCTAGTACTCACCATGTGGGAGGATTTTCACCTTTGACTCCAACATTATGAACTCAAACTCACCATGTTTGCGCATAATCATGCATTCATGCATTTATTCATAAACTTTTTTCATCCAATATCGAAGGACTTAAACAAGTTTTTTTGTAAACATCGTATAATTTCAAGAAACCGGATTTGTCAAAAAGAGAATTGCTTTGTAATGTTTTAGTTATCAAGTGTAATGAATGTTCTCTACAATGTTTACAATTAATGTTAAAGTCCTTCGATTAAAAAAAAAAAAAAACTTTGCATATTTTAGCATAAACATAGCATGCATCATACTGCATTCATCAGTTTCAAAACCAAGTCTCATATCTTCTTCTCTCTCTCTGCCTCGGTCAAGGGAAAAGTGGCCCGACATATTCACTACAAGTCTATTCATACTTACAACACTTGTGCAAACAGAAAAAGGAGAATGGACTTAGTCGAACAAGAGATCATTGAGCTCCGTGGGGAGGTGATAGCACTTCGGTCAGATTTGGAAAAGTTGGAGGCCGTAATAACTTCATTGGTGGTTGCGCAGAATCAGCCACCGACTCCTACTTCTCTCAATCCTCAAGCTCCATATCACGAAACATCGTTTGTTAAGATGGTGCTTAGTCAATTCCAAGGGCTCTCATTAGGCAATATGAAGGCCAAGGAGAATATGCCATCTATTTCTTCCTTGAAAGATGCACAAAAGGTGGTACAAAGTGGGTTGTCCACAGGTTGGGGACAGGTTGTGACCGTGCCAGAGAACAATCATGGTGAAGGGTTGGGTTTCTACTCTTCATCCGCAAAAGATACTGGGTCAAATCTTGCTATGAAGACGATTAATGAGACCTTCCACAGTACAGGATTCATGAACCCTTCTTCATCAGAAGCCGAAACCCCTTTCCCAAGCACCCACTGAAAGTCGGTGGGTCAATAAGGACATTCATCCAAATGATCACTAGGCCTTTTATTTTCAAATTGCAATTTACTTCTTGCCAAGCATTTGTTTGCCTTTAAAGTTGTACCTTTTAATTAATGTTTCTAAAATAATAAGCATGCTTTTCTTTGGAATCTATTGATTCATATTCACTCTTTTCTTGTGCCATCACAAAATGGCAACGCTTTTCATTACACTTTTCCTGTTAACAAACTTGAGGGGAGAATGATGTGAACTAAATGATTAAATTTGTTGATATATGCTTTCATTAGTAAAACCTGGTTGATGATGTAAGGCATTGTTTCTTTTCCCAAACACCGGAGAAATAAGGAAATAATCCGTAGTCAACCCCCTTTGAGCCAGAAGTTGGTGTTCTTTCTACTATAAAAAACCCTTAATCTTAAACCGGGGCAGGGTAGTGTTTCAATTAATTTGATGATACATTTCAATGCAAGAGAATCAATCCATCAAAAATGGAAGAAGTCATGAGAGAATAAAACTTACCATAACCCGTGGCAGTCACGATTCTCGTACATCAAAAAAAAAAAAGCCCGCTAAGTAAAAAGGCTTAGGCAAATTTAGGGCATCCTGATGGACCAACAAAATCCAAAAGCATTGGTCCATGCGAAAATAAAGGATTACAAAAAGAGAAAAAAACAAAACTTGTAGATGAAAAGTGATTGTCATCAAAGCTTTGACCAAAGCGTCAACCTCAAACATCATTGCCAAAATTCTCTTGTCAATTAAGGCGTCAGCCGAATTAATTGAATCTAGGAATGAAGGACATTAAGGAAGAATGGGTGGGTTAAAACAAAACTTTGAACCTAATAACCTTTTTTCAAAACCATGAACCGGGCCACGTTATAACCCGCAAAAGACCTAATTGAAGCTAGGTTCACTATGAAAGCATAATCAACAAAATCATTATAAAATAAAACTGACTCCGCCTTCTTGTTAAGTAACTATCTTTCACACACCACATATGTTTTCCATAAAATTTTTTTGATTCCAAAACTTGCATGTACATTACATCAGAAACACTTTTTCAAAAGAAACAATTTTGTTTGCAAATCTATATTTGGCATCAAGGAAATTCGAGCAAATGGTCTAATCAAGGGCGAATCGACTCCAAATGCTCTTAACTCGGGGCAAGTTACCTCAGGATCCTGCCAATCAGGAGCAAGTCCTTACATCAAGGGGCATACCCTTCAAAGATTTAAAGTCAAGGATTCACTCACTCGGGGCACCTCAGTTGTTAGAGTACCTTCGATTTGAAGCATCTTCAACAGTTGAATTCAAAGTTATTAATCAGAACTTTTTCAAGTCTTTTGACCATAAACCACCAACATATTCTCTCTCAGTTCATGAGTCCTGAAACATGCAACAATGTCCGTCCCAAGAACGGATAGATTCTGCGGGACAAACACAATCATTGCTACAAAAAAAAGAGAAAAAAGAAAAAGCTCGCTAAGTCGAAAACCTGAAAATGCGGCTTAGGCAAAAAAGAACGTCCCGGTGGATTGAAAACCCGAGAGGGCGGTCCATGCAAAAATTAGGGGCATACAAAAAAAATACATATTCCCGGTGGATTGAAAACCCGAAAGGGCGGTCCAGGCAAAAATTAGGGGCATACAAAAAAGATACATATTCCCGGTGGATTGAAAACCCGAGAGGGCGATCCAGGCAAAAGTTAGGGATTCAAAAAAGAAGAGGCAAAGCAAAACAAAGCATGACTGCTGTAGCGGGCTGGAAAATCACTTCCATTTTTTAAACAATGAAGTCGCCATTGACGTTTATTTATCCCGTGAGGGGAAAGGAAAATATCACGAAAACCTTTGGTTTTGGTTCGGGAGTTGGTTATGCGAGAGGAAGGTGTTAGCACCCCTCGCATCCATCGTACTCGATGGGAACCGTTTAGGTGGTTTGGGGTTTATTTGCGTAGGTTTGAATTAAATTAATCTGTCACTTGGCTAATCTCTACTTCGTTTCCAAATAAATTAAAAAAAGGTTTTTTATTAGTTGAGTTTGACGGTTGTAGGAGCCCGCTCCTACGTATTCCCCGGTGCAATGGGAAACTCAAAACTCACGTAGTTCTGGTAAAAAAGTTTGTGTGGTTGGTTGATTTTAGTGGATAACGCTTATTTCGTATTCCGCTGACACAACGACGCTTGTATGCTCTATCTAATCAGAGGCTTAAGCTGTGTATGTGTCAGAGGAGTAGATAAAACGTGTATCCTTTGGAAAAAAGGTTGAATAACGGATGTTGCTTATTTCGCATTCCGCTGATACAACTACGCTTGTATGCTCTAATTAGAGGCTTAAGCTGTGTATGTGTCAGAGGAATGGATAAAGCGTATATCCATTGTTTTTCTGAAAAGAAAAGAGTTTAAGTGTGTTAGGGTTAATTTTTAACATTTGATTAGGATGAGGATGGTCCCAAGATCACGAGTCATACGTCAGGGATAAGGACCATCCGGAGTGTGAAAAGTCATACGTCAGATCAACTCCTTTTCATCCTTGTTTGTTATGAAAACCTATGATTTAAATTGATTAAGAAAGTGTTTCAAAAGGAAAAAGCGAATGTTGGTTTATTTTAACGTTTAGGACGAGAATGGCCCCAAGATCACGAGTCATACGTCAGGGATAAGAACCATTCGGAGTGTGAAAAGTCATACGTCAGATCAACTCCTTTTCATCCTTGTTTATTACGAAAACCTTGATTTAATTTGATTAAGAAAGTGTTTCAAAAGGAAAAAGCGAATGTTGGTTTATTTTAACGTTTAGGATGAGAATGGCCCCAAGATCACGAGTCATACGTCAGGGATAGGAACCATTCGGAGTGTGAAAAGTCATACGTCAGATCAACTCCTTTTCATCCTTGTTTATTATAAAAATCTTTATTAATCAATAGTGAGGATAATCCCAAGACCACAAGTCATACGTCAGGGGTAGGGATTATCCGGGTGTGAAAAGTCATACGTCAGATCAACCCTTTTTCACTATGTTTATTATAAAAAGACAAGCCTCGAGTTCTAACTAAACAGGCCCAAGCATAGAAGGGGATGAGAAGTGAAGAAGCAGACATAAAATAAAGATAAACAGATACTAAAAAGATAATGAAACATGAATGCAACCCATGGATAAAGATGCATGAATCATGGTATAAAACAAATAAAGCATGAGATGCAATGGTATGTGACTATATATAAAGCAGAAAAATAATTATAGTAAAAAAGTAAAGTTACGAGCAATTAAACGAATATGCGTAAACATGAATAAAGGCTCAAATACAAACAACACAAGGCTAATCTGAACTAATTAAAGCTAGTTAAAATATTGTACAAGAAAAGGTAGCCCCAAAAGTATTTAAAAAAATAATTTGGTTCACTTAAGTACTTATTTAAATAAGCTAAAACTAAATAACCACAAAATGACTTATAAAATAAGCTAAATTAAAAAATATGCAATTCTGGAAATTAATTAAATATTTCAGCACCTTGAATTGGGTCAATTAGCTTAAAAAAGCTATTGCACCAATAAGTGCTTTTAGAATAATCAAAATAATCAATTACGCTAAATCAAATAAATAAATAAAATAATACATAACAAAGTTAATGCCATGAAATAAAAATTTTAGCACAACTAAAACAACCAAAATAACTTAAATAAGTCATTGGTTACATAAGTGCTTTTTTGAATAAGCTAAAAATAAATTAAAATAAGTCAAACAGGGGGGGGTGCAAATAAAGAAGGCTAGTAAAAATAGAGGGGGTGCAGAAAGCACTTCTGGGCCTGAAGCCCAAGTCCACGCAAAAGTCAGACAAAAAAGACAGAAGTCAACCAAAAATAATCCTGTGTGGGTGAAGAAACGGGTGCAGCGTGCGCTGGGATGATCTGGATCACATGATCGTTGATCAAAGGGTCAGGATCTGAAGACCCAACAGCGTGATCCAGTGCTGCGCTACATGAAGCTAAAGAGCGCGCCATCCATCTCATCGCCGTCAGATCTCATTTAAATGAGATCTGACGGCTCCGTTTTAAAAGGAAGATCAACGCACCAGAAAAACACAAATGATCAAACGGCTGAGATTTAAACTCAGCGAAGAAGATGACCCACCGTGCAGTCATCTTCTCCGGTGAGCTCCACCGGCTCCGGCGACGGCTCCGGCCACCGGAGTTACAAAAACATCACGAAAACGCACAAAAAATACACAGTTCTCTTCGTTTTTTCACGTAGAACACGAATATGAAATTAGTTTTTCTTAAATCCTTGTAGATAATCAAAAACGAAGAGAACAAGGTTCAAAATCAAAAACTCAACATCACGATTCAGGTCAAATTAAACATAACTAACAAACCAGAAAGCTTCTAAACATCAAAACGAGACGAATGGTGTAGATATTTACCTGTATTACCTTCTGAATCGTCCTACTTGAGCTAATCTTCTTCCTTGGTGCCGTGGTTACTTCCTACTCCAATTTCTTCACCTTTTTGCTCTAAAAACGACTGATTCCTTCTTCTGAGAACGTGGTGAAGATGTTTTGATGGCTAAGTTATGAACTTGAGGTGAGATTGTGATATTTGGAATTTTTTGAAAAATGAAGAAAAAGTGGTTGTTCTTGATTCTGTTTGCAGCGCCGTTTTGGTGATTCTTAGGTCCGCTAGGGCACTGAATTTGATACTATATATATAGAGAAGGATTAGGTTAGTGTGTGGTGACTTGTGTGAAGGGTTAGGGGTATTTTAGAATTTTTGTCTTGAGATATTTTGTGTACTATTTTTGCATTTCTTTTGCTCCAAAAAAGTTGGGGTAATTGGGCTTAATATGAGGGATTATGGGTTAGTGGTGAGGTGTTATGGAGTGAGGAATTTTACTACCTTTGATTGATGATTTTTTTTCTTTTTTTGAATTAAAACAAAGTAATAAAAATACATGATATGATAAATAAAATATGGAATAAAAATATACATGATATAATATGATTATGTGAAATATTTTCAAGTTGAAAATGAGAAGAAAAAGAATTGAGAAATTGATTTTTAAAAGGTTTCTTGTAATACAAGTAACTAGTTAAAAGTAAATGATAAATAAAAAAAAAAAAAAAAAAAAAATGATGCAAAGGGTAAAATGGTAAAAAAAATGCCACTTATAATCATGCCATGTAAAATTAAGCAAGAAAAAATAAATCCATGTATTTTCTATGTCAACATTGATTTTTTAAATCACAAAAAGGGTTTTGTTGACTCCTTAGTCAAAGTGTTGACTCTTTAGTCAAACTGTTGACTTTTTAACTTATGCAAAATGGTGAGAGATTAGGAGTCAAAAAATTGGAATAAAAATGCATGAGGGGCAAAATTGGAAATAAAAAATGAGTGAGGGGCAAAATGGTCATAAAAAAATGTATGGGGCAAAATTAGGGTATGACAGCTGCCCCTATTTAATTAGCTTAAACCATAAGAATGCGAATAGTCCAAGTATTCGTATTCTTTTGGTGGAAGATAATTAAATACAGAATGCCCTAATTTTGCCCAGAAGTGAATGGAGATGAGATAAGTGGATCGAGTATACATGTTCTTATTCCTTCTGTGGAACTAGCAAACTCTAAAGTAAGACTAACCTTAACCAGCCATTCATGCTGAAAAGTTTAGTAAAGTTGAGAAGATTTTATCCAGCCGCTTCCGCTGAAGATCAATCTGACTTTGGTAGACTTTATCCAGCCGCTTCCACTGAAGATCAATCTGAGTTGAGATGGATTTTATCCAGCCGCTTCCGCTGAAGATCAATCTAAGTTGAGTAGATTTTATTCAGCCGCTTCCGCTGAAGATCAATCTGAGTTGAGATGGATTTTATCCAGCCGCTTCCGCTGAAGATCAATCTAAGTTGAGTAGATTTTATTCAGCCGCTTCCGCTGAAGATCAATCTGAGTTGAGTAGATTTTATCCAGCCGCTTCCACTGAAGATCAATCTGAGTTGAGTAGATTTTATCCAGCCGCTTCCACTGAAGATCAATCTGACTTTGAGTAGATTTTATCCAGCCGCTTCCACTGAAGATCAATCTGACTTTAAGTAGATTTTATCCAGCCGCTTCCACTGAAGATCAATCTGACTTTGAGTAGATTTTATCCAGCCGCTTCCACTGAAGATCAATCTGAGTTGAGTAGATTTTATCCAGCCGCTTCCACTGAAGATCAATCTGAAGTTGAGTAGATTTTATCCAGCCGCTTCCACTGAAGATCAATCTGAGTTGAGTAGATTTTATCCAGCCGCTTCCACTGAAGATCAATCTGACTTTGAGTAGATTTTATCCAGCCGCTTCCACTGAAGATCAATCTGACTTTAAGTAGATTTTATCCAGCCGCTTCCACTGAAGATCAATCTGACTTTGAGTAGATTTTATCCAACCGCTTCCACTGAAGATCAATCTGAGTTGAGTAGATTTTATCCAGCCGCTTCCACTGAAGATCAATCTGAAGTTGAGTAGATTTTATCCAGCCGCTTCCGCTGAAGATCAATCTGAGTTGAGATAGATTTTATCCAGCCGCTTCCGCTGAAGATCAATCCGAGTTGAGATAGATTTTATCCAGCCGCTTCCGCTGAAGATCAATCTGACTTTGAGTAGATTTTATCCAGCCGCTTCCGCTGAAGATCAATCTGAGTTGAGATAGATTTTATCCAGCCGCTTCCGCTGAAGATCAATCCGAGTTGAGATAGATTTTATCCAGCCGCTTCCGCTGGAGATCAATCTGAGTTGAAATAGATTTTATCCAGCCGCTTCCACTGAAGATCAATCCGAGTTGAGATAGATTTTATCCAGCCGCTTCCGCTGAAGATCAATCTGTGTTGAAATGATGTGCTTATGCATCCTGTCGTGGTTATCCCACCAACTTGTTGGAAAAAGGTCAATCTAACCTTCTTGTAATTAAGTGATCAAACTTGTTATCCCCGTAGGAGAATTTTTCTGGGAAATCTGCAATTCACTGGGGAGGAGATTGAATATGGTCCTTCAACTAATCTGCTTGGAAGACAGTTTTACCAACCAATCTGCTTTGAAAAAAAGTTACTCTGTCTTTCTTGGCGATCAAGTGATTAAAACCTGTATTCTGCAAGGAGAAGCCTTTGAACCTGCTTTATGTATGCATGCTTACCATGATTATTTATGCATGAAATGCAATGCATGATGATGACATGAATGACTGTATGCTATTGGAAGTTGGATTTCAACATGGGTGTTAATGAACACTGGGTTTTATTTGGGTTCCATTGAATATTGGATTTTGAGTGGGGGCCAATAACAATTGGTCTTTGAATGGTGTGCCAATAATGATTGGTCTTCGAGTGGGTTTGCCAATAATGATTGGACTTTGAGGGTGTGCCAATAATGATTGGACTTTGAAGGATTGTCAATGCAAGGTTAGGTTCTTGATTGTGGATGTTTGATTTGACTATTTGGCTTTTTTCTGAGTCATTGGTCTGGTGGTATGGGGCATACCTGATGCTTGAATGAAATGACGTGATCAATGCATGTTAATGACTTACATGAATGAAATGACATGACTAATGCATGACAATGATTTGTATGAATGAAATGACATGACTAATGCATGACAATGATTTGTATGAATGAAATGACATGACTAATGCATGACAATGATTGATGCCCCTATGGAGGGTGGGTGTTTATGATATCAAGGCCTTTTGGTGGAATGATGGTTGATGTTGATCCCCGACACCAGCTCCGGACTTAATGGATGCAGATATCTATCAGTCTTTGCTTGAATAGCTTGAAGATATAGGGAGAACCTGCCCCTGTGTGTATTGTCTTGCCCCAGTCTGTTGGGCATTTGAAGTGCTTTGCCTTGACTCTCGGCTAACTTACTGATATTGGTTCTCCCTCTCTGAGAGGTTTGCCCCTAGATTGATCCATTCTTGGAACAGGTTTGGCTGGGCCAGCAGGATCTTCAGGTGATCTGCCCCATAGTCATAAGAGTTTGCTCTTGATTGGCAGAACCCCAAGGTGATTTGCCCCTGATTAGGAGTGTCTTGATCTCATTAATTGGGTCCTTGAAATCTGGGTTTCGATACCGCTTTCCATGATACGATCTTAGGACACTCTGTCCATGCCGAATGGCCTTTCTAAAGGAAGTGCCCCATGATTAAGTGAAGTCCTGACACAGATGCCCCAGATTAGCCCAAGGCTCTTCTTGATTGCTCGGTAACAGCTCAGAGTTTGGAACTTCTTTATTGTCAAGTGCTGGCTTGCAGATAAACCTGTTTGCTTCAAATAGTAATTCTAATGCAATTATAATGCAAGTTTTGAAATTGAGATTGAGATGATATTTATGTACATTGGATGTATTGTGGAAGAAAGTGTGAGAGTATGATATTAACAAAAGATTTTTGGGAGTCAGGTTAACGCAACCTTGCTACCGTATGCTTTCAAGCTAAACCTTGCTTCAATTAGGTCTTTTGAGGGTTATAACGTGGCCTGGTTCACGGTTTATGAATAAAAGGATATAAGGCTCAAAATTTTGATTTCAACCCGTCCCATTCTTCGTGATGATCTTCAACCCTACGTTCAATTAACTCAACTCACAAGTCTAAGTCCCAAGAGGTTTTTCGAGATTGTGATGGTTTGGGAACCAAAGATGTGTTTCCCTTTTGTTGTGGGAGTCACATTGGCCTTTTGTTTTGGTCACATGATTTTGTTTTGTCATGAATCTTGGTGACCTTTGCTTTTTTGCATTTTTTCATTTTTTTTTTTTATCCCTAACTTTTGCCTAGACTATTCTTTTGCATTTTCAGTCTAGCGGGATACCCTAATTTTTGCCTAAGCCATTTTGAGGTTTTGACTTAGCGGGCTTTTCTTTCTCTCTTTTTTTGTATTTTGTTTGGCGAATTGTGACTGCCTTGGTAATGGGTGATGAGGAACACCTTATTGAATTTTTTTTGCTTTTCTCTTGAAACTCGAACGTATGGCCGAGTTAACTGAACACTACCCTGCCCCGGGTTAAATTTGCGGGTTTTTCGTTTCGAAAGAAACACCAACTTCTAGGCTCAAAGGGGTTGACTACGGATTATCTCCCTTATTTCTCCGGTGTTTGGGAATTTGAAACAATGCCTTACATCATCAACAAAGTTTTATTTGAAAGCATACCGTAGCTACTTGGTTATTTGTTTTTCATCATCCTCTCTCCAATCTTTGTTCAAACAGAAATGATAAGGAAAGAAATGAGATGAGAAATATTGATATATATTTTTTGCTTTTTGTGAAGTAGAAGAGAGAAAATTGAATGGACATGAAAGAATGGATTCAGAACATGCATTATCATTTCATTAAGATTAACATTGCAAACAAACAAAGTTTAAATGCTAATAAAACTTAACAACAAGGAAATTAAAACATGACAGCATAAAGATGATTTCATGGCTTGATTCAATCCTTGAACTCTTCAACCTGCATACTCAGAAGGGTCTGCATGACTTGACAATGAATTATCCTTCACGGTTGGGCTCTCCCTCTTTGAAACTCAACAGTTTCTTATCAATAAGCTCTTGAACCTTGTGTTTGAATACCCTACAATTTTCCATAGAGTGACCTTCGGCATCAGCATGGTATGCACATTTGGCCTTAGGGTCATACCAAGCAGGGAAAGGTGGATTCCTTGGTAATGAAGCTATTGGGGTCACCATCCCATTGTGTACCAGATATGGCAAAAGCTGACTGTATGACACAGGAATTGGATCAAAGACCTTTTTAGCTCGCTGCTGGGTCTGTTGTACTTGCTGAGTTCTTTGAGGCACAAGATTCACAGGCATTTTGAAAGAGTACCCCTGAGGTTGCTGACATTGTGCAGCTGCTAGGTATGGGACTTGCGTTGGTGATGTCAGACCATTTCGGGGAGTGACAGCATTTGCCTCATCTTCGTTGAAAGTCAATAGTTTCTGATCAATAAGCTCTTGAACCTTGTGTTTGAAACCCCTACAGTTCTCAATGTTGTGTCCGAGCGACCCATTATGATAGTCACATCTAGCATTCTCATTGAAACCAGGTGGATACGGTGGTGACACGGGGTCAAGGGGTTTTAGCTGGACCAACCCTTTTTGGAGCAAGTGTGGCAGGATTTGCCCATATGGCATGGGTATACGATCATAGTGCACATTTCTCCTTTCCTTTCGGGGCCCGTGTTGGTTCTGCTGATGTCCCATGTTCTGTGTGAACTGTCCTGACTGGGAGTGATTCAAGGGCGTTTGTATTGCCTGTTTTGGAAACCCCTGGGATTGTTGAGGTTGAACAACTGTTGGATTCTGATGATTGAAGCATGGGGTGTGAGCAGACACCGTTGAGCGAGAGTAAGAGTCAGGTGGGTTGCCATTGCTGGGCAAGGATGATTCCATCATCCTTAGCTTGTCCTCTATTGCCTTGAACTTTTGGCGAGTCTCCTCACTCGGGGATGCAACAGATTTTCCCTTAGAGTTATCACCTTGATGAGCATTCGTGTGATCCTCGGGATTTTGAGGCACAACAAACCTGGGTTGGACTTGATGAGTTCTAGGCTGGTCACCCATGAATTCAGTGTTGGTGGCCATTGGCTCTTGGGTGACTTGAGCAGTTGCAGAAATATGTCCGGAAGATGAACCGAATGAAGGCCATATCACTTTTGACAACGGGGAACCAATTGGAGGATTTGCCCCTACCGTTGCAGCGTCCACTCTTATAACTTGATGTGAAGGCAGGCCAAAACTAGCTAGCATCTCCAAAATACGGTCCAACTTGTCGGTCACTTGGTCCACATCGCCTTTCAAGGCATCAATCTGCTTCTGCATGTTTTCCATAATTCTCTTGAAATGTTTGGAGTCCGATATCAGTGTCGGGAATGAAGCTATTGAGGTGGACATATGAAGATGAGATAATGGTCTTTTGAATGAATGCAAATGCATGCAAAAGTTTTTATGCTTCATCATTTTATTTTTTTATGCAAATGTTATGCAAAAAAGTTTTTATCATGAATTTTTATGAATGAATGCGTGAGTGCATGGATGCATGGATGCACTTTTGTAGCAGAGTCTGTCGCGCTGAAGCAGAGGTTTAATTTATTTCTGAGGTCAAAAGTTCAGCGTTACCTGCAACCCATCCCCCTCACATGTTGTTCTAAGGTACACAAAGTGCCTAAAATCACTGATTGCCCCTTTGGAAACAACGTCATCACTGCAAGAGCTCATGACAAGGCGTCCAAAAGAGAATCTCATTTAGGTAAGGTCGTTGCACAACCTTGACACGGGTTCTAAACAGAGGTCCCTAGTAACAAGGTTTGGTTCTAGACCGGTTTACAAAAGGTCCCTAGGGTCACGGGTTCTCCAAGAAAACACTGGCGCTAACGAGACATACGTCAGGACGGCCAATACTTTCAAAAGAACCTACCCTAGGCGAGGTGATTATGCCAGCGCTCCTGAGTCATACGTCAGGGAGGCTAGCATAAATACCCCTAGCTTAACTTAAGTTTTCCTCAAGCTCGGGTATAGAGCTTCACACAGTATCCACGCCACAAGGGCAAAAGAAAAATAAAAGAAGGAGTAGAAGAAGAGAAACAGCCAATCCAAGCAGATATAATTGACAGAAAAATAAAAGATAAAGGCAAGATACGGCAAACCTGGCAAAGCAAATAAACAAACAAACCAACTAAACTAGGTTTAACTCTCAAGAGTCCCCAGTGAAGTCGCCAGCTGTAGCGGGCTGGAAAATCACTTCCATTTTTTAAACAATGAAGTCGCCATTGACGTTTATTTATCCCGTGAGGGGAAAGGAAAATATCACGAAAACCTTTGGTTTTGGTTCGGGAGTTGGTTATGCGAGAGGAAGGTGTTAGCACCCCTCGCATCCATCGTACTCGATGGGAACCGTTTAGGTGGTTTGGGGTTTATTTGCGTAGGTTTGAATTAAATTAATCTGTCACTTGGCTAATCTCTACTTCGTTTCCAAATAAATTAAAAAAAGGTTTTTTATTAGTTGAGTTTGACGGTTGTAGGAGCCCGCTCCTACGTATTCCCCGGTGCAATGGGAAACTCAAAACTCACGTAGTTCTGGTAAAAAAGTTTGTGTGGTTGGTTGATTTTAGTGGATAACGCTTATTTCGTATTCCGCTGACACAACGACGCTTGTATGCTCTATCTAATCAGAGGCTTAAGCTGTGTATGTGTCAGAGGAGTAGATAAAACGTGTATCCTTTGGAAAAAAGGTTGAATAACGGATGTTGCTTATTTCGCATTCCGCTGATACAACTACGCTTGTATGCTCTAATTAGAGGCTTAAGCTGTGTATGTGTCAGAGGAATGGATAAAGCGTATATCCATTGTTTTTCTGAAAAGAAAAGAGTTTAAGTGTGTTAGGGTTAATTTTTAACATTTGATTAGGATGAGGATGGTCCCAAGATCACGAGTCATACGTCAGGGATAAGGACCATCCGGAGTGTGAAAAGTCATACGTCAGATCAACTCCTTTTCATCCTTGTTTGTTATGAAAACCTATGATTTAAATTGATTAAGAAAGTGTTTCAAAAGGAAAAAGCGAATGTTGGTTTATTTTAACGTTTAGGACGAGAATGGCCCCAAGATCACGAGTCATACGTCAGGGATAAGAACCATTCGGAGTGTGAAAAGTCATACGTCAGATCAACTCCTTTTCATCCTTGTTTATTACGAAAACCTTGATTTAATTTGATTAAGAAAGTGTTTCAAAAGGAAAAAGCGAATGTTGGTTTATTTTAACGTTTAGGATGAGAATGGCCCCAAGATCACGAGTCATACGTCAGGGATAGGAACCATTCGGAGTGTGAAAAGTCATACGTCAGATCAACTCCTTTTCATCCTTGTTTATTATAAAAATCTTTATTAATCAATAGTGAGGATAATCCCAAGACCACAAGTCATACGTCAGGGGTAGGGATTATCCGGGTGTGAAAAGTCATACGTCAGATCAACCCTTTTTCACTATGTTTATTATAAAAAGACAAGCCTCGAGTTCTAACTAAACAGGCCCAAGCATAGAAGGGGATGAGAAGTGAAGAAGCAGACATAAAATAAAGATAAACAGATACTAAAAAGATAATGAAACATGAATGCAACCCATGGATAAAGATGCATGAATCATGGTATAAAACAAATAAAGCATGAGATGCAATGGTATGTGACTATATATAAAGCAGAAAAATAATTATAGTAAAAAAGTAAAGTTACGAGCAATTAAACGAATATGCGTAAACATGAATAAAGGCTCAAATACAAACAACACAAGGCTAATCTGAACTAATTAAAGCTAGTTAAAATATTGTACAAGAAAAGGTAGCCCCAAAAGTATTTAAAAAAATAATTTGGTTCACTTAAGTACTTATTTAAATAAGCTAAAACTAAATAACCACAAAATGACTTATAAAATAAGCTAAATTAAAAAATATGCAATTCTGGAAATTAATTAAATATTTCAGCACCTTGAATTGGGTCAATTAGCTTAAAAAAGCTATTGCACCAATAAGTGCTTTTAGAATAATCAAAATAATCAATTACGCTAAATCAAATAAATAAATAAAATAATACATAACAAAGTTAATGCCATGAAATAAAAATTTTAGCACAACTAAAACAACCAAAATAACTTAAATAAGTCATTGGTTACATAAGTGCTTTTTTGAATAAGCTAAAAATAAATTAAAATAAGTCAAACAGGGGGGGGTGCAAATAAAGAAGGCTAGTAAAAATAGAGGGGGTGCAGAAAGCACTTCTGGGCCTGAAGCCCAAGTCCACGCAAAAGTCAGACAAAAAAGACAGAAGTCAACCAAAAATAATCCTGTGTGGGTGAAGAAACGGGTGCAGCGTGCGCTGGGATGATCTGGATCACATGATCGTTGATCAAAGGGTCAGGATCTGAAGACCCAACAGCGTGATCCAGTGCTGCGCTACATGAAGCTAAAGAGCGCGCCATCCATCTCATCGCCGTCAGATCTCATTTAAATGAGATCTGACGGCTCCGTTTTAAAAGGAAGATCAACGCACCAGAAAAACACAAATGATCAAACGGCTGAGATTTAAACTCAGCGAAGAAGATGACCCACCGTGCAGTCATCTTCTCCGGTGAGCTCCACCGGCTCCGGCGACGGCTCCGGCCACCGGAGTTACAAAAACATCACGAAAACGCACAAAAAATACACAGTTCTCTTCGTTTTTTCACGTAGAACACGAATATGAAATTAGTTTTTCTTAAATCCTTGTAGATAATCAAAAACGAAGAGAACAAGGTTCAAAATCAAAAACTCAACATCACGATTCAGGTCAAATTAAACATAACTAACAAACCAGAAAGCTTCTAAACATCAAAACGAGACGAATGGTGTAGATATTTACCTGTATTACCTTCTGAATCGTCCTACTTGAGCTAATCTTCTTCCTTGGTGCCGTGGTTACTTCCTACTCCAATTTCTTCACCTTTTTGCTCTAAAAACGACTGATTCCTTCTTCTGAGAACGTGGTGAAGATGTTTTGATGGCTAAGTTATGAACTTGAGGTGAGATTGTGATATTTGGAATTTTTTGAAAAATGAAGAAAAAGTGGTTGTTCTTGATTCTGTTTGCAGCGCCGTTTTGGTGATTCTTAGGTCCGCTAGGGCACTGAATTTGATACTATATATATAGAGAAGGATTAGGTTAGTGTGTGGTGACTTGTGTGAAGGGTTAGGGGTATTTTAGAATTTTTGTCTTGAGATATTTTGTGTACTATTTTTGCATTTCTTTTGCTCCAAAAAAGTTGGGGTAATTGGGCTTAATATGAGGGATTATGGGTTAGTGGTGAGGTGTTATGGAGTGAGGAATTTTACTACCTTTGATTGATGATTTTTTTTCTTTTTTTGAATTAAAACAAAGTAATAAAAATACATGATATGATAAATAAAATATGGAATAAAAATATACATGATATAATATGATTATGTGAAATATTTTCAAGTTGAAAATGAGAAGAAAAAGAATTGAGAAATTGATTTTTAAAAGGTTTCTTGTAATACAAGTAACTAGTTAAAAGTAAATGATAAATAAAAAATAAAAAATAAAAATGATGCAAAGGGTAAAATGGTAAAAAAAATGCCACTTATAATCATGCCATGTAAAATTAAGCAAGAAAAAATAAATCCATGTATTTTCTATGTCAACATTGATTTTTTAAATCACAAAAAGGGTTTTGTTGACTCCTTAGTCAAAGTGTTGACTCTTTAGTCAAACTGTTGACTTTTTAACTTATGCAAAATGGTGAGAGATTAGGAGTCAAAAAATTGGAATAAAAATGCATGAGGGGCAAAATTGGAAATAAAAAATGAGTGAGGGGCAAAATGGTCATAAAAAAATGTATGGGGCAAAATTAGGGTATGACAACTGCCGAAGCACATCTATGAGAGAAGCACTCTGATTCGGTTTGCAAAATGGCGACTTCTGCCGAACTTCTGATTAATGGGCTTTATCCCCGAGAAATATTTATTTCACCATCCGCTGACACTTTGTGTCGAGCATGGCCCCAATATTGGCTTAATTCATCTGCCATGATGTTATCCCCAATGAAGACTGTCGAGCGGTTGTACAATTATGTCGGTCCACTTTCCATCTTACCTGTCCAATTTTGTCTCATCCAGTTATTATACAGTGTCACCGTCATACAAATACAAGTTTCATACATACATACATACATACATACATACATACTTACTTACATGCATTCACATATACACACATTCATTCATACATAGCAAATACATCCACATCATTCATACATTATTTTGTCTCCTCGAAGTCTATTTAAATCATTTGTCTTGTTTTATCCCTGAAAATAAGGCGGGCATGTCATTCTCTCCACTTAGAGTGTCAGCCATGAGCAAAAAGTACATATCCTTTTCAAATTCCCCACCGAGTTCAGTCCTCGTGAAAGAAGGTTGTTTCAGTTACTTCCATTCCCATTACACGGATGGAGAATCCCAGTTGAGTTCTTTCCTCATCGGGCATATAGTCTTATTCAACCGTATCTCTCCAGTTCATTCTTGGATTGAATCTTGGTCTCAAACAGCAAGGGGCAGTTTCTTCATGTGAACAACTTGCACATACATATTCAAATTTCCTCAAGAAGTGACATCCCCAGTGTGTCTGGACAAGAGATGTTACTAAAAGATCATACCTTCATTAAGCTATCAATATGATAGTAGGTAGTATCTATCATTTTTCATTACCTTCATTAAGCTACCATTACGGTAGTAGGTATCATTTCTCATTGCCTTTGTTAAGCTATCCATACGGTAGTAGGCAATATTTGTCACTCGTCTTCATTAAGCTATCCACTAATTGGTAGTAGACAGTGTCTCATCATTTTCATTGCCTTTATTAAGCTATCCATACGGTAGTAGGCAATATTTGTCACTCGTCTTCGTTAAGCTATCCATACGGTAGTAGACAGTGTCTCATCATTCTCATTACCTTCATTAAGCTATCAATACGGTAGTAGGTAACATCTATCATATACCTTCATTAAGCTATCCATACGGTAGTAGGTATTATTTCTCATTGCCTTCATTAAGCTATCCATACGGTAGTAGGCCATATCTGCCATTTTCATTTACCTTCATTAAGCTATCAATACGGTAGTAGGTATTATCTGTCTTCATTAGGCTATCCTTTATATGAT
The DNA here is from genome assembly GCA_030408175.1 of Trifolium repens. Lineage (NCBI taxonomy): Eukaryota > Viridiplantae > Streptophyta > Magnoliopsida > Fabales > Fabaceae > Trifolium > Trifolium repens. The sequence goes on from CP125850.1 coordinate 24,429,121, forward strand.
AGTAGGCAGCTTATCCCCAGTTTGTCTGGTCTAAATGATGTCATTTTTCAGACACTTTCACACAGCGGTTTGTTCACGAATTTGCTTTCAATTCCCAAAGAAGTCTGGTCCAGCAAGTCTGGTCAAAACATGTCTTTTCTTTCTTTGTCCTGCTATCCCACAATGTTAGCAGACAAAACATATCTTTTCTTTCTTTGTCCTGCTATCCCACAATGTTAGCAGACAAAAACATATTTTTACTTTATTGTCCTGCTATCCCACAATGTTAGTAGACAAAACATATCTTTTCTTTCTTTGTCCTGCTATCCCACAATGTTAGCAGACAAAAACATATTTTTTACTTTCTCGTCTTTACCATCCCACAATGTTGGTGGACACTGTATTTACTCTGTCCGTTCACAGGACTTTACTGCTTATGTCCGCTCACAGGACTTTATTGTCTTTTGTCTTTACTTCTGTCCGTTCACAGGACTTTATTGCTTTTTGTCTTTACTTATGTCCGCTCACAGGACTTTATCGCCTTTTGTCTTTACTTCTGTCCGTTCACAGGACTTTACTGCTTATGTCCGCTCACAGGACTTTATTGCTTTTTGTCTTTACTTCTGTCCGTTCACAGGACTTTACTGCTTATGTCCGCTCACAGGACTTTATTGCTTTTTGTCTTTACTTCTGTCCGTTCACAGGACTTTACTGCTTATGTCCGCTCACATGACTTTATTGCCTTTTGTCTTTACTTCTGTCCGTTCACAGGACTTTACTGCTTATGTCCGTTCACAGGACTTTACTGCTTCTGTCCGTTCACAGGACTTTACTCGCTTCTGTCCATACACAGGACTTTACCGCTTTCCGTTTTCATTACTTTTGTTTTCCAACAGATTTGTGTCATCCATAATCAAATAATCTTCATGGTCAAACACTCACAAGCATATCATTCATAACATTACATCATAATATTTTGCAGTTTAGTTCGGTCAAAAAATGGTGTACTTTGTATTTAAGTCTCTTCCACCGTCAAATCAAAACAAAAACATCATCAAAATCATCTTTTTCTTTCTTATCTCCGGTGGAAGAAACTTAAATAGGGGCATCTGTCATACCCCATTTTTTGACCAAATTAATCGTCCAATAAACCTGAATATTTTCGTCGTTTCTGACAAAAATTCGGCAGAAGGATATTTTAAAATACCTCATTTTTTTTTAGGGGGGTCATTTGTCCATTCTTTATTTATTTTTAGTCCATTAGTATTTGCATTTTATCCATGTAGTCTAATAATTTTTAGGTCTCATTTTAATCGGTCAAACCTTTTTAAAGTCTCGTTTTATGTTCTTAGAGTCTTTAATTTGGAGTCCTATTTTATTCTTTTGTTCTCTTTAATCAGTTAAAACAAAACAAAAAATAAGTCTTATAATGTTTTCCTTTCTTTCTTCATTATTATTATTATTTTTATTTTATTTCTTTTATTATTATTTTTATTTTAGCACTAAAAATTAAAAAAAATTGAAGAAGGCTTGCGCCTGTCTCCACCCCTTTTTACTTCTCTTTTAACTTTCTCCTTTTTTTTCTCTAATTTTTTTTTCTCATTATTATTCTATTATTATTATTAGTGTTGTTGTTTTCTCTTTATTGCAAAATCAAGGAAATAAAAAAAATAATAAATAAAAAAAAAAAGAAGGGAAAGGAAGATAAGAACGTAACAACTCATACGTTCCAATCCAGCCAAGGTTACAGTCAAACACAGATCAAAATCATTAAATTGGGAATGAATGTCATTGATCACTGATGATTTTCTTTCTCGATTCAGAAAATTTGCAAAGGCATAAAAGAAGAGGAATCATCGGTCAGAAAGGAGAGCCAAAAAAATCACAGCAAAAAAAGCCAATCACAGAGAGCAAAAATTCCTCAACCAAAAACAAGAACATCACAACATCACGCCAACCATCACCAAGATCCAGAACCATTTTTCATAACTAAATCACTCCAAACCAAAATCAAAACCGTAGCATTATCACAATCATAAATCCAAACAGCCACAAACAGGAACAAGCCGGAACCGAAAAAAAACAGATCAAAAAAAAAGGTAGAAAGTTTGTGTTTTTTTTTTCTAAAACTTAAAATCTAGATTTCGGATTTCTCAAGCATTTTTTCTAAAAACTAATTTGAAATCCAAAATCTAGGTAAAAAAGGATATTAGAAAAAGGTTTTTTTTTTTAAAAAATAAAGGAGAAGTTTTTATCTCCGGTGGTGGCGCCGCCGCTCCGGCCGCCGCACCACCACCGGTGTTCTTGAGAGAAGCATGAATGGGAGAGAGAAAGATGAAACATAGAGAGAGAACAGGCTGAGAGGGAAAGAAAAATGAGAAAGAATGAAAATTTGCGTAAGAACAACAAACATATACACTGTTTCTCCGCGCACCCCCCTTTGTTACTCTGCGCACCCCCCTTCCTGTTTTTTGGTTCAATTACTCCGCGCGCCCCCCAAGTTGCTCCGCGCACCCCCCATCTGTTTTTTGGCTGAATCTTTTTTTGGCCGGGTTACTCCGCGCGCCCCCCAGTTTCTCCGCGCGCCCCCCATCTGTTTTTTTTTTTTTTTGTGAGAACTAACTTTCTTTTTGCAGGTTTGGGTTTGGGCTTAGCCCATAATTGCTAACCACACCCCTCTGTTTTTCTCTTTGCACCCATTTTACATATTTGCATTTTTTATTATTATTATTTGTTTATTTTATTTAAATATTGTGATTTAGAATGTAATTAGGACCAATGTAAATATAAATGAGAATCTGCATTGCATGCATATTTATTTATTCCGCTTTACGCCAAAAAAAACAAAAACACCAAAAATAGTAGCATAATAATTCCAAGGAAAGGAAGAGTTTTCATCTCGATCCAATATCGTTATGAAAATCTCTCGCGTTAGGCTTTCAATTATGCTTAGTTTTTTTTTTAAGTTAATTAATCAAAAAAACCAAAAACATTCAAATACTCAAAAAACCATTTTTCAAAAAAGAATCTTTTTCATAAAAAAACTCGATATTCGTCGAGAGACTTTTTCAAAACATTTTTCATAATAAATATTTTAATTCATGTAAATATATTTAAACTCTATTTTCTCAAAAATTAAAAAATACAAAACAACATTTTCTAAACCTTGGATTTTAAACCAAGTGCTCTTTTCATTCAAATATTCTTTTTAAACCTTGGATTTTAAACCAAGAGTTCTTTTTATTTTCTTTGCTAAACCTTGGATTTTAAACCAAGTGTTCTTTTTCAAACAAACATTTTCTTTTCCCTTAAAACCTTGGATTTTAAACCAAGTGTTCTTTTCATTCAAATTCTTTCCGTAATAAAAAATCTTGGATTTCAAACCAAGTAATTTTTGTCACTTAAACTCTTTTCTCAAAAAACCTTGGACTTCAAACCAAGTGTTCGCACCATTCTTTCTCAATCAAAGCTTCAATCAACTGTTAAATTGTTTAGACTTTTCTTTCACAAATTAAAATCAAACAACCTCACCCATTTGCCGCTTTGGCTTTTATCTTTAAAATCTTTTTCAAAACCTTAAAATCAAACAAACACACTTACTCGTAATTTTTACCCCGAACTACGAGATTTTGATCCTTCGGGTACGTAGTGCAAAAGACTTCGCGTCTTCCCAAATCAATAAAAATAACAAAAACATTTTTCTTTTTTTTTAATTAACACTTTAAACTTTTTATTTATGTACATTTTTTTTAACAAGCAAATTAATTTTTTAGCACAAAAATAAAATAAAAACAAGAGGTTCCTATAGAATACTATAGACGTTTAGGGTGCTAGAACCTTCCCTTTACGTAACTAACCCCCGAACCTTTAATCTCTTAATAAATAGGGTTATTTCGAACTTTTTCCCTTTTCCTTGGAAAAATAAAAGATCGGTGGTGAAATAAAAATTGCGATTCAATGCTCTTCAATAGCTTGATATCCAAAAATCACCGCGACAGCTTTCTTCCTCTTTCATCCTCAGATTTTCAAACTTGGTAGTAAGTAACTGAAGTTTTGACATTTTTACCTTAGAGGTGCCTTCATAACATGTCATCAGTATCTCCCAAGCTTCCTTTGCAGACAAACACTTTTTGATGAGTTTGAACATATTTGTGTCTACTCCATTGAAGAGAGCATTGATTGCCTTATTGTTACTGAGAGCTGCTTCATCTTCTTCTTTTGTCCAATCTGCCTTTGGCTTTAGTTCACCAGTAGAAGTACCTTCTTTGGTAACAATCACAGGATGATCCCAACCTTTTAATACTGCCTTCAAAGTCTTGCTGTCAATGGACTTTATGAATGCAATCATCTTTGGTTTCCAATGATCATAGTTGGAGCCAGTTAGCATTGGGGGTCTGTTCACAAATCCTCATTCTTTGTCCATATTGCCAGTTAATACTTCCTGAATCTCACCCTAAACAGGCATGGTGCCTGCTCTGATACCAATTGAAAAACTGGCACACCAGTACAAGATGTTGTACACGATGTTACAACACTTTCCCCAGCTTTAGTTAGACAAATATCAAAACAGTAAATAGTGCAGAAATAAACAAACACACAGTAGTTTGTTAACCCAGTTCGGTGCAAAACGCTACCTACATCTGGGGGATACCAATCCAGGAGGAAATCCACTAATAGCCCTAGTTCTAAGTCTTACAGCAAACCTCGTTTACAACTTATCACCTAGCAACTGTCTTTATGTTTTTCTACCTAACAACTCTTAGATATGAGTTCCCAACTCACTCCTTAAACTCAATAGTACAGACAGCACTATTGTTCAACTAACCACTGCGATGAAGACACTCTCCTAAACACTAGATCACTTTTACCTAAAGGCTTCGAGCAATACACACAAGCACTAGGTTCTTAACTCCTTGCTTAAAAGCTTTGGAGAGGACACACACACTACAACAATCTCCTTGCTTAATAGCTTTAGAGACAATTGTGATTACAACTCAAAGAACACTCAGTCCTTAACTTGCATCAAGGTGACACAAGGAACGGTTCACAAGAACACAAGCACACACGCAAATCCTATTACGGCTAGACTCAATAATACGCTTGAACAATTGCCTTCATTAGGTCTTGCTTCTTCTATTTATAGCTGATTAAATGGGCTTCAGTACCTTTTCCCTAGAGAGAAACATCCAGCTCACAAGTAAAATAAAACCATATCTTTTAAAGATTTGATAAGTTTATAAAACTAATCTTCAATATAATTCCTAACACAATCTTTAGATGAAAGATCTATTTAGGAAATAAAGTCTTCCTTAATGCCCAAGTAAAGAACTGATGAAAAAGATCTTCTGTAAAAATATAAAATACGCGCGCATTAATTAATTCGCTCCAGCTGGCGCGCAGGCAACAACTCAGGTCATGGTGTTGTAACATTGCATACCACATCCTGCCTAACTATTGTTTTACCAAAATGCAGCCAACATCAAATAGTCAACAATATGAATGCTCTTGAGAGTAATTGACATTGTTCATGATGAGAAAATTATTTCATAAGAGTTGATAATATTTCTTTCTCTGGTTAATCAACTTTGAAATATTTTATTGTTGCAAAACATTCCATGATTCTTCTTTTATGTTTTGCACATATTGTTGCTTGTTCATTGAGTATCTTTGATATCATATAGTGGAGGCGTGAGAGTACTCATCATGAGGATTATCATTTTCTAGTTTAGAGAATGATAAAAATGTTTATGCCTTGTACATAAACTTCTTTGAAAACTCATGGAAGACCATTCTCAAACTTTCTCATTATCTTGAGAAACTTTGATAAGATAAAACTTTGAGTAGGTTTTGAAGATCTTCAACATATGCATCATTCCCATTGATTTTAATTGTAGGTGTAAATCTTCAAAGCATGTAACAAAACTCAATGTGAGTTTTGACATAATAACATCAAATATATTCTTGTGTAGCTTGTGATGCAAGTTTTTCCATCTTGGTTCTTCAATTATGATCTTCACATTCTTCCTTGAATCTTCAATTCTCATTGGGAACCATGCGATGATGAGGAAGACTATTAACCATAAAAATCACTTTGTTGTTTGAACCTTCCAAAGAAACCTCTTATGATTGAAATGACATCCTTTAGAAATCTTCATGAAGCTTGTGATGCTACTTTTGTTATCATCTGATGCTACTCTAATTATTTCATTGTTTGAGTATATAAAATGCACTTGGTCATGTGAGTGACCTCTAGCTCGTCCACTTTGTTCATCATCTATCATTCAACAAAAACTCAAGTCCAAACATCAGTAGATCACCATTCATAAAACTTAACATTTATTCCATAAGGTTTGTTGTCATTAAAACACATATCAAAAATGGGTTTTGCTTCAACAGTATCCTCACCTTGCCTTATTGGACCAGCACAAGCGAGGTTCCGCCTCCCACTCGTAGAAAACATGGCTTCATTTTGAACCGAAATACAAGCAAATATTAAGTTAAATAGTTAATTTTATCTTTTTAAATTTTACTTTATTTATATAATTTTGAACAAAAGGGGACGTTTCTTAACATGTTGTAATTCCTGGTTTTGAGGGGCTGATTATTCATCAATTTTACTTAATTTTTCCATTAGTCTATGAAGTGGAAGAAATAGTCACAAGAAAGGGGGGTTTGAATTGTGACCCTTTTAAAATTTAAACCTACACTCTACAAAATTAATCTCAAGTGTATGCTTGGATAAATGTTAGTGAAATATAAAACCACCAGTTCGGAGAATGTTCTCTAAATGGTCTCTGCTGCATGAGAATTATAATTAAATGTAAATAAAGTGGTATGTGTGATGTGTGTATACAATAAATAAAGAGTTAAAGGTAAGAGAGATGCACACACAAAAGTTATACTGGTTCACCCAAATCATGGGCTAGTCCAGTCCCCACGCCTGTGAGTTTTCCATTATGATCTTTGAGATAATACCGATCTCAAATACAAATCTTCTTTGATCTAAACCGAGATCAAAAACCTTAAGCCCTACAAGCTTAAATCTACCCCAGCCCTACAAGCTAGTAAGTGTGTCACTCAATCAATAGTTACGTATTGACTTGAGCCAATCTTTCTTTTACAAAGGAATTGGTTTCGGATCTAAGCTTAAACACAAACTCAAAACTAGTTTGAGAAGCTTATACAAAATACACTCAATAATATTTGATCCAAGAGTTGATAGAGAGTTGGAGTGTGAGTGGTAAAATGAAGAGACAAAGATACAATCACTTAAAAGTGGATTGTGTTGAAAAGTGGTCTCTTGATGTATTTGCTTTTACAAACTCAAAGGTTAGTTTGAGAAGCAAGTAAAATTACTCAATAAACTCAGAAGTGTTGATGAGAATGAAGATCTTGATTGTGAGTAATAAAAGAAGAGTTTTGTGACTTGTTGAGAAAAACAAGTGTTTGATGATTTGTAGCTTCAACTCTTACTCTTCAAATGATGCCAACCATGCTATTTATAGATGGAGAGGTTCTTCTGATATTTGAACTTCAAACATGACAGTTGGAAATAGTTGTTGTGAGATGGGCAAAACAGTCCATTCAAATTTGTACTTTAAGTAAGCTTGGAGACCATTCTTCTTATGGTCACTCAAATGTGGAGATGTAAGAATATCAGAGATATTATTTATGCCAACTGTAATGAGCTGTTTATGATGATATATCTGTTGCAAAACAATAGCCCATGTGTGGAAATAGCTTTTGGATAAGATTGTAGCTTGTAGGCAAAATCTGGGAGACCATTCTCCTGTCTGCTGGAGACCATTCTCCTGACTGCTGGAGACCATGCTTCTTGTGCGATAAAGAAAGCCAACGAATTTCTCTAGCTGTTGCAAGTTGTATGACAGTTGTAATACACTATTTGAAGCCTAGCATAGCAACTATTCATGAGTCCTTGCAAGGACAAGTGAATAGTAAAGACTTGGACACTTGTATGGATAAGTGAAGCTTCTCTTTCCTTAGCTTGTACTTGCATCAGAATTTTAAGTCCTTGCTGCATGCTTTGTCTACTTCTCATTGGTCTAAATTATTTCTCTAATGATATTCTTGGAGACCATGAAGCCTTGTTAATAATTGTGAGCTTTTTCTTCCTTAAAAGTACTTCCAAGAATCAAAATGTATTCCTTGCCTTATGTGACTTATTCTTGCTGTTGAGATTCTTGAAATAACTCCCATTAAAAATTCATTCATGTCTTGTACCAAGTTGACTTATGGAAAAGTGATTATCCTTGAACACACAAATTTGGGAGACCATCCGAAGAATGTTCTCCTGACTTATAAATATTTGAACTTTTAAAATGATTTCTTCTTCAAAGTTGATTCTTGTCATTTTGCAGAATTGATATGAATGCTCTTGAGGGAAATTGACATGTTCATGATGAGAACATTATTTCATAAGAGTTGATAATGTTTCTTTCTTTGGTAATCAACTTTGAAATCTTTTGTTGTTGCAAAACATTCCATAATTCTTCTTTTATGTTTTGCACATATTGTTGCTTGTTCATTGAGTATCTTTGATATGATATAGTGGAGGCGTGAGAGTACTCATCATGAGGATTATCATTTTCTAGTTTAGAGAATGATAAAAACGTTTATGCCTTGTACATAAACTCCTTTGAAAACTCATGGAAGATCATTCTCAAACTTTCTCATCTTTAGAAACTTTGATAAGATAAAACTTTGAGTAGGTTTTGATGGTCTTCAACATATGCATCATTTCAATTGATGTTAATGGTAGTAGTAGATCTTCAAAGCATGTAACAAAACTCAATGTGAGTTTTGACATAATAACATCAAATATATTCTTGTGTAGCTTGTGATGCAAGTTTTTCCATCTTGGTTCTTCAATTATGATCTTCACATTCTTCCTTGAATCTTCAATACTCATTGTGAACTTTGTGATGATGAGGAAGACTATTAATCATAAAAGTCACTTTGTTGTTAAACCTTCCCATGAAACCTTTTATGCTTCAAACAACATCCTTTAAAAATCTTCATGAAGCTTGTGATGCTACTTTTTTTATCATCTGATGCTACTCAAATTCTTTCATTGTTTGAGTATATGAAATGCACTTGTTGATGTGAGGGACCTCTAGCTCATCAATTTTTGTCATTATCTATCTTTCAACAAAAACTCAAGTGCAAACATCAGTAGATCACCATTCATAAAACTTAACATTTATTCGATAAGGTTTGTTGTCATTAAAACACAAATCAAAATGGGTTTTGCCTCAACAGTCTAGACCTTATTTTAATTAGTTTTCTTAGTTTTATTATAATTTTAATCACTTTAGGGTGGAAATCATCTTCATATAATAACTAGAGAAATAGTTTGATTTATGTTGATTTTTTCCTAACCAAACAATTTTTGGAGTATTATTCTATGTTTAGGTGTTAACATGTACACATTTGAAGTGAAACTATGTTCCAGGAGTTTTGGAAAGTCAACTATGCAAGTTTGTGATTCAAATCAAAAGTTGAAAAAAATGAAGTCAAAGTTGCCACGCCCAGGCACAGCCATGGTCATGTTAACACGTTTCAGCACTGCCTTCTCACGCCCAGGCGCATCCTGCCACGCCCAGGCGTGGCTCAGATTTACACTTGCCACGTCAGCCACGCCCAGGCGTGAGCCTGCGAATTTTATCCCCAAAAATCATATTTTATTAGGGTTCAGAGATTTTTACATAGAAATTGAGAGAAACACTGTGCTAGGGTTTGGGAAGCCGCTGTTCAACAACAATCATTGGGGTTGAAGCTTCTCAATCTTCATCTTTATGTGTAATTCTTTCACTTCTCTTTATTCGTTGTAATCTCTCATAAGTAACTAATTTCTCTATTGTTAGAGATGAGTTGAATTTGGATGAAAACTCTATGTTATGATTTGATTCTATCCTTTTGAATAAATTCCAGTATGTTGTTTATGTAATCTCCGTTCTTAATGCTTTTTATTACTTGATCACTTTTAAATTGATTAATGATTCACGATTTGAAACGAGAGTGGAATTTGTGAATGCTTGAGATTACATCTTCTTGCCTTTGTAGTCTAGAGATAGATACAAACCCTTGAAACCATTATAATTTCTAATATTTATATGCTTATTCTTAATTTTGAATTCACTAAGACATTAGGGATTATCTTAAGAATAAAGGTTTAATCACTAAAAGATGAGGCGTCAAGCTAGTGACGTTAAAGAAGCGTTGTATGGGAGGCAACCCATGAGAGGTAACTTAGCTTTAATTTAGTTAAATTTTTATTTTTAGTTTGTAGTTGAGAAAATTTGTGATTATGATGAATGAACAATCTCTTTCGAAAGTAGCTGCAATCCTATTTTATGATGATACCCATTGAGTTTTTGCTGTTTAATTGGTGCTCAAATTTTTAATTATATTTTTTGGCTAATTAGAAGATTTCCCTTATTACATGGATATTGGATGCCTTTTTCTGTTGTGAAAGTTTCATAGGTTGGCTTTGGAGGGTTTTGACACTACGAGGTTTTTATGGCATTTTGATTTTTCACCTTTCAGAGCCTAAACTGGTGAGATTTTGAAGCCAAACACTTTTATTTTTTTTCTCTGAGAGCATTCCAACATATGTTACTTCTTCCGAACTTGCGCTTGTTCTTAATAATTTTACTTGTAATTTATACACACATTGAGGCAAGTTGTTTGGATCCTTGGGCCTTTCATTGACCACCCTTTGAATAATTATTATCCTTTGTTAAACTCTTTTGAGCCTGATACCCTTTTCTGGTGATATTGAACCATATTATAAGCCAAAGACCAAAAAAAAAAATGATGAAAAAAAAACTACCTTACTTGGAGTTAGGTAGGAATTTATGTCTTGGAAAACTTTTAAGTTTGGGGTTGCTCATGGGATAGCAACATTTAAGTTTGGGGTGACTATTGAAAATGAAGAGAATTGTTGAAAAAAAAACAAAAGAAAAAAAAAAGATGAAAAAAAAATAAAAAATATGCTTTTAAATTTTTGTGTTTGAAGTTGTGAATAAACAACAATTCTCTGTGCTCTCATGCTTTATATGATTAAAACTTATGTGAATGGTAACAGTGGATACATTGAGATAGTCCTTCTAACTCCAAGTCTTTAGTCTACTATCCAAAAATATCCCACCTTAACCCAAGCCCCGTTATAACCTTAAAGACCTCTAAAAATGTGTGTATGATTGCATTGTAATTTCTGTATAGAACTTGTTCAAGTCTATGATAGAATGATGTATGATGTGGAATTTGAGAGATACCCTATATAAAGACTTGAGAGTGGTGAGAGTGTGAAAAGAAAGGTTGGAATTGAGAAGTGTCTATCGAAAATCTTGTGGTGAATTGCCCGAATTGGTCGCCTGTGAGACTTGAAGCAATATCATTTGGCAAAGATTGAAATTGTGATAGGAGAACTCTGATGAAAGGTCACAAATGTGGTTGAAGAGATGAGTTCTAGTTGACGGTATTTCACTTTGTGGTTTGCTTTTGTTACTTGAGGACAAGCAACAAGCTAAGTTTGGGGTTGTGATTATTCATCATTTTTACTTAATGTTTCCATTAGTCTAGACCTTATTTTAATTAGTTTTCTTAGTTTTATTATAATTTTATTCACTTTAGAGTAGAAATCATCTTCATCTAATAACTAGAGAAATAGTTTGATTTATGTTGATTTTTTCCTAACCAAACAATTCTTGGAGTATTATTCTATGTTTAGGTGTTAACAGGTACACATTTGAAGTGAAACTATGTTCCAGGAGTTTTGGAAAGTCAACTATGCAAGTTTGTGATTCAAATCAAAAGTTGAAAAAAATGAAGTCAAAGTTGCCACGCCCAGGCGCAACCATGGTCATGTTAACACGTTTCAGCACTTCCTTCTCACGCCCAGGCGCATCCTGCCACGCCCAGGCGTGGCTCAGATTTACACTTGCCACGTCAGCCACGCCCAGGCGTGAGTCTGCGAATTTTATCCCTATTTAAGCCCAAAAATCATATTTTATTAGGGTTCAGAGATTTTTACATAGAAATTGAGAAAAACACTGTGCTAGGGTTTGGGAAGCCGCTGTTCAACAACAATCATTGGGGTTGAAGCTTCTCAATCTTCATCTTTATGTGTAATTCTTTCACTTCTCTTTATTCGTTGTAATCTCTCATGAGTAACTAATTTCTCTATTGTTAGGGATGAGTTGAATAAATTCTAGTATGTTGTTTATGTTATCTCCGTTCTTAATGCTTTTTATTACTTGATCACTTTTAAATTGATTTATGATTCACGAACGAGAGTGGAATTTGTGAATGCTTGAGATTACATCTTCTTGCCTTTGTTGTCTAGAGATAGATACAAACCCTTGAAACCATTATAATATCTGATATTTATATGCTTATTCTTAATTTTGAATTCACTAAGACATTAGGGATTATCTTAAGAATAAAGGTTTAATCACTAAGATATTAGGGTTAAATAATCTAGGAAATTGGTAACAACATCTTGAATGAATTTAACACTAGAATCAAGTTAATAATATAGAGTTAGAACCCAAAGAATACTCATCCCTGACATTCTTATTATTCATAAATTCAAAGTAATTTTACTTGTTAATTATTGCTATTGCAACCAATCAACCAGAACCTTTTGTTCAATTGAGTTTTAAAATATAGTTCAACAGTATAATGCGATCCTTGAGTTCGACACTCGGTCTTACCGTTTTAATTTTACTACTTGTACGATTCAGTACACTTGCTGAAATTGCCATCAAGTTTTTGGCGCCGTTGCCGGGGATTGTCAAATCACTGTTGAATTTTATTTTTGCTTAATTGGAATTTTTTGCTCTGCAATAAAATTCTAGTTTTTCTTCATTTTTATTTATTTGTTGAGCTTACTAATGTTGCGTGCTAGTGGTGTCTTTCTTCTTTGTATGAGATAATTATCCATTGTAGAGTATGAACGATTTTGATGATTATGCCCTTAGCCATATATTGGAAGAGCTTTGATACTTGTCTTCTAACTGCTCAATGTCGTATACTTGAGGGACAAATTACGAGAGATGAACTTGAACAAGAGCTTCTTCAAGTGCGATTTCTTAGGGATGATTTCTACGAAGAAGAATGTAAGAATGACATTATTGATTACAATGTCCCACCACCAGAAGAAGAGGATTGTTACATAAAAAAGATCAATTGGGAACAAATGTTATCTCCTCAAGTATTACCGAAAGATTCATATGACAAGAACTTTCACATCAACGATGTTTTGATTGAATTCATGAATACTAATCAAGTTTCAATTGAAAGATTTGAGAGCCAATGTGAGATGTTATATGAACAAACAATTGAGTTTGAGCAGTTGAATAAAAAGTTTGAGATCGGAGATCATTTCATTGTTGTGAAAAATAAAGATGAGGAAGGAGAATAATTTTTTTAGGATATAAATTTTCAATCCAACAATGGATTTTATAAAATTCGTATTCGTTATAATATTATTTATAATCGATCCACCATAACCACTTCTTTAAGATTAACGATATTTGATAAAAAATCACAACTGTTATTTTAAAAGGTTTCAATAACATATGAAATGATTTTCAATTTTTCTAATTTTTTTTTTGAATGATCAATATGATATAAACTTTTAATCCAACAGTAAATTTTATAAATTTCATATTCGTTATAGTAGTATCGATCATTTGTTCACAGTGAACCACATTTAACCTTATATTAAGGGTGTGTTTGGTAACACAAATAAGCTAGCTTATAGCTTATTGTATTAGCTTATAAGCTTGTTTCATAAAATTGGAGGTGTTTGGTAACAAGCTTTTTTTACTAGCTTATAGCTTTTCTCCAGATGATATTTCAAGTAGCTTTTGAGCTTATAGCTTATAGCTTCTTACCATTTATTCCAATTTTACCCTTATTATTTTAATTTTTTAATAAATAAACTACCCACTAAAAAAAAAACCATCCACTCACATAATACTTTTATGTCATTTTATAATTACAACAGCTAAATTTACCAAACACTTTAATTTCATTCCCTAGCTTTTCAGCTATCAGCTAAAAGCTAGCTTATCAGCTATCAACTAACTTATAGCTTAATTTTACCATACAGAGCCTAAGTGTTTGAATTTGATGGTATATATATGTTGACGGTGAGATTTTCACAACATAATGAGCAATATATATTTAAGACTTGAATTAGATCTTAAATTAGTTTTTAGTTAATATGATAGGAAGATAAATCCTATCAAAACTAAGAACTATAGTACTACACTAAAACTAGAAAGAAAAAAAAAAGACAATAAAAAATAAACTTCATTTTTCCTTCATCGATTTCCAATGTCACCAGAAGTCCAGAACTACATATATGTAGTGATAATAATGGGTTGGAAATTTAAAAGACCAAAAGCCCAGGAACTAAGCAATAATAAAAATATAGTCCAACTTGTTATGAATAATTAGTATAAGGTTAGTGGATGTCCATCGTATTTCTTCCCTTTCCTATAACTTTCACTAGTAAGTGATATTCATTACCTTTATCCATTCACTTATTTTTTTGTGTCCTATAAATAAGACATTTGATATGATGTAATACACACAAGTAAAAAGTTGAATACAAACCTCTCATTATCTTTATCTCTATGCTTTAGTTTTAGTAGTTTATTTCTAATATATTATCAGCACGAATTATTATCATACTTCATCTTTCTAACACTAATTATTTAATTAATTCTAATCGTATACTATTACTCTATCATAATAGGTTTACAATTATTCGATTTTGTAAGTTTAGGGTGTTATGATTGTTTACAAATCTAAATCTTATGTATGGTAAATTATTGCGAAAAAATAAATTGGACCAATGGTAGATGTTGAATTTTATACATTAGTTGATAATTACAACCACATAAGAAGGGTATGCTTGTTGATAATTACAACCACATAAGAAGGGTATATGCTTGTACATCTTGTTTGTGTATGTTAGTGGGTGAATGTATTTTTATTTGGACAATATATTTTGCCTATTGGAAATAAACTTTCTAAATTTGATGTCTAACATCTTAAATTATAGACCGAATAAGGTCTCTCTATCTTTAAATCGTACATGTATATCACGTGTTCTATCAGCCTATCTTAATAAACTTCAAAATATGATGTTTACTCAAATAATATTTCAAAGCTTCATAATATAAATGTTGATTTTTTCTTTCGAAATGAGTTTTGCACGTAACAATGCATAACCAGGACAAATGGGCATTCACAGTTGATAAAGAAGAAGGCTTCTCTGTAAAGGAAGCTTACAGTCAGGGGCAGAGCCACTTGTGGGCCGAGCAGGGCCATGGCCCGCCCCAAATTTCAAAATATTTTTTTTTATAAGTATGTGAATAATTTTTTGTTATAATATTATATAATATATTTTCCGCATTGCAATATTAAAACTAATTGGATGAACCGGCATAGCGGCAAAGGATCACGCTATTTTTGCATAGGGCGCGGGTTCGATCCTCCATAGCCCATTGTTTTATTACCACTTTAAACAAAATAACCATTTTAATACAAAATATAACAAAAAGGAAAAAAGATAGGTCACAGTGGTACGATGGATGTTATCCACTAAATCCACACCTGCGATGGATGTTATCCACTAAATCCACACCTACAAGGCTACAATACATGTATTGCAATCAGATTTTTGTTTCCAGTTTTTATGGGATGTATAAGTGTATTAAGATATAGGGTAAATTGCAGTTTTGCTCCCCATATTTTCTAATTGTGCACTTTCGACCCTCTAGTTTCAAACGTGCAATTTTAACCCCCATGTTTGCCCCTTTTTGCATTTCATGGTCCCCTTGACTATTTTGACTAAAACATTGTTGATATAGAATTTTTTTACACATGACTTAATTATATTGGAGAACCTAACAAGTATTTTTTCCTTTTAAAAAAAGTCCCAAAAAGAGAGGTCACGTGAAGGCATAATTTTTGGAGAGTAAAAAAAAAATCAAGTTGATTTTCCTACTCTGATACGTTGTTATCTGAACAGGTTTTCAAAGAGGGAACGAAACTTACTAGTGAACCGAATTGAAATAATTTGACCTATGTTCTTGAGTTAAATCTGGTAATGTTGTTCTTTCAGCTGGTTTCAAAATCCCACAGGTTTACTGGTCTATGCAGAATGATAACCGTAAAATCATTGATAAGGATGGTTGTGTTGTGGTTTCGGCGAATCTGAGTGATAATTCTTGGAAATTTTATAATGAGAAAATTTCTTTGTTGTGCCAATTCGTTTTCTCTGATCATGTAGGTTTGATTGCTATTTGGATTGGTGTTTTAGATTTTTCTTTTTTATTTAGAAAAAAAACTTGTTAGATTATTCAATATAATCAAGCCACGTGTAAAAAAAATGTTATGTCAGCAATTTTTTGACCAAAATAGTCAAGGGGACCATGAAATGCAAAAGGGGGCAAACATGGGGGTTAAAATCGCACGTTTGAAACTAGGGAGCCAAAATCGCACAATTAGAAAACATGGGGGCTATAACTGCAATTTAGCCTAAGATATAATGACTTAATCTTGAACCATTGGATGCACTCTTCTTCGGTTTCGTCTCCCTGCTATTCATGCAATGTAGCTTTACTTATTAAAAAAATTAAAATGACCAAATCAATACACCGTAAATGATATATTTTTTTAAAAACATATCTATTAGTTTATAAATAAGATCTTATATAAATATTAAAGAAAAAATTATGATTCTCTCCAAACAATAATTTTAATTCCGCGACGGCCCTTCCTGAGATTTCATGCTAGCTCTGCCACTGCTTACAGTCATCTGCAATGCTTAATGAATCAAGGTCATGGTTTGTCGAGTAGACAATTTAAGCAGTTATGGGGTTGATGACAAGAGTGGATCCTTTTTATTCTTTTGGATTACAAGATTGAGTGGATCTCCGTCCACATATGATTATTGGCTAGTCTATATATAATATTCAATTTTCATTGTACATAGAATCCATATTTTATCTAATCTTAAAATTTTATACAACTTTATTGTTCTAAAATTTGAAGAATATATATATATATATATATATATAAGAAATAAATGTTTTAACATAATAGAATAAATTAAATACTATAACAGAGAAAAATCCATTTATAAATATCACAGTTTGTATGTTTATGTCATTAGTGATGGTCATTACCTTTTTTGTGGCCCTTAAGGGTTACATTCAAATTGTTCTATCAGAGATTGAAATTTCAAGTAGACATAAAATTGTTTAATGGTTTGTTAAGAAAATATTTGTCCCTCACAACGACTCTTGAGAGACTAAAATCATCAAATTGTCAAAAAATTTATCTCAAGTAGAGAACAAATAATTTAAAATTAAAAATGGTAATATGAATTTAAAAATATTTTTTTGGATGAAATGTTTTCTTAATTTGAGACATAGATAATTTTTTATTAAAAAGAAAGCTAAAAGAAAACATAAAAAAGAAAGAGGAAACTACACTCTTAGGCTTTGTTTGGGAGTTTTGAGAGGAAGGAAAGGAAAGGTTAAGGAGGGGAGGGGAAGGAAAGGGAGGGAAGGGATACAGGGGGGAAATCCTTCCCCTTGTTTGGGAGTTGAAAACCCAACAAAGAATGAGATAGAGGGTTTATGTGATGATTTTACTATTTTGCCCTTTTTCTTTTAAAATCAATACATTATGTTATACTATTTTGTCCTTGTTTCCGATTTTTTGCCGGGAAAAAAGTTCCCGATTTTTTCGGAAAAAAGTTTCCAATTTTTCCGAAAAAAATGTTTATGATTTTTTCTGGATAAATAGTTCTCGATTTTTTTGGAAAAAAGTTCTCATTTTTTGTCTAAAAAAAGGTTTTGATTTTTTCCGGAAAAAATTTCTCGATTTTTTCCGAGAAAAGTTTTCGATTTTTTCCGGAAAAAAAGTTCTCGATTTTTCCGGAAAAAAGTTTCCAATTTTTCTGGAAAAAAAGTTCTCGGTTTTTCTGGAAAAAAGTTCCCGATTTTTTGTTTGGAAAAAAGTTTTCGATTTTTTCCGGAAAAAAAAGTTCTCGATTTTTTCAGAAAAAAGTTCCCAATTTTTTTGTGGGAAAAAAAGTTTCCGTTTTTTTTTGGAAATAAGTTCTCGATTTTTTCGGAAAAAAGTTCTCGATTTTTCCGGAAAAAAGGTTCCAATTTTTCCGGAAAAAAGTTCTCGATTTTTCTGGAAAAAAGTTTCCGATTTTTTGTTGGGAAAAAAAGTCCGTTTTTTTTCGGGAAAAAAAGTTCTCGATTTTTCAGGACAAAAGTTTCCGATTTTTCCGGAAAAAAAGTTCTCGATTTTTCTGGAAAAAAGTTCCCGATTTTTTGTCTGGAAAAAAGTTCTCGATATTTTGCCATGAAAAAAAGTTCTCGATTTTTTTCGGAAAAAAGTAAAAATGTTTCCTATTTTTTCCGGAAAAAAGGTTCTCGATTTTTCAATAAAAATGTTTTTGATTTTTTGGAATGAAATTAGGCAAGAGCTCAAATTTGAATTTTGAATTATTATGGGTAAAATAGTCAATTTATATAGTTAACCCTTCAAAACCCCCCAATTTGGGGGAACTTTAAAATTGGATAAAATAAGCCCCCCAAAACCCCCCAAAACCTTTCCTTATTTTTTTTAAACTCCCAAACAAGGGTTGACATCTTCCCAAGCCTCTCATTCCCCTCCCTACCCCTCCAAAATTCAACTCCCAAACATAGCCTTAGGGAAAAATCACCAATAGCATCATAATCAGGTACAATTGAGGAGGACATGGAGACCAAGTCTTATGAATCATCAATTGATGAGTGTGTTGGATAACATTAACAACAGTAGTAACACTCTGATTTCTTAGAACTTCAATTAGATTTTGAAGTTAATTCACAACTATTATCGATTATAAAATCAATAGCCGCGGTTGAATTAATTCAAGAATCACGAGTTAGCTAAGTGTTTGGTGAGTGAATTGTATTAGATGAAAAAGGTGGATATAGAGAAACATATAAATAAAAAAATTCATAAATATAATGCTTTAAAATTTTAAGTGGAGATGTGTAGCGGGCTGGAAAATCACTTCCATTTTTCATACAATGAAGTCGCCATTGACGTTTATTTATCCCGTGGGGGGAAAGGAAAATATCACGAAAACCTTGGTTTAGGTTCGGGAGTTGATTATGCGAGAGGAAGGTGTTAGCACCCCTCGCATCCATCGTACTCGATGGGAAC
The DNA here is from genome assembly GCA_030408175.1 of Trifolium repens. Taxonomy (NCBI): domain Eukaryota; kingdom Viridiplantae; phylum Streptophyta; class Magnoliopsida; order Fabales; family Fabaceae; genus Trifolium; species Trifolium repens. Next base: position 24,448,378 of record CP125850.1, read on the forward strand.
CGTTTAGGTGGTTTGGGGTTTGTTTGCGTAGGTTTCAAATAAATTGCCTTTTATCTCTTACTTAATCTCTACTTCGTTTCCAAAATAAATTAAAAGAAAAAAGTTTTTTTTATTAGTTGAGTTTGACGGTTGTAGGAGCCCGCTCCTACGTATTCCCTAGTGCAATGGGAAATTCAAAACTCACGTAGTTCTGGTAAAAAACGTTTGTGTGGTTGGTTGGTTTTAGTGGATAACGTTTATTTCGTATTCCGCTGACACAACGACGCTTGTATGCTCTATCTAATCAGAGGCTTAAGTTGTGTATGTGTCAGAGGAGTAGATAAAACGTGTACCCATTTGAAAAAAGAGTTGAATAACGGATGTTGCTTAATTCACATTCCGCTGATACAACGACGCTTGTATGCTCCACTTGGAGGCTTAAGCTGTGTATGTGTCAGAGGAGTGGATAAAGCGTATATCCATGTTTTTTCTGAAGAGAAAGTTTAAGTGTGTTTGGTTAATTTTTAACGCTTGATTAGGATGAGGATGGTCCCAAGATCACGAGTCATACGTCAGGGATAAGGACCATCCGGAGTGTGAAAAGTCATACGTCAGATCAACTCCTTTTCATCCATGTTTGTTGTGAAAACCTTGATTTAATTTGTTAAGAAGGTGTTTCAAAAAGAAAAAGCGAATGTTTGTTTATTTTAAGGTTTTAGGATGAGAATGGTCCCAAGATCACGAGTCATACGTCAGGGATAAGAACCATTCGGAGTGTGAAAAGTCATACGTCAGATCAACTCCTTTTCATCCTTGTTTATTATGAAAACTTTGATTTAATTTGATTAAGAAAGTATTCCAAAAGGAAAAGGCGAATGTTGGTTTATTTTATCGTTTAGGATGAGAATGGTCCCAAGATCGCGAGTCATACGTCAGGGATAAGAACCATTCGGAGTGTGAAAAGTCATACGTCAGATCAACTCCTTTTCATCCTTGTTTATTGTGAAAATCTTAATTAATCAATAGTGAGGATAATCCCAAGATCACGAGTCATACGTCAGGGATAGGGATTATCCGGGTGTGAAAAGTCATACGTCAGATCAACCCTTTTTCACTATGTTTATTATAAAAGCAAGTCTCAAATTCAAACCAAACAATCCAAGCATAGAAGAAAGATGAGAGGTATAGAAGTTCGAGGGATTACATGAAGCATGATAATTAAATGCAAAGAATAAGTAATTATGAATGCAAATTCACAAATAAAAATGTATGAACCAATATGATATAGATGAATAATGCATGAATGCAACAATAAACAAGCATATATAAAGCAATAATTATGTAAGGTGCAAAACAAAGTAGCGGACAATGAATTGAGATCACAAACAAACTAAAATAATTCAAAGCAAGATAAAGTGAGTTGTAAACAAATGAGCTACTGTTCATAAGCTATTATTTTAAGCAACAATGATTAAAGAACTTAAACAAATAAATTAACCTTAATTAAGCAATTAAATAACTAAGCTACTAAGTTAGAAGTGATTAAATGAACAAACTAAAAGGTCAAATAATTAAACCTAGGAGTTACTGAAATTTAAGCAATGCAAAAATAATCCAATAAGCTAAAAAGCTCAAGTACCAAATAAGTGCTTATGCAAATAAACTAAAAAGATTTTAAATAAGTTAAAACGCTAGAAAAATAAGCTAAAAGCTAATAAAATGCTAAAATAAATGGAAACAGAGATTTAAGCATAATAAAGTGATTAAATTAGCTTAAATAAGCTAATAACCACTTAAGTGCTTTTGAAATAAGCTGAAAATAAGTCAAAATTAATTAAGTCCAAAGGGGGTGCAAATAAAGAAGACTAGTAAAAACTGAGGGGTGCGAGTAGCAACCTGGGCTGAAAAGCCCAGTCCAATACAAAAAAACGCCGGTCAAACAAAAAAATAATCCTGTGCGGCGTTGACTGAAGACCATGATATAGGGTCTGACGATCACCGCCCTTTGATTAATCAAAGGGTCTTGGTTCAAAAACCCAGATCGAATCAAAGCCCTGTGATTGATCCAACGCGCGTGGTTTTTTCAAAATAAAATAAATAATAAAGAAACTACGGAATAATCTGGTGCGGCGTAAACACGCGCGCCACTCATCATCATCGCCGTCAGATCTCATTTAAATGAGATCTGACGGCTTCGTTTTAAAGCTACGATCAACGGTTCAAAAAAGAAGAAGAGATCAACGGCCAGGAATAAAAGTTGCAGAAAACATAGTCCACGGTGGACTTCGTCTTCTCCGGCGCGCCAGAACGGCGCCGGCGACGGCGAAGCTCACCGGAGCTTCAAAAAATCATCGAAACCTACTCATGAGTACATGTTCTTGCTCGAAATTTCACGTAGATTACGAATATGCAATTAGTTTTGACATACTACGGTTAGATTTTGAAAAACGAAGAGAAATAAGCATGAATATCAAAAATGAAAATCGTGTAAATCACAGCAATCAAGTCAAAATAGGTATCCAGAAATGTTAAAAAAGGTTCCAGTAGTGAAAAGGTGAAGGTTTCGAACCTTATGGATGGCTGAATCTCTAGAAAATGAAGTTTTGTTTCTTGAAGGTTTAGCTATGGTGAAGGACGATTCTGACGTTCAAGCTTGCGTTTCTGGGTTGGTTTCTCTTCCTGGAACTTGAGTGGTGTTGATTATGAAGAAAAATAAAGGAAATGATGGTGTTTGATGTGATTTTGAGAATGAGAAAAAATGAGATGAATATGAGATTTTCTTAGGGTTTGTGCTTTGATTTTCTGCAGATTCCTTCCTCTCTCTACCTCTGGCTGCGTAGCAGTGGTGTAGTGTGGTATATATAGTGTGGTTTTTAGGTTAAGGAAGTGGGGAATGGGGGTAGAAATGGTATAGTACCTTACTAGGTTTTTGGTCATTTTTGGGTAAAGATAAGGTTAGTACAATTGTACTAACCTTGGTGAGGTTTTGTTAGGAATATTCTTGATCCTTTTTTGTGGTCATATGATGATGTGTTGTGATTAGGAGAAAAATGCAAATTTATGATCTTTTGGATAGATAAAAAAAATGGTGAAAAAAAGTAATAAGAGAAAATGCAAAATTGAAAAAGAAATAAATGAGTATGCATGATGATGATTTTAATTTTAATTTGGTTATGAGGATGATGTTGATCATGAGAGGTAAAAAAATGAAGAGGAAGGTTGTTTCTTGTGCATGAAGTAATCTAAAAAAAAATTCCATGCAAAAATAAAAAAAAAAAAATGTGGAAAATAAAGTGGGGAAAATATTTTTATGAAGTGATTATGCACATTTGTGGATTTTTTATGAAACTTATGCAAAAACACTAATTTGTTTTTTTTTTTTTAAGAAAAGGGCAAAAATGGAAATAATAAAAATATGAGGGGCAAAAGGGGTGATAAAAACATATGGGGCAAAATTAGGGTATGACAAGATGTTATGTTAAAATTTATCTATACCGTTGTTTTTAGTTCAGTTTGATGATTCAACCCAATATTTTGGGCTCTCTTGAAAGTCCCAACCCAACATACAATAGTATCAAAGCATGCTTCGACCTGGAGGGAAAGAGAGGGAATGGTTCATGGGATTGGATCAATGATATGGTCGTCTTATATATTTTGGAGGTCCTCATTTAATCTTAAAAATGAGAATATGTCGGATTTGGACACTCAAAATTGTAAATGTCAAAATTGGTGTATGTAAAAATGTGGTCTTATAAAATTTGGTATACACAAGAATTTGAGTCCTAATAGTTTGAACTTCCAATTTATCTTTCTTATCTTTCTTATATCTAATTTCAGTAATTAGGCAGCCACTTAACCCTAATTAGCTTTGCAAATGGGCGGGATTAGCATTTAATCCACCTATTCAACAGATCCTTAGTTAATGCGTCCCAACTACTCATGCCTAAAAAATAGCACAAGTTGTTGTTTCCACGCCTAGAATAAAGAAAAAGTTGTTACACTCTCTTAAATACATTGTTGCAATTCCCATAAAAACATATGGCAGTGCATTTTCTCAATGCAGCGTAACTCCATTAGCATTTTTAAATGCACCTGCATTGAAAATTTGCCTCTCATTGATATCATCAGTGGATATCTAATACTCACCTGATGCATTCTCTATTATAAAAAAAAAAGTTACCTTCTCTACTAGAAAGAGAGTAGTTTTTCATCTTTCTCCCTTCCAATCCCTATAGTATCTTACAGATCCAAACCATAAATCTGTTGAGATAATAGCACGAGAAGATTTGGTATCAAGGTTCAGACTCAAGGAACAGAGGAACCTAAACTAGAACAAGTTTTGAAGCAGATTTTGCAGAAATATTTGAAGCTGATTAAACCTCCTCATCTTAAGTTTTCGTATATGTATTGTGAAAAGTGGAAATTATCCGGCGATGGGAATGGGATGATAGATAATGCTTCGCCGTTGTCGTACCGACGATCGGTTCTGTTGGTTTGAGAAAAGAGAAACATGGGAGTTTTCCAGCGGGGATGAAAGTGGTTTCTAAGCATTTGGGTAGGAGTAGGTCGTCGGGTACGGTTGCCGAAGTTGGTTCTTTGATGAATATGAATGATGATACGCTGCTGCAACAAATGATGGAAGCCAAAGTGCAATTCTTCACTGCAAAAGATTGTTTAACTGAATAGGTAATTTTTGTTTTGTTTCATAAAACTAATTTTATTTAAGATTTTAATTATGCTAATTGTATATGATTTTTAATATATTTTAATTTTATAATTTTCAGATAGTTAAATGGGTGTTTATGTGGATGGATCAATGTATTCAAGGAGAAACTCATTTGAAGATGAAGTGTGATGATGATGAATGTGTTGAGAAGAAGAGTCAAATGAAAATGTTATTATTTGTAACTGTGAAGGAGTTTATTGGTTTTGAACATTGAAGTACTATTCAATTTTAATCACTCATCTTCTTTGTTGATGCAACATCTGAGTTTGTAAAATTTACTTCAATTTTTGACATTTAAGTTAATGATATTTCATCTTCTTCGCCACCGTCTCCTGCCATTGTCGGCAATGGTTTCCCACACAAACAACTGCAACCTAATAATGAGTATGAGTCTGAGAAATCCAACAACATCGCTCACATCGATTTGAATGTCAAAGGCCAATTTCGATTTCGTTTTCATTTCTTTATAGTAGTTTCGGCGTTGCTTTTTCTATCAATGTATTTTCGTTCCTTTTGTTTAATATTAGTTCATGATCATCAGCCATTGGCAGCAACCATCAACTTTCTTTTCTTATCATAAAAATCAGCTTAATGTTTTGCAGCAAGCATCAACCTTCTTTTCTTCTAAAAAAATAGCAAGAATGTAACACCTTTACTAACCTTGCTTTAAATTTTTTGAGAGGTTTGGAAATATTTGCATATTGTGTTTTTTCTTATAATGTTTTTTACGTTCATCATGATTTTTAATTTGATTCTAACTTCAATTTTTTATTCATACAAACACATATGTCCTTTAAATTCTAAGTTCCTAACATAACTAATTATACGTATTCTGATTACACCTTCTAATTGTATTCTAAACAGTGAATAAATTTGTGTTCTCTATATATATATATATATATTGAATAAATTTTTGTTCATTATTATTAGTATTATCAAAGGATTTTTTTCATACGGTATCTAAAGGTTTATTATATAATTTGCAATTAATTTATTTTATTTTACTTATAAAGATAAACATATATAGAATGTTAAAAGGCATATAGGCTCACATCAAAACTATAAAAAAAAATAAAAATTCAGAGTGCATCATTAATTTGTTAACTAATATGATTTGTTGAATATGCCTTGAAATCTCAGTTACAAGAAATCGGAAATTCTGAAGAACATCTGCTGTGTGGCGCCAGGCGCCAGGAGACCTCCAGAAAGGCCTGTGCATTCTGTCGACTGGCGCGGGGCGCAGTCGGGCTGGCGCCAGGCGCAGCTCGTGCTGTTTTGGAGATTTTCGCGGAAAGTTTGTTTCGGAGAATATCTGTTTTGGATTCTGTTTTATTTTATAAGATAGATTTGTTTCTGTTTTTTAGGCATGTATTTTTTCTATAAATAGGGAACTCTTTATTCATAGAAAAATAAGGTTGAAAGCAATTAGGATTAGGGTTTGCCACACTAGAGTTTTAGAGAATTCATTCTTGGTATAATTCTAGGGGTTTGGGTGAATCATCCTTTATTCACCTTGGGTAGCTAGGTCAAATTGAGTCTCTTCATCACGGAAGAAGGGATTCGGGATTTGGGTAGAATTAGGATTAATTCTTGTAACCCAATTGGGAATTCTTTGTGTAAAGTTTCTCATTGATCATAGTGGAACGGAAGGGTTGCTCCCTCCCCCAGACGTAGGTCTTTATTTGGCCGAACTGGGTAAACAATATTCTTGTGTTCTTTCTCTTGGATTATTTATTCTTCATCATCTCTATCAACTATTTTTGGTTACTTGATTAATTTGCTCCACACATCAAAATTCATTGGTGTGATATTTCAAGCGAATTCACAACATGATTAAAAAAATGTACTATAATAATATAACTGATATGCTCGGAAATTTGGTTGCATATATGCTCAAAAAATCAAATATCAAACGCAATTAAGCATTGTTAAGCGCGTGTAATGATGAGTCATAATAAATTACACAAATAAACATCTCCACATAAATAGAAAAATTCGTTGCATAGCACATAGATTAGGGGAGCATTAAAATCACAAAAGCATGTTATGCAGTTCTCTAAAAAATTGTTGGTGGCTGACTCCTTCTCCCAAGAATGGATCCTCTCTATTTTTTTTCTTCAATTTTTACATCTCACACTTTAATCATCTTTCCTTCTTTTTTTCTAATTTCAACTTTATATCCTCTTTTTCTAAAATGGATGACTTAGATTACACATTATTCTCTAAATTGTTTTTTACAATTGGGAGAATTCAACCTCCATCCTCCCAATTACCGTTATTCAAGTAAAGAAAGAGGATTTTAGGGATTTGTCTGCCTAATTATCCACACTATTAAGAGTTATTTGTTTTAATAAATTCAATATACTGAGTTCATTCAAAAATAACATCATATGATCACCAATTTATTTATTGTTTTGTCAAAGATAATCATAAGTATAATACCAATCAAGTTGAAAATGTTGCTGGTTTATATTTACTATCATATGCTTTAATCGCACCTTCTAAACAATTTATTACATCATATTATATTTTTTTACATCTTATACTTTTTATTTATTTTCAAATAATTTGTTGATTTATATGCAGTGTCAAGATTTTCTGATTATATATGTCCCGTGCAAGTGCACGGGTAAGGTATCTAGTATATGCTAACAACATCACCGTCTACGGACTTAGATTGGGGGCAGTCAGCGTCATGCATATACAATCAATAAAATCAATACCGTTTGATTGAGATCAGACGATTTATATTTTAAACTATTAAAACTATATTTAGATGTAAACCCTTTGATTTTAAATAATCGGCTATGATGCATTAACTGCATCATAACGACTACACTGAATCTATGTCCCACCATCTACCAATAGTTTGCTTCATAAACGTACTCCCTCTAGCTTTATTTATAAACAAAATTTACTTTTTAGATTCATTAAACAACTGATGTATTTAGTCTATATCTTAGTTAGATACATCAATTGTTCAATAAATTTAAAAAATAATTTTTGCTTATAAATTAGGTCGGATGGAGTACCATATAAATGATGATATGCACTCGTGAGCGAAGCTTAGTTGGTAGGAACATTACATTATATATGCAGGGGGTCGGGGTTCGAACTCCGATCATCCCATTTATCCACTTTAAGAGTGAAATTTCTAACCGCCAAGCTACTTAAAAAAAACAATAATACACTTTAACATGTCAGATGTCAATTTTCTTTCTCCCTTCATTTATTTTTCTTTAAATTAAAAACTTTATAATTATAATATCTATTTTTCTGCAGCAACGTCTTCGTTTAAACTTTAAAGTCATGGATCAAACTCATGAATTCAAAATAGTGAAATTTTTTTTTCCATCTTTAGTTAAGGTGCGATGAACGATCACCTGAATGCAGTCATGTCTAATTGAATAAGAAAAGCTATGGTTAGTACAAAACAAAAAAAATCCTATAACTAAAGAACAAGTGTACAAACAGAGCACAATTTAAAGTTAAAAATACAAATATAAATGACCTATTTTATTTCATTTTTTGATACAAAATAAATTAGAATGAGAAGATATTGTCCGACTAAGATAAAGAAAACTTTTTAATTCAAAAAATTAAACATTACAATTTCCATGTAAGATATTTGAATCATTAATATGTCTTGATTTATAATTAATTAAAATGTCCTGATTTATAGTTAAATAAAATTGAATTACATAATTTTTCAAAATCTATCTTAAAAATAATTTACAGTTACAATGTTCATTTTTAACCCATCTTTCAATCAATAAAAATAACATTTGCCATTGTATTTACAATTTACAAATCCAGCTTTTTTTATCCAACATAGAGAGTAGAGACAACCTTACAAATTGAAAGAAAAACAAAAATACAATATAACATGACACAAATAAACAAAGTGAAAGCCACATGGGAACAGCTCTACAACAGTTTCTTCTAATTAGAATTGGAATTTGGACAAGGGGGAATTGCTATATCAGTAACTCCTTCTAACATCAACACCACACCCTTCATTGTTGGCCTCAGAAAAGGGTCATCGTGGATACACTAAAGTTTAAATTATATGAAATCTCAAAATTCATTGAATTAAATTGTTTTATCCAAACACTTTAATTTGGTCTTGTTTGGTATGAAGTATATATGAACCCGTATTTTATTGGATTTTATCGAATTAAAGATTGAATTTGGCAGTAAAGAAATAGGACGCCTAGTGTTAAGATTAAGTAGATAACACATTGACTCAGACTTAACCTCTACCTTTAAGATTTTCTCTTAGGCTTTGTTTGTGAGTTCGGAGGGGAAGGAAAAAGAAGGAAAGGGTAAAAAGGAAGAAACAATTGGAAAAATTAAGAAGTTTGGGAGGGAAGTAGTTTGAAGGGTTAATTTTTCTTCATAACACAAAAAGCCCCCAATTTGGAGGAACTCAAAAATTGTATTGGATGGAGGTTTGGAGAGGATTTGGAGGGTTTATATGAATTCTTCAAATTTAATTAATGTTGTCATAATATTTTTAAATTCATAATATATTAATTCTAAGTATTTATTTATCATTCTCTATAAAAAATACTTTCTCAAAAAATGTAAAAGATTTCTCTAATTTTCTCTTTATTTCTCTCCCTCTAAAGTCTTCCCCTCCCCTCCCCCTCCAAACTCGCAAACAAAGTCTTAGAGTTTTTTTAATCTTGAACTTCAATTAAAGTATTTTGGGAGTTTTATTGAAGCTGCATTATTTTTAAATAATTCACTATTTTTTCATTATAATACTAGTATACCTCTGAAAATTCATATCGAGGATCTCACTATTTCACCTCACATATAATATTTTATTTATACTATACTATTAACTATTACGTCATGTCAAAAATAAAAAATAATCAAATAATTTTTTATTTATCAAAGTTCCACTTTATTTGAGTTACTTCAATAAGTAACGAGAACTCTATGCTGGCGGATTTTGACAGTCTTCTTTGCAAAATTGTTTACTTTTTGAGAATTTCATGCTATCAAACTTGATCAAAATAACGCACTTTAATTACTCTTACTTAATAATATTTCGAGTAACGTCTACTATGTAAACTTTTTCTTAACCAATATGAAATTTTATAATTAAATGTGCTCAAAAGTGAGATTTTGAAATTATTCCATGCTATCAGAGTACTTTTTATGTAGGAGTTACTCCGATACCTAAATCATTTTTGTTTCTCTTAGTTTCAACTAGTATCTCCTATTCTTATTAAAGAATTTGAATGGTAGAATCAAATACCTGGTAATTAATTACTTAATCCCAGTCTAAATTGATATTAATAATCAGTTAAAAGTTAGTATTAAAATAGTTACCCAATATAGGTGGTTAGTACATACTACTACATAGTACACAAATTGCCCAATATTGGAAAAACGTGTTTGGCATCGGTGCATCACTTTCTTGTGCTATGATAGAAAGTAGGAAATTTTTTTTGAACAAGCTAGAAAGTAGAAATTAACTAGATGATGGTGTTTGAACTTTGAAAGTAGAAATACTCAGTTATGACCCACTTTTGCAAAGCTATATAGAGAGTTACTAATACTATATCTTTAGTACAATCCAATCCCATATTGTCCACTAATATGAAAACTAGCTGATTCCAATCCTATTTTTGGAGGCCAATCAAGGCTATATTGAATGCACGATCAACAACTCTCTTCATGAATACTTTATATGTGATGAATGATACTTGTAGAAATTAAAAAATAAAAAAGAAGGAAAAAGGAAGAGAACTATACATAAGATTTTTTTTAAGAAGAACTATATATACATATGGTGATATGGATTTGAATTTTTATTGCTGGTGAACTCGTATGGATTTGATTGATAAGGGATGAATTATTTTATGTGTAATGGTCACATCACATGAAAATATAAAATGTGTCCAAAATGTAATTTACATGATTAATATTGTCATGCACAATAAAATAATTTAATTTATTGGTCAATCTAATGTTCAAAAAGTAAGATAGTAATTTAATTTTGATCCGACTATGATACAAAATGTAATTACTTTAAATCTATGGCGAAAAATGATTAATAATAAAGGGCTCAATCAAACAAAGTAGAAACAAAGCAAAAGCAATTAATAAACTTGAGTTTTATAACTCATACATAATTCACCGATTCACTGCATACAGAGTTTTGTAAAGAAAATATAAATTAATTACTACATGATAATATCATCCATTGTTTTATTTATTTATATAGATATCTTTCACTTAATATCCACCACACCAGAAAGACAGAGCATTTCCCACACACACTATGCATAGACGCAGTTCCCAATACCTATATATACATGAAATTGAAACAAAATAAAATGAGTCATGTTGGTCATATTCCTTCCCATCATACACACACGAAAGTAATAAAAAATAGTTCTTACTTACTTGGGTCACTATAAGCAACAATACCAGTGTTACCAAAGTAACAGGTGGAGTCAGTCCTTTGGTTTTTTGCGAAGTACTCGTTCATCACAACGGATGCATGGTTGACTGTGGTATCAGGTAAGAAGCAGGATCCACCTGGTTTAATCATGTTGCAATTATCAAGATTGTTGCATGCATATTCTATGTTGGATGTAAGCTCTTCAGTACTTGCTGAAGGTTTTGCGACACACCAACGCGTCACACCTTGTCCATTAACACCAAATCCTCCTCCTGTACAAACAAACACATCAATTATACTACTAATTAATTAATTAACAGAGCTACAAAATAAAATACATAAAACAATTAATCAATTGAAACCTCCAGCATTCATAATCATCACAATGATGACAAGAATCATAGCAGAGGTAGCAGCAGCCTTCATTTTGGGGATCATCATCATCATCATAATAATTTTCTTTCTTTCTCTCTAAAAAGTACTTAGTAATAATAATAAGTGATCCTCAATCGTTTTATTTATAGAATAGAGAACAAGAGGCAACCCACAAAGTCATTAGTCACATGTATTCTTAATTCCCATTTTAAGAACAGAACGTGTTCTATGTACTTTCTTCACCAAATGTCATTTTAAGAAATTTAATTACTTTTTTTTTTAAAAAAAAACTATTAAGCCTATCAATTAAAGTAGTATCTTAAATTTCATTATACTTTACATTATTTTATAATTTTTAAATCACTATAGTTAGGAGTATTTCAGTTGAACTCAAGTACAATCCTTAGTCAAAAACTACGAGTATCTCAGTTAAACTTTAGTATAATCTTCAGTTAAAGTTAATAGTGTTTCAATTGAATCAGAATATAATTCTTAATCAAATACTTGATTTAATAGTGCTTCAATCGAACCAAAGTATAATCTTAAATGTCATGATATAACATTCCGTCAAGTTTATAATTAATAGTGTTTCAGTTGAATCCGAGTATAATTTAGATCAAATTATACATTTTTTTCTGTTGTGACAGTTTCATAGGTTGGCTTTGGAGGGTTTTGACACTGCGAGGTTTTTTGTGGCATTTTGATTTTTCACTTTTCAGAGCCTAAACTGGTGAGATTTTGAAACCAAACACTTTTATTTTTTTTTTCTCCGAGAGCATTCCAGCATATGTTACTTCTTCAGAACTTGCGCTTGTTCTTAATAGTTTTACTTGTAATTTATACACACATTGAGGCAAGTTGTTTGAAACCTTGGGTCTTTCATTGATCACCCTTTGAATAATTATTATCCTTTGTTAAACCCTTTTGAGCTTGATACCCTTTTCTTGTGTTATTGAACCACATTACAAGCCAAAGACCGAAAAAAAAAAATGATGAAAAAAAAAACTACCTTACTTGGAGTTATAGGTAGGAATTTATGTCTTGTTGGCAAATTTTTAAGTTTGGGGTTGTTCATGGGATAGCAACATTTAAGTTTGGGGTGACTATTGAAAAGGAAGAGAATTGTTGAAAAAAAAAATAAAAGAAAAAAAAAGATGAAAAAAAAATAGAAATAAAAAATATGCATTTAAATTTTTGTGTTGAAGTTGTGAATAAACAACAATTCTCTGTGTTCTCATGCTTTAATTAAAATGTCCTGATTTATAGTTAAATTGAAGTTGGTGAATTGCATAATTTTTCAAAAGCTATCTTAAAAATAATTTACTATTGTTCATTTTTAACCCATTTATAAAAATAACATTTGCCATTCTATTTACAATTTGTCAGTCCAACTTTTTTTATCCATTTCACTCATTTTTGGTGTCAGAGTTACCACTTCTTTTTAACAATAACTTAATTTCTTCAAAAGAATATAAACTTCGTTAATATATGGACTACTAGTATTATATAAATAATTATTAAACGAAAATTCTTTATTTTTTAGAAAATTAATTTTTTAAAACACACCAATTAATAATTATGTTATTTATTCTTTTGCAATTAATAATTATGTTATTTATTCTTTTGGTAATTATTCTTTTTTTTAATTAAATTTGATAATCTTAATAATATACATTTGAGACAAATTTCTCAAAGACTCATTTATTGTTTATATCCGCATGACACACATCTCTAAACTTCATATTATTTAGCTATTTTTCATTTAATGATTCTTCAAAAGTACACATGAGCATTCCTTATTTTTATTCCACTTAAAAATATCACACGGTTTTTACATTTGATGATAAGAATATTATCTCATTCAATGCACCATGGAAAATTGAGATTTTATATTAAGGTTAATTTTTCTCTCTATCTCTCACCCTCCCTATTAGTCTCTCTCAACATTTCAATTAATTTCTATTTGTAGCTAGGTCTATTTTGAACTAGTTAAATTATTCATTCAATTGTGTGTGTCATTTATTCCCACAAAGTCATTAGTCACATGTATTCCTAATTCCCAATTTAAGAACAAGACGTGTTCTACTTTCTTTCTTCACCAAATGTCATTTTAAGAAATTTAATTACTTTCTTTTTTTAAAAAAAAAAAATATTAAGCCTATCAATTAAAGTATAATCATAAATTTCATTATATACTTTATATTATTTAATAATTTTTAAATCACTATAGTTAGGAGTATTTCAGTTGAACTCAAGTATAATCGTTAGTAAAAAAAACTACGAGTATTTCAGTTAAACTTTAGTATAATCTTCAGTTAAAGTTAATAGTGTTTCAATCGAATCGGAATATAATTCTTAATCAAATACTTGATTTAATAGTGCTTCAATCGAACCAAAATATAATCTTAAATGTTAGGATATAACACTCCGTCAAAGTTTATAATTAATAGTGTTTCAGTTGAATCCGAGTATAATTTAGATCAAATTATACATTATTTTTAAATTTTACTTTATTTATATAATTTTTACCTCATTAACTTCAATCAAATTACTACCCTCATTAAAAGACTAATAAGACTAAGGTTAACATGGCTTCATTTTGAACCGAAATACAATCCTCAAGCAAATATTAAGTTAAATAGTTAATTTTATCTTTTTAAAATTTATTTTATTTATATAATTTTTAAGGATTAATGCATTTTCTCTACAAACTAGCACATGCATACACTAACTATGACGATGGATCCTAAAAAAAGAAAAAAGAAAATAAACTCTACGATGATACCAGCCATTTTTGTTCTAAGAGAATACTATATTAAGACCCTAATTAATTTATAATAATGAGGTTGGTGAAGTGGTCATCGTTCAAATAACTTTTTACTATGCTTTCTTTAATCTAATATTTTCTACATTATAAGGATCCAAAGTCACTCTCCTTACTCCCCATTTTATTTTTCACTTTTTTCTAAAACATTTTCACATGTTGTAACAAGTGTATAAAGTGAGTTAAATTTTTATATTGTTTAAAAAAATTGAGGTTGGGTATTTTTTTAAGTAAGATGAGTCATAATTCAAATATTTCACAGTCCGAGATAAGTATTAGCTGCCAACATGTAAAAAAAGAGCTTGTGTGCATCTTGAATCACATTTTGGTTCATTTGACTTCTTACATTACCTACATGTACCTGGTTGAGCCTTACAATTCTTATGAGCATACCAATTATCTTTAAAATCCATTACAATCTTGTGTTAAGAATCTTAATTCTAAAAACTATTTTTTAAAAAATTCTTTTAAAATCTCACGAAATTAATATAATCTCATAAAATCTTTTTAAAATATGCATTATATGAAAAGTATGTTACAAAGTATTTTACTCCCCATTTTATTTTTCACTTTCTTTCTAAAATATTTTCACATGTTGTAACAAGTGTATAAAGTGAGTTAAATTTTATATTGCTTAGAAAAATTGAGGTTGGGTATTTTTTTAAGTAAGATGGCGCATAACTCAAATACTTTAGAATTTAATTTGGTTAATATGTAGTGTCTAATTCATTTGTATGATTGTTCTTAAATCCAATATGATTAATAATCTCCCTAATTCTCCTCCTGACTGAAAAATTGTTACAAATAAATAATTGAAGTTAAATTACTCACATTTAACAACATTTGTATTTTTAACTTAGTTTATATATCAAAATGTAGACGGATGGATTTTAATCTAGAGTCCAAGTTAAAGTGGAGAATCTCATATTCAAACTCAGACTCATGTAAATCAGTATCTCGCTACCAACTAATTTGTACTATGCGATTCAAAAACTAATTTGTACTATGAGCCAAATATAAGTTTCTTTCACCTCACATAGTATGAATTTATCATGTTCTCATTATCGAACTAATGCTCGATTAATGTTCAACTTTTTTTGTTAAATAGTTGGGTGATTAAACGACACGCGCAGAAAAGAAGTAAAGTCTTCAATTCGAACTTATGTTCTACATAACAATGTTCCTAACAAATATTAAGTGGACTACATATGAAAGACATTAATGTTCTAATGACTAATAAAACTAAATGTAATAGTGCTTCATTTTAGCCAGATATACAATTATCAGTGTCAAATACTAAATTAAATAGTGTTTCAACCGAACTGGGTATAATCTTCTTAAATCAAATTTTATCAAAACAAAAGGGGACATTTCTTGACGTGTTGTAGTTTATGGTTTTAAGGGACCAGTAATAGTAGTAGTAAGTAGGGTTGGGAATAAGTTAGGCCGAGGTAGGCTTTGCCAAGCCTGAGCCTGACCTGTGAAAAAATTGAAGGTCTGAGTCTGGCCTATGGCCTGTTATAGGCTTATTTTTTAGGCCTGAGGCCTGAGCGTGGTTATGTTTCAATACAAACCTAGAATCCTCTTTTCACCAATTTTGCCACTTTTATTCTTATTCTTCTTCTTGCTTATTATTTCCTTTGCTTCTAAAATAAAACATCATCGTGATAGTAATAATAATCTTCACCATGATGATGAACCCCTCACATATCTATGGCAACTCCCTTCCCAATTCAGTTCGGGAAATTACTCTCTCTCCATTGACCCTTCACTGACTGTTTTAGTCATTGGAAATTTGCACACTGGTAAAGGGTTTGTTAGAAAGTTAAAAGAAAGGATTCGTTATCATATTGTTACTTTGAATATCATTGTACATTCAAATATTGGTGAGGTGATTTTATTTGTTTTTCTTTTATGGGTTTTTGATTGGTGGAATTTTAGTTGACCATCCAATTTTGAACAACATATTTTGAACTACATTAATCATCGAATTTGTTGTCGAAATTGTGAATCGGGATTTTAATTTTTGTTTGCAGCTTAAACTTGGTGTGGATGAAAGTTATACTTTACAAATTTCTACAGCCAACGAGTCATCTGTTGCTGGGAATGTCACCATTGAGGTGTGTGTTATGTCTCACTCACTAGTCATTACAGTTTGTAGATTTTTTTTATATACGAGTAGTTGCATGTACACATCTACCAAAGTATTGGATTTTCAATGATGCATGCCTTTTACTTTGCACCTTTTCCGAAACACTAACTTCATCCGTCAATTTCCTTATGCTTCCAAGTTAACATGTATCTTATATATACCGGTTTTATGCTATTTTATAAGTTCAAACTAGTGAAAATTGTATTTTTATAAGTTATTTTATTATAAATTACTTTGAAAAACTTATAATAATACATACAAATTGCATAAATTGTTTGCATAACCTCAAAAATAAATTATTCCAAACAGGGCCTGAGTTGGCTTTGTTTATTACTTTTGGACTCAACAAATTTAAGTAAAATTGAACTCAATGTGTGGTTTTCTCATTCTAGATAGTTCTTATTTTGTGATTTTATTTATTGTAGGCAAATACTGTTTTTGGTGCGTTGCGTGGATTAGAGGTATGTATAGAATTTTCAACTCAATCATATATAATAATATTGTAAGAGGTTAGAATCTTGAATTGTTTTGTGGTTCTTATTATAAGATATATCAATTTATAATTTTCTATGTCACTTGTCTTTACTGTAAAAATTGTGCCTAAATTGAACTATTAATTGTTTTCTTTGCATGGTGCACCAGACATTCAGCCAACTTTGTTCTTTTGATTATACAACTAAAACAGTAAAAATACACAAGGCACCTTGGTCCATCCAAGACAAACCTAGATTTGCATACCGCGGTTTAATGTTAGGTGAGACAAAATAATATTTACAATGAAGAATGATATTACACTATATTATATATAGTCAAAGGATATTGATACATACATATGACTTTTTATATATTCATCCAATTTTTCAGATACATCGAGGCACTACTTACCAATCAATGTCATTAAGCAAGTTATTGAATCTATGTCCTATGCCAAACTTACCAATATAATGTTCTATCAATTAAATAAATAATCTCCAACATGCTTCTAAATTATTAATTTAATAATAATAATATAATTTTTATTTATGTTTTATTCACAAAAATCATTAACACTAAATCATGATTAATTGGTTTAAAAAAATTGGTAATGATCCATCTCTAAAAATTGTTAACAATTAATTTTAACTTTTTATTTTTGATTTTGAAATTGTTGTTTCTTTTTTTTTTAAAATGGTTATCCATTGGATTTTAAATTAATAATAATCAATGATCCATTTAATTAAATGGATGTATCCAATTCAATCCATCAACTAATTTTTTTACTTATAGTTGGATTGGATGGATAAATTAGTGAACGGATTAGATGGATAACGGATAATGTAAAGGTTGGCAGCGTAACCACAACTACAAACAATCACAATTTAGAACCATGATCCTAGCTAATATTGTAAATGCGTTGCTAACTTTTGTATGGTAACCAATTTTGAACTGGAAATTGTTATCTGTAAAATTGTATTAACAAGTGAAGAGTTAGGGAAACAAATGCTTTATCTGTAAAATTGGGTAATCAATATTTTTTTTTTTTGGGTGTGTGATCGATATTCTGTATTGTGCAAATATAAATAATTACTTAATCTCCTTTTTATTAGACTTTGTTAATTGATAACTACGTAACCTCCTTTTTTTGTTATGGTTAGTTATTAAGAAGAAAAAATATATTTTATTTTTACTATAAAAAACTGAAAACCTACTTTTATATAGAAGTTGTGCTTAGTTATTAAGAAGAAAAAAAAATTATTTACTAAAAAAAGCTGAAAATCTATTTTTATGTGAAAGTTATTTTTTAAGGGTAAAATTGAAATAACAAAAAAGTCATCTCAAAAATTTGAATCTCATTTATATATTAGTATAGATTACTTTCTAGTTACTACTACTAATTAACTTATTATTATCTTTAAATTCGCTTTATTTTTTATCACTGACAAATTTTGTGATTTGTTTTCATGTTTCACCCACCAATACCATGTGGTGATCTAAAGCTTTGCCAAAATGAGAGGTGAGGTATTTTGAAGTTTCGGCTATGCTTCATATTTTTTGTTTGTATCTTTCATCTTCTTGATTGATATCATGCAAGAATAAAAGTAAATTAACTTATAATTTGGTGCAGAGAGAGTACTTATTTATTGTATTAACAAATTAGTGATTATTTTTGTTAATTAAAAAGAGCTATTTATAATTTTTGTATACTTTTAATAAAACTCAGTTTAGGTGAACAAAGATTATTTTTTTATATTAAAAAAACAAAAATAAAATTAAATGTTAATCTCTCCGTTCCTTTTTGTTTGTCGTTTGAGAAAAAAAATGTCAATTTAATAAAGTGTATTTTTACACCTTATTTTTCTATCATACCTTTTTTTTGGAATACTAGACTTTTTACCCGTGCTCGCACGGGTTCAATCATTCAATTCAATTGTTTTGTTGGTTAGTTTTGTTACGGTATTATTGCTAATCTAGGGATATATATTTGATGCTTACAAATTAGAATTAATATAAAACACTACAAACGACAAAAAAAAAATGGAAATATATTTTTTTCAAATATATCCTTATTGCTTCCATAAAAAAAGTATATTTATACTACTGATTTTCATTGGATAAAAAATATATATTTATACTACTGATTTTCGTAAGGAAATATATATATCTATTACTACGTATTTGTACTTATTTTTAATTAAAATAAATCATTATTAATTTAATCGACAAAAAATTAGACCTATTCTTAAGTCAACATATTTTTTTTAGACGCATATCTTGTAAAAAAAAACACAAATTCAATTGTTATGTCTTTTTAATTTCTCAAGATTAAATTATATTTTTAAGAGAAAAAATATTGATTGGTTATGTCACGATAAATGACAACTATTTTTATTCATTCGATTTTTTATACTTTTAATTTGTTTATTTCAATATAATAAAATTGTTTACTACTAAGTTTACTATTTTTTCCTTATCCATTTTAATAATATTATAAGTTTTATATTCTTCGTTGTAATTCACCAAATAAATTATAGAAAATATTTATAATGAATAAGATAAATACAAAAAAAAAATACGAATGTATACATAAAAATAACATAGTATTCTAAATTTTATATTTATTTTTGTAATTTCACTAAAACAAATTATAGGGGGAAAATAAGATATATACAATAAAACAATTATACATGAATCTAAGCATAACATATAAGAACAAAAAAATAAAAATAAAGATTATAGTTGAATTTATTCATAAAAATAGGATAATATTCTAAATTGTGTATCCTTCATTGTAATACAAATCTATGCATAAATATAGAAACAAAAGAAACCAATATATTTTTTTACAAAAAAAGATAAATACACACATATAATAAATCTACTAATCTACTAATAATAAATAAAAAGAAACTACTACTAAAAATCCTAATTTGACCTCATCTATTTTAATAATATTTTAAATCTTCTGCCATTAAATATAATTTTACCTGTAAATGTAAAAAAATACCAAACATAAAAATAAGAGAGACAAAAAAATTTGTTAGAAGAAATCTATGCATTGACCACTATATGAATTAGCATAAAAAGTGAATGATTATTAAACACATAATTAATGATAGAATAGTATAATTACACTAAATACATAAACAAAAAGAGAAATAAAAATCAAAACATATAAAAAAGAGAACAATAAATTATTAAGTAGATGAGTGAAACAAAAAAAAATTAAACAAATAAATAAATAAGGTTGCATAAAGTTTAAAACTTACTCGATAATAACAACTTCATGATAATAGATGTTGTGTAACAATAGCAATTTCATGTTGATAGAACCGTAACAAAATCTCTAGATTAGCAATAATACTATAACAAAACGAACAAAAAAAACTTCAAATCAAACATAGACAAACGGTTTAGATTTGACACATACAAAATAGAAATTCAAAGTAAATATAGAAACAAAATAAACTATATGAAGACAAATATATAAATTATAACAAAGAAATATAGTGATCGAAAAATACTCTGAGGATGCTTGTATTTATAACCCTCAATTAAGTTGAATCCATACATATTTTCGTAACTGATTATTAGTTTTTTTTTGTTTTATTAATGTTTATCCCTTTTCTCTTTTTTTTTTTTGTACATATCGGATCTATACATAATTTTCGTAACTTATTATTAGTTTTTTTTTTGTTTTATTAATGTTTATCCATTTTCTATTTTTTTTTGACAAATCTCAAATTTTTTTTGTTTGTTTTAAACACATGACGTGTCACATTCATTAATTGATGTGGCAACATAATATTGGTTTAAAAATTGATTATTTAAGTTTTTATCATAGCCGTTGATATAATTTTTTTTTCCAAGTGTCAAAATCTATACCATTCATATTACGGTTAGGGTTTAGGGTGCCTCTAGTTACTCTCTTTTTATTATATTAAGATATTATACCCTAATTTAATCCACCAATAAATTCTTATTTTTTGCACACACTTTCTCTTTCTAAAAAATTAAAACCACCAAAAAATTAAAGACGCATTGTAACAAACCAATTTTTTTTTTTTTTTGCGTTTTAAACAAAAAATAATCAGGATTATATGAAAAAGTTTAGTAAAAAAAAGATACAATAAAAAGATTATATGAAGAAGTTTAGTAAATAAAAAAGATACAATAAAAAAATTATTTAAAATTTAGTCAATAAAAAAAATTAGAAAAGATGATATAATAGACAAAATATAACATTAAATTTGTTAAAATCAGAGATGTAAAATAGAGAAATACACAATGGAGGCTAGGGTTTTATTAGAATAGCATTACTTAACAAAATAAGGATTACAAGAGAATTTATAATAATATGTAATGGACTATTAGACTACTAACCTATAAAGCCCAATACTAAAAGCCTTAATATATCTAACACTTCCCCTCAAACTCACGATGCATTAACGGATAATCATCGAGAGTTTGTCAAACAAGAACGAAAAACATACTTAATACTTAATAATATAAACTTAACATTTTATTTCTAATACTACCCCTCAAGCTAAAGCTTACTAAGCTTTACGCTTGTTACAAATTAAGCCTGAAAATAAACCAACCCAACTAATAACCAACCGAGAAGCAATTTGCAGTCAACAGAGAAACCATCGAAGAGAGGAGAACCAAATTAAATTATTTCAACATCCAATCCAATCCAAGCTAACCAAAACAAAACCAATCGAACAATGTAACACCCCAAATCTTATATTTTATTGTATTTAATTAATTGGTGTTATTTAATTAATCGTGCATGTTAATTGATATGTTTTTGAATGTATTAATTAGTTGTTGCATTTATGTTTGTCAATAGTGGGCTTTTATGAGTGTTGGGCCTAATTAGTATGAATAAGAGTTTGAGGTAGAATTAAGGGTAGTATAGTAATATAATGGGAGTTAGTGAATTTTGTAGAACTAAGAGTGGCAATTTAGTTATTATCTTAAAAGATAAAGTGTCTTGGGGATGAAGTATGGTAGTGATGTAATTAGTACAAGAATTGGTGGTAAGAATGAGAATAGAATTGTGAGTGAAAATTGTAGAGAAATTAAGGGTAGTATGGGGATTTGACATTAACCTAAGTGAAAGGGTTATATAAAGGGGAGATTTTATGAGGGTTAGTGTTGTTGTTGTTTATCATAAGAAAACTTGAGAGAAAGAGAGGTTGAGAGAAAGAGAGAAAGAAAGAAGAGAAAAGAGGCTTGGAGTAGAAAAGAATAGAGAAAGAGAAAGAGATGGAGGAGAAGATCAAATAAAGAATAAGCCATGGTAGATTAAAGGAAATCAAGTGGTGGAGTAGAGATTCCAACTTTATTGAGGTAAGAGGCTTAGATAATATAACTTTGAGTGATTAAAGAGAGGGGAGTTTGTCTATGACTCCACACCCAAACTCTCTTCACTCTTTTTGGGTTTTGGTGATAAATGGGTTTTAGGGAATGTGTTTATAATTGAAGCTTGATAATGATTCATGTATGATATGCTATTTATTTATGATTATTGTGTAAAATCCATGATAAAGTTGATTACTTGAACTTTGATTTTGATTGATTATGTGATAAATGGATTTTATGAGTTAATACATGAAAATCATTACTTTTGGATGAAATGATGTTTGATGATGTTATAAGTTGTACTTCTATGCTTAGTATGATTATACATGATTAAAGTTGCTTCCTTTATGTGCTTCTATGCATTGGATAATGATTTAAGAACATTTGAGTTAATTGGTTTCAACTTGTATTTAAGAAAATCAAGGAGTTGTGTAAGAAAAACTATCTTTTAGAAAACCTGAAGAAAGATCGTCATTTTTGACCCCTTTAGACTTCGAATTGGAATTTTTGTTAAACACGAAAGTTGTAGGTCTCGTTCCTAGCTTTCCAACGCATGTTCATTCATCGCGTTTGGATCAACGTAGCCCGAGTTATGACCTTTTTTGTGAGACAGACTTCTGCAGGAAGAATCTGCCAATTTCGCCTGCGCGAAAATTAGTTCGCCTGCGCGAAATTAGCTCTTCGCCTGCGCGAAAATTAGCTCGCTTGCGCGAAAACTGCCAGTCAACAGGGTTGACTTTGACTTTGGTTGACTTTTTGACTTTTTGTTGACTTATGCACCCGGAACCTATTTTTAATGATTTTTCGCGTAGAATCCATTTTTGATGTTAGTTTTTAAAGATCATGCTTGGATTATTCTGTTTTGGTGTAGAATTGTTATACTTTGTTAATTGAATTAATAACTTACTATATGTACTTGAATTGAGTATAGCATGATGAATTGAGTTGTGATATCATACATGTTGATTAACTATGATTAATTATGTTAATGATGATGATAGATAATTAGTAATGATGTGTGATGATTAATGATGTATGAGGATTAGTTAATAATGTATGTTGATTAGCTAATGATGTGTGATGATTAGAAGTTAATTAATGATGATGAATTATGATGTTCATGTTTTATGATGATGAGTGTGTTGTTGTATCTTGCTTGAATGTATACCTTAATGATGATATGATGATGTGAATTTGATGCGAATTGAGAAGGAATAATAGGGATGAGTGGCCTATTATTCATGAGTAGATGTGTAGTGTTATCATCATTATGTGGTATGTGTACATTCATGCATTCATGAGTCAACTTGATGCGAGTCCCCCATGACTTAAAACTGACTTGAGCGATGTCCCCCATGACTTAAAACTGACTTGAGCGATGGATATATGTTTATCCAGAACATTGAGACTCCAAGGGCCGCGGTTACTTGGGGGGTGTTCATTGTTTTGATGCGGGTACCACATGCATTTAGTTATGTCTAGGGTGACATGACATGAGATTTGTGACATTAGTTGCATTAGGGATATGTGATTAAATGTGATACTTGGTACTTGACATTGATTGGTGATCCTTAACTTGAATGATTAAGTGTATTATGAGATGTGTAATGTTGATTGATAATTGATGATGATGTGTATACTTGTCAATTGATTGAGGATGTGATATTATTATGATGCATTTATATTTTTTGATTACAAATATGAATGACATGATATTGATATTTGTTTATGAAATAAGTTGTTAGACATGACCATGTTATGTCCTAAGTATTAAGTGTGTTCTTATACTTAGTTTCTTTTTATGGTTATATTATCTAACCCTCTGTTTTGTGTATGTGCTGGATTTGGGTTCCAGATCTTCAGGTTATGTTTGTGATCGAGTTGTCAGTGAAGCTCCGCTCTGATGTGACACGGGGATGGGATTATTTCTATAATGTATTATTTAGAGTCTTGCTTCTTATTTCCAATGCATTTTCTTATAAACTTATTTTATACAATAATTGTTTTACTAATTAAGTTATTGGTAAGCTATTATGTGTACGATGTAATACTCGAACCAATACCTTTATGAATCAAATATTATTTCCGTTGCGTATTTTGGAGAATATTTATTTAAAGTAGTATTTTATTAAATACGGGTTTGGGTGTTACAAACAAATCCAAACTAAACCAAACATAAGAATCGGCCAATAGATAGATGCAATCAAATAGAAGAAACCAATAGGGGGAGTGCAACCAATTAGAAGAAGTCAATAGGGAGAAGTGCAATGCAATCAGAAGAATCAATAGGAAGAAGTGCAATCAATCAGAAGAAGTGTAATATGGAGAAGTGCAATGCAATCAGAAGAATCAATAGGGAGAAGTGCAATCAATCAGAAGAAGTGCAATAGGGAGAAGTGCAAGGCAATCAGAAGAATTCAATAGGGAGAAGTGCAATCAATCAGAAAAAGTGCAATAGGGAGAAGTGCAATGCAATCAGAAGAATTCAATAGGGAGAAGTGCAATGAACCAAAAGAAGTGCAATGCAATCAAAAGAATCAATAGAAAGAAGTATGATGCAATCAATCAGAACAATTCATAGAGAGACAACCAAATAAAATAACCCATAAAACAATACCAAATCGGTGCACAAAGGTTTAACATCAATTTGCTGTCAATTTCCCAAAAGCATGATGTAATTTTCCGTCAATATTTTTTTCTTGTCAAATGCCAATTAGTTTCCATAGTTACCTTTAGGAATTGAGATGCAACACAAAAATCTATTTCTTCTATATTACCTCAGCCAATGAGATATACATACCGTAGCTTCAATTTGCAAACAAACCACAAACCACTTCAACTTCCAATTTCAACAAGTTCCAATTCCAACCCTACTTCCTTTTTTTTTATATATATACAACCAACACAAAAAAGTATATCCCCAAATTTTGGGAATTCGACAGCGGAAGCAACAACGATTCATGGCGGATCATACCATGCTCTCGATACCATGTTAAAATCAGAGATGTAAAATAGAGAAATACACAATGGAGGCTAGGGTTTTATTAGAATAGCATTACTTAACAAAATAAGGATTACAAGAGAATTTATAATAATATCTAATGGACTATTAGACTACTAACCTATAAAGCCCAATACTAAAAGTCTTAATATATCTAACAAAATTATCAAAACGACAAATAATTTGAAACAAATATTTTTTTTTAAATGACAAACAAAAAAAATCGGAGGGAATTTTTTTTGTTGATAATTTAGAATTCGGCTTGTTCTTTCATTAACTTCTCTAGCCCAAATATTATTGTTGTAAAACCAAATTAAAAAAAAAAAAGAAAAAGTAAATGGTGTTTTGTTGACTCTTTCGGCGAATGATAAATAATTATTATAATTATTATATGACAATAAATACATATTTGTAAATCAAGGGCTGCCAAGGAATTTTAAATTCCAACTTGTTTCAAAATGTTGCGAAGGATTTGCTTGAAGAAGCCTGATGTTCTTGGAAACGATGACACGAGAGCATGGTTCACAGAGCTTGAGAGGCACCATATGGGGCATGTAACAGCCGTATTTTAAGAAATACGATTTTTGTGTGATAATATATTTATCTATTTATTTAATTGAATACATGTGATTTTGTGATTTTATGAAGTATTATGTTCTGATTAAGTGAAGGGTAGTTTAGTAATCTATTAGGATTATTAAACTAATTGAGAGCCTTAATTAGGATTAAGAGAGTTAATTATTATTATTATTATGTAGTTTTCATTTATTAATAGAATGAGATGAGTAATAAAGAATAGAGTTATAATAGATTGAGAATTGAGCTTTGGTATTGGGCCTAAGTTAAGTTAGTAAGGGTGTTTTGGTAATTGATGAGTGATAACCTAGTTATAAAATGGAAAAATTAGAGAGAGAATCATTTGTCACAAATTTTGGTGGAGGAAGAAAGAGAAATGAGAGAGGGCTTTGAAATAGAGAAAGAATGAGAGTAGAGAAACAAATCTCGTATTACTTACAACAGCCTCACTAAAACTTGATTTCCCGATTCGTTAACCGTCGGATCTTGATGCGATTTTGAGGGTAGGTTCACAACACCCAAACGCAACTTTCTACCAAGGGAATCTTCGAAATAAGGTCTGAGGTGGGAGATATCGTGTTCTGAATATAGCACCTTATTTAGGAAGAAAATAGTGATTAAAGGAAGAACAAAGAGGAGCTTAAGCTTGAGGATTGGAAGCTAAGGAGATTGGTGGAGTAGAGTAACCAACTAATCTAAGGTATGAGGTTAGATAATATAATTAGAGTGAGCATAAAGAGGGGAGAATGTCTATTTCTCCATTCCCAAACTCTCTACACTCTTTTCTTTTGGGGTGGGTATTTTCATTGAATAAAAATGATACATTTGTATGATTTAATGATTATTTTTTTTGAACGGCTAAATTTTATTAAAAGACAACTCCTCCACAAGAAGTGAAAGGAATTGTCGTGGAAACATACAAACAAAAGGTAACGTGATATAACACAATTACCAACACCAAATCAAACACCCCAAACCACCCATACACCAATACACCAATATTGATTCGCTAAACCCCCATAGAAAACCCCTACCCGACCCTAGGAGACACCACTTGGCTCTAACTTCCGAACTCGAATTAAAATTACTCAGCCCATCAGATCCATAGAGTAGCCCCAGAAGTCAGAGGTTGAGGGACTCCGGTAGTCAGAGAATCGACAGTCAACACCTGATGCAGAAGAATTCGACCAGATACCAGAGACCTGCAAGTCTCAAC
The DNA here is from genome assembly GCA_030408175.1 of Trifolium repens. Lineage (NCBI taxonomy): Eukaryota > Viridiplantae > Streptophyta > Magnoliopsida > Fabales > Fabaceae > Trifolium > Trifolium repens. Next base: position 24,475,492 of record CP125850.1, read on the forward strand.
AGACTTGAACACCCCTCAGCGACTCCAAGAGTCCTGCAAATCTCACCAGATTTGAAAAAATGGTCAGAGACTCTTGTATCAGATAGAATCCACTCACACTCGGCATTAACCATCCAACACCACTCCCGCACCAATACGTCCTGGAGGTACGATAAAGCAACATCATCCGTCAACACGGAGAGCCTACGTACCTAACCTTTTCAGGCGTGACAGGACAACAAACCAAGGCCAAAACTCCCTCTGTCCAACACCACAGCCTCAACCAAACCACCACCTCAGCCCAGCACCGCCAACACCAAATCCAAAAACATCAGCAAAACAACACCTCGCCGCAACCACGCCAAAATAAACCAACAGCCAACACCAACCCCACCAAACAGCAACATAAAAAATAAAAAAAATAAAAAAAAAAAATCGTAAAAGCAATATGAAGTTTATTGCAATATGAAATTATGAATATTGAGATTTTGAAATGGGAATTTGTAGATATTTGTGAAGGACTTTATGTTGTTATGAAGTTTTGAATAAATGCATGAATAATCTCATGATTTTTCCTTTTAGTTGTTGATTCATGTCTATAGTTGTACTTTTATGTTACAAATGATGTTAGATACTTAAAGTTACAACCTTTATACATTTATATGTGAAAAGATGACAACTTATAATTGACTTAGATGTTAAGTGTTATTGTACATGCTAATTAACTATGATTTATGAGTATGTTGAGATGAGATTATGTTAATGATGATGATAGATAATTGGTAATGATGTATGATGATTTATGAGGTGTGAGACTTAGTTAATGATTCATGTTGATTAACTAACACTACAAGAAATTTGACTTGTACCTACGGACAAAATCCGTCACTAAAGGTCAAAAAGCGTCAGTATAGATCCCGCCTGACTTTTACCGACGGCCATCGTTTCCGTAAATTATGTACGCCGATTAGCAACGGCTTTTCGCCCGTCTGTCATTGTGTATTGGCCGTTGGTGAAGGTTTCTGACATTTAGCTACGGTTTTGTCCGTAGGTATAGCTCAGAACGTAGTTTAGATGAAAATACTTCTGCCCACAGTTTTTGTTGTCACTACAAGTAACCATTATATTTATAATTTCATTTTTAAACTATTATACATTCAAATGAATAAATTATTTAAATTATTACTATTAAAATATTTAATTGTTTAAAAAAAAGAACAAATTTAAAACTTTTAATAACACAAAAAATGAACAACAAAACAACATATGGGAAGGGGAAAAGCAATGAAAACATGATTTTAGATAAGTGGTCTGTTAAAAAACACTACTTGGATAAAAAACCAGTAAATGTACTAAAATGAAGTTTTGTGGCCAAAACTTGTATAAATTCATAATAAAAGTTGACTTTATTTTATCTTTAGCTAAGAAATAGCTTTTACATGAACACTAGAATGACACATACTTAATCAAGTTATTAACCCAAACAGAGCATAAGAATTAACATACCTTTCCCATCATGAAACAAATCAACCTAGAGAGTGAAAGTGGTGGCTTGTTAACTTTGCTCATGAAAAGACGCTTGACGATAACTTTATTGAAACCACTATCAGTCCTCCAAAAGTCCAAATGAAAAAATGGTAAAGCTGAAAATACAAATCAAACAACCGAATCACTTCAAATACAAATCCATTATTCAAGGACAAACATAGATAAATAAGAAATAGCATAAGATTATGTGTGATGGAGTTCAATGAAATCGTACTAGCAAACAACTTTGTCCAGGCCAAAGCAAGCTTCTCCGGTAAAGAGAAAGTGATATCCCATGTTTCCATGTGCTACAAAGAACCCACATAAGAACAACAACCTAATCAACAAGATTTTGAAACTTCAAACACAAAACAACATAATAAAGTGTCTTCCAATAAACCTTCATCGAAAACTACCTGTACAACATCAACCATTTCCTCCCACGAATAAGAGACAGAAGTGAATCATAAACCGCATTCCTCAAACTATTCGAAATCAACATCGAAGCAGAATCATAAACCTTCATCGAAAACTACCTGTACAACAACAACTTCTTCATCTATAAGCAGAATCAGTCCACTTATAATAGTACTAGCAATTATCTTCTTTCTCTATGGACTTATCCAATTAGTCCTATGGTTTCTGATGAAAAGACCATCTTCTTCATCTCATTATAATTCCAACAGATTCCAAGAATCAACCCGAACCCGCGCTTTTCAGAGACAACTACAACACATATTCCATTTACATGATTCAGGTCTAGATCAAGCTGTCATAAACACACTTCCTATTTTCAGCTACAAAGATTTATTGGGTTTGAAGGAACCTTTTGATTGTGCTGTATGTCTCTGTGAGTTTTCTGAGCAAGAGAAGCTGAGATTGGTTCCAATATGTAGCCATGCATTTCACATGAATTGTCTTGACACATGGCTTCTCTCAAATTCTACATGTCCTCTTTGTGGAGCAAATATCTCTAACTCTAGTTTCCCTTTGGAGAATATGAATGTTGATGATACTTTGGTTAGTCAAAGAGAAATAATTGTTGAGGAAGAAAAAGTTGGGAAAAGAGTGTTTTCTGTGAGACTTGGAAAGTTCAGAAGTAATGGATTGGATTTGGAGAATGGTAGTAGTTGTAGTTTGGATGAGAGGAGATGTTATTCAATGAGTTCATATCAGTATGTTTTTTGTGATTCAAATTTGCAAGTGGTTTTGTCTCAATCTTGTTGTGATGATGAAAATGGGAATGTAGAGGGAAAAAGGATAGGGAATACAACCAAAGGTGAGAGTTTCTCTGTTTCTAAGATATGGCTTTGGTCTAAGAAGAACAAATTTACTAGTTCTAATGCTGATTTTCCATGATTTTCTTGTTGTAAGAAACTAAGGTAAATGTGTATGATGAGGAAGCTTCATTTTCTTTTTAGAATTGCATGACTTTGTTAATGCTTCTGTTTTTAATGTCATACCTTAAACATAACTATTCAAATTTGTGTTTGGTTCTTTTACTTTGTCTATCAACTTAACATGTTAGTGGTTACCGGTCATCTTTATAAAAGACAAATCATTTTTTAGATTAGGAAAATGTTAACTTGTACCCCAAGGGCACATGCTAAGGATGCAAAAATAGAAATATTCTCTCGAAGTTTATGCTTTTAACTTTCAAAACATTAAATATTTTACATCATTAAATGTTAACTTTCTACTTTTAGGTTGCTTATCATGTGCCCTTAGGGCTAAGGGCACATGTTAACATGACCCTTTAGATTAATTCAATAATTGATGTATCTGGTTTATATTATCATTTTTATACATTAATTGTTGAATGAATCTAAAAAGTCAACTGTCTTTTATAAAAAGAACTAGAGGGAGTCTATGGACATCAAGAAGATGGTATTGTTACAAATCATTGTTATTAATTTGAGATGAAAGAAAGGGGTATTTGTTTGCTTTTAGGGCTTGTTTGATTCAACCGAGGGGAAGAGGAGGGGAGGTGAGGGGAGTGATTTTAAAGGAGGGGAGGCAAGGTAAAATATAATTTATTATGTTGATAAAATTACTCTCACATTTTTATTAAAATTATAAATTATCCTTGTTTGAATATTAAAATTTTAGGTTATATTTTTTTTACAACAAAAAAAAATTAGATTTTCTACTCATTAGATTTTTTTTGGTTATATATATCCATTAGATTTTTTTTTTACGTAATATATTCATTATAATTTAATCCTTATTTTGAGTTTATATGATTAAGGGTAAAAAAGTAAATTACTTCTCTCTTTCCCTCCCCTTCACTCGCTAAAAAGTTGAACCAAACATAAAATTTTAAAATATTACCTCCCCTCCACTCCAAAACTCTCGAACCAAACAGACCCTTAAGCAAGTGGAAAAGTAATTAAAAGTAAGTGGACAAGTTTTGAATTTTCATTTTACTTAATTACAATTTTAGTCGTTTGATTTTCTCTATTTTATAGAATTGGTGCCAAGGTTTTAAAATTTGGTAGTTTTAGTCCCCCATCAAATATTTTATTTAAATATTGGTGATACGATATGTTTTAAATTAAGTTTATAAATTAATTTTTTCACAGTTTTATTGATGTTGGCATTTTCCCATCATCAAATCAAATATCAAGTCATTTAGAACAATCACATCACCAATCTTTAGACAAAATATTGAATGGAAGAACTAAAATTGTCAAATTTAAAATAAATTTGACCAATTCTATAAAATGTTGAAATTATGAGGACCAAAAGTGTAATTAAATATTTCCATTTTATATATCATTATCAATTACACTTGAAGAATTACTTAAAAACATAAAATGCAGTAGCAATCAAACTTTTATTTTACAGAAACAATAGCAAATAGTAATCAAGCTTGTGAATGATGCATGTAAGAGAAAACTTAATGATAAGTAGAGATAAAATAAATGCAAGCACTTGCTGAATTTCCTATGTGTAGCGGGCTGGAAAATCACTTCCATTTTTATTTCAATGAAGTCGCCATCGACGTTTATTTATTCCGTGGGGGGAAAGGAAAATATCGCGAAAACCTTTGGTTTTGGTTCGGGAGTTGGTTATGCGAGGGGAAGGTGTTAGCACCCCTCACATCCATTGTACTCGATGGGAACCGTTTAGGTGGTTTGGGGTTTGTTTGCGTAGGTTTGAATTAAATCGCCTTATCTCTTACTTAATCTCTACTTCGTTTCCACTTTAACAAAAAAAAAGGTTTTTATTAGTCGAGTTTGACGGTTGTAGGAGCCCGCTCCTACGTATTCCCCGGTGCAATGGGAAACTCAAAACTCACGTAGTTCTGGTAAAAAATGTTTGTGTGGTTGTTAGTTTTATGCGAATAACGTCTATTTCGTATTCTGCTGATACCACGACGCTTGTGTGCTCAACTTGGAGGCGTAAGCTGTGTTTGTATCAGAGAAATAGATAAGACGTGTATTCGTTATAAAAAGAGAGTATGATTAACGGATGTGGCTTAACTCGCATTCCGCTGATACAACGACGCTTGTATGCTCCGCTTGGAGGCTTAAGCTGTGTATGTGTCAGAGGAATGGATAAAGCGTATATCCATTGTTTTCTGAAAAGAAGTTTAAGTGTGTTGGGGTTAGTTTTAACGCTTGATTAGGATGAGGATGGTCCCAAGATCGCGAGTCATACGTCAGGGATAAGAACCATCCGGAGTGTGAAAAGTCATACGTCAGATCAACTCCTTTTCATCCTTGTTTGTTATGAAAACCTTGATTTAATTTGATTAAGAAAGTGTTTCAAAAGGAAAAAGCGGATGTTGGTTTATTTTAACGTTTAGGATGAGAATGGTCCCAAGATCGCGAGTCATACGTCAGGGATAAGGACCATTCGGAGTGTGAAAAGTCATACGTCAGATCAACTCCTGTTCATCCTTGTTTATTATGAAAAACTTAAATTAATCAATAGTGAGGATAATCCCAAGATCACAAGTCATACGTCAGGGATAGGGATTATCCGGGTGTGAAAAGTCATACGTCAGATCAACCCTTTTTCACTATGTTTATTATGAAAACATAACTTAAATTCAAACCAGACAGTCCAAGAATAGAAGAGAGATGAGAAGTATAGAAGTTCAAGATGATAGTAATCAATTAATGACAAAATGCATGAAACATTAAATAATGAATGCAAATACATGAACAAGAATGAGATATGATGCATAATTAAATAAAAATGCATAAACTAAAGTAGCGTACGATGAATTAAATAACATAAACATGCTAAATTAAATCAAAGTAAATGAGATGAGTTAGAATGAATTGAAATAAAGCTAAAGAGCTGAAGACAAGTATAAGAAATAAGAATAAGCAATTAATCATAATTAAGTACTTAAGCAAACAAGCTAAAAAGCTAAAAAAGTGATTAAATAACAAGCTAAGGAAGCATGAACATAATCTGAAATCAAACATGATGTAAGCAAAGCAAAATGGTCCAATAAGCTAAAAAGCTCAAGCACCAAATAAGTGCTTATGAAAATAAGCTAAAAAGTGATTAATTAAGCTAAAAAGCTAAAGAATAAGCTAAAAAGCAAAAATAAATGCTCAAGTGAGACAAACAGAGATCACACATGATTTAAGCATAACCAAATGGTACAATAAGCTAAAAAGCTTAAGCACCAAATAAGTGCTTATGAAAATAAGCTAAAAAGTGATTAAATAAGCTAAAAAGCAATTACGTTGGAAAATGACTTATGAAAATAAGCCAACAAATTTAGATTAAAGAATCTGGAAAAATTAAATAATCTAATGCAAAAAATTGATCCAAATAAGCTAAAGAGCTTTTGGTTCAAATAAGCACTTATTGAAATAAGCTAAAAAGCACTTAATCAAAAATAATCACTTAAACAAGTTAGGAAAATTCACAAATGAAATTAGCATGATATAAGCATAAACAGTGACTTAACAAGCTTAAATAAGCTAATAAGTCACATGAGTGCTTTTGCAAATAAGCTAAAAACCACTTAAAATCATAATCAGGAGGGGGGTGTAAATAAAGAAGAGAAGTAAAAACAGGTGGGGTGTGGAAAGCAGGTCTGCAGAAAAAATAATAAAATAAAGAAAGTCAAACAGAAAGCAATCATGTGCTTCACAGAAACGTACGAACACGGTGGAAAGCGCGCTGAGGAGCGTCAGATCTGGTCATTAATCCATCCAACGCTCCTCACTTAAGCTGTTGATCCAACGGACGCGATATAACATCTTGATCTGACGGCCGTTGATGAAACATGGAACGCGAAGGACCACGATGCACCATCTTCTTCCCCGTCGAGCAGCACGACGCCGGCGGCGGGAGAGCTTCACCGGAGCTTCAAAACTCCGCCAAAAACGGCAAGTGAGTATATGGTTTTGCTCGGAATTTTACGTAGATCATGAATCTACTCTTGGTTTCTTCAATAAGTGTCTCAGTTGTGAAAAATAACGAGACAAAGTTCAAACTCAAAATTGGGAAAAACGCGATTTGAGTGGAATTAAGTTCGATTAATGATTGGAAAAGGATCTATGTGTTATTTGATGATGAATGGTGTTGAAAAATGGGTGAAACAAAGGCTGTAAGTTCACGTTCCATTAACACCCTTTTTTTTAGTTTTTGAGGTTTTGATTCTCTCGAATTGTGGGTTAGAGCTTGCGATTTATGATTGTTTCTTGCTACTGGAGGTTGTTAGAAGCTTATTTGATGAAGAAATTGAAGTTTGAAGGTGTTTTAGAGGATTTTGGATTTTGAGAAAAAATGGAAAAATGGAGCTTTTGGGTCAGATGCTAGCTGCGCCGTTTCTGAGGTTCTTGGCTCTCTAGGGCACTGAAATTAAGGCTTCTATTTATAGAGAAGAATTAGGTTGAATGGCATTGTGGTTTGTGAGAGTTAGTGAGGGTATTTTAGTGATTGAAACCTTGATTTTGTACTATGTTTCTTGGTCCTTTTATGCCAAACAAAAAAATGGTGATGAGGTGTAATTGGAGAGGAATATTCTTGCCATATGATGAGGTGTAAGTGAGATGGGAAATTTTTGGTACCCTTCTTTGATTTTTTTTTTAATCATTTTTTGAATAAAAACAAAATAAAAATAATACATGATAAAAATAAAATGCAAGAATAAAAATATGCATGATGAGATATGATTATGTGAAATATTTATGGATTAAAAATGGAATGAAAAAAGAATTGAAATTTGATTTTTTAAAGGTTTCTTATAATGCAAGTAACTAGTTAAAAATAAATGATAAATAAGAAATAAAAATAATGCAAGGGCAAAATGGTAAAAATTCAACATTTATGACCATGCCATGCAAAATTATGCAAGAAAAATAATTCCATGTATTTTTTATGTCAACATTGATTTTTTAAATCAAAAAGGGATTTTGTTGACTTTTTAGTCAAAGTGTTGACTTTTGGTCAAACTGTTGACTTTTTGATCAAAATATTGACTTTATTGAATTATGCAAAAGTGAGAAATATTAGGGGTCAAAAATTGGAATAAAATGCATGAAGGGCAAAAGTGGAAATAAAATAAACAAATAAAATATGAATGGGGGCAAAATGGTCATAAAAATGTATGGGGCAAAATTAGGGTATGACAGCTGCCCCTATTTAATTAGCTTAAACCATAAGAATGCGAATAGCCCTGGTATTCGTATTCTTTTGGTGGAAGATAATTAAATACCGAATGCCCTAATTTTGCCGAGAAGTGGATGATGATGAGATAAGTGGATTGAGTATACCTGGCTAGCTTTCCTCATAAGGAAACTCAAATATACCTGTTTGTCATTCCTATTAGGGGAACCGGACAAAGCTGATGTCGTTCCTGTTTCTGGAACCGGACAAAGTTGTTGATTTGCTTGTCATTCCTATTAGGGGAACCGGACGAAGCTGGTGTCATTCCTGTTTCTTGAACCGGACAAACTGCTGAAAATTTCTTGTCATTCCTATTAGGGGAACCGGACAAAGTTGTTGTCATTCCTGTTTCTGTAACCGGACAAACTGCTGAAAATTTCTTGTCATTCCTATTAGGGGAACCGGACAAGGTTGTTGTCATTCCTGTTTCTGGAACCGGACAAACTGCTGAAAATTTCTTGTCATTCCTATTAGGGGAACCGGACAAGGTTGTTGTCATTCCTGTTTCTGGAACCGGACAAACTGCTGAAAATTTCTTGTCATTCCTATTAGGGGAACCGGACAAGGTTGTTGTCATTCCTGTTTCTGGAACCGGACAAACTGCTGAAAATTTCTTGTCATTCCTATTAGGGGAACCGGACAAGGTTGTTGTCATTCCTGTTTCTGGAACCGGACAAACTGCTGAAAATTTCTTGTCATTCCTATTAGGGGAACCGGACAAGGTTGTTGTCATTCCTGTTTCTGGAACCGGACAAACTGCTGAAAATTTCTTGTCATTCCTATTAGGGGAACCGGACAAGGTTGTTGTCATTCCTGTTTCTGGAACCGGACAAACTGCTGAAAATTTCTTGTCATTCCTATTAGGGGAACCGGACAAGGTTGTTGTCATTCCTGTTTCTGGAACCGGACAAACTGCTGAAAATTTCTTGTCATTCCTATTAAGGGAACCGGACAAGGTTGTTGTCATTCCTGTTTCTGGAACCGGACAAACTGCTGAAAATTTCTTGTCATTCCTATTAGGGGAACCGGACAAGGTTGTTGTCATTCCTGTTTCTGGAACCGGACAAACTGCTGAAAATTTCTTGTCATTCCTATTAGGGGAACCGGACAAGGTTGTTGTCATTCCTGTTTCTGGAACCGGACAAACTGCTGAAAATTTCTTGTCATTCCTATTAGGGGAACCGGACAAGGTTGTTGTCATTCCTGTTTCTGGAACCGGACAAACTGCTGAAAATTTCTTGTCATTCCTATTAAGGGAACCGGACAAGGTTGTTGTCATTCCTGTTTCTGGAACCGGACAAACTGCTGAAAATTTCTTGTCATTCCTATTAGGGGAACCGGACAAGGTTGATGTGATTATCTTGTAGAAGACTTCCTTCCAGAAAATTTGCAATTCACTGGGGAGGAGATTGAATATGGTTCTTCAACTAATCTGCTTGGGAGACAGTTTTACCAACCAACCTGCTTTGAAAAAAAACAAGCTGCCTCTTTTGGCAACTAAATGACCAAAATCTGTTATTCCTTTAATAGGAATTTTTGATCCTGCTGCATGAATGCATGTTTATCATGATTATTTATGCATGAAATGAAATGCATGATTAATGTATATGATGACATGAAATGACTGTATGCTATTGGAAATTGGATTTCAACATGGGTGTTAATGAACACAGGGTTTTATTTTGGTTCCATTGAATATTGGATTTTGAGTGGGCACCAATAATAATTGGTCTTTGCGGGTGTGCCAATAATCATTGGACTTTGAGTTGGGCTCGCCAATAATGACTGGACTTTGAGGTTGTGCCAATAATCATTGGACTTTGAAGGAGGTTTGCCAATAATCATTGGACTTTGAAGGTGTGCCAATAATGATTGGACTTTGGGATTGTCAATGCAAGGTTAGATTCTTGATTGTGGATGTTTGATTTGGCTATTTGATTTTTGAGTTATTGGTCTTTTGGTATGGGGCATACCTGATGCTTGAATGAAATGACGTGATCAATGCATGCTAATGATTTACATGAATGAAATGACATGACTAATGCATGACGCTTATTGGCATGAATGAAATGACATGACTAATGCATGACAACGATTTGTATGAATGAAATGACATGACTAATGCATGACAATGATTGATGCCCCTATGGTGGGTGGTGAATGATTGGAGGTGGTATCATGGCTTCTCGTGGGATGATGGCTTGAAGTTAATCCCCGACACCAATTCTGAATCCAATGGTTGCAGATGTTCATCAGGCTTTGCTTGAGTAGCTTTGAAGATATAGGGAGAACCTGCCCCTGTGTGTATTGTCTTGCCCTAGTCTGTTGGGCATTTGAAGTGCTTTGCCTTGACTCTCGGCTAACTTACTGATATTTGTTCTCCCTCTCTGAGAGGTATGCCCCTAGATTGAGCCATTCTGAAACATGTTTGGTTGGGCCAACATGATCCTCATGTGGTCTGCTTCTAGTCATCAGAGTTTGCTTTTGATTGGCAGAACCCCAAGGTGATTTGCCCCTGATTAGGAGTGTCTTGATCTGATTTGTTAGGTCCATGATGCGACCTTATGACACTCTGTCCATGCCAAATGACCTTTCTACGGGATGTGCCCCATGATTAAGTGAAGTCCTGAGATAACTGCCCCTAATTAGCCCAAGGCTCTTCTTGATTGCTCGGTAACAGCTCAGAGTTTGGAACTTCTTTATTGTCAAGTGTTGACTTGCAGATAAACCTGTTTGCTTGAAATAGTAATTCTAATGCAATTATAATGCAAGTTTTGAAATTGAAATTGAGATGGTATTTATGTACATTGGATGTGTATTGTGGAAGAAAGTGTGAGAGTATGATATTGACAAAAGATTGACAAAAGATTCTTGTGAGTCAGGTTAACGCGACCTTGCTACTGTATGCTTTCAAAATAAACCTTGCTTCAATTAGGTCTTTTGAGGGTTATAACGTGGCCTGGTTCACGGTTTCTGAATAAAAGGATATAAGGCACAAAGTTTGATTTTAACCCACCCCATTCTTCGTGATGATCTTCAGCTCTAAGTTCAATTAACTCAACTCACAAGTTTAAGTCCTAAGAGGTTTTTTAGGATTGTTATGGTTCGGGAACCAAGGATGTGTTTCCCCTTTGTTGTGGCAGTCACATTGCCTTTTGTTTTAGTCACATGATTTTGTTTTGAATCTTGGTGACTTTTGCTTTTTGTATTTTCATTTTTTCAATCCCTAACTTTTGCCTAGACTATTCTTTTGCATTTTTAGTCTAGCGGGATACCCTAATTTTTGCCTAAGCCATTTTGAGGTTTTGACTTAGCGGGCTTTTCTTTCTTTTTCTCTCTTTTTTTTGTATTTTGTTTGGCGAATTGTGTCTGCCTTTGTAATGGGTGATGAGGAACACCTTATTAATTTTTCTTTTCTCTTGAAACTCGAACGCATGGTCGAATTAATTGAACACTACCCTGCCCCGGGTTAAAATTGCGGGTTTTTTCGTATAGAAAGAAACACCAACTTCTAGGCTCAAAGGGGTTGACTACGGATTAACTTCCTTATTTCTCCGGTGTTTGGGAATTTGAAACAATGCCTTACATCATCAACAAGGTTTTAATTGAAAGCATACCGTAGCAACTTGGTTATTTCGTTTTTCATCATTCTCTCTCCAATCTTTGTTCAAACAGAAAGAAATGAAATGAGAAGTATTGATATATATTTTTTGCTTTTGTGAAGAGTAAGAAAGAAAAGTGAATGGACATGAAAGAATGGATTCAAAACATGCATTATCATTTCATTAAAATTAACATTTCAAACAAACAAAGTTTAACTGAAAGTAAATACTTAGCAAAACAAAGGAAAATACAAAAGGGAAACAGCCTAAATGATAATTTTTGTATCTTGATTCAATCCTTGAACTCTTGCTTAGCATCCACAAATGGGTTTGCATGACCGGACAACAGACTATCCTTCACAATTGCTCTACCTTTTTTGAAAGTTAACAGTTTCTGATCAATGAGCTCTTGAACCTTTTGTTTGAAAGCCTTGCAGTTATCAATAGTATGTCCTTCTGCCCCAAGATGAAACTCACATTTCGCTTTGGGATCATACCAATTAGGGAATGGCGCAAACATTGGCTTTAAAGCTCTTGGGGTTATCATTCCATTGTGCACTAAATATGATAAGAGCTGACTGCATGGCATTAGGATTGGATCAATTACTTTCTTTTCCCGAGTGGCCTTTGACAGATTCAGTTGCCGTCTTGGGTTCTGTGCAAACTGTCTTGACTGGAAATGATTCAAAGGCGTCTGTATTGCCTGCTTTGGAAACCCTTGGAATTGTTGAGGTTGAACAACTGTTGGATACTGATGATTGAAGCATGGGGTGCGAGCAAACACCATTGAGTGAGAGTGAGAGCGTGGTGGGCTGACATTGTTGGGCAAGAATGATTCCATCATCCTTAGCTTGTCCTCTATTTGCCTTGAACCTTTGGTGAATCTCCTCACTCGGGGATACAACAGATTTTCCCTTAGAGTTATTACCTTGATGGGCGTTCTTGGGGCTCTCTAGACTTTGAGGCATAGCAAGCTTGGGTTGGACCTGATGAGTTCTTGGTTGGCCAATCAGAAATTCAGTGTTGGTACCCATTGGCTCTTTGGGGACTTGAGCAATCACAGGAGTATATCCGGATGATGAACCGAATGAAGGCCATATCACTTTTGACAAAGGGGGAACCAATTGGGGGATTTGCCCTTACTGTTGCAGCGTTCTCTCTTGAAGGAAGACTGAGACTAGCTAGTATTTCCAAAACACGGTCCAACTTGTCAGTCACTTGGTCCACGTCGCCTCTCAAGGCATCAATCTGCTTCTGCATGTTTTCCATGGTTTCCTTGAAATGTTTGAAGTCCGGTATCAGTGTCGGGGATGAAGCTGTTGATGTGAATGGGCGAGAATGAGATGGTGATTTTTGTATGAATGCAAATGCATGCAAAAGTTTTTATGCTTCATCATTTTATTTTATGCAAATGTTATGCAAAAAAAGTTTTTATCATGAATCTTTTATGAATGAATGCATGAGTGCATGAGTGCATGGATGCATGGATGCACTTTCGTAGCAGATTCTGTCGCATTGAAGCAGAGGTTCAGATATTATTTCTGAGGTTGAAAGGCTCAAAGTTACCTGCAACCCATCCCTCTCACATGTTGTTCTAAGGTACACAAAGTGCCTAAAATCACTGATTGCCCCTTTGGAAACAACGTCATCACTGCAAGAGCTCATGACAAGGCGTCCAAAAGAGAATCTCATCTAGGTAAGGTCGTTGCACAACCTTGACACGGGTTCTAAACAAAGGTCCCTAGTAACAAGGTTTGGTTCTAGACCGGTTTACAAAAGGTCCCTAGGGTCACGGGTTCTCCAAGAAAACACTGGCGCTAACGAGACATACGTCAGGACGGCCAACATTTTCAAAAGAACCTACCCTAGGCGAGGTGATTATGCCAGCGCTCACGAGTCATACGTCAGGGAGGCCAGCATAAATACCCCTAGCTTAACTTAAGTTTTCCTCAAGCTCAGGTATAGAGCTTCACACAATATCCACGCCACAAGGGCAAAAAGAAAAATAAAAGAAGGAGTAGAAGAAGAGAGACAGCCAATCCAAACAGATATAATTGACAGAAAAATAAAAGATAAAGGCAAGATATTGCAAACCTGGCAAAGCAAACAAACAAACAAACCAACTAAACTGGGCTTAACTCTCTATAGTCCCCAGTGAAGTCGCCAGCTGTAGCGGGCTGGAAAATCACTTCCATTTTTATTTCAATGAAGTCGCCATCGACGTTTATTTATCCCGTGGGGGGAAAGGAAAATATCGCGAAAACCTTTGGTTTTGGTTCGGGAGTTGGTTATGCGAGGGGAAGGTGTTAGCACCCCTCACATCCATTGTACTCGATGGGAACCGTTTAGGTGGTTTGGGGTTTGTTTGCGTAGGTTTGAATTAAATCGCCTTATCTCTTACTTAATCTCTACTTCGTTTCCACTTTAACAAAAAAAAAGGTTTTTATTAGTCGAGTTTGACGGTTGTAGGAGCCCGCTCCTACGTATTCCCCGGTGCAATGGGAAACTCAAAACTCACGTAGTTCTGGTAAAAAATGTTTGTGTGGTTGTTAGTTTTATGCGAATAACGTCTATTTCGTATTCTGCTGATACCACGACGCTTGTGTGCTCAACTTGGAGGCGTAAGCTGTGTTTGTATCAGAGAAATAGATAAGACGTGTATTCGTTATAAAAAGAGAGTATGATTAACGGATGTGGCTTAACTCGCATTCCGCTGATACAACGACGCTTGTATGCTCCGCTTGGAGGCTTAAGCTGTGTATGTGTCAGAGGAATGGATAAAGCGTATATCCATTGTTTTCTGAAAAGAAGTTTAAGTGTGTTGGGGTTAGTTTTAACGCTTGATTAGGATGAGGATGGTCCCAAGATCGCGAGTCATACGTCAGGGATAAGAACCATCCGGAGTGTGAAAAGTCATACGTCAGATCAACTCCTTTTCATCCTTGTTTGTTATGAAAACCTTGATTTAATTTGATTAAGAAAGTGTTTCAAAAGGAAAAAGCGGATGTTGGTTTATTTTAACGTTTAGGATGAGAATGGTCCCAAGATCGCGAGTCATACGTCAGGGATAAGGACCATTCGGAGTGTGAAAAGTCATACGTCAGATCAACTCCTGTTCATCCTTGTTTATTATGAAAAACTTAAATTAATTAATAGTGAGGATAATCCCAAGATCACAAGTCATACGTCAGGGATAGGGATTATCCGGGTGTGAAAAGTCATACGTCAGATCAACCCTTTTTCACTATGTTTATTATGAAAACATAACTTAAATTCAAACCAGACAGTCCAAGAATAGAAGAGAGATGAGAAGTATAGAAGTTCAAGATGATAGTAATCAATTAATGACAAAATGCATGAAACATTAAATAATGAATGCAAATACATGAACAAGAATGAGATATGATGCATAATTAAATAAAAATGCATAAACTAAAGTAGCGTACGATGAATTAAATAACATAAACATGCTAAATTAAATCAAAGTAAATGAGATGAGTTAGAATGAATTGAAATAAAGCTAAAGAGCTGAAGACAAGTATAAGAAATAAGAATAAGCAATTAATCATAATTAAGTACTTAAGCAAACAAGCTAAAAAGCTAAAAAAGTGATTAAATAACAAGCTAAGGAAGCATGAACATAATCTGAAATCAAACATGATGTAAGCAAAGCAAAATGGTCCAATAAGCTAAAAAGCTCAAGCACCAAATAAGTGCTTATGAAAATAAGCTAAAAAGTGATTAATTAAGCTAAAAAGCTAAAGAATAAGCTAAAAAGCAAAAAATAAATGCTCAAGTGAGACAAACAGAGATCACACATGATTTAAGCATAACCAAATGGTACAATAAGCTAAAAAGCTTAAGCACCAAATAAGTGCTTATGAAAATAAGCTAAAAAGTGATTAAATAAGCTAAAAAGCAATTACGTTGGAAAATGACTTATGAAAATAAGCCAACAAATTTAGATTAAAGAATCTGGAAAAATTAAATAATCTAATGCAAAAAATTGATCCAAATAAGCTAAAGAGCTTTTGGTTCAAATAAGCACTTATTGAAATAAGCTAAAAAGCACTTAATCAAAAATAATCACTTAAACAAGTTAGGAAAATTCACAAATGAAATTAGCATGATATAAGCATAAACAGTGACTTAACAAGCTTAAATAAGCTAATAAGTCACATGAGTGCTTTTGCAAATAAGCTAAAAACCACTTAAAATCATAATCAGGAGGGGGTGTAAATAAAGAAGAGAAGTAAAAACAGGTGGGGTGTGGAAAGCAGGTCTGCAGAAAAAATAATAAAATAAAGAAAGTCAAACAGAAAGCAATCATGTGCTTCACAGAAACGTACGAACACGGTGGAAAGCGCGCTGAGGAGCGTCAGATCTGGTCATTAATCCATCCAACGCTCCTCACTTAAGCTGTTGATCCAACGGACGCGATATAACATCTTGATCTGACGGCCGTTGATGAAACTTGGAACGCGAAGGACCACGATGCACCATCTTCTTCCCCGTCGAGCAGCACGACGCCGGCGGCGGGAGAGCTTCACCGGAGCTTCAAAACTCCGCCAAAAACGGCAAGTGAGTATATGGTTTTGCTCGGAATTTTACGTAGATCATGAATCTACTCTTGGTTTCTTCAATAAGTGTCTCAGTTGTGAAAAATAACGAGACAAAGTTCAAACTCAAAATTGGGAAAAACGCGATTTGAGTGGAATTAAGTTCGATTAATGATTGGAAAAGGATCTATGTGTTATTTGATGATGAATGGTGTTGAAAAATGGGTGAAACAAAGGCTGTAAGTTCACGTTCCATTAACACCCTTTTTTTGAGTTTTTGAGGTTTTGATTCTCTCGAATTGTGGGTTAGAGCTTGCGATTTATGATTGTTTCTTGCTACTGGAGGTTGTTAGAAGCTTATTTGATGAAGAAATTGAAGTTTGAAGGTGTTTTAGAGGATTTTGGATTTTGAGAAAAAATGGAAAAATGGAGCTTTTGGGTCAGATGCTAGCTGCGCCGTTTCTGAGGTTCTTGGCTCTCTAGGGCACTGAAATTAAGGCTTCTATTTATAGAGAAGAATTAGGTTGAATGGCATTGTGGTTTGTGAGAGTTAGTGAGGGTATTTTAGTGATTGAAACCTTGATTTTGTACTATGTTTCTTGGTCCTTTTATGCCAAACAAAAAAATGGTGATGAGGTGTAATTGGAGAGGAATATTCTTGCCATATGATGAGGTGTAAGTGAGATGGGAAATTTTTGGTACCCTTCTTTGATTTTTTTTTTAATCATTTTTTGAATAAAAACAAAATAAAAATAATACATGATAAAAATAAAATGCAAGAATAAAAATATGCATGATGAGATATGATTATGTGAAATATTTATGGATTAAAAATGGAATGAAAAAAGAATTGAAATTTGATTTTTTAAAGGTTTCTTATAATGCAAGTAACTAGTTAAAAATAAATGATAAATAAGAAATAAAAATAATGCAAGGGCAAAATGGTAAAAATTCAACATTTATGACCATGCCATGCAAAATTATGCAAGAAAAATAATTCCATGTATTTTTTATGTCAACATTGATTTTTTAAATCAAAAAGGGATTTTGTTGACTTTTTAGTCAAAGTGTTGACTTTTGGTCAAACTGTTGACTTTTTGATCAAAATATTGACTTTATTGAATTATGCAAAAGTGAGAAATATTAGGGGTCAAAAATTGGAATAAAATGCATGAAGGGCAAAAGTGGAAATAAAATAAACAAATAAAATATGAATGGGGGCAAAATGGTCATAAAAATGTATGGGGCAAAATTAGGGTATGACACTATGAACTTATAACATTGCGTTTTTTAAATGTAGAATTTCTAGCTACTAGATTATCTGAGAAAAAAAAATATTGTGTTTTTATTTTTATAGCTTGTCACTTAACTTAAGACATATTTGTTTATGGCTTTAAGAACATTTCACCATGTAACTCGAGAAAATTGATTACCATAAAAAGACATTTTCTAGATGAATACGAATTTATAAGTAAAAAAGTCATTTTATAAATTAATTTGTAAAATTGAATTATGCCCAACATTTAATTCTAAGATGATATCAATATCAGACTTTTTATTAGGTCACATGCTATCAAGTTTTCGTCATCCAAGCGCACCAAGTCCAATAATATTGAATGTTGGCAATCTTTACTTTATATGATGGTTTTTCATGCCAATTTTTTTTATTATATTATTAAATTTTATAGGAGGGTACAATTCATATTTCATACACAACAATTGCTTTTTCTTTTTTTAAAAAAATTAAGAATTTTTTCTAAGAAATAAATGTTCCAAATATTTTTTTCGTAAAAGAAGTTCCTAAATTTTTTTTCCTTCAAAAAGGGGATTTAGTAATGCAACTATGTTGTATAAAGATTAAAAAAAAAGCTTTGGAAAAAAACTAGGTTCATTCTCCTCTTTTCTTATTCTCTTCTAACTCTAACGTTACCACCACTTTTTTTCTTCTTCTTATTTGTTTATCGAAAAAGAGTGATTTAAGGTCAATTTTGTCCTAGAATCACCCGTCTAAATTGTTTTTTCTTTCTCATTATATTAAATAAGTGTGATTTTCACATATTTGTTTGTTTTGATTTCCCGTCTTCGTACGGTGCATTTTGTTGTCCCGTCTTTGTGTGGTGTTTTTTTTGTTTTCCTGTCATTTGTGCGTTGTTCATTTGTTTCAGGTTGAAGAATTAGTTTCGATTTAGTGCAGATCCGTTCAAAGTTGACTTTGGTGTCATTAACACTACAAATTTTGAGACATAGATATTCCGGACACTTTAATATAGTCATATTTGTAGGCTTATGCAATTTTCCCTTTAATGCTATTAACATGAATGTTGTGAGTTTATTCACAGATTTATCCTTATTGTTTTTAGCGACTTTGAATTTGTATTGCATCGATATACTTTATCAATTTGAATGAATAAATATCGTTTATTTTTAGTAAAAATAAGTTTCGGGAAACGATTCAAACTGAAACTCACCCCTAACAACTCAGCTGCAAGTGTTGCAGCTTCATACTCGTTCAATGATGACGGAGTATAGAAGTTGCCCCTAATAGGTATATGCAATAGACAACCACATCATCAAGTGCAATTGTCATTTCACCGAACGACCTATGAAATGACGATGTTTTCGGGTGCCACCTCTCTACAAATGCCGATATAAGTTTTAAATCAGTCATTTTCAAACTTGTCCGCTTAATTGGACTTAACCCTGAAGTATTCAACCAACCTTGAACAATTTGTGGATGTTCATCATAAACCCATGCGTATAACATTACTTAAAAAAAATAATAACAAAAAATTAATTGGTTACCCTCACCAAACCATATATGACAAGCAACATGCTCATCATATTGTGTGAGAAGACTCGTATCAATCGGTCCTTCAGGCCAACACTGCTGCACCACAGGCACATGCACAGGTGCAAGCTCCTCGTCATCCACCTCCACAGCCTGATGCTACTCCTCCGCATGGCGTTGATGAAAGTCTTCACGTCTGGGTTTAATACGGTAAATTCTATCATCTCGTTCTCTGATGCGCGCCACTGTAAAAAATTAATTGATTATTTAAAAATGTGTTTCGGTATGTGTTTCCATACTTACTCTTTCTCTCCCTTACACCGGAACACTTTTCTTGTGTAGTGGGTAAAAATATATGGAATTTTTTTTTGCTGATTTAGTTTATAGGAGGACATATTAGTCAATTCAAATAGGGCATATTAGTCAATTCAAATATAAATATTGGGTTAAAAAGTTAAATGCAAGGGTAGAAGGAAATTTTTTCGCAAAGAAGACATAGGCCCGAGACTAGGCCCAATATGAAAAACACTATGAAGGACTGTTTACTCACAGTTGAAAGACAGTACACTGACTGAGCTGCAGCTACGCACACAAACCCACAACAACAATGGCGATTCCTTCATCGGAGGAAACACCCACACCCACACCAACCGTTCATGTCTCCAACATACCACAAACTGTCACCGCCAGAGATCTTCTTATTTACCTAGAATCAGCCGTTGGTCGTTCCTCCATCTTCGCCCTCGAAATCTTCAGCGAGCATAACAACTGGAAATCTCGTGGAACAGGTCGAGTTCAGTTCGAGACATTTGAAGCAAAATCAAAAGCCCTAACTCTCTCCAACAATGAGAAGCTTCTCTTCAAATCCCATTTCCTCCGTCTCTCTGATTCCAAAGATGACATTGTTCCTAGACCTTACCTTGTTCGTAATCGCCTCAACAATTGTACCCTTTATGCTGGTTTCCCCATTGGACCTGATTGCATGAGCGTTTTAGAGTCATGGGAAGGTGTTAGAAGTTGGGTTATGCCCGAAAGGAACAGACTTGAGTTCTGGGTCACTCATGGTGGTGAGTGTTATAAGCTTGAGATTCAATTTGAAAATATTATGGAGTCTGTTGGGTATTGTGATGGTGATTCTAAACCAAATGCACTTCTCTTGAAGGTAATAATCTGTCTAATTATTCATCTATATTCCATATGATTTTGCATTTAGGGCATGTTTTGATATAATATACATGCATTATGATCATATGATCTTAGTCATGAATGAAATTTGGGAAAAGATCAAGTTGAAATGAAATTTGGTCATACTTTAAGTGATTTTTGGGTTTCTATTTATAAGTTGAAGACTATTTATATTTTTCGTTTTAGGGCTTGTTTGGATTAGCTTATTTTTGAGCTTATGCATAATAACTTATGCAAATAATTAAGATTATGTTAATTTATAAGTTCTCACTAATGAAAACTGTATTTTTATAAGCTATTTTTTCATAAACTACCTTAACAAACTAAAAATAGTAGGTAAAAAATTATTTATTTACATAAGTTGGTTTACATAAGCTCAAAAATAAGCTAATCCAAACGGGGCCTTATTCTGTTATTGATTTATTGTATTTAGTGTTAAGTAAGAGCTGATTTCCCTTTATGTTTTGTTATTTTTCTCAGCTGAAATATGCGCCAAGGATATATCAACAAAAGAAGGGGCCAGATGTAGATGACAAGTTTACGGGTAATAGGTATAGATTTTGTAAGGATAATTTTAGGTTTATGTGGGTGCGTACTACTGACTTCTCAACTTTAAAGTCAATTGGGCATTCGACCTCATTTTTTTGGGAAATTGTGGAAGAATCGTTTGATTCTGATGTTTTTCGAAGTTTCCCTTTGTACAGTGAGAATTTGATGGATCTAAGTCTGGAAGAAGGGGATAAAATCTGTTCTCCGAATGAAACAGTTCCTCTTGTTAAGTGTCGTTTGGATTCCAAGTTACCTTACGAGTCTCTTTTCCAATTGAATTCTCTTGTCCACACCCACAAGATTAGTCTTGCTTCGGTGAATGATGAGTTGATTGACTTGTTGGCAAGCTTGGATGAAGAAACTAAGGTTGTGATTTTTCAAAAATTGCACAAGATGAATTCCACTTGTTATGAGCCTCTAAAATATGTGAAGACTCAATTACATGTGCTTAGTATAAAGAAAAATAAAAGTGTTCTCCCATCACAACACAAAAGGTTGGTGGATAATAACATAATGAGTTGTCATCGAGCCCTGATTACCCCATCAAAGATTTATTGCCTTGGTCCCGAGCTTGAAACCTCAAATCATGTGGTAAAGCATTTTGCGAAATATGCTTCAAACTTCATGAGGATTACGTTTGTTGAAGAGGATTGGAGCAAGCTTCCAGCCAATGCATTATCAACCAGTTTGCAAAAGGGAATCAAGGCAAAGCCTTTGAGAACTGAAATATATAAGAGGGTATTGTCTATTCTTCAAAATGGTGTTGTAATTGGATCTAAAAGATTTGAGTTTCTTGCTTTCTCTGCTAGTCAACTGCGTTCTAATTCTGTTTGGTTATTTGCTTCTAATGATGAAGTGACAGCAGCAGATATTAGAGAATGGATGGGAAGCTTCAATAACATCCGCAGTGTTTCTAAATGTGCTGCAAGAATGGGCCAGCTGTTCAGCTCTTCAAGGCAAACATTTGAAATGTCCCCTCAAGATGTGGAGTTAATTCCTGATATTGAGCTCAACACCGATGGTACAAACTACTGTTTCTCAGACGGTATTGGAAAAATTTCCCTATCTTTTGCAAGGCAACTTGCTCAAAAGCTGAAATTGGATGAAAATCGGATTCCTTCAGCATTTCAAATTCGGTATGGTGGATATAAAGGTGTCATTGCTGTTGACCGCCATTCTTTTAGAAAGCTATCATTGCGTAAAAGTATGCTGAAGTTTGAATCCAAAAACAGGATGCTTTGTGTCACTAAATGCAGTGAGTCAATGCCTTGCTTTCTCAATCGAGAGATTATATCCCTGTTGTCTACATTAGGGATAAAAGATGAGGCACTTTTGGCATTGCAAGAGGATCAAATGCAGTTGCTAGGAAAAATGTTGACTGATAGGGAGGCGGCTTTGGATGTTTTGGAAAGTTTAAGTGGAGCTGATTCAAAAAGCATTCTAGTGAAAATGCTACATAAATTTTATGAGCCAAACAGCGAGCCTTACCTATCAATGATGCTCAAGGCTCATTATGCATACCAGTTATCTGATTTGAAAAGCAGATGCCGAATATTTGTTCCCAAGGCCCGAGTTTTGATAGGCTGCTTGGATGAAACTGGTCTTTTGAATTATGGTCAAGTATTTGTCCGCATAACTAAGACAAAAAATAAGGAAAAAATTGGAGATGAAAACTTAAGGGAAGTGGATGGTGATGATAGCACATGCATTATAGTAGGTAAGGTGGTGGTGACAAAAAACCCTTGTCTTCACCCAGGTGATATCAGAGTCCTTGATGCTGTCTATAATGAAGATTTAGAAGAAAAGGGCTTAAGGGATTGCCTTGTATTTCCACAAAAAGGACCTAGGTATGTATATAATTTGATTAGGTGTGCTTTCATCAATTACAGTATGTCATTCATCATGCACTAACAAAAGAAGGGATCATGTCCTTGGGGTGAAGATTTAAAAGGGTCATTAACTAGGCCATTGGATTGCATGTCAATTAGAACATTCAGCAACCTCTAAGTGATATGATTGACTTTGCAAAACAATCTTAACGTTTTGTCAGTTTTGTGCCAATATAATATAGTTTATTCACTTTGATTGCATCCCTTAAGTTTTGCTGTCCCCGTCTGCATAACCAGTTCCTTAGATTCATTGTTTGGTTGACAAGTTGATAGTGATATGGTATTTTTCATTGTTCTTTTACCTTGTTACATAATAAACCATTCATAAGCTATTAGGCTTCCCCCATCAAATTAAACTTTTAGGAGTGTTGGTACCTATCATGGTATCAACATCTTTATGACCAATTGATCAGAAATTTTATCCTTACCAACCCCTTTTTTCTATATAAATTTGAATTCTAGCATAAAGTAGAGTAGGAAAACACAGCGGGCTATTGCATGAGGGGGTGTGTTAGTTAAAAAGACCATTCACAAGCTTTCAAGCAACCATTTCTGTTGCTATTAAAATATTTCTCTTCTATTGATGTTTATTGGTTTCTAATATGTTACTTTTAGAATGTTTCTCTTGTATTGATGTTTATTGCTTTCTAATACTTGCTGCGCCTACAGGCCTCATCCAAATGAGTGCTCTGGAGGTGATCTTGATGGGGATTTATTTTTCATAAGCTGGGACAAAGATCTAATCCCATCTCAAACTGTTGATCCAATGGACTACACGGGAAGAAGGCCTCGTATAATGGACCATAACGTGACACTGGAGGTAATTTTTCAACCAAGTTGCATACTTTGTAGTTATTTCCTAATAGCACTGGCACGTGTCAATGTCCGACACTCATACAACACCGACACATGTAGTTGCATTTTTCATTTGACATTTTCTTAAATTACTACCTGTGCCTGTGTCTATGTTAGTGATTCATTAAACAAAATTGATTAATTTGAAACTACTCCTTATATGTTTGTTACTGTTGCGTAGGAAATATATAAATTTTTTGTTGATTACATGATCAACGATACTTTGGGTGCTATCTCCACCGCACATTTGGTTCACGCTGACCGTGAACCAGAGAAGGCAAGGAGTAGAAAATGTCTGGAGTTGGCTGAGCTTCATTCCATGGCTGTTGATTTTGCAAAGACTGGAGCTCCTGCAGAAATGCCTAGATTTTTGAAACCAAGAGAGTTTCCAGATTTCATGGAGAGGTTTGAAAAGCCTATGTATATATCCAAAGGGGTACTAGGAAAACTCTATCGTGCCTTAGTTGAGTCAACTTTGCAAGTAAGGTCTAACAATGTCTTGTCAGAGAAGTTTTCCGAAGAAGCATATGATCATCAACTTGAAGTTAATGGTTTTGAGGTCTTTCTGGAGACTGCCTTAAGTCACAGAGATATGTATGCTCAAAAGATGAGCTCTTTAATGAGCTTCTATGGTGCAGAAACTGAGGATGAAATGCTAACCGGTATCTTGCAAAACCGTGCTTTTTATTTGCAGCGCGATAACAGGAGATATGGAGATATGAAGGATCGAATTCTAATCGCAGTAAAGGATCTTCAGAAGGAAGCTAAAGAATGGTTTGAAAGTGATTGTCAACCGCATGAACATCAACTTATGGCATCTGCATGGTATCATGTGACCTATCACACCAAATATTACCGTGAAAACTCCACTTTTTTAAGCTTTCCATGGATCGTCGGTGACATTTTGTTGCATATCAAGTCTGCAAATAGCCCATCAGTCCCATTATAACTTTCACTAGTGCTGGGCATTAGATAATATAACATCTGAAGACAAAGACTATTTTGTAGTATGACATATTTAAGTACATGATGATAAGTTGATTTAAGGTGGTAGTGGTATTCTGTATTTATCTGTAACTCAAGGTGGCAGTGGTGTTATGTATTTATCTGTGACTCTGCTAGATTTAGTTCTGCCAAATTAATACTATCTTCATCGTATTTACAAATGTGATGCGACACTGCAGTCTGCAGTACTATTTCGAATCTCACAACACAACCATAACTACGTTGGCTCCAACCTCCGAAGAAGAGGCAGCTCTTTAAAAATATCTTTTAAATAAAATAAAAAAACAAAAGGTTGCTAAACAACTTTAACTTTATTTCTGAAGTTTTTACATTTAATTTAGTGTCTGTTTGGCCTAACTTATTTCTGAGTTTATGTAAATGATTTATGCAATTTTTATGTATTATTATAAGTTTTTCAATGTAATTTATGATAAAATAATTTATAAAAATTTAATTTTCATTAGTTTGAACTTATAAAATACTATTTCCGTCCCAAAATAAAAGAACTAGTTTGACTATTGCACGTATGCAAATGCACGATTTTAATTATTAATATCTTTAATTTTCTATTAGTAAAAATTATAAAAATTAGATATTTTGAAAATACTCATTAAAACAAATAAAACAAGATCTTATATGCTTATATTTATATCTATATGTTATTAAAAAAAATATGGTCAAAGCATATAAGTGAATAGTATCATTTAATCAAAATAGCTCTAATTAAATGGGATGGAGGTAATAACATAAAATCTAATTTATATTACATAAGTCATTTTGCATAAGCTTAAAAATAAGTTAGGCCAAACTAGTAAGTCACGCCAAAGATAGAATACACTATATCCTTAATTAGATACTATTATATATATGTAGATAACGAGATATCAAGGGTCATGAATATGAAATATCATGCCAATATATAAATATAAATATTAAGAGTAATATTTATATTAGTTTCATCCACAATTAAAATACTATAAAATATATTAATATAAAATATGACATATATTATTCTCATAATGATAATGGTATATACCCCATAGTCTTGAACCCACTATGATCCATGTGAAATCAAGTGCTAAACATTGTCTATAACAAAATTATTGTAGGTTGGTTAATAGGTACGTGAATCATGACCAATACATTTAAATTTTTCAAATGTACAGTAAAAAATTTCATAATATACCATTCATTGTCCTTAATAGGTATGTATCACCGCCTGCCCAAGGGCCCGCCACTCCGCAGGAATTGGCCTTGCAATGTCCATCGGGAGACAAGAAAAGATAAAATGGGACAGAATGCTTAACACGAATTTACATTATTAGCAGCAATCTCCATAGGGGTTCGGTTATCCTGCATAAGCCAAAGCTTAACACCCACGCGCGAAACAACAAAATCCACGCGCCCCCAAAACACAATCAATGACCGAAAATCGCAACCGTCACCGCAATCACAACCACCATCACGATTCAACGTCATCAGACATCATCATCGCCGTTCAACATCATAACCACCTCACCGGAAATCATCATCATCATCATCAACGTTCCCCCAAATTTCTCTATCACAAACGAAGAAAGCACAGAAACAACAATGAACAATAGATATGATTCTCTCTTCTCCTTGCTCGCTGAAACCCAAGCCGTTGTAACTCTCTTCCGTACAAATTTATTGTGTGTGCAAGCAATTTTCAATTCATTTATTCATTCTATGTCCAATCCCAATTTCAGTTTCAATTCAATCCAAATTCATTCTCACTGTTACAACTTGTTTCTCTAACAACACATTTAAATTGATGCAGGAGTTGGATAAATTTAAGCAAGATAAAGAAAGTTTGAGGGGTTCTCTGTTGCAATGGTTCTATGTTACAAAATACACCATTAATATTTTTAAATGGTTTTAAGATGTTATACACTGAAACCATTAATACTGTTAAATGGTTTAAATTATGAATTATGAAGGTCATAATTGTAAGAACTACTTAGTTTCTACTACTTGAATGTTTGTGGTGAAAATCGTTAATTATTGATTCTCATGTACCGTCTTTTCTTTTCAAATGTTAATGCACCGATGAATAGACAGAAAATAAATATTCATATTTAATTTAACATAAATATTATAACTGAAACTATTAGTGTGGCTTAATGGTTTCAATAGTTTTGTATCTGAAACCAAAGTAGTCATCTTATGGTTTCCAATAAAATATTCATATTTAATTTAAAATAAATATTATAACCGAAACCATAAATGTGACTTAATGGTTTCACTAGTTTTGTATCTGAAACCAAAGTAGTCATCTTATGGTTTCCAATAAAACATTCATATTTAATTTAACATGAATATTATAACTGAAACCATAAGTGTGGCTTAATGATTTCACTGGTTTTGTATCTGAAACCAAAGTAATCTTCTTATGGTTTTCAATAAAATATTCATATTTTATTCAAAATAAATATTATAACTGAAACCATAAGTGTAACTTAATGGTTTCATTAGTGTTGTATGTGAAACCAAAGTAGATCTCTTATGGTTTCCAATAAAATATTCATGTTTTATTCAAAATAATTGTGCAAACCATAAGAACAAAATTATCATCATAGGTTATTTTCATATTCAGTTCAACTTTAAGACCAATACTAGTTACTAGTTAGCACAGAAATAAGCATTGTAGCATCCATTTTCAATCATGATTTAGAAAAGAATCGACAATTACAAAAAATAAGAATATTTTACATCATAATTTCATTATTATATTCTTCACTTTCTATTCCTATTCCCCATTACAATTTGTGCTCTATAAAAATATTGTTCTTATTTACTCTTAATAAAACTAAAGAATGCAACAAACTAAGGCCTGCAAACTAAGTAATGCTACTATACCAAAACACTAAGCTTAACCAAAACTAAACAAACTGATGCCTACAAACAAAAGCACAAAACTAAATAGCATCAGTCCCTCAACAATTAAGCATTAAATCCATGAAACCATTCTACTAGCAAAATGGTTTTGGAATACAACTTTCTGAAACCATTCTTCCAGCAAAATGGTTTAGGTATGATTTTTATATTGCAGGTTTATCTGTTTGAAACTGAAAACTTTTATACAGATGTACCAACATATATTCCAACCAAGAATTATTATATCCTCCAAACAGAAATGCTTACTATATCCTGAAAAACACATTCATATAATAAGTTCAAGTATATGTTAGATTGAAAATAGCTACAAGGTGCATCAGAAAATGTAAACTTGTAAAGATAACAAAAAAAATACAAACATCATTCTTCCCTAAATCCAAGTATGTAGCAGTTTAACCCGAAATTAAACCCTAGAATTTGGGGAAAATGATGAAAATAGCAAAATGAAATCGATGATGAAGATGAACCAGAACAGAAGAAGGAAAAGGAAATCGAAAAGCAAAAACGATGATGAAAACCAAATCGATGGAACGCGAAAAAGAAGATGAACAGGTCAGAGAGAATCACGTCGAAGAAGAATCACGCCGTGTCGGAGAATGACAGTTGAGAAGGTCACGTAGCGTCGGAGAAGAAGAGGTAAGGTGCGGGTGAATGCGAGCTTCAGATTGTGAGAGTTAGTCTAAGATTATTACACGTGTCACTGGATTTAATGGCTGAGTTTCACTTATGCATCCTGCATAAACATATGCTTATGTATAATAACCTGCGCCTCTCCATAGTCCATACATACATGACGACATATGTGTCAACTGAGTTCAAGCGTAATCTCCATATTTTACACTACTAATAAATTAGATTTTATATTATTTTATAAGTTTAAATTAGTGAAAATTGTATTTTTATAAGTTATTTTATCATAAATTACCGACAAACTTATAATCTATACTAATATATAAAGGGGATACAAATTTTTCGGATGACTTTTTCATTATTCCTATTTTACCCTTAAAAAAACTACCAAAAAAAACTAAGCACAACTTCCACATAAAAGTAGGTTTTCAATTATTTTAAAAAAAATAGTATTTTTTTCTTCTTAATAACTAGCCATAACAAAAAAAATGAGGTTAGGTAGAATTAACTAAGTCCAATAAAAAAGGAGATTAAGTAGTTATTTATATTTGCACAATAGAG
The DNA here is from genome assembly GCA_030408175.1 of Trifolium repens. Taxonomy (NCBI): domain Eukaryota; kingdom Viridiplantae; phylum Streptophyta; class Magnoliopsida; order Fabales; family Fabaceae; genus Trifolium; species Trifolium repens. The sequence goes on from CP125850.1 coordinate 24,504,182, forward strand.
AATATCAATCACAACAAACAAAAAAAAAATATTCATCACACAAACGGGCGGCTAGTAATATATAAAAATTACATACTGTTTGCATAAACTAAAAAATAAACTAATCCAAACGAATATAAACTTATTCAATAGTACTTTTAGTTATTTTTTTTTAAAGCAAATAGTGCTTTTAGCTGACGTGCCCAAACTTGAGTATCTTTACTGCGAGCACCCACATCCATACCACTCAGATGGTAGAATAAATAGGTTCCACATAATATATTATATTATTTTACACTTTTCAACTATTTAAACGATTCAACTATATTTTCGAAATATTCATACCACTCATCCAAAACTTTAATATGGGTCCCACTGACCCCACTATACATATCAAATTATACCTTTAATCTCTTAAAGCATTTGTATAAAATAATTAAAAAAAAAATGATCAAGCAGTAAAGCAAGGGAAAGATACGGTAGTATAAAATGGACACGGTTCCAAGTTATGCCAAAGCTTTTCAACTCAAATATCCCAACCACTCTGACAGCAGTGATAATACTTGGCAATGCAACATGTAAAGACACAACGATATTTATGCTCTTACTCGTACATGAGAATGGATTCTCGCCATTTTGTTTTTTTTCTAAATTTCCTCAATTATTCCAATCCTCACCTTTCAATTCACCTTTTTCTTCTTTTCATTTTGTCTCCGATCCCAAATCAAGGGCTCAAAGTTAAATTTATCCTCATGTGACATTAGAGAATCCTCTCTCCTGGTGCATAGGTACATATATAACAACACTACCCTTCAATTTCCATCACTCGTATACGACGCGGTCATGACACCAACAAATAGTGAGCTGCTCCAACATGTTCCAAGAAGCCTCTATCAACTTGGCTCCAATCCAAATGGGTACTCCACTCACTTGGTTTATCCCTCTACAATTATCAATATCATCCAATACAATAAGATATTCTACACTAAAACATAATTGCAAATATCCTACTAGTATTGGACACCCCATTCATTTTCGTAAAAGACTCATTTTATTCATATCAATATCACATTTGACAATTCTTAAAGCAACACTCCACCACCTCATATATTGGCCCCTCCAAAAATACTGATCATTAGCCATTATGAAATTAAATAAATAATCAAGAATTGCAACTTGCAAGCTAAGCCTTTCCTCCTCATTTATGGTTCTTTACTCCACCCAATTTTTTTTGACAATTTTTATCCATTTAATTAACATGTGTCTAAAAGACAATGTTAAGTAAACTCAATAAAAATATATTTTAATGTAAAAAAACAAATTTTAAATGTTTAAAAATTAAATGTGTAATTTTTAATATAAAGTTTTCAAATTGAACTACCTGATATATCCACAACACTAATAAAGACTACTAAAATTCAAACACATGATTATAACTCCCAAATTCGAACTCAAATAGTTATCTATTGAGCTAAAATTTATGGAATAAAAAATTACTACTAGTATGATTTAATCATGATGCAATAGAGCAAAAAAAATACTGTCTAATAATATAACTAATAATTATGAAAATATTAATATAATTAATAATAATAATAACGATTTCCATTTTTAAACCAACATATTTACACTATAAAAAAAACAAAAATGGTAAATTCCCATAATTGGGAAAGGGCAACAAAATAAACAGAAAGTTATTTTCACTGTCCAGCTCACAATGTGCACAATCCAGCTCACAATAGCTCAGACGGCGCACTTACGCCGAAACTCCGATTTCACAATCCGGTTCCGGCGCAACAGACTTAACATTAACGGCGGCATATCGCGTAGAGAAATTGCGAAACCCCTCGTCATGGCTATCCTCGTTCTGTCCCTCATCGAAGTTCAAGGCGTAACTCAATGGATCGTATTGGTACTTGGAGTTTGCCATTCGTCTGGAAGATCGATGGTGGTTGAACTTCCGAATGAAGGTTTTCCATCTTGGACCAGCGACGATTTCTGACCAGTCTCGGAGTTTCTTTAATGCTTTGAGACCGCGAGACCACCATCGATCAGCGGTTGTGGTTGTGGTGGTGGTGGGATGGGATTGAGAAAAGGAGGCGGAGCGGACGCGCTCCCACCAAACGGAACGGCGTCGTGAGGCGAAGCAGGTTGGAAAACATAAGGCTCTTGTTGATCTGTTTTGGAGATGAGCGGTTGGTGTGGATGATTCAGATTGGAGCTCAAGCTCAACGGACATGTCAGAAATTGAGATTGAAAATGATTAAGCGATGATGATGTAGTAGTGATGAAGAAGACAGAATGTGAGGGAATGGTTTCAGTTATAAATACAGGTAAGTAACACGTTCAGGATGGGCTGGCCACATGTATTTAATATCCTAATGTTAGTATTTAGTGGTGCACACCGTGTTCAATCTCTCACTCTTTTTCCTTTTTTAATTTTTCTTCTTCCTTAATGGATATAGTCCCGTAAATCCTAACTCAACCGATGAAATATGTTAAAATTGTTAGTCTGGACGTCATGATCTGAGTTCGAACTTGAGATCTTACAATTATATGAGTTTAATTTTAGTGGATTACAACTTATTTAAGATAAAAAAAAAACTCAATGCACATAAAGTGTAAAGTTGGAGTTTAAATTCGATAATAACGTTTCACCTAATAATTTTGATATTTTTATTTGTTAAGTTACAATTTGTAAATTCCTTTTTCTATTTTCTTTATTTATAAGTTATAATACTTTATTCATTTTTATGGTATTGTTGATAAAATAATAATTTGTGTTTTTTTCATATTTAGAATTTTAGCTTTAAGATGAATAAATAAAAAAGGAAAATATTAATTAATATCTTGAAATACTAATTAAAAAAATTAAAGATAGTAAAATAATATTAGAATGTGTGTAATTAATCTTTTAAAAATATAAAATACTATTTTCTATATAAAATTTACCTATTTAGAACACTAGTTAGCATGATCCATTAATTTTTTCTTTTATTATTTAAAACATGTTCCATGTGTTTATTAATGAGAAATATTATTTGAACAATAAAATTATTTATGATGTTAAAATAAGATTGTTTATTACTCGCTCCATCTCACAATGGATTTTTTTAAAAAAAAATGGTAAATAAATTTATCTTATTATTAAAATCAAAACAACTAAATACTTTCTTAAAAAAAACACGTATGAGATGAATGGAATAATTATTGTAAAATGTTTTTGATAAAATAATAATTATATTATGAATATTTGTTTCGGTATTGAATATAAGAGATGCTTTATTTTTTTTCATCGAAAATCTAATGTATCTAATTTATGATATAAAATAAACTGTATACAATAGATTTTTAATGAATTTTAAAAATAAAAAAGTTTTTGTTATAACTACTACTATAATTAATAATTATTATGTTGAGCGCCCACAGAAAAGAAAACAGCTGAGGCACACGTCTTGCGCACGGATATCTCGTAATCCAGCACCCATGGCAGTGACTCTCTCCTAGTGGTGAGTCGACATAGTCCACCAACGCAGCTGAGGATGCTCTTATCCATAATTCTGTCACCTCAAACAAAGCATAGGGTCCTACTATATTTTTCACATATTATGTAAGAAAAAAAAAAAACAAAAAAATATGATTTTATCTAATTATTATCTTAAGAATTGATGCATTTTTATTATTATAAATAAAAATTTAAAAATGATATATTATAGTAACATAATATTACAATAAAAAATTAAACAATAAAAATTATATTGAAAACTAAAATAATAATTTTAAAACAATCTTTTTTGTAAATTTTACAATTATTATTTTACAACTATTATAAGACAGGTGGAATAAATATAATGTTTTCTTAGAGTGTTTTTGGTTTGGAAGAGAAATTGTAAAGAGAGAAATAAATAAGAAATCGAGTAGATTTAATATATTATTTGGTTTAAGAGAAATAAAAGAGAGAAAAATTTATTTATTTTTTAAAAGACAAAAATATCCTTTAAGTAAAATTCCAATGCACAATTTTATTTTATTTTATATGAAGGTGAGACCTACACTTTCCTGATAATTTAGGGGTAGATAGAGGCAGAACCCCAACATTTTATCGTCTCAAGTGCACTCATTGGGACATCATTTTCTCTAGGCAGGGCAACAAGAATGAGTGTGGCGGATTTTGCCATTCCCAAACTCAAACTCATGTTGTTTGAGAATCTCCTTTAAACCACTGCTAATATCACAAATTTAAAGATATTATGAGATGAACTCTGAAATTTCCATCCAATAAGCATCTCCTATTAGCTGCTGTTGCATAGCCTCTAAAACAGTTTAGCAGTGACATTGATTGTTTAATCTGCTTCCTTTAAGGAGGGTTAAGTGAGAATTATGCATCTGCCTAGTCTCCAACAACAATATTAGTGGATCCATTACCATACCTCAACAATGTGTTTTCAATGGTAATTCAAAAGCAACATCAATTACAAATTGGCACCTTGTCCAATCCTAGAATTTCTACTGTCCAAACAAAGACTAAGAACAATCATGGCAGAGACAAGGCTAATCCCACATTCTTTTCAACTAAATCTGCCCCTTCGAAGCAGCGAAACTATTGTGAGAGGCAGCAAATGGATAATTTGTCCTAGCCCTATCCGCTATAGCCTATACCGAACTCAAACCTATACTCAGTCAGTTAAACTCACATGTCTGTTGGAGGCTAGAAATGGATGCACAAATTAAGGCTTTGGAACAAGACAAACTTGGATCCTTATTGAACTTCCACAAAGCAACAAACACATCAAATTCAGGTGGTTATATTATTTAAATTACTAGTAAAGATACCATGCAAATGTGGAGAAAAATTGCAGCAGAGGTGCAAAATTCTTCCACATCTCAAATAGCAGAAGACTTTTCTTAAAATATATAGACTCCTCCAAACTTTAATAAGACATCACGTTGGTCTTTGATTAATGTAAGATGAACATTATAGATACTAGAGAGATAAAAGAGATGTCCATTGACTCCATTCTGAACAAGCAGGCATAAACTGATGCCTGTGATGTTTAGAAGATCAACTTAATAGTTAATCTCCAGTGTACCTTTAGACTATGTTTGGGAGTTGGCTTTTGGAGGAAAAGGGAGAGAATGACTTATTTTCATTTCTAAATTAAAAGAATTATAAAATGTATCTAAAATTGATTGAAAGAGTGATTCCTATATTATTTTCAGAAGGTGTGTGTTAGCAAAAGATAACTAAAAAGTTATTAAATACACCCTAAGGTGTATGTTGCTAATGCACACCTTCGTAAAAAAGAGTGGGTGTGCATTAGCATTCCCCTATATATATATAGTCTTAGCCCTCCTCCAAAACCCAACTCTCAAACATACCCTCAGAGAAAAAAAGTTAGTATTTAGTCTTAAAGAACTGCATAACAAAAAAATTGACACAAGCTTCCAAATTACTATCCTGCATATCTATAGAGGACCAACCTAATAATATCTTCCATTTTTGAAGCATGCCGAGGATCGAAACTGCAACAACTAGGGAGCGATATTTGTCACATGACCAGTGTGGACATATGTGACGCCAGCTAGGGGTGGGCAAAAAAACCAAAAAACCAAACTGAACTAAACTAAACCGAACCGAACCAAAAAACATTGAACCATAACCAACAGTTTTGGAACCAAACTGAAACAGTTCAGTTCATGATTAACAGTTCCGTTCGGTTCAGTTTAATGTTTGATTTTTTAGTGCAAATTTAGTTATGGTTTGGTTTAAAACCATAAAACCGAACCACTATAACAATTCAGTTCGGTTCAGTTTTAAAGACAAACAGTTCAGTTCGGTTATTCTAAATTTTGGTTCAGTTTGGTTCAGTTTTCCTCCAAAACCAAACCATGCCGATCCCTAACGCCAGCATATCTTCCATATCTTTAGAGTATTCAAACAATATGTCTCACAAACAATAAAATAAATAGAAAGAGAAATCAAATGAAAGTAGCTAAATACTTCAGAGGATTATGCATATACAAAGTTACTAACAATAGCTAAAGTTACTTAACAGACATTCAGTTATAATATCATCCATTGCATATCACAACTTAACAACCACTGGTCTATTAGTAATTAGAGTGAATTAGATAAACTAAAACTTAACACAACAAACAACTAAATACACGAGTCACTAAGAAGTATTTGTTCAGCATGAAACATAAACATAAAATTGGAGCAACATTTCACATAGCCGCGTAAACCCCAAGTTCACCACTCTTAACTTTCGAGAAAGCCTTACCAGCAGTATCCAGTTTACCAGAATCAATAGCAATAGCAGCAAAGATTGATCTGAAAGCACCACAAAGCACAGCACTGGAAGAAGAATTCGTCTTAGACGAAACACGAACAACCTCATGCAATTTCAAAAGCTTTCCATCAACAGCACATGAAGATTCCACATTGGAGTTTAATGATAATACACGATTCAACTCTTTGGCAGAAATATCAATGTCTTTTGAAAGCACATTGAAAGAAACTGTTGTTTCTATGATAGTAGCACCCGCAATGCTGAAAGCTTTGTTGTTCTCTTGAGAGAACGAAGCGTGAGTAATGGCGCGAATAAGAAGATGTGAGCTCGTGAAATTGTACCTGATGATCAGTGTGTAATAAGACATTAAATTAAATTAAATTAAATTAAATAAAGATAAATAAAATTGGAAAATAAAAAAAAAGTACAAACCCTAATTTTCCCTGGAGGGTTTCGAGGTCGGAAGATAATGGTGGGAAGGTGTGTCCCTGCAAGGAGAAAAGCAAAAGATAGAGTGAGAAAAAATGATTCTATTAAGGGGATGTTTGGATTTTGAGAAAAATGAAATAGGAAAGTGAAAAAGGGACCTGAACAATGATAACATAAGGAAGGATTGTGATGAAGAAGATGGCGAAGATGGTGAAGGTAGGAGTATGAGTGGATCGCATTTTGAAATAAAAAGTGTGATGAAACTTGTTCAGTCTTCTCTTTGTTGTCACACTCAGTCACTCAAGTTGAAAGCCTTTTCCTTTTACTTCCCTGCGAATTGATTACCCCCAAATTAGTAACTTTACTTTGTGAACAAGGAGGTGACTTTATTATTGGATCCGGATTGATTTGAGATTATAGTTGGTTATTTTGGATTAAATAATTTAAACTAATTTCAAGACCCGCACAGGTAAAAAATGCGTTTGTAGATTTGTTGACTTGTAAAAAATAGATTCTAGTATGTTTTATTTTAGATTGAAAACTTAAATTTTTTATTGCTTATGTAAAATGATTTATATAACGAAACAAATATTTAAGATCTTATATAATTTAAATAATTAAAATATGACACTATGTGCTAAAAACTAATGAAGGCTTAAAATATTGATGATCAAAAATTTGGTTGCAACGAACAAAGTAATAAAAAAAATCCTATAATAAAATAGCGCTAAGGATATATATATATTAATAAATGTGATAAATTATAACTTGCTTTAAGTTCATAATTTAAAGGATGACCATAACATACAAAATATTACAGAATATGATTTAAACTGAATAATAGTAGACTCTCGTATAAATTACAAAAAGATAGGTTGTTGTATATATCATTAAAAATATAAGTCGCGTATTAATACATAAGTCAAAATATAAGCTTCCATATAAATTAAGAAAAATAAAATAAAATTGTTCCATATAATATATGAATGTGAATATGAACTCAGTACAAATAAAAATAGCACCTCATATTAATATGAATATAATTATAATATCTGTGTAAATTATATATACAAAAAAAGAGTTTCACCCTTATAAATATACAAAAAAAAAAGACAGATCTATTATAATAATTTATAAAAAAAAAAATAGACCATGTAATAATATAGTATAATTAAAAATAAGACTCTTGTATAAATTTTATAAAAAGCCCCAAAAAAACAAAAATAATAAATTAGTAAACATCCACATTATAGCTAAAGAAAACAGTTACGAAATAGAATAACCCAAAAAAATTATTCCAATATATCTTTTATTATTTAATATATTTTATTATTTAATTTCCACATCAATACCCTCAAATAAAACAAATATAGAAGCTCGGATAATTTCTTCAAAAAATAAATAAATATGAACCTCCCATAATTAATATAAAAAAACCCTTCTCTTAATATACAAAAAAAAATATAGTTCTCATATTAATATATGAATAAATACATGAGTGTCGTATAAATTATAAATAAAAAAGAGCCATATAAATTTCAAAATAAAAAAAAATGTTTCCATACTAATATATGAATATATATAAATATAGTCCTCATACAAATAAATAAAAAATATCCTGTATAATTTGCAAAAAATAGTTTTGTATATTAATATATATAAGTAAAAATATAGTATCCCGTATAAATGTCATAAAAAAAGGCCCTATATAAAAAATATAATGTTACAAATATTATTGTTAATTTACACTGGAGAAGGTTGTCATTAAGCTAATTATCATCTTGGGCATCTTGATAGTCAATTACATTTAATTTTTTTATTATTATGATATATATATCTATATATTAATTTTACCGTTATAAACAATTGTGACATAATTTTAGAACAATCATAATCTCAGTTGTTTTGATCCACTTAGAACCTTTTGCATGTTATGATCATCTCTATCATACCTGCAAATATTATGGAAAAAATAATTAGTTCTTATATTCTTTTTAAAATAAAGTTGTAAATAATATTTGATGAAATCACTTACCAATAAAAATCTATATCATGTAAATCTAAAAATATGTAGTCCCTGAAAATGTTTCATTATAATATCCGTATTTAATTCATTTTTTAAATTATTGCTCAAATTTTAAGAGAATATTTCTATTTTTAGAATCTAAAAATAAATCATATTCTCTTAGAGCAATTAATTTGAGCAATAATTTAAAAAACGAATTAATACATGGATATTATAATTAAACATTTATTTTTTTGAATCACTAACATGTGCTTTAAGGGCACACATTAGCACGACCCATAAAAGAATTACATTGAAATGATATTGGAAAAAAGATTCGAAATTTTAAATTAAAATGATTCAGTAGAAAAGTATGTGTGTAGAAATTTGACAATTGATATAGTGTTATTTGTAGTACTAATGTTGTGTTGAGAGAATAGTCACCTTTTAAAATATGATGATCATTTGTAACAAAAAAAAAATTGATAATTATTTTTTTGTCTAGACTTTTTCTTTTATGGACAAAAGGGGCATAGCCCTTTTAATTTTTTTTGTATTTTTTTTTTAAGGTTCCAAACTCAGAAAGGTAAATTAATTCAGATCAATAGAACAAAAAATTGACTCAATAAAGGATAGTAAAACTGACTCAATTAAGACACATAAATATTAAAACTTAAAATCCTGAATTCAATACGATAGAAACATAGTAAAATACGGCAACAGGCAACGGTAAACACATCAAAACATGACAAAGATAAACACATTAATCCAATTTTTCCATACGGGCAAGCTTCTGAATTTTCTTTGCTGCAGACTTTACATCATCATGCGCATAACGAATCTTCTTTGATGCAGGTAACTGAGTCATTTCTTCCAAAACATTGTTTACTTCAGCAGCAGCAGAGTCAGAAATGTAGCTGGGTAATTTTGTTTTCCTCTCCTGGTGTTCATGGGTCGGCTGCACCTTGAATTTAAAATGGATGGAACACAATCCATAAAATTTGCGAGAAAAATGACATAAAATAAAAACGTCATGCAAAATCAAACACATTAGAGAAGAATTATGCTTTACTTTATCAGTATCATGTGGTGGAACTTGCAAGGGAACTGGTGAAGCCTTTTCATTGTCCTCCCCCAACAACTGAAGACGACGGTTTGTTAGTTGATTCAAGGTTTCTTGAGTAATGGAATTGTTCAAATTCTCAAAGACTTTTGTTAGAATTTGTTGATCAAGATGATGAACATCACAAATATTCTTTAATGTAGGTAACTGAATCGCTTTTTCGAAAACATTCTTTACTGCATCAAGTGTAGCAGCTTCGTCCCTGGTTAATTTAGGTTTTATCTCCTGCGCCTGCAGAGCATCTTTGATTTCGTCGAAATCTTCTTCATCATCATAAACGGGTAATCTTTCATCTACGGCCCTGGGAGCCAGCTCGCGTGCTACCCTATATAAAGATTGTAGGGTTTCCTTTACCGATCGACGATTCTCCTCTGGATCCTCCTCTGTAAAATCCGTATCAAAATCTCCATACAACATTTCGAAAGGGCCGATGTTTGCCATCACTCTTCTCTTCTCAATTTTAATTCCATTAGGGTTTTTTCTCAATTTTTTTTTGTATAATAAGAAAGGAAAACACAAATTAAAATTATGGCATTAATGTAAATAGTTGACTTACTTTAATTTGATTAATAAGTTCAAAAAATGTTATCACTAAAAATCTGATTATTGATTGTTTACAGATTATAGTTGCCTTATTTGCTTTATATGTCATATTACATGCCTCAAAAAACTCATGCAGTCAACTTTGATATAATAAATATGATAAAATAATATTGCATTTAATGCCAAAACAATATTACAGGAGAATGCGTATAGGAATATATACAACATGAACATTTTGCTAGAAAAATAGTTCTCACATAATAATTGTATAGATTTGTCTGTTTATTTTCATGTCTATTTTAGAGATTGCTTGGTTCTGATAGAGTGTACCTCTTTGTTATTATTTTTCTTAAACATTTTCTTATAACTTTTTTGGTGACTAATAACCATAGCCATGAGTACAACTCGATCAATATAAAATTGATTTCATGGACAAATCAAAATAGCTGGTGTGTTTATGTCACTTTATATGAACTCACCCATTATTATATCTAATAATTGCTTTATTAAGGGCACACACATAAACTTGAGCAGATACTTAATTAGATCTTTGTATACCGTGTTTTTTTCTATAAACTTTTTGTATGATATTCTCTATTTATAACTAAAATTGTTAAATACAATATGATCTTCTACCCTCTTTTGTAGTGTTAAATGAAATGCAATAAAAATTAGATAAAGATTGAAAAGAAAATAATATAACTAAAATAAAAATCCATAACAAAAAAGAAATTCATACAATTACTTGCTTATACCAAAAATGCATAATGTATCCTTGTAATATATTAATGAATATGATATGAAATCAATTTTGTTACATATAAGAAAAGATGAGATCCAAAAATACAAAAACACTAAGAAGATCACAATATTCACATGAAAAAATATTAAAAATCGAAACCAAATTATAAAAAACAAAGCATAAAACACTAGTACAGAAAATGCTTCTTAAGTCGGTTAAAAACGACCTCTTAAGACGGTTCCGCACCCCTCTTAAGAGTTGCCGACGTAAGAAGTTTTGACTTCTTAGGTCGGTTTTTACCCGACTTAACAAACTATAAGTTAGGTCGGTTAACTCGCACCCGTCTTAACCTAGCTGGCACACGCAACCGACTTAAGAAGGTTATTTCTTAAGACTGCTATATTTAACCGTCTTAAGAAACTAGTTTTTTTTTTTTTCTACAGTTTTTATTTTATTTTATGATATTACATTTTTTCCCTACCTGTATACTCCTAATGTACTGCAACATCAGCATATCAAAATAAATATATTACAACATATTATGTTTCATGTCTCACCCAAATTTCAAAATAAAATAATATAAGTAAAAATATATAATGTCATAACAAATTAAAACATAGATTTGTGATCAAGATATTTAAGCAACCAATAATGTCATTCCAAATTTAAAATATGCCATTGTGATCAAAATAGATAAACTAACACTTCAATACTAGGTTAAGATCAATTACACTAAAATAAACTACCTAGATGAAACAACTAAGTACTTGTCAAAATAAAATCAAAACAAGAATCCTTAAAGACCTTAAAGGATCATATCATTGTTTGAAAAACTAACAACACACATAATCGCAACTATCCGCATGCATTTGCTTCAATATGCTCCAAAATCATCTTTGCACAACGTTCTTGAGCACTTTTAACTTCCTCCTTATCAAATGGATTTGAATCCCGAAATATCTAAACAAAAAAATGTTGATATAAATTAGATAAACAATATTATTAATTAATTAATACAACTTGATACAAACTTTTATTACTTACTTGGGTCCATGAATCAACAATACTAGCAGACACAATGTTCAACATGTGAATCATGACATAATAGCCGGACTCATAACTAGCTTGTTGCTTTTGACTCTAAAATTGAATATGATCAAATGAGAATGTTTAGTCAATAAATATTATTAAAAAATTGTCATAGAATATATATTGATTAATTATTCATTTAAATATTAACTTAACAACTTACGGTGAGATATAACCATTCTACTTTCCTCTGTTTTCTCACACCTTGTAACTTAGCATAAGCTCCCAAAGCTCTACAACAAAGATTCATTAGATTTGTTAGAATTCAACAGAAACGAGATTTATTTGAGTGAGCACCTACCTGATACAAATTTGGTATACATTGAACATAAACTATTTATGTTATCAAACTAACTTATGTAAACCAAAATAATTTTCAAGACAAGTGGTTAATCATATATAAGTTCATAGTTAGTAAATTTGAAGCCTTCTTGTATATATAGCTAAATCATTGTAATTTTATACCAATTGGTTCAATATTCCACAGATTATGCATATGAATGCACGATGTTTAATTACAATAAATAAATTGAACACTTACATTTCAACAATGTCGGTGATTTTTTTATCCGGTTTCTTTTCCAACGGACATAGAAAGACTACTTCAAGCTTCTTAGGATTAATGATGAGCAATTGCCAGTGATGACTATAAAAGACAACATACAATTTAATGTGTTAATTTAATTATTTCTATCTACTTACTATAAGTGATTGACTATAAAAAGTATAAAACAATTCTTACTTGTTAAGATAAGGAGCAAGGTAACAATCTTTTTTATCATCGGTCAACTTCTTTTGAATGTAGGATTGAACTCTACCTCGCTCGTTTTGACTATGAGTGAATTGCGGATCAATAAATCCATAAATCTCATTGTTTCCCAATTCAATACAATGGCGGTGCAGATATCTAATATATGTTGAAAGTTATTTACATTATAAATGAAATTAAGTAAATGATAAATTATTAAATTTACAAATAAAAAATACTTACATGAGCCACACTAGTAAAATAGTGAAGGGTAATTCTTTTTTACCCATACACAAGTCTACAATATCTTCTTTTGGGAGTTCAATAAAGGAATTTTTCCCACCGAGCTCATCATTAAACTTTAAGGTTCGATCCATATACATTGCCATTACACCCAATTTTTGACAGATGGGTTCTGAATTTTTGGGTGGAACATCACATTTCTTGGATCAAACATGTTGAATCATTAAGATAAAATATTAGACAACATATTTAAAAAATCTAGTGTAAAAAGAGAATAACAAAGGTCATGAATACCTTGTTAGAAGTAAGTTGCAAAAGTCTTTTCGGCCATTGAATGAAATTGTTAGGGGCCTCACCAACTGTTGTCACCTCATCCGTGGGCACGGGTACTTTAGCATTTGCGTATATCACCTTCGTAACAACCACTCTCACCATATCATTATTCAGCACCTGATTGTGTATATTGGGCCCCAACTTATACACATTAGCATATGCCACTACATGAGTGTTTCCTTCAATATACAACTCACACTCTTCTGGAATATCTTCTGGATCATCATCTGGTGTATGCGGCACCCTTGAACAATTACTACCCATTGTACTCGCATATTGTAAAGTCGTATTAGGAGAACAAGCTGCGTAATTTGGGTGTTTTTGAGAGGATAAATCCCGCATCACTTGCTGTGTAATATTCTTAGTAAGCTCAGCCTTTATTGTCTCTAGTTGTTCTGTACTCATAACAAACGAGGTACTACAACATTTACGAGAATGTGGTCCAAAGTATTGTCGAATCCCCACACCTCGACCAACACCCCGAACACGACCAGGGTGCTCACCTCGCCCTGTGGCTTCTGCCAAAATATCATGCCGTCCTTGTGGGACAAAGGTCCCTTCTGATACCAGAGAATCCTACGACATGAGATCCAACATCAGAAATTTTCAATAGTATCTCTAGCTATTTACTATAAGGATAGTAATATGTTAAATTCTGCTAATAACTATTTCTTTTCCAATAAAATAGCTCAAAATGAAGCAGACCATTTAATAGAATTGCAATTCACTCACTAGTATTACATGCAATCGTTACTTGTGTAAGTTGTGAGTTGCCCGTTTCTAACCATAAAGCTATAAGTATGAAATTGTATAATTACGTATTTACTTACAATTTTTTCAGCAACCACACGTGTCTCTTCCGATGTATACTCGCCTGATGGTCTTTGTCGGGCTCTCGTCCACGATTCATGACGTTGTGGTGGAGATGGAGGTGGAACCTGTGACCCTCCAGCTGCATCTTGTCTTTCTTTCAACTTTTCTGCCATCATTTGTTTGTGAAGCAAAGCATATCCCCCTTGAGACAATCTATGAGGATGCTTGTTATGCGACTGAGCCTCTTGTCCCCTCTTTCTTTTCTCCTATTATAAATAGCACACAAATTCATTAGTTAGTATTAAAAATTTAATTGATTGATGATCTAAATAATAAAGCCAACTAACCAGAAAGGAAGGGTCCTCTCGTGACTTAACAAAAGCCTTCCATATCTCTTCATCAATAAAGTCGTAATCCTTATAAGCAAGTGAATTACTCTTTATTCCATTAAATAAATATCTACTCGTTAAGCTATTTTTAAAGGCCTTCCAACGTTCAGCCGCGTACATCATCGTTTGCTTAGTAAAAGCTTCATTTGTAGGAATAACCCATACTTCCTATGTTACACAACAAATAGGAGAGTTATTATATATGGAAATATTGAAGTTGTGTACAATAGTGACAAATACAATTTTTTATTTTGGAAAAGGCAAACTGAATATTAATATAAACAGGGCACAAGTAGTGCCATAATATATACAAGGGGCAGTCCAAAGGCCAAAACAAAAACCTGCAGAGCATCTTATATCACAATCACACACAATGGGGCAATCCATCTTTTATTATCTGTAGAGCTGTGGAATTAACAGAGAAGCTGAGGGACGAGGCTACAAGAGTCATGGTTTCTGCTCCCTTGGTTGCTTTTGTGACAACTCATATCATGTATCTGCTTTTGTGACAACTTTTAATTTTAAATTCAGTCATATTTATTTGTTGTTATCTTTTCAGTTACACGTTTTATAGTTTTAATGTTCCCTTTAGATTCATGGTTTATGTTTTAAATGAAACCTGCATTGAGTTACACTTACACATCTTATGTTTTTTATGCTAACAGTGGTAAGCTATACATGTCAAGATAGGATTAAAAATACAATCTCCTCATTGTAAAAGAGATATTAGAGTCTTGTCTTAGGTGGTACGAGGACACCTGTGGTGAATAATTATAGAAGCACATGTAGGTGGTACGAGGACACCTGTGGTGAACAAACAGCAGCAAAACCCCAAAACAACGAACAGCAGACAGCAGATACAATTAGAATTACCTTAAGACCTTTCCAAATCTGTGCCCTGTCATCATCACTAACGTTATCCCAGTCCTCTTTAAGAATACTGACCGACTCTCGAGCAAGAGAAGCCACATGATACTTGAAGTCTTTTGCATGTTCCCCTACAGGATGTCCATCTGAATTGAAATCAATCACTTGCTTCTGTTCACGTGCAGCCATGAGTTGCAACTTTTTCATCCGAGTGCAACCTCTTCCCTTTTTTTGGGTTGATTGAGTATCCATCCCACTTTGCGATGAATCTGCTGAATCACTCATCTCTCTGTTTATAGACAAAAGAATAATAATGGTCAATAACAATCCAAGCTCAATAATATGAAAAATATGAAATTATATGAACAAAGCTATCATTTCTTAAAAACTAAAAAAAAAAATTAAGCAAAAGTGGGATATATATATATATATATATATATATATATATATATATATATATAAAGAAACAACAACTCTAAGCAGAAAGGGGACATGAACCAAAACCTTCTCAAACATAAAAAGCAAAATAAAGAGAAAAAAGCAAGAAAATAAAATTCTGAAAAACTAAGTTTGTAATGTTTAAACTTCTATCCCTTCTTGATGATCATCACGAGTGGCATACACCTCGTCGACAATAGTGTCCTCAACTAAAGTTGGCATCCGTTGTGAGAAAGAAGGAGTTTCATTAATATCCAGTGTTGCATGCTCATTGTCATTGGGCCCGTGATTGGTTTTACCTTGTAGAACCACTGACCACTTTTTGTTAGAATTATTAGAAGGATCACTAACATAAAACACTTGTTTTGCTTGAGATGCCATAATGAAAGGTTCATCCGTATAAGCTAGCTTTTCAAAGTCAACCAATGTAAAACCAAAATCATCAGTTTTAACACCACTGTTTGTGTCAAACCATTTACATTTAAAAAGAGGAACTTTAAATGTAATGAAATTGATCTCCCAAATCTCTTCTATGATCCCATAGTAAGATATTGATGCCAAAATAGGATTTTTATCTTTTGAGCTAGAAAAGTGCAGTGACTCGGCTACAATCTTAACCCCACTGTTTTGCAAATTTAATTGCACTTATAAATCACTCCATTATTCAATATTTTTGAATTAGTACTATAAAAAAAATGTATGTAGGCCAGATAATAAATAACTGAGTACTATAAAACTATATGTATGCAGTGTAACAAAATTCAGAGCAAGGCTAATGATTTATTATTAAATTACAAGTACAAGGAGTACTTGATGAAAGTTACAGAGGCAAAAATGCCCCACCAAACAGATCATAAGGTTTCATCCAATGTGGGTCACATGGTACAGATCATAAGGTTTCATCCATGTTCACTAGAGCTAGCTTTTTTAATAAAAAGTCCATCAATGTCACTTTCCTCCTTCTATTATTCATATCACAGATTCGGACAACAAATCCATTTACCCAAGCCAGTTTAATTATGAAGTCTTCAAGAATTTATTCTGCGCAAATGAAATTCTATAACAACAACATGCAGTCATGCACAATAGAAGAAACGTGCAAAGGCGACTTTCAATTATGCGGTAATTACAGTAGAAGAAACTGTGATGACAGCTAAACAAATGCACAGCAATCGCAGATTATGCAGAAACACACAACCAGAAAACATGCAGCAGAAGGAGCAACATAATTGACAGGAATACATGCAGCAGTAGAACAAGAATGAAACACAGAATGCAACAGTAGCAGCCGGCAATAACAGTATCACAGAAATCAAATTGCAGCAGCAAGAATAAAATGCTAGAATAAATGCAAGATTGAGAGATGGAAATGAACGCAGGAATTTATGAGATACGGTCGGTCAAAACTAGTTAAATATGAGGCAGCACTTCCAAAGGCATGAGCTAAACCATTGACATGTCTCCTTATAAATTTTACACTAGAATGTTAAAACATAGAGAGAAGAAATGTCTACAATAAGAAACTATGGCATAAAATTCATAGACATATACTCCTTGATGTTCTTTAAGAATCTGATACTATGGAATAAAACATTATAAAAGCATGATACATCTAACTTCACTTTTTATTCTCTCAATAGTCTACCAAAAGTTTTTGCCTCCATTCTATCAAACCAAACTATAAATTTCCACTTTGGAATTTGATTTCTATCTTTCATATATATTTATAGGAATTTGATTTCTAGTCACATTCCCACTTTGGTTATACTTTTCAATCACACAAATTTATAACGAATTCAACTCCCTTCAATCCCTCATGATACTTTGTTAATAACATAAACCATAAAACTTTAATGAGCAAGCATTATGTTAGTGTATACAAATA
Organism: Trifolium repens; assembly: GCA_030408175.1. Taxonomy (NCBI): domain Eukaryota; kingdom Viridiplantae; phylum Streptophyta; class Magnoliopsida; order Fabales; family Fabaceae; genus Trifolium; species Trifolium repens. The sequence goes on from CP125850.1 coordinate 24,522,101, forward strand.
AAATTGAAGCAAAAAATGATGCACTCAAACTGATAGAAGAAGAAAAGCATAGCAGAACTAGAAATCGAAAATAAGAAAACAGAACATATAAAATAGAAACACAATGTAATAGAAATCAAAAATAGAAACTAAAACAAAAGTGTCAAAACCAAGTAATAGAAATCGAAAACCAAGTAATAGAAATAGAAACACAATGTAACAAATAGAAAATAGAAAACAGAAATTGAACCTTGCGATTTAGAGTTTCAAGTTTTAGGGTTTATCCATTTGAACTTCAATCTCCGTTCTAGGGTTTTGGACGAAGCAGGGAGAAACAGATTGGGTAGAGACGAAACAGGGAAAAGTTTGAGTGAGAAGGATTGGGAGTTCGCTGAAGAAGACGAAGAAGAAGAGTTCGCTGAAGAAGACGAAGAAGAAGAGTTCGCTGTGTGATGAAGAAGAAGAGTTTGTTGTGCTACGTACGCGTATCAGTTAAGCGCTAAATCAAAAGGAATTTTTTTTTTTTGAATAAAAGGCATTTTTTTTTACTAGGGGTACTGGGTTCGATTCTCCCATACAACACATTTTGATTTAAATTATTAATGTAAATAAAATTTCTTAGGACGGGTGCCAGACACCTGACTTAACAAACTCATTTCTTAAGTCGGTTACAACTTACACCCGACTTAAACAATTGAAAAAAATTATAATTTTTTTATTTAATTTTAGTTAAGTCGGGCTAATCAAGCAACCGACCTACCAAAGTTACAGATATTAACGGAATTGCCACCGCGTTATTTCTTAAGACGGTTGGCAAATTTAACCGACTTAAGCGCTAAATTATAAAGGTATTTTTGTACTAGTGAAAAGCTACGAGTAATGATTCGGCGTTATATAACAACAAATAAATAAACATTACTTAAATAAATAAAATTAATTTGTTTTTTCATATTGTATGTATTCTTCCTCAACCAACTGCAACAAAACAAACAAATATAAATGATGTTAAAAACTATCAAAGAAACATAGAAAAGGACAAAATAATAGATCATACAAAAGAAAAATCTCATGAATAAAAGATAGATAAAAATTGAACCGGAAAATTAATAATAAAGGGAAAAAAAAAATTAAGAACTTATTTATATTAGCAATGAAAAGTTAAAGGAAATAAATGAATTAAAAGGAGAAAAAATTATACATTTATTACAAAGTTCGTTTGAATCGATGGAACATTGAGTTCAAATTTCCTCCACTTCTTATTTTGACAATCACAAATTTCCTCCACTTAATTAGCTATGTATTTAATTTTTTTTCTTCTTTTCATATCTACTATCATCAGTATAATAAAAGTGACATATGTAATTACTTTTATATTTTTTTATTCATTTTATACAAAGTTCGTTTGAATCGTTGGAACATTCCTTACCAAAAAGAATCGATGGAACATTGAGTTCAAATTTCCTCCACTTCTTATTTTGACAATCACAAATTTCCTCCACTTAATTAGCTATGTATTTGTTTTTTTTTTTTCTTTTCATATCTACTATCATCAGTATAATAAAAGTGATCAAATGACACCAAGGTGTCAAACTTAGTAACATGACACCTCCGGTAAATCTTTACCGGATAATCGTATTACAAAATCCACCGTTGGATTCAAAGCTATTATTGTATAGATCATGTCTATAAAATTTAACATCAATCGGAAACCATTTTATGGGTTAAAAAGAATGATCAAAATTAACGGTTTTGACGAAGTTTTGTAAGACGTTGATTTTTATGCATCTCGTTAACATATCAAATGATTTCCGATTGATGTTAAAATTTATAGGCATGATCTATATAATAATAGCTTTGAATCCAACGGTGGATTTCGTAATACGATTATCCGGTAAAAATTTATCAGAGGTGTCATGTTACTAAGTTTGACACCTTGGTGTCATTTGATCCTGACCCAAGTGACATATGTAATTACTTTTATATTTTTTTATTCAAATAGCTAAAATCAATTTTTTTTAGGACGATTTAGTCATTTTGAAGTTTTACTTTTTATTCTTTATTATTTTTTCTTTCTCTTCTACTTTTTTATTATTTTTACTCTTTCCATTTCTCTTCTCTCTCTTACTTTTTTATTGTTTTCTCTTTCCAATTCTTTTTCCTCTTTGTTTTCAATTTTTTTTTTCTTTTTACCACCAACTTTTCTTATATGCAAAATTACTACTATTATAAGATTTTTTTTTTTTACTTCCAAGATTACTACTACTATATGATTAGTTCAATATATCAAAAAATAGTATAATTAAGTCAACTAATTTTGTATATTGACAATCCGTTTTCTCATTATTGATTTAAAAATTGATTCATTAATAATTAATTGATGATAAACTTTTCTTAACTATGAATAAAAAGTTCCGTATCCCAAGTACTTTTATATTTAACGGATTTTCAAATATAAAATAAAAATTATTTTGTAGAAATTAAAAATACTATATAAAAAAATACCACACTAATGTTGGTATTTTGAAAATACTCACAAGTTTTAATTTCTTTATTAAAATTGAATATAAAAATTTATTTTTGCAAATATAAGTACATATATAAATCCGCAATGAGTGCGATACATATATAATCTCTTAAAAGAATATAAAATACTATTTTCAATATAAATTTTGTAGTGAAAATAAATACTTGATTATTCTTTAAGTGATATTTAAGTACTAATAAATTATATAAACTATTGATTTAGTTATGATGCTGAAAATATTAAATTAAACTTATGATATGAGATGAGCACAGAAGTTAGATAAGATATTCTTATCATTCATGCAAAGTGCATTTTAGATTGAACCAAAGTGACTTTTTATACTAATAAAACCATGAATAAAAATAAATTAAATTTGCTATTCTAAGTTGACAAAGATAAATAATAATCCACATTACTATTTTAAGTTAATATTATCCATAGATATTTCAACATTAATAGTGAAACATCTCTTTCACTTTAATTTGATGCTTTACTCAATTACTTATAACAAATTTTTCTTTTTTGTATAAAAAATGATAACTGGTTATAATATACTAGTAGTAGGGATGGACATAGTTTGGTTTTGGAAGAAAACTGAACCGAACTGAGTTCAAAATTTATAATAACCGAACTGTTTGTCTTAAAAATTTAACCGAACCGAACTGTTAAAATGGTTCAGTTTTATGGTTTTAAACCAAACTATAACTATTTTATCACTAAAAAAACTGAAGCATTAAATCAAACTGAACCGAACCAAACTGCTAATCATGAACCAAACTATTTCAGTTTGGTTTTAAAACTGTTGATTATGGTTTAATTTTTTTTGGTTCGGTTCAGTTTAGTTTAGCAGTTCGGTTTGGTTTTTTGGTTTTTTTCTCACCCCTAACTAGTAGGTTGTTATTTTGGATAGTTAACAGAATAACTAAACATAGTTTAGAATAGATTTACTAGCCACCCACCCACACTACCTTTACTCTTTTAAGACCAACACACTACAGTTAGTTTAGTTATCTTTCTTCTTCAGCTCTTCCTAGGTTGGTTGAGTATTGAAATTTGATTGTTCTTGCAGCTTCCTAAAACTTAAAAGTGATTAATAAGACAAGTTATTAATCATGCCAGGCCCTGGTCCTCACCTGATGTATGCAATGGCCTCTGGCTTGGGTCTAACCACTGTCACTAATGGCAGATTTAGCCCACACCACACACTCACATACACCATCAATTCTTTCTTTGGACCTGATATTGGTTCTTTCTCTGAATGGCTTGGTTCTCTTCTTGGTGGTTCAGCTGATACTGTAGCCTCTGCTGTAGCTGATCTCATTCATCATCCTTTTTACTACATTCTTATCTTGGGAATTCCTCTCAGTTTTATTTACTCTAGGATTTCATCTTTTCTTCTTCATAATCACCTTCTCGATTCTTCTATCTCCAAGGTGAATTGCTCTTACTGTTATTTAGTTGCTTCATTTCATCATTTATTATTAATTAATAATAACTTGATATATATATATATATTGCAGGTGCCCCTTACTAAGATGCAGTGTTTTTTCTTGATATCTGCTGGATCTTTTACTCACTTCTTTCTAGATCATCTCTTTGAGGTAATATTGATTCATTGTTATATGCTACCAATATGACTTGACACTATTTATGTTGCAAATTAGCTGATTTATTTATCTTCACTAGAGTTATATTATACATGATATGCAAAATTTAGGAGTTTCTAATCTGCCTAAAATCTATGGCTCATGTGGTGCCAAGTATTCATGGAGATTACCTCATCTTTGTTAATTGAACAAGAAGAGAAAATGGAGTTGCTAAGCAAAGGAGAATAACAATACTTCAATACATGAAATTGGTCTTTATGTTATTACATGATGCAGGGTGCCAGGGTCTTTTCTTACTTTGGTTTATAAAACTATAATACTCCTAATAACTAGCACTATTATCACAAAACAATACTACAATTTAAACTAAACAGCAGTTACTAAAATAGTAAATAACCAACACTCAATACATAATGACTCTACATCATTTCGAAAAGACAACGGTTGAGAGAAAGACATGTCCAATGTCTTTTGAACTGCGGGATTTGTGCAGCTGATGTGGAATCCGATTGGCACTTTTTCTTAATGCAGTTTGAGCCTTCAGAGTTGGCATGTATCGGGACGCTGTGGCATTTTGTTAGTGAAGGACTGCAAAGATTTACTACTGTTGCCGCTGTCCTTCTGGATGTTTTCTCGTGAGCAGTAGAGAACAGGGTAACAAGAGTTATGATTCTTGTGTGGAGCCTTTGGAAAAACTGAAACAACTAGGTTTGGAACCAAAAACAAGCAGCTGCGCTTTCGATTTGACAAGCAGCAACTTTAGCGTTGAATGAATGGCTCGCAGCTCGTGACAGCAGAGCCGATACTGTTACAGGTTCGAGAGTCAGTATCAGCAATCCGCGCTGGTCCTGTCTCGTGTATGGTACCTTCAAGTGCAATGTACTCCCTCCAGCCTTAATTATAAGCAAATATCACTTTTTAAATACATTGAATAACTAATGTATCTAATCCACCTTTTAGACTAGATACATTAGTTATTCAGTGTATCTAAAAAGTGACATTTTCTTATAATTAAGGCCGGAGGGAGTAGATGCAGATTTCAATCACTCATCAAATACTACTAGTTCCGGATGCTGTTTAAGGGACTCAGATGGACAGTTTATGACGTGCGAGAAGGAGAAGCAGTTGCACCATTCTGAACTTGCGATGAAATGGGCTGAAAGTCTGAACTTGGACGATGTCAAGTTCGAAAAGGATTCCAAACTTTTAATGACACTGTCCATTTGTTAACCATCGGAATTTATGAGTTTAGTTAGTGTTGTTTTAAGCATTTAGTCTAGTTACAACTTTGAGGTAAAGTTTATTCGTCGACAAGTGAATATAATCGCTCACGCTTTAGCCATGGCTGCCAATTCTAGTGCTAGTCGTAAAGCTTATGATTATGTTCCTCCTTGTTTGTATCCAACCTTATTTAATAAATGATATGAGTTGAGCTTGTTTGATTCAAAAAAAGAACTTATCTCTTCTTGGACTTTGTAAAATTAAAATCAAATTTTGATATACTTATGCATACATACAATATAGTACATATATTGATTATCATGTACAAATTTTTGTCAAGCAACAAAGCATCCTACAATAACCTTGATGCCTCAACTTTTATCTTAAATGCTGTGTGTTAGTGCATAGTCACCTTGGAAATTTTACATTATGTTCATTAGAATTTGTTTTTTCTTACATAACTTCAGCAATATTTTATCATTCATTATTCATGTGAAGTCTATAACCATTTAATTATTTTAATCAGTCAAATAATTCTGGAATGTTTGAGTTTCAATTCTTTTAATATTGAATTGTTTGTATGAGCATTTGAAGTCCAAAAGTTGACAGCTTTCTTAATGTGTACATAATAACATGTCAGCAAAAATGGTATTATTCTTGTCTCATGAAGGTTTATATATTTGTTTTACTTTAGAGTTCATTAATTGCCTTTTTCGTTTGTCCGTTCTTAGTTCTTTACCTAATTTTGAAGTAAACAACACTAGATTCTGAAGTTCTTCAACCCCAGCTTTTATAAATATAGTGCAACTTTATTTTGATGGAAAATAAGGCAGAAACTACGAATGTGACTTTATTTTTTGTTAGAACAATAACCCCAGTTCAAAAGCAAACAGATATAAAAACGGAAACAAAGAACACACGAAATTTGATCACGGAGTTTGGCCAATTATTTCTATGTTTCCGACTGTGATGTTGCTGCAATACCTTTCTATTATTCAAGCATAGGGCTTATAGATTACAACTTGTATTTAAATACTATGGTCTAGTTTTACTAGTGTGCAAGTCATCTAATGGTGTGTCAAAGCCAAATCCTTAAAATTGGCATTTAGGCTCTTAACTAATTGAAACTTATTACTCTCAAAATCTTATAGGAGAATGGGAAAACAACCATGTACACTTGGATTTTGAGCACTGGCTGGTGGCAAAGTAGAGCACCGGTTAACCCTGATGCTGTTGTTGTTGTGATCATTTTATGCGCTTGCTTAATTGGTGGATTCTTTTACCTCAACAGGTTAATTTTGTCATTGCCACTTTCCATGTCAAGTATCAAGTTATATTGTAGAGTTTGTTTTTGACATGTTTTTCTTTCGCCTTCATTGCCTTGCAGAGCAAGTTCCTCAAACTCAATAAAGAAAAAATCATATCAGTCAATGCTACTTATGATATTTATAGCTTCTTTATACTGCTTATGGTGTACAATCCAGATATACTGCATCAGTCCGCGCCGTCCAGCAGTTGGAGAAGAAGCTGATCTTGGTGTTCTTGTGTTTTTAGCTGTATATTTCTTTCTACCTTATGGTTTGTGTATAATGTCCATGAACCCAAAAGATCTTGATTCTAATCAAATTCCACTTTAAGTCTTTAACAGTGTTTACACCCTGACAGAGATCTTTCTGATTTTTCCAATGCAATGTAGCTTACACGGTTATCTCGAATCTTGCTGCCGGTCATATGAGATGTTAAGTAAACATACTCTTCCATACATGTATAAATGTTCCATGTTATCTGTAATTTTTGAAGCAAAGTGAGTGAATTAATGTAGAAGTTTGAAATTTGATTTGTATCATAATGTACTTGTAAGTTGTTCGAAATATAGAGCATATTGTAGCTGCTAATAACAAATTCTGTCCGGTGAATATGAAATTGTGTTACATCAACAAACTTATATGATGGATGAATTCTGGTTGTTCTACGTTGTAACTTGTTGAAAATATCAAATGTGAGTAAGGATTCCCACATTTGATGAAGCTGTGAGTGTTGAGAAACCTATAAAGGACGTGAGCCATATGGTAAAGATGTGGTTCTTGCAAATGTTGTTTCTATGCTAGTGGAGTTATTTATTTAAGTTGTTGCTATTATTTAAATGATTTTTTTTTTGTTAGAAAAAACACCAATGTTCTATTAATTAAAGAGTGTTTATTTGCTTTTTTTTAGTAGATAAAAGAGGGCAAAGCCGTAGTGTTTATTTGCTTTGATAAAAAGAATAAAAAGTGTTGTTTATATCATAGTGATGAGACAGGGTCAAAGTGCACAGAAGCACAAGTCTTGGCTAGCTTGCTATGGTGGAAACTAAGGGTATGTTTAGGTGAGAGAGATTTGAAGCTGAAAATTTTGAAGTTTGGTTCCTTAATATTTTATTTTATTGGTATTTAAAAAATAATAGTTCAGCTTTGATGTCATCAATTAATTTTTGAGAAAAATATGTTAATTTGTGAATAAGTGGCACGTGACTATCTAAGGTGAACCGATATACTTAGTGGTCCATCATAAATTTCAATAAAAGTTTAAATTTTAATCGTTTAATCATTTTGTCAAAATTTAAATCATTGAGTCTTGTAAAATCTACGGTATCTAATAGTGAACCACCAACAACTTTTTCTCATTTTCTTCATCTTCTTCTCTACACATCTTCATCACCATATTTATAACAAGCAGGGATCCTTTCCATTTCCTAAAAGAAATGGAGGTGTCTATTATTACAAAAGTTCAACCTCTCAATCCATCATCGACTCAATCCAAAATATGACTTATTTCAAGGACCAAACTTCCTCTGCATGCTAGCAACAACTAGCTAGGACAAGGGCCACGACTAAGGATGGGACACATGGTCAAGGGGCCGTTTTGGCCGTGACCATTGCGGCCATAAAACCACGCTCCCAAAAGCTTCAAGCCTAGTGTAGAATAATTATTAAACCAAAGAAAAAGGCGTCACAGTGTTTGCCTATACCACCCCTATGAACATACACAAGTCGCTAGTCAACGACTATCAACTGAGCCAACCTCTAGACCATGTCGAATAAGATATTTTAAGAAAATTCAAAGAATGGTTATATAATACTTCAATCACATTTAATTGATTAATGTGAGTAATTGCCTTGAAAACTCAGAAACAGGAAAATCAGAAAATTGAAGAATTGAAGATTTTGCTCCTGCCACCTGAGCGGGGCTCAGGGAGGCTGAGCGGGGCGCAGGCCACCTGCGCGGGGCTCAGGGTGGCTGCGCGGGGCTCAGGCCGCTGGGCAAATCCGGTTTTGTGCAGATTTTGTGGAAAAATTTGTTTTGGAAAGTATCTGTTTTGGATTCTGTTTTATTTTATAAGATAGATTTGTTTCTGACTTTTAGGCATGTATTTTTCTATAAATAGAGGTTGTTTATTCATAGAAAAATAGGAGAGCAACAAAGAGAGCAAATAGAAACAAGATGTAGGGAATTAGGGTTTGCCACCACACAAGGCTAGGGTCTTAGGATCCTAGGAGTTTGGGCAAATCATTCTTGGGATCATCTTGTGGGATCACCTTGGGTAGACTAGGAAAAATTGAGTCTCTTGGCCACGGGAAGAGATTCGGGATTTTGGGTAGAATTAGGATTAATTCTTGTAACCCTTATGGGAATCTCTTGTAAAGTGACTTCTTTGATCTAGTGGAAACGGAGAGTTGCTCTCTCCCCCAGACGTAGGTTCATTAACACCGAACTGGGTAAACAATATTATTGTGTTCTTCTCTTTTGGACTAATTATTTACTTTCATCATCTCTATCAACTTTAATTTGGTTACTTGGTTAATTTGCTCCACACATCAAATTTCATTGGTGTGATTTTATCGTCGAATTCACAACAATTGGCGCCCACTGTGGGGCAAGGATCAAATCGATAATCAGGTACCATGGGTTCTAAGTTTGATATTGAGAAGTTCACCGGGAGTAACGACTACGGGTTGTGGAAGGTGAAGATGAGGGCGGTGTTAATTCAAAACGTGTTGAGGCGTTGAAGGGAGAAGCACAGCCTGGAGAGGCGGTGGAATAATACTCGGGTGACTGTTGAAACAACAACTTTGTTATAAGAATCCGAAGATGCTAGTGAAAGTTGGGAAGCGGTGGAGTATTAAGTCATGGACTTTGGAGGCTCCTATCACATGTGTTTAAAGAAGGAATACCGTGAAAAATCCGAGAGCTAGTTGAAGGTGGATTTTTTTTCATCTTGAAGACGGGAAAGCTTGAAAGGTTTGAGGTATAGTTTTGGTTTGTCTTACGATGTTTGACAAATCATGTGTTTTCTTTTACATGATGTGAGGTATGTTCCTAAACTTTGATGCATGGATAGTTGGTCTACTATTGGTTATGCATTTGTTACTAGTAGTGATTCTCATATGGTTGAGTTGTGAAACTTTGGTTGATTCTTGTTAGTGACATAGGTTTAGTTGAACTAGTGAAACGAGGTTTACTAGGTGTTGGAACTAAACTGGAATTGTTGGATGCTAACAATGGCCTGAAGTTTGTTTCAGAGCAGTTTGACAGTTTTGCAGGTTACAAGGTGGGAACATAGTGGAAATACCGGTTTGTGGCTTTGGTGGAGGAATCTCAGATTCAGGTGGAGTTTGTTACTAGTTGGACTAGAGGAAGACAAACATTCAACAATGGATCTTGGCTATCTAATGAGAGGTAGGGAGGAGAGTGGAATTGTTGCACCAAAGTGGTATGACTATGAAGACCTTGTGGGTTATGTTTCAATTGTGGCTGAAGAAGTGCAAAACTTGGAAGATCTTCAGGGAGGCAATTGAAAGCAACAGTGATCAGACTTGGTAACTTGTGAGACTGCTGGAGGTAGTTGGATACAAGGAGAGTTTGATGTTGCAGCTTGTGGAACCGCCTAAAATTCCAAGGTTGGTTCGGAGCCAAGCAATACTTCGAGAGGACGGAGGGCACTCCGGGGATCGAAGGGTGGTGAGGCTTGTAGGGCTGTCCTAAAAATCCATGGATAGTCGGAGGCAAGCAATTCTTCAGGAGGACGGACAGGTTCAATCCGGGGGCTGAAGAGGGTAAGGTGGAGCTTGTAGGACTATCTAAAATTCCGGTGATAGTTGGATGCAAGCGTTTCTTCGAGAGTACGGAACTGAACACTCCGGGGGTCGAAGAGGTAGCGGTGAATCTTGTGGGTGCTACCAAACATCCTATGGTAGTGGGAGACAAGAACTTCATGAGGGCGGAAGGCATTCCGAGGGATGAAGGGGAGGTACAGCTTGTGGGAAGCAAGTGGAGGATGGTGCCTATGTCGAGGTTCAAGTGGGACTTGGCCGGTGATCTTGGATAGAAGATTCAAGATGGAGAGAGCAACACGGTGGTTGATTAGATCACCATCGTTTTAAAGGCAAGGTGGAGAATTGTGAGGAATTGCCTTGAAAACTCAGAAACAGGAAAATCAGAAAATTGAAGAATTGGAGATTTTGCTCCTGCCACCTGAGCGGGGCTCAGGGAGGCTGAGCGGGGCGCAGGCCACCTGCGCGGGGCTCAGGCCGCTGGGCAAATCCGGTTTTGTGCAGATTTTGTGGAAAAATTTGTTTCGGAAAGTATCTGTTTTGGATTCTGTTTTATTTTATAAGATAGATTTGTTTCTGACTTTTAGGCATGTATTTTTCTATAAATAGAGGTTGTTTATTCATAGAAAAATAGGAGAGCAACAAAGAGAGCAAATAGAAACAAGATGTAGGGAATTAGGGTTTGCCACCACACAAGGCTAGGGTCTTAGGATCCTAGGAGTTTGGGCAAATCATTCTTGGGATCATCTTGTGGGATCACCTTGGGTAGACTAGGAAAAATTGAGTCTCTTGGCCACGGGAAGAGATTCGGGATTTTGGGTAGAATTAGGATTAATTCTTGTAACCCTTATGGGAATCTCTTGTAAAGTGACTTCTTTGATCTAGTGGAAACGGAGAGTTGCTCTCTCCCCCAGACGTAGGTTCATTAACACCGAACTGGGTAAACAATATTATTGTGTTCTTCTCTTTTGGACTAATTATTTACTTTCATCATCTCTATCAACTTTAATTTGGTTACTTGGTTAATTTGCTCCACACATCAAATTTAATTGGTGTGATTTTATCGTCGAATTCACAACAATTAAAAAAAATTAGTGTCGGTAATTTAAAATATAATAATAATACATCTCCTTGTGTCCAAAACCTTTCATCCCAACATAAATGGATCAGGATTGCTTGCGGTAGCAGTTTCCCATTGTTATCAATCACATCTATTAGAATTAAAGTTAATTAATCTTATCGGTTGATTCAGATCGGACGATTCATAGATGTAACTGTGTCACAAAAAATCCTTTTCCCAACATACCCCAACAAATCTCCTCAGATCATATGAGGGTGACATGAGTCGGATGACAGTCTAATAATCTTATCCATTCCCACTTGCATATGATTTGTGTTTGCCACCTTCCCGCTTTTCTCTATCATCATTTCCACTTTAATAAAACAACAAACTGTTACAAGTTTCTTCCATAATAATATTTTCTTCCCAAATCAGATTAACAATTCAAACCCCACAAGATTAATTAGTATTTTCATTAATATTTTGTGGTTAGTATTTCACATCGTAATTAGTGATAATAAGATTAATAACATACTACTTCAGTCTTGCAAAATTTGACTTTCTAGATTCATTGATAAGGTGATGTATCTGGTCAATAATATAAACTAAATACATTATTTTTTCAACGAATTTAACCAATCAAATTTTGTTTATATATATGAAACCGGAAACAAGTGGTGCATAACAACCATTTTTCATTGTGATAAGTTTTGTTTCTTTTTTATCATCAGAATCAGACCAAGGAGAAGAATAACGTTCTCTGATCATGGCAGCTCGCACACTTTCTCGTCTGCTCTCTCGCTCTCTATCTTCTTCTTCTTCTTCTTCTTCTTATGGAGGTTCTGCTTCTCTGCTTCGTTCATCACTAGGTGTTCATTCAACTCACAAATTCTCTTTAACTTATCCTTAATTATCATGTAACTGTGTTTGGATATGTTTATTTCTAATGCATTGATTGAATACTGAATTATCATAATGCTTTCTTCAGTTGATGGAATAAGATTTCTATTTGATGATTTTTGTTTCACTTCAGGAAGAAAATCTGAAGGATGGATAAACAGAAACAGATTTAGCACTGCTGCAGCTGTTGAGGAATTGATCACTCCACAAGTTTCAATAAATTATACACAGCATCTCATAAATGGTCAATTTGTCGATGCTGCATCAGGTATGTTGTGGTTTATATATACTTTGGGCTATACAATTTAGCAAAATCATGCTTTTTTTTTTTTTTCAATTCAGAGAAAACCATCTTAGGTTATTATGAGAGCTAAAAACTTGGGTCCTTTAAGCACATGGTCAAAGGTTCGAATACCGAATCTTGTGGATGAAAAATGCCGGGTTGGGAGGACTATTTATTTTGTGTGCATTCAGGTTTTGCGATAACCGTGTATTGAGTGGAAGTGAGAACAAACTAGGGTCTTCCCTAATACAAGGAGTTTCTTTTGATTTCAGGGAAAACATTTCCAACTTATGATCCACGCACAGGGGAAGCGATTGCTCATGTTGCTGAAGGCGATGCTGAAGATATTAACCGCGCAGTATCAGCAGCTCGTGAGGCCTTTGATAATGGACCTTGGCCTAAAATGTCTGCTTATGTAAGCATTTCCCAAGTGTCCCTTTCTTGCATGACATTCTATTGGTTTTAATTGTATGATGATTTATTCATAACTCCTTCAGGAAAGATGTCGTATTTTGCTGCGGTTTGCTGATTTGGTTGAGAAACACAATGATGAGATTGCAGCTCTGGAGGCATGGAACAATGGAAAGCTTTATGAACAGGCTGCCAAGGCTGAAGTACCTATGTTTGTGCGTTTATTTCGCTATTATGCTGGTAGTATCACTATCAACAATTGCATGTTCCTTATGTCAATCCTTTTTAAATTGTTGTAATAAATTTTCTGTTACCAACAATTATTGTTTTTACAGGTTGGGCAGATAAAATTCATGGGTTGACAGTTCCAGCTGATGGAGATTATCATGTCCAGACATTGCATGAACCAATTGGTGTAGCAGGACAAATTATACCTTGGAATTTTCCTCTACTTATGTTTGCTTGGAAAGTTGGACCAGCTCTAGCATGTGGTAATACCATTATCCTCAAGACTGCTGAGCAAACACCGCTAACAGCGCTCCTTGTGGCAAAACTACTTCATGAGGTTGGCTCATAACTCATAAGCCATTCTTTGATGTCAAAACATATAAAGAGTGATTTGATGTGTGATGTCAATTGTGAAACATTTACTCTAGCCTTTAGTTTTTGACCTCATATAAGTTAACTTCAATTTGTGCTAGCATGCTGATTTTCTTATTTAGATTTTTAGTACTATTTCAGTTGTAATCTTCACATGTTTTCGACAGGCTGGTCTTCCCCCAGGTGTTCTGAATATAGTTTCTGGGTATGGTCCAACTGCTGGTGCACCTCTTGCAAGTCATATGGATGTAGACAAGGTATTTTGGGTTGTTTTCAGCTTTTTCCTTAAGCTTTTGACAACATGATTATAGTGAAGTTTATGTCCACATCCTTTATATTACCCCTTACACAATGATATTAGTAAAATTTAGCCATTTATATCATATACAAATCTAATTGTTTTCCTTCTAAATTTGCAGCTAGCGTTCACTGGATCGACAGATACTGGAAAAACTGTACTTGAACTGGCTGCAAGAAGCAATCTTAAGCCAGTGACATTGGAACTTGGAGGGAAATCACCTTTCATTGTTTTTGAGGATGCTGATGTTAACAAGGCTGTTGAAATTGCACACTTTGCTTTGTTCTTTAATCAGGTTTGTGCAATCATTTTCAACTACTTTCTTAAACACATATACAAATGTGGAATAGTAGCTTATGCCTTATGCTGGATGCATTCCAGGGGCAATGTTGCTGTGCTGGATCCCGTACCTTTGTACATGAGCGTATCTATGACGAGTTCTTGGAGAAATCAAAGGAACGGGCTTTGCGACGCGTTGTTGGTGATCCATTTAAGAAGGGTGTAGAACAAGGCCCTCAGGTATTTTTTTTTTCTCAATATTTACATTATATGATTGTAACATTATCTTATATTGTGTTATTGATTGTTATTTTTCTTTTCTCGTGTTATACGTTAATGTTTGACAGAGCAGCATATTCTTGATCATACTATGATGTAACAAAATAACATTATTACTTGGTCCTTTCAAAAATTGCAGATTGATTCGAAACAATTTGAGAAAGTGCTTAGGTACATAAGGTCTGGAATTGATAGCAATGCTACTCTTGAATGTGGAGGTGGGCGATTGGGTTCAAAAGGCTTCTTTGTCCAGCCAACTGTATTCTCCAATGTTCAGGTATTGATTATTTGCCACTAGTTGTTTACAGAAAACCACAGTAAGATTTTGTATTCGACTTTTTTCTAACACGTGCTAATGGTTATTTAGGATGATATGTTGATAGCAAAAGATGAAATCTTTGGCCCAGTTCAGACCATCTTTAAGTTCAAGTGAGTGAAATTTGAATGCCACTTGCTTGTTTTCTTTGTCGAAATTCAAATATGAATATAATTTTGTTCCAGCTTCCAAACTATTCTGCATGAGATCCTTCTAAATGAATCGATTTCATCATTTTTTGTAGTCGCGGTGTAAAAGAATTTAACACATGTATTCAATCATATTTCATTATTGTATCGCGTAATATGACTTTCTAAAATATCTTCATAAGTATATAAATGATTAAATATGACTAGACGCCTTTCTAAAATGTTCGTATAAGGTTGGTCCATAGTTCTTAAATTCTTTATAAAATCAAAATTCAAGACAGTACCTTGGAATATTTCTAGTGTGGCAATGTGGAATGTTTCTAATAGTTTGTTTTGTACATATTAAATATAGGGACATTGATGAAGTGATACGACGGGCAAATGCGACACGTTATGGTTTAGCAGCAGGTGTTTTTACAAAAAATGTGAGCACAGCCAACACTATGATGAGGGCACTAAGAGCTGGAACAGTGTGGATTAATTGCTTTGATGTGTTTGATGCTGCAATTCCTTTTGGTGGTTACAAAATGAGTGGGATTGGTAGGGAGAAAGGTATATACAGTCTTCACAACTATCTGCAGGTAAAAGCTGTGGTGACTCCACTGAACAATCCTGCGTGGTTGTGAATATTGTATTTTGTTTAGTTTGTTGATTGTGCAAACCAATTATCAAAAAGAACTTGTATGTGATTTCATAAATCGCTTTCAGCTTATTCAGTGATCTCGGGTTTGAATCCACATTTTAGAAGTTATTGAGCTTACTTCATCACAAAAACTAGAATTGAACTTGTTAGTTCTTAGTACTAGAGCAACAAACTTGTTATCAAGCTGAGAAAAGCGAGGTTGATAATAAACATAACTTTATTCAAAACTACATTTTTTAAGTTATTATTGTTTAGACCAAAAGAATATTGACAATAGTAGTAGCTAAGACAATAAATAACTAAAGTTAATAAAAAGATCAACAGAGATTGATAAGTAAATACAGCATGAATAACATAATGGTGCCCTTGAAAACAATAAAACTAAGATTCAATATATTAAAAGATAGAAGTGATTTGCTTTCGCTTATTCTTCTATGTTTCGAAATCCTTTAATAGTTCTTCAAGTTCCGAGTTGTAATAACCTCCAACCTCATCATCAAACTCCATGGAAAGTGATCTCCAAGAACTAGGCTTGCTGCATCTCTTCTTTTCATCAATTATCTTTATTAAAATCACTTCAGGAATATGTCCTTTGTGCTTGTCATATTCAGTGTCATTCCTGTTAGCCCTATACAAGTCATAACCAAGAACATGGTCACCAGGCTTTAAATGATTCCCCAAATGGGTTCTACTAGAAAAGATTGTGTCATTCATTCCAAAATTCGCAAACATATAGAGACAAAAATGATTTTTAAACGTTTTATTATTGATGGAAATCATAGCAAGACTATCTAATCTATCTTTGTAGCGGAGTATATTGCAAATAAGCTTATAACAATTTCAATATAGAAAAACATCTCTGCACAGAGGCAACCATAAGATGGGTAGCTAGGAAAATACTTAGTTAGGCACGGCTACAAATTTGAGGTGTTAGGCACACATACATAAAGTAAGAAAAATTAAAGAGAAAATGATTAAAATTGTATTATTTGATGTGATTATTTTATTTTCATTTTAATTTTTTTGATTGATGTGTGTGTGCATAAATGTTGTGTCTATATATCATTGTGCCTATGTAAGAATGTCTCTGGGTAGCTAATATTATTCAATAAAATATATACATGTGTTAGCAAAACAATTGAAAATTTGAATAGAACATAGAGTACAGTACAATGAGCTAGAGAGGGATGGCAATAGAGTACCCTAGAGCCATACCCACAGTAGTAATTAGTTTTATTTTAATCTCTTAGCTAATTGTTGTTTTGTTTAGGTCCTTAATTTCACTTCTGAAATCAAAGTAGTCTTTATTTATTAATTTTATTTAACCCCAAATGTTTAAAATATACCAATATTATAGTGGTATACCAAAGATCCCATCAATACTTTTAATATTGAGCATTTGATTATTTTGTCTAAAAGGATACCATTACATGGACCACCAACGACCAAATTTATTTTACCTTTTCTCATCTTCCCTCTTTATCTGATTTAATATTTCAGAAAACGTTAATTTTAGTTTTATATTTGGTGCCTTATCTAGTTTTAATAGATTTTATAATGATCTCTTAACTAATTTTATATTGGTCTCTTATCTATTTAATAAGTTTTATATTAGTCTCAAAGTTAACATTTTTTGCAAAAAATTAACAAAAGGGACCAATGTGGCAAATAGATATATTTTAAGGGATCAAAGAGGAATATTAATTATTAAGGGACCAATATAAAACTAAAAAAATCTTTAAAGAGCAATGTACTAATTAAGCCAAATTTTAAATAGAAACTATTTTATTTTCTTAACCATTTCCTGAGAACATTTTTTAACATTTCTCTATATACAATCCTTTACAACATGATAACACATGCAATTTTTATCAACATTTTGCCGTAGTGCTAACTTGAGTTTTGGAGTAAATTTATACATATCACCTTTGTTGTGAATTCGACTAATAACTCACACCAATAACAAACTGATGTGTGGGGGCAAGCGTAACAAGCAACCAAATATAAGGACGATAGAGATGATGATGCAATAATTCAAAGCAATAAAACGGCGGAAGATAAAGAACACAATAATATTATTTACCCAGTTCGGTGTTAATGAACCTACGTCTGGGGGAGAGAGCAACATCTCCGTTCCACTATCAATAGAAAACTTGATTACAATGAGATTCTCCACAAGAGTTACAAGAATTAGAGTTTTCCTAATTCTACCCTAGTCCCGAATCTCTCCCCGTGACCAAGAGATTCAATCAACAAGTATTCCCAAGGTGATAGAATGTTTCCCCAACCCTAGAGTCTTCCCAAGATGTTCTCTATTAACCCTAGTATGTATGTTGACCTTAGAAACCCTAAAAACCTTGTTAAAAATACAGAAAACGCAAAACAGCATCATATATACGCGTATCTGCGCCATGGCACCAGCACCCGAGACCCCTGTGCCCTGGCGCCCGCAGACCTGCGCCATGGCGCCCTCTCGAGGGCTCGCCCTGCCTGTTGCCTGCTGCCTGTTGAGCCCTCATCAGGGCTCACCAGCTTCCTGCAACAGCATCATTTTCAATATTCAAATATCTCATTTCTTGCAACTCAAACTGACCCTTTGAAATTGCTCTAACACTTCACAACGGTTATGTAATCTCAACATTGATAGGTTTGACCGTTTGAGTGTCATTCATAATGTTTTTTCATTAACAGTCTACAACTTCATTTCATCACTTATATAAACAAAGAGTTATGCTAAATAGTATCTCCAAAATAATGGCTAAGAAAAAAAATAGAAATAATAACAAAAGTTTTAAGTAGAATATATATTACTATTTTAATTTTCTTAATCATTGTTCAAGAACATTGGTTTAACATAAAACAATCCTTCACAGCATAATAAGATATGCAATTTTTATCAAAATCTTCAACAATTTGCACATATCACCTCCTATCTCAGCGGAATGTTATTCGAGGCTTATCCTTCGTTCTCGTATATGTAAGTTTTTTTTTTTTTTTTGAAAATAATATCTCCACTTGTAAAATCAAATAGATATAGATAGAAAATGTTAATTCTAAGCTTTTTTTGTTTGCAAGTAAAATAGCATGTATCTTATGGCCAAATATCACGGCCTACACAATCTAAATAGTGCATATGTTTGATACTGTTGTGAGCACTAAAGTATTGTTCAAGTTAGAGATCAATTTTGAATACTCCTGATTGAAAATTAAATTCTGAATTTAATTTAAAATTTTAAAACTTACTTTTAATTTAGAAATGTAAATGTTACAAATTTTCAAATATGTCATGGCGTTAATTTTTTTTAAAAAAATAAAATAAAAATATTAGATAAGTAATACATCAGTACATGATTGGTTTTTACTCATTCTCATGTGTTAAATATGAATTCTGGAATCATGCATTTCAATTACTACACCACCAACCAACTACATTTATGACATCACCAATATATTATGAAGTTTAATTTTATTTTTTTTTAATTTGAATATTAAGAAATCATGCATAATTGAATTTCCCTCATTATCATGTATTAAATATGACACATACAATGGATCGCATATCAATCGCAGATAACAACATCAAGCAAATACATGTAATGTAAAACACCACAAATATATATATATATATATATTATTTTTTTAAAAAAATTCATTGTCCTTAATTTTTTATGTATTGAATGATTTTTGGAGTCATGCGTGTCATGTGATGATAGATATTATATACATTAAAAATAGGCAATAACTGTAAATTATAAATCCTATTAAATTTATGTATCTTTGTCCCTATTGCAAGATCCTTTTTCATATTTTATTGTCTTTTAATATAAGATCCATTATAAAATTTCATACGCATTGTTGATTTCCTTACAAAAATATTTCTATTTAATTATAAAGAAAATATTTCTGTTTAATTTATTTTTTTATCAAGCAGTATACCCTTATGGGACATGCTCTATTTAATTTACCATTGAAACAAGTATATGCATTTTCTCTCATGATATTTATAATTAAGTTATGAGGGTAAACATGTAAAACTAACACATTTTTGACAAATTTATTACTCTAATTTGTTTAAAAATATCTATGATTTTCTAGAGGTTTTATAATCAGGGACGAAGGCAACACTATGCATCTACTCCACCAATCATTATTTTTAATTTACATGAGAAACATTATAAACACCTATTATTTTTTTAATCTCTTATTTATTTTCATTATTTCTTATATATTTTCTTATTTTTCTATCTTTAATTATAAAATATTTATATATAAAAACTATTTCATTTTTTTTTTCCTTTTACCACCAGTTTATCTGGTTCGGAGGTCAAAAACAAGAGCAAATATTAATATTCAACAACAAAGAAAATTTGTGTTAATTAATTATCTATTGAACTTTACCTTGACAAATGGTCTGACACATTTTGAGTTAAGAAAACTCCAACCACAAAATCCAAAACAGAACCTTTATACGGTAAGAAAATTTCATACTCTTAATGTCTCTTCGTCAAGTATTACGTAACACTTGATGAAGAGACATTAAGAGTATGAAATTTGCTTATTGCTGAAAGAGGACACGATGAGCACGATCAGAGTGATGAACAGAAGCGGTATTGGAAGGAAACAAGAGATTTCTATCAGGAAAGGTTTAATATGTTTTTACATCGAACTCGTATCATCCAAGGTATGTTTTTTTCTAGTCGATTTTATATTCTATTATAAGCATCAACAATTTTTAAAATAAAAAAATGTAAGATGATGTTGTCAATTTCATATTCTATTATTAGCATTGAGAATTTTAAAAATAAAAAATGCGAGCTAATGTTTTTAATCTTATAATTGATGATGACTTAGTTTCCAGAAGACATAAGTTGAATTAGACGAATTAAGGTAGTGCAAAATTTTATAGCCTAATATTAATTTTTTGCTCGGCAAAGATATCATTATCAATAATTTTTTTGATTAAATAACTATATTCGTAAGTGTTAAATAAACTCAAATATTTTTTTAATGAGAACATTATTACTATTTGCTAATTATGTATGTAATGATATCAATAAACTCAAATATATTTGAACAAAGTCAAGTATATAATTTGTATCTTGGAGATACAACAACATCCTCCAATTATGTGGAAGTTTTAACACTACATCCAGAAAGTTCAAAATGTGGTTTTGTTGAGGTTTGTGATTCTACACATACAAAAACTTGAAGAAGATGGTATCACATTCACGGCTAATGCAAATAAGAGTATATTAAATGAGCAAAATCAGATCTTTTTACAAATCAGTCATCGTCAAATAAAACTATTGATCAACAATATTTAAGATTAATTGAGCTTCTTCGTCTCATATATAATTATCTTTATGAGGGGGAGATATAATTGTGTTCTGCATTTTTTTTTTCCCTTAACCATGGTTGTATCCCATTGGGTTTTCCTAGTAAGATTTTTAACGAGACAGTCTAAACACTAGTAAGGTTTTTAACGAGATAGTCTAAACACAAAAAATATTGTACTCTTTTTCCTTCACTAGAATTTTTCTCCCATTGGATTTTTTCTAGTAAAGGTTTTAATGAGGCATATCTTCGATGGACATCCAAGGGAAAGTGTTATGAATATTATTAGTGGATGTCCATATAATTATTGATCCATATATATAGCCCATTATGTTTGCCTATATATATATATATATATAAAATTTATGTATCACTTGATAAATAACAGATATTATTTTTTCTCTCTTCTCCCACTGCTACATTTATATTATTTTTATTATTTACATTAGTTTATAACATAAACATTGTTGTTGAACTAATTGACAAATATTTATTGCATGTCTTAATACTTTATTGGATCATTATTTTATTTTTTTAAAGTCATCTGATCATTTTTTTTAATAAGAGCAAAAACGTACAAATGTGACAATTAAGAAAAAACTACTTTTTTTTTCATTAACGACCAACGACTCTATTTTAACACTTATATAAATGAGGATCATACTAAACAGTATCTTCGAAATAATAATTAAAAAAACAAAAAAAATGATTTTTTTTTTTCTAAATTGGAAATATATTACAATTTTTATTTTCTTAATCATTGTCCAAAAATATTGTTTAATATTTCTCCATCCTTCACAACATAATAAAATATGCAATTTCTATAAAAAAAAATCTTCAATTTTTTTGCAGTGGTACTAACTTGAGTTTCAAAAGTATGTTCTCGCACACATAAGATTTTTTTTTGTTTGAAAATAATATCTCCACCTATAAGATCAAATAGTAATATAGATAGAAAACGTTAATTAATTTTAAAAGTGGGCCAATTATTTATGAAACATTATTGTATGAAGCAAATATTCAAAACCTTGATCCGGTAAACACACGGAATTAAAATTCCAGTACAGATATTTTAATATTCAGGTCAGCAGCATCATAGACAACAACATCAAAATTTCCTAATACACACGTCAATACACAGCACCTCCACCTGTAAGGTCGGTTGTATGGATGGACCATCATCATTTCAAATCTCTTTCTCCCTTCTCCTTCCTTAGTCCTTCCCCCAATTCAACAGATAAATGCTTTTCCAAAAAAATAAAGAGTCATCAAACTAGTGCCCCAGAACACTAATTAAAAAAATAAAAGATGAAAATTTTAAATTGAAAAGAACGTTTTCCATACCTTTAAGAGTTTGACTGCATATGTTTCAATATATTTATACTTTATATGAATTTCTTAACCTATGCTTCAGAAATACTATTTAGCATTTTTTAAAAAATAAATTTAGTCATTACTTATTACAGCAACCATAATCTTCCACGTGTCCATAACGAATCTTTCTCAGTTCCTACTCCTTTCCTCTAAATATCCTAGTCAACAGATACCAACATATACCCGCCACGTGTCCACAATATTCTTGTGTATGCATCAACACAGTATCTATTCTCTTCCTATAATAATATACTCTCGCAGTAACAATAACACTACTATAACCAAATCAAATTGCTATGTGTTATTTGTTAATTTATTTCAACAATGAGTACTCATGTTTGTAATCAAAGGGATCGCCGCATCCTATCATTTCCAGCAGTTCATCCTTGTGAATCTATATCTTCAACAACACTAATCACTTCTCTAATCAATCTCTCACAAACCATATCAAATTTCCAACCTCAATTATTCACAACCCAAAAACGTAACGCAAGAGAAATAATACGTCAAATTACCATCATTTCAATATTCCTCAACGAAATTAAAGATACTGAAACCATTATCCCTAACTCAATTATCCTCTGTTTTTCAGAACTTCATTTTACTTTACAAAAAATTCTCTTCTTAATGCAAGATTGTACTCTAGAAGGTTCTAAGCTTCTATTGCTAGCGAAATCACAACACGTGGCATCTCATTTTCGTTCTCTTATTCGTGCAGTGTCTACTACACTAGATGTTTTGCCTTTACACAAGGTGGAAATTTGCTACGAAGTGAAGGAGTTTGTTGAATTAGTAGCAAAACAAGCTAGAAAAGCTAAATTTGAAGTTGACCCCAGTGATGAATTTGCCACCAAGAAACTTCATTTAGTTCTGCAACAATTTGAGAGAGGAATTGAACCAAATATGAATACCATGAATGAAGTTCTAGATTATTTAAGAATGAAAAACTGGAATGATTGTGACAGAGAAATCAAATTCTTAGAAGATGAGATAAGTTTGTTAGAGAATCGTGATTGTAACGAACGTGAAGTTCCGTTGTTTTGTAGTTTGGTTGCGTTTTTAAGCTACTGCAGAGTAGTTATATTTGAATCTCTTGATAGAAATTCTTCTGATGAACTCGAAGCTCGACGCAGCACAGAGATCATAACTATAACTACTTGTTTGAATCCAGAGGATTTTCGATGTCCAATTTCGCTCGAATTAATGACAGAACCAGTAACAGTTTCAACAGGACAAACCTATGACCGTGTTTCAATTCAGAAATGGCTTAAATCAGGAAACACAACATGTCCCAAAACAGGTGAGAATCTTAAGAACACAGAGTTAGTCCCAAACACAACACTGAAGAAACTTATCCAACAATTCTGCTTCGACAATGGTATATCTTACACAAGATTTTCTAACCGTAGCCGCGACATAACTAGGACTATTTTACCAGGTAGTTCTGCAGCAGCACATGCTATGCAGTTTCTTTCATGGTTTCTAACACGAAGGCTCGTGTTTGGAACTGAGAAACAGAAAAACAAAGCAGCTTATGAGATTCGTTTGTTAACAAGGTCAAGTATTTTCAATAGAGCATGTTTGATTGAAGTTGGAACTGTTCCACCATTGTTGGAACTTTTAGCTACGGAAGATAAAACGACGCAAGAGAATGCTATCTCTGCTTTGATGAAGCTTTCAAAGCATGCAACTGGGCCTGAAAATATAATAGCCCATAACGGTTTAAAGCCTGTTGTTTATGTACTGAGAAACGGGCTTAGTCTTGAAGCCCGTCAAATTGCAGCTGCTATAATATTCTATCTTTGTTCTGTGAAAGAATATAGAAAAATCATAGGTGAAAATCAAGATGTGATTCATGGTTTAGTGAAATTGGTTAAAGAAGGAACAACCTGCGGGAAGAAGAATGCAGTTGTTGCGATTTTTGGACTTCTTTTACTTCCTAGGAATCATCAACGCGTGCTTGAATCCGGTGTTGTTCATGCGCTTGTTTCTATTTTGGCTTCTTCTGATAAGGAAGAACTTGTTACTGAAGCTTTGGCTGTTCTTGCTGCACTTGCTGAGAATTTTGATGGAGCTAATGCTGTTTTTGAAGCTTCTGCATTGACTTTGATTATTGGGATGTTGAGATCTGCTACTTCGCGAGTAGGGAAGGAACATTGTGCTTCGATTTTGTTGTCGCTAAGTGTTAATGTTGGTGTGGATGTTGTAGGTGTTCTTGCTAAGGATGTTACGCTTATGCCTTTGCTTTATTCGCTTCTTACTGATGGCAATTCTCATGCTGCTAAAAAAGCACGTTTGCTTATTAAAGTTCTTCAAGATTTCAATGAAACAGCTAGTTCTCGATTGAAAGGTTCTTCAATTCTGCGTGAAATGAATGGGTTAGAACTTAGAAATTAGGATCTCATGTGAATATATACATATACTTTTTTTGTGTAAATAATGTAAGATATACGTTGATTATTGCCACATTTGAGAATTTAAGAAATTAACTCTGTGGGTTTTTTATTCCCCGGTGAGCTAATTTCAATAAGTGAGCTTCGACTTATACACAGGAAGCTTATGATTATGTTGTAACTGGTATAGGTGTGAAATTAATGGATTAAGTTGGTTTATTAGATTATTTGTTGTTCTCTTTTTCTTTATTTTGATATTTTGCCAAATCAACAATTTTTTTGTTGCTTTAAAAGTGTTGGTGATGGTCCAGAGACTATTCCACCAAAATAGAATTTCTACATAAGCGAATTTATTCAAAAGAAAAGTGTTAAAAGTAGCAAGCATCATGTGTTAAGCTTGTGTAGTATTTATCAAAAGTGTTTATTGGGAGTCTGTTTGGGTCTATTGTTTGTTTCTCCTTCTTTTTTATGGTCTGCTCTTTCAATTGGAGTTGGAGAATTGTAGAATTAGGTTATATGAAAGGTGTTAGTTAGTTAGTTGAGGGTTGTTGTGTAGGAATTGGGTGATACTGATGTCTGCATAATATTATTATGCAGTATTTGATTTCTTGTTTTTACCAATCGAGGAGTAGAAACTCCAAGGAAATCATCTTGAAAACATTTTCTAACTATAGAAGGACAAGTATCATAAACTACAACAAACTCACAATCATTATCACACGCCAAGTTTGTCAATGCATCCACAATAAAGTTAACTTCATGATACATGTCTTGATGAATTTAATTTGTCATGTAATGTATTTAAAAACATACAAGATTATTTAAAAACATAAAAGATTAGTCTCGACAATTTAGAGGTCCAACATCAAATATTAAAACTGGACCCCTTAATTAAAAATCTCAAGAAGATCAACACTTTTAAATTGTAAATAAAATAGATAACACACAAAATAATCCTTTTTGCCACTAACATACAAAATGATGTTCATATTCAAATTAATAAAAACAAAATATCTTCTTGCTATTTTATTGTATTTTTTTTTTCTAAACTTCTTCGTATAATCTTTTTAATGTTTTTGTTTTGTTTTGTGGTTTTATTTTTTTGGAAAGAGAAAGTATGTGCAAAAAAATAGGAAATTTTTTGTGGATTAAAATTAGGATATAATATATTCCAAAAAAATGTATAATGGGAAAATAAGATGCAAAAATAGACTTTCATTTGACATTTTTTCTCAAACGACAAATAAAAAGAAATAGAGGGAGTAAAAAATTCTTCTTGTCACTAAGGCTCTGTTTGGATTAATGGAATATAATGGAATGGAGCGAAACGGAATGAAATATAATAATATTCCATTGTTTGGATTTGAAAAATAATAATGGAATGAAGCGGAGCGGAATGAAATAAGATGGAATGAATTTAATATCATACCACCTCTTACCTTCAAATTTGTTCATCTCCTTTTTAAAATATCCAAACAATGGAACGAAATATTTATTTCATTCCGCTCCATCCTATTCCACTTCACTCTATTCCGCTCCACTCCATTCCATTACATTCTATTAATCCGAACGGAGCATACAAAATATTCATATTTTATTGAGAATTTTTATTTTATTTTTTAAAATCAAATTTTTTTAGAGACCTACTATACTACCAAATAAATAAAAAATTAGGCCCCTATAAAATGGAGACCCGACACCTTAGGGCACCTTGCACTCCCTCAAGGCCATAATGTGTTACATTCGTTAAAAATATAATATCACCACTCCAGAAAATCACTCTTATGTGTTTGATGGCGGTGATATTGAATCAGCACAACATTTATTTATCTCTTGTGGCATTTTCGGCTCTCTTTTGGTCTTTAGTTCGGTCGTGGATTGGATTTTTGTCAGTGGATCCCCAGAATCTCTCGGACCATTTTCTTCAGTTTACTTATTCATTAGGTGGACTCCGAGCACGACGCTCCTTTCTGCAGCTCATTTGCCTCTTATATGTTTGGGTTGTCTGAAACAAAGAAATTGCAGGTTATTCAGAAATTCAGAAAAGTCTTTACCTCAATTGTTGAACAAGGTTAAGCTCTACTCCTACCAGTGGTTGAAGACGATGAACATTACCTTAATTTCCAACTACCATATGTGGTGGTCGAACTAGTTCATCTGTTTGGGCATTGACTAACTCAGTTTTTCTTATTGTTTCCTCATTTTGTTGTTTAGTAAGCCTTTGTTGTCTGCTCTGGCACAACTTATGTTGAGGCAAAAGTTTGGTTGATTAATATATATCTCTTCTTTATTTGTTAAAAAAAAAATTATATTATTGAATACGCGTAAAATAACTTTACACTAAATGTGAATAGTAGTTAAATTTAAATATCTTTTATTTTCATAGTAATAAACTACTTCCTAAAAACAATTTGAACCGTACGATTCAATGATGAAATCGGTTTTTTTTTTGTGCAACATGAAATTGGTGATTTATACCAATTTGTTAAGCACATTTGATGATAAAACCAAAAAAGGAAACTATATTAAACACTTCCTCAGCTAAAAGGTTAAATTTTTCCAAATTCTGTTTTAGGGTTTTTGAAGATTTGAGTTTAATCCAATGGCAACTGAACCAAAACCATCCGAGGAAGTCAAGGTTGATCTCTTCGAAGACGATGACGAGTTCGAAGAGTTTGAAATCAACGAAGGTAACTCTTCCCAATCGCTGTTTGC
Source organism: Trifolium repens (assembly GCA_030408175.1). Taxonomy (NCBI): domain Eukaryota; kingdom Viridiplantae; phylum Streptophyta; class Magnoliopsida; order Fabales; family Fabaceae; genus Trifolium; species Trifolium repens. Next base: position 24,549,556 of record CP125850.1, read on the forward strand.
AATCAATTTCCTCTCAATCGCTGTTTGCAATCAATTTCCTCTTCTTTCGATTTCGCTTTACGATTCAATTTCTTGTGTTTCCGCACCTTCAATCCCTCCTATTTTTATTATCGCATTGTTTGTGTTGAAAATCCTTTTAGTATTGATGTTTCTTTGTGTTTGTTTTTGCAGAGTGGGAGAACAAGGAAGAAGGGAAAGAGGTGAGTCAGCAATGGGAAGATGATTGGGATGATGATGATGTTAGTGATGATTTCTCTCTTCAGCTAAAGAGGGAGCTAGAAAACAATGCTCAGAAGAAATAAAACAATGTTTTAGGTATTTGAATTCTAGGTATTTTTTCCATAAAATATTTCTTGCTGCAAAAGAAATTGAAACTTTGCCTTAGGTTGTATTGAATGTTAGATCAGAAACATATAATGGCATGGTTTTCCTTTTGATTTTTCGCTAAGAAAATCTACGGTGAAGTTGTTGAATGTTTGCACTTGATTTGAGTCATGTTTTAGTAATTGGCATCTAGCTTTAATATTGTGACATGGTTTTATTTAAAGGTGCACTTGAGTTGCATGTTATCCTTTTTCTTGTTGATTAATGGCGCCAAAGATCTGATAGATTTTGTTTGCATTTGATATGATGGGATGGGATGAGGTTGTTATTTGTTGTGGGCATCTTCCTCGAGAGAATTGAATGTTAATTTCTGGTAAACGATTCTAATGAGGGTTAACAATGTCTGAAATTCAATGTAGAGGCTAGCATAAGGGTGCATTTGTTCGTGTTAAACGCCACCTTCTTCCGTGGGTGGGAGAGTGCAGCCAATTTTGATTATTTCTTAACTGCTTGCTCAAAGGTCAAAATCTAAAGGAGGCATGCTTCCATCTTGACGTCATCTGGGTTTGGGGTTAAGATCACTTAAGATTGTTAGATCTCACACAAGTTAACGTGCAACCTTCAAATAGAAAGGTGTCCTTTGTTGTGATAAATTATCGGCGTGTTCATTAAATCATTTAGATTTTAGACTGAACAATACAAAGAAGATTGTCATCCAATCAAGTACTGAAATAGTAAGTTAAAGGACTTCAAAATAATATCAAATCAACAAAAATTGGGCTCCTTCTTATGAGATATATGAGTTGCTCTTCCACAATTTGTGATAAATACTCAATTGTGGGAAAGCAACTCATATATCCCATGAGGCCGGAGGACCCTAATTTTTGTTAATTTGATATTTATTTTGAAGTCCATTAACTTTTTTCATTTTTCAAAACAGTAGTAATGTTCTCTTTGGGAACCCAGACTTCTGATATGTTCTCCTAAGCTTATTACCATTTTTCCATATGTACGTAGCACTCCATCCTCACAAGCACACCATCTTGGCCACATCAAGACAACTTTTGATCCTCACTTGAGGCACCTGGGATTTTGCTTAACCGGCCTTTCAAATATAACTGAAATTGTCATACCTATTTGCGAACCATTTATCAATTCCCTATTGCACACTGGTTTCTTCCTGTTTTGAAGAACAACCTCAAGAGAACAAGAGCAATGTTGTTAATGGATGATTTACCTTGTTCATTGTTTAGGAGACTTGTTTTTAGCTGAAGGTGTTACAAGTCAATGAAGAGAACAATCAAGACTCCTTGAAAAATTTCTTCGTTTAGGACATATGTTTAGGAGAGCAATATGTCATTACCAAGAAAGCCAAGATTGTAGGATTTAGAATTGATTTATTTTTGAATTTATGAAAATAGCTTATACAAATATACATGTTTTTATATTAATTTATAAGAAGAAAATCTACTATTTATTAGATAGTGATTGTTAAAGATTTTTTAAAAAATCATTTATAACCCCAAAATAAAGGGTGGGTTTGTTTTTGGATTTTTTTGAAAATAGATTTTGTAATGTTATATAATTTTGTGTAAATAAAATTTACAAAGAAACTTTTTATAAAAGCTTCAAATGAAAATTTGGTTTGAATAGTTATTTTTAAAATGTGATTTTAGACATTTCATCATTTTATTGAAATTTTTTTTGGATATCAAAATTTCGAAAAAATCATTTACTTTAAAGCTATTTCAAATAGATTTTCATAAAAATCATTTTTGAAATACAACTTTTTCAAAAAATTGTGATTTTGACTATGTTTTGTTCTTCAATAATGTATGTTTATGTTATATGATGTCAAAATTAGTGTTTCAATTTAGAAAAAATGAATATAAAAAAACTTATAATATTTTGAAAAACGGTTTTACAAAATCCATTTTAAAAAATAAAAAGAAAAAATCTATTTTTTTATATCTAAAACTTTCAAGAATCTATTTTTTAAAAAACTAAGGAACCTAAGTGTAGGAAATTTCTATTTTAAGAAAATAGATTTTTATGATTGTAAACAAACACAAAATAGCTTTAGATTTTCTTCAAAATCTCTACATAAAAATATCTAGATTTTTTTATAAAAAAAATCACTTTTCAGTAAGACTTTTTTCAATAAACATTTCCATAAGAATTGAAGTTTATCTTAGGGGCGTTGGTATAAAATTGGAGGGTCATGCTAACCGGTTCTCCGGGGCACCGGTTAAGGATACCAAAAAAAGAAAAATTTAAATTAAAAATAACACTTTTTAGATTTTTGAGATTGCATAATCTTCATTATAATATTATTATATTTGTTTCCTTAAACAATGCTCCGGAAGCACCGTTTAGCATTTTCCAAAATTGAAAGCAAAATAGGTTTGTAGCCCCCTTCAAGGCAATGATAGACTACTTTGCACGTCTTTTTGTAAAACTAGCACAATAAATATAAAAATTACAATGAATTAATGTTTACACATCACAATTGTAACACAACCGTTTTTAAATTGATCGAGCTCAAATACAATTTAATGGTGAAGCTTGTTCATCGGTCATTGGATTTTTCTGAACTCCATTTCGTGAAATCTTTCCATGTGCCACAAGTGTTATAGGTAATGCATGCTGATCAGTCACTGGATTTTTTTGAACTCCATTTCTTGGAAACTTTCCATGTACCAAAGGTGTGCTATGCAAGGATTTGAAACATAGTAGAGCTTTCTGGAATAGCCTTCCTGGTCATTGGCAAAGTAGTAACATGTTTAATGCCTTCATCACAACTAACAAGTTTAGTAACTTCATTCGGATGAAGGTACTTCACTTTTCCTGTCGGTGGAGTTTGGTTCCACCTGCAGGGAAAAAAGCTCCACCAGCAGGGAAAGTGAAGTACCTTCACGAGAATAAAGTCATTAATCTTATTAGTTGTGATGAAGGCCTTAAACATGTTACTACTTTGCCAATGACCACGAAAGCTATTCCAGGAAGCTCTACTTTGTTTCAAATTAATCCTTGCATAGCACCTTTGGAAGTCTGGAAGTGATCAGAACCCCTTTTCACTTTACATGGAAAAGTTGTAGCATTTTTGGATTGGCATGCTTCACAAAGCCAATAATCTGGATTTTCCATGAGATCAATTCACTTGCAATAACTGAAATGGGACGAAAATTGCATGGACTCAAAACAAAATTATATGTAAACTGTCTAACTATGAATAAACATATAAAAGTTGATTGTCGCATTGTCAAAGATAAGATACTCTTAAACATCATAAAGACTTCTTTTCTCCGCAACTAGCTTATTAGCCTTTGGATGTTTTTGTTTCTTCAAAGAAACAATTCTCTTGATAAGAAGTTTAATTTTTCTAGTAGTTGTAGACACTCCGTCTATACAGAAATATGTCCAACATTTTCTTTTCTTGATAATTTTTTTTGACCTTTTCCCCATTGCAAAAGGAGTCAAGAGTTTTACCAATTGTATTCTTTGCCTTCTAACTCTTTTCCGCTTACACATTATTGGAAAATTTCCCCCAACTTTTATGCTTTCAACTAGATTTAAACATGACAATGAAGTCATCTTCTGCTAACTTTGCAATGAATTATATCCAATTGCAGAATAATTGGCTATGGTTGAATTCTCAATTTCATCCCGCTCAATTTTTGAATTGTTGAAATTTTCCAAAAATGGAAAAGAAACGGAATCTCCATCAACAAATAATGGTCGCTGACACTTGTCAGAAGAGAGACTCTCCTTAAATTATATTTAAGTAATTGATTTATGCAAAGTATATTTCACACTAAAAATATAAATAACATATTTTCTCTTTTTAAATAATTAACAAATAATATTATAACCATATGAACGAGTTTTTTTTTTAACGGCAAATATATTATTATTAATAATTAAATCTCTGCACAAGATGAGCACAGACTCATAAAAGAAGGACTACAAAATAAAGATGTCGTATATAAGCGGAACACCAATGTAAATACTAAAACATACACCACCTAATAGAGGTCCACTTCTAATCTCATACTTAGAAAAGGACACTCTTCAGCTTCCAAACCACCGGAGAAGACAAGAACCTAACCCAAAGAGACGCCACTAGACACTAACTCCCGATCTCGAATCAAAAGTGACCGGCCCATCAGAATCCAAAAGACAGCTCCTTGGGTTAAAAGTTGAAGAACACCGGTAGAACGAGAGCCTAGGTAGATGAGTCTTAGCTTGCAGACCAACTTCAAACAGTCAACACCAATGCAATAAAATTCAATCAGATATAGAGATACTTGCAAATCTCAACAGATTTGGAAACCATCAGAAACTCATAAGGAGAGTCCTGCAAATCTCAGCAGATTTGACAACGGTCAGATGATCAAGTATCTAATGAAAAACTCAATCACACAGCATTGACCACCTCCACCAGTATCTCAGTACCTCAACTCCAAACCACCTCATCACCTCCACAACACCACCACCACACCACAACACCAACAACCAACTCTGCCATCTCAGTCCCCACCAGCAACCTCAACGGAGTCACGGAAACCACTGAAACCGTCGCCGGAGCAACAAACAGTTGCCAAAACCATCGTCGAAGCAACAAAATCACCACCGAAAATACCACGTCAAAAACACCAAGCAACTGTTACTGAGAAACAGTCCAAAAACCAAACCCCCAGGACAGAACAGAGCGAAAAAACAGAACAACATTACCGTAACACATCAAAACAAAAGCACAAGCACACGACCACCAAAACAACCATGTCCGTTGCTGGGAGTCACGAAACACACCACCACTGAGGATGACGTCGCCCGTAACACAGATCGGAGGATAACGTCGCCGGCAACACAGATCGGAGGAGGACTTCGCCGGCATCACAGATGAAGCGGCCGGAAAAACGCCCCGAGCGTAATGAACGCTCGAAATGACACAGAGTCGCCACCGAACTTTATTCATTCCCAAAGGAAAAGGAAAAATATCGATAAAACCTTGAAAGCAACGGAAAGATGGTCATCGCAACCATTTCCAGGTTCGGGAGTCGATTATGCGAGGGGAAGGTATTAGCACCCCTCACATCCGTTGTACCCAACGGGAACCTTCTTGTTAGCTTAGGGTTAAAAAGTGTTTTTAATTTGTTTGCATGCTTTTCCTTATTGATAAAATATTCACAAGAGGAGAAAAAGTTAGTTTTTTATTATTGTGCTTGACGGTTGTTGGATCCCGCTCCTACGTATTCCCAAGTGCAATGGGAAAATCAAAGCTACGTAGTTCTTGAGGGTAGAAAATGTTTGTGCGTTGATTGATTTTATTTGTGAAAATGGTTTAGTCGCGCTTGGGTGAAAAAGTTTGCTTGATTAAAAGAAAAATGATTGACTCGCGCTTGGGTGAAAAAAATTTACTTAATAAAAATGATTTACTCGCACTTGGGCGAAAAAAGTTTGCTTGATAAAATGAAAGGTGACTGACTCGCGCTTGGGCGAAAAAAGTTTGCTTGATAAAAAAAAAGACTGACTCGCACTTGGGCGGTAGTATTCGTTTGAAGAAAATAAAATGCACATGGGCGTAAAAAGAACAAAGTTTGGTGAATTGAGATTGATTTTATTTTTGAAGTTGGAAAGATACTATGTTAAATAACAAAATTTAATTTAATGAGTTAACAAGGAACAAAGTAATATGAAAATAGATAATGCTGAATTAATAAAGTTCTTAGGACCAGAGTACTCTGGAAACAGATAGCTGAATTAATTTACAAGTAAATGCCTTAAATTAAATAAATGCAGTAAATGAAATAAAATACAGGTGAAGGACCAGAGTACTCTGGAAACAGTTAGTGGAGGTGTGTGATTTTTTGGTGTTTTGTTATTATTATTTATTGAAATACAATAAAATGCATTAAATTAAATAAATGCGGTAAATGAAATAAAATAAAGGTGAAGGAACAGATCTGGAAATATAGACTGAATTCATTACTGGTTAGGGACCAGAGTACTCTGAAGTTTATTAGTACTGAATTAATAAAAGTGAAGGACCAGATCTAGAAACAATTAGTGAGTGTGTGATTTTTTTGTGTCTTGTTATTATTATTTATTGAAATAAAATAAAATGCATTAAATGAAATAAATGTTGTAAATAAAATAAAAAGAAACAAAGGGTGCAAATAATAATGACAGGGGATGCAAATAGCAGTCTGGGGGTGCAAACAGCAAGCCTGAGAAGTGTAAGTAACAGATCTGGGGGTGCGAATAGCAACAGCAGAAAAAGATAAAAAAGGCTGGAAATGTCACCAGAGGTGTTCGAATCCGTCCCCTCTCACTAATTAGGCTAACGCCCTTGCCATCTGCGCTATGAGCCGGCGTGTAATAAATAACAGCATAAGATATATATTCAAATAAAAGACAGAGAAAAAGGCAGAAGGTTATAAATACCCTGCTCTGTGTATTTTTATTCATTTTATAATTTCCTTCTCTCTCTTTTAGTCCGCTCTCTCTCTTCTCTCTCTGTTATTTTCATCGCCGGAGAAGGCCGGTACGGCTGCCGACGGCGGCGCCACCGTCTTCTCCGGCAAACTTCACCGGAAAACACTTCAAAAACAAAACTTTTTACATCAAACCTTATTGTTTTTATATGCTCGTTTTAAATTCGGAACCCAATTTTAAAAAGGCTCACCAAATCAGTTGGATCGGAGGAAAATGGTGATTGGAGAACGAGATCGTTCTCTCTCGTTCTGTTTCGTTCTTCTTCCTTTTGGGTGTGAGTTTATGTGTTACGGTTTGGTTTTTTTTTTTGTTGTTGATGATTCTGATGGCTTTGATGATTTTTGGGTTGTGATGCTGTTTTGTGTTGTATGAAGGTTTGATGTTGTTACTGAGGAAATTCTGTTTTGGATGTGGGTGATTGTTTGTGATTTTTTCGATTGCTGATTCCTCCTTTTTTTTGATTTTTGCCTCTCTATCTATAGAGACTATGAAGCCCTGATACTCTAAATTGGTGAAGTATCGTGTCCAATACGCACCCGATATCGATACTCTTCCGATACGTCTCGGTACTCGTATCGGAAGAGTATCGGTTAAATCTTTATTTTTAAATAAAAAAATAATATCCGATATGCGTCCGATATTTCCCGATACTCGTATCGGAAAAGTATCGGTTAAATATTTATTTTTAAATAAAAAATAATATCCGATAGAATCTGTGTTTCCTAGTGAATGTCAAACTATTATGTTGTTACACGGGTAACTAACAATGTCTTTTTTTGAATAGTACTAATGATGTTGTATAATGTATAATTTAAGATGTATAACTTAAAATGTATTGGTGATCATTATTTTTTAGGATAATATTAATGAAACACAAATAATTAACTTAGTATTAATGATTTTAATTTATTATAATTAGTATTTTTTGTCTTTGTCACTGTTCTGAAATCACTATGGTGTCATTATATAACAGGTTGTTTAAGTATTTGGGCTTGTCCCAAAATTCTAGTATAAGAATGAATGCTTTATGCTTTTAATTGATCAGCTGCAGGACCTATATAATTGTCTGATATTGCTACAGGATGAACTTGTTAAAGTTGTTTAATGTCATGACTATTATATGATTTTTGAGCTATTATATGTCTTTAGTTATGACTGATGAACCCTTGTATGTTGAGCCTCAAACTGTTTTGCTCTTGTGCAAGATAATTGGCTTGTGTGTACTCTTTGTACAATGAACTATTGGCGTTTATAATAATAATAATTTTAATAATTTTTTGTCTTTCAAAAAAAATTATCATTATTAATATTATTGTGCATTTATATATTTAATTTTAAAATTAATTTTTAAATAACGTATCGCGCCAGTATCAAATATGAATTTTTTAAAATTTTCACGTATTGGCGTATCGGTATCGGTATCGTATCTGTATCGTGTCGCGTATTAGAGCTTCATAGTATAAAGATGATTAGGGGTGGACAATCGGTCGGTCTGGTCGGAGTTCGGTCTGAAAACATTAGTCCGACAGCCAACCGCGGGTGATAAAAGTGCCATCCAATCCGTCCGTTTTCTACCACGGTTAAGTCGGATTTCGGTTTTTTCGAATTTCGGTTTGGTTGAATCGGCCATTCGGTTTTAACAGATGAATGGAAGTCCTTGCAGGAAAAATGAATATGAGAAAAGAGAGAGAAATATATCTTGAAGACATGAGGTTAGGGATGATATGAGGTGCTTTTGACAAAGTCAACAAAAAAAATAAAATGAAAGACAGGTGTGAAGTGAAGGGTGGGGACATGTGGTGGGGTGGGATGTCTTGTTAATCATCTGATAATGAAAAGAAAGAAGAGAAAAGTAACAAAAGTACTCTGCAAATATATGACATGTGTAGAGGTAGTGCATTGAAAACTGGTAAAAACTTATCATTATTACTCCTTTCGGTCGGTTTTGGATCCATACGAATTCAAATCCCAAATCCGTTTTCGACCATCTGAATCCTTTTAAAACCATCTTTGAGCAACCGTTTAACTGATTAACCCGAATAAATCCACCCGAATGTTAACGGGCCGTCCGGTTTGGACGGGTTGGGCGGTCCGGGAAAATTCTGTCCAGCCCTAGAGATGATGATGAATGGAATAAACCACTGAGTAATTATGTGAACTGGATAAAAGAATGTTTTTGTCATTGTTTGATACTAAAATTAAAGGAAAAAGAAATTGATAAAGGGGAGGAGGACGTGTTCTATTGTTGTCCTAGCCTTCTTTTTTCTGATTTTTTGTTTAACTTAATAAGTAACAATAATAATAATTATAAATAAATAAATAAAGAAAAATGGGGGAGGGGGCGCAAGCAGACTCTGCTTGTTTTGTTTTTTTTGTTTTTGTTTTATATATAATAATAATAATAAAAATAATAATAATAATAATAAACGATAATAAATTGATAATGATAATTAATAGTAATGAATATGATAATAACTAAAATAATAAACATAGTAGGAAATATATTAATAGGGGGAATAATATGAATAACGGTAATGATAATAATAATGAGTAATGATGGCAATTAATAAAAGGATATGGAAGATAAATGGAACATGTAAATAAAAAGAAGAAAGACTTTTTGATTGTTTAGTCGGCAAAATTAATTTTGAATCCGACTAAAATAAACTATATACACACGGATGCAAATAAAAGATATGTGTTAAAAATGATAAGAGTATATTAAAAAAATATATATATAAAAAAAAGTCGGGACAAAATTGGGGTACTACAACAGATCCGAAAAAACACCGCCACGAACCGCCGGCCATACCCACTAGAAGAACTGGTAGCCGGGGCAGTGCGGATGGCTAAGCCAATCATCGCACCATCCTTGATTAGAGCTACATTGGAATGATTTGAAATTTGGATTGAAGGGAAGAAGAATGAGGTGTAGATGAAGACCTAGAGAGAAGTCAGAGAACACGTGTTTCTAGAGAGAGGAGGTTTGATAGATACCATATAAACGAGTTTAATGTTAATTGATTATATATTATGGTTTATTGTATTTCTTATATCATTTTAATATGAGGCTTTGGATTTTTTTAAGAGTGTGGCCAGAAGTTCATCGTGAATTTTCTGTTTAGAGAAATTTGGTTAATTGGAAGGAGGAGAATCCATTTTGTGAGTCAAATAAATTTTCTGACGAAGATTAGTCACCACTAAATGACGGTGGAAATTTTGTATCTATAACATAATAACCTAATTCTTTTTGAGCTAATGAAGTTTTAGTCTTTGCATTTTTTCGATTTCATTTTGCTCCTAACATTTAAGCTTCTTCCACTATTAGTCATTCATAGAATCTGACCTTACAAATTTGTTGGTGTGGCAAACACATTAAGCGTTTTTAATGATATGGCTTGTTTTAAATATATGACTTAACATTTGTGTTTGGCTATAATTTTGCCTCTTAAGTTTCAATAACTTTCATAATAATAGTTTTAGCCTTCTAACATTAGCACCTTTTGTAAAAGGTGTCCCCGGCTGATTTTGATCAAGTCAATGTACATATGAACAATAACTCACATGCCACGTCAGTATGTTTTACCACATCATATGATAGCATGACATGTGAGTCACTGTTCACATGAGCGTTGACTTGGTTAAAATCAGTGGATAAGATGTCAACGGGGTGGGGATTAACCGGAGGATGCTTTACCACTCCTTGCCCCACCATCTAAAATATTCCCCATCCCCGTCCACATTCCCCGCCTCGGGGAGTATTCTTTCTCCATCCCCATCCCCGCGGATCCCCACAGTTCTCGCGGATATCCATCAACTTTAAAAAAAGTATCAAATTTCTATTATTTTCAATCAAGCTAGTTGTAAAAAAATAATCAAGTTTAATTATAAAACAAGTAAAAATATTAAAATATTGTTGTGAGTCTTGTGACAGTTATAAGTATCATATATAAACAAATGTATACCCATATTGTGTGAAAGTATAATTAAAAAAATTATAAAGTACTTAAATATAAATTTTTAAGTGTTATTTTATTAGTTTTTGGGGACGGAGTCTCCGCGGGGGCGGAGGATGAAATATCGTCCCCATCCCCAAACCTCTTTTGGGGGACTTTCTCCTCCATCCCCATTCACACGGGAAAAAATTCCCCAACTTCGGATATCCAAACGGGGCAATCTCCGCGGGGATCCCCATTTCCGGATGAAATTGTGGATTGTCATACTTTTGCAATATCAGTTAGTGGGTCAAAATCACAAATTTATGAAAATTAGAGATCAACAATACAATTTAACTTTATGTTTTTATTTATTTTCCATTCCCCTCATCATCATCTACCCCACATTTTGATACCCCGTGAAAAAAAATTCAAACAATTAACCCAATAATTTTTCAACATTTCAAAACCAGAATTTTTATAACTACTATTATATATATTTTTGTTGAAAACCCTTAAAAATGGGATAATAAACAAAATAAACACAAATGAACCAACAAAAGAAAGATTTTATTACACTATTAGCACTAAAGTATCAGAATTAAATGGTTCCACCGGTGAGTTAAGGTGTAAGCTGATGGTGGTTTTAAGCTTTAGGTACGAAAGGGTATCTGCAAAAATGTTAATACTCTAACGCTCAAGTTAGTAAAATTTTAAAATGAATGTGTATTAATTGAGGAATGTGCATTTCATGCAGGGGTCATTATCTTGCTATGGATGGCATAAGGTACAATGTGCCAAAGTGTATCATAGATGAGTTGTATTTGACCTTATGGTATATTGGGCTTCCAAATATATTGGGCTTTAGTCCAGCCCGAAACAAAACCCTTTAATTTTTTTTCAAAATTTACCTAAACATCATTCCTAGATGTGACATCCAAATATCATAACCAATGTGACTTTTTAAAAAAAATTAAATTAAAAAATGTTAAAAGTCAGCTCGCAGACATGAGAATAATAAAATCCCTAATTAGAGTTTCAATTTTTTTGTCTATTTTTCATTTTTTATTTTGAAGAAAAGTTATGTTGGCTTTGAGAATCTGGTTCAACGTCGATAAATAATGTCACCTCAACGTAAATTTAGAAGGAGAACGAGAATGAACTTCAAAATCGCAAGGAGAAAACTTAAAGGTCCAAAATTCCTTTAAAAAAAAAACAAAATCAAACCATAAGAAAAAAAAAGAGTCTAGATCCTCACTCGTAGCCTAATATGAACAACTAATAAATAATAATAATACAAACATGTACTATTTTAAAAAAATAAATTCAAAATTTTAAATCTATTCACCTGCATACTTATATACCATAACGAAATTATTCACCTTTGTCTACTTCTCTTTGTCTCAAAATATAACATGCTGAATTTACCAAATAAACAATGACCACGCCTTAACATCTCTCTTATTCCCTTTCCAAACTCATCCATCTCCCTTTCAATCCCATCAAATTTTTGTAAAATGTTCTATACAAACACATAAGCACAACAACCGAAACACCTCCAAAATTATGACAAATACATTAAAATCATAACAAAGGTTAGTCTTTATTGGATGGAATAAGGGGAAAAAATAGGAACTTGTGTTTGGTGCAACTAAGACCATTTTCCACTGGCTTACACCAATTTTCCCGATTCAACATACCTTTGGTTTTTCTTAGTTGACTGATCTAACATTATGTTCAATTTTCGATCCAACCGGTTGAACCGATAGATTCAATTTTTAAAATATTGATCAAAATCAAACATTCATTTACTTATTTTTTCAACTTTTTTGAGCGACGATACAATGTTGAAATTGCCCAAATATATTTATAATACACAAGAATCATCAAATTTTAAATAATGGACTGAACAAAAAGTATACATTCACTTTTGCTCATAAAATAATGGACTGAACATCACAATTTAATATTTACTATATTTGATGAAAATTACTTTTGTCACCCTAAAGGTTACTCGCACGCCCTACGAAATGACCAAAATACCCTCCATGGCTTAAGTCACGGATGTAGAAAAAAATGAGCAATTTTCACCGCACGTCCGTGGCTTAAGTCACATAATTGTCGGTTGTAAGTGACTTCCGTTTCAATCAATGGCCTACCACGTGGCCAATTTTAATTGGTCACATGGACTGCTAAATTACCTATAAATGGAAGGCATCATCATTTTTCGTCACTCACCTATCTTGCTCTTCCTCTGCTTTAATTTTTCTTTTTTTAGTAATGTTAATATGTTTAATATATTTTTTCCATTTCGTGTGTAATTGGACGCATAGTGTTCGTCGGTTAGTTATATTGCACCCTTCAGTGTGTTTATTCGTCATGAATGGGTGCGATATGTTAATCGACGAGGGACTTTTTGTGTCCTAATTATTGGGTATGCAATGACTAACCGAAGGATTAAACGGTGATTCCTTGAAATATGGGTGTTGTTCTGATGCTTTCCGTGGGTTTGAAGCTAAAATCTGTAGGCATGCGTGGCTTTCGCATACCTGTTGAAAGTTTCTATTGACCTGCAATTTCATCCTCCGACAACAAAATTTCACAAGAGTAGGTCATCTAGTTTATTTAATTAGCAATTAAATTTAAGAATGTAATATTTAAATCGATGTAATTTTTGTGTTTGATGTATCAATAAAAAAATTATGGTTATACTACGTTTTGCCTTTCTTCCATTTTTGATTCTGGTGTTTTTGAGCATCCTGTCACTTTGCCATCCGTTACCTAAGTCACGGAACACCCTATGCATTTTTCTTTGAATACGTGACGCAAGTCACAGATATAGGGCGTCCGTGTCATAAGCCACGGATGACTCTGTGTCAGGATGCTCAAAACCTGACACCTCCAGTAGAGCCAGTCCTTTTGGACCTGTTTTCATCGCGGACATTTTGATCGGTATTAATGTGCGTAATTATCCAAACAGAATTCAGTCGATTGAATTTTTATCAATGTTAATACGCGTAATTATCCAAACATAATGAAAACTTAATAATTAAATAAACCAAAATTGAATACTTCATTACTAAATAAAAATTATCCAACAACATAAAAATTATCCGGAACAACAACGAAAAACATGAAACATAAATACAAACAAAGGCTACTACGTAGCCGGTCCACCACCCCTCCTTTGCTAACTCTCTGCATAAAACATGGACAATTGTATAATTTTCTTCACCTCCGCCAACACATGCGAGTCATCCGCTAACTCCCCACACGCTAATATTCTGTCTGCAATTCCCCGAATCGCAGTCAATTTGCCCTCAAAACGTGACGTCAGGGGTCCAGCCAGCTCAGCATGCTCCTCCATAATGGCCTCCCGCTCACATGGCCTCAGTGGATCTCCTTGCGGCAGAGCCGTCATGTATGGATGTGAGTTCCGGAAATACCATCACATGTAACCGGCTGCAGCATACCAAGGATCGATAGCAAGCGGTCCCCTCTGTATTGCCGTCAACACCTGGTCCCTGTTACCGGCAAAGTGCACTGACGCCGTAATCAAAGAAGTGGCTTAAGCATCGGTGAACAGAACTGCAGACTCACGAGGATGACGAGGAATGCCCTGCACGTTACTGTTGAGGCAAAATCCTAAATTGATGTTTTAAAGATAACAAACATCTTAATTATATTTTAAGTAATTCTGATCTCATTGTTATCTAACAAGTGCTTTTGAGTGTTTTAAATAAGCCAGGATTAATTGAGCAATTTACATCTAGTATCATCAATTTATTTTTAAATATGAACAAGAATGAAAGAACGATCTCAGAACGTTCTCAGGATTTACGCCTATGATTAATCAAGAACAAGCATCAATGACTAAACACTTATTTTTCTAAGTGAACAATGTACAAGATAAAGAATCACTTTTTCCTTGGTAATAACTCACAAGATCACAACAGTTATTATATCAAATAAGGCAAGGAATATTTGCGTGAAAGTGGATAAGTTTCTTATTTTGCCAAAGCTAAGGAACAAACATGTGCAAGTGGATTTAATTCAAAGACATAGTTCAAAAGGTGTCTATTTTATCTTAGACAGATTTTTGATGGACCAATAAGATCAGCACAACACTTTGTAAGCTAGGAGTAGACATGGACTTTATGAACCTTTAAAGGCAACATTCTCCCACACAATTTCCTCTCTCCAAAGACTTTTGTGAACAAGAAAGTACAAGTGAATGGTGTCTCAAGGACAACGAAGCTTCAATACTGATCTTTTGCAAGCTGTCATCACACGTGAATGTCCATTTTTACTTGAAGAACAAGTTCATCCTTTGCCCATATTTGAGATCAATCTCAGAACGTTCATAAGAAAGAGATTCTTCATCATGTTATTATTCAAATCTCTGGACAGCTGTGTTTCACGTGCCCTAAAGGACAACAACGTTTTTACTTGTTGAATAAGATTACAAGAAATCATTTTACAGCTCAAACCTAGCTTCTTTACAACGCTCCATTGAATCAAAGACAAAGACTCAGATCTAAGATCATTCTCTGAACAGTCTCCCAGGTTCAGCAACTTATGAATTTCATGTACTATCATCTTATTGAAGAAGTTTCAAGCATGTATCCGTTACAAACGGCTATGCTTCTTTACCAAGAAATACAAGGACATATTCCAGCTATAAATAGAGCCTCTTGGTGACTTTGAAGAGCGAGAGTTTTTAATCACAATCATTTTGCCAACTTGTCTTTATCGTACAAGCATTCTCTAATGCTCTTCTTTTGATCTCTTTCACTCCAACTCTGTAATTCTATACTAGGATTAGTATAAATTCTTTTGAGTGTATTGAGAGTTTTTTTCTCTAGGCTTCTCACTTGGTGAGTTTTGTAAAGCTTAGATCTTAATCATCATACTTGTAAAAGAACTACTCAAGTCAATAGGGTTGTATTGTTTAGGTGTTGTAATACCCTTACTAGCTTGGAGGGCTGGGGTATCTTTAAGCTTGTAGGGCTTAAAGGGTCTTGGATCTTGATCAAAGATTACAAGAAGAAAAGTGTACTTAACTCTTTCAAAGATCTCTCTTCCCTTAACTCTTTCATTTTATTCAAACACAACACACACAAGTTTAATTATTTACTTTATATATTCAGAGTTTGATCTGAGAACGTTCTCTCATTTTACTAACCAACGTTCTCAGGATTTTAAAACGTTTCCTTTGTCCAAGTATTCATTTATTATTTTAATAGGTAATTTTTAAAAGGTTCACAATTCAAACCCCCCTTTCTTGTGAAAAACTTTGCTACTTCAGTTACCGAATTTCCAAGGGAGGTACATGGCCGTCTTGCCTCCACATCTGAGCCAGCTAGAGTAAAATCACATCTCGTCCAATGGCTGTGTAGCTCTGTGCACAGCCTATGGGGCCCAGTGGATGTCGCATCCCAGCAGACGATCTAGCGACACTCTTGTTGCACTAACAAATTTTTCACCTCCTCTTGGACTGTATTTGTTGGCAGCAGGCATGGTCTCAACGTAGCTCTGGTTCTTCAGACGTTCGCACAGAGTCGGGAAGTGGTGGTGGATCCATGCCTGCAAAAACACAGTTAAATAACAATTAACTACGTGACTTATAAAAAAAACAAATAATTTTAAAATGAACAATTTATAAAATAAAGTTAGTTACCTGAAGGAGAGTCATGTAACCTGTGAGGGTGCTGACAGAGGGTGCGGTGCAAGTGGAGAGACCCTTGTAAAGGCATACGAGTGCAGCTGAACCCCACGCAATCTCAGAGACGGTCTCCAGATCGTCAAAGTTGTTCATGTGGTGCATGTTCACACAATTCTTGCTCGTGTCAGCAAAAATAGTGTAGCCGACCAACAACAGCATATAAGTTATGATAGTGAAGTTCTGGTGCCTCAAAACCTCATCCTGGTTCCCCTCCACCTCATAATCAGCAATATGGCTCAGAAGGGTTGGAAATGTGTCTGCAGGTATGTGTGCCTGACATGCGACCCTTTGGTGAAAAGCATCTCCTTCGCAACATCAGTTGGGTCAGCCCCAATTAGATCCACCATTAACGTTGTACCCTCTTCTTTGCCGACATAGTCATGATCCGGCAGTCGCCCCTCGTTCGCAGCAAACAAGACACATCATCAAGTGTCACCGTCACCTCACCAACCAACATGTGGAAGCTGGAGGTCTCCTCGTGCCACCTATTCGCAAAGGAACTGACCATGTACGGATCCACCAGCATGTGCCCGGTTGTGGCGAGGTCCGCCAAGCCAGTCTTGGCTATCTTGTCAAGAAACCAAGCTTCGTTCGGGAGCTTTTTGTTGAGCACCCTCATCTTTCTCCCTACAAGCAAAGAAAAACTATACATATAAAATTAAGTTAATTACAATTACATAAACATAGAATGAAGTGATATAAAAAAATTAAATAAATTAAAATTTGATACTTACGAAGCCCTCGTACACATATCCGACGATCTGGGATTCGTATGAGGATAGAACATCCTGCTCCTTCGGCCCTCCAGAAAACTCAACCAGCACTACATCTCCAAAAGCATAGTTGCTCCAAAGTGGACCTTTCACGTCGTTCCTCTTTCTCTTTCAAGCAGGTCGACAACAGGTGCTGCAGGGTCAGCCTCGGCATGTGATGATTGTATATGAGCATGTTCCCGAGCATGACCCTCAGCCTGTTTGCAGGTCTACTTCCGTTGTTGCCGAGCAGGACCCTCAGCCTCTTGCACGACCCTTGCTTCTCCCGACGTACAGAAGCGGTCGCACCCTTGGGCCGCTTTGAAGACTCAAGCTTGGGTGATACCTGATCATTCCTCTTAGCTGCTGAAAAAAACAAAAAACAAGGTTCAGATCAAGCAATAACAACACAGACAAATCCATGCCCTAGGCCACAGATGTATCAGTCACAGAAACACACAAATTTGTGACCTATGCCACGGATGGCTTCAGTTTCAGAAAACAAAAAAAAAAATTTGCAAACCCTAACATGTTGTATCCTAATTTCACATCCCAATCAACATAAATCAACAACAATAACAACACGAAATAAAATTTAATCCAAGCAATAACAACATGCAACCTAAATTCGTGCCCTAAGCCACAAATTCTAACAGTCAAGAACACACACAAAAAAATCGCGAAAAATGAACAAATAATCCGATTAAATTAACTAACCTTGCTTTTTTCTTGGTGCCATTATGTTAGCAAGTTGATTCCGAGTTGAATGGCGAAAAAAACGAGTTGATTTGGAGTTGAAAAGCGAATTTGGGGTTTTTTCACGATTTTGGAGTGGTTTGTATCGGTTTTGAAACCACTCCAAAACCACTACAGATAGAATGAGGGGGAATAAGATGGGTTTTGCTTATATACGTTACGCTTGTTCGTGACTTAGGACACGGATTGATTTTAAGTGTCTGCTACGTAAGCCACATATGTTTGAACTTTACAACCTAGGGTGCCTGAAGGGGGTTTGGTTCTGATGCGTGGGAAAAAGTCACCATTTTTACACATCCGTGTCTCAAGGAGCGGACGTTGTCTGTGACACAAGGCATGGGCAAGGGAATTTATGTAATTTTGTAGGGCGCGCCCCAGAAACAGTAGGGTGGCAAAAGTATTTTTCTATTTGATTTACAAAATGTTCATTAAACCTAACAACATGAAGAACAATGGATTGACCTTTAGTCCTCCAACCAGGGGAGGATGTAGGTACAACACATTGGGGGCTCAAGCCCCCACAAAAAATAATACTTTTGGTTTAATATTAGTACTAATATTATTTTTAAGCCCTCATGCGTCATGACTAGGTCTATTATTCACCCACCACAAATTTATCTTTATATTTTTCAACTTTTCATCACTCCAATTTTTCAAATTCCACACACTTTTTCTATTAACTTTTACTCTTCTCGCTTAATTCTTCGAAGCATCAACTTTTTATCCCCAAATCATTTTTTGTATCTTTCTCTCATTATCTCTTTACCTATCTCTTCAACCAGTCTCTCAGTCTCTGCAATTTCATCTCTCTCTCATCTCCCCTATCTCTTATTCCCCCTCATATATCTTTCTGTAAGACCCATAATTCTACTGTATCGTACGCAAGTTATAAGCGTAAGTAGTGGCTAAGAGTTTTTAGGATTTCTGTAAGTTAATTTCATAAGTATCGTGTAATAACAGCGTTATTGCTGGTTTTGGATTCGTGTACTATTTAAGCCCAGGCTTTTGGTTCTTAGTCCTCTTTTATATACGAGAACGTTCCTGTGCTTTCAGAATTTTGAGTTTCGACTTTCTCCGTTTATTGGAAAAACGAGTAGAAAACTGTACCCGCTGCTTAAAATTTTACGGTTTCTGTTTTCCGTCGAATTTTAATTGGAGACTTTATATATCGGCGCGAGTTGGAATCTAGTTTTAGAATATTTTTGGGAGCTAAGGAAATAAATTTCAGTCGGAGAATAAAGTTTAGCGATAATATTTGGAAACGGTTTACGACGGACGTTTATTGGTTAGATTTTATATTTTTGAGATTTCCGTCCATTAGCGAGGTGCGACTCGCCGATAGCAAACGCGATGAGCTGAGTAGCGTAAAGTGGATATTTGTTCAAAAAGCAATCATGAGTTAATTTGATCCAAAGGCTAGGGTTTAGTCTTGCAAGAGTTATTTTGATCCAAAGGCCTAGATTGCACAAGAGTTGATTAAATAGTAAGGAGGTTTAGGCTTTGAGACTTAGAAGCCAAAATCACAAAAAAACTCTTCCTCCCCTCTCACTCTCTCGGCCGACCCTCTCTCTCACTCACTCATCCATTCAAAGTTCCATTTTTCATTTTTCTCAAGCTTGGATCATTAACTTGCCAAGGAATCTTCTTCACTTAAGGTAACTAACCTCTTCTCTTCCTTATCTAGCCATGAAATTCCTAGATTTTTGGATTTTTGAGGATTATGTTCTTGAGAGAAAAATCCTAGAATTTAGTTTTTATTTAGTTTTGATTCCATAGAAGTGTTCTTGAGAGTTTCTTAGTACACTTTAGTGAAGCATGTAAGTGATTCTCATGGTGATTTCAAATTTCACAATTTTGTTAGTTAGGGTTTAAAGAATTTTTTTGAAAGAGATCATAAACTTGGATTGTGTTGTATGATTTTGGTTTTGAAGTTAGTTTTGAGCATTTTGACAAAATGGATTGGTGAATATGAAATTTGTTTCGAAAAATAAGAAAAAAATTATTCTCGTGTTCTTGAGCGACTCGAAGAACACAATTTAGAAAAAATTTATTTCGAGTTTCAAAAGGAGTCGGATACACAATCGAATATTGTTACAAGCTAAAGAATGTGGGCTTGGGTTTCAAATGAAAAAAAAATGTGTAGGGTTGCCCTTTTGCCTCAAATGGCTGTGGCACCCATATAGGGTTCGAGGAATCGAATTTCGAAAATTGTTTAGAGGCAAATAGCTTCCCATGATCATTGTTTAATTGTTTGATTGGTTATGGGATGTTTTGAAAAGAAAATGATCACTTGCCTTAAGAAAAACTTTATTTGAGATTTTTCGAAATTTGCGATTCGACTCTATAATTTCTAAATCGTTTTGATAAGTGCTAGTTAGGTATTATGGGATATTACCATGCATTTAGAAGTGAAAAATTTTGTGTGGGAGGGTGCTTTTCAAAAAAATGGCCGTGGCCTTTCTTTGTGGGGAGGGAGAAATTCCAAAATTGTGTGAAAATTTTGTATGTGTTGGATAATCTTAGTTTTGAAGAAAAATGAGTATAGGAAAGGTTGTTAGGAAGAAAAAAATGTGTAACTTGTAACGCAAGAAAACTTCGATTTTTCATAAAAATATTTTTGAAAAGTTTTAGTTGTGTTTCAAATGGTTTTGTTGTGTGTGAAACAAGTCCTTGAAGTGGAAAAAAATCCAGAATGGTTTTAGTTTATGATTTGAAAACAAAATGACTTTTCGTGTTATAAAAATAGTACAATTAACTTCGTGAATTTTTAAACACTATGAGAATAACCTGAAATCATTGAGGGATAGCTTTAGAAAGTACTTTAGACCCCTCTGGAACTTTGAGAGCAAGTTTCGTTTCGATAGGATAATCGAGGAGTATCTTACTGATTGTACGCTGCTTAACTTTTAGGTAGCGCGTATAATAGTTTAGACGAGAAAGAGGTTAAGGAAAGCTTGCTGAGGTAAGGGCACCTTTATTTTTCCATCTTATATATGTATGCCTGGTTTTGGATTGTGTGAATATAACACCCCACGTCTAAATCTAGAATAAAACGTGAAATATTATTATTGAATACCGAGTCATTATTATTACAACTTGAAAATTCAAGCACACACAGGTGCTAAGTACAACAAAGATTCAAATACAGCGGAACATCAGAAATGAAACAACGATACAATAATTGATTAGAAAGAAACAACACCAACAACTAGAAATGCATGAAAGAAATGTCATCTCCAAGCACAGCTGCAAGCACACCGATCAGCATACCTTAACCAACCTGCTTATCTGAAAAATAATTGTTTGGAGTGGGGTGAAACAACTAAGCCTCAGTGAGTCCTACTACCCTCCTAAGGTGACTACACCGGGGGATCCTAAACAGTCATGCATACTAACAGATATATCATAATACATAAGCATAAATAAAAGTGTAACACAAAGCATATCTTATTCATTTTAACACTAGGACACTCTGAGGTGAGCGGGTCTCAGAGGCCTGCCATATCCGTCAACCGATTCGGTCACGGCATGAAGCTCACATAGTCATAACCTAATAGATTATCGCATTGGGAGTCCATAGTGCGATATAATTCGCTCTTAACTGACTGATACTAAATTGAGTTATTACTACCATGAATTTCCAAATCCCGGGGAACATACAAACTTAATTAAATCTAGGTTATACCCTAAGATCATCTGTGGTTAACATTCTATTTAACATTATACCAGTTACATTTCTGCAATTTATCTATCTCAGATGAGGAAATAAAACGAGCGATCAAATCAGTTTGTAAATCAAAAGTTGCAGGCTGTTCTGTGTAAGCTCGCCTGGCGAGTTACCTGCTCGCCATGGCGAGATTAATGGTCTACTCTGCACTAGCTCGCTACGGCGAGTTCCCAACGCGCCATGGCGAGTCACGGACCCTGACCTAAACAACTCGCCTGGCGAGCAGATGCTCGCCGTGGCGAAGTTCATCAGCCCAGAATCCTCCAGCTCGCCATGAAGCTCGCCAGCAACTCGCTGTGGCGAGTTCATGCAGAGATGCCCCTGTTTTACGAAAATCAACAATTTACCATAATTTCACCTACATTCCTCATTTAAGATAGTGCAGAAACACAAAGCATATAATATAAGATAGAATGGAGGGAAATTTGGGAGTTAATCTCCCTCACACAACAAATTCCTAATTCCTATGTTATCATGCATATTTTCATAAAATTGGGAAACTAAACTACCTAGCCTAAGAACCCACCTGGAATGAAGCTTTAATCCTTGCTTCTAGGCTCAACACAGCTACTGCAACCTCCTAGCTAAACCCACGAACAGCTCACCAAACTTGACTCAAAACCCCCAAAAGCTCAAGAACACGAATTTGATGAGAAGGATGTTCTGAAGTGTTTAACTGAATTATTTGATGATGATTTCGTTTCAGAAGTCAAGAGGTGGTATTTATAGGGGATTGCTACAGAATGAGGACAATGGTTGGAGTTTTTTTGAATTTCCTTTGCATGAAATATGGTTGGTTGTTTTTGTTTGGTATAAGTGATGTTTGTTGGCTAGTGTTGCAGCTGAAGGCTCATGTGATTGATGGTAGAAAACATCAGTGTAAATGCTGAGATCAATTGCATGTGATTCTTTAATGGGTGTTGGAAAAATAAGGAGTTTTGGATGCTTGTTGCATGTGATTGTTCATGGGAATGAAAAATTTGTTTGTTTGCCTATGTTGTTTGGCGTGGAGAAGAGAGAAATGAGGCACCATGTTTCAGATTTATTTTGGCTGAAGTGGGAAGTGAGAGGAATGGGGTTTATTGCATGCAATGGGTTAAACAAAATTGGGTGGAATTGTGACTCATCCATAAAGGTGAGGTGTTGGCTAGATGGAGCATTATTCTTGAGTGAAGAATGACTCACATGAGAGAGGGAGAGATCACGAGGGAAGGAAAAGAATGGGAGGGAGTTTGAATTTGTTCATGCTAATTAATCTCAATTGTTGGACTAATGTATTATTTGTGTAGTCTTAGACTTAAATTAAGATTACCAATCTTGCACATAATACCTTAATCTCATGATTTCAATTAATTAACACCACTAATTAATTTAGAAAAATTAGGCAAAAGCTCTAATTAAAATTAATTAGGTAATTTAGAATGTGGGGTATTACAACCTACCCCCTTAAAGAAATTTCGTCCTCGAAATTAAGAAATTTACCTCGAAAACAGATAAGGATAACTCTTCCGCATGTCTGACTCCAGTTCCCAAGTGAATTCACCGTCAGGAGACTGAGCCCATTCAACTTTGACAATGGGAATCTTCTTGTTTCGAAGTATTTTGGCATCACGATCAACAATCCGAACAGGATCCGGCTGATAGGTTAGGTCTGGCTGGAGATCAATCTGTTCAAGTTCCACTGGCTGATAGGGATCAGGAATATACTTCCGTAGCTGAGACACATGAAACACGTCGTGTAACCCAGACATAGATGGAGGAAGAGCTAACTGATAGGCTACAGGACCGACGCGTCGAAGAATCTGATAAGGTCCAATGAATCTTGGACAGAGCTTCTTAGTTTTGAACACATCTCGCAAACCCAACTTAGGAGTAACTCTCAAGAACACATGGTCACCTTCCTGAAATTCCAGAAATCTTCTTCTCTTGTCGGCATAACTCTTCTGCCGACTCTGAGCAACTTTCAACTTATCCCGAATAGACTTAATCTTTAAAGTGGTCTCTTGGACTATATCTGGTCCCAAGAAACTACGATCACCAACTTCTGTCCAACACAACGGGGTTCTACACTTCCTGCCATACAAAGCTTCATAAGGTGCCATACCGATACTGGCATGGTAACTATTGTTGTAGGCAAACTCTATTAGGTGTAAGTGATTACTCCACGAACCACCATCTTCTAATATACAAGCTCGAAGCATATCCTCAAGGGTCTGAATGGTCCTTTCTGACTGACCATCAGTCTGAGGATGATGCGATGTACTTATCTTCAGTCGAGTTCCCATCGCATTCTGAAATGCTTTCCAAAACCTTGAAGTGAAAATCGGGTCTCTATCCGACACGATACTCAAAGGTACACCATGTAGCCTTACAATCTGCTCCATGAAGATGGCTGCATATTGCGGGGCCTTGTAGGTGGATTTCACTGGAATGAAATGAGCTGATTTAGTCAACCGGTCCACAATTACCCAGATTGAATCTTGACCTCTCTGGTTACGTGGTAGTCCTCCTACAAAATCCATAGTGATATGTTCCCATTTCCACTCGGGAATATCCAATGGTTGCAATGGTCCTCCAGGTTTCTGGTGTTCAATCTTGACCTGTTGATAGACAATACACCTGGACACGAATTCAGCAATCTCTGCTTTCATGTTAGGCCACCAATAGTTCTCCTTCAAATAATGATACATCTTGGTGGATCCAGGGTGAATTGAAAATCCACTCTTGTGTGCCTCTTCCAGAATCAACCGCTTCAACTCATCATCCTGAGGTACACAAAGTCCGCCTTCATAGAGAATAGCACTGTCCGTGGCTACTGAGAACTCCGGATGGTTTATCCTCTTCTGTAACTCCACGTCACCCTGCTGAGCCTGCACAATCCTTGGGCGTAACTCACAGGATACTTCAATTTTGTTGATGCGAATACCGCTCTTACGATATATCACGTTCAGATTGAGATCCCTGTACTTCTCATACAGACCGCACTGTTGCATCAACAACTCTGATGCATACAATGTTTTTCTGCTCAGGGCATCTGCCACCACATTGGCCTTTCCTGGATGGTAGTTAAGATTGAAATCAAAATCTTTGAGGTACTCCATCCAACGTCGCTGCCTCATATTCAACTCCTTTTGATCAAACAAGTACTTCAGACTCTTGTGATCACTGAACAGATTAAACTGCACTCCATACAGATGATGCCTCCAGATTTTGAGTGCAAAGATAATGGCTGCTAACTCCAGATCATGGGTAGGATAATTCTGCTCATGAGGTTTTAGCTGCCTGGATGCATTCGCTACAACTGCACCATCTTGCATCAGTACACATCCAAGTCCTTTGTTGGATGCATCACAGTATACCACATACTTGCGGGTCGGGTCAGGAATCACTAACACTGGTGCTGTGGTTAGCTTTTTCTTTAAAGTTCTGAAACTCCATTCACAAGTAGCATCCCAATCAAAGTCTGCACCCTTTCTGGTCAGACGAGTTAGTGGCAAAGCAATCTCCGAAAACCCTAAGATGAATCTCCGGTAATAGCCTGCCAAACCAAGGAAACTTCTGACTTCGGTAACACTTCTGGGTCTTTCCCAATTCAACACTGCTTCTACCTTGGATGGATCAACAGACACACCGCCTTGCGATATGACATGACCCAAGAATTTAACTTCAGATAGCCAAAATTCGCACTTGCTAAACTTGGCATACAGTTGCTTCTCTCTAAGAATGCTCAACACGATTCTCAGGTGCTCTGCATGCTCCTATGAATCTTTAGAATAGATCAGAATGTCATCAATGAAGATAACAACAAACTGATCAAGATACGGCTGGAAGATCCGATTCATGTAGTCCATAAAAATAGCTGGAGCATTAGTCAGACCGAACGGCATGACCAAGAATTCATAATGTCCATAGCGAGTCCTGAATGCTGTCTTGGAAACATCCGAGGACTTGATACGGATTTGATGATAACCGGAACGAAGATCAATCTTGGAGAAGATAGTAGCACCTCTGAGTTGATCCAGAAGATCGTCAATCCTTGGTAAGGGATACTTGTTCTTGATTGTGACCTTGTTGAGTTGTCGATAATCAATGCACAGACGTATCGTACCATCTTTCTTCTTTACAAGTAACACCGGTGCTCCCCAAGGTGAGACACTGGGTCGGATAAAGTGTTTCTGAAGTAACTCCTCAAGTTGAGATTTCAGTTCATGAAGCTCTAAGGGAGACATCCTATACGGGGCAACTGAGATCGGCTGGGAACCAGGAACTAGATCGATGGAAAATTCCACTTCCCTTTCGGGAGGCAAATTCATAATATCATCTGGAAAAACGTCTAAGAACTCACTAACAACTGGAATGTCACTAGGACACAAACTGGGCTCCGGATCGATGGTGAACAAAACACTGAAACATTTTGTACCGGCACCTAAGTACTGAATCATCTGATGAGTATTCTGGAGTAAAGCGGTAATAGCTCTACTTTCTGGTGAAGTTTCGGTTGGAATGAAGAGATTCTTTTCAGCACATCCAATGTACACAGTATTGGCGGAAAGCCAATCCATGCCTAGGACCACATCAATATCCTTCAGAGGTAGACAGATCAAATCTATGTGGTAGACTTTACTGCCCACAAGAACAGGACAATTCTGACAAACACGTTTAGAAGTAACCTTGCCTCCTGTGGCAACAGCCACAGTCATAGGGGGAATTAAAGGCACAGAGGGTAGTTGTAGTCGCTGAACACAGTCAACAGCTATAAAGGAATTAGTAGCTCCACAATCAAACAAGACTAAAACTTCAGACTGGCCTAACTTGCATACATCCATAATTAAAGCATTATTAGATTTGACATTCTCACCGTCAAGTGAGTATACCCGACCTTTGCTTTTTGAGGCACCGCTGGAATCTCCCTGTCTCTTCAGCTTAGGGCATTCATGCTTGTAGTGGCCTGGCTGCTTACAATAGTAACACATATTCCTTCCCTTCATGCATTCTCCACTGTGAGGGAAACCGCACTCTGCACAATTCTTTGGTGAACGTTGAGAGTAACTCTGCTTTCCCTTACTGGTAGTACCTTTAGTCCTCACTTGCAGATTGAATTTTCCAGAATCCTTCTTCTTTTGAAAAGCTTCACTACGCTCCTTGTGTATGTTACCCAAATCAGCTTCAGCATGATAGCTCTTTTGCACCAAATCACCAAAGGTAGTGATATGTTGCATAGAGACATCGTGCGCTATGTCAGCTCTCAGCCCAAACCGATACTTCTTCATCTTCCATGATTCACTGGGAGCATCATTCCCATCCATCACATAACGGACCAGCTCGTTGAACTTCATGGTATACTCCGCCACTGACATGTTCCCCTGCTTCAGTTCGGTCAACTCACGTTCCATCTGGAATTGGTAACTCTCTGGGATATAATGTCCAACGAAAAGACGTCGGAAATTTTCCCAATTCACCTCCATCTGACTGGCCTCCATATACGCCTTGGTTCCATCCCACCAGTTACACGCGTCGCCCCTAAAGAAGCGGGATACGAATGTCACTTTGTCAACTTCGGTGCAATCCATGGATTCAAGAATTCCACTCATTCGTTGAATCTATTCCCTGGCTTTCGCTGGATTGTATTCTCCATAAAACTCCGGCGGACTCATACGGCAGAATTCACGGAATGCAGCGCTAGATCCTTGCTGCTGAGGAGGAGGATTGTTCATATGCTGTTGAAACATATTCATGAATTCTTGATGCTGCTGGGCCTGTTGAGCTTGGAACTGCTGCTGCTGATGCATCATCTCAGCCCACATGTTCGCATTAGCATCTCCGTACATCTCAGGCTCATCATCGTCATCAGCAACGTTCCTTCTTGGTCTTCCAGGTCCTCGTCTTGCTCCTGACATAGTGCTCTAACTGCCAATATCAAGTCAAGTTAGCTAGGCTTAAAGTGACATGACATCTAGAACAGATGTTTGAAATCCAGACAAATACTGGGATTCGGATAGTAATACTAATGAACTCTGGCACGGTCTGAATCGACCTGCTCTGATACCAATTATAACACCCCACGTCTAAATCTAGAATAAAACGTGAAATATTATTATTGAATACCGAGTCATTATTATTACAACTTGAAAATTCAAGCACACACATGTGCTAAGTACAACAAAGATTCAAATAAAGCGGAACATCGGAAATGAAACAACGATACAATAATTGATTAGAAAGAAACAACACCAACAACTAGAAATGCATGAAAGAAATGTCATCTCCAAGCACAGCTGCAAGCACACCGATCAGCATACCTTAACCAACCTGCTTATCTGAAAAATAATTGTTTGGAGTGGGGTGAGACAACTAAGCCTCAGTGAGTCCTACTACCCTCCTAAGGTGACTACACCGGGGGATCCTAAACAGTCATGCATACTAACAGATATATCATAATACATAAGCATAAATAAAAGTGTAACACAAAGCATATCTTATTCATTTTAACACTAGGACACTCTGAGGTGAGCGGGTCTCAGAGGCCTGCCATATCCGTCAACCGATTCGGTCACGGCATGAAGCTCACATAGTCATAACCTAATAGATTATCGCATTGGGAGTCCATAGTGCGATATAATTCGCTCTTAACTGACTGATACTAAATTGAGTTATTACTACCATGAATTTCCAAATCCCGGGGAACATACAAACTTAATTAAATCTAGGTTATACCCTAAGATCATCTGTGGTTAACATTCTATTTAACATTATACCAGTTACATTTCTGCAATTTATCTATCTCAGATGAGGAAATAAAACGAGCGATCAAATCAGTTTGTAAATCAAAAGTTGCAGGCTGTTCTGTGTAAGCTCGCCTGGAGAGTTACCTGCTCGCCATGGCGAGATTAATGGTATACTCTGCACTAGCTCGCTACGGCGAGTTCCCAACGCGCCATGGCGAGTCACGGACCCTGACCTAAACAACTCGCCTGGCGAGCAGATGCTCGCCGTGGCGAAGTTCATCAGCCCAGAATCCTCCAGCTCGCCATGAAGCTCGCCAGCAACTCGCTGTGGCGAGTTCATGCAGAGATGCCCCTGTTTTACGAAAATCAACAATTTAACATAATTTCACCTACATTCCTCATTTAAGATAGTGCAGAAACACAAAGCATATAATATAAGATAGAATGGAGGGAAATTTGGGAGTTAATCTCCCTCACACAACAAATTCCTAATTCCTATGTTATCATGCATATTTTCATAAAATTGGGAAACTAAACTACCTAGCCTAAGAACCCACCTGAAATGAAGCTTTAATCCTTGCTTCTAGGCTCAACACAGCTACTGCAACCTCCTAGCTAAACCCACGAACAGCTCACCAAACTTGACTCAAAACCCCCAAAAGCTCAAGAACACGAATTTGATGAGAAGGATGTTCTGAAGTGTTTAACTGAATTATTTGATGATGATTTCGTTTCAGAGGTCAAGAGGTGGTATTTATAGGGGATTGCTACAGAATGAGGACAATGGTTGGAGTTTTTTTGAATTTCCTTTGCATGAAATATGGTTGGTTGTTTTTGTTTGGTATAAGTGATGTTTGTTGGCTAGTGTTGCAGCTGAAGGCTCATGTGATTGATGGTAGAAAACATCAGTGTAAATGCTGAGATCAATTGCATGTGATTCTTTAATGGGTGTTGGAAAAATAAGGAGTTTTGGATGCTTGTTGCATGTGATTGTTCATGGGAATGAAAAATTTGTTTGTTTGCCTATGTTGTTTGGCGTGGAGAAGAGAGAAATGAGGCACCATGTTTCAGATTTGTTTTGGCTGAAGTGGGAAGTGAGAGGAATGGGGTTGATTGCATGCAATGGGTTAAACAAAATTGGGTGGAATTGTGACTCATCCATAAAGGTGAGGTGTTGGCTAGATGGAGCATTATTCTTGAGTGAAGAATGACTAACATGAGAGAGGGAGAGATCACGAGGGAGGGAAAAGAATGGGAGGGAGTTTGAATTTGTTCATGCTAATTAATCTCAATTGTTGGACTAATGTATTATTTGTGTAGTCTTAGACTTAAATTAAGATTACCAATCTGGCACATAATACCTTAATCTCATGATTTCAATTAATTAACACCACTAATTAATTTAGAAAAATTAGGCAAAAGCTCTAATTAAAATTAATTAGGTAATTTAGAATGTGGGGTATTACAGTGAATGTTTGGCATGATTATATTATGTATTCTCGTGATGAGAAGGTGTTTTGTATCGCATGTGTGGTTTACATATGTTTGAGAATATATGTATGAATATGTGATTGGCGTGCATATGATTTTGAAAATATATGTACATATTATGATTGGTTTACATACGCTTGAGAGGTATGTATTTGTTGCATTAGCATATAAGGGGAATCGTATGCTCATGCATTCATAGTAAGTGGTTATCGGGAATAGACCACGGGGTGCGACGATCAGTGATTGGTGTCCTCCTTTTTGAGTTTGGTGTTGTCCGTGTGACTCACCCGGTGTTATCCCACCGTGATTGTTTTGGTATTGTCTGAGTGACTCTACCTGGTGTTATCCCACCACTAGTAGGAGGTGTTATCCCACCTGAGCCTACGACCTTCTGCAGAGGTTTATTCCGGAATAATTCATGCATGTGAAAAAGACCCGGCTAGGGTGATCACAATCATTTAGAGTCTGCATTGATAGGCTGGTGTGCATTTCAATACTGTGTGCAAGTACATGAACTGCTAAGTGTTTATTCGCTTTTATATATACATGCTATTTGCTGTTGTGTTATGTGTGGTGACCCTTGCAACCTTTCATTTGCGGGCTCCTCCCACCCAGACGATGGATCACCATTTGTTACCGGTGCTCGTGAGAGAGACGGTGACGACGTGGGACTTTCTTGATCGCCTGCTGTTGCCTGCCTGGAGCCTCGACCCAGCTTCCGGTACGGCTAGTTACCATGGGCGCGTTAGGATTACTACTTTTCTTGGTACCCTACAGATTCACCAGTGTCTGATATGGCAGACTCCACCTTTCTCCATACCTCTACCGGTACTGCTCAGTGCACTTTGGACGGTTCCTGTGGGACCCAAGTCAGGGGCGCCGGACACACCAGAGGGTAGTGGATCGGTCGTTAGAGAGACCTCCACGGATGGACCAGTTACTTCTTCTTCCATGGGCAGTTGGGGTGATGGGGCTTTACCCGACTTCTTAGGGGAGCCGGAAGGTGTTTTTCAGGAGGCAGCGGCTGCTGCAGGGGATGGGTCCATTGGGGGACCCGGAGTACCTCACTTGGTATCTCCCACTTCTACCTTGAGCTTGGTACTGTTGTCGAGTGATACAGACGACTCCTGATGCCGATGTGCATGATAGGACTAGGACCGCTGACTTTAGAGTAGTATTCTTTTGGACAGGCCTTGTTGGTCGGTGACTGGTAGCATGATTTGTAGTAGGTTCTAACGTTTTTGGATGACTGTACTTTATACTCTATACTCTTACACTTTGGATGAGCCTCTTTTGGTATTGGCTGTAGTATTTCCCTAGTCACGACTACCTTGTATATTTGTCGTGAACTAGATATTATGTTTTGGATATGTAACTAATCAGGTACACACTTTGCTTATGAGAAGCACTATTGATGCATATAGTACTATTTCAGTCACCTTGTTGGTCGTACTATTACATGCTTTAGTTCTGTTGTATGAATAATGCCGGCTCTTGTAAAATATTTTCCGCGCAACTCTGTTGTTTGTAAAAAAAAAAATAAAAAAAAAATAATGCCCCTTTTTAGGCTTTGAAAAACGGGGTGTTACATTGTGGTATCAGAGCCCGACTTTAGATCATCAAGGGAAAGGTGTGTCGTAAGAGTTGTCAGTCGAGTTAGAACTAGAGTTTGATTAGTTCTAAGTGACCATTGCTTTGGTGTGTTGAGTTTTTTTTTGACTCATGGTATAAGATTTCTAAGAGAATTGGAAAAGAATCTAACCAGAAAGTGGTTTGTGCTGGAAAACATGCCTCCAAGACGGGCACCTGCAGCTACTGGAGCTGATGACAATCAGGTAAACCAGATGGCTCACGCAATGAATACCATGGCAGCAACTTTGACTGCCCAAGCCCATGCTAAGGCGCAGAGGGATATGGAAAAAAGGGAAAGAGAGATTCTCGCTGCTGGATCTCGAGTTCTCACGAGTTTTAACCATCAGAGTCCTCCGAAGTATAACGGAGAGGGAGGTCCTGATGCTGCTGACTTATGGCTTCAGGCGATGGAAAAGATCTTCGGAGCAATCCACTGCCCCGAGGGTGAAAAGGTGACTCTGGCCACCTACCAGTTGTCGGGAGGCTCTGAGTATTGGTGGAAGAGTACTAGTCTTATGATGGAGGCCGCTCACGAGGAAATCAACTGGGTGAGTTTTAAGAGAAAGTTTTTGGCCAAGTACTTTCCAGAGACCGCTAGAGAAAGGTATGGAGAGGAATTCCTGAGGTTGCGTCAGGGAGGACTGAATGTTGAAGCTTATGCGAAGAAGTTTGAATCACTGTCAAGGTTCTTCCGTTTCTTCAGGGATGGCGTAGATGAGACTTATATGTGTCGCCGTTTTCAAGATGGGCTGAGGTATGAGTTACAGGATTCAGT
Source organism: Trifolium repens (assembly GCA_030408175.1). Lineage (NCBI taxonomy): Eukaryota > Viridiplantae > Streptophyta > Magnoliopsida > Fabales > Fabaceae > Trifolium > Trifolium repens. Next base: position 24,581,896 of record CP125850.1, read on the forward strand.
GATACCATTGGGAATCCGGAATTTCCAAGTGCTGGTTGAGAAGTGTCAGGAGATTGAGGACATGAAGAACAAGCGAGTGAATCGCAATGTGAATTCTACTGCTGGGGGACCTAGTCGTCCAAGTAATCAGGCTCAGAACCGTGGAAGGCGAGGGAATAAGCCTTACAACCGCCCTCAGAATAACAAAGGGCAGGATCGCTCTGTGAATCAAGGAAACCAAGGGAATCCGAATGTGGCGAAGCAGAGTTGTTTCAGGTGTGGTCAGGAAGGACATTATGCGAATGACTGTAGGAACGCGGAGTCCGGGATTATTTGTTATAGTTGTAAGAAGCCAGGTCACATGGCTAGGGATTGCAAGGCCCAGAAGGCTGAACCATCTGTGAATGTGACACAAGGAGCCAAACCCACTGCTAGGGGACGTGTCTACTGTATGGGCACGGAAGTGAGTGGCGAGGCCAGTAATGCCATACATGAGAATTGCCAGATTGCAGGTACCACTTTAACTGCATTGATTGATACTGGGGCAACTCATTCTTTCATATCTTTGGATTGTGCAAATCGTATGAATTTGATTGTTTCTCCGTTGCCTTTTGATTTGAATGTTTCTACCCCTGCAAAGGATCTAGTGGTTAATACAGCATGTTTGCACTGTTTAGTGATGATTCAAAATAGGGAATTTTTAATTAATCTGATCTGTTTACCCCTTCAGTCACTCGAGATCATTCTTGGGATGGATTGGCTGTCGTATCACTATGTTATTTTAGACTGTGCTCGTAAGATGGTCTTTTTCCCCGAACCAGGAGTACAGAAGTACTTGTCGGCGAACCGGCTTACAGTAACCATGAGAAATGGAGAGCCAGAATTTATTTCACTTGCTTTTATAGGAGTGACTTCAGACGTGCATATAGAGGAGCTGCGCGTAGTTCAAAAATTCCAAGATGTTTTTCCGTTAGAGATTCCGGGATTTCCTTCGATCAGAGAAGTGGAATTCTTTATCGACTTACATCCAGGAACGGGACCAATCTCGGAATCACCTTATCGGATGGCCCCAGCCGAGTTAGTGGAATTGAAGAGTCAGATTGAGGACTTGTTAGAAAAGGGTTTTATTAGGCCAAGTGTGTCTCCGTGGGGAGCGACAGTCTTATTGGTGAAAAAGAAGGATGGACGGTCACGTTTATGTGTGGATTATCGGAAACTCAACAAGGTTACTATTAAGAACCGATATCTTTTGCCACGAATTGATGATTTAATGGACCAGTTAAAGGGTGCGTCTGTGTTTTCAAAGATTGACTTGAAGTCCGGATATCATCAGATAAGAGTAAGAGAAGAAGATGTTCAGAAGACAGCGTTTCGTTCACGTTATGGACACTATGAGTATCTAGTGATGCCGTTTGGAGTGACGAATGCACCGGCGATTTTTATGGATTACATAAATAGGATCTTCCATACGTTCCTAGACAAGTTTGTGGTGGTGTTCATCGACGATATACTCATTTATTCGAAGGATGAAGAGGAACACGGAGAGCATCTCCGCTTGGTTTTACAAGTTCTGCGTGACAGAAAGTTGTATGCAAATCCGTCAAAGTGTGAATTCTGGATGAAAACGGTGAATTTTCTTGGTCACGTCATCTCAGAAGAGGGAATATCTGTGGATCCAGCAAAGATTGAAACCGTACTTGCATGGAAACAACCGCAAACTGTTACGGATATACGAAGTTTTGTGGGTTTAGCTGGATATTATCGGAGGTTTATTGAGGGTTTCGCTAAGATTGTGGCACCAATGACACAACTTACGAGGAAAGATCAGCCATTTGCTTGGACAGAGAAGTGTGAAGCTAGTTTTCAGTTGTTGAAAGAGCGATTAACGACCTCACCGGTGTTAGTCCTACCCTAGTCTGACGAACCGTATGAAGTTTATTGTGATGCGTCGCATCAGGGACTCGGATGTGTGTTGATGCAACACAAGAGGGCAGTGGCTTATGCGTCCAGACAGTTGAAGAACCACGAAAGGAACTACCCCACTCATGATCTAGAACTTGCCGCAGTAGTTTTTGCTTTGAAGATTTGGAGACATTATCTTTATGGATGTACTTTTGTCGTCTTCAGTGATCACAAAAGTCTGAAATATCTGTTTGATCAGAAAGAGTTGAATATGAGGCAGAGGAGGTGGATGGAAACACTGAAGGATTTTGATTTCACGTTACAGTACCATCCTGGAAAGGCTAATGTGGTAGCTGATGCTTTGAGTAGAAAAAGTGTATCGGTATGCTCAGCTCAGATGGCTAGTCAGCAAGAGTTATTAGAAGAGTTTCGAGATCTACACCTTGAGGTAGAGTTTGCGCCTGGGAATTTGAGACTCGGTATGATTACGATTTCGAACGGATTGATGGAAGACATTGCTAGTTGTCAAAATGACAGTCTACTTATGGAAAAGAGAGCGTTGATAGATCGAGGAATCACCACATAGTTCAAGGTGGGATCAGATAATATTTTGAGATGCAATGGGAGAGTGTGCGTACCCGATGCTAAGAACTTGAGAAATACGGTTCTAGAGGAAGCGCATAAGAGTAAACTGAGTATACATCCTGGAGCTACCAAGATGTATCAGGATTTGAGGCTAGACTATTGGTGGCCGGGTATGAAGAGGCATGTGGCAGAGTATGTGGCGTCGTGTTTGACATGTCAGAAAGCTAAGGTGGAACATCATAAACCTGCAGGAATGCTGCAATCGTTAGATATACCAGAGTGGAAGTGGAATAGCATATCTATGGATTTCATCACTGGTTTACCCAAGACAAGAAGGAAGCACGATTCTATTTGGGTGATAGTGGATCGATTGACGAAGTCCGGTCATTTTCTGCCTGTCAGGATTACCGACACTGCAGAAAAGTTAACAGACATCTACGTGGCTGAGATTGTGAGACTTCCCGGTATACCGTCCAGCATCGTTTCGGATCGAGACCCAAAATTTACTTCACATTTTTGGAGAACCCTACATGAGGCATTAGGGACGAGGTTGAGATTAAGTTCGGCTTACCACCCCCAGACAGATGGGCAGACTGAAAGAACAAATCAATCTTTGGAAGATTTGTTGAGAGCATGTGTGCTTGATGACAGAGGAAGTTGGGACGATGTGTTACCACTAATAGAGTTCACCTACAACAACAGTTTCCACACGAGCATTGGAATGGCTCCGTATGAGGCTCTTTATGGGAGAAGGTGTCAAACTCCATTGTGTTGGTATCAAGATGGAGAAAGTATGATTGTAGGGCCGGAAATGGTGCAACAGACTACAGACAAGGTCCGGAAGATACGGGCAAGAATGAAGGTCGCCCAGGATCGTCAGAAGAGTTACGCAGATAGGCGTCGTAGACCCTTAGAATTTGAGGCAGGAGAACATGTATTTCTCCGAGTTACTCCAACTACTGGCGTTGGAAGGGCAATAAAAGCAAGAAAGTTGACTCCAAAATTTATTGGACCGTATCAGATTACGGAAAGGATAGGAAAGGTAGCCTATCGAATTGCATTGCCACCGATACTGTCACAGATTCATGATGTGTTCCATGTGTCCCAGTTAAGGAAGTATGTTCCCGACCCGTCACATGTGATCACGCCGGATGACATTCAGTTGAAAGAGAACTTGTCATTTGAAGTTCAGCCAGTTAGGATTGCGGATAGAAAGATGAAACGTCTAAGGACTAAGGATATCCCCTTAGTCAAGATAATATGGAACGAAGCTACGGGAGATGCGACTTGGGAGCTTGAAAGCAAGATGAAAGAGCAATACCCCGAGTTATTTAGCGATGTCTAAGTTTCGAGGACGAAACTTCTTTTAGGGGGGAAGTAATGTAAGACCCATAATTCTACTGTATCGTACACAAGTTATAAGCGTAAGTAGTGGCTAAGAGTTTTTAGGGTTTTTGTAAGTTAATTTCATAAGTATCGTGTAATAACAGCGTTATTGCTGAGTTGGAACTGGTTTTGGATTCGTGTACTATTTAAGCCCAGGCTTTTGGTTCTTAGTCCTCTTTTATATACGAGAACGTTCCTGTGCTTTCAGAATTTTGAGTTTCGACTTTCTCCGTTTATTGGAAAAACGAGTAGAAAACTGTACCCGCTGCTTAAAATTTTACGGTTTCTGTTTTCCGTCGAATTTTAATTGGAGACTTTATATATCGGCGCGAGTTGGAATCTAGTTTCAGAATATTTTTGGGAGCTAAGGAAATAAATTTCAGTCGGAGAATAAAGTTTAGCGATAATATTTGGAAACGGTTTACGACGGACGTTTATTGGTTAGATTTTATATTTTTGAGATTTCCGTCCGTTAGCGAGGTGCGACTCGCCGAGAGCAAACGCGATGAACTGAGTAGCGTAAAGTGGATATTTGTTCAAAAAGCAATCATGAGTTAATTTGATCCAAAGGCTAGGGTTTAGTCTTGCAAGAGTTATTTTGATCCAAAGGCCTAGATTGCACAAGAGTTGATTAAATAGTAAGGAGGTTTAGGCTTTGAGACTTAGAAGCCAAAATCACAAAAAAACTCTTCCTCCCCTCTCACTCTCTCGGCCGACCCTCTCTCTCACTCACTCATCCATTCAAAGTTCCATTTTTCATTTTTCTCAAGCTTGGATCTTTAACTTGCCAAGGAATCTTCTTCACTTAAGGTAACTAACCTCTTCTCTTCCTTATCTAGCCATGAAATTCCTAGATTTTTGGATTTTTGAGGATTATGTTCTTGAGAGAAAAATCCTAGAATTTAGTTTTTATTTAGTTTTGATTCCATAGAAGTGTTCTTGAGAGTTTCTTAGTACACTTTAGTGAAGCATGTAAGTGATTCTCATGGTGATTTCAAATTTCACAATTTTGTTAGTTAGGGTTTAAAGAAAATTTTTGAAAGAGATCATAAACTTGGATTGTGTTGTATGATTTTGGTTTTGAAGTTAGTTTTGAGCTTTTTGACAAAATGGATTGGTGAATATGAAATTTGTTTCGAAAAATAAGAAAAAAATTATTCTCGTGTTCTTGAGCGACTCGAAGAACACAATTTAGAAAAAATTTATTTCGAGTTTCAAAAGGAGTCGGATACACGATCGAATATTGTTACAAGCTAAAGAATGTGGGCTAGGGTTTCAAATGAAAAAAAAATGTGTAGGGTTGCCCTTTTGCCTCAAATGGCCGTGGCACCCATATAGGGTTCGAGGAATCGAATTTCGAAAATTGTTTAGAGGCAAATAGCTTCCCATGATCATTGTTTAATTGTTTGATTGGTTATGGGATGTTTTGAAAAGAAAATGATCACTTGCCTTAAGAAAAACCTTATTTGAGATTTTTCGAAATTTGCGATTCGACTCTATAATTTCTAAATCGTTTTGATAAGTGCTAGTTAGGTATTATGGGATATTACCATGCATTTAGAAGTGAAAAATTTTGTGTGGGAGGGTGCTTTTCAAAAAAATGGCCGTGGCCTTTCTTTGTGGGGAGGGAGAAATTCCAAAATTTTTTCTAAGTCCACAATTGTGTGAAAATTTTGTATGTGTTGGATAATCTTAGTTTTGAAGAAAAATGAGTATAGGAAAGGTTGTTAGGAAGAAAAAAATGTGTAACTTGTAACGCAAGAAAACTTCGATTTTTCATAAAAATATTTTTGAAAAGTTTTAGTTGTGTTTCAAATGGTTTTGTTGTGTGTGAAACAAGTCCTTGAAGTGGAAAAAAATCCAGAATGGTTTTAGTTTATGATGTGAAAACAAAATGACTTTTCGTGTTATAAAAATAGTACAATTAACTTCGTGAATTTTTAAACACTATGAGAATAACCTGAAATCATTGAGGGATAGCTTTAGAAAGTACTTTAGACCCCTCTGGAACTTTGAGAGCAAGTTTCGTTTCGATAGGATAATCGAGGAGTATCTTACTGATTGTACGCTGCTTAACTTTTAGGTAGCGCGTATAATAGTTTAGACGAGAAAGAGGTTAAGGAAAGCTTGCTGAGGTAAGGGCACCTTTATTTTTCCGTCTTATATATGTATGCCTGGTTTGGATTGTGTGAATGTTTGGCATGATTATATTATGTATTCTCGTGATGAGAAGGTGTTTTGTATCGCATGTGTGGTTTACATATGTTTGAGAATATATGTATGAATATGTGATTGGCGTGCATATGATTTTGAAAATATATGTACATATTATGATTGGTTTACATACGCTTGAGAGGTATGTATTTGTTGCATTAGCATATAAGGGGAATCGTATGCTCATGCATTCATAGTAAGTGGTTATCGGGAATGGACCACGGGGTGCGACGATCAGTGATTGGTGTCCTCCTTTTTGAGTTTGGTGTTGTCCGTGTGACTCACCCGGTGTTATCCCACCGTGATTGTTTTGGTATTGTCTGAGTGACTCTACCTGGTGTTATCCCACCACTAGTAGGAGGTGTTATCCCACCTGAGCCTACGACCTTCTGCAGAGGTTTATTCCGGAATAATTCATGCATGTGAAAAAGACCCGGCTAGGGTGATCACAATCATTTAGAGTCTGCATTGATAGGCTGGTGTGCATTTCAATACTGTGTGCAAGTACATGAACTGCTAAGTGTTTATTCGCTTTTATATATACATGCTATTTGCTGTTGTGTTATGTGTGGTGACCCTTGCAACCTTTCATTTGCGGGCTCCTCCCACCCAGACGATGGATCACCATTTGTTACCGGTGCTTGTGAGAGAGACGGTGACGACGTGGGACTTTCTTGATCGCCTGCTTTTGCCTGCCTGGAGCCTCGACCCAGCTTCTGGTACGGCTAGTTACCATGGGCGCGTTAGGATTACTACTTTTCTTGGTACCCTACAGATTCACCAGTGTCTGATATGGCAGACTCCACCTTTCTCCATACCTCTACCGGTACTGCTCAGTGCACTTTGGACGGTTCCTGTGGGACCCAAGTCAGGGGCGCCGGACACACCAGAGGGTAGTGGATCGGTCATTGGAGAGACCTCCACGGATGGACCAGTTACTTCTTCTTCCATGGGCAGTTGGGGTGATGGGGCTTTACCTGACTTCTTAGGGGAGCCAGAAGGTGTTTTTCAGGAGGCAGCGGCTGCTGCAGGGGATGGGTCCATTGGGGGACCCGGAGTACCTCACTTGGTATCTCCCACTTCTACCTTGAGCTTGGTACTGTTGTCGAGTGATACGGACGACTCCTGATGCCGATGTGCATGATAGGACTAGGACCGCTGACTTTAGAGTAGTATTCTTTTGGACAGGCCTTGTTGGTCGGTGACTGGTAGCATGATTTGTAGTAGGTTCTAACGTTTTTGGATGACTGTACTTTATACTCTTACACTTTGGATGAGCCTCTTTTGGTATTGGCTGTAGTATTTCCCTAGTCACGACTACCTTGTATATTTGTCGTGAACTAGATGTTATGTTTTGGATATGTAACTAATCAGGTACACACTTTGCTTATGAGAAGCACTATTGATGCATATAGTACTATTTCAGTCACCTTGTTGGTCGTACTATTACATGCTTTAGTTCTGTTGTATGAATAATGCCGGCTCTTGTAAAATATTTTCCGCGCAACTCTGTTGTTTGTAAAAAAAAATAAAAAAATAATGCCCCTTTTTAGGCTTTGAAAAACGGGGTGTTACACTTTCTCTCTTCCTTTCCCATACCTCTTACTCTCCTATATTAATATTACTTTGTGTTGTGCATTGTTCACCAAATATTGTAAGAGACAAAATATTATCTAATATTGTTCTATAAAAAAATTACATTTTTGCAAATCAAATAAATCCTTATTTTCATATATATATATATATATATATATATATATATATATATATATATATATATATATATATATTTTACAATTTTCCATCAATCATTTTTTAACTTGAGTAATTACTATGTAAGTTGAATGAGTATTTATAAGGGCCCTAATAAATAATATTTTTTCATACATATCAATAGGAGATCGAACTACGGAATAAATAGTTAAAAGATTATATATATTAAACATTTTATGAACATAAAAAATAAATATTTTCTTATAATAAATATCGAAGGAAGTATTACATAAATCAATGCTTGAAAACACTCAAAACTTCATTCATGATACTATTCTATGTTGGCACAGTGGCACCTGAATAGGACCAGCCTTGTGAGTTAGGACCTATAGTATACCTATAGAAATTTACTTTTGCAACACTACCAGTTACTCCGCGCCCTAAGCGTTTTCCATTTTACCATTCCACTATTTAATTAGCGGACGTTATAAAAATGAGAAGTTTTTGAAAAATACCGTATGCTATAAAGTGTGGAAAAACACAAAAAGGGGGATTGAATTGTGTTTTGAAAGATTAAAACTTTTTTCTTAAAAACAAACTGTTTTGCAGCGAATAGAACTAAAAAAAACACAATCAAAGACAAGTGAGAGAGAGAGAGAGAGAGAGAGAGAGAGTGACACAAGCAATTTTATACTGGTTCCCCTCACAAATCGAGAGTACTTCAGTCCCCTTGCATTTCCCAGGGATTTCACTATAATCTCACTATATTACAATTGCTCAAGCACACTTGCAAGAGTCTTCTCAATGCTTACGTTCAACAACAAGATACTTCTCAAACATAAAAAATTATGAAATATGATTATCACACACTTGATATACTATCAGAGGTGTTTACAAAATACAACTCAAGTTACAAGACTCAACTTTTTAATTTTAAGACTTTAAGAACAAAGAATAGAAAGAATGACAAATTTTTCTTAAGGGTCAGAGCTTCAGAGTCCTGCGTAATAGAACATTAGTCATTTCTTCCAATGAGATCTTCTATTTATAGAGGATCATTTGAAGATGACCGTTCCAGAGAGATAAGACGCAGATGTGGATTGTACTATTTTGTGAGCTGGTGAATTGCATTCTAAAGAAAGAAAACTAATTCCACTACCTCACGTGTTTAAACAGGGGTGACAAAATAGGAATTCGTGCCCCTGTTTAATTTACAAGTAGTTATGAATTATACTTAACACAATTATATTAATGATTTGGTTCAATTTATAAAATTTCCTTTTTTAAAAATTGGCTAATTTTTAAAATCAGTTCAATTCAATTGCATTTTAAAACTAGTTTATAATTACAAATTGATTTTCCTTAATTTATTTTAATTTTTAATTAGATTTGGTTTCCAATTTTCTTTTGGCAAGCTTCTCCTAATTATTTTATTAGTTTAAAAATATTCAAATTTTATTTAAATAAATTAATAATAATTACATTAGAAATAATAGAGTAATTACATAAGAGGTGGTGGCGGGGGAGGTGACAGTTGGAACAAAAGAGGTTCTGACATGACTCAATTAAGTTTTGATGATAACAAAAGTATTAATATACAATAGGGTATACTAATTATTTACTCTAAAAGCATCTCCAATGGTGATACCACTTTGGGTATCATACATCATTAAAAAGTGGTCCCCACAATGGCATATAGTATTTATGCAACTTATACATGTTTTTCTCCAATGGTGATACCACTCTAGGTATCATACATTATTAACAAGTTATTAATTCTATTTAATTCGATATACCAAAAAAAGAAATATTAAATTGATGATACGGTACCTTAAATAAGGTACCGGTATCATCAATTTTGATACCCTCTATGCTACGTCATGGAACTCCAATGATAAAAAAAATAAGGTACGGTATCATCAACCTATGGAACTTGTAAGACCCGTAATTCCACTGTACAGTTTTTCTAAGGAACTTTAGCGTCGGCTAAGTTTTAGGGTTTTTAGTAGAAGCGGTTTTGTGAGTGTCGTCGCATTAATGAAATTTTGCTGAAATTGAGCCTGTTTTGTGCTCGTGCGCTGGAAAGGCACAGACTTTTGGGTCGTAGTCCTCTTTTAAGTATGAGAAGATTTCTGTGAAGCCAGAAATCCGAGTTTTGGGTTATTCTCGTCTTTGGAAAAAAACGAGCAAGATTTTACCCGCTGTTGTGAAATTTTACTGGTTCTGAATTCAGTAGGATTTCGGATGGAAGTTTTATATATCTGCGCGAGTTGGAATATGTTTTCAGAATAATTTTCAAGAGTGAGGAAGAAAATTACAGTCGCGGAAAAAGTTTTAGCGATAAATTTTGGAAGCGGTTTACGACGGACGTTTATTCCGTAGTTTTTCTATTTTTGCGATTTTCGTCCGTTAGCGAGGTGCGACTCGTTTAAGCGCGAGCTAGTGGGAGGATAAGATCACATAAGAAATATCTAGATATTTTGTGAGGAGGTGGATGGCTAGGATTAAGTCTTAGAACTTTCACTATTTGATCCAATGGCTCACAAGTAGCAAGACCATTACTTAAGGAGACTTTTGGCTCATGGTCTTTATTTATCAATCTGAACATTTCTGTGCTTTCAGAATTTTGAGTTTCGACTTTCTCCGTTTATTGGAAAAACGAGTAGAAAACTGTACCCGCTTCTTAAAATTTTACGGTTTCTGTTTTCCGTCGAATTTTAATTGGAGACTTTATATATCGGCGTAAGTTGGAATCTAGTTTCAGAATATTTTTGGGAGCTAAGGGAATAAATTTCAGTTGGAGAATAAAGTTTAGCGATAATATTTGGAAATGTTTTACGACGAACAATCACCTCGTGAGTTTTATATTTTTCGCAAGATAGACCGTCGACGGAGTGCGACTCGTCTGCGAGCGCAAGAGAAAATATCTTAGATATTTTTCAAAGAAGGTAATGATTACTTTGTTTTGATCCAAGGGCTAGGGTTTTGCCTTGCAAAAGTTAGTTGATCCAAAGGCCTAGATTTCACAAGAGTGGTTTATTAGTAAGGAGGTTTATGTTTTGTCTTGGAAGCAAAAAAAAAATCACAAAACTACTCCCTCCTCCCTTCTCTCATTCGGCCGACCTTCCCCACCCCTCACTCATCTCTTCAAAATTCATTTTTTCATCCATTCAAGCTTGGATCTTTGGCATACTTAGGAATCACTTGCTCATTAAGGTAACTAACCTCTTTCATTTCTATTCTTGCCATGAAATTCTCTTGGATTTTTAAGTTTCACAATTTTGTTCTTGAGTAGAAAAATGTTAGAATTTAGTTTTGTTTCCATAGATGTGTTCATAAGAGTTATTAGTACACATGAGTGAAAAATGAGTTGATTTCTATGGTTAAATCTTGTTTTCACAAAGTTTTATTTAAGAGTTTTGAAGAAAAAAATTGAAATAGATCAAAAACTTTGATTGTGTTGTAAGATTTTGGTTTTGAAGTTAGAATTGAGCTTTTAAACAAAATGGATTTGTGAATATGAAATTTGTTTCGAAAAATGAGAAAAAAATTATTCTCGTGTTCTTGAGCGACTCGAAGAACACAATTTAGGAAAATTTTATTTCGAGTTTCAAAAAGAGTCGGGTATACGATCGAATATCGTTACGAGCTAACAAATGTGGTTAGGGTTTCAAATGAAGAAAAATTGTGTAGGATTGCCCTTTTGCCTCATTTGGCCGTGGCAATCACATAGGGTTCGAGGAATCGAATTTCGAAAATTGTTTAGAGGCAAATTGCTTCCCATGATCATTGTTTAATTGTTTGATTGGTTATGGGATGTTTTGAAAAGAAAAATGATCTCTTGCCTTAAGAAAAACCTTAATTGAGATTTTTCGAAATTTGCGATTCGACTCGATAATTTCTAAATCGTTTTGATAAGTGCTAGTTAGGTATTATGGGATATTACCATGCATTTAGAAGGGAAAATTTTTGAGTAGAAGGGTGCTTTGAGAATTTTTGGCCGTGGCCCTTCCTTATGTGGGGGAAGAAATTTCAAAATTTTTCTAAGTCCACAATTGTGTGAAAATTGTGTATGTGTTGGATAATCTTAGTTTTGAGGAAAAAATGAGTATAGGAAAGGTTGTTAGGAAGAAAAAAATGTGTAACTTGTAACGCAAGAAAACTTCGATTTTTCATAAAAATATTTTTGAAAAGTTTTAGTTGTGTTTCGAATGGTTTTGTTGTGTGTGAAACAAGTCCTTGAAGTGGAAAATCCAAAATGGTTTTAGTTTATGATTTGAAAACAAAATGATTTTCGTATTATGAAAATAGTACAATTAACTTCGTGAATTTTTAAACACTATGAGAATAACCTGAAATCATTGAGGGACAGCTTTAGAAAGTACTTTAGACCCCTCTGGAGCTTCGAGAGCAAGTTTCGTTTCGATAGGATAAACGAGGAATATTTTATTGATGTTACGCTACATATATTTTAGGTAGCGTGAATTGTAGAATTTCGCGGAGTAGAGTAACGGAAGCTTGCCGAGGTAAGGGCATCACTTTATTTCTGTCTTTTCACTGAGTTACAACATGTTTGGTTATTTTCGGTGATGTTTGTTGGTGTGCTTGGCATGTATGTGTTATGTATTCTCGTGATGAGAAAGTGTTTAAAATACTTACGCTGTTTACATATGATTATGAGAATGTATGTATGAACAGGTTGTTGGAATACATATGGTTGGAAATGTATGTATGTCGTTGTGTTTGATTTACATATATCTGTGTGATATGTAATTGTTGCATGAGCATGGATGGAACGTGTATGTCAGTTGGGACTGCACGGGCGGATGTGTCTGTGTGACTCCGCCGGGGCTGTGTCTGTGTGACTGCCCTATGTATATGCGTTTCTTAGTTGGCGATAGCATCTGTGTGGCTATGTTCGCCTGGTGTTAGCATCTGTGTGGCTACACTTTTGAGAGGGGTGACAGCATCTGTGTAGCTGACAGCATCTGTGTGGCTGGTAGCATCTGTGTGGCTATTTTCACCCGGTGATAGCGTCTGTGTGGCATCACCTGACCCTTGTGGCTTTTCTTTAGAGGGGGTGACAGCATCTGTGTGGCTGACAGCATCTGTGTGGCTGGTAGCATCTGTGTGGCTATTTTCACCCGGTGATAGCGTCTGTGTGGCATCACCTGACCCTTGTGGCTTTTCTTTAGAGGGGGTGACAGCATCTGTGTGGCTGACAGCATCTGTGTGGCTGGTAGCATCTGTGTGGCTATTTTCACCCGGTGATAGCGTCTGTGTGGCATCACCTGCCCTCGTGGCTTTAGTGGGTTGGACCTACGATTCCAGAATCCATGCATGTGGCGAACCAGTGATTGGTTGTCACGCTCATTGTAGAAGTCTGCATTAGGCTTTGTGTGCATTATTTATATAAGCCGTTGGTGGAAATTACTTTGTGTTTAAAGAGCTTTCTCTGTTGGTATTTGTGGAAATTTGTTATGTGTACATCTTTCGCACCGGATATATATACATATACTTTTATTTTGTGGTGACCCTTTCTTTCATTTGCGGGCTCATCCCACCCAGATGATGGGTTAGGTCGTGGTGTCGACGGTGGCTGTTCCAGGCCCCATTGAGATGTTGGAGCTTTGGCTTAGTTAGTCTCTGTGCCGGTGTGGTTGTACATCGTGCCTTTTGTTTAGGCATAGGTTTCTAGCTTGGTCTGTTTGGGGTTGTAGTGCTTGGAGTACTTTGAAATACTTTGACTTGGATTGTAATTATTCAGGAACACACTTTGCTTGTCGAAGCACCTTATGGTAATGAGTTCTTTTGTATGTTTAATGCCGGTTCTCACAGTTTGTATGCGCGCTCTGTTTTGTTTGAAAAAAATAAAAAATAATGCCCCTTTTTAGTCTTTGAAAATCGGGGTGTTACAGAACTCTTTTAGATACCCTTATTGGAGATGTGTGCAGATATATAAGCTAAAATTTTATATTCACTATGAGTACATTTGAAGCTCTGAAATGGCAAGCAAATTCTGATCATAACATACTCATCAGAAGATGCAAAGTTAAGTCGCGTCAGAAGCTGCATTTCAGAAGCTACACTATCAAAAGCTGTGTTTGAAGACATCATGTTCTGATACGTGCAGTGAGAGTCGTTTTGTCAGAAGAACATTCTCTGCTACAATGATTGGTTTTCATCATCTTCTGACAACTCAAAAAGCTGGAGAATCAACCTTATCCTCAGGAATAATGACGTTGGTACTATTGTACGAACTTGTTACCTGATTTGGACGAATCTTTATCCCCAAGATTGATCGTACACAAAGGTTACTTGATATGGTTAAGGATCATACTATTTCCAGCTGGCGAAATCTCACCGCAACGAATTCAAATTCAAGACGCTCCACCCTCTACTATAAATAGGAGCTGAATTGAAATTTTTGTGCACGACACTATTGAACAAATTTTGAACGAGCTGTTACTCTGCCAAATTCATCCTTAGCACAAAAATAACTTGAATACAACTTGAACTCATTTGAATATCCAAGACTCAAAGCTTCAGCTTCTGAATCATACAGTAGTTGAACCTTAGGTTTCTTTTATTAGGATTCTAAGTTAAGTCTTGTCATTGAGTTGTATTTACTTTATTTCATTGAACATTGATTTGTATATCAGTGTTCATATACTCTGTTTTTACTTGTAAGTTGTTTGAAGTCTCTTGCGTGTGTGCTTGAGCAAAGGAAGTCTCTTGTAAGTTTACTTGAGCATTGGAAGTCTCTTGCCTGTGTGCTTGAGCATTGTCATCTTTGGTGATTATTAGTGAACTCCCTTGGAAGTGCAAGGGGACTGGACGTACTCTCGGTTTGTGAGAGGAACTAGTATAAAATCTCTGTCTCTATCTTTCTCTCACTCTCTTACTCTTTTCATAGACGTTGTTAATTGTGTTTTGTTTTTCTACCGCTGCAAAATCTGATAAGTGTTATAACTTTGAAGAAAATTTCAAACTACCCAAAACACAATTCAACCCCTCTTCTTGTGTTTTTCACACCTTCAATTGGTATCAGAGCCTGGTTCTGTTTTTATCACTTAACAGTGAGACAGTCTTTCGTTGAAAAACACAATGACTGATGCATCAGCTGCAAGTTTGAAAGCAGTTCCTCATGACTATGATGTTGAAGACAAGACAAACAACAAAGCACCAAAGTTCAATGGAGATGCTTCTACGTTTTCCTGGTGGAAAGATAGAATCTACAATCATCTCATTGGTATAGATGATGAGCTTTGGGACTTGGTTGAAGAAGGGGTAACTTTTCAAGGTCTTGATGAAAGAGGAAAGTTATCTGTTGAAGAAAGAAAGAAGTTCACTCCTACGGACAAGAAAGATTACAAGAAACATCACAAAGCCAAAGATCTTCTCATTGGTTGTATATCTCATGATGAATATCTCAAGATTACATACAAATCTACTGCTAAGAGTAAATATGACTCCTTATGTTCCACATATGAAGGGAACAAACAGGTTCAAGAAGCAAAGGCTACTCTTTTGATCCAACATTATGAACTCTTTAGAATGAAGGATGATGAGAATATTGAATCTATGTATTCTAGGTTCAAAATTCTAGTGGCTGGTCTCCAAGTTCTGAAGAGAAGTTATACAACTTTTGATCATGTAAGGAAGATTCTGAGAAGCTTACCTTCAAGGTGGAGGCCTAAGCTAACAGTTATTCAGGAAGCTAAAGATTTGGACACACTTAGCTTGGAGGAATTGATAAGTTCACTCATGAGTCATAAGATTGAACTATCTTCTGATGAGCCTCAGAAGAAACTAAAATCGGTGGCTCTGCCATCTATTTCAGTTTTGTCTAAGGCTCTAAAAGCCAAAGTTGTAGAATCTGAAGCATAGGAATCTTCTATAGATGACCAAGAAGATGGATCAGATGATGATGTCTTTGCACTCTTGTCCAAGAAGTTCCAAAAGTGGTCAACAAGGAGGGGCAAAAACTACTCAAGCAAAGGATTTGGATCAAGGAACAACATTAGCAAAGAGAAGAAGGATGACACGAAAAATTGTTTCAATTGTCACAAGCCTGGACACTTCATGGCTGATTGTCCTGAACTCAACTCCAAGGGTAAAGGAAGAGAGAGCACAATCAAAAATAAAGCCAAGAAGAGTTTTATGGCAACATGGGAAGACATCAATGAATTATCTGAGGACGAAGATTCTGAGGAAGCAAATCTGACACTCATGGCCACTGGCGAATCATATAATGAAAGTGATTCAGAGTCTGACACAGATGATGTTGAAGAGGTAATTTCTAAAATGTCTAGCAATCAAGTCACCAAGGATTTGAAAGATGTTATGGTGAAGTACATGGAAAAGTTAAATGAGCTAGATTTTTGTAAACAAAAATTGAAACTGCTCAATGAAAATTTCAACCAGACTCAAACAAACTATCAAAAATCTCTTAAAACAATTAAAGTGCTTGAAACTGGTTGCAGAACATGTCACAAACCCCATGATGAGTATGAAATTGCTCTTTGACTAGGGTCTGGCAAGTGCACCAGTCTGTCGTCAAGTAATAATTCACACTCTAGTGTATAGATGAGTTTGTATCCACAGGGATCGTGCCGAAGCTTCACTAGCGTTATTTAAGTTTGTGATAGTTTGCATTCGCTTTGGGTTTTGAAAAGGTATTTTATAAAAATAGCGTAATGCTTTGCAGAAATATAAATGACAGAATGTATAAATATAATAGATTCAAGAAATATAGAGGCTAGGTGTGGTGGTTAGACTCCCTTCCTTCTTCATATTTGGCATGACCGGTATATAACATAGTTATTTAGATTATGTTCAGCGGTGAATTATCCTTGTTGTAGTAATACCTTACTATTACACTATGTCTATTAAAGTTTCCCTACTTTAACAACTAAGGTACCTACGAGAGCCTAATCTCGATGTGTCACATACCCTAATTACTAAGTGAGTTGTTTATAAACATGCATTATAACCTTCACCAATTAACCTCTAGGTCCTAGTATCGAGCTGTTCATCTTCTAAGTGCTCAGATCACACCTAGTGCATGATTCCTCCTCTAACCGCTCAGTTCACGACTAGTTTAGGATGTTACCGTCTCTATACACCTAGCATTATTTACTACGAGTTCCGGACCATACCAAGTCGAAACCTGATATCAATTCTTTGGGCGCTCCCGCTTATCCTGCCCGATTACGAGAATAAGTTATTAAAGTGCACGAAAGTAAATAACAAACATAATACTTTAAATATCATTTATTATAACTTAGACTCAATCACAGACTCAAAATATTCATTGGGGAGTTCATCTTCTCCACCACAACCTAAGGCATAAATAATAAAGACTACATATTTAAATTACAATAAAGAAATTATAACCTAAATACAAAAGGCTAAAGAAATCATACCTTGCTGAATTAGTTTTCCCGTAATGGGAGAAAACTATGCCCAATAGAGCTCCTCTGGACCTCTCCTTATAGTAGAGAGTGTTCTACTATTTCTGAATGAATAAAACAATGAAAGGGAGGCTCTATTTATAGTTTTCGTAATGAGCCTCAGCAAGGCATCGCAGCACGATAAGGCCATCGTACTGCGATGTGAAGATTCAGTTCAATTTTATAACTGATCTTGTGCATTTAATCAGCTTGGGCGCCAAGTAACATCATCGTGCTGCGATATGAAGCATCGTGCTGCGATGGAAGATTTTGTGTAGATTTTTTTCTTCTGATTTCTTGGCGAGCAAGCAGCTGCCATCGTGGCACGATGATCGTGCTGCGATGGAATGCTGTATTTCTTCACTTTTTGGGCTTTTTCTTGTCTTTTTGCATCTTGGACTCTGTCTTGATGCTTTTTCCTGCTTTTGTAGGTTTTCCTTCGTATTTGGGTTGTCTTGGTCATTTTACTACTAATAATACTACTAAAAATACCGTAGAAATTCGTGTCATCACACTTCAAGAGTTTGTTCATCATAACATCGACAAAGTTAAGATGTCTTCTATGATTCATGGTGGGAGCAATTATTATAGAAGACAAGGACTTGGTTCCCTTACATCTTCTGATGTAGGGAAATCAAACAACTCTGTCTGTCTAAGCAAACCACCCTCTGAATCTTATTCTAACTTTACTAAGGGTATCTCAGAACCTCTGACTGTGTCTGATATACTTGTGACCTTGGAACCGCAAGATAAGGTATCAGAAGATAACTCATCTTCTGAACCTAAGTCTTCTAAAATCCAGGTTCCCCTCACATCAGTATCCATGTCTACTCAAGTTAAAGCTATCAGAGTACCAAAGCCTGTTGATAAGCGGGGCACCAGTACTTCTAAAGCAAACTTGGTAACTGGTTATCTGACACACTCAAGAGGAAAGTCTCAGAGACAACATAAACCTAAATTGTTTTCTAAAGGCTCAGTTGACTCTAGATCTTCAGAATACTCTGAGAAGAAGAATAAGATTCATAAAACTAACCAAAATGGACCCATCAGAATATGGGTACCAAAGTCTGAAATAGTGTATGCTGCAGGTATGCACCCAAAGAAGAAAAGAAAGCTCATGGTATCTAGACAGTGGTTGCTCACGTCACATGACAGGAGACAAGCTCTTATTCCACACCCTGAATCAGCAAGAGGGAGGAACAGTAGGGTTTGGTGGCAACCAGAAGCGAAAGATCATTGGTATAGGTACAGTTGGTAATTCTTCTTTGTTAATTTCTGATGTTTGGTTAGTAGATGGACTACATCATAATTTACTTAGCATAAGTCAATTGTGTGACACTAATTATGATGTCATGTTTAATAAGGATTCATGTACTCTGATTAGAAACTCTGACCAATCTATTGTTTTTAAAGGAAATAGAAAAGATAATGTTTATAAAGTCAATTTTTCTGATTTAAAGGAATAACAAGTGCTTTGTCTCTTGACACTGAGTGATGAAAAATGGATCTGGCACAAAAGATTGGGTCATGCTAACTGGAGATTAATCTCTAAGCTTAGCAAGGATAATCTTGTCAGAGGTCTTCCAAAAATTAAATATCACTCGGACTCACTTTGTGGCTCCTGTCAAAAAGGGAAAATTGTCAAAAGTTCTTTTAAGACCAAGAACATTGTCTCTACTTCTAGACCTTTAGAACTCTTACATATTGATCTTTTTGGACCAGTTAGCACTGCTTCAATCAATGGTAAGAAGTATGGATTAGTCATAGTGGATGATTACAGTAGATGGACTTGGGTTAAATTTCTGAGAACTAAAGATGACACATATGAAGTGTTTAGCATCTTCTGTACCCAAATTCAAAATGAAAAAGATTTCAAGATTTTAAAAGTAAGAAGTGATCATGGTGGTGAATTTGAAAATGAACCTTTTGAAAAATTTTGTGAAGAACATGGAATTCTCCATGAATTCTCTTCTCCTAGAACTCCACAACAAAATGGAGTTGTAGAGAGAAAGAATAGATCTTTGCAAGAAATGGCACGCACCATGATGCATGAAAATAATTTAGCAAAATTCTTTTGGGCAGAAGCTGTTAACACTGCTTATTATATTCAAAATAGAATCTATATAAGACCTATTTTGAACAAAACAACATATGAACTCTTTAGAGGAAGAAAACCCAATATTTCTTATTTTCATCAATTTGGCTGTACATGTTACATTCTGAATAATAAAGTCCAATTTAAGAAATTTGACTCTAAAGCTTGTAAGGGTATCTTCATGGGATACTCTGAACGCTCTAAGTCATACAGAGTGTACAATTCCGAAACTAAGACAGTGGAAGAATCAATGCACGTAAAGTTTGATGATAAAGAGCCTGATGATAAAAACTCAGAGCCTGTTATAGATTTGTCAGGATCTGATGACTCAGAAGATGAAGCTCCAGAGTATGACAACTACATAGAACCTGTAGAAGACTCTGAAACTCAAGAAGCAACACCTTCTGATGCTGCTCAAGAACATCAAACTGATGATGATAACTCTGAAGCAACTGATATTCCAAGAAACACCTTCAAATACAAATCCTCACATCCTGAAGAGCTCATCCTTGGAAACAAGAATAGTCCTAGAAAAACAAGATCAAACTTCAGAGATGAAGAATCATTGTTTGGATTAGTATCCTTGATTGAACCAAAGACAACAAATGAAGCTCTCTCAGATGATGCTTGGATCGTTGCTATGGAAGAAGAGTTAAATCAATTCAAGATAAATGATGTATGGGATCTGGTACCCAAACTCAAGCACAAGAACATTATTGGAACAAAATGGGTATACAGAAACAAACGGAATGAGCAAGGTGAAGTAACAAGAAACAAAGCAAGACTTGTCGCACAAGGATATAGTCAACAAGAAGGAATTGACTTTACTAAGACGTATGCTCCAGTAGCTAGACTGGAAGCAATCAGGTTACTTTTATCTTATGCAGTTAATAATGATATCACTCTATATCAAATGGATGTTAAAAGTGCATTTCTTAATGGTGTTATTTCTGAAGAAGTATATGTCAAACAACCTCCTGGATTTGAAGATTTAGCAAATCCAGACCATGTGTTTAGGCTTAAGAAATCTCTCTATGGACTCAAACAAGCTCCCATAGCTTGGTATGAGAGACTGAGTACCTTCTTAGTAAACAATGGTTTTGAAAAAGGTCAAGTTGATAATACACTATTCAGAAAAACACTAAAGAAAGTCATTTTGATCATTCAAATTTATGTTGTTGATATCATTTTTGGATCAACTAATGCCACTTTGTGCAAGAATTTTTCTAAGCTTATGCAGGATGAATTTGAGATGGGCATGATGGGAGAATTGAAGTTCTTTATTCAAATAAATCAAACAAAGAAAGGAACATTCATTCATCAATCAAAATATATAAAAGATCTTCTGAAGAAATTCAATTTGGAAGATTGCAAGCCCATGAACAATCCAATGCATCCTACATCAAGTTTAAGCAAAGAAGAATCTGAAGGCAAAGTTGATCAGAAGCTCTATCGAGGTATGATTGGATCCCTTCTTTATCTAACTGCCTCAAGACCTGATATTTTATTCAGTGTATGCTTGTGTGCAAGATTTCAATCAGATCATAGAGAATCTCATTTTACTGCTGTAAAGAGAATCTTTAGGTATTTGAAAGCTACTTGTAACATTGGATTACTGTATCAGAAATCCAATTATTACAAGCTGATTGGATTCTGTGATGCTGACTATGCAGGTGATAAAATTGAAAGAAAATCAACCAATGATAATTGTCAATTCATTGGTGAGAATTTGATTTCATGGGCCAGTAAAAGGCAAACCACCATAGCTATGTCAACAGCAGAAGCAGAATACATATCAGCAGCAAAATGTTGTACACAACTACTTTGGATGAAATATCAATTAGAAGATTATCAAATAAGCAGTAACAATATTCCTTTATATTGTGATAATACTGCAGTCATTCACCTTTCCAAAAATCCTATTTTACATTCAAGAGCTAAGCATATTGAGATTAAACATCATTTCATAAGTGACTATGTTCAAAAGGGTGTAATTGATCTTAAGTTCATTGAAATAGAAAATCAATGGGCTGATATCTTTACAAAACCCTTAGCTGTTGAACGTTTTGATTTTATCAAAAAGAATTTGAATATGATGGAAATCCCTGAATAGCTGAGACTCTGATGTAAAATTAGTTTTTGTAAGGATCTAATAGTTATCAGAAGTTGAGGTCATCAGAACCTTCTGTATCATAAGTTGTGATGAGACGATCTTCTGATGTACTATCAGAATCTATAAAAGAGTTGGTTCTGGCGCGTAAGGAAAATCTTTTTGTAAAAACCCGTTCGTTTTCCTTCCACTTACGTGTCAGTTATTTAAATAAACTTCTAATACGCGTGTCCTGTTGCAAGTGGACAAAGAAGTTGGTTTATGATGATTAGTGTTCTAATCCCTATTTGATAGGTAAAAGACTATGCTACCCCTATGTGTCTGTACTATTTTGTTTTGCGCGAAACTTTCTAATTAAACACATAACTATTCACATTCACACTTTTGCACTCTCACAACCTACACTTTTACTCTTCTAAAACTCAAGAATTTTCTTTCTCTCTCAAACTAGCAAACCCTAACCCCCAAACTTCATCAAAATGACTACATTTCCTGTGATCAAAGTGAATGCCTGCATGATCGAAACCGAGAATTCTATTCCAAATAAGTTTGCAAAGGATCAACGGTGGTACAAGTATGATGATCTTCAGTTTGCCATTGAGAACCCTGTTGACTTCGAAAGCATAAGAGTAAATGGGTTTCCCGAAGTAAAAGAACTTTTCGAGAGACAAGGCTTGATGTATTACTTCGACGTGTTGAATGGTCCAACTTATACGGAATTAATCAAAGAGTTTTGGATGAAGGCGTCTATTCTTACAAGAGATAAGTACAATGCAAACTTGAAGAAGTTGATTAAGGAAATACTGGAGTTACAAGGAAAATCTCCTGTTGAGATGGGTCTAAGACCATTTGTTACTACTGAGATTGAATCATATGTGGCTGGATTCAGAGTTTCTATTAGATTGGCTCACATCTATGAGGCTCTGAAGTTATCAGCTGATGGACTCTTCATCAAATCTACAGACTTTGTTGGTCCAGATGTTGACCAGTTCATTTTCAAAGCTAAGATTGATCCCGAAGATAAGCTTGAGATGACAAATATCAGCAAGGTTATCTACAAAATCTTTATTGACAGTATAATACTCAAGCTGGGAGGTACCAATCAATTTTCTGCTGTTCAGAAGGTGTTCACATTCAATGTTGGAAAGGGAAACTTTGTGGTTGTTGCTAAGCTCATCTTCATTCATCTTGCTGACTCTATAGACTCTAGCAAACCTATCATTCATCATGGCAGACTTCTCAGTCATATGTTTGCTCAATGTGGTTTGTTGGATGCTGTCAAACCATTCTTCCCTGGGTATGGTACTTATTTGACTAGTACTAAGGTTGTCAATAGCACTACTCTGAGGTATCTACAACTGGTGAAGAATAACAAGATTGTTCATCCAACACATCCTCTGCTGATCAGAGAAACTAAAGATGACATTGCTGAGTGCAGGCTGGTTCATGTGAGTGATAGAGAGGCTAGAACTATTGCAGAAGCTCATGCTGAATTTTTGAAAGGATTAGGTGTTGAGGTTGGGAGTGGAGAAACCCAAGGTTTGACTGTTAGATAATCAAGGATTCTGGAACAACCATCCAGAGTCTTCTTGAAAAGGAAAGCTGCTAAAAGTCCTGTAGAATCTGGTAGCAAGAAGGCTGCCAAGTCAAAGAAAAATACTGGACCTAGAAAGCCAAGAAAGCTAAAGGCTTCTAAGACCTTGTTGTTGGATTTAACTGAAGAAGAAAAGGAAAAAGCTGATCTTGAAGCAGCTATTGCAAAGGTTGTTGCATTCAAAGAAAAGGAAGTTGAGTTGAAAGATGGCTAAGTGTGGGATAAGGTCCACAGAAAGCGTAATCTTCCTTCTTGATAGAAAATGGAATCATAAGCTGAGTGTTCCAGATCTTCCTTTCAGCCTCAGTTCCAGAAGGTTCTGAAACTACTTCTTCTCCATCTTCAAGGACGCGAAGGTCCTTCCATTTGCCAGCAGTGGGTACATCGAAATCCAAGTTGGACGCCATTGATGAACAGTACACAGAAAATCAAGAACTGAAAGGGTTTCGTGAAGAAAATTGTGGAAACTGTTTTGTTTAAGTTGAAACAAAGATGAATCGATGCGGAATTTGAAGATGAATCACTTGTACGGTTTAGAATTGCAAGATGATTGAAGATTAGAGTGTAATTTGTAGAAGAGAAGAAGATGAACAGTGGGTTCGTAAGAAAGCTTTGAAACTTGGAAGTTTTTAAAAAGTGTTCCTTTGTTCGTTTGCTACTATTTATAGGGGAACGTGTTTGTCTCCGGAAAATAAATCAAAAAGAAATTCAAAAAAAAAATAAAAAATTTCTCTTCAACTTCTGCGTATGCCACGTCATCCACTATGCTAAAACCTAGGAACAATGATGGATTGTGGGTATCAAGTTGACAGTTACTTCTGAACGTGACATAAGCGCCGTCATTGGTAATAGTGTCAAGCACGTGGTTATAAAATGCATTTTCCCTTTTCGTTCGACCACTCAATCGAAACAGGCATTTGGGGGCAATTTGTTAGCCCATATTTTTACTAAGTAAAAAATATGTTCTAAATGCATAAATAAAATAATTATGTTTAATTATGTAATTATTTTTAATAATCATTAAATATGTTTGGTTTTCAGAACCAATGAATTTAATGATTAATCATGCACGAGCATGTAATAAATGTTCTGTTATGGAACGTTGCATTTAAATGCGTATTCTCTTTCTTTCAGGATCCTTTCGATTTGGTCGAAGTGTCAGTAGGGTCGAAGTATCCAGTGGGCAAAAGTAATTTATGGACTTAGCGAAATATTCAAAATGAAAGCATGGTTACTTCGACTTCGATGGAAACAACGGTTAACTCAGAAGATAAGAAAGGATTCAAATTCAAAATACGTGTCAAGACACGCGTCCTTTCTGTAATTATTTAGGCGTTAGTAGCAGTTAGAAATTAGTGTCTATAAATAGCCTAGTTATGTGATCGAAAAAGGGGTCACAATCATTATACAGAAATCCTGATAAAACTCAAAGTACCCATGTTAACGAGAGAAACGAGTTCGAAAGGAAGAATGTATGTAATGTGTACCATTTATTTCTCTGTAAACATTTACATTTGAATGCAAATTTACAGTATCTTCATCTTTATCTTGTTTAATCTTTATTCCGACTCTTTTCTCCCATTCTGTTTATTCAATTGAATAAACATTCTTTCTTGCATTTCAAGTTATAACAATATAAAAAGCAACACTTTATCAACATAAGAACAATAATGAACATCATTTACTTTGAAAATATAAACAAAAGCACTATGTCCCGAGATTTACTAGTTGATCTCTCTTGTAATAATCAAACTAGCGTTGTTTACCAAATTTCACAGTAAACAAATTGGCACGCCCAGTGGGACTGTGTGCTTTACGTTTAAATTTCTTCAAAGTTTGTGTAGTTAATTTGTTCTGCATTTTTGTGTGTTGTTTCCAAAGATTCTTGTGTAGTGTATGCTTTTGAGGAACGGGAAATTACTCCCTGAAATGGTTAGACCACCACCCAGAAGTAACCCAAGACAAAACATGGAAAATCCGAACGGAAACAATAATAATAACGGTTCGAATGTATCAACCGCTTCGAGCGTTTCTGAGGCCATAATCTCTCCTGTAATCAGTGAGATTGTGCCCAACGCTAGTGGGGCAACAGTTTCCGCCCCAATATCTTCTGTGGTAAGTGCCACAATGACAATGCCAACATCTACAGTGGTACCTTCGACCACTACAGAACCTATCTTGACCTTTTCCCATGCTATGGAGGGAAATTTCTCTCCAAATAGGACAAATGTTAATGGGGGTGGCGCTAGTTCTTCTACTTTCTCATTACCCTTTTCCCATTATGTGGGTCAGGGCACAAGTAGGAACTACCCATATGGTATGCCTACCAGTATGATGCAAGGTTTGCAAACAAGTGCATCATTGTTCACAGAGTCAGCACCAGGCGTATTTGTGCCTAATAATCAGATAGTTTCTGGTTCTGATACTCGAAATGGCAATCCCTCATTAACCAACAATGCCTTGAATGCTTTAAGGCAACAAATGGATGAGAGTAATCATGACATGGTAAATATGTTAACACAACAAATTGGTATAGTATTTAACCCATTAATTCAAAATACAAACCAAAGTTATCAATTGTTGGCAAATCAAATGGGAAGAATTGCTGATTTCTTTGGGGCTCCTCAAGCCCATAATCAACAAGTTCCCCAAATTCAGAATGTGGTGCCTTTACAAATTGCACAAGCACCAAATAATGCCATTATGCTTGCCCCAAATAATGTTGCAAACCCCATAAACCAAGTCCAACAACCAGTGCCAGTGGTCGAACCACAGGTGCAAATTCAGGCACAGCAACAGGCTTTGCCCCAGGTCGAACAAAATCCTGGAATTGTGTTGGTAAATAGGAACCAAAATGCTGATGATGTAGTTAGAAATGTCCAGAATAATAATTTTGCTGGGCAAAATAACATAGCCAATTTGGTCGAAACTATCCTAGCACAAAATGGTTTAAACATAGGCATGCATAGGCCTCATTTTGTTTCTGCCTTATCAGAATATGTGCTTCAAACAGAATTGCCAAGGGGTTGGAAAATCCCAAAATTTACTAAATTTGCTAGTGATACCAGCGAATCTACTGTTGAACACATAGCAAGATATCTAACTGAGGCAGGAGATCTAGCAAATAATGAGAATTTGAGAATGAAGTATTTTCCAAATTCTCTAACGAAAAATGCCTTTACATGGTTTACTACTCTCCCTCCACATTCAATTTTTAATTGGAATCAATTAGAGAGAGTCTTCCATGAGCAATTCTACATGGGACAGTCTAAGATAAGTCTCAAAGAATTAGCAACTGTTAGGCGCAAAACTCCTGAGTCTATAGATGATTATTTGAATAGATTTCGTTTACTTAAGGCTAGGTGTTTTACTCAAGTGCCTGAACATGAATTGGTCGAAATGGCTGCTGGTGGCCTAGACTATTCGATCAGAAAGAAATTAGACACTCAGCATCTAAGAGATATGGCCCAATTGGCTGATAGGGTTCGACAGGTCGAACGCTTGAAAGCAGAAAAGGCTAGAAATTCAAAGTATCATAAAAAAGAAAAAGTTGCTTATGTAGAAACACATGATAGCGACCAAGACTATGATGTCTCTTATGAAGATGTTGAACAAGGGGAAATAGACCTAGCAGAATTAAAACCTGGTCCCCCTTACACTTGCAAGCTTTTAAAACCTTCAAATGGAAAAAACCCTGTTGAACCAAAAAATGATAAATATGTTTCAAAGACTTATACTTTTGATATAACAAAATGTGATGAAATCTTTGATTTGTTGGTTACTGATGGCCAAATAGTGGTTCCAAAAGGTGTTAAAATACCACCATTAGATATGAGAAAGAAAAGAGGTTATTGTAAGTATCATAATTTTCTTGGACATAGAACCTCACAATGTGTGCTTTTCAGGGACTTGGTTCAAAAGGCTTTGAACGAAGGAAGACTTAAGTTTGGTGAAAAACCCAAAGCTGCAAAAGCAGATCCAGAATCTTCACAGAATGCCGATACCCTCTATGCTGAACCACAAGCTATTATGATGGTCGAAGCCATGGAGGTTTCAGAGGTGCAAGTGGAAAAAATCCCTGAAAAGGAATACTTTGAAAAAATGAAAGTAGTATATCCTCGTGCTGAAGAGGATTTGATTGACTTTCTAAACAGATGCAAGTTAGAGAACAAAGGGGTGATGCTTTGTGCTCGTTGCAGTGCTGTTTGTGATAAGGAGGCTACTGCAGGCCTCATGAAGTTCCAACCAGTTGCAAATAGACAGGGGGCAAACCCAAAACCGTCTCGTGGTAAAGGAAAGGGCATTCTAACTTGACCAAATAATATGGTCCAAACAGATCGAAGGCCCACTTTCCTTCCTTCTGGTTCGATTCCTATAGAACGCTGGATGCACCAAGGAACCATAAAGTTCAACAAGGGTGCAATGGAAGTTGGTGGCACAAGTGGCACCAAATTAAGCTATTCAGAGGATGTCAACAAATACTCTTATAGAAACAATTACAAGGGTAAACATCCAATGACAAGGACTCAGTGGCGTAGGTTCCAACGCCAAAAGAAATTGGCTGCAACTAATCTTCAAACAGGCCAATATAAAGAAGTGGCTAGAAGGCCAGCAAAAGAAAGGATCCTTCCTCCTATAGAAGAAAGCAAGATGGAAGATGATGATCTGCTGGACTCTGAGCCAGATTTCGACGTAATATGTGTGGTTTCCATATTACCATCAGAATATGATGTGCAAACAGAGATAACTGAGCTCGAAACTGATTTCGACCAGTTAGAAATGGCTGATCCTAAGCCAATTTGCTACTATGTCATGAACAATGGCTGCATCGAGGAGCAACAGGCTACATTCGAAAGGCCAGACTTAGGCATGAAAAACCATCTTAAACCCCTCTTCATCAGAGCAAAGGTTGAAGGAGTTGGAGTTAACAAGGTGCTGATAGATGAAGGAGCTGCTGTTAATCTAATGCCTCTATCTATGTTACCCAAGATTGGCAAATATGACTGTGATTTGTCAGCCCATAACATTGTTTTGTCAAATTACGAAGGCAAAACAGGACATTCAAGGGGGGCAATTCAAGTGGATGTTGCTGTGGGCAGCATAGTTCGACCAACTTTATTCCTAGTGGTCGAATCCAAGGCAAACTTCAACTTACTATTGGGGCGAGAGTGGATTCATGGAGTAGGAGCTGTTCCTTCGACCCTTCACCAGAAGTTGATGCTTTGGAGGGAGGATGACTGCGTAGAAAATATAGAGGCTGATCAGAGTTTCTATATGTCAGAGGTTGATACCATAAATCAACAAACCTTTGACAAAAATTTGGCGAACATAGCGCCATGTTATGATAGAGAGAATGCTTTCACACCTTCTGATAATGTGATACATTCTGTCAAACTCCACCCAACCCAGGGCTTCATATGGGAAAGAGAGGAAATAGATGCTGTGTCCTCAGAAGATGGAGTTATACCACCATCTGGGTGGAATGTTTACGAAGATTATGATGACTGAGTCCAGCGCATGGGCCAGGATTACGGCTTATATGGCCGAAACTAAGTTAAATACGGCTTTGGAAGCTGATGTTCATCAAAATATGGCTACAGAAGCCAAGGTCGAAAGCGATGGCATTTCTATGCCACAAGCACAAAGGCTCGACTGCATCTATGATGAGGAACCTTTAGGGTTCGAAAGGGATCCACTTAATGAAACTCCTAAGATGCAGGCTCAAGACCCTTTGGAGGAAATTGACATTGGAGATGGCTCAGCAAAAAGGCCAACTTACATTAGTGCCAATATTAGTCCTGACTTAAAAAGAAAATTGGTACTACTTCTCAAAGAATTTAGTGATTGTTTCGCTTGGGATTATAATGAAATGCCTGGACTCAGTAGAGAAATGGTCGAATTAAAACTACCAATCAAGGCAGGTAAGAAACCAGTGAAACAATTGCCAAGAAGGTTTGCACCAGATATCATGTCCAAAATCAAAGAAGAGATCGAAAGGCTGCTGAAGAGTAAATTCATCAGAGCTGCCAGGTATGTAGAATGGTTAGCAAATATAGTTCCTGTTATTAAGAAGAATGGTACACTTAGGGTATGTATAGATTTTAGGGACTTAAATAATGCTACACCTAAAGATGAGTATGCCATGCCTGTGGCAGAAATGCTAGTAGACTCAGCAGCAGGCTTCGAGTTTTTGAGCATGTTAGATGGTTATTCTGGTTATAACCAAATATTCATTGCTGAGGAAGATGTATCTAAAACAGCATTTAGATGCCCTGGTGCTTTAGGCACTTATGAGTGGGTTGTTATGCCTTTTGGCTTAAAAAATGCTGGTGTCACTTATCAAAGGGCAATGAATTCCATGTTTCATGATTTTATAGATACATTCATGCAAGTTTACATTGATGATATCATCATTAAATCCTCTTCTGAAGATAGCCATTTGGTATATCTTAGGCAATCTTTTAAAAGAATGAGGGAACATGGATTAAAAATGAATCCATTAAAATGTGCTTTCTGTGTGCATGCAGGAGATTTCCTTGGTTTTGTGGTGCATAAAAAAGGCATTGAAATAAAACAAAACAAGACAAAGGCTATCTTAGAGACCAAGCCTCCTTCGACCAAAAAACAACTTCAATCTCTGCTAGGAAAAATCAACTTCTTGAGAAGATTCATTTCGAATCTAAGTGGAAAGGCTCAAGCTTTCTCACCACTACTTTGACTCAAGAAGGATGATCCATTCAAATGGAACCAAGAGCATCAAAAGGCTTTTGATGACATCAAAGTAGGGGTGGACAAGATTTTCCGAACCGATCCGAATCCGACCAAACCGATAAGAAAATTGAATATTGGGTGGTAGTGGGTCGGGTCACGGGTTAAACGGGTGAACAAAATTGGGTTTGAATGGATTCAGACGGACGGGTTCGGATTGAATTTTCAGGCCCATCGAAATCCATAACCGACCGATCTCAATCCATATTAATTTCCAATATTATTATTATTATTATTTTTTACCCATGTGTATTTTTCCCTCGCGAGCTTAGACTTCTCTTTTAGTGACTTATTGAGCTTAATACTTATATCAAATGAAGCCCATTCAAACAACATACTCATTCCATTCTCCATCGGCATCACATTTATTCTGAAAACTTTTGAGATTGAGAGAAAGAGAGAATGAAAAAATTGAGTTGAAACCCTATAATTTGTATCGTCGCTAACATTCTCCATCAACCACCTCATCACTCTTGATCTCTTTTGTTATGAAGACTCATTAACATAGAGATAACATGAGGTGATAAAAGGAAGTAGCTAAAACTCATTTACATATCTTCTCATTCAACTCTCACCATCTCTGAAAACTCAACCAAGCATTTTCTTAACTCAATTTCTTTTATTGTTCTTCTTCCCTTCATAATATCCCAATCTTAAAAAAAAATATCAGAAATGTTCTTTCATTCTTAATGCAATTGTTGCACCCGTCTTTAACAAAAACTAAAAGATTGTTTGTTTAACTTTGTGATGATGTTTTGGAGTTTTCTCTACCATAGATTTTTTTTTGAATTTGCAAGTTTTAAACTATTCAAAACCGTGTAAATCCGTCCATTCAAACCGACATTCGTTCAAACCGATATCCGACATAACCGAAAGCACAATCGGACGGGGATGGGCTTGCTTTTACCACCCATGGTTTCATTCGGATTGAAGATTTTTGGACCGAAATCGACCGAACCCGACTGTTGTCCACCCCTACATCAAAGAATACTTAATAAAGCCTCCAGTTCTAATGCCTCCTAGTAGGAATAAAGCTATGAAGTTGTATATTGCTACGTCTGATAAGACGATAGGAAGCATGTTAGCTCAAGAGGACGATAATGGCATAGAAAATGCAGTTTATTACCTTAGTAGAGTTTTAAATGATGCAGAAACTAGATATACTGCCATAGAAAAACTTTGTCTTTGTTTGTATTTCTCTTGTACAAAACTTAAGCATTATATAAAACCTGTTGATGTTTATGTCTATTCCCACTTTGATGTTATTAAACATATGCTAACTAAACCTATATTACATAGTAGAATTGGGAAATGGGCATTAGCATTAACTGAATATTCACTGACTTATAAACCTTTAAAGGCTGTCAAAGGCCAAATTGTGGCTGATTTTATAGTAGATCATTCGTTGGTCGAAATACCACAGGATTATGTGGATATTCAACCATGGATTCTTTATTTTGATGGGTCCAAACATAAGTATGGAACAGGAATTGGAATATTGATCATATCTCCGACTCAAGTTCCAACCAAGTTCAAGTACAAAATAAATGGACTTTGCTCTAATAATGAAGCTGAGTATGAAGCTTTAATTACAGGGTTAGAAATATTAAAAGACTTGGGGGCAAAGAACATTAAAATAAGAGGTGATTCTGAATTAGTATTGAAACAATTAACACAAGAATATAAATGTGTGAAAGAGCATTTGGCGAAATACTTTTCTATAGCTAGTTCTTTGTTAGATTGTTTCGATCATGTAGACATTGAACATGTACCTCGATTAAAAAATCAAGAAGCAAATGACTTGGCTCAAATTGCTTCAGGATATAAAATGTCAAAAGAAAAGTTGACACAATTAATCGAAATAAAAGAAAAAATGGTTTTACAAGAACCAATATCTGCACAATTGTCAATACCAAAACTTGTGGGGGCAGATACTATACCACAAATAAATGGTGAAATAAAAAATCCCCTAGAAAATTTTCAAATTTTTGCCATTGACAATTTGTCAGATAATGATTGGAGAAAACCTATAGTAGATTACCTTAAGAATCCAACAGGAAATGTGGATCGAAAGGTAAAATATAGGGCTTTAAGCTATATAATTTTTGAAAATGATCTTTTTAAAAAGACTTCTGAAAGAATCTTGTTAAAATGCCTTAATGAAGCAGAAGCATATATAGCAATCTCTGATGTTCATAGTGGTACTTGTGGCTCTCATCAAGCAGGACATAAGATGAAATGGCTCTTGTTTCGACAAGGTTTGTATTGGCCCTCTATGTTGAAGGATTGTATAGAGTTTGCGAAAGGATGCCAAGAATGCCAAAGACACTCAGGAATTCAACATGTGCCTGCAAGTGAACTACATTCAATAGTAAAACCATGGCCCTTTAGGGGTTGGGCTCTAGACCTTATTGGTGAGATTAAACCTGCTTCATCAAAAAATCAACGTTATATTTTAGTTGGAATAGATTATTTCACAAAATGGATAGAAGCCATTCCTTTACCAAATGTTGATCAAGAGGCAGTAATTAATTTCATACAAAATTACATAATATATAGGTTTGGAATTCCTGAAATAATAACTACTGATCAAGGTTCAGTTTTCACTGGTCGAAAGATGCAGGAATTTGCCCAAGAAACTGGCTTTAGACTGTTAACTTCAACACCATATTATGCACAAGCAAATGGTCAAGTCGAAGCAGCAAATAAAATTATTATAAATCTGATAAAGAAACATATAGCCCAAAAGCCAAGAAATTGGCACAAAACCTTAGACCAAGTGTTATGGGCTTGTAGAAATTCTCCTAAAGAATCAACTAACACTACTCCATTCCGACTAACTTATGGTCATGATGCAGTATTACCAGTCGAAATACATTTGCAAGTAGCAAGGGTACAAAGACAAATGGAAATACCTCTAGACCATTATTATCAAATGATGTCAGATGAGTTAGTTGATTTAGATGTAGAAAGGCTTAGTGCTTTAGAAGTTTTAACAAAACAAAAAGAAAGAGTTGCTAAAGCATATAACAAAAAGGTTAAGTCTAAGTCCTTTAACATAGGAGAATTAGTTTAGAAAGTTATTTTGCCTATGGATAAAAAAGATAGAATCTTAGGCAAATGGTCCCCAAATTGGGAAGGACCATTCAAAATTGTTCAAGTTTATTCTAATGGTGCATATGAAATTGAGGAGTTAACTCCTGACAAACGTACTTTGGGTATAAATGGAAAGTATTTGAAGAAATATAAGCCTACTTTACTCGAAGTAAAAATAAGCGCAGAATAATACTTGAACATGAAATCAAAATGGCAATAATTAAAACTTGCCACAAATCATGGACTTTGGTCAAAGGATACAAACCAAATCCAAACTAATAACAAAAATTAAATTTGTTCGAAAAGAAAGCAAGCTTTAAAAAGAGAAATAGGAAGTAGGAACAACTTTATTTTTATTATTAATAAGAAAAGTTCTTTATTACATATGATAACATAATTCTACCTAGACTTAGGCTTAGATTTAGAAGTTTCTGATTCTATACTCTTCAGTTTCTCCTTGAAAAGAGATAGTGCTTCATCAGCAAGCTTCTGAACCTCAGCTGGATAATCTGCTAGATTGTCTTCGTATGTCCATAAGAACTCTTCCAGATCAGGGCCCATTTCTTCCTCTTCTGATTCTGTTAAAATTAGTTCTTCCTTGTTTCTCTCATAGCGTAGCCTGTTTTCTTCGCAACGCCAGGGCTCTGCTCCCTTTCTGCTCTTTTCTTTTGAGCCTGAAGCATCCTTGGTAACCTGCCTTTCCATTGTATGATTTTCTTGTTGAGGTTACTTGATTACCCTGAATGAGTAAAATGAGAAGAATCATCCTTTTTTATAGTGCCATCAAGCCTTCTTGTCAGTGTGGTCATCAATATAATTCATTTAATGAATTTGGCTGTCATCACCTTTTGACTTGACTGCCTTGATATGGTGCTTTGACTGCTTGGTTTTTCTGTGTCTTTTTGACTGATGCCAAAAGGGGAAGTAAAAATAAGCGCAGAATAATATTTAAGCATGTAAAACAAAATGGTAAATTGTAAATTGCCATAAAACATGGACTTTGTTCAAAAGTTACAGGATCCAAAATATTGTTTGAAAGGACAATAAAGAAAATAAACTAAGGGAATTATAAATTCTTGGTGCAGTCAGCATAAATCTTCTTGAGGGTTGCCATTTCCTTTTCGACTACCAAATTCGAACTCTCCAAGGATTTAATCTCTTCACCAACCACCTCTGCTGAGCCAAAAGCTTGAAGCCCTTCCCTGCCATGTGCATCAATCTGCTCTTGGGTCGAAGCTTTGGCCTCCTTCTCAATTTGAGCTCTCTTAGTTTCTTCTTCAATGATCTTACGCCTGTAACTAACAATATGCTCCTCTAAGAGTTTGATTTGTTCCTTGTAATGGGCAACCTTGTCATCACATTCTTTTAGCTCTGAATTTCCTTCGACCAGTTGAGAGGACAATCTTTCCACTTCAGCTTGAGCTTGCTGGGCCTTCTCAAAGAACATGGTTTGAGCTTGTTGTTGTGTGGCAAGTCTCGTGTTATTATCAATCCTCTTCTGCACTGCCTTGGCATATTGGTCCACAATTGAACTAAGTTGTATGACTTTGCCAAGGGTTTCCTCATCAGTCCTAGGATTGTGAAGCTTCTTCAGGAAAGCCAAGTGGCTATAAGCACATGCTGGTTGTTCTTCAATTTGCTTCAGCACATCCCTTTGGACGAAGGTAGTTGTAAGTTTCAGCAACAGAGAGTCTTGGCGCACCATCGAGTCGATTTCAGAGTTGGAAGGCGCTGAGTTAGTGGTCGTGTGTTCACTAGAGGCGTTTCCTTGATTTGCTTTTCTCGAGAGTAGAAGTTTAAGGGTACCGGCAGGATCAGACTTCTGCATATTGGTAAATTCTTCTTCTTGTACGCCCAAGCTTGCAGAAAGTCTCGAGGTCGAAGAGACAGATATGATCCCTGAACCCCCAACCTCAGCTTCAGGAATTGCATCAGAGTCATGTTGAGATTCTTGGTTCGAGCTTGCCTGGCCTGAGTTTGTAGACATACTAGGCATTGAATATTTGATGCTCGAAGTATTGGTTGGTGCTTGATTGTCAATTCCCCCCATGCTGGCCTTCAAGGAATCTTGATTGTCATCACTTGCCTTGTTCTCTGTTGGCACCTCTTCAAGGTTTGGTTGTTTATCTTCCTTAACAGGACTTTTCTTCGACTGATCCTGCAAACTCAAAAGAAAAATTAGTAAAGATCAAATGTAACTATGAAAATCTAAGGTTGAGAGTAAGATGAGTTATACCTCTTTTTCTTTGACCTCAGGGTTAGTTTGAGGATTACCACCCTTCTCAGCATTGGGGGCATTGTTGCCTGATTGTGCATTATCTTTCTTTCCCCCATCAGTAATTGGTTCATCATTGACCAAGGTCTCTGAATGAGGTGCAGGGTTACCTTGTGGTCCGTCAACCTGTTCTTTTGATGTCTTGGTAAGTTGGTCTTGTTCGACCACATTTTTCTCTGAAACATTTGTCTGAGGGGTTGGATCTCCACCGCTTTCACTCGAGGTGCGGATTTTTAATGCCCTATGCACTTTAGGCTTCTTGATTGCTGACTTGACCTTCATAGCAATTTCTTTCTTCTTTTTCTTCTCACCCCTTTGGTCCTTTGTTGGGGCTTGTTGAGGTTTAGGTTCTTCAACCTTTTTCTGTTTCTTGGCTTGTGCAGCTTCATTTCCTTCGACTTCTGGTACAGTTGTTGCTTTCCTTTCGCTAGGTTGTGAAGTCGAAGTTGATGGTTGTTTTCTCTTCCTAATCAAAGGGACCTCCTGTTCTTCTTCATCCTGAAATGATGGAAGTAAAAAATGTCAGGATTTTGTTTCAAAATGTATTACTATGACAAAAGTTAAAGTATTTGATGGAAAGTTTAATTTTTACCTCCTCATCTAATACCACTGTGTTCTTAGCTTTCTTCGAGCTAGCAGACACTGTCTCTGTGCTGCTCTTACCTTTTCCCTTCTAAGGACATAAATGGTCGAAGTTAGAACATATGTTTAAACAGGAGGAGAGAAAATAAATAAAATATTCTTAAGGCTAAGTTACCTTTGCCTTAGAGGTTTCGACCTCTGATTTAATCTTCACCCCAGTGGGTTTCTTCACTTCAGTCGAAGTCTTTGAAGACCCACCATCTTTCTTTATGCCTTTGCCTGCAAAATGTTGTATTACTAAATATAAAAAGGTTTGAGGGAATAAATCTTATAAGATAAATAAAACTATAAGAGTTTAGATGTTTACCTCGACCTGAGACGTTTATTTTCTTTCCAAGAGATGGCACTATGAAGCCACTCTCCACCATCCCTAGCAATTGATCAGCATTGCCTATTGAATGCTTGGTGTAATGGTCACTCCACCATTTGCTAAAGCCATCAGTGCAGTAGAAAGAAGGCTTGTACTCGAAGGGTTTGAAATTAAATTCATAATTCTCAAGCATTCTCATATATTTCTTATAAGTCTTTTCAGTCACTCCAGTGCCCAACACCATTCTACCCAGATTTTCAAAAAGGGACTTTGGCCTAATTTGGGACATACCAAATTGCCTAGCCACACAGTTGGGCAGATATCCTACAAGCCCATACTGGTTTGCGTTCGAACCAATCCTACAGGAGAGTACAGTTTGCTCTAAATAGGCTCTCCAAACCTCGTTTACTTCTTCTTCGTTATCTGGGTTGAACGCAGGGAAATCTTCAATGAACCACGCAGCACCATGCTTACGCTCCACAAAGGGAGCATGACGTGGTAGAAACTTGTCAAAATTCAAAAACATCTTCATATGTTTCATGAAGAGTCTGTCAGTATCTTGGTCCAAAGATCTAGGGGCTAATCGAACCAACCTCTGCCCTTCGATCTCCCTGTCATCTACCTCTTGTTGATAGTCAGAAGGCACTATCAACCCCAATTCCGTCTCAAATGTGGCATTCAGCCAAAGTTGTAACAGCCACATAGGTCCAGCAATCGAAACCTTTGATCCATCCTTGGAAGCCTTAATTGCATCACTAGCATTCCCCATTGCTTCATACAGACAAGCTAATAATAAGCGCCCTAAGCTAAAAAGTCTACCTTCATTAATCTGTTGCGCTATGGGAATGTACATACGCGCTACCTGAAGGGATTTCGAGCAAAACACAAAGTGGGATAACCACAATGTTAAGAAGGCC
The DNA here is from genome assembly GCA_030408175.1 of Trifolium repens. Lineage (NCBI taxonomy): Eukaryota > Viridiplantae > Streptophyta > Magnoliopsida > Fabales > Fabaceae > Trifolium > Trifolium repens. The sequence continues at coordinate 24,618,937 of CP125850.1, forward strand.
ACATGCTCCTCAGTTGACACTTCCTCTCCTTCTTTACCCATTTGCTCTGGTATGTACTTAGAGAATGTAGCTTCTTGAAAATTAACTTCGACCTTATCTCCAGTTTTGGTTGGATCGAAGTGATCACCAATAGGCCTAAGGCCTGTGATAGCAGCTACATCTAATAAGGTAGGGGTTAACATGCCACACTTAAACTGAAAAGTGTTGGTGGACTTTTCATAGAAGTGTAAGGCAGCCACTAGCAGTTCTGGTTTGTACTTAGGACCGGTTCGACTAAATTGGATAAGCTCATAAATACCATAGCTTTTCCTTGAATCCTTAAAGTCTTTTTCGACCCTATCTAACCAGGGAATGTAATCCTTGTGCGCGGTATAGGGGGCAGCTCTAAAAATCTTAAGGGCATTCTTCATATACCCAAAGTTGTAAGGAGTAGAGCTAAAGATTCTAGGGCCACAGGTTACATGCAAAGGGAAGATATCACTTACCTCTTTTGATATAACCTCAGCACGTGTGGGATAAGGTCCACAGAAAGCGTAATCTTCCTTCTTGATAGAAAATGGAATCATAAGCTGAGTGTTCCAGATCTTCCTTTCAGCCTCAGTTCCAGAAGGTTCTGGAACTACTTCTTCTCCATCTTCAAGGACGCGAAGGTCCTTCCATTTGCCAGCAGTGGGTACATCGAAATCCAAGTTGGACGCCATTGATGAACAGTACACAGAAAATCAAGAACTGAAAGAGTTTTGGATGAAGGCGTCTATTCTTACAAGAGATAAGTACAATGCAAACTTGAAGAAGTTGATTAAGGAAATACTGGAGTTACAAGGAAAATCTCCTGTTGAGATGGGTCTAAGACCATTTGTTACTACTGAGATTGAATCATATGTGGCTGGATTCAGAGTTTCTATTAGATTGGCTCACATCTATGAGGCTCTGAAGTTATCAGCTGATGGACTCTTCATCAAATCTACAGACTTTGTTGGTCCAGATGTTGACCAGTTCATTTTCAAAGCTAAGATTGATCCCGAAGATAAGCTTGAGATGACAAATATCAGCAAGGTTATCTACAAAATCTTTATTGACAGTATAATACTCAAGCTGGGAGGTACCAATCAATTTTCTGCTGTTCAGAAGGTGTTCACATTCAATGTTGGAAAGGGAAACTTTGTGGTTGTTGCTAAGCTCATCTTCATTCATCTTGCTGACTCTATAGACTCTAGCAAACCTATCATTCATCATGGCAGACTTCTCAGTCATATGTTTGCTCAATGTGGTTTGTTGGATGCTGTCAAACCATTCTTCCCTGGGTATGGTACTTATTTGACTAGTACTAAGGTTGTCAATAGCACTACTCTGAGGTATCTACAACTGGTGAAGAATAACAAGATTGTTCATCCAACACATCCTCTGCTGATCAGAGAAACTAAAGATGACATTGCTGAGTGCAGGCTGGTTCATGTGAGTGATAGAGAGGCTAGAACTATTGCAGAAGCTCATGCTGAATTTTTGAAAGGATTAGGTGTTGAGGTTGGGAGTGGAGAAACCCAAGGTTTGACTGTTAGATAATCAAGGATTCTGGAACAACCATCCAGAGTCTTCTTGAAAAGGAAAGCTGCTAAAAGTCCTGTAGAATCTGGTAGCAAGAAGGCTGCCAAGTCAAAGAAAAATACTGGACCTAGAAAGCCAAGAAAGCTAAAGGCTTCTAAGACCTTGTTGTTGGATTTAACTGAAGAAGAAAAGGAAAAAGCTGATCTTGAAGCAGCTATTGCAAAGGTTGTTGCATTCAAAGAAAAGGAAGTTGAGTTGAAAGATGGCTAAGTGTGGGATAAGGTCCACAGAAAGCGTAATCTTCCTTCTTGATAGAAAATGGAATCATAAGCTGAGTGTTCCAGATCTTCCTTTCAGCCTCAGTTCCAGAAGGTTCTGAAACTACTTCTTCTCCATCTTCAAGGACGCGAAGGTCCTTCCATTTGCCAGCAGTGGGTAAATCGAAATCCAAGTTGGACGCCATTGATGAACAGTACACAGAAAATCAAGAACTGAAAGGGTTTCGTGAAGAAAATTGTGGAAACTGTTTTGTTTAAGTTGAAACAAAGATGAATCGATGCGGAATTTGAAGATGAATCACTTGTACGGTTTAGAATTGCAAGATGATTGAAGATTAGAGTGTAATTTGTAGAAGAGAAGAAGATGAACAGTGGGTTCGTAAGAAAGCTTTGAAACTTGGAAGTTTTTAAAAAGTGTTCCTTTGTTCGTTTGCTACTATTTATAGGGGAACGTGTTTGTCTCCGGAAAATAAATCAAAAAGAAATTCAAAAAAAAAATAAAAAATTTCTCTTCAACTTCTGCGTATGCCACGTCATCCACTATGCTAAAACCTAGGAACAATGATGGATTGTGGGTATCAAGTTGACAGTTACTTCTGAACGTGACATAAGCGCCGTCATTGGTAATAGTGTCAAGCACGTGGTTATAAAATGCCTTTTCCCTTTTCGTTCGACCACTCAATCGAAACAGGCATTTGGGGGCAATTTGTTAGCCCATATTTTTACTAAGTAAAAAATATGTTCTAAATGCATAAATGAAATAATTATGTTTAATTATGTAATTATTTTTAATAATCATTAAATCTGTTTGGTTTTCAGAACCAATGAATTTAATGACTAATCATGCACGAGCATGTAATAAATGTTCTGTTATGGAACGTTGCATTTAAATGCATATTCTCTTTCTTTCAGGATCCTTTCGATTTGGTCGAAGTGTCAGTAGGGTCGAAGTATCCAGTGGGCAAAAGTAATTTATGGACTTAGCGAAATATTCAAAATGAAAGCATGGTTACTTCGACTTCGATGGAAACAACGGTTAACTCAGAAGATAAGAAAGGATTCAAATTCAAAATACGTGTCAAGACACGCGTCCTTTCTGTAATTATTTAGGCGTTAGTAGCAGTTAGAAATTAGTGTCTATAAATAGCCTAGTTATGTGATCGAAAAAGGGGTCACAATCATTATACAGAAATCCTGATGAAACTCAAAGTACCCATGTTAACGAGAGAAACGAGTTCGAAAGGAAGAATGTATGTAATGTGTACCATTTATTTCTCTGTAAACATTTACATTTGAATGCAAATTTACAGTATCTTCATCTTTATCTTGTTTAATCTTTATTCCGACTCTTTTCTCCCATTCTGTTTATTCAATTGAATAAACATTCTTTCTTGCATTTCAAGTTATAACAATATAAAAAGCAACACTTTATCAACATAAGAACAATAATGAACATCATTTACTTTGAAAATATAAACAAAAGCACTATGTCCCGAGATTTACTAGTTGATCTCTCTTGTAATAATCAAACTAGCGTTGTTTACCAAATTTCACAGTAAACACTATGACTGTGGTATTGACCCCAAGGAGTTTGATGAGATGAATTCTAAGCTGCCACCAAGGAATGATGCTCAGACTGTGGCTGCTACTCTAAAGATATATGGGCCAATAGACAATAGTAAGTCTTCTGATACTCTTGAAAATAGCTCAGAAATTGGTAATGTCTTTCAAAAACCAAACTTAGAACAACCAATTTCAATTCCAGTTAAATGTGCTTTTGAGAGAATTTTCAAAGGTGTTTATTCTAAGAAAGATCTCAATCTTTCTGAGAATCAACACACATTAGAGCCATTTAACCATCTTCAAACTAACCCATCAAAATCTCAAACTAATAAAATATCTACTGATGCAGCACAAGTTACTACTTCTGGTACTGCATCAATCATTCACACTGTGGATGTGGATGAAGATTATGATGCTACACCCTCACCACCACCAAAAACTCGTGAAAAGAACACACCACCTCACCACTCTGTTCTTTTTGTTGACCAAAATTTTCTAAATCTGGTACCTACAGCAGAAGTTGAACAAGATAAACCACAAACACCCCCACCAGAAAATGAACCCCAAAATTCACCAGAACCTGCAATTCAAAACAACCCAAACTCTGAAGTTGTTGAGAATCCTAACCCTCCAGAGAATGTTGTTAAAAAATCCCCACACCATGTGGATATGGACAACACATTCACTGCTGAAACCCAAATCAACCCTCACCTTCAAGCAATCACTAGGAACTTGGAATCTGACCTAGCTGATATTCCATCTTCTGTTGTAAACTCTTACATGCAAAATCTCTCTCACCAGTGTATCTATGTCCCTCCTAACCTACCCTCTAGGATCCTGAATGAACCCATTAGTGAAACCAAGGAAGACATTACAAAATTGCTGCAAGTTGTTGACAAGAATATTAGGAGAATTCAAATTGTTATTCCTAATATGTCTATTGAGTCAGCAGACATTGATAAAGAGTGTGAACTAATGGAAGCTGGACTTCAGAATATGATGAAGGCTATCAGAGAATCCTATAAGAAGGATTTGGAATTCAGGAAGGAGTTGGCTAGATTAGAAGCTGAGAGGATTGAACAAGAGAAGAGAGAAGCTGAGGAGCGTGAAAGGAAGAGATTGGAGGATGAAAGACTTGAAAAGGAAAGGCAAGAGGCTCTGGCAAGAGAGCAAGCTAGGCTAGCAGAAGAAGCTAGAGTAGCTGCTGAGCAAGCAAGGCTTGAACAACTAGCAAGGGATGCTCCAGAATTTGCTCTACTAATGAGACAAGATCAAGATAATCTGAAGAAGAAAGTTGATGCACATTCTAATGTGTTGGCTCCTATCCTTGCTACTCTCAAGAGCATTGATGCAAGACTACCTTCTCCTCCTCCACCTCAACCCTAGGATTCTATGCACTTCATTTTATTTTAATTTGTAATCGTTCAGAATATGTTTTGACTATGTTTGTGGAACCTTTGTTTTAATTAATCACTGAAGTACTTGTTTGTTTTATTGGTTAATTTATTCTGTTTGATTATATTCTGTTATTTATTTATGCATGCACAAATGTTTTTGAGACAAATATCAAAACACAGATTTCAAAACTAAATAAAGAGTTTTATTCAAAAATAATTGTTGATTACATAAGTTCTAATCCAACTTTTCACTTGAATTCTACATCAGAAACAGCTACTTCTAAATATAGCTTATTAGAATCAAAGGGAGAATAAGGGTATTCTTCCCTAGGTGGAACATATGTACTCAATAATTCTTTCCAGTCAGAATCCCATTCAGATTCTGACTCAGATAAGGACTCTTGTTGTTTGGTCTTGGATCTCGTTTGATAATTGGCTCTGACAGAAGCAGAAGTTGATGCTTTCATCTTCTGAGGATTCTTCTTAGACTCTGAATCTTGTTGAATCTTCATTTTCTTCTTCTTATTCTCCTGTGATTTCTTGCTTTTGATCACTCTTCTATCCTTATCCATCTCTGTATTTTAACATACAATGGAAGTGTTGAGTGAAATGACAAAGGTTTATGGTCCTTATATAGGATTTCAAAACAGACAAGTTTATGGTTTTTACGACAAGTCATTAAATTGATTTAGTTGTAACCACTTTCTTAAACTTGACTGTCCTGAAACTCTCCCTTTGACCATTTTTTTCAAACCTGGCATTTATTTCTTGTCAGTTTATCTTTAATCTTTTTGTTTAATGACAAAAGGGGGAGTAAGAGTATATTAATTTGTGGAACGCTAAACCTGAAGCCAAAATGCCAAAATTTTGTAAGTGCACCAGTTCATCCTCATGTTTTAATAATTGTCAAAACACATGAAAATAGAATAGAACATACTTTGGCAAACATTACAAATGACTTGACAGCGAAAAACTATTTTTAACACTTTGAAAAATTGTTTTTAGGTATTATGTATCGATACATAAACGTGTGTATCGATACACATGTCCTGAAATTACTTCAGACTGATTTTGTGCAATTTGTATCGATACATATATCACTTGTATCGATACAAAAGTGGTTTCTCAGAGGCAGAGAGCTACCTGTGTATCAAATCATGCTTGCATGTATCGATACACACCTATGCCTCTCAGAAATCCAGAAACATCATGATGTATCGAATCATGCTTGCATGATTTGATACATATCAGTCAAGATTTCAAGAAACTGATGTATGTATCGATACACACCCGTGTTTGTATCGATACATAGGTCAAATCTTTCATTTTTAACGCTGGTCAAAGGTTTTGTATCGATACAAATCATCAGTTGTATCGATACATGTTTGTTAAATTTTGCCCAAACTTGCTCAATTCTATTTTCTCTTTAAATAGCAATGTGTTGTGTCATTATAAAGCATAGGAAACTAGTGTGAAAGATCAGAAAACGCTTTGGGTACAAATTGAGTGAGAATTTGCATCAAAGGGTTGATTCATCACAAATTCATCATCTTCATCAAAGATTGCAATCAAGTTGAATTTGAGTATGGGATCGATTCAATAAAGATTGCGTGTTTGTGTGATAACGTCCGATATGGTTCGCGGTGAATCAGAATCGTAGTCGGGTTGAATTGTGTGACGAAGGTTCTAGTGTTTCTCTCAAGTGATTCAAGATCGTGCGTGTCTTGAAGGATTCGACAACAAGGAACGAAGGACTCAGCTGGACGATTGGGTGCGGTTTGGCACAAGGTGAATCGTTGGAATCAGAGGGCGAAGTTCCGTTGGGTGTCGAGGTTATTCGCATTAGTTTACATTTTGTCTTGCTATAGGATTATAGATTTCAATTGTAAACTGTGCACTTTTTGTTCATCAAGTTTTTGATCTATAAAACTCTCAAATAACCCGTTTGGTTATTTGGGGGGAGACGTACTCGGATAAACGCGTGGACGACGCGCAATCCGGGGAACTCCCTAATCATCTCTTGTGTGTTGATTCGCTTTAAATTCTTACTTTACGCAATTCGCTTATATTTTGTGTCAATTGGAATTTTGTGTTCGTAAGTGTGCACAAAGATTCAATTGCGATTATCTTGATTGTGATTGAATTTGAATATCGAATCATATAACTTGCTTGGGGCTGTTTTTGTTAATCAATTAAATTTGGATATTTTGCATTAAGCGTTTCGATAATTTTCCTAGTTCGTTCAAGGCTATACTATCTTTCCTTTGGTCAAAAGGTGCAAAGTAGACTACCGATCCGGTGGTGCTTCCGCGCATTGGTTTTAATCAAATAATTTTTTAAAATTGCCGTTGATTAAAGAAGCCACTTATTCAACCCCCCTTCTAAGTGGTAGCCTAGTAGTCTAACAAGTGGTATCACGAGTCCGGTTCAATTTTGCTTGCAAAATTCGGAGGTTTGTGCCAATTATTAGACAACATGGCTTTTGCACCTAAAGGGGCGTATAATAGGGCTCCGATATTCAATGGAGATCATTTTGACTATTGGAAAAGTAGTATGCGTATTCACATCAATTCTTTTGATGGTAAAGTGTGGAATGCTATTGAGAACGGTCCGTTTGTTCCAACAATCACCGATGCTCATGGCATTGTCACCAATAAGCCTATGGCACAATGGACGGAAGAGGAAAAGAAAAAGGCCAATTACGATGCAAAGGCACAAAATATTTTAATATCATCCATTGGGATTGATCAATTCTATCATGTGTCACATTGTCAATCGGCTAAGGAAATGTGGGACACGTTGGTAACTCACTTTGAGGGTACCAATGATGTAAAGATATCCAAAATTAATACATTGACACAAGAATTTGAGTTGTTCCATATGCTAGATGGCGAGACCATCGAGGATATGCAACAACGATTTATCAAAATAATCAACAAGTTACACGGTTTGGGAAAGCCAATCACAAATCAAGATGCCACTAACAAAATTTTAAGATGTCTTAGTAGGTGTTGGCAACCGAAGGTCACCGCGATTAAGGAGGCGAACGACCTCACTACTTTGAGTCTTACAACTTTATTTGGCAAGCTTACGGAACATGAACAAGTACTAAACTTGTTAGAAAAGCAAGAGAAAAGTGAGAAAAAGGGAAAGCACAATGACAAGGATAAGGAAAAGGAAAATGACAAGAGGACAATTGCTCTAAAAGCCTCAAAGTCAAAGTCCAAAAAGGTAGAGCATGTGGAAAGTAGCTCAAGAGAAGACGATTCCGATGATGAGGAAATGGGACTCTTCGTGAGACGCTACAATAGGTATGTGAGAAAGAATGGGATAAGACATTCCGATGAGAATCTAAAAAAAATTCGGAAAGATAGTGGTTACCGTCGGAGGAATGAAGATGCTAGGCACTCCAAGAAAGGAATATGCTATGAGTGCGGCCAAGTTGGTCACTACAAGCCGGATTGTCCTAATCTCAAAAGAAAAGAGAATGAGTCATCTTTAAACAAAAGGAGGAGCAAAGGAAAGAAAGCTTATGTTGCATGGGAGAGTGGAAGCTCTTCATCTCATTCATCATCAAGCTCTAGCTCAAGTGATGAAGACGAAATGGCTAATGTATGCTTCACATCTCATCATCACAAAAAGAAGGACAAAGCTCCCAAAAAGGTAAACCATAATCCCTCTAGCTCATATACCTCGTTAGAATATCATGACTTGCAAAATGCGTTTGAGGACCTATGTAGTGAAACTAGGAAAGCTTTCAAACGATTAAAAGAGATCATAAAAGTTAACAAAGCTCTTGAAAAGAAAGCTACCGAAACGGAAGAAGAATTGAAAGCTTTCAAAGTATCACTATTAGAAAGGACTAGCGCAAGTCATAATAATAGTGACATAGTTGGTTGTGATAATTGTGCCACTTTGTCAAAAGATATTAAGGCTCTCAAGGACAAAGTGGAAAATTCATCAAAACCTAGAGTCTATCATAAAGTTGGTCCAAAACATTTTCAAAACACTTTGAAAGTCGAAAACAAAAATTCAAAAAAGGTTAAATTGGATCAAAAGAAGAATGACTCACATGTCACTTGTCACTATTGTTGTTGTGAAGGCCATACCATTGCAAAATGTAAAGCTAGGAAAGTGTTGGTTCCTAAGGGCGTATTGCAATTGATGCCAAAACTCAACAAAACTTATTTGCCTCACCAATTAGGACCCAATGAGAATTGGGTACCTCTCTCTTATGTTTAATTGTTGTAGGAAAAGTGCCTTGATAATCTAGAAAGGAGATGGTTTCTAGATAGTGGATGTTCAAGGCACATGACGGGTGACGCTTCGCTTTTCATTGAGTTCAAAGCAAAGGAAAAAGGTTATGTCACCTATGGAGACAACAATAAAGGCACTATTCTTGGTGTAGGTACTATCGGTAATCCTTCTACTATAACCATATCTAATGTTGTTCTTGTGGATAACCTTAAGCACAACTTGTTGAGTGTTGCTAAGCTTTGTGATAAAGGGTTCACAATCAATTTCAAACCAACCTTTTGCACAATCGAAAGTAACAAAGACAAGAATGTGATTCTTAAGGCTATAAGGCATGGAAATGTATACATGTTGGACCTAGATGATAATTGCCTAAGTGGTGCTAAGTGTCTCATAACCAAGAATGATGAATCTTGGTTGTGGCAAAGAAGAATGGCACATCTTAATTTCGATTTACTAAATAAGATAGCTTCTAAAGATCTTGTAATCGGTCTACCTAAAATTCGTTTTTTAAAAGATCACTTGTGTGACGCATGCAAAATGGGTAAACAAACTAAAGCTTCTTTCAAAACTAAAAAGTTTATTTCAACTACTAAGCCTTTAGAGTTAATCCATATGGATCTTTTTGGACCATCAAGGACCAAAAGCCTTGGTGGTAACTACTATGGACTTGTGATTGTAGACGATTACTCAAGATTTTGTTGGACACTATTCTTATCTAGTAAAAGCGATACCTTGTCCGCTTTTAAACAATTTGCTAAGATGATTCAAAATAAACTAGACCTTAAGATCATTTCCATTAGGAGTGATCATGGAGGTGAATTTGAAAACAATAACTTTGATAAATTTTGCTCCAAACATGGCATTGAACACAATTTTTCAGCTCCACGAACACCACAACACAATGGGGTAGTGGAGAGGAAAAATCGAATTCTAGAAGAATTAGCTAGGACTATGCTAAGTGGTCTTCCTAAGTATTTTTGGGCCGATGCGATAAGCACCGCAAGTTATGTTCTAAATAGGGCGATCATTCGACCTATTTTGGACAAAACTCCCTATGAAATACTTAAAGGAAGAAAACCTAATCTTAGTCACTTGCGCTCTTTTGGATGCAAATGTTTTATTTTAAATAATGGAAAAGAAAATCTTGGCAAATTTGATCCAAAAGCGGATGAGGGCATTTTCTTAGGTTATTCATTATCTAGCAAGGCATATAGAGTATACAATAAAAGGTTACAAATTGTTGAAGAGTCGGTTCATGTAAACTTTGATGAGACTTTTCCGGAAGAAAACGGGAAAGGTGATTTTATTGGTACAGGTGTCGACACAATGGACATTCTAAAGGATCAAGAAGTTGTTGGAAGTGATCAACCCTCAACGGAAGTTCCAAAAGAAAAGGACGATAAGCCGTCACCATCCAATGAAGACAAAGATGATGGAGGATCTTCTTCATCAAAGAATCATCATAAGCAAAGAGGAGCCGGTCTTGCAAAGGAATGGCGTACTCTAAAAGACCATCCCATTGACAAGGTCTTAGGTGATATCTCAAAGAGAGTGGCTACTCGGTTTCAAATAAGTAACTTTTGTTCTCACTATGCTTTTGTTTCACAAGTTGAACCTAAAAACTCAAAGGCCGCATTACTTGATGAACATTGGATTCTTGCAATGCAAGAAGAACTAAATCAATTTAAAAGAAATGATGTGTGGGATTTAGTACCACCTCCTCCAAGTCATCAAGTGATTGGGACACATTGGGTTTTTAGAAATAAGCTTGATGAAAACGGTGTTATCATTAGGAACAAGGCACGGTTGGTAGCTCAAGGCTATAACCAAGAGGAGGGCATTGATTATGAGGAGACCTATGCTCCGGTTGCTCGCCTTGAGGCTATTAGACTTTTATTAGCTTATGCATGCAATATGAATTTCAAGTTATATCAAATGGACGTTAAGAGTGCTTTCCTAAACGGATACATAAATGAAGAGGTGTATGTCAAACAACCTCCCGGTTTTGAAGATAACGAACATCCGGACTATGTTTTCAAATTAAAAAGAGCCTTGTATGGTCTTAAACAAGCTCCTAGAGCTTGGTATGATAGGCTTAGCAAGTTCTTGATTAAAAACGGATATTCAAGGGGAAAGGTTGATACTACACTCTTCATTAAACGTAAAGGAAAAGACGTCTTATTGGTTCAAATATATGTTGATGATATTATCTTTGGTTCCACTAACCCATCTCTTGTCAAGAGTTTTTCTAGTCTTATGCAAGGTGAATTTGAGATGAGCATGATGGGTGAACTAACCTACTTCTTGGGACTACAAATCAAGCAACTAGAAGAAGGAACCTTCATATATCAAACTAAATATTGCCTTGAGTTGCTCAAGAAGTTTGGGATGACGGATTCAAAAATTATGGAAACTCTCATGGCATCAACTTGTGCGTTAAGCAAAGATGAAGAAGGTAAAGATATGGAAATCACAAAATATAGAGGTATAATCGGATCCTTACTCTATTTAACGGCATCTAGGCCGGATATTATGTTTAGTGTTTGCATGTGTGCACGATATCAATCATGCCCCAAAGAATCACACCTAAAAGCCGTAAAAAGGATTTTAAAGTACTTGAAAGGAACATCAAATTTTGGCTTATGGTACTCTAAGGGGAATGATTGTTCTTTGGTAGGTTATTCCGATTCCGACTTTGCCGGTTGCAAGTTGGATAGGAAAAGTATTAGTGGAACATGTCACCTATTTTGTAATAGCTTGGTCAGTTGGCATAGCAAGAAACAAGTATTCGTTGCTTTGTCAACCGCCGAGGCAGAATACGTTGCGGCCGGAAGTTGTTGCTCCCAAATACTTTGGTTAAAACAACAACTTCTCGACTACGATTTAAAACTTCAACGTGTTCCAATCTTGTGTGACAACACTAGTGCTATAAACCTCACAAAGAACCCCGTATTGCATTCAAGGACTAAGCATATAGAGATTAGGCATCACTTTCTTCGCGATCATGTAGAAAAAGGGGATGTTGTTTTTGAGCATGTGGATTCGAAAAATCAACTTGCGGACATCTTTACAAAGCCACTTGCAACGGAACCCTTTATCTTTATTCGCGGAGAATTAGGGATCCTTGATATCTCTAACCTAGAATAATATACATTTGTACATGCACTTTGTATACATATCATACTTCTTGGCAACTTGGAGTTTTATACAATGGGAAGTGCATCAACACTCTACGGTACAAGGTTAAAAAGTATCATCTCTATCTTCTCTTCTTAAAACTTACACTCTTATGCCTATGTGAATTCTTTTCAAACATCAACATCACATATTAGTTCTTCTCAATACATACATATGTTTGCTCATTTCCAAAAATTCTTGCTTTAAGATAAGTAATAATTCTTGAAGTTCATATGTATCAAATGGCAATGTATGAAATATTGATTAATTGATGTGTCCATAGCTTAACATGTTGCATAAATACTATCCGTGAATTTCATTCCTTCATGAACATCGTTATATGATATGGCAACATGAAATCATGCATTTGTTGCATTGTTTTGTTTATTTTCGTCCCATATTTTGATATGTTGGTTGATTTAAAATGTCGATGTATTTCAATACCCATGAGTTGGTTTATGGATTGTTGTTCTACATTCCATGTTTTATCATGATATTTGGTATTCGTCATTGATATATTTTGGCATATCTTTGTATGTATTTATATTGATTAGGAATTTTTATCATATATGTGCATTTCGACAAATGTAAGTGCACGATATGACTTGGATCAAAATTGATTGAACTTGATACTTTCTTCTTTTTGATATTGTCAAAGGGGGAGAGATTTGGATGCACAAGCTAAGGATGAATAGCTAAAAGAGTCTTGAATATTATCTACTATGACAATCGCATTATGGCATCAACTCAGGGGGAGCGTGCTTATTGTTAGCCTTGGTGTTTTAATTGCGTCTGTATACATATTGCTATTTTATTGCATATTAGGTATAGGCTTAGCTTATGCATAGTTTTGACAATTATCAAAAAGGGGGAGAATGTAAGTGCACCAGTTCATCCTCATGTTTTAATAATTGTCAAAACACATAAAAATAGAATAGAACATACTTTGGCAAACATTACAAATGACTTGAAAGCGAAAAACTATTTTTAACACTTTGAAAAATTGTTTTTAGGTATTATGTATCGATACATAAAACGAGTGTATCGATACAAATGTCCTGAAATTACTTCAGACTGATTTTGTGCAATTTGTATCGATACATATATCACTTGTATCGATACAAAAGTGGTTTCTCAGAGGCAGAGAGCTACCTGTGTATCGAATCATGCTTGCATGTATCGATACACACCTATGCCTCTCAGAAATCCAGAGACATCATGATGTATCGAATCATGCTTGCATGATTTGATACATATCAGTCAAGATTTCAAGAAACTGATGTATGTATCGATACACACCCGTGTTTGTATCGATACATAGGTCAAATCTTTCATTTTTTAACGCTGGTCAAAGGCTTTGTATCGATACAAATCATCAGTTGTATCGATACATGTTTGTTAAATTTTGCCCAAACTTGCTCAATTCTATTTTCTCTTTAAATAGCAATGTGTTGTGTCATTGTAAAGCAGAGGAAACTAGTGTGAAAGATCAGAAAACGCTTTGGGTACAAATTGAGTGAGAATTTGCATCAAAGGGTTGATTCATCACAAATTCATCATCTTCATCAAAGATTGCAATCAAGTTGAATTTGAGTATGGGATCGATTCAATAAAGATTGCGTGTTTGTGTGATAACGTCCGATACGGTTCGCGGTGAATCAGAATCGTAGTCGGGTTGAATTGTGTGACGAAGGTTCTAGTGTTTCTCTCAAGTGATTCAAGATCGTGCGTGTCTTGAAGGATTCAACAACAAGGAACGAAGGACTCAGCTGGACGATTGGGTGCGGTTTGGCACAAGGTGAATCGTTGGAATCAGAGGGCGAAGTTCCGTTGGGTGTCGAGGTTATTCGCATTAGTTTACATTTTGTCTTGCTATAGAATTATAGATTTCAATTGTAAACTGTGCACTTTTTGTTCATCAAGTTTTTGATCTATAAAACTCTCAAATAACCCGTTTGGTTATTTGGGGGGAGACGTACTCGGATAAACGCGTGGACGACGCGCAATCCGGGGAACTCCCTAATCATCTCTTGTGTGTTGATTCGCTTTAAATTCTTACTTTACGCAATTCGCTTATATTTTGTGTCAATTGGAATTTTGTGTTCGTAAGTGTGCACAAAGATTCAATTGCAATTATCTTGATTGTGATTGAATTTGAATATCGAATCATATAACTTGCTTGAGACTGTTTTTGTTAATCAATTAAATTTGGATATTTTGCATTAAGCGTTCTGATAATTTTCCTAGTTCGTTCAACGCTATACTATCTTTCTTTTGGTCAAAAGGTGCAAAGTAGACTACCGATCCGGTGGTGCTTCCGCGCATTGGTTTTAATCAAATAATTTTTTAAAATTGCCGTTGATTAAAGAAGCCACTTATTCAACCCCCCTTCTAAGTGGTAGCCTATGAAGTTTCCGATAATTTTTTAAAATTGCCGATGAAGTTTCCGACAGCAAATGGTAGCCTGCGGCGGAACTCCAATAGTGGTCGTTGCGGTGGCTGGGTTGGTGGCAGCAATAGTTTTGTATTTTAATCAATACATTTAATTAATTAAAATAATATAATTATAATAAAAATTAAAGTAATAAGAATTTGCCATTACACCAATTTGAATTTTTTATTGAAATTTATATTTTCAAATATGTATGTACTACCTTCGGTTCTATATATAAGTAAAATTCAACTTTTTAAATTCATTAAAAAAGTAATGTATTTAATATAATCAATAATATAGACTAAATACATTAGTTTTTCAATAAATCTAAAAAATCAATTTTTGTTTATATATAGAACTAGAGGGAGGATGTATGTATTGGTTTTAAAAAAACAAGCACATAAATGCAAATGCAAATATGTATTGTTCTTTTTTTAAAAAGAACTCATACATTGTAAATCAGTTTTAAATTAAACTATAAGTACTTTTTAAAATTGATTCTATTCAAAACCATATTAAATAATTCCATTGAAAATATAACTAATTTTTTATTCAAATAACTGTATTTTTGAACATTTCTAATTTACTTCGTTTAATTGTTAGATGCGTGACATCCACGTCTAGTTAAGGTCACTTTGTGTTAATTAGGATTGTGCTTTCCTCACATTGTTTCTATTGTTGATATGAGCTTCAAGTCTCTTTGCTCCATTTCTGCTATCCCCGAATGATTATGACGGAGTAAATTTTAAAAGTGATTGTCAAACTTTAGTCAATGTCATCACCAACGGAGACACTTATATTAACAGGCTAGAGATCATTTTACCACCATTAACAATAATTAATTTTTGTCAAAAAACATGTGAGACATGTAAAGTGAATTCTTTCCTAAAGTTAATATTTTTCTATATGTATGAATTAAAAATTGAACCCCTAACCACATGTACAATAAAACAAGATAACTAAGATTCTTACCATATTGACTAATTTATTTTTTTAATTTTTAAAAAGACTAATTTATTGTTGTTTGTATATAGCTATTGTTTTGATAAAATGAATTCATGTCTTTGATTTACAAAAAAATTTAAAAACTCTAGGCACAAATAGCATTACTACCTTTATAGCATAGAAAGAAGAAGAAAATATACATTTTATTTTTTGCTTATTTTTTAATTAAACTTTTTAATCGTTGACCTTTGAATTTATTTTTGCCGCATGTCACCCATCTCACAATTGGACTGGAGTTAGACAGTGAATTCCGTAGAAAGAGAAGCTTAATTCTTGTGGCTAGAATGCAGGTTCACCACTCAGCACTTCACACTTATTACGGTCAAGAACTAAAACTTCACCCAAACTTAGATGATAAGTGTCTAAATACCTATTTATAGTATATATTGGTTTAAGTACAAATATTAAAAAAATTATCTAGTAAACAATTTTCCATTTACATTACTATTAATTAATTTGCTTTCATCCTCACTCAATCTTCAGTTTCTTCTTTGAATGTTGCAGCCATGGTTAACACTGATTTAATAAGAACTGTCATTGGCATTATCGGTTGGTGCACAAAAATCTCTAGCTGGCTGTTAATTTCTTCCATATTTCCTTTTTCCTCATAAGACCACTTACTTCTTTCTCAATATTTTTAACTAGTCACTTTAATCTAACAAAATTATCAACATGGCGTGACATTAATGTTAGATATTTAGATCATGATTCTATCTCGGCTTGTTTGTATAAAAACACGCTTGTTGAGAAAAATCGATCTCTTAAATAAACTCTAATTTTCGTTAGAATTAGAATCTAGAATTGTGCACAGAGATAGCCAAATTTGTAGAATTTTTTTTTTAAAAGAATCTATTTAATACAAACTCTAAAATATAACATGTATTTTTTATTTGCTAATACATGCAGTGTTTTTTATTTGCAGGAAATGTCATCTCATTTTGTTTGTTCATGTCTCCGGTGTAAATCTCTATCCCTCTTTCTCTTCATTCTTGTACTTAATGGATGGATTTTAGCACTTATAATTAATGTCAAATATGTATTAATTCCTAATATGCAGGCCTACATTTATAAAAATATGGAAAGCAAAATCAGTGCAAGATTTCAAACCAGATCCATATGTTGTAACAATACTCAATTGTGCAATGTGGTCATTCTATGGAATGCCCTTTGTGAGTAAATACAACATTCTTGTCCTCACAATTAATGGCTTTGGTTTCTTCCTTGAGATTTTCTACACTTTCATCTTCTTCATATACTCGAATGGGAGTAAGCGTGTGAGAAACTTACTACAGTAATTAATTAAAGCATCTTTCTTTTTTTCAATGTTTTAAAAATTGAACCGAACTGGACGATTCAACCAGTTGAATCGTGAACTAGCATTGTCTATTGTCTAGTTCAAACAGTTGAATCATGAAACAAATATGTCTTGTTCGATGTTTGATTCAATTTTTAAAACGTTTGCTCTTTCGCTCGATAATTTATTAATATTATTGATTTTATAATTTCAGAAGAAGATCTTGTTGGCCCTTTTAGCTGAACTCGTCTTCTTTGTGTTAGTGGTATTTATTGTCATGTATTTTATTACCTCAATGAAAGACAGAGGGTTCATTGTTGGATCTATATGCATAGTCTTCAACATCCTTATGTACTTTTCACCCTTGACTGTCATGGTACGTGTGATTATTCAGTTTATTAAGTTTCCTACCAAATTTGTGTTTATGGTTTGCATAATAGCAATTACCTGTCTGTTTTATTTTTTAAATTTTGACTCCTAAAAAAAAGAGCAGCGTCAAGTAATTAGAACGAAGAGCGTGAAGTACATGCCATTCTTGCTTTCACTCGCCAACTTCCTCAACGGAGTTGTCTGGCTGACTTATGCACTCCTTAAATGGGATCCGTTCGTAGCGGTAATCTATCTATCTATCTATCTATCTATTTATTATTAAATTTTGGTTCATTTTTGTTCTAAGGATCTATATTCTATTTAAAAGTAAATGATTTTAGGTTTTTATTATGATTGCTAATTAAATGTTTGAATGCATAGATTCCAAATGGATTGGGAGCACTTTCTGGATTGATTCAGCTCATGCTTTATGCTATTTACTACAGAACAACAAGGTGGGAGGATGATGCCCCACCTAGTATCAACATGGTATGATTTCAGCTTGGAATCACAGAGGAAGTTCAAAAGAAAAAGTTGTTCATTTCAATACATACATACCCAACTCTCATGGGATTTTTTATTTTTCTCATTTTACTTTTTGAAAGGAATAACTTGTTTTCATATAGCACTGATCTCTTGTTGAATAGAATTACTTGAGATCATTACAGCTATTGTTGTGGACCTAATGTATATGATCATTACTTCATTGAAAAAACAAAAGGTTCATGTCATTGAATGAGATGTTGTAGACTGATGTATAGAAATTTTGTGGGAGAATCCAATTTCATCATTTGATAGTATAATGTATAGATTTTGGAAGACAAAGAACCATCAAATTTGAGCAATTGTGATAGAGGATCAAACTTCTAATCACACGTTTGAAAGACTTAATTATCTTGCTAATTAAATGTTTGAATACATAGATACCAATTAGACGAGTTAAACACTAGCATTAGCATTAAGCGAAGATAATGAAAGATAATAGAGATTAGAATACCAAGCCAATGGATCCAATTTAATCACATCAAATATGATTGCAAGTTTGCAACAGTATAATATAATATATATATATATATAGTATAATGAAGATCCAGCTAGGAGGCAACATAGGCTGAAACTAATACCCATATCCACAAAACTCAAACCAAGGTGGAGAAAAAAAGGTAAGAGTAAAAGAAAATCAGAGGTATCCTCCAACCTATACCTGCTACTGTGTATTTCTCTCATCTCAGTACAGTATCCAACAATTTCTGTATTTTCACCATAGATACAAATTTGATTCTTCAAATAGTGAAAAACCACTAAAAACCAAATTGTTTAATGTCGACTAAAGAATAAAATTTCATGGCCCTCTATGCTTGCGGAAGCAAAAACAACCCTGCTGCTGATCAATAGGGATCATACCTCCACCTCTGGATGTGTCGATGGCCTCCAGCATGGAAACTACCTCGTCCATCTCTGGCCGCTTATCAGGACTGGCATCCCAGCATTTCCTCATTACGTTTGCAAGAGAACTTGGGCAGCATCTTGGTATTTCTGGTCTCAAATTCTAAATTCCAACAGAAAATAATAAGGTAGTTATAATGGATTCACTGACACTGGATCCACCGGTGATAATTATGTTAAATGAGACAACCAAACAAAAATGGAGTAGCAAGTATACCTGGCGAACGACAGCCGAAGTAATTTCTGAGAAACTTAGGTCAGGATATGGCATATCACAACAATATGTCTCCCATAAACAGATACCAAAACTGTACACATCACATTTCCTGTTATAGGGGTTTCCATTTAAAACCTGTAAGCAGCCAACCCCAATGGGGAAAACAATGAATAGTCAATTACAACGGCTTTCTCTTTGAACAACTAAATATTTTTTTGAACAAGCCAAAAGTTGAACAACTAAATATTAAAGTAATCATTAATTCTCATTGAAGAGCTCTTCATATGACGCTAGAGAATGGGGAAAACAATGAATAGTCAATTACAACGGCTTTCTCTTTGAACAACTAAATATTTTTTTGAACAAGCCAAAAGTTGAACAACTAAATATTAAAGTAATCATTAATTCTCATTGAAGAGCTCTTCATATGACGCTAGAGAATGGAGACACCCACCCTCAATTGGATGAAATTGGGGCTAGGCATTAACCATTCCCCATCAGAAGGAATTGATCATCTCATGTGAGATTTTCAGAAGACAAAGTCTTGTGAAAAGTTTGTGTCTATCTCTTTCTTCATACATTTATAAAATCGTATATGGTCTTATTTAAGTCTATGAAGAGAGATAGACAAAGTGTTGTTAAACAGTAGCTACAGCGTGGCAGAATTTAGACAAACCGCTATTGTTCCGTTCTACGCTATTTGTACAAAATATTCTCAAATAGCGACTATAGTGGCGCTATAGTCCTACTGCATAGCAGAATTTTAACAATCCGCCATCCGCGATTGACAACAGTGGTTTTCACATGACAGGGTCGTTTCAAATTTTTACAAGAGAGGATTTTTTCCTATTTAGACACTGCATGCCTTTGCACTAAGGCTTCCAGTCTGCTAACATGCTCGTACAATAATTTCTAATTATAAAAGAATTTCACAGGTACTGACTACACACCTCTGGAGCCATATAACCAAGAGTTCCTGTCTCCCCGGTCATATCATTAGGATTTGATGCCTCGACTCGTGCAACCCCAAAATCAGCAATTTTAACTGTGCGAGTCTTATCTAACAGCATGTTCTCTGTCTTCACATCTCTGTGGACAATCTTCTGAGAATGAAGATAACTCAGCCTGTAAGACCAAGTGAGTTCAAGTTGAGTAGTTAGTTATAGACATATTATGCATGCTTTTTTCGCCAATATGGTAAACCTAAATTAAAATAGATAATTACCCTCTTGCTAAATCAAGCGCCAGCTGGATGACAACCTTAAAAGCTAATTTCCTCCTCCTGTTCTTTATTAGGTATGATTTCAGTGTACCTCCAGCAAGATACTCCACAACAACACAACAAACATTGCTTGGCATGCCAATTAGACCAGTCTCAGTTTGTATCTGCAATTCTGCAGATCCCATAGTTGCCCCTATAAACTAAACATGGAAACAAGAAGCGTTCAGAGAAGTGCATAATACCGATTGAAAAGAGAGAAAATAAAAAGTAACTATCAAATACCACAAAATATCATAGGAAAAGAAGTAGAATATGTCATGAAGAAAAGGAGCAAAGAGGGCCATAGAGGCGTTATATTTATACTTGTTGCCTATACGGCTATACCTGCATGCATCTTTTGTTACAGAAAAGGGAAATAAAAGCAGAGGGGAACATGGTAAAAACACAAATACTTCCAAAGAACAGATCCACCAAAAATTGTAGAAACCTTTAGACTTGAAGCATTCACGATAAGGAAATTTCGAAACATGCCAGTGGGCTGGTTTTTTTATTCACAAGCATTGTTCAGCAGTAGAAAATATGCTGAACCCAATCGAAAATGAATATTCACATCCATTTTTGTCCTCTGATGTGAAAGACTAGTTCCAGTTTAGAGTACTTTGAAGTTGTGACAATTTATGCATAGAATGACAATCATATCAAAATTTACGCCTTTTCATATGAAAAATAGGTATTAATTCTTAGATCAACTGAACAACTAGAGTATTTAACACAGATAACAAAGATATGAATTAAGTTCTATATTTTTTTGGAAGGCTGTAGTCAAGTTACTTATCCTATATTCAACTTTTTTATGGGTAGGATGTTATCAATAAAGATCTCCTCAAAACTGCTTTTGGACTAAGAAGAAAAAAAGAAAACTCCAAAATATGTACACATGCATTCAAATTCAACTATGAATTATCTAAAAACTCTAGAGTTCAAGATCTGTAGCTTGTTAATAAGGCAATATTATATAAATCAATGCCACATGTGATTGAATGATATAATATTTTTCTGATGAATCCCCATAGGCATAATCAGATTAATCCATTGCAAATTACATATTACAAAAATCTCAATCCGTATCAACCCCTCTTAATCCTTGTCATCAAAACTAGATTACCAACAGAGAACCAGAAACAATAAAAGAGAAAGGCATGTCTAGGAAAGTGAAGCTCATATGTTGTAAACAAAGTTCCATATAATACAGTTCGCATTTGTTAGTTTCCTTAAAATATTAGAATTTGTTATATTTCGCAAATAAAAGTTTATAAAATACCATTACATAGTGTAATCTGCATACCCCATGCTCTTTAAATAACATGTATGAAGTTTTTTTCATAAATCAGTAACAATTAAAGGGTCCTCAACACAAACAGAGACACCCCATCCAAACTAGCAAGAAAAACCAAGCTGAATGTAAATTAAGGAAGAGCGGACAAGGGAGCTATGAAGGTAGTGGTTACAGTGTTGTGAAGGGATGTCTTTCGTGGCGGCGCCACAGGCCGCAATGGGGTGTTTATATGGTTGGTTTTTAGCCTTCCACCATCGGGTTTCGAACTCTGATTGCTTACCAGTATCTCATACTAAATGCGAGTAAGAACTCGATATGAAACAAAATTGAACCAATCAATACAAATCTATATGTGCATCTATTTGGACATAAATTCCACTATCTGGCTCTTACTTTTTTGTCGTATATGATATATGAACTAATATTTCTGCTTATGTCACTTGTTCTTTCTTTTTTCACAAAATCTTTTTTTACTTAAAATAACATATCTAATCAATCATAATAAGATTCAATTCACGATTAGAATCTCGATTCGATAAGCCACTGCATGAAAGTATGCCCAACGACAGAAATAATCTACAATAGAAAGCAGATATATGCATAGATATAACATGCAAAGGTATACTTGAAATAGACGAGTGAGTTGCATACCCGTAAAGGAAAAAAAAATTGATAGATCCAACCCCAAATAACAGAAAATACTAAGCAAATAACATCAGCACATGCATCATTGAAACCACAACTCATCGTATAATAATATTATAAAAACAACACAAACATAAGAAAATATATTAAAATTGAATAAAATGAAATCAACCTTTGTGACATTAGGATGATCAAGTTTATGCCAAACAGCAACTTCCTGTATAAACGCCGCCCTTAGCGAAGAAACCTCAGCTTCTGTCCTTTGACCTTCTTCACCCCAATCAAGCAATTTAACTGATCATCAAATAAGTCATCACAGTCCATTATCAGTCAAATACATAAAACGAAACCACTATCTAAATTTCTACCAACAAAACAATAAACAACAAATTTTATCACATCCATAAACCCAAAACCTAAAAAATCACCCAAATTTATACTATTTCTTAAAATCATTCAACCTAACTAAATAATTGTAAAAGTCAACTCTTTGGTAAAAATTTCAAAAGGGAATTAACATCTGAATCTGATGAGTAAAATTAACCCTAAAAAAAAAGTGACAAACCAGCAACATCTTGAGTATCATAAACACCACGATGAACAGTGCCAAAAGTTCCACGAGCAATAACACTCTTGATGATGAGTTTAGAAGGATCAATTTCCCAATCCTGTTTCTGCTTCTTGAAATTAGTTTTGAACTTAATAGATGTAGGAGAAGTAGTAGCGCTGTTGTGAACACGAACATGATCAAAAGCAGAAGCAGCAGTAGAAGAATCTTCATCTTCAACGCCACGCTTTTTCTTATCAATTGTTAAAACCTTGTTGAGATGTCTCTCAAGCTGTTCATCTATGCTTTTCAGATCAATCTGATCTGCTCTAACAAATCCATCACTGGTTTCCTTCATCGTTGTTCTTCTTGTTTTGTTGATGTGTCTTATCTCAAGATGATGATGATGATTGATTAGGATTTGGGGGTGTGGTGTGAGAAAAAGAACAAAAAATAGTAATAAAGATGAAAATATTTTTAGGGTTGAGATTGTGTTATTGATTGATGATGATGATCATCGTCGTCGTCGTGTTGTTCTTCATTCTCTTATTTCCATGTGGGCACATGGAATTGCCTGCTCAAAACGTGTGCCTCTGACCCACTTCACTCTCTCCTTTTACTTTTTTTTCTTCTTTGTTTTTTACTTTTTTTTCTTACCAAAAATAAAATTGTAGGATTACTTTCTTTTTTGACTTAATTTTTTAGATTCATTCATTATATAGTCTACCAAATATACATCAATTATTAAATGAATTTAAAAAGTAGAGTTTTATTTATAAATAAAGATAGAAGGAGTATATTGTACTTTTTAGATGAGACTGGTTTTTATAGGACTAGTATAATACTCATTTATTATAAAGATAAGATAGGATAAGAAGTTGGATAATAACAAATATGATAATAACAAGATAAATGTTTATTTTATCATGTATTTGATGCACATATAATAAAAAATATCATAAAATTATTTATTATATTTTTAAGTTTTATTGTGTAACATGTATTACTATCAACTATAACATAATAAAATGGCTCTTGCTAACGAGTGTCCACGGGTACTCTTTAAACATTTTATTTAAAGAAATAATTTATTCAAAAAGTAAAATATTTTAATTTCCAATGCGTTAATTTCACACATTCCCATAATTTTGTTTTACAAAAATTTACTATTTTATGTGCTTAAAGAATGCCCCGGGGCACTCCTTAGCATTTTCCTAATAAAATATAGTCTATGTCCTATTTAAATGATGATATTACACTTATGAAGTAATCACATGTATCATTTTGAAATTAAATTTTGTTATTTTAAAATTTTATGAATTAAATAAAAATACTTTTAAAAAAAAGAGTAATTAAATAATGATATGTTTTTAAAAATAAACATATTGACCCTACTAATAAATAATTTTAATTTTTTTAATAAATTTCATGAGTAATAAAATAACTCTATTGTAGTATTTTAGATATATATATATATATATACACGCTTGCATGAAAATTATATTTTTACTTTTGTAATTTCAATTTTTGTAATTTTTATAATAATTATTTTAAATATTCAAATTTCATAAATTAATTAGATTTATTAATTAAATATTGAAAAAATACAAATTATATTTTGGTTTTTATATCTATTTTTATTATGATTTGATTTTTATATTTAAATTACATTTTTTAAAAACAAATCAATAATTTAGTTTTTTATCAAATCCTGTTGGTTTTTAAGTCAAGTCTTATTTAGGATAAAAATTATAACTACCAAGTTAAGGTAAGATAAGTTTTAAGATTAATTTGTCACATATGATGTATCATCAAACCCAATATTAAAACAGGATATGATACATACATGTTATCAATTTGAATTAAATTAGATGAGTGGAAACGCTCCTTCTCTCTCTGCGAACAACACAAACAACACAGCTTTTTCTTCTCACCGCCTCTTCCACCCTTGATCCAAATCCAAACTTCACGATGTAGATTCCGGCCGTAGGTGGTGCGACGAGTGACGGTGGTCCTCCGCACCACCGCTCCTTCAGTTCTTTCCGGTGAACATCGCAGTTGCAGCAAGCTCTTCTTCCGGTGTGGGTTTGTGTTTTCTCCACTGTGGTTCTGTTGCTTCCGGCGGTGGAGACTGTTGGATCTGTGGGTTGTTTTGATGTTGGGTGGTTACGAAGATGGCGGCGCCGCCGCTGTTTTGGTGTTTCACCGGTGTTTTGGTGGTGGTACCGGATCTGCTTTCGGTGGTGGTGGTGACGGATCTGATTTTGTATTGGTGGTCGGCATGGTCTCGGTGAAGCGTGGTCACGGTGGAGGAGGTGAGGTGGTGCTTGGCTGTCGGCGTGGTTTTGGTTTAGGTGGTGGTGGTGTGGTGAAGCTGTGGTGGCAGCAGTGGTGGTGGTGGTACGTTGTGATTAGGTGTTGTTGGTCTTGGTGGGGTTCGTTTGAAGGTGTTTTGGCGGCGGTGGTGGTGGCTGGCTGAGGTGGTGTTTTTTCTTGGTCTTGGTTGTTGTCCTAGCGTGCCCGAAAGGGCGAGGTATGTAGACACTCCGTGTTGACGGACGTTGTTGCTTTATCGTACCTCCGAGATGTATTGGCGACGGAGAGGTGTGGATGGTTAATGCCGAGCGTGGGTGGTTTCTCCCTGATACGAGAGTCTCTGACCATTTTCAAATCTGGTGAGATTTGCAGGACTCTTGGAGTCGCTGAGGGGTGTTTCAAGTCTGTTGAGACTTGCAGGTCTCTGGTATCTGGCCGAACTCTACTGCATTAGGTGTTGACTGTCGATTCTCTGACTACCGGTGTCCCTCTACCTTCGACTTTTGGGGCTACTTTCTGGATCTGATGGGCCGAGTAATTTTAATTCGAGTTCGGAAGTTAGTGTCTAGAGGTAGACCCTAGGGTCGGATAGGGGTTTTCTCTGGTAGGTTTAGTGAATCATTATTGGGGTATGGGTGGATTGGGGCGTTGGATTAGGTGTAGGTAATTGTGTTATATCACGTTACCTTTCGTTGTATGTTCCATAACAATTCCTTTCACTTCTTGTGGAGGAGTTGTCTTTTAATAAATTTTGCCGATTCAAAAAAAAAAAAAAAAAACATACATGTTATCATTTACATCAATCAAGTCCCATAAGATACAAAAATAGACAATTTAATGTTCGAAATCTCAACCTTTTTAGTATAATATCTCTAATAGGTACTAAGTAAGTTATATAAGTGGTTAGGTCGGTGGAGATAGTATTATTTTGTAGGATATGAATATTGAGTTTAAATTTGGAACTATGAGTGAGTTTAATCGGTAATACATTTGACAAGAAAAGTGAATGGAATTAAAGTTAAATTTTATAAGATTTAATAATTATAATTGGTTGATAGGATTAAAAAAAATTCACTTCATTTGTGAATAACAATTAAAAAACTACTGATTAATTTTTTATAAATTACTAATTATTTGCGCGTAATTTTGAAGAATAATTCTCGAGTTTTACAATAATATGTTTGTATGTTTGTTTTTTTTGGAATTTTTTTCTCTCACAAATTACAATGTTGTTGATTTTCCTTTCCAACTTTCACCGGTAAATAGCGGAAAATAAATTTATCAAGACATAATGATAGGTTTTACAAACATTTTTGTTATTTGATTATTTTTAGTTATTTAATTAGCCGAGTTAACTCAATTGTCTTGAATAGAGGATAAAATTAGAAGAAAATTGGGTGAAATTTCTAACCACTATACTATACTTGACAAAAAAAAAAATGGTACACAAAAACTTGGCATATCTTTATATATCAAATGCATGATAATACACAATAACTAAATTTAGATTTTTTTTCTTCTGATAAAAACTAAATTTGGAATAGAGGATAAAATTAACTATGTCTTGTGTCGATGGTTGATGATATAAATGTCGGTAGTTTAAAATTAACTTATTTGTTTTTATTTTTCATCTCATAAAAAGATAGTTTAAATGACATGTACTATCAGTGTAAATTAATTTTGCACTGACAACCAATAAAAATGTTTCAATATTTCATACCATATAAAATAAGTGGGGTTAAGTAGAGTGATGTGACGGAAAATATGGTTCTAATTGGTTGACAGTGTAAAATTATTTTATATTGTCAGTGTATATTCTTTTTTCTAAAAAAAATACATATATGTATGTAAATACATATTTAAGGTTAAAATTTATTTTCTTTTAATTAATATTTGAGTTTAAAAGATATGCACTGTTAGTGTAAATTAGTTTTACACTGACAATCAATTAAAATGGTTCATTATTCCATATCCTATAAAAAAAGTGGAGTGATATAAAGAAAAATATGATTGTACAATATTAAATTCCTGCCCACTAAAACATTTACAATATTAAATTCCAATTATTTAAGTGTTGACTAATTTATTATTATTATTATTTATAAGTCATTTTAGTGCTTGATAGTAGTATATTTTAAGATATCATTAACATTGACAATTTTGGGAAAAATAAATATTGACAATAAAATATTACTCGAAAAAAATAAATATGCATTAACAATATAAAATAATTTTATATTATCAACCAATAACAATTATAACTCCTGGCACATCACTTCAATACACCTCACGTTTTTAAATAACATGACAAATTAATAATTTTTTATTGTATAATCTTGTAAAATTATTCTATATAGTACCGTCACTAAATCTCTATTCAAACTCATATTACTCCTGAATGTTTAACATACTTTTGTACTTTGCTTAAAAACATAAATATATTTTGTATTGTTACGCGTGCCACTAATATTCCAAGAGGAAGGCAACATTTTGAATTATTAGTTTTAAAACGTATTGGATGATATTTATGAGTTATGACGGTTACATAAATAGGATTGTAATAGAATAGAATATGTATCTTTTCTAAATTTTAAGAATCTCTCTATTGTATATATCAAAAAAAAAAAAAAAAAAAAAATCTATCTATTGTAATGCAGATTGAATATTGATCAAATTTATAACATCTCATTTAGATGGATTTACGGATCTATTCCACAATTTTCTTTTAACTCTACTACAATCCATGCAAATTTGCATTCGGTTTTTTTATCTTTAAATGTTGTCAAAAGAATTTCTACCCTCTAAGTAATTTTTTTATTTGAAACTCCTATATTATATGTCATTTGGACTAATCAGATTATATGTCGAACAATAAACTGTTAAAGTTAAAGTAAACAATGAAGGTATATATAGGTTTCGATGGGTATATATAGGCAAACAACCCTAACATCTAATAAATGCATGTATGGCATTGGCACATATTATAGGTCTAAATTATGTTCTTTGACACTACATTATAATGAAGAATTCTACATCTATTTTCAACACTTATATTGTTTCGTATTTGAATGTATATCATGTTGTACTCATTCATGTTTGTCTTCTCATATTGAGGAGAGCTTAGTACTTTCCTTCATCACTTTAATTTTGTTCGCAACAATCAACATGCTTTTATATTATTTTTTGAAAGAAGTTTGCTTTGAAAGAAATTTGACGAAATTTCAATAATCAACATGTTTTTATATCATTTGTAATTGATATTTTTTACTTTATAGCACTAACGACTATAAATCATCTAAAAAATGTTCAAAGGGTCATACAAAACAATGTTATGTCTCCTAACTTTATGAATGTAATTTTTTAAAAGACTGACTTGATTATAAAGATTTAACTACACAACTTACTATCTGTCCATTACTTACTATATATATATTCTTTGTTCATGTGTAATTATTTTTTTGAGTAAGAGCCTAAATTAAATTAAATTAAATATATATATAGAGTCATACTAACTATAATTTTTTTTCTTGATTTCCATATTTCTTTGGCTGGTGTTGCTTACTTGGTTTTGATAAGGCAGTAAACCTCTGAGCCATTAAAATGCGATATTAGTGCTACAGAAAATGTTAGTATTACCACCAAACAACACGTGTCAAACCCTGTCATTATCTCACCCACCACAACCACCATGTCTTCCACCCAAACACCTCAACAACCTCCTCCACCGCCGCCACCTTCTCACCACAACCGCATTCACCATTTCCTTCAACTTCAACGTCTCTTTAAAAACCTCATTTCCCATTTCAGAGCCAGTAGCCAGCGCCGGTGGACTCTTCATGATGCCACCACCACGCCTCACCAACCGTTACTATCTGGTAAGGTCTGGAGAATCAGAGTTTGAGAGCATGGGAGTGATAAACACTAACCCTGTGGCTAAAACTTCTGTGGATAATGGTTTATCTGATAGAGGAAAGAAACAAGCTATTAGAGCAGCTTTTGATTTGAAAGAAATGGGTGCTTGTGATAATAATTGTTGGATTTGGCCTGCTATTACTCAGAGAGCTTATCAAACTGCTGAGATTATTGCTTCTGTTAATTCAATTACTCGAAGGTTGTTTTTTAGTTATTTTTGTTGTTCTTGTTAATGTTGATGATGTGTTTTTTGGTTCTGATTTGTGGGATTGTATATTTCTTTGATTTCAGTTATATAGTTCCAGAATACAGCTTTCTTGATGCCCGAGGATTAGGTGCTTATGAAGGAAAAACGTTAGAATCTGTTTCAGAAGTACTATTCTTCTTCCTTGTGCTCTTTTCTTTATTTCAGCTATGTTTTATGATGGCTTCTTCTAGGTGGAGAATTATGTCATATAGTCTATACTAGGCCGATTGTTGAAAATTATTCGATACTTCAATGATAGTTTGGTGACGCTTCTCGTAATTAGAATCTTATGGTATTTCTCGTGTTTATGACAGACGGTGATTCAATTGGTCCTGGTTCGACAAAAAATGAATTTTTGAGTTGAAACTCAACTTTATATTTGTTTTCTCTTGTTTTTGTTGAATCAACACTGATTGAAGCATGGTATTACTCGTCTCCATGATTAGGACATAGAGGACCATGAACTTCTACTTAACAATGGCAATGTCGGTTATAGTCGAAGTTTTGAGTGATTTTCAATCAAAAATAGATTACATGTAGCACTTTCGTACTCTAGCATACATTTGTATTTTTTTTTTGGTTTTTACCACCCGTTGAATCTGGTTCGGGGGTCAGTTCTAACATCAAATAGCATATATTTGTATTTCATTACAATACAATTGCAACTACAATATCATCTAATTGTTGTTGGGGTCCGGATCCTCTTAATATGTCTATTTGTCAATCTCTTTCAACAAAAAAACTCAAACCTTAGATTAATCTAACGCTGGCAGACCAAAAGCTCAAAAGATGAGAGTAAGCATACTACATAATCGATTTGTGCAGAAGATCTGAATGGTGCAATGGAACCAGCGGGTGGTTGGTCATGGAGGCGGCTTGGCATTGCCGTGACGGCGGTTTCAAAACTCACATCTACACCGATTAAAGATGGATTTTTTAGGGCGTTGCTGTTTGAGCCTGATCGGGTTTGTCTGTGAAGGAAAAACCTGAGATTCGGAGGAAAAGGTGGTGAGAGTGAAACTATTCATCACTGTTGCAATTGGTGTTCATTCAACTCCTTGTTTCCCTTCTGTTTCTGAATCCATACTCCAGGAAATCAAGATTGAATTTGATATTAAATGTGTGATTTGGTGACCTTTGAATGGTAATTGATCCGAAGAAAGATTGAATTGCTGTTTATTGTTGAGAGAAATTGACAAAAAATAGATCGAGAGGATCCATTTCCATTGTTTTCGAGCTAAGTAGAAATTTTGCAATTAATGAGGTTAAGAATGTGTGTAAGTAATGGTGGGAATGTTTGAAATGGTGGTGCAGATATATACATCAGATAGTATATCAACAAAAATCAAACCTCCTCCCATTGATGACGGAACTCCAAATGAGAGTGTTGCAGATGTATTTGTTCGTGTGACCCAACTCATGTCAATACTTGAAACTCAGTACTTTGGTGACACGGTGGTTATAGTTTCGCCAGATTCTGATAACTTATCAATCCTTCAGGCTGGTTTACTTGGGCTAGACTTGCGAAGGTAACTAACTAGCTAACTGAATAGATACTCCAACCTCAAACCAAATGGTTTTCTTTCTATATATCTAATTTTTTATTCTCTAATTCATTATTGTCTCATCAATTTCAGGCATAGGGATCTGTCTTTTGCACCTGGTGAAGTTCGCTATGTTGATACCAATGACATTCCTACTTACAAGCAACCTCCATCTGCTGTATATAAATGTTCCAACTTACCAAATTGTAATTAGCTGGTTATTTCATTCAACTTACTATAGCAGAAAAATGAATATATACTGATGAATATATTGCTCAAGTTGTTTACATCTGTGTCTGATAATATCTTTATTGTAATATTTCACTGAAAGAAAAATAAATTGTTATTATGCTGATTCAAATTTTGTGACAGATAACTTGTCTTTTGCTGTCATCAACAAGGTAGAGCAGCTTAGTGTGGATACTGGATAGTAAGTTTGTTGATCATTTGTGTGTTTTTATGATGAGATACAATTTTGGTTGAGCTTCAATTCATCATTTGCTTATTGTGTAGCTCTTCTTTTAATTGTAGTGTCTTTTTTAACCCATTTACACCATGTAGCTCAAACTTGATTCCTCCAATTTGTCATCCCCTCCAACTAAAATTGTACTAGGGTCTAGTAAATGTTTGGTAAAAAATATTTTTAAAACGAGAGAAATGTTAGGATCACATTCTTTAATGCATTTTTTTAAAACACTCCAGTAATATTTTACACAAACTTACGCTTCAAAGGATTTTGGTAGGCCAGCTGGTTGTTCATGCCCTTTTAGTTTGCTATTTTACTCTTCCTCTTCCGTTATGTAAATAATGGATGTTATAAAAATAAGAAATTTGACAAAAAAAAACACACCCTAACATAAAATATCAATATTTTACACATCCACTACTTAACTAGCAAAAAAAATACTTTAGTAACTTTAGAGACACGTAAGAAAACTTAATGAATGCGAAACGAAATTCTCATACAAATAAAATTATCAGATAAAGTGATCTATGTGATCTATTATTAGGTGAGATTTGGTCAGAAAATAAAATGGTATAATAGTACTATTTCTCAATTATTTTTATAACAAATTGAATGAACATGAATTTTGTTAGGAAAAAACTATATAGCTTATTGGACTAGCTTACAAGTTTGTTTGAAAAAATAGATATGTTTGATAAAAAACTTTTTTTATTAGCTTATAATTTTTTTTTGAGATGCTATTTTAAGTGGCATTTGAGCTTATAACTTATAGCTATTTACAATTTTTTCTATTTTTAACCTTTAATTTTATTTTTAAAATTTTATGTCATTTTATATTTATCGACCACTTTAAATTTTATCAAACATTTAAATTTCAATCGATTAGCTTTTCTGCTATTAGCTTAATTTTATCTAACAGAACCATAATTTATCAACTTATATGACTAAACTTAGAGCATCTTCAATAAGGGTATCATAAACTAATGATCCGTACCTATTTTTTTTTTTATCATTGGAGTTCCATGACGTGGCACAAAGGGTATCAAAATTGATGATATCAGTACCTTATTTAAAGTACCGTATCATCAATTTAATATAACCTTTTTTGGTATATAAAATTAAATAGAATTAAAAACTTGTTAATAATGTATGATACT
This sequence comes from Trifolium repens, assembly GCA_030408175.1. Lineage (NCBI taxonomy): Eukaryota > Viridiplantae > Streptophyta > Magnoliopsida > Fabales > Fabaceae > Trifolium > Trifolium repens. The sequence continues at coordinate 24,651,311 of CP125850.1, forward strand.
TAGAGTGATATCACCATTGGAACAAAATATATATGAGTTGCATAAATATTATATGGCATTGTATGAACTACTTTTTAGTAATGTATGATACTTAAAGTGGTATCACCATTGGAGATGGTGTTATATATTCATGCGCCATAAGATAATTTGTCAACTACTATTCATGCTATTTATTTCTTACCATTTAGAGATTAATTTTTTTTTAAAATAGCTCATGCCAAAAGTAGTCAAAAGGTAAAAACGTAAAAGTAACCTGAGTGAGTGCGCAAGTGTATAACACGCACACAGAAAAGAAAACAGTAAAAGAGAAGTCAATCATCTCATCTGTCGTTCGCGCCTTGCCTAGCCGGTGACTCTCTCTCTCTCTCATAACTTCATTTCCTTCTTCGCTTTTTCTATTTTACTACTCTTTCCTTCACTTCACTCTACTTTTATCTTCTCCTTTTCCCCCTTCTTCCTCTATTTTCTCACTCCGATTTCGATTCCCTGAATGTATTTTCTCCTCGACCGCGATCCTTCCACACAACACTCTTCTTTTCTCTAGGGTTTCCCTCAAATCAATTTCCATGGCTATCAGAGGCATCGATTTCAAGTGGTTAGTTACTCTTCTCTCTCTCTCTCTCTCACTCTCTCTTTCCAATACTATTATTTCTCTCTTATCTCAATTTTCATCCAATCCAACTCTCTCTCTCTTTCTCTCCTTTCAGGTACGATGGATTTTTCCTTTCCATGCTCGCCACCAGTGTGTATCCTTTTTCAATTCCCCTAATTTATTTTTTCTATCATCATTTCACATTTTCAATTGCCACATTTGTATTCTTGACTCTTCAACTTATAGAGTTATTGTTGCAATTAATTGGAAGCGCTATCATTCTTGTACATACCCATTGCACATATGGATTGTGGTAGGTCACTTATCATTTTTACTACTTTTTAAGATCATTTAGGATTTTTATCTTCTTCGTTATTAATTAATCCCTTCGTGTTCTTCAGGTGGATTATACTGCTGTGTTTGTTTTCCGGCTCTTGATGTTTGTCGATAATGGGTTTGCTGCAGGAATGGGTTTGTAAGCCCTTCCATCCATTACCTTTTTATGTTATTGTTGCTTATTTCACCAATATATTTGGCTGGTTTTCTTTATTATTACTGTGTGTATCTAAGATTTCTAAGATGATAATAACCTGCACTTTATATCTAAGATTTCTGTATTCTACCCACAATGATCACCAGTTGGTATAGAAAATTGATATAATTGATAGAATCATCCAGGGACGGAACCAGAAAAAATTGTTGAGGGTGGCGAAAAAAACACGTGCCAAACAACAACGATCAACAATGACTAAATTTTACTATCAGAGTAAATCAATAATTAATTTTTGAGTTATGTAGAATATTGTTTCAAGGGCAAATTGTTTGGGAGAACTTTGAGTTTGTTTCTTGGTAGGAACAATTTTTGTCGGACTTTACTTACCTCGCGACTAAACATTAAATAACTATACCTCCCTTCGCTTAATTAAGAAACATAAGGTTAGTATCAAAATAAAATTTCGAACAAATTACCTTTTATTATAAAGTGGCCGATATAAACTTTTCTTCTATAAACAAATAAAATCAGAGTAAAACAAAATGCTAGTACTTGCAAGTCGTTTAGTATTTAGTGTTGTGTTGATTTTGCTTTGATGCAAATGTCGTTCCTCAATTAATTTAGTGGACCATTATGAAATAAATATTATTATATGCCATTAGTAAGAAATGAGTGATGAATTGTTCTATAGGGGCGAACTCTAGTTTTCTTAATCTAGATTACAGGGGCGGATATTATGTACATGAAGTGGGGTAGTATAACTTCATGCATTTTAAGGGTGGTGACAGCCCCATTCCTTTAATACTTAGTTCCGTCCCTGGAATCATCTGTATGCCATTAGTATTAGATGCAATAGTTTTAGCATGAGCGAAATTTGCTGAGGCCGTTTAGTCACTTACCTGGAATACAATTGAACTTGTGTCTGGAATGGTGGCAAGTGACACGGCTTAAGGTTAAAAGTTAAAATAGCACTAAGGAAGAGAAATACAACTTTATGGAGATAATGGACAGACTATAGTCAATTTGGCTTATGATTTTATAAAAGATAGTTTTCATATATGAATTTTGGAAAGTGAATTTTCTATTGGTACATTTTATGTAATTTCTCTTGGCTGTTCAGCATTCATGTACAAAACCATTTTTGGTCATTTTGCTTTTGGATGACTTTGATTTCATGATACTAAGCTCATCTAAATTGGTTCTGAATTTTTTCTGTTGCATCATAGAAACCAAGTCAAATGCTGTTTTAATTTCTCAATTCCCGGTACTAATTCATCTGCACGTTGTTCCTCCTTCCCTTCTTATATAGAGATTTTGGGTGGCAGCAGAGATATGCTCGTTTCTGTGGAAGAGTAGTTGTCCTTTCAATCCTTGCATTGCTTCTTTATCCATTTCTTTGGTCCTGGACTATAATTGGTACCATATGGTTCAGAAGTGCCAAGAGCTGTGTATGTTTATCATTTAAATTCAAATCTTAGTTCTACTCTTTTTAACAAGTTTATGATGCATAATGCATATAATCATCTGCAGTTGCCTGAAGAGGGACAGAAATGGGGATTCCTCATCTGGTTACTTTTTAGCTACTGTGGACTTCTTTGCATTGCTTGCATGTCAGTGGGGAAGGTTAGTGGTGGTGCTGTATTAACCATTAGATATTTCTTTGAATTATTACCATGTCACAATCTATTTTCGCTCCAATTTGCAGTGCTGTTCTTGTTCTGGATAACTTATAAACATAGAATATCTGCAAAACAATATTATTTCATATCTAGATTGTTGCAGTAATAATTTTGGCTTGTTTAATCCCTTGCAGTGGTTGACTCGACGACAAGCACACTTAGTGCGTGCCCAACAGGGTATCCCTGTGTCTGAATATGGGGTAAGTTTGACTTTATTGCAATATAATTAGCAGTTTTAGTTACATATGTCGTGGAAACTCTTATCTTTTTAAAGTGGGTGTTTCTAAATAATGTCCTTAATAACTTGGGAAAAATTCGGAATTGTCCTTCCTTGTTGTTTGACAGAAACCAGAATTTAGATCAATGAAACTGTGAATTTATTGACTGATAATGGAGCTTCACTGCTTTTACAATGGTGTAAAAACAGAATGTAAACCAGAGCTAGGCTCCTAAACCAGAAAGTATTAGAATATTTCTCCCAACAGTTTTCTAACAACTTTTTGAATATCTCTCAACTTCCCCTCCCTATCTCGTATAACAGGAAGTTCCCTAAAATTCAGGGGATATCCCAACTAACTTTTATTCTCTCAGTTTCTACAACCTGCTAAAAGTTAGTTGGGATATCCCCTGAATTTTAGGGAACTTCCTGTTATACGAGATAGGGAGGGGAAGTTGAGAGATATTCAAAAAGTTGTTAGAAAACTGTTGGGAGAAATATTCTAAAGGAAAGGGCAGGGAGTAGGACAGTATCTGTAGTTCCATCTTGAATCTGTAACTGGTGCAGTCAATCATTTGTTAACTTGGGTAAACCTGTAATCTGAGGACATGTTATTGAATCTTGCTTATCAGCTGGTGCTATCCTATCTGATAAGTGATAATACACTATTAGAGTATGAGTCTATGTTACTCTGTTTTCATTTTAGTCTTGTTTTGGTTTTGTTAACCATGTCATAGTTTCCATTTTATTTTATGAAGTTAAACTGATCTAGCAATTATGTACCCACAGCAAACCGTCATGTTGGAAACTGCTTCGTAATGTGATAGGTTATTGTGTTTTATACAAAAGTTTCTGATTATATATTGGATTTTATTTTGGTTCTCTGTTAGTTCTTGTATAACTAGGTTCTAGGGCGCATTGTTACTGGGACACAGTCCCTTGTTTGTCATGTGTGGTTGTAAGATTAATCTTTATTTTTTCACCTACTGGAAAAAAAATAATTACTGTTGAATCATATTTCTAGAAAGTTACAGAAAATATTGTTTCGAAGCTCATACTGTTAAATTCTTTCTCGAAGCAACACAATCAATCTATTGTTTTCTCTTATTTCAAAGATTGTACATATGGGGTTGATTGAATCTTTGAAGCATATTCTGTGATCATATTCTTTGCAATCTAAACGTATATTATTTCTGTTTGAATATCCAGTCTACAACTATTAGACAGTAATAGTTGCTATTTTTCGTTTTGTTAGATTTTGGTCGATATGATCCGCGTGCCTGATTGGGCATTTGAAGCTGCGGGTCAAGAAACAAGGGGCATGGGCCAAGATGCTGCTGCATATCAACCAGGACTTTACCTAACACCAGCTCAGGTAGTTTTAGTTAATGTTTCTAGACCTGTTGACTTCATATTAGAATTCATGCAAAGCAGCAGATAATGCTTTTCTTTTGTGTTTTGAGACAATGTGTTGGCTATTGTTATGCCATATATTTATCTCATTCAAATTCCTTTTGTATATTTATATTTAATTTCAGTGCTGATAATAAGGTTTCTTGTCTGGGTTGGATGCAGAGAGAAGCAGTCGAAGCTTTAATTCAGGAACTCCCTAAGTTCATGTTAAAAGCTGTTCCTACTGATTGCAGTGAGTGCCCTATCTGCTTAGAAGAGTTCCGTGTTGGGAATGAGGTATACTTATTTTAAATCTGATTAAAGGTCTAGAACAGTTCATACTATGTGCAGTTTTCTATTTGCTATCTGATACTGAAAACTTGCTTTCTGTCTAACATTGATTACTTTTCAGTTGAGATGCAATATGTATCTTTGAGTGATTTAAAAATAGTCTTACTGTAATGCAGGTTCGTGGCTTGCCTTGTGCACACAATTTTCATGTTGAATGCATTGACGAGTGGCTTAGACTGAATGTGAAATGTCCTCGGTGCCGTTGCTCGGTGTTTCCAAATCTTGATCTTAGTGCCCTATCCAATCTCCGTCCTGATTCTGAACGATCTTCTGCCAGTGTTGTGACAACAACTAGATATGTGAGAGGTCAACCTTCTAGTCAAAGTTACCTGTTAAGGTTACAGGGACTTCTTCGCCCAGTGCGTGCTGAAATTGCAGGGCCGGTTGGTGACACAGATAATGCTTTGCAAAATGCCGAGAACGGTGTTGTACCTATTGTGACACAAAATGCACCAAACAGAGTCCAGGTTTCTTATGTGGAATGCATGCCTGTCAGTCATTCCTCTCCACAAAGTTAGATAATTAGATTACATTGTTTCAGAAATTCCGTATATTTCTAACTCATGCTAGAGTTGAAAGAATGCATATCGACATCTGGGCCGTATAAAAATGGTTCACATTCTAACATGAAGTTTTTACATTGATCCATGAAGAAATGGGTCAGTTTCTTTGTCTGGGACATTCGTCATGTGGTGGCGTATTAGGACATGGAAAATCAAGGTATACCTTTTTGCTTGACTAACCTAGATTAGAACTGCAGATATATAATTGTCTTTTATGTTTGATGAAGTGTAAAAAGAGTTCAAAATTTTAATCATATGTTTTTTTTTTGTTACCATAATCGCATGTTTTACTTTTGCCTGTTTCATTAGGCGGATTTGACTTTGACCAATGAATATCACATTCAAAAAATAAATAAGCTCACTAGTTGGAGACTTTTGGAGTACCTTGCATATCATGTTATCAATATCCACAACATTTAGAAGTGTCTTATTAAACTAATCAATTAATTAATGTATTGATTTGCTAAATTTAGTTATCGTTAAGTAACACCAAGCCGTATTTGTTTTTGAAAATAAAATGAACAAGATAGTAATAATCTGATTGGTAAAAATTCTGTTTTTTGTGCTACATCTGATTTTGGGTTTCATGGATTTAGTTAAACTTGATCTCAAACTAGGAAGTAAGAAAACAATTAATCAAATGGATTCTTTTATTTTTTTCTTCAATTTACAAATCAAATTTAGTTTTTTAATTCCTCTTCTAAATGATGACTTGTAGAAAAGAGAAAAAAAAAACATTAATAAAAAATCCATTAATACTCTTGCAACTGGACTGCTAACTGGTAATTCTTTCTGACCTTCAACTTATTCAATCTCAACATGTGTTAATTGAATATTATTCTAAAGTGGCAGTGGAGGATAAGTATGATTCATGATAATTATACCAATATTTCTTATCTATAACTTGTCCTTGCAGTTGCAGATATCCTTTTACATTTTCAAGAATCCTATTATGAACATTGAATTACAAGATATTGACTACGACGTGAATAAATTTACAGTTCTTATTGCACATCAAGCTCATTCTACTTCTTTCAACTAATGAACCTAGATTTTTTAGATATTTTCATTTGTAATGATTCCCCTTAATTTGACTTCCACTAGTTTGGGTAATTAATGCATCTCCATTTTTAGAAAGAAAACAAAATTTAAAACTCTTTAATTTGTGAAAACATAAAATCAATTTATAAAAATTTTAAAATTGTTGCAATTATAGAATCATCAGTTACAATTTAGCAAAAAATTAATAAAAATCATGAGTTAAAAATTTGAAAAATAAAATATCGATAGGTGAATAACAAACCTATCGAAATAGAAGCACTAGATTAGGCACATCAGTGAAATATTTTTTCAGTTGAATTGCATAGCACCATATTCATATTCACATTCATGTAATCACGTTGTTGCTGTTAGCGACTAGACATGATGGCGGCAGTGGCACATGGCAACTGTCCCTAAACTTAAAGGTGGTTTTGATGCCCACTCAAACTCAAACTCAAACAATACACAATCGCATTTACTTTCATTCAAAGCACAAAAAGGAATAACAACAACAATGATGAAACTATTTTAGACTTAAATTATTTGTTTTTCTAAGATTGGTAAGTAAGTATTAACATGTTAGTTGCTATGTTACTATAGTTTTCTACTTCAGAGTTTAAACTCTAGTTCTTTTAACTTGTGGCTCAAACCAGTTGTACTACTTACCTCTATTTTTTGCTGTTAATTACTTTGGTTTGTTATGTTTGATTATTATTATAAAGAAATACTTTTTTGCCTTTTTCAGTGAGCAAAAGAGATTTCATCTAACATTATGATCATAACATATTTTTGACGCCTCAAAAATTTAAGCTATCTTCGCCAATGAATGATCCCCACATAATTTAGTAGAACCCATTGTTGAGTCACCATGAGGGGGCAGCCAGGGGGATCATCCACATTGGGTTCAAGAACAACTTCACAAGTGAGTTGGACACCACACTCTTACCCAAACCAGTTGTACTACTTACCTCTATTGATTATTATTATAAAGAAATACTTTTTTGCCTTTTTCAGTGAGCAAAAGAGATTTCATCTAACATTATGATCATAACATATTTTTGACGCCTCAAAAATTTAAGCTATCTTCGCCAATGAATGATCCCCACATAATTTAGTAGAACCCATTGTTGAGTCACCATGAGGGGGCAGCCAGGGGGATCATCCACATTGGGTTCAAGAACAACTTCACAAGTGAGTTGGACACCACACTCTTACCCAAAACCTTAAGGTGTTAGGTTTATGGGTCCTCTCACTTATAAAGTGTTCAACCTCCACCATTCTAAGCAATGTGGGACTTTTCACTCACACTTGTCACAACAATCTCCCCCTCACTTGTGAAGTTGTTCTTGAACCCAATGTGGATGATCCCCGTGGCTGCCCCCTCATGGTGACCCAACACCCATTTTGAAGTTACGCAAATATGAAATTAACCTATGTCTTCTGAAGATGTAATGGCATTTTTCTGTTCTAACGGACTCTACAAGGTTAGATTGAGATAAGTCATTTAAGAACCATTGAAAAATGATTTTATATTTATTCTGTTTTTCTGTTAAACATTGGGAAATATTATCTATTACGATGATTTTATTAGTGATCAACTCGCGTTAACTAGCCTCTCCTAAGGTTTATGAAACTCATATCAACACCCTTTTCGAGTTTTCAGAAATTACATTCTGCAATATTAGTTTATGGGAAGTTAATTACAATGTAATTAAACCAGAAGAGTGCTATATAGGTTTTAGGGGAGGTAAGTTTAATTTACTAATTTATACCGGTGGAGTTTTGAAGTGTTCGTTTCTCCTAGCTATTATGATTTTGTAGATAATGAATTCACCGATGCTTAACTTCACTAAGGTTTCAAGGTAGTTGCGTGGATTGGCTAAATAATGCTATCAATAAAAGAAGTATATTGTCAGAGTATATCGGTGATTTTATTGTTCTTGCTGGCGAGGTTTATGCATTATGAATCTCTTGATCCTTGTCATATCACATAACCTTATTATGTTTATCGTAGGAAAAAATTATGCTTGCTATTCTGTATGGCATTCCGGGCTAAATTTGTGAAAGTCGGTCTTAATATATTGTTTCTCAAAACACTGGGAGTGGTAATTGTACTCTACATTTGGATGTTTCACTTCGTGTGTGTGTGCGCTCGCGCATTCTTATATATCTACAATGTGAACTTGATGATTTTGGGAGTGTTTCTCATTTTTCCATACACTTTTTTTTTCTTTTCTAATATAATAGCTTGGCATTTCATTCCCCTTGAAGTTGTCTTAAATATTGCATTCTTCTATGAATTGAATAGGATAAAATTTATAAAGGCCAAGCAAAAGTTGCTGAAATTGGTTGCAAAAATCCAAGATGGATTGATGGAGAATTGTTCATGTTTAATGGCAAGGTAAAATGTGCAATTAGATAGTTTCCAAAACTAGTCTAATTTTTTTTTCTTTATCATGGGATGTGAAATCAATCAAGGATTCTAATATATGGTAAATACTAAATAATAAAACATTTGTTACATCATTTTGTTAGATAGTTTTACTTTTACCAACTAGCAAGAGCTTGTAATTATTCTTCCTAACTTTTAAATCCTTTTCATGAATTCAAAATTTATGTTCTTTTTGTCCATACTCTTTTCTATCTCGATTCTTTTTTATACTCACTTTACTAACTATTAATATGGTGTTACATTCTTTCCTTTGCAAAGACAATAAATAATAGTAAAAGTTATATGCTTCTTATGCTCCAAGAGTAAAGAATAAAGAATGTTTATATTTATTATTAATATTAGTATGCCAACAAAAAAAAGAATATTTATATGATTATGGAACTCAAAGATAAGTTTGGAAGAAAGATGCTTTTTCATGGTTATTGTGTAGGTTTGATTCTTGTATAAACCTATATTTGCTTTTGGTAGTGGGGAGGGACATAAAAGGTGTTTGTCTTGTGAGAGGTAGGAAGTGAGAGCTTCATCCTTTTACAGGTTGCTTCCCATAGTTGATTTATGTCAATGAATGTCATTGTAACGCATTGGAGGAACCTTTGAAATTGACGTTTTGGTTGGAGTCTGATGGAATTTTTGCCTTTTTTAATAATAAAGTTACCCCACACTTGAAAGAGATCTATTAATTTTCTCCATCGTAAAAGTTTTTGGACCCACTTGAAGTTCAAGCAATTATTTTGTTATCGGAATTCGGAAGTGTCGGTTAGAAGTTCTACATTAAATGAAAAATTGAATGTTAAATAACATTGCGTGAGACCCATATATTTAGCGCCTGTGTCAAATTTTATTTATGTACTCGTTCAAAGTCTAATGTCATGATTTTCTTGATGAGCTCCTCTCGCAATCCAATATAGATAAAAGTATCTGAGACAACTAAAGTCAGGTAATTGATTGTTTCAATCGGAGATCAAACTCATATTCACTTGATCAATACTTTAATTGAAGCTCATCAAACACTTGAATTCAATCATTAGGTTTCTCTTGCCTTATATTTTAATCATCATAAGATCATGTATTCAACTAACAAATCGTTGCAGTGAGCAAGAGGATAAACTTACGTATCAAGCTAAATATAAAGTTGTCATTATTGATTTCCCCATTATTATTACTAAGTGTTAAAGATCGTTTTCAAGAACTTGAAAGTGCGGAAATATGGAAAAACAAAGGTACTACACTTGGGCACTGAAACCATATTTAAATGAGTAGCACCAATGTTTTGATCACCGTGGTCAAAGGCTAGTTTGATTTTAGCTATGCTGCTAAAATAGGGGAGGGGTACCCAAAAATGCAAACCTGTAGTTGTGTAGAAGGAATTTTTTTTGGACAGCTGTGTGAAGAACTTGCTATTAAAGTTCTGCTTGATAAAAATAAGCTATAAGCTAATTTATAGCTGAAATATTAACTAATAGCTTATAGCTGAAAAACTAGTAGAATGAAATTAAAGTGTTTGGTAAATTTAGCTGTTGTAAGCATAAACTACATAAAAATATATGGTTAATGGGTAGTTATTTTTTTTTAAAATAAATGAAAATCATAAGGGTAGAAGTGCAAGAAAATGTAAAAAACTATATGCTATAAGCTGCTATGCTACTTAAAATAGCATATAAAAAAAAAAAAACTAATTAGATAAGCTTGATACCAAATAGGCAAATACATATATTTTTATCAAACAAACTTATAAGCTAGTTCAATAAGCTATAAGTTAACTTATACTTATTGGACTTACCAAACACACTATAAGATTATTCTATAATGCTTCTTCAAAAAAATTAAAATTTGTTTCTTCAAAAATATTATTCTAAAATAAAAGCAACAAGCTGGTCTCGTTTGAGTTAAAAAAAATAAATAATCAAATTTAAAGATTATAAAAAGTACTTTTTATTACCATAAACAAACACAAAGTCCATGCTTTTTTTTAATAGATGCCACTACATACCTTCTCTTTTTTACAAGAGAAACCACTACATACATAGTAACTCAATTAATTTTTTTCACAATGAATGTTTATTTATTGAGCTGAAATACTCGCCGCTCCCTTGGGTCTCATATATAAGTAACAAAATAAAAAAATTGAAAGTCTCAAATATAAACAAAAGTAACTTCTAATCATTACAATAAATGTCACTTTTCCAAATATGAATATACTTTTTTTCACATTCTCATGTTTTTAACGGTTTCCAAGCCAAAAGATGGAAGTAAAAATAGAAAAGTGTATGACTTAAATGTATTTAGACACTTTTCTTAAATGAGAGTTTTTTTAAATTTGAGACCGGAGGGAGTATATTATCAAGACACCTTTTTAATTTAACTCTATTTTCAGTAGGTGTGGACAATGGGTTGGGTAGGGCGGGTTTGGCCCAAAAATACCACCCATATCAACCTGCGGTTATAATAATGAGATCCAATCCGACTCTTTTTAAAAGTTTGATTTTAACGTGTTCGGTTTGTGCAATAAAATTATTTTGACGGGTCGGTTAATTCAATTTTGAAACAACAAATGAAAAATTATATGAACAATAAAATAAAATAAAAACTCAATTGTGTAATGTGGAGAGAACAAGAATGCAAGTGAAACAGAATAAAGTATAACGTAAAATAAAATATTAACAGCAAATGTATGGTGATATTAGTATTTGAGTTAGAGAAAGTTAGTTGTTTTCAACTACTAGTTAGTGATTTCATGTCTTCACTTTCCAAGAAAACAAACTATATAAGTTTTGAGATTATGTAAGAAAACAAACTATAATAAGTCTCGAGATATGTTTAGTCACTTCATCATATTTTATATATTAATAAAACAAAAAGTTACAATTTATATTACTCGGGCGGATTTGATTACCGTTGAGTTGATTTTAGAAAATCGAACACGCCTATTTCAATCCATCTAAAATCGAAAAAATGTGACTAACAATCCAACAACCCAAAGCAACCCACCCGCTTGACTAATTTTCGGATCAGATTGTTTAGTTTGAATCAGTTTGCGGATTTTTGGCCACCCCTAATTTTCAATGTGAAGGAGAGTCACACTTTTTCTCCTTGCACTCCAAGGATCAAAAAGTCATAACACAATCTTTCTGTTGTTATACGTGTCAATATATAATTGGTGATTCGTCTTTAAAATTCAGAAGAATGAGAACCTTAAAAGAAAGGACCAAACCCACGTGTCATGGTCCTACACTGAAAACCACGAAGCTTATATTCGGTAATTACGTTTTCACCTTTTTTTAAACTTTTCCACCACCCAAAACACTCTTCTTCTTTATTCCTCTTTTTTTCATTCCCTTTAAAATTCGTCAAATCCAAATCAAATTAACTTATTTCACAAACGCGCTTTTTTCCACTAAAAAAAACAATGAACAACCCATCCACGAGGAATTCCGATTCCTCGTCTCACTTGGACTCTCCTCACTCTCCTCTCCGATTCCGATCTTCTCCACTATCAGACGGCGGCGATCCTTTCCACTCCACCGAAAACTCGCCGGAAACTGACCACCGAGATAACTCCAGAGCAATCATAATAATCGATCCTTCAATACAACACTCTCAAACATCAGCCACCGTACCGGATTCAGAGCACCGGAACCCACCGGCAAATGATCAACCGGCTGTTGTAGTCAACAGAACCATAAAAAATGATCCTCCGCTTACCACAACGAATATGGGACCCACGGTCACGGGAACAGGCCGTGAAGACGGCGGTGGCAGGGGAAGAACAAGGACAACGGCGGCAACACCGGCGTGGTCGAAAAGTGATGTGATGACGGGGAAGGTTGCATTAGGGTTCCGGTTAAGTGAGGTAGTGCTATGTCTGATTTCGTTTTCTGTTATGGCTGCGGATAAGACTCAAGGTTGGAGTGGTGATTCCTTTGATCGCTACAAAGAATACAGGTTTTCTTTTCTTTTATTTTTCTCAATTTTTATTTATAATTTTCCATATTTTGTTTTCAATTCTTCTTTATTTGATTATATTTAAAACAAATTCAATTGCCATTTCAAACAAAAACTCGCTCAAGTCACTATTATAAGCAAAAATTCTACTTTTAGAATCCGGCTGCATATTTACTTGTGAATTTCCATTTTTCGATTATTTGGGTCGGCACATTGTGAAGTGTTAATTTTATTTTTTTTGCTTTCACCACAAGTTTAATCTGGTTCGGTCCCCTCCGATCGCAGTTGCGGGGATCGAACCGTGATTTTCCCTACCAACGATTGAATGCGAATTGTTAATTTGATTGAAACATTGTTGTTGAATATGTCTTTAATTGACTTTATTGAGATTAATGTGTACTAAATTTAATTATTGGCGTTTTTGCAATGGGGTTGTAGGTATTGTTTGTCTATGACGGTTATTGGTTTTGTATATGCGGGATTTCAAGCAGGTGAACTTGCCTATCAAATTATCAGGGGAAAACACATAATCAATCACCACCTGCGTTTTCATTTTGATTTCTTCATGGATCAGGCAAGTCACTTTCTGTATTCATAACATGATCCACTTCAGTATTAACTGAGTCTTCTGCATTACTATAAGTGTGCATAAACAATTTTTTTTGGTACAATGTGTGCAGCCTAGGGAAACACAAATACTATTAGAAATCAAGGCCTTGGCTTCAAGTTGAAAATAGCTTATAGACATATCATAAATTATTTCTATAAATTCTACCAAAAAGTCTTACAAATGCTTTGATAATTTTAAGGAATTTCGGGGTTCAAACCCGGAAAAAGGAGAAAAAAATATCAATCTAATAACTAATTGCTACTAATTTTGGCCGTTTAAAAAAAAACTCAAATAAGTCAATCTTAATCCCCGCAGGCCTCGTAACAACTTTTTCTCATGTCTTGAGTCTTGACATAGTTTTTGTGATAAATTGATGGGCAGGTTCTGGCATATCTTCTAATATCATCGGCATCATCAGCAGCCACCCGAGTTGATGATTGGCAATCAAATTGGGGGAAAGATGAATTCACAGAGATGGCTAGTGCTTCTGTTGCATTAGCCTTTCTTGCTTTTATTGCCTTTGCTATTAGCTCACTTATCTCCGGTTACAACCTCTGTAATCGCTACCCTTAGCACTACTTCAACCTTATACTACTATTTATATCTGTTTATATTTTTGTGTATTTTTTTCTTTCTTACTGCTGATGAGAAATGCATTCAAAATAACAGTCCCATGATTTTTTACCTGTATAGACTATAGACAGACTTTTGTACACATACACTTGCAAGATGTTGGAAGTATGAAGATGGAGAATTTTGTTCTGATTTAGAATACAATTTGTTTTTATTGGGACTTTATTTGTATGAGTATCATCTTACACAACAAATTTTTTTGTTTTAATTACTAAATTATAAGTGCTGCAAATCCAGCTATCTCTCTTGGTCCATTCCAACAGAAACCAAGGAATAAAGCAAAAATGAAGTAAAAGCATTGCTAAGTGAAAAAGTCCTAAGAAATAAATGGGTTAAGAATTAAGAATTAGGAGTAAACTGATTTGAATGCAAATTATTGATGGTCCTATATGTAAGGGTATAAAAAACAAGCTTTACCAAAGCAATAATTGATAGCATCATTCACCTTTATTTCAACTTTCAGTGATTGCTCAAATAACACTAATGCCCCAATACAACACTCATTTTCAACAAATCCATGAGTCATAGATGTCCCAATAAAGCATACCTCCATTCCATTTACTCAAATAGAACGTGTATAATATACCCAAGCAAATCTCTCAAGCCTTTGAATACATGCGGATTCAATCAATAGAAGAGACACAATATGATTTGAACTGGTGATGCTTTTTTACTTTATACAAACGGACACAACACTTAAGTATGAAGTAGGCATGGCAACGGGCGCGGGTCGGGGGGGATTTTGCTCTCCCCAAACCCATAAAGTTCGGGTATCCCCATTTTAAGCGGGGAAGAAAAGTAGAACCTCAAACCCATACCCGACGGGGTTCGGGTATCCCAATGGGTTTCGGGGTATCCCCGTCTTGCTTCTCTCCACATGAACTTGATTTGTATTTTGATATTTTTTTAATTAAAAAATAATTTAAAAATCGAGAACTATTTTATTTCAATAATATGATTTTATTAAAATAAAATAAAATAGGGAAAACAATTTATTTAATACTTAATTTAAAATAAAAGTAAACGAATGAATGTAATTTAAGATTTTTTTGTTCATATATAATATATTTTTTATACATAATTTAATTTAAGAAAAGGAAAATATGATGTTTATATAAACAGGGCGGGTTCGGGGTGGGTATCAATGTCCCCATTACCCGCCTGATCCCCGTCTTTTAAAATCGGGGAAAACCCAAACCCAGTCAACTCGGGTTTTCCTCGTCAAACGGGGATGGTACGGGTGGGTACCCGCGGGTATGAGTTTTATTGCCATGCCTAGTATGAAGGAACAAGTGAAGTGGACTTGAGTATGAATGTGATGATCTAAACCTTCATGTCAAGTGTCAACCACAACCATCCTCATAGAATAGAAGTTCAATATTCTCAAAGGTCCATAAAAAAATCCAGTTTTTCCCATTCCTGAATCAGTTTTTTCAGATTGACCAGTCTAGTAGCTTATAACATAAAAATATTGAATTATATAAAGGCATGGAATCTCCTACACACTTCACAAAATTTGGATGATTAGATGAATATTTGTCATGCTTTTCTAGGACCAACTTGTAAGATTCATAGTTGTAAAGTTTGGTGATCAAGATGATTATATTCATAGTTACATGACTTAGACTCGGACAACGATGAATAATTTGTACTAGAATTGAAGTATTAATTTTCGGTATGTAAGAAAATGTTGTATTTAACACTTTGTATTATCTTCAAGTGTCTTATCTTTATTGTATGTATGTGTGTCTTTGTAATTTTTATTTTCATTATTTATGTCTAATGTGTGTACGTTTATTTTTTGTTTGAATATTTACTACCAATTTTAATCAGTTATACTGCACCACCCAAAAAAAGGAAGAGAGAGGTGTTATTAGTAAAATTAAAATACCACAAAATTCACATTCAGGTGGGCCTTTTACAGCGCAGCCCAGAAGACAGTTTAAAGAAAGAAAATAATCTCAAATTGTTGATACTTCAAAAAAAAGAAAATTCAGGCACTGAAATGTTTTAAAAAATCAAAAAAAGAAAATTCAATCCAAATAACAAATTTGTTGATACTTCAAAGGCAGTCCAAATGTTTTTCCATCTCTAAGCTCTTGGACAACAAAACTTTTAATCCCAAATGTTTCAACTGGGCAAATTTGCTACTTCAAGTCAATTTGTTCAATGATTGGTTCTGGTCATTCTCAAATTTGCTACTTCAAGTTAATTTGTTCAATGATTGTTTTTCCATCTCCCTAAATTTTATTAATGGACAATTATCTAAACAAGAGGTATAAGAAATTGTTGGATCATATAACGAGAGATAAAATGATGAAAACACTTTAACCAATCAAAAAGTAAATCAAACATCATCCAAATTCACCCCTTATAGTACATCATTTAAAATTCACCAATGACCACCAGAGAAGACACCAACCCAACCTGCAGAGATACCACTAGACACTAACTTCCGAACTCGAATCAAAAGTGTTCGGCCCATCAGAATCCAAAAAGTTGCTCCTTGAGTTGAAAGTTGGTGGGCACCGGTAGAAAGTGAACTAACGGTCAACATTGATGCGATAGAGTTCAACCAGATACAAGAAATATGCAAATCTCAACAGATTTGGAAACCATAAGCGACTAAAATAGTATCATGCAAATATCAACATATCAATCAGAGAATCGAATATCAAGGAGAACTAAACACGCACGACATCAACCACACACTGACTGCGTCAGATCCAACACATCAACATCTCAACACCTCACCACCGCAACACCATCTCACCACACCGACGACTCCAAATTGAAATCGAAATTGCAAAATTTTGTTTTGAATAAGTACCTTTAATGACACCAACCAACAGAAAAATGTTTCATTGTTCCACCCTTGCAGACCTTCGCTTTCCTTCCATGCATCATCGTCTTCAATTCAACTGCCTAACATTTTTTCCTCTTCTTCATTCAAAGTCGCTAAAAATAAAAAGGATAAATTTGCGAACAAATTGGCATCATCCATATTAATAGCATAAAACGAAAAATTATATTTGGGCTACAAAATATGAATATATTGAAATTTCCGAATAACCATGCCTCCAAATTTGTACCATTGATGACACTAAAGTCAATATTGATGGGTCTGCACTAGATCGAAACTAATCGTTCAACCTGATACAAATGAACACTGCACAAAGACCGAGACAACAAAATACACCATACGAAAACATAAAATTAAAACAAACAAATATGTAAAAATCACACTTATTTATTATAACGAGAAAGAAAAATGATTTAGAGGGTGATTCCAAGTCAATATTGATCTTAAATCACACCTCTCTGCTAAACTAAAAAAAGGAAAAAAAGAAAAAGAAAATGATGACGGCTAGAGGTAAAAGGAAAAGAAAAAGAGAAGAGGAATCAAATTCCTATTTTTTTTTAGTGGTGTATGTTATTTTAAAAAACATTAAATTCAGATTTTATCTCAACAACTTACTCTCCCTTCTATTGGTCAAAAAAAAAAACTTACTCTCCCTTCTAAATAGGATGGCGGGTTTCTAAAATTAAATCTTTGGGGAGCGGATTCTAACCTATATGTACATACTTAGGTTAGTTGTTGATGTAAAATTAGTCCATATTTTTTTAAAAAAATTCTTTTGTTACCTTACCAATTTTTCCGTGCGGCTTACAAAAATTATTAAAACACTCTTTGTCAACTACTTATAAAAATAAAAAATTTGAAAGAAAAAAAAAATCATACTTTACACATCCGATACGTAAATAACAGAAGAGTGAAAGAGAAAACTAATAGAATTGCAAGAAAGTGATAGGATGTCAAAAAAAAAGCTCTCTTTTTTTTCCTTTTCATTGATCTTAAATTAGATTGTCTTTAAGGGGCTTTTAGAAAGAAAAAAAAAAAGTTTATATTGACAACCCTCCCATTTTCGTTGAGTTAAGGAGCTTCTTTCCTCTTTCCCTCTATGTTCTTACAAATTGACAACCCCTTCCATGTCACCAGACACATTTGTATTTTCTTACAAATTTATTCCATGTTTGAAAGTACACAAAGAATAACACATCATTGAGACATTTTAAATTTATGATTTATGGTTTCACTTTAACTCAACAATTATCTCCAATTCTGATTCCAATTCTCTCCACTATTTGATGATAGGGATCATTTTCGCTTCATCGAATATTCAGTTGAAAGTGACTATAAGACGTTAATTTTGATTTTCCATATTATAACCATATCAAATCATTTAACATTAATGTATAATGTTGTGAATTTGTTGATAAAATCACACCAATGAAATTTGATGTGTGGAGCAAATTAACCAAGTAACCAAATTAAAGTTGATAGAGATGATGAAAGTAAATAATCAAAACAAAAGAGAAGAACACAATAATATTGTTTACCCAGTTTGGTGTTAATGAACCTACGTCTGGGGAGAGAGCAACTCTCTGTTCCACTATGATCAAATAAGAATCTTTACACAAGAAATTCCCAATTGGGTTACAAGAATTAATCCTAATTCTACCCAAATCTCGAATCCCTTCTTCCGTGATGAAGAGACTTAATTTGACCTAGCTACCCAAGGTGAACCAAGGATGATTCACCCAAACCCCTAGAATTATACCAAGAATGAATTCTCTAAAACTCTAGTGTGGCAAACCCTAATCCTAATTGCTTTAACCTTATTTTTCTATGAATAAAGAGTTCTCTATTTATAGAAAAATATATGCCTAAATATCAGAAACAAATTTATCTTATAAAATAAAACAGAATCCAAGTCAGATATTCTCCGAAACAAATTTTTCACAAAATCAGCATGTTGTTGCACGCGCCACGCTTGGGCGTAAACGAGCAGAACTAAACCCATATCTGCACGCCTGGGCGCCATATCCACGCCTGGCGTAGACTGGCAGAAGCTCCCAAAAAACATGATTTTCTGACTTCTTGTAACTGAGATTTCAAGGCATATCCAACAATTCTCCACCTTGCCTTTAAATCGATGGTGATCCACTCAACCACCGTGATGCTCTCTCCATCTTGAACTACTATTCAAGATCATTGGCCAAGTTCAAGTCACACTTGAACCTTGACCTCTTCCACTTGCTTCCAACAACTCTTGCTAGAATCACAAGCTGTACCTCTACCTCTTCATCCCTCGGAATGCCTTCCGCCCTCATGAAGGTCTTGCCTCCCACTACCATAGGATTTTTGGTAGCACCCACAAGACTCACCGCAACCTCTTCAGCCCCCGGAGTGATCAAACTCGTCCTCCTGAAGATACGCTTGCATCCAACTATCATCGGCCTCTTGGATAGTCCTACAAGCTTCACCACCCCCTCTTCGAACTCCGGAATGCCTTCCGTACTCTCGAAGACTTGCTTGTCCTCAACCATCCTTGGAATTTTAGGTTGTTGTTCAAGCTCCAACAATGAACTCTCCTTGTGCCCCACTACCTCAAGTAGCCCTACAAGTTCCCAAGTCCTACTGTCGGTGTTCCCAATTGCTTCCCTGAAGTTCGTCAATAGGTTTTGCACTTCTTCAGCCTCAATTGGAACATACCCCACAAGGTCTTCACAGTCGTACCACTTCGGTGCAACACTACCACTCTCCTCCCTATCTCCTTCTTGATATCCAAGAGTTAGTGTTGTTTCTCCTTCTCTAGTTTCACTATTGGAAGCCTCCACCTCAAGCTGAAAATCCTCCACCTTAAGATGAAATTCCTCCACCAAAGTCTCGAACTCGGTACTTCCCCTATGAACCCCACCTTGCAATTTGCAAAGCCACTCCACCTGATCTGAAACAACCCCGACATCCCATAACTCTAGAACATCATGAGAACCACCAGAGTCTAGAGTCTCACTCTCCTCTGACTCCCAACTCGACACCACAAGTGCCTCCGCTGTTTCATAATTCTCATCACCGGATGAACCATCCACAACATGCACGGAACCATTCTTGTCCTTCAACTCCGGACAATCTCTCTTGAAGTGACCTTTCTTTTGATAATGGAAACAATTCCACTTATGACCACCCTTAGCCCTAGCCCTTCTACCTCTACTTCCACCTTTTCCACCATCCTCCACCTTCAAGTCTTTAAACTTAGTAAGTTCTTTCGTCCTCAAGGCCGATTGAACTTCCTCCAAGGTAACAGCTGTTTCCTTTCCGTAGAGCATGGTATCCTTGAAACTTTCATAGGACTTAGGTAACGTACAAAGTAGATGTAAGACTTTATCTTCATCTTCTAGGCTCACATCAATATTAGTCAAATCATCAATAATTTTGTTGAATTCCGCCAGTTGCTCCGTTATGGGTTTCGACTCCACCATTCGATAAAAGTAGGGCTTCTGTTTCAGAAACTGTTTATGTGTCATCGACTTGGTCATGTACAATGATTCAAGCTTGGCCCACATACCTGCAACGTTGGTCTCCCTTGCTACTTCTCTCAACACCTTGTCTCTGAGGCACAAGGTAATGCAACTAACCGCTCTTTCATTCAAATCAGCCTTCTCCGCATCGGAAAGACTCGCCGGCATCTGTGCACCCTTCAAAGCCTCGACACACTTGTTATGGACTAACACCGCCCTCATCTTTACCTTCCACAACCCGAAGTCGTTACTACCGGTAAACTTCTCAATATCATACTTAGAACCCATGGTACCTGATTATCGATTTGATCCTTGCCCCACGATGGGCGCCAATTGTTGTGAATTTGTTGATTAAATCACACCAATGAAATTTGACGTGTGGAGCAAATTAACCAAGTAACCAAATTAAAGTTGATAGAGATGATGAAAGTAAATAATCCAAACAAAAGAGAAGAACACAATAATATTGTTTACCCAGTTCAGTGATATAGATCATCTATGTTGAGTTTTACAAAAATCTAAAATCGTTTGGCATGTTATTGAGACACATCAAGATTAACGGTATTCAATAAAAACACATAAACCGTTAATCTTAATATGTCTCAATAACATATCAAACGATTTTAGATTTTTGTAAAACTCAACATAGATGATCTATACGATATAAACTTTCAATCCAATGGTGGATTTTGTAAAATTTGAACTCGTTAAAGCGTTATTAAGCGGTGTAACATTACTCAAATGTTACATCGATGTAATTTGATCCTTCTCCTATGCTTAAAGTTATATATCAATTTTTTTTCTTCTAAAAGGTATATCTCATTTTGTTAATGTCGAAATTATTAAGTTGAATTTTCATGTAAGTTTTTTTTATAAAGGTCACAAAAGTACAAATATGACATCTGAGGGATCCTAGTTCCCAACTATTTTGATACTCCTAAGAGCAACTCCAACGGTGGAATTTTCAACCCAGTCAGCCAGCATAAAGTCCTCACTTTTCCATGTTCACTGCTGAAGCATTGCAATTTGGCATCACAACATCTACACGTGGCATAACAGTGATTTTCTGAAGCAACTTTGCTGACCCAATTTTCAAGAAATGCTACATTTTTTTATTCATATCTTTTCAACATAACTTTTCCTTTACTGTATATTTAATGCAAATAAAATATTAATATATGAGGTAAAGTTGTGGGACGTAATGCAAGTTTTTTAGAGTTGCACCATTGGAGTAAAAAATAAGCGAGTTATTTCAAGATGACGTGGTTTTAATGAGACCCACAAAAATACTTTTATGTTAGTTGCACCATTTGAGATGCTCTAAGAGCATCTACATCCATATCACTCATATGAGTGGTATAAATGAGCCTCACATAATATTTTTTATTATTTTATACTTCTCAATTATTTAAACTACTCAACCATACTTTCTAAATATCCATACCACTCATCCAAAACTCTAATATGAACCCTACAAAATTCACAATATAATTCCAATTTATATTTTATAATGTATAATTGAAACAAATTAAATCAATTATATCCAAATGCATAAAAAAAAAAATAACACACACACACACACACACACATATATATATATATATAAAATAAATTAAAATATTAAAAAAAGCAAATTAAGAGCATATGAAAATATATTAAATAACATACTACATGACACATAAGTTATACGAAAATGCAAAAAATTAAAATCATAAACATTAAAATAAACTACTAGCAAAAAATATTATAAACGTTTAAAATAATTTCTAATTGTGGTGATTCTCATGTCCCAAACGTTCTCATATGTGTTCTATCAAGTCTTGTTGAAGCTGTCGATGAATTTGCTTATCGCGAACATAATGTCTTCTACGTAGGAACTGTTGAAAATCATCATTAGAATTGTTTTCCGGTGGAGTTGGGTCTTTTTTTTTTTAATAAATTGGAGAGCAAGGTATCATGGTAGGTCATGAACATCCCAACTAGGTTGGCACCCCCATGATCAACCACTCCTCTACCTATTCACTAAGAGTATTATTAATAATAAAAAAGAAAGAACGAAAAGTGGGGGGACATCGACCAAAACCCACGAAAACAAGTTTAACGAAAACGGTAATTCGGTAACCCAACTCTATCACGAGAAAAGCTATCTCTAGAACAGCTAGGCAGCTGGTCCCACCAGACTACCCCGTCAACAAAGAAGCCTGCATTAGCCAGTCTGTCGGCACAAGTGTTGCCCTCCCTGTAAATATGAGAAAACCAAAAGCGAAAATCTCTGATTTGATGAAGGCAATTCTTCAATTTAGTCTTCAACTTCCAAGGGACTAAGTGAACATTCGAAAAAGCTTGGACAAGTAAAAGAGAGTCACATTCCAACCAAAGATTAGTCCATCCTCTAGCCAAGGCAAATTCTATAGCATATATCGCAGCACAAATTTCAGCATAAAGTGATGTAGCTACACCAATATTAGCGGAGAAAGCATCTAAAAAGTACCCAAGTGATCTCTAAAAATACCACCACAAGACGAAGCTCCTGGTGAACCTCTCGAAGCACCGTCAGTGTTACATTTTACCCAATTAAAAGGCGGCCAAATCCAATTGACTTGCTTGATGGATGGAGGGGGAGGAGGATGACAATTAGCTCCAAAATATTTGATAACAGAAAACTCTTAGATAGATGAGAACATATGCCCCTTAGAGTGGGAAGCGGCCTGATAGATGAGACTCTTCAAATAGATGAGATCACGTGGAAAATTGGGCAGAATATCATTGAATCTAATATTGTTCCTGCATTTCCAGACCAACCAAATAATATTAACAATTGATGCAATAATAATATCACGCACCCGAGGACTCCAACCTCTACTACACATGCCGAGAAGGGCACTAAAATTAGAGGTATCAAATGTCCTGCCAATCAGCGCAAATAACCAATTCCAATACCGAGTTATAAAGGGACAGCGCAGAAAAAGATGGTCGGCTGTTTCATACTCTCGACCACAGAGGCTACAACAAGAAACTATCGGAAAGCCACGTTTGACCAAGTTGTCATCTGTAGCAATAACATTGTGCATAATTCTCCACATAACAAGCGACCGAGATGGGGGAATAAAAAGACGCCAAATAATTTTAGCCCAACCTGGAGTCTGCAGAACCGGTAAACCACAAAAATAAGCATTTTTAAAATTCAACTCACCCGAGGAAGAATCATTCCTAACAATTCATCCGGTTCCGGAGCGTAGGAAATTGGCATGGCTTGAATATCATTAGCAATATTCGGGAAGTGCTGCCTAAAGTCATCCGGAATGGTCCAAGCCTGATTATTAACATATGCTATATGAATAATATGAATAATCAAAAGTGCCACCATATGTGGCACGTTCATCTTCAACAATCATGTTGTGCTATATGATGCAAGTATTCATTATACGTTTGAATACATCCAAATGCCAAGATCGAGCTGGGTTACGTTAGATCGCAAATCGCGATTGGAGAACTCTGAATGCTCATTCAATCACAACAAGAAATATCATTTTTGGCAGCGACAAATGTCGCTGGCAAAAACCCAAATTTGCTGCAAAAAGTGTTTTTCGCAGCAAAAAAATTGTTGCGGCATGTCGCTGACATAAGTGCCGTTGCGAAAAGTTTTGCAAGGACAATTAATGTCGCTGCCATAACTAGTGTTTTGCAGCAACAATTAATGCCGCAGACAAAACTAGTGTTTTTAGCAACAATTAATGTCGCTGGCATAACTAGTGATTTTTTGCAACAACAATTATTGTCGCTGTCATAACTGATATTTTTTTGCAACAACAATTATTGTTGCTGGCAAAAAATGTGTTTTTCACAACGAAAAAAATTGTTTTTCAAGGACAATTAATGTCGCTGCTATAACTAGTGTTTTTCGCAGCGAAATAGTTATTTTTTGTTAACAATATAAAATTATTGTTATATCCTTTTTACCTCAACAACAAATATTGTTGGAATAAATTATATTTTCCCACTATAAAATATATACAACATAAACCAACAAATTAGATTCACAATAAAAGATATACAACATAAACCAACAAATTTATTTCCCAATATATTTTTTGAAAGAGATCAATTTAAAGATAACAAACAAGTGTTTTAAAAATCATAATAATACAATTCCTAAAGATAACAATCTAATGATAACAAATCAATCTTTAAAATATAGTCAAATAAGCTTCCTACTCGGAACAAGCTTGTTACAACATATTTCCTACTCGAAATACTTGCAAAAACGGTCTTCATTCGCAAACTCCCTTCTTTGTATCTCTTAATTAGTCAGATAAGCTTGTTATAGCTCAACTCACAGGAACAACTGTTTAAAATATCCATTTGTGTGACAAAGGTTAACAAACCTGAAAAGCACAACAAACTCAAAGAAAACTGAAAATGAAAATGGTGACTTTTTCATTTAGTAATGATTATTCAAAGGCAAGTGATTAATGCGATAAAAAAGTAATCTATTATATTATGAATTAAAGTAACATATGAATTCTTGTAAAAAAAAAAAAAGAAGTAACATATGAATTATTATAACAATAATTAGTAAGTAACTATCCATAATATTATGAAATAGAGTAATAGATGCAATATAATATGATTTAAACTAACAGGTGTATTATATAACGCTATAATAATATAACATAGAAAAAGTAGTAAAATATATGTACCTTGAGGCTATCATTGAAGGGCACGCTCACACCGCATAAACCTCGTCAAAGTTGTGACCTTTGCTTGAATGAAAGTAAGGAAAGATGGATAAATATTGATAGAAATCTCATATGCAAGAGACTCATATGCAAACATAAAAAGTGATTGATGCAATATACTATGATATAAAAATATAAAATTGATAGAAAACTCATATGCAAGAGACTTCAAAACCATCCTTCATATAATTAAATGGATAAAAATCTTCTTCCTCAACAAAGAAATGAACAAACCAGAAGAAGGGTGAATGGGAATCGATAAATATGATCCTATTTATATAGGTAGGATAAACTAAAATTGAAATAAATTACCTGGAATACAGGAGTGACGATTTCATTGTATATGAATTGGGAGAAGAAATAACATTGATTGATGATGGGATGATTAAGGATTGGGAGAAGAGAAATTAGCATTCAGGGGTTTGTCTTGAGAAAGGAATTTGGAGGTAAAGTGGCACTGTGTTGTTTGTTTTCACGCGTGAGATCAAAGTTTGTGCGTATCTCAATTAGTAAAAACACACAATACTAAAATATCCAATTAGTATAAAATAAAAATAGAATAAAAACCATGCATATCCCAAATAACATAATTTCTATTTAGTAAAAAAAAATTAATAGATGACAATTGAACCGTTTTAGGGGTTAGTTAAATGTTTGTGTCTATCCAATTAGTCAAAACACACAAATATTAATTTTCAATTAGTATTAAAAATATAATTAAATAATATACGGGTATATAGCTAGTAGAAATAGAAAAGAAAACCACCACTGACCTTAATTAATAATATAATTAAATTCAGGACCTAAATGACCGAATTACCCTGGGCCTTAACTTGTTGATTTGATAATTTCATTCCTCTGCTGCACAGGATCAATCCAATGGTTGTGATTTTCTTAATCCCATTGCATTAGAAAAACGCATCACTTTAGAGGAGTGGGTTTCAACATGTAAACAGCTACCCAGTATTTGACCATCATCACTTTTAGGATTTTCCCGGTATTCTAATGGTCTATAGCTTTCTCTTCTTCCTAATCGCCATGTGTTATATTTTTTCTCACAAGCTCCATGGCAGTTTTTCTTTCAAAAATTCCTAAAGTCTGAGTTCACTTTGTAGGTCGGCCAATTTTTGAGTTTTGTTATATAGGAACTAAAAAAATTTAATTTGTTCTCATCAAGTATGATAATATTTCAAATATTTAATCCTTAAATGTAATTATTAAAAAAATAAAAGGTACAAAACATAAAAATAGTAACAAAAATAATAATTTTAAGTTAAAAGAAATCTACGCATAAAAATAGAAACAGAAACCACAATAAAAGATAGTATAAAAAATAGTAATTAAGTGGTTTTCCAGCGACTTTACAAGGTTGATGCAAAAAAGTTATACTATTGGCAACAATAATAATTATTGTTGAGATAATTAACTTTTCCCAGCGATAATGTAATTGTTGAGAAAAAAACTAAGTTATAACAACAACTTTAATTAGTTGTTACTATATGTATATCTTTATCAACAATTTGAATGTCGCTGCAAAAAAGTCACTGCAAAAAATCTTATTTCTTGTAGTGAATATCCTTTCTTGCGCCATTTTGATTTTGAGCAAACAATTTTATCTTATCCGCTTGTGACATTGGAATGCTTTTCACAAATGTAGCCCATTCAGAATAAATGTCATTTGATAGATAATAGTTCATGTTGTATTCATGTCCATTGACTGAATAATGGACCTCAAGGGCTCGCCCTTGCATAACATCGTTGAAGACATCTGATTGGTTTAGCACCTTAATATCGTTTTTGAACCCTCTACGCTAAAGAAAGCGTGCCAAATCCATAAGTCTTGTGAAGTAATTGCTTCAAGCATAATTGTGGGTTTGCCATGATCACCTCGAACATACTGTCCTTTCAATGCAACTGGACAATTTTTCCATTCCCAATGCATACAATCAATACTCCCAAACATACCTGAAAAGCCACGTGCCTCCCCCATATGTAGCATGCATTCGATGTCTTCAATGGTTAGCTTTCGCAAATATTGTAGCCCAAATAAATTGATCACGCCCCTTGTAAACGTATCAACACATTTTAGTGTCGTGGTTTCACCAATTCTCAAATAGTCATCCACATTATTAGCAGATGTTCCATATGCCAACATACGAATAACAACAGTGCCTTTTTGTAGTGGTGAAAGACCTGATCTACCAGCTGAAAATACTCATCATGTTGACCAAGAGCTTCAACGATGCGAAGGAATACATGTTTATGCATTCGATACCTTCAAGGGAATTGCTCATATGTGTACACTGGAGTTTCAGAGAAATAATCATTGAATAGCCATTAGCCGCCCATGTCCTTTTTCACGTTGTCTCTCGACATTCCGTCTTCGGCGTCTAGGCCTACTCGAGCTCCCAAATTCTTCTTGTACCACCCAACAAACTTTTGAATAAAGGGTTTAATTTTTTTGTGCCATCGACCTTTTAGTGCCATCGGTTTTCTCTCTGAAAAATTCTTGTAGTTTTGGTTGTTATAAGATTCACCAATCCTCTTCCTGAAACTATCTTCTTTTTATCAATCCCAACAATTGTATCCATAGAAATGTTGAGCCATGATTGAATGAGAAGTTCATCCTCCTCTGGTTGAAATCTTGTTTTCGACGTATTCACATTCGATGTAGTTCCAACTTCTTCACCAAGATTAATTGTTTCCAAACCATCTTGAGTGCAAAATTGTGGTGTTTTTTCAAGTTCTTGATCATTTAATTGCACAAGAATATTATTCATTTGAACTCCATGATTGAGATGAAAAGTTTTGATATTGATATGGGTAAGGTGAAGTATGCCATGAGTAATATTCAAAGTGTGGATTATTTTGTTGATTTGAGATAAAAGTAGGATTTTGAAAATTTGAGTTATGATGTTGGTTTGGGTTATTGGATGAATTTGCAAATTATGAGGTATTTTTTTGATTTGAGATAAATGGTGGAATGCCACCATTTTGCATGAAATTGGACCAAAAATTATGGTGGTTGGGGTTCATTGCCAAATGAAATGTGTGGAAGAAAATATTTAAAAATAGATAAAATAAATGATTTAAATTTAGACTAAATGTAGATGAAAAATTATAATAGATTGAAATGGTTGATCACTTATTTTTCTCAAACTAGATTTTATAACCAAGGAAAACTTGTAATATTTTTTACTAGGACTGCTGCAACGGTCAATTTTTTTACTTCCTTATCTCAATTATTTTAATACAAAATTGTTTAAATAAAAGTAAGAAAAAATGCAATGCTATGTATCCGTTCAGGGCATCGTGTCTCATTCTTACCACCACTTTTCTTTGCAAACATTCATGATACTCTTACACAATGGTAACACTTGGAAAATACTACCCATATTGTCAATCAATGTTTATGCTCTAAGAAGCCACCAAAAAAGTACCCTTGTGAAGAGAAAGTCTAACCTAGGCACAAACCCAACACCTCATTGTTAGGTACACTCACATAAAAAAAAAAAAATTAAGAGAAAAAATTAAAATGATATTGATAAAAGTTACTATATTATTTTTTTTTTTAATTTGTTAGATTTGTGTGTGTCTACGCCTAAATAAAATTAATTTGTGGTTGTGCCCATAGATGAATGCCTCCTTGGTGAAATATATTAAAATAAAATAAAATAAGAAGGATACATAGGAACTTTGACGGAACTAGACAAAAATTCACGGTGTAAGAATCTCTCTATCTCATTAAAAACTTGATGAAGGGAAAAAAAGTACAGAGATAAAATAAAGATTTAAACATAAACAATAACATCAACAAAATCTATCTATATAAAGGTAAATCTAACCTATTGTGATTGAAATCATTGCAAATATAACATGGCAAACTATTCCACCAGCTAGAATATTTCATGTAACTAGTGTCCACACCTGTGCCAAGCACGGGTTAGAAATTCGCCTAACTGATTTTTACATATTTAAAAAATATTAATGTATTATTTAGATATTCTTTATTTTGAAATTAATGTTTCTATAATTTGAAATTTTATTAATACAAAAAAAGGAAAAATATATAATTATAAGACATAAACCGGACAGCTGGTTCCTCCAATCAACGTCGATTTTGGTATAAACCGAATTGAATCAGATTCTGCCCTGGTTGTCTCAGCTTTCAATAATCCAACAAAACCGGTTTCTTGGCAGTTAAGAAATAGATGGAAGACTGTGTTGTTTATGCTCAGCCAAATGAATTGTGTGATAACACATATATATAGAGAGGACAATCAAGTAGCAGACATATTGGCAAACCATGCTTTAAATCTCAATTCAATTGTTTTTTGGAATGATCCACCCTTGTTTATTAATGATAGTGTTTTTAGAAACAAACTTGGTTTTCCTAGCTTTAGACTTTGTTCCACTTAATGGACTTTTGACCTAGTCCCCTCCATTTTATATATTTCTCTCTTCCTTATATATATATATATATATATATATATATATTGGGTGGTTAGCTCTTTGCTACCACTTCTTTTTGCTAAAAAAAAAAGAGGCATGGTTATTCTAGACACTTCAATATAGTCATATTTGTAAGTTTGTGTAATTTGCCATTTTATGCTATTAACATGGTTGTTATGAGTGTGTTCGCAAATTTTTATGGTCGCCGTATGTGCGTACGTGTGCGCATGTAAAAGAAAATACCAAACTTACATTAATGTAATATTTGAGTAATTTTATACCGCACTAAAAAACATTGAAAAAATAAAAAGTTTATCCCTCCGATCAAAAGTTAGTCTGCATAAAACAAACAAAAGTTTGTTCTGATTCATTTATTAAGACGTAATTGAACGGACTAACATTATTTAAATGTTACGCTAATTAAATTTAATTCGTCTTATATAAAAATATATTTGTCTTTGTGTTTACCACAATAATATGTGATTGAAACAATTGGTATATATAAAATAAATATAAATAAAAATGTGTATATCTAGCTATTAAAAATAAAAAATTTGGGATGACCTACCGTCCCCAACCTATTGGGAGCTCCACCCCTGGTCATCTGATAAGTTCAAGTAAAATTAGCGACGTTTTAGTTTCATAAATATGTTTTTGGGTTGAGTTCAATTTGGTGCAATTTTTTGATATAATCAAATCATATTGATGATCATGAACAACCCTAATTATTATGTATTATTTTTATCTTTATTATGTATGAATAAAAATATGAAGTCTAATGCATTAATGTAGTTTGTTTCTATTTAATAGGAACATATGACCATCAATGACGATTCCTTAGATTCAGAAAGATATTCGTGCTCAATCTTTTTCTTTGTACAAATATTTTTGCTCAGTCTGTTAGGGTAAATTTAACTTATTACATATTATTAATTAATTAACCATGTTGTGCTATTAATTAATCGAACACATTTTTTATAATTTTAATATTTAATGTGCCAATGGACATAATCATTCTCGACCAGAATCTGTACTTTGCAGGAATAAAACACACCACGCCAACCTTTGCAGCTGCTATGCCCAATATAATGCCTACCATCACCTTTATTTTGACTTGTATTTACAAGTAACTTTCAATTGAACTGTTCACCTTTTTATTTTTATTGAAACACACATGTCTAATGAATAGTGAGTTCTTCACGTAGTGAGGTTTATTGAACTGTTCACCTCTTTGACTCTATTGGAGTCCCTATGTGGAACTGTTCAAGGTATAATTGTTGTTGTGATTATGGAAGATAGATTTCAATCTACACTGTGATCCTATTTTAAATGGGTCATGATGTTAATGACGTTTGTTTATAGGGTAAGGACCGAATCAAATTACTCAAAATAATTCGTAATAACTTATGCTACTATTATAAATGGGTCATGATGTTAATGGCAGAGCTATTTTTTTTTTCAGGAGGACCGTAGCGGTGTTTGAAATTTTTATGGTCGCCGTATGTGTGTATGCATATGCACATGCATGCGTGCGAGCGTGTAAAAGGAAATATCAAACTTACATTAATGTAATATTTGAGTAATTTTATACCGCACTAAAAAACATTGAAAAATAAAAAGTTTATCCCTCCGATCAAAAGTTAGTCTGCATAAAACAAACAAAAGTTTGTGCCGACTCATTTATTAAGACATAATTGAACGGACTAACATTATTTAAATGTTACACTAATTAAATTTAATTTGTCTTATATAAAAATATATTTGTCTATGTGTTTACCACAATAATATGTGATTTAAACAATTAGTATATATAACATAAATGTATATAAAAATGTGTATATCTACCTTTTAAAAATAAAAAGTTTGGGACGACCTACCGTCCCTAACCTATTGGGAGCTCCACCCCTGATCATTTGATGAGTTCAAGTAAAATTAACAACGTTTTGGTTTCATAAATATGTTTTTGGATTGAGTTCAATTTGATGCAATTTTTTGATAGAATCAAATCATATTGATGATCATGATCACACCCCTAATTATTATGTTTTATTTTTATCTTTATTATGTATAAATAAAAATATAAAGTCTAATGCATTAATGTAGTTTGTTTCTATTTAATAGGAACGTATGACCATCAATGACGATTCCTTGGATTCATAAAGATATTCATGCTCAGTCTTTTTCTTTGTACAAATATTTGTGCTCAGTCTGCTAGTGTAAATTTAACGTATTACATATTATTAATTAATTAACCATTTTGTGCTATTATTTAATCGAACACATTTTTTCTAATTTTAATATTTAATGTGCCAATGGACATAATCATTCTCGACCAGAATCTGTACTTTGCAGGAATAAAACACACCACGCCAACCTTTGCAGCTGCTATGCCCAATATAATCCCTACCATCACCTTTACGCCAACCTTTGCAGCTGCTATGCCCAATATAATCCCTACCATCACCTTTATTTTGACTTGTATTTTCAAGTAACTTTCAATTGAACTGTTCACCTTTTTGTTTTTATTGAAACACACATGTCTAATGAATAGTGAGTTCTTCACGTAGTGAGGTTTATTGAACTGTTCACCTCTTTGACTCTATTGGAGTCCCTATGTGGAACTGTTGAAGGTATAATTGTTGTTGTGATTATGGAAGATAGATTTCAATCTACACTGTGATCCTATTTTAAATGGGTCATGATGTTAATGACGTTTGTTTATAGGGTAAGGACCGAATCAAATTACTCAAAATAATTCGTAATAACTTATGCTACTATTATAAATGGGTCATGATGTTAATGGCAGAGCTATTTTTTTTTTCAGGAGGACCGTAGCGGTGTTTGAAATTTTTATGGTCGCCGTATGTGTGTATGCATGTGCACATGCATGCGTGCGAGCGTGTAAAAGGAAATATCAAACTTACATTAATGTAATATTTGAGTCATTTTATACCGCACCAAAAAACATTGAAAAATAAAAAGTTTATCCCTCCGATCAAAAGTTAGTCTGCATAAAACAAACAAAAGTTTGTGCCGACTCATTTATTAAGACATAATTGAACGGACTAACATTATCTAACATTATTTAAATGTTACACTAATTAAATTAAATTTGTCTTATATAAAAATATATTTGTCTTTGTGTTTACCACAATAATATGTGATTGAAACAATTAGTATATATAACATAAATGTAAATAAAAATGTGTATATCTACCTTTTAAAAATAAAAAGTTTGGGACGACCTACCGTCCCTAACCTATTGGGAGCTCCACCCCTGGTCATCTGATGAGTTCAAGTAAAATTAACAACGTTTTGGTTTCATAAATATGTTTTTGGGTTGAGTTCAATTTGATGCAATTTTTTGATAGAATCAAATCATATTGATGATCATGATCACACCCCTAATTATTATGTTTTATTTGTATCTTTATTATGTATAAATAAAAATATAAAGTCTAATGCATTAATGTAGTTTGTTTCTATTTAATAGGAACGTATGACCATCAATGACCATTCCTTGGATTCATAAAGATATTCATGCTCAGTCTTTTTCTTTGTACAAATATTTGTGCTCAGTCTGCTAGGGTAAATTTAACTTATTACATATTATTAATTAATTAACCGTGCTATTATTTAATTGAACACATTTTTTCTAATTTTAATATCTAATGTATCAATGGACATAATCATTCTCGACCAGAATCTCTACTTTGCAGGAATAAAACTCACCACGCCAACCTTTGCAGCTGCTACGCCCAATATAATCCCTACCATCACCTTTATTTTGACTTGTATCAAGTAACTTTCAATTGAACTGTTCATCTTTTTGTTTTTATTGAAACACATATGTTTAATGAATAGTGAGTTCTTCACGTAGTGATGTTCATTGAACTGTTCACCTCTCTGACTCCATTGGAGTGCCTATGTGGAACTGTTGAAGGTATAATTATTGTTGTGATTATGGAAGATAGATTTCAATCTACAATGTGATCCTATTTTAAATGGGTCATGCTATTAATGACATTTGTTTATAGGGTAAGGACCGAATCAAATTACTCAAAATAATTCATAATAACTTATATGCTATTATTTTAAATGAGTTATGATGTTAATGACAGAGCTAGAATTTTTTTTTTCAGGAGGACCATAGCGGTGTTTGAAATTTTTATGGTTGCCGTATGTGTGTTTGCATGTGCACCTGCATGCGTGCGTGTGAGCGTGTAAAAGGAAATATCAAACTTACATTAATGTAATATTTGAATAATTTATACCGCACTGAAAATATTGAGAAAATTAAAAGGTTATCCCACCAAATAAAAGTTTGTGTGCGTAAAAAAAAAGTCAAAAGTTTATGCCGACTCATTTATTAAAATGTTATTGACCGAATTAACATTATTTTAATGTTACACCAATTAAATTTAATTCCATTTCAAAAAAAAATTAAATTTAATTCCTTTCATATAAAAATATATGTGTCTTTGTGTTTACTACAATAATAAAATGTTGAACCTATTAAAAAAGAAAAAGAAAATATGTTGATATTTGTGGTGAACATTGGGTAGGAGTTAACACTGGGCACATGTTAAATATTCAAAAGTAGAGTCAAACCATAACGATGAACACCCCTAATTATTATGTTTTATATTTTATCTTTAGGGTCTTGCTAACATGTGGGCACATGTTAAAAATTCAAAAGTAGAATCATTCTTTTAAATTTTGTGTAATTAATTTATGAACAAGTTTAAAAATTATACCCTTTGATTAAATATTTTTATCAAGCTAATATATTATGCTATTTATTAATATATTACATCAATACTGTATAATGTTAAGATGATTAGTTAAAAGATTGAAGACAACACCATGTGTAACTTGTTCAACAAGGCACAAGCTATGGCAAGCCAAATAAGCTAGCTTATAGCTTTTAGCTTTTAGCTTATAAGCTAAAAGCTCTGTTTAGTGACCGTTTTTAAAAAAGAGCTTATAGCTTATTTTACTAGCTTATAGCTTATTTTTCAAATGCTATTTCAAGTAGCTTATGAGCTTATAGCTTATAGCATTTTTATATTTTCTTCCAATTTTACCCCTATCATCTTACTTGAAAAAAATAAAATATTAATTAAACATATATTTTTTATGTCATTTCATACTTATAAGCTAGTTCAACCGCTAATTTTACCAAACACTACAAATTCAATCAGCTAGCTTATTCGCTATAAGCTAAACGCTAACTTATAAGTTATCCGCTATAAAATCATCCGCTATAAGCTAGCTTATCAGCTATTCACTATTTTTTACTAAACAGAGCCTTATTTCATTTTCTGTTGCTTCCCGCTCTTGGTAACGGTTTGTGACCATAGGATTAGGTTGTATGTCTTATGGTGCAGATTAATTACTTTCACTTTAAGTAGTTTGATGTAATAGTTTTGATAATCAAATGAATAATAATACATTCACTCTTATACTACTTTTCTCTTATCTAGCTTTATTTTAACATATAAAAACAATTTAGTAAAAGTATAACTTTTTACGTAATGAGATAATATCAAATGACACCAATATATTAAAATTAATTTGACATCAAATCTCATTCATTCGTTTCATTTAATCTATGGCTTAAATCTATCACTAAAATAAAAATGTGGACCAAATTGTACCCTATCATCTAATCAATAACAAATCTTCACCATTAAAATCATAATTATAGTTTTTTTTTTGAACAGCAGAAAGAGTATTATATATATAAATAAGGTAACCAAGTGAGAACGAGTACAAGTCGTACTAGACCCACCCAAGGGGAAAAGTACATTCGGTACTCAACCCGAACAAACCAAACCCAAAAAATCCGGGACTCTAAAGCCACCCCAGATCAACCACCAAAAGTGAGACATATACACCAATCCAAACAAAATATAAATAAAAAACTACCTACAAAGACAAAGTAGGGGGAATTTTTCCCATTCATATGGAATACAAACACTATCATGCTTCCTAACTCTAAACCAATCAAGAGACCGAAATTTAATTGCATCCACAATTTCATTAATCTCCACTTTCTTCCCTTCAAAAATGGAAGCGTTTCTAGCTTTCCATAAACACCACGTTACCGTTTGCCAAATCAACATTAACCCCTTAGCTCGTTTCTTACAATTGAACGGGAACCCAAATGTTTGAATTGAGAGACATACAGTTCCCGGAACCGCCGTATGTAAACCAAGCCAAGAATATATAGCGATCCACACCTCCACCGCAACCGGACAAGTCATAAAAAGATGTATTTCCGATTCAACCTCCGATTGACACCAAAAACACAAAGATTGAGCGGGGGAATGGATCACCCCACGTCTAGCCAAATTACCACGTGTGGGTAATCTAAGAAGCAAAAGTTGCCAAGAGAACAATATGACCTTTGTCGGAGCAAAACTTTCCCACACCCTCTTTACAAGACGACCGTCCACATCATTCCAAACCACCTCCGGAAGAAAATTTTTACAAAGAAAAAAATATCCGTCCTTCACCGTATACACCCCCTCCCCACCAATCGTACATTCCCACGAATCATCGTCATGAGATAAAGAAATATGACTAAGAAGTGCCAACAATTGAGTGAGCACCTCCCCTTCCCATACAAAAAGTTTTCTACGCCAATTAAAATTCCAATACCACACCTCATTCCTCCACTCCCCCATTTGATTCACCTTTTTATTGGTTTGATTAGATATCGAGAAAAGCCTCGGGAATAAGTCACAAAGAGTATTTTGACTCAACCATTTGTCAAGCCAAAATCTAGTACCACCTCCACTTCCCAACTTTTTGACCAATATATCACTACACCAATCCCCCTCTTCATTTGCTCTCATCCGACCCAAGTTACATAAATCCTTCCACCAAATTGAAGCGAACTTGACATTATTGAGGTGGACCAGCTCCGAAGTAAAACTAACACCCTCTCCATACTTTGCCTCTAACACGGACTTCCATAATAATTCGTGAGACACTAGTAGCCGCCATCGCCATTTTGTTAGAAGCGAGATATTCATCAATCTTAAATCCCTCAAACCTAAGCCACCTTCATCCTTTGGCCTACACACATCAAGCCACTTCACCCAAGCAATTTTCGTCTTGTTGCTAGCCCCCCCCCCCCCCCCCCCCCATAAAAAATTCCTTTGAATCGACACAATTTTCTTCCACACCTTCGATGGGATTCTCAAGAAAGATAAGTAAAATAAAGGAATCGCCGCAAGAACCGAGTTAATTAAAATCACCCTCCCTCCAAGACTAACAAATCTATTCTTCCACGAGTGAAGCCTCCTTTTAAGAACCTCAATCACCGGCTCCCATGTCGCTTCTTTCCTTTGGTTTGCACCCACCGGTAAGCCGAGATAAATAAAAGGACATCTCCCAAGCTTACAATTTAGAAAAGGGTTAATAGGTCTTTACCCCCTGCTAAGTGAGCGTGTTTTGCGTTACCCCCTGCTAAAAATTTCTTGAAGATTGCCCCCTTGCAAAGTTTTTTTTTTTTGTTTCCCCCCTTGAGTGCACTTTTTACATCGGTTATTTTGTTCAACCGATTTAAAAAATTATGTTTTTTAAATCGGTTATTTTGTTCAACCGATTTAAAAAGTTAAAATTTCTTGCATCCAAGAGAGGAAAAGGGGGGTAACCAAAAAAAAACTTTGCAAGGGGACAATCTTCAAGAAATTTTTAGCAGGGGGGTAACGCAAAACACGCCCACTTAGCAGGGGGGTAAAGACCTATTAACCCTTTAGAAAATTAGATGCAACCGTCAAAAAGGAATCATCAAGGCCTATCCCGATAAGCCTACTCTTCCCAAAGTTCACTTTGAGCCCCGACATCAATTCAAACCACCTAAGTATTGCCTTGACACACCACAAGTTTTCCACACAAGCATCACCAATAAAGAGGGTATCGTCGGCATATTGTAGGTGGGAGACCTCAACATCAGAGTTTTTAAACACGAACGGTTTGAAAAAACCAATAGAGACCGCCCTAGTCATGAGGAGACCAAGCCCCTCGGCCACCAATAGAAAAAGAAAAGGCCCCAAAGGGTTGCCTTGTTTCAAACCTCTAGCAATAGTAACTTCACGAGATGGACTACCGTTGACAAGAACGGAGAGATTACCGGTACAAACACATGCTTTTATCCACCGTATCCACCTCTCCCCAAAACCGAATCTCCCCAACAAATATTCCAAAAATTTCCAATTAACCGAGTCGTATGCCTTCTCAAAATCTACCTTAAAAATCATACATTTCCTTTTTGATTTCTTTGTCAAATCCACCACTTCATTTATCGTTAAAACCCCATCCACTAGTAGCCGCCCTTTGATAAAGGCCGATTGATTCTTAGAGATAAGATTTCCCATGACCGAACCAAGTCTCGTAGCCAAAACCTTAGCCACAATTTTATACAAACTCCCTAACAATGAAATAGGGCGAAATTCGGAAATAGAATGAGGATTAGTTACCTTTGGGATTAATGTGATGAAATATGAGAGCATCCCCCTAGGCACGGTGGCATTTGTAAAGAATTCATGGAAGACCTTCATCAAATCACCTTTGATCACCTCCCAACAACCTCTAAAGAACTCAAAGTTGAACCCGTCGGGCTCGGGACTTTTATTGTTTTGAGACGCCTCGATGACCTCCTTCACCTCCATTTCTTCAAACGGCCTTTCAAGTTGAAACACCTCTTCCACCGAGAGATTTGGAAAAACAATTCCATCCATCGTCGGTCTATTCCAATTCTCCTCCGAAAAGTGACTCACAAAATACTCACAAATTTCTTCTTTAATACACATCGGATTCTCAAGCCACCCATCTCCCTTCTTTAGAGCAACTATATTATTTGTTCTCTTCCGCCCCTTCACACAAGCATGAAAATAACTAGAGTTTACATCCCCCTCTTTAAGCCATTTAGATTTTGATTTTTGAAACTCAAGACGGTCCTTGCTTTTCAATAAGGCCCAAAGGTGATCACAGTTGTCTTTCCACTCCACTTTCTCCGCCTCCGACAAGCCCCCGGCCTCCCCCGCAAGCTCTAATTCTTGGATCCTTGCTGTGAGAGAAGGAATTTTAGCCTCCATCACCCCGTATGTATCAAAATTCCACTTCTTCAATGCCTCCTTCACCGCCTTCAATTTATCTCTAAACACACGAGCCATCCACCCATCAAATGAATTAGCATTCCACGTTCGTGCCACTACCCCCTTGAATTCTTTATGCTTCAACCAATAATTGTTAAACCGGAAAGGCTTCGGTCCCCAATCCGACGAAGAGTATTTCAACAAGATGGGACAATGATCGGAGACATCACGCGGAAGAGCCCAAAGATGAACATCGCCCCACACCTCTCTCCAATTATTTGAAACCAAGACCCTATCAAGCCGGCTAAAGCAAGCCCCATTCGGTTGGACCCAAGTAAATTTTCTCCCCAAAAGCCTAAGATCCTCCACCTCAAGGTTATCAATAAGGAGATTGAATAACCTTTGGTCCTCCCTCATCAGCTTTGACAATTCTCTATTGCCTCTCTCCACCGCCCCCCTCCTATTGTCACTACAACGAACCGAGTTAAAGTCTCCCAAGATACACCAAACCTCCGCCACATATGTGTTTCTTGCAACTAACAACTCGACCCACAATTGTCTCTTCGCAACAATATTACATGGAGCATAAACGTTTATTATCACGCACGTCTTCTTTTGAACTCCCCATTCTAAGTAAACTCCCAAATAACCTTGACCTTGAAAAGTCTCAAGCAATTTCCCTTTTTCCTTATCCCATAGTATAAGTAAACCACCACTTCTACCTAAAGCCGGATTGCACCTCCACGCAACATTATCCCCACCCCACAACCGCCGACAAAAAGAATGATCAACATTACTTACTTTTGTTTCTTGTAGAGCAAGTAACTCAATCTTTTCCCGCCTTACAAGCTCCCGCACCTTCCTCCTTTTCACCCTCCCCCCTAGCCCCCTTATATTAAAGGAGGATGTAATCATCGCACCACTTCGTCTCCCCCTTCCGACTCGAAATTCCTTTCATCCCTCATTTCCAAGTCAACCATTCGATCAAGTATACCCAACCTCTCTTCATTGCTAGTGATACCCAAGTTTAGACCAATGTGAAATAACCTCTCTGCTTCCACCCGAATATTTCTTAATTTTTCATTCATGGGCCTATTCACTTCACCTTCATTTAATACAATTTGGATATTTGATATGGGAATTAGATTTCGATCCGCATGCGCATAGCTATCACCAGTCGATTGAGAGCTATCATTTTGGATTTCATCGCCTAGCACATCCTCCGTCGAACTCGCCGTCTTTTCCCCAATACCCCCTGCTTTCCTCTTCCGTCTATTCTGTTTCTCCCCCCCCCCCCTGTGATTTATGAGCCTTTGCAAGATTAGCCCATTTGTTAGGTCCAAAAAATAGTGGTAACTTTTTGCACCCCCCTTCCTTTGATTTATTTCTACAGACACTATTCTACTCCCTCAACTCATACTCTGCCAATAAAGCAACTTCCTTATCCTTCAACATTCTCACTTCCATGTTTTCATCATTTAAAATAGCCAACCCACGGCCCACAGCTGTAGTGGCCCAAGCTGATGTACTCCCTTTTAACGTTTTATTATTATTCTCCTAAAAAACAATTACTTCCTTTCCTTTTCTATGACCCAAGTCATCCCCCCCTCACTTAGGCCCATTATAAGATTAGGCCCAATATCCACCTTTAAGCCACGTTGGCCTTCCCCAACTACATCTTCCACCACACATTCAACAGATAACTTCTCTCCCACATCTTGCTCCATCTCCAATTGTTGACCCTCCACAACCTGATTCAGTACCCTTGGTTGAGGAGTCTCCATCACCACAGAACAAACACTACCAAAACTAGCTTCTAAAGTCTGAATCCTGTCACCATCAGTATCTTCCTCCTCTGCCCCATACCCTTTTGCCGCCTCCAACCTACCCACTTACTGACACTGATTTTCTCTTTATCCATCTGGAAGTGTGTCGACAGCTTTAACCACTACCCCCTGGTTTATACCCACTGTGTCGACAGCGTGTAAAACCCCTTCATCGTCATAGTTCACTGAGTCACCGCCGACGGATTCGTTCTCCGACCAGCCCTCCGCCACACCCAGCACCGACTGCTCCTCTCCCACCCTCGAAACCGAATCGGCATCAGTCACCGACCCCGTTTCTCGAGCCCGCCGCTTTGTTCCATCCAAGATCCAAACTGCCGAAGTGTTCCTCTATCATTCGAATGGTAAATACTTCGTCGTCCACCTTTACTTCAATAATTTCATCAACCATCTCCCAAAACATAACCGTAATCAGAGCCCTTGCAACATCGAAGCGTGATTGCTCCAAGGTTTCCGGGTCCAGATTCACTAATGTTCCATATCTCCAAATTATTTTTTTGAAGCCCTCCCAACTCCATATATGTAGAGGAACACCAAACAGTCTAACCCAAATTCTTCTGCCTCTAGGTCGTAAATTGGGCCTCCATGGGGTTAATGACAGAAACCACCTCTCCCACCATGATTTGTTTGATTCATATGCTCTTTGTATTTCTCCTTCCAGAGAACTATTCAATAAAATGAGGTCCATACCTATGGGCGTTGCCTTAATCTGTTGAAATCCTTCTATCCATATGTTAGTTTGAATACTGTCAACATCTGCAATTTCCTTTAAGGTGCCCACAAAACTTCCGTCCAGCATCTTCAGATTTTTAGGCTCTGCATCAATTGCCATAACACCAGCCTTATATTCAGCATCAGTGAGTTTATTCCTACCTTTAGCTTTTGCCTTCACCACCCATCCATTCTGTTTTTTAGATTTGTCATTGTTGTTGTCATTCTGGTTGTTTAGTTTATCAATTTTGCCTTTGTTACCACCCAACAGCGTATCTTTGAATGATGTACCAGCTCCAAATTGCCTTGACTCTGCCCTGTTACTCGTTGCCTCTTGAACCCTTGCAGCTGGCTTCTTCACTCCCTCCCCCCTTGTGAACTTTGGAAGATTAGCTCTGATCTTAGAAGTCCCAATCCATATATTCTCAATTTTTTCAAGTAACTTATGCCTGTCGTTAACATCCTCAAAACGAGCAAAGCCAAATCTCTTACCTGCTTTGTCCAATTTGTCTGGAATGTACACTTCCCCTACCCTCCAATACTTACTGAACAGTCTCCATAAATCCGAAGCAGTAGTTTCGGTTGGAAAATTTGTGATAAAATATGATGTAGTTCGCTCAATGTTGTTCCTATACCCAACTACCTCTGGATTACTTTTGAAATTCTTTCCCCAGTGTTTCCCACCCTCTCTCACTAGCTTTCTCTCTCATTTTGGATTTCTCAAAATAGAGTACTTCCTTAATTATTTGCTACTCTCTACAAAAAATTATTAGACGATACCTATGGTAGCATGATTATTGTTTTGCATGTTCGAATCACCAGCATGTCAAAGCTGATGCTTTAGTTTGTCCCATGGCATTTTTTAAGAAAAATAATTTAAATTTGTCATTTGGTTTTTTGAATCATCCATCGCTGATATAATTATTTGTTTTCCTCTCATATCTATGATTTTTTGTAATTGAATTTGAGGAAAATAAAACTCATTGCTCTTATAAAAAAGAGCTAATAAAATTATCAAAAAGACAAAAAAAAAAGGAAAAAGAGAAAGAGCATAAAAAAATTAGAAGAAAAAAAAACACGAATTAACACCAAAACAACCAGAACGAAGCTCCATAACCATAAAACATGGTTTAAGGCTTTAAGCTTTGCCATGCTTTTTAATGAACTAATATATAAGAAAAATGCTCTTTAGGCCCCCTTATTTGCTACCCAAGCTTCCCGTATTGATGAAATTGCCATGGAAATAGGTTTTGGAACTTATATTCCAAAACTAATTAGTTTTGGAATCTATATTCCAAAATACACTAATATGTATTATTTTCGGTTCATAATTTCGAAGTGTAACTTTTTAAAAAAAAAAACACAATTCGGATGTTAAATTCCGAAGTAAAAAAAATTAAAAAAAAATACTTTGGATAGTAAGTTCTAAGCGTAAAAAAATTTTAAAAATAAAACAATTCAGTTTGTAAGTTCCAAATTCAACTTGTATAGCTATTTTGATCGAAAATAATACAAATTAGTGTATTATGAAATATAGGTTTCAAAACTAATTAATTTTGGAATTTAAGTTCCGAAGACACAACAACGAGGAAATGTCAGTGTTCGTTTTCGGTTCATAATTTCGAAGTGTAACTTTAAAAAAAAACAAAACACAATTCGGATGTTAAATTCCGAAGTAAAAAAAATTTAAAAAAAAAACTTTGGATAGTAAGTTCTAAAGCATAAAAAAATTTCAAAAATAAAACAATTCAGTTTGTAAGTTCCAAATTCAACTTATATAGCTATTTTGATCGAAAATAATACAAATTAGTGTATTTTGGAATATAGGTTCCAAAACTAATTAATTTTGGAATTTAAGTCCCAAAACTTTTCTTCAGGGCATTTTCGTCAACACGGGGGGCCTGAGTAGCAAATAAGGGGGCCTAAAGAGCATTTTTCAATATATAATGGAAAATCGGACCACACAACCGTCTAGCCCACTAGTATATAATTGAAAATATGTTTTTTTTTTTTTTTTTGTGTGCAATGGAATAGAGTATCAAACTCAAGACATTATTTATATTACTCAAATCCTTCACTACTAGATCAAGGCCAAGTCTAGCATGGGAAAGACATGTAGGTCTCCCATGGTGGGAAACAAATTTTCACCTTTAGAGGCCAAGTCTAGCATAGGAAAGACATGTAGGTCTCCCATGGTGGGAAACAAATTTTCACCTTTAGATTACAAAGGTCTATCATAGACTATAATAAAGTGTCCACACCATATTCTATCATTTTTCATCAAAATTATTTTTTAATTTATATATTATTATTATTATTAAAAATTAATTATATCTTATTATTAAAATAATTTTTATATGCCAAAATTTTATTTTAATGTAGTATATATTTCACGTCAAAGTGTATATGTACAATAACAAAGGTGAAAAAAAATCTAAAAATCGAACTTATAAATAAAGAAGGTTGAGAGACTAAACACACATAAGAGTAAGTCTCATTGCACTAAATGTCTCATTTTATTAATTTAATATCTCATTTTTAAGTTGATTTGTTTTTGTCTATATAATAGTGATTTTTTTTCCCACCATTAGTATCCGGCCCACTGGATCACCTAATGGTTCGTTAGTCAGTTCTGCCATCAAGTGGTTTCAGCCCTCTCTGATAGCAGTTGCAGGGGAATGAACCTCCTAATAGTGACTTTTTTAAATATTCTCTCTCATTTACAATAATTATTAAAATAATAAACTAATTTCTATTATAATGAGAAAAATATATTTTTAAACTAGTAATTGTTTCAAAACGTAAAGAAACACAAATAAAACTATTAAAAATGTTGATTTTTCTCTCAACTAATATGTAACAAACATACTTTAAAAATGTTAATTTAGTGAGTTGAACAGATAAAACATAAATTAACATGGAGATTTCCATTTTCCCCTTACTCTTGATATTTGGTCATACATAAAAAAATGAGGGTAACAACCTCTGAAGCCCCGATACTCAAAAAGTGGTTACGTATCGTGTCAGATACGTACTCGATACCGATACTCTTCTGATACGTCCTGATACTCGTATCGGTAAAGTATCGGTTAAATCATTATTTTTAAATAAAAATATAATACCCGACACTCTTCTGATACGTCTCGATACTCATATTGGAAAAATATTGGTTAAATCATTATTTTTAAATAAAAAAGTAATACCCGATATGTCTGATATTTCCCGGTACCCGATGTTGGTTTGTACTTTAGCACTTCTTGTGGTTTTCCTTTGTCAATATAATTTTTTACTTTTCAAAAGAAAAACTATGGTGTCCTACTATATAATAGGTTGTTAAAAATTTGAGCTTATCCCAAAATTTTGATATAAGACTAGATATTTTCTGCTTTTAATTATTAATATTGTTGATTTTAGTCATGTTTATATACTGTGTATTTATATATTTAATTTTAAAT
This sequence comes from Trifolium repens, assembly GCA_030408175.1. Taxonomy (NCBI): domain Eukaryota; kingdom Viridiplantae; phylum Streptophyta; class Magnoliopsida; order Fabales; family Fabaceae; genus Trifolium; species Trifolium repens. Next base: position 24,695,950 of record CP125850.1, read on the forward strand.
TTAATTTTTAAATAACGTATCGCGACAGTATCGAATTGAGAATTTTAAAAAATTTCACGTATCAGCGTATCGGTATCGTATCAGTTTCGTGTCCCGTATCGGGGCTTCATAGATAACAACAAATACAATTACTAATAAAATAAAAAGGATTAAGAAATGAAAATAATATCGATAAAGATTAAAAATTGCATACACAATATAATCTTTGAAAGATAAAAAAAAGATTAATTTCGGCATATAAAATTAAGGCTAAATTGCACTTTTAGCCCCCTAAGTTTTAGAAAGTTGCGATTTTGGCCCCCTATGTTTCAAAATAGCATTTTTGGCCCCCTAAGTTTTAAAAAGTTGTGAATTTGGCCCCTTATCTTTACCCCATTTTGCAAAAGGTCAATTTTGACCAAATCAACGCTGATGTGGCAAGTCACTTAAGTGCCTCGACTGTCACGCCAGCTTTTTTTTCATCTACTAATAAAAATAAAAAATAAAAAAATAAATAAAGCAATGGGAGGGGATGGTCACGTGAGAATATTTATTTTGAGGCTTTTTTGCTATGCGATTTTTCAATCCTGCTCTAGTTTTCTTCACGCCTATTTTGCTAGTATCTGGGCTGTTGGTTTTTATGGTTGTATGCTCTCTGCCATGGTTTTTAGTGCTTTCCTATTTTCAGTATTTGTTGCTATATACATACTCCTATCTTTTAAGAAGGTTTTGCACAACTAAACTATAAAATAATGTGGACTTTATAAGGTGAGGGTATAAATATGTTTCTCCGTTTACAATTTCATGGTGTGATAATTAAGTAGATCTTCGGAAAGTTTGCTCTCATTTTGTGTTTGCAGATCAATCTTTTGACTGATGATATCTCTGCTATTATAGTTAAGTTGATAGTCCATTTGTTAGCAATGGAAGTTGATTAAAATAATAGCCATATGCTACTCTTTTGGGAAGAAATTAAGTCTTTGCTCGATCGACAATCTACGTATGTGATTCATCACTCATAAACGAAACTCGAATGTGTAGCTAAATGTGCTTAATTGTTAACACAAACAAACTTTCTCTTATTCGAAAAGGTTTTTCTGTTTCTCTTATGTGAGAAAGAATGAGTTTGAAAATGAAGATTTGTTGGGTTTTAACATCAAAGATGGAAAAATAATTGTTGGATTTTAACATGAAGATTTGTTAGTTTAAATCTCGAAAATTAAATTTTCCGGTATATGTGTGAAAGTGAAATACCGAAATATACTCTCGACTGATGTTGTAGCTTCCAATCCTTTTCTTTTTTTTTATTTTTTAAATTTTTTTTTAAGATAACAAAAAAAAAATAGCTGATGTGGTAGCTGAGTCACTTAAGTGACCTTTTGCAAAATGGGGTAAATATAGGGGTTCAAAAGTGCTATTTTGAAATATAGGGGGTTAAAATTGCAACTTTCTAAAACTTAGGGGGCCAAAAATGCTATTTTGAAATATAGAGGGCCAAAATTGCAACTTTCTAAAACTTAGGGGGCCAAAAGTGCAATTTAGCCTAAAATTAATTTAATAATAACATATAATTAATTTAAAAATAATAATATATAAATTAAAAAATAATTTTAATAAAAAAGAATAGAATATGGTGTGGACACTTTATTATAGTTTATGGTAGGTCTTTGTAATCTAAAGGTTAAAATTTATTTCCCACCATGGGAGACCTACATGCCTTTCCCATGCTAGACTTGGCCCTAGATCAAACCTAATTGTTTAATGTCATGTCATATTTTTATATTAGCGTGGACCTTTGCTATTGATCGCATGCTTTTATCAATGAGTTTAATTGTTATGCACTGTCAGTGTAAAATTATTTTACACATACAACCAATAAGAGTGATTTAAACTTCGATATCATATAAAAATAGTGGTGTGATGTGGCGGAATACATGGTTGTTATTGGTTGACAGTGTAAAATTGTTTTACACTGTCAGTGCATACAAATTAAATCCTTTATCAATTTGAATTCATCAAACTAACTTGAAATCATCATCAAACACAATACAATACTCATTCATCTCTTTAGGAAAATTTAATATTCTCCCACTCGCCAGTGTTCTTTTTGCATCTTCATTCCCAATTGATCCCAATTGATGAATCTAGGAGTATTTAAGATAGGTTAGCTCCGTTTCAAAAAAAAAAAAGTTAGTTCCAATTTGTGAGATTTTAGGTGAGTTGATTTTAGGAATTTTGGTCATCATAAAATAATTAAAATACTCTAACAAAAGCAAGTGCATATGTGAATCCATAATATGTCGGTATATGAAATCAAAATTATATTTAAAAAAAATTGAAAACCCTTCAAATTAAATTGAGTTTGCAGACAATTCTCTGGTACAGGAATCAAGAATAGTTATTTATCTTTATTCAAAATGGATCCTCTCCAATTTTTTTTTCTCATGTTGGTCATGTGGTAGATCTTAACCATTCATTTACCTATTTTCTTTCTCTTCTTAAATGTTTTTTTATTCTTTATAATAATTTAACAACCATTGTATTAAAAAAAGAAGAGAAAACATTGGAGACAAAATTGGAGAGGATCCAAATCCATATTTATTGGGTATGAATAAGGAGGTGATGGATGTGTATTTGATAAATTGAGATCGGTGTAAAAAAACATAATTCATAGTTAGTTTTTCATACTACGTAGTATGTTATTGTTGTGTTAACGGCGATGGTTAAAAAAGAAAGATTGCGCTGATCAGGTAAGTCAAAGGGGAAAAGAGATCACGTGAGTTAGTTTAATAAATATTTATGAGTGGTGTTATTTGTACATTCAAAATTAGACAATAGAGGTGTGTTTGAAATTTTTATGATGTTAACTTATGATGTTAATGACATATATTACAACAAATGCCACATAATATAATACAGATCAAAGAAGTAAATATTTTAATGAGCTTTGGGGATAAGTTTCATTACTTCACTCATGTATCTATATTAATATATAAAGGGGATTCAAATTTTTGGGATGACTTTTTTGTTATTCCAATTTTACCCTTAAAAAATAACTTTCACATAAAAATATATTTTCAGTTTTTTTTAGTAAATAATTTTTTTTCTTCTTAATAACTAAGTACAACTTCTACATAAAAGTAGGTTTTCAGTTTTTTATAGTAAAAATAAAATATATTTTTTCTTCTTAATAACTAACCATAACAAAAAAAAAGAGGTTACGTAGTTATCAATTAACAAAGTCTAATAAAAAGGAGATTAAGTAATTATTTATATTTGCACAATACAGAATATCGATCACACACGAAGAAAAAAAAAGAATATTGATTACACAAACGGGGTTTGGCGGCTAGTACGTATAAATCACATTCCACATATTCTTCAAATTAGGCCCGATCTATTTTGCTTGTGAAGGGGGTTGTACCCGCAAGATATTCTGACATTTAAGTAAGACGTCTTTTATGCATGTGCTACATAAGCCATGGTATATATCTAGGGTCTCAAAAAAATTATAGGATGGTAATATTATTAAGAGTTGTTCTTTTCGCACCCCCGGCCTCTCTTAGTCAACCCCTGAAATTACCAAACTACCCTCGCTCGCTACCTAGAAAGCGAGCATTTTTTGCACTCTAAGTAGCGAGTGTCAATATTTTTTACTCAAACTGGACGTCAGCACCCCCCATGGATGAAAGAATCATGAAAAAATTGAGTTCGCATCATAGGGAGCGAGCACGGTTCGCATCCTAGGGAGCGAACTCTTTTTTTCATGATTTTTTCATCCATGGGGGTGCCGGCGTCCAGTTTGAGTATAAAATATTAACACTCGCTACTTAGGAAGCGAACGAAAACACAATTTGCTACTTAGAGACCGAACTCAGTGTAACTAGTAAACCTTATACATTAATGTTAATTATTATATTCATAATATATATCGATATGTAATAAATTGTATTTATGTGCATTATATCTTACATTCATTGTAAATATTCTTTGTATAATTATCATTCCTTACACAATATTATTACTTTATATACATGATCTCATGATGCAATTATGAGCATATTTCTTGATTTGCTCCATAGTTATTATAAAAAAAAAATTGATTTTTATAAAGTTCGCTACGTAGGAACCAAATTGTGGTGTTCCTATTTTTTGCACTTTACACACTCGCTCGCTAAGTAGCGAGAGAGGTAAATTAGGAATGTCAGGGGGTGAAAAAGAGTACTGGGGGTAGGGGTGTTCAAAAATCCAGTTAACTGAACCAAACTTTGGTTCGAACTGCATTGAACCATATTTTAAACTGAACCATTTAATACAGTTTTGAACTCAACCACTTTTTAAAAAACAGTTACAATTCAGTTTATAACCGGTTCAAAACCAGTTTGAATTTATGAATTTTATTTTATTTTAAAAGAAACATATTTAATAATTTTCCAAAAAATTCGGAAACTTGTTTTTCAAAAAAAATCGGGAACTTTTTTTTTCCAAGAAATATCGGGAACTTACTTACGGAAAAAAAAATCGAAACTTTTTTTCCGTAAAAATCGGGAACTTTTTTCCGAAAAATATCGGGAACTTTTTTCCCGAAAAAAATCGGGAACTTTTTTTCCAGGAAATATCGGGAACTTATTTGCTGGAAAAAAATCGAAACTTTTTTTCCGAAAAAATCGAGAACTTTTTTTCCGAATAAAATCGGGAACTTTTTTTCCCGAAAAAAATCGTGAATCTTTTTTCCTGAAAAAATCGGAAACCTTTTTTCCGAAAAAAATCAGAACTTTTTTTCCAAAAATTGGAATTTTTTTCTCGAAAAAGTCGGAAACATTTTTTTCGAGAAAAAAATCGAAATTTTTTCCCAAAAAAAAGACTGAAACTGTTTTTCGAAAAAAAAAAAACTCTGAAATTATTTTTATCGAGAACCAGTTTTTTTTTTTAAAAATCCAGAAAATTGGTTTAAAACCAGTTTTACCAAAAAAACCGGTTTTAAACCAGTTAACTTAAACTAAACGGGTTTAAAGGTGTAAACTGATTCTAAACTGGTTCTGAACCGAACTGAAACTGGTTTGAGAAATAAACCAGTTTTTATAAAAAGTGGTTTCAGTTACTGAACTGAACCATTTATATGGTTCAGTTCAGTACAGTTTATGAACCGTGAACACCCCTAACTGGGGGTGCGAAAAGAACAACTCTATTATTAAATGTTATTGATGTTTTTTTTGAATGGCAAAATATATTATTAACCAAGTCTCTGCACAAGACGAACAGAGACCGGTAAAAAAGAAATACATAACATAGGTGCCGTATATATGCGGAACACCTAAAGAAAAAAAACTCCTAAACAAACACCTCCTAATCAAGAAACATCTCCTAATCCCAAATCAGAAAAGCACCCCACAGATTCCAGACTACTAGAGCAGTCAACAACCCAGCCCAGAAAGTTGCCACAACTAGATGCTAACTCCCGAACTCGAAGCAAAAGCGCTCGGCCCATCAGAATCCAGAACCAGCTCCCTCAGGCGAACCGCTGACCAAACAAAAGTAGAAAGTGAACCCACGCAAACAAGTCTCGGCAACAACAGAGGCACTACCATGAGGCCGGTAGTGGCGAAATAAACACAAAAGAAGCAAAACACCAACCAAGGATAAAACAGTCGACGCCAACGCGGAAGAAGTCAACCCAGATATATAATGTTATTGATGTTGGTTGTAATTTAAATCGATGACAATTTTTTTGAAATTCTTTTATTAAGGTCTATTTTTAATAATTCACAGGGCCTCCAAAAAGAGTGAGACACCCCTAAATAGTTGTGTGAAGTGAGAGGTTTTAGAGTTAAGTTAAACAATAGGATATTCGAGTTATTTGCATAAAATGGGGTATAGCCACCTAACGTGGAGCTAAGACCATCAATATCAGGGCTTATACGTCTGTCTTGACATTGATGGTTGTCTGAATGACTCTGGTGCCATGATAAACATTATAAGCTAATCATTTCAAAGTCAGACGTTACAAAAGGTTTTTTTTGTGGCCGTTGAACAGAAACATGTAGTCTCATTATGTTCATTGAACCGAACAAGCAATATTAAACCTTGGCTCAATTCATATAGATAGCCAACCCACGAGATAGATAGGAATTCAAGGAACTAATTAAGACGTGTGAAGTGCTAACTTTGCTGGATATGAAGGAAGCATATCAGCTATCAAGGGGTACCCTTCACCAGCCATGCACCATGACGGATCACATGATCCTAGGTAGAGCATTTCCTCTCTATCTCGTAAGTCGTAATATTTATATATAAAAAATAGTTTTCTATAAATTGATTTTGTAAAAACACACTAGAATACACAATTTAGTACTAATAACTAGTAAATAATTTGTTATCAAAAAGGAAAAAGACAAAAAGAAAATAAAATTAAAATCACACACAAACAACTTCTTCTAGGCATCAACAAAACTAAAAACTTTCTTAGAAGAGACGTCATATTTAGCTAACCAATCTATACGTTTATTATTTTGATAAATAGTATGGTGAAAAGAAACCGTTCAATCTCCACAACAAATTTGACACGTCTGACTATTCAAACGAGCATAACATGAAAAGTTTAAAATTATGCGTAATTATATGATTCTTAGTAGCAAAAAAACTAATTCTAATATAATATTCTTGAAACTTGCATCATAAGTTATTCGTAAGCCATGTAAAATGTTATAACCAGGCAATTATTTTCAAAAATTAAATAGAAATATATAGAAACACAAATTTAATGCAACCGTACATTAGGGAAGAAATATAAAACAGAGTTAGTGAGTAATTAATAGAAGAAGTTTGTGATGGAAACATGAGAGTTGAAATAAGGAAGGGAAGTGAGAAATTGACAAAGACAAGACCGTATACGGAAGAGGACCGTTTGTTTTGTTTGTTGTCCATTTCCAGCACAGCTAAGTCTAAAGTATATATATGGTCCACAAGTAATGTGACGAAACTACCCCTACCTGGTTTCAACCAATAATTAGTATCTTGTGTCCAATTAGATATAGCAATAATTGGATTGCCAGCCACACAATTGAAATTGAAGCATAATAAATATTGGCCTTAAATTGAAGTTCCCTGTCAGGGGCACACATGATGGTGGTCAAAGTTAAGACAACTCAGACAAAGTTTATGGTTATGAGCTTTTCTCTCTTTATTATTTGGGATAATTTAATGAGTTTCATCTAGCACACACCCCTGAGATGAGACCCTCCCAAGTCCTAGCGGGTACATGCAGTACACTAGAAAGAAAAATGTAATTAAAACCAAACATCACTGCCAATAATTTACACCACTAGTCACCAATAAGTGCAATCATTCACCACAAAAAGATAAAAGGTATAATTAAAGGAGTATACATTTCAATTTAAAGTTATATAAGACTTCGTTGAGTAAATTTTAATATTATTGTTTCAATTGAGCTGGTAGCTCAATTGGTAGCGAGAATAGATTAGACATATATTTGAATTCCAGTTTCAATGGTTCGATTTTCACGGAAGGCCTTCAGAGAGGGGTAGAAAAGATCCTGAGGTACAGCCGAGATTGCATATTAATTACGTAGAAAAGGGATCTGGACTATTACAAAATAGATACATGTATAACTATTTTTGTCATGATTTTATTGTGTAAGAATAAAATAAAGTTATGACCTTTTTTTAAAAAAAAACAGGGCACCAAATTGATTCTTCCGACAGAGCACACAAAATATCAGGGACGACCCTGTTTGTAGTTTGTATTTGTTGAAATCTATATGAGTTAAGTCTCACATTAATTGTAAGAATTTATATCGAGCATCAAATAAGTAAGAGTGTCTATAAACTTAATGTTTTAAAGTTTTGGGTGAAAAAGTGGTGTTAGAATCACTTGGATGATTGTTCTTAGCCCAATGTGTTGATCTAACCTTGCGAAGGTTCCCCTTGCGGCTCGACAGTGGTATCTGAGCCAGATTCAATTTGATGGAGGAGCAACAAAAGAGTGGCATTGGATCGTGGACACATGGAGACTCAAACTTGAGAGGAGATGTTGAGATCTGTCAAGTGTGAGTTAAGTCTCACATTGGTTGGAAGAATTGATATCGAGCAACATATAAGTGAAATGATTTATAAAAGTGTGGTAGAATCACTTATATGATTACTCTTAGCTCATTGTGTTGATTCAACTCAATAAAGTCCCCTCGCAGCCCAACAAGAATAGAAGATTAATTTGGACTTTCATCATAGTATGTATTGCTAGTTTGGTGATACTCAAGAGTAGTATCTGAGCCGAATTCAATTTGATGGAGGAGCAACAACAAAGTGACAATAGATCGTGGATACAAAGAGATTCAAACTTGAGAGGAGATGCTAAGATATGTTAAGTGTGAGTTAAATCCTACATTGATTGAAAAAATTGATATCAAGCAAAATATAAGTGAGATAACCCATTAAAATGTGGTAGAATCACGTATATGAGTACTCTTAACTCGTTGTGTTGAATCAACTAATAAAGCCCCCTCGCAGCCCAACAAAAATAGAAGATTAATTTATACTTTCATCATAGTATGCATTGCTAGTTTGTAAAAGTTAAGCAATAATCAAGGATATTTTAGAAAAGAAATAGAATTGAAAATTTGAAAATAGTCATTTTCTGGATTTTTAGGTTGGGTTATTGGCATATAATTTTAATCATAAGGTATGTTTTGTTTCTAACATATCTCTCCTATTTCAAGTTTATACGAATACTAATTTGAACGTTGGAATGTTTGGATATACACTCTCCTTCACAAAACATGCCTTTCACCGATGCACCATCATCGTAAGTCCTGCTCATACGCCGAGTTCTATTCAAAACAATCATAAAAATTAGCAAAGAAATTTATCAAAATCATCATAAATATTTAAGAAAAGAGATGGTACGTTATTACATCCCTAGTATTACAGTGTTACTCACGTTTCACTGATTCACCTTTAAGTTAAGTTTATAAATACTTGAACCATTTGTTTGTTAAACATGTATTTTTTTTGCCTTTCACTACCAGTTTAATCTGATTCAGAGGTCAGTTCTCGCATCAAGTGGTTTCAGCCCCCTCGATCGCAGTTGCGGGAATCAAACTGTGGTCTTCTCTACCAAGTTCAACGTCAATCACCACTAAACCAAGTAACAATTGGTTGTTAAACATATTTTTTAGTCTCTATAAGATATCTTTATATTCAAATTAAGTCTTGAAAAGAATTTATCTCTTGTTAATTCTCATCTCATACGGAAATTTGTGCTGGTACAAATGACCAAAAATCTTTACCAAAACTAAACTTTAAAAGATCATAATTTATATTTTATAGACTATAGGACATATATATTTTTAGTTGAGAAAGTAAGATAAGGGTCATGATCATGTAGACCCGGTTTGTCTCCTCATAAGTATATCTTCGCACGTTCAGAACGTAGAGAAGTACTGTCAGTGTTATTTCAAAGAGGTGGCAAGAGCCAGCTTTTTGCAACTTTGCCCTTTCACTTCTCAACAACATTAAGACCATTCTGATATCATTAGTTATGTGCTTTCCTAATTATGAAAACAACTACTACTACTATAATATAATTCTTGTTTTCACATTTACAAAATAACATAATGACATGGTTTCTTTTTTATTTTCTAACTGGTTATATACCATGCAAATGATACATTTTTGTTTAAAATATTTACTCTAGTTTTGGAAATTTGGTTGAAATATTTTTATAAGAATTATTAATTTGAAAGCATGAAGAATTTGTATTGGTTGAAAGAATTTTCTAACAATGTGAGGACAGGGAGAAGACTCTCATTAGGGGAATATAAGAGAGCAGTGTCATGGTCTAAGTATGTAGTTTCTTCTGGAGCAGCTATAAAGGGAAATGAAGAAGATGATTGGAATGCTGATATGTCTCAGTTATTCATTGGTTCCAAATTTGATTCTGGTAGACATAGCAGGATCTACAGAGGTATCTATAAGAATTTGGATGTGGCTATTAAGCTTGTTAGTCAACCTGAGGAGGATGAAGAATTGGCTGCTTTGCTTGAGAGACACTTCACCTCTGAAGTTGCTTTGTTGTTTCGGTTGCGCCATCCGAATATCATTACTGTAAGTTCTGTTTAATTTCTTCAATCATTTCTAGTTCTATATGGAATATACTGACCAATCACCATAGTTCGAAATTGCGGTTACATTCGTGGTTACGAGCTTTGATATTATGGCAAAACGCGGCCGTTCGGCTGCAATTTAGAACTATGGTCCTAACTTTGATGATACTCAGTATTTTTTTTTGTCCTTTTATTATATACTATTTGTTTTCAGTTTTGATCCTTTTAACTGTTTTTGCTTTTAGTTCCATCCTTTTGAATGGTTCTTTGGTACCAAGGTCCCCTTTTTTTTATAACATGTACTTCCTCCGGACACATTTATAAGCAAATTTGACTTTTTTAGTACATTGAAAAATGGATGTATGTGGCCTATATTATAGACCATATACATCCATTTTTCAAATGTATCAAAAAACTCGAATTTGCTTATAAATGTGTCCGCAAGGAGTAGTCTTAAGCAATTTAGCACTTGCATGTAGTGTTAATTTTAGTTTTAAGGGACACTATTAATTTATATGTCTAAGGCTTAGATCACTAGATGCTAAGTAACCTTGCTAGTTGCTACTACTCCTTGATTCATCTTTGATTTAGGCCATCCATCTCATGCATAGTCAACAATTGTGATATTTGTGTATGTTGTGGATGTTGATTCTGATCTAGTACAAAATTTAGTTGATGAATTCATTCTCTTCGAATGTTCGTGAGTTGTTAGTTCAGTGATAAGAATTTGACACAAAACTTGAATCCCCTCTTTTTATAGGAAGCATTTTTTTTTTTAAGTTATTAAAAATTTGATTGATCAATATTGTAGTTTGTTGGAGCTTGCAAGAAACCACCAGTGTTTTGTATAATCACTGAATATATGGCTGGAGGTTCATTGAGAAAATACTTGCAACAACAAGGACCACATTCAGTTCCTCTCAAACTGGTTCTTGAATTAGCCCTTGACATTGCAAGGGGAATGCAATATCTTCATTCTCAAGGAATACTTCATAGGGATCTCAAATCAGAAAATCTGTTATTGGATGAAGAAATGTGTGTAAAAGTGGCAGATTTTGGGATCTCATGTTTAGAATCTCAATGCGGCAGCGCAAAAGGATTCACCGGAACTTACCGTTGGATGGCGCCTGAAATGATTAGAGAAAAACGGCATACGAAGAAAGTAGATGTCTATAGTTTTGCCATAGTTCTATGGGAGCTAATAACAGGACTCACACCATTTGATAACATGACACCAGAACAAGCAGCTTATGCAGTAACTCACAAGGTATTGCTATTGCATAACTCCTAATTTAAGAGCTTTATTATTTGGACACATAACCTTGACAACAAATTTCGACAATAATTTAAATGGTGAATACAATTTAAATATATGGTTAATGACGTTCAGTTCGTGGTTAATAAAGTTCAAATACATGTTTAATCGCGTTCAATGGATGATTATTGGATATAACAAGGTGTCGCAGCTCGTTAATGATTAGTTGAACACAATTAACCACGATTTTGAACGTCAGTAATCACAATTTTCAAATGTAAATTTGAACGCAATCGTTTGAACATGACTTGGATGGTTAATAACTTAATACTAATAGATGTAATATTGTATATTTGTGCAGAATGCAAGGCCTCCATTACCATCTGATTGTCCATTGGCATTTAGTCATCTGATAAAGAGGTGTTGGTCAAGCAATCCAAATAAAAGGCCACATTTTACTGAGATAGTATCAATTTTGGAGAGATATACTGATTCACTTGAGCTGGATCCAGAATTTTTCTCTACCTACAAACCAACTCCAAATAATGTACTTGTTAAATTATTACCAAAATGTAATAATGCTGATAATAGTTTCACTTCTTGAGAGGCTTAGGAATATGTCTTTAATATATCTGACGATAATTGTATCATATCAATCCCAAGAAGGACTCTAGTGTGGTGCTATTTGTATTAACTTCTTGCTTAAAGAGCCTTTTTAATTAGAAGGGAATTATATTTCTTGACTTGAAAAAAAATATTTATAAAGACCAATTCTAAAAAATTCTTAATATATTATTATATGTTATAGTTAACTGTGTAACTATTACATCTAATGTTATCTATGTTTATAGAAAATAAATGACAGTTTTTAAAAGAATTGAAATACTGAATAAAATTTAAATTTAGGTTAGACTTATGCTACTCTTTGATATATTTGGATATTTGGCCAATAATCAATGATAACAAACCATATAAATAGTTTTGTATGTGGTATCTACAATTAACTTTTAACAAATATGGAGTATATTAACTTTGATTTCATATGCATATAACTTATTCTCATTGGTTATTGGGTAAAGAACATCAAATTATCAAAATGTAGCTTAGGAAAAACCTTAAAAAAAAATTAAGCATAAAATAGTTTATTGTTACATATAAAATTCTTACTTTGCAATTATTAGTTCATCAATTATTGATGAATAGGAGAGGATTGTCTTTTTCTTTTTTGGTTTACAATCCGGTTCACTAGAATGGTTGGAGCAACAGGAGCTCCTACTCTCCCTATAAGCTGATTTTGGTTGTTGGCTAGGCTCAACTTGAACAGAAGATCGAATTTAGGATCTCATGCATACTACTCAAACTTCTTACCACTAGACCAAATTCAATGGTTTGAGGATTGTCTTATTTAATGAAATTGATGGTTTAAATTTTATCTTTTTATGGTTCTTTTTGGGTTAATGTTATTCTCTTCATGAGAAGGACATGTTTAATTGCTTGTGTGATTGCCTGCATTCAAGAGAGTAGTAGATGTAGGGTTTTTTTTTTCGTGTGTTGGGTTTTGTTTTGCCTTAAATGAAAAGTACTTTTTTTATTTGCTTCGATCTATGGCTCATATGGACCTTGATATGCTTTTTCTTGTTGGTTTTTTGTGGGATTGGTGTACTGTTCAGAAGCGGGATACTCTACCCTCTACGATGTTAATTCGTTAGATTCACCCACCTAGTGGGGCAATCGAAGTTAATAGTGAAGGGAGTTGTCCTACAAAATCTTTGACTATCAAATTCTAAAGGCTTGCTCAGAGCTCCTACATAGTGTTTTCCTTGTTGGGTGTAGTACCTTTGACAAAGATGGTGACATTTTGCTCGTCGAGTTGCCTGATAGTATAAAACATGGCTTGCACGTAGCTTTATGAGAATGGCTACCGAAGTGTGCTTTGTGAGACTGATTCCTTTGATGTAAATTTTGCACAGTTCACCACAGATTCATTCACACGCATATATGTTTTAAGAGATTTAGTATTGTTTGATTGAGAATAGACAGTTTCTTTGTCTCATGTTCTTCGCAAAGAGAGTTTCTTAACCAAAGAGAGTTTACACACTATGACTGCCTTTTTTTTCCATTGGTCCTCTCTTTCGGGAGTAGTTATACCTCGCATAAATAATGAAAATTGCTTAACGCACCACCGAAATTTCTAGCGCACCCCCGAAATTTCTAGCGCACTCCTAGAAATATGGGGGGTGCGCTAAGCAATCTGGGGTATTTAACTGAAAGAAAAAAATTTAGATCTAGATAATCTTGTTCCCTCTCGTTTACAAAGGTCATCCAACGGAGGCCAATACTCAAGCTTATGTCTCTTCCGCCGTCTCATCCGCCCTCCGTCGCAACCATAAAATTGCACGGCAGAGGTATTGTCTGGAATTATGGAATCTGTTTTGTTGTTGGATTCTACAATTGTTGACAGTGTTGTCTGAGGTGTATTTCATCGTGACGGTGAGAACACAATGGGTCGTGCGTGAGTCGTGGGTCGTTGCGCTGACTATGAACAATCTAGTTCTATGGCAACAGAGCCTCTGATGTTTGATGTGTGGGTCTCATTTGTTACCTTGTTGATTTCTATGTTCTTCCCCTCTCAGTTTTTCTCTATTTTATCCCAGTTTGGTTCTGATAATGGAGGTGAAAGTGGTCAATATATTTCCAATGAATTTTTGGCGATGGCCATGTGATAGAGCTTGTTAGACTACTAGGCTACCACTTAGAAGGGGGGTTGAATAAGTGGCTTCTTTAATCAACGACAATTTAAAAATTATTTGATTAAAAACAATGCGCGGAAGCACCACCGGATCGGTAGTCTACTTTGCACCTTTTGACCAAAGGAAAGATAGTATAGCCTTGAACGAACTAGGAAAATTATCGGAACGCTTAATGCAAAATATCCAAATTTAATCGATTAACAAAAACAGTCCCAAGCAAGTTATACGATTCAATATTCAAATTCAATCACAATCAAGATAATCGCAATTGAACCTTTGTGCACACTTACGAACACAAAATTCCAATTGACACAAAATATAAGCAAATTGCGTAAAGTAAGAATTTAAAGCGAATCGACACACAAGAGATGATTAGGGAGTTCCCCGGCTTTCGTGTCGTCCTCGCGGTCGGTCGGGTACGTCTCCCCCCAAATAACCAAACGGGTTATTTGAGAGTATTATTGATTAAAAACAGTTTGAACACAAGTGCACAATTTGCAATGAATCCAATAAACCTATATTGACTCAAAAGTAAAACTATGCTAAACCTCAATCGACGAACGAATCTTCACACTCTGATTCCAACAATTTTACCCGTGCAACTCCTTGCAACAATCGTCCAGCTGAGTCCTTCAATTCTTCTCGATTGATCCTTCAAGATATCGAACAATCTTGAATCCCTAGCGAGCAACCAAACCTCCTTCGCAAATCAACCCGATCACGATTCTGATTCACCGCGAATCGTACCGAACGTTATCGACCAAGCGTACAACTTCTATTGGATTGATCCCACACTCAATCTTCAATGATTGCAACTTGATGGAAGATGATGATCTTGTGAAGGATACACTTTGATCCCAATTTTTCACCCAAATTGTATCCAAAGTGTTTCTCTCAAAGCACTCTTGCTTTCTCACTGGTTCTCACTAGATTTTTCTCAGTTGTGTTGTTAACAAAAGATCACACACATTGCTATTTAAAGTAAAAATAGAATGAGCAAATTTAGGCATAATTTTTCATACATGTATCGATACAAATAATCATTTGTATCGATACAAATGCTTTGACCAACGTTAAAAATGGAAATATTGACCTTAGTATCGATACAAACACGGGTGTGTATCGATACAAATATCAGGATCTTGAAATCTCTACTGATATGTATCGAAGCATGCAAACATGATTCGATACATCATGAATTTTCTGGATTTTGAGAACATACAGATGTGTATCGATACATGCAAGCATGCTTCGATACACAGATGATGTTCTGTCTCTGAGAGACCACTTTTGTATCGATACAGACAATGTATGTATCGATACAAAATGCACAAAATCAAACAGAAGTAATTTCAGGACATATGTATCGATACAACTATGTATGTATCGATACAAAATACCTAAAAGTCAGTTTTTCAAGGTTTAGAAAATAGTTCTTTGTTGTCAAGTCATTTGTAATGTTGCCAAAATATGTTCAATCCTATTTTCATATGTTTTGACAATTATTAAAACATGAGGATGAACTGGTGCACTAAGTGCTTCCCTTTTCCCAATAAATTGTTTAGAACACCGTTTTTGTATATTTCAATCATTGGTAGCCATTGCTCTCTTGCCTTTAATTGCTTCATTTCATTTTTAACAGAGAAACATTAAAACATCGGTGAGTTTTGGAAAGATGCAAGTATGAAACTTTGACAGGGATAAAGAAAACCAGGCGCCTTTGCATTTTTCGTTTTTATTAATTAATAAAAAGTACTAAACATTAATCTGAGCCATTGATAAGCTTTTTCCCACGTGTCAGATAGATATGAAAGGAAATTGAGATTGTCAGTTTCTCTCCAAATAGAGAGGATCTGGACTCGGTGCATAACCATAACTTGTGCCTTCTCATTCAAAACTATAATTTAATTATAAAAGAATCCTTATTGTCCAAAATATTTTTCTATTTAAATATTAAATTAAATAAAAAAGTGAAAATTGCAAAATGTGAGAATGGTAGGAAGTAGGAATTAACTAATTTCAATTAATTTTTCGAGAGATTAAATTGAGTCTTGCTAACTATCTTAGGGTTTGTTTGGTTCGAGAGTTTTGGAAGGGAGGGGAGGGGAGGTGAGGTGATATTTTAAATTTTTATGTTTGGTTCAACTTTTTAACGAGGGGAGGGGAGGGAATGGGAGAAGTAATTTATTTTTTTACCCTTAACCTTATCAACTCAAAATAAGGATTAAATTATAATGGATATATTACGTCAAAAAAAAATCTAATGGATATCTACAAAAAAAAAACTAATGAGTAGAAAGCCTAAATTTTTTTATTGTAAAAAAAATAATTAAAACCTAGAATTTAATATTCCAACAAGGATAATTTAGAACTTTAATAAAAAAGTGAGGGTAATTTTGTCAACATAATAAATTATG
Organism: Trifolium repens; assembly: GCA_030408175.1. Taxonomy (NCBI): domain Eukaryota; kingdom Viridiplantae; phylum Streptophyta; class Magnoliopsida; order Fabales; family Fabaceae; genus Trifolium; species Trifolium repens. The sequence goes on from CP125850.1 coordinate 24,712,471, forward strand.
TTTTACCTCGCCTCCCTTCCTTAAAAATCCCTCCCCTCTCCCCTCAACTTGAACCATAGGGACTACTATTGATTTGTACTAAGATTTAACTACCTTTACCTATGCTTATAAAACAAACTACGTTTATATATTTTAAAGGTGATTTGATGAACACAACATGACGGTTTGGCCGAGTGGTCTAAGGCGCCAGATTTAGGCTCTGGTCCGAAAGGGCGTGGGTTCAAATCCCACAGCCGTCAACTTTTTAACTTTAACCCCATTTTTTTTTTGTTTTTACCTTTCCTTTCCTCGCTGGATTTCCAACGTGTCGTGCGGATTTGCTATGCAATTTAAAAAAGCCAAATTTGGATTTTTTTTTTTTATCATAGTGAACTTGTTTCTAAAAGATAAATATGCTATTAAATAAATGGTATACTAACTTGTATTTTAACAACACATAGTGAAAAAATGAGAAAGCTGGAATTTTGTATTACATTTAAAAAATAAAAACCTATAAATTTTTAATAAATTGAATGTACCACATGTAGAATAATATTTTTATATTGAGTTGTTAACATGTACTCTTCTTTTTTTAAGTGTCCGTTTTGAATAGTAACACCAAATTAAAAAGTGTATTTTTGCACTGTATTTTCCTATTATACCCTAATTTTAATTCACCAATAAAAAATCTTATTGTTTTTGCACACACTTTCTTTTTTCAATAAATTTAACATATTATGCACACACACAAAAAAACAAAATTTAATATTTTATGTACCAAAAAAAAAAGTTTTAAAAAAACATTTTGTTTTCCAAATATATAGCATTAACTAATTTTATTGAAAAAGATATGAGTAATTGATAAATCGTATCCTTAAAACACCAAATGGACAGTTAAATAGGAATGTTAAATTTGACGTTTTTAGACACTTAAAAAAAGCAGAGAGAGTATTATTTTATTTATTTTTTAATAATTGTTAACATGTATTATTGTTTTCTTTTTTAATAACCGTTGACATGTATTATTAGACATTCACAATAGAGCACTCTACATTCGACATGTAGAATAATATTTTTATATCGAGTTGTTAACATGTATTATTTTATTTTTTTTATTTTTTAATAATTGCTAACATGTATTATTTTATTTTATTTTTTTCTTTTTTAATAATTGTTAACATGTATTATTAGACATTCACAATAGAGCACTCTACATTCGAATATACATTATTCATTTGCAATTTTTTAATAATAATATTCAATCACTTCAACTTAACATTTTAAAAAAATTATTAAATAGGTCACACTAAAAAAAATTATATCATCTATTAATAATTTTATACATTTCAATAATTATATTTTATAATTAACATTTTATGTTAATTTATAAATTTCTACTAACGAAAATTATATTTTTATAAATTATTTTATCATTAAATACCTTGACAAACTAATAATAAAACTTAAAAATCTAATGGATAAATGTCTAGCCCTACATCTCTGAAAGGAAAAATGACTATTTATATTTAATATGACTATTTATATTTAATAATACTTTGAAACAATTGAAATGTGCAAAACTAAAAAAATTGAAATGTGGGAATGATTTTATAAAAAATAAGAGAAAAATGTATATGCACAAACAGTGTAAACTAATTTTACACTATCAGTCAGTACTAACCGTTTATTCTGCCAAATCATCCCACTACAGCCCACTACAGCCCACTACAATTGTATGACATAAAGAAATGTTTGATTCATATTGGATGTCAGTGTAAAATTCATTAACATCGACAGAGCATATCCATTAAACTCAAAAAATAATACTAATAATTTGAGAAAGATTTTATTCAAAAAAAAAACAAGTGGAAAAACCATGTGGCATTGGAACATTGGTTAGAGAAAGAAATGATAAAGGAAATGAGCAGGACCGTTACATTTTGCGCGCAGTTGAGTTGGTTTGGAAAGAAGTTCCATTCCAACTTTGCAAAACCAAACAAAGAAAAGCTTTTATTTTTATATAATTTTCTTTAATTTTGTTTTAATTTCAATCCTTCTTCTTATTTCACATTTTTTCTTGTTCATATCTCTGTCTTGGTTTGGTGTTCATTGTTGTTAAGGTATTTTTTCTCATTTATTTATCTTCTTGTTTCAATCTGCATTGTCTTCTAATATATGCATTCCAATCTCAATACAATGAAACAACAAAATGTAACATATATACACATTGATTTTCTTACCTTTTGTTTATTTGTATTTGTTACATCCTTGATTGTGTATTTGTGTTATTTTGTTAATTAATCATGAACAACTTGTTCATATTGTTCATTGTCTAAAGTTATTGCAAAATGAAATTTTGGCTTATTAATTAATCAATGATTTAAAACCTTTGCATCCATTTAATGTTATGATTATGTATTTGTTTTATAGATTCTTAATCCTAATGTATTTTTGTAGGTTCTTTGATTTCTATAAAATCAAAGATGCCAGGTATTGCTACAATTGAAAGAAATAAAATGAATGAGCTTGAGAACCCTTCTTCATCTAAGAAAATCTTAAATCAAACCAATTCACCAAGAATACCCTTAAGTCCACAAAGCGTCGAGAGGCGTGACATAAGAAGTTTTCATTCTCGATCACGCTCGAGTCAAAGCTTTGGATCTGATAGTGATTGGTCTATAGCTGATTCAGAATTTAGCTATCTTGGTGAAGGAAAAATGAGGAATGTGGAGTTAGTGAAAGAGGAAATGGAGAAAAAGATGGAGAAGGATTCTAGCAATGAAACATCATCAAAATCAAGAGCTAGGGGAAAAAGTTCTCATACAAAACCTCCTATTGAAAAGAAGAATGACAACAATAATTTGAGAAAACAAAATACAATGGTTACTACTCGTGCGACAAAATCTAAAAGTGGTTCTGTTGGAAGATCAAGGTCACAAAGCCGAGTTGAGAATTCCAAAGAATCGCCAACATTTGATAATCCCGAGCTTGGACCATTTTTACTAAAGCAAGCGAGGGACTTGATTTCGTTAGGAGAGAATCCGCATAAGGCGCTTGAATATTCCCTTCAAGCGATGAACATGTTTGAGAAATCTGCGAATGGGAAACCGGGTTTGGATTTGGTAATGTGTTTACATGTTACTGCAGCAATATATTGCAGTTTAGGGGATTACAAGGAGGCAATTCCGATTCTAGTGCGATCGGTAGAGATTCCTATGGTTGAGGAAGGCCAACAACACGCCATTGCTAAATTCGCCAGTCACATGCAGCTTGGAGACACATATGCCATGCTAGGCCAGCTTGAGAACTCAATTATGTGTTACAATAAAGGGTTGGAAGTACAAAGACAAGTTTTGGGAGCAACAGACCCAAGAGTTGGTGAAACTTGTAGGTATGTGGCAGAAGCTAATTTTCAAGCATTGCAATTTGATGAGGCAGAAAGATTGTGCCAAGTGGCTCTTGATATTCACAGAGAAAATGGTTCACCTTCTTCTCTTGAAGAGGCGGCGGATAGAAGGTTAATGGGACTTATATGTGAAACTAATGGAAATCATGAAGCAGCATTAGAGCACCTTGTTTTAGCAAGCATGGCAATGGTATCAAATGGCCAAGAGGTTGAAGTAGCGTCTGTTGATTGCAGCATTGGAGACACATTCCTATCGTTAGCTCGATACGATGAGGCCATCTTGGCATATAAAAAGGCGTTAGCGGTTTTCAAGACTCACAAAGGAGAGAATCATCCTGCGGTTGGATCGGTCTATGTACGCTTGGCCGAGTTGTATACTAGGACATGGAAAATAAAGGAATCAAAATCATATTGCGAAAATGCACTTAAAATATATGAAAATCCCATGTCTGGTGTCCCTTCGGATGAGATTGCTAGTGGTCTTGTGAATGTTGCAGCTATTTATGAGTCAATGAATGAGCTTGAACAAGCACTCAAGTTACTGCATAAGGCATTAAAGATACATAATGATGCTCCTGGTCAGCAGAACACAATAGCAGGAATTGAAGCTCAAATGGGGGTCATATTCTATGTATTGGGAAACCAAACTGAATCTTACAATGCTTTTAAGAATGCCATCTCAAAACTTCGTGCCACGGGAGAGAAAAAATCGGCTTACTTTGGTATTGTACTTAATCAAATGGGTCTTTGTTGTGTGCAGCTCTGCGAATTAACCGAGGCCGCAAAATTATTTGAAGAAGCCAAAATTGTTCTGGAACAAGAGTATGGTCCCTATCACCCTGAAACTATTGGGGTATATAGCAATCTGGCTGGCACATATGATGCACTTGGCAGGTAACCATTCTTAATTTTCTAATAGCCTTGTTTTATACGGTTCAGGGCTATTCTTGTAATCTTGACCATAGTATTTAATATGACTTGTAACGCTGTAAACTCTATTTTTTTTTTTTGCTTTCACCACCAGTTTAATCTGGTTCGGGGGACAGTTCCTGAATACTTTGTTCTAAAACATAGCATACTTGGCCAAACTTCGTATCAGAACACCGCGTTTCATTGTTTGCGCTTTATTGTTTCTTTTATCTTTTGTTACGAGTTGATGTTCTAACATTGATGTACTATATATAATATGGTATTTTCAGGGTGGACGATGCAATTGATATAATGGAGTACATTGTTGTTGTGAGGGAGGAAAAGCTTGGAACAGCACACTTTGATGTTGTTGATGAGAAGAGAAGGTTGGATGAGTTGTTGAAGGAAACAGGTAGAGTTCGGAACAGAAAAACAAAGTCACTTGAGATCCTTCTAGATGTCTTTGAAGATTAATCAATGATGAAACACTTTGTGCTTTAATGTAGCTCTAGAAAAGCTAGGTAAAAAAGATAAGAACTGGTCATGATGTCAAAGGTGGTAGTTTTGTGGGGATGAAATTGAATGAATGGAGGAGCTTAATGAATCATTTGCACTACTAAATTATGCTATGTTATTTGTATATACAATGTAGTTAACCACGCGTTCCTTTTCAGATTAATTATTATAAGATTTTGATATGTTTTAATCACATTCTTTCTTATTTATATATTTGGTGAATTTTTTTATACACATTTTCGGTACATTTGCTGATATGAATAATTATAATTTATAATAAATTCACAAATATTGTATAAATTTTTCTATATTAAATTGTGGACCTATTAGAATTAAACACAACAATAATACATCGGTACATGTCCAAATAATTAATTATCAAAACAAAACAAAAATTAATAAGTTCGGTTTTCTAATTGACCTGATGGTTCAATCATTGTCTAATCTTCTATTCTATAATCGATCATATCATCCATTTGAAAATAACAAAAAAACTTAACATTTTTTTATGCAACACTTAATATTTAGCTAAAATTATATTAAGAGTTCTTTATCTTATTTATTTGTAAAATATCAATAATTTATCTTTTTTTGGTCTCATATAATATCTATAAAAATGTGCATAAGTTAGTCCTTTTATCATTTTTTTATATGAAAAAATGCTGAAAAAAATATAATCCCTTTATAAGTAATTTTAATTTTTTAATTAAAAATGAATAAATTCATGAATCATAAGAATATTTTTGTCCTCATGTTCATCATCTTCATTGTCTTATTCCTTAAATTAAAAATAATAATAATAATAATAATAATAATAATAATAATAATAATAATGTTCACTCAAATACACTTTTAAGTTGCACATCTTCTTCTAAAATCAAAATTTGAAATCTCCAATTGTAAAAAAAAAATGATTTGAAATCTCCAAATTTCAACCAAAATATACCAAGCCTAAAAAAATCCCCAAAATTCCATTGAAACATTCTTCTTTTACTAATTATAAATTGTTTAATTTGCATAAACACCGAGGTGTAAAAAAATTAAGGGCTAATTATATTTTTGGTTCCTCTACATATATAAAATTTTATATTTAGTTCCTATAAAAAATTTCTTCGAATTTTAGTCCTCTAAATTTTTAATTTTACTCTCTACTATTTTTTTTAAAAGTTCGTGTATCACGTTATAAATTATTTTTTTGTAAAATATATTATTATTGATATCTTAAAATAAAATTAGTTTAACAATTTAACTCTTTCATCTTTAATTTTTGTTAATTTATTTAAAACTTCAAATTAAAGATTAAATTATCAAACTAAAGATTAAATAATTAAATAGTCAAACTAACTAATAATTTTTTTGGTAGATAAATGAATTGGTAAAGCCATTGAAAATTAACACACACAAAATGGAGATTTTAAACATTTCTGCAAGTTGAGTTAGAATTCGTGGAGCAAACTAATAATATTTTAATGTTTTAATAATGGTATTTTTTTTAAAAAATACATTTAAAACATGATATGTGAATTTTGATAAAAACTAGGGACTTAAATTTAAATCTAGAACTTTTTTCCCGAACTTGTCTCCAAAACTGTTTTTAAAAATTAGATAACCAAATGAATTTTCTCATTTTCTTATTTGGAAAATAGTTTTGAAAATTACATTACCAAACACTTTTTTTTTTCTTTTCTCTTCTTAAAAATAGTTTTCTAAAATAGTTTTATAAAACACATTTTAAAAACTAAAAACCAAAACTGTTTCAAACTGGCTTTAATATTCAAGAATTTTTTTTTAGAGGGACTAAAAATAAAATTTGATATATTTAGAAGAACTAAAAACATATCTATATACTAGCCGCCAAACGGGTTGTGAGATTGATATTCTCTATTGTGCAAGTTATTTTTCAACATATACAAATATTTAAATTGAGTGAAGGAAAAAAATGGCAATAGAAAAGTCCATCCGAAAGAGGTATTCTCTTTATATATTAGTATAGATTAGTATGGATAATAGTTAACAAATCATCTCTATTTATTTGGTGATTTTATTCATCAATTGTGCTAATAATTTAGAACGGTGGTTACTTTTTTTTTGGTTGTTTATTTAAAGGTAAAATAGGCGCCGGTGTTACTTCTTTCCGGCGCGGTACTGTTTCTTCTCCGATGCGGTTGCTGTCCCCTTGATTTTCTTCTCCGTTCGTGTGTGGTGGTGGTCGTGTTTCATAACGGCGCAGTTCTTTTCCGGCGTTGTTACTGTTTCTGTTTTTTCTGGATCGTGATTTTTCTCTGCTCGTGTGTGGTGGTGGTTGTGTTTCAGATCGACGCCGGAGTTCTTTTCCGGTGTTGTCCCTTTTGTTTGCGTTTTATGTGGCGTTCGTTGTTGTTTTTATACTCGTGTGTGGTGGTGATTTTGTTTTTGTTTTTTGCGTTTTTCTGATCGTTGTTGTTTTTATGTGGCGTTCTGTTCCTGCTTTTTCTTTGTGGTGGTGGCTGTTTTTGCTTTTGTGTGTGGTGGTGGTGGATCGACGGCAGATTTGTGATGGGGTGGCGATGGTTGTGTCGGATCTGAGACAGGTGGGGTGGTGATGGCTGCGATGGGTGATTTGTGGGTGATTTCGTTTTTCTATGTGCTGAGGTTTTGGTGAGTCTCTCCACAGGCTGCCTTGTGTTGTGGTCTCGTTTTTGGAAAACGGCGTTGGTGGTGCTGCTCCGGTGTCGGTGTCGTCGGAGATGGAGATGGTGATGGATCTGTGTTGGAGGGTGTTTCAGGCGCCGTTTTGGTGTTGGAAGGTGGTGTTTTGGTTTGGAAGGTGGTGTTTTGGTTTGGGCGGTGGTGGACTGAGGTGATGTTTTTCTTGGTCTGGAGTTTTTGTCCTGGCACGCCCGAAAGGGTGGAGTATGTAGACACTCTGTGTTGACGGAGTTTGTCGTTTTATCGTACTTCCGGGACGTATTGGTGATGGAGAAGTGATAGATGGTTAATGCTGCGTGTGAGTGGATTCTCCTGATACAAGAGTCTCTGACCATTTTTCAAATCTGTTGAGATTTGCAGGACTCTTCGAGTCGCTGAGGGGTGTTCAAGTCTGTTGAGACTTGCAGGTCTCTGGTATTGGGTCGAACTCGACTGCATTAGGCGTTGACTGTCGATTCTCTGACTACCGGAGTTCCTCATCTTTTGACTTTTGGGGCTATTTTCTGGGTCTGATGGGCCGAGTAATTTTAATTCGAGTTTGGAAGTTAGTACCTAGTGGTGTCTCTTAGGGTCGGGTTGGGGTTTCTCTGGTGGGTTTAGCGGATCATTATTGGTGTATGGGAGGATTGGGGTATTGATTAGGTGTCGGTAATTGTGTTATATCACGTTACCTTTTATTGTACGTTTCCACGACTACTCCTTACACTCCTTGTGGAGGAGTAGTCTTTTAATAAAATTTAGCCGTTCAAAAAAAAAAAAAAAGTAAAATAGGAATAATGAAAAAGTCATCCCAAAAATTTGTATCCTTTTTATATATAGTAATAGATAAAAAAGAATACAAATTATTGGGATGACTTTTTCATTATTCCTATTTACCCTTAAAAAAACTACCGACAAAAAAAGTAACTAACTATATATAGAAAAGATACAAATTTTTGGGATGACTTTTTCATTATTCTTATTTTGCCTTTCAATAAAACTACTAACAAAAAAAAGTAACCACCAATTATGGTTTACTTTTTTTAACAAGTTTTTATATAACAAAATCAGTTACAACAAATATAGTTTTACAATTTATATATTTCAGCAGAACAGAAAAGACGAATCACACAAACGGACACGTGGCGGCTAGTTTAACATAAAACTTTAACCAATCATCATAATTAATTATATGTCTGACTTTAAAACTAATTATAATAGTAAAATATTTTTAATAAGGAGATACTTTTTCAGTTTTAATTATTTCTGTTTCAATTTAACCAATCATCACAATTAATTATATGTGTGACTTTAAAACTAATAATAATAGTAAAATATTTTTAATGAGGAGATACTTTTTCAGTTTTAATTATTACTGTTTCTTCTATTTTTATAAAATTTTGAAAATAAAAATATAAAAGTATGATTTTAAATGAGGTTAAATCACTTTTATATATTTTAAAATGTTAAAATATTTTGTTTCGCGAGTTTAACTCAACTAGTAGAATATTATATTATACAAAGGCTCGTTTGATAAGCTAAATAAGTTAGCTTATAGTTTATAACTTTTAGCTTCTGTTTGATAATCGTTTTTAAAAAAGAGTTTATAGCTTATCTTATTAGCTTATTTTTCAAATGCTATTTTGGATCTGTTTGGCCTAGCTTATTTTTGAGCTTATGCAAACGGTTTATGCAATTTTTATGTATTATTATAAGTTATTTAAGGTAGTTTATGATAAAATAGCTTATAAAAATTCAATTTTCACTAGTTTGAACTTATAAAATAACATAAAACCTAATTTGTATTGCATAAACCTTTTGCATAAGCTCAAAAATAAGCTAGGCCAAACGGGTTTATGAGCTTATAGCTTATTTTCTTTTCTTCAAATTTTACCCCTATCATTTTACTGAAAGAAAAAACAAAATATTAATTAAATATATCTTTTTTATGTTATTTTATTTTTATAAGTTAGTTTAACTGCTAATTTTATCAAATATTACAAATCCAATCAATTAGCTTATTCTATTATAGCTATCGGCTAATTAATTGTTTGGCGTACCAAGTAGAACAAACAAAACAACAAGATGATGATTTACTTGGAGAAGAACAAGTGCAAATAAAACCCAAATTCTCCTTCTCTCTATCTCTTATATTTTTTGGTGTTTTCTTCACCAAAATCACACACTTCACTCTAACCTCATCCCAGTAGCTTCTGCTACACATGGCAACGCAATCACCGCCTCCCGACGACGATAACCAAGGTTTCCATTTCTATCTCCTTTTTATTCATTTCATTTAACCTCTCTTATTATCGATCCTTCTACAATTACAATCCCTAATTCAATCCAATCGCTACTTAAATCAGAGACTATCTTATCGATTTTACTTTTCAATTACACTTTTTTCTACCAATTTCTTTGCATGATTTGTATAGTCGCTGTTATTTCTTAGTTCTTACTCGATTAATTCATAATTTCCCACACTTATTCATTTTTTGGAGCTTAAATTTTGTTTGATATTCACTGCAAATTTTTTATACAAAATTCTTGTATACAATTTCTCAGTGCTGCAATTGTAGATAGCATCATTTAGTTGAAGCTACTCCATTTTCTGGTTATTGACCATCAGCACCGTGCACTGTTTTTTTATCATTAATTTTTATTTTTTGATAATTTCTTTCCATCTTTTGTCCTCTGGTTAATCGGAAATGTACATGTTCTCTATCTTTTATATCGTTTCATTTACAATGGATAACTTCAATGCCTTTAAATTGAGCTTTCATGATCCCATTATTTAAGGTTGCAGATTATTGATTCATGTCATGATATTCTATATTCCAATTTTATATAATGTAGTTATACTTTTCAAATATTCTCTCATTCATTGGAATTTATCTGTAAAAGACGGACTCTACTAACGACAACACTGAAAATAAGCAAATTTAGGCTAATAATTATCTTTATCATTTTCAATTGTGGCTTATAAATGGATTAATATATTATGGTAATGATATTTACACTTTATTTTCATAATCCCCTTACAAAATCTAAGGTGGACTTATATAGACTGTTCATAAGAAAACTTGCAATGGAACCAAAGTATTAGGTGTCTATGAGGGATTTATTTATACTTCATGTTATTCTAACAAGGAGGCTACAATTTTATTGCATCCTTTATGAAGGATTTTGATTGCAACTTTCTAAGTCTTTTTTAACCTATCCAAGGATTATATGGAAAAGAGAAAATCACAAAAACCAGGAGGATGGCTCTTCAAAAAAATAAAGACCCAGGATGATAAATGAGAACATAAATTTTACAAATGAGACTCTAGTTAATTTTTTTTTGTCAAGTAGCCTAGTGGCTAGAATTGTCCGGGGTCGAACCCCGGCTCATACATATAAAATGTGATGCCCCTACCAACTAAGTTAAGCTTGGGGCAGACTCTGACCAATTTTAGTACCAAGCCTCAACCACTTTGCGTGAAGTATTTTATATATATCTAAACCTCAACAACTTTATCTTTAGTTATACACTTAAATGATATCATAAAAGGCTAATACCTTTTACTGGGGTGAACTGATAGTATTGACTAACTTAATGAACAAACATGTAGTGGTAAAATATTTTTCTCAACAGATTCCTTAATTTTCTTTCTTATAATGAAAATTCTGTTGCTGTAATAATTTTATTGTACTGCTGTTGAATGTTTCCTTGCTTGATTGGTGGGATTTTCTAGCAGAATGTTTCTGATAAGCTGCAAGTTATATTGTTTTGGGTATGATAAAATTGATTTACTGATTCTCTTTTTTGAGATTTAGGTGCTGAAATTATCCAACCGACCAACGTGGATCAGCAAAATGCCGGAGATGAGTCTGTTAAGCCCACTTCATCTACATCAGTCTTTGTGAACTCTGAACCATTACGGGAAGATCAGGTTCAGAATGCTGTGAAATTTCTATCACACCCAAAAGTTAAAGGTTCACCCGTTATGTACAGGCGGTCATTTTTGGAGAAGAAGGGCCTTACGAAGGAGGAGATTGATGAAGCCTTTCGGCGTGTGCCTGTAAGATAGGAATTTTTTATTTTAAAATAATTATCTTTCGGCGACTTTCCTGTATGTTAATCTTTTGTAATCCTTACCTTGATTAAATATCACAGGATTCAGCTCCAACTGTACAGACAGGTGGTGTAAATCAAGGTGAAACTTTTGATATTGTAGTTTTCCTTTGGGTCTGGTTGAGTCAAACTGCTTCTGAAATCTCTATTGAATTAGTTTCATTAGAACTGGATGGATTCTTGCTTCAGTTACATTTTAAACATGGCTGTTATAATGCTAACAGATGGGCAATTGAAATCATCATCAAATATTCAGCAACAACCCCAACAGCAAACTCTGCAGCCGGGTTTACCTGCTTCTACTGGTGTTAATACTTCACCAGGAACCTTATCACGAGCCAGATTCCACTGGTCCCATGCCCTTATTCTAGTCGGATTCCTGACTGCTTCAGGTGCTGGGACAGTTTTAATAATTAAGGTATTACCACCAACTGTTATGCGTGATGCCATCTAAATCAGTATCTTAATGATTGAGTGTCATTTTCATTATTTTATTGACTTTTTAATCCTTTCTTGTACTTAATATTTTGCTGCATGTACAAGTTTTATCACATTTTTTTATCGTTCTGAACTTTAAGCATGCTCCATGTTTTAGAATTCCCTTCTTCCTCGGTTAAAGTCTTGGATACGAAAGGTTGTCTTAGACGAAGATGATGAACAACTAAAGAAAACTAATAATAAACCAACTTTGGCTGAAGAAACTGCTCAAGCTGCAAAATCAGCAGCAGCTGCAGCTGCAGATGTGGCGAAAGCAAGCCAAGAAATGCTGGCTTCAAAGGGTGAAGGTGGGTTTAATGGAAATTTAATTTGCATGGTATAAAATTCTTCATTTTGTTTTGATAGCCCTACTCATGCTGGACATCTTTTATTCTGAGAAATTACCGTAATTATTGGCTTATTGCAACATCTGATTTATACTTTGCAGAGAGGAAATACTTTGTGGAAGTTGTGAGTCTTTTAGATAAGCAAATACAAGAAATGAAGTTAATGACAAGTTCAATAAGAAGATTGGAAGGTAATTGGACTTTCTCAATTAATATAATTGGCTGACATGAGAACTTTCCAATGCTTTGAATATTGTATTCAGGTTTTCATTTATGACTTTCCTTTAAAGAGTGCACAAAGGTGGTTCATGGTGACCAAGAGCTTTGGCAAAAAATTTCTGTGGTTTTAATACTGTAAATAGATTTCTAGCTTTATGTCTGTAGCAGTAAACTCGTTTATTCCCTTGAATTTGTTTTCATACAACTATTTTATTTTAGGCTTCCTGATAAACTTTGGTGGCATCATGTCAGAAATTATTGTGTACATATGCTATAGATGTTTACCTGTTACTTAGAACTTTGAAGTACTTGTTGAATATATGTTTCTGCCAAATTATGGAATACAGATGTACGTTCTTATGATATCTCCGTCTCAGGGCAAGAAGATCTCCGAGTCAGTCAAACAAGTTCGAAGGTCAGATATAAATGAATTCAAAGGGGACCTTCTCATCATCTTTTATGAAATTTTTTGCACACCTTTTCTGATCCTGATTTGAGTTGTCTTATGTTTTAACTTTTGATAGCCATATTTTATTTCAAATATTTGCAGCGACTGGTTGCGAATGGCAAGGCGGACTATGACATGCGTTCAGGTTGTAATAGTTATTATTAGATCTTAACTAAGTTAGTCTTATTCTCTGAATTATGTTGCCTATAATTAGAATGTTGTATGCAGTGAGATCGTTATCCCCGCCTGCATCTGTTGAACCATCAGGTCCTCCTCATCCAAAGTCATATATGGAGGTAGTATTTTATATTTGCTTGTATAGTTACTTGTTTTTCACCCCCTTGCCGTTTATTTCCGGGGCATATATAAATGCTTGTATAGTTCTTGTCTTCATGTCTTGTAGATCACTTCTAATATGATCAAAATATAACATTTAGGCATTAATTACTTTGGGGTATGACTGAGGATTATAATTTTCTCTTATGACTATTGTATTTCTTAGTTTTGCTTCTCATAATGTCAGGGTGGGCATAATTGGGATATTTAACTATATGAAACAGCAACTTAAGTCTATTGTGCTGTTTTTTTGTTGGTGCTGTTTTTTGCAATCTTGAGTATCGGTTGCATAATTGATGCCCAATTTACTTTATTTGCTTCACCTGTTATCTGATTGAAGTATTTAAGAGTATTTGCTTCCAATGACTCTCCATTTTGGCTATTTTATTAAGAAATATATTTGATCTTTCATGAAAATGCTCCCTCACACACACGCAATGAGTTCTGTATTAATTAATGAGTGTATATTTTCTTCATATTTGATGGAATGGATAGTGTCATTCATCTCCTACGTAATGCTTATTAATATTTTGTTTGACTTTTACAATTATTTTTTGCAGATAATGGCCATGGTCCAAAGAGGGGAGAAGCCTTCTAATATCAGAGTAAACATTTTAATCTGGATAAGCTTAATTGCATGTTAAAACCATAAACCTCATTTGTTCACCATTAATTAATATAAAATTATAAAATTGATTCAAAAAAAAGTATTGAAGTTTGATGTGAGGAAAGGTGTCACTGTGAAGTAAAAGGTTATGGCTTGCAAATACAATTGTTCTTCTCTATTGGGTTTACCAATTTTATGTGGCATGTTACTTTTATAAAACACTGGGTTTTAATGCAGGAGATCAATGATTTACCCCCCAACCCTAGTCAACAGCCGTCAGATCCTCGCATATTGCCTAGATCCAAGGTTTATTAGTTCTTTGCCTTTCCTAAGTAGTTTAGGTTGATCTAGTTTTTATTTAACTAAGATAAATACGATTTTAAAACTTTATTTTGGTTTTTTTATAGAAAAAAAAATGTTATTTTGGTTCATCATTGAGGATTTTTTGTCAATATAACTCATACAACGGTTACTAGAAATTTACGGTTCTGATTGCTGACCATCATTTTGAAAAATATAATTATTCAACTAGTTAAAGTCTGGCTTTTGTTCTAACACACATCTATTGAAACAGTAATTTGTGCGTAAATTTTCTTTTCTTGATGCATTAGTGGTATTATTTTACATGAATCTGATTGTGTATTTTAATTTAACTTCTCCTGGACAGCCTTGGGAGATTGGGCAGGTTCAAAACTCGTCTAGCCAAGTGTTTCAGCCTCAAGTAAATGGTGAAGAATCGTACACCAAGGTCCAAGAGACCACTCAATCAAATGGGGATGACCCATTGCCCTGGTGGCAGAAGAAAAATGTCAGAATCAGGGAGATTGATGAAATTGAGTATAATGTAGCACCTCCTAATGGTGCTGCATCTACTCAGCAGCCGCTACAACGTGTGTGGGTACCTCCTCAACCTCCACCGATAGCTATGGCGGGGGCTGCAGAAGCAATCAGGCGCCCAAAACAGGCTGTCCAAAAGGAACAGGTATCAGATAATCAATCAGTAGCTCAGTCTTCAGACATCTCTAATGGGGTGCATGGGATCCCGTCGGAATCTGAAGGTGCTGTAGAGGGAAGCAATGTCAGCTCTGGTGAGATACAAGTCTTACAACAAGATGATGAAATCAAATCTGCAGAGCAATGAAGGTGAATTCTATGATAAAAAACATGAAGATGGAAATAGAGCTTTAGAAGTAGTCCCAAATTCTGGATAAACTGGACACAATGTTTGTTTCATAAACTGGACATCATTACAAGATGCAAGTGTGGGTGTCTTTTTCATGAAAGAATATGGTACTAGGAGTACACACTATTATTATAGGTTTCATGATATGTTATATTTTTACAGTTATCAGTAGCAGCTGCAAAATACCGGTTATGCACATCAAATTCAGGAAATAAGTTCAGGAATGTCTTAACTTTGTTAAATCCATGAACTGAAGTGAGAACAAACACTAAATTGGAAGTCTGAGTTTGAAGTATACTCGTTAAAAATTAAAATCATCATCATTCATGTATATGACAAGTTTTATACTGCTTTTTGTGTTTTTCAAAATTTACACTACGCTGCAATTTTGGTAGGTGAACTCATCTACCACCTAACTTGGTGATGGCACACATAAATGGTTCCTAAAACTATTTCAGGGTGTTTCATGATTGTCTGGTTTAATTTAGAAACAGAAAAACACCTAATTTTGTTTATTTTATTACTAAACCTTAAAATCTAAAAGATACAACTTGTATTTATAATTAGTTAGTCACTTCCTTTCAAGATAATAATAATTAGTAAGTCACATTTAGACCATTAAACCCCCCACTCAAATTGTATCTAGCTGTTTAAGAATCAATCGTATCTATCTCCACTAGTAGTAGTATATAGTATATGGTCATATTCAAAAACATAGGCATATACTCTATCACAATCGCAAATAAGAAAACAAAAAGTTATAAAAAAATGAATGGCATCTTATAACATCTGTATTAACAAAATTTTGCATTTGCCTAATACCAAACCGGGAATATCAAGCATCTTATTAACATATTTAATACCTTTTGTTTTTATTTTTTTAAGCACCTTTTGTTTTTATTAGAAAATGCTCAATATGTAAATCATGGATAAAGTTATTGAAATATCATACTACCTTCATTTTATATGACTGTCACTTAAAATATTGCGTTCATAGATCAACAATAAATTAGTTAAGCAGTAAGCAATTTATGTCCTTAAGCCAGTGGTCATGAGTTCAAATTCGATCTTTTGCTCTTGCATATTGAAATAAGAGAATTCATTTTGTGTGTTCCACATAACATATTTTTTAACAGAGATTTAGTCATGGTTAAATAACCTTAAAAACTTCGTACTAATACATAGTAACCAAAAAAGGAAAACATGTTCACAAAGTAAGAATAATACATAATTATATAAAATATGTATATAGATTATTTTAATTATAATTTATAATCAAGTACTTCAATTATGTTTTATACAAAAATATGGATCAGTTGAACCTATATACCAAACTTATTTTAACACTTAAATCTTGATTTAAGCTGAAATTTAACAAAATGATTCAAATTGAGTTTGAACATCAACCATTTGAGCTTCATGGGACATGTATGATATGCATCACTGTCACGCATTTGCATAAGTTCCTTCCGGGGTTCTTTTCATAATATAAACGAGGAAATCGTGAACACAAACACAACAAAACAAACACTACTTGAACAAGATTGTGAGTCAATATAAAGCCTTAAACCAATTCCAACTTTACTCCAAAGAACTAAACAAGGCAACCATGAATACAGCAAATACTAATTTGACATTTATATACTCAATACTAAAATTAGACTTGACAACAACAATATTACGTACAATCTTAGATAAATACTAGAAAAGTTCATGTTAATTTTGTTAAATTAGATATTGTAATGACAGTAATCATGTGACTTAAATGTTATCTTGATGAATTGAAGATGTGATCTCTTTTGTCAATGAATATTAATGTTAATAAATGAAATTAAGGATGAAAGAGTCTAAACTTATCTAACTTTATTAGACCATCATCATAAGTTCCAACCAAAAATTTACTAATCATAACGATTTTTTTTATAATACTGACCAATAACGAAAATTAATTCAGAACTAAAATATATTAACTATATTCCTTTAAAAACAATTATTATCTATCATATAATATCCTGTTCAAAAAACTATTATATATAATATAATATATAAATTCAGATCAGTCACATGACTGATTTAGATTAACATGTTGGACTAGCATTTGTCAAAAAAAACAAAGGTTGGACTAGCCGCCTTGATTCTTATACTGATATGATAGTAAATGATTTTTGAACATAAATGTTTTTTTATGTAAAGTGTATTTTTATTAAAATAATAATGACATAATTAACAAATATTTTATGAGTAAATAATATGCCCTACATAATATGGGTACTTACACTATTTTTTTTAAACGATTAATATAGTCCAAGGGTAAATAATAACCGCATATTACATGTAATGTATCTATCAATTGAATTATGCTCACATAATATTAATAGGTTTATTCTTTAGAATGGTTATTAAGGATTTTTGTTTATGTGTAAATAATAGTGATTATCATATTATTTTTGGAAAATTCATTATTTGTGTTTGTTTATATATAATGAGTGAAGATTACTTGTTAGAACTTCTACCATGCTTATTTTAAAATAAAAAAAATCTTCTACCATACTTATTAGGTCTAATTCTGAAATAAAGAGTTTTTTTTTTACTTTCGCATCGATTTTTGATCCACTAAAGATGGTCGATTAATCCGGCTCGTGCGTAGAAACATGTGCACTGGCCAAACGTTATTTGCTCTTAAATAAAGAGATTCTAAAGTCAATGGAAAAACTACAAAGCAATAAATTGGAGAAAAATGTGAAGAGCTAAGAAGAAGAATATCAAGAGTAAATTAGGTAAACAAATTACTTTGGTCAAACAATTTTATTTTTTTTGCTAAACAAAAATATATTTAAGAGATAAAATAATTACACATGAATCAAAGGTAGACGGACAACAAGCTGCGCTGCTAAACCTTTTTGTATAATAAACAATTGTTTTGAAATTGCAAACAATTCACAAATATTTCTTGTACTAATAATTTGATTTTTAGATTTGTTTTAAGATAACTTCAATTTATTTTTTTTTATTTGTTTTTCATTTATCAATTCATAATATCACCAACAAAAAATACACAAAGTTTTTTTTTGACAAAAAAGATACACAAAGTTGAAACTAAAAAAGAGAATATAGGAGTAAGGGAACCAACGATGATTCCACAAGTTGAACGTTCGTCCCGTCTCTATTTCGTCTCCATTCGTTCTATTTTAGTATTTCAATATTTATTTATTTATCTATTAATTAATTAATGAATACCCACTTTCCATTTCCATTTTTTGTATTATTGTTCTTTTTTTTTACAGTATTATTGTTCATCTGAGTTGGGATCCTCTCCATTTCCCAAAAGAAATGGTAATGTCCATTACTATAGTTTTAGTGTATAAATATTCAAATTGTGCCACTAATTCTAAAAAGACGTGCATATATATCATTTATTTATTCTAAAATTATAGTAATGAACATTGTCATTTCTTTTGGTAAATGGAGAGGATCTCAACTCTGTTCATCTTATTATCGGAAAAATGGTTCAGTAATTTGACCGTGAGTTTAATTTAATTCGCTGAAACATTATATATAAGGAATTAATGATCTGACTTATCCATTTCAAAAGATAAAATTTTTACCTACTAAACTACTCTCTTCGGCCTTAATTATAAACAAATGTTACTTTTTAAATACATTAAATAATTAATGTATCTAGTCTTTTGTTTATAATTAAGGCCGGATGGAGTAATTAACCAAAAAAAAAATTAACTAAAAATTATTTTCATTAAAAATCTAACTCGAATTTTTCAACAATTTATCTTAAAAAAAAAACCCATTAATCACTTAAACTCAATCTTTTAATTTCCTTTATTTTGGATAATATAAATTAATTGTTATTAACAGTAACAATAATACCTTGAAAATGAATCCCCGAAAGATGCTGTCTGAAACCACATCCACTGCATTCTTGTCTCGCTCTCGCCTATGATAATACTATTAAACTAAATAACCCAAAAACCATTCTTGTTCTTGTTACATAAAGAGACTTAAATCTCTCTGCTTTTTCTTCTTCAACCTCTTTCAATTTTGCTACAACATTAATCTTCTTCTTCTTCTTCTTCTTCTTGTCAATTGTCATGGCTCTGAATCTGTCTGCTCCAGCTGAACTCAAGTCCGTATTTTTCACTGACCCTCTCAAGTCTAACCGTCTCACACCTAAATTCTCAGGTTCTTTTTCCTCCCATTTTCATATTCTGTACTATATTGATGCCATTGATGATGCTACTGTGGTATGTACTATCATGTTTCTCTTATGAAGAAAATTAAAACTATAATTTTTATTTATTGATTATGTTTTTGTTGTTGTGTTTTTACTGTCATAATAATAATTTGATTTGATTTGAATTGATTCTCAGGTGGTCTTGCTCTTGCTTTGAAAAGAAAAGAGAATGGAAGAAAAGTTTATTGTTCAGTGCAATCATCATCATCAGGTTCAGGACCACCACCAGCTTGGCCAGGAAGAGCAATTCCAGAACTAGCTAACAAGACTTGGGAAGGTCCAAAACCCATTTCCATTGTGGGTTGTACTGGTTCAATTGGTACTCAGGTACTGCTTGCTATCTACACCCTATTATCAAAATTGATTTTTTTTGTGTTATTAGTGCTTCATTTCTTAGGAAGAATCATTTGTGTATTTGGTACTTCATGTTTATTTCATTCTTATAAATCTTTCAAATTGATTTATGAATTTTTTTGGTGTGGTAAATGAATAGATGACTAGAAAGGTGTTCATTGTTTAAGCCTGGATTGCTTGATTTTCTGTTGTCTCTTATTATTTGATGTTTCTTTGGTGTAATGGATCAATTTTCCCTTGTATGCTTTTGTAGACACTAGATATTGTCGCGGAGAATCCAGAGAAGTTTAGAGTTGTCGCACTTGCAGCTGGTTCAAACATTACTCTTCTAGTAGATCAGGTAAATACTTCACTTCAACCATGTATTCAAACTTTTGATTGGTTTGTTTTATTAGTTGCAATGAAAATCATCTTCTGTTTTCAAAAATTTTGGGTTTGTTCTTAAGCATTTATTATAGGTTTCATAAAATTTCTGTTAAAACTTCTTGTTGAGAAATCTTATAAGACTAAACAAGTTTTAGATCTAAATTAGTTAGTATGGTTTAAGGTTCAGTCAATTAATTAGTATTATGGTTTAAGGTTCAGAAAATTAAGTAGTATGTTTTAAGGTTCGGTCAATGTATCTCATATTTTCAATATACTTGGTATTTATGTTGCACAGGTTAAAAGATTTAAGCCACAACTTGTTGCTGTTAGAAACGAGTCTCTAATTGCTGAACTTGAAGAAGCTTTGAAAGACGTTGACCAAAAACCTGAGATCATTCCTGGAGAGCAAGGAATCATTGAGGTGGGCATATGTTTTTGTTCATTCGATGCAGTTTGGTTTACAGTACCACCAATATTGTTTTTCATAAGCAATTGCTTATATATTCTCAGGTTGCACGTCACCCAGATGCAGTCACTGTAGTCACGGGAATAGTAGGCTGTGCAGGACTAAAGGTATCCACTTTTCCCTTCTTTCAGCTCTATTTTGCAACTGTTTTCTTTGCTATGCTACGGAAATATTCTTCCGTGTGTATGCATCTATACGCTTTTTGAAATTAACTTCATTAATAAAATCCGACAATTTGAACTTTGAAGAACATTGTTGTTATATTATTTGCTTGTAAAACAAGTATTATTTGGACAAGGGAAGGGGGATCAAATAAAACAAGTAGAAGAATATCATCATTAGTTTATCGTGAAATATCAACGGTAACTACCAAGTCTTATCTTACTACGTGTAAAATTGTGAGGCGTTCTTATTGATGTTATTTTTTATACTAGAGAATTGATTGTTTGAAAGTAGTAAATCTACATTTGTTAATAATCAAATTAATAGTTGAAAGGTATTGGTCATCGAATGATGAAATTACACCCAAAATCCCTGAATGTGCTTTTTTTAGTTTAGTTAGTTCATGCATTACAAACCATTGGGACTAATTCAATCGGTGAAATACACGTTTGAGGACTAATTTGACGGCTAAATTTTGGGGATCATGGATGCAATTTCATGATTTCATCTTTCAGTCTGTGTAGTGTGTACTATTATGACTGATAGGGTATCTTTCAAGGATTGTTTTTTTTTTATTTTTTTATTTATTGGTGACAAAAATCATAACAAAATTAATCGGCGATAAAAGACAGCCAAGGTGGTATTACCATTATCACACATTAGATATTAGATTACTGAAATTCTTCTCATTGTTTTATTAGCCAACAGTTGCGGCCATAGAAGCTGGGAAAGACATAGCTTTGGCCAATAAAGAGACACTGATTGCTGGAGGTCCTTTTGTCCTTCCTCTTGCTCGGAAGCATAACGTGAAAATACTTCCCGCTGATTCCGAACATTCTGCCATTTTTCAGGTACAAAAGCACATATACTGTATTAAAAAGGTTGTGTGTGGAACAAGAGTAGTAAACTGTTTATTTATTTCCCATATTATTCTATGGCCTCAACATCTTTTTTAATAAACTCAAGCAATTATTTTATGTGTACTCACTTATTATGCAAAGACTTAAAATATTCTTCATTCTTTACTGCAGTGTATCCAGGGGTTGCCAGAGGGTGCACTTAGGAGAGTTATTCTAACTGCATCTGGAGGTTCTTTTAGGTATGTAAATAAACCTGAATGACTGTGCTTTTGCTGTTTCACTTGAACAATGTTTTCTTTTTTATGTTAGACACATTTATCTTTTATGAAACGAAAGGGAACCGGGCACTCTAAACTTTCTTATGTATGTCTGAATTTTCTCTGAACTTTCTTACGTATGTTTGAATTTTGCTTGCTTCAAAACCCTATATGATCAACATGATGATAAGTATCTTTCACTTTATGGTTAATAGGGACTGGCCTGTTGAGAAACTGAAAGATGTTAAAGTTGCCGATGCATTAAAGCATCCCAACTGGAGTATGGGGAAAAAGATAACTGTGGATTCTGCTACACTTTTTAACAAGGTTTGTTTCTTTCTTATGATATCTGTATGATTATGTGGTTTAAATTTCCTAACTATAACGTAACTTAACTTCTTTGTAGGGTCTAGAAGTGATTGAAGCACATTACTTATTTGGAGCTGATTATGATGACATTGATATTGTCATTCATCCACAATCAATCATACATTCAATGATTGAAACACAGGTTTAAACCTCATACTATGTTTTGTTAATAATCATTGAATGTTTTTAAATATTTATCCAATACTAAATTATTTTTTTCTTTCTAGGATTCATCTGTTCTTGCACAATTGGGGTGGCCTGATATGCGTTTGCCAATCCTTTATACATTATCATGGCCTGACAGAGTTTATTGTTCTGAAGTCACTTGGCCTCGGCTTGATCTTTGCAAGTACGATTACTTTTTCCTTAATTTCGCTTTCTTAGTTTATACTGAAGGAAATAGACAAATCCACCTAGACACGGTTTGAAAATTTATTGTTTAACAGAACCACATTTGAAATGTGATTATGCAGGCTTGGTTCGCTTACTTTTAAAGCTCCTGACAACATTAAGTATCCATCGATGAATCTTGCCTATGCTGCTGGACGCTCTGGAGGTACCATGACAGGAGTTCTTAGTGCAGCAAATGAGAAAGCTGTCGAAATGTTTATTGATGAAAAGTAAGATTATTCTTTTGTTATTTTACTCATTAAAACTTACAAGTGTTCCCTAATAATGTTGCTAAATATTTATATATTCGCATGGAATTTTCTTAACCTCGTGATAATTATGCATGAAAATACACAGTTCTTAAAACCCAAAATACTGACTCATTTCCAGGTTCGTTAGAAGATATTCCATTGTTTTCACAAAGCATCAAAATTTCTTATATTGAAAATAATAATAAAAAATATTGCTTGTTGGATTCTCTCATGTATATGTAATTTGTATTTGGCGGGGTGGATATTTGTTAGCATTTGTCATGGCCTTTATCCTTGATTATGCAGCCATATTATTTTTTACCTGTGCTTTTATGTTCTTTTACAATCTTAGAAGATTTTAAGCAAAACATGAACATTAGGAATTGTATCATGTTCTAATGCTGTATGAACGGCTCTTTTTGAAAGTGTCCATGCTTCATGTCTTTTAGGCTACCACATGTGTCTTCGTATCGATATAAATCACTGAATTGTTATTTAATCGGCTATTTTTCTATTTCCAGGATTAGCTATTTGGATATTTTCAAGGTTGTGGAGCTAACATGTCAGAAGCATCAAGATGAATTGTTGACCTCACCTTCCCTTGAAGAAATTATTCACTATGACTTGTGGGCACGCGAATATGCTGCCAGTTTGCAAAAAAGCTCTCCGAGCTTCACTCCTGTTCTAGCATGAGACTGATCACTGATTTAAGAATTGGTGGTTATGGCTGATTCCTACCAGCTGGCTAGTGTTAGCATATTTCTCCATAATTTCTTTCGGCATTGAACAATTGTATACAATGTAGCATGATGCATTCCTCCGAATTTGAAAGAGAAAAAGGTTGTTATTAATGGAATGTTTATCTTACTACAATACAGTTTAATTGATCTTATAGTTTTGTCATAATTTCATTGAAAATAATTCATCTGTCTTGTGATAGTCAATAGCAGCAGGAGTTTTGGTCACTAATGCTTAATACCTTTCTCTTAATTTCTTTCAATACTATATAGTGTTAACAATACAGTAGAGTCACTATCACAAGTCATGGATCCTTACTATAGATAAGACATGATTGTTTTTGTTTGTACGAAGGAGAGGGATATTGTTGACTTAAGAACCACATGAATGAACACTTCAAAAAAGCTATAGCATAATTTAAGAAAGTGTTTTGGACCCCCACTAGTCTCTTCCAATTTCAACTTCAAAAGCCTATTTCACTGGAATTGCCAAGAAAAATATACACAAAAGACAAGAAATGTAGACCGAATTGATTTAGATTTCCTCCTATTACAACACGACGCTGTAACAAAATCTGAGTTGGTGGAAATATTACATACAATATGGGGACCAATGTTAATTTTAGTGGTTAGATTCACACACTTTAAATTAAATGTAGAGAAGTGAAGAATTTAAGATTCAAATCTCGGCTTCTCCAATAATGTCTCTGGTAACTACCAAATTGAACTACTAGTATAAAGTATACTCGTTTCCTAAGACACTGAAAAGCCGTATGCCATAGGCAATACTATCAGCCTGCCATTGAGATTAATTGAAAATTCTCTCCAAAATTAATATGGTGGTATAATGCCTCCTTCATTCATACAACAGCAGCCTCCTTCATTCATACAACAGCCTCTTTTAGCTGTGGCAACACGATTTTGGGTGCGTTTGTTTTAGCCTGTGATGCACGGGTACTCCGTTTTTGAAAGAGTACCAGTACCGGGTACCGGTACGCGTACGGTACACCATGGGTACGCACCGACGGCGAACCAATTTTTTTTTTTTAGTCCGGTACGCGAGTGGTACTTGGCCGGTACGCGCGTGGTATTTGGCCGGTACGCGCGTTGGTACGGATCCAACAAAAAAAAAAAAATTTTTTTTCATAGCAACTGTCCACATTCTTTTTTATATTTTTTTATTAATTCAGTTTACTTTTTTATAAAGTACTCTGCTTACTCCTAATATGATTACTTTACTTTATTTCTTGTGCACATAATCAAGCTATTTTTAAATTTTTTATGCAGATGTTTTCACAACAATCTAGTAGTAATAATAATGGTTCATCTAGTGGGATAAGAAGTAGCATAGACAATAGTTCCACACCTCTAACAGAAAAATATACAAGTGGAACTGGAAGTATTGACAACAACAACCCTCTTTGGGCTTATGTCACTATGGTGCAAAGTAGGACAGCAACAACTGCGAATGCTAAATGGCGCTGCAACTTTTGTCATGAAGAATATGGTGGCTCTTATTTTAGAGTTAAAGCTCATTTGTTGAGACAAAAGAATAAGGGGATAGCTATTTGTAAACAAGTGACAAGTGAATATTTGGTTGAGATGTCTGATCTTGAACAAAATGCTACTAAAAAAGTAGAACCCGTACAAGTTCCTTTGCCGACTGGAACTACAATTTTGAATCCACCGATTGACAAGAATAAAAGAAGAAGGGGAACCGATGGACCAGTCTCAAAGGCATTCAACAATGAGGCGAGAGACCATTTATCAGCTCAAATAGCTAGGCTATTTTATGCTGCTGGTTTGCCATTCAATGTTGCGAGAAACCCTTATTTCATTAGTGCATTCAGTTATGCAGCAAACACTTCTATTTCGGGCTACATTCCTCCAAGCTATAATGCTTTAAGAACTAGCTTGCTTCAGAGGGAGAAAGCCAACATTATGAAACTACTTCAACCAATCAAAGAGACTTGGGCAGAAAAGGGTGTTAGCATAGTTTCAGATGGTTGGACTGATTCTCAAAAAAGACCATTGATTAATTTTATGGCAACCTCGACTGCAGGACCTATGTTTTTGAAGGCTATAGATGGTACCGGAGAGTACAAAGACAGACACTTCATTGCGAATTTAATATTGGGTGCAATTGATGAGGTTGGAGCACAAAATGTTGTGCAAGTTATTACTGATAATGCCCCTGTTTGTAAGGCTGCTGGTTCAATAGTTGAAAGTATGCATCCTCATATTTTTTGGACACCATGTGTAGTGCACACATTGAATTTGGCTCTCAAAAATATTTGTACACCAAGCCCTCGGCCAAGTAATGAAGTTGCTTATGGTGAGTGTATTTGGATTTCTAAAGTTTATGATGATGCTTCTTTTATTAGAAAATTTATTATGAATCATTCCATGAGATTTGCTATGTACAAACAATTTGTGCATTTGAGGCTACTTGCTATTAGTGAAACAAGATTTGCATCGGTTGTTGTTATGCTTAAGAGAATGCAAGCAGTAAAGAAAGGTCTCTTGTCTATGGTAATTAATGAACAATGGTCTCAATATAGAGAAGATGATGTTCAAAAGGCTGCTTTTGTGAAAGAAACAATTTTAAGTGATCAATTTTGGGATCAAATTGATTATATTTTAAAATTTACAGATCCCATATATGATATGCTTCGTTCTTGTGATACTGATGAGCCAAACCTTCATTTGGTTTATGAGAAGTGGGATTCTATGATTGAACAAGTCAAGTCAGCTATATATAAACATGAGGGCAAGGAGTTGAGTCAACATTCATCCTTTTATGATGTGGTGTATAACATCTTAATTGACAGGTGGTCTAAAAATAACACACCTCTTCATTGCATGGCTTATTCACTCAATCCAAGGTATATTTCAATTTATTTTACTTTTCATTTTTTCGTTTCATTTATTTCACCTCACATATGTAATATATATTTTCATATAATAATAGGTATTACTGTAAACAATGGCTTGATCAATCTCCAAATCGAGTTGCCCCACATAGGGACAATGAAATTTGTCATGAAAGAAACAAATGCCTACGAAATTACTTTCAGGATGCAAGTGAAAGACGGGAGGCAATGGCTGAATTTGTTAAATTCTCAAGTGCTGATGAAGAGTTTGGCCAATTTGATTCATTACTAGATAGGTGGAACTTGACACCAAAGGAATGGTGGGTAACTTATGGCTCTTCAACCCCTAAACTTCAATCCATTGCATTGAAACTCTTTTCCCAACCAAGTTCTTCATCCTCTGCTGAGAGAAATTGGAGCACATATGGATTTATTACTTCAATGAAAAGGAATAAGCTCAATCCAAAGAGAGCCGAAGATTTAGTTTTTATTCATACAAATCTCCGTCTTCTCTCGAGAAATAACCAGGCTTATAAAGAAGGACCAACAAAAATGTGGGATGTTGGTGGAGATGAATTTGATTTGGTTGATGGAGCTGGTATTCTTCAAGTTTCTAGTCTTTCTCTCGATGAACCTGAGTTAGAGGCTAATCTTTTTAATGATGCCGAAGAGGGAAACATTTGAGAATCAATCTTGTCTTTTTATTATTTTTGTTCTTGACTCCATGGATATTACTAGTCTTTTTGAGTTTCTATTTTGATGTTTTTGAACAATTTCAATTATTTTTAAAGTATGGTATTTTTTATGTTTAAGTTTAATTATTTGTTTTCACAATATATTCTATTATTTTATTTATATAATTATAAAAAAAAAAAAATATTGACGTACCCGTATCTTAATTTTTATAAAAATGCCGTACCACGTACCGGTACCGGATACCGGTATCGTACCCGCACCCGGGCATCATAGGTTTTAGCTTTAAAAAAATAGATTTTTTCTTTGTATTTTTGAAAATGGATTTTGTAAAACCGTTTTTTAAAATATTATAAGTTTTTTATATTCATTTTTTCTAAATTGAAACACTAATTTTGACATCATATAACATAAACATACATTATTGAAGAACAAAAC
The DNA here is from genome assembly GCA_030408175.1 of Trifolium repens. Lineage (NCBI taxonomy): Eukaryota > Viridiplantae > Streptophyta > Magnoliopsida > Fabales > Fabaceae > Trifolium > Trifolium repens. The sequence continues at coordinate 24,740,144 of CP125850.1, forward strand.
ATATTCAAAATCACAATTTTTTGAAAAAGTTGTATTTCAAAAATGATTTTTATGAAAATCTATTTGAAATAGCTTCAAATTAAATGATTTTTTCGAAATTTTGATATAAAAAAAAAATTCAATAAAATGATGAAATGTCTAAAATCACATTTTAAGAATAACTATTCAAACAAAATTTTCATTTGAAGCTTTTATAAAAAATTTCTTTATAAAATTTTTTTACACAAAATTATGTAACACTACAAAATCTATTTTCAAAAAAATCCAAAACAAACTCACCCCACCCTTTGACGAATGATAAATGGATAGGAAGCTTTGATCAATATAGTACTATCTATCTTGAACTTTATCGATGGACATTATGTTCATTAAATTTCTCCCTATCTAAAGTAAAATTGGAAAAAAGATTAAACCAAAACTCAAAACATCATTAATTTTGGAACTAAATTAAAAGACTAAATCATCAAGCATGTGACATGAATTTTTCTTGATTTTGGCCTAGACGTAATTAAGACAACTAAAAAATCCACTCTTAATCTATCTATATATTCTATTCTATTCTATGTAAAGCAAACTATTTTTTGCTTATGTGTCAACCTAAGAGAGCTCCTTCCATTTTTCTTTTTTCTAAGCTTAAGTTGATACTTATGTGTCATATTCATATCTCATTACATGCTTATGTGTACTCTCTTTCTAATAACCTCAATTAAATTACTTATTATTGATTAAACTATATAACTCCTTAAATAAAAAAATTCTTCACGTTTTCTTTCTTTCTTGGCCTTTAAAATTCTTCTTCAAATTTATTTTATTGCATTAATTAAATATTTTAATGAATGTTTATCTACACTAACCTATCTATACCTATATGATATGAAGAGTTATCTTTCAATTCTAATATTTTAAAGTTTAGTAACAGCTTTCATATGAAGAGTTAGAGTGTCAATAATTGGCTCATATATAATACTAACTCTGTAACTTGAAAGATCATATGCTATTTTTGCAATTGAAACTCATTTCTTTCTATTTTTGCAAATTTGCTTAGTTTTAATACATAGCATTTTAAAATAAAATGATGATTTGATGACTTCTTTTTTTTGTGTTTGCAGATCACCAAATTGTGCCAACTCCTTGAATAAAAATATTCTACGGTGATCATATACTATTTTTGCAATTGAAACTCATTTCTTTCTATTTTTTTTCTTTCCAAATTTGCTTATGAAAGTTTAGTAGCAGCTTCCATATGAAGAGTTAGAGTGTCAATGACTCCTCTAATTGGCTCATATAAGGTTTCAAAGATCATATACTATTTTTGCAATTGGAACTCATTTCAGATTAATTTTGCAAATTTGCTTTTTAGTTTTGATACATAGCATTTTAAAATAAAATGATTTGATACCTTTTTTTTTGTGTTTGCAGATCACCAAATTGCATGTGGCAACTCCTTGAATAAAAAATTCTAAGGTGATCATATACTATTTTTTAATTGAAACTCATTTCTTTCTATTTTTGCAAATTTGCTTTTAGTTTTGATACATAGCATTTTTAAATAAAATTAATTGATGATGACTATTGTGCCTTTGTATATTTGTTAATCAAATTTTTTGGAAAGTAACAGAGGAGATAATATACTGTTTCTCTTTTTTTTTTAAATTTATTTATGTTTGGTTCTTGAGAGATTGAAGAGATATAATCTACTTAGAATCTATTTTTGCAGATTTGTTTTTAGTTTTGATGCATAGCATTTTGAAGTAAAATGATTTGATGACCTTTATTTTTTGTGTTTGCATATCACCAAATTGTGCATCTTTACAAGCCTCTATTGCTTATGTGTCATCTTTACAAAATTCAATTTGTTTTATATATATTATTATTATGTGCATTCTTTTTGTTTCCTTCACCTACTAACTAATTATATTCTTCACCTACTAATTAGTTGAATAACTTATAGAAAAAATGTTACGAAAGGTGAAAAATCGCTCTTTTAATGATGGTTTTTTGTATACTTCTTTACAATATCTTGCTTGCTAATTAATTGAATAACTTATAAAAAAATGTTATGAAATGTGAAAGATCACCCCTTTTGATGATGGTTTTTTGTATACTTCTTTACAATATTTTGCCTCTTTGTTTCTTTTGCATCAATTATAAATACCTTATGGAGTTCCCTTCAATTTCATATTTTCTCAATTTCTTATTCTAAACACCTACTCCAAATTTCCATTTTTTGTTGAACAATTCTTCTTTCTACTCACTCTCTATATATAAACCAACAATTTGTGTGATTTTTCTATCAAAAGTAATAGTAATAGTACTATGGGACCTTTGATTCATTTTCCAAATATTACGGTGGTACAAGTTTTTTTTGAATGTTTCTCATTTGTTACAAATGGTGGAGAAGTGGTGGAGATTATATGTATTATTTATCTTTATTATAAGAGGTTGATGTTTTTAGTCTCATTTGACTATTTTAATTTGTGAACATTTTTGCAATATATCTATTGAAGATTAGTAATGAAAACTATCAAGACTTATCTATTATACTATTTAATCGTCATTTCGCAATATACATATATTATATATGATGAATGAGAAAATTGGCACAAAAAATATATGTTGTAATTTCATTTTGACTAATGCTATTTTTGGGTCGTAATATCATGATGATTAAAATATTTTTTTTTTATCTTCTATATATACATTTATCGATCAATCTATCTATCTATGTTCTAATTAATGATGTTCTTACATGTAAAAGTCCTATTAATATTTGTAACTCCCAATTAGTTGTAATATTATTTCTATAAAAATATAATTATCATTCACTTTATTACTTCAATTAGCACTAAAAAAATATGTGAAAATATGTGACATGAATTATAATTATAATTTATTGGCTACTTATACTAAAAAATGTGTGATATCATTTTGAGTGCAAGACTCTCAATTATAGTATTAAAAAAAAATGAAAACTGCAATATATTAAAATGGATTTATTCTTATATTTAAAAGTCTACAAATATAATACTTACATATATAATGATAATAATATATAATATAGAACATTAAGAAGTAAAATATCAATCTATTTTCGTTCAAATATTCTAAATTGAATTTGGATAATTATTTTTAAAGAAATGTCATCGGGCTGGACAGCCATTGCGTGGATAATCTTGACCTTTGTCTTTGAATGATTTCACTTATTAGTGGAGTTCTACTCCTAAAGCCATAGGAAAGAGTGAAGATCTAACTAGCAATAGGTTTGGTCTTTTGTTATTTTAGATTATGATAATCTCTCTTTCGAAAGTTTGGTTTAACCCCTCTTTTATAATATTTGATGTTAAAATAAGAAAAAATAAATAAAAATAACTTAAAAGATTATATTTTACATAAAATATTATTTGAGTTTATAAATGTAAAGATCGGTGTGTGCTATTTTTCCATAAAAAAATAAATTATAGAGATATAGGGAATAGTGCCTCTAAAATATATAGAGAAGAATGAAGAACATAATCGAAATTATATACATTTGTGATAATAATTTGCTTTGAAACTAAAGAATTTATCATGTAAACAGTAAAAAATCTAAAAAAGTTTATTGTGTTAACAACGAAAAATATATATTTTGAAGATTAAACAATAGAAAAATATATTTAACACAATAGAAAAAAAACAATAGAAAAATTTGGGTTAAATATGTTTCTCATTCTTATAAAATCAGCGAAGTTTGGTTTTTGTCCCTATAAAACAAAATCATATTTTTTTATCCGTAAAAGTTTTCTATTTTGTTTTTAATAGAATTTTTATAATGGCAAAATTATTCTATTTCATAGTCCCTATAAAAGATATTTAAAATTTTTAACCAATGAAAAAATATTATACCAAAAATTATATAAGTGCATGCATTCTAGAAAACAACCCGTGCGTTCAAACATTTGGATTTTATTTATAGCTACTACATATCGATAATATACATTTTGATTTTGGATCTTTCTCACTTTCTTCAAACAACTCTTGAGTAATACTCTTTCAATCCTATATGGTATATATAGTTTTTTCCTTTCATTTTTGCATGCCTTATGTCTTGACTCTTCATTGGTTACTAATTACTATGACATGATTGATCAGAACTCAAGTTATTGATCTATTGTATACATTGGGTGAATATTATTAGCCATATATTTTTAATTGCTACAACAAGAAAATAGTGACATATTAATTACATATTCAGTGGCATGCAAGAAAGTGGTGACATATTTTTAATAATTTTCAGTGGTATGAAAGTGCTTTTCATAATAATAATAATAGCATCATTTTTCGATGTATTGTTTATGACATGACGGTGGAGTCTATTATTTTCCTAAAAATAATAGTATAGCAAATCGGTTCCTATGAAAGTTTTTGTTGCGCTTCAAATAGATTTCACATGCTATACAAGATTTTACTGTAATAAAAAATTTGTTTTCAATTTAGCACTAAACATGCTCAAAATAATGTGCATCCTTAATGTATATTGAAGATTAAATAATGGAAATATAAGTTATCAAATTAAACTTTAATTTAAAAAAGGAAGTAAGGGTGCGTTTGTTTTACATTCAAAAAAAAAATTCTTTGTATTTTTTAAAAAATATTTTATGATAACTTGATTAAAATTAGTAAATATTATTTCAAACTCTTCTTTTTATTAATTAAAAGAGTGATTTTGACATTCAATAACTTAAATGTTCATGTTAGAGATTTTAACTTAATAAAAAACACATTTTTTTAAAAAAATTTATCTCTAAAAAATGACTTTCTGAAAAGCTATTTGAAATGGTTTTTTTTTTAGAGATTTTTATGATCCAAAAAAATTTCTAACAAAACGATGAAATACTTAAAATGGTATTTTAAGATAAACTATTTAAACCGATTTTTCATTTGAAATTTTTATAAAAATATTCTTTGTTAAAAAACTTTTAACACAAAAATTATACACTATAAAAATCTATTTTTAAAAAGGTTAAAACAAACGCACCCTAAGATGAATAATTACTAATTTGTTTTCCTAAAAATCGTGTTTGAATGTTACATATCAAAATAGGAGTAGTTTGATTTTAGTTTTTTTTAAAGTGTGTTATTTAATAATCTATATTTAAATTCCACTATTTTTATTTTTATATGTAAGTGAACGACACATTATCTATGTCAAAAGCATTTTTTTTATATCTCTCTGTATTATATATTTACTTTGTGAAATAACAGGTTTTAAAATATTTTATAAGTCTTTTTCTTAAAACCAAAAAATAATATAATACATCTCCCAAATTAAATTATTATTTAAAAAAACATTTAAAAAATTAAAATTTTTATAAATCTATTATTTATGATAAATTTTTATTAAAATATCAAAACTAAGTTGAAAAAAAATTATAAATACCAAACAACTTTTACATCTTAAAAAAGTAGGATCAAACACAACTTTAAACTATACTTCAAAATTTAAGAAAAAAAAATTATTATCTATCAATAAACATATTAAATTTTTAACAATTGAATATCATATTCTTTTTTTCAATAAACAAATTATAAAATAAAAAATTTAATCAAGCCCGTGCAACGCACGGGTTTAATACCTAGTCATTCAAGTAAAAGAGAAGGCAAATAATATGAAACCACTATACATTATTCTCTCCGTCCCAAAATATAAGCAAAAATTGGTCAACAAAAGTGAATGTATTTGGTTCAAATTTTGAACCAAATACATCAAATTTTTTTGACTCACTTTTGCTTATATTTTAGGACGGAGGGAGTATCTTTCTTATGGTGTAATTAATCTATGCTCCGACAGTCCGACTCCAAGTCTCCAACAACTCCGCCAGTCCACAAAGACTTGCTCATTAATATAATACTAGTATAAAGTATTAAGCCATTACTTAATCTTAATCTTTGACACAAATATCACCTTATGTCTCTTAACCAAGTCTATGCCGTGTGAGACCCACAACAATTTTTTCTACACTAAAATACAAAACATTTCGTTCCAACTTATATGGTGCGTCACGCTTACAATACCCATGCAGGCGCAACAACACCCATGTCATCTTATTCTCACTTATTTCTTCCAAATTTCAATTCTAACTTAATTAGCTCTAACCAAGAAATATTAACTTATATTACCAACAAAAATATCCACAAAAGAAAACCCAAATAAAAAAGGCACACCACAGTTTATCTCTAACCAAGAAAGATATACAAAATCTGAGCTAACCCCACGAAATATACAACAAATATATGATTCTATCCATAACCAAATTAAAGAGAAATTTTACACTAAAGTTGCATATTAATATTTTGTTAAAATCACTATGACCATGTTAAACTAATTAAGAAATCCAAACATTGTCTAAATCATGCAGCTCATTTTGTCATGAAATGCAACATTAATTACACCATAGGAAAACCATCGATATTCAATTAAAGATAATACTAATTTGTATATTCACCAAAAAGAAAAGAAAAAAAATAGTAATAAATTGTTTCTATAGTTAATTAATTTGGGCTTGAAAGTGATTGAAAATTACGACAAAGCCCGTTACTGAATAACCCAACTAATTCCTAATTTCCTCTTTGATCTATTATTCTCATTTTTGGCCGAGCCGGCACCGGCGCCACCGTTAACGGCGGAGCTATGCTTACCGCCGGGATTAAAAAACAAAAGAGACTCCTTCTTCCCATCGCTATGACTCCTGAGTAGCAAATCCCGAAACTTCCACCGTTTCGACGTGGATCCCGTAGAGCTGCTTTTTTTGCAAGGTGGAGTCCACACACAGTATGTATCCGGAGCAACACCGTCAAATTCTTCCCCGTCTTCTTCCATGAGCTTTTTCAAAGGTAATCGACGACGGCAAGGAGCAGTTTCGGCGATGGTGGAAACGACGCCGTTGAGCAGAGACTGGTCGAAGAGTGGGTAAGGGTAAGTCGGTTTGATCTGACCGTTGTGGAAAATGTCCCCGGCGGGAACAGGCTCTGTTGAAAGGAAAGTGATGTCGAATTCGAAGTCATCGTTAAGGGTGTGGTCGTTGTTGTGGATGACTCTGGTTGCTATTTGGGGCAAAGTGTCGGTAGAGTAACTGCTGAAACTTGGAGATGAAAATTGTTGATGGAGAGAAGAATCTGTTTGCATCGTCATGGATGATTGAATAATCGCTTTTTCTTCCGTTTTTTGAGAAGAAGAAGAAAGTGAAGAGTGTTTAGGGTGACATCATTGAGGGGAGTGAGTGAGTGAGTAAGGTGAAGGAAGATTCTAGGATGTGGTATTTATAAGGAGGTGGTGGTGGAAGTGGTGGAGGTGTGGCATTAAGTTTTTATTTTTCCAATATATGAATGTGAATGTGAAAAAGTGGTAGTAGTAATATTTACTAGGTTGTACCGGTAATCACAGTAATTGGTAGTGCGTGGAATATGGGAAGATTGCAACGAATGATCTACCTGTCCTGCTTATAAAATGAAAATGCCTACAAAGGTATACAAAGGGGTGAGTGAACTGACAGCGTGATAATGGTTGTCCAAAAGTTTGCTGTATGCGTAATAAACCCAAAAAATGGGTTACTTCAATTTTATATTTTATATACTGTATTTTTTAAAAAATTTTAAAATGTCACCTATTCAATTTTTAGTAAAAATAAAAAATTAATAGATTCTGTATAATTTACTAAAAATGTCATTTTATTAATTTGAATTTCATTTTCTGTGAACTTCTTTTATATTTCTGCAACACAAGAAAGTGTTTGACATCATTAAATTAATGTTGATTTTATGCCAATGAATAACAACAATCCAAAGCCTGCCGCCCGGATCCAAATATAAGTCAATATGGAAATCCAAGTACCCCTATCCTATGTATAACAAGGAAGACAACTGTGCAGTAAAATATGGCTTGTAATTATTTTTCCTTATGCCTTAAGAACAAAGCAACTTCTCATACAAGTAATTGATTGATAGATTTCCTGCTACAATGCTTTGCAGGTTTAAATATGTTCTTCTATCCCCTTACAAACTGCCCAAGCCGCAGATTGCCTCATACATTCCTTGAATCCCTTCAGCTCCAATCTATGCTACATTGCTACTTCCTCTAAATGAAAGCAACAACGTGCTTAAAACAAGCTTCCAAAACATAACTGAAAAACCAGACAGCAAACCACACTGCACTGGGCATGTACATCATTGACACAAATAATTAAAACCTTAACCTTTGTCTTCATCCACATCCACCAAGTAATTTCAATCTGAGCCACAATCTGTGTTAAATTACATTCCATTTGTTCAAACTTCAAATAAATCATTGCGAGCCTTATTTTTCAAATATCCCAAGCAAATGCAAACCAAACCAGTAACATCTAAAATAAGTAACATGGAGAATCAAAACCTTCCATCAATCCGATTGATAATTCATTGCATTGCATTTTATTTTCTCTTTTCTTTTACCTTTCTTCAATTTTATTCTTTCATTTTGTCAAAAAATATTTTTTCATGATTTTCCCATATCGACCAAATAATCAACTGAGAAACAAACTAATACTTGCACGGAATCAATAGTTCTTTTGGGTCTTGCTCTTGGTGACTCATTATAATACGCTTCCATCAAAATTTGCTACTCAACTTCCTCCTCTTCGTAGCTTCAATTTGAGCTTCCATCCTTGCCCCAACTGTGAAAGGCTCCCCAAGATGTGTGAGCTCTAAATATTTGACACTGGTTTGATATAAATCATACTAGAACACAGAAAAATAATGCTTAATAAGAGAAAATGAATCCCTTTGAGAAGACTTGAATACAAAGTCACAGGGCTTTCAACCACAATTCCAATCCTTACCTACCAACACATTTTTGTAGAAGAATTAAAACTGAAAATAAAAACAGAAACCAAACAAGTAAAAAGAAAGTAAATGAAACAGAGATTACATTTAAGTTTTTGAAGAATACAACTTGGGAGTTTCTCAATATGCTAAAAGGCTATTTGCGAGTACATTATTCCATCTAGTAATTGTAACTAATTAGGAAGAGAAAGCAACTCTTTCTACTATAGCAAAACAAAACTATACCACCCAAACAAAAACAATCAAATGTCATCCCGGTTTCTCGTGCTTGTGTTTCCATCCCCAATGTAAGTTTTGGTTAGTATGTGTATTGTGTCAGCTCCAGTATTTTCTATTCACTTTCTTTAGTATCTATTGGAAGGACAATTATTCCATCCACATTGCTGGCTGTCCGGTTTGCTTAAAGCTTGCAGGCATTTTCTGGAAGACAAACAAATTTACCAAGTTAGATAGAAATTATAGTACATGCCCAAACAAAATAGAACAAGTAAAAAAAGAAACACATGAAATATATATATGATTCTGTCAAGAGGCAAATCCAAGATTTTGTTTTGGAATACATATATTTTCCTACCAAAGATTGTAGATAATATCTTACTCCAGAATCAAAAGACAAGGGCGAGCTCGCACTTAACTATAACACACTTCACCATAATTGTTCAAACTTCAAACACATAAGCGAGATACCAGAATCAAATGCACAAAATACAAAACCTGCTATGGCTTCAAATTTTGAATCAACCTCATTTTTTTCTAGAGTAGGGGGTTTAAGTATCACAATTCATTCGATTCCAATTGTTAGCGGCCAACACTCAGTGGGATTTAGTCCCACATCGGATAGATAGGATTCTTGATAAGAGTTTATAAGAAGGAGGCACTCCTCACCATACAAGCCGGTTTTGTAAGGATGAGTTAGGTCTCGATATTCATGACACCAATGGCATGAGATTTTCACAACAATAAATCAACTAGCACTGCCACTAACATCCGCAATGCACAAGTCAAATCCTATTCTTACACCCAGCTGGTTGTAATGTTAAATGTATTCTAACAAGACCTTTGTTGCTCTAGGAATCTAATTTCACACCTTTCCATAGTAATCAAGAAGTATGGAGAACGATAGAACATGAAGAGCCACATTTATCTCCCACTTCAATCCGGGTCAAATCTCATATTTCGGATAAAGCATACTGTTTGTATTTTTATTTAGAGTATTATAAACTCTGTTCTATAAGTTGCACCAGAAAAAACCAGTATGTCTGAAGTTTTTAAACTTCATAAGAAGTGTCACGAACACTTATTTAAACTTAAACTTATAATTCCGAATCACCAAAAAGATATTAGAACTACCTTTGCTCTGAAAGTTTTGATAACCGAAACCAGCAATTTGTCTCCCGCAACTAGTCTAACTTTTTGTATCAATTCATGTCGTGAAATCTTCTTTTCCTGTAAAACAAAGGGAACCCAAAACACAAAATTTCAGCAAAAAAGAGAAACCAGTGGGACTATCAAGAACATCAGAAGCATTTAAGCACTCACCCTATATTCTTTGTGAAACTTGGTAATGAAAGCGATCTCAGATGGAGGCAAAATCTTGGAAAGCACCGAAATTAGAGCCGGGAATGGCATCCAAGGTGAAGACGGTCTCATAAGTTGCCCTGCAACTCCAACCTTCTCATGTCCTACAAAATCATACAAACAAAGAATCTCAAACATCATCCCTAATCACAAAACCAATACCTAGAGGCTACAACAACACAAGTACACCTGCAATACCTTTGTTGGAAGCAAGTTTGAAACTCAAAACATATTCAGGCAACACATGTGTGTTGATCCTGTTACTCCAAACAATGTACTCCTTGGGAGATGAAAAACTATCCACCCCAGAATCATACTCTTCGGAACTCGGACGACATTGATCAGAACCTGCCGGCACAACCTCCATCCTTCCCAGGATCACACGGCACAACAACAAGTGCCTAAAACCGTCTTTATCAACAACAGAATTTTTCACACTGTAGTATAATCACAAAAGGCAACAAAAAATACGCATTCAAATTCAATCACAAGTCAAAATAAAAAATCTACCGCAATTAAATTAAACATTAATTAATCATTAAGTACAACTAACTAAATAATTAACAAAATTAAACTAACTAATTAATTAAATGAAATAATAATACTAAAATAATATGAAATTGGCGCGTGCCTTTGGAGAGGAGAATCATTCGGAGAAAGTCGTAAACCATTGATATGACCATGACCGAAACCGTGTTGAATAATTTCAACAATTTCTTCCTTACTAGAAGCACCGTACCAAGCGTGTTTCACATTAGAATTCCCATGGCGCAATTTAGCAACCGCACGTGCGAAGATCTGAAACGATTGAACTCTCGCTTGTGCCATTACCGTTGAACAAGAATTCCTGCGAATCGATACTGCTTCAACTTTCAATCCTTGCGTGCTCATACCGCAAACGAATCTGCTACGAATAAAGTTCACATCAGCACCATCCGTTTTCCGAACAAATCTTTCGGAAACGTGACCGCCTGAAGCAACGCTCTCGCAATCGGAAACCACCGATTCATCATCGCCGGCGGAATCATACGGCGACGGCGATCTCTCCGGTAAATTGTGAATAGGTCGGTCCATAAAATAGATTCGAAATTAAAATTTGTTAAAAAGAAAGATTATATACTACGATCGAAGAATTCAAAGAATTGGAAGAAATATGAAAAAGTAAGTAACACTAATGAAGAGAGAATTTGTATGAGTTGTTCATTGTTTGGGGAGAAAGAAAAAGGAGGGAAAAAAACTAACTAGAATTAGAAATTGGAAATTTGTTAGTTAGTAGATAGAAGGAAAAATAGAAGATGTAAAGGGAGAGAGAAGGTGGTGATTTATTTTTGTATATAAGGGAAACGGAAACCGCCATAAGAAAGAAGAAAAACGACTTTGCAAAGAGGCGGTGGAGTTAGATGGTATTGTAATTAGTGACGGAATTTGAATAAGAGGACCACGTCTTATGTGTGAACTTTACAAAATTGATCACTCGCGTTGCATTGCGTGTATTCTTGGGGACTAAGCAAAAGGTCAAATTTTGCAACGGGTTTGTTACTTGTGCACAACTATGCGATGATGAGTAGATTTGCCTTGTAAAATAAGCATTATACTACTACTTGCACTATTTTTTCGGAGGTCTATTTTACATGACATAATTTCAAGGGATATGCTATAACACACCCACTCAATTTTATGAAGGTGTGCATTAGCAAGTTATAACTAAAAAATAGATAAATACATCTTCAGGTGTATGTTGCTAAAACACTCCTTCTAAAAAATAAGTGGGTGTACGTTAGCAACTCCTATAGGCATTTGCTATAATCCACCAACTTATTTTTCAGAAGGTGTGTGTTAGCAAAAGATAACTAAAAAGTTATTAAATACACCCTATGGTGTATGTTGCTAATGCACACCTTCATAAGAAAGAGTGGGTGTGCATTAGCATTCCCCTAATTTCAATAATAATTAAATAAATAAACGATACCTTGCGTTCCCATATAAAATAAATAAAATTAAAAAGCAGGCACCAGCACCAGTGTATAAGACTATAGTCAAAATTTAACAGACTTTGCTGTAGATATTTATCAATTGTAACTAACTTGTAAAACAAATATTTGGTCACGAAATAGTTATGTGTGAATTCAATAATAAACTAAGAAAATAATTTAAGAACAATGGGTTTGTATGTAACTTTCTCTTTGTAAAACAGACTAGATTATTTTAATGCAGCGAACATGATCGAAATACAAAAGCCTAATAATCTTTCTCTTTTCCATAAATATCTCTACTGGGATCAAATTGATGGGAGATGTAAGATTAAACATATTTATCAATAGATTAATTGAAAGGGCTCTTTTTATATATATATATATATGTTGAAAAACGGTTTACTGAGTTTAAAAAACAGAAAACAATTTTGTTAAAAAAGCTGGCAAAGAAATTAACTATTGGCTGAGTCGCGTATTAGGTCGCTTTCTTTAAGACGTTTCGCGGAACTACTCGAAAAGTGCACTGTAGTATATCGACCGCGAAGTCCCCAGGATAAAACAGCCGTTTTCAAAGAAAATACCGAAGCACTACTGCACTGCAGTGATCGGTCAGAAATACACCAAATAATTGATATACGAATATCAATTATATACGGCAACAACCGTTCGATAATTGAAACAACAGAATAATTTCGAAGAAAAAAAATAGAGAGAAGAAAATAACAGAGAATTCTCAGAACGCAGAGAAAACGAACAACCTGAAACCGAAGAATGAAAGCAGTATATATAGGGCAAGTAGGGAGCTGAAATCAGAGCAAATAGTGGAGCGGTTTTGGCCCAGTCAAACGCTGATCGTGGGCGAAAATTAAGGGACACGTTTTTGACCCGTTAACGGATATGGTGATCCGTTTCAGACTTGACTTGGTCTAATACACATTTAAATTGTGACTTGGTCTAATACACATTTAAATTGTGCGCAATTTAAGGGACACGCGTAAAGAAAAATTAATTAAGATTTTTCCTTTTTCTTCGCATTAAAAAATTAATATATCACCCAAGCCCAAGCCCGGCCCGATCCGAGCCGGCCGGACGGCGGTGGCGGCGCGCGCGTGTCTGATATTCGACATGGTATGCGTTCTCCCTTTCATACAAAAGTGGGTACCCCAAGGGCACGCCCTTGCTTGTCACTTTGTAGTATATAAACACTACCAAGAAGTGTGATCTTAGCAATGTGGGACTCAATAGAGTCTTTTTTCAATTCACACTATACATGGTTCTCAAGCTTTGTGTTTATTTCCAATACCAAGTTCCCTCCACGTTTATCATCATGTTTCAACAATCCCCCACTTGAATTTAAAAAAGTTGTTTCAGTCATAACGTTAAACGTTTCAGTAAGATTGTGCATAAGCGAAGGTGAACTATGTCTTGGAACCTTCACGTAGCTAGTAAGAGCCCGATTTAGCAAGAGTGACGTTTAGTCTTGGAACTCTATCTCAGATTTTTCTCAAACCAGCACACAACCTCTCTTAGGTGTATTCTTAGGCCCGTGCATTAATGGCCCTGCACGACTATCCCAGTTTCATGAATGCTCTAGGAGTTCGCCCCAGAACTCCAGAGGAACCGGCCTCAGTTCCACATTCATATAGGTGATTCTATCAAGAGTACTCCCGATGTACTCCACTCATATAGAGTATAGATTTCATTAAGAGTTTTACCAACTCAACCTTTCTTTCTTCAGGACTCATGCCTTTTTTACTTGCATGTTCATCTCATATTACTCACGACTTGTTGTTTACCCATTGGAACCTAATTCTTGGGATCTCCAGTCTTTTAGGTTGGGTTACCATCATCAGTAATTCGTAGGCTTTAGTCCCATCTTTATTGATGTATTTTGGACTTTCTCTCTAGCCAGTCCTTTCGTCAAAGGATCTGCTAGATTGTCATTAGTGCGTACATGATCCACTCTCACATCACCTGTAGTGATGAGCTCTCTCACTGTGCTGTGTTTCCTTCTAATTTGACGTCTTTTACTGTTATAAAAACGACTCTCAATTTTAGCGATAGCTGCAGTACTATCACAATGGATCAAGACAGCAGGCATAGGTTTTTCCCATAAGGGAATCTCAGATAACAAGCATCTCAACTAGCTTGCTTCTTCACTAGCAGTTGCTAGCGCTATCATTTCAGACTCCATTGTGGACTGAGCCAAAATGGTCTGTTTCTTTGACTTCCATGATACAGCTCCACCGGCTATACTAAATATATAGCCACTAGTTGCTTTGGAATCATCTGACAAGGTGTTCCAATCAGCATCACTGTACCCTTCAAGTACAGCTGGAAATCTCTGATAGAGAATCCATCTCATCATTAATAGCTTCTTGCCAAAGATCTGCATCCATCGATGACAAGGCTTCTTGAAGATTTGCTGGATCTTCATTCAATGTACAGACCGCATAATCCGGACCATAGTCTTTAGCAACTCTTACACGTTTGCTTCTACGAAGTTCAGTTTCTACTTCGTCATTGCTATCCGTATTTGGTATCACTGGAACGTGACTCGATTCAAGAATATTATCCTGTTCAGTGCCCCCACTATTTCTTGATTTAAAGGGAAATTTATTTTCATAGAAATCTGCATCATTAGATTCTATGATTACTTTTTCATTTAGGTCGTAAAACCTATATGCTTTACTGTTTGCTGCATAACCAATGAATACACATTCATAGGCTCTACTAGCGAGTTTAACTCGCTTCGGGTCCGGTTTACGGACATAGGCTAGACATCCCCAAGTTCTTAAATAAGACAGATTTGGCTGTCTTTTCTTTAATACTTCATAAGCTGATTTGCTTCTTTTAGATTTGGGAATTCTATTCAAAACATAGCTGACAGTTAAAATTATTTCCCCCCAACAACTAATTCAGTAAGAGTTCTATTCTTTCTTTCTGCTTTGCCATTCATTTCAGGGGAATATGGAGCAGTCGTTTCATGTATAATTCCGTGTTGTTTATAAAAATCATTAAATAAACTAGAATTATATTCGGTTCCTCTATCACTACGAAGTTTCTTGATTTTCGTATTAAACTGATTTTCTATTTCATTCACAAATAATTTAAACATGTCAAAGGCATCACTTTTATTTTTCATTAAATAAACAAAAGTATAATCTGAACAATCATCAATAAAAGTGATAAAATAACGTTTGTTATTTCTAGTCATGGTCCCATCTAGTTCACATATATCAGAATGTATAAGGTCCATTGGTTCAGATTCTCGTATTACCGATTTATGTTTACTCTTAGTTGTTTTTGCTTGGCTACAAAATTCACATTTTTCTATGTCATTATAACTAAGTTTAGGAATTAATCCTAAGTTACTAATATTTAAAATTGCGCGCTTATTAACATGACAAAGTCTAGAATGCCAAATATTAAAAACACACAAAGAGTAAACAGAAGTAGAAATTTTATTCATAACATCAAAATCAATATTAAGCTTAAACATGCCATCAGAGGCGTACCCCTTCCCAATAAAAATACCATTCTTAGTGATGGTGTACATATCAGCCCCAATAGATTGATTAAACCCAGCCTTATTCAAAAGAAAACCAGAAACAAGATTCTTCTTCATCTCAGGAACATGAAGGACTTCTTTCAAGATAAGAGTCTTCCCGGAGGTGAACTTCAAAACAACATCTCCAACACCAGCAACATCAGAAGTGTTTGCATTACCCATCTGCACCTTCTTATTTTCAGCATTCGTGTATGTTTTAAACATAGTACGATCATAATAGACATGGCGGGTAGCGCCAGTATCTATCCACCATCCATCAGTACCACCGACCATATTAATCTCGGTGATCATAGCAGTATATGGCTCTTCAGCCGCCACATTCACATTAATATGTGCAAGGTTAGCCGGTTTAGGCCTCTTTGGATTTCTGCATTTCTATGACATATGACCTGTTTTCCAACAATTGAAGCAATAAAATGGTTCAACAGCGTCATTTCTAGGAGGTGGTTGCTGATGCTGCTTAGCATTATGGCCCCTAGCCGGGTTACCATTCTTAACTCGGTTTTGATTGCGGTTCTGATTCTTTAAAGGTTTGCCTGAAGGCTTCAGAGCCGCACCGAATTTCTTTTTATTGTTGTTCGAGACAACCAATATCTTTTCCTCTTCTTTCATATCTTGTTTCCTTGATTCTTCTTCTATACGAAGACGGGTAATCAGACCTTCAATGGAAAACTCCTTTGTCTTATGACGGAGCTGATTCTTAAAGTCTTTCCAACTAGGGGGCAGCTTATCAATAATCACAGAAATTTGAAATTGCTCATGTAAAGGCATACCTTCTGTTATTATTTCATGAGCAATCTTCTGCAGTTCATGTGACTGTACTTCCACCGACCTCTCATCCACCATCTGATATTTCAGATACCTGCTAACCGCATATTTCTTCACACCAGCTTCTTCAGTATCATACTTCTTGCTCAAAGCCTCCCACACATCACTAGCTGTTTCATAGGTTCTGTAATAATCATACAGATCATCTTCTAAGCCATTAATGATATAGTTTTTGCAAACATAATCATTATCAATCCATAGCTGCCTTTCTTTTTCAATTTGTAGCGCTTTTTCTTTAATCTGTTCTGTTGTAGCCTTACCTTTGTCTGGCTGTGGCTCAGCAGGTACAGAATCACCGTTGGTGTTAACGGGCTGTTCTTTGGTTCCTGAAGCCGAAGCATCAGTCACAGCAGGAACCACAGGAATAGGATCTTTCAAAACGTAGGCACATTTTTTTAAGGTCAGGAAGAAAAACATCTTTTGCTGCCAACGTTTGAAATGATTCCCTTCAAACTTAAACGGCCTTTCAGTAGCACCGACAGATGAACTACCAATAATTTCTTCGTTTGCCATGATATTTTTGAAACGTCTTAAAATTGTAGAAAAACGGTTTACTGAGTTTAAAAAACAGAAAACGATTTTGTTAAAAAAGCTGGCAAAGAAATTAACTATTGGCTGAGTCGCGTACTAGGTCGCTTTCTTTAAGACGTTTCGCGGAACTACTCGAAAAGTGCACTGTAGTATATCGACCGCGAAGTCCCCAGGATAAAACAGCCGTTTTCAAAGAAAATACCGAAGCATTACTGCACTGCAGTGATCGGTCAGAAATACACCAAATAATTGATATACGAATATCAATTCTATACGGCAACAACCGTTCGATAATTGAAACAACAGAATAATTTCGAAGAAAAAAAATAGAGAGAAGAAAATAACAGAGAATTCTCAGAACACAGAGAAAACGAACAACCTGAAACTGAAGAATGAAAGCAGTATATATAGGGCAAGTAGGGAGCTGAAATCAGAGCAAATAGTGGAGCGGTTTTGGCCCAGTCAAACGCTGATCGTGGGCGAAAATTAAGGGACACGTTTTTGACCCGTTAACGGATATGGTGATCCGTTTCAGACTTGACTTGGTCTAATACACATTTAAATTGTGCGCAATTTAAGGGACACGCGTAAAGAAAAATTAATTAAGATTTTTCCTTTTTCTTCGCATTAAAAAATTAATATATCACCCAAGCCCAAGCCCAAGCCCGGCCCGACGGCGGCGCGCGCGTGTGATATTCGACATGGTGTGCGTTCTCCCTTTCATACAAAAGTGGGTACCCCAAGGGCACGCCCTTGCTTGTCACTTTGTAGTATATAAACACTACCAAGAAGTGTGATCTTGGCAATGTGGGACTCAATAGAGTCTTTTTTCAATTCACACTATACATGGTTCTCAAGCTTTGTGTTTATTTCCAATACCAAGTTCCCTCCATGTTTATCATCATGTTTCAACAATATTTAACACATGTTGAGTTTAACTCAGAATTATATCAAAAATGATACCGTAAATGTGAAATTTAGTTATTTTAACTATATATTTAATTTGGTCTTTTAAATTTATTTTAGGTTTTAATTTGGTCCACTTATATCTACAAAGTATCAATTTGGTCTGTTAGTCCTTTAATTCCGTCAATTTTTTCACTAACATTGTTTGAACTCTCCACGTGGCTGATAGATTGCCTATATGGCGGACACTTGGCTAATAATATTTTGGCTTAACTATGGTCCCTAACGTTTATTTTATGTTTTAATTTGGTCCATTATGTTTAATTTATGTTTCAATTTGATCTCTTACGTTTCAACATATGTTTGTCTACATATGCAATCTATTAGCCACGTGAAGAGTTCAAACAATGTTAGTGGAAAAACTTACAGAAACGACTGACTAATGTAAACCATGGAAACATAAAGGATTAAATTGATAGTTTTTAAACCTAATGAATCAAATTAAAACATAAAATAAAATAAACGTAGGGGATCAAATGTGTAATTTAACCTATTTTATATGATAAAAGAATGAATAAAGAGTACTAAATTGCATGGCATCTAACTTTACTTCAACGGTGTCCTTACAATGTTCTCTACAAGTTGCAGCGTTCATGGTTTTGAAATTTTTTAAGGTTTTTTTGGTATAACTTTGATACTTAAACTGCTCCACTTGGCAAATATGCCACTATGCAAATTGAGTTTTTGTATTAAATTTTAAAAATAAAAAATGCCTCTCAATCGCAGCTGTACATCCATGGAGTGGGATTTGGAAAGTTAAGGTTTTATCTAAGGCAAAACACTTGATATAGCGTATTTGTAAGGATTGCTTATCAACACGGATGCGTCTAAGGAACTACTATGTTCAATGTTAAATGGAATGCCTCTTGTGCTCACACATCACATGTACCAGAGGAGGAATGGCAATTCTTAATGGAGTGTGAGGGTAGTAAGAAAGCTTGGAATTTCATGGGATTGGATCATATCATAACATCAAGATTATAAATTTTTGGGTTAATAGGTCTTTACCCCCTGCAAAGTAGGCGAGTTTTGTGTTACTCCCTATCATTTTTTATTTTTTTTTAGATTATCCCCTGCAAAATTTATTTTTTTTATTTACCTCATTGGATGTACTTTTTAAATTGGTTTTTAAATTGGTTTTTAAATCGGTTATTCAGTTTTTTTTTTCTTCTGCAATGTCAGCAAAAGGGGATAAATAAATAAAAAATTGCAAGGGAGTAATCTAAAAAAAAATAATTAAAAGGGGATAACGCAAAACTCGCATACTTTGCAGGGGTAAAAGCCTATTAACCCTAAATTTTTTATACTAAAAGATTTGATGTTTGTTGCAAAGAAAGTAAGGAAGTGGCTGGAAAAATGGCTATGTTGCTGTGGGTTATTTGTCATAATAGGAATAATTATGTGTATAGTGATTAGTGCAAGTCAAAATAAGTGCAAGTCAAGTTGAAATGCAATATAGATGCAAGTTTCTATATGCTACAGCCGATGCAACAGATTCAGGGTGGTGCTTAAACGATCACCAAGGTAGATTTATTTTAGCAGGCTCTAATGTCATAAATTGAAAACACGATATTATTGAAAGAGAAACAATGGCTATGAAGAAAGATATTAGTGAAATGATACAAAGATGATTGTCCCATTGTGATTGATGCTATCTTGTCTAGGAGCCATGGAGTATATTTATATACAGTCTCCTCAAATTTGTTATAAGTTAGTTGTGAAAATCACATATAAATCTACTTATGTGGTTTGTTCTCATTGATTGAAAGTTAAATATCCTCAAATTATGAAGGGGTAGCGAAGTAGTCACCAAAAAGATATATCGTCTTGAAATAGAATTCCAGTATTGCATAGAAACAAAACTTCCTTCCTGAAATTGAATTTCAGGAAACATGTTTCAGAATTCCAATATTACATAGTTTCAATTTCAGAATTCCAGTATGACATAGTTTCAATTTCAAAATTCAATTTCATGAATTTGCTATGCCGCCTTTCTCTCCCACCGCCACCAATTCGTCGTCTCTCTCCACCTTCAACCTCTCTCTTCACGGTCTCATCTCTCCCACTACCGCAACAACAACCACGTTCGTATTTTTTGTTCATCTCTTTTGTTTCCTTTCAATTTTTTTGGATTTCTATATATATATATATATATATATATATATATATATATATATATATATATATATATATAAATATATATATTTGTATTTTCTGGTTATCAATGAAAGAGGAAAAAATGCTTATTTTAATTTAAGAATATTCAAAGATCATTCCACAAGAATCAAAATCTAAAAATAAGAATTAAACAATGACAACTGTACACTCTCCAATGGCAATAAAATTTAAGGATTGAGTACTTAGTCTAAGAATTTAGCCAAGGATCTTGAGACAAAGATGCTTTTAAGTCTTAGACTTAGTCTTCTTTTATCATTCTCTTTGTTTTTATGTACTAGGAACACCAACTCAAATTGGTTTTCCATCTATTGATAAAGTTTACCTTGATTTAATAATCAAATTGCAATTATTTATTTTATCACATTCTCAATGTTGGAAACCATTACATATGATCGAAAAGAACATCCGGATAAACTAACATATTGTGTTTGTGAATGTTGTTGGATAATCAAGTATTGCTAATAGTTATAGATCAAATATGGGTATTTTGATTTAAAATATAAATTTCGAACTTAATCTAAATTTTGAACTTAGAGCATGTTTGAAATAGCTTATTTTTGAGCTTATGCAAAACAACTTACGTAAATAAATAATTTTTTATGTATTATTATAAATTTTTTAAGATAATTTATAAAAAAGTACTCCCTCCGTTTCTTTTTAAGTGTCCGTTTTGAATAGTAACAACAAATTAAGAAAGTTTATTTTTTCACCTTATTTTCTTATTATACCCTAATTCTAATTCACCAACAAAATCCTATTTTTATGCACACACTTTCTCTTTCCAATAAATTTAATATATTATGCACACAAAAAAACAAAATTTAATATGTTATGTACAAAAAAAAATATAAAAAAATAAAAAGATTTAGTTTTCCAAATATATAGCATTAATTAGTTTTATCGAAAAATATATGAGTAATTGACAAATGGTATAATTGACAAATCGTACCCTTAAAACACCAAATGGACAGTTAAATAGAAACGCTAAATTCGACGTTTTTGGACACTTAAAAAGGAACGGAGGTAGTAGCTTATAAAGTTCGAAATATATTATGATCACCAACACCAATATATTATGAAGTTTAAAATATAAAAAGAAAAAAATGGAATCTAACAAATCATATATATACAATTGAGTTGTCCTCATTCTCATGAATCGGATATGACTTTTTAAGTCATGCATATCAATCAAAAAATATCCTTATTCAACTACTACATACATAACACCACCAATATATTTCTTAAAATAATTCATTCTCCCTAACTTTTCATGTACTATTGAGTGTTTGAGTCATGCATATCATATAATAATAAATATTATCTATGTTAGAAAAATAAATTAAATGTATATTCTAACTATATTATATTCATGTACTCCGTCCATTCTTATTTATAGGACTCTTTCACTTTTTGGTTCCTAAAATATCATAGCTTATAAACTTTCGTGTACATTAATATTTTCTTTACAAAAATATGCCAATTTAATTTGCCATGAAAGTTGATCTAAAAGAATATCATTGGAAAACATAAATACATACTCTTTTTTATATATTATAATATTAATAATTGTATCGGAAAATATATAAATGTTACACATATTCGAGATAAATTTATTAAGACTTTTCTTAAGACTAGTCATTTTTGCTAGATGTTCCCCCACCCCCACACCACCTCTAAGGCCAATTTTAATTTGTAGTATAAAAGTTGGTTAAAATTTATATTTCTAGGTTAATATAAATCCGAAAAGGATGCGAGTGAAAGTAACTAATGATGTCAATTTTTAAATTGCTTGTGATAAGCAATATTTTTTGTACTTATATGTTAGCCAAAATGGAAAGATTTAAAGATACAAAAATATAAAACACAAATATAATAGAAAGAAAATTTTATATTCACCAAGAAATAGATGAAATAAAAAAATGTAAGGAACATGTCAAGAGCGAACATTAGAAATAGGACTACGAGTCTGCGACACAAGAGACATGCACTTATCTATTTAGCCAGCTCATAATACACTCTTCGCGATAGACATGCAAACAAGACAGACAAATTTCTTTTGACTCAACCGAAAGCTCCACAAGGCAGAAAGAACACTCCATAGCCTTAGACTCCATTCCTTTTTCAATTCTGATTCTTTCAAGCTCAGAATAAAATTGTTGTCTTTAGTTTGTTTCAAAAATATTTGTTCTACTAGCCTAAACCTCATCTATTTGATTGGTCGATGTTGAACCTTCTTGAGGGATTTCTAGTAGATAGTGTGATAAATAGACCAGGATAATATGAAACGAGTGGTTGTTGTTGCTTCATTTCTTACTTTAATTTTTAGATAAGAAACGAAGAATGAGAAAGGTAAGAGGAAATAGAGTGCAACTTTAATTTTTAGATATGAAACAAAGAATAGAGAAATGTAACAAGATAGAAGAGTGTGATTGGTATTTATACCGTCTGATTTGTGGTACTTTTATTATTAATTGAACAATCTCGACCATCAAGTAAAAAGCAGATTTAAATTACGCAATATTTTTTTTAAAAAAATATTATTGTTTAGATTTTGTTTCAATGGTACTAATATTTTTTTCTGCATTTATTATCTATTTTAACCAAATTATTTTAGACTTTAATCTTATTTTTAACTAAATTTAGCCTAAATCTTAGGTAATTTATTATTTAGATTAGATTGTGTAATGATTTTCTTTGTTGAGTGCAACTCATTTCAATCACTTAGGCTCCGTTTGGATTGATGAAATGTAATGTAATGGAGCGGAGCGGAATAGAGTGGAGTGGAATGAGATAGAGCGGAATAGAATAAATATTTTGTTCCATTGTTTGAATATTTTAAAAAGGAGATGAACAAAATTGACGGTAAATGGTGATATTATATTAAATTCATTCCATCTTATTCCATGCCGCTCCGCTCCATTTCATTATTATCTTTTAAATCCAAACAATGAAACATTATTATATTCCATTCAGTTCCGCTCCATTCCATTATATTTCATCAATCCAAACGGAACCTTATAATTTTATCACCGTTAATTTAGTCTCTAACAAAAATAAAATTCAAATTGATGTACCAAAAAAAGAAATTCAAATTAGTTCTTAATATTTAAATAATGTTTACAAATTAGTCCATTTATTATAACATGCCAGAGACAAGACAACTTTGTTTTAAGGATGAAAATATTGTGGACTAATTTGAATTTTATTAATTTTAAAGTATTACATTGCTGATAGTTATGTAAGGGTTTATAAAAGGAAACGTGGCAAGAGAGATACAACTAAGCATTCCCTCATAACTAATTAATGGAGACAGTTGGTAGTGAGGACAATGAAAGTGGATCTAATGGAAAAGAATGTTCGGTAGAAAATTAGGCAATGATTTTAGTAGTCACTCTACTTCGGAACTGTGTTTGGTTTAAAGGAAAGAGGAAGGAAAGAAAGTCAGGGGAGAGAAAGATGGTGGAAAGTGAATCTTTCCATTGTTTGGAACAACCTTTAAAAGTGAAGGAAAGAAAGTTTTGTATGGGCCCCACCCAAAAATCCTTTCCGCGCTACTTTGGACGGAAAGCGGGAAGATTCACCAAAATTTTGGGCAAAATGACATTTATACCCTTCTTCTTCATCAAATTCTATAAACGTTTTCTACTATCCTTCAAATTCAAATCCCTAAAAAACATTGCTTGCTCTCATTCACCTTTTCACAATCATACCTGCTTACTTCATTTGCTCACTCTCACCACCTTTCAATTGCTTTGTAAGGTATCATCTCTCTTCTTTTGTTTCATATGGGTTCTTTGAAAAGCTTTCAATTTTATTTTGTTTTTTGAAAAAATTATGAAAACTCATAATGAAGTTTGTGTTGTTTGTGGGTTGTTGCTACTGGTTTTAGCTTTGTTGTGATAAAGGATGATTGAATATTTTAAACTTACTCTTTATTAAATTGCCACCGTGTTTTTTTTTTTTGGAATGGTGATGCTTCTATCCATGCTACATGTCTTTTGTGATGCAGCAATTTAGAGTGTTTTGGCTCTTGTTTGTAATTTATATGTTACTTGGTTGTGTGTGTTTTTATTCTTTCTAGTTTCATAGTTGTTGTTCTGTGTTGTTAGCCTCTTGTGTGTGCTCTTTGGCTCTTTTCTTTTTCTTTTTGCTTTGTCCCTTTGTGCTCTTGTGTTGTAATATCCCACATTCTAAATCAACTAATTAATTTTAATTAGAGCCTTGCCTAATTTTATAAATTAATTGTGGAGTTAGTTTAATTATGTTTGGAAAATTAATGAATTTATGTGCAAGGATTAGTGCACTATTATTCTTAAGTGAATTAATCAACACAAAGAATTCAAACTCTCCCCACTTCTCCCTCCCACTCGCGATCTCTCCCTCTGCCTCATATGAGTCATGATTCCACTCCAATGCTAAGTCACATGAGACCAACACCTCATCATGCATTGGTGAGTCACACTTCCACTTGATCTTCCATTGAACTAACATGCAACCAAGTCAATTCATTTCCATTTTTCCAATGCAGAAATCAGCAAACAAAACCTCACTACTCCTCTCTAATACTCTCACGCAAAACAACAACACAACAATCCAAGAATCTCAATTTACCCCAACTCACATGTTTGTAAATTTCCTCTATGTTTGCATACCAAAACAGAAACATAAACATGAATCACTCCCCTAAATTGGAATCACTCTGCAAAACTCAGAATCATCCTTCCCAAAGGCATCACATGATGCAAAATGACAACAACCCCATTTCCACCTCTTCACTCACCAATGGGAAATACATGCAACCAAAAATCAAACAATTTCGTACACTATTCCTAAGCCTCTGAAACCACTATAAATAACCCCTCAAACCACCAGAATCATTCATCCAAACACCATTCAATTCGTAGAACAAGTTTAGAGGGTTTTCTCAAGTGTCAAGTTTCAAAATTCTGCCAAGGGAGTTCGTGGGTCTTGCTAGGAGTTGCAGTAGCTGTAGTAGAGCTCAGAAGCAAGGATTAAAGCTTCAATCAGGTGGGTTCTTAGGTTAGTTAGTTAGATTCCCCAAAATTATGAACTTTGCATGTTAACTTAGGATTTAAGAAAATTGTTGTGTGAGAGGAATTAACTCCCAAATTCCTCTCCATTCTGTCGTATATTATATGTATTGTATGATTGCATGCCTTAGGATGAGGATTGTAGGTGTTTAAAAGGTTAATTTTTGAAATTTCGCAAAACAGAACAAGTTCTGAGTAAACTCGCTCTGGCGAGCTCAGGGCGAGCCTTCATGGCGAGCTGGGTCCTTCATGCTGATGAACCTCGCCCTGGCGAGTAACAACTCGCCGGGCGAGCGAATTTGGCACAGGACCTATAATCTCGCCATGGCGAGCTCCTCTTCGCCGTAGCGAGCTTACACAGGGCATGACCTGAACAACTCGCCGTGGCGAGTGACAACTCGCGAGGCGAGCTTGACAGGAACAGGAACTTTTCAGAATTTTTCTAAACAGAATCGTAGCACTCGTTTTATGTCCTCATCTGAATTTGGTATATGCAATAGTACAGTTATATAATGTAAAACAGCATGTTAATCACAGATAATCTTAGGGTATAACCTAGGGAATCTTAGAAAAGCATGCTCCCCTGGGACTTTGGTAAAATATGGTAGAATCAACTAATTTAGAACAGTCAATCATGAGCGATCTTGAGTTATCGCGTTATGGACTCCCAATGGGATAATCCATTAGGTTATGACTATGTGAGCTGTATGCCGTGACCGAATCGGTTGACGGATATGTCAGGCCTCTGAGATATGCTCACCTCAGAGTGTCCTTGAGTTAAAATGAATAAGATTAATTGTGTGTTACACCATTATTATTATGCTTATGAATTATGCTATATTAGAAATTTATGCTATGACTGTTAGGTTTCCCCGGTGTAGTCACCTCTAGGAGGGTAGTAGGACTCACTGAGGCTTAGTTGTCTCACCCCACTCCAAACAATTATTTTCAGATAAGCAGGTCGGTTGAGGTATGCTGTTCGGTGTGCTCGTGGCTTTGCTAGGAGGACGCATTTCTTTCATGCTTTTCCATTTCCTGTCGTTATTTCAAATTCAATAATGTTTTGTTGTATTAGTTTCTATCGTTTCCGCTGAACGTTGTATCTTTGTTGTAACCAGCACCTGCGTGTGCTTGAACTTTTCAATTTGTAATAATAATGTACTCAGCTACCGGTTATAATATTTCACTGATATTCTAGATATTTCATGTGGGGTGTTATATGTGTGTTCTTAGGTAACCCTTGTACTTGGACTACTTCATTGAAATAAAATTTTGGCTTATTAAAAAAATCTTAAAAATGTCATTTTTTATTTTGAATATTCTTCTGTTATCATATTGGTACTTATTGAATATGTATTGAAAAATGTATATCAAAACTCATTGATTTATTAAAATGTATATTGATTGAAGGTTAACATTTAAACCTTGTGATATGGAGTTCTTAATTAATGAAGAAGACAAGTTTGGTGATGCATTGGATGGTATAAAGGAAGAGCAGTCCAAAATAAAACATTTAACTAATCTTAGCATCCAAAACTTAAGTCATTTTCGTCGAGGATTCGACAAACAACAACGTCTTTGTTCTGTAGTCTTATTGTGCTATATTGTTCATGCGTTACATATGCTTCAAACAATGCCACGTTTAATTCGTAATCCAATTTGTCATGGAAGTCATGAAAGGGAGCGTAGACGTCTCGATTTAATGAGACAATTAGTACATACTGGAAAATGTCGAGACATCATACGAATGGGACCCGAGGCATTTATGTTATTGTGTCATAAATTGAGGGGAACCGGTTATGTGAAGGATACTATACGATCCACAGTTGAAGAACAAGTTGCGAAATTCCTACACATTATTGGCCATAATGCGAAAAACCGCACCGTGTCATTCTTCTTCCATCGCTCTGGCGAGACTGTTAGCCGTCACTTTCACAATGTTTTACGTGCCATCATTTTATTAGAAGATGAGTTCCTAGTTCAACCTTCTGGTAGGGATGTACCTCCACAAATATTAAACAATAGTAGATTCTATCCTTTTTTTAAGGTACTTATGACTTAAATTCACTTTAATATGATTAGCCTAACCAACTCATCCTACAATTTCATCGCTAATCAAATTGCTAATTTAATAACAAGGATTGCATTGGAGCTATAGATGGGACACATATTCGGGTAAAGGTCCCAAGAGCGGAAGCCCCTCGATTTCGTGGAAGAAAAGACTATCCTACACAAAATGTTTTGGCTGCGTGTAACTTCGATATGAAATTCACTTACGTTTTGCCGGGGTGGGAAGGCACGGCATCTGACTCTAGGATTTTGAAAGATGCTTTAAGTAGGGAAGATTCGCTAAAAATTCCTGAAGGTTAGTAGTCAATTAATTTGGTTTGACTATTAAGTATCAAAATTTATAATCACACTAGTTAACACGCCAAATAATAATTTATATCACAACTTTTGTAGGAAAATATTATCTTGGGGATGCCGGTTTTATGCTAAAACGTGGGGTGCTTACACCTTATAGAGGTGTTCGTTATCACTTGAAGGAATATTCTACCCGGGGCCCGCAAAATTTTAAGGAGTTGTTCAATCATCGTCATGCTTCACTTCGAAATGTTATTGAGAGATGTTTCGGAGTACTAAAGAAAAGATTTCCAATTTTATCTACCGGCACCGAACCCTTTTACTCATTTGAAGTCATGACTGACATTGTACTTGCTTGTTGTATATTGCATAACTTCTTAATGGGTGTTGATGCTGATGAGGCCTTAATTGCTGAAGTAGATCATGAGTTACTTCAACAAGAGATTGATAGATCCCAAGCACAACAGCCACGTGATGATGAGTATAGATTGGGAACAATTTTAAGGGACAATGTTGCTATTGGAATGTGGAATCTTTATCGAATATGATTACACCATATATGTAATATGTATTCCTAATGTGTGTTTATGTGCGCGCGTTTTTGTGTAATGTGAATGTATAAACCATGTGTTCTAGTTGTGTATGATTTTGAGAAATTACATGAACCTGATTATGTTGTAGCGTGTCTGTATATATATACGCACCATATATGTAATATGTATTCCTAATGTGTGTTTATGTGCGCGCGTTTTTGTGTAATGTGACTACATGTATAAACCTTGTGTTCTAGTTGTGTATGATTTTGAGAAATTACATGAACCTGATTATGTTTTATTAAGTGGTATGTATTACTAATTTTTCTTAGTATACACATGTTATTTTTGTGGATGAATTTATCATAAGTTAATATTCATATGAAAATGGATACATCAACTTGTGTCCTTTTGAAATTGATATGCAGCTACTACAATGCCAAAGGGAAAAACCACTCCATCAGATTCTAATCACCTACAATGGAATGATGAAATGGATCAGATGTTGTTGAATGCTTTGGATGAAGAGGCAGATAAGGGAAATAAACATGATGGTGCTTGGACAACGGAAGCATACAACAACATGGTTGAAGCCTTAAGATCTACAATTGGACCAAATATCACAAAGAATCATATAAAGAATAGAATGAAGACACTGAAAAGTCATTTTGCTGAAGCTTATGACTTGTTCCATAGCTTAAGTGGATTCTCTTGGAATCCAATAACTCGAAAATTTGATGCTGATGACGACGTCTGGGAAGAGCTGATTAAAGTAATTTAACATTTTTATTCTTTATTTGGTCACTTGACTTTTATGTTAATTATAAGTACAAAATAGACCACTTGACATGTTTGCCTTTTATGTAGGGAAAGCCACATGCAGCAAGATGGAGAAAAATGCAAATTAAGCATTATGACATCTTGACTGAGTTATTTGCAACTGATAGGGCGAAAGGAGATGTTGCTAAAACAGCTAAGGAAAGGAGGAAGCAATGGGAGAAGGAGAAGGAGAATATTGACTTGAACAACTATTTTGAAGATACAGAAGTGTATATGTCAAATGTTGGTATTTTTGATGAAAACCAATTTTCACCGCCCAACTTTGAGGATGCTAGTCCACAAAACGGTCAAACAAATCCTAGTGGCCCAAATACTTCAAGGGGTATAAAACGGAAGAGAGACGTGGTTGAGTTAGCTGGAGATCAATATGATCGAATGAATGAAAGTATCATGACAATTGCTGAAGCTTTGAAAGAGGGAAATGTTGTTTCTAAGGAGCTGCATCAAGTTGCAGAGCGTCAAGTTGAAGTTGCTGAAAGACAAGTTGCAGTCATTGAAAAACAAGTTGAAATTGCTGAAAAACAACTTACTGTGATGCAACAAACTCGACAACGTCATTATTCAGAATCTGATGTATGGGATCTTTTAGAGGAATTAAGAGTGATAGATCCATTTCGCATGCAGGTTTATGACCATTTATGTGATAATGAGCACAAAAAACGTAAGCTTTTTGGCGTACCCCCTCATATGAGAGGAGAAGCTCTCATTCGAATGATGACTGATGCAGGTATATTACGTTAAGAGCAGTGGTAGTGCTCCTTTTTGGGTCCTATATATTTAGGACATCATGTGATGCCTTTAGTAATGATACTCTATCATGAATTTATTTTTTGGAGTGGTTGTGGATATGCTCTTTTGTTGGGATTGTATATATTTAAGGCATCATATGAGACCTTATTAGTTTAGTACTTGCTCTATATTAATTATCATTTTGGGATATACATGACTTAAGATGGAAATTAAGTATTAGTTTTTATGCTACTTTTGATTATGTTGCGGAGTCTACTACCCCTTTTGGTAATACACTGATGTTGAAGCCTCATACCATCCTTCAAAGGTGTGCCATGTGCATTAAATGGAAAGGTATGATATTTACAAGTTTTTTGTGTTATACTATAGTCTTTTTTTACTGCATAATTTTCTGCATAAATTCAATTTGATGCAGCTGGACAATTTTTAAGCAATTTGGTTGAGGCTTTGAAAGAATAGATTGAGAGTTTTGATGATTTAAAAAGACTGGACTTTTATTTTTAATTATCTCAATGTGTTTATAATGGTAGTAACTAAAATATGGTTTGAATGTAGGTTCTTTCATCTCTAGTGCAATACAAGTAGAAGGACAACAAGCAACTGAAGTTATAGTGCAAAGATGTGCATACTATTATGTAATTAAACTGTCATTTTATGTTTAGTTTGCACTAAAGCATGTAATGTACTTGGCTAATATATGTATCATAATACTCAAACTCAATATTTATCTATAAATAGAATGATGTTGCTTTAGCACTAATTCATCCAAGATTTAAAATTTATCTACGAGTAAATGAATAAACTAAGCTTTGAAAAATAACTCATGGTTGTTGTGGCATGGATTATGGTTTTTGTGAAGATAACTTATATTGTGTTTATCAGTTTGTCAGTATTTATTTGACTCAGTAGAGAATTGATATCTTAGGCCTAACCTAGATTGATCATGTAGTGATGTTGCTTCTGTTTTTTGACTTTGTGTAGTTAGTGGAAATGGTTGATTGCATAGGCCATATATTGTAAATTGATGGATTGGAAGATCTATATTGTTCTGCTTGTATCTAGATTGACATTTCTTATGCCTTGTGATTTATTAATAAAATTCTTTTGCTTATCTAGAAAAAGTTTTGCATTCAAGTGGATACCTTGGTGCTAGCTTGAAATGTGGCTGTTTGGACGTGGTGTTTTTGATCATAGTGTTGTCTATCTTAAACTTAAAGTAGCACATTTGGTTATATATTAGGAATATATGTTAATTAAGTGCTACTATAATTTGGTGTGATATGTATACCAAGGCTTTGGGAAAAAATTTGTCATCTATAACTTTGAACTCATAAGCCTTATTAGGGAAAGAGGTTGAATTAGCTTTGTTGAAGAGTTGTTTTTGTATATGTATTGCAATTTGGGTTCTTTAAATTTGAGTTGCAATTATTGGCATTCCTTATGCTTTGTTATATAAATTATTTTTCATGGCCTTTCAAAATAATTTTTTTTTTGTTTACAATAATAAAAATCATTTTATTGAAGATAAGTTAACATGTTTTATTCTATTCACCATCTTTAATTTTTATATAAGGTTAGTTTTGTCATTTCACAAGTGTACCTCTTTCTTTCCTTGGTACTTTCCATCAAAACAAACAGGGGAAAGAAAGTTAAAAACTTTCTTTCCTTCCACTTTCATTTGTTCCAAACAACTAAGATTATCCTTCCACTTTCTACTATCTTTCTTTCCATCTTTTTTCTTTCCTTTAACTTTCTTTCCTCCCACTTTCTTCTCCAAACCAAACACAGCCTAGGTGTTTGAAACCAAGGTTGTCAGAACCGGACCGGTTATCGAACCGGTGAGCTTACCAGTTCAAGGTTCAATGGTCGGACCGGGATCGGACCGTGGTCGAACCGTTTTTAATTAAATATATATTTAATTAATATATAATTAAAAATAAATAAATAATAATTCAATATTCACTAATTTCACACATTAAAAATATGAAATATCATAAAGTTAAATTATGAATTATTGGTGTAACAAAAAAATTATATGAATTAATTTTTTTAAAACAAATTATATGAATTAATAAGTCCTGTGTGAAGTTAGTATATTAAAAAAAAGTCTTTTATGAAGAAGGTGGACAGCAACCGCAGATATATATGCATGACAGATCTAATTAATGTAATTGGTTGGTACTTGGTACACACTAGGCCCAATAATAACCCTAATTCATTTATAGTCATATATATGTATTCTTTCATCTCATATAGTGTAGCACAGCCGCCACAATTCTTTCTTCTATCACATGTGTTGCTACTGAATCTCTTCTTTCCTCTCACAATTTTGTTTCACAACTTTGGAATCAAATTCAGACTCAACCATAAAACCTAAAGAAAAGAAGTTTATTAGATTGGTTTCTATTTTTTACCTTTATTTTTCTGGAACAGAGAAAGAAAGAGATGAAATCAAGGAGCTTCTTTTATGCCAACCCATTTTTGTTTCTTTTAGTATGCAAAAAACGAAAACATAGTCTAACATATGGAAGATGAAGAGTTCAATTTGAGA
This sequence comes from Trifolium repens, assembly GCA_030408175.1. Classification (NCBI taxonomy): domain Eukaryota; kingdom Viridiplantae; phylum Streptophyta; class Magnoliopsida; order Fabales; family Fabaceae; genus Trifolium; species Trifolium repens. The sequence continues at coordinate 24,772,711 of CP125850.1, forward strand.
AGAAAAGTGAAAGAGCTTCCGTTGATGTTTTGAGGAACAGAGATCTTGATCTGTATAGCTTTTTTTTTTTTTTTTAAATAAAATAACAATAATTATAAAAAACTGCGTTTTTTAATTAGTAAAAAAAACCGGTCAAACTGCCCGGACCGGTGGTTTTTCCGGTTTTTCCCGGTTCGGTGCCGGTTCAACGGGTTTTTTTCCGGCCCCCTCGCAGGCTGGTTTTGCGGCCGACTCGGACCGGATTCAGGTCCGGTTCCCAGTCCAACCGGTCGAACCGGCCGGTCCGGTCCGATTTTCACAACCTTGTTTGAAACTACCTAGCTTAACTTTACATTTTCTGCATTTTATCATTCAATCGATTTGTAATTTTTGGAAAAGTGGGCAAGCCCGCTCCGTTTCCTGGCGGACAGGCGAGTTGGTGGGCCGAGCCATCAAATAAAAAGTTTTTTTAGTTTATTTTAATTTTATTTTGACACTTTGTTACAAAAAAACATGGTTTAAATATCATTTCCGTATTTGTATGTTCGCGAATTTTTGGTTTTAGTCTTTGTATCATTTTTTGTTGCAAATAAGTGTTTGAATGTACAAAATTTGATGGTTTTAGTCGCTACCGTTACAAAAAACGCTGATTTGTCAAATATTTGCACATGTGACCACTATGATGTGTCAAACTAAGCTGATTCGGTCATAAATGAAGGACCAAAATCAAACCTTGGTGAAAATTGAAACAAAATTATGGTGTAAGTATGCATTTTCTTTCTATTCTAAGTGTGATTTTGGTCATTCATTTATAACTGTATCAACTTAATTTGACACATTATAGTGGCTACGTGTGTAAACGTTTGACAAATCAGCATTTTTTGTAATAGTAGCAGACGACAGGGATTAAAACCAACAAATTTTGTACATTTAGGGACTTCTTTGCAACAAAAAATGATATAGGGACTAAAACAAAAAATTTGCGAACATACAAGGACGAAAATGATATTTAAGCAAAAAAAATGGAAACAAACAAATTTGTGAGAAAAATTAACTTATGAGACAAATCAAACACGAATAAACATCAAATCAACACACCTGCAGTATATTGTATAAAAAAATTCTTCATCAGAAGATCTTATCTTTTACTAATAAAAGGAAACTCCTATGTTATTCTTATGTCTCCATTGTGCCTATGTGGCATATCTAAATGAGCTCCAATTCTTGATTAAAAATAGCTCAAATTCTTCATTCCCACAGGGATCGGTTACCGTCCATAAATCAAATTTATGGACCGTCCATAAAGCCTTGGACCATAAACACGGATACACAGCCCAAATGCTAACTTACACCACGTTTTGCTATTTCAACCGCACAGCCCAAATGAAAAAAGAAACCGTTATTCATTTTTCTTTTTTAATTTCACTTGCATTTATTTTGTCTGAAACACGTCTCATTTCTGAAACACGATCACTCCGTGCGAACACCACAACCGTCATCTCCGTCATCTCCACCACAACCATCGCCGGAAAAGGACGATCACGACACCATCGCCATCATCACCATCATCACAGTTCTAACTTCATCATTGTCGTCACACTGAAATGAAGAAAACCAACAAGGTACTAACGTCAACTCTGCGTCAACTTATTTTTGACTAGAAAACGGTTCTAACATGAATGTATGTTGCTACAATCGTTCGAAATGGTTATATAAGTGATAATCCCCAAATTAACTAATTAATTTTTACTTTTCCTTTCAAATTTTTGCGATTGTGTTGTTGATATGTTGGAAATAGTGTTATAGTTTACAAAGTAATTGTATGCATCTGTGAAAACCCTAAAATTAGAGTTTATGTTTATTTCTCATTTCAAATCAAATAAATAGTTTGTAAATTGTTATTGGAAAGGGATTCTGAGTGTTGATTTGGTAATTTGTGGATTCTGGAAACCATTATGCACATGGAATGGTTTCAGAATGTGTTACACAAAAACCATTTGTTGAACCGTTTGTTTCGATTGTGCTGTTGATATGTTGGAAATGGTGTTATCGTTTTGGTACTAATTGCATGCATATGTGGAAACCCTAAATTAAGAGTTTAAAATTATTTCTCATTTCAAATCAAATAAATAGTTTGTAAATTGTTATTGGAAAGGGATTCTGAGTGTTGATATGGTAATGAGTGGATGCTGGAAACCATTATGCATATGGAATGGTTTCAGAATGTGTTTTAACAATGTATTTTGAGATGAGTCTAACATGCTGCAATTAGTGGTTTTGAGGGCTGTTTTAACAATGTATTAAAATTGAATCCTATTTAAAGATTTTTATATAATTTATAGATTTGTTTTAGAGGTTGTATATCTGTGGTAAGAGAATAATAAGATGTTATACACTTGACCATTTATTGAACTTAATGCTTTGATGCTGGAAACCATTTGGCACAAGGAATGGTTTCAGACTGTGTTACACCACAACCATTTGATGAATAAATTTGTTTTCTTTGATGCAGACCAAAAAAACAAAGGACTTGGAGTCAATGCCAAATTTCAGTCTCGCCTTGACACCATCGGAAGAAGAGGGAAAAACTCAGGACAAGAATCAGAGGAACCGTGGTAAAAGAGGGGGAGGAACAAAAATAAATGATGAAAGCTCGGAAGATAATAAAGAAGTTAAGGAAAAGAGGTTGAGTCAAAAAAAACAAGGGGAAAAAGAATGAAGACACCGATGGTAATTCTGAGGGGCAGAATATTGATCAACGACTAAGGCACAAACTGAGTATTCCTAAGGTCTATGACCTTATGGAATCAATCAAAGGAAAAAAAAAGAAAGGATGATATATTGAAGCTTTTGAATGAGAGCGGTTTCGGTGGGTTAACACATCTCTCCAAATGGACCAAAATTCACACATTCTTTGTGGAATGGATTGTGAAACACTTTGAAAAGCAAAACATGTGGATTAGATTAGGCAAGACAGATGTGCTTCCATTGACGGAGCAAGATGTGAACAAGGTGTATGGGCTCCCAATGAGTGGGGAGCAGATTATTGTTGATCGCTGCTCTGAGGCAGCTATAAAAAGACTGAGAAAAGAGTTGGGATTGGTAGGAAACTACTCCACATTGGTAAAAGTGACTGAGTTGGAAGCATAAATGAAAATATTGGAGAAACCCATGTCATGGGTTAAGGGGGCAATATGTTTGATAATCCACAACATATTGTGCCCTACTAACAGCAGTTTTGTGTCTCTCCATTATGCCCAAGTCCTGGAAGAGGTGGCATCATATAATTGGTGCTCGCATGTTCTGCAATACATGAAGGACGGGCTACAAAATCCAGATGTGGCAAATCCATTGGCGGATTTCCACTTCCTAATGGTAATCAATCTCTCTCTCTCTCTCTCTATATATATATATGGTATTGTTAAATGCTGGAAACAACTATCTATTGTTAAATGGTTTCAAGATGTGTTACACTGAAACCATTTGTATTTTTAAATGGTTTCAAGGTGTTTGCTTAAGATTGTTCTAGTAGTTTGATGGGTTCTGCTCCATGAGATTTTTATGAAAGTAATTTGTTTGTGCTTGTAAACTGAACTTATGTTAGTTGCTTAGTGGACATGTACCTAACGTTCCTTTGCAGTCCAAGAAATATTGTTTTCTTAGAACATTGATACCAAATCTATCACATGTGTGTGTGTGTGTGTCTGGTTGTCTGTGTGTGTGTGTGTGTGTGTGTGTGTGTGTGTGTGTGTGATATATAAGCATTGAATCACTCACTCTGAGTATGCACTCTTACATACATTACTTTGCATAAAAATAATCCGTTTATAATAACTGAAACCATTATTATGGTTTAATGGTTTTGATACCCTGTTATATAAAACCATATTGATTGGATAATGATTTATTTTGCAGATTAATTATTTGGATAAAATGGGGAAGAGAAGCCCATTGTTGACTGGAAACCAAAAGTTCCCATCGCTGCGTGATTGGGATGTGAAAACCGCAACCCAAGACCTGCAGAAAGTCCACGACCTTATGGGGCTTGAGCATGGATTGACAGTTGGAGTCAAACGACTTTATCGCACTGATGAAGGACCACTTCCAATGTGTTTTGATCCAGATACTTGTCCTTTATCTAAGGTGAGAGAACCATAATATTACTGGTATAAATTGGTAATATATATATATATATATATATATATATATATATATATATATATATATATATATATATATATATATATATATATATATATATATATATATATATATATATATATATATGTGTGTGTGTGAACAGTTCCTTTAAGTCCTCAATTGTTTGACTAACATATATTATTATTACATATATATAAACCATATGCAGGCAGAGGAATATCTTGATCATTATAAAGGGTGCATACAGATCTACAATGGAGCCGTACAAACCTTAGAGAGGAGGATAGCTGAGGAGAGTGTTGGAACTTCTGCAAAACAACATGCAATTTCACAAGAACAAAAAGGGGTGGAGATAGCCGAAACTGAAGAACCTGGAACCAAAGGTGAAGATGATGAATGTGAAGACGGTGAAAGTGAAAATGGTGAAAGCGAAGATACTGAGAGTGATGATGCTGGAGGAAATTCTGATGTAGAGAGGTACTAACATTTATTTTAAGTGTTACCATGGTTTAGTGATCACTTGATTACTTTTTTAATACTGTCTGAAACCATGTTGCATATGAAATGGTTTCACTCATTCTTTTCAACAAAAACATTTGATGATGATAATTGTTTTGGAATAGTTTTAATTTTATGTAAGTTTTACCAAATAGCATGTTCAATTTTATCAGGGTCAATAATGATGATGAAAGTGATGAGGATGAGGATGCCAAAACCATTTCAGCAGAACCAAGGGGGGTGGAGGTAGCTGAATCTAAAGAAGCTGAAGCTGAAACCGAGAGTAGAGCTGGAGCTGAAACTGAAGTGGGTGAAAGTTCGGATGCCCAAAGGTACTAACTTTTATTTTAAACTTAACATGGTTTATTGGTGACCTAATTGTAAATATTTTTATTGTTAATACTATCTGAAACCATGTTGCACATGGAATGGTTTCATTCCTTTGTTTACCCAAACCATTTGATCTTGATAATGGTTTTCTTTGATTCAGGTTAAAAATTGTAACGATGAATGTATTTATTAGTGTTTAATAATAATTTTTGAGATGCTTATAATGGTTTACTTTGTATACCTAAATCATTTGATGCTCAACAGTTTGATAGTAATTAAAATAATAATATTTTTATGCTAGTTTGACCAAATAGCATTTGTAAATGTTTTCAGGTTCAATAATGAAAAAAATGAGGATGCTGAAGATGTTGAAATCAATCCTGAGCTCCTTGATGAATATGTGAAAGCCGCGTGCAATGTCGGACTGACATTGACACAGGAAACTATTGAAAAGTTTCCACAATATTTTGATGGCGGTGAAACTAAACATGCAGAGTAAGCAATTAATCTGTATCATGTTTTTTTTGGTTTATTATTTGTGATTGTGTAAAACCATAATTACATCTTAGATCAAAACTTTGAAAATATTTCTCAATGGTTTTGATTGCAGGTTCAATAAAATTGATTCAGAAAACAAGGATTCAGATTCGTAAGGAATGGATACTGTGACACAGGAAACTATCTTGAAGTTTCCACAATTTTTTAATTCAAAGTAAGAAATGAATATATATTATGTCTGTTTAATGGTTTTTTAGTCATGATGTCTTTTAACATTTAATGGTTTTTTATTTGTTGCTGGTTTTGATTGTTTCAGCTTGAATAAGACAGATTCGTTGTCACAGGGATCTGATTCAGTGACAGCTGAAAAATTTCTGAAATATCCACAATTTTTTGATGCGGGTGAAGCTTCAACGGAGACAAAATGCACTCAAAGCCTTGCGCTAATTTTGTATGAGGCACCGCCAAATGTGAAGCATGATGATAAGTCTGACTCAGACACTTGTATAGAGTAAGTCAATTATATGTAGCAATTATTCTCTACCTACTTCTATTTGTTTATTGCTAATTTTTCATGAAGTTTCTGCTATATCATCCTTGTTTTGTGTTCTTATATGTCTGAAACCATTTAGCAGAAGGAATGGTTTAAAACATGAGTCTAACATGAACATGATTAATTAATTTCTGCGCAAAAAACAATATTGTTTAAATTCTGCAAACTAACAATTACATACTTTATTTGACAGTGCAACTCCATTAAGGTCCGTCTTACCCGATGAGGTAATCGACTTGGATAATGCTGAACCTGTGCAGAAAAAGAAACGAAGGACCCATGACATGCTATACTCTAGTGGTGCTATCCCTGAAAGGAAAAGACCATTGAAAAAGTCAAAGTACCTGTCAAGCCCCTATGACGAAGCTGTCCATGAGTCAAAAACGACTAAGACGCAAAAGGATTTGGCAACATATGCATGGAGTGATGTGCATGATAAGTAATAACTTAGAACTCATATTAATTATATTTCTGAATTATTAGCATTGTTAAATGGTGGATGTTAAACACTGAAACCATTATTAGTTTTAAATGGTTTCTGGATTTTAAACACTGAAACCATTAATATTGTAGAATGGTTTCCAGACCTTGGCCTAAGATTCTACTAGTTCTATAAGTTTGTTAGCATCTGACCTTTTGTTCTGTTGTTCCAATACTATTTCTAGATTATTAATATTGTTAAATAGTGTAAACGAAACCATTTTATTTCAAGATGTTATACAAATCTTTTGGCCTTATCATTTTGTTATTTTGTTCTAGTGAATAATCCTAAATGCTTAATTATTATATAGGCATCAAATTATGTACTGCTCCAGCAACAAGGCTCACTCTTATGCACTAGAAAAGGATGCCTTGTACACCCTTCGAAAGGATGAGTGGGTGTCATGCTTGGTCATTAACTGTTGGGTTAATTGCTTAAATTGGGATCAACAGGACAACATGAGAAGACTAGTGACACCATTGATTAATTATGTATGTATTATAATCCATTAATATTAACAATTTACACGCTTTTTACATAATCTTATTGATTTACTCATTTTATATAACCAGATTGACCAGGACATAATGCCTCCTGTAAGTAGAAATATTGCATGCTGGCGATTCATTGAGAGGCTAAGAAATTTCAAATACCTAGATTGGAAGAACATTGACCCTACAAAGCTGGAATACGTAAGTCTCTATTCAAAACCTTTTTGCACAAGGAACAAACTTGTATGATGATTTTAGTATGATAAATTTACTTTAATAATATGATTTTAGATATGATTTTATTTTAATACTATGTTTTACATGATGGAACAGATCATGACACCGGCAATAGTTGGCAATCCAGGATGCCATTATGTCTGCTTTATCGTCAATCTCAAAAACCAGAAATTTCAATTCCTGAACAGCTTGTCCGGTGTAGGAGAGACATTGGAAACCAAGGATGGTGAAGCCACCTCATACAAGCAGCTGTTTAATGTGTGGCTGAATGAGGTTGAAGCATTTGTCGCAGATTTATATAAGCAAAAGAAAGAGAAAATGCCTTTCGAATTCGACAAATTCAGTTATGAATCACCAAAGGTGCCTACTCAAATGGATTCCGACAACTGTGGTGTCTTTTGCATGAAGTTTCTTGCTGAATGGGGAACTGAAGTGCAATCTTTCAAAGGTTGGACCAAACTCAAAAAAAAAGGGGACAATAGTAAGGTTGGAAGAATTACGGATCTCCGTATCGAAATATGCTCAGCAATCTTAAGCCACCCTAGCAATTCAATAAGAGATGAAGTGCAAAAAGAAGCAACTACATTTATTGAAGAAAATTGCCAAAAACTGCCAAGTAGTTCTGTTAGAAACCATTAGTAATATTAAAAGGTTTCAAGGTGTTATATCTTGAAACCATTAGTATTGAAAAATGGTTTCAACATCTTTTCCTAGGGTTGTTCTCATATTTTGTTATGTCCTTATCACATTATGGATTGTTTTTTTTTTTTTTTTTTGGGACAAGTTATGTTGAATTTATGGATTAGTTTAATTCTTAATCAATCTCTACTTTATTCGTACCATAGAATATACACAAATGAGAATGTAGTTTGTAAATATAGTCAAAACCAATGAAACAAACGCTATAAAAGTAATCACTGAAACAACAAGGAAGTAACATGCATACAACAACATATTTAAAAACCATTTACATAGATAGTTGTTCTTGAAACCATTTAACAATAATAATGGTTTCAATGTATAACATCTGGAAACCATTTGATCTAATAAATGGTTTTAATTCAATTAACCTTACAAAAAAAATAAATCAATTTGCATTCCTTAAAACTAATTAAGGAGACACTTGTTGCTGCTTCAAATGATTAACATTTATGTATGACAATTACATTGACATATTCCACTAAGCACTAGATGTTTTTTTGACAAGTTATTACTACTCATTGTATCTTTCTATTTTTTTGACAAGTTATTAACACCGTACACATAAATATTGTACTAATATGTCACTTAAATTCACAAATACACATGAATTTCAGTCATCCTTTTTTCCTTAATTAGAAATTTATAAAGATAATTAAAACAAACCACACCCTATATATAAGATATTGAAGCTAAGTTTGATCAATAAAGAAACATAAACTATAGTCGAAACCATTGAAACAAACGCTATAAAAGTAATCACTGAAACAACAAGCAAAGTAACATGCATACAACAACATATTTAAAAACCATTTACATAGATAGTTGTTCTTGAAACCATTTAACAATAATAATGGTTTCAATTTAAAACATCTGGAAACCATTTGATCTACTAAATGGTTTCATCAAACTGTTAGGAATCTAAATAGCCATATATATAACCCAATGCTAATGGTTTTAGTGTACAACAGCTTGAAAACCATTTATGATTGAGAATAACAAAAAAAAGTGTGGTTACTATTTTTTTAAGTAAACAACATAGTTCTTAGATAACAAAATAATGCAAACACAATAAGCCCTTATAATTTCTTATGCAAATAATCAAAAGCTAACAAACTACTAGAACAATCTTATACAATAAAGCTGGAAACCATTTCTAGAAACTAATAGTTTTAGTGACTAACATCTTGAAACCATTTATGATGACTAATGGTTTACACCAGAACAACTTTGCTAGCTTTGGAATCATTTGTTCATAGCCCTTCTCCAGCTTTTGTTTTTAAAGCATCATGATCATCTCTCTGTTTTTTCTTCCGTTCTAGGCGGAATTTCTGCCTTTCCCTAGATTTTTCATAATCACATTTCATTCGCTTCTTTGACCTATTTGGATTTATTCTTTCTTTGAACTTTGGTGCAGTAGACTTCACCCCAGAAGATACTTCACCAGCAGCAGCAACTATTGAAGACTTAGATGACGTCACTGAAGCAGGGTTAGTACGAATACCTTTAGAAAGAAGCAACTCCTCTGCCTTTTTCCCAGCTTCAAGAATACCATCAAGAAAGAATTGAGAAGCCTCCGGATCTGCACAAACACGTGTACAAAGCTGAACTGTAACAACACAAATTTGTTGATATCTTTGTGCTTGAGTTGTGTCTTCAGTCGTAGCACTGATGATAGATTTAAGCTTATCTGAAGACGGGCGCACATCTCTAGTCCAACGCTTTAAAACATATTGCGCAGGAATTGTCTTCAAGGAATGATATTGAACATAACCACCTAGGAACTCCAAAATTTTGAAAACATGTCGACATAAAAAGCCTCTGTTCTCAAACATACGACATGTGCAGCTAAAACTTTTGCTCCTAACATCAAATGTGACAACCCTTTCATCAAGTCGATCATGATCTTGAAGTTCTTCATCCATAACATCAGCATTTAAGCCCCCATCATTATCAGCATCATCATACTTAGCATCATCTACTTCATCAGGATCATGAACCTTTTCAATTGTGAAAACATTGAAAACCCTATTCAAGTCAGACCCTTTGGTTGTGTCTTCTTCATAGTAGTATTTGAATGAAAGGTCATACTGCCTGTGAATAAAAGCAAAGGAAGCTGGTGTGTACTTGTTAACAACGGACCGCATCAGTTGACTGTTGGGATAATTATTTTTGGTTTTAGTGTTTGCAGCCTTGAAGTCCAACTCAGTGTGGTTATCCCTCATTCTCTGAACCATAATTTTGAAATGACTAAAGAAACGAACAAGTGAATGGTCTGGCTGCAAAAAACGACGAAGAAAAGCGTTGAAAGACTCGCTCAACTGAGTTGTTTTAAGACCAGCTGTAAAATTTGACTTGACCCAAGCAGAAGACCAATGCATACGAATTTTGTGAGTTTGGACAAGCCACCTAAAGTCTGAAGTAGGTCTTCCATCAAAGCAATTTTTCATCATCTGATCCCAATTGTAGTCAAATTCTAATTCATTTTCTACATTTGAAACCAAGTTATTAAATTCATCAAAAAAAGCACTGTTTGCACGAGAGCCAAGGTTTTTCTTTGCATTCTCTGCCATATGCCATGAGCAAATCCCATGAAAAACACCTTTGAATATATTCGGAACAGACTTCAACAACGCAGCAGCCTGGTCGGTGTATATTGTCTGTGGTTGCTTATTGGCCATACATTTCAAAAATGTTGTAAACAACCAATCAAATGTGGCTGTCGTCTCATCATACAGTAATGCAGCACCAAATAAGACACTCTTTCGATGATTGTCAAAACCAAGAAAGGCAGCTGCAATGTAAAAGCAATAAAACTATTATCAGGATGAAATGGTTTAGCTGCAGAACTGACTGAAACCATTCCTTGTGCAGAATGGTTCTGGCAGTACTCACATATTAATCAACCAGTATTAACATTATTAAGAAATCCAGATCAACTAGGTAGCATGCTGATTGCATAAACAAAGTCACATAAATATTAAGATCATCATCTAACAGTACTAACTACATTTATAATTAACATTTATTAACCTGTAACAAAGAAAAACCATTATCATTCTCAAATGGTTCTGGTGAACAACTGAGTGAAACCATTCCATGTGCAATATGGTTTTTCAGACAGTATTAAAAAAATCTTGTAACCATCACCATAACCACATAAAAACCATAGTTAATCAGCACAAAAACAAGACATAGATTGGAACCCTGAGAAAAGCTCAAAATATGATACTGAAGCTTAAACAAATGACTACCTATGATATACTACTAATTATATTTTTAAACAGTATTAACTACACTTGTACTTGACATTTTTTAAGCTGGGTTAAAGAAAAACCATTATCATCATCAAATGGTTTTGGTGAAAGAATGAGTGAAACCATTTCATATGTAACATGGTTTCAGACAGTATTAAAAAAGTAATAAAACAGTATTAACAATTTCCTTGTAGAGATAACTATCACCCTAACCACATAAATACTACGACTAATCAGCAGCACAAAAACAAGATAAACATAAGAAAAAGCTCAAAATACTAACCTAATGGACGATATTGATTGTTGGTTCGGTAAGTCGTGTCAAAACTAATAACATCGCCAAATAGCGAATAATCATGTTGCATAATTCCATCTGCCCAGAAAATACTAGCTATGTCTTCTTCAGCATCAACTTGAATATCATAATAAAACGAAGGTTTCGAAAGAGCTTCGTTTCTAAAGAATTCCTGGATCACAGTTGCTTCACCAACAACCATCTCTTTCTGACGAACTGTCATCAAATAATTCTTTAAATCCGAAAATCGAAAAGGGAGATTATCTGTGCCTCAAACTCCCTGACCCATGACTTCATAAGAAGTTCTCATCGACATTTCAGCTTTGGAATTGATTACAGCTAGCTGTCCTTGCACTTCATTGACTTCTCTAAATGCTCTCAAGTAGCGCGAATGTTCTGATTTATGTAACGCATGACAATGATCCACATCCCACCTGTATATCTTGTAAACACTCAAAGCTTCATCCCACTTCAACGATATTCCAGCTTTACAACCAACCCTTTCCTCAGGTTTCTCTTTCACTTTCTCAAACTCAATAACAACTGGACTATCTGATCTTGACCTATTCTTAGGGTTAAGCAAGCTTCCCCTTTTGAAACCTTCTTTGTTACAAACAAAACGAACATAATGTACCATGCTTGTTTTTTGGCCCAGTGAATTGACCATTGACCTCAACTGAGTCCTAATGGAAAATCCGATGTTATATGCATAATTACCATAAAACTTTTCAACCTCTTCAACAGTTGCAAATCCTAAAGACTCTCATGATTCCTTATTCGTAGGGGAGTAGCATTGAGACCTATCAGCATTTGTTTATGAGCTACCACCATCAATGAGTGATGGAGTCGATGTCGAATCCATTAACGACATAAACAATCCCTATAAAAAAGAACAAAACCATTATCAGCATCAAATGGTGTTGGTGAACAACTGTATGCAACCATTCCTTTTGCAAAATGGTTTTAGACAGTACTGACAAATAAATCACACAATATTAGAAAAATTCCTGTAAATTATTCAACTCTAAACATTACAACAGACATATCTATCGCCTTAACCACATAAATACTACTCCTATGTATCAGAGCCCATCTAAAAATACAAATCAGACAATGAAAACATTACAAAAGGCAAACAAACCATCTAAAATTACAATCATTATATAGACTCCAAAACAATATTATAGCGGGCAAATGAAATTCAGTATACATCAATAGTCACAATTTAGTATTCAATATTAGAAACTTAAAATAAGCAGAAAACATGATAAGTCAATAATTCAGTATACATGGTTAATCGAAAAAATGAATTAAGCAAAAGAAAGAGAAAATGCCTTTCGAATTCGACAAATTCAGTTATGAATCACCAAAGGTGCCTTGGACAAAATGCTGATGATGTATCTGCTGTATTAAGCTTATGAGATTGTTTTGGAGCTCTTATCGAAACAGATTATGACATTTCTCTTAGCTGTATTAAGCTTATTTTATAAATACTTAATTAAGTTGTTTATCCAAATGTGGCCTAAATTGGGCCGCGGCATAACTATTTTGTATATTGAGTCTACATCAGCCGTATTTGACCGCAATTCTCCGAATATCAAAGACCATGACATATCCGCTATATGAAACCCTGGTCATTCCAACTATTTGGCATAAAATGTGATATATATTTTATTTATAATTTGTTTAAGTCTATATATTTTCATTTGATATTGAATTTAAAATTTCAGATGGATGTTGCATATATGCTATTCTAAAGAAAGTTTGAAGCTAAGTTCAATTCAAGGCAAATAAAGAAAATATGGATGATGTAAGTTCTGAGGTTTCTGATAAGCTTTCAGATAATGTTCTATTTTCAAATCCAGAATAATGTAGCAATTTTCAAGGTTCAACATCTTTGAACACAATTACTCAATTGTCTAAGAACACCACAAAAACATGCACTCACACTCACACTTGTAATCCACCTGGTCCTGATGATGTTATTCATACACACACATGTTTTCACACACATTTTCTCTTTCTTTTGAAACCATTCCTTGGACAAAATGATTTCCAGGAATACTACTATGGTTAATTTCAGTATACATGATTAATAACATTATACATACTTAATCAAAACAAATCAAACACAAATCAAAAATCACTGAAAATCAAAATCACTATACAACAGAAAAATCACTGAAATCAAAAATCAATATCCAATACAAAATCAACACAAAAACTAACAATTGATATTATATGCAATTTCCGGCGACGGCGATGGAATCAGTGACGGTGTTGATGATCGGTGACGGTGATGATGATCACGGTAAATGAGGAAAACGGTGACGGTGATGATGATCACGACGACAGAAATCGTTGAGCTGAGATCGCGCGAGATGGAGCTGAGATCGTTGTGAAAATTCTGTTATCTGAGATCGCGCGAGATGCTTCCACGTGGAATTGTGATCTGAAGGCTCAGAATTATTTATGGACGGTCCATAAATAAGATGTTTATGGATAATAACTTGCACCATTCCCACAATTTATTGTATTTGTCTATTCATTCTCCAAAGTCATGGTTATATCTTTTGGTTAAAGAGTAGTTAAACTTCATGATGGTTGAAATTCTTTTCAATCAATAAAAGAAATAGAAAGTGTAACCATCTATAATCTTTATAAGCAATACTCACTAACCACAACTTTTTATCCATACTCTCATTTTCATAGTTTTGTTCTTTTACATGTTTTCTCTATACCAATTTTACACTTTTAGCAATTAGCAAACCAAGTTTATTCTCAACAAGTAAGTCAACTATTATCTTATCTCTTCAAGTATAAATATTAGTCTCATTTCAATGTCTATTTTTCTTACTTTTTTAGGGATCAAATTGTCAAAAGATGACAAAGGAACATATGTTGGAACGAACATGTTGAGTTAGCAATATGTCATTTTAATTATATGTAAGTTTTATTTAAACTTAATTTATGGATTTGTATGTTATGTAAAATAAACTATCGTATGTCTTTGATTTAACAACATGTTATTTGGTTCTAATTTTCTTTCAAAATATCGTAGGTCTTTCAAAATTCTAACCTATATATATATATATATATATATATATATATATATATGTGTGTGTGTGTGTGTGTGTGTGTGTGTGGGGGGGGTAGTCGAATAGTTGCAGGATCATTCTTGGTGAGGAAGAACTAACATACAACTATAATGGTATATCACCAAAGAATACAAAGTTGTTCGAAGATCTCCATGTGTGTGTGTGTGTGTGTGTGTGTGTGTGTATATATATATATATATATATATATATATATATATATATATATAGAAGAGTAAAAAAAATACTCCAACAAAACGTCAACTATTATCTTATCTTTTCAAGTATAAATATTAGTCTCATTTTAATGTCTATTTTTCTCACTTTTTTAGGGATATCAAATTGTCCAAAGATGACAAAGGAACATATGTTGGAACGAACATGTTGAGTTAGCAATATGTCATTTTAATTATATGTAAGATTTATTTATACTTAATTTATGGATTTAATTTTCTTTCAAAATATCGTATGTCTTTCAAAATCTAAACCATATATATATGTGGGGTAGTGGAATAATTGCAGAATCATTCTTGGTGAGGAAGAACTAACATACAACTATGATGGTATATCGCCAAAGAAGACAAAGTTGTTTGAAGATCTCCATGTCACATATATATTGACTTTTTTGCTTCTATGTGTAGACTGAAGTTTGAGTCTGTCAAACTTTAGTAAAAAATTCTATGGTTAAAAAAGAATATCCTTAACAAATTAGTTGGCATGTTGCATGAATATAATTTTCTATGATACGAGAACAATATAACATGTCGAATTGAATTTGTTAAAAAAAAAAGAATTGAAAACGTTTACAAGCTGCTCATTAAGCTCTCAACTCTCGACTAAATCAATTTAATGCAAGATGAGGTAAGAATCGATAAAAAAAATGTCATTACAAGAGACTGTATAATTTACATTTGTTTTGCATTTGTCTTAACTTTCTACTAAATTAAATTATATTTTGATACATGAATTAAGAAAAATTTATCTTTCTGATGTTATATTTTTTATTAATTAATTACTATTCTCCTAATATTTTTTTAAAAATAACTTTGTCAATTGTCACATCAACTTTTAAACTACTACTCTTTTGTATTCCTTAACTATAACTGTGGTTATTTATTCTATAGTTTTATTATAATATAATTTAATGATAATTTTATCATACAAACCTTTGAACTTCTAATTTTTCCTATTCTTAACCATTGTGTGTATAAATATGTGAT
Source organism: Trifolium repens (assembly GCA_030408175.1). Lineage (NCBI taxonomy): Eukaryota > Viridiplantae > Streptophyta > Magnoliopsida > Fabales > Fabaceae > Trifolium > Trifolium repens. Next base: position 24,788,505 of record CP125850.1, read on the forward strand.
TTTTTACACAAATGCTAAATATTTGTAGTAAAAAATATGTGATTTTTCTCAAGACCAATATTGTTGGCAAGTACACACACAAACAGACACACACAGGTGTATATATATATATATATATCTTATAAAGAGTTAGAATAAACTATTAATAAGAGATATATAAAAATAAAAAGCAAAATGAATTACGTCTATACAGCTACAACACATATAAAGAAAACTAAATTCTTATACACGATTACACTATTAATTAAAATATTATAAAAGATCCATTGCAAACTATATTATTTTTATTCTTAAAGTGAAATGTTTATCGGAAGAGGTTAACCCCTTAAAAGAATTTTAGTTACCTCGAAAGGATTAGTCATTACAATTATGCACGGATGATATCTTTAATATATATATATATATATATATATATATATATATATATATATATATATATATATATATATAAAATAAATCTTCGATACAAATCAAACAAATCTCATATTACTAAACAACCTTTTTATTTTTAAAATACATTAGTATTAAATATAATCATGTTTCAAAATAATATTCATCAATCATTTAACTATATATAATTATATTTATTATAATTATTATTTACATTTATAAAAATATTTTAAGTATGTATTTAATCGAACCCGTGCAACGCACGGGTTTATCTCTAGTAAGTCATAACACTACACTAACTCACTTAATTATATTATATATAATCTTTTTTTGGAATATTTCTAACATAGGTCCATTAATTATACTCCTTTCGGTCTCATATATAAGCAACTTTTTACTTTTTAGGTTCATTCAATAACAGATAAATCTAACCAGTATTATAGACTAGATACATTTGTTATTGAATGAATCTAAAAAGTAAAAAATTGTTTATATATGAGACCAGAGGAGTATACTATAAGTTCCAAGTAGCATATAGTGACTCTAATCATCAAGAAAGAATTTGGCTATGTGTTTAAGGTAAGGTAATGAATCAGGAGGGAAATGTTAACCATTACTAGAGATAAACCCGTGCGTTGCACGGGTTCGATCAAACTATATAATTAAAATATTTTAATAAATAAAAAATAATTATTGTGATAAGTATAATCACATAGTTAAATTATAAACACTATTTAAAATATGATTATATTTAACTAGCCGCCAAACGGGCACGTTCCGTGCCCGTTTTTGTAATCAATATTTTTTTTTCGTGGGTGATCGATATTCTGTATTGTGCAAATATAAATAACTATTTAATCATCTTTTTTATTTGACTTTGTTAATTGATAACTACGTAACCTTTTTTTGTTGTGGTTAGTTATTAAGAAGAAAAAAATATTTTTTTTGTTACTATAAAAAAACTGAAAACCTACTTTTATGTGGAAGTTGTGCTTAGTCATTAAGAAGAGAAAAAAAATTATTTACTAAAAAAAACTGAAAAATCTATTTTTATGTGGAAGTTATTTTTTAAGGGTAAAATTGGAATAACAAAAAAGCCATCCCAAAAATTTGTATCCCCTTTATATATTAGTATAGATATTAGTATATGTTTAAAAATATGAGATTTTTTTATTGATTTATAATGTAGTTTTGTTTATATTTTAATGTAATAGACTTCATATTTTATTTTAATAGTGTAATCGTATAAGATCTTAGTTTTCATTATATGAGTTGCTATTGTATAGTCACGTGTCACTTTGATTTTTATTTTTGATGTATACCTCATTTTATCTCATTTCAATAAGAGTTGGATGTATATTTGCTGAGAATATTGCTCATGAGAAATGTTGAATTAATCTTTGGTTATAGAATATGATTCATATATGGCGGCTTTGACTTTTTTTCATCACGGGATCTCGTTTTTTGAAAATTACGTTTTAAATAATGTAAGTGCTTACTCCATTCTATGTATTTTAAGGTACCAAATCGCTTATCTATGTCTCTCTTATTTAATACTAATATTTACTTGAATATTTAGTTTATTTTTGTTATTATATAAACTTGAATATTTTTTGTTGCCAATATATAAGTTTGGATGATGATTTCATATATTTAAAATTAGGTTTAGTTACTTCGCTCGGGTATTTTTTTTTTATTAATTTGAAAGAATTTAACATTTAGCATGTCATCTTATTTTATTTTATTTTTGAACAAACATATCATCTAATTATTTGCTTAAAAAATGTCATTTTATTTTTACAAACATCTCACTATTTTATTTTGAGCCGTAACTTAAACACTCTTTTAACACTTTAGAATATGTACTTATTTTATCTAAATAGTTACATTATTATTTAAATCAAATTAATAATTTGGCATTTTTAGTGAATTTTAAAGTTTCTTCTCAAACATTCACTTGGTAAAATTATATCTCATATTTTATTGGTCAAAATGTTTTTATTTTGTTTTTACTATACTTAATTCTCTCTATCTCTCGTTTGTCAAAAAAGAATTCTCTCTATCTCTCTCTCAAGAGGTTTTTGTCCCATGGCCTAATTGTTTTTAATTTGCCTTTTTTATTAAATAATTTTTATTCGGGTTTTCAGTTTACTTTAATAGTGCTTATTAGAGAATGCAATGCTTTTATTGCATAAAATAAAAGAATGCAATACTCTTTTTTTTTTTATAGAGGAGTATACACTCTTCTTTTATAATATAGCGGAGTGCTCTTAAATTAACATATTAGTTTAGATTTTTCACCATATATATCGGAACAAAATTTTACTTTAGTAGTGCTTATTAGAGAATGCGATACTCTTATTTTATAAAATAAAAAAGAATGCAATGCTCTTTTTTATAGAGGACTACTACAGTTTTTTTATAGTATAGAGGAGTACTCTAAAATTAACATATTAGTTTAGGTTTTCCTCCATATATATTGGAACAAAAAATTTATTAACAACATAAAGTATTCAAAAATATAATTGTCGAGTAAGATATCAAGCATAAAACAATTTAAAAATACAAACAATATCTCACAATGACTAAACAATAATATATAATTAAAAAAAGTATATTTTAGGCTAAAATATTATGCACCAAAAATTATTAGAATTGTAGTAGTCTTGTAAGATCATGATAGCAATCCAACAATTACAATTTACAAATCTAGTAACCTGAAAAGATGCATAAAAATTATTAGAGTTATGACTTGAAAGATTATGAGAACATAGATTACAATTTATAAACAATATAAGACAAATATGAATACTAATTTTTTAATCATTGAGTAACATACCTCATATTCAAGAGATTGATTCATCAAACACAACGAAAACCAATGCTTGGAATGTAACCATTTACCTATATATACTAAAATTTTGAGGTACTCTCACAAATAAGGTATTCAATGCAAAAAGTTATTTCATTCTAATAGAATATGAATAATTTGTAACCTTTGAATAATGAAATGGAATAGTAAAAGTCATTTCTAATATATAAAAACATGTATTTAGTCTTTTGAAATTATGGGCAGTTTCTTTCTTTATTCATGGGTTAATCATTAGACATTAAATTTAATTTGTGGAGGATAAATTTTATTTTAGATTAAATAATCAAGAGAAGTATATAGTTGGTAAAGTTTCAATAAAGATGTGGAGTTTTCTTAGAGGTGCCACATAAGCAAAATGCTTGCTTAGGAGCTATTTGGAGCTTCCTTTTATAAGTAAAAGATATATGTAATGTTGGTTCAAGTAATAGAATAAAAAATTAACTTTTACTAGAAATTCGTAAGCACGAGCAATATGTAATAAGAGAGTAAAGCGGTAACAAGTAATTTTAAATTCAAGTAAACGGACCAGCCCGACAAGTCGGGCCCATTTTGGCACCCTAATTTTTACCGTAGAATCCAGTGATTTTTTTTTGTACAAATGCATAAGATATTTTTTTTATGAGATTGCTTAAGATTTTAACCTAAAAATAAATATAAAGCACTTAATAAATACACAAAAATTAGCTTTGAAACCTCATATACCCGCTCGCGATTAAGAAACATAAGATATGATTCACCTAATAAATGCCCAAGATTTCATAAGATTCAGTCAATTTTTAATACAATCAAAACCAGACAATAACCTCAAGACCTATAAATAAATTTGTGCACTTGTCTGTAACTATTCATTCCACTGCTAGCCACCAAAAGAAAGGTTTTTTAGAAATTTTCATTGCACTCATACTCTTTGTTTTACTTCCCAACTCTGTTCTTTTTTGGATAATTTGTTTCAACTAAGTATCATGGAGCAGCAACAACAACAACATCATGCAAGAAGATTAACACCCATGGAAGTCACACTAGAGCCGTGGAGTCATAACAATGGTGATGAGATCAACGAAATTGTTATAGATGATCTCGATACCATGGATGCTTTTGATATAGTACCAATTTCTCACTCTCACACTCGTCTTTCAAGAATAATGTTCGCAACAAATTACATAGACCCTAGAATCGCGCAAATAATGTTCGGAACAAATCACATACAACCTATAATGACTACTCAAGATGTCTTACCAAATTATATTCAAGATGGCGACCATGTTGATACGAAAGTGCAAAGTGTAATTGCACCACAAGAAATAAATGGACCAACAAAGAACGACGAACCCATCATAAGAAAAAGATCAACAAGGATAAGAAAGGCTCCTAATTGGATGAACGACTGTGTGCTGCTCTAGAAGATTCACAAAGATCAAAACAAATCTCAATTTATGTTTTTTTTTTTCATCTTTTTAGATTCTATTTTTTTGTTGTCAAGAATTTTTTTATCATTGCAATTTTAATTTTTGGATAAATTTAAATCATATATTCATGCTTGTGGTGCAAATCATAAATTTCCCTCCATACACTATCATCGATCCGAACAAATCATATATTTCATGAAAATAACATAAATTCATGCTTTATTTTTGTTTCTTCTATTTATTGGTGAATATACAATTTATTTGGCTTAATTATAGTTTTGGTCCCCCTATTTTGCTTTTTTCACAGTTTTGGTCTCCCTATTTTAATTTCAATTAGTTTTAGTCCCCCTTATACAATTTTGGTCTTATGCGTCATATTTTTAATGACATTGCAAACATAGTGCTGATGTGTCGGAGTCCACATATATTAACACTTTCCATGTTACTAATTCAATTTATTTAATTCATAATAAAAATACAAAAATACAAAAATTAAAATAATAAAATAGCAATTATTATAAAACAAAAAATAAAATAGAAAATCATATTGTTATTTTTTTATTCCATAAATAAGAATAAAGAACCATAAAATAGAAACAATCGACCCATAATCTAATTCTCTCCATTGAATCCAAATCCCCAAATTTCCTTGTTCCACTTTTTCTTCCTCTTTTTATTCTCCCTCTTCAATTGTCCTTGTTCCACTTATTTTTATTCTCCTTCTTCTTCAATTTTTGTTGGTAAAGAAGTCATTGTTGCTCAAAATTGTTGAATGGTTCTTCTTATAAATTTCAATTTTTTTTCTCTCCTTTATTTCTGATTGTAAAGTTCTTCTTTTTAGTTACAAGGAAAAAAGGGTTGTTATTTTTTTGACTATAGTTTGATGAGAAGATGAACGATGTGAAGAAAAAACAGTGTTTTCAAGAAGACTCATCAAACAGTAATCGAGCAACAATGTGTAATTGAGAATTTATTTATATTTTAGGGTTCTTCTTATTTATAGAATCAAACAATAATCTGATTTTCATTTTTATTCTTTGTTTTGTAATTATTATTATTTTGTTATTTTAATTTGTGTTTTTAATATAAATTAAAAATTTATATAATTAGTGACATGGAAAATGTTAATACATGTGGATTTTGACACATCAGCACTATGTTTGTCACGTCATTAAAAATATGACACATAAAACCAAAATTGTATAAGGGGGGCTAAAACTAATTGAAATTAAAATATAGTTCCCAAAATTCTAATTATATTATATTCATGTACTACTTCCATCCTTATTTATAGGACTCTTTCACTTTTTGGTTCCTAAAATATCATAGCTTATAAACTTTGGTATATATACATTAATATTTTCTTTACAAAAATATGCCTATTTAATTTGCCATGAAAGTTGATCTAAAAAATATCATTGAAAAACATAAATACATACTCTTTTTTATATTATAATATTAATAATTATATCGGAAAATAGGTAAATGTAACACATATTCGAGATAAATTTATTATCCCAATAACTTTTCTACTTTTCTTAACGCTAGTCATTTTTACTAGATGTCCCCCCCCCCCCCCCCCCCCCCCCCCACCCCCCAAAGGGCAATTTTAATTTGTAGTATAAAAGTTGGTTTAAATTTATATTTCTGGGTTAATATAAATCTCAAAAGGATGCGAGTGAAAGTAACTAATGATGTAATTTTTTAAATTGATCGTGATAAGCAAATTTTTTTGTACTTATATGTTAGCCAAAATGGAAAGATACAAAAATATAAAACACAAATATTATAGAAAGAAACTTTTATATTCACCAAGAAATAGATGAAATAAAAAAATGTAAGGAACATGTCAAGAGCGAACATCAGAAATAGGACTACGACACAAGAGACATGCACCTATCTATTTAGCCAGCTCATAATACACTCTTCGCAATAGACATGCGAACAAGACAGACAAATTTCTTTTGACTCAACCGAAAGCTCCACAAGGCAGAAAGAACACTCCATAGCCTTAGACTCCATTCCTTTTTCAATTCTGATTCTTTCAAGCTTGGAATAAAATTGTTGTCTTTAGACTTAAATCTTATTTTTAACTAAATTTAGCCTACATCTTAGGTAATTTATTAGTTAGATTATATTATGTAATGATTTTCTTTATTGTTAGAGTGCAACTCATTTCAATCACTTAGAATTTTATCACCGTTAATTTAGTCTCTAACAAAAGTAAAATTCAAATTGATGTACCGAAAAAAGAAGTTCAAATTACACTACAAGAAATATCATTTTTGGCAACGACAAATGTCGCTACCAAAAACGCAAAGTTGCTGCAAAAAGTATTTTTTCACAGCGAAAAAATTGTTGCTGCATGTCGCTGTCATAAGTACCATTGCGAAAAGTTTTGCAAGGACAATTAATGTCTCTGCCATAACTAATGTTTTGCAGCAACAATTAATGTTGCTGATATAAATAATGTTTTTAGCAACAATTAATGTCGCTGACATAACTAGTTTTATTTGGCAACAACAATTATTGTCGCTGACACAACTAGTGTTTTTTTTGCAACAAAAATTATTGTCACTGGCATAGCTGGTGTTTTATGCAACAACAATTATTGTCGCTGGCAACAAATGTATTTTCGCCGCGAAAAAGTTATTTTTGTGAACGATATAAATTGTTGTTATATCTTTTATATCTCAACAACAAAGTTGTTGGAATAAATTAGAATTTTGTAAGACCCGGAGAATTTCAATAGCAGGAATAGAATTGAGATATATTAAATGATATTCTGCTATTTGATTTTATCGGTTTTCTGTTTGATTGTCTGTTTTGACAGCATTTTTGCTGAGATTGTGCCTGCGCGTTACTTTAACATTTCAAAAATAGGCACAATGGTTTTATAAGTTTTAAATGAGTTTAGAAATATTTTAGTCTCGTTGAAATGTTGAAAATAGTTTTCTAGTGATTTTTGAGAAAACGGGCAAGATTTACCCGCTGTTTGAAAATTTTACGGTTTCTGATTTCCGTCAAAATTTAAATGGAGACTTTATATATCGACTGTGATGAGAATTTGTTTTTATTATATTTTTCCGGGCTAAGGATCAAAAATTTATCCGGAATAAAATTTATTCGAAAGTTTGTGAATGTTTTTAATTAATTGGTTTATGCTAGAATTTTTCTGTTTCTTTAAAGCTTATCGGTACGCGAGTTACGATTCGTTTAAGTGCGAGCGTGGGGACTGAGCGAGCTTGTGGGTTAAGACCATAAAAATATCTAGATATTTATTTAGTTTGCTTGGTGACCAAGACTTGATGGATGGCTAGGATTTGATCATGAAACTTTTTACTATTTGATCCAAGGGCTAGAAACTAACTAAGACACTTATTTGAGGAAAGACAAAGGCAGTGAGACAAGTTTCATTCTTTCTCTCATTTCTCCCTCTGTCAACCGTAGCTCTCCCTCTCATTCTTGCAAATCCAAAATATTCATTAAGTGTAGAAATCATTGAAAACAAATTGTGAGGATTTTGAGAGATCAAATTCAAAAGCTTGGATCATGTGGCTTTAAGACCAACCACCACCACCTTGTGAACTAAGCTCCAAGAGGTAGAAATCTTTTCCCCTTTCATTTCTCTTTGGCCGAAAATGATTATTAAGGGTAGGGAGTTATGGTTTTTTATTTTATTAGCTTATTTCCTTTATTAATATAGTATATCCATACTAGTGAGTGTTGGATCTAAAAGAAAATATGTGATTTAAAGTGTTTGATTTTATGCTCAATAATATTTTGTTAAGTTTTGATTTTCTTGCTCATTTTCTTTAGTAATATTGTTGTGTGAGTTTATATGATTATATATCCAAAAGAAATTATTTGTTTTGTGCGGTTGAAAATTTTAGAGATTTTGTAAAATGTCAGAAATTCGTTTTTATTTGATGAACATGTTTATATTGAGTGGATCTATCGACGTATCGGTTTAGTTTTGAAAAGCCCTAAAATATTTTTGTGTATTCATGAAGAAATTTTTGGAAAAACTCTTATGATTTGTGAGTTGTGTTTTGAAATGATTTATGTGAGCTAGTTGATTTGAGTCATGGTTTTCAAATGGAAAATTGTAGGAGCTAGCCTAAATGTTTTGTTCTTGGCCGTGGCACTTTAGTGTTGTGACCATGTGGTTTTCAAATTTTGTAAGTCCTATTGGAAGGCAATGAATCATTGTTTCAAAAGAATGACTAGTGTAGTTTTGTTTGGAAATAAAGAAAATACTAGTAACTTGTGTTTTAAGTAAACAAATGAAGTTGTAAAGTTTTGAAAAGTTGTTAAGTGTGGGATTAAACCAAATTGAGTTGATTTATGTGAAATTGGTATTTTTATACTTGTTTTAACAAGTTAGATTTTTGAAAAGAGTGGCTTGGAGCTATTTTTAGGTTCTGGCCGAAATCTTAAAGGGCATTTTCGTCATTTTTAAATTTGTTGTTGTGTCCTAAAAAGTTAACCATTTGATCAGTCTTTTCGAGACGAAGATTTCGATGTATGGCTCGTCTCGATCAGATAAAAATTGAATGAGTTATGGTCGTTTCAAGTTGTAACTATTTTATCGCCGTTTTGAAATTGAAGTATAGTAGTAGAAAAATAATAGAGATTATTTTTCTATGAAAAGTTAAATATGTTTGGAAATTAATTTGTTATTTGAAATGAAAATTCTTGTGTCGGGAGTTGTGTTTTAAAAAGGTTTAAGTTGTGAGCGTTCATGAAAGCATTTTTGTTTTAAGTTTATTGAGAAAAGTTTTAGTTTGGACTTGTCTAGCTTTAAAAAGATTTGAACTTATGATTTAAGGCATAAGTTGTTTGAGAAATGACTCTCTTTTAGAAATGTTTTAAAATAGTTGGTTTTGATTCAATAATGTATTTGCGAGAAAAACAATTTAATTAAGCGTTAATGTTTTCAAGAGTTGTTTTGGAAAATGATTTGAGCCTAGTTAGTTGTGAGGGAACGACCCTAGGTCTTGAATCCATTAGTAGCCGAGTTGGGACTTATTTAAGTGACCAATTAGAATGTGGTATTAACTTAGATAAGTTATGTGTTGTAAAAGGTTAAGAGGATTATCCGGATTGAGGATTTCGTCGAGAGAGACGGATATTGCTCGCGTAGCGTAAGTTGATGTGTTGGAAGCTTGCCGAGGTAAGGGCACTTTCTAACGATTCCATATATCTCGAAATATCGAGTGCTTTTTTTGCATGTGTAATTGTTTGCTTGAATATGTGTATTTGCTTGATGTGATGCAATATGAATTATGAGCATGATTGTTTTGTGATCTATTCTCGTGACGAGAACTTGTTTGAAAACATGATATATTCTACACATGTTTGAGTGGTTGTTGTGAATATTATATGATTAAATAATATGAAATGTTGATGCATGTATTTGATTGAAAATACGGTTATACATGATGTTTATTTGTCTTACATATGATTTTGTTAGAAATATATGTATTGACATGTGATTGAGAATATATGTATGTGGTTGTGATTGTATACATATGATTGTGAGAATATATGTATGAACATGTGATTGATGTACATATGATTTTGAGAATATATGTACATATTGTGATTGGTTTACATACGCTTGAGAGGTATGTATTTGTTGCATTAGCATATAAGGGGAATCGTATGCTCATGCATTCATAGTAAGTGGTTATCGGGAATGGACCACGGGGTGCGATTATCGGGAATGGATCCACCTTAATCCTGCGGGATTTATTGAGTCCAATACGTGGTTATCGGGAATGGACCACGGGGTGAGATTATCGGGAATGGATCCACTCTAATCCTACGTGGTGACCGTGATGGGCCACAGGATTTTATTGACGCCCTGCGGGGTATAGTAGGGGTTGGACCTACGACTCTCTGCGGAGAGGTTAATTCCGGAATTCATGCATGTGGCAGCCAGTGATTGGTGTCACGCTCATGTAGAGTCTGCATTGATAGGCTAATTGTGCATTTGAATACTATTGCGTGTGATTGATAGACTATATGTGCACTTACTTTGTATGATGTGTGATTCATATGATTAAATGCGTATTTGTTGCCATGTGTTGTGTATCTTGCGCTGCGTATTTTTAGTTATATGTGGTTTTTAGAAGGTGACCCTCTACGAGCATTTTTTTTAGGGATTTTATTTGTACCGCGTGGAGAAGCGGCGAGGCTTGAAGCTGTCTGTGGGTCTTCGTCACCCAGTCATCTTCAGTTAGAGTTTAAAGATCAGCTTAGGGGTAGTAGTTTAAGAGTCTCGTTTACTCTTATTTATTTATCCGCTGCATTGTATTGTGAAATTGTATTATGTTATTTATTTGGAATAAATGGTGCCGCTATGTTTGTTTAGACATAGTGTTTGGTTTCTATTCTTAAACTTTTATTCGTGAAAACGATTTATAAAAGAGGCATTGCATTCCGATCGTTAATTTGAAAATGGTTTACTCTGATTTAATTTAAGGACGATCGTGAATGTTTTATTTCATAGTCTTTGTTGTAAAAAAAAAAAATGCCTACTTTTAGTCTGTGAAAATCGGGGTGTTACAAATTTCCAACCATAAATGAAATTATATATTTTTGTTATTTTTTATAAAAATTTAGTATCGATCACTTAATTTAAATTGTCATAATTTAAATTCTTTAACTAAGTTTTGTTTTTTCTTATCTTATTCTTTCTACTTCGCATATATCCTTTTCAACAAACTATAAATAATTCAATTAAAGTATCTACAAACAATATAATTAAAGGATAAAACTTATATATGTTACCCTAAATGCAATTGTCTTGTTCTCCTATAAAAAAGTAATATGTGCTATTTATTCAACTAAAATTTTAATAATCGCTTGTAACTCCGTTAAACCATCCATTCGATGAACAATAAAAATCTTTTTCCTTCCTTTTGTGGTGCATTGTATAATACTACAACTGTTGAACAATTGAAATATCTCTCACTTGTTTAGTGAATAAAATGCATTCTTTTAGATTTGTCTTCCTTATACAATTTTACCTCATTCACTACAAGAAAACTGACCTATACCCACCGCCATTTTTCAAAGTAGAGATAGTTATACCTACGGACGTCTCATAACCGTCACTAAAAGTAGATTTTTATACCTTTTTTATTTAATTTTAATTTTAATTTATTTTATCACGTATTCATCGTTCTCTCTTCACATATTCTCGCTCTTTCTTCCCTCGTTCTCTTCACTCATTTTCACTCATTCACACTCAGATTTCACACTTAGATTCAATCTTCACACTCATTCTCGATTGAAATCTTCCAAATCGTTCTTCTTCTTAACACTCTGAAATCTTCACACTCTGAACCCTAAATCCGATTGAAATCTTCACACTCTGAACCCTAAATCTGATTGATTCTCACTTACTGAACTTCGTTTTCTTCTTCAGGTTCTCACATTCGCTGAATTTCATCGTCTTCTTCAGGTCTCAAGCTTCGTTCAAGCTTCAGGTTCAATATTCACATTCACTGAACTTGTGTTTTTTAATATGATTAGAGTTTGAGTTAATTTGATTTTGGATTAAAATTTGAATGAGAAGTTATTTTGGATGAACGACTATGTGCTGCTCTAGAAGATTCACAAAGATCAAAACAAATCTCAATTTATGTTTTGTTCATCTTTTTAGATTCTATTTTTTTGTTGTCAAGAATTTTTTTATCATTGCAATTTTGATTTTTGGATAATATCAGTGTTAGATATGATAAGCTAAAGCTTCTATTACAGCCAACGATTATTTAAAGTTTTGTGTAGATTGAATGAAGTTTATTACTTTCTCTCTTACACTTTTCTTCTACAGTGGTTACTACTTGGAAGTCATAAATTTCCCTCCGTATACTATCATCGATCCGAACAAATCATATATTTCATGAAAATAACATAAATTCATGCTTTATTTTTGTTTCTTCTATTTATTGGTGAATATAAAATTTATTTCTATTATATTTGAGATTTTATTGTTGTCTCCCTTCTTATCTTTAATTTCATGTTGTATATATACAACAGATATTGACCTTAAGATCAATTCAGTAACAAGATTTAAATAAAAATCATTTATACATTCAAATTAATAGAAATATAGCATTATCTTATATGATTAAGTGTATGTTTGATTCTACGGTGACGAGAATTGATTTTGATAGAATTGATTTGTAAAATTCATTCTGGTCAAAATTGACTTTAAGTTAAAGTGGTTTATGTTTGGATATATTAATGTAAAACTGACTTGAACAAAATTTTTGAGTGTAAAAATCAATTCTAGAATCAGAAGCTACGATTTCTAGCTTCAAGTAGAATCAATTATGGAGGCGGAATTAATTCTACTTTTAAAAAATCAAACAAATCAGAATCAATTCTACACGTCCAGAATCAATTCTGGCTGCTCCAGAAGTGAAACCAAACATACACTAACTTACATGTTTAATTGAAATGTTAACGATGAAAAACATTAATCAACTAGATTACTTTTTTAATCTAGTAGTCAAGTTTCAAAACTTACTTTCTAAATAATGGCGACATTTTTTTATTTTTTTTATTTTTTACTTTTTGACCAAATTAATCAAGTCGATATTCATAAAATTAATTGTTACAATTATAAGTTAAATATTTTTTACCTTGATGTCAATATTTTAAATTTAATTACAAAATTTATAAAAACACTTGGACCGAAATTTTGTTTGCGTCAAAATAATAGCTTAGATTAAAATATATTTTTTATAACAGTACATAGATTGAAATCTATTAATTTTAACTAATCAATCCAATATATCATTCAATCGAAATATCACATAATACATTCTTTTGGGTCCAGTAGCATATGATATTCAAACTCCGATATGTCAAAAAAAAAAATGAACTACTTTTACAAAACATATAATTATTTGACAATATAACTTTTGGTAAAAAACAATTTTATTATATCGAAACACGATATGGAATGACCTATTGAAATAAGAAGTTACACTTTTTATATTTTGGTTTCGGTAAACACAACAATCCTACGAAAAAAAGTCACCTTGAAACTACCAGCAACTAACAATAAATAACTAACATGACTAGGAGGACGCTCATAGATATGTAAAGGAGAACCACTATCACATCCTAGATTTGTTAAATCATAGGGACATAAATTGACTCCGCGATAAGTGTGACAAATCTTCACTTCCAAATCAAGAGTCTCCACCCCAAATTACTAGCTCCTGAATTATTCTTCAAATTGTGAACTATCACCATAGAATCCACATGTAATTCAACCCTGTTGCGAGTTGCCTTGAAAACGAAGTTCAGAAAACAGGTGTTGGACTCTGCGCTAGGTGCACACTGCTCATGCCAGGCGCATGCACGATTGGTGAAATCCTGGGAGCATTATGCTTGCTGCGCCAGACGCAACACTGTTGGCACTAGGCGCCAGGTCGCGAGGCTTATATATACATACAATACAGGTTGTGTTTTCTGAGTTTTTTTCAAGAGAGCAAAGATGTAGAGGCAATGATTAGGGTTTGCGACCACACAAGTGCTAGGGTATTAGAGATGAAAACGAGTTTTTCTTGGTACAACTCTAGGGTGGGCAAACTATCTTTGTGGGATCATGATGATACTCACTTATTTGCTAATATTTATTATAGTTTTATAGTTTTTAATTAGTTTTTAGGAGGATTTCATGTTCAAAGAAAAGAATTATTGAAGAAATTGATCAACAAGAAGTTTGAAGACCAAAAAGTCAAACGAAGAAAACACTTAGAAAAATATTGAAGATTTTGAGTGAAGATTTCTCCTGCACTCACTGTGTTTGTCGCGCCCCCATCATCAATTCATAGTGGCACGATTTTGCCATTTCTCAAATGCATATCATGTGAAAAGAGGAGTGAGGCATATCACTTATGCAGAGCAACACGTTAGCATACTTGGTGCAATTTCCTTTGGATTCATGAAGCCATGATGTCATCAAAAAGATTGGAACATGTTTTGCTATATCACGTGAGTATTTTGTGTTAGCTAGCAACAAAGCTTATCCTTCCTTTAATATAGGAACGTAATTCAAGGCTCCAGGGAGAGATTTGAGGAATATTGACACGATCTGGATTAATTGAAGAGCTACAAATATCACTTTGGACATAAAATAAGGGTACGAAACTTAGAGAGAAATACAATTGCACTCGAATTGAGAGCAGTTTTCCGATGTCTCATCATTGAAGAACTCAATTAAATTGGTTTATCATCTCCGATTCATGTATAGTCTTTACAACTTAATTGGTATGTCTATTTCTATCATGAGTAGCTAATTTTCTATTGATTAGAATTAGTAGATGAACTTCCTTGAATTGATTTGAACCATGTAAATTGTTGAGGATCCGTTGGGACCTTTTTAATATTATTGTTATTCAGTTATTTCTGCGCTTAATGCTTTTTATGAATTGACGAATTTATGAATTGAATTTAGGAATCGAATGATTACTAACCATAACTTTTGAGACCTGATTCTGAAATAATTGTTTGATCAATAGTCGTTTTAGAAATATTGGATTATTGAATTATGATAAGTAGAATTAACGTGCATAAATCTTTCTATAAATTTGAATTGACCTAAGACATTAGGGAATTATTTTTATGGAAAAGGGTTCTTAGTCATTAACACTGGTCTGAACCATTTAGTTAATTCATCGTGACAATAATAGAGAAAAGGTAGCCTAAGACCGGATTTACCAAATCATGAAGAGGAAGTGATTCGAACATTCTAATCATCCGTTAATCTATATTAAAAATCATCTTTTTTTTAGTTTAATTTATTTTCTGTCAACAAACTTTGCCAAGCAAACCCCCCTTGTTATTTACATCCTAAATACAAGTTAATTGTTTTGTCGAGATTGAAACAATCCCTGTGGATACGAACTTTATAAATATTATTACTTAACGATAAATTAGTACACTTGCTAATTTTGTCATCAGATCGCCTTGGGTAGACTAGGTCAAATTAAGTCTCTTAGCCACGAGAAGGGATTCAGGATTTTGGGTAGAATTGTGATTAATTCTTGTAACCCAATTGGGAACTCTTGAAAAGTGACTATTTGATTCTAGTGCAACGGAGAGCTGCTCTCTCCCCCAGATTAGGTTAATTGACACCGAACTGGGTAAACAAATTATCGCGTCTTTTTATCATATTTACCGTTATTATTATTGCTTATTCCGCTTGTTGATTGGTTGCCGTTCGATTGCTCCACACACCAGTTTATCATTGGTGTGATTTTAGAAGAATTCACAACAATTGGCACCCACCGTGGGGCAATCGGAACAATTTGGAGTGTGCAACATGGATATGAAGTGGGAGATCGAGGGACTTTCCGGTGACAATTTGGAATTGTGGAAAGTGAAGATGGAAGTAATTCTAAGGGTCGAGAAGATGGATAAAACATCGAGTGTTGTTATCCGGTGCCTCGAAGATAAAGACTTAATGGACTTCACAAAGGTCGGCCTGAAGAGGCGGTGGTAATAATACTCAACATCAACCTGGAGAGGCGGTGCTAAGAATACTCAGGTGATGTCTGAAACAACAATTTTTTGTGAGGATGTGAAGTCGCTAGTGAAAGTTGGGAACCGATGGAGTATTGAGTCGTGGACTATGGATGCTCCTATCACATGTGTTCAAAGAATGAATACTTTTGGACTCTAGAGCTAGTTGAAAGTGGAGTTTTTCATCTTGGAAACAAGAAAGCTTGAAAGGTTCATCTTGGTAGAGGAAACTCAGTTTGAGGTGGAGTCTGTTACTAGTGAGACTAGAGGAAGACAGACAGTCAACATTAACTCTTGGCTATCTAATAAGAGATAGCGAGGAGAGTGGTATCGTTGCACCAAAGTGGTATGACTATGGAGCCCTTGTGTTATGTTTCAATTGTGCTTGAAGAAGTGCAAAACTTGAAAGAATCTTTAGGGAGGCAATTGAAAGCAACTGCGACCAGACTTAGTAACTTGTGAGACTCTAGAGGTAGTTGGATACAAGGAGAGTTTGATGTTGCAGCTTATGGAACCACATAAAATTCCAAGGTTGTTTGGAGCCAAGCAAAACTTCGAGAGTATGTAAGGCATTCCGAAGGTCGAGGTTGGTGGAGGCTTGTAGGGCTATCCAAAAATCCATGGTTAGTCGAAGGCAAGTGACTAGGGTCTGGTAAGTGCACCAGTCTGTCATCGAGTAATAATTCACACTCTAGTGTTTAGAATGAGTTCGTATCCACAGGGATCGTGTCGAAGCTTCACTAGCGTTATTTAAGTTTCTGATAGTTTGCATTCGCTTTGGTTTTTGGAAAAAGGTTTTATAAAAATAGCGTAATGCTTGCAGAAATATAAATAACAGAATGTATAAATATAATAGATTCAAGAAATATAGAGGCTAGGTATGGTGGTTGGACTCCCTCCCTTCTTCATATTTGGCATGACCGGTGTATAACACAGTTACTTAGATTATGTTCGGCGGTGAATTATCCTTATTGTAGTAATACCTTACTATTACACTATGTTTATTAAAGTTTCCCTACGTTAACAATTAAGGTACCTACGAAAGCCTAACCTCGATGTGTCACATACCCTAATTATTAAGTGAGTTGTTTATAAACATGCATTATAACCTTCACCAATGAACCTCTAGGTCCTAGTATCGGGCTGTTCATCTTCTAAGTGCTCAGATCACACCTAGTGCATGATTCCTCCTCTAACCACTCAGTTCACGACTAGTTCAGGATGTTACCGTCTCTATACACCTAGCATTATTTACTACGAGTTCCGGACCATATCAAGTCAAAACCTGATATCAATTATATGGGCGCTCCCGCTTATCCGGCCAGATTACGAGAATACGTTATTAAAGTGCACAAAAGTAAATAACAAACATAATACTTAAATATCATTTATTATAACTTAGACTCAATCACAGACTCTAAATATTCATAGGGGAGTTCATCTTCTCCACCACAACCTAAGGCATAATTATAAAGACTACATATTTAAATTACAATAAAGAACCTAAATACAAAAGCCTAAAGAAACATACCTTGCTGAGTTAGTTTTCCCGTAAGGGGAGAAAACTATGCCCAATAGAGCTCCTCTGAACCTCTCCTTATAGTAAAGAGTGTTCTACTATTTATGAATGATTTAAACAATGAAAGGGATGCTCTATTTATAGTTTTCGTAATGGGCCTCAGCAAGGCATCGTGCTGCGATACAGCCATCGCAGTACGATGTGAAGATTCAGTTCAATTTTATAACTGATCCTGTGCATTTCATCAGCTTGGGCGCCAAGTCAAGTCATCGTGCTGCGATGTAGTGCATCGTGCTGCGATGAACAGATTTTCTTCAGATTTATTCTTCTGTTTTCTTGGCAAACAAGCAGCTTCCATCATGGCACGATGGAAGTCATCGTGCTGCGATGGTATGCTTAATTTCTTCACTTTTTGGGCTTTTTCTAGTCTTTTTGCATCTTGGACTCTGTCTTGATGCTTTTTCATGCTTTAGTAGGTTTTCCTTCGTATTTGGGCCTGTCTTGGTCATTTTACTACTAATAATAATACTAAAAATACCGTAGAAATTCTTGTCATCAGCAAGCAATTCTCCAGGAGGATGGACATGCACAATACGGGGGCTGAAGAGGGGTGGTGTAGCTTTTAGGATTGTCCTAAAAATCCAAGGATAATTTGATGCAAGCGTTTCTTCGAGAGTACGGAAGGGTGCACTCCGGGGGCCAAAGAGGAGGTGGTGAATCTTGTGGGGGCTATCTAAAATCCTATGGTAGTGGGATGCAAGATCTTCATGAGGGCGGAAGGCATTCCGAGGGATGAAGATGTGGTAATACTTGTGGTTCTATAGAAATGGTTGTTGGAAGCAAGTGAAAGAGGTCAAGGTTCAAGTGGGACTTGAACTTGACCGCTGATCTTGAATAATAGTTCAAGATGAAGAAAGCAGCACAGTGTGATTGGTGGGTGTTCGCTTGTTTGACAATAGTATTTTAAAAGCTATGTGCAAGTATACACAGTCCAAACAGGAATTGCATCAAGTAATAAGAAAAAGTATCGATCCCACAGGAATTGTGATAAGGGAATTTTGTTCCAATAGCAATCCAAACAGTTTTATGCTTATGAGTGATTAATAACAAATAAATAAAAGTAGCAATTTTGGGTAACAGCAAGAATGATTAAATTAGGGTTTTGAGAAAACAGTTGAGAAAGTATGTTGAAACTATGATCCATTCAAATCCGGTTTAATGTGGGTGTGTGATATGATAAGTGTAGGTAAGACTCCTGTAAGCAACTCTTGCCTTAGGGTGTATGTCTACAACGTTAGATTATGCAATGTGTGATAAGACGGATCCTATGTCTAGGTCGAACTTACTTCATTACAGTTCAGACATCCGTGGTTGTGTTCTTACTATGGCCTTAGCTTATGTCTAAGTCTAAGAAGAGAATATATGTCTATACCTCACTTAACCATATTAGTTCATTAAGTCCATTTATTATTAGATGTCTCTTAACAATAAACTTGTATTCAGATCTAAGATGATCAAGCTTAGATGCAAATATATGACAAAATATCAAATGAACTAAAAGAGTAAACATACACAAATCACATCACATGAATACTATTAAACCTTCATTAAACTTCACATAATTTCAACATCAAGAGTTTAGCTCATGGTGAGCTTAGAAACCATAACAACCAGAATAATAAGCTTACACATTAAAATGAATTCTAAAGGTAAACCTATAACCGTGAAGGCACTAGAGAAGATGTCTCAAGCTCCAGTATCGGCAACAGTCACGACTCCGGTAATCAGCAAGCAGCGGCGGCACACTTAGGTTTTTCTCTTGTTCTTTCCAAACGGCTGAGCTCTCTAATTTTAGGGTTTTAGGCTCCCTTTTATAGCACTTGTCTTGGATCCTGGGTCTTCCCTATTGAGGATAAGACAGCCCAAAAGAATAAAACATATTCCCCTCAAATGATTAGTACGATGATAGTACAATTGTACATGGGAAATCTGTCAGCTGTCTTTCCTCGCGTTAGCGCTCAATTTCATCATCTTCTTTTGACGTGGCGGCATTTGCTGACTTGACTGACTAGCCGCCATTCAGAGTTGTACGGACTGGTAGTCTCGATTCTGAATATCTCTTTGCAGTGGCTCTTGGACCTTTTAGATGGCCCAGTGGTCTGTCTTGACACCAGATGACACCAGAACTACTCTTTCCATGATGAATTTACATTTTATTCCTAAATACATACTAGACTCATAAAAGCATTAAAATAAACCTAAACATTGAATGCAAACTGTATTACCAGGCAATAAATCAAGTGTCAAGGGCCTAATTATACTCACAAAATATGAGTTATCACACCCCCAAACTTGAATCATTGCCTGTCCTCAGGTAATGTGGTAGAAAGCAAAGAAATTAACAAGTTAGTCACTCTATTGACATGGCAATGGCACATTCAGATCATAAGCTTCGAGCTTCAGATTGTATTTCAAAGATTGGCATAACTCTTGTATTTCAGTCATCATTAACAACCATGCGTGTGTGTGTGAACTGCTTCCTACTGTCAACCAAAGTCATGACTAAGTTCTTCTCTAAATCTACACAGTCAAGACACCAAGCTACCATTTTTCTTTCCTACACTTCAGAGTTTGGGTTCAGCTTTCAGCAAGGAGGGGGAGTCATTTTTTTCATGCTTCAGCAGGATTTTTGATCATTAGATGCAGGGACACTACTTAGGTTCATTCATTTTTATGCTTTAGGTGCTACTCTACCTTTTCACCTGACGGGATCTCACTTGTAATGAGTCCAACCTGTTACTCCGAATAGAGTAACCTACACAACATTTGTTCCCCCATTTTGGTAACAGAAACCTTTAATTATTGTCCTTCCAGTTTCGGGCACAAGGACTTATTCTTTTTTTTTTATACATTAATATGTAGTGCCCCATCATTGTTTTATCTAGCCATGCCTATTCAATCTTTTCCTAACTCTTTCCCCCAAACTTGAGCTAAATCATTCCCTTAATTGTAGTCCATACTCAGATAACTTAGGGTAGTGACTGTGTATTCTAATGACCTACCCAATCAATTCTAAGGTCAACAAATATCAGCAGTGTGCATTAATGTGCAGAGGTTATCAAATAAAACATCAAAAACAAGAATTTCCAAAAATTTCACCAATCCTAGAATACATCCCCTTATAATCTTAAAACTCCATTGCATGTCAAGAGAATGCTTATCATGTTAACTTAACTGCGATCTGACTCTCTAACAACATACACAAAACAAACTCAATTTATTATGCCTCTCCCCCAAACTTAAACTACACAGTGTCCCCACTGTAACAAGGGAAAGGCAACGACAGACAAGACAGACACAAAACCAAAATTAAAAACAAAATAAAAAGCTAAGGTAAGACAGATACCACTTAGGATCTAGGCCTATTGCTTCTCCTCACTGCAGTAGGTGAGACTTTCTGCTTCTTCCTCTTGGGGCCAACGACGTTGGAAACCTCCTCATCAACCTTTTATTCCTCCACTGGCGCTGATCTAGTTGGCTCAGGATCGGTACCCACAGGCTTGTAAGCAGTTGCCTGTGGCACAACTTTTCTTTTTGTAGTTCTCTTCTTTCTCAGAATGGTCCCTAAGATTGGACTCTCATTCCTAGCTGTGGCCTTTTTCGTCGTCGCCAACTGATCTCCCCCAGGAGCACTTCCACCAGCAACATAGCCTTCTTCAGGCACAAGGTCATCATTCTTCAAATTTGCCTGCTCAACAGGCGGGTCAGTATTTATCTGCTCATCAGTCATGTGGCCTTGTCCTTCCGGCCCTTCTTCATTCACATCCTTTGCTTTAGAAACTTTCTCCTCTTCGTTATGATCCTTCCCATTCAAGAGATCCTCCTCAGCAATAGTCTTATCACTTCCCTCATCATCATTACTTTTATGAAACTCCTTCTCTTCAACAGCTTCATCTTGCAACACCTCTTGATTGGGCTCAGGCTTATCAGTACTTGCCTGTGCCTCAGAATGCTAGTCAACTTCAGGCAAGCGTTGCTATGACCCAACAACAGGCGATTGCTGCATTGCCTCAGAATTGACATGGTGCTCTTCTACTACTTCATTCTCCTCATCCTTCTTTTTCTCAGCTTTCTTCTTCTTTCCACTCTTTGACTTCTTTCTCTTCCTTTTCTCACCTTTAGCAGAGGGTTCAGCCTTATCAGTAGTTGGCTGCTCTGGCTGCAGGTCTTCCTCTTCTTCAGGTAACAATTCCATAGGGAACAGGGGCATAGACACAAACTTCTTGTCTACAGGCAAACAATAGAGAAGTTGTGTTTCCAACCAGCTAGTGAACTTGTTGTGCCATCCATAGAAAATCTGCGCATCCTTACTCATTTTGCTAAGCTCAGCCAAGACTTCTGCCGAGCTAGCAGCATCAGCAGGCACCTTAGCCTCAGCAGCAGACAACTGCAGTCTTGGCTTCCTCCCTGTTTTTCCCTTCATCAAAGTCTCTATTGCTCTTGCATCAAAACCTCCAGTTGGCTTTAGCATTTCATCTTTTCCATCCTGTGGTACCAATTGCTTCTTACAAAGCCCGGAGATCAAGCACGGGAAGTATAGCATACCTTCCTTCTTTTGTGAGCACGTGATGATCTCTTGGGAGATGATTCTTCCCACATTGACATGCTGCATGCAAGTGATGCAATGCAGTAGCACCAACCTAGCCTTGTTGATTGTTTCGTTGTGTGTTGTTGGTAGGATTGAGTGCTTCAAAAACTGATACCAAACTCTCATCACCGACTTCAAACTCATTCTGCGAATGGACCACTCATTCACCCCATTCTTATGATTCCACTTCGTCCCTTCGACAGTCAAACTCTTCATCACATTGGTTAGCTCTTCATCAGTCATGGAGGCTAGAGTGGCTTCGTATCGATCTTCCTCATCCTTGATACCAAAGAAACGGTTGATGTTGGCTTCAGAGTATAACACCCCTTTGCCTCTAACTGTGAAGACAAGCTTCTAGATTGAAGTGATTTTGATGAAGACAAATATGTGAAAAGAAGAAAAAGATTGATTATGCTCAAGTTCTCAATGTTGAAGAAATCCAAATTATCACAAGAAAATGTTGATCAAGTTATGGGGAATAATCATAGGTACAATATGCAATTCATTATTATAAGCTTTAGGTGCTCATAAACTTTCATCTAAACCTTTCTAAAGTTACTGTAATAATGTTGCATGATTCCCATCCAAAAAGATTTTTAACTTATTTTTTTCAAGCTTTTAACGTTTCTGAAATGCTGTTTTTCAAGCAGGTAAACAGATTTACCTCCACAGGTAAATCGATTTACCAGCACTCTGTTGCTGAATTTTTAACAGGTAAATCGATTTACCTGATAGGGAAATCGATTTACCCTGTGTAATTTTGTAAATTTTGTAACGTTAAAAATGGGAAGGGAAATCGATTTACCTAGTAATGGAAATCGATTTACCTATGCTTGAATTTGAAACTTCTGATTCTTTTTACCCCTTTTCATTATTATACCTCTTCCAAATCATTACAATTTTATACTCCAAGAGGTATCATATAATCTACAAATATTGATCAGAATTTTCTCAAAAGACATTCAATCACTTTCATAAACTTTCTAATAACAATTCTCTGCACAATCTTTCATAAAAACTCTTAGAAACTTTCCTGCATAATTTCATATCAAACAAAAGTTTCTTGAGCACTTAGAGTTTATAATTCTGAATTGTTATATTGAAAGTGAAAACAAATTGTTAGAATTTTGTTTATCAAAATTCTCTTGTATTCAAACTTATCATCAATTATCTGTAACTCTGTATTATTGCTTGTTTTCCTAGTTTGTGAAAACAATGTTTTTGAACACTTTGCTGTCCAGGATTGTTGGAAGCAAGAGAGTGAAAAAGAGAGGATTGTTCTCTTGTTTCACTTTGTAGGGAATCACCTTGTTGTCCAGGATTGTTGGAAACAAGAGAGTGGAAAAGAGAGGATTGTTCTCTTGTTTCACTTTGTAAAGGTCATAGTGAAATCCTTCAACGAGTGAAGGGACCGGATGTACCCTTAGGTTAGAAGGGGAACCAGTATAAACCTTTGTGTCTCTCTTCTCTTCCCTGCACTCTTTATTTTTCTTGTACTTTACTCATATTTTCATCACAGACCTCCAAGAAAATTAAAAGGAGTCACAACATCTCTAAAAAGTCTAAAAACCTAATTCACCCCCCCTCCCTCTTAGGTTGCACTCTTAAACTTACAATTGATATCAGAGCAAGTTATAGGTAACTTGTTCCTAAAAGATCCAGAATGGCTTCCGCAAATCCTACTTTTAGAGATGGTGATAGTAGTAACAAGCCCCCATTGTTTAGTGGTGAATATTTTGATTTTTGGAAAATTCGTATGAAGGCACATTTAGAAGCACAAGGAGATGGTATATGGAAGGCTGTTGTAGAAGGTCCATTTATTCCCATGAGTGTTGTCAATGGAGTAGGTACACCCAAAATACAGAGTTCATGGGATGACGATGATAAGAAAAAAGTACTCAATGACAAAAAGGCAATCAATATACTTCAAAGTGCACTTAGTATGGATGAATTTTTCCGTATTTCTCAATGCCAAATGGCAAAGGAAATATGGGATACCTTGGTGGAAACTCATGAAGGAACCGTTGAAGTTAAAAGGTCTAGATTAAACACTTTGAGTCAAGAATACGAATTATTCAGAATGCAACCCGGAGAATCAATCCTCAACATGCAAAAAAGATTCGTGCACTTGACAAATCATCTAAAAGCACATGGTAAGACTCTTACTAACGATGAACTTAATCTTAAAGTGCTTAGATCATTAACCAGGGAATGGCAACCAAAAGTGACGGCAATATCCGAGAAGAAAAGTCTATCCAAAATGTCTTCTGCAACGTTGTTCGGTAAACTTCAAAAATATGAAACAGAACTTGGAAGACTTGAAAAGCATGAGAATCAAGATAAGAAATCGAAAAGTATTGCGTTAAAGGTTGATTCCAAGGAAAATGAAGAAGAAGATGATCCGGAAGAAGACGAGAACTTCATGCACCTTGTAAAAAGGTTAAGTGAATTTTTTATTAATAATGAAGCATCTACATCCACACAAAATGTCACATGTTATGAATGTGGGAAACAAGGACACATAAAGACGGATTGTCCAAGACTTGCAAAGAAAAGTAGTTTCAAAAGAAGAAAGGGGTCAAAGCCTAAAAAAGCATATATTGCATGGGATGATAATGAAGTAAGTTCATCAACCGACTCGGAAAGCGAAGAATATGCAAATCTTGCTTTAATGGCATCACACCATTCCGATGATGAAAATGAAGAGGTTAGTAGTAAATCTTCTTGTGATAATGATTATCAAAGTGCTATTTATGAATTACTCAATGAATGTAAAATTCTATATAAAACGGTGTCAACACAAAAGAAAAAAATTCAATCTCTTGAAGAAAAGATTGACACCATGGAAATGAATTTTGAAGTTGAAAAACAAAGTTTTCTTGAAAAAGAAAAACAAAATTTTGAAGTTGAAAAACAAAGTTTTCTTGAAAAAGAAAAACAAAATTTTACATACAAAGAGTGTGATTCACTTTCCTTCCAAATTGTCCAATTAAAAAGAGTTATTGAAAGATATGAAAAAGGACAAGTTGGATTGGACAATATCCTTAGTCAACAAAGATATTCTAATGATAAAAGTGGACTTGGTTACTCTAAATTTGACAAACCAAGTACAAGTAAAACTATCTTTGTCAAGGCAATTGACCAATCCAACAAAGAGAAAGTGAATAAAGCACAAAAAAGTAATCATCATCTTAAGAAGAGATTTCCTAAAAAGAAATCCTATGTTCCTAGATATAGAAGTAATTTTGTTCCTACTTGTTTTTATTGTGGTATAAGTGGCTATACACCTAATGCTTGCTATGTAAGAAACTTTAGTGTTCCAAGTGGGCATTATGTGTGGGTAAAGAAAGGAACTAATTATGAAGGACCCAAAGCAACTTGGGTACCAAACAAAATTTAATTTGTTTTGTAGGTTTGCTTGAAGATCACTACAAATCTATGGTATATATCTTGATAGTGGTTTCTCCAAGCATATGACGGAAGATATAAGCAAATTTTCAAATCTAATGATTAAAGCCAAGGGTTGTGTCACTTATGGAGACAAAAACAAACGAAAAATTCTTGGCATAGGCAAAGTTGGAGCACCACCTTTCACATCCATTGAAGATATTATTTATGTTGAAAAACTAAAGTACAATCTTCTAAGTGTAAACCAACTTTGTCACAAAGGCTTCATAATCAAATTCAACAAGGATGAATGCTTGATTGAAGATGGGGCCAATCATAAGGTAAAACTCATAGGTAAAAGAATTAATAATATTTTCATGATTTCTTTAGATGATTCATCTTTAAAAGTAAAATATCTTGTGGCAAACAACAATGATTCATGGCTTTGGCATAAAAGGACAGCCCATATTCATATGGATCATTTAAATAAATTAGCCAAACATGATCTAGTCATTGGTTTTCCAAAAATAAATTTTGTCAAAGATAAATTATGTGATGCTTGTCAAAAATAAATTTTGATAGAAATCATGTCAAAAGCATGTATCTTGCTTCTTTTATGTTCATAAAATTTTCAAGTATTTTCCCATCCTTTTTGTTAATAACAAAGGGGGAGAATATGTTTTTGTATATGTTTTTCTCTAACAATTGCAGCAAGCAATATCTCAAAAATACTCTCTTTCAAACATCAAGGGGGAGCATTGATCAATGGGAGTTAACATTGTTAGGAGAAGCAAAACTTATCAAAGTTTCAATGGGTTTTCATCTCCAACTATTTATTTTGATGAAGATCAATCTTGAACCTTTTTTTTTTCTTATTTTTACCCATCTTTCCCTTCTTTTTGATAATGTCAAAAGGGGGAGAAGGATGAATATATGTATGTGTGTTTTCCTTGTCTCCTTAATATTCAGGTACATCATGAATTTTCAAATAAACACAAGTCATGGATTAAGGGGGAGATATGCATCCTAGGGGGAGTATTCCGAAAAACTCACAAACATCAAATATGTATTTGTCATCATCAAAAAGGGGGAGAATGTGAAGACAAACTTCTAGATTGAAGTGATTTTGATGAAAACAAATATGTGAAAAGAAGAAAAAGATTGATTATGCTCAAGTTCTCAATGTTGAAGAAATCCAATTATCACAAGAAAATGTTGATCAAGTTATGGGGAATAATCATAGGTACAATATGCAATTCATTATTATAAGCTTTAGGTGCTCATAAACTTTCATCTAAACCTTTCTAAAGTTACTATAATAATGTTGCATGATTCCCATCCAAAAAGATTTTTAACTTATTTTTTTCAAGCTTTTAACGTTTCTGAAATGCTGATTTTCAAGCAGTAGAATGCTGTTTTTCAAGTAGGTAAACAGATTTACCTCCACAGGTAAATCGATTTACCAGCACTCTGTTGCTGAATTTTTAACAGGTAAATCGATTTACCTGATAGGGAAATCGATTTACCCTGTGTAATTTTGTAAATTTTGTAACGTTAAAAATGGGAAGGGAAATCGATTTACCTAGTAATGGAAATCGATTTACCTATGCTTGAATTTGAAACTTCTGATTCTTTTTACCCCTTTTCATTATTATACCTCTTCCAAATCATTGCAATTTTATACTCCAAGAGGTATCATATAATCTATAAATATTGATCAGAATTTTCTCAAAAAACATTCAATCACTTTCATAAACTTTCTAATAACAATTCTCTGCACAATCTTTCATAAAAACTCTTAGAAACTTTCCTGCATAATTTCATATCAAACAAAAGTTTCTTGAGCACTTAGAGTTTATTATTCTGAATTTTTATATTGAAAGTGAAAACAAATTGTTAGAATTTTGTTTATCAAAATTCTCTTGTATTCAAACTTATCATCAATTATTTGTAACTCTGTATTATTGTTTGTTTTCCTAGTTTGTGAAAACAAGTGTTTTTGAACACCTTGCTGTCCAGGATTGTTGGAAGCAAGAGAGTGAAAAAGAGAGGATTGTTCTCTTGTTTCACTTTGTAGGGAATCACCTTGTTGTCCAAGATTGTTGGAAACAAGAGAGTGGAAAAGAGAGGATTGTTCTCTTGTTTCACTTTGTAAAGGTCATAGTGAAATCCTTCAAGGAGTGAAGGGACTGGATGTACCCTTAGGTTAGAAGGGGAACCAGTATAAACCTTTGTGTCTCTCTTCTCTTCCCTGCACTCTTTATTTTTCTTGTACTTTACTCATATTTTCATCACAGACCTTCAAGAAAATTAAAAGGAGTCACAACATCTCTAAAAAGTCTATAAACCTAATTCACCCCCCCCCCCCCCCCCCCTCTTAGGTTGCACTCTTAAACTTACACTAACAACCACTTCCCTCTTCTTTTGGCTTGGGTTGGTGAGGTTAGCATAGAATTCCTTCACCATCTGAGCATTGTAGGACTGAGGTTGTTTTGCCAATTTCTTCCATCCGAGGCCATTAATAATGATAGAAATTTCCTCGGGGATCATAGGGTTAGCAACATCCATACTGAAAACAAATTCTCGTTCAGTGAAGAACGATTTTGATGAGATATAGGTGGAGAAGCGGGTTTCAGCATCGACGTTTACAAACGTGTCATAGTCGGAATCAGAAGCAGAGTTAACGGGAGACATGGCTGTAGCTTTCTTGGTCATGGTGATTGGAGGAGAGTGTTTGGGGAAATTTAGAAGTTGAATGTTTTGGAGAAGAAGATGAAGTTCGGTGTAGATTCTCAGAAATTAGGATTAAGCAAAGTAAAAGTGTTTTAGGGTTAAAAGAGGGGTTTTATATAGAGTAATGGGAAGTTGAAAAATCTGAGCAAAAATAACTAGGCTGAGTAATGGGTATAGGCAATGATGGCAGTTGAAAAAGTAGTGGGTTGTAGCGGTTACACAACCGTTTACTCAAAAGATAAGGAGTGGTCACGCTGGCGCGTGTTGTCCACTTTCCTGACAGATCAGTGCTTATCGGACACTTGTCAAAAGCGTGTGTCTGGCGCAATGACAACTATTTTCCACGAACTCTTCAACTCCGGAGTTTAGAAAACCCATTGACAAGACACCTGGGGCTTATAGATTCGCACCCAATTTAGTGTCAGTCAACCATAGCCTTGACAACTTTGCACAACAGCCTTTTCTTTAGTTATCTTGCCTTTTCTGAAACAAAAGTTATCTACACAAACAAAACAAAAACTATTTACATTAGTAACCTGGGCTGCCTCCCAGTAGCGCTTGGTTTTGAAAGTCCTCAGCCAGACTTATCTCCACATAATCAAGGCTCATCAAAGGTGGTGGTGACCCTCATCCTTGAGTTATCACCCCAATAATGCTTCACTCTTTGTCCATTGACTTTGAATTCATGTCCAGTTCCTTCATCAAGAAGGTCAACAGCTCCATATGGATAAATTTTTAAAAGTTTAAATGAGCCTGACCATCTTGACTTCAACTTACCAGGGAACAATTTCAATCTTGAATTAAAAAGTAAAACTTGTTGTCCCTCTATTAGGTCTCTTCTTTGAATCTTTTTATTATGCCAAGCTTTGTTTCTAGCTTTGTATAGCTCAGCATTCTCATATGAAAACAACCTATGTTCCTCCAACTCATTTAGTTGCAACAGTCTTGCCCTACCAGTTGCCTCAGAATCAAAATTCAATTTCTTTGTGGCCCAAAAGGCTTTACATTGGAGTTCAATTGGTAGGTGGCAAGCTTTGCCAAAGACTAATCTGAATGGGGACATTCCTATAGGTTTTTAAAAAGCAGTCATGTAGGCCCACAGAGCATCATCCAAGAGCTTAGACCAATTCTTTCTAGATGGGTCTACCATTTTTTCTAAAATTCTTTTTATCTCTCTATTGGATGGCTCTGCTTGCCCACTTGTCTGAGGATGATAAGCAGTGGCAACCTTATGTCTTACCCCATATTTGGCCAGCAACTCCTCAAAAACTTTGTTACAAAAATGAGAGCCTTCATCACTAATGATGGCTCTTGGAGTGCCAAATCGGGTAAAAATATTTTTCTTTAAAAAGGTGGTTACCACTCTTGCATCATTAGTGGGGGAAGCAATGGCTTCCACCCATTTGGAAACATAATCCACAACAACAAGAATGTATAGATTGCCAAAAGAATTGGGAAATGGCCCCATGAATTCAATGCCCCAAACATCAAATAATTCAATTTCTAAAATGTTGGTAAGAGGCATCTCCTGTCTACTGGAGACATTACCCATTTTTTGGCATCTATCACATTGTTTCACAAAATCATAAGCATCTTTAAAAATTGAAGGCCAGTAATAACCAGATTGTAGTATCTTAGCAGCAGTCCTGATGCTTCCAAAATGCCCACCATAAGGTGCAGAGTGGCAATTAGTCAACACCAGTCTTGCCTCTTGGTCATCTAAACACTTGCGCAACATTTGGTCAGCACACTTTTTATAAAGAAAAGGTTCATCCCAGAAATAATTCTTAACTTGATGTAAAAATCTTTTTTTTGTTGAAAGTTAAGTTCTGGGGGAACAATGTGGCTAACCAAATAGTTGACAATGTCAGCATACCAAAGAGTATTGGCTCCTGTTATCGCTAACAGTTGCTCATCTAGAAATTCTTCTTTAATCGCATACCTATCTTGACTCTGGACTTCATCTTGGAGTCTTGACAGGTGATCTGCTACTTGATTCTCCACTCCCTTCTTGTCTCGGATTTCGAGATCAAATTCTTGTAGAAGCAAAACCCATCTGATCAACCTTGGCTTGGCATCCTTCTTTGCAATGAGGTACTTGATGGCTGAATGATCAGTATACACCACTACCTTGGTCCCAACCAAGTAGGATCTGAACTTGTCAAACGCAAACACCACTGCCAATAGTTCATTCTCAGTTGTTGTATAGTTGAGTTGAGCTTCATTGAGAGTTCTACTTGCATAGTAGATTGAGTGAAAAACCTTGTCGTGCCTCTGCCCCAAAACAGCTCCAACAGCATAGTCACTAGCATCACACAAAAGTTCAAATGGCTTTGACCAGTCAGGAGAAATGATAACTGGTGTCGTGACAAAAGCTGTTTTTAGAAGTTCAAAAGCTCTTAAGCAATCTTCAGTAAAGTTGAATGGCACATCATGTTGCAGCAGTTGACATAGGGGCTTTGTAATCTTGGAGAAATCCTTGATAAATCTCCTATAAAAACCAGCATGGCCTAAGAAACTTCTTACTCATTTTACATTAGTAGGGGGAGGTAATTTCTCGATAACTTCTACCTTGGCTTGATCCACTTCTAACCCTTTCTTTGAAATTCTGTGCCCCAAGACAATACCTTCCTTAACCATGAAGTGACATTTTTCCCAGTTGAGAACCAAATTGCTTTCCTCACATCTGATCAGCACTAGCTCCAAGTTCTTGACACATTCTTGGAATGATTCTCCAAAGACTAAAAAATCATCCATAAAAACTTCCATTGCAGACTCAATAAAATTAGAGAACAGTGCCATCATGCATCTTTGAAATGTGGCTGGAGCATTACATAGCCCAAATGGCATCCTCCTAAAGGCAAAGGTACCATAGGGACAAGTAAATGTGGTCTTTTCTTGGTCTTCAGGAGCTATGGCTATTTGGTTGTAACCAGAATAACCATCCAAGAAACAATAGAATTCTTTACCAGCCAATCTATCCAACATCTGATCTATAAAAGGCAAAGGAAAATGATATTTCCTTGTGGCCTTGTTCAACTTTCTATAATCCATGCAGATTCTCCATCCGGTCACAGCCCTTGTTGGAATTAATTCATTCTTCTCATTGGCAACCACTGTAATGCCTCCTTTCTTGGGTACACATTGGACAGGACTCACCCACATGCTATCAGAAATGGGATAAATAATACCAGCATCTAACCATTTGATAATTTCTTTCTTTACCACTTCCTTCATTTTGGGGTTAAGCCTTCTCTGACATTCCACACTGTTCTTAACATTATCTTCCAAACGAATTCTGTGCATACAAACAGTGGGACTTATCCCTTTGATATCAGCCATTTGCCAAGCTATGGCCTTCTTGTGCTTTGAGAGTATGGATAATAGACTTGACTCTTGTTGATTTGTCAACTCAGCAGCAACAATGACAGGTAACTGATGACTTGACTCTAGGAATGCATACTTTAAGTGAGCTGGCAATTGTTTCAGCTCTAAAGTAGGTGGTTTCAAAACTGATGGAATGTTCACTTTCTTCATATCTGGTGGCATCTCTAAAACTTCATATCTGTCAACCCATTGTAGATTTTTGGGCTGAGTTGAATCTTTACCAACAACTGCATCATATACCAATTTCTTGTCTTCACATAGAGCTAATTCTTTCACCAAAGAGTCTTGACTCTTGTTAAATTGCTTCTGAACCAGAGAATCCCAGCATATTAATAATGAAACATCTTCCACATCTTCTGTAGGATACCTCATGGTCTTCAGCACATTGAAAGCGACTTCTTGAGCATTGACTCTCATGGTGAGTTCTCCTTTTTCCACATCTATCAGGGTTCTTCCTGTAACAAGAAATGGTCTTCCCAAAAGTATTGGGGTATCATCATCTGCAGTGAAGTCCATAATTGTAAAATCAGCAGGGAAGACAAACTTGTCAACTTTGACCAACACATCTTCAATCTTCCCTTGAGGGTAGCATAGACTTCTATCTGCTAGTTGGAGAGTAACTGTTGTAAGTCTTGCAGCATCAATGCCAAGTTTCTCGAAAATAGATAATGGCATAAGATTGATACTAGCACCTAGATCACAAAGTGCTCTCCCAACATAAACATATACTATGGTACAAGGAATAGTAAAGGACCCTGGATCTTTCAGTTTAGGTGGGATCCTTCCTTGAACCATCTGGCTACACTCCTGAGTGAGTGCAACAGTCTCAAATTCACCAATCCTCCTTCTTTTAGTTCACCAATTCATGAACTTGGAATAGTTAGGCATCTGCTGAATATCTTCGATGAGTGGAATGTTGATGTGTAACTGCTTCATAATTTCTATGAACTTGTCAAATTTCTTCTCCTCTTTGACTCTTTTTAGCCTCTGAGGAAAAGGTGGGGGTGGTCTTTCTCTTACTAGAACAGGACTGCTCGGTGCAGCTGGTTCAGTGGCAACATGAGTCTTGACGGCTGGTGACTCTTGTTCCTTATCTGGACTTGACTTCTTTGAGGCAGTAGCAGGGGATGGTTGTTGACTTGCCAAAGTGACAGGTGAATCTTCAGCCAATCTCTCTTGAGCTTCTTCATTCACAATAGTCCCCATGATAGGCCCTTCATACTTTGTCCCACTTCTCAAGGTAATGGCTTTGCAAGTTTCTTTTCCTTTGTCCTTTGAAGTAGAGGCAGGTGCTTATGTAGTGTTGGGCAAACTTCCACTAGTCCTTTGAGTGAGAGCAGTGGCTATTTGCCCTACTTGATTCTCCAGATTTTTTATACTAACTCCTTGGGATAAGATTTGGTTCTTTGCCTCTGCTGTGAAATTCTTTTTGTCTCTTGCATGAAGCTTTTCAGTATTGCCTCCAGTTGACTGTTATTCTGTGCAGGGAAACCTGGAGGTACAACAGGTGGTTTTTGTTGATTCTGAGCATTAGCCCAAGAAAAGTTAGGATGATTCCTCCAGCCAGGATTATAGCGCTCGCTATATGGGTTGTTGTTTTTGTTGAAGTTATTTACATAGTTGGCAGAGACAGGATTAACAGGACATTCTTCATACAAGTGAGCTCCACCACAGTAAACACAAGCTACTTCTACTGAATCTGACACTACATTGACTGGCTCAGAGGCAACCGCAGGCAAAGCAGGTGGCGTGAGCAGAGTTTTCATCATATTGTGGATCTGTGCAATATGAGCAGTTAGGGCTGTAGTTTCACTGACTTCATGTACTCCAGCTGGTTTCTTTGAAGTGTTGGATGCAAGGTTTGCTCTGATGGTAGGCCATTGATAGGTATTTGCTGTGATACTCTCAATAAGGTCAAATCCTTCAGTGTAGGACTTAGAAAGCAAAGCTCCTCCCGATGATGCATCTAACATGTTCCTTGATGAAGGTGTTAAACCATTGTAAAATGTTTCAAGCTGAATACAGACTGGAATACCATGGTGTGGACATTGTCTCAACATCTCCTTGTATCTCTCCGAAGCATCAAATAGTGACTAATCCTCTCCTTGTCTGAAAGAAGTAATTTCATTCCTCATCTTAGCATTCTTGACAGGAGGGAAGTATTTGGCTAAGAACTCCTCAACTAAAGCATTCCAAGTGTCAATGGAATTAGGCTCTAGTGAGTTAAGCCAACCTTTTGCTCTATCCCTCAAAGAGTAAGGGAATAGCCTCAATCTGAAAGCGTCATCAGTGATCCCAGGAATTTTGAAGTTACCAGCAACCTCTAAGAATTGCTTCAAGTGTAGGTGAGGATCATCAGTAGCTGCGCCAGAGAATTGCCCAATAGTTTGCAACATTTGGAACATCATAGGTTTGAATTCGAACTGAGCAGCTGTGATCTCTGGTCTGACTATCCCAGTGTTCATGGCATTTGGATCAAACATAGCATAATCCCTTATGTTCCTTGTCCTATCATTAGCTATGCCGATAACATCAGGCATGGCTATGGGTACTTCCTCCGGGTCTGCCATATCTTCTTCCGGATCTGAGTTGTGAAACCCTTCTTCTTCAGCTAGATTCACACCAACTTGAGTATTCACCTCTCTATTCCTTCTCAATATTCTGAATGTTCTTTCAATCTCAGGATCTGGTCTGAATTCTGGTGACAACAGCCTGCGCATACAAACAAGTCTACACACCTGTCTTGACACCAATTGACAGAAACAGATTAAATCTCAAATAAGCTAAAAACTAAATGAATAACTATGGAACTTAAAACCGCACACTCCCCGGCAACGGCGCCAAAAACTTGTTTGCTTGTTTGCTAGTAGTATTTTAAAAGCTATGTGCAAGTATACACAGTCATGTTTGCAGCAAATAATAAGAAAAAGTATCGATCCCACAGGGATTGTGATAAGGGAATTTTGTTCCAATAGCAATCCAAACAGTTTTATGCTTATGAGTGATTAATAACAAATAAATAAAAGTAGCAATTTTGGGTAACAGCAAGAATGATTAAATTAGGGTTTTGAGAAAACAGTTGAGAAAGTATGTTGAAACTATGATCCATTCAAAACCGGGTTAATGTGGGTGTGTGATATGATAAGTGTAGGCAAGACTCCTGTAAGCAACTCTTGCCTTAGGGTGTATGTCTACAACGTTAGATTATGCAATGTGTGATAAGACGGATCCTATGTCTAGGTCGAACTTATTTCATTACAGTTCAGATATCTGTGGTTGTGTTCTTACTATGGCCTTAGCTTATGTCTAAGTCTAAGAAGAGAATATATGTCTATACCTCACTTAACCATATTAGTTCATTAAGTCCATTTATTATTAGATGTCTCTTAACAATAAACTTGTATTCAGATCTAAGATGATCAAGCTTAGATGCAAATATATGACAAAATATCAAATGAACTAAAAGAGTAAACATACACAAATAACATCACATGAATACTATTAAACCTTCATTAAACTTCACATATTATCAACATCAAGAGTCTAGCTCATGGTGAGCTTAGAAACCATAACAACCAGAATAATAAGCTTACACATTAAAATGAATTCTAAAGGTAAACCTATAACCGTGACGGCACTAGAGAAGATGTCTCAAGCTCCAGTATCGGCAACAGTCACGACTCCGGTATTCAGCAAGCAGCGGCGGCACACTTAGGTTTTTCTCTTGTTCTTTCCAAACGGCTGAGCTCTCTAACTTTAGGGTCTTAGGCTCCCTTTTATAGCACTTGTCTTGGATCATGGGCCTTCCCTATTGAGGATAAGACAGCCCAAAAGAATAAAGCATATTCCCCTCAAATGATTAGTACGATGATAGTACAATTGCACATGGGAAATCTGCCAGCTGTCTTTCCTCGCGTTAGCGCTCAATTTCATCATCTTCTTCTAACGTGGCGGCATTTGCTGACTTGACTGACTAGCCGCCATTCATAGTCGTACGGACTGGTAGTCTCGACTCTGAATATCTCTTTGTAGTGGCTTTTGGACCTTTTAGATGGCCCAGTGGTCTGTCTTGACACCAGATGACACCAGAACTACTCTTTCCATGATGAATTTACATTTTATTCCTAAATACATACTAGACTCATAAAAGCATTAAAATAAACCTAAACATTGAATGCAAACCGTATTAGCAGGCAATAAATCAAGTGTCAAGGGCCTAATAATACTCACAAAATATGAGTTATCAGTGGGAAGTTGGCATCACCATCATTTTAAGGGCGAGGTGGAGAATTGTTGCGAGTTTCCTTGAAAACGAAGATCAGAAAACAGGTGCTGGATTCTGCGCTAGGCGCAGCAGCACTTGTCACACTAGGCGCATGCACGATAGGTGAAATCCTGGGAGCATTATGCTTGCTGCACCAAGTGCAACACTGTTGGCGCTAAGCGCGACACTGCTTACGCTAGGCGCAACACAGTTGGCGATAGGCGCCAGGTCGCGAGGCTTATATATACAGGTTGTGTTTTCTGATTTTTTTTCAAGAGAGCAAAGATGTAGAGGCAAGGATTAGAGTTTGTCACCACACAAGGGCTAGGGTCTTAGAGATTCGGGATTTTGGGTTGAATTTGAATTAATTCTTGTAACCCAACTGGGTGAAGTAACAAGGTTTGTCACAAGAAAGGGGGGTTTGAATTGTGACCTTTTAAAATTTTTGCTGCAATACTAAACAAAGAGTAAGGAACAAAATGAAATCACACAATTTGTTGGAGAACAATCTCCTAAGATGTATAAGCAGAAATAAATGTGATATATGTGATTAGTGTTTTCTTAAAGTAAATAGTAAGGAAAGAAGGAAACAAACATAAGGAATTTATCCTGGTTCATCCCTTAATAGTATGGGCTACTCCAGTCCCCACTTGTTTGAGATTGTCCACTATAATCTAGACCAAGATTACAACAATTTCTTCCCTTAACCTTAACCAAGGCTAAGTAACAAAATCAGTTATCACCAACTGATTTTTCCACTCAATCAATTCTTTACTAATTGACTTGAGTTAGATCTCTCAAAAGATATGAAATGATTTTGGATGTTACAAGCTTATACCAACCTAAACTAGTTGTATATGCTTAAAATAAATTACACTCAAGATACTCAATGGATTCAGATCCGAGATGCTAGAAAGCTTTGGAGTATGAGTGAAAAAGGAGAGCTTTAAGATTGCTTAGTGAAATGTGAATCAATGGTTTAGATTGCTTGAAAACTCTTACTCTTCCTTGTTGCCAAACTTGCTATTTATAGATGAAGAAGTTCCTCTGATATTTGAACTTCTAATATGATTGTTGGGAGTGTCAAATAGCCGTTGTCAAATGGGCAAAACAGTCCATTTAAATCTGTCATTTTTAAGTGAGCCTGGAGATCATTCTTCCTACGGTCTCTGCTATATGGATCTGTAGGAATATCAAGTATTTTTTTTTGCCAACTGTAATGAGCTGTTTCTGATGATATAACCGTTGTAGAATAATAGCCCATGTGTAGAAATTGTAACAGCCGTATTTTAATAAATAGGATTTTTGTGTGATTATATATTTATCTATTTATTTAATTGAATATATGTGATTTTGTGATTTTATGAATAATTATATTCTGGTTAAGTGAAGGGTAGTTTAGTAATCTATTAGGATTATTAATCTAGTTGAGAGCCTTTAATTAGGATTAGATTGAGTTAATTATTATTGATTATGTGGTTTTTATTTATTAATAAAATGAGTAGAGATGAGTAGTAAAGAGTAAAATTATGATAGATTGAGAATTGAGCTTTGGTATTGGGCCTAGGTTAAGTTAGTAAGGATGTTTTGGTAATTGATGAGTGGTAACCTAATTATAAAAGGGGAAAATTAGAGAGAGAAACTCATTTGTCACAAATTTTGGTAGAGGAGGAAAGAGAAATGAGAGAGGGTTTTGAGATAGAGAAAGAATGAGAGTATAGAAACAAATCCCGTTTTCCTTACAACAGCCTCACTAAAACTTCATTTCCCGATTCGTTAACCGTTGGATCTTGATGAGATTTTGAGGGTACGTTCACAACACCCAAACGTAACTTTTGACCGTGGGGATCGTCAAAATAAGGTTCGAGGAGGGAGAAATCGAGTTCGCAATATTCCATATTTTTGGAGAAAAATAGTGTCAAATAAAAGAGTTAGAGGAAGAAGGAGACTAGAAGATTGGAGCTAGGAGTGGTGGACTAGAGTTTCCAACCAAACTAAGGTATGAGAGTAGTTATATAATCTAGGGTGAGCATAGAGAGGGGGGATTGTCCATATCCCCACTCCCAAACTCTCTACACTCTTTTCTTTTTGGGTTTTGTAGTTGATTAATTGGGAATGTGTTTATCTATGTGATGTTGTTGTTAATTGAATGATTATAGATATTTATTCATGTGTAATAGATAGATTAACATGAGAAAAATTATTACTTTATGAGTTGATTGTGTTGTTGATGTGAGGAATTGGTTTTTATGAAAAATGGGTAAGAATCTTACTTTTAAGTTGTTCTTAAGTATTTTGAGTTGTTATAAGTGTTTTTAATCATATATATGTTTGGTTAATGATGTTTGCTCAATTTTGACATGACTTTAAATGTAGAGTAAACTTAGTGAATTTAATTAATTGAAATTGATGAGTAATTTTTGAGGTATGAATTGATATCCTTTTTGGATGGTTATAATGTGATGTGTTGGTATTCTACACGAGTTTAGGATGATTAATTGAGTTGATGTTTTATGATGATTTATGATGACGAATTGTGTTTATGGTTTATGATGACTTAATTGTTGATGAAATGAGTTATGTAAAACCAATTGATTGGAAACTAAGGATTAATTGTTGTTATTCGATTTCGATATTATTTGGAATGTTGAAATGTGAAGATAATTATTAATGATAATAATTATGAAGATGAAGCATGATATTGGTTTAAGTTATTCAAATCATGAGATGTAGAAATGGATAAGTATCATATGTTTGGTAGTTGTACATTCATGCATTCATATATGTATGTTAAGCAGATACTTTAGGCGAACCCTAAAGTATAACAGATATTTTAGTAGCTGCGGTTGACTAAAATATATTTGGATATATGTTTATCCATGCAAAGTCCGTCATGACTTAAAAATGAACAATGAGCAGATGGATATATGTTTATCCATGGAGACAGTCCGTCATGACTTACAAATGAACATTGGGGTATATATTTATCCTTGCAGAGTCCGTCATGACTTAAAAATGAACAATGAGTAGATGGTACCACATGCATTTAGTCGTGTCTAGGGTGACATGACATGAATATGTGACATTAGCTTGCATTAGAAAGATGTGCATTATTAATTGGTAATTGGTAATTGACTTTTAAGTGATGATTGTGATTGCTTGATGTTGATGATGTGATTGTTTGATCAATGTACCTATAAATTGCTATAATAATGTCTTGCATGCTTACTTAGATGTATGTTGGAACATGTAATAGATGAAATATATATTTATCTCGTTAGTTATGTTGTTAAATGTAAGTATGTCTTATTCTTACATTTGTTTCGGGTTATGTAACTAACTCTCTGTTTTGTGTACTTGCTGGATCTTTGGGGGTCCAGACTCTCAGGTTGGGTGATACTGTGAAGCTCCGCTCTGATCGCGTCATGGGGAAAGGGTTCATGAAATGTATATATATAGAGTCTTTCATTTTCTTATCTTATTTTATTTAAGGTTGTATCATTTTTAAAATAATTTTGTATGAGTGATATTTTTACTAATTGAGTTATTAGTAGTATTTTGACGAAGAATGTAATACTCGAACAATACTTTTATAATTTAAATTTTATTTCCGTTGCGTATTTGAAAATATTTAATTAATGGGTTTGGGTGTTACAATTTGGTATCAGAGCCTGGTTGTCCTCGGACATAGTGAGCTATGTGTGTGTCGTGTGTCGATCAGAGCAAGTCTGTGCAATCAGGCTAAGTGGGCATAGTGTCAGTTGTGTTTGTGTATCAGTTGTGTCCTCT
Organism: Trifolium repens; assembly: GCA_030408175.1. Lineage (NCBI taxonomy): Eukaryota > Viridiplantae > Streptophyta > Magnoliopsida > Fabales > Fabaceae > Trifolium > Trifolium repens. The sequence continues at coordinate 24,828,453 of CP125850.1, forward strand.
TGTGATGTAATTTTATAGTTACACTTGCACATTAGTCACTATTAATCATTTTGCGGATGTATGATGAGTTTATTGAATCTTGTTTCTATTGCTTATTGGCATGTGTTTTACTTGATCCTTAAAACTTGTGTTTTAATTGGTGTTGACTTATGAATATATTGTTTCATAAATGTTGATAAGTTGTGATGTGTTCATTTTATGAATATACTTAGTGATTGTTTATTCATGAACTATGAGTAATATGAATTGAATTATGTTATTCATTCTTTGGTGAGTACTTGTTGAGAGTGATAATTATCTTAGTTATAAATTATCAAGTCGAGTAATGAGTATGTGTTCTTTGATGATTGATTCATGATGAATACTATGCTTTTATGATTATAAAAGTTGTATGTGCTTAAAGCTATAATCTTTGTGTAGTTTTGACACGATTTTATTTGTTTATGATTCTATGATGAGTGAGTGATGATAACATGATATACATGTGCGTAATTGATAATGAATATGCATTAATCATCGTTGTTTTGGAAATGTGACTTAATGATGATATTTGTTGTTATTGATGTTTTCATTCGATGGAATGAGTGAATATTATTATTATTGTCACTAATTGTGTTTATTCTTTAAACTTGAGAATATGATTGTTATTTTGATTTCAAAGTAATGACGTAGATGTTGATGTCTTCTCGTTATTGCTCGATTTAAAATGATTACGTTCGTATATGAGTATATATTTTTTGTTGATGAAAATTTATGTTATATGAAATAAAGTGTGATTGTCTATGTATATGTCGTAAATGAATATTGTGATGATTTATTCATGATGCTTGATTGTGTAGTATGATTGAAAAATGAAAATGATGATATGTATGTATTCATGAAATTAATTGAGAATTTATGAATATGAATGAAATGATGAAATTACTTGAATGCTTTAACTTGATGATTATTGGTGAATTGTATGTATTACAAAAACTATTGATTATGTATGAGATTAACTTTATGAACCTTGTTCCTAGTTCCTTGCTAATATGTTGATTGCTTCTGTTCCTAATTATTAGTGACTATAGCACATAGATATAATTTTTGCTTCATGTGTGAATGCTAAAATGATGTTGCTATAAGTGCTAATTTGATAATACTTGAATTGCTATAATTCTCATGAGAAAGATGTGATGATTATGTAATTTCACATGTTTGAAAATTAATTCATGATTATTATTATGTTTCTATGTTAGTTATAACTTTGTATGCTTAAGATTATGACTCTTGTGTTTTAATGAACCATAATTAGAGATTTTGTGATTTTTACGATTCTAACATGATGCAAATATATTTGTTGATTGATGATAGATGATGTTTTGCTCTAGTTGCTCAAATACGAGATTTGTTGTTCCATTCGTATTTTAGCATGAGTAGATTAAATGTGAATATAGTAATGGTGTTATTCTTTGAACTTGTATATGATAATGAAATTTATTTTATGCAACGTAGGATTCAAATAAGACTTGAATATGTTAATGGAATGATAGTTTGATTGAACTATAGTAGTGGAATTAATGTGTATTGAAAATCATGCATGAATGATTCGTAATTGATAGAATATAAATGCATGTTGATTTTTGAAACCTTGTAACTTATGCGAACTTGTGGTTGATCGATATTTAGTTTTAGTTGCTATTGCATGATATTAGGTTATTGCTGTTTAATGATGTTGTATTTTATTGTCATTAATTGTTGGATGTTATTAATTGAAATGGTATGAGATATTAGAATTTGTTCCATGAATTTATATGACATAGGTATGATAATTGAATTGATAGTTAATGTTGCTAATTGAAATAGAGTTTATGTGTATTATTATGCATGTTCTTATGTGTCTAGTTCTTTGTGACATGATAATTTTAGAACTAGTATTAATTTAATTTCCAAATGATGAGAATCTTGTTGAAGTTTAATTATTTTCCTTGAGTGAATGAAGTTAATTTTGTGGAAATAAGAAGAGTAGAATTAGTAATAAAGTTATGTGGATTCTAGGATATGTTAGTTGTAACATGCACTAGATTATGACCATGAAATTGACTTGTTTTGTTCTTTTCATTATTTGTGAGTTATATGACTATGCTATTTTGCCTAAGATAGATTTGGTAAATGCATTGCGCATGTTTTGACTATTTATTTTACCATGTTAATTGTCATGCTAAGTTAATTATTTTCTTGCATAATATGTTTATAAAATGTGAATTTCTAAGTATGACTATGTCTATATCCTTTCGACGTGAGTTAATTTTTGGAAGTATCATTAATTCTTGATTATGTGGATCTTGTCGAAAATATAATTGTTCTTTTTGATTAAGTGGATACTTGAACATGTTTGATATATGTTCTATTTTCATATATGATGTGTGCTAAGTTATTATTATTATTATTATACTTGACTTGTTCTTTTGTTATTTGAACGTTAAGGTAAATGACTATGCTATGTTTCTAAGAATCGACTTGTAAATGCGTTGCACAAATTTTACCTATATTGTTTCACCATGATTGAGTATCGTGTTAAGTTAATTATTTATCTTGTATGATATCTTATGTGAAATATTGTGTTATGCTCTTATACAATGTGGGATAGACATTCATGTGTTCCATTTGTCTTACTAATATTGTTGTTAAATTGTTGTCGATAGAGCGATAAATGTTTGTTGTTAATCAATTGTCGAAGTATTTTGAAAATATTTAAGTGATAAGTATGATTATGATGATTTGTGTTTGATGGATAATGATATGCCTTATATTCGTAAATTGTTGCAATACCTTTATGGAGTTGATAATTGTGGTGTTCCTTTTTGGAAGAGTGAGAATGAATGGATTCAAATTTGATGCGCAAGTTTAATTATCTTATTTTATTAAGTCAGTTGACATGCTAATCTAATTGTCTTCTTGCATGATATATTTGTATGAATGTGAATCTTTGAGTTACATGGAATTCAATATTATGAAATGTTTGTTCTTGTACCATGATCGAACTCTTGGATTAACGATTTAAAAATGAAAAATTTAATGTAGGTTATTGTGTGTCTTTGTGTAGATTATGCATATGTTGGTGATGTGTTGTTTTTGGATTGTTGAGATTTTGGATGAATATAGCATGATAGATTAATTGTAGACTAATTGAATATTTTTTACCATGATTCATATGTGAGTAACTATATGAATTGTGCATTGTGAATGAATCTTCAAATATGCTATTTTCGTAAACATATTTTCATGACTTGTAAGGATTTGTTAAATGATGTTTTCCTCCTTTCGGTGAATTTTGAAAGAATATGAATCTATGTGTGAATGAACTATGTTTCCATAAGCGTTTCTCTTATTAGTTATTACATGATTTTTAAATGCAATGTTTTGATGAAAGTGTCTTTGTTTGGTAGGAATGGTTGAATTCTTAATAATTATTGTTGTGAAATATCTATCTTTCTTGTTTTAAGTTGATTCTTAACTTTTAAGTTTAGAGGCAATGTATGCTAATAAAATTTTATGCGAGACGTTGTGATATGCTTTTGTATACTCATGTGTAAATGCTTTATATATTTATTCAGTTATGCTACCTCAATATTATGTTTACTTATTGATAAATGCTTATGTGTTTCGTGCTTAAGAAAGCACTATCGTAGCTTGGTGATGATGGTTTGAACCACTATCATGAGTATTGTCCATTTATTAACAAATTAAGGAACTGGCCGTCCTTGATCTCTTGTTAATGGATAGACAGGATTGTGTTGATTGGATGATACTAATCTTGTCAAACTTTGGTAGTGTCTAGAGTTTTGGATATTTTGTTGGAGGTTGAATAAGTGATTATATTTGCGTTATTTAATCAGACAATTTTCGAAACCCTAGCCGTCACCACTACTTTTTCTCTTCTTTTTAGTCCATTGAAGAGGGGTGATTTTAGGTCAATTTTGACCTAAAATCATCCCTCCAAATTGCTTTTCTTTCTCGTTATTATAATAAATAAGTGTGATTTTCACATATTTGCTTGTTTTGATTTCCCGTCTTTGTACGGTGTATTTGGTTGTCCCGTCTTTGTGCGGTGTTTTTGTTGTCCCGTCTTTGTGCGGTGTTCATTTGTTTCAGGTTGAAGGAGTAGATCTGATCTAGTGCAGATCCAATCAATGTCGACTTTGGTGTCATCAACGCTACAGATCTGGAGACATGGATATTCCAGACACTTCAATATAGTCATATTTGTAGGCATGTATAATTTGCCGTTTTATGCTATTAACATGGATACTGTGAGTTTGTTCGCAGATTTATCCTTTTTGTTTTTAGCGATTATGAATTTGTATTACATCGATGTACTCTTTTTATTGGAATGAATGAATATTGTTTATTTTGTCAAAAAAAAAAATCAGACAATTTTCGAGAGCGAAAATTCTTTTAAGTGGGGGAGAGTTGTAACAGCCGTATTTTAATAAATAGGATTTTTGTGTGATTATATATTTATCTATTTATTTAATTGAATATATGTGATTTTGTGATTTTATGAATAATTATATGCTGGTTAAGTGAAGGGTAGTTTAGTAATCTATTAGGATTATTAATCTAGTTAAGAGCCTTTAATTAGGATTAGATTGAGTTAATTATTATTGATTATGTGGTTTTCATTTATTAATAAAATGAGTAGAGATGAGTAGTAAAGAGTAAAATTATGATAGATTGAGAATTGAGCTTTGGTATTGGGCCTAGGTTAAGTTGGTAAGGGTGTTTTGGTAATTGATGAGTGGTAACCTAATTATAAAAGAGGAAAATTAGAGAGAGAAACTCATTTGTCACAAATTTTGGTAGAGGAGGAAAGAGAAATGAGAGAGGGTTTTGAGATAGAGAAAGAATGAGAGTAGAGAAATAAATCTCGTTTTCCTTACAACAACCTTGTTGGAACAAAAGAGGTTCTGACATGATCCAATTCAGTTTTGATGATAACAAAAGTATTAATATACAATAGGGTATACTAATTATTTAATCCAAGTGTGCAGATATTCAAGTTAATTTTTATATTCATTTAAAGCACATTGGAAGCTCTGATATGGCAAAGCAAACTCTGATCTGAACTTGAAGACATCAGAAGATGCATATGTGTTTCATCAGAGGATGAAAATTTTATTCATCAGAAGATGCATATCAGACTCTGATAAGAGCAGTGAGAGCCATTTTGTCAGAAGAACATTCTATGCATCAATGATTATACTCTGACATTCCAAAAGCTGATGAAATCAATCTTATCCACAGAATTGTGACGTTTGTACTATTGTACGAACTCTTTACCTGATTTGGATAAATCTTTCTCTCCAAGATTGATCGCATACAAGGTTACCTGATTTGGATATCAAAGGTACTATCTACAGCTGGCGCAATCTCACCGTATCAAATTCAAATCAAACACGCTCCACCTTCATCTATAAATTGGAGCAAGTTTGAAGCTTTGGGATACGACACTTGAACAATTTGAAAAGAGTTGTTACTCTGCTAAATTCATCCTAAAGCACAAAACTGCAAATACAACTTGAACTCATATTCAAAATCCAAGACTTCAGTTTCAGCTTCTGTTAATTCATTAGTTGAACCTTAGAATTTTGTATTAAGATTCTAAGTTTAGTCTTGTATAAAAAGTTGTATTTATTATGTAACTGAACATTGATCTTTATATCAATTGTTCACACTCTGTTTTTCTAAACTTGTGTATTGAAGTCTCTTGCCTGCGTGCTTGAGCATTAGGAAGTCTCTTGTTTGTATACTTGAGCATTGGAAGTCTCTTGCTTGTGTGCTTGAGCATTTGTAATCTTTGGTGATTATAGTGGACTCTCTTGGAAGTACAAGAGGACTGGACGTACTCTCGGTTTGTGAGGGGAACCAGTATAAAAATCTCTGTCTCTATCTTTCTCTCTTTCTCTCTACCTTCAAAGTTATTCTTAATTGTGTTTTGTTTTCTAAACCGCTGCAAACTCTGATAAGTTCTCTGTAACTTAGAAGAAATTTTTAAATTACCAAAAACACAATTCAACCCCCCCCCCCCTTCTTGTGTTTTTCACACCTTCAATTGGCATCAAGAGCCCGGTTCTGTTTTTAATCACCTAACAGTGAGACAGTTTTCTGTTGAAAGACACTATGACTGAAACTCCAAGTGGTAGCTTCAAATCAGTTCCACATGACTATGATGTTGAAGAAAAGTCAAGCAACAAAGCACCAAAGTTCAATGGAGATGCATCTACCTTTTTCTGGTGGAAAGATAGAATCTACAGTCATCTTATTGGTTTAGATGATGAGCTTTGGGACTTGGTTGAAGAAGGGGTAACTTTCCAAGGACTAGATGAAAAAGGAAGGCTATCTGTTGAAGAAAGAAAGAAGTTCACTCCTACAGACAAGAAACTTTACAAGAAGCATCACAAGGTTAAGGATTTTCTCATTGGGTGTATAACTCATGATGAGTACCTCAAGATTACAGACAAATCCACTGCCAAGAGCATCTATGACTCCTTGTGTTCCACATATGAAGGGAACAAACAGGTTCAAGAGGCAAAGGCTACTCTTTTGATCCAACAGTATGAACTCTTTAGAATGAAGGATGATGAGAACATTGAATCAATGTATTCTAGATTCAAAATTCTTGTGGCTGGTCTCCAAGTTCTAAAGAGAAGCTATACAACCTCTGATCATGTAAGGAAGATTTTGAGAAGCTTACCTTCAAGGTGGAGGCCTAAGGTAACAGCTATCCAAGAAGCTAAAGATTTGGACAAACTTGGCTTGGAAGAATTGATAAGTTCACTCATGAGTCATGAGATTGAACTATCTTCTGATGAGCCTCAGAAGAAGCTAAAATCTGTGGCTTTGCCATCTATTTCAGTTTCATCTAAGGCTCTGAAAGCTAAAGTTGTAGAATCTGAAGCAGAGGAATCTTCCATAGATAATCAAGAGGAAGGATCAGATGATGATTTCTTTGCACTCTTGTCCAAAAACTTTCAAAAGTGGTCACTAAGGAAGGGCAAAAATTTTCAAGGCAGAGGATCTGGATCAAGAAACAACACCAGCAAAGAGAAGAAGGATGACACAAAAAATTGTTTTAATTGTCATAAGCCTGGACACTTCATGGCTGATTGTCCTGAACTCAACTCCAAGGGTAAAGGAAGAAAGAGTATGATCAAGAACAAAGCCAAGAAGAGTCTGATGGCAACATGGGAGGATATTAATGAACTATCTGAGGATGAAGACTCTGAGGAAGCGAACCTAGCGCTTATGGCCATTGGTGAATCAGACAATGAAAATGATTCAGAGTCTGATACTGACGACATTGATGAGGTAATATCTAAAATGTCTAATACTCAAATGACCAAAGCTTTGAAAGATGTAATGGTGAAGTACATGGAAAAATTGAGTGAGTTAGATTTTTGTAAACAAAAAATGAAGCTCCTCAATGAAAATCTCACCCAGACTCAAGCAAACTATCAAAAATCTCTTAAAACAATTTAGGTGCTTGAGACTGGATGCAGAACATGTCACAAACCTTATGACGAGTATGAAATCTCTCTACAAGAGTTTGTGCACCATAACATAGATAAGACTAGGGTAACTTCTGTAATTCATGGTGGACTTAGCAACTATTATAAAATACAAGGACTTGGTTCTCTTACATGTCCTGATGTGGGAAAATTAAGTAAACCTGTCTTGTTGAGCAAGTCACCATCAGAATCTTATTCAAACTTTACTAAGAGTACATCAGAACCTCTGACTGTGTCTGGTACTCTTGTGAGCTTGGAACCACAAGATAAGGTATCAGAAGAGGACTCATTTTCTGAACCTAAGTCTTCTAAAACTAAGGTTCCCCTCACATCAGTACCCATGTCTACTCAAGTTAAAGCTGTTAAAGTACCAAAGCCTGTTGATAAGCGGGGCACCAGTACTTCTAAGGCAAACTTGGTAACTGGTTCTCTGACACACTCAAGAGGAAAGTCTCAGAGACAACATAAGCCTAAACATTTTTCTAAAGGCTCAGTTGACTCCAGATCTTCTGATTATTCTAACAAGAAGGATAAGATTCTCAAAACTAACAAAAAAGGACCCATCAGAGTATGGGTACCAAAATCTGAAATAGTGTATGCTGCAGGTATGCACCCAAAGAAGAAAAGAAAGCTCATGGTATCTGGACTCTGGCTGCTCACGTCACATGACAGGAGACAAGCTCTTATTCCACACCCTGAATCAGCAAGAGGGAGGAACAGTAGGGTTTGGTGGCAACCAGAAGGGAAGGATCATTGGTATAGGTACAGTTGGTAATTCTTCTTTGTCAATTTCTGATGTTTGGTTAGTAGATGGACTACATTATAACTTACTTAGCATAAGTCAATTGTGTGATAGTAATTATGATGTTATGTTTAATAAGGATTCATGTACTGTAATTAGAAACTCTGATCAATCCATTGTTTTCAAAGGAAATAGAAAAGGCAATGTGTACAAAGTAAATTTTTCTGATTTAAAGGAACAACAAGTGCTTTGTCTTTTGACACTGAGTGATGAAAAATGGATCTGGCATAAAAGATTGGGTCATGCTAACTGGAGATTAATTTCTAAGCTTAGCAAGGACAATCTTGTCAGAGGCCTTCCAAAAATAAAATATCACTCAGACTCACTTTGTGGTTCCTGTCAAAAAGGAAAAATTGTTAAAAGTTCCTTTAAGAACAAGAACATTGTCTCTACTACTAGACCTTTGGAACTCTTACACATTGATCTTTTTGGACCAGTTAGCACTGCTTCAATCAATGGTAAGAAATATGGATTAGTCATTGTAGATGATTATAGTAGATGGACTTGGGTTAAATTTCTGAGAAATAAAGATGATACATATGAAGTGTTCAGCATCTTCTGCACCCAGATTCAAAATGAAAAGAATTCAAAAATTTTGAAAGTAAGAAGTGATCATGGTGGTGAATTTGAAAATGAACCTTTTGAAAAATTTTGTGAAGAACATGGAATTCTCCATGAATTCTCTTCTCCTAGAACTCCACAACAAAATGGAGTTGTAGAGAGAAAGAATAGATCTTTACAAGAAATGACACGCACCATGATGCATGAAAATAATTTAGCAAAATTCTTTTGGGCAGAAGCTGTTAACACTGCTTGTTATATTCAGAATAGAATCTATATAAGACCTATTTTGAACAAAACAACATATGAACTCTTTAAGGGAAGAAAACCCAATATTTCTTATTTTCATCAATTTGGTTGTACATGTTACATTCTGAATAACAAAGTCCATCTTAAGAAATTTGACTCTAAAGCCTGTAAGGGTATCTTCATTGGATACTCTGAACGCTCTAAGTCATACAGGGTGTATAACTCTGAAACTAATATAGTGGAAGAATCAATGCACGTAAAGTTTGATGATAAAGAGCCTGATGATAAAAAGTCAGAGCCTGTTAAAGATTTGTCGGGATCTGATGAGTCAGAAGATGAAGCTCCAGAGTATGATAACAACATAGAATCTATAGAAGACTCTGAAGCTCAAGAAGATGCACCTTCTGATGCCGCTCAAGAACATCAAACTATTGATGATAACTCTGAAGAATCTGATATTCCAAGGAACACATTCAAATACAAATCATCACATCCTGAAGAGCTCATTCTAGGAAACAAAAACAGTCCAAGAAAAACAAGATCAAACTTCAGAGTTGAAGAATCATTGTTTGGATTAGTTTCCTTAATTGAACCCAAGACAACAAGTGAAGCTCTATCAGATGATGCTTGGATAGTTGCAATGGAAGAAGGGTTAAATCAATTCAAGAGAAATGATGTGTGGGATCTGGTACCCAAACCCAAGCATAAGAACATTATTGGAACAAAATGGGTATACAGAAACAAATTGAACGAACAAGGTGAAGTCACTAGGAACAAAGCAAGACTTGTTTCACAAGGATACAGTCAACAAGAAGGAATTGACTTCACTGAAACATATGCTCCAGTAGCAAGACTGGAAGCAATCAGGTTACTTTTATCTTATACAGTCAATAATGGTATTACTCTATATCAAATGGATGTGAAAAGTGCATTTCTAAATGGTGTCATTTCTGAAGAAGTGTATGTCAAACAACCTCCTGGTTTTGAAGATTTGACAAACCCTGATCATGTGTTCAGACTAAAGAAGTCACTCTATGGACTCAAACAAGCTCCCAGAGCTTGGTATGAGAGATTGAGTACTTTTTTGGTTGACAATGGTTTTGAAAAAGGACAAGTTGACAATACACTTTTCAAAAAGACCCTTAAGAAAGATATTTTGATCATTCAAATATATGTTGATGATATCATTTTTGGATCAACTAATGCCACTCTTTGCAAGAATTTTTCTAAGCTTATGCAGGATGAGTTTGAAATGAGTATGATGGGAGAATTGAAGTTCTTTCTTGGTATTCAAATAAATCAAACAGAGAAAGGAACATTCATTCATCAATCCAAATATATAAAGGATCTTCTGAAGAAGTTCAACTTAGAAGATTGTAAACCCATGAATACTCCAATGCATCCTACATCAAGTCTAGGCAAAGAAGAGTCTGAAGGCAAGGTTGATCAGAAGCTGTATAGAGGTATGATTGGATCTCTTCTTTATCTAACTGCCTCAAGACCTGACATTTTATTCAGTGTGTGTTTGTGTGCATGATTTCAATCAGATCCTAGAGAATCTCATCTCACTGCTGTGAAGAGAATCTTTAGGTATTTGAAAGCTACTTGTAACATTGGATTACTGTATCAGAAATCCAATGACTACAAGCTGATTGGATTCTGTGATGCTGACTATGCTGGTGATAGAATTGAAAGAAAATCCACCAGTGGTAACTGCCAGTTTATTGGTGAGAATTTAATTTCATGGGCTAGTAAAAGGCAAACCACCATAGCTATGTCAACAGCAGAAGCTGAATATATATCAGCAGCTAAATGTTGTACACAACTACTTTGGATGAAATATCAATTGGAAGATTATCAAATCAGCAGTAACAATATTCCTTTATATTGTGACAATACTGCAGCTATTCACCTTTCTAAAAACCCTATTTTACATTCAAGAGCTAAGCATATTGAGATTAAACATCATTTCATCAGAGACTATGTTCAAAAAGGTGTAATTGATCTCAAGTTCATTGAAACTGAAAATCAATGGGCTGATATCTTTACAAAACCTTTAGCTGTTGAACGTTTTGATTTTATCAAAAAGAATATGAACATGATGGAAATCTCTGATTAACTTAGACTCTGATGAAAAATTGAGTTTGTGAGAATCTAATAGTAATCAGAAGATGAAGTCATCAGAACCTTCTGTATCAGAAGTTGTGATGAGAGTATCTTCTGACATACTATCAGAATCTGATTAGAAGGTAAATGGTTCTGGCGCGTAAGTAAAAATCTTCAGTAAAAAAACCCTTTCGTTTTCTCAAACTTACGTGTCAGTTATTTAACAATCTTCTAATACACATGTCTTGTTGCAAGAGGATAAAGAAGTTGGTTAATGATGATTAGCATTCCTAATTTCCAATTGTGGTAAAATACTCTACTACCCCTATGTATGTGTACTTGTTTTTTGCGCGTAAGTTTCTATTTAAACACACTAACTGTTCACATTCACACTCTTGCACTCTCACAACCTACACTTTCAATCTTCTAAAACACAGAGCAATTTCTTTCTCCCTCTTTAGAAACCCTAAAATTCCATATTTCATTCATGGCATCCTCATCAACTTTCCTGAATATATCATGTTTGATCCTACCAAATGAATCCAATCCTACAGAGTTCGCAAAGGATCAACACCCATATAAGTATGACGAACTAAATGTGGCGATTGAGAATCCCGTTGATCTTGAGAGCATTAGGGTAAACGGTTTTGCTGAAGTCGTTCATCTATACAAGAAGCAAGGTTTGGAATATTATTTTGATCATCTCAATGGACCAACTTATACTGAGATGGTAAAGGAATTCTGGATGAAAGCCTCTGTTATTACAAGGGATGTTTATGACAGGAAGGTCAAGGAAAAGATTAAAGAAAATCCTGAATTCAAAGAGAGAACCCCAGAAGAAATGGGATTAAGGTCTTTTATCTCTACAGAGATTGAATCCTTCGTGGCTGGATTCAGAATCTCTATCAGACTCTGCCACATTCTTGAGGCTCTGAAGCTCAAGCGTGATGGTGTGATAATCAGACATACTGATGAAGCAGGTCCTGATGTGGATGAATATCTGTTCAAACCTAAGACCAACCCTAAGGACAAGTTTGAATGGACAAACAACTGCAAGATCATCTACAGGATCTTGATTGATAGTGTTCTGCCCAAATTGGGAGGCACTGATCAAATATCAAGTGTTCAGAAGCTGTTTACGTTTAATGTTGCAAAAGGAAATATTGTAGATATTGGAAGGCTTATCTTTGATCACCTGTGTCTGTCTATTATCTCTAGCAAAGCTATTGTCAGACATTCAAGACTACTGAGCCACATGTTTGCACAGTGTGGTCTGTTGGATGCTATTACTCCATATCTTCCAGGCTTAGGTACCTTTTTGCTTAGTTCTAAGATTGTAAATAGTACTACAGTAAGATACTTAAAGCTGGTGAAGAATAATGAAATAGTTCATCCAACACATCCTGTGTTACTCAGAGAATCTGAGAAAGGCATTGGTGAAAGTTGGCTTGTACATGTCAGAGATAGTGAAGCAAAGAGAGTGATAGAAGCACATGCTGAATTCATGAAAAAGCTGGGTGCTGATGTAGGAGATGGAGAACCTACAAAGCTGACTGTAAGACAATCAAGGCTTTTGGAACAACCTCTTAGAATTGAACCAGTCAAGAGGAAAGCTGCCAAAAGTCCTACTGTTAAGAAAGCTGCTAAGATTCCAAAGACTACAAAAACTACAACTCCAAGATCCTCAAAACCAAGGGCAAAGAAAGTGATACTGGAGGATCTTACTGAGGAAGAAAAGGAAGAAGCTGTGGTACAGGCAGCTTTGGCCAAGGTTGCAGAGTTTAGTAAGAAGCAAGAAGCTCTGAAGGATGGCTATGACTGTGGTATTGATGAAGCTGCATTTGATGATATGCACAAGAAGCTCCCAAAAAGGAATGATCCTCACAATCTGCTGGAACAGCAGACTCTGTATGGTAATGAAACTGGTAAGTTTTCTAATTTTCTTGGAGGCAGCAAAGGATCTAGTGATTATTTCAGAAGACTTCAATTCCCTTCTGAAATTAGAGTTAAACATGCTTTTGATAAGATTTTAAAAGGAGTTAATTCTGAGAAAGTCATTGACCTTTCTGAGAATCAACCATCATCAGAGCAGTTTAACCTCATCCTATATCACCCATCAGAATCTCAGGCTAATTTTATATGCAATAATGCAGCGCAAGCTTCCACAAGCACTGCACCTGCTATTCAACTTTCTATTGATGATGATTCTGATAAAACCCCATCACCTCCACCTGCACAATCCCCCAACCATCAAGAAATACCTACCACAACACCACAACAAGATGAACCACAAAATGATCCCCAACCAAACTCTGAGATTGTTCATCATGTGAACACTCAAGAACAACCAAAAACACCTCAACCAGAAAATACTGAACCAGAGACTACCCAACCAGAAAATCAAATCCCACCAGAGCATAACCCATCAGAACATGATCACCAATCACCAGAATCTAATCAAGATCAAGCCTCAGAAACTCTTCATGCTGACGAACATGTTCATGAGAAATCCCCACAACATGTGGCTATGGACAACTCATGCGATTTACCTACACCAATCAAGACACGTGTTCAACATATAAATGAGACTATGAATCTTGAAATCCTACAAAAAACTCCTCCTGACCAATCACAACATCTCCAACACCTTCTACAGGATCTCTCTATGGACTGCATATTTTCCCCCCCTCACCTACCCTCAAGAATTATCAATGAACCTCTTGACCAAACTCAGGATGACATCACTAACCTGCTGTAAGCTGTTGACAAGAATCTTAGGAGAATGTCCAGTGCCATTCCACACAGGTCTATTGACACAGCACACATTGACAAAGAGTGTGACCTTATGGAACAAAATCTGGTACTCATGATTCGTTCTGTCAGAAAAACTTATACTACAGACTTGAGTTTGAGGAATGAAATAGCTAGGAAGGAAGAGGAAGAGAGGCGTGAAAGGGAAAGATTGGAAGCTGAGGAGAGGGAAAGAAAAAGATTGGAGGATGAGCGTATAGAAAGGGAAAGACAAGCTGCTGAGCTAGCCAGGCTAGCAGAAGAAGCTAGAAGAGCTGCTGATCAAGCAAGGCTTGAGCAACTTGCTAGAAATGCACCAGAGTATGCTCAGCACGTATTGGAAAATCAGGATAATTTTCAAAGAAGGCTTGATAAGCATTCGTCTATGCTGGCTGCTATTATGGAAACTCTTCAGAGCATCAATGCAAGATTGCCTCAGCAACCTGATCAACCTTAACCCCTAGGATTCTATGCACATGTTCTGATTACTTGTTTAATGTTTTATCATGTTCTGATATCTGTTTTGTAACTTGCTGAATATTATTTTCTTATTAAGTACTCAGTTGCTTATTTAATTATCTTCTGTGTTCATTATTTATTTCTATGTTTATTATTTGTTGATTATTTTTTTATGAGTTCATAAATGATTTTGAGACAAAAATCAACACAAAGATTTCAAAGCTAAATAATGAGTTTATTCAATTGAAAATTGTTGATTACATAAGTTTCTATCCAACTTTTCACTTGGATCCTACATAAAACAGCTAGTCCTAAATCTAGCTTATTTGAATCTAAGGGAAATGGAAGAGTTCACGACATTCTCTTCACTTCCTTATTGGGAAATCAATGAAAAGTGATCTCATTGATTATGAAGAGGGGTATTCTTCCTTGGGAGGAACATATGTACTCAAGAATTCCTTCCAATCAGAATCTCATTCAGATTCTGACTCAGATAAGGACTCTTGTTGTTTAGTCTTGGATCTCGTTTGATATTTGACTCTGACAGGAGCAGAAGTTGATGCCCTCATCTTCTGAAGTTTCTTCTTAGACTCTGGATCGTGTTGAATCTTCACTTTCTTCTTCTTCTCCTGCACTCTCTTACTTTTGATCACTTTTCTATCCTTCTCCATTGTTGATCTTTCACAATGGAATGGAAGTGTTGAGTGAAATGACAAAGTTCATGGTCCTTATATAGTAGTTTCAAAATAGACAAGTTCTTGGTTTTTACGACAAGCCATTTAATTGGAGTAGTTGTAACCACCTTGACTGCATTGAAACTCTACTTTTGACCTTTTTTCTTTTCTTTTCAAAATTGTCATTTATTTCTTGTCAGTTTTATCTTTTTGTTTAATGACAAAAGGGGGAGTAAGAGCTGTTATTAATTTATGAGATGCTAAACTGAAACCAAATTCCAAAAATTTTATTTTTCAGTTATGTCTATATACAATATAATTTTGAGGAAAATATTAGTTGAAATTTGAACTTCTGATACATGGTACGTATAAAAGAAAATTGCACTTTTCTTTCATAGGTATCAGACTTAGGGGGAGAGCTTGCAAACCTGGCCTCTGAAAGTCTAGTGTATTAGTTTAAGTTCAAAATTCAAATGAATATTTTTAAACTGATTTAATTAATCATTGCTGAACTTAGGGGGAGCTTGCAAAACTCATCAACCTAAGAGATGCTTGATAAATCTTATCAACAACCATTGTAAATTAATACTTGGTTTGTCATCAATCAAAAAGGGGGAGATTGTTGGAACAAAAGAGGTTCTGACATGATCCAATTCAGTTTTGATGATAACAAAAGTATTAATATACAATAGGGTATACTAATTATTTAATCCAAGTGTGCAGATATTCAAGTTAATTTTTATATTCATTTAAAGCACATTGGAAGCTCTGATATGGCAAAGCAAACTCTGATCAGAACTTGAAGACATCAGAAGATGCATATGTGTTTCATCAGAGGATGAAAATTTTATTCATCAGAAGATGCATATCAGACTCTGATAAGAGCAGTGAGAGCCATTTTGTCAGAAGAACATTCTATGCATCAATGATTATACTCTGACATTCCAAAAGCTGATGAAATCAATCTTATCCACAGAATTGTGACGTTTGTACTATTGTACGAACTCTTTACCTGATTTGGATAAATCTTTCTCTCCAAGATTGATCGCATACAAGGTTACCTGATTTGGATATCAAAGGTACTATCTACAGCTGGCGCAATCTCACCGTATCAAATTCAAATCAAACACGCTCCACCTTCATCTATAAATTGGAGCAAGTTTGAAGCTTTGGGATACGACACTTGAACAATTTGAAAAGAGCTGTTACTCTGCTAAATTCATCCTAAAGCACAAAACTGCAAATACAACTTGAACTCATATTCAAAATCCAAGACTTCAGTTTCAGCTTCTGTTAATTCATTAGTTGAACCTTAGAATTTTGTATTAAGATTCTAAGTTAAGTCTTGTATAAAAAGTTGTATTTATTCTGTAACTGAACATTGATCTTTATATCAATTGTTCACACTCTGTTTTTCTAAACTTGTGTATTGAAGTCTCTTGCCTGCGTGCTTGAGCATTAGGAAGTCTCTTGTTTGTATACTTGAGCATTGGAAGTCTCTTGCTTGTGTGCTTGAGCATTTGTAATCTTTGGTGATTATAGTGGACTCTCTTGGAAGTACAAGAGGACTGGACGTACTCTCGGTTTGTGAGGGGAACCAGTATAAAAATCTCTGTCTCTATCTTTCTCTCTACCTTCAAAGTTATTCTTAATTGTGTTTTGTTTTCTAAACCGCTGCAAACTCTGATAAGTTCTCTGTAACTTAGAAGAAATTTTTAAATTACCAAAAACACAATTCAACCCCCCCCCCCCCCCCCCCTTCTTGTGTTTTTCACACCTTCAAACCTCACTAAAACTTCATTTCCCGATTCATTAACCGTCAGATCTTGATGAGATTTTGAGGGTACGTTCACAACACCCAAACGCAACTTTTGACCGTGGGGATCGTCAAAATAAGGTCCGAGGAGGGAGAAATCGAGTTCGTAATATTCCATATTTCTGGAGAAAAATAGTGTCAAATAAAAGAGTTAGAGGAAGAAGGAGACTAGAAGATTGGAGCTAGGAGTGGTGGACTAGAGTTTCCAACCAAACTAAGGTATGAGAGTAGTTATATAATCTAGGGTGAGCATAGAGAGGGGGGATTGTCCATATCCCCACTCCCAAACTCTCTACACTCTTTTCTTTTTGGGTTTTGTAGTTGATTAATTGGGAATGTGTTTATCTATGTGATGTTGTTGTTAATTGAATGATTATAGATATTTATTCATGTGTAATAGATAGATTAACATGAGAAAAATTATTACTTTATGAGTTGATTGTGTTGTTGATGTGAGGAATTGGTTTTTATGAAAAATGGGTAAGAATCTTACTTTTAAGTTGTTCTTAAGTATTTTAAGTTGTTATAAGTGTTTTTAATCATATATATGTTTGGTTAATGATGTTTGCTCAATTTTGACATGACTTTAAATGTAGAGTAAACTTAGTGAATTTAATTAATTGAAATTGATGAGTAATTTTTGAGGTATGAATTGATATTCTTTTTGGATGGTTATAATGTGATGTGTTGGTATTCTGCACGAGTTTATGATGATTAATTGAGTTGATGTTTTATGATGATTTATGATGACGAATTGAGTTTATGGTTTATGATGACTTAAGTGTTGATGAAATGAGTTATGTAAAACCAATTGATTGGAAACTAAGGATTAATTGTTGTTATTCGATTTCGATATTATTTGGAATGTTGAAATGTGAAGATAATTATTAATGATAATAACTATGAAGATGAAGCATGATATTGGATTAAGTTATTCAAATCATGAGATGTAGAAATGTATAAGTATCATATGTTTGGTAGTTGTACATTCATGCATTCATATATGTATGTTGAGCAGATACTTTAGGTGAACCCTAAAGAATAGCAGATATTTTAGTAGCTGCGGTTGACTAAAATATATTTGGATATATGTTTATCCATGCAGAGTCCGTCATGACTTAAAAATGAACAATGAGCAGATGGATATATATTTATCCATGGAGACAGTCCGTCATGACTTAAAAATGAACATTGGGGTATATATTTATCCTTGCAGAGTCCGTCATGACTTAAAAATGAACAATGAGTAGATGGTACCACATGCATTTAGTCGTGTCTAGGGTGACATGACATGAATATGTGACATTAGCTTGCATTAGGAAGATGTGCATTATTAATTGGTAATTGGTACTTGACTTTTAAGTGATGATTGTGATTGCTTGATGTTGATGATGTGATTGTTTGATCAATGTACCTATAAATTGCTATAATAATGTCTTGCATGCTTACTTAGATGTATGTTGGAACATGTAATAGATGAAATATATATTTATCTCGTTAGTTATGTTGTTAAATGTAAGTATGTCTTATTCTTACATTTTTTCGGGTTATGTAACTAACTCTCTGTTTTGTGTACTTGCTGGATCTTTGGGGGTCCAGACTCTCAGGTTGTGTGATACGGTGAAGCTCCGCTCTGATCGCGTCATGGGAAAAGGGTTCATGAAATGTATATATATATATAGAGTCTTTAATTTTCTTATCTTATTTTATTTAAGGTTGTATCATTTTTAAAATAATTTTGTATGAGTGATATTTTTACTAATTAAGTTATTAGTAGTATTTTGACGAAGAATGTAATACTCGAACAATACGTTTATAATTCAAATTTTATTTCTGTTGCGTATTTGGAAAAATATTTAATTAATGGGTTTGGGTGTTACAGAAATAGCTTTTGGATAAGAATGTAGCTTGTACCCAAAATCTGGGAGACCATTCTCCTGTCTGTTGGAGACCGAGCTTCTTGTGCAAGAAAAGATGCAAACGGATTTACTGAGTTGTTGCAAGCTGTATGACAGTTGTGAAACACTCAACTAAGCCTAGCATAGCAACTATTCAAGAGTACTTGCAAAGGACATGTGAATAGTAAGTCTTGGACACTTGTATGGATAAGTGAAGCTGTAAGTGCACCAGTTCATCCTCATGTTTTAATAATTGTCAAAACACATGAAAATAGGATTGAACATATTTTGGCAACATTACAAATGACTTGACAACAAAGAACTATTTTCTAAACCTTGAAAAACTGACTTTTAGGTATTTTGCATCGATACATACATAGTTGTATCGATACATATGTCCTGAAATTACTTCTGTTTGATTTTGTGCATTTTGTATCGATACATACATTGTCTGTATCGATACAAAAGTGGTCTCTCAGAGACAGAACATCATCTGTGTATCGAAGCATGCTTGCATGTATCGATACACATCTGTATGTTCTCAAAATCCAGAAAATTCATGATGTATCGAATCATGCTTGCATGCTTCGATACATATCAGTCAAGATTTCAAGATCCTGATATTTGTATCGATACACACCCGTGTTTGTATCGATACAAAGGTCAATATTTCCATTTTTAACGTTGGTCAATGCATTTGTATTGATACAAATGATCATTTGTATCGATACATGTATGAAAAATTATGCCTAAATTTGCTCATTCTATTTTTACTTTAAATAGCAATGTGTGTGATCTTTTGTTTGTAACACAACTGAGAAAAATCTAGTGAGAACCAGTGAGAAAGCAAGAGTGCTTTGAGAGAAACACTTTGGATACAATTTAGGTGAAAAATTGGGATCAAAGTGTATCCTTCACAAGATCATCATCTTCCATCAAGTTGCAATTATTGAAGATTGAGTATGGGATCAATCCAATAGAAGTTGTACGCTTGGTCGATAACGTTCGGTACGATTCGCGGTG
This sequence comes from Trifolium repens, assembly GCA_030408175.1. Lineage (NCBI taxonomy): Eukaryota > Viridiplantae > Streptophyta > Magnoliopsida > Fabales > Fabaceae > Trifolium > Trifolium repens. Next base: position 24,848,381 of record CP125850.1, read on the forward strand.
AATCAGAATCGTGATCGGGTTGATTTGCGAAGGAGGTTTGGTTGCTCGCTAGGGATTCAAGATTGTTCGATATCTTGAAGGATCAATCGAGAAGAATTGAAGGACTCAGCTGGACGATTGTTGAGAGGAGTTGCACGGGTAAAATCGTTGGAATCAGAGGGTGAAGATTTGTTCGTCGATTGAGGTTTTGCATAGTTTTACTTTTGAGTCAATATAGGTTTATTGGATTCATTGTAAATTGTGCACTTGTGTTCAAACTGTTTTTAATCAATAATACTCTCAAATAACCCGTTTGGTTATTTGGGGGGAGACGTACCCGGCCAACCGCGAGGACGACACGAAAGCCGGGGAACTCCCTAATCATCTCTTGTGTGTCGATTCGCTTTAAATTCTTACTTTACGCAATTCGCTTATATTTTGTGTCAATTGGAATTTTGTGTTCGTAAGTGTGCACAAAGGTTCAATTGCGATTATCTTGATTGTGATTGAATTTGAATATCGAATCGTATAACTTGCTTGGGACTGTTTTTGTTAATCGATTAAATTTGGATATTTTGCATTAAGCGTTCCGATAATTTTCCTAGTTTGTTCAAGGCTATACTATCTTTCCTTTGGTCAAAAGGTGCAAAGTAGACTACCGATCCGGTGGTGCTTCCGCGCATTGTTTTTAATCAAATAATTTTTAAATTGTCATTGATTAAAGAAGTCACTTATTCAACCCCCCCTTCTAAGTGGTAGCCTAGTAGTCTAACATAAGCTTCTCTTTCTTTAGCTTGTACTTGCAAACAGAAAATCAGTCATTTGCTGCATGCTTTGTCTACTTCTCATTGGTCTAGATTTTTCTTTAATGATGTTTTTGGAGAACATAAGGCCTTGTCAATAATTTGAGCTTTTACTTCCTTAAAAGCACTTAAATGAGTAAGCTCAAGGATCAAAATTATTCCTTGCCTTAAAAGACTTATTCCAAACTGTTGTGATACTATATTTAAGTCTTGTATAAAGTTCATCCTTGTCCCATATGAAGTTGACTTAAATAAGTGCTTATCCAATGAGTACGTGAGCCTGGGAGACCATTCAGAGACCATTCTCTGACAAAAACTTGCTTATTTGTTTCTTGTGATTAAAACATAGTGATATTAAATCTTTGCATCTGTCTTATGTTAAATCACTCAAAAGCACTTGTTAGATCACATAATAATCAGAATATAATTAAAACTTAATTAAGGATGTTTTGTCATCTTTAAAACATCAAAATATGATTTTGTCTCAACATTGAGAACTCTTGAAAAGTGACTATTTGATTCTAGTGCAACGGAGAGCTGCTCTCTCCCCCAGATTAGATTAATTAACACCGAACTGGGTAAACAAATTATCGCGTCTTTTTATCGTCTTTATCGTTATTATTATTGTTTATTCTGCTTGTTTATTGGTTGTCGTTCGATTGCTCCACACCCCAGTTTATCATTGGTGTGATTTTAGACCAATTCACAACAAACCCAACTCTTCTAGCCAATTTCAAACCCTTCAACACCACACCCCACAACTCTGCAATATACAAGCTACAGCTACCCCAATTTTTTGAAAAACCATTGTAACACTTTAATTTATTCTACAAACTCTTGTATTGCAATAAGTGTTTTTCAAAATAAATTCTATTCAAATGATAAATATTTGATGATATTTTTTGCATGTAAAGTTTTTGCATAACACTTGTTTCCCAAGCAATATACAAAGATGTCACAATTTTTCTCATACATACTTGACAAGGTTCCAAATGGCCAACAATGGTAAAAAGGTGGAGCCCAGTGTCAAAACTCAAGGCTATTTTAATCTGAGGCCATGTCAAAATCCAAAACCCTTTACCACTGAGCAACAATGAATTGATTCAAGTGGTAAGGATCTTAGACCTCTTAAACAGGTGGTAAGAAGTTTGATTTTTGGCTCCTATGTATCAAAAAACTCAATTGGAAGGGAGAGAATCCACCTTGTATGTCCCACAAGTTCCCCGATGAAGATTAATCATCTCTAATGGCGGTGAAACCTTGTATATTAACAATTAAAAGAATACCCTCCTTTCATAATGTCCCACCTTGTATGTCCCACAATTCATAATTCAATTTTGGTTAATAGTACTTAAAAATAACCTCCTTTCATCTTTAGTCCTCAGCAACATTTTCTTCAACTCTAAAACTCATTTAATGTTTATCTTGCACTATAAAAAAATCCATATAAATATCTTTATGAAATTCTTTTTCAAAACGAAAACCCACTCTTAGCAAGGATTTCAGAACGGCATTGTTACCGATGTAGGATATGGCCACTATCATGTATGAACCTGTAGTATATCTTAGTTACAAAACACTATATAACACTACTATAGTCAATTGGCCATTACATTCCAAACTATCAACTTGAGATCATATCAGCGAGTCCAGAACCAGTATAATCATACCTGTTATTTTTTGCGAGTTCAGGAGTATAACGAATTCATAGCTATCTACCACCTACATTGCACATGTAGAAGTCTCTTCTTTATTATCAGTTGCAGCACACAATGCCTTCCAAACATGAACCATCATTTTAATCGGTGGTTGCAAATTCTAGAAAGCAAATTTAGAGATTCTCCATTAAATATTATTAGGTAAAAAACATAAAACCATTGTCTGAATGGTATCACAATTTAAGACCCTTAAATGGTAAGTTTTAATAAAATTTTGTGCATTTATCACATTGGAAATTGAACTATTTCACTTTTTTAAACAATAATTTCTTAATATAGTATCCTTAATCTAAGGTAGCTATTACAAAAGACTACATATTTAAATTACAATAAAGAAATTATAACCTAAACATAAAAGCCTAAAGAAAACATACCATGCTGAGTTAGTTTTCCCGTAAGGGGAGAAAACTATGCCCAATGGAGCTCCTCTGAACCTCTCCTTATAGTAGAGAGTGTTCTACTATTTCTGAATGATTTAAACAATGAAAGGGAGGCTCTATTTATAGTTTTCGTAATGGGCCTCAGCAAGGCATTGTGCTGCGATACAGCCATCGCAGTACGATGTGAAGATTCAGTTCAATTTTATAACTGATCCTGTGCATTTCATCAGCTTGGGCGCCAAGTCAAGTCATCGTGCTGCGATGTAGTGCATCGTGCTGCGATGTAGTGCATCGTGCTGCGATGAACAGATTTTCTTCAGATTTATTCTTCTATTTTCTTGGCAAACAAGCAGCTTCCATCGTGGCACGATGGAAGTCATCGTGTTGCGATGATATGCTTGATTTCTTCATTTTTTGGGCTTTTTCTTGTCTTTTGGCATCTTGGACTTTGTCTTGATGCTTTTTTCTGCTTTTGTAGGTTTTCCTGCGTATTTGTGCCTGTCGTGGTCATTTTACTACTAATAATATTACTAAAAATATCGTAGAAATTCCTGTCATCACAACCATAATGCACTATGCATGGAAAGGCTAAGCGAATCACAGGGCGACACATGCCCCTCTCTCACACACCCCCCTATTTCTCTTAGGCTTCCTCCATGAACCAAAGGGTGGAAAAAAATAGCAAAGTTCTTATACTAAATTGTTGAAGCACAATCCAAGAAAGTCTTAAGCTTTTCCTCCACCATAAACCACCCAAAAAATTCATTTCTTCTCCATTCTTTTCCAAATTCGTTTTTGCTTAAGACACCAACAAAGGACCCACTTCTCTTCACAAATCACTCTTATATAGTTGCAGTAACCTCTCTATAACAAAAAACAACAATTGCAACGGAAGAAATTCAACATCAAAATAGCAAAAACCTCAAAACAAGTTAGGTTTAAATAGAGACTCTCACATCACAGAAAAGGTTTATTCCTTTTCCATTAAGCTTTTGTAACATCCAGGAACCTTTACCATACATATATCGTGTTTTATCTAGACGTTTTAATTTGTTTTTAAACTTTTTTCCCAACTGTATTTGCGTCTTTTTTTAACTTTCTAAGCATCTTTTGAAAAATCTAAACTCATATTTGAGATCTACGCGAAACATCGAGTGATATAGAGTGCTCATTCACTCATTTTGGACCTCCGGTGATGCTCCGGCGACAGAAACCACCGCGTCGGATAATCCTTGCGTCGCCGGAGAAGAAGGACCAAGTGTGGACCTGTGTGTTTCCCTGATTAAGTCACAGCCGTTTGATTGTTTGTTTAAATCATGTCTGTCTGATTCGGATTAAAATGGAGCCGTTAAATCACTTTTAAATGAGGTCTGACGGTGATGATGGCTGAAGGTGCATGGTATGATATACCTGCGACACACTGAATCCATTTTTGATGAACTTTCTGTTTTTTTAACAGACGGTGCGTGGGCCTGGGATTCAGGCCCAGATTTGCTAACTGGCCTCCTTATCCTTAATATTTGCACCCCTGTCCTATCTTTCTTTTTTTTCTTTTATTTTTATAATTTTACTTACTGCATTTTATTTAATTTAAGGGTTAATAGGTGTTTACCCCCTGCAAAGTATGCGAGTTTTGCTTTACCCCCTGTAATTATTTTTTTTGAGATTACCCTCCTGCAAAATTTATTTTTTTGATTTACCCCCTTGGATGCACTTTTTAAATCGGTTATTTTGTTCAGAACATAAACAACTTTTAAAGTTGTGAGAAGAAATTTCATCTTTTTCTGCCATCGGTTAAAATGGCCTCCATCAAACCTTTCCAATTTCACAAAATCGGAAGTCATTTCTTTGAGTGATGCATCCATTGATTGAGAATAATTGAACCTAAAGATTGTTGGAGATTTTGTTGGGGAAGATACTGCAACACTTGAACAAAGAAGATGTCGATGACGGATGCACGTAAAGATTCAAAGCGTGTTTTCACACTAACCTTTAGGTTCAATTCACCCCCACCAATTAACGTATATTGGATGCAAATGGGATGAACAGTGAATTCCCTTCAGGATACTTTGAATACCTTGATGTGATTTGCACTAACACAACAAGCCTATCTTTGATAACATTTTACAAAAATATGATTCCCACAATTCATTCATGCATTAATAAAGTGAAGGATGATTTAGAATACTGTAAATGAGAGAGAAATTGGTCTGATTATGATCAAAATTCGTGTACATACTGTTTGCAAACTTTCCCTATTTATAGAGAGATTACCATCACTTGATAAAGAGATAACTTCTCTTAATAACTGCTATTAATATTTGAATTTCGAAATATATCAATAACTGCCGTCCAGCTTATTGACAAGGCATGTAAGTTGTAACAGAAGGATCTGAGATCAACTCCCAGTGGTTACAGTTTTTGCCTAAAATTCGAATTCTGATAATTCAAATTAATTAACAAATAAATGCAAAAACTTCAGAAGGTGGGAATCGAACCTTGGACTCACAAGTTCCCCATTCATTGAACAACCACTAGGACACATTAAACACATTGATATATTTCCAAACGTTAATGCATATAAACAGTATTACGATACATATTTTCAAGTTTATATATTTTGGAAATATCTCTTACATTTTAAACCCATTTAGAGGAAATGTTACATTACAAAGCAAACAGAATGCTCTGGATGAGTTCTACATTGCAACCAGAATGCTCTTGACGAATTCTGCACTACAACCAGAATGCTTTGGACGAATTCTGTAGCATTACCACAAGAATGCTCTGGACGAATTCTTCACTCGACCAGAATGCTCTGGACGAATTCTGCACAATAACGATAATGCTCTGGATCCTGTAACATTACCACAAAAATGCTCTGAACAAATATCTTGCATGCTCCACGCATCCCAAGAAGGTTATTGCAAGATACAAGAGCATTATGGATGAATCAATGGTAATGAGAAAATGCTTGAATTCAAACTCAAAATGTAAGACCCAAGATTTCCACTGTACAGGTGTTTCTAAGGAACTTTAGTGTCGGCTAAGTTTTTAGGGTTTTTGGTAAAGCGGTTTCGTGAGTATTGTCGCGTTAATAGAATTTTTGCTGAAATGGAGCCTGTTTTGTGCTCGTGCGCTGGAAAGGCACAGACTTTTGGGTCGTAGTCTTCTTTTGAGTATAAGAAGGTTTATGTGTAGTCAGAATCGCGAGTTTTGGTTTATTCTGGTTTTTGGAAAAACGAGTAGGAATTTTACCCACTGTTGGAAATTTTTACGATGTCTGAATTCCGTAGAAATTTAGATGGGAGTTTTATATATCGGCGTGAGTTAGGGTATGTTGTCAGAATAATTTTCGAGGGCGAGGAAGAAAATTTCAGTCGAGGAAAAAGATTTGGCGATAAGTTTTGGAAATGGTTTACGACGGACGTTTATTTGATAGATTTTATATTTTTGTGATTTCCGTCCGTTAGCGAGGTGCGACTCGTTTACGAGCAAACGCGAGAGCTGAGATGTGAGGAAGCTTAGAAAATATCTTGGAAGGATAAGCTTAGAATTGATCCAAGGGCTAGGATTAAGTCTTAGAAACTTTATACTATTTTGATCCAATGGCCACCATGCCTTATGACCATTACTTAAGGAGACTTTTGGTCTTAGATGTGGACTTAGAAAAAAATCATAAAACACTTCCTTCTTTTTCTCTTGGCCGTGGAGCTCCATTTCTTTTCCATTCCTTCACAAAATTTTAACCCTTCACCATTTTCTTTGATTGAGAGCTTGTTGGAATCCTAGAAATTGCAAGGATCATCTCCTCTTGAGGTAACTAGCCTATTTTTTTCCTTTTGTTGGTTCAATCCCTTATAGATTAAGATTCTATTCATTATGTTCTTGAGAAGAAATTTCTTAGAAATTAGTTTTAATGAGTTTTTGTTCCATAGAAGTGTCTTGAGAGTTTAACTAGCACATTTAAGCTTAGTTATTTTGATTTCCATGGTTGGATGAGAATCTCATGAAAATTCTTGTTAGGGTTTGATAAGAAAAACTTAAATTGGTCATAAACATGAACTTTTGTATGGTGATTTTGTTTATGAAGTTGTTTTTGAGCTTTTTAGAGAAATGGATATTGGAATAATGATTTTGTTTTGAGAAACAAGAAAATTATATTTTTTTTGTGTTCTTGAGAAGTTGAGGAACATTCTTAGAAATTTTGATTTGGTTTCCAAAATGCTTTGATTGAAATGATAAATGATTTTGGGATATTATAGGATGATACTATGCTTTTAAAAATGAAAATTTTTGAGTGATAGTATGTTTTCTTTGTTTTGGCCGTGGCACTTAGTGTTTGTGTCCATGTTCTTTTCAAAAAATTTAAGTCCTATTGGGAGGCAATGAATCATGGTTTAAAAGGAATGTCTAATGAGGTTTTGTTTGGAAATGGAAATTAGTAACTTGTGTTTTAATTAAACAAATTAATTGGTAAAGTTTTGAAAAGTGTTATGCTTTGATTTGAAATGGTTTTGGTATAAGAGCTTGATCACTTTTGAGTTGTTTTTAAGAAGTTAGTAATGGTTTAAGTATTTTAATTATGTTTGGTTTTAGAAAACAATGTTTTTGGGGTGGTTTTATTTCTGGTCGAAATTAGAAGGGTATTCTGGTCATTTTAAAATTGTTTTCGTGTCCTAGAAAGTTAACAATTTGATTCGTCTTTTCGAGACGAAGATTTTGGCGTATGATTCGTCTCGATCGGATAAAGATTGAATGACTTATGACCATTTTATTTGAGAAGAAAAACTTGTAACTAGTGATGAAAGTAAACTTTTATTTTTGTGAAAAAGGTTGAAAGTTATTGTGTTGATTTCAAATGGTTTTAGTGTGTGAAATTGAGTACTTTGGGATTGGAAATAAAAGTGTTTCATAGTTTGTTTTGAAACGAAATTATATTCGCGTAGCGAGAAATAGTGCATTTAACCTCGTGAATTTTTAATCGTTATGGGGAGGACTCGTAATCACTATCTGAGAGTGTTAGAAAGTACCTTAGACCCCTATAGATTTTTGGGTTTTGGTTTCGTTTCAATAGAATACCGTGAGAGTATTTTATTGATATTACGCTGCTTATATTTTAGGAAGCGTGAATTGTAGAATTTCGCGAGAAAAGTTAACGGAAGCTTGCCGAGGTAAGGGCACCTTTCTTTTGTTTTATTTTTCGTTGATAGCATGTTTGTATGCTTGTTGATGTGGTGTTTGTGAGTGCTTGTTATGTTTGTCTTACATATGATTTGGTTAAATATATGTGTTGACATGTTGTTATGAGATTACATATTATGAGAATATGTTAGTTGTTTGCATTAGTATATGTAGAGAAGACGTATGTTCATGCACTCATAGTTGGTATTTGATCTAGGTGATTGTACCAGGTGATATCCCGCCTTTAATTGAGCCGGTATTTGATCTAGGTGATTATACCCGCCGTTAATTGAGTCGGTATTTGATCTAGGTGATTGTACTCGGGGTATTCCACCAAATTGAGTCGGTACTTGATCTAGGTGATCGTACCCGGTGTTATCCCACCGTTAAATTCCGGAATTCATGCATGTGGCAGCCAGTGATTGGTGTCACGATCATGTAGAGTCTGCATTTGTAGGCTATGTGTGCATTTAATTATATCATGTACGTTGATGTGAAAATGTTATATATATATATGCATACTTGTATTTTTGTGGTGACCCTTTCTTTCATTTGCGGGCTCATCCCACCCAGATGTTGGGCTAGGTCGTGGTGACGACGGTGGCTGTTCCGGGCCCCAGTGAGATGTTGGAACCTTAGCTTAGTTAGACTATGCGCCGGTGTGGGTTGTGCACCGTGCTTTTTGGATTAGGCATAGAATTCCAACTTGTTTTGTTGTAAGTATTTGAATACTTTGACTTGGATTGTAATTATTCCTGAATACACTTTGCTTGTCGAAGCACCTATGGTAATGAGTTCTTTGTATATTTGAATGTCGGCTCATTTAAAATCTTTTATGCGTAACTCTGATGTGTATAAAAAAAAAAAAATATAATGCCTTTTCTGGCTTTTGAAAAACGGGTTGTTACACAAAACATTTTGGATGATGCAACCTGACTACGGTATGGCAAGTGCATCAGTCTGTCGTCGAGTAATAATTCACACTCTAGGTGTCTAGAATGAGTTCGTATCCACAGGGATCGTGCCGGAGCTTCACTAGCGTTATTTAAGTTCGTATAGATTGCATTCGCTTTGGGTTTTTGAAAAAGGTTTTTAATAAAATAGCGTAATGCGTTGCAGAAATAAAAATATAAATAGATAGATTCAGAAACATAGAGGATAGGTATGATGGTTGGACTCCCTCCCTTCTTCATATCTGGCATGACCGGTGTATAACATAGTTACTCAGATTATTGTTCGGCGGTGACTTTTCCTTGTTGTAGTAATACCTTACTATTACACTATGTATAATAAAGTTTCCCTACATCAATAACTAAGGTACCTACGAGAGCCTAACCTCGATGTGTCACATACCCTAATTACTAAGTGAGTTGTTTATATACATGCATTATTATCTTCACCAATTAACCTCTAGATCCTAGTATCGGGCTATTCATCTTCTAAGTGCTCAGTTCACACCTAGTTCATGATTCCTCCTCTAACCGCTCAGTTCACGACTAGTTCAGGACGTTACCGTCTTTATACACCTAGCATTATTTACTACTAGTTCCAGACCATATTAAGTAAATATCTAATATCAATTCTATGAGCGCTCGCGGTTATCCGGCCAGATTACGAGATACGTTATTAAAGTGCATGAAAGTAAATAACAAACATAATACTGAATAACGATTTATTATAATTTAGACTCAATCACAGACTTTAAATATTCATAGGGGAGTTCATCTTCTCCACCACAACCTAAGGTAGCTATTACAAAAGACTACATATTTAAATTACACTAAAGAAATTATAACCTAAACATAAAAGCCTAAAGAAAACATACCTTGCTGAGTTAGTTTTTCCGTAAGGGGAGAAAACTATGCCCAATAGAGCTCCTCTGAACCTCTCCTTATAGTAAATAGTGTTCTACTATTTCTGAATGATTTAAACAATGAAAGGGAGGCTCTATTTATAGTTTTCGTAATGGGCCTCAGCAAGGCATTGTGCTGCGATACAGCCATCGCAGTACGATGTGAAGATTCAATTCAATTTTATAACTGATCCTGTGCATTTCATCAGCTTGGGCGCCAAGTCAAGTCATCGTGCTGCGATGTAGTGCATCGTGCTGCGATGAGCATATTTTCTTCAGATTTATTCTTCTATTTTCTTTGCAAACAAGCAGCTTCCATCGTGGCACGATGGAAGTCATCGTGTTGCGATGATATGCTTAATTTCTTCACTTTTTGGGCTTTTTCTTGTCTTTTGGCATCTTGGACTTTGTCTTGATGCTTTTTTCTGCTTTTGTAGGTTTTCCTTCGTATTTGGGCCTGTCTTGGTCATTTTACTACTAATAATATTACTAAAAATACCGTAGAAATTCCTGTCATCACAACCATAATGCACTATGCATGGAAAGGCTAAGCGAATCACAGGGCGACACATGCCCCTCTCTCACACACCCCCCTATTTCTCTTAGGCTTCCTCCATGATGTTGAAGATAAGTCAAACAACAAGGCACCAAAGTTCAATGGAGATAGTTCTATGTTTTCTTGGTGGAAAGATAGAATATACAGTCATCTTATTGGTATAGATGATGAGCTTTGGGACTTAGTTGAAGAAGGGGTAACTTTCCAAGGCCTAGATGAAAGAGGAAAGTTATCTGTTGAAGAAAGGAAGAAGTTTACTGATACGGAGAAGAAGGCATACAAGAAACATCACAAAGTCAAGGATATTCTCATGTGTTGTATATCTCATGATGAATATCTCAAGATTACAAACAAGTCTACTGCAAAGAGTATATATGACTCCTTATGTTCCACATATGAAGGGAACAAATAGGTGCAAGAAGCAAATGTTGCTCTTTTGATCCAACAGTATGAACTCTTTAGAATGAAGGATGATGAGAATATTGAATCTATGTATTCTAGGTTCAAAATTCTAGTGGCTGGTCTCCAAGTTCTAAAGAGAAGTTATACTACTTCTGATCATGTAAGGAAGATTCTGAGAAGCTTACCTTCAAGGTGGAGGCCTAAGGTAACTGCCATTCAGGAAGCTAAAGATTTAGACACTCTTGGCTTTGAGGAATTGATAAGTTCTCTCATGAGTCATGAGATTGAACTATCTTCCGATGAGCCTCATAAGAAATTAAAGTCAGTGGCTCTGCCATCAACTTCAATTTCCTCTAAGGCTCTGAAAGCCAAGGTTGTAGAATCTGATGCAGAGGAATCTTCCGTAGATGACCAAGAAGATGGATCAGATGGTGATGTCGTTGCACTCTTGTCCAAGAAGTTCCAGAAGTGGACAAAGAGGGAAAAAAACTACTCAAGCAGAGGATTTGGCTCAAGGAATTCTGGTAACAAAGAGAAGAAGGATGATACAAAGAATTGTTTCAATTGTCACATGCCTGGACACTTCATAGCTGATTTCCCTGAACTCAACACCAAGGGTAAAGGAAAGAGAAGCGCTGTCAAAAATAAAGCTAAAAAGAGTATGATGGCTACGTGGGAAGATATCAATGAATTATCTGATGATGAAGATGTTGAAGAAGCAAATTTGGCGCTCATGGCCAAAGGTCCATCAGAAAATGAAAGTGATTCTGAGTTAGACACTGATGATATTGAAGAGGTAATTTCTCAAACGTCTAGTACTCAAGTTACTAAAGCTTTGAAAGATGTTATGATGAAGTACATGGAAAAATAAAATGAGCTAGATCTTTTTAAACAAAAATTTAACTTGCTCAATGAAAAGGTCAACCATATTCAAGCAAATTATCAAAAATCTCTTAAAACTATTAAAGTGCTTGAAACTGGTTGTAGATCATGTCACAAACCCTACGATGAGTATGAAATTTCTCTTCAAGAGTTTGTTCATCATAACATTGACAAAACTAGGATATTTTCTATGATTCATGGTGGAAGCAATCATTATAAAAGACAAGGACTTGATTCCCTTACATCTTCTGATAAAGGGAAAACAAGTAAATCTGTCTGTCTAAGCAAACCACCTTCTGGACTTTATTCTAATCTTACTAAAGGTAGTTCAGAACCTCTGATTGTGTCTGATACTCTTGTGACCTTGGAACCTCAAGATAAGGTATCAGAAGATAACTCATCTTCTGAACCTAAGTCTTCTAAAACCCAGGTTCCTCTCACTTCAGTATCCTTGTCTACTCAAGTTAAAGCTATCAAAGTACCAAAGCATGTTGATAAGCGGAGCACCAATACTTCTAAAGCAAACTTGGTAACTGGTTCTCTGACACACTCAAGAGGAAAATCTCAGAGACAACATAAGTCTAAATCATTTTCTAAAGGCTCAGTTGACTCTAGATCTTTTGAATACCCTAAGAAGAAGAATAAAATTCATAAAACTAACCAAAATGGACCCATCAGGATATGGGTACCAAAGTCTGAAATAGTGTATACTGCAGGTATGCACCCAAAGAAGAAAAGAAAGCTCATGGTATCTAGACAGTGGTTGCTCACGTCACATGGCAGGAGACAAGCTCTTGTTCCACACCCTGAATCAGCACGAGGGTGGAACAGTAGGATTTGATGGCAACCAGAAAGGAAAGATCATTGGTATAGGTACAGTTGGTAATTCTTCTTTGTCAATTTCTGATGTTTGGTTAGTAGATGGACTACATCATAACTTTCTTAGCATAAGTCAATTGTGTGATAGTAATTATGATGTCATGTTTAATAAGGATTCATGTACTGTAATTAGAAACTCTAACCAAACCATTGTTTTTAAAGGATATAGGAAAGGCAATGTTTATAAAGTCAATTTTTATGATCTAAAGGAACAACAAGTGCTTTGTCTCTTGACACTGAGTGATGAAAAATGGGTCTGGCATAAAAGATTGGGTCATGCTAACTAGAGATTAATCTCTAAGCTTAGTAAACACAATCTTGTCAGAGGACTTCCAAAAATTAAATATCACTCAAACTCACTTTGTGGTTCCTGTCAGAAAGGGAAAATTGTCAAAAGCTCTTTTAAAACCAAAAGCTCTTACATATTGATCTTTTTGGACCAGTTAGTACTGCTTCAATCAATGGTAAGAAGTATGGATTAGTCATAGTTGATGATTATAGTAGATGGACTTGGGTTAAATTTCTGAGAACTAAAGATGCACATATGAAGTGTTTAGCATATTCTGCACCCAACTTCAAAATGAAAAAGATTCCAAGATTTTGAAAGTAAGAAGTGATCATGGTGGTGAATTTGAAAATGAACCTTTTGAAAAATGTTGTGAAGAACATGGAATTCTCCATGAATTCTCTTCTCCCAGAACTCCACCACAAAATGGAGTTGTAGAAAGAAAGAATAGATCTTTGCAAGAAATGGCACGCACCAGGATGCATGAAAATAATTTAGCAAAATTCTTTTGGGCAGAAGCTGTTAACACTGTATGTTATATTCAAAATAGAATCTACATAAGACCTATCTTGAATAAAACAACATATGAACTCTTTAGAGGAAGAAAACCTAATATTTCTTATTTTCATCAATTTGGTTGTACTTGTTACAGTCTAAATAACAAAGTCCATCTTTAGAAATTTGACTTTAAAGCCCGTAAGGGTATCTTCATTGGATACTCTGAACGCTCTTAGTCATACAGGGTGTATAATTCAGAAACTAAGACAGTGGAAGAATCTATGCACGTAAAGTTTGATGATAAAGAGCCTGACGATAAAAAGTCAGAGCATGTTAAAGACATTTCAGGATATGACGACTCAGAAGATGAAGCTCCAGAATATGATGACTACTCAGAACCTATAGTAGACTCTGGCTCTCAAGAAGCTACACCTTCTGACGTTCCTCAAGAACATCAAACTGATGATGATAATTCTGAAGTGTAGCGGGTTGGAAAATTCCATATACAATGAAGTCGCCATTGACGTTTATTTATCCCGGAAGGGGAAAGGAAAATATCACGAAAACCTTGATTTACATGGTTGAAGAACCATGGCGGGTTCGGGAGTTGGTTATGCGAGAGGAAGGTGTTAGCACCCCTCGCATCCATCGTACTCGATGAGAACCATTTAGGTGGTTCAAGGTTGTCTGCGCAAGTTCGGATTAAATTACTCTATCATTGGTTAGTTTCTACTTCGTTTCCAAATAAAACAAAAAAAATGTTTTTTATTATTGAGTTTGACGGTTGTAGGAGCCCGCTCCTACGTATTCCTCGGTGCAATGGGAAATTCAAAACTCACGTAGTTCTGATAAAAATGTTTGTGTGGTTGGTTGATTTTAATGGGTAACGTTTATTTCGTATTCCACTGACACAACGACGCTTGTATGCTCTAATCAGAGGCTTAAGTTGTGTATGTGTCAGAGGAGTAGATAAAACGTGTATCCATTGTAAAAAGAGTTGAATAACGGGTGTTGCTTATTTCGCATTCCGCTGATACAACAGTGCTTGTAAGAGAGACTGGAGCGTGTATGTGTCAGAGGAATGCATAAAGCGTACATCCATGTTTTCTGAAAAGAAGTTTGAGTGTGTGGGATTAATTTTAACGTTTGATTAGGATGAGAACAACTTGCGATCACTAGTCAAATGTCCAGGATCCAAGTCATCCGGAGCGGAAAGAAGCAAATGTTAAATTCCCCCTTTTTCATCCTTGTTATTATGAAAATCTTGATTAAAGTTGACTAAAAAATGTTTCAAAAGTAAAAGACGGTGTTGGTTAATTTTAACGCTTGATTAGGATGAGAACAACTTGCGATCACTAGTCAAATGTCCAGGATCCAAGTCATCCGGAGCAGAAAGAAGCAAATGTCAAATTCCCCCTTTTTCATCCTTAGTTATTTGTGAAAACCTTTATTAATTTGATTATGAAAAGTCAAGTTCAAAGGCAAGGAAGAGAATAAAGCGATATAATAATAAAGCGATAACTGAAATATACAACGCATGAATGCAAGTGCTTAAATTAAAATGCATGAATCATTATGACATAATTAAATATGCATGAATGAAACAGGAATGAATGATAATTGATGATGCAATAATTAAATAACATAAACATGCTAAATTAAATCAAAGCAAGATGAAGGGAGTTAGAAACATTAGAGGTATTGTTCATAAGCTATTAGCATAAGCAAAATGATTAAAGAAACTTAAGGAAGCAAGTTAATCTCAATTAAGCAATTAAATAAATAAGCTAACAAGCTAGAAGTGATTAAATGAACAAGCTAAAAGAATGAATACTTAACCTTGGAAATTAGTGAGATAAAAGTGCTTATGAAAATAAGCTAAAAAGGTGATTAATTAAGCTAAAAAGCTAAAGAATAAGCTAAAAAGCAAAGATATATACCAAAATAAGAAAGTCAGAGAACAATCATAATTTAAGCATAACAAAATGGTTCCAGAAGCTATAATAAGCTTAGGATCCAAATAAGTGCTTATGAAAATAAGTTAAAAAGTGATTAATTAAGCTAAAAAGCTAAAAAATAAGCTAGAAAGCAAAAATAAAGGCTCAATGATGATGATAAAAATTTAAGCATAGCAAAATGACTAAAATAGCTTAAATAAGCTATTAGTCAAATAAGTGCTTTTGAAATAAGCTGAAAAACTAATTAAAATTAAGCTTCAGAAGGGGTGCAGATAATAATACACAGGGACTGCGAATAGCAGATCTGGGCCTTCTGGCCCAGCCCGCGTCCAGAGTCAAGCAAAAAACAAAAGTTAACATAAAAAAGATCCGGTGCGGCTCTGAAAAGGGGTGCACGATAATATAGTTAAACCGGGCCTTCAGATCCATCTGATGGCCAGGATTTAAATATCCAAGACCAACCAGATTCTGCCACGTGGCTGGAAGAGATGAAAGTCAAAGATGAAGACTTCATCTTCTTCCTCGCGACAACCATTTTCCGTCACGGTGGTTCACCACCGGAGGTTCAAACGGACCTCGATTTTTACGATTAAGTATACAATTTTGTTCGTTTTCTCGCAGTGATCATGAATCTAACATTAGATTTCTCAGTGGATGCTCATACAGAGAGAAAACGGAACGACAAGTTCGAACTCAAAAACTCAAAAATTCAAAATAAACACGAAAATGAAAAACTAATTAACATAAAAGCTTTAATATGTTTCCAGAAGTAAAAATCAAGAAGAAATTACGTTTTTAGAAGCTTGATTTGGTCTAGAGGTTCTCAAATGTTTCTTAGCCACAATGAGTTGTTCTTGCTATGGGTCACGATTTTGAGAGTGCTTGGTTTTGAGATTTGGAATTTTTGGGTGGTGAATAGTGTATACGGGTTTGATGGTTTTGTGAGCAAAATTCTGACCCCCTAACTACTGAATTGTGATGTTTATTTATAGGAAGAGATTAGGGTAAGAATGGGTTGAGATTGTTGGTCAAGAAAAGGGTAATTTTGATAATGTAATTTATGATATTTTGATGAAATTTGTTGGTTGTGCTTTGGTTATAATTTTTTTGTGGTAAGGTGGAGGAGAATAGAAGATTCTAGTGAGGTGATGATGTGGTGTCATTTTTGGATGATTATCTTTGGTTATGCAAAAAATGATTGTGCCAAAAATAAAAAATGAAATGGATAGAAAGGAAAAATGATGAATTAGTGATGAAATGAGATATCTTGTGGAAGAAGTAACAAAATAAAAGGACTAAAATAAAATGCAAATAAAATAACAAAAATGTCAAGAAAAATGCAAATAATTATTATGCCATGCAAAATATGCATAGAAATATTTTTATGAGTATTTTATGCAAGAGTTGACTTTTTTCTAAAAAAATGCAAAATGATGGCAAAAAGGTAAAAATGGAAAAAGATGAGAATAACATGGGATAAAATTAGGGTATGACATGAAGCAACTAATATTCCAAGAAACACTTTTAAGTACAAATATTCACATCCTGAAGAGCTCATTCCTTGGAAACAAGAACAGTCCTAGAAAAACAAGGTCAAACTTCCGAGATGAAGAATCATTGTTTGGACTAGTATTCTTGGTTGAACTAAAGACAACAAATGAAGCTCTCTCAGATGATGCTTGGATCGTTGCTATGGAAGAAGAGTTAAATCAATTCAAGAGAAATGATGTATGGGATCTGGTACTCAAACCAAAGCACAAGAACATTATTGGAACAAAATGGGTATACAGAAACAAGTTGAATGAGCAAGATGAAGTAACCAGAAACAAAGCAAGACTTGTTGCACAAGGATATAGTCAACAAGAAGGAATTGACTTTACTGAGACATATGCTCCAGTAGCTAGACTGGAAGCAATCAGGTTACTTTTATCTTACGCAGTTAATAATGGTATCACTCTCTATCAAATGGATGTAAAAAGTGCATTTCTTAATGGTGTTATCTCTGAAGAAGTATATGTCAAACAACCTCCTGGATTTGAAGATTTAACAAATCCAAACCATGTGTTTAGACTCAAGAAGTCACTCTATGGACTCAAACAAGCTCACAGAGCTTGATATGAGAGACTGAGTACCTTCTTAGCTAACAATGGTTTTGAAAAAGGTCAAGTTGATAATACATTATTCAGAAAAACACTAAAGAAAGATATTTTGATCAACCAAATTTATGTTGATGATATTATTTTTGGATCAACTAATGCCACTCTATGCAAGAATTTTTCTAAGCTTATGCAGGATGAATTTGAGATGAGCATGATGGGAGAATTGAAGTTCTTTCTTGGAATTCAAATAAATCAAACAAAGAAAGGAACATTCATTCATCAATCAAAATATATAAAAGATCTTCTGAAGAAATTTAATTTGGAAGATTGCAAACCCATGAACACTCCAATGCATCCTACATCAAGCTTAGGCAAAGAAGAATATGAAGGCATAGTTGATCAGAAGCTCTATCGAGGTATGATTGGATCTCTTCTTTATCTAACTGCATCAAGACCTGATATTTTATTCAGTGTATGCTTGTGTGCAAGATTTCAATCAGATCCTAGAGAATCTCATTTCACTGTTGTGAAGAGAATCTTTAGATATTTGAAAGCTACTTGTAACATTGGATTACTGTATCAGAAATCCAATGACTACAAACTGATTGGATTCTGTGATGCTGACTATGCTGGTGATAGAATTAAAAGAAAATCCACTAGTGGCAATTGCCAGTTCATTGGTGAGAATTTAATTTCATGGGCTAGTAAAAGGCAAACCACCATTGCTATGTCAACAGCAGAAGCAGAATACATATCAGCAGCAAAATGTTGTACACAACTACTTTAGATGAAATATCAATTAGAAGATTATCAAATAAGCAGGAACAATATTCCTTTATATTGTGATAACACTGCATCAATTCATCTTTCTAAAAATCTTATTTTACATTCGAGATCTAAGCATATTGAGATTAAACATCATTTCATAAGCGACTATGTTCAAAATGGTGTAATTGATCTCAAGTTCATTGAAACTGAAAATCAATGGGCTGATATCTTTACAAAACCCCTAGCTATTGAACGTTTTGATTTTATCAAAAAGAATTTGAATATGATGGAAATCTCCGATTAACTTAAACTCTGATGTAAAATTTGTTTTTATGAGAATCTAATAGTAATCAGAAGTTGAAGTCATCAGAACCTTCTGTATCAGAAGTTGTGATGAAAGCATCTTCTGAGGCACTATCAGAATCTATTAAAAAGAGTGGTTCTGGCGCGTAAGGGAAATATTTTATAAATTTTTTTATAAAAACCCGTTCGTTTTCCTTCCACTTACGTGTCAGTTATAAACTTCTAATACACGTGTCTTGTTGCAAGTGGATCAAGAAGTTGGTTAATGATGATTAGTGTTCTAATCCCTATTTGATAGGTAAAAGACTCTGCTACCCCAATGTGTCTGTACTTGTTTTTGCGCGAAACTTTCTATTTAAACACAAAACTGTTCACATTCACACTTTTGCACTCTCACTACTACACTTTTATTCTTCAAAAACTCAGAGCAATTTCTTTCTCTCCCAAATTAGCAAACCCTAAACCCTAGCTTCATCAAATGGCTACTTTTCCTACTTCGAAAGTTAATGCATGTATGATTGAAACGGAAAACTCAATCCCTAATCAGTTTGCAAATGATCAACGTTCGTACAAGTATGATGACCTTCAATTCGCCGTTGAGAAGCCTGTCGATTTCAAAAGTCTTTGGATGAAGGCGTCTATAATCACAAGAGAATCTTACAATGCAAATCTGGAGAAGTTGATTAAGGAGAAACCGGAGTTAAGAGGTAAATCGCCTACAGATATGGGTTTAAGACCATTTGTTGTAACTGAGATCGAATCCTACGTGGCTGTTTTTAGAGTATCAATTAGATTGGTACATATCTATGAGGCTCTGAAGCTATCCTCTGATGCACTCTTTATTAAGACAACAAATTATGTTGCTTCAGATGTTCAACAATTCATCTACAAGAATGAATCTGAGTCTAAATCCAACACTGAACTGACTAATCTCTGCAAGGTTATCTACAAAATCTTCATTGGCAGTATAGTACTCAAGTTGGGAGGTACTGATCAAATCTTCGTGGTTCAGAAGTTGTTCATGTTTCACGTTGGTAAAGGTAATTTGGTGAATGTTGCAAAACTCATGTTTATCCATCTTCTGGATGCCATAGACTCTGGAAAACCTATTATACATCATGGTAGACTCTTGAGTCACATGTTTGCTCAGTGTGGTTTGTTGGATGCTGTCAAACCATTCTTTCCTAGTTATGGTACTTATTTGACTAGTTCTAAAGTGGTTAACAGTACTACTCTGAGGTATCTACATTTGGTGCAGAATGCTAAGATAATATATCCAACAAATCCTCTGATCTTTAGAGAAACAGAAGATGGTATAGATGAATGTCGATTGGTTCATGTTAGTGATAGAGATGCTAGGATTATAACATAAGCTCATGCTAACTTTCTGCAAAAGGATTATGGAGCAGAAGTTGGAAGTGGAGAAACAAAGGAATTGACTGTAAGGCAAAAGAGACTGATGGGTGATGCATCCAGAGTCTACTTGAAAAGAAAAGCTGTCAAGAGCCCTTCAGGACCTCGCAAAAAGAAAGTTGATAAGGTATCCACTGGTCCAAGGAAGCCTAGGAGGCAAAGGAAGTTGCTTGTGGATGCAACAGAGGGAGAAAAAGAAAAAGTTGAGTTGGAAGAAAAATTGAAGAAAATTGCTGCCCTAGAGCAAAAAGAAAAGGAAAAGGAAACGGAATTGGAAAATTCCTATAACTGTGGTGATAGTGTTGATGAACGTGCCCTAGATAAGATGTATTCCAAACTTCCAACTAGAGATGATCCTCAAACTGTGGCTAATTAGAAGATATATGCGCCAGTAGATAATGGTAAGTTTCCTGAATACATTGTTGATGGCTCAGTACATACTAATGTCTTTCAAAAATCTGTCTACATTGCACCCCCTTTGGTCCCTGTGAAACGTGCTTATGATCACTTTTTCCTCAATGTTGATCCTAAGAAAGACCGTCAGAAAAATCGTACTCTTGCTGAGATGAGGTCTTTTCTAGAGAATCAACATTCATCAAAGCCGTTTCAAACTTTTCAAACAAAACCCCCAGAATCTTATACAATATCTAATGATGCAGCACCAACAAATACTTCAGGTACTGCACCAGTCATTCACTCAGTGGATGATGATGAAGATTCTGAAGCTACACCTCCACCTCCACCTCCTAAATTTGTTTCACTTGTTGGACAAAATATTTTGAATCTAGAACCTTCCCCAGAAGCTGATCAAAACAAACCACCTTCACCTCCTCCAAATGCTGATCAAATTAAACCCTCATCAGAGAATCCTAAATCACCAGAACCTGAACAACAAATCAACCCAAACTCTGAAGTTATTCAGAAGATAAACTCTCCTGTGAATGATATTGAAAAATCCCCACATCATGTGGCTATGGACAATAACTTCACCATATAAAACAACCCACATCTCCAAGAAATCCATAGGACCTTGGATTTGGACCTAGTTGACAAAACATCACCTCACTCCTCTGATCTCAACAACCTCATGCATGATCTTTCTCATGATTGTATCTATGTTCCTCCTCACCTACCTTCTAGGATCTTAAATGAACCCATCAATAACACCCAGGAAGACATTACTAAGTTACTGCAAGTTGTTGACAAGAATATTAGGAGACTTAACATTGTTATTCCTAATATATCTATTGATTCAGCTCACATTGACAAAGAGTGTGATCTAATGGAAGTAAGTCTTCAGGACATGATGAAGGCAGTCAGAGAAGCCTACAAGAAGGAATTGGAATTTAGAAAGGATTTGGCTATGAAGGAAGCTGAGAGAATTGAGAAAGAAAAGAGAGAAGTTGAGGAGCGTGAAAGGATTGAGAAGGAGAGACAAGAGGCTCTGGCTAGAGAACAAGCTAGACTAGCTGAGGAAGCTAGAATAACTGCTGAGCAAGCAAGACTAGAGGAAGTTGCTAGGAATGCTCCAGAGTTTGTGTCATACCCTAATTTTGCCCCATACTATTCTCATATTTTTACATTTTTCTACCCTTTTGCCATTATTTTGCATTTTTTAGAAAAGTCAACCTTTGATTCAAAAAGTCAACATTTGCATAAATACTCATAAAAATATTTCTTTGCATATTTTGCATGGCATAATCATTATTTAACATTTTTGTTATTTTATTTGCATTTTTGCATTTTTATTTTAGTTCTTTTATTTTGTTACTTCTTCCACAAGAAATCTCATTTCATCACTAATTCATCCTTTTTCCTTTTTATCCATTTTCATCTTTTATTTTTGGCCCAATCATTTTTTGCATCACCAAAGATGCCCATCCAAAAATGACACCACATCATCACCTCACTAGAATCTTCTATTCTCCTCCACCTCACCACAAAAAATTCTAACTAAAGCACAACCAAAAAAATTCACAAAATATCATAAACCATATTCTCCAAATTACCCTTTTTCTTGGCCAACAATCTCAACTCATTTTTACCCTAATCTCTCCCAATAAATAAACCCCTCACCAGAGCAAAAAATCATCAATCATAGTAAAGAAACGCTGTCAAAATCATAACTCAACAACACCCATTTTTCTCCATTTTCATCGAAAAAACCAAAAACCTTAAAACTTCATCAAAACTCAAAAAAAAACCATCAAACATCTTCAATCAAGTTCCAGAAGCAAGGATTCACGCAAAAACGAACGAAAATCATCTCTCCTAAGCTCAAATCAAGGCCACGATGGCCAAAAGGAATTCAAGACGTTCTGGACCTAAAACGAGTTTAAATAACGTAATTAATCTTACATTCTGACTCACTAACATGTTCTAATGCTTTCTAGTTAATTATTTTACTTTAATTCGTGCCTGTTTACATTTTGCCATTGTTGAGTTTTTGAGCTTTTTTAAGTTTTGTTTCGATCTCGTTTCATAAGACCCCAAGTGAGAAATCTAAGCTTGGATTCATGATCAGTGGGCGAAAACGAGTGGATTAAAAGTTAACTTTGTTAATTTTGGTTTAGAAACGTGATTTCTGGAAAAATCCGGAATTAAGCTACGAATGTTCATCATTTGCTATGAAATTTCGTAGCTAAATGATGAACTCGTAGCAAAATTTCGTAGCTAAAGTCTTAAACCTTCATCTTCTTCCTCGCGTTTCCAGATTCCATCACAGCCGTACGATTGCGCTCGCCCTGATGAGGGATCATGGCCATCCGTTCCATTTTTGAACGGAGCCGTCTGATTTGATTTTGATCAAATCAGACGGGCCTCATCCTGAAGGTGTACGATAGCGCTGATAACGCGTAACACCGGATCATTTTTGGTTGACTTGTTTTTTTTCCTGATTGACTTGCGTATGGACTGGACCTATGGGCCCAGGTTTGCTTTTCGGACCACCCATCTCTTACTTTCTGCACCTCCTCTTGATTTATTTTTTTAAGTAAATTTCAGCTTATTTCAAAAGCACTTATTTGACTAATAACATATTTAAGCTATTTTAGTCATTTTGCTATGCAAAAATTTTCCTCTTCATCATATGAGCTTTTATTCTTGCTTTTTAGCATTTAGTTTAGCTTTTTAGCTTATTTAATCACTTTTTAGCTTATCTTCATAAGCACTTATTTGGTGCTTAAGCTTTTTAGCTTACTGGACCATTTTGTTATGCTTAGATCATATTTGATCTTTGATTGTCTCATTTGAGCTTTTATTTTTGCTTTCTAGCATTTATTTTAGCTTTTAGCTTATTTAATCACTTTTGAGCTTATTTTCATAAGCACTTATTTGGTGCTTAAGCTTTTTAGCTTACTGGACCATTTTGCTTTGCTTAAATTATGTTTGATCTCAAATCATGCTCTTGCTTCTCTTAGCTTATTATTTAATCACTTTTCTAATGTGTAGCTTATTTATTTAAGTAATTAATTATAATTAATTGCTTATTTCCATTTTTATTCATCCATTTTTATGCTTGTCCTCAGCTCTTTAGCTTCACTCCAATTCATTCTAACTCATCTCATTTACTTTGATTTAATTTTGCATTGTTATGTTTAATTATTTCGTTGTACGCTACTTTTAGTTTATGCGTTTTTATTTAATTATGCATCATATCTATCCACTTTTGTTGCATTCATGCATTTTATTTACCTAATTGCATTCATGCATATTCATCATTATTTATTCATTTGTCAAGCTTTATATTTGTTATGTCACTTATATTGATGTAATATCTCAACTTCTATATCTCTCATCTATTCTTCTATTATTGGACTGTTTGGTTTAAATTCGAGACCTGCTTTTATAACAAACATAGTGAAAAAGGGTTGATCTGACGTATGGCTTTTCACACCCGGATAATCCCTATCCCTAACGTATGGCTTGTGATCTTGGGATTATCCTCACTATTGACTTAATTAAGATTTTCACAATAAATAAGGATGAAAAGGGGTTGATCTGACGTATGGCTTTTCACACCCCGGATGGTTCCTATCCCTAACGTATGGCTCGTGATCTTGGGACCATCCTCATCCTAGAGCGCTAAAAACGAACCCAACGCACTCAAACTTTTTTTCCAGTCAAACATGGATATACGCTTTATCCATTCCTCTGACACATACGAGCTTAAGCCTCTATTTAGAGCATACAAACACCGTTGTATCAGCGGAATGCGAAATAAGCAACATCCGTTAATCAACTTTTTTACAATGGATACACGTTTTATCTACTCCTCTGATACATACGCAACTTAAGCTTCTTTTTAGAACATACAAGCGTTGTTGTATCAGCGGAATACGAAATAAACGTTACCCGTTAAAATCAACCAACCACACAAACTCTTTTTATCAGAACTACGTGAGCTTTGAATTTCCCATTGCACCCTTGGGAATACGTAGGAGCGGGCTCCTACAACCGTCAAGCTCGTTAATAAAAACCTTTTTTTTTTATAAAGTGGAAACGAAGTAGAAAGCTAGCCGACTCTAGAGCAATTTAATTTGAAACCACGCAGACAAACCTAAGCCACCTAAATGGTTCCCATCGAGTACGATGGATGCAAGGGGTGCTAATACCTTCTCCTCGCATAACTAACTCCTGAACCCGCCATGGTTCCTTAACCATGTTAATAAAGGTTTTCGTGATATTTTCCTTTCCCCTTCCGGGATAAATAAACATCAATGGCGACTTCATTGTGTATAATGGAATTTTCCAGCCCGCTACAGTTTACTATACAAATGAGAGCAGAACAGGAAAATATCAGGAACACTGTCTATGAACATTCTGCAATGTTAGCCAAGATGTTTGCTACACTTCAGAGCATTGAAGCAAGATTATCTCCTCCTCCTCCCCAACCTTAGGATTCTATGCACTTTGATTAATTGTTTTGTAATTTTTTTTTCAGAGGTTATTTTGACTATGCTTGTTGAATCAGTTTATGTTAATTAATGAAGTACTTGGATGTCTAATCTTAGAATGCTTATTTTCTGTATTTCATTTATATATGCACAAATGTTTTTAGACAAATATCAAATCAAAGATTTCAAAAAAAAATAACGAGTTTTATTCAAAAAGAAATTGTTGATTACATAAGTTCTAATCCAACTTTTCACTTGGATTCTACATCAGAAACAACTAGTTCTAAATCTAGCTGACTAGAATCAGAGGGAGAAGAAGAGTTATCTTCTCTAGGTGGAATATATGTACTTAAGAATTCTTTCCAGTCAGAATCCCATTCAGATTCTGACTCAGATAAGGACTCTGGTTGTTTTGTCTTGGGTCTTGTTTGATAGTTGTCTCTGACAGGAGCAGAAGTTGATGCTTTCATCTTATGAGGATTCTTCTTAGACTCTGAACTTTACCTAAAACACAATTCAACCCCCCTTCTTGTGTTTTTCACACCTTCAGTAATGAGTACAACAAGGAAGAAGACAAAGACAATGAGGAAGTCCTAATGGGACAACTAGAAGCTTCACAAACAGAAGTGGAAAAACTGCTGGAGGAAAACAAGACACTCAAAGATTTCATGCTAAGCTTTGGAGATCAGATTAAGGAATCCAATGAGAAACTAGGAATGCAAATGCACACTTGGGCTAAAAATGTAGAAGACATTGGGGAACTTCAAGCAATTACTTTACGAAACAGACAACTAGAGCCGGTAGAACCAACTAAAAGAGGTAAGAAGGCAACAAGCCAGGAAGTATCCAACTCTCAGCTACCTGACTCCCAAATGCCAGATACTCAACCTCCTGATACTGAACCCACTAGCCAAGATGTGGTGGACCTGGAAAAAGAGATAGAGATTGAAGAAAGAGACACAACCGATGTGCCAACAATGACTAAACCAAATCCAGAAAAACCAAAGACAGTGTTCGGAAGCGATAAACCACCCCCTGAACCTAAATACCAAGAAACTTACATACCATACCCCAACAAAGATGATTAAAAGGAGAAGAAAAAAGAGCAACTCGAGAAAATGGGGCAACTGGTCAAACAAATGGAGATCCATGTGCCATTTAATGACATGGTCCAGAAATCACCTCCATTCCAGAAGTATGTAAAGAATCTTGTGGCTGGTAAAATTAAATTGAAAGATCAAGAAGCAATTTTACTCACTGAGGAATGTAGTGCAATCTTTCAGAAGAATCTACCAAATAAATGCAAAGATCCAGGGAGCTTCACAATACCTTGCACAATTGGTGGGGTAGAAATTGGACGAGCACTTCTAGACTTAGGAGTAAGCGTTAATCTCGTGCCCCTATCAATACTGAAAAAGCTTCAGTGTGGAAAGGTAAAGCCAACCCGAATGACCCTCATTTTGGAAGATCGAACGAAAGTTCATCCTTATGGAATCTTAGAAGATGTGCTAGTAACGGTAGATGATAAACTTTTCCCAGCCGATTTCGTCATCATGGACATTGAAGTCGATCCAGATGCACCTATCCTGCTAGGAAAACCATTCTTAACGATGAGGAAAGCAATCATAGACATGGCAACAGGAAATGTCACCTTCAGAGTTGATGGAAACGAGGTAACATTCAATGTCAAGGAAATGATGAATCAAAAGAAAGAAAAAGTTGAATGTTACCAAGTTGATGTGGTGGAATCGCTAGTGGAAGAAGAATTCACTAAGGCAGCACCAGGAATTGAGCGTGCAATCCTCCAATCTATGGATGAAGAAAGCGAAGATATAGATGAAGAAACCAACCTGAATGTCCGATGGCTAGGGATGAGCAAGGAGTTAAGACTCCCACAGAAATATAAACCCTTAGGAGTAAGTATAGAAGATAAACCAAAGCCATTGGAACTAAAGGAACTGTCAGGGCACCTCAAATATGTTTTCCTTGGGGAAGGAAGGACCAAACCAGCAATTATAAGCAATGTCTTAACCCTAGAAAATGAGGAAAAACTTATCAAAGTGCTCAAAAGAAACAAAGACGCAATAGGATGGAGTATTGACGACCTAAAAGGAATCAGTCCAGCTTACTACATGCACAAAATCAAAAAGGAAGAAGAATACAAGCCGGTGGTACAACCACAAAGGAGGTTGAACCCGGCCATGAGTGAAGTAGTGAAGAAAGAACTACAAAAACTCCTGGCAGCAGGAATGATATACCCGATTTCCGACAGCCCATGGGTAAGCCCAGTTCACATGGTACCAAAGAAAGGAGGCATCACCGTCATGAAAAATGAGAAGAACGAACTAATTCCCACTCGAAATGTGATGGGATGGCGGATGTGTATTGACTACCGGAGACTGAACCAAGCCACGAGGAAAGATCACTTCCCATTGCCTTTCATGGATCAAATGTTGGAAAGACTAGCAGGACAAGCTTACTACTGCTTTATGGATGGATACTCAGGATACAACCAGATTGCAGTAGATCCGGCAGATCAGGAGAAAACAACCTTCACTTGCCCATACGGAGTATACGCCTACAGAAGAATGCCATTTGGTTTGTGCAACGCACCTGCAACCTTTCAAAGGTGCATGTTCGCCATTTTTCCGATATGATAGAGAAATCTATCGAGATGTTCATGGATGATTTCTCAGTATTTGGGAAAAGCTTCGACGATTGCCTGAATAACCTCGGCGCTGCACTCAAAAGATGTGTGGAGACCAATTTAGTTCTAAATTGGGAAAAATGCAACTTCATGGTGACCGAAGGGATAGTCCTAGGTCATAAAATTTCAAAAAAGGGCATCGAGGTCGACCAAGCAAAAATCGAGGTAATTTCCAAACTTCCACCTCCAGTGAATGTTAAAGGAGTCAGAAGCTTTCTACGACATGCAGGCTTTTATATGAGATTCATTAAAGACTTTTCAAAAATTTCAAAACCACTATGCAATCTCCTATTAAAAGACAGCACGTTTACATTTACAGAAGAGTGCTTCAAATCTTTTGACACATTAAAAGAGAAATTGGTCACGACACCTGTAATAGTGGCCCCAGATTGGAACCTGCATTTCGAACTCATGTGTGACGTAAGTGACTATGCAATCGGAGCAGTCTTAGGACAAAGGCATGACAATTTCTTTCATGCCATATACTATGCGAGTAAGGTGATGACAGAACAACAGCTGAATTATGCAACCACAGAAAAAGAATTATTAGCAGTAGTTTTTGCTTTAGAAAAGTTTAGATCCTATCTAGTCGGCTCTAAGGTAGTAGTTTACACAGATCAAGCTGCTTTAAAATATTTACTAACCAAAGAGGAATCAAAGCCTCGACTTTTGCGTTGGATTTTGTTGTTGCAGGAATTCGACTTGGAGATCCGAGATAAAAAAGGAGTTGAAAATGTCGTTGCCGACCATTTGTCAAGACTCGAAAATTCAGAGATAACTTCAAGGGAGAAAAATATCGAGGAAGAATTCCCGGATGAGAAATTATTCGCGATTTCAGAGAGACCATGGTTCGCTGACATGGCAAACTTCAAAGCAGGGAGAATTGTACCAAGAGGATATACGTGGCAGCAAAAGAAAAGGCTATACAATGAAGCAAAATCATATTTGTGGGACGACCCCTAATTGTACAAAGAAGGTATACGGAGTTCTACGACGTTGTGTAGCGCAAGATGAAGCACGACGAATCATGTGGCATTGCCACAACTCAGGATATGGGGGGCACCATGATGCAACTCGGACGATAGCTAAGATTCTGCAATGTGGATTCTGGTGGCCAACCTTATTTAATGACTGTGAAAGGTTTGTAAAACAATGCGACAGGTGTCAAAGAACAGGTAACATCTCGAAGAGAAATGAGATGCCACGGAAAGGGATTCTAGAAATAGAACCTTTTGACTGTTGGGGCATCGATTTCATGGGACCATTCCCAGAATCTGATAACAAAATGTATATCTTAGTATGTGTCGATTATGTGTCTAAATGGGTTGAAGCATTAGCCTGTCATTCTAACGATGCTAAAACTGTTGTTCAATTTTTGCAAAGAAATATTTTTTGCATGTTTGGAACCCCGAAAGTTTTGATCAGCGACGGAGGGACACATTTCCTAAACAAATACTTGGAAAAGGTATTAGCAAAATATGGGGTGAAACATAAAGTATCAACTCCATATCATCCTCAGACGTGTGGACAGCTTAAAAGTATCTTGGAAAAGACAGTGATGACTTCCAGGAAAAATT
Organism: Trifolium repens; assembly: GCA_030408175.1. NCBI lineage: Eukaryota > Viridiplantae > Streptophyta > Magnoliopsida > Fabales > Fabaceae > Trifolium > Trifolium repens. The sequence goes on from CP125850.1 coordinate 24,877,520, forward strand.
GGGCTAGGAAGCTATATGATGCTCTCTGGGCGTACAGAACAGCCTTTAAAACACACCTGGGGCTGACACTTTACCACCTGGTTTACGGGAAAGCATGCCACCTTCCGGTAGAATAAGAACACAAGGCACTATGGGCTACAAGAGAGCTGAACTTCGACAAAGATCTTGCAGGACATGCACGAATTATGAAGTTGCATGAGTTGGAGGAGATTCGGCTAAGAGCTTATGAAAACGCAGAAATTTACAAAGAGAAAACAAAGCGTTTCCATGATAGGAAGCTCCGTCACAAAGAATTCCAACCAGGGCAAAAAGTCCTGGTATTCCAATCAAGATTCAAGTTCACAGCAGGAAAACTAAAATCCAAGTGGACAGGACCATACGAGGTAGTCAGAGTATCTGCGTACGGGGCTGTTGAATTATTTAACAAGAAGACGGCAACAACCTTCCAAGTAAATGGGCACAGGCTGAAGATATATGAAGGAGAAGAGATACTAGAAGTAGAGGAAATTCTATACTTCAAGGATGCTTAGGCATGATGCGTTAGGCTGGAGACGTTAAACACGCGTTTAATGGGAGGCAACCCATCATATAAAAATTAACAAAAATATGCATTTATATTTATTTCAATTTTATTTTCAGGTCAAGGAGTAAGCAAGAGTTGCAGGAAGAAGAAGTCACAAAGAACGACGGTGAAGCGATTCAGCATCATGGCAAATCTCATCAATACCATGACAGATTGGGATAGGTCAACAAAGGCACAATACCAATCAGCAAACTTTACCAGGAACCTGGAGCAGAACTCTTTCTCTTCAACTACTACCCTCGGCCAATGTCATTTACAATATTTTATATTCCAATAAATGAATTCTCGCTGTGTCATTTGCTGACAACCTCAACTAACCTACCAAAAAATTCAATAATTGTTCTTGTTTATTATCATGTGCATGATTAACTGTTATAGGCAGGTTGCGGCAAGAGAGTAGCAAGTTATGACCTAAATTTCACACCTTCATACAAAGAGTACCAAAGGTGATTGCTCGGGAAGCACGGAAGTTCAGGAGTGATTGCAGAAATATAAAGAAATAAATATATATATAGATAGATTCAGAAACATAGAGGATAGGTATGGTGGTTGGACTTACTCCCTTCTTCCTATTTGGCATGATCGGTGTATAACATAGTTAATCAGATTATTGTTCGGCGGTGACTTTTCCTTTGTTGTTGTAACACCTTACTGTTACTCTATGTATATTAAAGTTTCCATACGCTAATAACCAAGGTACCTACGAGAGCCTAACCTCGCTATGTCACATACCCTAATTACTATGCGAGTTATTTATTACACATGCATTATTAACTTCACTCATCCAATGCCTCTAGGTCCTAGTATCAGGTTGTTCATCTTCTAAGTGCTCAGTTCACACCTAGTTCATTATTCCTCCTCTAATTGCTCAGTTCACAACTAGTTCAGGACGTTACCGTCTCTATACACCTAGCATTATTTACTACTAGTTTCAGACGAATATTAGTTTTATTCCTAATATAGATTCTATGAGCGCTCCCGCTTATCCGGCTAGATTACGAGAATACGTTGTTAAAGTGCAAGAAAGTAAATAACAAGCATAATACTGAAAATCATTTATTATAACTTGAAACTCAATCACACACTCCAAATATTCATAGGGGAGTTCATCGTCTCCACCACAACATAAGGTATCTATTACAAAAGACTACATATTTAAATTTCAATAAAGAAATTATAACCTAAACATAAAAGCCAATAAAGAAATTATAACCTAAACATAAAAGCCTAAAGAAAACATACCTTGCTGAGTTAGTTTTCCCGTAAGGGGAGAAAACTATGCCCAATAGAGCTCCTCTGAACCTCTCCTTATAGTAGAGAATGTTCTACTATTTCTGAATGAATTAAACATTGACAAGAGGGCTCTACTTATAGTTTTCGTAATGGGCCTCAGCAAGGCATCGTACTGCGATAGGTCCATCGCAGTACGATGTGAAGATTCAGTTCAATTTTATAATTGATCCTGTGCATTTCATCTGCTTGGTCGCCAAGTTAAGTCATCGTGCTGCGATATACACCATCGTGCTACGATGAACAGATTTTTTGCAGATTTATTTCTTCTGTTTTATTGGCCAGCAAGCAGCTCCCATCGTGGCACGATGGAAGCCATTGTGCTAGGATGAAATGCTCAATTTCTTCACTTTTTGGGCTTTTTCTTCTCTTTTGACATCTTGGACCTTGTCTTGATGTTTTTCTCTGCTTTTGTAGGTTTTCCTTCGTATTTGGGCCTGTGTTGGTCTTTTTACTACTAAAAATACTACTAAAAATACCATAGAAATTCCTGTCATCAGGGAGACAACGAGAAGAGTGATGAAGCCGGTGTCTGTGAGAAAAATGTTCAACTTTCAGATATACCTAAGCCAAGTGAGGATTTGAGCCAAATATTTCCAAACGGTATTACCACTTTCTTTCGATTTACTATGAGAGTACTGTGCACTTTTTATTTTCTAGAACTTGCTCTAATTCTCTGCAGACTGGTTAATTTGATTTATATGCATTGAGGCAATTGTTTGTTATAACCCAGAGTCTTTTCAAGCCACCCTTTATGATATTATTATCCTTTCCTAGCCAATTTGAGCCGTAAAAAAATAATTATCCCTTTTGTTTCGGTGACAAACCACGACATAAGCCTATAGACCAGAAAAACAATGAATTACCCTCTTTGGAGTTAAGGTAATAGTTCTCTAGTCTTGGCAACAACAAAGTTTGGGGTTGCTCATGGAACTAGCAACATCTAAGTTTGGGGTGGGTGTACGGAGAACTATCACTACAAAAAGAAAAAAAATGAAAAAGAGACGGGAAACATCAAAAATCCCTAAAAAATAGTCTCTTCAAAAAACAAAAAATGATGAAAAGAAAGAGCCAAAGGGCAAAGATAGTGATAGAAAAGAACCATACAAAGACACATCCGGTTCTTAATCTCTGATACCAACACAAAAAGGCACCCTAAGGAATAAGGTTGCGTACTGACTAGGGTCTGACAAGTGCACTAGTCTGTCGTCGAGTAATAATTCACACTCTAGTGTTTAGAATGAGTTCGTATCCACAGGGATCGTGCCGAAGCTTCACCAACGTTATTTAAGTTTGTGATAGTTTGCATTTGCTTTGGTTTTTGCAAAAGGTTTTATAAAAATAGTGTAATGCTTGCAGAAATATAAATAACAGAATGTATAAATATAATAGATTCAAGAAATATAGAGGCTGGGTATGGTGGTTGGACTCCCTCCCTTCTTCATATTTGGCATGACCGGTGTATAACATAGTTACTTAGATTATGTTCGGCGGTGAACTATCCTTGTTGTAGCAATATCTTACTATTACACTATGTTTATTAAAGTTTCCCTACATTAACAACTAAGGTACCTACGAGAGCCTAACCTCGATGTGTCACATACCCTAATTACTAAGTGAGTTGTTTATAAACATGCATTATGCTCTTCACCAATTAACCTCTAGGTCCTAGTATCGGGCTATTCATCTTCTAAGTGGTCAGATCACACCTAGTGCATGATTCCTCCTCTAACCGCTCAGTTCACGACTAGTTCAGGATGTTACCGTCTCTATACACCTAGCATTATTTACTACGAGTTCCGGACCATATCAAGTCAAAACCTGGTATCAATTCTATGGGCGCTCCCGCTTATCCCGCCAGATTACGAGAATACGCTATTAAAGTGCACGGAAGTAAATAACAAACATAACTACTAAATATCATATATTATAACTTAGACTCAATCACAGATTCCAAATATTTATATGGGAGTTCATCTTCTCCACCACAACCTAAGGCATAATTATAAAGACTACATATTTAAATTACAAGAATATAACCTAAATACAAAAGCTTAAAGAAAACATACCTTGCTGAGTTAGTTTTCCCGTAAGGGGAGAAAACTATGCCCAATAGAGCTCCTCTGAACCTCTCCTTATAGTAGAGAGTGTTCTACTATTTCTGAATGATTTTAACAATGAAAGGGAGGCTCTATTTATAGTTTTCGTAATGGGCCTCAACAAGGCATCGCAGTACGATGAAGCCATTGTGCTGCGATGTGAAGATTTATTTCAGTTTTATAACTGATCCTGTGCATTTCATCAGCTTGGGCGCCAAGTTAAGTTATCGTGCTGCGATATACTCCATCGTGCTACGATGCAGAGATTTTCTTCAGATTTATTGCTTCTGATTTCTTGGCGAACAAGCAGCTCCCATCGTGCTGCGATGGAATGCTGATTTTCTTCACTTTTTGGGCTTTTTCTTGTCTTTTTGCATCTTGGACTCTGTCTTGATGCTTTTTCATGCTTTTGTAGGTTTTCCTTCGTATTTGGGTCTGTCTTGGTCATTTTACTACTAATAATAATACTAAAAATACCGTAGAAATTCATGTCATCAAGACCGCTACGGACTTCCGAATAACTAGGACACCCACGACTGCCTAATTCCATGTTGTCACGTTCCCTAGCCATGCGTCAAGCCGTAGTAGTAGTAGTGATGACAAGTGTACCAGTCTGTCGTCTAGTAATAATCCGCACCCTAGTTAGGATGGGTTCGTATCCACAGGGACAGCGCCTAGATTACTAAGCTTTATTCTAAGAATCATTGAGATTGACTCTGCTTTGATTTTGGGTTTGATTGTTTTTAAAGAAAATAAGTAAGAAATAATAGTTGAGTTCATATGAGAAAAGGTAGGTTAAGTGCTTCGAATCCCTCCCTAAGTCCTGCTGGGTAGCTGGTGCTAAATCATTATATATTCTTATTTATTATTGGCGAACTAATTAGTAATAATCGCGGACGATAATTACCCTAATTACGAGTATACGGAACCTTAATTACTAGCCAGAAACCTCGTGAAGACGAGTTGTCACATTCCTATACTAATTAATTAGATTCTGAATATGTAGTCCATTAAGTTCGGTTGCATTAGTTCCCTAGCCCTTTTATCACTAATGGGATAAAGCTATTGTCTAATTGGTCGGGGTTGGCTGCCGGCATGGTGGCACAATACTAGATCACTAACTCTATAAGTTAGTTGCCGACCCTTGGGTAATCCTAACCTTGAGGCACAATATTAAAATATCACTAACCCTGTTGAGGTTAGTTGTCAGTCAGTGATAAACCCTGGCCTTAAGGCCCAATGCTAGATATCACCAACCCTAAGAGCGTTCCCTAATTGTGTACTTTAATTAGGTAACGTAATTAAAACATAGATAATAGAATAAATAAACTGAATAGACAATTATATAAACTTAGTATCAAATTACATAATTCCAGCATTTCTAAGGGAGTTTATCTCCCCACCTAACCAAAGAGGGAGGCAATCTCAACGATTCTTAGAATAAAGCTTAGTAACATAGGCGTTGTCCCTGTGGATACGAACCCATCCTAACTAGGGTGCAGATTATTACTAGACGACAGACTGGTACACTTGCCAGACTCAATCACACACTCCAAATATTCATAGGGGAGTTCATCGTCTCCACCACAACCTAAGGCATCTATTACAAATGACTACATATTTAAATTACAATAAAAGAATTATAACCTAAACATAAAAGCCTAAAAAAAACATATCTTGCTGAGTTAGTTTTCCCGTAAGGGGAGAAAACTATGCCCAATAGAGCTCCTCTGAACCTCTCCTTATAGTAGAGAATGTTCTACTATTTCTGAATGAATTAAACAATGACAGGAGGGCTCTATTTATAGTTTTCGTAATGGGCCTCAGCAAGCCATCGTACTGCGATAGGTCCATCGCAGTACGATGGGAAAATTCAGTTCAATTTTATAACTGATCATGTGCATTTCATCAGCTTGGTCGCCAAGTAATGTCATCGTGCTACGATACAAGCCATCGTGCTACGATGAACATGTTTCCTTCAAATTTATTTCTTCTGTTTTCTTGGCCAGCAAGCAGCTTCCATTGTGGCACGATGGAAGCCATCTTGCTATGATGAAATGCTCAATTTCTTCACTTTTTGGGCTTTTTCTTGTCTTTTGGCATCTTTGACCTTGTCTTGATGCTTTTCTCTGCTTTTGTAGGTTTTCCTTCGTATTTGGGTCTGTGTTGGTCTTTTTACTACTAAAATTACTACTAAAAATACCATAGAAATTTCTGTCATCAAATACCATAACAGAATAATGATGATAAGGAACACTTCAAAATCAAGCAATAATAAAATCCACAGTAGAGTTCAGAAATCAGGTAACATCAAAAAGCAAAATCCCAAACATGTAGCGGTCGTGGAATTTAGAAGAATGGCCACATGAGGGAGCCGTGACTTGTGATCGAAGAAAACAGCCGGCAACAGATTGCAAACGGTGATGAGATTAGAGATTTCAACAAAATGAAGTAATTATACTTTTAATGTTTCCAGGACATGCTTATTTGTTGAATTAATAAATGGGTTTCCTCTACATATATACAACGATTTTTCTTTTCGTGATCTTAAACTCCAATATCAATACTTAACACAAAAATATGATCCTAAACATATACAATGAAAATAAACCTCTTTTAATAGCAATAAACAATTATAATATCATTCAAAACAACTTAGAATTTAATCTTTTTATCAAATCAGAATTTGTATCTATCTTAAAGCAGAACTCAAATGTTAAACATCAAGGTCTCGGGTTCGTACCAGGTGAAGGTGTCCAGTCTAACAATATCGGCATCGTCACTTGAACTTGCATGTTCATTATCAACAAATATATAAGTATTGCCATATTTTTATTTGGATTTTATCCTACTCAAAGTTATCTAAAAAATTCACACCAACTACGGTTTCAGTCCAGAACTTTCTAGCACCATCATATTAGCACTACATGCAATCTAGAGTTTTTTTCACAAACTAAAATTTATAAAAATGAACCAAGTTTGATACACACAAAAAAAGCAGCCACTATTCACAAAATCATCACCAATAAGGGCAGAAAATTCCAGCATGCATAATCTAACATGTTCAATATCTTTTAAAGCTCAACATTAAACTAAAAATCAGGAATTTTAAATAGACTAGTCCCTAACTTATATATAAACTAAGGTTGTCAGAATCGAATTTTTACCTTAACTCGTTTTGCATAGGTAAATTCGATACGTAAACTCGTGCGAGTTTACCTAAAATTAAAATAATATTAAAATTAGTATGTATATGACATATATACTAATATAATACTATAAAATGTTAATATTTCAAAAAATTAACTTAATTATAAAGTTAAAATAGACCAAATCTCCATATAAATAGCATCATGTTCATAAATGTTGGATATGCCTTGAAATCTCAAGATTGGAAGTCAGAATATTGCAGATTTTGTGAAAAATATTTGTTTTGAAGGATATCTGACTTAGATTGTGTTTGTTTTTAAATATTAGATATATTTAAAAATAATATGAGATTTGGTTTTATTTTAAAAGATTGCTTTTAAAATAATAGGCATATATTTTTCTATAAATAGAGAGTGCTTTGTTCATAGAAAAATTGTGAGAGAAAAGAGAGCAAACATGTAAGGGGTTTGTGATACACCTTGGGTAGACTAGGTCAAATTGAGTCTCTTGGCCACGGGAAGAGATTCGGGACTAGGGTAGAATTAGGATTAATTCTTGTTACCCTTGTTTGGGAATTTCTTGTAAAGTGACTTCTTTGATCTAGTGGAACGGAGAGTTGCTCTCTCCCCCAGACGTAGGTTAATTAACACCGAACTGGTTAAACAATTGATCGTGTTCTTTATCTTCCGCCGTTATTGTTTGAATTATTGCATCATCATCTCTATCATCCTTATATTTGGTTGCTTGTTTCACTTGCCCCACACATCAGTTTATTATTGGTGTGAGTTTATTGTCGAATTCACAACAATTGGCGCCCACCGTGGGGCAAGGGGATCAGTTGATTCAAGTACCATGGGTTTGAAGAGGGATATTGAGAGGTTCACCGAGAGTAACGACTACGTGTTGTGGAAGGTGAAGATGAGGGCGGTGTTAATTCAAAACAAGTGTTGAGGCGTTGAAGGGAGAAACACGGTTTGATAGTTTTGCAAATTGCAAGGTGGGGTTCATAGGGGAAGTACCAGTTTGAGACTTTGGTGAAGGAATCTCGGTTTGAGGTGGAGTTTGTTACTAGTTGGACTAGAGGAAGACAAACATTCAACAATGGCTCTTGGCTATCTAATGAGAGGTAGGGAGGAGAGTGGAATTGTTGCACCAAAGTGGTATGACTATGAAGACCTTGTGGGTTATGTTTCAATTGTGGCTGAAGAAGTGCAAAACTTGGAAGATCTTCAGGGAGGCAATTGAAAGCAACAGTGATCAGACTTGGTAACTTGTGAGACTGCTGGAGGTAGTTGGATACAAGGAGAGTTTGATGTTGCAGCTTGTGGAACCGCCTAAAATTCCAAGGTTGGTTCGGAGCCAAGCAATACTTCGAGAGGACGGAGGGCACTCTAGGGGTCGAAGGGTGGTGAAGCTTGTTGAGCTATCCAAAAAGACCGGTGATAGCGGGGCACAAGCGTTACTTCAGGAGGGTACGGAATTAGCTACTCCGGAGTCTGAAGAGGAGGCGGTGAATCTTGTGGGTGCTACCAAACATCCTATGGTAGTGGGAGACAAGATCTTCATGAGGGCGGAAGGCATTCCGAGGGATGAAGGGGAGGTACAGCTTGCGGGAAGCAAGTGGAGGATGGTGCCTATGTCGAGGTTCAAGTGGGACTTGGACTTGGCCGGTGATCTTGAATAGGAGATTCAAGATGGAGAGAGCAACACGGTGGTTGATTGGATCACCATCGATTTAAAGGCAAGGTGGAGAATTGTTGGATATGCCTTGAAATCTCAAGATTGGAAGTCAGAATATTGCAGATTTTGTGAAAAATATTTGTTTTGAAGGATATCTGACTTAGATTGTGTTTGTTTTTAAATATTAGATATATTTAAAAATAATATGAGATTTGGTTTTATTTTAAAAGATTGCTTTTAAAATAATAGGCATATATTTTTCTATAAATAGAGAGTGCTTTGTTCATAGAAAAATTGTGAGAGAAAAGAGAGCAAACATGTAAGGGGTTTGTGATACACCTTGGGTAGACTATGTCAAATTGAGTCTCTTGGCCACGGGAAGAGATTCGGGACTAGGGTAGAATTAGGATTAATTCTTGTAACCCTTGTTTGGGAATTTCTTGTAAAGTGACTTCTTTGATCTAGTGGAACGGAGAGTTGCTCTCTCCCCCAGACGTAGGTTAATTAACACCGAACTGGGTAAACAATATGTTGTGTTCTTCTCTTTTGTTCTTGAATTATTGCATCATCATCTCTATCATCCTTATATTTGGTTGCTTGTTTCACTTGCCCCACACATCAGTTTATTATTGGTGTGAGTTTATCGTCGAATTCACAACAATAAACTTGCATCAAAATACAATAATTATCCCAACATAATCATATAAACATCCAAATAACCGTAAAAAATAAGAAGATTCATACGTTTCTAACTTAATTATATTCTCCTAAACAAATAGTGAAAAATCGATTTACATGCTAGTTAACCAATTTTTCATACCTAAAAACGTAAGCTCGTATGAGCTTACGTGTTAACAAGTGATTTTAACAACCATAAACACATGATGATTGAATAAAAACAAATTAAATTCTAAATAAAATTGAAATTATATTGTTAGGGTTTGATGGAATATGTGGGAAATGAATTGGTAAAGCAATTAGGTGTGTGTCAACTCACCAAAGAAAGGAAAGGGAGGTGAGGTTAATTGATATAGAATCTTAATCACTTAGGTGAAATTGATATTATCAAAAGGAGGAATGTGCTATAAGTCTTACAGTATAGCATACCAACTAACCATATATCTCTAGGGTTAATAGTGATTTACTTCTTAAAATCTATTTTGAACGTGATCAAGAATGAAAAGCGCATAAAAATGCAAAATTAACTGAAGGCTTAAATATGTAAAAGGTCCCTGCACTTAGGGGTCGTTTGAGTTTTAGTCCCTGCTTTTTAAAAAACTTTCAAATTTTCCCTGCACTTTCAATCAACTTTAAAAAAGGTCCCTGAGTTGACTATTTTGCTGATGTGTCATGTTTTTTGCATATGTGTCACTGCTGACTAGGATTAAAACATGTTGACTCATCAAAATTATGATATGGATGGACGAAAATACCCTTAATGTTATTAGTGAAAGCTTGAATTTGGTTTTACCCTTCTTCTTCATACCACCCAAACTAGATCTGCATCTTTTACTCCTTCAAACAATAAACCAAACCCAGAAATAAAGATTCAAACAAAAGAACAGGATGAACTGATAAAATCAAATGAAAAGAGGGTAGAAAATCTGAATTTGCTATGGAAGAGTTTAAATGTTTCAGAAAGGGGAAAAATAGTTTTCCACATGATTGAACCCCTTCTCCAATTTAAACCCCTAATCGAACCCAAAATGATACCTTAAATTTCTCACCGCGTTCAATTTTGCATTTGTGTTTCGTTTTTTGTATTTTGGGAAACTCAATTTGAAACGTGTTTGAATTTTTGAAAAAAGGAAGTTTTGTTCAACAATTGCAGAATCTACGAAGAAGAAGAAGCAAATTTGAATTCTGTAGTGTAATGGTGGTGGAAAAAGTTGTGTTTTGTGGTGGTGAGAAGTTGAGGTTGGTGATGTTGATGGAGAACATGAAGTTGGAGGGTATTGAAGAAATTGGGTTGTTATGAACAAAACTATATAATGTTTTAATGATGATGAAGTTGGGTTGTCATGGTGGATTGATGTTGTTAGTAGATATCCTAAAGAGCATATGAAAGGAGTATGATATCGATCATATGGTGGTGTTGGTTGAATGAAGAAGATGAAATTTCATGAAGTTGCTGCTGCGCAAAGATGAAAATGATTTTTTTTTATTTGTTAATTTTATTAAATAATTCAAAATGAAGATGGAGGGTAATTGTGTCATTAATCTACTGTATTTGATGAGTCAACATCTGAAAAATCTAGTCAGCAGTGACACATATGCAAAAAAAATGACACATCAACAAAATAGTCAACCCAGGGACCTTTTTTTAAGTTGACTGAAAGTGCAGGGAAAATTTGAAAGCTTTTTGAAAAGCAGGGACTAAAACTCAAACGACCCCTAAGTGCAGGGACCTTTTGCATATTTAAGCCTTAACTGAATAACTATAATTTTGCATTGAATTGAATAAAACACTGTTCAGATAAATTCGAAGGGAATCAGACACTTTCCAACCTAAGAGAATTAAATATTCATAATAATAAAATTAACACAAGTTTTGAAGAATAAACATAATAAAGCATACACAAATTCACGTTGATGAAGGATCGCTAACTCGAGTGTTTGAATGTATTCTTCTCAAAAAGTGGTTCTCTAGTGGTCATCAAGTGATTATTAGGAGGCTATCCTATTGAATAAAGTCTTGTATTTATAAAACTCTTGAAAAGTTTGTTGTTTTTTAGAATAAATTATTCTTTTGGTCCCTTAATTTATTTGTTGATTTCATTTTGGTCCCTCACCAATTCACTGCAAACCACAATGAAAAAGACATGAATGGAAAAGCGATAGATAACATACCAAATTGTTGAGTACTAGAACCTAGAGTACCAAATAGGAACAAATGAAGGATCGCTAACTCGAGTGTTTGAATGTATTCTTCTCAAAAAGTGGTTCTCTAGTGGTCATCAAGTGATTATTAGGAGGTTATCCTATTGAATAAAGTCTTGTATATATAAAACTCTTGAAAAGTTTGTTATTTTTTAGAATAAATTATTCTTTTGGTCCCTTAATTTATTTGTTGATTTCATTTTGGTCCCTCACCAATTCACTGCAAACCACAATGAAAAAGACATGAATGGAAAAGCGATAGATAACATAACAAATTGTTGAGTACTAGAACCTAGAGTACCAAATAGGAACAAATAGAGCTTTTAAAATAATTCATTATCGTCTTTCTCCATTAAAAAGTTCTCGTTTTATTTATTTTTGCAAATTTAATTATTATCATTGTCACTAAAACACTCAGAAAACCCCCCTTTGCATATTATTTAATCATCCTAAATTAATTTAATTGTTTAGTTGAAAATAAGAACTATCCATGTGGATACGAATTTTCATTACTTAACGATAGTTTAGTACACTTGCTAAATTGTTCATCAACTCTAATTCCTTGGCTCGTTGATTCCGTTTATTCAATATAGCACTCTAATTCCTCAAGCGAAACTAATATTATCAAAAGTATGAACGAACATTATATTGATAATCATGTCAATTAATTCCATATTCCTATAGTAATTACGATGGACAAAAAAATAATCTAGTTCTGGTTTAAACCATAGGGTCAATAGTGATTTATAACTTAAAATCAATTCAAAGTGATCAATTAACGAAAAACATTAAACACAAGATTAATTGAATAAACTTTCATTATAAACTACAACACGTAGTTATATGGTTCAGATAGTTCTAGAGAGAATCATCTATAATTCCTAATCATATGAAATTAGCTACTCATGGTTACAATAATCATTGCATAAAGTTTGAAGAAGATAATACATGATCAAGATGATATAAGGTTGTTGAATCTTCCTCTCCGATGAATCTCCAACCACAACACTCTCAAAAATGTTTTTCTTGGTATTTTTGCATTGAAAATTGATCCCTAGGTCATTTTTGGAAGCCCTTATTTATAGAAAAATGCAAAATTTTGATATGTTGTCACGGGCTGCACGAGGCGCAGCTTATCCTTGCGCTAGGCGCAGGATACATAACCCAAATGTCTTGCTTTTCTTCATGAAAGTTGTAGTTATTGATCTTATCTTTCATTTGCCGCAAGTCCCGCCTCATTCCGAGTTACGAAACTCTAGATATGATCAAAATATCGAACATACCTCACGATGCAAATTGTACTAATTCTGTTGCTCTTCAACTTCTTGCAAAATGTCTTGGAACCTAACATAATTGACTCAATATGACTCAATGTTATTTAAAATTGACGCAAACATGACCCTAAAAATACGAAATGATTGGATGTCATCAGGAAAGCAGTATCTACTATGTGACTTTGTTTATTGTACAAAGTGACAGTATCGAAGAGAAGTAATATATTCTTGCTTTGCATAGTAACGTGGCTACTTAATTTGACAGATTAATGCTTCGACATGCCTAATGGCTAGAAATTCACACCTTGAGGTGAATAAGTGGGAGATCCCGGATACGAACCCCGGCCTTTACATATAAAATGTGATACCCCTACTAACTGAGTTATGTTTAAGGGAATTGCTGCTACTTTTATTGAATGATAATTTAGTGCGCTTTATTTTTATGGACTTTGATTCTCTTCTTGTGGACTAGGACTATTACCAATGCAAATGAGTAATGTATTACTATGACTATTACCACCTGATGACAGGAATTTCTATGGTATTTTTAGTATTAGTATTATTAATAAATTGACCAAGACAGGCCCAAATACGAAGAATAACCTATAGAATCGAAGAAAAGCATCAAGATAAAGCAAAGAATACAAAAAGACAAGAAAATTGAGCTCCAATACGATGACTTGCTGAGGCCCAATACGAAAAGTATAAATTGAGCTCCAATTCCTCATTATTTTTCATTCAGAAATAATAGAACATTCTCTACTATACTAGAGGTGTTCAGAGGAGCTTTAAGGGCATAGCTTTCTCCCCTTACGGGAAAGTTATCTCAGCAAGGTATGTTTTCTTTAGGCTTTATGTTTAGATTATTTTTGTAATTTAAATTATGTAGTCTTTTGTAATACTCCCTCCGTCCCATATTATAAGCAAAAAAAACATTTTTTATTGTCCCAAATTATAAGCAAAAGTAACTCACTTTCATCAATTTCAACGTTTACTTTTACTTACTCTTATAAAATTTAATACAAATTGCATTTAATTTACTCTCTCTCTTCTTTTCCCCATAATCAATAACCAATAAAAACTCTTCTTATATCTTCCCATGAAATTTATTTCTAGAAAAACACAAAAAATTATACTTCAAATTATCACATTTTACTTTTCTTAAAAAGTGTGAAATTGTTTTTTTTGCTTACAATATGGGACAGAGGGAGTAGATGCCTTAGGTTGTGGTGGAGAAGATGAACTCCCCTATGAATATTTGGAGTCTGTGATTGAGTCAAAGTTATAATAAATTGTTATTCAGTATTATGTTTGTTATTTACTTTCTCGCACTTTAACAACGCATTCTCGTAATATGGCCGAATAAGCGGGAGCGCCTATAGAATAAATGTTAGGGTTAGCTTTAGTATATATATTGAAGTTGCATGTATGGGTGAAGGATATAATGCATGTATAACGAATAACTCACCTTGTAATTAGGGTATGTGACACATCGAGGTTAGGCTCTCGTAGGTACCTGACTATGGTCTGGCAAGTGCATCAGTCTGTCGTCGAGTAATAATTCACACTCTAGGTGTCTAGAATGAGTTCGTATCCACAGGGATTGTGCCGAAGCTTCACTGGCGTTATTTAAGTATAAATATATATTCATAAACATAAAGGATAAGTATGGTGGTTGGACTCCCTCCCTTCTTCATATTTGGCATGACCGGTGTATAACATAGTTATTCAGATTAATGTTCGGCGGTGACTTTTCCTTGTTGTAGTAACACCTTACTGTTACACTATGTCTATTAAAGTTTCCCTACGTTAATAACTAAGGTACCTACGATAGCCTAACCTCGATGTGTCACATACCCTAATTACTAAGTGAGTTGTTTATAAAAAGGCATTATTATCTTCACCAATTAACCTCTAGATCCTAGTATCGGGTTGTTCATCTTCTAAGTGCTCGACTCACACCTAGTTCATGATTCCTCCTCTAACCGCTCAATTCACGACTAGTTCAGGATGTTACCGTCTCTATACACCTAGCATTATTTACTACTAGTTCCGAACCATATTAAGTCAAAACCTAATATCAATTCTAAGGGCGCTCTCACATATCCGGCCAGATTACGAGAAACGTTATTAAAGTGCAAGAAAGTAAATAACAAACATAATACTTAAATATCATTTATTATAACTTAGACTCAGTCACAGACACCAAATATTCATTGGGGAGTTCATCTTCTCCACCACAACCTAAGGCATCTATTACTAAAGACTACATATTTAAATTACAATAAAGAATTTATAACCTAAACATAAAAGCCTAAAGAAAACATACCTTGCTGGGTTAGTTTTCCCGTAAGGGGAGAAAACTATGCCCAATAGAGCTCCTCTGAACCTCTCCTTATAGTAGAGAATGTTCTACTCTTTCTGAATGATTTAAACAATGAAAGGGAGGCTCTATTTATAGTTTTCGTAATGGGCCTCAGCAAGGCATCGTACTACGATAGCTCCATCGCAGTACGATGTGAATATTCAGTTCAATTTTATAACTGATCTTATGCATTTCATCAGCTTGGGAGCCAAGTTACTTCATCGTGCTGCGATGGCACACATCGTACTGCGATGAACATATATTTTGTAGATTTATTTCTTTTGTTTTCTTGGCAAACAAGCAGCTTCCATCGTGGCACGATGGAAGACATCGTGCTGCGATGGAATGCTCAATTTCTTCACTTTTTGGGTTTTTTCTTGTCCTTTGGCATCTTGGACCTTATCTTGATGCTTTTTCTTGCTTTTGTAGGTTTTCCTTCATATTTGGGCATGTCTTGGTCATTTTGCTACTAATAATACTACTAAAAATACCATAGAAATTCCTGTCATCACAACCACAAACTTAAACTGTTGCTTGTCCTCAAGTAACATGGCTGTCAGACAAGATCGTTAGAAAAATAATAGATAAATAAAGATGATAGGAATTTCACAACCGTGCTTGTATTTCAGCAATGGTACCGCTGATTTCTTACCGCAGCGATCATGCTCAGTCCTGCTAGGCTCGGGAGACGTCAATTGTAGCAAATCGGACAAATGCCCGCAAGAGTCCATGTTCAACTTTTTTCTCTCTCTCACATTTGTATTTTTCGCTCATAATTGAAAGGGTTATCTCTCAATCATCGCACAACCTGCCATTTTACCATATGCTTACAAGAACTCTAAGCAACCAGTCAAAATTTAATATACATGCATTTTTGGAAGTCTTTTCAGGGTTATAACGTGGCTTAGGTCAAGGTAGGACATTTTTGGGAATAGTAGGCTAAACATTGGAGTTAAGTTCTACTTTGTTGTTCTTTTTTGTGTACGCAACCTTTGTTTCTTATGGTGCCTTTTTGTATTGGTATCGGAGATTAAGAACCAGATGTGTCTTTGTATGGTTCTTTTCTATCACTTTTTTTGCCCTTTGGCTCTTTCTTTTTCATTCATTTTTTTTAAGAGACTATTTTTTTTAGGGAATTTTGATGTTTTCCCGTCTCTTTTTCATTTATTTTTTTCTTTTTGTAGTGATAGTTCTCCGTATACCCATCCCAAACTTAAACGTTGCTAGTTCCATGAGCAACCCCAAACTTATTTTGTTGCCAAGACTTTGAGAACTATTACCTTAACTCCAAAAGAGGGTAATTTCATTGTTTTTCTGGTCTATAGGCTTGTAATGTGGTTTGTCACCGAAACAAAAGGGATTTTTTTTTTACGGCTCAAAATTGGCTAGCAAAGGATATAATATATAAGGGGTGGCTTGAAAAGGCTCTGGGTTATAACAAACAATTGCCTCAATGCATATAATATCAAATCAACCAGTCAGCAGAGAATTAGAGCAAGTTCTAGAAAATAAACAAGTGCACGGTACTCTCATAGTAGATCGAAAGAAATTAGTAATACCGTTTGGAAATATTTGGCTCAAATCCTCACATTGCTTAGGTATCTGAAAATTGAACACTTGTCTCACAGACACCAGCTTCATCACTCGTCTCTCTGTCTCCCGAACTTCGCACTTCGGAGCAATCACCTTTGGTTTTTTGTGTGGAGGTGTGAAATTCGGCTCATCAAAATTTATAACTTATTTCGCCGCAATCTTACCTATAACAGTTTATCATGCACTAGATAATAAACAGCAAACAATTATTTAATTTTTTGTAAGTTTGAATAAGGGTTGTTACAGATGAAGATGACATGCAGAATTCTATGCATACTTTATTGAATTGAAAAACTGAAATGAAAATACTGAATTGAAATACTAAATTGAAAATACTTATCCTTGGGTTGCCTCTCAAGCAGCGCTTGTTTAGCCTCTCATTAGCTTGAGGCATTTCCTCCATTACAGAGGATAGGTTCGCATGTCTCTCTCTTCTGTAGGAGCTTTCGCCTTAGCTCCTCCCTCTTTCTTGTTGCTTCTTTTATACTTCTCTGTATTCTGTTTTTCTTTGAAGGTGGCAAAACAGAGTCGTCCATCATCATCTGAAGATGCAGTTTTTATAATGGACTTCCCTTTGCCTCTCGGTGGATGTTCCTTCTTTTGTTCTTCCTCAACTTTGACCCTGTTGTTCTTTCTTCCTTCAGCAGCAGGCTTCTTCAGAGGTGGCGTATTAACCCCAAACTTAGATCTTCTGGCCACTTTTCGGTTTCTTCCCCATGCTTTGACCCATGTTGCTCGGACGTCTACCTCAATAGTTAGCCTCTTCAATTTATCAGTTAGTCCTTCGAGTACCTCCTCTTCCTGAGTTGCCTCTAACTCTAGCTACGTCATTTCATTCTCCAGCTCCTCTATCTCTATATTTACTTGTACTTCTTGAGTTGGAGTCGGTGGTGTAGCTTCTCTATCTTTCCACTCAAGCATGAAGCACACTTCCCTCTTGGTCTTGGAAGCTTTGATAGTTCTTTTCTCCTCTCCATTCCTTAGAGTCAACTCAGCGAACTCCACATCAATGAGTGCCCTGCTGGTTGCTAAGAATGGTCTTCCAATAATAATAGGGTGTTCTTCATCTTCTAGGATATTCAGGATCATGAAGTCTGCTGGAAATACCAGGTCTCCGACTTTCACCAAGACATCTTTTATTGTACCTGTTGAGTGAATGGTTGTCTGATTTGCTAACACGAGTTCACGTTTTGTACCTGCAGTTGTTTTTGTGAGTTTTAACTTGTCTGCCAGAGATGATGGCATTACGTTCACACTTGAACCCACATCACTTAATGCTCGGACTTCTACTTCCTCAATCTGACAGAGTATGGTGACGCTTCCAGGATCTGTCTTCTTGACTGGCAATCTCGTTAGGCTCTCTCTATATTCTCTCAGCTCTGCCATGAACTCGTCGTATGCTTCGTCTAAAGTCAAATCGAACAGTTTGTACCACTCTTCGTAGTCCTTTATCTGTTCTTCTCTCTGTTCGTGCTCTGATCTCATATCCTTCAGCATTTTGCACTCCTCCTTTGGATTGTCCACCGTGTTACCTACAATATCTTTAGAAACATGAGTGCTTACCAGTTTTGAGAGTTGACCAATCTGGGTTTCAAGACTTTTTATCGTCGCCCCCTGGTTGGCTACTGTAGTCTGGATATTTTCAAAGTTAGTCTTGCTCATGCTGGCAAACTTATTGAGTAACTCTTCCAATGGAGATGGCTTTCTTGGTTGAGGTGTATTGAGCCTGGTTCTCTGTCTGGTCCCAGCGTAAATTTGGGTGCTTGCTCCAACCTGGGTTGTAGTTGTTCCCTATGTAATTTACCTGCTCCTTGCTTCCTCCTGGCAAACAATGCTCATTATGGTGATCTTCCAGGCAGACATTGCAACCTCCCGATCTACCTGTTTAACACTATCTTCCTTCACAGCTTTCCCTTTATCAGCAAGTTGCCTCCTCGGTAACTCGATCTCTACTTTGTAGGCAATTTCCTGGTCCACCTTTAGAATTCCAGGAGTCTTTTCAGCTCTATCATGGCTCATGTTGTACTCATTCTGGCACATCTGCTCAACCAGATCCTTAGTCTCTGCATAGGTCTTTACTTTGATGGACCCACCATCTGACGCATCTAGTATCATCTGATGTTGCATTTTCATACCAGCAGTGAATAGTTGCATTTGCTTCATAGCACTAATGTTGTGGTTAGGACACATTCTCATAAGCAGCTTGAAACGTTCATAAGCCTCGCACAGCGTTTCAGATTCATGCTGTTTGAAACTCAGAATCTCAGACTTCCTTTTCTGGAATAGTGTGTGTGAAGAATCTTTCCAGGAACTTGTCTTCAAGCTACTTCCATGTTGCAATTGTTCCCCTTGGCAAGCATTGAAGCCAATCTTTAGCTGGACCTGTAAGAGAAAAAGCAAACAAACGCAACTTCTTCTGGTCATCAGTAACATTTTCCGGCACCTTATGGATCTGACAAGTCTCTGAAAACTTTGAGAGATGATCCCAGGGATCATTGTTGGCACGTCCGTCGAACTGGTTCTCCCGCAAACCTGTAAGAACATTACCCTTAATACCAAAGTTAGCTGGGTTCGCCGGTTGGAACACCAGTGAGATCTGATCTATGTCAGTCCTCTTGCAGTAATCTCCCATTGTGACTCTTTTCTCGTCCCCCATGGCTTCGGTGGTAGGCTTTTCTTCTGTGCTGAGATCACTAGATTCTGCTAGCTTTAATGCTCGCAGTCTTTTCCTTAGTGTTCTTTCTGGTTCAGGATTGTACTTAAACACCAGGATACCTGTTATCAAGCACAACAAATGAATACCTTCAGTAGCACTGGAAAATTAAATAGTAAAACTATTTTTGGTTTGTCTCATGTGTCTTTGTCACTATGAAAATTCCCAAGTAAGTGAGGTGGATCACTAGGATCGCTCGGTGACCTTGACTTATCCTTAGCCAGAATTTTCACAGATTAAAATCCACAATCATCAACAAGATTTTTTATTTTTTATTTTTTTGTAGTTTTGAAAATTTTTGACAAACTTAAATAAATCTAGTAATGCTTTGTAAACACAATCCCCGACAACGGCGCCAAAAACTTGATTGCGGTTTGGCAAGTGCACCAGTCTGTCGTCGAATAATATTTCACACTATAGGTGTCTAGAATGAGTTCGTATCCACAGGGATCGTGCCGAAGCTTCACTAGCGTTATTTAAGTTCGTATAGTTTGCATTCGCTTTGGGTTTTTGGAAAAAGGTTTTATAAAAATAGCGTAATGCTTGCGATAAATAAATAGACAGAATGTATAAATATAGATTCAGAAACATAGAGGATAGGTATGGTGGTTGGACTCCCCCTCTTCTTCATATTTGGCATGACCGGTGTATAACATAGTTATTCAGATTAATGTTCGGCGGTGACTTTTCCTTGTTGTAGTAACACCTTACTGTTACACTATGTCTATTAAAGTTTGCCTACGTTAATAACTAAGGTACCTACGAGAGCCTAACCTCGATGTGTCACATACCCTAATTACTAAGTGAGTTGTTTATAAACATGCATTATTATCTTCACCAATTAACCTCTAGATCCTAGTATCGGGCTGTTCATCTTCTAAGTGCTCAACTCACACCTAGTTCATGATTCCTCCTCTAACCGCTCAATTCACGACTAGTTCAGGATGTTACCGTCTCTATACACCTAGCATTATTTACTACTAGTTCCGGACCATATTAAGTTAAAACCTAATATCAATTCTAAGGGCGCTCCCGCTTATCCAGCCAGATTACGAGAAACGTTATTAAAGTGCAAGAAAGTAAATAACAAAGATAATACTTAAATATCATTTATTATAACTTAGACTTAGTCGCAGACTCCAAATATTCATTGGGGAGTTCATCTTCTCCACCACAACCTAAGGCATCTATTACTAAAGACTACATATTTAAATTACAATAAAGAAATTATAACCTAAACATAAAAGCCTAAAGAAAACATACCTTGCTGAGTTAGTTTTCCCGTAAGGGGAGAAAACTATGCCCAATAGAGCTCATCTGAACCTCTCCTTATAGTAGAGAATGTTCTACTATTTCTGAATGATTTAAACAATGAAAGGGAGGCTCTATTTATAGTTTTCGTAATGGGCCTCAACAATGCACCATACTGTGATAGCTCCATCGCAGTACGATGTGAAGATTCAGTTCAATTTTATAACTGATCATCTGCATTTCATCAGCTTGGGCGCCAAGTTACTTCATTGTGCTGCGATGGCACACATCGTGCTGCGATGAACAAATATTTTGTAGATTTATTTCTTCTGTTTTCTTGGAAAACAAGTAGCTTCCATCGTGGCACGATGGAAGACATCGTGCTGCGATGGAATGCTCAATTTCTTCACTTTTTGGGCTTTTTCTTGTCTTTTGGCATCTTGGACCTTGTCTTGATGCTTTTTCCTGCTTTTGTAGGTTTTCCTTCGTATTTGGGCTTGTCTTGGTCATTTTACTACTAATAATACTACTAAAAATACCATAGAAATTCCTGTCATCAGTACCTTATTTATTAACACAGGGAAACTTCATATACATAGGGTAATAGTAAGGTATTACCATAACAAGAATAAAGTCACCGCCGAATAATAATCTGAATAACTATGTAATACACCGATCATGCCAAATATGAAGAAGGGAGTAAGTTCAACCACCAAACCTATCCTTTATGTTTCTGAATCAACTATCTTTACTTTTCCGCAAGCCTATCGCTATTTTTATAAAAACCTTTTTCAAAACCAAAAGCGATTGCAAAACTAACGAACTTAAATAACGCTAACGACGCTTTGGCACGATCCCTGTGGATACGAACTCATTCTAGACACATAGAGTGTGAATTATTACTCAACGACAGACGGGTGCACTTGCCAGAATGCAGTCACCACCCCTATCCTATCTAATATCAAATTTGGAACCAAAATTTCCATCAGACTAGTTCAAACATAATTTAGCTGGCTAATACTAAGAAGCAGAAACAAAGTGAAGGTGATCAAAGAAATAGCCAAAGAATAATATTTGTAAAGATCGAACCCTATTGAGTTTCTAATCATTTTTTAGAACTCTTCCTTGTCATACCCTAATTTTGCCCCACAATATTGTTCACTTTCGCATTTGTTAGAATAAGTCAACAAAGTCAAAACTTTGACTAAAAAGTCAACAAAGTCATTTTTTTAATTGAAAAAGTCAAAGTTGGCACAAAAATAAATGGAATCATTTTTGTTGCATGGTTTTTGCATGGCATGATCATAAAGGGTCATATTTACCATTTTGCCCTTCCATTAATTTTTATTTCTTATTTATTATTTATTTTTAGTTAGTTACTTGCATTTCAAGAAACCTTTTTAACATCAAATTTAAATCCTTTTTTTCTCATTTTTAATCCATAATCATTTTGCATAATCACATTTCATCATCATGCATATTTTTATTTTGCATATTTATTTTTATTTATTATTTTATGTGTTATTTTAATTTGTTATTTGTTCCCAAAAATCAAAAGAAGTACCAAAAAATTTCAATCTTTAACACATCATCATAAGCCTAGAATATTCCATCCTTACTACACCTCACATTTATTTGTTTGGGATCAAAGGAACCAAAAAATAGTACACAAAATATCACAATTTACATTCTCCAATTTACCCTTTCTTATCCACCAATTCACCCTTTGTTAACCTAATTCCATTCATATATAAAGCCCAATCATAAGCATTTGCGCAGCCAGGGAAGCTCAGATCAGAAATCACCCAAAAAATATCAACTTATTCTCTCTTTTCTCAAAATTCGAAATCCATCAAAACCACCTTCAAACTTCAATTTCTTCATCAAATAAGCTTCTAATAGCTTCCAGTAGCACAAAACAATCAAAAAAACACAAGCTCTAACCCATAATTTGAGAGATTCAAAGCTCAAAAAACTTCCAAAAATGTGATAATGGAGTAGGAGTTTCTAGCCTCTGTTTCTATCGTTTTTCAACTCCATTCATCCTTATTTCATCCCAAAAACCTTTTCCAATCATCAATCGAACTCTAATCTTCTTAATTTGTGATTTCCCAAAATTTCACTCAAACTTTATCTCAACATATCTCAAGATTGAAACACTTTCTGGAAAAACTAATGATGGATTCATGACCAGAATGAAAAATCGAGCAGGATAGAGCTGTGTTTCGCATGATTTGGTTAAGATTTGAGAGTCTTCGATTTCATGCGTGTTGATGTTGTTCTTGAGGAAGAAGATGACCCACGTGCACCCTCGCGTTTCCAGATTAATCCGCAGCCGTTGGATCAAAGGGAAATGTCGCAGCCGTTGATCAAATGATTATATCGCGCACGTTGGATCAATTAATGAGGAGATCTGACGTGCCACAACGTGCGTTCCACCGTACTCTTTACTTCCTGCGTAACACTAAATCCTTTTTAATTGACTTTTATTTTTTTTGCTGACTTGCTATTCGCACCCCTGTTTGCATGCTATTTGCACCCCCTTTTGACTTAATTTTTTTTTTTTTTTTTAGCTTATTTGTAAAAGCACTTTTGTGAAGTTTAGCTTATTTAAGCTTATTGTTCACATGTTTATGCTAAAATCATGTAAGTCACTTTTGACTTCTTTCCAAACTTTTTTTTAACTTATTTTCATAAGTGATTTTTCAATTAAGCTATTTTGTTCATAAGTGTTTATTTGGGGTTTCAAAGAGCTCTTTAGCTTATTTGACCCTAATTCTTGCACAACATTGATTTAAACATAGTAGTCACTGTATACAATCAATTTCCAAACTTTTTCAACTTATTTTTATAAGTAATTTTCAATTAAGTTGTTTTGTGCATAAGTGCTTATTTGGGGTTTCAAAGAGCTCTTTAGCTTATTTGACCCTAATTTTTGCACAACATTATTTCAAATACAGTATTTACTGTATATGAATTTTGTCTAACTTTCTTAACTTATTTTCATAAGTCCTTTTCTAACTTAAGTGCTTTTTAGCTTATTTAAATAAGTGCTTAAGTGGTCCAAATACTTTTTTAAGTGCTTTTGACCACTTTTTCTTGGCACAAATAGATATGTATGCTATGTTTAGTTGTCATATGATCCATTTTTGTTTATCCTTGCTTGGTTAACCTTGTGCTACTTATTATTTCATTGTTCGCTATATTAACTCTTGCATTTTATTTAATTCTTGCTTCATTCATATTTATCCATTCTCATTTTTGTCATGCATATTTATCTATATCATGTTGATTCATGCATCTTTATTTATGAATTTGCATTCATGTTTATTTATTCATTGCATTTAATTATCATGCTTTATGTCATTTATATTGATGTAATCCCTCGAACTTCTATACCTCTCATCTTTCTTCCATTTTTGGACTGTTTGGTTTGAATTTGAGACTTGCTTTCATAATAAACATAGTGAAAAAGGGTTGATCTGACGTATGATTTTTCACACCCGGATAATCCCTATCCCTGACGTATGACTCGTGATCTTGGGATTATCATCACTATTGATTAAATTAAGATTTTTATAATAAACAAGGATGAAAAGGGGTTGATCTGACGTATGACTTTTCACACCCCGGATGGTTCTTATCCCTGACGTATGACTCGTGATCTTGGGACTATCCTCATCCTAAAACGTTAAAATTAACCAACATTCGACTTTTTTCCTTTTGAAATACTTTCTTAATCAAGTTAAATCAAGATTTTTATAATAAACAAGGATGAAAAGGGGTTGATCTGACGTATGACTTTTCACACCCCGGATGGTTCTTATCCCTGACGTATGACTCGTGATCTTGGGACCATCCTCATCCTAATCAAGCGTTAAAACTAACCTCACTCACTCAAACTTCTTTTCAGAAAAACATGGATATACGCTTTATCCATTCCTCTGATACATACACAGCTTAAGCCTCTGATTAGAGCATACAAGCGTCGTTGTATCAGCGGAATGCGAAATAAGCAACATCCGTTATTCAAACTCTTTTTTACAATGGATATACGCTTTATCCATTCCTCTGATACATACACAGCTTAAGCCTCTGATTAGAGCATACAAACGTCGTTGTATCAGCGGAATGCGAAATAAGCAACATCCGTTAATCACACTCTCTTTTTACAATGGATACACGTTTTATCTACTCCTCTGACACACACACAGCTTAAGCCTCTGATTAGAGCATAAAAGCGTCGTTGTGTCAGTGGAATACGAAATAAACGTTACCCGTTTAAAATCAACCAACCACACAAATATTTTTTACCAGAACTACGTGAGTTTTGAGTTTCCCATTGCACCGGGGAATACGTAGGAGCGGGCTCCTACAACCGTCAAACTCAACTAATAAAAAACTTTTTTTAAATTTATTTGGAAACGAAGTAGAGATTAGCCAAGTGACAGATTAATTCAATTTAAACCTGCGCAAACAAACCCAAACCACCTAAACGGTTCCCATCGAGTACGATGGATGCGAGGGGTGCTAATACCTTCCTCTCGCATAACCAACTCCCGAACCTAAACCAAGGTTTTCGTGATATTTTCCTTTCCCCTCACGGGATAAATAAACGTCAATGGCGACTTCATTGTATGAAAAATGGAAGTGATTTTCCAGCCCGCTACAGCTGGCGACTTCACTGGGGACTATAGAGAGTTAAGCCCAGTTTAGTTGGTTTGTTTGTTTGTTTGCTTTGCCAGGTTTGCAATATCTTGCCTTTATCTTTTATTTTTCTGTCAATTATATCTGCTTGGATTGGCTGTTTCTCTTCTTCTACTCCTTCTTTTATTTTTCTTTTTGCCCTTGTGGCGTAGATACTGTGTGAAGCTCTATACCCGAGCTTGAGGAAAACTTAAGTTAAGCTAGGGGTATTTATGCTGGCCTCCCTGACGTATGACTCGTGAACGCTGGCATAATCACCTCGCCTAGGGTAGATTCTTTTGAAAATGTTGGCCGTCCTGACGTATGTCTCGCTAGCGCCAGTGTTTTCTTGGAGAGTCCGTGACCCTAGGGACCTTTTGTAAACCGGTCTAGAACCAAACCTTGTTATTAAGGACCTCTGTTTAGAACACGAAAGATTCCTCTTTGGACGCGTTTGCCGTGCAATAACGACATCGTTTCCAAAGAGGTGATCCGTGATTCAACCATGTTAAACTTAGAACAACATGTGAGAGGGGTGGGTTGCAGGTAACTTTGAGCCTTTTGACCTCAGAAATGATAATTAAACCTCTGCTTCAGCGCGACAGACTCTGCTACGAAAGTGCATCCATGCACTCATGCATTCATTCATAAAAAATTCATGATAAAAACTTTTTTGCATAACATTTGCATAAAAAAATAAAATGATGAAGCATAAAAACTTTTGCATGCATTTGCATTCATACAAAGAACCTTTGTCTCATCTTCATCTGTCCACCAAACAGCTTCATTCCTGACACTGATCCCGGACTTCAAACATTTCAAGGAAACCATGGAAAACATGTAGAAGCAGATTGATACCTTGAGAGGCGATGTGGACCAAGTGACCGATAAGTTGGACCGTGTTTTGGAAATGCTAACTAGTCTTGGTTTGCCTCCACATCAAGATATAAGAGTGGACGATGCAACAGTAGGGGCAAATCCTCCAATTGATTTCCCATTGTCAAAAGTGGTACGTCCTTCATTCGGCTCCTCGTCTGGATATACTTCTGCAGTTGCTCAAGTCACCCAAGAGCCAATGGCTACCAACACTGAATTTCTAGTTGGCCAGCCAAGAACTCATCAGGTCCAACCCAGGTTTGCTATGCCTCAAAGTCTAAAGAACCCCAAGAACGCCCATCAAGGCATTAACTCTAAGGGAAAATCTGTTGTATCCCCGAGTGAGGAGACTCGCCAAAAGTTCAAGGTAATAGATGACAAGCTAAGGATGATGGAATCATTCTTGCCCAACGATGTCAGCCCACCTCGCTCTCACTCTCACTCAGCAGTGCCTGCTCGCACCCCATGCTTCAAGCGTCAGTATCTAGTAACTGTTCGACACCAACAACCCAAGAGGTTTCCAAATCAGGCAATGCAGATGCCTTTCCATCACCTCCAGTCAGGACAATTTACACAAAATCCAGGACAATAGCAGAATCAGCCAAAGGTCACTAAAAAGAGAAAGGTCTTTGATTCCATCCCAATACCTTATGGTCAGCTTTTTCCGCATTTGGTGCATAATAGGATGTTAATCCCAAGAGCTTTAAAGCCGATAACTGCGCCATTCCCTGCTTGGTATGATCTCAAAGCCAATTGTGAGTATCATTCTGGGGCTGAAGGGCATACTATTGAAAATTGCAGAGCCTTTAAACATGAAGTTCAGAGACTCATCGATCATAAACTATTGAATTTCAAGGAAGATGGGGCAAAAGCTGTCACTTCCCAAAATGGTCCGACATCACCAACTCAAACCCCATACCTCCAGTACCAGTATATGGCAGCTGCACAACATCAGCGACCTCAGGGGTACTCATTCCAAATGCCTGTGAATCTTGTGCCACAAAGAACTCAGCAAATACAACAGACCCAGCAGCAAGCTAAAAAGGTCTTCGATCCAATTCCTGTGTCATACAGTCAGCTTCTGCCATATTTGGTGAACAATGGAATAGTGGTGCCAATAGCTTCGTTACCAAGGAATCCACTTTTCCCCGCTTGGTATGACCCTAAGGCCAAATGTGCATACCATGGTGATGCTGAAGGTCACTCTACGAACAATTGTAGAGCATTAAAAAACAAGGTCCAAGAACTCATGGATCAGAAACTGTTAATTTTCAAAGAGGGAGAGCCCAATTGGGAAGGATAATCGGTTGTCCGGTCTTGCAGACCCTTATGAGGATGCCAGATCAAGAGTTCAAGGATTGAATCAGGCCATGAAATTATCTTTAGGCTGTCCTGTTTTAATTTCCTTGTTTGTTAAGTTTTATTAGCATTTAAACTTTGTTTGTTTGCAATAGTAATCTTAATGAAATAATAATGCATGTTTTGAATCCATTCTTTCATGTCCATTCACTTTTCTTTCTTACTCTTCACAAAAGCAAAAAATATATATCAATAATTCTCATCTCATTTCTTTCTTTATCATTTCTGTTTGAACAAAGATTGGAGAGAGGATGATGAAAAACGAAATAACCAAATTGCTACAGTATGCTTTCGGATAAGACTTTGCTGATGATGTAAGGCATTGTTTCAAATCCCCAAACACCGGAGAAATAAGGAAGTTAATCCGTAGTCACCCCCTTTGAGCCTAGAAGTTGGTGTTTCTTTCTATACGAAAAAACCCGCAATCTTAACCCGAGGCAGGGTAGTGTTCGATTAATTCGACCATGCGTTCGAGTTTCAAGAGAAAAGCAAAAAAATCAATAAAGGTGTTCCTCGTCACCCATCATCAAGGCAGTCACAATTCGCCAAACAAAATCAAAAAAAAAAGAGAAGAAAGAAAAGCCCGCTAAGTCAAAACCTCAAAATGACTTAGGCAAAAATTAGGGTATCCCGCTAGGCTAAAAATGCAAAAGAATAGTCTAGGCAAAAGTTAGGGATTGAAAAAAAAAATGAAAAAAATGCAAAAAAGCAAAGGTCACCAAGATTCATGACAAAACAAAATCATGTGACCAAAACAAAGGCAATGTGACTGCCACAACAAAGGGGAAACACATCCTTGGTTCCCGAACCATCACAATCTTAAAAAACCTCTTAGGACTTAAACTTGTGAGTTGAGTTAATTGAACGTAGGGCTGAAGATCATCACGAAGAATGGGACGGGTTGAAATCAAAATTTTGAGCCTTATATCCTTTTATTCAAAAACCGTGAACCAGGCCACGTTATAACTCTCAAAAGACCTAATTGAAGCAAGGTTTAGCTTGAAAGCATACGGTAGCAAGGTTGTGTTAACCTGACTCCCAAAAATCTTTTGTTAATATCTTACTCTCTCATCATCTTCCGCAATATACATTCATTGTACATAAATATCATCTCAATCTCAACTTCAAAACTTGCATTAAAATGACATTAGAATTACTATTTCAAGCAAACAGGTTTATCGGCAAGTCAGCACTTGACAACAAGGAAGTTCCAACTCTGAGCTGTTACCAAGCAATCAAGAAGAACTTTGGACTAATCTGGGGCATCTATCTCAGAACTTCACTTAATCATGGGGCACATCCCTTAGAAAGGTCATTCGGCATGGATTGAGTATCCTAAGATCGCATCATGGAAAGCGGTATCGGAACTCAGTTTTCAAGGACCTAACAAATCAGATCAAGACACTCCTAATCAGGGGCAAATCATCTTGGGGTTCTGCCAATCAAAAGCAAACTCTGATGACTAGGGGCAGATCACATAAGGATCTTGTTGGCCCAACCAAACATGTTTCAGAATGGCTCAATCTAGGGGCATACCTCTCAGAGAGGGAGAACCAATATCAGTAAGTTAGCCGAGAGTCAAGGCAAAGCACTTCAAATGCCCAACAGACTGGGGCAAGACAATATACACAGGGGCAGGTTCTCCCTATATCTTCAAGCTACTCAAGCAAAGCCTGTGAATATCTGCAACCATTAGGTCCGGAATTTGTGTCGGGGGTCAACAACAAGCCATCATTCCACAGAAGGCCTTAATACCCGAAACACTCCCACCCTCCATAGGGGCATCAGTCATCGTCATGCATTAGTCATGTCATTTCATTCACGCAAATAAGCGCCATGCATTAGTCATGTCATTTCATTCATGTAAATCATTAGCATGCATTGATCACGTCATTTCATTCAAGCATCAGGTATGCCCCATACCACAAGACCAATGACTCAGAAAAAACCAAAAAGCCAAATCAAACATCCACAATCAAGAACCTAACCTTGCATTGACAATCTCAAAGTCCAATCATTGTTGGCACACCTTCAAAGTCCAATCATTATTGGCAAATACCATCAAAGTCCAATCATTGTTGGCACACCCTCAAAGACCAATCATTATTGGCACCCACTCAAAATCCAATATTCATTGGAACCCAAATAAAACCCAGTGTTCATTAACACCCATGTTGAAACCCGACTTCTAATAGCACACAGTCATTTCATGTAATCATATACATTAATCATGCATTTCATTTCATGCATAAATAATCATGGTAAGCATGCATACATAAAGCAAGTTCAAAGGTTTCTCCTTGCAGAATACAGGCTTTGGTCACTTAATCACAAGAAAGGCAGTTTGATTTCTTTTCTAGCAAGTCGGTTGGTAAATTGTCTCCCCAGCAGATTAGTTGAAAAGCCATGTCTAATCTCCTCCCCAGTGAATTGCAAATTTTCTGGAATATTCTTCTACAAGATAATCACAACAGCTTATTTAAGCACATCATCACAACAACTCCTGATTGAGTTTTGGTTCGAGTGGCTAGATAAGGTTTACTCAAATGACAAGCAAATTTCACCAGCTCTGTCTAGTTCCCCTAACAGGAATGACACCAGCTTCGTCAGGTTCCCCTAATAGGAATGACAAGCAAATTTCACCAGCTCTGTCCTGTTCCCCAAATAGGAATGACAAGCAAATTTCCCCAGCTTCGTCCGGTTCCCCTAATAGGAATGACAAGCAAATTTCATCAACTCTGTCCGGTTCCCCAACAGGAATGACATCAGTTTGTCCGGTTCCCAAACAGGAATGACATCAGTTTGTCCGGTTCCCCAACAGGAATGACATCAGTTTGTCTGGTTCCCCAACAGGAATGACAGTAACCTTGTCCGGTTCCCAAACAGGAATGACATCAACTTTGTCCGGTTCCCCAAACAGGAATGACATCAACTTTGTCCGGTTCCCCAAACAGGAATGACATCAACTTTGTCCGGTTCCCCACACAGGAATGACATCAGTTTGTCCGGTTACCCAACAGGAATGACAACAACCTTGTCCGGTTCCCCAACAGGAATGACAGCAACCTTGTCCGGTTCCCAAACAGGAATGACATCAACTCTGTCCGGTTCCCCAAACAGGAATGACATCAACTTTGTCCGGTTCCCCAACAGGAATGACAGCTACCTTGTCCGGTTCCCCAACAGGAATGACATCAGTTTGTCCGGTTCCCCAACAGGAATGACAACAACCTTGTCCGGTTCCCAAACAGGAATGACAACAACCTTGTCTGGTTCCCCAACAGGAATGACACCAACTCTGTCCGGTTCCCCAACAGGAATGACAGCAACCTTGTCCGGTTCCCAAACAGGAATGACAGCAACCTTGTCCGGTTCCCAAACAGGAATGACATTTGTTTGTCCGGTTCCCCAACAGGAATGACATCAGTTTGTCCGGTTCCCCAACAGGAATGACATCACTTTGTCCGGTTCCCAAACAGGAATGACAACAACCTTGTCCGGTTCCCAAACAGGAATGACATCACCTTGTCCGGTTCCCAAACAGGAATGACATCAACCTTGTCCGGTTCCCAAACAGGAATGACAACAACCTTGTCCGGTTCCCCAACAGGAATGACATCAACTTTGTCCGGTTCCCCAACAGGAATGACATCAACGTTGTCCGGTTCCCCAACAGGAATGACATCAACCTTGTCCGGTTCCCAAACAGGAATGACAACAACCTTGTCCGATTCCCCAACAGGAATGACAACAACCTTGTCCGGTTCCCCAACATGAATGACATCAGTTTGTCCGGTTCTCCGACAGGAATACCATCAGTTTGTCCGGTTCCCCAACAGGAATGACAACAACGTTGTCCGGTTCCCCAACAGGAATGACAACAACCTTGTCCGGTTCCCCAACAGGAATGACATCAACTTTGTCCGGTTCCCCAACAGGAATGACAGCAACCTTGTCTGGTTCCCCAACAGGATTGACATCAACGTTGTCCGGTTCCCCAATAGGAATGACAACAGTGAATCCTGAAATAAGGATATTCAGTGGAATCCGTAGGCCTGAGGGTGGTGATTTCTCTTCAAGTGCAACACCGAGGTGTTACATCTATCTTTCTCAAGGACGTACAACTCCTGGTTTAGGCGTTAGCTCCTTCAGATACAGAATCCTGAAATAAGGATATTCAGTGGAATCCGTAGGCCTGAGGGTGGTGATTTCTCTTTCAAGTGCAACACCGAGGTATTACATCTATCTTTCTCAAGGACGTACAACTCCTGGTTTAGGCGTTAGCTCCTTCAGATACAGAATCCTGAAATAAGGATATTCAGTGGAATCCGTAGGCCTGAGGGTGGTGATTTCTCTTCAAGTGCAACACTGAGGTGTTACAACTATCTTTCTCAAGGACGTACAACTCCTGGTTTAGGCGTTAGCTCCTTCAGATACAGAATCCTGAAATAAGGATATTCAGTGGAATCCGTAGGCCTGAGGGTGGTGATTTCTCTTCAAGTGCAACACCGAGGTGTTACATCTATCTTTCTCAAGGACGTACAACTCCTGGTTTAGGCGTTAGCTCCTTCAGATACAGAATCCTGAAATAAGGATTTTCAGTGGAATCCGTAGGCCTGAGGGTGGTGATTTCTCTTTCAAGTGCAACACCGAGGTGTTACATCTATCTTTCTCAAGGACGTACAACTCCTGATTTAGGCGTTAGCTCCTTCAGATACAGAATCCTGAAATAAGGATATTCAGTGGAATCCGTAGGCCTGAGGGTGGTGATTTCTCTTCCAAGTGCAACACCGAGGTGTTACATCTACCCTTCTCAAGGACGTACAACTCCTGGTTTTGGCGTTAGTTCCTTCATATACAACAGCTCCTGAAATAAGGATATTCAGCAGAATCTAAGCACCTGGTTAGGCGACGGTTCATCTTCATCACTCCAAGCACCTGGTTAGGCGACGACTTATTCCCAGAATCCAAGCACCTGTTTAGGCGACGGTTCATCTTCATCAGTCCAAGCACCTGGTTAGGCGACGATTTATTCTCAGAATCTAAGCACCCTTGAGGCGATGGTTCACATTTAAGAAGGAATCCTGAGATAAGGGTACCAAAGATACCGAGCAGGTTTACTCTTTCCTCTCATCATCACTCATGCTGCTGCAAAATTAGGGCATTTTGTATTTAATTATCTTTTACCACAAGAATACGAATACCGAGGTTATTCGCATTCTTACCGTCCAAGCTAATTAAATAGGGGCAGCTGTCATACCCTAATTTTGCCCCACAATATTTTTCACTTTCGCATTTGTTAGAATAATTCAACAAAGTCAAAACTTTGACTAAAAAGTCAACAAAGTCATTTTTTTAATTGAAAAAGTCAAAGTTGGCACAAAAATAAATGGAATCATTTTTGTTGCATGGTTTTTGCATGGCATGATCATAAAGGGCCATATTTACCATTTTGCCCTTCCATTAATTTTTATTTCTTATTTATTATTTATTTTTAGTTAGTTACTTGCATTTCAAGAAACCTTTTTAACATCAAATTTAAATCCTTTTTTTCTCATTTTTAATCCATAATCATTTTGCATAATCACATTTCATCATCATGCATATTTTTATTTTGCATATTTATTTTTATTTATTATTTTATGTGTTATTTTAATTTGTTATTTGTTCCCAAAAATCAAAAGAAGTACCAAAAAATTCCAATCATTAACACATCATCATAAGCCTAGAATATTCCATCCTTACTACACCTCACATTTATTTGTTTGGGATCAAAGGAACCAAAAAATAGTACACAAAATATCACAATTTACATTCTCCAATTTACCCTTTCTTATCCACCAATTCACCCTTTGTTAACCTAATTCCATTCATATATAAAGCCCAATCATAAGCATTTGCGCAGCCAGGGAAGCTCAGATCAGAAATCACCCAAAAAATATCAACTTATTCTCTCTTTTCTCAAAATTCGAAATCCATCAAAACCACCTTCAAACTTCAATTTCTTCATCAAATAAGCTTCTAGTAGCTTCCAGTAGCACAAAACAATCAAAAAAATACAAGCTCTAACCCATAATTTGAGAGATTCAAAGCTCAAAAAACTTCCAAAAATGTGATAATGGAGTAGGAGTTTCTAGCCTCTGTTTCTATCGTTTTTCAACTCCATTCATCCTTATTTCATCCCAAGAACCTTTTCCAATCATCAATCGAACTCGAATCTTCTTAATTTGTGATTTCCCAAAATTTCACTCAAACTTTATCTCAACATATCTCAAGATTGAAACACTTTCTGGAAAAAATAATGATGGATTCATGACCAGCATGAAAAATCGAGCAGGATAGAGCTTTGTTTCGCATGATTTGGTTAATATTTGAGAGTCTTCGATTTCATGCGTGTTGATGTTGTTCTTGAGGAAGAAGATGACCCACGTGCACCCTCGCGTTTCCAGATTAATCCGCAGCCGTTGGATCAAAAGGAAATGTCGCAGCCGTTGATCAAATGATTATATCGCGTACGTTGGATCAATTAATGAGGAGATCTGACGTGCCACAACGTGCGTTCCACCGTACTCTTTACTTCCTGCGTAACACTAAATCCTTTTTAATTGACTTTTATTTTTTTTTGCTGACTTGCTATTCGCACCCCTGTTTGCATGCTATTTGCACGCCCTTTCGACTTAATTTTTTTATTTTTTTTAGCTTATTTGTAAAAGCACTTTTGTGAAGTTTAGCTTATTTAAGCTTATTGTTCACATGTTTATGCTAAAATCATGTAAGTCACTTTTGACTTCTTTCCAAACTTTTTTTTAACTTATTTTCATAAGTGATTTTTCAATTAAGCTATTATGTTCATAAGTGTTTATTTGGGGTTTCAAAGAGCTCTTTAGCTTATTTGACCCTAATTCTTGCACAACATTGATTTAAACATAGTAGTCACTGTATACAATCAATTTCCAAACTTTTTCAACTTATTTTCATAAGTAATTTTCAATTAAGTTGTTTTGTGCATAAGTGCTTATTTGGGGTTTCAAAGAGCTCTTTAGCTTATTTGACCCTAATTTTTGCACAACATTATTTCAAATACAGTAGTTACTGTATATGAATTTTGTCTAACTTTCTTAACTTATTTTCATAAGTCCTTTTCTAACTTAAGTGCTTTTTAGCTTATTTAAATAAGTGCTTAAGTGGTCCAAATACTTTTTTAAGTGCTTTTGACCACTTTTTCTTGGCACAAATAGATATGTATGCTATGTTTAGTTGTCATATGATCCATTTTTGTTTATCCTTGCTTGGTTAACCTTGTGCTACTTATTATTTCATTGTTCGCTATATTAACTCTTGCATTTTATTTAATTCTTGCTTCATTCATATTTATCCATTCTCATTTTTGTCATGCATATTTATCTATATCATGTTGATTCATGCATCTTTATTTATGAATTTGCATTCATGTTTATTTATTCATTGCATTTAATTATCATGCTTTATGTCATTTATATTGATGTAATCCCTCGAACTTCTATACCTCTCATCTTTCTTCCATTCTTGGACTGTTTGGTTTGAATTTGAGACTTGCTTTCATAATAAACATAGTGAAAAAGGGTTGATCTGACGTATGACTTTTCACACCCGGATAATCCCTATCCCTGACGTATGACTCGTGATCTTGGGATTATCCTCACTATTGATTAAATTAAGATTTTTATAATAAACAAGGATGAAAAGAGGTTGATCTGACGTATGACTTTTCACACCCCGGATGGTTCTTATCCCTGACGTATGACTCGTGATCTTGGGACTATCCTCATCCTAAAACGTTAAAATTAACCAACATTCGACTTTTTTCCTTTTGAAATACTTTCTTAATCAAGTTAAATCAAGATTTTTATAATAAACAAGGATGAAAAGGGGTTGATCTGACGTATGACTTTTCACACCCCGGATGGTTCTTATCCCTGACGTATGACTCGTGATCTTGGGACCATCCTCATCCTAATCAAGCGTTAAAACTAACCTCACTCACTCAAACTTCTTTTCAGAAAAACATGGATATACGCTTTATCCATTCCTCTGATACATACACAGCTTAAGCCTCTGATTAGAGCATACAAGCGTCGTTGTATCAGCGGAATGCGAAATAAGCAACATCCGTTATTCAAACTCTTTTTTACAATGGATATACGCTTTATCCATTCCTCTGATACATACACAGCTTAAGCCTCTGATTAGAGCATACAAACGTCGTTGTATCAGCGGAATGCGAAATAAGCAACATCCGTTAATCACACTCTCTTTTTACAATGGATACACGTTTTATCTACTCCTCTGACACACACACAGCTTAAGCCTCTGATTAGAGCATACAAGTGTCGTTGTGTCAGTGGAATACGAAATAAACGTTACCCGTTTAAAATCAACCAACCACACAAATATTTTTTACCAGAACTACGTGAGTTTTGAGTTTCCCATTGCACCGGGGAATACGTAGGAGCGGGCTCCTACAATCGTCAAACTCAACTAATAAAAAACTTTTTTTTAATTTATTTGGAAACGAAGTAGAGATTAGCCAAGTGACAGATTAATTCAATTTAAACCTGCGCAAACAAACCCAAACCACCTAAACGGTTCCCATCGAGTACGATGGATGCGAGGGGTGCTAATACCTTCCTCTCGCATAACCAACTCCCGAACCTAAACTAAGGTTTTCGTGATATTTTCCTTTCCCCTCACGGGATAAATAAACGTCAATGGCGACTTCATTGTATGAAAAATAGAAGTGATTTTCCAGCCCGCTACATTCCTTCTTTTCTGCACGCAACAAACAGAATAACAAAATATAAACCAAAAAGGCAACTCTAAGATTTTGCATTCCTATATATATCTATATATTGGTGTTCACTCGTTCAGTTAAAGCACCAAATATATTTTTGTTGTGGTGTACTTATAGAAACCCGCCAGCACAATGACACCATCCCAGGTAATTTACTAAAATATGTAAACTTCAAAATAAATTGTTACAAAGGAAGAAAAATATTAATGAACATCTCATTAACAAAACACAGCAATCTAGTACTTGTTGTTGGAACAAAGTGAGTCTGACATGAACCTCTAATGTTTTAAGTGGTTTTGATGATAACAAAGTATTAAAATTACAATTGGAATTACTAATGGTTATTCTAGTGTGCAGAACTACAAGTTAAAATTCATTCAGAAGCACTATGAATAATAGCAGAGAAGCCAGTCAAAACAAGCTCTGAAAGCACATCACTGTTCATCAGAAGCTTAAGTTTTGTATGTTAAAGAAAGTGCCTCTGAGGACAAAAACAAGGCTCTGACGGACTCAGAAGCAAAAAGGGCCTCAAGAAGCATTGATAACAGCATCTGAAGCAAAAGGAATTTACCTCACTCAAGAGCTGACATATTCAGAACCAATGATTGAAGAACAATCTACTTCAAGGATCTGTCACGTCCACAGGAAGGAATATTCGTTGGTACAACGTTAACCTTATCCATATGTGGAGCGCAATTGAGAAACGTACTATTGTACTATTATTACTCAAAATGGATGAGTGATAATTCAAATAGCAAGGTAGTGGAATTGGATATCTTTACCAAAGAAGGTAACTACAGCTATCACAATTGTACGAATAAATTCCAGCTGGCACCTCTCTCTCTGCAACGGTCATCATCTTCCTCCAAGTATAAATAGAAGACTCAAATGGAAGAAATGACTACTGTTCGAACAACCATTCTACCAACACTGTTCAAAGACTAAGAAGCATTCTGACATCATAATTTAAATCTGTCATTCTAAGTCTTAGAACAATTTGAGTTGTATTTTGTAAACACCTCTGATAGTATATCAAGTGTTCCTTAACATTCATTCTTATTCTTAAGTTTGTTTGAGAAGTCTCTTGTTAAGTTTAACTTGAGCATTTGAGAAGTCTCTTGTTAAGTTTAACTTGAGCATTTGAGAAGTCTCTTGTTTAGTAAAACTTGAGCACCTAAGAAGTCTCTTGCAAGTGTGCTTGAGCAATTTGTAATCTTAAGTAGATTATAGTGAAAATCTCTTGTTAGTAACAAGGGGACTGGAGTACTCTCGATTTGTGAGGGGAACCAGGATAAATTCTGTGTCTTTCTTTCTCTCTCTCAGCACCCTCTCTTTATTTTGTGTTTATATCCGCTGCATACTTAGTTTTATTTTGAAAAACTTTTAATTCTAAAAACACAATTCAACCCCCCCTTCTTGTGTTTTTCCACCTTCAATTGGTATCAGAGCCTGGTTGTTGCCTAACTCTCACCTATCAGTGAAACAGTTAAGATTCAGGGAGGAAAAACATGTCTGCTGAGAAGAATCTCAATGAAGTTCCTTTTGACTTTGATTCTAATTCTAAAGACAGAAGGTCTTCTGACAAAATTCCCTTTTTCAATGGAACTGAGACTGGTTATCCATTCTGGAAAACCAAGATGTACAGTCACATCATGGCGATTGATTGTGATCTGTGGGACTTGGTAGAAGATGGAGTGAACTTTGAAAATATGGACTTAGAAGGCGTTGTTAGCTCTAAAGACAGAAAGGCTTTTACACCTACTCAAAAGTTGGAATATAAGAAGCATCACAGTGTAAAAGGGATGATGACAAATGCCATCTCTCATGATGAGTACTTGAAAATTGGAGATAAGAGAACGGCTAAGTCTATCTGGGATTCTCTTAAATCCAAGTATGAAGGAAATAAACAAGTTAAGGAGGCTAAGGCCAACTTGTTAGTACATCAGTATGAATTATTTAAAATGAAGGACGGAGAGGACATTGAGACAATGTTCTCTAGGTTCCAAATTCTTGTTTCGGGACTTCAAGTTTTAGATAAGAGCTATACTGAGGCTGATCATGTAAGGAAAATACTCAGAAGCTTGCCGCCAAAGTGGAGACCAAAAGTGACAGCGTTTCAGGAATCTAAGGATTTAGATACTGTGTCTCTTGAAAGCTTGGTTAGTTCTCTAAAGAGTCATGAGATGGAACTCATGACTGATGAAACGACTAAGAAGCTAAAAGGGATAGCCCTGAGCACCAAAAGTTCCTCTAAGGCTCTGAAGGCGAAGGTTATAGTATCTGATGAAGAAGCTTCTGAAGAAGGTCACGAGATGGACTCTGATGAAGAAGAAGAAATGGTTCTGATGGCTGCAAGAGTATCGCAATGGGCTAAGAGAAGCAAGAAGTATGCTGGTAAGTTTGGAGGTTCTTCCAAGAAGGTTGGTACTTCTAAGGATAAAAAGGAAGAACAAAACAAATGCTTTAAGTGCAACAAACCAGGACACTTCATTGCTGACTGCCCAGAGAACCTGAGTAAAACATCCAAGAGAACCTCTAACAAAGAAAGATACAAAAGTAAGCTCAAGAAGGGGTTCCTTGCCACTTGGGATGATTTGGATCAGGAATCAGATTCTGATGGGGAAGAAGAAGCAAACCTAGCCTTGATGGCAACCGCTTCTGACCAAGAGAACTCTGAGCACGAAGCTGACTCAGATTCAGAAGATGAAGATGAGGTACTTGCTAAACTTTCTCGTTCTGAATTAATAGATTCCTTAAAAGATGCCTTAAAACTTTTAACCAAAAAGGCGGGTGAGTGTAAGGTCCTTAAAAAGGCCTATAACAACCTGACCGAAAAGGCAAATGAAATAATTGAACAAAATGAGTCTCTAAAATCAAGAAATGAATTTATGGAAACTCATTATGTTCTTGATGATAAGGTTCCTCCAGAACATGAATTTGCTCTTCAGGAATTCCTTATCAATGGAATGAAAAGAAGTAAAATAGCCTCTTTGATTTATCATGTAAGTAGAAATAGAGGAGAAGGTCTTGGATTCTCACGTTTTAAAGATAATCCATTATCTTCAAAGTCCTCTAATATAGATAAATCAAAACCTAAGGTTGTCTTTGTAAAGAGTCAATCAGAAGTTCTAAATGAGTCAGCCTCTAATAGAACATCAAAGCCAGAGGCTCAAGAGTCAAAGGCTCAGAAGG
Organism: Trifolium repens; assembly: GCA_030408175.1. Lineage (NCBI taxonomy): Eukaryota > Viridiplantae > Streptophyta > Magnoliopsida > Fabales > Fabaceae > Trifolium > Trifolium repens. The sequence goes on from CP125850.1 coordinate 24,917,341, forward strand.
ATAAAACCTCAGAACCTAAGATTTTTAAGCCTCAAACTAATGTTAAATCTAAAGAAGCTCTGACACATTCAAGAACAAAGCTCAAGAGCTATACTAAACCCAAAAACTTTTCAACAAGGGTGGTTAACTCTAGAGGCTCTGATAGGTCTTTCAAACAAAGACCACCTAGACCTATAAAGACTAACACAAAAGGACCCATAAAGATATGGGTACCAAAATCTCAAATAATATTTGCTTCAGGTTTGCACACTAAGAAGGCCAAAGCAGCAATACTGGTACCTGGACAGTGGCTGCTCACGACATATGACGGGAGAAAGGCATATGTTCCAAACCCTGACTCTGAAAGAGGGAGGTACTGTGGGGTTTGGAGGAAACCAAAAAGGGAAGATCATTGGTACAGGTATAGTTGGTAACTCTTCTCTTTCAATTAAAAATGTTTGGTTAGTTGATGGCCTAAAACATAATCTGCTTAGCATTAGTCAATTTTGTGATAGCGGATTTATTGTTAAATTTGATAAAGAGGCATGTACAGTAATCAATGATTCTGACAAGTCCATATTGTTTAGAGGATTAAGAAGAGGTAATGTTTATAAGGTGAATCTGTCAGAACTCACTGAGCAGAAGATAGTTTGTCTTCTATCTCTGAATGATGAAAAGTGGGTCTGGCACCAACGCTTAGGTCATGCTAACTGGAGATTAATCTCTAAGCTTAGTAAACTAAAGTTGGTTAAAGGCCTGCCAAATCTTAAATATCATTCAGATGCTCTGTGTGGTCCTTGTCAGATTGGCAAAATTTCAAAAACTTCTTTTAAACCTAAAAACATTGTCTCTACCTCAAGACCCTTAGAACTACTTCACATTGATTTGTTTGGTCCAGTAAGTACTGCCTCAATCAATGGGAAGAAATATGGATTAGTCATTGTTGATGATTACAGTAGATGGACTTGGGTAAAGTTTCTAAGAGTGAAAGATGATGCATATGATGTGTTCAGCATCTTCTGCACTCAAGTGCAAAATGAGAAAGGTCTCAAAATCTTAAAGGTAAGAAGTGATCATGGTGGTGAATTTGAAAACGAACCACTTGCAACTTTTTGTGAAGATCATGGCATTGTCCATGAGTTCTCTGCTCCTAGAACACCACAACAAAATGGTGTTGTAGAGAGAAAGAACAGGTCTTTACAAGAAATGGCAAGAACCATGATGCATGAGACAAAACTTGCTAAGCACTTCTGGGCAGAAGCTGTAAACACAGCTTGTTATATTCAAAATAGGATCTATATAAGACCTCTATTGAATCTAACAACATATGAACTCTTCAAAGGAAGAAAGCCCAACATCTCTTACTTTCATCAGTTTGGATGTACATGTTACATTCTAAACAACAAGGCCTACAAAAGAAAATTTGATACCAAAGCTTGTAAGGGAATCTTTATAGGTTACTCTGAACGCTCAAAGGCATACAGAGTGTATAATTCTGAAACTAACACAGTGGAAGAATCTATACATGTTAGATTTGATGATAAAGAGCCTGACAGTAAAATGTCAGAGCAAGATAATAGTTATGCAGGTGTTCCATACCAATACATCGATTCAGAACCTGAAAAAGCATCAGAAGCTGTTGAAGCTTCAGAAGCTGTATTGGAAGAAGATGCTGAAGAAGCATCTCAATTAGAAGCATCACAAGAACATGATGACACTTCAGAAGAAGACACTCAACCAAGTGCTGATGTTGATGAAGCTCCAAGAAGGAAGTTCAAATATAGATCATCACATCCAGAAGATTTAATTCTTGGAAACAAAGAAAGTCCAAGAAAGACAAGATCAGACTATCAACAACTTGATTCACTTCTGGGACTAATCTCAATGATAGAACCAAAGAATGTTGATGAAGCACTTACTGACGATGGATGGATTGTAGCTATGCAAGATGAGCTCAATCAGTTTCAAAGAAATGATGTATGGGATTTAGTGCCAAGACCAGCACATAAGAACATCATTGGAACTAAGTGGGTATTTAGAAACAAGATGAATGAACAAGGTGAAGTGGTAAGAAATAAAGCTATACTGGTAGCACAAGGCTACAGTCAGCAAGAAGGTATAGACTTCACTGAAACATTTGCTCCAGTAGCAAGACTGGAAGCAATCAGGTTACTTCTTTCATATGCTGTTAACAATGGAATCACATTGTACCAAATGAATGTTAAGAGCGCCTTTCTTAATGGTGTTATTTCTGAAGAAGTATATGTCAAACAACCCCCAGGTTTTGAGGATTTGAAAAATCCTGATTATGTTTATAAACTTAAGAAATCACTTTATGGTCTCAAACAAGCTCCAAGAGCTTGGTATGAAAGACTGAGTAATTTCCTTTTAGAAAATGGTTTTCAAAAAGGTCAAATTGACAATACATTATTCAGAAAGACATCTAAGAAAGATATCTTAATCATTCAAATATACGTTGATGATATTATTTTTGGTTCTACTAATGCTTCCTTGTGCAAGAGTTTTTCAAAGCTGATGCAGGATGAATTCGAGATGAGTATGATGGGTGAATTGAAGTTCTTCCTTGGAATCCAAATTAATCAAGGAAAAGATGGCACTTACATTCATCAAAGCAAGTATACAAAAGAGCTTCTGAAGAAGTTCAACCTTGATGACTGCAAGATAATGTCTACACCCATGCATCCTACCAGCAGCTTAAGCAAAGAAGAGATAGGAAGCAAAGTAGATCAGAAGCTGTATCGAGGTATGATTGGTTCTTTACTCTACCTTACAGCATCTAGACCTGATATTTTATATAGTGTATGCTTGTGTGCTAGATTCCAGTCAGATCCTAGAGAACCTCACTTAACTACTGTTAAGAGGATCTTTAGATATCTGAAAGGAACTACTAATCTAGGACTTCTTTATAAAAAATCCCTAGATAGTAAGCTAGTTGGATTCTGTGATGCTGACTATGCTGGTGATAAGATTGAGAGGAAATCCACTAGTGGAAATTGCCAATTCATTGGTGAGAATCTCATATCTTGGGCCAGTAAGAGACAAACAACTATTGCTTTGTCTACAGCAGAAGCAGAATACATCTCAGCTGCTAAATGCTGCACACAGCTTCTCTGGATGAAATATCAGTTGGAAGATTATAACATAGCTGAAAGTAGTGTTCCACTATATTGTGACAATACTGCTGCTATTCATTTGTCTAAGAACCCTATTCTACACTCTAGAGCTAAACATATTGAAATAAAACACCATTTTATAAGGGATCATGTTCAGAAAGGTACAATAGATATTCAATTCATTGATACTGAACATCAATGGGCTGACATATTTACTAAACCTTTAGCTATTGAAAGATTTGATTTTATCAAAAAGAATTTGAACATGCACTATATCTCTGAAGAAAATTAGCTCTGAGAAGTAGAATAAAATTAGCATCTGAAGCTCTATCAGAACCTCTTATAATTTAGAGTATCCCTTGGGAAGCTCTGAATAATTTAGGCTCTGAAGAGTAACAGGTTCTGATGAGGTGTCAGATACAAATGAGTGAGGCTCTGAACCTTTTGGAAATGAAACGTTTAGTACGAGTAAGTGTACAACAGTTGTCTATACACGCGTCAGCTATGATTAAACTTTTACAACACGTGTCTAGATCCTGACGGGCAGAGAACAGTTAATGATGATTATGGCAGTTAAGTATATTATTTAATTTTTAAAACTGCTCGCGCTCCCTCCCAATGTTTATTTTCTTTGTGTATGTGTGCTAGTTACTATTCATAAGTCACTTCACTCACTTGCACAACTTTTTACACAAAATCACTACCTACACAACCCTAGACCTTACAGAAATTCCCAATCTTCATCTTCTTAATTCTCTGCAACTATGGCTGCTCGTTCATCAAACGAAATCGTTCAAGAACCCTGTAACCCTACGTTACCACCCATCATCGATCTTAATTCAAAAGATAATCTAGTCTACGAACATCATCAAACCGACGCTGGACCAGACTCTTATGATTTCTTCACTGAGAAGTTCGTGGATTTTGAAAGTTTGAAAGCGAATGGGATTGACATTCAATACTTGTTCTACAACCAACAATGGCAGAATTATTTTGAGATGCTTAATGGCTTCGTATACTACGACATAGTGAAGTATTTCTGGCAGAAGGCTAAAGTGTACGATAGAGCAAGTACTGATAAAGAATACAAGGATATGGTTGAGAAGAACAAGGAATTACGAGGGAAAACAAGAAAGGAACTTGGTCTTAAACCTTATAGAGGAAGGGAAATTAGGTCAAATATTTTGGGAATCAATGTTGTGATAACTCAGGCACACATTGCTAAGATTCTGGGTTTAGACAACAAAGGAGAAGATATAGAAGTGTATGATAAGAAAAGCAAGCATTTGGATTCAATTCATCAGGACCTCTTTAAATCTGGATGCACACAAAGGGATTTTGGAAAAGTAATGCACATGAAGCACACATTTGAATTTGCTTTTAGAATGTGTTTGTCTACCATCTTCACCAGAAAAGGTGGATTGGATACCATCTCCATTCCACACAAACATCTCATCTGGTTCTTATACAAGAGGGTGAAAGTTAATTTGGCTAAGATTCTTTTTGAGTACATGTGCTTTACCATCAATGAGGGTAGAACTAAAATACCATCAGTCATTCATCACCCAAGGTTAATTTCAGAACTGATAAGGCAAACCAAACTCACAGATATTGTGAGTGCCAAAGAAAAACTTAGAGTTTTCCAAACTGCTAAGTATGATGCATCAGTTCTGGTCAACATGAAGAGAAAAACCAAGGAAGAAATCATTCAAGTGAAAACACCTCTACAGCAAGTGTACGAAAAGTACTTCTGGTGTGATGGGTTTCCCACCATATCAGAACATGATAATGATGAGGTCATCAAGAACTTTCTTGAGTCAGTAAGAAGAGATACTGGGGTTAGTGTGCCCAGGAAAATGGTTGTAAGTGTTCCTAATTGGGATATCTTCAAGGGACCAAGAGATATTACAAGGAACAGAAGAAAGCCAAGAACTACTGAGCAAGAAATGATTGATGAAGGCTCTGATGATCAAAAGCATGATAGTGCTGATGAGATTGAGGAAGGTGAAAGAGGTGCTGGAAATATGATGGCTGAAGCTGTTCAGAAGGAAAAGCGTACAAAGAAAAGGCATGATAGGCCTTCAGCTTCTGAGGAAGATCAGAACCCTGCTAAACCTGCAAAGAGATTAAAGACCAGAGCTTCTAAACCAAAAGGTAAGACCTCTGAATCTAATACTTCTAGCATTCCTGTAGCTCAGGATATTGGTTCTGAACCCCAACCCTCCATTGCTAACCCTTCTACTTCTCAACCTCCATCATCTACCAATCAACCTCAACCCATAGACTTCACCGTACCTATTAGTGTAGTCTTACCTGATCATAAAGCTATATCATCATCATCATCTGATACTAGCACTGACTCTGAGGAATTCATTGCTAAGATAATCAGAGAAGGACCAAAGAAAACAAATCTTAAAAAGACTACCAAGAGACCCTTCAAAAAGCCAATCCAACTCTCCTCTGATGAAGAAACCCCCATCATCATAGACACTACCATCCTTAATCAACCAACAACTACTGAATCCGTTCTTGATCATCTCCAACAACATCTATCTGGAGATGCCTTTACACATTCCAATCCCAACTCTCCTCGTTTTCCTATTATCAAACCCTCTACTGTTCAAACTATCCAAGAACCACCTATTGTTCAAGTCATTCAAACTCCTCCCCCCTCACTTGATCACATCTCACAAGTAAATCCACCTACATTTACACCTGTTCAGGATGAGTCAATTGTTCATTCTGAATCCCAACAAGAATCACCTCATCAATCACCCAATAAAGTCATGACTGAACAACAAAATCAATCACCTCAACCTGAAGTATACTCTGATGAATCATCTCCTTCACCTTCACCACAACATGTCTTTGACCCACTCAATAAACCTCTAGTTTTAGAAGAGGTTCTTGAGCTTTACCAACACCTAACTAAAGCTGAACGTCAAATATTCAAGGATTCCATCAATCTTGATGATGATATCATACTTCCAAATCTCAGTAAAATCAAAATCATTGAACTCAAAAGAAAGAAACCTGAACCAACCATTCCCTTTGACCCATCCTTACCCTTTTTCAATTCTGACTCTGAACCAAACCTTGAGTTGCTAAATAATGCTATAGGTATTAGACTTAAGAGGTTCAAACAAAGAGAGGAAGAAGCTCTTATCTTCCCTTCTGATATAGATGCTGATGTCAGGGAATTAGAGTACTTATTTGGTAAATCTTTAAGGATTCTCAGTACTCATCTGAAGGATAAGATTAAGGGTAGAGGAGCAAACACTGTACGGGAACTGTTTGAGATTGTTGAGAAGCTAAACGCTCTAAGGCTCACATCTTACAACCATGTTAAGGAGCAGGCTAGGATAGCTGCTGAAGAAGAAGAGAAGAGGCAAGCTGAAATTGAGCACAAAAGGCTAGCTGAACAAGAAGCATTGAAATTATTGGTAGATAGGGCTGTGCATATTGCTACATTTGAAACCAATAAGATCAATGAGAATCAAGCTACTGAACAAGATGTTGCCATGCTTGATCAGAATCTGATAAGAGAAGATACGGATATCAATGAAGATTCTCACAAGGGTAAGAAGCCCATTTTTGTTCCAACTCCTTCTCACTCTCCTATGAAGATTGACATAGCCTCAACCTCATCTGCAATACCTCCTGCGGTTCAAGATGCTTTGGATAATCTCAGAACTGACATGGCTAATGAAATTGATGAACTAAGAGTGGATGTGCGCACTGATGTGAATGCTGCTGTGGAATCAGTTCACAAAAGGATGGATGACATGATGTTAACCCTTCTGAAAGCCATAGCAGATGTTAAGAAACCTTAGTCATTGTTTGGGCACTTGTTTTGTTGTTAGTTCTTGTGTAATTTTTGGATAATTTTTTTTATCTATATTATCCATATTTGTGTGTTTGTTATTTGCTTATATGTTTGTTTTATATTTGTTTTTCAAAATTTAACTTTTCTATATACCATGATATTGTCTGGTACTCTTGAGAATTCTGACTCTAGTAAAAGATGCTGAAGAGCATCTTAGTTTTTAAACTAATAAGCCTAGGATTTTCAAAACCTAAGAGTCCCTCTCATCAGTACTCCTGTTTACTCATGAAATAGCTTCTTAGTATTAAAGCCTGTTTAACAACGGGGCACCAATACCGAATGAGGCGTGTCTGGTAACTGGTTTTCTGACAATAGGAATGAGGTATATATACATAAGAAACTTGCTTAAAACAAAGGGAATTAATAGCATAAACTCCTTTATTAATATTATTGAAGAATTTCTATTACATAGAATGATAAGACTCTACTTAGAGCTCGGCTTAACTTCAGAAGACTCTGCATCTAGCTTCTTATGTTTCTCCTTAATGTAAGCAAGCAAGTTGGCAGTGGCCTTTTGCACTAGTTCTTCAGTGTTCTTCTGAACAGCAGCCTCGTACTCTTCGTATGGAGTATCATCATTGTATGTCCATAAAAATTCTTCCAGATCAGAGCCCAATTCTTCCTCCTCTGACTCTGTCAATATTAGTTCTTGCTTGTTTCTTTCGTAGCGAAGCCTGTTTTCTTCGCAGCGCCAGGGCTCTGCTCCCCTCTTGCTCTTTCCTTTTGAGCCTGAAGCATCCTTGGTAACCTGCTTTTCCATTATATGTTTTTTTTTTTTTGGATATTACTTGATTACTCTGAATGAGTAAAATGAGAGGAATCATCCTTTATTTATAGTACCTTCAAGATATCTTGTCAGTAGGATAATCAATGCCATTCAATGAATGCGTTTGGTTGTCACTGCCTTCTTGACTTGACTACCTTGTTTGGCGCTTTGACTGCTTGGTTTTCTGTGTCTTTTTGACTGATGCCAAAAGGGGGAGTAAGAGTAGCGTTAAAATTAATGTTGATTCATTCATATACTGCTCAATCTGAAACTGTAATGTTAAATGCATTATGAATCAATATTTATCCCTTATGATTCTTTCTCATTCTGAACGATTATTGAAAGGGGAGAAAATTTAAGAACCTAAAATAAAATTCATAGACAATGTCAGAAGAGCTTGCAAACTGCTTCTGAGCATTATCAAACTCTAAGAATCAAAGCTTACAAAACTATGCTTCTGAGAGTTAAATATGAAAATTTATTTTAAGTTAATAAATCGACTCTTAAACTGTTTTAATTAACTATGGATAAAACTTAGGGGGAGCTTACAAACCTACCCTTATGGATTATCAGACTCAGGGGGAGATTGCAAACCTTTGAAACCTGAAGTCATCATAATTAAATTAAATCAACAACAATTGAATTTTAATGCTTTGGTTTGTCATCATCAAAAAGGGGGAGATTGTTGGAACAAAGTGAGTCTGACATGAACCTCTAATGTTTTAAGTGGTTTTGATGATAACAAAGTATTAAAATTACAATTGGAATTACTAATGGTTATTCTAGTGTGCAGAACTACAAGTTAAAATTCATTCAGAAGCACTATGAATAATAGCAGAGAAGCCAGTCAAAACAAGCTCTGAAAGCACATCACTGTTCATCAGAAGCTTAAGTTTTGTATGTTAAAGAAAGTGCCTCTGAGGACAAAAACAAGGCTCTGACGGACTCAGAAGCAAAAAGGGCCTCAAGAAGCATTGATAACAGCATCTGAAGCAAAAGGAATTTACCTCACTCAAGAGCTGACATATTCAGAACCAATGATTGAAGAACAATCTACTTCAAGGATCTGTCACGTCCACAGGAAGGAATATTCGTTGGTACAACGTTAACCTTATCCATATGTGGAGCGCAATTGAGAAACGTACTATTGTACTATTATTACTCAAAATGGATGAGTGATAATTCAAATAGCAAGGTAGTGGAATTGGATATCTTTACCAAAGAAGGTAACTACAGCTATCACAATTGTACGAATAAATTCCAGCTGGCACCTCTCTCTCTGCAACGGTCATCATCTTCCTCCAAGTATAAATAGAAGACTCAAATGGAAGAAATGACTACTGTTCGAACAACCATTCTACCAACACTGTTCAAAGACTAAGAAGCATTCTGACATCATAATTTAAATCTGTCATTCTAAGTCTTAGAACAATTTGAGTTGTATTTTGTAAACACCTCTGATAGTATATCAAGTGTTCCTTAACATTCATTCTTATTCTTAAGTTTGTTTGAGAAGTCTCTTGTTAAGTTTAACTTGAGCATTTGAGAAGTCTCTTGTTAAGTTTAACTTGAGCATTTGAGAAGTCTCTTGTTTAGTAAAACTTGAGCACCTAAGAAGTCTCTTGCAAGTGTGCTTGAGCAATTTGTAATCTTAAGTAGATTATAGTGAAAATCTCTTGTTAGTAACAAGGGGACTGGAGTACTCTCGATTTGTGAGGGGAACCAGGATAAATTCTGTGTCTTTCTTTCTCTCTCTCAGCACCCTCTCTTTATTTTGTGTTTATATCCGCTGCATACTTAGTTTTATTTTGAAAAACTTTTAATTCTAAAAACACAATTCAACCCCCCCTTCTTGTGTTTTTCCACCTTCACTTGTTATGTTGTATCACTATTTGCACGACGGATGCACACCATGCTTAACTTCTGGCTTATCTTCTTCTATCTCATCAGTTGTGCGCCTGCTTCAAGTAGCGTATATTTGTTAGATTTTAATAGAGGAACCAAATGGTAAGCAAATTCATTTGCAAATGATAAAATAACATATACAGTTTCATAATCTCAACACTGAAATAAACAATGATCTTAAAATTAAGTGTTTTTATTTCGAGAATTAAAATCACAATCTCAAGAGTGTAATTTCTATTAACGTGTTTGGTAAGTTATCAAAATTTTCATAAATGTTAAATGCAAGAAACAAACACCCTCATAGCCACTGTAATTCAGTATGGTTTGTGCATCTTCCAATCCGACTAATGTTAGCCTATTACACCCTTAGTTAACATTTCATTTTCAATGTAATCTTTTAATTAAAATTAAGTTAGCTAACAATCATAAACATGAATAATCACTCTGCATTTATAACACTATAGTCAAACCCATTTACTTGGCTTACACAAGCCTTAATACTGGATTAACCCTCAAGCTAGTAGGACAACCCAGTCTCTCATCAAATCATCGAATAACAACATGATAACCACATACATAACTTGCTTTTGACAAAGGAAGTTAGCAAATTAATTAACACAAATGGCTAACCATAGAGGTACAGAAACTTATACAAAAGTTTAAATTTGAGGGTAGAATCTCCAGCCTATATAGTGGTAGATTTAGTAAGAGGCTACCAAGATTATTAAAGTTTATGTTATGTTTCTTATGAAAAAAAATAGACTATATTTTATTGCATCCACTATAGAAAATTTCTATATCCGCCGAGAACAAATCCATAACTACCTATCTATTGCTACTACACTATAAAGAGTGAGAAACAATAAGGCATTTTTAATATTCAGCTTTAAAACAAAATAAAACCATTACCTCATATGGGCAGTTAAATTTGAGTTCCTTGTACCGGGTTTTTATCCATGTCCTCTTCTCCCTGAATCCATTCCCCAAGTAAGATCAAACAAAAAGAAAATGGCAGAAGGACAATATAGTACACTAGTTTAAGAAGTACAAACCTCTTTTGGAACTTGTGTAGTTGATGGTGTTGTCTGAAAAGGAGCACTTGGTGCATGAGGAAGTCTGGAAATTTGTTGAGATAAAGTGGCCCTAGAAAGTCAATTAAAATAATGCTCAAAATTCATGAAACATTCATAAATGAGAATAAAAATAATAACAATAACTACATAAAACGAGTCTTGAAAGTAAAAAAATTAGTAGAAAAGATGTAACTAAGCAGCAGAAAACGAGTACAAATTCATAATTATTTATGGCTAGTATTAAATTTCATAACTATGATTAAAATCAGAGTCATCAATAATTTCTAATAAAATGAAAAAGATATTAGTATAAAATTATACTTAATTTCTTCAATCTCCTTGGCTGTATTTTTGTTCTTCATGTTGTTGTCTGGTTTGACATTAAGTGTGTAGTCTGGGCCAAACTCTTTATGATAAACATTGGGTGCCAACTTATCCTTAAGCTCCACTCCTACTGCCACTGTCGTCTAAAAGAAAGAAAAAAATAGATAGTAATAATCAATAAATAATATATTAGGCAATCACAAAAAAAAAAAAAAACAATATTTATAACAGTGCACAAGTAGAGCAAGAAAGAACCTCATAACACCAACAACGAGCAACATTCTTTATTGTGTATCCTCCCCCGCCCAAGACCATTAGAGGAACATTGAAAGATCTCAGGAAACGAAGGCAATTTGCATGACCCTCCACAGAGAGGTTAAATTTACCCAACTTGTCACCTGACAATGAGTCAACACCACATTGAAGAACAACTACCTCAGGCTTATAAACATCCATGACTTTTGGCATGATGGAACTGAACAGACCCTTGTAGGTATCATCATCAATTCCATCTTTCAATGGAACATTTAGTGCATAATCCTTTCCAGAGCCGACCCCAGTGTTTCTAATATCCCCTGTTCCTGGGAAAAAATCATCGCCGTACTTGTGAAATGACACTGTCATCACTCATCACTCTGTCAGTAGTGTAAAATGCCTCTTCAACACCATCTCCATGGTGGACGTCGATATCAACATATAGAACACGCTGACAAGTAACATAATGAACAATAAGTTCAGGAAACGATGTGAGAAAGACAACTAAAAAATGAAAATTGACATTAACATTACAAGCATGCATTCAATTCAATTTTGTTTTTATGTTTGGCAAAAGCAAAGAAATATTAGCCTATCAAAGTAATATCTATATAACATACATCTGGCGGGTCACTTTAAATACTCTTATATTTACATATCAAACTAGTAAAGATCCAATGCACGAATTGGGGAAAATGTCTGGATACAAGAGGTGTAAAATTCCATTAAGTGTCAATAGGGCAAAAATGTTTCTCATTAAAATACAAAGTAAATGGCTAAATTCCAATAATAATAAAATCATAAAGGTATTTTGTGATATTTGTGTGAAATGGTTTTATGTAACATTAATAACTTCTGCAAATAGTGATACAACATAACAAGTTCTAGATTGCTGCGTTTTGTTAATGAGAAGCTCATTAATATTTTTCTTCCTTTGTGACAATTTATTTTGAATTTTACATATTTTGGTAAATTACCTAGGATGGTGCCATTGTGTTGGCGGGTTTCTATAAGTACACCACACCAAAAATATATTTGGTGCTTTAACTGAACGAGTGAACACCAATATATAGATATATATAGGAGTGCAAAATCTTAGAGTTACCTTTTTGGTTTATATTTTGTTATTCTGTTTGTTGCATGCAGAAAAGAAGGAAGAGTTCTAAAAAATGATTAGAAACTCAATAGGGTTCGATCTTTACAAATATTATTCTTTGGCTATTTCTTTGATCACCTTCACTTTGTTTCTACTTGTTAGTATTAGCCAGCTAAATTATGTTTGAACTAGTCTGATGGAAATTTTGGTTCCAAATTTGATATTAGATAGGATAGGGGTGGTAATAGTCATAGTAATACATTACTCATTTGCATTGGTAATAGTCCTAGTCCACAAGAAGGGAATCAAAGTTGATAAAAATAAAGCGCACTAAATTATCATTCAATAAAAGTAGCAGCAATTCCCTTAAACATAACTCAGTTAGTAAGAGTATCACATTTTATATGTAAAGGACGGGGTTCGTATCCGGGATCTCTCACTTATTCACCCAAAGAGGTGAATTTCAAGCCATTAGGCATGTCGAAGCATTAATCTGTCAAATTAAGTAGCCACGTTACTATGCAAAGCAAGAATATATTACTTCTCTTCGATACTATCACTTTGTACAATAAACAAAGTCACATAGTAGTCCCATGATTGCTAGCTAGAATTCTTCTTCAATCTTCAATTGCAAGAACCTTTCTTCAATATTCAAGCTTTGGCTGATTATGGCAATGAACTTGGAATCCCCAAACACCAATTCAACCAAATTACACAGATTTTCCTAATCCTATGATCGAATATTATCCTACTGGTGGCGATTTCAGCAAGTGTATTGAATCGTGCAAGTAGTAAAATAAAACGGTAAGACTATGAAGGAAAGAATATGTACTCAAGCATTCACAAAATCCATTCTCATTTCAAATCGTGAATGGAAAATTAATTTAAAAGTGATCAAGTAATAAAAAACATTAAGTACGGAGATAAGATAGACAACATACTCAATTTCATTCAAATAGATAGTATCAAATCATAACATATAATTTTTATCCAAATTCAACTCATCCCTAACAATAGAGAAATTAGTTACTCATGAGAAGTTACAGAGGATCAATAAAAGTGAAAAAATTACAGGTAAAAATTACACGTAAAAATTAGGCTTAATTGCAGTTTTGGTCCCCCTATTTTCATCATTTTGCAGTTTTGGTCCCCCTATTTTAAAATTCGGCAGTTTTGGTCCCCCATCATAATTTCTTACTATAAATTGGCGATTTGACATGTTTTAAAAGACATAACATATGATCTGGTGATGAGAAAATACTAACATCGATGAAATTGTAAGAAAAATTCTTCATAAAGCTAATTTAAAACACATTGTTTCACAATATTTTAGACAAAATATGTACTAGGGGGACCAAAACTGTCGAATTTTAAAATAGGGGGACTAAAACTGCAAAATTGTGAAAATAAGGGGACCAAAACTGCAATTAAGCCTAAAAATTAATGTTGAGAAGCTTCAACTCTAGTGATTGTTGTTAAACAACAATTTCTCAAAACAAAACCCTTGCACAGTATTTCTCACAATTTCTCTGTAAAAATCTTCGAACCCTTAAAAAAATGACTTTTTTTGTTTAAATAGGTGTAAATCCTTAATAGGAGCGCTTGGGCGCCAATCTCTTGGCATGGCCAGATTGGTACCCAGGAATTGCTGATGTGATTGGCATTAATATCGAGGAGCATGGTGTAGTAGAGTGATGCCTAGGCGTAGCACATGGGCATGTATTGTAACGCATGGGCGTAAAAAGGGAGAATTGAATCATGTAGACTGATGGTGAAGTACACCTGGGCGTAGATTTCAACGACTGGGTTAAAATTGATAGAAATGAGCTCTTTTTCATGTATGACTTTCCAAAACTCCTTAGACAATGTTTCATTTCATAAACTCAGTATAAACCTGTTAACACACACAAATGGAATAATACTCCAAGAATTGTCTGGTTAGGGAAAAATCAACACAAATAAAATTATCCTCTCTTGCTATTAAATGCAGATGATTTCTACTTTAAAGTGATTAAAATTAGAATTAAACTAAGAAAATTAATTAAAATAAAGTCTAAAACTGATTGAAAAATTAAATAAAAATGATGAACATCAATAACCTAGATACAAAATCTTAACACCCAAAGCCACTGGATGTTATCCTAGAGAGTGAGAGCTTACAGAGAGAAGGAAGATGAAGAATGCGTTTGTATATTTTTAGATTCCTTGATCTTGAAAAGTGTCTAAGAGGTATATATAGTAAGGAATGGTTTAACTGAATTTTTAACAAAAGTTGTGCCAAAAACTTCTAAGATGTACAGGTAAATTCATAAAATGTACAGGTACATTTTAGTTTTTGTCGACACTAGAATATATAGGTGCATTATTAAGATGTACATGTACATTTTAGTTCATACCCATTTTTAAGTTTCACAAATTCAAAATGAACAGGTAAATTTTTGCTCCTGCCTTTTTTAAGTTTCTTGAAAAATAAAAAATGAGCAGGTGAATTATTAATGAGACGGTGCATTTTAGTTCCTGCAATTTTAAATTTCAAGAAAAAATGAAAATGAGTCGGTAAATTATTGAAATGCACTGGTACTACGCAGGAAACGCTCAAGATAGGTGCTATAATAGAAACAACTACATGCACACAAATTTAAAACCGCTACTCCTAGTTAAACACCTATAAAGGCAGAGTGCAATGGATCATAAAACAAACAACAATATATTACAAGTATGTTCGTAAAAGCTCCAAAATAGAAATGTTAAGGCTCTAATGTCAGAATATGACAAACGAAATTACACGACTCAAACGACGCCACAAATGGCCAACTGTAAGACCCTTAATTCTACTGTATCGTACGCAAGTTATAAGCGTAAGTAGTGGATAAGAGTTTTTAGGGTTTCTGTAAGATTAGTTTCTTAAGTATCGTGTAATAACAGCGTTTTGCTGAGTTGGAACTGGTTTTGGATTCGTATACTATTTAAGCTCAGGCTTTTGGTTCTTAGTCCTCTTTTATATACGAGAACGTTCCTGTGATTTCAGAATTTTGAGTTTCGACTTTCTCCGTTTATTGGAAAAACGAGTAGAAAACTGTACCCGCTTATTAAAATTTTACGGTTTCTGTTTTCCGTAGAATTTTAATTGGAGACTTTATATATCGGCGTAAGTTGGAATCTAGTTTCAGAATATTTTTGGGAGCTAAGGAAATAAATTTCAGTCGGAGAATAAAGTTTAGCGATAATATTTGGAAATGTTTTACGACGAACAATCACCTCGTGAGTTTTATATTTTTTCGCAAGATCGACCGTCGACGGAGTACGACTCGTCTGCGAGCGCAAGAGAAATATCTTGGATATTTTCAAAAAGGTAATGATTACTTTGTTTTGATCCAAGGGCTAGGGTTTAGCCATGCAAAGGTTAGTTTGATCCAAGGGCTTAGATTTCACAAGAGTGGTTATTAGTAAGGAGGTTTATCTTTGTTTGGACTTAGAAGCAAAACAAAAAAACTACTCACTCCTCTCTTCTCTCATTCGGCCGCCCACTCCCTCACTCACTCATCTCTTCTAAAATTTCATTTTTCATCCATTCAAGCTTGGATTTTTGGCATACTTAGGAATCACTTGCTCATTAAGGTAACTAACCTCTTTCATTTCTATTCTTGTCATGAATTCTCTTGGATTTTTAAGTTTCACAATTTTGTTCTTGAGTAGAAAAATGTTAGAATTTAGTTTTGTTTCCATAGATGTGTTCATAAGAGTTCTTAGTACACATGATTGAAAAATGAGTTGATTTCTATGGTTAAATCTTGTTTTCACAAATTTTTGTTTAAGATTTTTGAAGAAAAATTTGAAAAAGATCATAAACTTGGATTGTGTGGTATGATTTTGGTTTTGAAGTTAGAATTGAGCTTTTAAACAAAATGGATTGTTGAATATGAATTTTGTTTCGAAAAATGAGAAAAAAATTATTCTCGTGTTCTTGAGCGACTCGAAGAACGCAATTTAGAAAATTTTTATTTCGAGTTTCAAAAAGAGTCGAGTATACGATCGAATATCGTTACGAGCTAACATATGTGGTTAAGGTTTCAAATGAAGAAAAATTGTGTAGGGTTGCCCTTTTTGCCTCATTTGGCCGTGGCAATCATATAGGGTTCGAGGAATCGAATTTCGAAAATTGTTTAGAGGCAAATTGTTTCCCATGATCATTGTTTAATTGTTTGATTGGTTATGGGATGTTTTGTAAAGAAAAAATGATTTCTTGCCTTAAGAAAAACTTATTTGAGATTTTTCGAAAATTTGCGATTCGACTCGATAATTTCTAAATCGTTTTGATAAGTGCTAGTTAGGTATTATGGGATATTACCATGCATTTAGAAGTGAAAAATTTTGAATGGAAGGGTGTTTTGAAAGAAAATGGCCGTGGCCTTCTCTTGTGTGGGGGAGAAATTTCAAAATTTTTCTAAGTCCACAATTGTGTGAAAATTTTGTGTGTGTTGGATAATCCTAGTTTTGAAGAAAAATGAGTATAGGAAAGGATGTTAGGAAGAAAAAAATGTGTAACTTGTAACGCAAGAAAACTTCGATTTTTCATAAAAATATTTTTGAAAAGTTTTAGTTGTGTTTCAAATGGTCTTGTTGTGTGTGAAACAAGTCCTTGAGGTGGAGAAATCCAAAATGGTTTTAGTTTATGATTTGAAAACAAAATGAATTTCGTGTTATAAAAATAGTGCAATTTACTTCGTGAATTTTTAAACACTATGAGAATAACCTGAAATCCTTGAGGGCTAGCTTTAGGAAGTACCTTAGACCCCTCTGGAGCTTTGAGAGCGAGTTTCGTTTCGTTAGGTTAAACGAGGAGTATTTTATTGATGTTACGCTACATTTATTTTAGGTAGCGCGTGTTGTAGTTTTTTCGCGGAGTTAAAGTAACGAAAAGCTTGCTAAGGTAAGGGCACCTTTATTTTTCCGTCTAATATATGTATGCCTGGTTCTGGATGGTTGTGAATGTTTGGCATGATTATATTATGTATTCTCGTGATGAGAAGGTGTTTTGTATCGCATGTGTGATTTACATATGTTTGAGAATATGTGTATGAATATGTGATTGGCGTGCATATGATTTTGAAAATATATGTACATACTATGATTGTTTTACGTACGCTTGAGAGGTATGTATTTTGTTGCATTAGCATATAAGGGGAATCGTATGCTCATGCATTCATAGTACGTGGTTATCGGGAATGGACCACGGGGTGCGACGGCCAGTGATTGGTGTCCTCCCTTTTGAGTTTGGTGTTGTCCGTGTGACTCACCCGGTGTTATCCCACCGTGATTGTTTTGGTATTGAGTGCGTGACTCTACCTGGTGTTATCCCACCACTAGTAGGAGGTGTTATCCCACCCGAGCCTACGACCTTCTGCAGAGGTTTATTCCGGAATAAATGCATGCATGTGAAAAAGACCCGGTTAGGGTGATCACAATCATTTAGAGTCTGCATTGATAGGCTGGTGTGCATTTCGATACTGTGTGCAAGTATATGAACTGCTAAGTGTTTATTCGCTTTTAAATGTATATGCTATTTGCTGTTGTGTTATGTGTGGTGACCCTTGCATTCTTTCATTTGCGGGCTCCTCCCACCCAGACGATGGATCACCCTTTGTTACCGGTGCTCGCGAGAGAGACGGTGACGAGGTGGGACTTTCTTGATCGCCTGCTTCTGCCTGCCTGGAGCCTCGACCCAGCTTCCGGCACGGCTAGTTACCACGGGCGCGTTAGGATTACTACTTTTCTTGGTACCCGTCAGGTTCATCAGTGTCTGATATGGCAGACTCCGCCTTTCTCCATACCTCTACCAGTACTGCTCAGTGCATTGTGGACGGTTCCTGGGGGACCACTGCCAGGGGCGCCAGATACACTAGAGGGTGGTGGATCGGTCATTGGAGAGACCCCCACAGATGGACTAGTCACTTCTTCTTCCTCCTCCATGGGCAGTTGGGGTGATGGGGCTTTACCCGACTTCTTAGGGGAGCCGGATGATGTTCTTCAGGAGGCAGCGGCTGCTGCAGGGGATGGATCCGTTGGAGGATCCGGAGTACCTCACTTGGTATCTCCCACTTCTACCTTGAGCTTGGTCCTGTTATCGAGCGATACGGACGACTCCTGATGCCGTTGTGCAGGATAGGACTAGGACCACTGACTTACAGTAGTATTCTTTTGGACAGGCCTTGTTGGCCGGTGACTGGTAGCATGACTTGTAGTAGGTTCTAATGTTTTGGATGACTGTACTCTAAACTCTTACGTTTTGGATGAGCCTCTTTCGGTGTTGGCTGTAGTATTTCCTAGTCACGACTACCTTGTATATTTGTCGTGAACTAGATGTTATGTTTTGGATATGTAACTATTCAGGTACACACTTTGCTTATGAGAAGCACTATTATATGCTATAGTTCTGTTGTATGAATAACGCCGGCTCTTGTAAAATATTTTCCGCGCACTCTGTCTTGTGTTTTAAAAAAAAAAAAAATAATGCCCCTTTTTAGGCTTTGAAAAACGGGGTGTTACATTGTTGGTATCAGAGCCCGGCTTTAAATCTTCAAAGGGAAAGTGTGCACTTGAGTCATTAGTCCAGAGTCGGTTAGAACATAGCTAGATGTTGTGTTAGTTCTAGCGGTTGTTTTTGGTTGTGTTGTGAGTTATGTGGTTGGTTGTTTTGAGTCTAGCATGGGATATGCTTAGACACTGGTTTGTGTCTTACTGAGGTAATGCAGGGAGTGAGGCTTCAGTAAGTGGAATTGTGAAACCCCCGAGCATTGGTCGAATTTAGTCGTCAAGTGTCTCTGAATTCCTTAAACGAAGTGGTCCGAGGAGGACTGACTTGAGGCGAACAAGGATTACAAGGGATTCTTGGAAGTAATATTATGGATTGAAAGTGGCATTGTGTCGTTGTCACTCAAAGGTATTGAGTATGGACGTGTGGACGTCGACTGATAAAGGATTGTAAGTAAGGATCGGATTGGGACGACCTTTTGAAGAAGATATTGAATATCTGCTCTGGTGAGTTAGGGTGCGACTTGATGAAGTCATTAGGTTTTCAAGAGAACGCAACCACTATGGAATGGTGGAGCATGCGAGATGTCAATTGGATTTAATTACAATGATTGGATAATCATTGGGGCAACTTGTATTGGAAATAAAGTGCATCGCGCGTCAAAAGTAAGTGAACTTGGTGGTGTTAGAAGACGGTTGCGCGAACGATGGGTACCTTAAGGGTTTAAGTTAAGTGTTTGAGGTATATTAGATTCGAAACTGAGATTATTATGAATTAATCTCGTGACGATTGAAGGTAGGAGACCAAGTATCACTTTGATATGTGACAATCTATACATAGTTCGGGAGATAGTAAGTATAGATGTCGGCGTGAAACGAAATTATCGGTGATTGATTATTGGATAAAGGTGGATTTGGAGAGATGTTTAGGTAAGAACGAGGAGTTCAACCTTGGAAAGTGAGTTGTGTGTCGATGACGGGTGATACCGGAGGTGTGTAGTATGGGAATGCCTAGAGAATTGTAGCAGTAGAAGCTGGAATTGTCAGTTATTGGCAGGTAAACCATAGGAGAAAGTAAACATTTTGAGAAAATCTTGGGGATTAGTCAAGAATTATTGAGTAGTTGAAGAGATTAGCCAAGATTTGAGTAGAGATCCTGTGTGGATGTGAGTTTAAGATAACAATTTTGATCGACCAAGATGGTTGAAGGACTAAGTAGCAGCTTGAATTTATGATACCATAAGAGTTGAGGTGGGCAAGTTTTGAATAAATTCAAGTTATGGACGAAATTTTTTGGATATTTTCTAAGAATGTCGTGTTTGAGTAGAAAAGGAGTCCGTTAGTAAGAATACTAAGACAATGAAAGTTGATAGTTGGAAGGACTTTTATTGTATATTAGGATTAAATGGATGTTACGACGAGTTTTTAGAGTTCTTGAGCAGTAAATTCGAGAGTTTGATTTGGGTATCGAACGTACTAAGGATAAAATCATAGCAAAGTGTCGTGCGTTGGTAGATACTTTTGATAAGTCGAGCATTAAGATTTGAGATAAGTGTTAAAGGTTTGATGGATGAGTAAGACGAGTCGATTGGTAGGTGAATTGCAGTGACCTTTTAAGGACGAGTTAGAAGTGAATAGGAAAACGATGAGCGAATAGATGTAAGAATATGACTGGCCAGAACTGAGGTCTGGGAATTGATTCCCTAGTGGGAACAGACCTTATGACTTTAGAATAGTCACGATGATGAAGGACCAATCGAATGGAGAGGAGATACTTAATAGGAACTTGAGGAATTAATCATTTGGAGCGTTTGATTACGACACGTACAATAGTTGACACCGTAAGGGAAGTTAGAGATGGATAAATCCAGTTAGTGAATGGATGTGTCAGGTTGGATAGCGAGAACGTATGTGGGAAGTTGGTTGTTGTTATTGGAGAATACTGTAGCTTTAGATGGTTATGAAGATTTGTGATTGGTCGAACGGAGAAGGGTATGCTTGTGGTGATTCAAAATTATGTGAAATGAGAGAGTATTTGGATTGTGTGCGGCGAATTAAAGATGTTGTTTTGATTTAGCAAGTTATTGGTCATGGTGGTTTGGGAACCAACTCTAGACAGTTGTTGAACTAAAAAGTTGCAAAGTAGTAGATTGATGATACAGGCCTGATTGGAGATTTGTAGAGGTTTTGACATCGATGAGTTAGTCAAAAAGGGAGGTTAGTCATGGAAAGAATGTGTTAACAATAAGTGTGGCTAGTGGTGTTTCTAGCCGAACTCGTAGAGAAAATGTTCCATTGTTTGGTTGTCTTTCATTTGATGAATTCATCTTCAGAGAGGAGAAAGAGTGATGGAGATGAAATGGTTTGTGGATCTGTTTCTGGGTCTAGAAAAGAATGGGGATTTAGAGAGAAGCCCATGAAGATGTGGCTTATGCCAATTGAAGATTGGCGAAGGGATTTGTCTCACACCTAACCTTGGAAATAAGAAGGATAAGAAATTGTCTAATGGCAAGTTGATGGAAGCTTGTAGAGCTTTGGTTCATTGTAGTGGTTACAATGAAGAGAGACGTGGTATGATGGAAATCGGTAGTGAGTAAGTATAAGGGATTCGGATGTTGTCAACAAGGATGGTTAGACAATAGTAATGTGAGGAATGCCCTAAGAGTTATTTTGAAGGTAGGTACCTCGACGAGAGTGGTGATGTTCGGAGTATTTAGGAATGGTCAGGGTGACCAACTCTTTTAAGTAAGAGAGGATGTTATTGTAAGAGAAAAAGGAACTCAGGAGAGTTCAGGAATAGAATGAGAATACGTTGTGAAGAGGATGTGCGCCGACGATGGCCGTCGACGAGGATAAACGTTTGTTTAAGGCACGCGAGATGCGTCTAAGTGCCATTTTGGAAGTAATGTTAACGTATAAGGAACCGATTCTGGGGAATTGGAGATTTGGATAAGGGAGTCCAAGAGAAGTAGATGGTTTAGTTTGGCAAGTGCCAAGACTATGAGGAGTGTAATTACCAACCGGAGGTTGGGGTGGTATTATTTAAGTCGTGATTGGAAATAGATCCGTACGTGAGCAGACGGTTCGGCATATTCATTGAGGCGCGGACTGATGGATAGTGGTAAGGTGGGAAAATCTTCTAGAAGAGAAGACAACTTGTTTGGAATGAAATAGTTTTGGTGGTAATTGTCGTGGTGGCACTGTACTACTATTGGATAATACCCCATGGATGTTTCATGAGTGGAAGCATGAGAGTCCACGTGACGTGTTTTGGGCGATTGGATCTCACTGACGAGATCGGGATAATAAGAATTGAGGAAATTATTGGACCATTGTGCCTCGGATGACCTGAAGCACAATTGGAAGGGGGCATTATTAAAGTAGGTAAAGAGGGTCTAAACCACCATCATGATTGTCGACTATCTATTGACAAATTGGGGGACTGGCCGTCCTTAATTTATTGTTGATAGTAGACAGAATCGAGTTGAATGGAATTGACTAGCTTTGCTAGCTTTGGTGGTGCCAGAAAGTTTTGGTGTTTCTTTTTGGAGGGTAGCCAGTCACTGCTTCGCGTGAACCTAGTGGAATAGGCTATATCGCGGAGGCAAAATAAGTGATTTTGAAAAGAAAAATAAATAAATTTTGTGTGGACCTTTGAAAATTTGAGGAACTCGAGGTTGTGAACCTCTGTTGTGAGGATTAATTTTTGAGTGGTGCACTCGTTGAGAGTTGCGGTTGGTGCACGGTTGTGCCAGTGTGTTGGTGAGAGTATCTGTGTGATTTCACCCGGTGTTAGCATCTGTGTGGCTACACCTAATCCTGAGGGATTTTGTTGTGTTAGGGATGGTAATAACCAGTTGGGTTGTTACTCTTACCTTTAGTTTCGAGGACGAAACTTCTTTTTGGAGGGTAGTAATGTAAGACCCTTAATTCTACTGTATCGTACGCAAGTTATAAGCGTAAGTAGTGGATAAGAGTTTTTAGGGTTTCTGTAAGATTAGTTTCTTAAGTATCGTGTAATAACAGCGTTTTGCTGAGTTGAAACTGGTTTTGGATTCGTATACTATTTAAGCTCAGGCTTTTGGTTCTTAGTCCTCTTTTATATACGAGAACGTTCCTGTGATTTCAGAATTTTGAGTTTCGACTTTCTCCGTTTATTGGAAAAACGAGTAGAAAACTGTACCCGCTTATTAAAATTTTACGGTTTCTGTTTTCCGTAGAATTTTAATTGGAGACTTTATATATCGGCGTAAGTTGGAATCTAGTTTCAGAATATTTTTGGGAGCTAAGGAAATAAATTTCAGTCGGAGAATAAAGTTTAGCGATAATATTTGGAAATGTTTTACGACGAACAATCACCTCGTGAGTTTTATATTTTTTCGCAAGATCGACCGTCGACGGAGTACGACTCGTCTGCGAGCGCAAGAGAAATATCTTGGATATTTTCAAAAAGGTAATGATTACTTTGTTTTGATCCAAGGGCTAGGGTTTAGCCATGCAAAGGTTAGTTTGATCCAAGGGCTTAGATTTCACAAGAGTGGTTATTAGTAAGGAGGTTTATCTTTGTTTGGACTTAGAAGCAAAACAAAAAAACTACTCACTCCTCTCTTCTCTCATTCGGCCGCCCACTCCCTCACTCACTCATCTCTTCTAAAATTTCATTTTTCATCCATTCAAGCTTGGATTTTTGGCATACTTAGGAATCACTTGCTCATTAAGGTAACTAACCTCTTTCATTTCTATTCTTGTCATGAATTCTCTTGGATTTTTAAGTTTCACAATTTTGTTCTTGAGTAGAAAAATGTTAGAATTTAGTTTTGTTTCCATAGATGTGTTCATAAGAGTTCTTAGTACACATGATTGAAAAATGAGTTGATTTCTATGGTTAAATCTTGTTTTCACAAATTTTTGTTTAAGATTTTTGAAGAAAAATTTGAAAAAGATCATAAACTTGGATTGTGTGGTATGGTTTTGGTTTTGAAGTTAGAATTGAGCTTTTAAACAAAATGGATTGTTGAATATGAATTTTGTTTCGAAAAATGAGAAAAAAATTATTCTCGTGTTCTTGAGCGACTCGAAGAACGCAATTTAGAAAAATTTTATTTCGAGTTTCAAAAAGAGTCGAGTATACGATCGAATATCGTTACGAGCTAACATATGTGGTTAAGGTTTCAAATGAAGAAAAATTGTGTAGGGTTGCCCTTTTTGCCTCATTTGGCCGTGGCAATCATATAGGGTTCGAGGAATCGAATTTCGAAAATTGTTTAGAGGCAAATTGTTTCCCATGATCATTGTTTAATTGTTTGATTGGTTATGGGATGTTTTGTAAAGAAAAAATGATTTCTTGCCTTAAGAAAAACTTATTTGAGATTTTTCGAAAATTTGCGATTCGACTCGATAATTTCTAAATCGTTTTGATAAGTGCTAGTTAGGTATTATGGGATATTACCATGCATTTAGAAGTGAAAATTTTTGAATGGAAGGGTGTTTTGAAAGAAAATGGCCGTGGCCTTCTCTTGTGTGGGGGAGAAATTTCAAAATTTTTCTAAGTCCACAATTGTGTGAAAATTTTGTGTGTGTTGGATAATCCTAGTTTTGAAGAAAAATGAGTATAGGAAAGGATGTTAGGAAGAAAAAAATGTGTAACTTGTAACGCAAGAAAACTTCGATTTTTCATAAAAATATTTTTGAAAAGTTTTAGTTGTGTTTCAAATGGTCTTGTTGTGTGTGAAACAAGTCCTTGAGGTGGAGAAATCCAAAATGGTTTTAGTTTATGATTTGAAAACAAAATGAATTTCGTGTTATAAAAATAGTGCAATTTACTTCGTGAATTTTTAAACACTATGAGTATAACCTGAAATCCTTGAGGGCTAGCTTTAGGAAGTACCTTAGACCCCTCTGGAGCTTTGAGAGCGAGTTTCGTTTCGTTAGGTTAAACGAGGAGTATTTTATTGATGTTACGCTACATTTATTTTAGGTAGCGCGTGTTGTAGTTTTTTCGCGGAGTTAAAGTAACGAAAAGCTTGCTAAGGTAAGGGCACCTTTATTTTTCCGTCTAATATATGTATGCCTGGTTCTGGATGGTTGTGAATGTTTGGCATGATTATATTATGTATTCTCGTGATGAGAAGGTGTTTTGTATCGCATGTGTGATTTACATATGTTTGAGAATATGTGTATGAATATGTGATTGGCGTGCATATGATTTTGAAAATATATGTACATACTATGATTGTTTTACGTACGCTTGAGAGGTATGTATTTTGTTGCATTAGCATATAAGGGGAATCGTATGCTCATGCATTCATAGTACGTGGTTATCGGGAATGGACCACGGGGTGCGACGGCCAGTGATTGGTGTCCTCCCTTTTGAGTTTGGTGTTGTCCGTGTGACTCACCCGGTGTTATCCCACCGTGATTGTTTTGGTATTGAGTGTGTGACTCTACCTGGTGTTATCCCACCACTAGTAGGAGGTGTTATCCCACCCGAGCCTACGACCTTCTGCAGAGGTTTATTCCGGAATAAATGCATGCATGTGAAAAAGACCCGGTTAGGGTGATCACAATCATTTAGAGTCTGCATTGATAGGCTGGTGTGCATTTCGATACTGTGTGCAAGTATATGAACTGCTAAGTGTTTATTCGCTTTTAAATGTATATGCTATTTGCTGTTGTGTTATGTGTGGTGACCCTTGCATTCTTTCATTTGCGGGCTCCTCCCACCCAGACGAGGATCACCCTTTGTTACCGGTGCTCGCGAGAGAGACGGTGACGAGGTGGGACTTTCTTGATCGCCTGCTTCTGCCTGCCTGGAGCCTCGACCCAGCTTCCGGCACGGCTAGTTACCACGGGCGCGTTAGGATTACTACTTTTCTTGGTACCCGTCAGGTTCATCAGTGTCTGATATGGCAGACTCCGCCTTTCTCCATACCTCTACCAGTACTGCTCAGTGCATTGTGGACGGTTCCTGAGGGACCACTGCCAGGGGCGCCAGATACACCAGAGGGTGGTGGATCGGTCATTGGAGAGACCCCCACAGATGGACTAGTCACTTCTTCTTCCTCCTCCATGGGCAGTTGGGGTGATGGGGCTTTACCCGACTTCTTAGGGGAGCCGGATGATGTTCTTCAGGAGGCAGCGGCTGCTGCAGGGGATGGATCCGTTGGAGGATCCGGAGTACCTCACTTGGTATCTCCCACTTCTACCTTGAGCTTGGTCCTGTTATCGAGCGATACGGACGACTCCTGATGCCGTTGTGCAGGATAGGACTAGGACCACTGACTTAGAGTAGTATTCTTTTGGACAGGCCTTGTTGGCCGGTGACTGGTAGCATGACTTGTAGTAGGTTCTAATGTTTTGGATGACTGTACTCTAAACTCTTACGTTTTGGATGAGCCTCTTTCGGTGTTGGCTGTAGTATTTCCTAGTCACGACTACCTTGTATATTTGTCGTGAACTAGATGTTATGTTTTGGATATGTAACTATTCAGGTACACACTTTGCTTATGAGAAGCACTATTATATGCTATAGTTCTGTTGTATGAATAACGCCGGCTCTTGTAAAATATTTTCCGCGCACTCTGTCTTGTGTTTTAAAAAAAAAAAAAAATAATGCCCCTTTTTAGGCTTTGAAAAACGGGGTGTTACACCAACAAATCACAAAGAAGACAAGTCATATTGCACCACCTCGCGAGAGATCTGGATGCCCTTCCAAAACTCCAATTGGATGAGGGCGGTGTTAAAGGCTGTAGCACCTACACTCAAGGAATCATCAAGACTCTGGGCATACTCTTTCTTCAAGGAATTGTAGTCATGCCACATGTTTTTCACCTCAAGGTTCTTGTTCACCAGAGCAGTATCCTTGTTGATGGAATCCTGCTTTAGGAACTCAAGCAGAGAACCTCACACTGTCAGCTACCTCTGCATATAAGTTAGAGCTCATTTAGTAGTGCCCAATTTGTAATTGAGCTCGAATGGTTTCCCATGGTCTCTAATAGTACACTCGAAGGGAGTAAGGAATCTTTGGTGCGATGTATAAGTTATTGTGGGGATAAACGTTTAAGTGGTATGGATATGGACTGAACTTAAAATAATTGCAATTGGGCCACTTATATTAGGCCTCAAGTTTAGAAAGGAACAATTGACGATATAAAACTCATTTTCACCTACCACCGTGAGAACGCATTAAATTCTCATAATGCATGCATGTATTAAATATAACATTTTTATTCCATATTTTCATTTGCATTTAATATTTCTACGGTTATTTTCTTGGGAAAGAAATTTTCTGCGATTGTTTTTAGCATAATCGAAATTAATTAATAAAAATGTAAGAGCGTGATACATTGAATATTTATGAACATGTTTATAAAATAAATAAAAAATATATAAAAAACTTCAATACTATTAAGAAATTGTTCATAAAAAGTAGTTTAATAAATATTAGATACAATGAACCTCATTTGAAATCGTTATAAATAGGGCTATCGATTATAACGAAACAACAACCTTCACAATAACCTCTCATTTCCAATCTCTCATTATTCATTAGTAACTAAATAGTGTGTAGTGGGTGAGGGGATTATGGGTCGTCGCAAAATTCCGATTGCGAGGGTGAAAAATCCTGCCGCGAGGCAAGTTACATTCTCCAAGCGTCGAACAGGGTTATTTGTTGGAACAAAGTGGGTCTGACATGAACCTCTAAGTTTTTAAGTAGTTTTGATGATAACAAAGTATTAAAATTACAATTGGAATTACTAATGATTATTCTAGTGTGCAGAATTATAAGTTAAAATCCATTCAGAAGCACTACGAATAATAGCAGAGAAGCCAGTCAAAACAAGCTCTGAAAGCACATCACTGTTCATCAGAAGCTTAAATTTTGCATGTTGAAGAAAGTGCCTCTGAGGACAAAAACAAGGCTCTGACGGACTCAGAAGCAAAAGGACCTCAAGAAGCAATGACAACAGCATCTGAAGCAAAAGGAATTTACATCACTCAAGAACTGACATATTCAGAACCAATGATTGAAGAACAATCTACTTCAAGGCTCTGTCACGTCCACAGGAAGGAATATTCGTTGGTACAACGTTAACCTTATCCATATGTGGAGCGCAATTGAGGATCGTACTATTGTACTATTATTACTCAAAATGGATGAGTGATAATTCAAATAGCAAGGTAGTGGAATTGGATATCTTTGCCAAAGAAGGCAACTACAGCTATCACAATTGTACGAGTATATTCCAGCTGGCACCTCTCTCTCTGCAACGGTCATCATATTCTTCCAAGTATAAATAGGAGACTCAAATGGAAGAAATGACAACTGTTCTATTACTGCGTTCAAGACTAAGAAGCATTCTGACACTATCTTTTCAATCTGTCATTCTAAGTCTTAGAACAATTTGCGTTGTATTTTGTAAACACCTCTGATAGTATATCAAGTGTTCTTAAACATTCATTCTTAGATTTTAAGTTTGATTGTGAAGTCTCTCGTTAAGTGTAACTTGAGCATTTGAGAAGTCTCTTGCAAGTGTGCTTGAGCAAAGTGTAATCTTGTGAAGATTATAGTGAAAAGCTCTTGTTGAGAACAAGGGGACTGGACGTACCTTCAATTTGTGAAGGGAACCAGGATAAATCTGTGTGTCTATCTTTCTTTCTCTTAGAATCTCTTTGAATTGTTTTTATATTCGCTGCATTAAACACCTTAAGAACCAGAAAGTTTTAATTTCCTAAAACACAATTCAACCCCTCCTTCTTGTGTTTTTTCACCTTCAATTGGTATCAGGAGCTGGGTTGTTGCCTAACTCTCACCTAACAGTGAAACAGTAAAGATCCAGGAGGGAAAAACATGTCTGCTGAGAAAGGAAACAATAGCAACAACAACAACAACAACGTGAACTATGACTATGACTCAAATGCTAAAGACAGAAGGTCTTCTGATAAAGTTCCCTTTTTCAATGGAATTGAGACTGGCTATCCTTTCTGGAAAACCAAGATGTACTGTCACATCATGGGTATTGATTGTGATTTGTGGGACTTGGTGGAAGATGGAGTCAACTTTGAAAATATGGACTTAGAAGGAGTAGTCAGCTCTAAGGACAGAAAGTCTTTCACACCTACTCAAAAGCTAGAGTATAAGAAGCATCATAATGTAAAAGGAATGATGACAAACGCCATCTCTCATGATGAGTACCTGAAAATTGGAGATAAGAGAACCGCAAAGTCTATTTGGGATTCTCTTAAATCCAAGTATGAAGGAAATAAACAAGTTAAGGAGGCTAAGGCCAACTTGTTAGTACATCAGTATGAATTGTTTAAAATGAAGGACGGAGAGGACATTGAGACTATGTTCTCTAGGTTTCAAATCCTTGTTTCTGGACTTCAAGTTTTAGACAAAAGTTATACTGAGGCTGATCATGTCAGGAAAGTACTCAGAAGCTTGCCGCCAAAGTGGAGACCAAAAGTGACAGCTTTTCAGGAGTCTAAGGATTTAGATACTGTATCTCTTGAAAGCTTGGTTAGTTCTCTAAAGAGTCATGAAATGGAACTCATGACTGATGAATCAACTAAGAAGCTAAAAGGGATAGCCTTAAGCTCCAAGAGTTCTTCAAAGGCTCTGAAGGCTAAGGTTATAGCATCAGATGAAGAAGCTTCTGAAGCAGGTCATGAGATGGATTCTGATGAAGAAGAGGAAATGGTTCTGATGGCTGCAAGAGTGTTTCAATGGGCCAAGAGAAGCACGAAGTATGCTGGTAAGTTTGGAGGTGCTTCCAAGAAAGTTGGTGTTTCTAAGGACAAGAAGGAAGAACAAAGCAAATGCTTTAAATGCAACAAGCCAGGGCACTTCATTGCTGACTGCCCAGAGAACCTGAGTAAAAGCTCTAAGAGAACTTCTAACAAAGAGAGATACAAGAGTAAGCTTAAGAAAGGGTTTCTTGCTACTTGGGATGATTTGGATCAGGAATCGGATTCTGATGGGGAAGAAGAAGCAAACCTAGCCTTGATGGCAACCACTTCTGACCAAGAGAACTTTGAGCACGAAGCTGACTCAGATTCAGAAGATGAAGATGAGGTACTTGCTAAACTTTCTCGTTCTGAATTAATAGATTCCTTGAAAGATGCCTTAAAACTTTTAACCAAAAAGGCAGGTGAGTGTAAGGTCCTTAAAAAGGCCTATAAAACCCTGACCAAAAAGGCAAATGAAATAATTGAACAAAATGAGTCTCTAAAATCAAGAAATGAATTTATGGAAACTCATTATGTTCTTGACGATAAGGTTCCTCCAGAACATGAATTTGCTCTTCAGGAGTTCCTTATCAATGGAATGAAAAGAAGCAAGATAGCCTCTTTGATTTATCATGTAAGTAGAAATAGAGGTGAGGGTCTTGGATTCTCACGTTTTAAAGACAATCCATTATTCTCAAAACCCTCTAATGTTGATAAAACAAAACCTAAGGCTGTCTTTGTAAAGAGCCAATCAGAAGTTCAGAATGAGTCAGCTTCTGATAGAACATCAAAGCCAGAGGCTCCAGAGTCAAAGGCTCTGAAGGTTAAAACCTCATAACCTAAGACTTTCAAGCCTCAAGCTAATGTTAAATCTAAAGAAGTTCTGACTTATTCAAGATCAAAGCCCAAGAGCTATCCTAAACCCAAAACTTTTACAAACAGGGTAGATAACTCTAGATGCTCTGATAGGTCCTTCAAACAAAGACCACCTAGGCCTGTGAAGACTAACACAAAAGGACCCATAAAGATATGGGTACCAAAATCTGAAATTATATTTGTTTCAGGTTTGCACACCAAGAAGGCCAAAGCAGCAATGTTGGTACCTGGACAGTGGCTGCTCACGACATATGACCGGAGAAAGGCATATGTTCCAAACCCTAACTCTGAAAGAGGGAGGCACTGTGGGGTTTGGAGGCAATCAAAAAGGAAGATCATTGGTACAGGTATAGTTGGTAATTCTTCTCTTTCAATTAATAATGTTTGGCTAGTTGATGGCCTTAAACACAATCTGCTTAGCATTAGTCAATTTTGCGATAGTGGATTCGTTGTTAAATTTGATAAAGAGGCATGTACAGTAATCAATGACTCTGACAAGTCTATATTATTTAAAGGCTTAAGAAGAGGCAATGTTTATAAGGTCAATCTGTCAGAACTCACTGAGCAGAAGATAGTTTGTCTTCTATCTCTGAATGATGAGAAGTGGGTCTGGCACCAACGCTTAGGACATGCTAACTGGAGATTAATCTCTAAACTTAGCAAACTAAGCTTGGTTAAAGGCCTGCCCAATCTTAAATATCATTCAGATGCTCTGTGTGGTCCTTGTCAGATTGGCAAAATTTCAAAAACTTCTTTTAAACCGAAAAACATTGTCTCTACTTCAAGACCTTTAGAACTACTTCACATTGATTTGTTTGGCCCAGTAAGTACCGCCTCAATCAATGGGAAGAAATATGGATTGGTTATTGTTGATGATTACAGTAGATGGACTTGGGTAAAGTTTCTAAGAGTGAAAGATGATGCATATGATGTGTTCAGCATCTTCTGCACTCAAGTGCAAAGTGAGAAAAGTCTCAAAATCTTAAAGGTGAGACGTGATCATGGTGGTGAGTTTGAAAACGAACCATTTGCAACTTTCTGTGAAGACCATGGCATTGTCCATGAGTTCTCTGCTTCTAGAACACCACAACAAAATGGTGTTGTAGAGAGAAAGAACAGGTCTTTACAAGATATGGCAAGAACCATGATGCATGAGACTAAACTTGCTAAGCACTTCTGGGCAGAAGCTGTAAACACAGCTTGTTATATTCAAAATAGGATCTATATTAGACCTCTATTGAATCTAACAACATATGAACTCTTCAAAGGAAGAAAGCCATCTCTTATTTTCATCAGTTTGGATGTACCTATTACATTCTAAACAACAAGGCCTACAAAAGAAAATTTGATGCCAAAGCTTGTAAGGGAATCTTTATAGGTTACTCTGAACGCTCAAAGGCATACAGAGTGTATAATTCTGAAACTAACACAGTGGAAGAATCTATACACGTTAGATTTGATGATAAAGAGCCTGACAGTAAAATGTCAGAGCAAGATGATAGCTATGCAGGTATTCCATACCAATACATCGATTCAGAACCTGAAAAAGCATCAGAAGCTGTATTAGAAGAAGATGCTGAAGGAGCATCTCAAATAGAAGCATCTGAAGAACATGATGATACTTCAGAAGAAGACACTCAAACAAGTGTTGATGTTGATGAAGCTCCAAGAAGGAAGTTCAAGTATAGAACATCACATCCAGAAGATCTGATTCTTGGAAACAAAGAAAGTCCAAGAAAGACAAGATCAGACTATCAACAACTTGATTCGCTTCTGGAACTAATCTCAATGATAGAACCCAAGAATGTTGATGAAGCACTTACTGATGATGGATGGATTGTAGCTATGCAAGATGAGCTCAATCAATTTCAAAGGAATGATGTGTGGAATCTGGTACCAGGACCAACACACAAGAACATCATTGGAACTAAGTGGGTGTTCAGAAACAAGCTGAATGAGCAAGGTGAAGTGGTAAGGAATAAAGCTAGACTTGTAGCACAAGGCTACAGTCAGCAAGAAGGAATCGACTTCACAGAGACATTTGCTCCAGTAGCTAGACTGGAAGCAATAAGGTTATTGTTATCCTATGTTGTTAACAATGGAATCACTCTTTATCAAATGGATGTTAAGAGTGCTTTCCTAAATGGTGTCATTTCTGAAGAGGTGTATGTCAAACAACTGTTAGCCCATATTTTTACTAAGTAAAAATATGTTCTAAATGCATAAATAAAATAATTATGTTTAATTATGTAATTATTTTTAATAATCATTAAATATGCTTGGTTTTCAGAACCAATGAATTTAATGATTAATCATGCATGAACGTATAATAAATGTTCTATTATGGAACGTTGCATTTAAATGCATACTCTCTTTCTTTCAGGATCCTTTCGATTTGGTCGAAATATCAGTAGGGTCGAAGCATCCAGTGAGCAAAAGTGATTTATGGACTTAGTGAAATATTCAAAAGAAGCATGGTTACTTCGATTTCGATGGAAACAAACGGTTAACTCAGAAGATAAGAAAGGATTCAAATTCAAAATACGTGTCAAGACACGCGTCCTATCTGTAGTTATTTAGGCGTTAGTAGCAGTTAGATTAGTGTCTATAAATAGCCTAGTTATGTGATCGAAAAAGGGGTCACAATCATTATACAAAATCCTCAGAAAAACTCTAAGTACCCATGTCAAAGCGAGAAACGAGTGCTCGAAGGAGAATGTATGTAATGTGAACCACTTTTCATTCTGTAATCATTTACATTTGAATGCAATTTACAGTCTTTTCATCTATTCCAATTGCTTTTTACTTTCGACTCAATCTCTCCTTCTGTTTATTTCATTGGATAAACATTCTTTCTTGCATTTCAAGTTACTAAAACGTAAAAACAACACTTTATTAACATAAGAACAATAATGAACATCATTTACTTTGAAAATTTAAACAAAAGCACTATGTCCCGAGATTTACTAGTTGGTCTCTCTTGTAATAATCAAACTAGCGTTGTTTACCAAATTTCACAGTAAACAAATTGGCACGCCCAGTGGGACTGTGTGCTTTACGTTTAAATTTCTTCAAAGTTCGTGTAGTTAAGTTGTTCTGCATTTTTGTGTATTGTTTCCAAAGATTCTTGTGTAGTGTATGCTTTTGAGGAACGGGAAATTACTCCCTGAAATGGTTAGACCACCACCCAGAAGTAGCCCAAGACAAAACATGGAAATAAACAATAATAATAACGGTTCGAATGTATCAACCGCTTCGAGCGTTTCTGAGGCCATAATCTCTCCTGTAATCAATGAGATTGTGCCCAACGCTAGTGGGACGACAGTTTCCGCCCCAATATCTTCTGTGGTAAGTGCCACAATGACAATGCCAACATCTACGGTGGTACCTTCAACCACTACAGAACCTATCTTGTCCCTTCCCCATGCTATGGAGGGAAGTTTCTCTCCAAATAGGATAAATGTTAATGGGGGTGGCGCTAGTTCTTCTACTTTTTCATTACCCTTTTCCCAATATGTGGGTCAAGGCACAAGTAGGAACTACCCATATGGTATGCCTACCAGTATGATGCAAGGTTTGCAAACAAGTGCATCATTGTTCACAGAGTCAGCACCAGGCGTATTTGTGCCTAATAATCAGATAGTTTCAGGTTCTGCTACTCGGAATGCCAATCCCTCGTTAACCAACAGTGCCTTGAATGCTTTAAGGAAACAAATGGATGAGAGTAATCATGACATGGTAAATATGTTAACACAACAAATTGGTACAGTATTTAACCCATTAATTCAAAATACAAACCAAAGTTATCAATTGTTGGCAAATCAAATGGGAAGAATTGCTGATTTCTTTGGGGCTCCTCAAGCCCATAATCAACAAGTTCCCCAAATTCAGAATGTGGTGCCTTTACAAATTGCACAAGCACCAAATAATGCCATTATGCTTTCCCCAAATAATGTTGCAAACCAAGTCCAACAACCAGTGCCAGTGGTCGAACCACAAGTGCAAATTCAGGCACAGCAACAGGCCTTGCCCCAGGTCGAACAAAATCCTGGAATTGTATTGGTAAATAGAAACCAAAATGCTGATGATGTAGTTAGAAATGTCCAGAATAATAACTTTGCTGGGCAAAATAACATAGCCAATTTGGTTGAAACTATCCTAGCACAAAATGGTTTGAACATAGGCATGCATAGGCCTCATTTTGTTTCTGCCTTATCAGAGTATGTGCTTCAAACAGAATTGCCAAGGGGTTGGAAAATCCCAAAATTTACTAAATTTGCTGGTGATACTAGCGAATCTACTGTTGAACACATAGCAAGATATCTAACTGAGGCAGGAGATCTAGCAAATAATGAGAATTTAAGAATGAAGTATTTTCCAAATTCTCTAACAAAAAATGCCTTTACATGGTTTACTACTCTCCCTCCACATTCAATTTTTAATTGGAATCAATTAGAGAGAGTCTTCCATGAGCAATTCTACATGGGACAGTCTAAGATAAGTCTCAAAGAATTAGCAAGTGTTAGGCGCAAAACTCCTGAGTCCATAGATGATTATTTGAATAGATTTCGTTTACTTAAGGCTAGGTGTTTTACTCAAGTGCCTGAACATGAATTGGTCGAAATGGCCGCCGATGGCCTAGACTATTCGATCAGAAAGAAATTAGACACTCAACATCTAAGAGATATGGCCCAATTGGCTGATAGGGTTCGACAGGTCGAACGCTTGAAAGCAGAAAAGGCTAGAAACTCAAAGTATCATAAAAAAGAAAAGGTTGCTTATGTAGAAACACATGATAGCGACCAAGAATATGATGTCTCTTATGAAGATGTTGAACAAGGGGAAATAGACCTAGCAGAATTAAAACCTGGTCCCCCTTATACTTGCAAGCTTTTAAAACCTTCAAATGGAAAAAACCCTGTTGAACCAAAAAATGACAAATATGTTTCAAAGACTTATACTTTTGATATAACAAAATGTGATGAAATCTTTGATTTGTTGGTTACTGATGGCCAAATAGTGGTTCCAAAAGGTGTTAAAATACCACCATTAGATATGAGAAAGAAAAGAGGTTATTGTAAGTATCATAATTTTCTTGGACATAGAACCTCACAATGTGTGCTTTTCAGGGACCTAGTTCAAAAGGCTTTGAACGAAGGAAGACTTAAGTTTGGTGAAAAACCCAAAGCTGCAAAAGCAGACCCAGAATCTTCACAGAATGCTGATACCCTCTATGCTGAACCACAGGCTATTATGATGGTCGAAGCCATGGAGGTTTCAGAAGTGCAAGTGGAAAAAATCCCTGAAAAGGAGTACTATGAGAAAATGAAAGTAGTATATCCTCGTGCTGAAAAGGATTTAATTGACTTTCTAAACAGATGCAAGCTAGAGAACAAAGGAGTGATGCTTTGTGCTCGTTGCAGTGCTGTTTGTGATAAGGAGGCTACTGCAGGCCTCATGAAGTTCCAACCAGTTGCGAATAGGCAGGGGGCAAACCCAAAACCATCTCATGGTAAAGGAAAGGGCATTCTAACTCGACCAAATAATATGGTCCAAACAGATCGAATGCCCACTTTCCTTCCTTCTGGTTCGATTCCTATAGAACGCTGGATGCACCAAGGAACCATAAAGTTCAACAAGGGTGCAATGGAAGTTGGTGGCACAAGTGGCACCAAATTGAGCTATTCAGAGGATGTCAACAAATACTCTTACAAAAATAATTACAAGGGTAAACATCCAATGACAAGGACTCAATGGCGTAGGTTCCAACGCCAAAAGAAATTGACTGCAACTAATCTTCAAACAGGCCAATATAAAGAAGTGGCTAGAAGGCCAGCAAAAGAAAGGATCCTTCCTCCTATAGAAGAAAGCAAGATGGAAGAAGATGATCTGCTGGACTCTGAGCCAGATTTCGACGTAATATGCGTGGTTTCCATATTACCATCGGAATATGATGTGCAAACAAAGATAACTGAGCTCGAAACTGATTTCGACCGGTTAGAAATGGCTGATCCCAAGCCAATTTGCTACTATGTCATGAACAATGGCTGTATCGAGGAGCAACAAGCTACATTCGAGAGGCCAGATTTAGGCATGAAAAACCATCTTAAACCCCTCTTCATTAGAGCAAAGGTTGAAGGAGTTGGAGTTAGCAAGGTGTTGATAGATGGAGGAGCTGCTGTTAACCTAATGCCTCTATCTATGTTACCCAAGATTGGCAAATATGACTGTGGTTTGTCAGCCCATAACATTGTTTTGTCAAATTACGAAGGCAAAACAGGACATTCAAGGGGGGCAATCCAAGTAGATGTTGCTGTGGGCAGCATAGTTCGACCAACTTTTTTCCTAGTGGTCGAATCCAAGGCAAACTTCAACTTACTATTGGGGAGAGAGTGGATTCATGGAGTAGGAGCTGTTCCTTCGACTCTTCACCAGAAGTTGATGCTTTGGAGAGAGGATGGCTGCGTAGAAAATATAGAAGCTGATCAGAGTTTCTATATGTCAGAGGTTGATACCATAAACCAACAAACCTTTGACAAAAATTTGGCGAACATAGCGCCATGTTATGATAGAGAGAATGCTTTCACACCTTCTGATAATGTGATACATTCTGTCAAACTCCACCCAACCCATGGCTTCATATGGGAAAGAGAGGAAATAGATGCTGTGTCCTCAGAAGATGGAGTTATACCACCATCTAGGTGGAATGTTTACGAAGATTATGATGACTGAGTCCAGCGCATGGGCCAGGATTACGGCTTATATGGCCGAAACTAAGTTAAATACGGCTTTGGAAGCTGATGTTCATCAAAATATGGCTACAGAAGCCAAGGTCGAAAGCGATGGCATTTCTATGCCACAAGCACAAAGGCTCGACTGCATCTATGATGAAGAACCTTTAGGGTTCGAAAGGGATCCACTTAATGAAACTCCTAAGATGCAGGCCCAAGACCCTTTGGAGGAAATTGACATTGGAGATGGCTCAGCAAAAAGGCCAACTTACATTAGTGCCAATATTAGTCCTGACTTGAAAGGAAAATTGGTACTACTTCTCAAAGAATTTAGTGATTGTTTCGCTTGGGATTATAATGAAATGCCTGGACTCAGTAGAGAAATGGTCGAATTAAAACTACCAATCAAGGCAGGTAAGAAACCAGTGAAACAATTGCCAAGAAGGTTTGCACCAGATATCATGTCCAAAATCAAAGAAGAGATCGAAAGGCTGCTGAAGAGTAAATTCATCAGAGCTGCCAGGTATGTAGAATGGTTAGCAAATATAGTTCCTGTTATTAAAAAGAATTGTACACTTAGGGTATGTATAGATTTTAGGGACTTAAATAATGCTACCCCTAAAGATGAGTATGCCATGCCTGTGGCAGAATTGCTAATAGACTCAGCAGCAGGCTTCGAGTTTTTGAGCATGTTAGATGGTTATTCTGGTTACAACCAAATATTCATTGCTGAGGAAGATGTATCTAAAACAGCATTTAGATGCCCTGGTGCGTTAGGCACTTATGAGTGGGTTGTGATGCCTTTTGGCTTAAAAAATGCTGGTGCCACTTATCAAAGGGCAATGAATTCCATGTTTCATGATTTTATAGATACATTCATGCAAGTTTACATCGATGACATCATTATTAAATCCTCTTCTGAAGATAGCCATTTGGTATATCTTAGGCAATCTTTTAAAAGAATGAGGGAACATGGATTAAAAATGAATCCATTAAAATGTGCTTTCTGTGTGCATGCAGGAGATTTCCTTGGTTTTGTGGTGCATAAAAAGGGCATTGAAATAAACCAAAACAAGACAAAGGCTATCTTGGAGACCAAGCCTCCTTCGACCAAAAAACAACTTCAATCTCTGCTAGGAAAAATCAACTTCTTGAGAAGATTCATTTCGAATCTAAGTGGAAAGGCTCAAGCTTTCTCACCACTACTTCGACTCAAGAAAGATGATCCATTCAAATGGAACGAAGAGCATCAAAAGGCTTTTGATGACATCAAAGAATACTTAATAAAGCCTCCAGTTCTAATGCCTCCTAGTAGGAATAAAGCTATGAAGTTGTATATTGCTACGTCTGATAAGACGATAGGAAGCATGTTAGCCCAAGAAGACGATAATGGCATAGAAAATGCAGTTTATTACCTTAGTAGAGTTTTAAATGATGCAGAAACTAGATATACTGCCATAGAAAAACTTTGTCTTTGTTTGTATTTCTCTTGTACAAAACTTAAGCATTATATAAAGCATGTTGATGTTTATGTCTATTCCCACTTTGATGTTATTAAACATATGCTGAATAAACCTATATTACATAGTAGAATTGGGAAATGGGCATTAGCATTAACTGGATATTCACTGACTTATAAACCTTTAAAGGCTGTCAAAGGCCAAATTGTGGCTGATTTTATAGTAGATCATTCGTTGGTCGAAATGCCACAGGATTATGTGGATATTCAACCATGGATTCTTTATTTTGATGGGTCCAAACATAAGTATGGAACAGGAATTGGAATATTGATCATATCTCCGACTCAAATTCCAACCAAGTTCAAGTACAAAATAAATGGACTATGCTCTAATAATGAAGCTGAATATGAAGCTTTAATTACAGGGTTAGAAATATTGAAAGACTTGGGGGCAAAGAACATTAAAATAAGAGGTGATTCTGAATTAGTATTGAAACAATTAACACAAGAATATAAATGTGTGAAAGAGCATCTGGCGAAATACTTTGCTATAGCTAGTTCTTTGTTAGATTGTTTCGATCATGTAGACATTGAACATGTGCCTCGATTAAAAAATCAAGAAGCAAATGACTTGGCTCAGATTGCTTCAGGATATAAAATGTCAAAAGAAAAGTTGACACAATTAATCGAAATAAAAGAAAAAATGGTTTTACAAGAACCAATATCTGCACAATTGTCAATACCAAAACTTGTGGGGGCAGAGACTATGCCACAAATAAATGGTGAAATAGAAAATGCCTTTTCCTTTTTTCGCTCGACCACTCAATCGAAACAGGCATTTGGGGGCAATTTGTTAGCCCATATTTTTACTAAGTAAAAATATGTTCTAAATGCATAAATAAAATAATTATGTTTAATTATGTAATTATTTTTAATAATCATTAAATATGCTTGGTTTTCAGAACCAATGAATTTAATGATTAATCATGCATGAACGTATAATAAATGTTCTATTATGGAACGTTGCATTTAAATGCATACTCTCTTTCTTTCAGGATCCTTTCGATTTGGTCGAAATATCAGTAGGGTCGAAGCATCCAGTGAGCAAAAGTGATTTATGGACTTAGTGAAATATTCAAAAGAAGCATGGTTACTTCGATTTCGATGGAAACAAACGGTTAACTCAGAAGATAAGAAAGGATTCAAATTCAAAATATGTGTCAAGACACGCGTCCTATCTGTAGTTATTTAGGCGTTAGTAGCAGTTAGATTAGTGTCTATAAATAGCCTAGTTATGTGATCGAAAAAGGGGTCACAATCATTATACAAAATCCTCAGAAAAACTCTAAGTACCCATGTCAAAGCGAGAAACGAGTGCTCGAAGGAGAATGTATGTAATGTGAACCACTTTTCATTCTGTAATCATTTACATTTGAATGCAATTTACAGTCTTTTCATCTATTCCAATTGCTTTTTACTTTCGACTCAATCTCTCCTTCTGTTTATTTCATTGGATAAACATTCTTTCTTGCATTTCAAGTTACTAAAACGTAAAAACAACACTTTATTAACTTAAGAACAATAATGAACATCATTTACTTTGAAAATTTAAACAAAAGCACTATGTCCCGAGATTTACTAGTTGGTCCCTCTTGTAATAATCAAACTAGCGTTGTTTACCAAATTTCACAGTAAACAACAACCACCAGGATTTGAAGATCTAAAAAATCCTGAGTATGTGTATAAACTTAAGAAGTCACTCTATGGTCTTAAACAAGCTCCAAGAGCTTGGTATGAGAGATTGAGTAACTTCTTGTTAGAAAATGGTTTTGAAAAAGGTCAAATTGACAACACACTTTTCAGAAAGACAACCAAGAAGGATACTTTGATTATTCAAATATATGTTGATGATATTATTTTTGGATCTACTAATGCTTCTCTTTGCAAGAATTTTTCTAAGCTCATGCAGGATGAATTCGAAATGAGCATGATGGGAGAGTTAAAGTTTTTCTTGGGGATTCAGATCAATCAAGGAAAAGATGGCACTTACATCCACCAAAGCAAGTATACAAAAGAGCTTCTGAAGAAGTTCAATCTTGAGGATTGTAAGACTATGACAACTCCCATGCATCCTACCAGCAGCCTAAGCAAGGAAGAGATAGGAAGCAAAGTAGATCAGAAGCTGTATCGAGGTATGATTGGTTCCCTACTCTACCTAACAGCATCTAGACCTGATATTTTATATAGTGTATGCTTGTGTGCAAGATTCCAGTCAGATCCTAGAGAACCTCACTTAACTGCTGTTAAGAGGATCTTTAGATATCTGAAAGGAACTACTAATCTAGGACTTCTTTATAAAAAATCCCTAGATAGTAAGCTAGTTGGATTCTGCGATGCTGACTATGCTGGTGACAAGATTGAGAGAAAATCCACAAGTGGAAATTGCCAATTTATTGGTGAGAATCTCATATCTTGGGCCAGCAAGAGACAAACAACTATTGCTTTGTCTACAGCAGAAGCAGAATATATCTCAGTTGCTAAATGTTGCACACAGCTTCTCTGGATGAAATATCAGTTGGAAGACTATAACATAACTGAAAGTAGTATTCCACTATATTGTGATAATACTGCTGCTATTCATTTGTCTAAAAACCCTATTCTACACTCTAGAGCTAAACATATTGAAATAAAACATCATTTTATAAGAGATCGTGTTCAAAAAGGTACAATAGATATTCAATTCATTGATACTGAACATCAATGGGCTGACATATTTACTAAACCTTTAGCTATTGAAAGATTTGATTTTATTAAAAAGAATTTGAACATGCACTATGTTTCTGAAGAAAATTAGCTCTGAGAAGTAGAATAGAATTAGCATCTGAAGCTCTATCAGAACCTCTAATAATTTAGAATCTCCTTTGAGAAGCTCTGAATAATTTGGGTTCTGAAGGGTAACAGGTTCTGATGTGATGTCAGATACAAATGAGTTTGGCTCTGAACCTTTTGGAAACGAAACGTTCAGTACTAGTAAGTGTACAACAGTTGTCTGTACACGCGTCAGCTATGATTAAACCCTTCCAACATGTGTCTAGATCCTGACGGGCAGAGAACAATTAATGATGATTATGGCAGTTAAGTCTATTATTTAATTTTTTAAAACTGCTCGCGCTCCCTCCCAATGTTTATTTTCTCTGTTTATGTGTGCTAGTCTATTTATAAGTCACTTCACTCACTTGCACAACTTTTTACACGCAATCACTACCTACACAACCCTAGACCTTACAGAAATTCCCAATCTTCTTCTTCTTCTTAATTTTCTGCAACAATGGCTGCTCGTTCTTCGAACGAAATCGTTCAAGAACCCTTTAACCCTACGTTACCACCCATTATTGATCTCAACTCTGAAAATAATCTCGTCTACCAACACAATCAAACTGACGCTGGTCCAGAAGCTTATGATTTCTATACTGAGAAGTTTGTAGACTTTGATAGTTTGAAAGCTAACGGAATAGATGTTCAAAGCCTGTTCTACGATCAACAATGGGAAAACTACTTTGAGATGCTTAATGGATTTGTGTACTATGACATCGTTAAGTATTTCTGGCAAAAGGCTAAAGTTTATGATAGGGTAAGCGCTGATGAAGAATACAGAAATTTGGTTGCAAAGAACAAGGCATTAAAAGGTAAAACAAGACAGGAACTTGGTTTGAAACCTTATAGAGGAAGGGAGATAAGGTCAAATATTCTGGGTATCAATGTTGTGATCACTCAAGCACACATTGCTAAGATTCTGGGTCTGGATAACAAAGGAGAAGACATAGAAGTATATGATGCTAAAAGCAAATATCTGGATTCAATCAATCAGGATCTGTTTAAGCCTGGAAGTTCCAACAGGGATTTTGGAAAATTAAAGTGCATGAGGCACAAGTTTGAGTTTGCCTTCAGAGTGTTTCTTGCTACAATTGTTACTAGAGAATGAGGATTAGATACCATCTCTATACCACACAAACACTTTATTTGGTTCTTATACAAGAAAGTGAAAATAAATCTGGCCAAGGTTTTATTTGATCACATGTGTTTAACCATCTCTGCAAGTAGAACAAAATTACCTTCAAACATTCATCATCCCAGGCTGATATCAGAACTTATTAGGCAAACTAAACTCACAGACATTCTGAGTGCCAAAGAGAAGCTTAGAGTGTTCCAAACTGCTAAGTATGATGCAACAGTTCTG
The DNA here is from genome assembly GCA_030408175.1 of Trifolium repens. Lineage (NCBI taxonomy): Eukaryota > Viridiplantae > Streptophyta > Magnoliopsida > Fabales > Fabaceae > Trifolium > Trifolium repens. The sequence goes on from CP125850.1 coordinate 24,960,321, forward strand.
GTTAACATGAAAAGGAAAACCAAGGAAGAAATCATTCAAGTTAAGACACCTCTACAACAAGTATATGAAAAGTACTTCTGGTGTGATGGGTTCCCCACCATATAAGAACATGATAATGAGGATGTCATCAAGAACTTCATTGAGATTGTGAGAAGAGATACTGGGGTAAGAGTGCCCAGAAAGATGGTTGTTGATGTCCCAAACTGGGAAATCTTCAAGGGTCCAAGAGAGATTACAAGGTCTAAAAGGAAGCCAAAGACCACTGAGCAAGAAATTGTTGATGAAGGTTCTGATGATCAAAAGAATGATAATGCTGATGAGGATATGGCTGCTGAAGATGTTCAGAAGGAAAAGAGATCAAAGAAGAGGAATGACAGGCCTCCAGCTTCTGAGGAGGATCAGAACCCTGCTAAGCCTGCAAAAAGATTAAAGACTAGAGCTTCTAAACCAAAAGGTAAACTCTCTAAGTCTAATACTTCTAGCATTCCGGTAGCTCAAGATATTAACTCTGAACCTCAACCTTCTACTGCTCAACCCTCTATCTCTCAACCTTCCCAACCTCCAAATCAAGCAAATCCCATAGACTATATTGTACCTCTTAGTGTAGTTTTCCCTGATTCTAAACTTATACCAACATCATCATCATCTGATTCTAACACTGCTTCTGATGAGTTCATTGCTAAGCTAACCAAAGAAGCAAATAAGAAACAAAAGAAACAGGATCCACCAAAGAAAACAAACCTCAAAAGAACCACCAAGAGACCCATTAAGAAACCAATTCAAATCTCTTCTGATGAAGAACCTACCATCCTTAACCAACCCGCCAATACTGAATCTGTTCTTGACCATCTTCAACAACATCTATCTGGAGATGCGTTTTCTAACTCCAACCCAAATTCACCACCTCATTTTCCATTCACCAATACCACTACTGATTCAATTGTCCAAGAACCACCAATCACACAAGTTATTCAAACTCCACCTCCATCCCTCGATCATATTTCACAAGAACAAACACCCCTTCAGGATGAGGGAGTTGCTCATTTTGAAGCACAACAGCAAACACCACAAAATTCTCCAATTCCAACTGCCAATGAACAAATTGATTCACCCACTCCCATCAATAATGAATCACATGTACAATCACCTCATCACTCTCCAGTCCATGACAATACTCAATCACAAGCACCAACACCACAACCTGAACCTACCGCTCCAGAACCTACTCCTGATCATTTTTATGGTCCACTCAACAAACCTCTAGTTTTAGAAGAGGTTTTTGAGCTTTACCAACACATCTCTAAGGCTGAAGCATAAATTTTTAAAGATGCCATCAATCTTGATGATGACATCATACCCCCTAACCTCAGCAAAATCAAAATCATCAACCTCAAGAGAAAGAAACCTGAGCCAACCATTCCTTTTGACCCATCTAAACCTTTCTTCAATCCTGCTTCTGAACCAAATCTTGAGCTACTAAATATTGCTATTAGTCTTAGGCTCAAGAGATTTAAGCAAATGGATGAAGAGGTTCTTGTCTTCCCTTCTGACTTTGATGCTGAAGTCAGAGAGATGGAGTATCTATTTAGTCAATCTTTGAAGATTCTCAGTACTCATCTGAAGAACAAGGTACAGGGAAGAGGAATGGCCACTGTGAGAAGCTTGTTTGACATTGTGGAAAGGTTACGTGCTCTAAGGCTTACTTTCTACAATCATGTTGAGGAGCAAAACAGAGTGAACCTTATGGCTGCAATTGAAGAGAGTCTCAGAACTGCTTCTGTTAGTGCTCAAATGATGATCTTACAAGAAGCAGAGTATCTTCAAAGTGTTGAAGATGAGAAGGCTAGGATAGCTGCTGAAGCTGAACAGAAGAGACAAGCTGAGATTGAGCACAAGAGGCTTGCTGATCAAGAAGCTATCAAGTTGTTGGTCAGCATGGGAACTCACATTGCCACTATTGAAACCAACAAGATTCTGGCTGATCAGGTGGTGGCAGAAAATCTTCAAATACTTGAACCGATTCAACCCGAACAAGAAGATGTTGATATGGTTGATCAGAGCCCTGTAATTGAAAATTCTAATAAGGGCAAAACTGTTGTTGTTGATAAAACTCCTCCTGCCTCTCCCAAGATTGAAAAAGGTTCTCCATCCTCAGAAATACCTCCAGCAATCCAAAAGGCCTTAGATTCCATCAGAACTGAGTTAGCTGAAGACATCAAGGATGAAATAGATGAACTCAGGGTTGACCTCAGAATTGATTTGAGAGCAGATTTTAGAGCTGATATTACTGCTTCTGAGGAAAACACTCGTCAAAGAATGGATGCTATGATGGAAACCCTTCTGAAGGCCATTGCAGATATTAAGAAGCCATAACCCTATTTGTGCACTTATCTTTGTTCTTTTTGTTATCTTTTACTTATGGTTCTTATGTACTCTTGGATAATTTTATCTTTTGTCTGTTTAATTAAAATCTATATTATCCATATTTGTGTGTTTGTTATTTGCTTATGTGTTTGTTTTATAGTTGTTTTTTTCAAAATTTAACTTCTCTATATACCATGATATTGTCTGGTACTCTTGAGAATTCTGGCTCTAGTGAGAGGTGCTGGAGAGCATCTTAGTTTTTAAACTAATAAGCCTAGGATTTTCAAAACCTAAGAGCCCCTCTCATTAGTACTCCTGTTTACTCATGAAATAGCTTCTTAGTATTAAAGCCTGTTTAACAACGGGGCACCGATACCGAATGAGGCGTGTCTGGTAACTGGTTTTTTGACAATAGGAATGAGGTATATATATATAAGAAACTTGCTCAAAACAAAGGGAATTTATAGCATAAACTCTTTTATTAATATTATTGAAGAATCTCTATTACATAGAATGATGAGACTCTACGTAGAGCTAGGCTTAATTTCAGAAGCCTCTGCATCTAGCTTCTTATGTTTCTCCTTAATGTAAGCAAGAAAGTTGGCAATGGCCTTTTGCACTAGTTCTTTAGTGTCCTTCTGAACAGCAGCCTCGTACTCTTCGTATGGAGTGTCATCATTGTATGTCCATAGAAATTCTTCCAGATCAGAGCCCAATTTTTCCTCCTCTGACTCTGTCAATATTAGTTCTTGCTTGTTCCTTTCGTAGCGAAGCCTGTTTTCTTCGCAGCGCCAGGGCTCTGCTCCCTTCTTGCTCTTCTCTTTTGAGCCTGAAGCATCCTTGGTAACCTGCCTTTCCATTGTATGTTTTGTTTTTGATGTTACTTGATTACTCTGACTGAGTAAAATGAGAGGAATCATCCCTTTTTATAAGTGCCCTCAAGCTATCTTGTCAGTGGGATACTCAATGCTATTCTTTGAATGCTATGATTGTCATTACCCTTTTGACTTGACTACCTTGGTTTGGCGCTTTGACTGCTTGGTTTTCTGTGTCTTTTTGACTGATGCCAAAAGGGGGAGTAAGAGTAGCGTTAAAATTAATGTTGATTGATTCATATACTGCTCAATCTGAAACTGTTATGATAAATGCATTCTGAATCAATTTTTATCTCTTCTAATTCCTTCTCATTCTGAACGTTATTGAAAGGGGAGAAAATTTAAGAACCTAAAATAGAATTTCATAGATAATATCAGAAGAGCTTGCAAACCTCTTCTGGGCATTATCAGACTCTAAGAAGCAAAGCTTACAAAACTATGCTTCTGAGAGTTAAAAAATGAAAATTTGTTTTAAGTTAATAAATTGACTCTTAAACTGTTTTAATTAATTATGGATAAGACTTAGGGGGAGCTTACAAACCTACCCTTATGGATTATCAGACTCAGGGGGAGATTGCAAACCTTTGAAACCTGAAGTCAACATAATTGAATTAAATCAACAACAATTGAATTTTAATGCTTTAGTTTGTCATCATCAAAAAGGGGGAGATTGTTGGAACAAAGTGGGTCTGACATGAACCTCTAAGTTTTTAAGTAGTTTTGATGATAACAAAGTATTAAAATTACAATTGGAATTACTAATGATTATTCTAGTGTGCAGAATTATAAGTTAAAATCCATTCAGAAGCACTACGAATAATAGCAGAGAAGCCAGTCAAAACAAGCTCTGAAAGCACATCACTGTTCATCAGAAGCTTAAATTTTGCATGTTGAAGAAAGTGCCTCTGAGGACAAAAACAAGGCTCTGACGGACTCAGAAGCAAAAGGACCTCAAGAAGCAATGACAACAGCATCTGAAGCAAAAGGAATTTACGTCACTCAAGAACTGACATATTCAGAACCAATGATTGAAGAACAATCTACTTCAAGGCTCTGTCACGTCCACAGGAAGGAATATTCGTTGGTACAACGTCAACCTTATCCATATGTGGAGCGCAATTGAGGATCATACTATTGTACTATTATTACTCAAAATGGATGAGTGATAATTCAAATAGCAAGGTAGTGGAATTGGATATCTTTGCCAAAGAAGGCAACTACAGCTATCACAATTGTACGAGTATATTCCAGCTGGCACCTCTCTCTCTGCAACGGTCATCATATTCTTCCAAGTATAAATAGAAGACTCAAATGGAAGAAATGACAACTGTTCTATTACTGCGTTCAAGACTAAGAAGCATTCTGACACTATCTTTTCAATCTGTCATTCTAAGTCTTAGAACAATTTGCGTTGTATTTTGTAAACACCTCTGATAGTATATCAAGTGTTCCTAAATATTCATTCTTAGATTTTAAGTTTGATTGTGAAGTCTCTCGTTAAGTGTAACTTGAGCATTTGAGAAGTCTCTTGCAAGTGTGCTTGAGCAAAGTGTAATCTTGTGAAGATTATAGTGAAAAGCTCTTGTTGAGAACAAGGGGACTGGACGTACCTTCAATTTGTGAAGGGAACCAGGATAAATCTGTGTGTCTATCTTTCTTTCTCTTAGAATCTCTTTGAATTGTTTTTATATCCGCTGCATTAAACACCTTAAGAACCAAAAAGTTTTAATTTCCTAAAACACAATTCAACCCCCCCTTCTTGTGTTTTTCCACCTTCATTATTCAACAAAGCAAATGAACTTGTGACCTTGTGCGGGGCAGAAATTGCCATTATTGTGTTCTCCCCGAAAAATAGGCCTTGTTCTTTTGGGCACCCGTGTGTTGATGCTATTGCATCCAGGATTGTTGAACAAGAGCAAAATCCAAATGACGACATAGAAAACTCATCTTCTGACATCGACGATCTGAGCCAACAACTTGGCGATGTTTTGGCCAAAATAGATGAAGCTGAAAAGAGAGCTAAGCTCCATGACGAGATCCTAAAAGAATACAAGGTGGTGCAGTTCGCTCAACTTAAGAAATTAAGAGGGTCAATTATTGAGCTTAAGGATATGATAAAATCACGTATTTGTGATTTAGATATATCACAATCTTTGCTGCTTCTTGCAAAGGAACCGATTATTTGGAATTAAAAACCAAATCAAAAGAAAAGGAAGGAAAAAAAATAATGTTGTTTATTTATATAATTATAATAGCATTTTAGTTTATCTTGTCCGAAAATCTTGTTTCCATTTTGCCTCATAGTTAGAGCAACATGAAAAATAGTACGAGTGTCAAATAAAGTCTATTGTATTATTAAATTTCAAAAAAATGCAAGGAAATAAAAAATATATAATCTTTTATGTGTAGAAATTGTAAATATTATGATGAATATTTCTCTTTACAGTTTCTCTTTAAATTTTTTTCTTTTACCTATTTTTTTTTACAGTTTCTCTTATTTTAATTTATTTTTATTAAAATGAAGTATTGAATTTTAATTAATTTGTTTAATTCATTTTTAAATAGAGTTATTAAAGCTTAAAAGAAAATGAGAGTTATTAATGACTAGTCATTTCTATACTGTGTTGTCTAATTTTTATAACTCTGTAATTTATTTTATGAGCTATAAATATTTGTGATAAGACGATTGAATAAATTTTAGTTTTCATTTTTTTGATTTTTGAATACCATACCATGTCCATATGATTTGAAAAGAATTGGTTTGTGATTAGTTTTCAATTACAACGAATATGCAATTATAGTAAAAGCTTCATTCAAGATTAAATTTTATAATTATCTTTAAATGTTAGCATGAAAATGAAATGGTTGTGTTATTAAAGTTTGATTTCACATGTTTTTTGAAAATAAATTGATTGACTCAGAATCAATTTAGACCTAGCCGGTTAGTTGTGTGTACCTCCATGCTTTACATATATTAAGTTTTGACATTTGGAAATAATTCTGTTGATTTTGCATGAATTTTGCTATTACTTTATGTGTATGAAGTTATGAAAATGATCAATGCCATGTTTTTTTTTAGTGATAACTACTTTGCCAAATTTAACCTATCTTGTGAGGATAGCAATCTTTTACCCCTTTGAGCTGAAAATTTGAAAAAAATTGTTTTTGAAAATTATAACCCTTAGCCAATAAAAGAAAAACAATTTTCATATCCTATTGTCTTAGGGTTTGATTCAAGTTGGGGAGAAGAAGGTTGAATTTAAATAGGAAAATCAATTGTGAAAAGTAGTTAAAATTAGTCATTTTTTTATAAGCAAAATATTATTATAAGGGAGTACAGGTGTACTCAATCCCTTACGATACAAAGTAAATAATTATATGCTTTGAAGACATACAAGAAGATCAATACACCAATTAGAAAAAGACAAGGAGGAATGGCGTTAGGATCGACCACTAAACCAAATCCAAGAGATAGCTTTTATGTTATCCAATAAAGAAGAGGCTTTAAGGTGTGTTTGGTTCGGGGTAAATGAAAGGGAGATGAGATAATATTTTTAATGAAAGGTGAACGGAGGGGAGCAAAATTCATCCTAAACTCATTTTTTGCTCCCCCAAATTGAGGGGACTTGGAGGGGAAGCTATCTCGCTACAATTTCAATTATATTTAGATATTTATCCTCATACTGTTTTTTAAAATAACAAAATTATCCATATTTATATTTTTTATTGTATTGCTAACTTGCTAATTTTTTTTTTTAAGATTGTTGTCATGATGATTATTATCATATAATTTTTTTAAAAGAGTAAGTGCACATGTGCTCTTTAGTTTTGATTGATATAAAAAATAGAGTAGAAATAATGTGTTGTGATCAAGACAAACTATACTATGTTTTTTATAAACTTATTTTTGCAAAATATGCACTTGAAGTTGTAATTTTTCAAATTAAGGTTCCTTTTTGGTTAAAATAAAATAAAAAAACGCTGAAACCAAAACAAACCCTACTTCCGCCAAACCAAAATTACAGTAGCGTTGAGCCAAATACCAAATGGAGTCCCTTCGCCTGAAAACCAACTACCGCTGTGTTCCGGCCCTGCAACAGTTCTACACCGGTGGTCCCTACGCCGTCTCATCTGATGGTTCCTTCATTGTCTGTGCATGCGCCGATTCAATCAAAATCGTCGATTCCGCCACCGCATCCATCAGGTCCACCCTCGAAGGCGACTCCGAACAAGTCACCGCCTTATGTCTTGGCCCCGACGATAAATTGCTCTTCTCTTCTAGCCACAGCCGTCAAATCAGAGTTTGGGACTTATCTACTCTCAAATGCGTGCGCTCTTGGAAGGTACAATCAGATTAGGTTTAGCAACTGTGCTTGAATAAACAGCTTAATTTGCAGCTTATAACATGAAAGCGATTATCAATAAGCTAAGATAATACTGTTTTCATATAAGCTGTTTTGGTAATCTATTTTGGGCCCGTTTGGAATAGCTTATTTTTTGAGCTTATTGCAAAACAACTTATGCGAATAAATAAGTTTTTATGTATTATTATAAGTTTGTCAAGGTAGATTATGAAAAAATAGCTTATAAAAATACAATTTTCGTTAGGGAAAACTTATAAATTAACATAAAAACTTATTTATTTGCATAAGATGTTTTGCATAAGCTTAAAAATAAGCTATTCCAAACGGGGCCTTTATAGAACAAATGGAAATAAGCTGATAACAGCTTATGAACTGTCATAAGTTGTTTTTCATAAGTTCTTCCAAACAGTTTTACAAGTGTCTATGCTAGTAGATAAGTTCAAATAAACCTATACAAGTAGGCCATAGGTTCAATTAAATGTTTGGTTATGTATATTTGTCTGTAACGTGATTAATGTTGGCGTTGTTTTAGGGTCATGAGGGTCCTGTTATGTGTATGGCATGTGATCCTTCTGGAGGGTTGCTTGCTACTGGTGGAGCTGATAGGAAGGTCCTTGTTTGGGATGTTGATGGTGGCTATTGCACACATTTCTTTAAAGGTCACGGTGGAGTTGTTTCTTGTGTTATGTTTCATCCTGATCCCGAGAAACAGCTTGTGAGTCCTTAATTTACTGTTTTTTATTTTGTTGCATTGTGTTTGTGCCAGTACGCATTTCCTTGATAGGGATTAATTGAACCAATTGGGATTAATTGAATCAATTGATACTACTAAGGTGGAATGAATCATAATAACTGACTACTGTTATGTGAGCTACAGATTAAAATGTAGCATTAATTGAATGAGGTACAAACTTGCCCCTCTTTTCCATATAGAAAATCTAAAACAACAAGACATTTGGTAATTGCTTGATTTTTTTTGCACGGTGTCAATACAGGGACATGAGGAGTGTAAGTTTTAATCGATGATGATATAATGTGTTTGTGTCTTTTTTATCCTTTCCATTTTGGTTTACACTTTGTGATTTTTGAAGTACAAGAAGACTGAAGTTAATGTAACATGAGAGGGGTCGAGGAGTTTAATAACTCTGCGGTAACCTAGAATTGATAAGATAGTTTTTTGTAATCCTTTTAATGCAAATCTGAATTTTATATAGTTGCCCCATTACTAGTTTCCAACCATTCCCAAATGTTGAATCCACCTTAATATATGTAACTTACCATGATTGATTTGGTGTCTGCAGCTTTTTTCTGGTAGTGATGATGGGGGTGATAATGCAACTGTAAGGGTTTGGGATATTTCCAAGACCAAGCGAAAAAACTGTATTGCAACACTAGATAATCATCGCTCTGCAGTGACTTCCATTGCAGTATCTGACGACGGATGGACATTGCTCAGTGCTGGAAGAGACAAGGCATGATTTATAAGACCCCGCTTTACTTTTTGTTATAACATCTGAATCTTTTTCTTTTCTTTCTTCATTTTATTCTTTCCTTTACTCATTCATTTTAGGGTTTTGAATTTGCGCCTTCATTTTTTGTTTGGGACTAAAAGTAGTAGAGTCCTCGTAAATAATTTGTTTCCCCTTAAAACTCCTCTATATCAACTGCTTTAAGCATTTATATTTTTTCTTGGAATTTTGATTGAGGTGTATCCTTAATTTTTCACATTGCATAATTTGTCTGGATTATGTTTTTACTAGTAGACCAAATCTGTAATGAACTTAATCTATTAATTTGACAAACTGGTTTGTGGATTTTATTGGCAGGTTGTAACATTGTGGGATCTTCATGATTATAGCAACAAGAAGACTGTCATCACCAATGAGGCAGTTGAATCTGTTTGTGCAATTAGTGCTGGGAGTCCTTTTGCTTCTTCTTTGGATTCACATCGGCAAAATTCAAAAAAACATGTTGGTTCCCAAGCATTGTATTTTGTTACAGTTGGTGAACGGGGCATTGTGCGAATATGGAGTTCTGAAGGGTAATATATATTGATGTTTTCCTTTGGTTAAAATATTTATTGTTACATAACAATTTCCATGAGTTAAACTTAATTAATGGTGGACTGAAATCAAATACCGGAGGTAGGTAAGGACCCAAATTAAAAACTTGGTAATAAAATTTGTGTTTGTTACTATCTTTAAATTTCAAAATTGTCTCGATCAAGATGGAAGTTGTGCACTCAGTTTTTTTTAATATCAACAGTGCAGTTTGCTTGTTCGAGCAACAAGCTTCAGATGTTACAAACAGCACGGATGAGGATGGTTCGCGAAGGGGTTTCACTTCGGCTGTTATGCTTGGCTCAAATCAAGGTTTGCTTTGTGTGACTGCAGATCAGCAGTTTCTGTTTTACTCTCTGAACTGGACTGAAGAGTTGTTGCAATTAAGTCTTACCAAAAGACTAGTGGGATATAATGAAGAGGTTGTAGATATGAAGTTTGTCGGGGATGATGAAAAATTCCTTGCTCTTGCTACAAATCTTGAACAGGTATAAAATGTGCATTTGCATCTAGAAATCAGTAAAATGTTGTGGTCCAAGTAGAGTTTAACTTTCTTAGCAACTCTTTCAATTTGAAGAATATCAATGCTGAAAAAGAAAGTATAAGTTTCCATTGGGTGCAGGGTATTGTTTTTATTTAGTTATTTTTTATTTTATTTTTTGTAGTATTTGTTATTGTCACCACATTTAAAATTTGATGTAGTGTGTTTGTAAAATGAATTGACTAAGTGCTGAACATGATCCACGTCTCTATTTATTAGGATAAACAGTAATTATATATATGCATTTGAATTTCAAGACTGAGAATATAAGCACTTTTGGAATATTTTTTGAATACAACATTTAAGAATGATATTCCATTTGTGGAGCCTTTTCAATCTGTAATTGATTGCCTCAACTTTTGAAATAAGACCCTTTTTTAATCTTCAATCCACAAAGAGAATGAGGTGTACTCAATAAACTAACTATTCATGTTTAAGATAATTTGGAAATGTTGTCATGGTCTTATTTATGTTTTCGAGAATTGTGAGTCTTGATATTAAAAGCTTATTGGTTTCATACTTTGTTTTGTTGTTGTTGGAAACCATGTGTTGGGACTTGGGCAAGAAGGATAAAATAGATTTTTTCTTGGTGTTTTAAATGCCCATGTGTTGTCATTAGAACTTTGTAAGTTATATCACAATCATGGATGAAGATAAAGTAAAGAACTTTTTTTTTAAAAAAAAAAACATTTTTATCCAAATATTGTTTGATTATAGTTCTCATCTCAGCAAATGTAATCTAAGTAATTTTGAAAATGAGGGAAAAAAACACGAACAAGAAAAATAAATAAAATACTAGTCAAACGTGTCTTGCAAAGACAGATGTTATATCACACCAGAAAACTATATGTCCTCATTTTTAAAATTGCAGTTATAATTTTATAAAAATCACAGTTATTTTCATAGAAGGATAAAGGAGACATTGACACCCTGTTTGTTGGAATTTGTATGATTGATCAATTTAAGTTCAGCATTAGATTACCATCCTTCAATTTGTTATGCATTAATTCTCCATTCTTCAGTCTAGCAAGTTTGATGATTATGGTTGTGGCATTTAATGTACTACCCTATTGGAGCTTTGCAGGTTCGGGTTTATGACCTTGCATCTATGTCATGTTCTTATGTCTTAACCGGTCATACTGAAATTGTTCTATGCCTTGATACCTGTGTATCAATTTCTGGGAGAAACCTAATTGTGACTGGAAGCAAAGATAACACTGTAAGTTTTTCCTCTTTGGTCTCATGTAAGACTTTGAACTTTTTTCTATGGGAACCGCTCTCTTATAATGTTAAAAACCGGTGTCCTAATAAGTTGATAATACTAATATGCTTGGAGTGCATTGTACTGATGTCATCTAAAATTTTATAACAATGTCCATTTGCTGTATAGGTTAGGTTATGGGAATCAGAAAGTACAAGCTGCATTGGAGTCGGTATAGGTCACATGGGAGCTGTTGGAGCCGTTGCATTTTCAAAAAGAAAGCGTGACTTCTTTGTTAGTGGCAGCAGGTGAATGTTGATGCATTTATTTGCATTTTTATTCATAACAAAAAATTATTTATTTTTTTCTTCTCCATAAGTTCATACCTTTTGGAATCACGTCATATGGTTTTTCTCATGATAGCTCTTTTAATAGCAAAACTAATTACTGCAAAATGAAAAAGCGCATGGAAACTGTAATAAATTTGTCTTATGCCTTGGTTTTTTTTTAATATATTATATTCTCAAGGGACATTGTTATACATGAACAAGAGAATAAGTAATCTCGTCACTCTTTTTTTCTCTTTCACAACAGCAGTTTAGCACCAATAAGATATATTGACTTGAACTAGTTAGAAATCAATATTTTCAAAACCTTCTGATAAAGTTTGACTGCTGTCTGTAGCTCTGTTTTGCTACAGTGAAAATTTGATATTACGTGTTAAAAAATGTTATGGTTGACCTATGCTGTGTTGCCAATCTTTTAAAGATGACAGTCACATTTATCTCTTTCAAGATAGTCACTCAGTCTGCTTCCAGCAATTCATTTTTCCCAAACATCAAATTTGACCTTCCTGCTTTTTTTGCTGTATGAACTGACTGTTCTAATACGTGACCAGTTTATTGTTGAATCCTTTGGTTTTAAACATGCAAACTTTTGGATACTACTATAGTGTTTAGATCTATTTCTTATGAACGTGTGAATGTTTTTCAGTGATCATACTCTTAAGGTGTGGAGTATGGATGGTCTCTTGGACAATGTGACATCTCCAATTAATTTAAAAGCAAAAGCTGTTGTTGCAGCTCATGATAAAGATATCAATTGTGTAGCTGTTGCTCCAAATGATAGTTTAGTATGTAGTGGTTCTCAGGTTGGTATTATATCTGACTTGCAGATTTCTTTGGTCTTTATATTAACTAATCTTATCAAAATGGTCTGTTTGCATTGTTGACTATAGTTTGAAAATTTATTGTTTCCGCCGTAGTTACCATAAATTATTTTTTCATGTCTCCTATCAGGATCGCACTGCTTGTGTTTGGAGGCTTCCAGATCTAGTATCAGTAGTTGTATTTAAAGGGCATAAAAGAGGAATTTGGTCTGTAGAATTTTCCCCTGTTGATCAATGTGTAGTAACAGCATCTGGTGACAAAACAATAAGGATATGGGCTATATCTGATGGCTCGTGTTTGAAGACATTTGAAGGACACACTTCAAGTGTGTTAAGAGCACTGTTTGTTACTCGTGGAACACAAATTGTTTCTTGTGGTATGGGGCTATCTGTAGCTGATTTTGTTATTTTCCTACATTTTGATTGTGTGTTTGATCACCTCAATTAATGTTTCAGGTGCTGACGGTTTAGTAAAACTATGGACTGTGAAATCAAATGAATGTGTTGCCACATATGACCATCATGAAGACAAGGTTCTGATTGATCCTATGTTTGTTTTTTTTTTTTTAAGCATGATTGATCCTATGTTATATTCCTTTTTTTTTTGTGGTTTTTCTTCAGGGTCTGATTGGTTGTAGTTTTTCAAATTATGCTTTTTCTTGATTGTTTATTATTTCCAAACTTAGAGACAATTTTAATCCATTTTTATAGTCATATGTTTCATTTTTAACTTCAATTGTGTAGATTATATTTGGTAGTGGCACATATCAGTTTCATCTTGCTCCATTAAGGGTCCGTTTGGTTCGAAGTTTTTGGAGGGGAGGGGAGGGGAGGTGAGGGGAGGTGAGGGAATATTTTAAATTTTGGAGAAGTAATTTACTTTTTTACTCTTAACCTTGTAAACTCAAAATAAGGATTAAATTATAATGGATATATTACGTCAAAAAAAAAAATTAATGGATATATAACAAAAAAAAAAATCTAATGAGTAGAAAACCTAAATTTTTTTTGTTGTAAAAAAAAAACTAAAACCTAGAATTTTAATATTCCAACAAGGATAATTTTGAATTTTAATAAAAAAAAATGAGGGTAATTTTGTCAACATAATAAATCTCTCCCCTCACCTCCCCTCCCCTCCCCTCACCTCCCCTCCCCTCCCCTCATTCTCAATTGAACCAAACAGACCCTAAATAGTGTGAACAATATAGATGATTATCATAACTTATTTGAGTACTTGATTAACAGTTAATATCATTCTAGGTTTCATATGGTTTGAATATAAAGAATAGTTAGTTAGAGTGAGTCAGCAAATATACTCTGTTTTTATCAAGCTGTTTTGTTTCATTCATGAATTTTTCTCAAAATTCAGTTGTAACCATTAGGTTTTAATGAGATCTTCCTGTTCTTTTTTCCACAAAAAAGTTTTTCCTTGAAACACAGATTTCAAGTTTTCTTTGCCCTTATCTTTTGCTGAAAATTTTGGTCTGCAGGTTTGGGCCTTGGCAGTAGGTAGAAAAACAGAAATGCTTGCAACTGGTGGCAGTGATGCTGTTGTCAATCTGTGGCTAGATTCCACTGCAGCTGATAAAGAAGAAGCTTTTCGTAAAGAGGTTAGTTAAACTGATTGTACATTTTTGTTTCCCACATAGCATTGAGGTTAAATCAAAGGTCATGTCTTGTGATCGTGCATGGTAGAATGATTAAGTTTCATTCTACAATTATTCCCCATCACAGAATGCACAAATTTTGATGGATGAGTGATTACACAAACAGATTAAAGTAGAAATACAATCTTCTGAGAGAAATGTTGACTATAGAAAGGGTTTAGGTCTCTGTTAGTGACTATTATTGTGAATTGTGAGAGAAAGCTAAGTAAATTGGGTTGAGATAATATGACATGTTCCTATGAATAAGAGGAGGTTGTGATCAGGAGTTATGATGTCATTTTATGAGAGAATCAAGGCATTTGGGGAGAAGCATATCCTTGAAGTTCTGCACCATCTTTTAATCGGGCAGTTTATCCCAGTTTATTGGAATGAGATACCAGGTTTTGAAAAAAAGTAATATGATTTCTTTTGTTGATGCAGGAAGAGGGAGTTTTGAAAGGTCAAGAGCTAGAAAATGCTCTATCAGATGCTGACTATACCAAGGCAATCCAAATTGCATTTGAACTGCGCAGACCCCATAAACTTTTGGAGTTATTTGCAGAACTTTGCAGGTTTGTTTTTATCTATTTTGCGACCTATATCTTATTGACATACGCATAACGGACACCTGAATCTTGTGCAGGAAGAGTGGGGCTGAAGATCATGTTGACAGAGCACTTAAGACCTTCGGCAATGAAGAGCTTCGTTTATTATTTAACTACATTCGAGAATGGAATACAAAACCAAAGCTCTGTTATGTCTCACAGTTTGTGCTTTTTAGAGTTTTCAACATCTTTCCTCCGACAGATATCGTTCAGGTGTTTTTTAGCCCTTCTTTAAGATGCTTTATGCAATTCTGATCCTTAAAGATTGAAATACACGGTCTGATTAATTCAGGCTGCATATGGAGCTCAAACAGACAATAAAAGCAGTAAATTAATTAACCAGTCAAACATAATATTTAGTTATAGATTGTATTATCTGCTTTAATGCAAATGAGAAAATCTTTTAGAAATATGATATTTGGTACCAAATAAAACTCTGTTTATATCTATAACTGATAGAAATGGCACTAGGATATATCGATATATATTGAATTCTACACAAAGTTACTTTTAATCCAATTGTTGTTTTTGGTAAAACCTTTTCATATTCATTGATCTCGTAATGTAACTTTTAATCCAATTGTTGTCTTTGGTAAAAAGAGATTCTTATTCATCGGCTTATGCGAAGGGATTTAGGCATATGTATAATTCGATTTCTAAGATGTTTTGCTAAGTTTTGAGGAAACAAAAGATGTTTAACTGACTTTTTATGTGACATTTCAGATTAAAGGGGTCGGTGAACTCCTTGAAGGTCTTATACCATATAGTCAGAGGCACTTTGGCAGGATAGACAGACTTGTAAGAAGCACATTTTTATTAGATTTCATTCTATCAGGAATGTCAGTTATTGAACCAGATACCCAACAGACGGAATCAAAGGATGAGTTTCCATTGTGGCCTGAAATCGATACTGCAGACCAACAAAATGGGATCGAGGAGGAAGATTACATTATTGAAAATACGACCGCTTCAAAGAAAAGGAAATCAAACAAATCTAAACCTGAAAATGAGATTGAGGAGGAGGATCAGACTCTTGAAAATGATACTGCTTCAAAGAAAAGGAAATCAAAGAAATCAAAACATGGTTCCCACAAGAAAGTCAAGGATGTTGCTTACAACAAAGTCGAACCTATACAATTACAAGCATAGGTCTCATGTATAATATGTTGATTGACAGATGGAAGAACTCTTGATTCCGTCAATTTTTTGAATGTTGCTGTCATTTAAGAATACGGAGGCCACAATTTTGACGTTAATTGAGATGTAAGTTTAGTCATTGTATTGTATCAGTATTTCATTTTTTCAATGTAGATGATTTTGCAAGCCTGCTACCAATGTGTGGGTATGGAAACCTTTCTTCAGCTGTCTACTGAAAGAAAATCATTGTGATAGGAAGACTGCAGAAATTCATTAAACTTAGCATGAGCACAACCGTTTTTCTTACTCTAATTTAAGGCCTTGTTCTTCTCTTAATTTTATCCAAAGGGAGTTTGATATTTGTTTCCATTATTCTCTGAGAGAAAGTCTAATATAGGCACAAACACAAATAAATAGTGTTTAGACACACATACATAAACATACTTATTATTTATTAATATAAAAATATTCATCATTAAATTCTTTTATATTTAATTTTTATTCTTCTATGTATGTGTGTCCAAACACTGTTATTTGTGTTTGTGCCCACACAAGACTTCCTCATTTTGTGAACGTGATATGGGCGTTATCAACAGTATCATATTACTAGTAGCAGATTTATTTGCTGAGTTGCTGGATAATTTTTTTAATCTATAACAAATGCACCTAATAACTTGTCTTAAGCTCGATAATTGTCACGGTGCATTTAAGTAAGATGACACATTAATAAAGTGTGAGAAAGTATGAGTTAAATTATAAAATTAATGTGTAAAAACACCTCTATTTTCCAAAACTTTTGAGAGCTTGCTCAGTTGTGAAAGAAGAACATTGGGGGTATTGTATTCTGCATGGGTTGAAAATTGCGCAAAGTAGAGGGTATCTCATGTCGACAGGGAAGCCAATAAGTTTGCAAATATTCTTTCTAGGCACGGGTTGGATTTGAGCTCAATATGCCAAACACGATTTTTTAATTTCCTCCTTATTTTGTCACGTAATATAAAAATCAAAACTGACTCATTTTTTTTTGTTACAATCTGTGTGGACTTTTGTGCCGACCTAACAATACTCCTGCAACTTCTATGTTAAGCAGCCTAAAAAGAAAAATTAACTTTCAAACCAAAAATTGTTTAAATTCACTTACAAAACTGTTTATTTTTTTAGGAAATAAATTCAGTAATTTAGCATTGGAGTGTGTACAGTCAATTTTTCAAGTAATAACCCATTTTTTTAATATAAAATGCACAAGTTCTAATACAATCTCACTTCTTAGCATGTGCAAGCAAATTACTAATATAGAAAAATATTAGTTGGTGCAGAGGTGATTGACTCTAAATTTAGTAAGAGAACCACAGTTCGATTTTCGCAACGGCATTTGGAAGGCTACTTGATGAACTCGTTCCGAACTCTAGGGTCCCCTTCCAAAAAAAAAAAAAAATCATATTTTAAATAGAATCCCACTTAAGAAAACTAAGATTAGTCACAAGAGAAGTTAGTTAAATTGCATCATCCTCCTCTTACACATCAACAAAGAACAAGCAGACATGGCAACAGCTCGTGTAGGCTATGCTCTTGAACCCAAGAAAGTTGAAAGCTTCATTCAACCTTCCCTCCTCCATTACGCCAAACAACATGGTATCGACCTCGTACAAATCGATCTCACCACACCTTTGTCCCAACAAGGTCCTTTCCACTGCATCATCCACAAACTCCCAAACACCCAAAACTGGAATGAACAATTACTCGAATTCTCAACCAAACACCCAAACACAGTCATCATAGATCCCCCCGAATTGGTGGCTCGTCTTCACAATCGTCTTACAATGCTCGAATCAGTGACCCACTTGCAACTTTCTATTGAAAATGAAAATTTCAATGTGGAAACTCCCAAACAAGTTGCGGTGAACGAACCGAAATCCTTCGATTTCGGCTCGATTGAGGAACTGGGTTTAAGGTTTCCTGTCATAGCAAAACCGTTGGAAGCTAACAGCACCGTTGATTCTCATAATCTGTTTTTAGTTTTCGATTTTGACGGCGTTAAATCGTTGAATCATCCCATGGTTTTGCAAGAGTTTGTGAACCATGGTGGAGTCGTGTTCAAGATTTACGTTGCTGGGCAGCATTCGATTTGCGTAAAGCGTAAATCTTTGGGTGATATTTCTGAGGAGAAGCTTAAGACGGTTAAAGGGTCGGTGCCGTTTTCTCAAGTGTCGAATTTGAGTGTTCAAAATGGTGAAGAAGGTGGTGGTGTTGTTGATAAGGCTGAATTGCCACCTCAGAGTTTGATTGTTGAGTTGGCAAGAGTGTTGAGGCAGAAATTGGGACTTAATCTTTTCAATGTTGATGTGATTAGAGATGGTAAAAATCCAAGAAGGTATCTTGTTATTGATATTAATTACTTTCCTGGGTTTGCAAAATTGCCATCTTTTGAGTCATTTTTTACCAATTTTTTGTTGGATGTTGTTCAACAAACTAAGACTGATTAGGCCACTTTTAACGTTTTAAAGTCATACAGAGGATTATGTTATTCCTTTGTTATGTGAGTTACACTAGTATGTTCCAAAATAAGTGTCACATTGATGATAGTAAATGCATTCCATTCAATTGCTGGATAAGGTTAATGGTAATAATGTAGAGTTCGATTCTTAATTCATGCGTATGAAAAAATTCGGATGGAACAGGTTCTCCGATTAGTCATGGTAAGAATACCATGGTAACAAAAAAAAGTTTTTGATTGACAATAGGCCGTGCTTTTCTTGATAACAATCGATTAACAATTGCTTTGGCATCTGATTCTATGCTTCTATATACTTTATGAATAAGGTTTATTCTGAAAACTGAAAGGTATAAAACCGCACGATCATGGTTTTATATTCAGTTTTCAGAATAAAATAGTATTTCCTCTATACCTTATGAATTGTTCTTTGATGCTGTGTTGTGTGGACTTCATTGAAGAACAATTCCACATCCACTTGAGTGTCCCACTTGAGTGTCTGCTGTCATTACTTAGAGCAACTCCAATGGTGAACTTCACCTAGAGTTATTTTATGGGTCCCATTTAGCCACATCATTTTAAAATAACTCATTCACAACATTACCGTAGTGCCATGCTGGAGTACTCCAATGGTAAGATTTTCCAAGTACCACAAATTATGTGACTCCAGCTGGCCCACAAGCTCAAAATACCTCCCGCTGGAGATACTCTTAGCTTTTATTTTCATCTGGCCTAACACTATGAAGGGAGGATTCTAAAATGGAAAATGCTAAATGGATATTTCAATTATCCACATTTAATAGATACGGATGCGGGTTTAATACTATCCGCGCCCGCGGATATCCATACCCGCTAAATAATTAGTAAAATTACTTAAATATCTCTACTTACATATAAATTTTAGTTTTGTTTGGCTCTTTTGCATTTCTGTGAGGTGATTTTTGTTTGTAGATTGAATGTTTTTATTAAAAATAGAGAGCAAAATTTATGAATATTATGTGTTAATATTTTGTCTTTAAAATTTTATTTTTTTCAATAATTAGTTTGTTTTTTTTAATTAAAACATATCATCCATGGATATCTGTTAATATCCGCAGATACTTCTATATCTGTGGATTATCCGCTTAGCGAATATCCGCACGAATATGATGGAGTGGATACGGATATCACACTATACGTGTTCATGGATATCTATTGACATTCGTACCCAGGGTCGTCTCCAAGTATTTAGAGGCCCCGAGATAATAATAAAAATAAATATGTTTTTTAAAAAGAACTTAATATTTATTTTTGTGAACAAACAAATATTAATAACACAAAAAACTCAAAAAGTAGTAGAACAACAACAAGACATAAGCACGGAGACTATTATTAGTATAATTTTACTCTGCTGGACCATTATTGATATAATTTGATTGGTATAATTTTGCTCTGCTGAACCATTATTACTGCTACTTAACCCAATATAACTACCTATTCCCTAATTATTATTTTTTTTGAGGCCCCATTTTTTTGGAGGCCCCGTGCTATAGGCTTTCTTGCATGGGTTCAAAGACGGCCCTGTTCGTACCTTCAATATGTGCTTTATTCGTTGAGTGTAAACTTACATAATTAAGAATAGTATCCATATATCCATACAAGTATACAGCAATCCAAACAAAGCGGACAACAAAATGCAGCCAGATCCTTAAGATATAGCGTTTGTTTGGTTATGTGGTCCATATAGTCCCTAGATGCACGATGCTTGACAGTCCTACCAAATTGTTTGGGTTTTCATTGAGAAATCAATTTTGTGGTAAAGAATTGATTGTCAATGATGTACCAAAAAAAAAGAATTGATTGTCAATGAAGCAAGAAGTCGTAGTTTCCTCGGTGTACCAAATCAATTCTACCCACCCAAGACGGGTGAAGTTATTATGTATAAGGATAATCCTTATGCATGGTACATAAGTCAATAACACTCATTAGATTGCTCATCCACATGTAATAATTCTCGTCAATCTCAACTCACACACTCACGCCTAATCTCACACCCCAAAAATTTCTCGCGCACCCCTCAAATTTCTTGCGCACCCCCCAAATGTCTAATGCACCCCCGATATTTTTCGTGCACCCCCCAAATTTCTCGTGCACTCCTAAATTTTTTGTGCACCCCCCAAATTTCTCACGCACCCCCCGGATGACTTGTGCCCCCAAATTTTTTTTTGTCCCCACACATTTCTAGCATAAACCATTTTGCTGTGGGAATGGTTTCACATATATACACTCTAAAATCATTAAGTGCATAAGATGGTTTTGAAGTACAACCTATAATTAGAATCATTATTTTTTATTTTTTTTGCGTACAATTATAATCATTATTTAAAATCATTTAACAATAATTTTGGTTTCTTATATAAGACAATCTAAACCATTAAATCACAATTATTATTTTTATTTTAATTATAGGGTTGTACTCCAAAACCATTTTATGCACCTAATGATTTTTTATTACAACCATCTGAAACCATTCCCACAGCAAAATGGTTTAATGGTTTTTTATTATAATCATTATTTTTTAGTTTTTTTGGTACAATTATAATTATTATTTAAAACCATTTAACAATAATTTTGGTTTCTCATATAAGACAATCGAAACCATTAAATCACAATTATTGTTTCTATTTTAATTATAGCGTTGTACTCCAAAACAATCTTACGCACTTAATGGTTTTTGAGTGCATATCTCTGAAACCATTCCCACAGTAAAATGGTTTAGGATAGAAATGTGGAGGGGACAAAAAAAATTGGGGGGCAAAAGTTATATGGGGGTGTGTGAGAAATTTTGGGGTGCGTGAGAAATTTGACGGGTACACAAGTAATTTGGGGGGTGCACAAGTAATTTGGGGGGTGCACTAAATAACTTATGCATTGTGCATAAGGATGACTTATGCATAATAACCAATCCCACCCAAGACCACTTAGATGAGATAACACGAATCTCTTTTAGTTTAACTAAGGTCCCAACTTTCATCCATATCTTGAGCATACAACAATGTTAAAACTCTAAGGGAGGGCTTGTCTTGTCACCCATTTGAATCTCACAAGGCTCGAAAGATTAGTTTTTACAATTGAATGCAGAGATATCTGGATTACGAAAAAAAACTACCCACTTGCTCGTTATTGTACTAGAAAAAAGTGTAAAGTTAATGGCCCCTCATTGACAACATTGACATTATGTTCTTAGTAACTAGTCTTGATATTTAACAACATAGAAACGTCGAGATATTCAAAATGCGAAGAAACATACTTTTTTTTTTTTTGATATATGAAGAAACATACTTGAACTTTAATTAATAGTATATTCTCATACTATTCATAAGCAACACGAGATGGACTTGGATTACCTGCATTTGAGTTCAACCGTAGGGTCACACGGTAAAGAAAAAGTGCCTAATTGTTGTTTAAATAATATAAATAAATTACGGTATAAACTAATAAAGAGAGTGTGGATGAGAATGACTTAAAAGTCTTATAGCAGGAACCTACAGTTAAATTCAACTGCATGCAATCCTAATCCACACGCGATTCACCATGTTCGTTGGCATCTCCCTTGAAAACTATATTAAGTTATTGTAGATGACTTTTCTTTTGATAATTTAGATAATGCATGGTTTGCCTGTCTTTAGAGAAGCGGAGGGGGAATTTGGATTTAGTTTTTTTAGATCTTGTGGCAAATATTCAAATTTATTGACTTAATTTCTAGCTATACATATATGTCTTCAATTGGCTTGATATTTTGAGAGAATGGATCCTCTCAATTATTTTTTCCTCAATTTTCACATCTTAATCATCAATTAACTTCTCTCGATTTCTTTGAGATTTAAATATTATTTTATATTTATGATCTAATAGTCTATAGTCCACATTATTTCTTCAAAAAAAATTTCCACTTGAGAGAATTCATTCTCATATTTTGAATACATGTCCATCATTATGGAATTTGGCTGTAGCTTTAGATATGATTATTGATGCTAAGTAAAATGACTTTCATCCTCACAACTTTACTTTCTGTTATTAGGAAGCTCTTTTCTCTTCTTTCAGTAATCTCTTTTACTATTTTGGTGCTACTAATATCAACTCCAATCTCTGCTCGACCTCAATTGCATATCATCCTGTCTGCAAATATCTTTATCTTTTTGGGAAATAGATTACTTATAGCTTATTTTTCTTTTTTATCTTTTCTCTCTATTATTATTGTAGAACCAACTAATTGAAGTTATAAAATTCGGTTAGAGATAAATGAATCAATATTTACTATACAAAATTCATCGATTGAATAAACAATTATTTCTAACTTTTAGACCAAGATTTAAGATTTTGTCTAATATTGAATCAACCTACCGTTAAATCAATCATCTTATTTAATCTAATGATAAAAATATATTTTTTTGGATATTAATAAAAGTAAAATTTTGTAACTCAAAAACATTTAAATAAAATAACACGAGTTTCTTTTAACTTAACCAAAAAGGTCATACGTTCGATCCTGAACACACAACAACATTGAAATTATTAGGTCCAGTTGAGAAAAAAAAGTAGAATTTAGTATGGTGAAAAATTTCTCTAACATTGTGCACTATAGAATTTGATCAAGATTTAATTTTAAAAATAAAAAAAAAAAACACTTAAAACAAAAAAAATGATTAGAAGGATGAGAAAGTAATTTCATAATTTATCGAGAAAATAACCGAAAGAGGTTTTGGTGCGTTGATCTGTGAGTGGAAGCAGGAACAGAATCTGGCGTTGGCGCGATCCAGAATGAGAGAAAATATAGTGTTGTTTGGTGATTCAATTACAGAGCAATCTTTCCGAGAAAATGGTTGGGGTGCTTCACTCGCCAATGCCTATTCTCGCAAGTTAAGCTTCAATTCTTTCTCCGATCCATTCCGATGCATTTCATTTTCCTGTTAATGTTACTAACAAATTGAATTAATGGCATATTTCAGGCTGATATACTTGTTCGTGGCTATGGCGGTTACAACACTAGATGGGCTTTGTTCTTACTCCATCATCTCTTCCCTTTGGTATGTAATCAAATTACTCTCAGATAATTGATTCTTTTGCGGCGGTTATTCATTTCGATTTATTTTTCAGGAATCGAGTAAACCACCTCTTGCTACCACTATTTTCTTTGGTGCTAATGATGCTGCTTTGTCTGGAAGAACTAGTGAAAAACAACACGTACCTATTCCAGAATTCAAACTAAATCTCCAAAAAATTGTGCTCCACTTAAAGGTTCTAATGTTTTGCATTTAATCTTCTTAGAATTTTGGGTTCAGCCTAACTCAACCCTACAAAACCGGCCTCTACTTATAATATATCTCACTCCCTCACACTCATCACTATTGGACTTGAATAGCCTGGATATAAATGACGGATGACCTGATAGCAGAAACCTGATAGGTAGTTTAGTTAAACTGATCTTGGTAAACATTTTTGTCTGCACTATCTACTGCTGAGTACTGAAATAGTACTCCCTTGGCTGGGTTTAGGAATTAGGATGATACTCACTCCATCTCACACTGAGTTTCACATTTTTTTATTAAGAAAAGACTATATAAATATATAAATAAAAGAAAGTGAACAGTAATTTTACCAAATTTTTCTGATTAAGCATCAGTGTATTCAACGGCTTTGGAGTGATATACATAGTATTAGTTAGATGATACAATTGGGGGGAAAATATTACGTTGAAAATTAAAATTGACGCTCATTTTGAAATTTTAATTTTTACAAATGTGATGTGAGTTGTGACACTCATTGTGAGACAGAGGGAACATATTTTAACCGAGTATATCCCAATTCTTATCTAAGGGATGGTTCAACTACTTATCCAATGATAATATTTGAATTATTCCTGGGCATGCTGTCTCAAATGCATTGCAATGACCTGGAATTATAAGGATTAAAGATGTAAGGATTGGTTCAGTAGTAGCTCAGTATTTTTTGGAGTCTTAAAAGTATTTTATATTTTATATATTGAAACTTTTTAGAGAAATTAAGTTATTTTTTAGTAATATAGCATTAGTTTACTGGAATATTTGATAGAAAATTTTGATTTTATTTTTACATGCTTTGTGTTTGTGCTAGTATTGTCTCATCTTAGTTGGATGATTGTGATTCCGATAAGTTTCTTTCTTGTTACTTGTGCTTTCAAATGTACACATTTTCTTCCCCCGTTGTTTGCTTCTAGGTTGAGTGCTACACTGGGTTAAGGAGTAGCCTGTTGTTAGTTGATTGAATCTTACCTGTCTGTACTAAAAAATCTGTTTTGGCATTAATTAAACCATTATACCTTAAATTCCAATTATATTATCAGTTATTGACCACAAATGAAAATTTTATTTCAGTCATGCTCACCAACTATGCTTATTGTGCTTATTACTCCACCTCCAGTTTGTGAGGAAGGGCGTCGAGCATATGCCATGTATGATAAATTCCTTCTCTCTTGTTAAATTCCATATTCATATTCTGCATTTGTTTATGAACATTGTCCTGCCATAACATTATTTACTTGGCTATTTATGACATCTTATTGATATCATCAAATAAAACTGTTCTTGGTGACATGGCCTCTTTTATTATACCTAACGCCCTCATTGTGTGCTGTTGTTTTGTTACTATCAGCTTCTAGGCAAAAAAAAATTGTGGTTATTCCCAGTTTGTTTAAAACTACCATCTTTAAACTGTTTCACACATTGCTTATGTATTTGCTGGTTACTTTTGTGGTATAAGACTTGCTCGTCATGAAATTGAGAATATTAGTTTTTAACTATTCACCATTTTATATTAGTTTTATGTTTGAGTAGTTTTGCTTGTGTCTTTCAGATCCTTATATGGTCAGAATGCTAGAGAATTACCGGAAAGAACAAATGAAGTTACTGGTCAATATGCAAAAGCATGTGTTGAGATAGCTAAGGAAATGGGTGTGGCGTATATCAATCTATGGTCCAAAATGCAAGAAACAGATGGCTGGCAAAAGAAATTTCTGTGGTTTGTTACAACCTCGACTCAAGAAATATAGACTATGACAAAAGTTTGACCACCTTTTCTTGTTAAATAAAGCCAAAATGGCATCATGGATTATCTTTGACTAAATCTGGTTATAGTGTGATCCTGTTCTTAGTTAAGGGCATTGGTTTAGCTTCTAAATAGTCTAGTTAATGATGCAATAAACTGCTTTCTTCTAACTATATATGAAAATTTATAGTTATAGGAGAGGAGAGGGCTAGCACATTTTAAATATGGAATTTATTTTGTGTGACCATCTCGGGGCTATTTAAATTATACATCGGTGGTTATTGTATGTTGTAAAATCAATAGCATTGTCTTTTGAAAATTTATGGGAGATTCCTCCTATTAAAGGCCGTTCACATTGCTGTTTTGCTGTTACAGGGATGGGTTGCACCTGACACCAGATGGAAATGCAGTAGTCTATCAAGAAGTGATCAAGGTGTTCAATGACGCAGGACTTTCTGCTGATAAAATGCCGTATGATTTCCCTCACCACTCAAAAATTGATGACAAAAATCCCGAGAGCTCTTTCCAGCAGAATGTTTGTGATGCCTCATTATAGTCGGGTTCTGGTTTAGTCTTTCAAATTTATATACTCTGTTATTTTGGTTGACCTGTTATTCTTTGTACTGATTTTTTTTGACAAGGTTTTTACTGAACTACATATGAGTTTTTAATACTTATAATTAATAAAACTGTGTTGTTTACTGCTAATTGGTGCTTGTACAATGTTACATGTTTCTTTTGATCTCGTATGCGGTGTCCCAATCCCTACTCTCCTTTCCCAGGCTATTATGCTAAAAGAGTGGCAGGTTTAGTGTTAATTTGCATTAGCTTATACCCTAGACCCTGCATTTAGATAAGCCTGCTTGTTTATTGACTAATAGTAAAGTCATGGTAACTTACTAACTTATATGTAACTAGGCAAATGCTAAGTTCTGAAGAAGAAAAAAAGGCTAATACTAGTAATGTCTTGAGAGAGTTGATAGGATAATTTCTTTGAACAAGAAATAATTTCTAGAATAGTGGTATAAAAGATTGCAAAAAATGAAGGGTTTCCTATTAATGTAGAGAGATTGAAAGACAAGATACAAAAGGTATACAATGAAGATGATAATCTTCACACAAGGCTACCCCAATCAAAGGTGCACTCTCCTTTCACACTAAATAATTCTCTTGACACCAAATTTAATTATTCAAAGCTATCTTTCTCCTCTACCAATTGATGACTAGTTATAGACTTTCTAAGAATAACCAAAATAACAACTCTTAACAAACTCATCAACTTACTACCTACTGTTAAAAATCCTAACAAGAATCGTCATGGGAGTTGCGTACATGTTTCTTAACAATAAAATTATAATTTTGGTGTGCCACGTATGATTTCGACTTCTATAGATTTAGCCAAAGTTATATATTTAAGTAATTTTTAAAGGAGTATTCATCTTCAAAGTACTGAAACTCATTTGAATATTTTTATAATGAATTCAAAGTATCTCGGGTAGCTGTAGGACTAATCTCCCTTGGATGTAGAGTGTCAGTTAAGGGACCACTCCTCTCCCATAAGATATTGTTAAAGAGCCCTAGTTACTAGCACACTTAGACCACACCTTATTGGTCATTGATATAATTTTTAAGCATGAACAAAAGTGTATTGATTAAAGTGACGGTGTGATCGGTTCCAAGATTAGTCAGTCCTTAAGTCAGATATCGAGTTTTAAAAAAAATAGTGTGATAGAGAGTTTATTACTAACACACATTCCATCCGGTTTTTGTCCTAAATTTCATATTTAGTTTTGCTTTTCACCATACAATAGAGATATTTACTGCATTGTGGTTGTTCATTAATTAGTTATAATTTTAACAACACAAAAAATTTAGTACTAGTACTGAATATTAATTAAAGCTATCTTAATAACGTTCTTCAGAACTGTTCCCTCATGCAGTTACACAGACCATTTACTCCCAAAGACCAATATTAATCTATTAATTAATTAAATAAAACGTGTAACTGATACTTGTAATACCTCTTTATTTTATTATTACTACCTTGCCTCTTTGGTTTTAAACAAGTTGTGTCATCTAGGTCTTATACAGAAGTTAGTAACCAAATCAGACATAAGTGGTAGATGTTTGGATGATTTATTTATTTAGTTTAGAGTTCAATCTCTAACCAATAAATATAGACAAACATATACCGAAAGATGTCAATAATCTCAATTTCTTTCGAGAGATTAGTCTTTGACGTCCCTCAAGTGACAAGAAGTTGCACAAACCTGAAAATTAGTTTATAGTCAATTTAAGTAGCTGAAAATTCTCAATATACTATTACTTAGAGCAGACAAGATGTCAAAGATCTTAATTAATGAATTAATTTGGTTTCCTAAAAAAGAATATCAATAATGTCATTGACTTGTGTCTCGCTTTATATAGTTTTTTTGACAGAATCTTAGAAACAAAACAAGAAAAAATGGTCTTCTTTATTCATTGTTGTGTATGACTATATGTTGGTTTAAAACTTGAATTGAAGTATATTTCTTCACGTATACAAACATCTAAGATTTTGTTGTTACCTATGATATAATATACTGTAAATAGTAACAAAATGAGAAATTAAATCTTTCCATATCAACCTTGTAAAAACATTCTGAGCTAAATCCATAAATTTAATTAATGGCCTCCTATCCATTGACACTGATTTAAACATCAATTACTTTGATTAACCTGAGAGATCATCTCCGCCAAATCCAACTCCTTCTTAATTTCAACTTGTGTCTCAAATTGTTGCTCTTCAAGATTAACTTGCATGCTTTCCTTATCACATTGTTGTTTTTCTTCAACATCTTTCTCATCCGTAGTAGGAACACTTGACATTTCATCTAGCAGAGAATCAATACCACACCCTTCTTCAAACAAATTATCATCCAAACAAAAATCATTAAACTCGTAGTTTGGCACCGGTCGGTCATTGGGACAAAACTCATTTGCAATCTGTGGCTGTGGAATTTGTTGTGTTGCTGCTTTACTTGTGCTACAAGTAACTGTTTTTTTTGCATTAGCTGAAGATCTTTTTCGAAAGTCTCTTGGTGGATTTTGGTCCAAATTCAAGCTTTTGATATAGTCCTGCAGAAGAGTGCCTCTAGGGTACTTTGAGCGACATTTTCTTTTAGAATATTGCCTTCTCTTTGTTGCGTTCCAATGGTTTTTTATTGAGTTCTCAGTTCTTCCTGGCAATCTTTTCGCGATCTCTGCCCATTTATTTCCTATCTCTGAATGAGCTTGGATCAATATCTTATCCTCTTCATCAGTCCATATGTCTTTCTGCAAAAATGTGTGAATTAAAGTTTAATATAGAAGGAAAATTTGTATCATATAATCAGCAAACTGTATTTGTATTTTTGGAGGATTGAGTCAATTGATTATAAATAGGTGTATTTCAAATATGTGTGAAAACAAAAGTGTTCCGTGCGAATGCAGAGATACCTTATTAGTTAATTGTAAAACAAAAATAGTATGCATATATGTTAAAATATTACCTTATATTATGAGAGTTAAGACAAACAAAATTCAAATATTGGGTCATGTATTTATCATTGGTGACATTGTAAGTATAGACTTAGTTGTCTAAACTGTAAAGTGTATATCTCTATTAAATTATTCTATATGTGTGTGACAAATAAAATGGAACCTTAATATCAGGCCTTAAATGGTTATGCCATCTTTCTCTGCACTGTTTCCCTATTCTTCCAGGTAACTTCTGAGCAATATGAGACCACTTCCTCATTCCATATTGTTCAACCATTTGAATCAACAATCTGTTTGTAGAATCATTCAAATCAAGCACATATGTGTTTTTATATTAAAACTAAAATATTCAAACACTTCTAAATGTGATAAAAAAAATTATATAACAAGCTTAATTATATAGTCATGTAAACAAAAAGTTTAATAGAAAATTATGTACCTATCTTCATCCACTGTCCATTGCCCCTTCACTATGTTTGATTTCTTTCTTGCTTTAAATGCTCTTCTTGTGGTAGGAGATAATAACCTGTTGTTTCTATTCAACCCAGCTCTTTGGTAATAATTTGTTGGTGTTATGCTTGAAACTTCGTCATCTGGTACAACATAATTCAATGGCTTGGTTTCTGAAGGATTATTAAAGGGAAAATAACTATGGTTTTCAACCATAAGATCAATATGATTCCTTCTAGGGATATTCAAACTATAACCATCATATTGAAAATTGTCAATAAGTTGAGCATGCTCACTACCATTAATATTATTCTCACCAAAAGGCTTTCCATCATAAACTTCAAAATCTGTATTTCCACATTCTGCATTACCAAAAGGATCAAAATTTTGTGTTTGGACCCCAAAAACTTGATTGGAGGATGAGGAGCCATGCACATGAAATTGATCAATATGGTGAAAATCTTGCAAGAAATTACCCTGCGAGGAATGAGCACCAAAAGGTATTAACTCATCTTTCATCCTTGGCTTTAAGTAGTTTTCTTGCAAATGTATTGGTTGTGATTGTGAGGCATAGTTTTCTCTAAGATTCGTCTCAAGAACCATGAGAGAATTAAGTGTAACAGGAATCGAAGGAAACATTTGTGCTACGAGCCAACACTGATCTGTGTTCCTTATTATAAGAGAGTTAGAACGCAATTAATCACAGAACAATTGAAATGAAGCATCAAATTGTTTCCCCTCAAGAAACTTGACCATAAGGTTTATATTCTAGTAAGATTATACTTAATTGCTATGTTTGTAACTGTTATTGACCTTAATTGATTAATAGTTACAAACTTAAGTTTAAATATAACATTGACGTTATGTAATTGCTTAGTTAAGAATAATTGTGGTCAAAATTTTCTCTTTGAATAGATTTTATGTAATTGTATACAAATGCATGCAGTAGTGTGTCAATGCCACAAGTCCGTGAATATATTTTAGACGTAATTAGATCTTTGTTTTATATCTTTTTGTATAGTACTGAATGAAATTAGTATCACTTGTATATAGCAAAGTTGCAATCTATCTATTGCAATAAAAATGAAGTTACGAAAGTCGAGTTAATAATTATTAACGTAACATATCAATTACTTGTAACCTACACCGAAGAGTGTAGATTAATTAGGCTGAATTTGATGGCTTGCGAATTGGGTAGCAACTCGCCCCTCGCTGGTTTGGTTTGACATTCTAACTTTTGTTTTACAATAAATTGATATTCCGACTTGGTATAATTCAATTTGTGCTTACATCAGTAACGAAATAAATTATAGAGAACAAGAGTGTGACCACGCGTTTATGTGGTTGAGTAAGAATAATATATGTTTACAGAAGTGAGAGTGAAAAAGAATAAGTTAAAATTAACTTTTATTTTGCTGGTTATCTTATACTAGTATTATCTTTAAAATCACTTATTTATCTTTTCATTTTTTTAATTTCAAAGTATTTTTGTTTCATTCAGTGTGTTTGTTTTTAAGGTGAAAGAGTCAAATAATCATGTTATTTGACATAGCTTTGAACTGCCACACATAGGATCATAGAAGTGAAAACTTGTAAGATGATTTCATGGCTATATATTCAAAATACAAATCTCAACTTCTCATATTGGAGCAAATGTCCTATATGTGCCGTTTTTTAGGGTTTAAGGTGTGGCCTTTGGAATGTATTTGCAGGAATAAGAGCTAGCTAAATAAATTATGGGAGTCTTTATTCTTTTTTTGTTTTCCAATGGAGGCTTATGCTTGTTGTTTCGCCCCTAATTATTGTTTTATTAGTTTCTATAATACTAGTAAATAATGTTTAATATGATATATTTAGATACAATAAGAGTGTAGTTTTTTTTTTTGACTAAACAATAAGAGTGTAGTTAAACACTTAAACTCATATAAACATGGTGAGTATCTAGCAATTTTCACCACTCATAGCATTTGAGTAAATTAAGTTTATTTTACTTTAAAAAATTGCACACAATTGTTGACTTCAAATGTCTATTGTTGAGTTAGTTAAAGTTTGTTAGAAGAGAAAGAAAGTAGGGGCACATAGAAAATAGGGGCACATAGGATCACAAACTCACTAGCTTATAATGCAAGTAACTTGTGTAAATGAAAGTTAGTGTACAAAATAACTAGTCTAATGTGTGCTAAACTCTTAATATCGATGTAATATAATTAACAAGTATAATTAACATAAATTTTTTAAAATAAAAAATATTTTCACAAAATAGGCAAAACCATTATTTGCTGGTCTTAACTGATGTTAACAAAAGATATGAACAGGAAAAGAGAAATGATATTTTAAATTTAAATTAAAACTGGTTTAATAATTCCAAAAAATAAAATCACTCAACCACTACGTGGCTGTTACATCAATGCATCATTATCCACTAAGCAAGTGCTGATGATGTGAATATCAGTTGGCCATGTCACTAGAAAATGGCAGCATTGGTGAATGGACACCAACTGTGATAGCATGTAATCAAGAATTATTAAAGTATAACAAAGAAAAAGTAAGGATTAATTAAAGTTAGATAAAAAGTTTTGAAAAACGATCTTAATGTTTAGTGAGAAATTCTCAACTTGGAACCCTTTCACCTAGTAAAACTTGCTCAACATTTATCAACTACTGTTTTTGTACATTTCTTAACAACAAAACTGGGTGTGACATGTAATAAAAAAAAGTAAATGATGATAAATTATTCACTGAGTAGAATCATTATTATGCACCACTCAAACCTCTAAAGAAATTTTGTAACAAATTGGTGTGTTTGTTATCATGCTGCTGCTACCAAAATTTTGCTTCTGAAAAATTAATCTGTCTTAGGCTTAATTCGGTTTACCCTGGAATATAGGAAAACACCAGAAATAGCTATACCAGTTCCTGCAAAGGATAATAGGCACATAAAATGTTCAGTTTCAACAAGAGTTATGCAGAGATATATGGTTAAATAACAAGAAGCAATTTTATTACCTAATGCATTAATTGGTGAGACGGGTGTTTGGAAAAAAATGACGGAGCTCACTATAACTATCACACGTTTCAGACAGTTTGCTACTGAATGTGTAACAGGTGATACCCTTTGCAGTATCATATAAGCAACCTGCAAATAATTTGATTTTTGTTTTCAGTGAGTAGAAATGGTTTTAGAATGAAACAATTTCCACTTGCTGAAGTGAAAATCGTAACATTCTTGAATAATAAGGGAAACATTTGTGCATAGAAGAAGAAAACTCACTTGCTGATACGCGTGGAAGCATAGTGCAGCAAGAAGAGATCTTATGTACACTTGTTGAACATCTAATCCCTGTGAAGAAAAGTTATATATCAACGACATTTTAGAAGCCGAGTACTCACTTTGTATCAATATATAAACACAAAAGTAGTATGTATTTTTTTGTTTGTATTTTGTTACAGAGAGAGTCACGTATTTTGATTTGAGAATGCTTACAAAAATTACTATAATTTTCAACAATGAAGTTACTTACTGCGGATTGAAGGTAAGTAGGGGTAAATTTGACACCCTCCATGAAGATAGCTAGAGGTAATGATAGGAAGAATGACATGACTGTTATTATTGAGAAGAGTGTTATGTTGTCCACGGATTCCTGAGACGAACAAAATGATTGTTAAAACTTGTATATAAGAAATGAAATGAAAGATAAGACCATGGTTCTGAAAAAAAATAGTACTCCATGATTTAACAGTCATATTTGATAGTGATTTTTCACAATATCAAATGTTGCAATTCGACGGTGATTTAAATCTTAGGCGTGACATAACTCATATGTGTTACTGTTCTATGCAAAGTACTACTATTAACAACAAAGAAATGCAAAACATTGAGACAATTTCCATAGATCATATTACCTCCTTGTTAACCATGAGTTTTTTGCTAAGAACATTACGAGATTGATTCGTCAAATTGGAAGCCATTGCACTCAAAAATCCAACCCTATTCAATATGCCAGGAAAAACATGTTAGAATTAAAATGATCAAATAGTGTATTTTCATATAACTCCTTTTCCGCTCTTCTCTTCCCCTAGAACGAGTGAGACTTACCAATTGAAAGAGGCCTCCGTAGCAGATGCCAGCGCCACTCCACCAGCAATAGGCACAAGGGAACCAACCACCCATGCTGTAGGCATCTGCAAATAACAATTCACAATGTATATACTGAATGTTAAAGCAGCATCTATGATTTATTTTTACTGTCAAAAGTATAAACTTAGCATGCATAGTAAAAACAGCTGCAACTATATAAAGAATGAATGCTAAAGAATGAGACAGTTTGTTTTATACATTTCCTTAGGTTCCACTCTTTCTAATTCTAATGATGCTAAAATAAATCACTTGTTTTTTCAATTTTATGTTCTAGTTTTAGCAAAGACCAAAATATCATATAAAGACCCGTGTGCAACGCGGGGGACAAAATCGTGGAGGCCTTACTTACGATTTACATTTGGTCATGTCTAGTTATTCAACAACAATGATGTTTAATGTTAAATCAGAGTATCACAGACATATACATCCACATCAAAGTTATATTTAAATTTAAAATTTCAAACAGTAGCATAATAAACAGTTCAGAATTTGAAATAATTAAAATTGACTAGGTCACTCAATGAATAATTGATGTATATGGTTTATATTTATAAATCAGATACATCAGTTATATATTCAACGAATTTAAAAAGTGATTTTTTTGCTTATCCTAAGTAATGACAAGAAAGTACATAGAGTAAGTTTGAGTTGATTACTAAAAACAAGTAATGATTTGGTGTTACCTCTCCAAGGAACATAGAAGACAGAAGGACAGAAAAGAAAGGCTCCATTGATTTAACAGTATGTGTAAAAGAGACAGCAACCATTCCAAGACTCATATTAGTGAAAAGGTTCCCTAATGTATGTACCAAAGCCAATGGAAATATTGCTAAAAGCTGCATACAAAGCCAAGAAAGAAAAAAACCATTAAAAACAGAACAAATGTAACAGTAACAGAATGCTACATGAATGAAAATATGTAGAAACCTGTGAAGAAGTGAGTCTTGGCCTTTTATAAAGATTAAGACCCCACATGAATGCTACAAGGAGTGTCCCAATAGCAAATTGAAACGCAGTGAGTGTTACAGGTAAATGATAAACCTTCAAGACCTGTTTGTTGTAGATATTAAAGTAGATGTTAAAGGTGAACCATAGGCAAAAAAGGATTCCAAGCTCTAGAGCTTTGAATAGACTGCTGCTGTCTGAAGAGGAGGAGGAGGAGTCGGCGGCCGCGGTGGTTGTTGCTTTGGTTTGTAAATGGTTGGATGAATGGAGGGGTGTCAAGGAGATTAGTTTTGAAGAATAAGAAGAAACAGGAGGTAATTTCCATGATGATGGGAAAGAAGAAGAAGAAGAGAAAGAAGGATTGAAAGTGGAAGAAGGAGATGAAGAGAGAGATTTGTAGAGAGAAAGAGAAGGGGTGAGAGGTAAAAGCGTAGCCTGCATTTTGGAGATTGAAAGAAATGGGAAGAGTTTTTCGGAGGAATTAAGAATGTTATGTGAGTGTGATGATGGAGCGTGAAAGTTGGAGAAACCTAAATAAACAAAATTTGAATGTCTTTTGAACAAAACTAGAAATTAGTATTCGGAATAAATAAGGAAAGGAGAAGGTGGAACAGAAAAAGACAAAAGGGCATGAATCTAGACTCTCATTTGCTATTGGTGGCTGGCAGCTGATGCCCTTTCTATATTGGATCTTTGATTTTGTTCTTTTTAAAAAGAGGATCATGTCTTTGTCTTGTAGGAGAAAACGGGTCAAAGTTGATCCACTTAAAAAAAAGACTTTACAAGATCAATTTTATTTCTATTTTGGTTATTTTAGTCCACTCTATTTTATTCTTTGATGTGTTTTTTTTTTGGGGAGTTTTCTTTTTTTGTGCATTTTAATCTTTATATAGTATTTTTCATGATAATCAAGTTTATTTATTTATTTTCATAGTTACTATCATGGAAAGTTATGGTGTATAAGTTTTTTGTTTAATGCACTTAACCATTTAATGTACTTAATGGTTTTGGAAGCAAATCTTCGAAACCATGGTTTTAGCATGATTTGGGGGGCGCGCGAAATTTGGGGGTGCGTGAGTAATTTAGGGGGCGTGCGAGCAAAATGGGGGGTGCATTAAGCAATTTTCCTTCATTTATGCATGGTGCATAAGCTTTGATTTATGCATCATAACCACACCCGTTACTATCATATATGTACAAAATTTTCAATGTTGTTAGTAATTTTTTTTATACGTAAAAGTCAATAATCGAACTCCTACCACATATTTAATAGGGATTTGGACTGTTATCATTTGGACTAATTCAATGCTCATAAATATATTTATCTTTTTTTTTTTTGGATACTAAAAGAGGCCAAAGCCCGGGAAAAGAAAACTACAATATATTTATCTTTTATTATGAGTTTTATGATGCTCGTATATACTTTCATCGATCCTTCGCACCCTTGTCTTGACTTCGGTTGAATGGAGAGCAAAATTAACTCAATAAAAATTTATGTGCTGATCTAAATATTTGATTAAATACATTAATATTTGTTGACTAAAATATTCGATAATAATTTAATTAATAGAGAAAGATCCTTGTAAAAACTAGATATTTAGAGGAAAAGTAAGGGGGAAACAACTTATTTCCCTTATAAATCGAAAAATGTTTTTGGGAATGATTTGATATACTAATTTATTTATTTTAAAAAGATGTTTCAAAGTTTTAATTTTCTTTTTAACTTAATCATGATTTTCAATTTATGATTTTATACTTTTTTCATTTAAATATATACACATGTGTTAATATTAAGAAGAAATTATGTATTTTAGTCAAGTGTATGTTTCTTTCTTCTTCTTTTTTGACAAGTTTAGTCAATTTGTATGCTAACATAATAAAAGATAAATGAGTGAAATGTCAAATATTTTTTCTGAAATTTCAAAATTTGTTGAGTAACCTCCTGAAACTTGGAAATAGGCAAATACCCCCTGAAATTGTAAAATGTCAATCAAATTGGCCATGCTCGGTTTACTCCTTCTATTTTGATGATGTGACGGTTAACTGCATACATGACATCTGTTAACGTGGTGCCAAGTAGTTGATTATGATACACGTCACATGGGGTAATTGACTAAAATTTGCTCTAATTTCAGTCAATTATAGCACCCTGAATTTGCAAATTTTAGTCAATTACCATTTTGTGACATATATCCTGATCAATTACCCCCTTCATGTGACTTGGCATATATGCAGTTAACAGTCACATCATCAAAATAGACGGAATAAATGAAGCATGGACAAATTGATTGATGTTTTACAATTTCAAGAGAATATTTGCCTATTTTCAAATTTTATGGAGGTATTTGATGAAGTTTAATATTTTAGAGGATATTTAGTATTTCACTCAAAGATAAATTTAATATCGAGGACCACCATTATATTTTTTAATGAAAAGAGGTCCACTATTAGACTTCTTTTTGGCTATCTATTTCATTCTTTATTCATTCAATTTGGTAACCATTAATCATTCTTTAAACATAAACAAATACGAAAATCTCAACCATATGTTTCAAAGGAAAAATTGTATTTTGGTTCTTTGTTCAACCAGCTGTATCGGGCTTCCTTTGCATCTACATACATTTTAATCTGTTTTTTTTTTTGGTGCAACATACATTTTAATCTTTAAATAAATGGTATTTTGGTATATCAATTTATTACTATTTTATATTAACCATACTGTGTCTCCGTCAAAAACAAACAAATTTCAAAATCGTGTCATTAATTAATGAATAATGTGAATAACTTTAATTAATTTGTTTTAAAGAAAAAATCCATAAACTTTTATAGTTCGGAAGCTTTTATTAACTTTGGCAAAAAAAATCAAATTCTTTTTTTTTTGACGCAATAAAGCTTATGGCATTTCATTCATAACAATAGTAGCAATACAATTAGGAATTACATCAAAAGTACTGCGAGAAGCATGGGATAAAGCTGCCCGTGCGAGTGCATGAGCGCTACCGTTTGCTTGACGCCTAGCAAAAACAACTATGAAGTCGTTCTAGCGATGAAGCAAGGTTCGACAATTTTGAATAATTGAACCATACTCCGATTGGTTGATACTCATCTTGTTCACATCATCCACAACAATCTTACAGTCTAGTTCAAATATAACTTTGTTATAACCCAAGTTACCAACTCATTGAACACCTTGATATAAGCTCCACGCTTCTGCTTCCTGTGCTGTCATTACAACATCTTCGTGTGTTGTCATGGCCAAGATAAAATTCCCCTTGTCATCACGAAGACAAGCTCCCATGCCTATACATTTCTCATGAACAAATATAGCTGCATCAAGGTTGCATTTGACGAAATTTGGCGGCGGATAATATTCTATTTTTAATAAAAAAAAATTAGGATGAATCGATGAGGTGGTTTAAACTTTTAAATAACTGACAAAAGACTTATATTTGTCTCTTCAAAGGAGAATGGCGACATGAAATTCATAATCTTCCGGTATAAGACATGTCTTTTCATATTACCTAAGGAAGAACTTTTAGGAAAATTATTAGGACTAAAGATTGAGAGTTTTTAGTGGGAAATTGGAGTTAGGATAAAATTATAAATATTTTGGATAGCGAGTTTCTATTAGAGATAAGATCTAAGTTTTTTCTCTTATTTTCTTGAGAGGTTTTGTGGGTTGAGAGAAGAAAGACAAAAGGGGTATAATTTAGGGTTTTTTTGTTGAGCTAAGCTAATTTATTTTATCTCTTGTAAATGTTCACTGATAGTAGATTGAGAAGAGATGTTCTCTTCTTTAGACATATGTCAATTTGGGTCAAACTGAGCAAATAATATTGATATGTATATTACTATACTCTTTTTTATCTTGTCGTTCTTTTGAATGACTGTGTGGATTTTCTATAGCCATAGGTTGTTAGATTTACTTTAGGTTGAATCTTTATTTTCTTGGACTGTTTAGTTTGGCTACTATTGTTATTTGTTCCACCATTTTTTTTCACAATAAGTGGCGTCGTCTTTGTAGATCTGAACAAACTTTCATGTGTGTACCATGAGTATTGAATTTGACATTGAGAATTTT
Source organism: Trifolium repens (assembly GCA_030408175.1). Lineage (NCBI taxonomy): Eukaryota > Viridiplantae > Streptophyta > Magnoliopsida > Fabales > Fabaceae > Trifolium > Trifolium repens. The sequence continues at coordinate 24,998,968 of CP125850.1, forward strand.
TTTTGGAGACATTGATTTGAGTTGTGAAAAGTGAAGATATAAGCAATTTTGATTCAATAAATGTGTATAAGCTTTGAAAGGGTACTCCTAACACAATCATAGAAGATTAATATGACAGATAAGACAATGTGTGTTATTATATTGTGCCTTAGAGATAAAGTGTTGAAAAAAGTCATGAATGAGAAGTTCGCGACGACTATGTAGCCCAAACTAGAAAATGTTGTATATGATCAAGTCATTGGATCATAGTTTTTGGTGTGAAGCTATGGCAGAGAAAACTAATTTTAAGGAGGAGTCTTTCGATAGCGGGACTAGAATAAGATAATCAATAGTGATTCCTAGTTATTTGGTAAAAGATAAGAAAATGAGAGATACAATTGCACCAAAGTGGTATGCCTATGTGGACTTTGTATGTTATATATGCTTTAATTGAGGCTGAAGAAAATTGAAGGAGTGTAGGCAGAGAGGAGCACCCATCCATGATATGCAGCAAGAATCGTGATTCATGAAAAGGATTGAGTTGAGAGTGTGTGTAAGACCCAAGATTTCTTTGTATAGTTGGTTTTTGGAATAGTAGGGTTTCGATGTGTTCGTGTGATGAAACATCGTGTAATTATTAGTTTTTGCTGTAATTGAGTCTGTTTTGTGCTCGTGCACTGTAATTGTACAGACTTTGGTCTTGTGATCCTGTTGCTTGAATAAGAAGTTATATGTGGTTTCAGAATAACGAGTTTTGGATTATTCTTGTTTTCGGAAAAACGAGTAGGATTTTACCCGCGGGTGGAAAATCTTACTGTGTCTGTTTTAAGTGAGGTTTCGGATGGAAGTTCTATATATCTGCGCGGGTTAGGATATATCCTGAGATTAATTTTCTGAAGTATGGAAGAAAATTACAGTCGCGGAAAAAGATTCGGCGATAAGTTTTGGAAATGTTAGACGATAGACGTTCTGTCTGTAGGTTTTCTGTTTTGGTGAGTTTCGTTCGTCGCGGCACGCGAGAGCTGAACGTGTGAGTGTTTCTATGAGGTTTTGAGTTTTATCTCAAGTGGTTTTGGTTTGGTTTGATCCAACGGCTAGGGTTTTGTCTTGGCATTTTGTCCTTTGATCCAATGGTGGTTTGGCTATCAAGAGCTTTGTATAGTAAGGAGGTTTATGACTATTGTGGACTTAGAAACATCACAACTTTCACTCCATTCTTTCTCTCTTTCACGTGAACTTCCTTGTTCATAACCTAACCTCCACAAATTTTCCATTCCTCACCATTTCACTCTATTTCAAGCTTTGGAGCTTTGAGGAAAGTTGTAGAGAATCACTTTCTAAAGGTAACCCTCTCTTCATATCTCCTAGGTTGGTAGATTTTTAGAGTTGTGAGGATTTTGGGTTTATGTTCTTAAGAGGGTTTGGTGAGAAATGTTGTTCTTGCTAGTTTGTGTTTCATGAAAGTTGTTCATGAGAGTTTAGGAAGCATGCTAGGCTTTGTTGTTTTTGTTTTCCATGAGTTGGTGAAAAATCTCATGAGAAAAGTTAGGGTTTTGGTTGGTTTATGTATTGATCAAGTACATGAGGTTATGTTGTAAGGTTTTGAAAAGAAAAGTTGTCTTTGAACCTTTGGGCGAAAGGGAAATGCGCTGTATGGTTTTGTTTTGGAAAACCCGATGAAAAATATTTTGAGGTTTATGAAAATATTTCCTAAGTGTTTTGGGTAGTGTTTTGGGGTCAAAATGGTTTAAAACTATTGTGACATGTGGTGTCGCTATTTACCTTGAAAACATGTTTGAAAATGATTACCGGACGGTTAAGGCCCGTAATAAAACTTGTGCTTGGATTTGGTTTTGATTTTGGAAATGAAAATCAAATAACTTGCACTCGAAGCAACCAACATGCTTTCGGAAATGTGTTGCTTGCTTATGAAAATGGTTTGCTTTTATGCCTTGAAAAGATGTTGGGAACTAATAGAATCAAACTAGGCTTGGGGTGGAAAAAGGTGGTGTGAGTTGCTGTCTTTTGCTGTCATGACAGGTGCAACTCGTTGGGCGAGTGGTTACTCGCCAGGGCGAGTGTCTCAGGTCATGACAACACGCCAGGGCGAGCTCCAGGGCGAGTAAGACCAGTACTCCCTGCCTTCACTCGCCACCAACTCGCCAGGGCGAGCTCTGGGAGTTGAAATTTTGGATTCTGATTCCTAAACTTGATTTTTAACTTTCTAATCCCTTTTTATTAATTTATGAAAGTGGTTGGGATTGGAAACGAGTTTTTCGGGTACTCGGAAAGTACGTAGCTTGTAACGCAAGAAAACGGCCTTTTTGCATTTCAAATTATTTAAGACTTTTGACAATTGTTTTGGGTCCTAAAAATAGTACAAATAACTCATGGTGGTTGATCAATACGATAGATTTTGGTATGGTATCCGAAAGAGTGAATTTTCCTTAGGAACCTTTAGGTTTTTGGGGTTTTGGTGTAGTTTCAATACGATTGGTTAGAGAACAATGTATTGATTGTTACGCTGCTTGTTTTAGGAAGCGCGTTGTGTGGTCTAAGCGTGTGTTGTTGACGGGAGCTTGCCGAGGTAAGGGCTCCACTTTATTTCCGTCTTTAAAACGGTTACGACATGTTTTGTTATGCTGTGTATGCAATTTCTGTGTGTTTTGGCATGTTTGTATTATGTATTCTCGTGATGAGAAAGTGTTTACAATACTTGCGCTGTTTACATATGATCATGAGTATATATGTATGAACAGGTGTTTGGAATACATATGATGAGAAATGTATGTATGTTGTTATGTTGGGTTTACATATGCTTGGGAGGTATGTATTCGTTGCATTAGCATATATGGAAAATCGTATGCTCATGCATTCATGGTGCGTAGTTGCGTGGGTGGACTACGGGGTGTTGGTTGCGTGAGTGGACCCACCCAAAATCCTACGGGATCTTATTGAGTACAATAAGTGGTTGCGTGAGTGGACCACGGGGTGTGATTGCGTGAGTGGATCCACCTTAACCCTTTGCGGTTTTATTGGTTATGTTTAGTAATTCCGGAATTCATTTGCATGTGGTAGCTCTGGTAGTACCACACCCATTGTAGAAGTCTGCATTAGGCTTGTTGTGCATTATATATATAAGCTCGTTGGTGGGAATTGTTGAATGTTTTAAGAGCTTTCTCTTGTGTTTTGTGGAAATTTTGTTACGTGTACAATCTTTCGAACCGGTTATATATATATCTACTGTTGTTTTGTGGTGACCCTTTCTTTCATTTGCGGGCTCATCCCACCCCAGATGACGATGTAGGCCGAGAGGATGGTGTTGGCAGCTCTAGGCCTTAGTGAGCTCGTGTTGGAGCTGGAGTGGTAGTTTTAGTTAGACTATGCGTCGGTGTGTTTGTGCACTGTGCTTTTTGATTAACATAGGACATCCTAACTTCTTTTGGTTAGTTAGTGCTTGTAAGCACATAGACTTATGGATTGTAATTATTCAGGTTTTACACTTAGCTTTTTCGGAAACAATATATATATACGGTGTGATATATATATGGTTCGTTTGTAATATTTAATGTCGGCTCAATTAAAAATGTTTTGCGCACTCTGAGTGTTAGTTGAAAAAAAGAAAAGAAAAAAAAAATAATAATGCCCTTTTGGCTTTCGAAAAACGGGGTGTTACATTTTGGTATCAGAGCCCGGCTTTAAATCTTCAAAGGGAAAGTGTATACTTGAGTCGTTAGTTCAGAGTCGGTTAGAACGTAACTAGGGTTGAGTTAGTTCTAGTGGTTGTTCTGTGTCGGGTTTTGTGTTAGTAGCCGTTGTATGAGATTTTCTGTTGAGACTCAGAGATGTCTGGATAAGGAATCTAATCAGAATTGGTATTGTGCAGAGATAGAATGCCTCCAAGAAGGGCACCTACAGCACCTGTGACGGATAATGCTGATATATATCAAATGGCTTATGTCATGAACACAATGGCAGCGGCGGTGACTGCCCAGAGCCATGCTAAGGCGCAAAGGGATCTGGAAAAGCGCGAAAGGGAAATACTTGCGGCTGGATCTAGACTTCTTTCGAATTTCAACCACCAAACTCCTCCTAAGTTTAATGGGGAGGGAGGTCCGGAAACTGCTGATTTGTGGCTCCAATCTGTGGAGAGGATATTTGGGGCAATTCATTGTCCGGAGGGGGAGAAGGTAGTTCTAGCTACCTATCAGCTGCTTGGGGGTTCCGAATTTTGGTGGAGGAACACCCGTCTGATTATGGAAAATGCATATGAGGAGATTAACTGGGAGAACTTCAAGAGGAGGTTCCTGGCTAAGTATTTCCCTGAGACTGCAAGGGAAAGGTATGGTGAGGAGTTTCTGAGACTACGTCAGGGGAGTATGAATGTGGAGGCATATTCCAAGAAGTTTGAATCATTATCCCGTTTCTTCCGCTTCTTTAGGGATGGGATAGATGAGGTCTATATGTGTCGTCGATTCCAAGATGGGCTGAGGTACGAACTGCAGGATGCGGTTGTGCCATTGGGTATTCGGCAATTTCAAGTCTTGGTTGAAAAGTGCCAAGAGGTGGAAGATATGAGAAACAAAAGGGTGAACCGTCAGGGTGGTTTTAGTGCTGGGGGACCAAGTCGTTCTGGTGGTCCGAATCAAAGTCAGAACCGTGGAAAACAAGGCAGTAAACCATATGACCGTCCACAGTATAACAAGGGACAGGGTCGATCGGTGAATCAGAACAGTCAAAATACCGGGAAGCAGGGCTGTTTTAAGTGTGGTGAAGCGGGCCACTATGCGAATGAATGCCGGAATCAGGGGCATGTTTGTTTTAATTGCAAGAAGCCGGGACACTTTGCTAGAGATTGCAAAGCCCCGAAGGCCGGGCCGTCGGCTAATGTGGCACAAGGCTCACAAGGTACCAGACCTGCGGCAAAGGCACGTGCTTACTGTATGGGCACAGAAGTGAGTGGGCAGGCTAGCAATGCCATTCACGAGAGCTGTCACATTGCAGGTAATTCTTTAACTGCTTTGATTGACACGGGGGCAACCCACTCATTCATTTCTTTGGCATGTGCAAATCGGTTGAGTTTGAATGTTTCTGTTCTTCCATTTGATTTGAATGTTTTGACTCCTGCTAAGGATTTGGTAGTGAATACTGCATGTTTGCATTGTTTGGTAGTAATCCAGAATAGGGATTTTCTGGTCAATTTGGTTTGTCTACCGCTTTTATCTCTCGAGATCATCCTCGGGATGGATTGGTTGTCTTATCATTATGTTATACTAGATTGTGCTCGGAAATTGGTGTTCTTTCCCGAGCCAGGTGTGCGAAGGTACTTGTCCGCGAATCGACTTTCGGTGGTTATGTGTAATGGAGAGCCGGGGATAGTTTCACTTGCTAGCTTAGGAGTGAAGTCGGAGATCCGAATTGAGGAAATTCGAGTGGTGCAGGATTTCCAAGACGTGTTTCCGTCGGAGATTCCAGCTTTTCCTCCGTGTAGAGAGGTAGAATTCTTCATAGAATTGCATCCGGGTACGGGTCCGATTTCGGAATCAGCTTATCGGATGGCTCCGGCCGAGTTGGTAGAGTTGAAAGGTCAGATCGAGGACTTGTTAGAGAAGGGTTTCATAAGGCCTAGTGTGTCGCCTTGGGGAGCACCGGTCTTATTGGTTAAGAAGAAGGACGGGAAATCTCGTCTATGTGTGGATTATCGGAAGCTTAATAAGGTGACTATCAAGAACCGATATCCATTGCCACGGATTGATGATTTGATGGATCAGTTGAGAGGAGCCTCAGTGTTTTCAAAGATTGACTTGAAATCTGGTTATCACCAGATAAGAGTACGAGATGAGGATATTCAGAAAACGGCGTTTAGGACGCGTTATGGGCATTATGAGTACTTGGTGATGCCGTTTGGAGTGACGAATGCACCTGCGATCTTCATGGCCTACATGAATCGGATATTCCATTCGTTTTTGGACAAGTTCGTGGTTGTGTTCATTGATGATATTCTCGTGTATTCGAAGAGCGAAGAGGAGCATGAAGAGCATCTTCGTATGGTTTTGCAAGTGTTGCGGGAAAGAAAGTTGTATGCGAATCCGTCGAAGTGTGATTTTTGGTTGGAAGAGGTGAATTTCCTTGGCCATATAATATCAAAAGAGGGAATTGCCGTGGATCCAGCCAAGATTGACACAGTACTTGCATGGAAACAACCGCAGACGGTGACGGACGTGAGGAGTTTTGTTGGTTTGGCCGGTTATTACCGGAGGTTCATAGAAGGATTCGCTAAGATTGTGGCACCAATGACGCAACTTACGCGAAAAGATCAACCGTTTGCGTGGACTGAACAGTGTGAACTTAGTTTTCAATTGTTGAAGGAGCGGTTGACGACTTCACCGGTGTTGGTGTTACCTCAGTCAGATGAACCTTATGAGGTTTATTGTGATGCGTCTCATCAGGGTTTGGGTTGTGTGTTGATGCAGCACAAGAGAGCAGTGGCTTATGCATCACGGCAGTTGAAGGTGCAGGAGAAGAATTATCCGACGCACGATTTGGAGCTTGCGGCCGTGGTTTTTGCATTGAAGATTTGGAGACACTATCTTTATGGTTGCACTTTCGTTGTGTTTAGTGACCATAAAAGCCTCAAGTATCTGTTCGACCAGAAGGAGTTGAATATGAGGCAAAGGAGGTGGATGGAAACATTGAAAGACTTTGACTTTACCTTAGAATACCATCCGGGGAAGGCTAATGTGGTAGCCGATGCTTTGAGTAGAAAGAGTGTGTCAGCGTGTTCGGCACAAATGGCTAGTCAACAAGAGTTGTTGAAAGAATTTCGAGACTTGCACCTGGAAGTAGAGTTTGCGTTAGGGAATATGAGATTGGGTATGATCACCATCTCGAATGGTTTGTTAGAGGACATTGCTAATTGTCAAGGTGACGAGTTTCTCATGGAGAAAAGGGCTTTGATTGTTCGAGGAACCAACCGAGATTTCAAGGTGGGACCGGACAACATTTTGAGATGTAATGGTAGGGTGTGTGTGCCCGATGCGATGGACTTGAGAAACACCATTCTAGGGGAGGCACACAAGAGTAAGCTTAGTATGCATCCCGGGGCAACAAAAATGTATCAAGACCTGAGGCAAGATTTCTGGTGGCCGGGTATGAAGAGGGATGTGGCCGAGTTTGTGGCGTCGTGTTTGACTTGTCAGAAGGCGAAGATTGAACATCAAAGACCAGCAGGGATGCTGCAGTCTTTAGATATCCCCGAGTGGAAGTGGGATAGCATTTCTATGGATTTCATCACTGGTTTACCCAAGACCAGGAGGAAGCATGATTCCATTTGGGTGATAGTGGATCGTTTGATGAAGTCCGCTCATTTTCTACCGGTAAGGATTACGGATACGGCGGCAAAGTTGACCGATGTGTATATTGCTGAGATTGTGAGGTTACATGGGATTCCGTCAAGTATAGTGTCGGATAGAGATCCAAAGTTCACTTCACCCTTTTGGAATACCTTGCATGAGGCGTTGGGGACGAAACTGAGATTGAGTTCCGCCTACCATCCGCAGACAGATGGGCAGACCGAGAGAACAAATCAATCTTTGGAAGATTTGTTGAGAGCTTGTGTGTTGGATGATCGTGGAAGTTGGGATGATGTGTTACCTTTGATAGAATTCACATACAACAACAGTTTCCACGTGAGTATTGGAATGGCACCATATGAGGCTTTGTATGGGAGGAGATGTCAGACTCCTTTGTGTTGGTACCAAGATGGGGAAAGTTTGATAGTAGGACCGGAAATGGTACAACAGACGACGGACAAGGTCCGAAAGATAAGGGCAATGATGAAGGTTGCTCAAGATCGACAAAAGAGTTATGCGGATAGGCGTCGGAGGCCTTTAGAGTTTGAAGAGGGGGACCATGTATTTCTCCGTGTTACTCCAACGACTGGTGTTGGAAGGGCTTTGAAAGCAAGGAAGTTGACTCCCAAGTTTATAGGGCCTTATCAGATTTTGGAACGGATTGGGAAGGTAGCATACCGGATCGCGTTGCCACCGGTACTATCTTTGATTCATGACGTGTTCCATGTGTCGCAATTACGGAAGTATACACCGGATCCATCACATGTGATTACACCAGATGACATCCAGTTGAGGGATAACTTGTCATTTGAAGTTCCGCCGATCAAGGTTGCGGATAGGAAGATGAAGCGTTTGAGAACGAAAGAGATACCTTTAGTGAAGGTAATATGGAATGAAGCTACGGGAGATACCACCTGGGAGCTCGAGAGTAAGATGAAGGAATTATACCCCGGTTTGTTTGACGATGTCTAAGTTTCGAGGACGAAACTTCTTTTAGGGGGGTAGTATTGTAAGACCCAAGATTTCTTTGTATAGTTGGTTTTTGGAATAGTAGGGTTTCGATGTGTTCGTGTGATGAAACATCGTGTAATTATTAGTTTTTGCTGTAATTGAGTCTGTTTTGTGCTCGTGCACTGTAATTGTACAGACTTTGGTCTTGTGATCCTGTTGCTTGAATAAGAAGTTATATGTGGTTTCAGAATAACGAGTTTTGGATTATTCTTGTTTTCGGAAAAACGAGTAGGATTTTACCCGCGGGTGGAAAATCTTACTGTGTCTGTTTTAAGTGAGGTTTCGGATGGAAGTTCTATATATCTGCGCGGGTTAGGATATATCCTGAGATTAATTTTTTGAAGTATGGAAGAAAATTACAGTCGCGGAAAAAGATTCGGCGATAAGTTTTGGAAATGTTAGACGATAGACGTTCTGTCTGTAGGTTTTCTGTTTTGGTGAGTTTCGTTCGTCGCGGCACGCGAGAGCTGAACGTGTGAGTGTTTCTATGAGGTTTTGAGTTTTATCTCAAGTGGTTTTGGTTTGGTTTGATCCAACGGCTAGGGTTTTGTCTTGGCATTTTGTCCTTTGATCCAATGGTGGTTTGGCTATCAAGAGCTTTGTATAGTAAGGAGGTTTATGACTATTGTGGACTTAGAAAACATCACAACTTTCACTCCATTCTTTCTCTCTTTCACGTGAACTTCCTTGTTCATAACCTAACCTCCACAAATTTTCCATTCCTCACCATTTCACTCTATTTCAAGCTTTGGAGCTTTGAGGAAAGTTGTAGAGAATCACTTTCTAAAGGTAACCCTCTCTTCATATCTCCTAGGTTGGTAGATTTTTAGAGTTGTGAGGATTTTGGGTTTATGTTCTTAAGAGGGTTTGGTGAGAAATGTTGTTCTTGCTAGTTTGTGTTTCATGAAAGTTGTTCATGAGAGTTTAGGAAGCATGCTAGGCTTTGTTGTTTTTGTTTTCCATGAGTTGGTGAAAAATCTCATGAGAAAAGTTAGGGTTTTGGTTGGTTTATGTATTGATCAAGTACATGAGGTTATGTTGTAAGGTTTTGAAAAGAAAAGTTGTCTTTGAACCTTTGGGCGAAAGGGAAATGCGCTGTATGGTTTTGTTTTGGAAAACCCGATGAAAAATATTTTGAGGTTTATGAAAATATTTCCTAAGTGTTTTGGGTAGTGTTTTGGGGTCAAAATGGTTTAAAACTATTGTGACATGTGGTGTCGCTATTTACCTTGAAAACATGTTTGAAAATGATTACCGGACGGTTAAGGCCCGTAATAAAACTTGTGCTTGGATTTGGTTTTGATTTTGGAAATGAAAATCAAATAACTTGCACTCGAAGCAACCAACATGCTTTCGGAAATGTGTTGCTTGCTTATGAAAATGGTTTGCTTTTATGCCTTGAAAAGATGTTGGGAACTAATAGAATCAAACTAGGCTTGGGGTGGAAAAAGGTGGTGTGAGTTGCTGTCTTTTGCTGTCATGACAGGTGCAACTCGTTGGGCGAGTGGTTACTCGCCAGGGCGAGTGTCTCAGGTCATGACAACACGCCAGGGCGAGCTCCAGGGCGAGTAAGACCAGTACTCCCTGCCTTCACTCGCCACCAACTCGCCAGGGCGAGCTCTGGGAGTTGAAATTTTGGATTCTGATTCCTAAACTTGATTTTTAACTTTCTAATCCCTTTTTATTAATTTATGAAAGTGGTTGGGATTGGAAACGAGTTTTTCGGGTACTCGGAAAGTACGTAGCTTGTAACGCAAGAAAACGGCCTTTTTGCATTTCAAATTATTTAAGACTTTTGACAATTGTTTTGGGTCCTAAAAATAGTACAAATAACTCATGGTGGTTGATCAATACGATAGATTTTGGTATGGTATCCGAAAGAGTGAATTTTCCTTAGGAACCTTTAGGTTTTTGGGGTTTTGGTGTAGTTTCAATACGATTGGTTAGAGAACAATGTATTGATTGTTATGCTGCTTGTTTTAGGAAGCGCGTTGTGTGGTCTAAGCGTGTGTTGTTGACGGGAGCTTGCCGAGGTAAGGGCTCCACTTTATTTCCGTCTTTAAAACGGTTACGACATGTTTTGTTATGCTGTGTATGCAATTTCTGTGTGTTTTGGCATGTTTGTATTATGTATTCTCGTGATGAGAAAGTGTTTACAATACTTGCGCTGTTTACATATGATCATGAGTATATATGTATGAACAGGTGTTTGGAATACATATGATGAGAAATGTATGTATGTTGTTATGTTGGGTTTACATATGCTTGGGAGGTATGTATTCGTTGCATTAGCATATATGGAAAATCGTATGCTCATGCATTCATGGTGCGTAGTTGCGTGGGTGGACTACGGGGTGTTGGTTGCGTGAGTGGACCCACCCAAAATCCTACGGGATCTTATTGAGTACAATAAGTGGTTGCGTGAGTGGACCACGGGGTGTGATTGCGTGAGTGGATCCACCTTAACCCTTTGCGGTTTTATTGGTTATGTTTAGTAATTCCGGAATTCATTTGCATGTGGTAGCTCTGGTAGTACCACACCCATTGTAGAAGTCTGCATTAGGCTTGTTGTGCATTATATATATAAGCCCGTTGGTGGGAATTGTTGAATGTTTTAAGAGCTTTCTCTTGTGTTTTGTGGAAATTTTGTTACGTGTACAATCTTTCGAACCGGTTATATATATATCTACTGTTGTTTTGTGGTGACCCTTTCTTTCATTTGCGGGCTCATCCCACCCCAGATGACGATGTAGGCCGAGAGGATGGTGTTGGCAGCTCTAGGCCTTAGTGAGCTCGTGTTGGAGCTGGAGTGGTAGTTTTAGTTAGACTATGCGCCGGTGTGTTTGTGCACTGTGCTTTTTGATTAGCATAGGACATCCTAACTTCTTTTGGTTAGTTAGTGCTTGTAAGCACATAGACTTATGGATTGTAATTATTCAGGTTTTACACTTAGCTTTTTCGGAAACAATATATATATACGGTGTGATATATATATGGTTCGTTTGTAATATTTAATGTCGGCTCAATTGAAAATGTTTTGCGCACTCTGAGTGTTAGTTGAAAAAAAGAAAAAAAAAATAAAAAATAATGCCCTTTTGGCTTTCGAAAAACGGGGTGTTACAGTGTGCGTAATGCATTATTAGTTGATTAATAATTGATTATGTATATAAGCCATTACTAAGAATATCGTGAGATGAGAGAGAAAGTAGAGAGATAGAGTGGAGAGAGGGAGGGCGATCAGAAGGGATTTGCATGGGGATCATGGGGATCATGGGGGTAGGTACTCAGAGAAGAGAAAAGGCTTTGGCTTTGTTCATCACCTTGACCGCATCACTACTCCTTTTTACTTCACAAATTTCCCTGATAATGTTAAGGTGATGGACTTGTGGGGTTTATTTAACAAGTTTGGTAGAGTAGGCGAGGTCTACATTCCGAACAAGTTGGACAAGAAAGGTCAAAGATTTGGCTTTGTTAAGTTCAAAGAGGTGTCGAACGCGAAGGAGCTGGAAGATAGACTGGGAGATGTTTGGTGGGACTCCTTCAAACTTCGCATCAATCTCTCCCGGTTCAACTGAGGGGCAAAGGAATCCAGCGACTCCAAGGTTCAGCGGGGTGAAGGTGTTTCTACTCATCCAAAAGAACCTCTTTTCCAACAGAGAGCAAGCGGGGTTGCGAGAGTTGCGCAAGGGAAATCGTATCGAACATCGTTGACTCAAGAGGTGAAGGAGATTAGAAACACAGGAACAATGGCGGTTCATGACAACTCTCAGTTAGTACAACCGAAAGTGTTAGTTGCTAAAGTTGATGAGGAACGTTTGAAGAAATTAGAAACGAGCTATGTAGGATTTCTGTTGGAGGAAAAGGATGCATCCAAAGTTAGTGAAGGTCTTATTTTGGAAGGATACGATTGGGTTAAGGCGACCTATATGGGTGGGAACATGTTGTTGTTGTCTATTCTTTCGTTACGATCGGTGAAGGATGCGGTGCTTGCAAATCAGAAGTGGTGGGAAGGATGGTTCAGAAGCATACTAGAATGAAGTCCAGACATGTTTTTTGATAGGCGAGTAGTGTGGTTAAGGTGTAGAGGGGTGCCACTTCATGCATGGGACGAGTCGTTGTTTAGCTCGGTTGCTGAGAAATTTGGCATGTTCATTGAAGTGGATGGCACTACAGCAAACCATACCAAATTAGATGTTGCTAGGGTGAAAATCTCTACATCCAGAATGGCTTTTATTGATATGGAGATCATGATTTATGTGCTTGACAAGAACTATCAGATTTGGGTGGTGGAGGAACCAAGAGGGAGGAGGTGGAGATTTCGTGTGGTGTCAGACGGGCCGGAGAATGGGTGTCAACGGTTTCTTCCATGGCATCGGCGGCGGAAAATGAAGCGCATGTGATCAGAGATACTCTTCCCGACGATGTCAGTTGTGATGGGGACGTGGGAGAAGTTGGCGAGGAAAGGTTTGACCTTGGGGCTGAGGTTGACAGAGAGGGACATATCGTAGATACGAGGAATGAAAGTGAAAAGCTTATTGGAGGGACAAAGAATTTTATGATTCACTTGGGTAATACTCAACTGAATGGTGAACAGGGGTCTGATGTAGATAGGTCTCTTAGGGATGCTTGTGATGGACGTGGTCTGGATATGACAGTTGGATTGGGGCTGTGTTGGAGAATGCTCCAGATGACGACATGGGGCAAAAGGTAAATAGTCAACAGGTGAGTCTGCTGTCACATGGGGAGATATGAGCTATTTTGGTGGACCCCTTAGTTTCTCAAACAAAGGAATTTGAGTGTGGAGAGGAAACGGGGCCAATTCCTTGTGGGCCTAACAGTTTTGGGCCACTTCAAGTCTTAACTGATGAGGAGGATGGGGTAACAGAGAGAAGGGGTGTGGTTAGCGCAGTCTGGAATGAAATGGGCCAAGAAGAAGCAACCTAAGTCAATTGTATTGTGAATGAAGGTGTGGCTGGGCTTGTGATCCACGATCAACATATTCGGTCTCCTTCAACAAAATACGATGGTGCTAATAACCAAGTGTCAATTTCTGAAACCGTTGACTCTGGTTATGATAATCGAAAATCTAAAAAAAGAATGAAGAAGGGGAAAGGTGCAAAAGCTGGTTTGCCTAAATGCCTTCAATTTGCTGAGGCTGTTCATGGTGGTAAGGGAGGAGGGCGTAGAAAGAAAAGATTAAAGGAGGTAATACAACAACAGGGTGACATAGACCATGAAGATGATTCAATTTCAAATGAGAATTCAATGAGATCTGTCCAGTCCTCGAAACGAAATTCAAGTGGTGAGCTGCTATCAAATGAAGGGGGTGACAATGAAGAGGGGTCAAAGTCAATTGAAGACGAAGCTTCTCGTAAAATGCTTGAGGCTAGGAAAATCATTGATATTCAGGAAGGCCTGGGGTTTCATTTCACAGGGGATCCTTTATTAGAAGTGCAACGTGGGGTGGATTTGGAGGTTAGTGACCGTGCAAAAATTGAAGATTGGGAGAGGAGGAAAGTTGATCAATGATTGTGTGCTCATTTAATGTAAAAGGGTTAGGGAGTAGGGTGAAGAGGAATAAAATTAGGGATTTGGTGAATCAGCAAAGGGTGGATTTTATGGCTATCCAAGAGACAAAGATGGAAAATATAGAAGATGGGTTGTGTTTTAGTTTTTGGGGCAGTCGTGATTGCGATTGGGTGATTCTTTCGTCGACGGGCAACAGTGGTGGCATTATTTCCTTGTGGAATAAAGCAAAATTCTCGCTAATCTTCTCCTTCACGGGAGAGGGTTTTGTTGGTGTGTGCTTATTTTTACTTGCTGAACAGAAAACATGTTATGTGGTGAATGTGTATGCTAAGTGTGATATCCAAGCGAAGAGGAGGTTGTGGGATAATATATCAATGTCGAAACAGGGGTTTGGTGGAGACTTGTGGTGTGTCGTGGGTGACTTTAACTTAGTTAGAGTGGCGAACGAAAGGAGAGGGCTGGCTGGTGACAATTTAACTAACAACTTGGCTTAAATGTCAGTTTTTAATGCTTTTATTACAGGTACGGAGCTGCTGGAGATTCCTATGTATGGTCGGTCCTTCACTTGGGCTCACCCGAATGGTGTATCTATGAGCAAATTGGATCGATTTTTTCTTTCTCAAGGTTGGGTGGATCAATGGAGTAATCCGGTGGTGTAGGCTTTGCCGAGGGACGTGTCGGATCCTTGCCCGATTATTCTTCGTTATAGTGATGATGATTGGGGGCCGCGCCCGTTTAGTTTTAAAAAAAATTGGTTGGAGAATTCTTCTTTTAAAGAAGTGATTGTGAAGGCGTAGGGAGAGTAGAATTTCACAGGATGGATGGGCTATATTTTAAAAGAGAGATTGAAGGGTCTAAAGGAGGTGATAAAAAAATGGAACTTGGAAGTTTATGGGGTAATGGATACCAAGATTCTGAAACTGAGACAAGATATAGAAGATTTAGACATGAGAAGTGAATGGGTAGGAATATCAGACATTGAGGTTGACTAGGGTCTGGCAAGTGCATCAGTCTGTCGTCGAGTAATAATTCACACTCTAGTGTATAGAATGAGTTCCTATCCACAGGGATCGTGCCGAAGCTTCACTAGCGTTATTTAAGTTCGTGATAGTTTGCATTCGCTTTAGTTTTGAAAAAGGTTTTATAAAAGAAGCGTAATGCTTGCAGAAATATAAATAACAGAAAATATAAATATATAGATTCAAGAAATATAGAGGCTAGGCATGGTGGTTGGACTCCCTCCCTTCTTCATATTTGGCATGATCGGTGTATAACATAGTTACTTAGATTATGTTCGGCGGTGAATTATACTTGTTGTAGTAATACCTTACTATTACACTATGTTTATTAAAGTTTCCCTACATTAACAACTAAGGTACCTACGAGAGTCTAACCTCGATGTGTCACATACCCTAATTACTAAGTGAGTTGTTTATAAACATGCATTATAATCTTCACCAATTAACCTCTAGGTCCTAGTATCGGACTGTTCATCTTCTAAGTGCTCAGTTCACACATAGTTCATGATTCCTCCTCTAACCGCTCAGTTCACGACTAGTTCAGGATGTTATCGTCTCTATACACCTAGCATTATTTACTACTAGTTCCGGACCATATTAAGTCAAAACCTAATATCAATTCTAAGGGCGCTCCCGCTTATCCGGCCAGATTATGAGAAACGTTATTAAGTGCAAGAAAGTAAATAACAAACACAATTACTAAATATAATTTATTATAGCTTAGACTCAACCACAGACTCCAAATATTCATAGGGGAGTTCATCTTCTCCACCACAACCTAAGGTATAAATACAAAAGACTACATATTTAAATTACAAGAATATAACCTAAATACAAAAGCCTAAATAAAACATACCTTGCTGAGTTAGTTTTCCCGTAAGGGGAGAAAACTATGCCCAATGGAGCTCCTCTGAACCTCTCCTTATAGTAGAGAGTGTTCTACTATTTCTGAATGATTTTAACAATGAATGGGAGGCTCTATTTATAGTTTTCGTAATGGGCCTCAGCAAGGCATCACAGTACGATGAAGACATCGTGCTGCAATGTGAAGATTCAGTTCAATTTTATAATTGATCCTGTGCATTTCATCAGCTTGGTCGCCAAGTAACTCCATCGTGCTGCGATGTGCTATATCGTGCTGCGATGGACAGATATTTTGTAGATTTATTCTTCTGATTTCTTGGCAAGCAAGCAGCTCCCATCGTGGCACGATGGGAGTCATCGTGCTGCGATGGAATGCTCATTTTCTTCACTTTTTGGGCTTTTTCTTGTCTTTTTGCATCTTGGACTCTGTCTTGATGCTTTTTCCTGCATTTGTAGGTTTTCCTTCGTATTTGGGTCTGTCTTGGTCATTTTATTACTAATACTAACACTAAAAATGTCATAGAAATTCCTGTCATCAGAGGTTCAAAAGAGAAAGGAATTATTCACTGATTTGTGGAAGTTACTTAAAGGCAAAGATGCTCTAAACTTCCAGAAATCATTGAGAATTGCGCTAGACAAAATTCTATTAAGGCATTGAGAACTGCGAATGGGTGGATTGAAGGAGTAGCTGCAATTAAATCCGAGACGGTTACATTTTTCTCTAATCATTTTTCTGCTTCAGCTCAGCCGCGTCCTATGTTGAATGGAGTCCCATTTCCAACTGTTTCGGAGGCTGATAATACGATGCTAATTGCCCCTTTCTCTCGGGAGGAAATTGGAGCAGCGATGAAGAATAGTGACAGAAATAAAAGTCGGGGTCCAGACGGATTCAATTTCGCTTTTATTAAGGAATTTTTGGATCTTATGGATGGCGAGATTCGTATCATGTTCGATCAGTTTCATGGCAACACAACGCTTCCGAAGGGTGTCTTTTCTTACTTTCTTGCACTAATTCCGAAAGTTAAGAATCCGGAAGCTTTGGGAGACTTTAGACCGATCTCTTTTATTGGCTGCATTTATAAGCTGGTTTCGAAGGTTCTTGCTGCAAGGTTGGCCAAGGTTATTGGCTCGGTGGTGTCTTCGACTCAGTCGACTTTTATCAAAGGTCGACAATTGGTGGATGGTGTTCTTGTCCTCAACGAAGCGGTTGATTTTGCGAAAAAAACCGGAAAAGATTGTCTTATCTTCAAGGTGGATTTCGAAAAGGCTTACGATTCGGTGGATTGGAATTTTCTATTGGAGATTCTTCGTTGGTTCAGTTTTAGCGATTTGTGGATTAGGTGGATCAAAGCGTGCGTGTGTCCCGGAAAGATGTCGGTACTTGTTAATGGTAGTCCTACCGACGAGATTAGTATTTCAAGAGGTCTCAAGCAAGGAGATCCTCTTGCTCCATGCTTGTTTCTCTTGGTGGCGGAGGGCCTCGGTGCTATAATGCGGCAAGCGGTGACAACTAATCAGTTCTATCCCTTCAAAGTGGGCGTTAGTGCTTTGCCAAGGTTGAGGATCTTTGGGTGATGAAAGCAATTTTGCGAGGTTTTGAACTAGCCTCGGGTTTGAAAGTGAACTTTTGGAAAAGTTGCCTAGTGGGGGTTAATGTGCCGGAGGAGTTTATGTCAATGGCGTTGCGCTTTCTTAATTGTCGGCTTGGTAGGACTCCTTTTAAATATCTCGGTTTACCGGTGGGTTCCAACCCTCGAAGATTCGCTACTTGGCGTCCGATGATTGACGTCCTAAAGAATAGACTTAATTCTTGGGACAATAAATATCTATGTTTTGGTGGTAGAATTATTTTGTTGAATTCGGTGTTGAGCGCTATTCCCATATTCTACCTCTCTTTCATGAAGATGCCGGTTTGTGTGTGGAAAGAAGTAGTGAAGACTCAAAGAGATTTTTTGTGGAGTGGCTTAGAGAAGAAGAGGAAAATTAGCTGGGTGAATTGGGATACAGTTACAAAATCTAGATGCGATGGCGGTTTGGGGGTGAGAGACCTAAGGAGAGTGAATTTGAGTTTGTTGGCCAAGTGGAAGTGGCGATTTCTTAATGTTGATTGTGACAGCTGGAAATTAGTGCTTCAGGCCAAGCATGGTAGTTTGATGTAAGGTTAGTTAGAAATGGCTAGATGAGAAAAATCAAACTTGAAAGCTTGTGGGATTGCTAAGGGTGGTTGGCTGCAAGTAGAGGTTGGTGCCTAGATCAAGGTTTAAGCAGAGCTTGTCTTGAAGAGTAACTCAAGGAATGAGATGACACAAAGTGATTGATGGTTACATTGACATCACCACATATTTGAAGTTAAGGTTGAGATTTGTAGAGAATTGTGCCTTAAAATCAACATTTATATAATTTTTCGAGGGGTTAATTTGAATGATGTCTAATTGTGATTGGAATCATGTATGTTTTTTTGCATATCTTGGTTTTCTTGTATAGATGATTCAAATAAATTAATGAATTTGATTTAAACCATGTACGAACCTTTGTCTATAAATACCAAATTTTATTTCCTTTCTCTAATCATTAAAAAAGGAAACTTTTAGAGAAACTTAAGCGTTAAGGGTCGAGAGCTTTTGGGTGAGAAATTATGGTTAAGAAACACATTATAAACATCGTGGATAATGAAGTCTCATTAAAGGAAGCGTATATGTTTTCTTTTTAGGTTTTTTAAACGATCTTCTTGTGGGTTGTGAAGAGGAAAACAAAAGAGTATAAATTAAAAGTTACTATTGAAGCTAATTTCCGTATGTTAAAAAGTTCAAAATAATAAATTATAATCTAAATTGCATTTATGGCCCTCTAAGTTTCATAAACTTGTGATTTTGGCCCCATATGTTTCAAAATAACACATTTGTCCCCCTAAATTTTATAAACTTGCGATTTAGGCCCCCTATATTTCAAAATAACAATTTTGACCCTTATCTTTATCACTTTTTGTGAAATGTCAATTTTGGTCAAGTCAATACTAATGTGGCAAGTGACTTGACTGAGCGGCCACGTCAATAATTGTTATTCGGCTTAATAGATCTTTTGGTCCCTGTATGTTCGTGAATTTTTGGTTTTAGTCCCTGTATCTTGTTTTGTTGCAAATAAGTCCCTCAATGTACAAATTTTTTTGGTTTTAGTCCCTAAAGTCAAAATCCGCAGGAAAATCTGAAGAAAAATCTCCACAAAAACTGCAAATTTTTTTGCGGATTTTGACTTTAGGGACTAAAACCAAAAAAAATTATACATTCAGGGACTTATTTGCAACAAAACAAAATACAGGGACTAAAACCAAAAATTCGAGAACATACAGGGACCTAAAGATCTATTAAGCCTTGTTATTCTTATTAATGAGCAAACACAATAATTGCAGATCCATTTCTTTCC
This sequence comes from Trifolium repens, assembly GCA_030408175.1. Lineage (NCBI taxonomy): Eukaryota > Viridiplantae > Streptophyta > Magnoliopsida > Fabales > Fabaceae > Trifolium > Trifolium repens. The sequence goes on from CP125850.1 coordinate 25,018,142, forward strand.
ATCTAGGGTATAAAGTAGTATCTTATCTTATGTTGTTGTACATGACACGTACATGTTTTAATTTCCATAGAAAGCTAAGGTATGGTTTGTAATCTCTCAACTAATTATCATACTCAACCACAAACAAGTAGAGAGAGAGAGACAACTGCATCTTTATATTAATCCGTCCATCCGTTAATACCCTCAATTAATTAATTATCATAACACCACACAAAAGAAGGACTGAGCCTAAGGGTCAATTTAGTAACTTGGATTTGATCATACTAAGTAAATAACCACCCAAACAAACTAAGTAGTAGAATCGAAAATTGAGAAGAAGAAAAATGCAATCCTTATCGTTAAGTAGTAGCAAGAGTTTGACGACGGGTTTGCGATTGGTAGGTCAGGATGCGAGGAGGCTCAAGAGAAAGAGCACCGTGGTCGCATGTGGTAGCAAAGACACTCCAACTCCAAGTTCAACCTCATTTCTCTCAAGGACTCAAACTTACGCTCTTTTGAAACAACAAATGGAAGTTGCTGCTAAATCCGAGGTTAGTTAGTTAATTAATTAATTAATTAATTGTATTGTAGAATCTGAAATTAATCAATTAATTGAATGAATGAATTGATTAATTAAGGATTACAAGGAAGCTGCTAGAATTCGTGACTCGCTTAAGTTGTTTGAAGAGGAAGAGCCTGTTTTGCGTTTAAGGAGGTTAATTAAGGAAGCAATTTCTGATCAGAGGTTCCAGGTGCGTGCGTGCGTGCGTCGCTATTATCTTTGTGATTTGTAGTTTAAGGTTTTTTTTTAGAAAACGGGGTATCTGGGTTGGAAAGAGGATGGAGTGTGTATGAATGCACTAAGTATTTAAATTGATGTGATGTGATGTCATAGTCACACATTGCAATTCTCACTAATTGCATCCTTAACTAACTGTCATAACAGAAAATCTATACACATGGCATTAGTTGGATTATCCCACAATATCAATCAATATTGCCTACTCATTCTTCTCAATAAGTTAAATAGGGTAGACTACTGATTTACATTGTTGGAGTATTTGTTGGAGTATTTTTTTGTGTAAATTGGGTATCCTCTGCACACAACTGCAGAGATCAATCGCTCAAGCCTTGTGGGACCCAAATGAGCGGCAAACTCTCCCTAAGATTTTAACGCTACTGCATGCCCCAGCTTGGGATCGGACTTAGGACATTGGTTAAGCTAGAAGAAACTCGTGTCATCTCATCTAAGCTCATGTGTCATTTATGGATTTCCTCAGGGATGGTTGTAAAATGACCATTATTGCCACATAAATTAATAAAAATAATAATTTGGAGTATGGTTGTGCTTATATGATCCCGTGTTACAAAATTCAGTAAACATTGTTTCTTTCGAGCTTCAACTCAATCATTACATGTTGTACTTAATCACATCTATTGTCATTCAGAATACAACATTCAGCTTCTTTTTTAGTTTTTATTGGCCTTCTATCAGATCAGCACCCCTCACATCTTTCATCTTTAGTTGACAACACAAGACCTATATTTTTTTTTGAGCCATTGATTTGGGAGGAGAGAAAAAAGAAAAAGAAGAAAAAGGTAAATTCAAAGGTAAAGATGAGAACAATTGAGGAAATTTAGGGAAAAAAATTGAGAATCCATTCTCTCCATGTTTGTATTAAACTAAAATGATTACCTCATGAGTTTTACATGCTGATGACACTCTTTCTTCCCTTTTTTTCTAGGATGCAGCTAGTTACCGTGATGAGCTAAAGAAAATTGCTCCACACTCTTTCTTAAAATGTTCCAGTGATGCTACAACACAGGTATGATCACTTCTTTCACTTATTAGCGTCGTATAGATACTTTGATTTAAGCTATATCACGAGAAATACAATTAACCTAGAAACTAAATTGTTTTAAGCTATGATCACTTTTTTCAAATAGTGTTTTAAAGTTGATTACATCAGTAAAATAATTATCTTAATACCGTGTTTTTAGAAATGGAATGTGGAATACTATTAGACTATGTAGGTTGTGCATTTGTCTGAGATATAAAATCCCTAGGTTTCAGAATGCCCTCTCACAAAATTGGTCAATTCCCTTTTCTTCTCTGGTAGAAACCATGAGAAAGGATCACTAGACTGTGCAGCGGTTTTATGTGATCCAATTTATCTTCTAATTTGGTTTGCGGTGATCTGTAATTAAAATGGATTTTCATTCCGTTAAAGTGTTAAAAAAAGAAAGAAAAAAAAAAGGAACTCCTTCACTACCACAAACTTGTGCATGGAATTTTTTTCAACTTTTGACATTTAATTTCATCTTACTCATTCAGGGAGTCAGGGTTCAAGTCCGGAGTGTATATATAGAGGGCAGAAGTCAGCCTTCAAAGGGACTCTACTTTTTTGCATATAGAATAAGAATTACCAATAATTCAGAGGACACCGTTCAACTTCTTAGAAGGCATTGGATTATAACCGACGCTAATGGGAGAACAGAAAATGTACGGTGAGTTAATCATTCTATGCTATTTTATTGTGTTATGCTTCCAAGATGTTTTCCGTTTCCCTTTTAAATCCGCGGAGCACTTAGTTAATATCAAACACAATAGCTTTGATATCTCTACCCGATCCAATTTAGTAAATAAAGACCTGTTTTAAACCTTTGAAGATTCATGTTCATTATAACTTGTATACTCGATTTTCTATATGACAGGGGAATTGGGGTTGTTGGTGAACAGCCGGTACTTCTTCCCAGGACTAGTTTTGAGTATTCTTCAGCCTGCCCATTAAGCACACCAAATGGTAGAATGGTAAGAAAGTTTTCTTTTTCTTTTGTTATTTTTTTTCTCTTTCTAGTTACAGTTTTCATGTGTAATAAGAGTTGTTTTGAGTTTCTAGATTTAAGGTGGCACCCTTATAAGATAATAACTTACACTATAACTGCTTATAAAATACTCCATACTTATTCATGAATACTTTTAGCATTATCATAAAATGAGTTGGTATTATGATTTTAACATCAACAACGTTTCCTATTTCTTTATGAGTAGAAACTGGTTTAAAATTGTAGTAATTAAGATGTCCAATGGTTGCATTTTGATTGTTTTATTCAAGACTGGTTTGAAGGCTTTCCAGTTGTTTCTCTATCTCATCCAACATTAAACCAGGAATTTGTATCATATTGCAGGAAGGTGAATTTGAGATGATCCATGTTGATAAAGTAGGCTCGCACTCATTTAATGCTATCATTGCCCCGTTTTCTCTCGCTCTGCTAGGAGATGATGACTGCAATACTATTTGAGATTGAACTGCAGTATCACCTTCAGAGATCATGTCCATTTATTAGCATCTGGAGTATGGAAAAAAAGAAGTATTCTCACAGCCATTCTGAGTAAATTTTCCGGATACATATGTGTTTTGTTGAATTAAACTGTGAAAAACTCTAGAAAGAAATCAATATTTATACATAGTATATAGATTTTTAGACAGTTGAAATTTTGTTCTGTTTCCAACCCCTACATACCCAAAAGAGGAATAATGAATCAATTGATGGTGATTATAACTTGGGAGCAACCAACCATGAAGTGGAAGTGGTTACTGGTTTGCTTTAGTAGTTTTTAATGACTCTTAAGTGCTTACCAAACTGTAAGCACATAGCATTTGAACATTAGCAGTGTTATTAAGTATGATAATTATTTTTGTGTTTTAACTATACTTGGCAATTGCTACTGTCACGTTTATCTCACTTTTAATCAAAATCAACTCTCTGTTTCATTTGCAAAATAGTAAGTACCGGACAGGGCATGACAGAACAAGATAGTACAGGACAAGACAAGAATGTACCGGAGAGGAATAGAGAGATAATATCTTTTATATTTGATGATAAAATGAATATTTTCATATTTTTTATAGTTGTAATGTGGACAAAAAGTTGTCTTGTAGTTCAGTGAGAGACAACTTTTTTTTGCTTTTGTCATGTTTCTTACTACCTATTTTGTCTAGTCACGTGACCAGTTTCTGAATCAAATATGGGACAACAAAAGTTGTCAAGTCCAATCCCCTGATTTTTATTAGTTCACCTAAAATCAATTTTTGTCGCTCCGCAAGACAAAATGCATCCTTATAAAAAAAAAAAATTAGAAATGTTATTACCACTCCAATCCATATTATTCAAATATTCATAGAAAGATTGGTCAAAAAAAAATATTCATAGAAAGATTAAGTGAGAGAAAAGAGCATGGAGAAATCGAGATGATCTATTTTATTTTATTCTCTCTTTTTCTTTTGGCTCTGTCATCCCTTTCTCTGTTAGTTAACACTTTATTTTCTTTATCAGCAAGTCTCATGACTCATGCAATGGTGTAAACCGATTCTTACTTCTTGGAATGCATGAAGCATCTTCACTCTAAGCATTCCAAATACAAAATCCAAACACAGTTTTTCCCTGTCTAGTCCTTTTCCTCTCTCTTTTTCTCTGTTGTTTTTTTAAAAATACAATAATATTGTTAATCCAAGAAAAGTTCACAAAAACATGCATGTCTTTTGTGTTGGGGAGTTGTGAGTAATTTAATAGTATTTGCATGGGATTTAGAGCTTAAGTTAAAGGCCACACCAAGATCTTGTTTGGATAACAAGAAAAGCTACAACACAAGAAGCTTATGCTCCAAGCACACCATCTTTTTCTTTCCTACAACTTTTTAAATTTTAATATTTATTTATTTTCTATATACAAAGCAAAAGCATTTGTTCTCCTATCTCTCTCACCTCCACTACCTAATGTTGCTTTATCCTTTGCAAGTTTCAACCTTTTCTTTGCTTACTGTACTTAATTGCATCTTTTCCTTCTTTATAGACACATTAACAAACAACTAACATTGTCGGTTGTGTCTTTCTGTGCAAATATCTAGCCAAAGTTTAGAACAGAATCTCTACATTATCTGATAATTAAACCATTAATTAGTTAATTAATTAATTAATGTGGTCAAAATGGCTAATTAGTGTTCAACTTTTAAGTCTTCCTGGCCCATAATAATTTGCACCTGATCCTGTTTTTGAAATGCATGAAAAACCCATGTGCACTTTCCCACTAAGCCTCACTTTTGACTGCATAGGATGACCCTATAGTTAAGAAGTTACTTTATAGTCTTTGTTCTTGCAATGTTCTTTCTCTCATTCTTTGGTTCTTAATCTTAGTACCAAAGAAACATTTGGTTTGTCAATTTTTCTTCAATAATCTGAAAAATAATCAGAAATAAGTAATTAACACAATGAAGTTTGTAGCAGTCTCTTCCAAAGGAACTTGGCATCCTATAATGACTTCTGATACAACCATCCAAAGTTACTGGCTGAATTGGAAGGTTTTGATTTGTGTCATATTAATCATACTTTCAACCATCTTTTCATCATTGCTTATATGGAAGTACGAGGTTTTACTTTTATCATGGAAGCCAACAAGAAATCATGACATGGAAATCCAAAAAGAAACATCATCATCATCATTATCAAGTTTGTATTTGTATGAAGATGAAACTTGGAAGCCTTGTCTTAAAGGAATTCATCCTGCATGGTTATTGGCTTTTAGAGTTTTTGCATTTATTGTGCTTTTGGTGCTTCTCATACTCACTGCTACTACTGATGGAGGAAGCATTTTTTATTATTACACTCAGTAAGTTTTCAATTTTCATTACATTTGAATTAAAATTTGGATGCTGTTGAAATGAATCAGTGTGTTTATAGTTCTGTTTTGTTTTAAATTGTCGGTGCTGAACATGAAAATAGAATCACATAATTGATCAGAAATATAAACTAAAAGAACAATAAAATCAGAACATAGACCATTAGTTGAAAACATATCATTGATTATTGATTTTCTAAATTTTTTTGTTTTTTGTTCTGTGAAACAGGTGGACTTTTATTTCAGTCACCATCTATTTTGGGGTAATATGAAGTTAATAATCTTTTTATTAGATATGTTACTTAATCATGTGTATAATTTAGTGTATAATCTCTTCTATACTATTGATGTTGTAGTTAGGATGTGTTCTCTCTATGAATGGATGTTACCAATATCATAAGAAAGCAAGTGGTGATAAGGTGAACAATGTGGATGGAGATTCTGAGCAAGGAATTTATGATACTTCTAAACTGCCCCAAAGTTCAAATCCACCTAGTCATCATGATAAAGCTTCACAAGAACATATTGTCCGCCAACATGCCGGCATTTGGGGTTACATGTTCCAAATATTGTTCCAGGTAAACTTTCAATGTTCGACACTGACACATATCAGGCACTTCGACACGCTCTCAATATGAAATCTTGATGCTGCATATATAGCAAAACTTTGAAACCAGGAGAAAACAAATATTTTGTATAATGTAACAGATCAATGACAAATGAGATAGCATTAAGCTGTTTCTGCATAATGTAGACAAATTTGCTGATTTTTTTTTCTTTTCTATTCAACACTTATAAAAGTAGCCAGTATAATATATCTTGGTCAATTTCATTGACAACATAAACTATTTTTGTTTCTTGTGAATAGATTAATGCAGGTGCGGTTATACTGACAGATTGTGCATTTTGGTTCATAATTGTTCCTTTTCTAACCATCAAAGATTACAACATAAATTTGGTAAGTGCTATCATTGATAATTTATAACTTTTTTTTAATAGCTTTGACTTTAGATAAGTTGTATTGTATGCTTGTGTTAATAATTTGTTTTGTGGCAGCTGACCATAAGCATGCATACCATCAATGCTGTTTTCTTGCTAGGAGATACAGCTCTAAATTGCCTAGTAAGTTTCTACCACGATTTTTGCAAAAGCTACTTTTTAGAGTTTCGACAAAATCATATAGTCATGATTTTTACCATGAATCCAAACATATATACGCGCATTTAATTGTACACTTCAATGCATATGTCAATTCTTTCTTACCCTTGTTAATTTTTTGTCTCTTCAGCGGTTCCCTTGGTTTCGAATAGGATACTTTTGTTTGTGGACAGTTACATATGTCATTTTCCAATGGATTATTCATGCTATAGTTAAACTCTGGTAATAATCATAATTCTCTTTTTTTATCCAAACATCTTTGGATATTATGCAATATTTTTTTTTAGTCAAGTAGCCTAGTGACTATAAATTCCACCCATGCATATATATAATGCAATGTCCCTGCCAACTGAGTTTAGCTCACGGGACAGATATTATGCAATATTGTCTAACATAAGTTTCTTGTTTCAGGTGGCCATATACATTTCTTGACTTGTCATCTCACTATGCTCCATTATGGTATGATTTTTTTTTCTCTTTGATTGATTCTGAATTCTGATAAACAATTGATCTTTGCTTAACATTTTTTCTCTGGCTTGTAATTGATTTTCAGTTACTTTGCAATGGCATTGCTGCATATTCCTTGCTATGGAATCTTCATTTTAATAATGAAGTTGAAGCACAATGTGTTGTCAACACGGTTTCCTGACTCATACCAATGTGGCAGATGACTTGGGCTTAGTATTAAGCTGGTTTCTATTTTCTTATAAGTATCATTTTTTTAATGTAGATAAAGTGAAGAGTAGAGTAAGAAAAACAAAAGGGATTTTAAGTTTGTATTCATTTATTGGAATTTTATATTATGAGTATTTATTTATTGGATAAATATATGACAAAGTGTAATATATGATATCACAATATTTGTTTGTTCTTTTTTTCTTTGTACAAACAATATTTGTTTGTTCTATAAAAGGCTCAAATGTTTGGTTAAAAAAAAGGCTTAAATGTATTTTTTGTCTATATAATTTGAGATGGGTAATTTGAAAATTAAGTCCCTATAACTTTAGTCACTATGACATTATGTTGTCATTTCTTGTGTGTATCAAGTGGGGTGTTTTGCTATGTAAAAGGTTGGGGTGCTGCAATTGTAATGGTGTTTTGTGGCTGTCCTTGTAATTTTTTGTGTATTAAGGAGGTTCGATATTTTTCTATTGCTTGTATGATTTTGGTATATCTTGTGCCACTTTTTTTAGTAGATAGACGAAATGGTAAGTTATTGAAAACTTCCACACACACGTGCTCTGTTATGAATAATTCTAGTAGATATTCATTAAACATTGACTCATTCCACTGATCCATTATATTGTCTTAAATAGGACCTATATATATTATCATGTAATGACACAACTTGAAGAGAATAATAAAATCTCTATTCTTCCCTCTTTCTCTCCTTCATCTCTATTGTTCTATATTCTTATTCATGTTTTAAATTAGTTTCATAATAGGCTCAATTTTCTCTTATTCCTAATGTTTTTTATCTCTTATTTCCAATCATTGTTAAGTTAGGCATAATCACAACTTAAATCTTTCAGCAACAATAAAAAATAAAGGAAAATGATAAACAGTGCCCCGAGACATTGGTTAAGCATATTAAAATAGAAATTCTGTCTCAAATTACGTGTATTCAATGCCTCAAAAGCATAAAAAGTTATCCTTGAGATATTAATTTTATTTTTTATTTCCTTTTTTAGTATGTTTAACAAGTGCCCCGAGGGCACTGTTTAGCATGACCCAAAAATAAATGATATTCCCTCCGTTTCTTTTTAAGTGTCCAAAAACGTCAAATTTAACGTTTCTATTTAACTGTCCATTTGATGTTTTGAGGGTATGATTTGTCAATTATACCCTTTGTCAATTACTCATATCTTTTCAATAAAACTAATTAATGCTATATATTTGGAAAACTAAATCTTTTTATTAATTTTTTTTTTTTGGTACATAACATATTAATTTTTTTTTGTGCATAGAATATTGAATTTATTGAAAAGAGAAAGTGTGTGCAAAAAATTAAAATTAGGGTATAATAGGAAGATAGGGTGCAAAAATACACTTTTTTAATTTATTGTTACTATTTAAAACGGACACTTAAAAAGGAATGGAGAGAGTATCTCTTAAGCCATGCAAAAAATGAAACATCATAATTGAGAATCTTACGCTATATAAATTCACATTTTAAGGTAAACCTTATCATCATTGATTCATTATTATTAGCAATTAAGGTAGGCCTTAGGCCTTAATTGTTGAGACAAAATCCACTCTTAATGTTTTAAAGATAACAAACATCTTTAACTAAACTCCAAATTGATTCTGAACATTTTGTTGTCTAACAAGTGTTTTTGAGTGGTTATAAGCTAAAACAGATCCATAGAAACAAATGCTAAAAAGTCGACAGGAAATCATGAATCAAGATCAATCTGAGATCATTCTGACAAACAGACAACTACTATTCAACTTAATTATATACTTGTCAATAAGTTCAGAACAAATAAGCACTTTTCTATGGAATATAGAATCAAATCTATACAGGACTTCATCTACTTTGAGCAAGGAATTTATGATCAATCATAAGGTCTCAAAACATAAGACTTACCACTTTGGGCTTTTTTGGAAAAGCCAAAGATTTGCAAAGCACATGGTCTCATGGATTGAAACTGATATCATGGTTATCTCTCAAAATACCTAGACCAATCACAACATCACAGCAAGATCTTAATCCATGGTTAAAATTGTACTTGAAGCAAAGACAAAAGAAAACATTCTTTAATAAAAGTAGGCAAGTACAATACTAGACCTTCACACCTTAGTACTTATCCAGCTGCCATATAACAGCTCACTACAACTGCTTCTATCTCTGATCAGAGTTTCTAAAAGATAAGGATGAGAAAAATTACTGAGTTAATATTCCAGCACATTTTCAAGAATGTTTTAAGAATGATTCAAGAATGAACAGTAACAGTCAAATGTACTTTCTGAGCACATTACAACGGCTATTTTATGTACTTCAAGCTTGGGAAACAAGCATGCTACAGCAAGGGACAACTCACACAGTTACTAGACAAAACTCAGATCCACACTTTACATTTGTGAAGCAAGAATGAATGGAGAATATGCAGAGATCGTTCAGACCTATTCTAAAGGTCTAGCTTGAGATATTAAGTTGTGGGTAACGGCTAATTTTTGGCTCCAACGGATACATCTTCTAGTAAAAGCCAAGCACTCATTTGTCTCTATAAAAGGAACAAGAAATCAAGCTTAAGAGATACACCTTTTCTGCCTAGCAATCTCAAAGCAATTTTAAATCATTCTCTTATAGATCTGGTTGTAATTTAATCATTCTCATTCTCTGATTAATCATTTTCAAAAGGATCAGAAGAATCCAACTCTCAGAAAAGAGAACACACTGTTTTAAGCAATCTCACTTTGTGTTGAGGTTTGTAAAAGCTTAGAACCAAAATCATCATCAATTCTGTGATCTCAAATCAATAAGTGTTTATTGATTGAGCACTTAGTCTGGTGAGACTAAGGTAATATCAAGCTGTAAGTGCTTGGATGAATTTGGTCTTAGGTCTAGATCAAAGTGTAAAATCTGTAATCTTGGATTTGTAACATCAGAAGATTATAGTGGAAAAACTCACAGGTGGTGGGGACTGGATGTAACCCAAGATTTAAGGGTGAACCAGTATAAAATCCTTGGTGTCAATTTATTCTTTCTTTTACTCTCTTGCCTTTTAATTTAAACCAAAACTGTCTTTTCTAGATCATTCTCAGATTGATCTTAAACTCTGTCATTCTTTCTTTTCTTTCATTAACATAGTCTGATTTAAGTTTAAGTAAAATTTTTAAAGGAACACAATTCAAACCCCCCCTTTCTTGTGTTAAACTTTGCTACTTCATTAATCGTTATTAAGATTTCTTGCCAAAACTAAATTCATATATTATTATGTGATAGCATATTGTAATTTTGTTTTGCCATATGAACTAGGGACGTGCAAAAAATCAAGTTAACCATAACCAAAGTATTAACCGAACTAAATCCAATTTTAATAACCAAATCCATTTTATAAGAAAACCACACCAATCCAATAAAAATAAAAAATAAAAACCAATTATAAACCATATCCATTTTTTTACAATTGGTTTGTAAACTATATCATTTTTTAAAAATGTTTGATTTCAAATAAAAGAAATTCCGAAGTTTTTTTTAGGAAAAATTTTTCGATCTTTTTTGGCGAAAGTATCTAATTTTTTTACGAAAAAAACTTTCCTGTCTTTATTCGATATTTCAGATAAATACAATTACGAAAAATTTCTGATATTTTATTCAGAAAAAAATGTTTCCGCTTTAACGGAAACAAAGTTGTCGATTTTTCTAGAAAAAAATTTCTGAATTTTTGCTGAAAAAAAAAAGTTTCCGCTTTACCGGAAAAAAAGTTATTGATTTTTCGAAAAAAAAATCGATTTTTTGCCGGAAAAAACAAAAAGTTTCCGCTTTACCGGAAATAAAATTTCCTATTTTTTTCGATTTTTAGCCGAAAAAAAAGTTTCCGCTTTACTGGAAAAAAAATTTCCGATTTCTTCGGAAAAAAAGTTATCGATTTTTCCAGAAAAAAGTTTCCGCTTTTTTGTCCGGAAAAAAAAATTTAGATTTTTTGTCGGGAAAAAAAGTTCCTGGCTTTTCCGGAAATAGTTTCCAATTTTACCGGAAAAAAAGTTTCTGATTTTTTCCGAAAAAAAGTTCTCGATTTTTCCCGAAAAAAATTCCCGATTTTTTGCCGGGAAAAAAAGTTCCGATTTTTCCGGAAAAAAGTTTCCAATTTTTCCGGAAAAAAATTTCCGATTTTTGCCGGAAAAAAAAGTTTTCGCTTTACCTGAAAAAAAGTTCTTGATTTTTCCAGAAATTTTTTTTCGATTTTTTGCCGGAAAAAAAAAAGTTTCTGCTTTACTGGAAAAAAAATTTCCGATTTTTTCGGGAAAAAAGTTATCGATTTTTCCAGAAAATAGTTTCCACTTTTTTGCCCGGAAAAAAAAAGTTTCCGATTTTTTCAGGAAAAAAATTTCTGATTTTTCTGAAAAAAGTTTCCTGATTTTTCCGGAAAAAAGTTTCCAATTTTTCCGGAAAAAAAATTTCCGATTTTCTCCGAAAGTTCTCGATTTTTCCGAAAATAAGTTTTTGAACTTTTGCCGGGAAAAAGAGTTCCCGATTTTTTCCGTAATAATTTCTAATATTTTTTCATAAAAAAGGTTCCAATTTTTTTTTGGAAAAAATTCCTAATTTTTTAGGAAAAAAGTTGGTTCAATTGAATAATCCAATTTTTATTACTAACCGGTTATGAACCATATCCAAATTGATTTTATAAAATAACCGGTTTATCATTGAAATGGTTTTGGTTATAAACCATATCCTAATTTATGGTTTGGTGTGGTGTGGTTTCAAATCATTGCACACCCCTAATATGAACATGGTCCAACAATTCAAGTGCATGTGATACAAATACAATATATTAAATTATACAGGGTTTTGTCTGTGAACTTAGCTTATTTGGTTGAGACATGACATTATATATATAAAGAAGCAGAGATTGAAATTCTGGACATCCCACTTATTCATTTTAAGTGTGAAATTTTGCCACAATGCTATTTGACAAAAAAATAAAATCATATAGGGTTTCTTAAGGGGTGTACGCGGGTTGGGTTGGATGGGATTTGGCCTAATCCATTACCTAACCCGTTAAATATTCATTGGGTTGGGTTCTTCATCAAACCTGCACTTTCACTATCAAATATGAACCAAACCAATCTGGTTATTAACAAGTTGGGTTGGGTTCGTGAGTTATTCATAAAATTTAAAATAATTTTTTGATAGAAAAAATACTACATTTTTTAAAAACTTCTAAAAAAACTACAATACAATTTAACACAATTGTGAAACATTTCTAGCATTTAAATTGAATAAAACATACTCATTTAATTTCAAATATAAATTCATCCATAATCCCTACCCTTAATAAACTAAATAAAATAGCAAATTTCCACAAAACACACAATTTCCGTTAGATCCATAATTTGAAAATGACATGTAGCTACAAAAGCAAATGCAAATTACATAAGTTCCAATAGGCGGTAGCAATAAATTACAAAACACACCATTTCCGTTAGATCCATAATTTGAAAATGACATGTAGCTAAAAAGCAAAAGCAAATGCAAATGCAAATCCAAATTACATAAATTCCAATAGGCGATAGCAATAAATTAAATAAGTTATAGTAACAAATTACATAAATTCAACAAAAGCAAAGTGTATAGTATTGTACGACAACACCTTTCAAATACACATTCAATTATCGGGTTGAGTTCACGGGTAGACGGGTTAAAAAACTCAAATGCAATACTCAAACCGATTATTTGTGGGTTTGGCGGGTTGGGCCGGGTTATACCTACAAATGAATGGGTTCCGATAAAGAATGAGTTGGGTTGGATTGGCGGGCACGCGGATTGACCCATACCCATGAACACCCCTAGGTTTCTTCTATAAATAGTGTAGTTTTGTTTCCACCTATTATTAAAATGTAGAAAATATCAAAATACCAAAGCAATTTTAAATATTATATACACATAAATATTTTTAAATGTTAAATAATTAAGGCCCAATCATACTCAATAGAAGAGTTTGATCCTGGCTCAGAAGGAACATTAGTTATATACTTAACACATGCAAGTGGAGTAAAATGTTACTAGTAAATATTTAAAAATATATGGAATATTTAAACATTTTTTATATAATTTTTGTGTTGTTTCAGGAAAAAAAATTTGTGTTGCAATTAACTATATTTTATGATTTTATTAATACAAATATAATATTAAAATTTCTAATTCTAATGCTATGAAATTTTAAAATAAAAAAGATTTAATTTTAAAAAATAAAAAACATTTTGATTGAATACCCCTCAAAACGCAGAGTTTAATCTTGGCAAATATTCGCGGGACTAAAACCCTAAACCCATTCATCACTGAAAGGAAGAGAGACTCAGAACAAACACCCATTCATGGCCAACACAAACAACGCCGGCGCGGAAGCCCTACGCCGTCTGAAAGAAGTCGATCCACCGTCATTGCTCGTACCCAACCCAACCCTATCGGAAACTGCACGTGCTGCATCACAGTACCTATTCTCCTCCCTCAGACCTTTCTCCCAAAAATCTCCATTAGACCAACTCTTCGTCGACGGTTACGATGCTGAGCAGATTTGGCATCAAATTGATCTCCAATCGCAGCCTCTACTGTCCACTCTTCGCCGCCGGGTGAATCAGTTTGTCAAAAACCCTGAAGAGATTGCGCCGCTGAAGGTTCCTTCGGCTGTTGCAAAGAAGGTGGAGGCAAAGAATCAAGAGGAGTGGGAAGAGGAAAGTGATGATTTTGATGAGGAATTGGATGAAGATGACGAAGACGAGGATGATTTTGAAGGAGTAGAAAAGGAGAAGAAAAATGGAGGAAGTGAAGGAGAGGAAGATTCAGAAGAAGGAGAAGAAGAGGATGAAGAAGAAGGGAGTGAGGAGGAAGACGAGGAGGAGGGTGAAAAAGAGAAAGGTAAAGATGGTGGCATTGAAGATAAATTTTTGAAAATAAATGAATTGAATGAGTATTTAGAGAAGGAGGAAGATAATTATGAGAAAGCTGAGGAGGGAGATGATGATGATGAAGACAGTGAAGAAGATGATGAACTCGAACAGGTGAAATTCACTGCATTTTAATTCCTTTTTTATAATGTCATATTGATAAATGATTAGGTTTCTGACCCACTTTCATTATATTTATCTAGGCTGGTGATTTTGAGATGGATGAGGATGACGAGGATGATGATGAAGAAGATGAAGACGATGAAGAAGAAGAAGAGGGCATGGAAAATATAAGGTAGTATTTATTTACCTCTTCCCACAAAAAACTGAAAAAATATATATTTGAATATTAGTTAATTTCAAACTTGCAACTTAAATCAATGCTTGCTTATATAGCTAAATCTATAGTTTCACTTGTGAGTAAAAATAAATGGATAAATAGAACATGTTAATGTCTTATTCTCGGATAAATTTATTGTGGTAATGCAGTATGTTATGCAATGGTGATACTGGTGTAGCAAACTGATCAACCCCACACAACTGAAGATTGCACATATTTAGTTTGTCATGAAGTAAGAGCAAGATGACTTAGAACAATACTCCAATTATGCCAAACTTTGTAATAACAAAACTATCTCGTCTCGAGTAATAACAAAACACTTATTACGGAAATGATGGTAGATTCATGCCAAATTTTGTAATATCAAAACACTCTTGAGTAATAACAAAACACTTATTGCAGAAACGATTGTAGAATCATGCCAAATTTTGTAATTTGAGAGAAAGGTTAACTCCAATTATAAATTGTTCATAAACTAAACTAAAGGATAGCGTAAATGTGCAATCGATAAAAGTAGATGAATACCAATAAAAACTGGAGAAACTTTTAAATAGGACTGGAATATAATGATCTCTCCGGTGACCTGGTTTTTAGAGAACTCAATATTATCAGTTTGATTGACATAGCCAGTACCACTCTTTGCTGAAAGAATTTTGTCAGTATTATTGTAATTAATCTCAACTGTAGCTTGAGGAAACTTAGGAAAGCTAGTAGGTGAACTGTGTGCCATTTACTTTTGATGTTTACGCTTTGCAGAAGCAAAAGAGCTTGTAATAGCATTATTATTTGTTTTGTTGTTGTTATTTTTCCTCTAGTTTTGGATTCCTTTTATAGTTTCTTCTTGATTACTTTGTATTCACTGAGTGGTTTTTCCTCTTTCATTAAGCTTAACGATATTTATTTCCCCCTGGGGCACTCTTTAAGGATCTTAAATAGTAAGTTTTTATGAATATGTGTTAGAGTCAATGCATTGGAAATTGAAATGTTTAATTTTTGAATAAATAATTTCTTAAAATGGAATCCTTGAAGAGTGCCCCAAGGGCACTTGTTAGCAAAGACCCTATAATTATTTATTTATTCTGTGGGTTGTGCGTTTTGGTATTATATTGGCTTTAGTATTAGATGTTGTTTCCAACCATATGTTATAAAATTGGCTGGGTGCCACTGCTTAATTATATATCTCCTTGAAAATTCTTACCAATTTAGATGTTTTTCTTGTTATCTGTAAGTGGGGTTCATTTTTTCAATTGCTGCTTTCAGGTATGAAGATTTCTTTGGAGGTAAAAAAGAAAAGGGCTCAAAAAGAAAAGATCAGTTGATTGAGGAATCTGAAGATTCCGGTGATGAAGATGACATGGAATCCCACAAACAGGTCTCTCTCTCTCTCTCTCTCTCTCTCTCTCTCTCTCTCTTTCTCTCTCTCTCTCTCTCTCTGTGTGTGTGTGTGTGTGTGATTGTAAAGATTTTTAGTTTAAAAATTAAATTTCCATATCATGTTTTTTTTACTCATTCATGCAGAAGAAAACGACTGCCTCTACCTATGAAAAGCAGCTGGAAAAAATTCAATCAGAGATAGAGCTGATGGAAAAAGCTAATGTAGAGCCAAAAGATTGGACTATGCAGGGCGAGGTAATATCACATTCCCCCATTTTTGTACCTGTCTTTTTTATTGGTTGCATATGTAGGACCTTTCTCTGTTAATCAGTTATTAGATATTTTATTAACGACTTTATAACAGGTAACTGCTGCAAAGAGACCTGTTGGTAGTGCATTGGAAGTGAGTCTTGATTTTGAGCATAATGTGAGACCTGCTCCTGTAATCACTGAAGAGGTTACAGCTTCAATTGAGGAAATGATCCAGAAAAGGATTATTGAGGTAAAATATTATCCTGTGCTGACATTGTTTGGATAATGCACTGTGTTGTTATTTACAATTTTACACAAGGGTGGAAACTATATATGGATGGCATCATCTAAAATTTCCGTACAAAATTGGGTGTGATAGTAGAATATGCACCCTATTACTGGAAAATTGGTGGAAAATTCCCTTTGATTACCAAAACAATGGCAGCTCCTCAAGGGTCTGAGCAAAATCCAACCCTTGACACATGCCTCCTGTGATTCATCAACCTTGATCAGCTACCCACAAGCATCATCTCCTTCAACCTCAAATCTCTTTCATCAATTCATCAAAAATAAGAAGTGTATCCCTCCTTCTAGTTGGGTTTTAAACCGTTTCTGTATTCAAAAGAGCTCTGATACCAATGTCAAATGATAGCATGTGGTACTGTAGTGCCTGAAAAGTAGGAAGAGAACAATGAAAGCTCTTTGAGAGTCTGCCTACATCCCAAAGCCAAAAGGCCTTAAATGACTCAATTAACATGATGTTCATTCGCCCATCCCTCTTTTCTGTTTATAGGCAACATGTCTTATTTATTTCTTCTAACTAACCCAACCCAATTAACTAACAACAACAGACCTATCAGGGTATTAATATTTAATATGGATTATGGAGTTAATACCAAGCAATGCAAGAGACTAATGCACACATGCACAAACAAAGAACACACTATTTTTTGTTTCTTATTTACACATGTTTCTTTCAGGGGATTTTTAACGATGTTCAAAGGGTTTCTAGATTGCCATCGAGAGCGCCTCGGGAAGTTAAAGAATTGGTGAGCCTTGTTTGACTGAAATAAATAGACTTTTAACTCCAACTTCCTATCTATATTTTATGTAACTAACTCATACGAATCATTGCCATGTAATGCAGGATGATAATAAAAGCAAGCAGGGTCTTGCAGAAATGTATGAGGTCCGTATTTCTCCACTGTGTTTTAACACTAGAAATTGTACTGGTCCTTCAGTTCCTTCTTGTCATTCATGATACATTTTGTTATTTTTTTGTGATTTTCCTCAGACGTTTTTATTTTATTTTTGACAGCAAGAATATGTTCAGAAGATCGACCCCACATCTGCTCCATTGTCATTCAAAGATGAACTAAAAAATGAGGTGCAACACTTGACTACTTCATTTCTACTTCTATTACTATTTAACCTCTTTATCTTTTGGATGTGTTTCGTTTCTCATGTACATGCAGTAGTGGTGCAGTGGCTCTCAATCAGGCTGTGTAGTTATCCTTTTTTATAATTTCGTTATACACTCACGAAATCTTGTGCCTTTTACTTGTGATCAGGCAAGCATGCTGTTTAAGAGACTCTGTCTGAAGCTGGATGCCCTTTCTCATTTTAGCTTTGCTCCAAAACCTGTACGACGTCAACATTCCTGTTTACTCTTAATAGACAATATGATCAACATTTTAATTTTTTTGTCTTCTTACTTACCTTGAATTGAATTTGACAGGTTATAGAGGACATGTCCTTCCAAACAAATGTACCTGCTCTGGCAATGGAAGAAGTAAAAAGCCATTCTTTTCTCAAAGTTCTGTTTCTGCTTCCCCTTATTATTTACTTACAATGCATTATACTTTCCATGGGTAGATTGCTCCTGTGGCTGTTTCAGATGCTGCTATGCTGGCTCCTGAGGAGGTCTTTGATGGGAAGGGTGATGTTAAGGAAGAAGCAGAACTTACACAGGCAGAAAGGAAAAGGAGGAGGGCTAATAAGAAAAGAAAATTTAAAGGTATGATTGGTTAGGCAAAGGAAGTATCTGTCCAATGTCTGCCCCGTGATGACATATTGATTATGGTGTTAAACTTTGATATGCAAAGTTTCATAGTGTATTTATGATAATTATATGAGAAAAGTTACCCAGCATTTTCTTCGTACCACACATGCAAGATCTTTGCATTCATTTTCCATTATTAATAAACAAACTTTTATGGTTACAGCGGAGGCAGTAAAAAAGTCAGAAAAAAAGGCAAGGTTGGAAAAGAAGGACGACAATGCAATTTCTGGCCAAGTTAATGGTAATTTCTCTATATACCCTTTCTTATTGAACTTGAGACACACTACATTAGCCTCACTTCCGTTGTTAAATTTGTCACACGTGTTTATTGTTTTTGTTATTGACCACATTTTGTAGAGAAAATAAAACAACTGCTATTGCAATGGGTGTTGTATTCGGAATTCTTAAATGCAGTTATTCTTTGCTTAAACTTGACTTTTGTGTTGGCCTTTTAGGGTCTGTTTGGTTCGGGGGTTTTGGAGGGGAGGTGAGGTGATATTTTAAATTTTTATGTTTGGTTCAACTTTTTATGAGGGGGAGGGGAGGGAATATCGAACAATTTTTGCTTCCCCCCAAATTGGGGGGATTTGGAGGGGAGGGGAGGGAAACTAAAACATAATTTAATACATTGACATAATTATCCTCAAATAATTTATTAAAATCCTAAATTACCCTTATTAAAATATTAAAAGTTTAGGTTATATATAGAGCGATTGTACAATCTTGCTGCAACATCACCGTTTTTGGAACATATTTTTCTTTAACATCACCGTTTCCATTATATAGATAATCGATCGAACATGGTTCAACTATATATATTTGCTGCAACATCACCGTTTCTGTTTCTGGCACATGTTTTATGCCTTGCCGTGTTTTATATCAATCAACTATAGATGCTACTTGCTGGATTACTTTTTCTATTGTTTTTAATGTGTGTTAGTGTATTGATCTTCTTACTACTTTTTCTATCACTTTTTCTATTACTTTTTTCTATTGCTGATATTGCTAAATATATACTATGCATGCATATGTGCAAATGAGTTTGTTTATATCACGATTCCTGTAGCTTGGGGTTGTATTTTGGGGTTGTAGCTTGTTTATGTCACAATGAGATTTTTCATAGTAAGTTTGTTGGTGAATAATGAGTTTGTTTTTAAAATGAATATTATAAAATTTTAAGGGTAAAAAAGTAAATTAGTTTTAAAATATCTCCCCTCCCCTTGTGAACCAAATATATATTTAATTAAAATACTCCACCTCCCCTCCCCTTCCCTCGTTTGAACCAAACACGTATTTAATTAAAATACATCCTCTTCTCTCCCCTCCCTTCCCCTCGTCCCCTCCATTAAAGTCCCTCACCTCCCCTCCGTTGAACCAAACAGACCCTTAAAAAAAAGGGGTGGATAATTTTTGCTAGGTTTGTCTAAGTCGAGTTTTTTTTCCCTTCATAGCTCCCACCAAATCCAGAAAGATATATAATATAATATTAGGTAGACATATAGTAGTCTCAATTACTTCCAAGGTGATCCTGATAGAAACAAATGTTGATTAGACAGGCTGTGCCTGGATATAGATTCTATCCATGTTGGTTATCAGAGTACAACACAACTCCTATCTTAGATATGATGTGGCTACTAACTGTTTCCAAAATATAATATGGTAGCTTCTTACCTTGAATCTCCCTTGATCTTTGCAGGCTAAGACCCTATGTCATATTTCACAGGAGTACTTACAGAAGCTGCATAGCTAACAGCATTAAGTTCACAGGCATCCCATGGCCAAAAGTAAAATAGAAAGGGAGGATTTTTGGGAGTCAACCATGATAAACTAGCGGCAAATGAGAGTAATTCGAATGCCCTATATGGTTGGCTTGTTTCCATTCCTATAATTTTGAATTAGTATCAAAATATTGGTAGGAATTTCACTGTTTATTTATATTTACTGCCACCCAAGGTTACAAGTTTATAGCAGCTGTGGTATTTACTCTGCAATTTTGTATTCTTTAATTTTATTCACAGCTGATATGTTGTATTATTCATCGAAGATATAGAGCATTGTTGGAATGTTTTTCTTTTGTTGCTTACTGATTTTTAAGTGTTATATATTGCCATTTTTTGGGTGGGTTTTATATAGTCGTCATATTTATAATTTAATGATTCAAATGAAATATTTATTTAATTATTAAAATTATTCTCATCACATCCTCTTAACCAATTACAATACTCGCTCTGTCCAAAATGGTGGATCTAATTTACCAATTCACACATATTTAGGAATTAACAAAAATGTATAAATGATAGAGATAAGTTCTTATTACAATTTAGAGAATCTAAGTCCATACTTTTTGTTGTCATTCATATTCAATTAAACTTTCAAAACCCTCGAGGTTGGCCTGGTGGTTAGGCTTGAGACTTTGAAATATGCTCTTCTATAGGTCTTGAATTTTGAATTCTTTCGGTGTCAATTATTGTGCTTGACCAATCCATATATAGAATTTTGTTTTGCTTTCAATTAGATTTAGAGTCCCCTACTAGTAGATGGTCGAATTGATCTCTTGGATTAGTTGTTTTTAGGTTGCATAATGTTTCAAAAAAAAAAATTACATTTTCAAATTATTTCCAAAACTTAGTTTTTTTTTGTAGTTTTTTAAACTTTTTTATTGCGATCCTGCATTGATTCGGTAATTTTATTCGAGTCACTATGAATGTAGGGGCTTCTTTTAATCGACATTTGAATCTTTTTTTTTTTTTTGAACAGGACATTTGAATCTTGATATGCTGAAATTAACTTGTGCTAAATTCAACCCAGTTTATTTTGAAGTATATCCTTTTATTGTGTTGATCTAATGAGCTAATGTTACTTCTGTATTTTTTACTTTAATTGTTTAATATTTCAACTAAGGAGCTAATATTACTTCTCATATTGTTCTAAAATAAAACTATCTATAATATTGTAAGATTAACTTATTAACAGTTTGATATTCTAGATAGTTTTATTTCAAAACAATGAGAATATAAAAGAGGGATTTAAAAAAACTCACTTCCAAGTACTATATTTAGATCCAGGTTAAACTATAAAGAATTTAAAAGATTAGGAATAAATAACAGATTTTGATTTATTTTTAAAAAATTAATTCTATGTATCAACTATCAACTGGAATGAAAAAGCAAACTCCACACTTAAATTTGGCGGGTATTGTTATTACAAATCAGAAAGCAAAATTTTCTGCAAAGCAGATTTCCAACCAACAGCAATCAACTTATCACTCAGCAACATTGCACATTTCATATTGAGGGAGCTCTAAAAACAACTTAAACAAGTGCTGAAGCATAAGTTGTTCAAAGAAAATTTTCACATAAGCTCTATATGTTTGTTTATACTTTATATCATAAGCTCTTCAAACACCACACTGTTACAAAAGTGTTTACATTATAAAAGTATAGGACAAACCCAATTAAGCTCTTTGAAAATTTTCCTCCTCTTGTTGGCAGTGAGCCGCAAGAATATGAGTAGCTAAATTACCTAATAATCTCAACTGAAAAAAACCTAACGCTAAATTACTGAATTAGCACTTATTTTCCTATGAAGACGATATCAGTAGCATTTGAAGTGCTTCCCCATTGTCCAACACAAGAGTAAGCCCCTCTCTGAGAAAATAAAAATGACAAGGGGTGCAAGGGGCATCAGTATCACACATAACAACAACTTTCTTTCATTTGTTCAAATTTCCTTCAAGCCTCTCAATTGCAGCACTAACACCACTCTTCACTTCTTTCTGATCGGAATGTGGATGTGCATCCGGATTCCCTTCATTAGCTATTTCTACCATCTTCAAATGGATCCAACCTACCAAACAATTAATGGAAACCCAACTTTAGTAAATAGCCACATATCCATGATACACAAATCAGTTAAACACTTGAATAACGATTTTGGATCCTCTACGTTTACAGAATAGGAGAGAAAATCCTGTTACGAGAGAGAAAGAGATAATCACTGATTTTTTATTAAATCGATGGTGGTTCACTACAAATTTAATAATGGCAACAAAATGCTCCTATTAGTGATAAGTAAAGACAAATACTCAGAGAATTAATAATGTTACCAAGAGGAAAACAAAATGCCGCTCCCAGTACTGATCCTAGTGCCATATTCCTTGCTCTCCAACGGAACGATCCAGGCACTAACATAAAGGGAAAACAATACATTAACAAAGTAATTTATGACATGTAACCATTTTTTCCATTATATTTCAACTTAAAGAATCCTTTCACAACATAAAAAAATGACATGTTGGAATATCAAAATAGATAAGTTAACTGTTTTTGTCATACGACGTAGGTAACATTATAGAGTGTACATTAAGTATGATTTCTTACTTATTAAACCAAAAGCTGAAGCGGTGGCTGATCCAGCTCCCACAACATTGAAAACATCATGCACACCACGTTTCTCCGCAAGCAGATTTTGTATGTTATAAAATGCAGCAGTGAACATTCCAAGTCGTACCCCTCCAACTAGTGCGCCTCGTGTAACTCGAATGAACCGTTTCTCCATTGCATCTCTCATCAATCGATATTGCGCTCGTTTGTCTTCTGTGCTCCCAAGTTTCAACATCACTTCTGCATCCTTGCTCTGACGAAACATTGGAAATCCCATATGATTGCTACAGTTGTTTGTGATAATATAATATAGACAAGCAATGTTGATTTTAACATATATGGCAAGAAAACAGAATGAATAATCAACAATAATGTTTGTGTGGGTAGTTCTTTTTCTATCTAAACACATGTTTGTGAAGGGTGAGATGAGTTTTATTGCATTAGATGTCGAATACAAACATAGTTTGGTTGCACGAAAACTCTACATGCGAGTAGAGATTTCTATCGATCAAGCGCCCTTCCATTGGAAGGTCAGGACATTTAGTATTTGTTTTTTTTCTCTTTGAGAAAGACTTTTTTGAAACATTAACTGCTGCACAATCATGAAGAGGCAAAGTAATTAGCTCATAAGCTAAACGGAAATACATCATAAAGCATATAATTAAAATGTGTAGTTCGTAGCTGAGAAAAAAAATTAAAACTTCACACTAGATGGTTTGAAGATCTATAACACTTACACGGGACAGAAGAGTGAGGAAATTTAAAGAAAAGAACCGGCTTAGTCATCCTTTTCTAAGAAGTGTTGCTCCAAACATGGGGGGAAATGGATGCAGAGTAAAGGATAACAAAGTAAAATCAATAACCAGACACAAAATAAAAGTTTATCATATCCTGTATTTCCGACTAGCCAAATCTAAACAACCCATGTCTTATTTAGTTTAGATTCTTAAACTATACAACCATCAAGCACAAATTTATGCCAAATCATCGGTTAAAGGATTGGATAATCTTTGTAAAAATTGTGACATCCTCGTGATCTTCACCTTAATGGGTTTGCACCTACTTTCTTACATTACTACTTTTCTTACGTTACTACTTCTGCAAAATTCTGAACAAGAAATAAGGATTAAGCAAAAAGTATACGTTACTATTCTTTTCGTTTCTGTTGTAGTATACATGACATAAAATATCATGCCGGAGTACGAGTACTAAACAATCATTTTACAACTGTCTCTGAGGGGTTTTGAACTTCATCCCTTATGATTACAATGTGAAACTCTTACCACTGAACTCCAAGTACGAGTACAATTCAACTTTAAGAGTTTCTTACTCATTATGGGTCTTTTTGGTAAGTCACATTTTTTAGCTTATAGCTTATACACCTTATGAGCTCATTGGATTAAAAATGACTTATTTGGTAACTGACACGAGCTTATAGCTTATTTTGACTAGTTTATATCTAATTTTGATAAGCTAATTAGCTTACCACTTCATATTTATAAGTTAGTTCAACCACTAATTTTATCAAACACTGCAAATTCCATCAGCTAGCTTATCAAATATCCGATATTTTGTCAAAAGAGGCTACTGGTCATATAATCAACGTTGTTCCTATACCCAAAATCCATATACTTTTTTGAATAAATAATAATAATCCTCATGAACCATAAACAAAAAATTATAATCCATATACTTTTTTTTTATTTTAGAAATCATATAATTGTGAAGCCATAAACCTAGTATTGAACTTCACATCATAGCCACATGTAAGCAAACCAAACCAAACCAAACCCAAGATCAAAAAAATTACGGTATAACGAGAAAGATTGGTATTGAAGCATAGTTTTGGAGCATTAGATGATAAACTTACAACAGAAGAAGATGCCTCCCTGCTACCACCATATAACATGCCTGCAAATACAGCAATAACAGTTGCTGGACCCCAATTAACCATACCAGGTAATCTTTGAGAATCCTGCTCATCAAGGAAACTATCAGAATAAGACTGAAAATAATCATAAGTTAAAAATGAATAAATGAGGAATTTTGTACATTTGGGACGGTGGTTTCTGATGAGTTGTCGGTGGCTTCCATTGTTGAAGGCGCGGCAAAATCGAGCGAATGGAAATGAAGATGTGTGACCTATTTGGTTGCTAAGAAATTAGGAAACGGTAGAAATTTTGGATATGAAGATTGATCTTCGAAATTGATTTGGTATCCGCCGATTGCACTTGCACCGCCGTGGAATCTTTGTTGCTGAGCGTTAATAAGTGTTTGTTTCCACTGCGTTAATAAGCATATTTTTGTTCATGAGTACTTATTATTACTTTTTTTTTTTACCAAAGTACTTATTATTATTATTACGATAAATTCTAAAATGAATCACTTCATCAAGTGGTCCATAATGAACCGTTTATCAATAACACTATCACGAAAATTTTACAAAATTCACCGTTAAATTGAAAATTTGTTTCATATAGATCATCTATAAAAAAATTTAGAAAAATTGAAAATCTTTTGATATGTTATTGAGACTCATTAAGATTAAGGTTTATAAATTTTTATTAAATACCGTTAATTTTGATAGATTTCAATAACATATCTAACGATTTTCAATTTTTCTAAAAATTTGTATGGAAGATCTATATGATATAAACTTTCAATCCAACGGTTGATTTTGTAAAATTCGTATTCATTATAGTAGTATTGGTCACTAGTAGGGATGTCAATGAATATCCATGGACGCGAATAGTGTAATATCTGTATCCGCTCCATCAGATAAATATGATATCCGTGTCCGTTCCATATCCGTGCGGATATCCGCTAAGCGGGTAATCCATACACGTACATTAGTTTTTCTAAAAATTTATATGTACATTAATTTATGCCCATACACGTACATTAGTTTTTCTAAAAATGTCATGCCCTACCAACACCCATATCGGGTACCGATACCGTACCCGCACCTAGGCAACGTATGATAAAAATAAAGGACACCTGACACGAACACGTCGACACTGCTAATATAAAAAATAAAGGACACCAACACTGCTATATATTTATAAAAATTCTAAATTAAAAATCAAAATATATACATTTATTTAATTTAAAGAAAGTTTTATTAACAAGATACAATAATATTTAATCTTTATGTATCCATCTACTATAGAAAAACCTAAATTTTTTATCAAGTCTCTAATCCCTCATTGATCGATATCGTTGCTTCGACTCATTTTTAATCTCTGTGGACATACGTCTAATTTGTGTCTAAGGAGAGTTGAAGCAAAGAAAAAAACCGTTTGGGATACTTGTCCGACACGTGTTGCGTGAGTGTTTTACAAGTGTCAGACACCGGTCTAAAAAGTGTCGGAAAATATTTTATTTGGACACCGATTTGAACTATCTGACACGTGTCGTAGGAGGATCGGACCCGACACATGTCAAATACCACGACACGCCTAATCATAAAGGTGTCTATGCTTCATAGTATAAAAGTAACTTAATTTATTAATTTTTTTTTATTTGATGTGCATGATTTTAAAAAGACCAAAAATTTAAGAAAAAGAAATATTTAGGGTCCATTTGATATTTTTGAGCTTATGTAAATAGAACTTTATGTTAATTTATAAATTTTTACTAACAAAAATTTGTATTTTAATAAATTATTTTGAAAAACTTATAAAAATGCACAAAACCTATTTATTTGGATAAACTCAAAAGTAAAATAATACAAAATTTTAGGATCATTTCATCTTCCCTTAAAAAAAAATTAAAATAAAAATGGATTCTTGATTGTTTAGCCAAGAATAAAATGAAGTCCAAATAGAACTAACTATAATTATTATTAATTAAAAAAAATTTAAACTATAATTGGAAGGGGCTGCGCGAACGCAGGCCCCCACTGCAACAAATTATGATGTAGACTCCACCACTTAGGTAGATCTTAGGATAGCACCCCTCCTAAGTGCAATGGAGGTCACAATCCTAGGCCATGGACCTTCATGATCATCCATTGACCCCATCCAGGTAAGTAATTTGCAATGTTGACATTCAATTGCTTTTATAATCCTATTTCTCTCAACAGCTTGCAGCTTCTAACGATGTGGGACTCAAAACGTTCATAACAAACTCTGCTTTATAAAGGCTAACAACTCTTTTGTCAATTTTTTCTGCTGCTTCTTTTGTCAATTTTCAGTTTAACAAACATTCAAAATACACACACAAGAGTTCTACAACTCTAAAATGAAGTCTCTCACACAAGAACATGATTCTAAAGCAAGTTATTATTCACCTCATCAACCCAAAAAAGCATATTAAAGTGAAGCAGAATTTCAAAAGCTACATAAAGAAAACACCAATGATTCAAAAGCTCCTAACAAAAAAAGTGAAGGAAAACCCATCCACAATCAAACTAGATTCCTCAACATTACAACACCACATGAGAATAAAGCTACTCCAACTCAAAAATCATCCTCACACCAATACATTTACACACTCATATCAAGTAACCAAACCAAGCAAAATCTCATCACAAAAATGTCCAAAATGTTCACTACCCTCTATAATCTAATCATTCTATCATCAACACTATCATATCTAATAATCCCTTCACATTGTGCCAACTCTAACAACATCACATGTCGATCATATTGTGGAAACATAACAATAGATTATCCATTTGCTCTCCAATACGGTTGTGGCCACCCGGGTTTCCGCGACTTACTCTTCTGCATTAACAATGTTCTCATGTTCCACATAACCTCAGGCTCCTACAGAGTTCTCCAAATAGATTATGCATATCAAGCTATAACACTTCATGAGCCACACATGTCCACGTGCGAAACACTCGTCTTAGGAACCAAAGGAAACGGTTTCTCAGTCGAACCATGGCGCTCCCCGTACATGAACCCAACACCCGACAACGTTTTCATGCTCATTTCATGTTCACCTCGTTCGCCATTGTTTCAAGGCTTTCCTGGAAAACACTTGCCTTGTAGAAATGTTTCTGGTATGGGGTGTGAAGAGTATTATGGGTGTCCTGCTTGGAATATGATGGGCCATAAAAGATTGGGCTTTGGGTCTGGCCCACCTGAGTGTTGTGCTGTCTCTTATGAGGCTATTAAGGGGATTAATCTTAGTAAATTGGAGTGTGAAGGGTATAGTAGTGCTTATAGTGTTGCACCTTTGAAGGTTGATGGGCCTGGTGATTGGGCTTATGGGATTCGTGTGAGGTATTCTGTTCAAGGGAGTGATGAGTTCTGTGGTGCTTGTGAGGCTACTGGTGGTAGTTGTGGGTATGGTTCTGATGGGATTAGGCAAGTTTGTATGTGTGGGGACTTTAATTCAACCTCCAATTGTGACTCAGGTTAGTAAGTTTATCTGTCATATTTGATATTATTTACATGAATATGTGAATTTTACGGTGGACCACCTTGGTAGACGAGTACTTAAATTATTAGAAATTTTATTGGCGGTCGATGATGACCTTCAAATGTACAAACTTATGACTCTCTTGGTCTATGTTAAGGTGTGACCTGAAATATGTCTATTTAATCAATAATGTGAGCTACATATTTAAGATCAGTTTAACTAAACTATCATAACTAAGCAGAGGTTTCTTGCGCGCCCCATGAAATTACCAAAATACCCCTTATGCTATTTAAGTAGCGAACTTAAGCAGCAAATGGTGTAAAATCTCGAAAATTTCTTGTTATGAGTGTTTTTTCCTCAAATTTTTCATTTTTATAACGTCCGCGTAGCGGAAAGTTAAAATAAAAAGCTAGAAAGAAGTGCAAGAAGTAGAGAGTGCGCCAAAAGAAGTTCTCGTGTCATGAATGAAATTGTTTATGTTGGCCTTGATATTTGGTTTTCTATGTTGATATACAAGTGTGACTATTTGTCTACATATTTTACAGAAGTGGGATTATTATCGTCGGGAGCAAGGCCTATGAGGTTGAAAATGTTTACAGGTTCGTTTAGCTATTTCACTTGGAAAATGCTTTTCTTTTCTGTCAATCTTTTCCATTTTAGTAAATCAAATGAGAATTACTGTGATTGTGTTATATGTAACTTTTCCTTTTGGGCAGGATTTTTGATCTATTTGTTAGCATCAATGATAGCAAGCTGGATTTGAAAAGCATGGTATATGTAGTATCTGAGACCATAATCTGGGTCATGTATTTGTACCACTGTACATGCCTCTTTATTTTTGTTGCTAAGAACGTGCACATATTATATAAATATAATGAGTGGGAGAGTTTTGATTTGTATTTCTTAATTCAAAATATTATTCAAAAGTG
The DNA here is from genome assembly GCA_030408175.1 of Trifolium repens. NCBI lineage: Eukaryota > Viridiplantae > Streptophyta > Magnoliopsida > Fabales > Fabaceae > Trifolium > Trifolium repens. The sequence goes on from CP125850.1 coordinate 25,047,278, forward strand.
CATGTAGTATGTAGCCTAAATATTCCTTGATTTACAGAATAATCAACCGAGTTCAGAACAAAGTCTGTAATTTGTGGACAGACTTTCACTTTGATGATGACAATAGCATTAATCTTAATCAGTCTCAATAGCATATCAAACGATTTTAGATATTTGTAATATTTAATATGAATGATTTATATGATATAAATTTTCAATCCAACTGTGGATTTTATAGAATTTGTATTCGTTAAAGCATTATCAAACGGTGTAACATTACTCAAATGTTACACCGGTATAATTTGATCTCTCCCAGAATTTAAGAGAAAACTATCGATAATATGAATAATATATAGTATGGAAACTAGGTTCATCATATGAATATGACCATGACAAAAGATTAACCTTATGGCTAAAAATTTGGGACCTCAAATGTAGATGAACCATAGTAGTATTATTCCCAAATAAATTTGTTGAAAGACAAGAAAGAGACAATAAGTTATTATGAAGAATTAATGTGGAGTGTCGATCTTTGGCATGCTTTGTACCGGTAATCTAAATAAGGATTAAAATAAAAATCTATGTAAGTTCGTTAATTCCACCTAATCATAATCCATGCAATCATTTTTCTTGTTATCTAACTACGCAAATAACCAAAAAATCATTATATTTGTTAAAAAATTAACGAAGAAAATTATTTACTTGAGGGTCGTTATCATCTCTCCCAATCTACCTCTACGGGGGATCAATCCCCCGAAAATGAGATTTTGGCAAAGGTAAAAGGGATTAACAATCCCTTCATTGAAGCCAAATAGTCAATATCTTAATTTTCATTTTTTATTTCTCCGATCCAACATATAAAAAAGAAAAGGAAACTTTTCCTTTCTTAATTAGATTTTGAATTTGAAAGAGATACATAGAAGAAATGCAAAATTTGAACATCTTATGGGGAATGATCATATTCATAATACCGTGGTTTTTGTCACGTGTGGCGTGCTTCAATGGTGGGATACATGAAGCCGGTCTGACTTGTGATTCTTATCAGTACCCTGCAGATGATGATGATAGCGACAACAAGTTAATGCAAAATTTGATGGTTGTAATGGATGCCGTTTCATTTCAGGTGAAAGAACACGGTTGGGGAGCACAAACATTAGTTGGTAATTGGCATCCAATGTACGCATTAGGCCAATGTCGTCGCGATCTCAATCCCACGGAATGTTATACATGTTTTACCCAAGCCAGACAATTGTTATCGAGGTGTGTGCCAAATGTTTCAGGTAGAATTTACCTTAATGGTTGCTTCCTTCGTTATGACAACTACACTTTCTTTGAAGAGAGCGTGGACGTCACACATGACACAAACATGTGTGGGTCTACGCAAAGGGGAGAGCCGACAGTAGATTCCTCACATGTCACGTCAGTGATTTTGAATGTCAGTAAAGGTGAACATAGGTTTGCAGTGGACGAGGAAGGTGGTGTGTTTGCGTTTGCGCAATGTTGGGAGACAGTCGATAAATGGAGTTGTCAAAGATGTTTGAGAGAAGCGGGGAAAAGAGTGCAGGAATGTGTTCCTAGTGCTGAGGGTAAAAGCTTGTTTACTGGTTGTTTTATGAGGTATTCAACGCGTAAATTCTACAACGACGTTGTTGTGCTAAACGATACATGGATTACTCCTCCCACTCAACAAGGTAGTAACTATCACTTCAATTCAATATCTTTCTCTATACATTAATCTTAACTATGCATTTTCTTTACAGAAAAGCATGAGTGGATAATCCTTGCATGTGTAATATCAGCAATTGTAGTCATCTTCTTAATTATCACCCCTAGTGTATTTCTGAGCAAGAACAGAAAAATACCACATGAAAAAAGTAAGTAATGTTGTAATACTTAATTTAATTAACTAATGTGCTAATTAATTTGCTAATATTACTCGAATCGATCTTCAGAGAACAAGTTTGGCGCATCACCTAGTTTTGCCAACGTAGCTGGTTTTAGTTTTAGGTACGATGTGCTTGAGAAGGCAACGGGTAATTTCGATCCTACAAACAGATTAGGCATGCAAGGAGAAGAAAATCATGGTTCTGTGTACAAAGCAATACTCCCATCGGGAAGAAACGTTGCTGTTAAACGTTTGTATTTCGATACACGACAATGGACAAACATGTTATTCAATGAGATCAATTTGATTAATGGAATTCAACATAAGAATGTGGTGAAACTTTTGGGATGTAGCGTTGATGGCCCTGAAAGCCTTTTGGTTTATGAATTTCTTCCCAATAAAAGTCTTGATCAAATCCTTTTCGGTATATACTAACTCGTCCAATTTTTGTTACATATATTGACCAGATACATCAATTGTTCAATAACTCTAAAAAGTGAATTTTGCATATATTAGATTAATTCTTCTTAAATGAGAAATATACTTCTTTTTTTATATAGATAAGGATTCAGAAAATGTTCTAGCTTGGGAGAAACGGTTTCAAATCATATGTGGGATAGCTGAGGGTTTAGCATATCTTCATGAAGGGTCTGGAACAAAGATTATTCACAGAGACATAAAGTCCAGCAACATTTTACTTGATGAGGCTCTAAATCCAAAAATTGTTGATTTTGGTCTTGCTCTTTGTGTTGCTGAAAACAAATCTCATATTAACACCACTAAAATTGCAAAGACATTGTAAGTAGTTTTTTTATTTGAGTTTTCAAACTATATAATTAAAATTCAAACCCCTTTGCAATTATATTGATGATAAAGTTCTAATGAATTTCTATTAAAATATACTTGTAAATGTACTACATGTAGTTGGTTAAATTCAAACCATATAATAAAGTGCATATGGCAGGGGACATATGGCTCCTGAGAGTATCGACCGAGGACAACTGACAGAGAAGGCAGATATATATGCTTTTGGTACGATGGTTATCGAAATTATCTGTGGTAAAAAGAATGATGTTTTCACACAAGGGTCAGATTCATTACTCCACTATGTAAGATTTACATTCTTTCGAACCTTAAATCTATTGTATTGTTTGGTACTAGCGTGCAAATAGACGCGTCAACGTGTCAATATCAGTGTTCGTGTTTCATAGTTTAAATGTCATTAGACAACAATTGTGATTTTTCTCTATAGTTAGTTTTAAATTTTTCTAATAGCTAATAAAATGTGATTGTAATCACTCTTGATCAGGTATGGAAGAATTACATTGCAAACAATATTACAATATCAGTTGATCATGATCTGCATGGAAATTTTGAGGAAGAAGAGGCATCAAATGCTCTTCAAGCTTCTCTTCTTTGTACACAATCTTCTCCAAATCTTAGACCATCCATGTCAGAAGTAGTTCAAATGCTAACAAAAAAAGACTACATTATTCCCATCCCAAAGGAACAACCATTCCTTAATTATACTAAGCACAGAACCTTAGCTTCCACCATGAGCCTTATGTCAAATGGACTTACAAGTACAAGATCATCTTTTCATAGCACCACTAGTTCCTTACATCCAGGTGAAGATGCAACATTGTTAGAGAATCCTTTTTCTTCTTCTGCTAGGTTCAACACTTCAGAGAGCCCTGATTCAAATATCCAAACAAACATTGTGGTACCTCAGCCAAGGTAGATGAAATTCAAATCTTATGAATCATATGATCAACAAGAGGAACATGTTTTGTTAGTTGAGGACTATATAGTATATATGATGTATCTATAGTTCTATACTTGTCACAAACAAACCATTGAAATCTAAAATTTACTTGATTAAGCAACAATTGTAAAATAATGGTTTTAGCTGAGTTTACTTTTTTTGGGTTTAAATATTTTTAATTTTTTTACAAAATGATGCTTCATTGGTAAAATAGTTTTTTTTTTTTTTACTTTTTTTGGGTTTAATATTTTTTTTACAAAAAGGCAACAAGCTTTTGCCTGTAAGTCCCGATATTCTACAAATGACGAAGTATTGTGTCCGACGCATATTTGATACTGATACGCGTTCGATTCGTTCCAATATGCATATTGAAAAAGTATCGAACAAGTAATTTATTTTTTTTTAAAAAAATGACTGATACATGGTATCGAAGAAGTATCAAGACAATTTAATGTTCTTTGATAATGAAAGCAGAGGAAATGAAACTGATGCAATCCATGTTTTCTCTTAAATAGTGAATATTAAAGTATAATGTTCTTTATGGATAACTAACTATGTTGTATTTACTCATTTTGAATAATTTGAATGTTAATTTATTATCATTAATATCAATTTTAGTTATATTTACGTATTGTAAATTTATATATTTAATTTTTAAATTACACATCTCAACTGTGCTTCATCGACCCTTCACAAATGATAACACAGCACAATACTAGCTATTGACAGTGATTTAGAATATCTACCTATAGACATGTCTCTTTAGAAAGAGATAATTTCCAATTTCCAATTTCAATTATATAATTGTCGATCATTTTTAATATATCTGTTCAATTTATTTCTTAAGTTTAAATTTAGTTTTGGAAACACAAAAATATTAATTCTCTTAAAATAAAAGAGGTTACAGAAATTAGTACTTAAACAGTTAAACTTATATAATTTATTTATTTTTAAAGATAAATAAGTAAAAGTATTAGGATTTGAATTTCAGTCCTACCAATTAAATTATATATGAAAAATCCATAAATTAATATGTTTAAGTAGATAGTGTATTTAATAAGTGAATCTAGCACAAAATTATATTTACCAACAATTTTTTATTAACCAGGGCTTATAATTAAGGTTTAATGATAGTTTTCGTCCTTTTTCTTTTACAAAAGTTTTCGTCATTCTATTTTCACTATTTTACGAATTTGATCTATTATTTTAAAATATGATAGTTTTAGTCCCTTCATTATATTTTTGAACTAAAAATTTAGTGATATGCTATGTTTTAAGGTCCCGTTTGAAATAGCTTATTTTTGAGCTTATGCAAAATGGTTTATGCAAATAAATAAGTTTTCATGTTAAAATTTCCACAACAAAAACTGTATTTTTATAAGCTATTTTTTCATATACTACCTTTAAAAACTTATAAAAATACATAAAAACTTATTTATTTGATTAAATTATTTTGCATAAATTCCAAACGGGCCATAAATAACATGTGTGTATGATGTGATGATGGAAAAAGAGAAATCTTAATGAATTTATAAAAAAAATTCGAAAAAATTAATTTAAAACATGTCATATTATTTGTCAAAGGGGCCAAAATAGTTAAATTTAAAAATAAAATGGATCAATTTTACAAAATAGTAAAAATTGAAAGATTAAAATTAAATTACATTAAACCTATAATTAAATAGAGAAAAAAGAATATGCACAGATAGCGTAAAATAATTTTACACTGTCACCATAAAAAAATAAATTTTACACCGTCAACTAATCACAACCATATTTTCCGCCACTTTATCCCACCCCATTTTATTAATATTTTTGGTTTTCACCACTAGTTTAATCTGGTTCGGGGGTTAGTTTTGACATTAAGTGGTTTCAGTCCCCTCCCAATCGCAGTTGTGGGAGATCGAAGTGGTCCGTCCTCCCTACTAAATTCAGCGTCAATCACCACTGAACCAACTAACGATTGGTACCCCACTTTATTAATATGATACGGAAGGTTGAAACTTTTTTTATTAATTGATAGTGTAAAATTAATTTATATAAGCTCCCATAAGTTCCAGCTCAACTGATAAAATATGCCGAAATTGTTAAGCCGAACGTCACGTCATGACCCGGATTCAAACAAGAGATCTCACAATTTTATGTAAGTTTAATTTTGATGGATTACCATTTTATGTAAGATAAAAAAAATAAAATAAAATAATTTATGCCGTAGGAAGGTATGGTGACTGTGTGTTTGTTTAAACTCAATTAAATGAGTAATTAATTAAGGAGTTTGGCGGAAAAAATAATACCAATAGTTAATTAAGGAGAGAGAGTGTAAAACCCATGCTTGTTGGCGAAGGACCGTACTGAGAAAACGAGTTGAAATTTCATCATTCTTCTTTCTTGCCAACTTAACCCATTTCTTCATTCACTCTCAACTCGCTGCATTCAACTCGTTCTTCTCAACGATTTAGGTTCGGCAATAAATCGTTTCTCTGTTCAAACTCAATCTATTCAACTAAAACCTTTTGCATGCAAGTTCAATATAAATAACACTGTAGAAACTTATTTCATTATTTTCAATCACACTTCACATTTTCAGTTCTAGCTTTTTCCGTTGATTTTCATTTCATCATCTTGTATATGCTTCAATCTGTTGCTATTTTTCACTTTTTCCTTTTCGTTTTACTTCACATTTTCTCGGTATCGTTTATGTTACTTTCTTTTTCTAGGTTGATACTCATTTTCAAACTTTCCACAAATTTTTTATTTATATTTATGCGCTGATTTAAATTTCATGAATGTCGACATGTTCTAGTTGTATTGAATTGATATTGAACAAGAACTACAATATTTTGAAAGGGGAACTAAGGAAAGGGATTATCATGTTGAAAAAGTGCTTAAACATTTGTATAGTATCATAGTATGTATGATCATGTTGAAAAAGTGCTTAAATATTTGTAGTTTTTTGGTTTTAACCACCAGTTTAATCCGGTTCGGGGGTCAGTTCTGGCATCAAGGGTAGCCCCCTCCCGATCGCAGTTGCGGGGATCAAACTGTGGTCCTCCCTACCAAGTTCAGCATCAATCACCACTGAACCAACTAACGATTGGTAAATATTTGTAGTTTTGAAATAAATGAAAACTTTTTTTAGGGGAAATTAAATCATAACTAGTTATTGAGAGTTTGTTAAGTCATTTTGAATGTTTGTTTTGTTTTTAAATTGGGGATTACGTTACCTTACTTACTTATGCTAAGATTAAAGGATACTTTGAATTTGAATTTTATGCTACAATTCAAGCAATAAAAGATTGATGATTCTCCTCTACAAAATATTTTATGTTTTGTTCTCTTTATTACACTTATCATTAATAAAAGAATCAGCAGATTTATGATGACTAATATTTTCTTTGGTGATACATATAGGTATAGAGATGGGTGTTACAGAGATTGTGAACTTATGTAGTGATGATGAAGGGGAGGATGGCGTTGTAACTGTTAGTAGTGTAAAGCAGCATCGGACCAACAAAGGCTTATCAACTGGAAATCAGAAGTATCAAAGCCATTCTACTAATCAAGCTTCTGAAGAAACTATACTATCTAGTGGTCAAAGTTCATGTCGTAGTTATACGGGGACATCCGGACTGGGTTTTTTGTCGGTTGATGACGCCGGCCTTTCTAGTCCACAACCACTTTCTGCAGCTCCCGATTGTAGGAAGTTTTGGAAAGCAGGAAACTATGATAATGGGCTTGGTTTGAAAGTCGGCTCCCAACGTAATCCAATATAAAGTTTATCAAATTAATATATTTGATTACTACTATGTTCCATTTTTGTAATGTAATCCTGCAATGCAATTGCTTTGTTAATCTAGGTTATTTTCATAGAATGTCGATTACTGACGATTCTTTTCCATTTTGATTCTCATATGGATCAGTTTAGTTTTCAGAGCTCACATGCTATGTATTAAGCTTGTGGCTTGTAGTTCAAACTGTGTTTGACTTTCTGGATTGATAATGTGTATTTTATTTTTTAAAATGGATTGCAGATGCAAAAAACTATCTTCAGGTCCACCCCTTGTTCCTTCACTCGAATGCAACTTCACATAAGTGGGTATTTGGTGGTATGTCTAAAGGCCTTTTTAAACTTATCTCGTCTGCATGATTCTTCTCTATGCTTTAACGTTGTGCTTCTCTTTATGAGTTAGTATTTACCTCCACTTTTGTTTCTGCAGCCATAGCCGAGCTTCTTGATAATGCAGTTGATGAGGTGATTCTTAATATGTTTGAACCACGAAACCAAAAGTTTTAAATTAAACTGTGCTATTTATTCACATGTGTGATTTCCCTAGCCTATTTCTTTATTTTTTGCCTTATTGCCATTTCCTTTTATATAGATTGAATTGAAATATAAACTACAAAAAACTATATGAATCTAACTTTCAAGGAAAGCGATTGGATTTAAGCAGGCACCACAAATAGCAATTTACCGTTTATAGAAATAATTGATTGATTTTGGAGTAGACTTTGATGTTAGATTCATCTTATTCAAATATTTTATTCTTCGATTATTATTGCATATGTTATTGTTAAATCTTATTGTCCATCACCTTTATTGCTGTGCACTTTTGCCATTTCTTAATTGCCATTAAATATTTTGCATTTCATTTTCTCATTTGAGATTGCATTTTTGACTTTTATTCATAAGGAAGATCCCAAATGGGGCTACTTTTGTTACGGTGGACAAGATTTTAAATCCGAAGGATGGAAGTCCAGCACTGTTGATTCAAGGTATATTGCTTATGCTACTCATCAATTAGAAAAGTTTATAGGTTGTTGTTCTAAATTCCTATTTCTGTATCTTGTGTAACATACTATTTTTTAATTTCTTACTTCTGAATATGTTAACTATGTACATACGTATATAATTTTTTTTGTCTTGTATTATAGTCACTTTGATTTTGTGCTGACACTGGCAAACAGACAATGGTAGTGGAATGGATCCAGAAGCAATGCGACGTTGCATGGGCTTTGGATTTTCGGATAAGATGTCAGAATTTGCAATTGGACAGTGTATGGACTCTGGCATTCTTTACTCTACGTAGTATTTTGGTATTTTCTTTTAAGTTTATTTTTCAATTTTCAATTTGGCCTTGCAGATGGAAATGGTTTCAAGACTGGTAGTATGAGACTGGGTGCAGATGCAATTGTCTTTAGCTGCCACATGAATAATATGTAAGGGTTTGAAACAGAATTTTCACATGAATTTATGTTATATTTTGTTTATGCACTGTCTTTCCTACTATATCAACATAATGTGGCTACCTTAATTTGAATATTGACATAGGAATTTTGCCTAAAACAATTGTAAGTGGACTACTCAAAGTCTAAGGTTGTATTTCATTACAGTTTCAACAACTTCCTTTTGTCCTTAAAAAAAAACCTGTTAAATTGTTTATTCTCATTACTTGTTCTTTCTATTTTAGTTTTTCTGAAATAACAACCTATTTTTATATTGGAAGACCTATTTTTTGAACCATGAATTGAATCTTATTAAAAATAGTTGACATATCAAAATTATAAGCTCATATTTCAACTACTAATTCATAAACCAAATGACAAGAAAAGAGATTGGTTGTACTAAATTGACAAAAACAAAGTGGTTGGCTACACTGAATAGGTAGTGAGTGATTCGTTAGAATGAATAAGCTTTTATCATAGTGAATCGAGATTCATCGTGAATCGGGATTCAAGATGGATTCATGTTCAAAATCAATATACACTAGATATTCATATTGATTGGGTTCAGTTTTGTATTGAATCGAGAGACAACTCAGTATTGTAAGATATTGATCATTAAGTCTGCTACTATAACCTAGCAACCTCCACTACTCCCACACCACCCGACACCCTCAACTGTTGTTTCCACCATCACCTAACACCTTTACAGTTTCCACACCCCAGTATCTTTCACTGCCATGTTGTCCCAGCCACCCTTCACTCTAGCAGTTTTTTTCCTTCTCATCTCTAAACCTGTTTTCAAATTAATATAACTAGATGGATTTTATCTGTTTTTGTTTTGAAATGTAGTTTTTCAATATTATATTTTAGATTAGTTTTCCGAAAAAAAAAAATCAAGAACACAATCAAACAAACATAATTTTCTTCTTGGAGACATTATGATCTTTTGTTACAAATTTGATCTTTATGTTTCTGAAAGCCTCAGCCTAAAAACCATTTTACTGTACTCACCATTGCAAGTTTACAACCTAGTTGGTTCTCTCTGTCACTCTCTTTCTATTGTTATCTTTACCTACTCTCATGAAGGAATGGCGGGGAAGGTTCCCAAACAATATCAATATGTAAAATTATGCCAAAAGAAAGATAACTTTCTATCTTTTATCTTTTTTGTTGCTAGGTTACCTTTTCTTAAAAAACTGATTGTATGCATTGATCAGGGTATGTACTAAAAGCATTGGACTTCTGTCTTATACATTCTTGATGCAAGCACAACTTGACAGAATTGTAGTGCCCATTGTGAGTAGTATTTCTCATTTTTACTACTTCCACTTCTACATAGTGCATTAATTAAAATACTAATTTTCTTTGCTATGTTGATTTTGTTGCCAAAAAAGTATCATGGCAACTGTATATCGTTTAACCCCTTTGATATCTAATATATTTTTGTGGAGGGATATTTTTAAAAGGCTGGTGTTTCTATTGAACTATTTCCTAATTAACAAACAAAAATTGCCGAGAAAGGTACATTGTAATTTACTCTTCATTTCTTTTCTTTTGGACTTGTTTGTTGGTGTAGACACTGCACAGTACTTGTATGTTTGTATAAATTATTACTTTGAATGATCGACATTATGGTGGATATTCCTCAGCCTTATTACCCGCATTTTTCCTTTTATTGTCATCCATCATGCAACTAGGTAATGATGTTAATTTCAGGTAAGTTATAAGTGTAATACATCAACTGGATACCTGGAAAAACTAAATCACCAAGAGCATTTTACGTCTAATCTGTCCTTGCTGCTGGACTGGTCTCCATTTCTCTCGGAAGCAGAACTCATGGAACAAGTCAGTGTCTGAATTTTCCCCATCATCCATGATAATCATCTCGTTTCAGAACATATTGAATGTTTGTATTCTTTGAGTTTTCAGCTTCGTCATTCCAGATACAATAACTTTGTGTATGTCTTTAGCGTATAAATTACTTGAATGATTGCCATTTTTTATTTGCATTTTCTTTTTTATTTTCCTAGATAATACAACCTGACAACATTAACATATAATATAATTTACTCTGGTTAGAAACGTTCCCTCCTTTTTCTTATTCCTTAATATAGAAGAGAGAAAGAATTGATTTGAATTGCTGGAGAGACTTGACAAGTAATAAAGGTAAAATACCGATTTGGCAAGTGTCCCAAATCGTTACAGGTAATTAAAGTAAAATATTGGATGTCAAACACAAGGTTCGCAAAATTACTATTAATTCTCTGATTAAATTACTTAATTGAAACAGAACAGAGTGTGATTGGTTGTTGTTGGTAATTGTGACGGAAAAACACAAAAAATGTGTCTGGATTATGTCAGAAATCAGAATCCTAAAAATGTGTTAACAACCCTTTAAATATTGTCTGGAAAAACAAGACATTGGCGAACAGGTCGTGTCGCAATGCTACGTGAACATTAAAAGCGTGCTTGCACATTCAGGTCTCGCATTGTGAGCTGCCCTCACCACATTGCAAGATTAGACAAAAAAGAATACTTTCTGCATAAATGGTTCGCAATGTGTGATTTGCCAGATATTTTACACAAACGGAGCTTCAGTCTCCTTTCATCACCAGCTACTGGTGCACGGGTACTCCATTTGAGGGAGAGTACCGGTACCGGGTACGCACCCGTATCAGTACCGGGTACGCACCCGTATCAGTACCGGGTACATATCCGTACCTTAATTTATGCCCATACACGTACATTAGTTTTTCTAAAAATGGCGTACCCCCTCGGTACCGCACCCGCACCTAGGCAACATAACTCCTTCGTAACTTCTAGAGTGCAATTCCAGCTCCTTATATCAACCTGTCAGGCTGAAAACAAGAAAGAAACAACACTACAACAATTTGTCTAGTTAAGGGGAAAAATTAACAACAAAACTACTTTTCCTAAGTCTTTGACTTATAGTTCTCTTGCTAAGAACTTCTTTAGGTGTGTAATTTGCTCATAGTCATCTCCAGTTATGACAATATGACCAACAATATACAATAAACAAGGTTACCTTTCCTTCCAATGAGTGCTTGCAAACATAGTATGATCTGTTTGACATTTAGTGAACCCATTTTTCTTGGTTTTTTATTGAATAATGTGGGGAATAAATTTTCCAGTTACACAAGGTTGGGATGACCCAAACGAAAATGTGATAACATAATTGAATCCTCACTATTAATTACAGGCGAGAACCAAAAACAGAAATTTCGTCCATATATCACCATCATTATTTGAAAACTCGAAACAATCATTTTTTGCACCTCACAACTCAAATTGAAGGCTCCTTTTTATCGGAGATAATCATTTGCGATGCATTTGTGGCTTGCTCTAATGCTCTGGTGTTTAGTTCATCAGCTTACTGCTTTTTTAGGGCATTTGTCTTTCTATTACTAGTAGTGATTTATTTGGCCGATAGATACATTTAACAATCTCTGTTTTATTTGGCCGATTAAGAGTAATGATTTATAGATTTGGAAGTTAGTGCAAGTGGGCAGAATGGGCTTGCATTGCAAATGCTAGAATCTGGTTTCAGGGTTCTGTTGGGTTTTCTGGACATTATTATGAAACTAGGATTTTGTATTTTGTGGGTTTTTGGAAGGAAGAGCCAAGTTTGGCTTTTGACGGGGTGGAATTTAGTGATGCCTTCCAAAGAAATCTGATCCGGATAGTTGATAAAATGAAAGGAAATATGGTCACACGGACACCTATTGGTTAATGCACTTATGTATTACATAACCAAGTTAGAAAATTTTGCTTCTGAAATTCTTGTAGAGTAATTAGTGTACCATATCAAGTTAGTTAATAATGTTTGTTGCCATCTAAATAGACTAAGCATATTGCTCCAAAGATTATGCTTGATACTCTTTTCTTCACTCTCTGGCAGTTCGATGGCATTGGATATCATGGTACTAAAATTATTATCTTCAATTTATGGTTCAATGATGATGGGAATTTGGAACTAGACTTTGATACTGATCCTGAGGTTGTAGTTTTTGTGTTATTGATTTTGCTATTTTTGGTTTGCAATCTGTTATAAAATTCATTAGTTTGATTGTATCTGTAACTTATTATAATTTGGATGCAGGATATCCGCATTGCTGGAGATATCAAGAAGGTTGATACCCTTCCGGCCTGGCAGGGAGTAAATGAGCAACACATTGCAAACCGCCTTCATTATTCTTTACGTGTATGCTTGATTTAGAAAACTATCCATAAATGCTGCATAAGTCTGGGTTTTGTAAAACTAATAACATTCCCATGTTTAATAGGATTACTTGTCCATATTGTACTTGCGGGTGCCAGAAAGTTTTAGTTTCATATTGCGTGGGCAAGTGGTGAAGCTTCGTAACATAGCAGATGATCTAAAAGAGAGAGAGTATATCAAGTATAGACCCAGAAATGGTGCTTCAGAAGAGGTTCTATCTAACTATTGATTTTGCTTTCTATATTCACCATGAAAAAATATCTTGGATATGAAATCATTTATGACCCTTTATCTGAAAGGCTAATGGTTAAAGGTTTTAGAAGAGTTGGTTTTTGACAGGTTACACAGATTTTGTCATGACCAATTATCTTTAAAAAGTTGTAGACAATAGGTGTAAGTGCATGAATGGTTTCATATCTAACAATACATGTCCTCTAATGCAAGAGCCCTTTGGACTTGTGTGGAGAATGCACCGTTTCATTCTATCTTGTACTGAAATTTTAATAGTTATCTGGAAGAATGAGGGTAGCAAGGATTGAACCACATGGTGTATGAATTGTTTTATATTTAAATACTAATATTAGTATTTATTATTTCAAATAATAAGGACCAAGATGTTGAGCCAAGGAATAAGTGCTAGCTGTAATTTGACTTGGTCTTTTCTTTTTGGATTAACTGTGCAGGCATTATATGTGACAATTGGATTTCTCAAGGAAGCTCCTGAAGTTGGTATCCACGGCTTCAATTTATATCACAAAAACCGGTTGATAATGGTAATTGTCACTCAACAAAGACCACAATATGGAAACATTGATTAAATGGACGATAACTCGTTGAGTAGTAGTGGAAAATTGAGGAAAATACCTCAAGTGAAGCCATTGAAAATGACCATGATCTAATTCGAGAAATTTGGTTTTTGATAGAATACGAAGGAGATCCATTTAGTTGATCTTACCAAGTGGGACAAGATTAGTGGTGCATAGTTGATCTCACGAAGGCATAAGCTGATCTCCTGGGGAAATTGGCAACATTTTATTAAAATGGAAATTGCTTGTTTGTCAAAATTGCATTCATTGCAGCATCAGACATGTGAATAACATTTTAATATACTTATTCTCTTTTTATAGAGCATAAGTTTATTATGTGCATGTCTTTATCTCTATCTCTCTATCTTTTCATAATATAATAACTAAATTTTGTATTTGCAGCCATTTTTGCGGGTTGTGAGCTATCACAACAGGGGAAGAGGAGTTGTTGGTACGTAGCAACTGCAGATTACTCGAGAATATTTAATTCTATTTGACATCTAAATCTTATAAATGTATTGAACTTCAAGAAGATGGTACCTCTTGTGTCAGGCATGTTGCAAGCAGATATTATTCAGCCAACTCATAATAAGCAAGATTTTGAGAGAACTTCCCTGTTTCAAAAGCTTGAAATGCGCTTGAAGGATATGACATGGGAATACTGGTAGAGTATTTATGTTAGTGTTCATGCGATTACAAAAATGTTTACTCTTGTTTGCCTGCTACCTTTTCTTTTGAATTTCCTCTGCTTTTGAAACAACTGGACGACTATTTGTTTTTTTGTTGCTGGATGTATACATAGTCTATTTACAACCCCCCTCTAATATTTGATGATTTTTAAACATTGTTTTTCTGACATACCAGAGTCCTTGTTAAACTTTTGCAGGGATTTCCATTGTCATAAAATTGGGTATCAGGGAAAGAAGCGTAGAGATCCAGTTGGCCCACTAAATTCATCAACGGAGAAACTGCTTGTTACTGAAAACCCAGTTGCATTGGATAACTCTTCTTCAAATGTACCAATATCTAATGCACAAGGCGGATCTGAAGAAAGTAATTTGCATGAGAAACTAGTTATATTTACCAGTAGCTAAACTAATCATATCTGACTAAAGGCTTCTCATTGTGGTTCAGCATATCTTACCAAGAGGAAGACACATGGCTTTATAGATCATCGTGAGATGAAAAGGCAAGCAGCGGAAAAGAATGTAACAGGTCTTTGCTGCAATCAGAAAGTACAGGTTTGTAACTGTTTATTAGTTTTTCTGTATGTAATTTTTGAGATCCTGATTATTCCTTCTGCATTAGTCCGCACTATCAAGCTTTTCCAAATCCAAACCTGAGTGTGAGTGGATATGTTGAATTGAGACTCTTTAGAGTCCCACATCAGTATGTTGAAACTGTGCATGGCTTGTTTTCCTTCATTCAGACTATCTTGAGGCATAATGTCTTCCCAAATATTCTCATTTGTACAACTCAAATAGCAATAATTTTTTTAATAATATATGGAAAATGCTAACGAGTGCCCCCGGGGAACTCTTTAAGCATTACATTTAAAGAAATTATTTATTTAAAAAGTTAAACATTTCAATTCTCAATGCATTGACTTCACACATTTTATAAAAATTTCATAAAAACTTGCTATTTAAGGTGCTTAAAGAGTGCCCAAGGGGCATTCGTCAGCAAGACCCTTAATATTTATTTTCATTATTTATTGATTATTTGATATCTGTTAGCTTATTCAAATTTTTTCTTTATTAATTGCATGTTACTGTCATTACTCAGTGTCGAGAAACTGTCTGTTACTGAAAAGTGAAAACCCAGTTGCATTAGTATTCTAGAGTAACTACTAATATAGCATTTCTGTTGATGTGCTTCATTCCTTGGCCTTCGTACTCTGTCAATGTGTGAATCATTGAAAAGTATTTGATTCCCAACTTCATCCTTGCTTTTTTCGTAGACTACCGCAACTCCCGCAGACCAGATGGTTGACCAAGAAACTGTGAACTTGCTGGAACGGAAGAAGAAACTCATTGCTGAGTGAGTATATTTCTAATTACATGTTCATTGATGTTGCTTAATTTCATGGAATACTATTATTGTACAACAACATTGGTTGGTTTCAGTAAACTATTGCTGCTAGACCCTAGCTACTTGGCATGTTTATAATTCTTTCTATTGTTTGGACTTAGGAAACATTTATTCATTTAATGGCCTTTGCTGCTTAATTATCACATGGCAACACTAATAAACTTTGAAGCAAGTATCTTATTTATCCTCTCTTTTTTTCCTTACAGATGTTCTGCATTTGAAAAGGCAGAGGAAGAACTTAATCTTAAGGTAATTGTTTTACGGAGAAATAAAGGTTATTTTATTACTGCCTTATATAGTCCAGTTTTTTACACCATAATGTCATGCGATAGTGAGAGAGTAGTCACACGGTTCACAATTCGTTTCGGTACGCGGTACAGGTTCGGGTACGCGGTACGCTACTTTTAAAGAATTCGGTACGTGAGGGGTATACATAATCGGTGCGTTAATCGGTACATTGTTAATAAAAAATTAAATAAAATATTTGATGAAAATATTAATTAGTATTAAATTTATGTTAATTAATATTTTTAATCTAAAGTTTATATTAATCATAAAATTGAGAATCAAATTTCCATCAAATAAAAGTTGAGTGTATGCTGATAGCATATGTGTTTCGTGTATCATAGAAGGAAAACAAGTCACGCATCAAGGAGTGTAACTAACATTGAGAGGTAATCAAAGTTAGAAATAAACAATTTGTTAGATGTTCCAATATACAACCCAAATTCAATATACATATATTGTACAAAATGCATTGTACTAGTGGACAAGTGATGTTATACTTGTAACCATCATATTCACAGCTAAGTCTAAATCAGTCTCAACATTTTATATTTTGTTCTTATTTGATTGTTGGGGTGATTCGCCGGTACTTAGGTTTTAAAGAATTCGGAAAGAATTACGACGAACCAATTCGCAAAAGTACCATGAATTGGTACGCGCGAACCAATTCGTGGTTCGTCATCTTTGGAGAGAATTATGTGACTAGACAATAAGGAGATACCCAGGTCCCCGCTTCACAAGGCCCGCAACGTTGCACACTGCACTACATATTGTGTTTATCTCTCTCCATATAACTGTGATATATATATATATATATATATATATATATATATATATATATATATATATATATATATATATGGAAAGTCACATGTAAAGATTTGATTGTGCAGGTGACAGAGTTTAGGAATAAACTCAAAGAAGCAAAGCTTGAGTATGACAGACTTTTGGCCGAAGCAATAGAATTAAACTGTCTGGAGGACTGAACTATACACAATCAGCATAATTTCAAACTAAAGAAAAAAAGCTAGGCTGCATGAGCTACAGCTAAATCGCGCACAGTTCTTGCTCCCTCTTAAAGGTTTTTGGATATTTTGTAAATAGATGGAAGTCAGCCAAAGTTGAGGTCTGCCTTTTGTATGTATGACACAAAAGTACTCTGGACTTTACTCTAACTGAACAATTAAAGCATAGTAATACTAGTCAGAAAACAAAACCATATTTTATTTTGGTGATTTGCAATACTGTGCTAATTAGCAATGACTAGAATAATATTGCACAATTAAAGCATAGTATTACTCTATGCCATTATGGTCTTGTTTTCTGACTCTTTTTTCCAATGGTTAACCAGATTTTTTTTTGTTTACGGTGGAGCTGAGGATCGAACCCAGAACCTCTAGCATACTACTTAAATCTCTCACCACAAGACCAAACCTAATGGTTTAACTAGTAACTAGAATTAGTGAGAGTAATTAAGTAGAAACATAAAATAAATTTTAAAACAAAATGAAGAAACAATATTATAAGAAATAGAGAAAAACAACAAACTCTGGAGAAAAATAGAGTTGGTTAGAGCGGAGAAGCCACATTATTTAACCCTAATTCTAGTGAAAAGAGCAAACTCTGGTTTCGAGATTATTTTTAATGCAAGTGTTGAAGGAGCCACTTGGTGCGGTGTGTTCCTTCTTTGATAGTGGCGCTACCACTACTGGCCCTAAAGGTATGACAGTTTTAAAAGAAAAATAATATTAAAAGTAGGGCATTTATTAAATTTTAAAAAACTAAATGGGTTGTTTAAAAAATAATTGGTTTTCGATGCTTGAGGGATTAATTTGCACGTCAGTGACACCTAATTTAACAAAAAAGTAGGGGAAGAGAGCACATTTTGATATTTCCTCGTATTAGTTACTATTAGATTATTAAGGTTAATAATGTACTCGCACCGATCCTTTTTATAAAAAAGCAAAAAGTTAATTTATCAAGAGTTCAAGACCAACTTACTTCTAATATTCACTCATTATGAGTAATAAATATGGGCACACATGAAATTTTATATAACTATAACTATAGCCTCTTTTTATTTACAAATACAGGTATTACCTCTTAACACCAGCAGGAAAAGAAGAAAAAAAAGAAGCTAAGATCACAGTCCTACCCCCAAACCTGTGGTAGGGCATGATACTTTTGAATTAACAACTATTTATATTAATTGAAGTCAGCATTGGATGTGTGACAGTACTGTAATTGTTCCTAAATGCTAGGAACCCAAACTTAAGAAGAAAAAAGATTTTATATATTTGCATTTTCCATTGCTTCCATTTTGATATTAAAGAAACAAGTTGTTGTTACTGAATTATTCTTATCTGGTGAAGGAATGAATCCAAATGAATTCATATTCCAATATTCTCCATTCCTTGTCTTCTGATCATTACAAACCCATCTACTTTCTTCTTTCTTCATTGCAATATTACCTCCATCTGCATCATTTGATACTGAAACTTTTCTCCAATTGCACCAAATTCTAAGCATTATATACAACATAACTAAGCATATCACAGTTGAAGTAAACACAATTGCCACAATTATAACTGCAACTTGTGTGTTTGATAGCTGCATTTTCCCCTGTGATGTTGATCCTGAGCAAGATACCAACGGCGAGCCGCATAACCCGTTATTGTTCAAGAAAGAGCTTCTTGGAAACCCTGAAAAAGTTGAAGGAATCTGGCCTTCAAGATGGTTATTTGAGAGATTCAACACATGCAGGCTTGTAAGTTTACCAAGTGAAGTAGGAACTTTTCCTTGAAATTGATTGAAAGATATGTTGAGTCTTTCTAACTTCATTAGGTTACCTAAAGATGATGGAATCTCACCAGTGAAGAGATTTTTGCTCAAATCCAATATCACTTGTAACTCATCAAGCTCTCCTAGCTCAAATGGTATAGTACCTGTCAGAAGATTTTGTGAGAGCCTTAGCTCATAGAGCTTCTTGCATTTCTGAATGGTTGAAGGAATATGGCCATTGAGACTATTGCTTTGAATGTTGAAGACATTAAGAGAAGTGAGATTTCCAATCTCTTGAGGAATTTCACCAGACAAATTGTTGTGATGGAGAGAAAGCTTGAGTAAATTTGAACAGTTACCAATTTCAGAAGGTAACTTGCCACTGAAGTTATTGTATGAGAGATCCAACTCACCAAGTTCTTGGAAGATTCCTAACCAATTAGGTATCTTGCCACTCAATCTGTTATTACTCAGCAAAATGTGTTCTATTTTACGCGAGTTTGAGAGTTGAGGTGGTACTTCTCCTGTTAAATTGTTATATGATAAGTCAAAAAAGTTGAGATCATTAAGCTGACCAAATTCAGAAGGAATAGTTCCTGTGAGGTTATTGTATCCGAGCCGGAGACGGCGGAGGTTTACTGAATTAGCTAGATTAGAAGGGATAGGACCTGAGAAGCTGTTGTTAGTCAAGTCAAGAAGAGTCAAAGAATTTGAAGAAGTTAAAGGAAAGAAACTTCCACTGAATTTGTTGTGTGAAAAATTTATGATTTTGAGATTTTTGAGAGAAGAAAGTGAATGAGGGATAGGTCCTACAAAGGAGTTATTGTAAAGGGTAATCTTAAAAAGTTCTGAAAGGTAACTGAATGTGTGTGGAATAGAACCTGAAAGTTTATTATCTGCTAAGGCCAATATTTGAAGACTTTTACAGTACCCTAAACTTGGAGGGATTGAACCAGACAAATCATTTTGCCTCAAATGAAGAAGAATCAAGTTTTTCAGCTTCCCTATAGTCTCAGGAATGTGGCCTGTAAAATGGTTTCCAAAGAAATCAATTTCTCTTAAGCTTGTGCAATTTGTTAACTCTCTTGGTATGAATCCAGACATTTGATTATCATAGAGATAAATAGTGTCCAATCTCTTCAGCTTTCCAATCTCCACTGGAATTTCACCTGTTAAAAAATTACCAAATAGGAAAAGACCTTCCAAAGTACTAATATTTCCGATTTCACGAGGCAGTGATCCAACAAAGGTGTTATTGTTGAGTACAAGATCAGTGATGTTCTGCAGTTTATCTATGCTAGATGGAATTTCACCTTCAAAACTATTACCAGAAAGATCCAACTGTTGTATTGAGGAGCAGTTGAGTAACTCCAATGGAAATTTTCCAGAGAGAATATTATTAGCCAAGAAAAGTTGATTAAGCTTTGAACCTTTGAAACAGAAACTACTTGGAATATTACCTGTCAAAAAATTATCAGACAAAACTAAAGTTTTGAGACTCTTCAGTTCGGTATTAAGGAGGCGTATTGATCCAGAAAAGTT
The DNA here is from genome assembly GCA_030408175.1 of Trifolium repens. Lineage (NCBI taxonomy): Eukaryota > Viridiplantae > Streptophyta > Magnoliopsida > Fabales > Fabaceae > Trifolium > Trifolium repens. The sequence goes on from CP125850.1 coordinate 25,067,875, forward strand.
GTTTCTAGACAAGTCTAGCTTCTGCAATTGGATCAAACTATTAAGCTCATGTGGAATTTCACCATTCAGTTTGTTTCCAAGCAAATTAAGGTATGTCAAGTTAGAAAGATAACTCAACGATGTAGGAATCGGACCAGAAAGACTGTTATTAGCTAGATTAAGAATTCTCAATGCTTTAAGGGAACCTATAGAGGAAGGAATCTCTCCTTCAAACATGTTATTTGATGCTGCAAAGTTTTGAAGCATTTCACAGCCTTTTATCTCTTCAGGTATAAGGCCACTAAGACTATTCATTTGAAAATCAAGGGAAACTAGATTTTTCAAATTACCAATTCCAACTGGTATGGTTCCATTTAAGAGACAGTAACCTAAACCTAACACATTCAACTCACTCAAGTTGATGATGCTATGTGGAATACCACCTGTCAAAAAGTTATCACCTATTCTAAGAACTTGCAACTTCTTCAAATTACCAATCTCTTCAGGAATGTTACCAGAGAGGTAATTTGAGTATAGTTGGAGTGTTCTTAGATTTTGAAGGCTACCTAGCTCTAAAGGTATGGAACCATTAAATGAATTTGAAGACAAATCAAGTGTTTGAAGAGAAATGAGATTACTTAACTCAACTGAAATGGAACCTGTTATTCCTGAACCTGAAAGATTCAAGCCTATAACATGTTTCTGATTAACATCACATGTTATTCCATTCCATTTGCATACATGAGTTGTTGGAGACCAGTTTTTCATGGCTCCTAATGGATCAACAAGTTCTGATTTAATCCTGAGAAGCAAGTTAGTGTCTGTTGCATCATCAGCATCATTACTAAGTGTTGCAACAAAAGAAGTATCAAGTGTGACCAATAACAGAAGAAAATGGCATAACAAATAGGAAAATATGTGTTTCATTATAAGGTATTATAGACACAAGGTAAAATGATTCAAAAGGTATGCACTAAAAATAAGAGGACTATTCTATATAAAACATGGAAGTAAGAAGGATATAAAGTTTTTTTTGGAGCATGAACAATGAAAGTGAATGAAGAATAGGAAATAAAGGAAGACAATGACATAGGATGAAGTTCTATGAGGCTTTATATATAGTCCAATGAAACCACCTTGCCTACTCTATTTTTTAATAATAATAATAATAATAATAATAATAAAGTTGACAATGATAATTGTACCAAAAAAAAAAAGTTGACAATGATAAGGATATATAATATAATGGAATGTGTATGTTATGAAATGAATGATAAACTTTAGCCTATAGTAGAGTTTATCTTAAAAAATATATACCTTTTTACCTTTTAAGTTTCACCAATATATTTGAGGCTTTTACACTCTTACTTGTTTAGGTGACTAGTGGAATATTTTAGGACTCTTTAATGGCTTATGTTATGTGGTAGAGAATTATATGGAAATAAGATAACATGGTAGGTTAAGTTCAAAGAATTTATAGAACAAGAGAAGCTAGGAAGAAAGACAAATGCTAGTGCATTGAGAAAAATAGTGACAAAAGTGTGGGCCACTTTTGTTAACTTCAACTTTTGTTCACACTGACACAAATTCTTAGTATATATTTTAGTAATTATTAAGATTACCAAAAAAATGTTTTTAAGTGTGATTTGACTTTACAAGAGTACCTGTCATTTTATCTTGAATGTTTTTCAACTAAATTGGTACAAACACATCATTAGAATGTCCAAATCCTAGGATTTCCTCAAAGATATACAAGCATGTATGCAGGATCTGAGTTGTGTGCAGTCAAATCTTCCGTAAATGTGACTGCACACACTCAGCCACATATAATTCATTCATTCAATCAAAATCACATGTTTATATTTTAAACTTCGTATTTCAAATTTTTTAAAAGTAATTAAAATTCGCATTGAAACTTGTTAAACAGACGATCCAAATCAATGTTAACTAAATGCACACGGTCACGCCGCACACAATTCAAATCTATGTATGAGATACGTGCACGGTGCACATGTTGGCATCAGTGTCTGCTGGCTTTGATAAATATCTTTGAAGTTCAAGCATAAAGTTTTACAAGCATGCATAATGATACTTGAGAAAGTGGGAGGGAGTTTTCATAATGATAGTTTAGAAAAATGAATGAGCATATAAAACTTTTACACGTTTAAACTTTCTATTTTTACATTTTCAATTGAGCTTATCTATGAAGAATAGGACAATGTTAGGTGTGTCCCTTGTCATCTTCCATATGTGTAGCATCTCCACATATTCTACTATCAAAAACTAATTAGAGGGTTAAGTTAACACAAATTGTTTTAATTTCTCAACCAAAACAACCTAATTGTTGGATATTAAAAATGAGAAGAAAACATAGAAAACAAAACAACCACATTAGTTTTGGTCAATTTAAGTGTTGAATAATATTGAAGTCAAAACCATGTGAGGTTTGGTTTGGTTTATTATTACACATTCAAATATGTTGCATCACCCTAATTAATCAAGTTCAATATTAAATAAGTTTATTATTGAGATTCTTGATATGCATATAGAAGCCAAAATGCATGAAGACAAAGTACCACATAATCTCATATATCTTATCTGTTCATTTCAATACTTAGCTTTCAGTAGTAGCTTTATACCCTTTGATTAGTTTCCCAGGATTGAAGCATAAGCAACCTATATGGGACAATGTGTCAATGTCCACTCATGCCACTAGAAAGAAACTATCCTTTGAGGCACTTATAAGCGTGACTCAATTTGTTCTCATTTAGGTGAACACAACTTGCTGATCATGTGTTCAACCATTTGGTGGGGTTGTGTACCCTATGTTACAAAAGAAGAGGTCTGAGTAAGATTTCATTTCATAAATCATGACTCTGCATTGAGTTGGAACATACTCATGTTAACATTCAGGTTACTTTACTAGTATAGAGGGGCCGAACCAGGAGGACCAAGTCTAAAAAGTATAATTTAGTAAATATAAAATGTAATTTTTTTTATAAAAATTACTATATATATATATATATATATAAGAAATTTTAAAAGATATAAGTTATATCCAAATTGAATATATATTTTTATAATTAAATGGCAAGGTTATGTAACAGGATTAAAACCAATACAAAGCTCATTTTAGCACTCTTAAGTCTTAACTACTTTCAGTACTATCAACAAAACAATCCACAAGCGTCACACACCAAAACAGCCAACAAAGATAAGCTATCACAATTACTAACTATACATAAACACAATAGCTCAAGAGCTTCATTCTTAAAAAGTGCCTGTAACAAATTTCACTTCAAATATACCCTAATGCTTTGTGCACTTTTTTTTATAGCATAAAAGATAAAGGTTCAATAGATATATAGTACTCATTTGTCCTTTTTATAAAAAAACAATTGAGTCAACAAAAATTGATCGGATTATATACCTAGATTGTTTGTGTACAATTTTATACAAAATTTAATTTATTTTTTTTACTAAATTTAAAATAATTTAATATCTATAAAAATTAACAATAAAAGCACTTAAATTATTTGTATCAACCTGGTTACATGCAATAAATTATTATTTATTTTATAGTATTAGATTTTTTGTTTTTAGGATTATAGTAATGTTCGGGCTTAGGACCTCTTTCGTACAAAAAAGAAAAGAAAAGATTATAGTAATGTTTAATTAGTGGGATCAAACAAGTCCTTATTGGTTTGTCAAAAATAAATAAAAGACAAGTCCTTATGGACTGTTCTTTCCCATTGACTTTTAACAAGAGAAGACAAATCTAAATCCTCTAACTTTCACTCGGCCACTAAATATAGAATTTAATTGCCTATGGGCATCTTTGGATTAATTTATTTTTGAGTTTATACAAATAATTTATACAATTTTTATGTATTATTATAAGTTTGTTAAGGTAATTTATGATAAAATAGCTTATAAAAATACAATTTTCACTAGTGTGAATTTGTAAAATACTATAAAACTTAATTTATATTGCCTAAGTTGTTTGCATAAGCTCAAAAATAAGTTAATTCAAACGGGCTCTATATCATAAGATTAACATAATTGATTGTTTGTACCAAGAAAAAGTGATTAAAAAAGTTGATACAATAATAATAACTAGTTTTGAGGTCTATTGATTTTTATTATTAAAATATTGTTAAAATATAAGTTAGTAATTGTGTTCTTTTTTGTAAAATTTATTAAATTAATAATTTTTTTATTAAAGTAATTGTCCCGTGTATGATTTTTGTGTAATATATTATAATTAATAATAACAAATATTTATTATTCAATTCCTTTTTTATTAAAGCAACTATTCCGTGTATGATTAAATTTTTGTCGACGTCATTGTGCTCATTCTTGTAAAATTTATTAAGTTAATATTTCTTGATTAAATCAATTGTCCCGTGTATGATTTTTGTATAATAAATTAAAATTAATAAATATTTATTATTCAATTCCTCATTTTTATTAAATCAATTTTCCCGTGTATGATTAAAAAAATTATTAAAGCAATTGTCCCGTGTTAATTCGTAAGCTTTTTTGACGCATATTAATTCATAAATTTTCACTAACAAAAATTACATCTTTATAAACTTTTTTCATAAACTACTTTATAAAATTTATAATAAGTCAATCTAAATGGGTTCATTTTGTTTAATAAATTAAAATTAATAAATATTTATTATCCAATTCCTTTTTTTATTAAATCAATTGTCCCATGTATAATTAAAAAAATTTATTAAAGCAATTGTCCTGCGTAAATTCGTAATTTTTTGTCTCATGAACTTAGCTCAATTGGTGGACATTTGCATTATTATGCAGGGGATCGGGGTTCGAACCTCTGTCATCCCATTTATTCACCTTAAGGGTGAAATTTCAAGCCATTAGGCTACTTGAACAAAAAGAAAAAAAAATCGTCATTTTTTTGACGCATATTAATTCATGTGTTTTCACTAACAAAAATTTTATCTTTATAAACTTTTTTCATAAACTACCTTATAAAACTTATAATAAATCAATCTAAATGGGTTCATTGTGTTTTTATTTCCATTTTTATGTTCTTTTATTTTTAAGTTCATAAATAAGTATCTTATTTTATTAAGTTCTTCTATTTTTATTTTTTATATATAAGTTGTTACATGTTAGATTGAGTTATCATTCATCATTCAAAAAAATAATTACTATTTTTTCATTAAAAAAAATGTTTGCACTATTTTTTATGTGTATCTTTTATATTGATTTTTGTTCCTATTTTTATGCCTAAATTTTTTTTAATTGATTTTTTTTGTTAAATATATTTGATTAATATCTTTTTGTAGAGGTGGTTTCCGATGCTATTTTTATGGGAAGATTTATTTATGCTTATCTTTTTTTTTTCTTCCTCTTATTGTTTTGTATCTTTTTTTTAGTTTAGAGTTAAAATTACATTTAAGGGCATAAACTCTGAAATATTATTAAACTTGATTGGACAAATTTGGTATTTTAGTAGTAGTTTCTTTTAATAAATTGTAAGTAGAAATATATTTGATTAATGTCTTTTTGTAGAGGTGGTTTCCGATGCTATTTTTATGGGAAGATTTATTTATGCTTATCTTTTTTTTTTCTTCCTCTTTTTGTTTTGTATCTTTTTTTTAGTTTAGAGTTAAAGTTACATTTAAGGGCATAAACTCTGAAATATTATTAAACTTGATTGGACAAATTTGGTATTTTAGTAGTATTTTCTTTTAATATATTGTAAGTAGAAATATATTTGATTGATATGTTTTTGTAGAGATGGTTTTCGATGCTATTTTTATGGGAAGATTTATTTATGCTTATCTTTTTTTTTTCTTCCTCTTTTTGTTTTGTATCTTTTTTTTTTTTAGTTTAGACTTAAAATTACATTTAAGGGCATAAACTCTGAAATATTATTAAACTTGATTGGACAAATTTGGTATTTTAGTAGTAGTTTCTTTTAATATATTGTAAGTAGAAGTAGAAATATATTTGATTAATATCTTTTTGTAGAGGTGGTTTCCGATACTATTTTTATGGGAAGATTTATTTATGCTTATTTTTTTTTTCTTCCTCTTTTTGTTTTGTATCTTTTTTTTAGTTTAGAGTTAAAATTACATTTAAGGGCATAAACCCTGAAATATTATTAAACTTGATTGGACAAATTTGGTATTTTAGTAGTAGTTTCTTTTAATATATTGTAAATAGAAATATATTTGATTAATATCTTTTTGTAGAGGTGGTTTCCGATGCTATTTTTATGGGAAGATTTATTTATGCTTATCTTTTTTTTTCTTCCTCTTTTTGTTTTGTGTCTTTTTTTTAGTTTAGACTTAAAATTACATTTAAGGGCATAAACTCTAAAATATTACTCCCTCCGTTCCTTTTTAAGTGTCCGTTTTGAATAGTAACAGTAAATTAAGAAAGTTTATCTTTGCACCTTATTTTCCTATTATACCCTAATTCTAATTCACCAACAAAATCCTACTTTTTTGCATCCACTTTCTCTTTCCAATAAATTTAATGTATTATGCACACAAAAAAACAAAATTTAATATGTTATGTACCAAAAAAAATAAAAAAATAAAAAGATTTAGTTTTCTAAATATATAGCATTAATTAGTTTTATTGAAAAATATATGAGTAATTAACAAGGGGTATAATTGACAAATCGTACCCTTAAAACACCAAATGGACAGTTAAATAGAAACGTTAAATTCTACGTTTTTGGACACTTAAAAAGGAACGGAGGTAGTATTAAACTTGATTGGACAAATTTGGTATTTTAGTAGTAGTTTCTTTTAATATATTGTAAGTAGATAATTGTAGTAGTAGTAGTAGGGTTTATTTTTTTCCTTCTCCAAATTTATCTTTAAGAAAATATGATTAATGTATCTTTTTTATCATTATATTTAAAATAATTAAAGATATTTTGATAAAAAAGTAATTAATGCAGTAATAAATTTAGAAAGAAAAAAAATCTTATAAATCTCAATAGACATTGGGCCCGTTTGGATTCAGCTTATTTTTGAGCTTATGAAAATAGTTTATGCAAATAAATAAAGTTTTATGTTAATTTATAAATTTTTACTAACAAAAATTATATTTTTATAAGCTATTTTCTCATAAATTACCTAAAAAAGTTTATAATAATGCATAAAAACTTATTTATTTACATAAACTATTTTGTATAAGCTCAAAAATAAGTCAATCCAAACGGGCTCATTGTCACTCTCAGTATGACAAAAAGTCCCACACCATCATGAGTATAATTCGCAATAGGTACGAGATAGTTAACTTAACAAATATGTTGAATTTGTGGAATTTAGGGGGAAGAAGATGAGAAAATAATAGGAAATAAAAATATTATTGATTAATAGTATGAATGAACTAAGTACAATATTTACATTGAATATTTACATACTAAATATTATGATACTACCTTGGTATTTATAGTTAAGTGAATATATTTAAATCTAAACTAAATCCCTAAATTATACGGCTTAGAATAAACTAACCTAATGAGATATTTTCTCAACAAATATAATAAAACTTATGCATATCTTAATAAATATTTTCTTATTCTAACAAAATATTTGTAAATAATATAGATGAATATTTTAATTATGCGTTAATTAATTGATATAATAGTGAATATAGTACCTATTAAAATTTCCGTATGCCTTGGTAAATCAATAAATTACTAAGATATCCTATTGGTATAAAACTTGCCCATATTCATGAAACAAAAGAGAAGACAATATACATTTTTATATTTGATGATTGTAAATTTGTTGTATAAAGAGACATTCTAATTTCTATCTAATATTTTTTTAAAATATTTATGATAAATTTTATTCTCAAGTATGCTATACCATATTTTGAGGTATTGTCTGTTTTGAACTGCGTATAAATCCTCATAATTTTTATTTTTATAAAAAATGTTTTGATGAGAGTTAAAAAGTGTAAATGTTGTACATAAACTATTTTTAATCTAAAACAAACAAAAAAAAATCTTAAAAAAAAACTACTTGATTTCTAAATGATACAAAACTTTTTGATGCATTGAAGCAGTGCCTAACATATATCTTTGTGGTTATGAATAAGGCACATCATTTTTATCTAAGGAAATGGATGGATACCCGTTATCATTGCTAATTGTCACTAATCTCACGTTTTTATTTGTAAAATTAAGGATATGGATTCCCTACGTAGGGAATGGACACAGTTTTTCTATTGTAGGGAATCTCAGCCATTGATCATCAGATCAGATGGATCAAAATAATTTATTTATAAAATTAGTGAAAACAATCTCAGTCACACAATTGTGATTGAACGGCTCATAACTTTTACAGCATCATGCTACGTCTCCATAAAATTAACCAACGGTTTATCTTTGTGGTCGAAAAAATTGTTATAGGCATAGAGGTAGCTAGCTAGAAGTGTCTTCAATAATGGGCTTGCAAGAAGGAATTTATCACTTTCCGTAGCCTACTAAAAGTGTCCAACCTAACCACCATTTTCTGTTTCTTTTCCAAGCTACCTAATCTGAGTTGAAGTATACTTTCCACATGAATTAAACGAATAATGTCACAAGAATATTAACTACCCCGGAATATAAAAAATGGTTAATATTATTATGAGATGTAAATTTTTGGACCACTATTACTAGAGATGCGGCCAAGGGAGAAGGTAGTACATTATTAAGACACCTCATATAAATATGTATAATATAAAGATTTAGTAACATCAGGAAACAACAAAAAGAAGATTGTATTAAGAGGTTAATATTATCTGGTGTGGATCGTTGAAAATGAAAAATAAAATATTCTCCAAGTTACATTCTCATCATTTTAGGACCAAACAAATGCGATATATAAAATGGTAGTGTAATTCTATTCATAAATAACAAGGGGAAATATTGCCTCAGCATTGACTTTGTTTCAGTTGTGATCTCAATTGATTCTTTTATAATAGTGTGTTGACTATGTTGGATTTCACGCTGTATATTATAGGACTAGTATATTGGAGATTGGTAGAAAAAATATACGTATATTATGTATTGGAGTTTTGGCAGCACATTGCATGTTAAAGCATCTTTAGATCACCCGAAAAGCTGGATAGATAAGTTAGGAAGACAATTATGTACTTGCTTCATCGGTTCCAATTCTATTTTATTCTGAGTTTTTATTTCTTTATTTATAGGAAATTGTAAAATCCAATTATATTTAATCTTTCTTTTTTAAGTTCTCATGGTAGTAGAGACTATGGACATGTTTGGTTCAATGTTTCCACGCCCCAAACTTGCGTTTTCACCTCTGAACGTGATTTATTTTTGCAGCTGAGAAACCAAAGTTACCCTTCATCTAAACATACCCTAATATATAGGCTCTGACCGACAAAAATAGCGGATGACTGATAAGCTAGCTTATGGCTGATGGTCGATAGCTTATGGCTGATGACTTATAGCTGATAAGGTAATTAAAGTGTTTAGTAAACTTAGCGGTTCAATCATAGATAAATGTGAAATGACATAAAAGGGCATTCATAATTAATAATAAATTTTTTATTTAAGATATTTATAATTTAGTAATTTAATTTTTTAATTTAATATATCTTTTGTTAAAGAATTGCCTTTAAAACTCAGAAACTCAGAAAATCAGAAAACTGAAGAAACTAGCAGCACTGTGGCGCCAAGAGACCTCCAGAAATGGCTGTGGCTTCTGTCGATTGGCGCGGGGCGCAGGGTACATGGCGCTAGGCGCCAGCACGCAGCCAGATTGTGCAGTTCCGGTTTTTGTGCAGATTTTGTGGAAAAATTTGTTTCGGAGGATATCTGATTTGGATTCTGTTTTATTTTATAAGATAGATTTGTTTCTGATTTTTAGGCATGTATTTTTCTATAAATAGGGAACTCTTTATTCATAGAAAAATAAGGTTGATAGCAATTAGGATTAGGGTTTGCCACACTAGAGTTTTAGAGAATTCATTCTTGGTATAATTCTAGGGGTTTGGGCGGATCATCCTTGGTTCACCTTGGGTAGCTAGGTCAAATTGAGTCTCTTCATCACGGAAGAAGGGATTCGGGATTTGGGTAGAATTAGGATTAATTCTTGTAACCCAATTGGGAATCTCTTGTGTAAAGTTTCTCATTGATCATAGTGAAACGAAAGGGTTGCTCCCTCCCCCAAACGTAGGTCTTTATTTGGCCGAACTGGGTAAACAATATCTTGTGTTCTTCTCTTTCTCTTGGACTATTTATTTTTCATCATCTCTATCATCTTTGTTATTGGTTACTTGGTTAATTTGCTCCACACATCAAAATTCATTGGTGTGACTTTTCAAGCGAATTCACAACAATTGGCGCCCACCGTGGGGCAATGATCAAATCGATAATCAGGTACCATGGGTTCTAAGTTTGATATTGAAAAGTTTACCGGTAGTAACGACTTCGGGTTGTGGAAGGTAAAGATGAAGGCGGTGTTAGTCCATAACAATTGTGCTGAGGCTTTGAAGGGTGCAGAGATGCCGGCGAGTCTTTCCGATGCGGAGAAGGCTGTTCTGAATGAAAAGGCAGTCAGTTGCATTACCTTGTGCCTTGCAGACAAGGTGTTGAGAGAAGTAGCAAAGGAGACCAACGCTGCGGGTATGTGGGCCAAGCTTGAATCATTGTACATGACCAAGTCGGTGGCACATAAGCAGTTTCTGAAACAAAAACTCTACTTTTATCGAATGGTGGAGTCGAAATCCATAACGGAGCAACTGGCGGAATTCAACAAAATCATTGATGATTTGGCCAATATTGATGTGAAACTAGAAGATGAAGACAAAGCCTTACATCTACTTTGTACATTACCTAAGTCCTACGAAAGTTTCAAGGATACCATGCTCTACGGCAAGGAAACACCAGTTACCTTGAAGGAAGTTCAATCGGCCTTAAGGACGAAAGAACTTACTAAGTTTAAAGACTTGAAGGTAGAGGATGGTGCTAACGCTTTAAATGTTTCAGGTGGAAAAGGTGGAAGTAGAGGTAAGAAGGCTAGGGCTAAAGGCAGTGACAAGTGGAGTTGTTTCCATTGTCAAAAGAAAGGTCACTTCAAGAGGGATTGTCCGGAGTTGAAGGACAAGGGTGGTTCTGTGCATGTTGTAGATGGTTCATCCGGTGATGAGAATTATGAAACAGCGGAGGCACTTGTGGTGTCAAGTTGGGAGTCGGAGGAGTGTGAGACTCTAGATTCTGGTGATTCTCATGATGTACTAGAGTTGTGGGATGTCGGAGTTGTTTCAGATCAGGTGGAGTGGTTTTGCAAATTGCAAGGTGGGGTTCATAGGGGAAGTACCGAGTTCGAGACTTTGGTGGAGGAGTTTCATCTTAAGGTGGAGGATTTTCAACTTGAGGTGGAGGCTTCCAATAGTGATACTAAAGGAGGAGAAACAACACTAACTCTTGGCTATCAAGAAGGAGATAGGGAGGAGAGTGGTAGTGGTTCACCGAAGTGGTACGACTGTGAAGACCTTGTGGGGTATGTTCCAATTGAGGCTGAAGAAGTGCAAGACCTATTGAATAACTTCAGGGAAGCAATTGGGAACACCGACAGTAGGACTTGGGAACTTGTAGGGCTACTTGAGGTAGTGGGGCACAAGGAGAGTTCATTGTTGGAGCTTGAACAACAACCTAAAATTCCAAGGTTGGTTGAGGACAAGCAAGTCTTCGAGAGTACGGGAGGCATTCCGGGGTTCGAAGAGGGGGTGGTGAAGTTTGTAGGACTATCCAAAAGGCCGATGATAGTTGGATGCAAGCGTATCTTCAGGAGAACGGGTTTGATCACTTCGGGGGCTGAAGAGGTTGCGGTGAGTCTTGTGGGTGCTACAAAAAATCCTATGGTAGTGGGAGACAAGACCTTCATGAGGGCGGAAGGCATTCCGAGGGATGAAGAGGTAGAGGTACAGCTTGTGATTCTAGCAAGAGTTGTTGGAAGCAAGTGGAAGAGGTCAAGGTTCAAGTGGGACTTGGACTTGGCCAATGATCTTGAATAGTAGTTCAAAATGGAGGGAGCAACACGGTGGCTGATTGGATCACCATCGTTTTAAAGGCAAGGTGGAGAATTGTTAAAGAATTGCCTTTAAAACTCAGAAAATCAGAAAACTGAAGAAACTAGCAGCACTGTGGTGCCAGGCGCCAGGAGACCTCCAAAAATGGCTGTGGCTTCTGTCGATTGGCGTGGGGCGCAGGGTACATGGCGCTAGGCGCCAGCACGCAGCCAGATTGTGCAGTTCCGGTTTTTGTGCAGATTTTGTGGAAAAATTTGTTTCGGAGGATATCTGATTTAGATTCTGTTTTATTTTATAAGATAGATTTGTTTCTGATTTTTAGGCATGTATTTTTCTATAAATAGGGAACTCTTTATTCATAGAAAAATAAGGTTGATAGCAATTAGGATTAGGGTTTGCCACACTAGAGTTTTAGAGAATTCATTCTTGGTATAATTCTAGGGGTTTGGGCGGATCATCCTTGGTTCACCTTGGGTAGCAAGGTCAAATTGAGTCTCTTCATCACGGAAGAAGGGATTCGGGATTTGGGTAGAATTAGGATTAATTCTTGTAACCCAATTGAGAATCTCTTGTGTAAAGTTTCTCATTGATCATAGTGAAACGGAAGGGTTGCTCCCTTCCCCAGACGTAGGTCTTTATTTGGCCGAACTGGGTAAACAATATCTTGTGTTCTTCTCTTTCTCTTGGACTATTTATTTTTCATCATCTCTATCATCTTTGTTATTGGTTACTTGGTTAATTTGCTCCACACATCAAAATTCATTGGTGTGACTTTTCAAGCGAATTCACAACATCTTTTATATTTTAATATAGAATGAAATTTATTCACTAAATTTTTACTTTAAAATTATTTTCATTTCAATTTTTATATTTTATAAAAAAAAAATTGAACGAAACAATAATAAATTGATTCAAGTGGCAATTACTTAATATTTAAAATATTTAAAATTTTGTGATTTAAATTTATAATTTAATTAATTTATCTTTTATATTATTAATATTATAATATTAAATTAAATTTTAATCTTTTTTTTATAGAGGTTAAATTTTATTCTTTGAAATTTCATTTTAAATATATCTTTATTTCAATTTTTATACTTTATTAAAAAGATTAAACATATTAAAGAGGTGATAATAGGTACATGCTATAGTAACGTTGTAACAAAAACTAGGTACATCAACATTTAAAAAAACATTCAAGAACGTCAAAAAAATAATTGGTATACAACACAGTAAAAGAAAAATGGATAGGTGCAAGTGCAACAACGTAAAAAAAGTAGGCACAACATACCTATTTTGTTTTAAATTATACTATATAAAAAATTAAAGTAAAGGATAAAAATAGATTTAAGATAAAATCATAAGGGTAAAATGGGAAGAAAAAATGATAAGCTATAAGCTCATAAGCTACTTGAATTAGCTTATGAAAAATAAGCTATAAGTCAGTAAAATAAGCTATAAGCTCTTTCTGAAAAACTGTTACCAAACGGTTCTTTTAGCTTATAAGCTATAAAACATAAGCTATAAGTCAGTTTTTTGGGTTTGCCAAACACAACCATAGTAGTCACAAGACATTAAAATGTTCCTTAAAAAAAAGGGAGCGGGAAAATAGTGCTGAGAGCTGGATTGAATATAACGTATGCCAACTTCCAATTATTACACAGTATAGTATACAATAGTATAATTAATATAATACACAGCTTTGTAATTACCAAACAATAATTGCAGCCTAACCTAACACCAAAAAATGTTTTCAAGATACTTCAAGGAACTCCCCCTTCCTCCAATTTTTTGCTATTTTATACCTATCCAGAAGAAGCTTTACCCTAAACAAAATTACAAATTTATATTTTCAAATTTATATTAGATTAGAACTCTTTAAAAATCTGATCACCCGACAATAATAGGGCCATATTGATTCCACAAAATCAATATACTTCTCTCGTGCCCATTCTGAAAATACTTTCAACATTTTTCTTGTCAGCTGTTTATAATCTGCATTTTTTATGTTCAATATAGGCTGCAAAATATGAGCTTTTATATCTTCTTTGAGCTTGCCATGAAAAATGTAGCTGTGCGCTAAGATGCAGTATGAGGGTAAACTCTTGATTACTTTCACAGTCTGCTTGAAGCTGTAGACATAAAGTGAACACAACACCCGCACCATCATGATGTATAGAGCCACAACGAATGGCCCTATGATCCATAATGGAGTTAACTCCTTGGACACTTCAGGACCGTAAATTGCATTAACAGCCAGGAAGAAAGGAGCACTGCATATAAATATGGAATTAGATGATGCGGAAATAAAGAAAAGAAAGAAGCATTCTCGTCCAATGTAATATATGCTGTTGACATGATTTAAAAGTAAAATAAGCATAATGGAACTACAAAAAGTAGTTGCATACGGTTTAGAATATAATGATGATAATAGGATTCCACATGTTTCTCTTAAAATGCTAATATACTGATAGGCAATTTTTATATGATGGAATTTTGGAACAAACGTATTACAAGTTAACAACATACAAATGTTGTTCAAATCTAAAATAAAAGTGTTATTAAAATTTAAACATAAAAATTACAGAGGATTCTCATAAAACTATTGGCCCAGACTCTTAAAGGAGCTCCAGTCCAGAACTTATTTAAGCATTAATAATAAAATCTTTAATTTGCTTAACAAAAAAACACAATTCAATGTAGAAAAGACATGCATTTACTGGATATTAAAAATGATAGTTACCTAAAAAGACTAATCTCTTAGTATACTATACATGTTAATCCCCTCTTCCTTTTCTTTTTATTTTCTCAGTAAACTTCGATAACCTAAATTTTGCTTAAACAAAGAAAGCTATGTTGACATCTGACGAAATCAAATCTGTAACTAGCAGATGGCAAATTAACTCGAAGACCTAAATAACTTAATATGCATATGCTACAATACGAAGCGAACATGTGTAATCTTTCCCCCTCTTGCTTTTTCTTTTCTTGGTAAACTCTAATAACCCAAAACTTGCTTCAACAAAGAAATCCAAGTTGACAACTAGTGAAATCAAATATATGACTGGCAGATGACATATTAACTCGAAGACCTCAGTAATCTAATATGTGTATGCAATGCTACAATAAGGAATGAACACACACCCTCTTTCCCAATCCCAAGTATAGTGAACAAAGTTATGTAAGGGTAACCACATAACATACATAATATGCAAAAATTAACAAACTGTCATACTCACAATATTAAGAGAGGAATCTTAATTGTTGCATCCAGAGACTGAAATGCAGACCACACCACCTTCAAAGTCTGATTTTTTTCAGTCCGTTGCATCCCTTGTGATGTTTTTGATAAAACCTCTGGAGGTGGTTCTCCCAAAGATTCCTCCACTCCTTGATTTGATGATGGTGAGCACAAGATTGTCAGCCATTTTTTGAAAAGTTTATGAATAGCAGATGATTCTTCAAGGCTCTCATTAGCATCAGAGGCACCAGAAAGTGGAACATTGTGGGTCTTTGGAGATTCTGACTTAACTTCCCTCTTCTCCTCTACTCTAACTGAGGTCTTGCAGATCTTCACCTCATTACCTTTGGTTACCGAATCATCATTTCGGTCTCTGCCTTTGAAGCCTGTAATCGTCAAAGGTCTAAACTTGGATCCACAAATGTGAGGAGGCCCTACACTGGAAACAAGAAATCCTTTATATAATGCAGAAATAAAGGATCATCTAATATATTGCAAGGCACTTCCATCATTACAGTACATTATTTGTTCTAAACTTATATTTTACGCACCAACTCATTCTAAACTTATTTTTTATATGCACTACCCCGTTTTAAACATAGTTGCAAAAACTAGTAACTAGAGCCTGACATAACAGGATGTATGTAACTCCCACATAAACATTGCAAATATTTTCACCTTAGACAACTAGTCTGCTTTAATATGTGATGCCAATCAGCTCTTCCAATCAAGTGACGTTTTGTTAAACACTGCTTCAACTTCAGACTTTTGCTCGATGAAAATGTCACATACAAGCCCTAGAAAAAAGTAAACAAAGTATCAATAATTCAACTTTGTGAGAGATTTATCATTTATGTAAACAAAGTATCAATAAAGCATCATCGCATGTCCAGGTTTGCAGTACAGAATACCTACTAAAAACATGTGATTTTTTTAAACTTAAATGTCAACTTTGTGAGAGATTTATCATTTATGTAGCTTCAACTGTCAAATGAAATTATCTCATCATCAGAATATTTAATAACTATCGACTGTTGTAGTGCTCCAATTACTCAATTTCATATACTAGTTCAATAGATGCCACCAGAAAACATCGCTAAAACTCTAGGGAAAATCGTAATACTCCAATAGCATTGAAACTAAATCCAAACTTCGAGACCATCATACTGCAACGAAAAGTTATCTTGACAATTAAGTGGGTAGGCAATAATGCAAATAATTGACAACACCCATTTGATAATGAATGATAAACAACTCAAATTGACATCCATTACTACTACTAAGATCAATTTATCCATAGAATGTTAGATAACTTTTTCTAATATTTTGTGTCCTACAATCAATTGTGGGTTTTGGTTTTAGAAAAACGGTCTAATGTTGTGATCCATTTGATGATGCTTAAGCCCGATAAATGTAATCAATAATCATGAGCTTTTGGACACCTAATGCTAATTTGTGGGTGGTATCAGGGTTATGAGTTTATAAACAAAGGCCGGGTCCCTTTGCCATCACTTTGACAATTAGCTCGAGATTTGTCCCATCGAGAACCCAAATCTTATAGCATGTGATTAGGCAAAGGAAGACCCAATCTGACATATCAGTGATTCCAAAGCAGTGATTATTATGACTCCAACAAGTAAATGTGTTGTAATTTCATATAATATCTCCATGATTTTAATCTTACATAGAATACTAAAACTCGATGGTAATGATAACATAAAAGTCATAGTAAATTCAACCCACTATGCTAATTTCAGACCAAATAAGATGTAAATATCTTTATATACATTACCTGCGGTTGATGAGAAACTAAAACCATTTTAGGTCTTCAACCACCAAATTATTCACAAAGACCTATTCAACAAACACAAAATATTGGGTTAGAAAAAAACACAGATACAAGCAAACTAATGTCACACAATTGAAAACTAAATGGAATCACGATGAAAGGAATCACAACAAAATCATCTACTATAAAAAAAAACGATGAAATGACCACAATGAATAGCGTACCGTATTGGAACAGCGGTTCCTTCGAATTTGGAGAGTTTGCAGAATTGAAATCGATGAATTGCATATAGAGTTGTGAATTTTGAGAATTATGGATGAGAATAACAACGCATTTGAAGAGGTTCGGTGAAGAAGTAAATGGGAAATGGAACTCTGCAAACCCTCAATTCAACCAAACCAAAGCAGCACAGCACAATGGCCGACGAGACGATGGATATGGTTATCTTCTCATATTCTCCTCTTTAATTAACTAAGGCAAAATTACACAAATTGTCCTTTATCTTATTTATTTGTAACGTTTTAGTCATTTATCTTTTTTTTTGTCACATAAGTCCTTTATCTATCAAAATGTGTACAAATTAGTCCTTTTTATCAGTTTTTTAATTAAAAAACACGGAAATAATACTTTTATTAATAATTTTAATTTTTAAAATATTTTTTAATTAAAAAATAAAGAAATTCATGAATCATATGAACTTCTTCACATATGTTCATCATCTTTATCTTCATCATTTTATTCCATAAATTAAAAAGAAAAATGTTCATTCTAATACACTTTCAAGTTGATATATTCACTATCATCTTCTTCTAAAATAAAAAATTAAAATCCCAAATCTTAATAAACCCTAAATTTACCAAACCTAAAAAATCTCCAAATTCAATTAAAATTGGAGAAGTTGATATATTCACTATCATTTTCTTCTTCTTGCTGGTTGCTGGTTGTGTGGAAACTATCAATGTAGCTTTGATAACACTGACAATTAGAGCCAAATAACGTTGACAATGTAGCTTTGTGTGGAAACTATCAATCTCTTGGTATGGTTTGTGGTGTTGCAACTGTTATAGCAAAGATGTGGATCATGAATAAATATTGCAAGAAGGGTTCATAAACTTTACTAAGGGGACCTTTCTCATCCACTTTCCCATATGATTTTCTAGTAAACCCAAAATTTACTAAACCTAAAAAATCCCCAAATTCAATTGAAATAGAGAGGGGTTTAAAAGTGTGAAAGGAAATTAGAAACTGGATGTTTGTGCTGGGCTTTTTTATAAAGATGTGGATCATGATTTTATGGGTTTGTATGAAGTTGATGATGAAGATGAAGAAGCTAATGATGAATTTCTGGGTTTTTAATTTAAAAATATTATAAAATTTAAAATTATTAATAAAATTATTATTTCAATGTTTTTTAATTAAAAATTGATAAAAAGGACTAATCTATACACATTTTGATAGATAAAGGACTTAAATGTGACAAAAAAAAGATAAAGGACTAAAACGTTACAAATAAATAAGATAAAGGACCGTTTATGTAATTTTGCCATTAACTAAATATACTTAGATAAATTAGATTATATATGTATTTATTTTATTTTTTTTTGACAAATGTATTTATTTATTTGTCAAACAAAAAAATATATTTATCAAAAAAAAATTTAAACAATATCTATATATATATATATATTTATGTATAAAAGATTTTTTTTAGTCAAAAAAAAAAGATTTTTTTTATAAGATTTATTGAAAAAATTTAATTTTTTTTATTCATTGAAAAAGCGATATATCTAGTAACTAGATACATTATTTTTTTAATAAATTTAAAAAATCACTTATGAGAAGAAAAAAACAGTAATAATGGAGTGTTTGTTTTAAAAGTATGGGAAAAAAAAAGTTAATTATACTTTTTTTTATATTAATCCTCTAATTTTCAAGAAAATTGATTCAATAATTCAAAGTTCGACCACGAAGTAAGTAGAATTTGATCTTGTTCCCACCAGAAATCCAAAATTCACTGTACTTATTACCAATTTTACTACTAATAATAATACTTACATGTCTCTTAATTTATTTATCCATGTTAATTGTAAATACACCAAACCAAAACTTATCAAGATTACTTTAGTAAAAATATTATTTTCTCTCTTGTATTTATACATTTTTTTCAAAATGGTGAAGTATGTCACTCATTTTGTGACTGGGGGTAACTTGAAATGGCTTCATCAAAACAATTATATATGCAAAACACTATAATTTATCATATAGTAATAAGCATCACAAACAAGGTCAATGAGAATGTTAATTTGGCAACACGGCAAGACCTTTGGCCAATATTTCGTTCCCGTCTGAAATACATATATCGGGAAGATCGTAGAATTTCACAAAACAAACAATGGAGTGATATAGACATATGAAGCTATTTTCACCATATCCAACAGCATCAACGCCGAACAGGATTCAGACGAGCTTGCAGGATACTGATGGTCCTTAAAACTTACAATATTGTACAGCACTGGTTGGTTTTTTTCGCCTGTTTGTAGAACATCTGTTTCAAATGCCATAATCATATTCGTGTCAGCTCAGCAAAGTGGAAAACAAATTTCAATTAATAGTAGTAAACTGAGAATTTCTCTTCATGAGATGCAACCCTAGTATGGTATTCAAAATAAATCACATTTCTTTATACAATAAATAGAACCATTAAGGGTTTAGCAACCAAAACAATAATTAAATACCAAAATAAATATTGAAAAAGAGAAGTTTGAAATCATTAGACGCATAAATAATGATAGACAACCTTATAATCTAACCAAAAGCAAGAACCAGATAAAGAACCTAAAGAATTTCAACGGTATTAAGAATGTGCAGTAGGCACTTGTGTGGTCGGCTGCTTGCTATTGATTTCACTCTAAAAAACTAGATGTTAGTGTGTTGCAGCTGCAGAATCAAGAATCGACGCTGAAAGAGCAATATGCTCAACTGAAGAAATCATTCGGCAAAATTGAGCTACCTGATAATCAACGAAGGTGACATTGCCAGTCCCTTGCAGCATGCATATTGAGATAGATTTCAAGGCAGGTGGTATTGAAAGGTTTCTGGAGTCTATTGGTAATAAATAGGAAGGGGCCCATCAAGACTCTATTGTTTGGGTTATGGCGATATATAATTAGAGGTAATATATAGTTGCCAGCTTATATGAAAACGAATACTGATGTCGATAGACTCAGAAAGACAGATAGCACAAAGACTATTTGAGAAAATGAAAGAACTCATAAATTTGCAAGCCGCACATCCTTAATATGGTTTATTTCCTGTCATCAGTAATCACTTAAATAAAAGCATCACCAAAAATCTAACCAACAATGACATTAATAACAGGAATGGAATGCAATATTCATTATACATCTATTACCTATATATTACCTATATAAAGAGGATTCACTTTTTTTTTTGGTGTAGACATTTTTATTTCCAAATTTACCCTTTAGTGACTTATGGTAGTTAATCCAATAGAAAATTGATTTTTTTAACTCCTCTCACATTAATAACTACAATTGTCAAGTTGAAATAAGTAACTGCTTTCTTAATCTATCCATTCAATTGCATCCAAAAAAAAATTATCCATTAAATAATTTTACAATCAAGCTTTCTCAATCAAATTTGTCATTTCAACATAAAGTTTTCTTTTTGACATTTCAACATGGATTAAGGTTGGTTATTTACATTAATTATTAATTTCTTCTTCTAATTGTATGTACATATTTTATTCCTTTTTCCTTCGAAATTTCACTGTGTTGGATTGTATGATAATTTCTTCATTGGATAAAGATATGAGTTTGCTTAAAGTTTATAATATGACTTTGGAAAAGCTATTGATTATGCAGTTCGACAATAGTCTTCACATTGATAGATTATGTAACCAAATTTATGAAGGGTTCTACTACTCATTGTCAAATAAAAAAATGGAAATAAACACTTAATCTGATCAAAACATACAAATGAAATTTGAAGTACAGAAAATGTACCTTGACAACATCATGTTGTCGTCGTTGTTAGAAGTAATTTATATTTAAGGGTATTTTAGTATTTTGCTATGTTGTCTTTATGACCTAGTCCTTGTGTATAAATAGGAGTAGTGATATCTTCATAAAAGTTAGTGCCTTTATTATTCTTCTTGTAGCCGTCATTTTAACAAGTTCATTAATACATTCTCTTTTCTATTCATTTATCATCTTTGTGCACCAACAATTGGTATCTAGAGCTCCGGTTCGAATCCACGGGAAACACGAGTGAAACGTGAGGCGTTGTGTGATTGATTTCGTTTCTTGAATTCGAGTTGAATCTTGAACGAAGTTGTAACAGAATCACATTTTCTGATTCTGCGGGATTGGGAAACACGAGTGTTAGTGAGATTTAAGTGAACGCACAAAGATTGAAGATGAACGGAAACAGTGGTATGAGTACCAAGCTTCCAGTGTTTGATGGCAAAAACTGGAATCGTTGGATGAAACAGATGACTGTTCTGTTTGGTGCTCAAGATGTGCTTGAACTTGTTACTGAAGGTTATGTTCCAGTAGCAGCTGATGCAACAGACGCACAAAAGCTTGCTCAGAAGGATACGAAGAAGAAAGATCAGAGGGCGTTGTTCTACATCCATCAGTGTGTGGATGAAAACGTGTTTGAGAAGATTGCTGACTCAGAAACGGCAAAGGCCGCGTGGGACACACTGATCAGATGCTATGGTGGTGATGCATCAGTGAAGAAGGTAAAGCTTCAGTCCTTACGAAAGCAGTATGAGAATCTCAACATGAAGAACAATGAGAAGGTCCCTGAGTACATCTCAAGAATGATTTTGATCACTAATGAGATGAAGGCGTGTGGAGAAACACTCTCAGAACAAGTAATCATTGAGAAGGTATTGAGATCACTTACCCCTCAGTTTGATTACATTGTGGTAGCTATTGAACATTCAAAGGACTTGAGTTCCATGAGAATTGAAGAGCTACAAAGCAGTCTAGAAGCACAAGAGTTGCGTTTGACTGAGAGAAACTCTGAAAGAGAAGTAGAGCAGCAGGCTCTGAAAGCAGACTCTGGTAAGAATCATCAGAAGAAGTCTTGGTCAGAAGCCAAGAGAAGGTCTGATGGAGTTCAGAAGCCTGAAACTTCAAACTCTGATAAGCAAAAGTATCAGAAGGGAAAAGAGAAGTTTGACAAGAAGAAGATTCAATGCTACTGTTGTCAGAAGTTTGGTCATTTTGCTTCTGAGTGTCGGTCAAACAAAGAAAGGAAGTCAGAAGAAGCAAATATAGCCAGAAGCTCTGATGACTCTGATGGTGAATCTGTGTTGCTAATGACTTCTGAGACTGATGATATGAATTCATCAGAGTGGTGGTATATGGACACAGGGTGTTCAAATCATCTTACTGGAAACAAAAGGTGGTTGGTTGACTTTGACTCGAGTAAGAGTACAAGGATCAGATGTGCTGATGATAAATACCTTAATGCTGAAGGTATGGGAAATGTCAGAGTCACTCTGAACAATGGCAAATCAGCATTGATTCAGAATGTATGGTATGTACCTGGCATGAAAAGCAATCTGATGAGTGTAGGGCAATTGATTGAGAAAGGTTTTTCAGTTACCATGAAGGACAATCTTCTGAAGCTGTATGATCGTAATCAGAAGCTGATTATGGAGTCAGAACAGGGAAGAAACAGGACATTCAAGGTGAATGTTAAAACTGCAGACTCTGAATGCCTTAGTGCAACAAGTGTTGAGAAGGATAGTGAGCTGTGGCATAGAAGATTTGGTCATTTAAATTTCAGAAGCCTAGGGCATTTGAAATCAAAGAATCTGGTAAATGGAATTCCTACAATCAAGAAACCTGAGAAGTCATGCAAGGTGTGCATGGAAGGGAAGCAACCAAGATTGCCATTTTCATCAGGAGTAGCTCCAAGAGCAAAACATGCATTGGGAGTAGTACATTCTGATGTGTGTGGTCCATTTCAGGTAGCATCAATTGGAGGGAATAAATACTTTGTGTCATTTGTAGATGAATTTACTAGAATGACATGGGTATCCCTGATAAAGTACAAACATGAGGTGTTTGCTGAGTTTAAGAAGTTCAAAGTGAAAGCTGAGAAGCAGAGTGGTCAGAAGCTGAAGATTCTCAGAACGGATGGTGGTGGTGAGTTTAATTCCAATGAGTTTAAAACTTTCTGTGAGGAGAATGGAATTGAGCATGAGGTTACTGCTCCTTACACTCCTCAACACAATGGTCTTGCTGAAAGAAGAAATCGTACTTTGCTTGATATGGTGAGAAGCATGCTGAAAGAGAAGAAGCTTCCTCATAATTTATGGGGTGAAGCTGTTGCAACAGCATGTTATGTGCTCAACCGATGTCCAACGAAGAAGTTGAAGGAAATAGTTCCTATTCAAAAGTGGACTGGAGATAAGCAAAGTGTTAGTCATTTGAAGGTGTTTGGTTCTGTTTGTTACAAACATGTTCCAGAAGCTAGAAGACAGAAGCTGGATGATAGAAGCAAAGTTATGTTATTGGTGGGGTACCACAGTACAGGTGCGTACAAGCTCTATTGTCCAGAGACTAATAGAATTGAATTCAGCAGAGATGTCATTGTGAAGGAATTAGAAACTTAGGATTGGAACAAAACTCAATCCAACTCTGATGTGATATTTCTTGAAGGAGACTCTGAAGGAGATTCAGGTTCTGAAGGTGATTCAGATTCTGACGGTGATTCAGGCTCTGAAGGTGATTCAGGTTCTGAAGGTGATTCAGGTTCTGAAGGTGGCTCAGGCTCTGAAGGTGGTCCTGAAGGAGACTCTGAAAGTCAAGGCTCTGATGTTGAAGCTTCTGAAGATAGTACTTCTCAACCTCCAACCTCTGAAGGAAATCAGGTGGAACAAGATCAAAGACCACAGAGAATCAGAAGCATTCCAAGAAGGTTTGCAGGGTTTGATATGCTGCAAGACACTGAAGTAGACTCTGAGGGAGAAGTTATTCAGTGTGCTATGTTAGTAGACTCTGAACCCGTGAGTATAGAAGAGGCTCTTAAGCAACAAGTCTGGGTGCAGGCCATGAATGAAGAACTTGATGCTATTAAGAGAAACAAAACTTGGAAGCTATCAGAACTTCCAAAAGGCAAGAAAGCCATCAGTGTCAGATGGGTTTTCAAGCAGAAGCTAAAGCCAGATGGATCAATTGGCAAATACAAAGCAAGGTTAGTAGCAAGAGGATTCTTACAGAAACCTGGGCTAGATTATTTTGAAGTGTTTGCACCTGTAGCAAGACATGAAACAATTAGACTGGTAATTGCAATAGTTGCTAACAGGAATTGGCCTCTGATGCATTTAGATGTGAAATCCGCATTTCTGAATGGTCCATTACAAGAGGAGGTATATGTGTCACAACCTCCTGGCTTTGAGAAAAAGAATCAGGAAGGGATGGTGTATAGATTACATAAAGCCTTGTATGGATTGAAACAGGCACCCAGAGCCTGGAATATGAAGATTGATTCTTTCTTCAAGAAGCATGGGTTTCAGAAATGTGAATTGGAGTATGGTGTTTATGTTCAACACACTTCAGAAGGCAATATGATTCTGGTATGTTTATATGTTGATGACATATTGCTGACAGGAAGCTCTGAACAAGAGATAGCTAAGTTCAAGAAGGCTCTGATGAATGAATTTGAAATAACAGACCTTGGTAAAATGAGTTACTTTCTAGGGATGGAATTTATGTACTCTGAGAAAGGAATCATTTTACATCAAATGAAGTATGAACTTGAGCTTCTGAAGAGATTTAAGCTGGAAAATTGCAAAATTGCAATTACACCTTCTGATACCAATCAGAAGCTGGACTCAGATTCTGATGGAGAGGATGTGGATGCTACAACCTTCAAACAGTTGGTTGGTTCTCTAAGGTATTTGTGCAATACCAGACCTGATATTTGCTATGCAGTTGGAATGGTTAGCAGATTTATGAGCAAACCAAAATGGTCCCATTACCAAGCTGCTGTCAGGATTTTGAGGTATATAAAGGGAACTCTGAAGCATGGTGTGCTATTCCCTTCTGAAGGAAAGACCGAATCAGAGCTTCTGAGCTACTCAGACTCTGATTGGTGCGGAGACAGAGTTGATAGAAGAAGTACTTCTGGGTACTTGTTTAAATTCCTGGGAGGTCCTATTTCTTGGTGCTCCAAGAAGCAACCTGTTGTGGCTCTATCAACCTGTGAAGCTGAATATATTGCAGGCGCTCTGACTGCATGCCAAGCTGTGTGGATTCTGAACTTGCTACAGGATCTGAAGATTAAGGTAAACAAGCCTCTGAAGCTGATGATTGATAACAAGTCTGCAATCAATCTTGCCAAGAACCCAGTGCTGCATGGGAGAAGCAAGCACATTGAGACCAAGTATCACTTCTTAAGGAATCAGGTTCAGAAAGCACTCAGAAGCAGCTGGCAGATGTGATGACAAAGGCAATCAAGACTGACCAATTTCTTCGTTTGAGGGATGGAATTGGTGTTGTTAGTTTTGTGTAAATATAAATTAAGGGATGGTGTTAGAAGTAATTTATATTTAAGGGTATTTTAGTATTTTGCTATGTTGTCTTTATGACCTAGTCCTTGTGTATAAATAGGAGTAGTGATATCTTCATAAAAGTTAGTGCCTTTATTATTCTTCTTGTAGCCGTCATTTTAACAAGTTCATTAATACATTCTCTTTTCTATTCATTTATCATCTTTGTGCACCAACAGTCGTCGTCAATACTTCAAATTTTTATAGTTTATAGAAATTTTGTACTTCAACTTCCTTATAATGCGTCACACAAAAGTTGTTTTAATCTCTTTTGTTTTTATATTACTCTTTTATTTTTACTTTAATTAAACATATAGAAAGTGTTTTATCTTTAATTCATGGCCGAGTACTTTGTCTTTTCTATTGATTTTAATCTATCTATACTTACTTATATATAAAGAGGATGTATAACTTTGGGGTGACTTTTTCATTGTTTCAATTTTACTCTTCAAAATTTTCCATTTTTCAAATAAACCAAACATAATTCAAAAAAACTGCCACACACAACTTACATTGATATGGTTATTTCATTGGAAAAATTAAAATAGTGTAACTGATCACTCATCTTCAATTATGTGGTTTTGCTTTATTAAAATTTGGCCCTCCCAGCTTTTTGTTGTTTTCTCTTCCAATCTATTTTCCACCTTTCTCTTTTTCTTGACTTTTTCCTTCAAACAAAAACTAAATGTGTGATATCCATCTCTACCATACCATTATTATATTATTTTGTTTTATGTTTTTTGTTTTCTTTTTGGCAGTGATGACTGATAAAACATGTATTAAAATGAGTGTATTACTACTACATGTGGTGGAGGGGAATGATTTACGGCTTTACTTCAAATATCTCCCTTCAAAATAAGTACGTGTGCTCTCTTTTTTCTTTCATTTTAATTCTATTTTATTTTACTTTCATTCATGTTGTTTATTTATTGCTTGAGCAAAAACTTTGGTCACACTTTCATTGAATTTAGAAATCATTTTCTCCGAAACAATGTGTAATGTTTACATGTGTAATCATTTTTCTTATGTACTTGAGAACAATTTCCATAAGACAAAATCATGTCCATTCTTTCTAAACTGAATGTCAATTCTAGAAGAAAAAAGTAAAGTAGACAATTTTTTACTATTGAAAAGTTTTTTTTTTTTGACAATACCATTGAAAAGTTTTAATATGGCAAAAATACAAATTTGAGAACAAAAAATTTTCTAACATTGCTTTGTTATTCAGATTTACAGGGATGCCATTCATGCTTTTTGGATAGACTCTCAAAGTCAATTTTGAAGTTTCTTTCTCTTCATTGCCAAAAAAATCCATCATATGCAAATTCCTTTCTTGACATGTGGTCTCTTGCCATTTTGATTATTGTTTGATCACAGTTTCCTTTCTTCAACTAATTTGTCTTCATTGTCTTCTTTTTTGGTATGCATATTCCATAGGATGAAGTTATGGGATCAATAATGATTGGCATCCTTCGAATTTAATTATGTCATTTCATTATTTCTGGGTTATACATGTGAGTGTTGGTTCGTGTCTCGGTTTTCATAGTTCTACCATCTATCTATTTTGATACTTCAAAGGATATAATTTGGAAAGTGAAATGTTTGTCGTGGCAACGAACATCTCTTATATTTTGATATTTCAAAGGAGTAATTTGGAAAGTGATATGTTTATTGTGGCAATGGAAATTTATTAATTGATTAATTCTATATACAGTAATTTTTTATTAAGGAAGTGCATCAATTAGTATTTAACTAATGAAGGATATCAAATTAGTTGCTTCATGATGTGAGTTACAACAATATCATATTCATTAATTAATTTTTGGTTCTCTTATTTTGATGTTCAAAACAATTTTGATTTGCTTATTGAAGGATTGTAGGTTTCATGAAAATAAAGAGGAAAGTAAGAAACAAAGTGGGGTGAAAAGGTCATGCAATGATGGAATCGATGGACGAAAATTTTGCTTGGTAACAAATATTTGGACATGTAATTTGATCACACACATATAATTGAGAATAAGTAGAAAGAAAAAATAATTAAATAATGTGTATTTTTAAAATTACATTATAATAGATGATGTTCTCTTATTCCTTTCCCATGAATGTATATCTCCGAATCTTTTATACTTATCTTAATTGGAGTGTTTGTAGTTGTGGATTTTAATTTAGAATTTATATTGAAGTATAACATCACTTTAAGGGTAAGTATATTTTATAAGATTAAAATATAAATTTGCTAAATTTTGAAACGGGTTAGCAAATTAGAACTAGAATAGAGTGTTTGACAAAGACTTTCATTTGTGTTGTAGATTCAAGATTTTGTAGAAGGTCTTTCATGTTGGCTTGCGGAAGAACATTGAAGCTCATGTTAGAGTACCAAGTGTAGGAATGAAAATGTGATTGGGTACTCATTGTGTTTGTGGGATTGAGAGTAATAGATTACCAAATTCAACAAGTTGATTCTATTGGCTTAGTCTAGGGGAATAAACCACATGCAATGCATGTCTTTTTCTCGATATTGTGTAATTGAACTAGAGATAGATCAATAAAGACAAGATATATTTTGTAAGTTGAATATTTAGTACTAAGGATCCTTTTAGGCAAAAATGTTTAAAAACATAGCAAATAGTAATGCAATGGGTTCTTCATGTATACTTTAAGGAACACAGTTGAACTTCTCTATGATTTACTATTATTTTACTAAGTTGTACTTCTATATGATTTACACTTTTTTGTGTGTGTTAAACTACCAATAAAAAAGTAATTACAAGTCCCATGAGCTTAGCTCAATTGGTGGACATTTGCATTATTATGCAGGGGATCGGGGTTCGAACCCTGGTCATCCCACTTATTCACCTTAAGGGTGGAATTTCAAGTCATTAGGCTATTTGACCAAAAAAAAAAAAAGTAATTACAAAAAAGAGAGAGAGGAAAATAAATGTTTGCTACTTGCTTTCTTCTTTTAAACTCTATACTTAGTTTCTACAATTAATTTTACTTTTTTTTTGTGACATTATTGATAGCAAAAATTGGTTTTCTATTTTTAATTGTTGATGGGGGCTTTTTCTTTTGTAGCTTATTTTAGGCCTTAGTATGAATTGATGTCCTTAAAATTAGCTTTTATTTAAATGGAAACTAAAATTACACAAAAATTAATTTAAATAAAAACTAAATTTATTCGAGACTATTGTTTACAATTTATATACTTTCGCATAATGGAAAAAAGCGGATAGATGCGCACATAATATTTTTTTTTATTTTCTGTTATGATAACATGTATATCTCAGTTAATAATGTAAGTTAGTCAATTTAATAAAATGTCCGCATTTTCATTTAATTGAAGGTTTCTATGTGACATAATTTGTTGATTTCTGAAAGACAACTATTCATAAAAAATTTAGAATAATCTTCAATATAAATTAGCATAATAGAAAATACGGATCACAAGGGTGACCACAAATATTCAAGCCATGTCCTCATGTATTCAATCATTATGTATGAAAAAGTTTCACATTTTATAATCATCTTCAACATATAAGTGCATAATAGAAAATACGTACCACACAAACGGGCACGTCCGTGCCTGTTTGTTCCGCTATGAAAAGAGCGGCCTGACGGGCACGAGAGTGCCCGTCATGTCGCTAGTGCTTAATAAATACCAAAACCACATACACCAAAGCTAATGAAAAACTAGAAGAGTTGGAGAAATAACAAATATCTGAATGTATTTAACTACATATGAGTTCATGGGACAATCCCAGAGGGAAGAGTTGTAAAACAGGAGCTGTATTACTTACCTGCGACGCTGCACTAAGATCAGAACTCTTCTCAACTAAACTGTCCAGCTTCTCCCCTCGAGCAAGCACACTATCAATGGTCTTGTGCTGTTTACAACAGAAAATCATCATATGGTGAGAGAAAATAATAAAAGTCAGTCATGGATAAACACTACATTGTGTCTGATGCGGTTCTCAGAAATTTTAAATCTACAAACCAGAAAAACATGCAGAGAACCAAAAATAGCCAATATAGTAAGGAGGAAATGAGAAAAGCCCACACACCCAAATAAAATTACTAAATCAAGATTAACAAATCTTGCTTAACACGACCAAGTAAATGTACATTAATACGAAACACATAAAATAATAATAATGATAATGATAAAAACAACGGCAACTGAATGATTGCTAACCAGCTGACAGACATCATTAAAATCTACGACATGTCGACACTCAGACATCACAATGCGAAGTATAAATTTGCAATGGTGCATTATATTTGGCTATACTATAGTGATGCTTGGCTTGCATGATACTGGTATTTTCATCTAAAGCTATATTTATTTGGAAAACTATGTTGAGTCTCAAACAATCAAAAAATTCATTCAGAAAATACGAAGCCTATTGTTGTAAGTTAAAAATTGAATAGCTACACGACAAAAAGTCTAACTAAGAGAAGTAAATCTAGAAGACAAAAGAAACAGGGAACCCATGTGCTACTCTGTAATATAGATAGAGTCATGCATGCTAATACTTACAAGAATGATTTTTGTTTCATCCAACTCCCTCTGGATTTTCAACAACTTGTCAGCCTCTGCAGGGTCCTGAAATTTGACAGGGACATAAAAATGGGGTCCAAGTCAAAAGCCACTATATGAAAGGTTGGCAGAAAGAAAGAAAATAAAAAAACTTATTTGACGCAATTATAAACATTATACACTTTCTTAGTAAAAATAACTGAAGCCAATCTAATGAAGAAGAGGCAATTACATGCCTGGAATTTCACAAGAGCTTCATCCAAATAGGGCCATGTCTGAGTACTGTCTGCCTGAATGCTTCTCCAAGATTCGCCAAAACTTTTTTGATATTCATCCAGCACCTGCAAGATATCATATTTTATTACCATCTAGTAAAACAACATTCCACCTCATATAGCTAACATCTATTCTTACTTGCCACCCAAAACATATGGAAACTTAAACTTGCAAGAATTCACTCAATAGACATGGAATTTTCACTAACGACGAGAAATTTGAACTTGTAATGATATGGTGCAAATCATACTAGACGTAGGGTGAATTACATCAACATATAAAGGAAAACGGAGGGAAACAGATGTTCGGACATGAGATCCTCGCTACCAAAATTAAAGGATATAGATTATAAAGTCCGACTAGGAATATAACATATGGTGACCAAGGCACAACGGAAAACAACATTGATAATGGCAGTTCTACAACATTCTTACCAAACCAATTATTTTCATGATTTCATTGGATTTGGAATTAATACAACATATTCATATTGGTAGTAGTACATAGAAGTTGCAGAACTGAAACCTAAAACGTAGACCCAGCAATTAAAATCTAAAAGTGTTCATTACTGATTTTACGGTTTACCTTTGTGAGCGTGTTCACAAGGAAGTGAAACATGGGTTAGTATGATAACAAGACAGTAAACCATGACAAAATGGAAAACAAATACAGCATGCCTCAAGATCTCCATAAATTAAATAACTAATAAGACATTATTTTAGTATCTTTTTTTTTGTTAATCACATTACTTTAGTATCTTAAATCCTTATATCGAAATATCATGGTGCACCAACCAAAGTGAGTCGAGCCAGATGGGTCCACTTAAAGTATCCTCAGTAATACCAGAGGCATAAATTGTAAAAAAAAAACTACTCATTCGTCCGGCAATATTTCATAATATAGATATTTGTTTAGATATTTTATGACGTGATACAACAAATGCACCATGATGAGATATGATTAGATGCTTTTACATTGTCAATGCATAAATTATCTTCCAAAATCTCACTGAAAACAAAACGGGCCAACTACTAGCATAAAAATATAGCCGAACTCCTAAATGGGAAATGCCTCTAACTGAAAGATTCCATTCACAATTTACCGACAAAGCAAGTAACCGAAAAATGACATCGATGTAATTAATAGTGAGCACCGAGATAACAGAAAGAAGGCAGTCTTATAACCTTAACCTAATCACAAATTAAGCTGCAAAACACATAACAAGCTACCGGAGATTACTCCAAACATAACACAAGCTGCAAATGATAAATACAACAACAACAACATTGAACCTAAACAGTGGTCTCACTCTCACCTGATTGAGAAGAGAAAACGCACTCCGAACTGGATAGTGATCATCCATAAATCCCACTGCACAAAGCCCATTTCTATTGTAAGCATGCACCTTATACTCTGCAAAAGAAACAACAGAGGTAAAGAGATTTTCAAACACTCACAATTTTGATAACCATCAATAATCCTTATAAAAAACAATAAAAGGTTAACTCAAATCAGAAACATGAAAATCGAAAAAATCTAAAACGCGTGATTGGCATAATTCAAATTCCGAAACCGATATGGAATGAATTAATTAAACCTTCGTGCTGAACGGATTGACGCTGGCCTTGAGGGGTACGACCATTGACAACCCCTTTTCATGATTTCACCATTCATTTGATGTGTTTTCACTTCCTTTGTCCACCGCGTATCCTCCCACTGCTGCGTCGCCGTGAATAACTAACAACTGTTGTGTTGTGGTGGTGTCTTGAGATTCACAATCGTGGGATGTGATGCTTTTTCACATTCAGATTGGCAACAGGATTTACTTTATTTGTAAAACAAGTTATTTTTTTAATAAGTGGTGTGGTGTTACAGTAAAAATTGGATTTAAATATGCTTGTTTTAATTTTATTATCGTTTATATTTTGGACCATGAGATTGATCTAAGGGTTAATATTTGGAGCAAAGAGAAAAGGAGATAATAATCGAAGAAAGAGAGGATCCGGTTCCACTTGCAAGGTTTTCTCCACGTGGGAAAAAGTACAAAGTTCTGTATCATATCGTCGATCAAATCAAGTACAAGCTGCTTCTTCTTTATCAATTCTCTGGTTCTGTGCTACAAAGTTACACTCCAACCCTCTCTAAGGTAAATCCATCTCCTACACTGTTCCTTAAGCTACATACAGAGATATTGATAGTAATTCTGAACGTAAATTCCTATTAGATCTTCTTTCTAATGGAAGTTCCCAAATCCCCTTCCAAAGATAAACGATTCGCCACCAAACATAAATTCTTGTGCAAAATCAGCGTAGTCATTTTCATCCTGATATTGTTGTTTCTAGGTTTCTATCTCGAGTCTTACAACTCGAAACCGAATTCATCGTCGTATTACACTGTTGTTATAGACTGTGGAAGCACAGGAACACGTGTTAATGTGTATCAATGGATGTTAGGAAGTGTAGTAGTAGGTAACAAAAGTTTGCCAATTTTGCTACATTCATATCCTGATAATAATCAAACTACTAGGAATAGTTCACTTTGGAAAACCTCTTGTCAATATCATTGTATGCAAACTGAACCCGGGTTAGATAAATTGGTTAATGATTCTTTAGGAGTGAGAGGAGCTTTGGAGCCTTTGATTTTGTGGGCGGAAGGTTTAGTTCCCCGTGAAATGCACCGTGACACTCCTATTTTTGTTATGGCTACTGCTGGAATGAGGAGGATTAAGAGGGATGATGCTTATCGGATTTTGGAGGATGTCGAGGCTGTTGTGAAAGACCATTCTTTTATGTTTGATAAGAGGTGCATTAGGGTTTTGAGTGGGAGGGAGGAAGCTTATTATGGTTGGGTGGCTTTGAATTATAAAATGGGAAGTTTTGATGATCATCATCTTCCTGGGTCTTCCACTTTGGGACTTGTTGATTTGGGTGGCTCGTCGTTGCAGATTGTTGTGGAGATATATCGTGATACTGGGGATGATGTAAATGCGATGAAATCAGAGTTTGGTTTGATTGAACATAGGATTGTGGCGTACTCGTTGCCTGCATTTGGGTTAAATGAAGCATTTGATAGGACTGTTGCTATGCTCGGAAATAATCAGAGTGTAGAAAGAACAGGAGGTGTATCTGAACTCAGACATCCTTGTCTGATGTCTACTTTTGCACAAAACTATACCTGCAATTATTGCTCTGGATTTGATGCCGCTGACCCAAAAAAACATAGCCAACCCCAAAAAATATTAAGTCTTATTGGAGAACCTGACTGGGAACAATGCAGAGAAATCGCTATTGCTGCGGCAATGAACTTGAGTGAATCCCGTGTGTCACATCAGGCAGTTGGTCCAAATTGCCAAGCAAGTTTATTTTCTGGTATTGGTAAGTGAATAATCATGTTTTTGTATTTTTAAAATTTTATTTGCACTTTAATTTTTCAAATTATTTTTTCTGGTAGCCTTTTTATTTAATTATGTAGAACACATGTTAATTGAAATTTATAAGATGGATTTCAGCCGACTAAATGTTGGATGAAGTTATCACTAATCTAATTAAGCACTGTGCAGTTTGTTTTATGTCTGGTGGCTAACTGGCTATATGTACTTTTTTATGCATAAGCACACAGACACAGTATTGACACTGACACATAGAAACCATTAATAATTTAAGAAGATTGAAGTTATTGAATGTAACTACATGTGTCGGGGTCAGACACCTAACATATATATCTTCAGTCCAAGTGTCATAAGTGTCAGTGCTACATATTTGATATTTCTATATCTAGTTACTTTCATCTTCTCCTCAACATCTCCATTCTCCAAAACTCTCATTCAAAATATCATCAAAGGTGGGGGATTGTTTCAGGTTTTGTGAATGCATTCCTTAGAATCACATTCCCTGGAACATTTGATGAGAATGCTATTCCAATGCACTTTAGAAAAAGTATGTATGATCGATTTATAACATTTTTAGGAATCTTTTATAGAAAAGGAAACTTCAACAATTTCATTTTGATATCATAGGAATCTACTTTCTCATCCCTCTTTTGGGAATGAAAATCACATTAATGTAGATGTTGGAAATTTTTTGTAAAACTTTAAATCTCCCCCACCCATCTATTAAAATTTGATACTTAAAAAAAATCATCTCTGAAACATTGAAACTGTTACTTCTGATAATTAGCATGTAGTCCACTTTGTCTTTATTGCACATGTGGCTTTCAAACTACTACACCTCAGAGGCTGCCCAAAGAACATGGAAGAGGGAGAGCTTAGGATTGTTTGCGTTTTGTTTTTTTGATTGTTGCATGGAAGATGGAACTAAGGCCCAGTTTGGATTAACTTTTATATATGAGAATTTCTCAACTGAAATAAGTTTTGCTTGAGTTTACAAGTTTAAAAAGAAAGTTACATAAGAAAGGCTTGGAAAAAAATTGATTTGCAATTTTCAATTATGCAAAAAGACATTCTTTCAAAAAACTCATGTTTATAAGGAGCCACTGCCAAAAAAATCTCATGGTAATTGTAAGATTCTTTTGATATTTTCCACAAGTACTAGCTGATAAGTTGATTCAAATACACGCTTACTCCATTTCATCTATATACCTTGCAGGCACTGGTGCACTTAATTTAACAGCTGTTGCTCACCCAACAAAGCGATTTCATGCTTTATCTGGTTTCTTTTTTGTCTACAATAAGCTAAATTTGAGCCCAAAAGCCAATTTAACAATGATTTGGGAGTCAGGCAAGCAAATATGTTCAAATTTATGGTCTGGCTTGAGCAGCACTTCTGACAATCCAAATTACGCTGGACAATTTTGTTTCCGGGTGGCTTATATGGCATCACTGATCGAGTATGGTCTGTGTCTTGGTGATGTAGAAATGGAATTTGGTCCAGCCGATGTTTCCTGGACATTAGGAGCTGCATTAGTTGAAGGGAAGTTTCAGTGGTTAAATATTGCAAACCACAAATCCCAGACTATAATTTCAACTTTAAAGAATGTGAAGGTCATTTCTTCTTCAACTTCTCTCTTTGCTGTACTTCTGTTGCTTTTATTGATTGTATATTGTACTCAAATCAAGCTACCTATGCCAAGCAGAAGGGCTTCTGCTCCTGGCTTATCTTTGCCATCCCATACTCATACAAGACACCGAGCTAACTAATATAATATTTCAGTATTCTTTTATATTTCCTTTTCCATCCTATACATATTTTGAAAGGATGATACTGAAGATTCAGAATTCTTTTATCTTTCCTTTTCCATCCTATATATATTTTGAAAGGATGATACTGAAGATTTTAGAAACCAATGCTATTTAAGAGGTGCACTCATGATTTTTTAAACCATATGCCAGTAGGAAACTAGTTTTTTTCCCCCATATTTTTGGTGCCGATTCCACAAATATGAATAAAAAATGGCCAGGGAACTTTTTATCATAAAAAATTTATGCGTTCGTGGCTTGTCTTTTTCTTTTCACCTGGGAAACACGTTGCACAATTTCAATTGATATAATTTTGAAGCAAAATATCTGGGTACCTAAATGTCATTCAAGATGTATGATGAGTTCTGAGCTTAAGCTATATATATGGATTGAGAAGTTGAAATTGTGTCAAGTCATGCAATCAATATCAGTAACATTCTCTGCTTGTATTATTGTTTGAAGATCAAACTTACAATAAAGAAGGGCATCTTCTTTTGTATGAAAGTCTATTAAGAGTTTCTAAAATTATAGTATAAACACTAAACATTCTTTATTCCTGAAGACATTGAAGACATTGAAATGGTTAATTGCAAATGGATGGGAGTTTTTGTAACTATAATAACTGTCTGATGTTTGTTCTCCTAACATATTTGAGATCGGAGAGGGGTCCATACAGGTAATGAGGCGTTATGTTCGGCCTGTAATTCCAATTTAGAAACATCTGTTCATATGTTTCTGCACTGTGGAATATCGGCAAAAATTTGGTATGAAATTGCGAGATGGATTGGTCACGAACTGATTCTGCCACCAAGTTTAGGCCATTCTTTTTCCATGTTAGTTGGTTGTGGAACTGGCAAAATTCGCAAGAAGGGGCTGAGTTTAATCTGGCATGCTTTTATTTGGTCAATTTGGCGGGCTAGGAATAATCGGATCTTCAACGATGGAGTAATTGATCCAGAAGAGATTTTTGACAGCATAAAAAGGATCTTGTGGCTGTGGTTTATCGAGCGGATGGCAATGGTCCTTGTCTTTTCTATGAGTGGCGCTGGAACCCGGGAGAATGTTTCCATCGATGACGGCGCGGTGCTGGTTTTTTCCTTATGCTGTGGTGTATCTTTATGCTCTGCTTTCTCCTGTTATGTGCTTCTGTTATGCTGCATTGTGTTGCCATTCGGTTGTAATTGTTTTGCTATTATTTTGCTGCTGTCTAGGCTTATCAGTTATTGCTTTAGGTGTGCCTTTTCTAATTTTCTGTATTGTGTTGGTCGTGTAGCCTTTCATGGCTCTTGGTTATTTCTTTGCAACTGTTCTTTCATCTCACCAAGCACTCCTTGTTCTTACAAGTTCTATATATTAATTATTTTGCCTTAAAAAAAAAAAGATTGGAGTACCTGCAAAAATGATACTCTCCGAGGGAATTGAACCACAACTATAGATCAACCTTTGTATGTTTGTTGAAATTCTCTTAACACAAACTGCCATTTTGGCAGTGACAAAACTTTATTCGGTTTCAGTTCCCTGCCACAAAATGGACATTCTATCAAAAACAATTTGTTTCCTTCATCTGGAACATAGAATTTTAGCCTGTTGACTAATTAGACTAGTTATTAGTTAGCTTTTAAAGTTTAAAGCAATATTATACTGAAGATTGAAGACGATGAAAGTTTAAAGCAATGATTTATTTCATTAAACGTATGCCTTCAGATAAGTTGATTGTAGTTTAAGTCATTGAATTGGTTAACTGTTTTTGTAACTACAATAACTTTCTGCTGTTAGTTCTCCAAACATATTTGAGATTGGAATACCTATAATTACAAAAATAGATACCCTCTCAGGGAATTGAGCCATTTTGACAGTGTAAGAAAAAGTATATTCGTTTTTTGTTGCCATGCCACCAGATGGACATTCAATCAAAAACAATTATTTGTTTCTCCAATTCAGCTTCCAATCATTTCCCGGAACTTATTTGCTTGTTTCCATTTGTTATTTTCCAGCTTATTTCCTCTTGGATTGCAAAAATAGCTCATACATAGTCTCCCGTATGACAAATGCTTATTCGACGAGTATTTTACTTAATTAAGCTGATCCTAAATGTTTATTTTTAAAGACTTGGCATCCCTGCTCGACGTAGAAAGAGAGTAATAACGAATTTGATAATTTTTTCAAGCAAGTTCATTCATCTCATTTGACATTATCAATCACATTTTGTTATTATACACACAAGTCAATCAATCATACTATATGTTTCAGAATACTAACATAATGATACACAACTTTTATTTTTATTTTGTTAATAATAATGATATACAAATATAAACATATGTGCAGAACATGAAATGATCAATATGCTGCAGAACCAACACCATCACAACCTAATTCAGGAGCATGAATATCCACCCAAACTTCATTTATCCTTTTAGCAAACCGAAAAGGAGTATATTTATACTGTGCAATCGAGTAACCACCATGTTCAATCTTTGACTCACCCCACTGAGACCTACCCAAACTCTTTTCCAGCTTCTCAGCTTCTTTAACAATCCTTTCATCCTTCGCAACTCCAGAGAACTTTCTCACCGCAACACAGTGACTATCAAATTCATAGTGCTTAATATTGAGTTCCGGAAGTGGAACCGGTGGATTCGCTTGAAACTTTTCCGGCAAATACAAACTAACATAATAGCCTTGCGATTCAAGAGGACCGGATCCAGGAACCATACTTGTTAATACTGGAGAAGTCATTGGAATTGGAGAGAAATTGAGATTTGCGCCTTGTGTGAATTTGAATAATCTGTGGAAACCGTTCCATGTTGCTTTCTCGAAGGAGATTATGTCGACGGCTGGAGCGGATATCCAGACGGAGGTTTGATAGAGTCTGATTTCGAAATCGGAGTCGGCATGAACGATTGTATATTGTGGGGATTCTTTTGTGGCGGTTGTGGTGTAGTAGATCATAGCCATAACCAAACAGATTGTGTTTACTGCCACTTTCCAATTCCATGTTCTTCCTTTCATCATCGTCGCTCGCGCTTTCTTCTCTTCTTAGCTTTGCTTTTCTCTCAGCTGTGTCATTGACCACTTTGTCTTTTTAATTGAAGCCTAA
The DNA here is from genome assembly GCA_030408175.1 of Trifolium repens. Lineage (NCBI taxonomy): Eukaryota > Viridiplantae > Streptophyta > Magnoliopsida > Fabales > Fabaceae > Trifolium > Trifolium repens. The sequence goes on from CP125850.1 coordinate 25,106,632, forward strand.
ATAGTTGAATTTTTTTTTGGTTTATAATAGTTGAATTAATAGATACTAGTAATAATTTATAGACATTTCAATTAATTTTAATAATTTAGAGATTAAATGAAATAGTTGTATGAGAGGATAATTTAAGGATTTTTAGTTGATTTTAAAAATTTAGAGATTAAATAATTGGATGAGAGAATAGTTTTAGAGACATTTTAGTTAATTTTAAGAGTTTAAAGACTAAATTGAAAGATTATTATTTCTATACTAGCCGCCAACGTGCCCGTTTGTGTAATCGATGTTCTTTTTTTTCGTGTGTGATCGATATTCTGTATTGTGCAAATATAAATAACTACTTAATTGATAACTACTAACCTCATTTTTTTGTTGTGGTTAGTTATTAAGAAGAAAAATATATTTTTTTTTACTAAAAAAAACTGAAAATCTATTTTTATCTGGAAGTTATTTTTTAAGGTTAAAATTGGAATAATAAAAAAGTCATCCTAAAAATCTGTATCCCCTTTATATATTAGTATAGATTTATTTAAAATACCATTTTTTTTATAAAAATATGTTTAGATGAGTTGAATTTAAAGAACTTATCGAGATAAAAGAGAGAGAGAGAAATTAGTTACATATTCCAAACTCACATCATTGTGAGATTTGAGTTGGATCATTATTATCAACTAGACCAACTTATATTTGGCAGGTAAAAAGACCCTTTATTTTTGAAAGAAACTTAAATTAAGAATTGTATAGCCAAAAGTAAAAAAAATTCACGGTCAAATGGTTCATAAGACATGCATGGTTGAGATAAACACTTTATCAATTTAGACCATTTGATTTTGATCAAATGGTTCATAAGACATGCATATTTTAGATTTTATGATACAAATTATCAGATTTTAAATTTTATTAAAACTTAAGACTATGCAACAAAATTTTTGTTGGACCATGAGCCATGGTAGGTTTAATCAACACGTTGGATTAAGAGTGGTCATATAAATGAGGTTGAACACAACATTTTCACCCAAAACCTTAATTAAAACATTAAATTTATCTCAACCTCAATTTTTCAATCTAAGGTGAAACTTTAACTCACTTGATGTATTTCAACAATTTTTTTTTTTTTTGGTTTTCACTACCAGTTGAATCTGGTTTGGGGGTCAGTTCTGACATCACGTAGTTCCGTATTCTTGGCATATGTTTTTATCGAGTGTATTGCAAATGGGGCTCACTCCTTTGCTAAGCACATGATAGTATTGTTGGGAGAGATGTCCATGTTAATATGGTAGCTATTATTTCCCTTGAGACATTGCATCTGGTGATTGTCATTTTGCACAATTTCGACAACATTTGGGCCAAGAATCGGAGTCGTTTGAAAGAATTTACCTAAACCTAAGCACTTGTACAAGTGTTTAAAAAAGATGTCATAAAATTAACTAGTTTTCTGCTTGTTTCTATTTGTTGTGTTTTGGATCATTTCCTATTCAATTGGAAACATAGCTCATACATAATCTCTCATATGATAAAATGCTTAACCATTGTGTTTTTGACAAATGAATTTCATGATAATGAATTTGATAATGCATGATACTCATATTCATATAAGTATATGAATCAGAATACTTACATAACAATGAAATAATAATAATATGAACTGAATATGAATGATCAATATGCTGCAACACCAACAGCATTACACCCTAATTTAGGAGCATGAATAACAACCCAAACCTCATTTCTCCTTTTTGCACTTCGAAAAGGAGTATCATACTGTGCAATCGAGTAACCACGTTGTTCAATCTTTGAATCACTCCATTTAGATCTACTCAAACTCTTATCCAACTTCTCCGCCTCTTCAACAATCCTTTCATCCCTCGCAAATCCAGAGAACTTTCTCACAGCAACACAATGGCTATCAAATTTATAAGGCTTAATATTCAATTCTGGAAGTGGAACTGGTGGATTCTCTTGAAACTTTACTGGCAAATAGAAACCAACGTAATAGCCTTCGGAATCAAGAGGACCGGATTCGGGAACCATACACGTTACAACTGGAGAAGTCATTGGAATTCGAGAGAAATTGAGATTTGCGCCTTGTATGAATTGGAATAATCTGTGGAAACCGTTCCATGTGGCTTTCTCGAAGGAGGTGATGCCTACGGCGGATGCGGACATCCAGACAGAGGGTCTGTAGAGTCTGATCTCAAAATCGGATTCGGTGTGGACGACAGTGTATTGCGGTGATTCGGTTGTAGCGGTTGCACTACAAAAAATCATAGCCATAACCAAACACATTGAGGTTAATGTTACATTCCAATTCCATGCACTTCCCTTCTTCATTATCGCGCTTGCTATCTTCTTCTCTTCTTCTAGTTTTTATTCAAAATAATACACTTCTTTTTTATAAAATATAAGTTTAGATGAATTGGATCCGGAAAACTCACTATGTTAGAGAAAGATTGAGAACACTAACAAAGGTAGTTACATAACCACTTACTCTAAATCCATCTCATGTAATATTTGAGTTGAATCCTTACAAAGTGGATCAACTTACATTTGGCAAAAGAACTCTCTTTATTCATGAAAGAGTCATGAGGCATGAATTAGATCCCATGCTGTAAAAAAACTTTCATGGTCAATCAATTTAGATTGTCTGATTTTGATCGGATGGTTCATAAAACATGTTGTTTTTAGATTTTATAATATGAGATTTGAAATCTTAATTCAATATTGATTTAAGCTTATGGTTTGATAGCATGATTTATGGAATACCGGATTGGAACAATATTTTAAATATAAACATATTAATAAAAAAAAAATATAAAATAAGTTGAAAGAGTGGATATTCCTTAAAGCATAACAAATTCTTTAAAACCCACATTCCATCATGTCAATATGCAAATGTGGAGACTAATCCATTCATTTGGTTAAGACTTAAGAGCACAATATGCAAGAAATTCTGCCTCAATACCACTATTGCTGGCCTTTATTTTTTTCGAGTGTAATGCAAATGATGGTCATTCCTTGCTAAGCACAAAATTAGTTATTTTCACTTCTATTATCAGCTGATAATTCCTATTTCTCACTTCATCTTCCTTTCAATCATCCATGTGATTGTCCTGTATTTTTCTTGAGACACATTGTATCTAGCTAGTGACTGTATGTTTGGTTATAATTTGAATGGAAAGTTTCTATTAAATCTAGGTGCAACTTAGATGCAGAATTATGGGTAGTGAAAATCGAAAAAGCTGTGATTCAAACTGCTGAAGAGTGAAAATGTAAAACAATGTCCATGAGCATAATTGAGGACAAACCAAACAATCATGTTATTATTGAAGAATTAAAAGCAATTTTTAGTATAACATATTCAGTATTTTCATAAACCAAATATCAAACACCGTCGTAAACCAATTTCAATCAGTGTCAAGAACCAACTCATCACAATCATGATAACAGCCAAATATTGTATTTGACTGTAATGACTTAAGGAAAAAAAATTATCATGTATTTCAAACTCCATTTTGTACCACTTATACAAGAGATATTGTTAAACATATAACCTGAAAATGCACATAAAAAAGAAAAACAATAAACTGAAAAATTATTATTGCTCCTAAGATCGGATAGTAGAAACAATGCCTGTCTTCCATATATATATCAGGCATAAGAAGAAACAACTAAATGGGGATGCCTATACTAGCATGTTTCTCCTAAAACTCCTCTCAGATTTTTATTTATTTTTATATTTTTTTATAGCTACTTCTTTATTCATATTCCAAAATAATACTGAAGTTAAAGATCAATCAAACAAACTTTTAATTGAGAATTTGATTTTTAACTTAATCTAAAATTATGAAATTTATTTTTAATTTAAAAATTAAAAGTTGCAATTTATTTTTTTTGTACAATAAAAGTTGCAAATTTTAATGAAAAAATAATGAAAACACAAATAATATACCATAACATTTTTTTTTAATATTAGATAAATAATGCACAATTTTTTTTTCTTCTCATTTTCATGTGTTAAATACGACTCTGGAAGTCATACATATCAATCACGAAAAAAATCACCAACCAATTATATGCATGACTACCACCAAAGTGTAAATTAAAATTTTAAATTTTAACATTAATAAATCGCACACAATTCTCTCATTCTCATGTATTAAATATGATTCTTGGAGTCATGCATATCAATAACGAAAAACATACAAAATCAATTATTACATGTATAACACCATCAATATATTAGAATTCGTTCTCTTTAATTTTTCATATACTACATGCAAATCATTTTTTATCTCTTATTTCTTTTCATATTTTCTTTCGTATTTTTCTCGTTTCTATCCTTTCATCTTTTTTGTATACCTTCATATAAATAAAAGGCAATTGTATAAACTTACGGCATACATTGTTATTAAAAAAACAACAAAAGTATATATATATATATATATATATATATATATATATATATATATATATATAGAGGACATATCTTATGAGAATGCTAATGTTATATGAGAATGGTAAGAATGAATCTCAAGCATCGGATTAAAATAGATGGTTAAGATTAAAAGTTTTATTTTAAACAACACATGTGTATTTTCATACTCTATTATTTCTTTTCATACTCAACTTTCCATCTTCTCCAATTGAAACAACCACCGTACAGTTCACCAAAGGTTGTCTTTCTGGAAATTAAAATTTGTATATAATGACATGGATGAATTTGGAATTGAGGAAAAACACAGAGAGATTTTCTTCAATAATTCTCATCTTCACTGAATCATTCCATAACTTTGTTTTCTAAATTATGTTTTCATCCATTAAAATAACCGTAAATTAATCCAATTTATAAACCAATGATTAAATTTCTATGGTGAATGTTAGAAAGAAATATGTTAAAACTAAAAAAAGAAAAGGGGACAAGAGATACGTTGAATAAATTGAAACTAAAAATAACAGGGAAAGCGATAACAAAATCGACCAAAGAGGAGAATGACGGCAGCAAAAAGGACGATGACGGCGAATGGGACGACGACCCCGAAAGGAAAATTGCCATTTGGTAGGCCGGAGAAGACAACAACATCGCCGGAACTTGCAGAGAGATTTATGACGGCGAACAACGACGGCGGTTTGAGAGGGGATGTGAGATTTACGGTGAAGGACTTACAGAGAGATGAGTGAGAAAGATGAAACGGGGAAGAAGATGAAGAAGAATGGACGCTTGAACTAAGAAGGAGACGGCGGCCAAAAGTGGTGTCATCGTGAGAAGAAGAAGAAGAAGCGCAGATCTGGTTGGTGTGGAAAGAGAAGAAAACATGTTTGGTTGAATGTGACATGACACACAATAATTCTTTTAATCTCAGCCACACATTTTAATCTAAAGGTTAATAATTATTCTCATCATTCTCATATATCTTTACCATTCTCATATGATACATCCTCTATATATATATATATATATATATATATATATATATATATATATATATATATATATATATATATATATATATATATATATATTATATGTATTACTAAAATAATATTTTGTGCCTCTTTAAATATGGGATCATGGATAGTCCTTGAACCATGCTCAGGGTGGCCATTGTTGTGTTTACTGTATAAATTTATTTTATTTTCATATATCCGCTAAATTATTTGTCCGGTGCTTATAGTGAATTTTATCCACAACAACGGCTACTGTGCATATGACTTTTTTGTTATCTCTAAATTATTTATTTTAATTAATTTTATATATGTATAGTGAAATAATTTCTATGCTTATATACTCATTTTATTCGTTCTAAATATATACCCTTGATTTCTATTTCAACTTCAACAAACAAAATTTATGAATTTTATATTTTATGCATATAATAATAAATCATTTACTATATGTGGATTATAATATTATAATATTTTTCTTTATTTTATATATATTAAGCATAAAATATTGTAACTTTATAAATCTAACCCGGACAACGCCGGGAAAAAAGGCTAGTGTGCACATAAAACAAAATACAAGATTGATTGAATTTATTAAATCAACATATGTTAAAATTAAATCATAAGTAAATTAATTCAACCAAAACAATATTATAAAAAATATTGAAATTTTGGAAAAAATGAAATTATGTTTGAAAAATAGAAGAGTAAAATGAAAGTCTGAAAATAAATGTGAGATCGAGCAACAAAAAATATTTAGCATACAAAAAATAAATTTATTAAAATAAATTTTTATACAATTAAACTAACCACATTATAAAATATTCAAATTAGATATTAATTAATCTTATCAACATATAATTAATAAATTAAATGAATATTAAGTGGCCAAAAGATAAATCACATTTTCGTTTTCTTAAAAAATAATTGGATAGGATCAAAGTAATGTATGCAATTTTTTGAAATATTTATACATAATGCGTCATAAAAAAAATAATAGAAGAAAAAAGGAATTTTGAAAAATGGAAATAAAAATAAAATGTAATTTGAGATATTTATACCAAATTAAAAAAAATTTATTGAAATATAAAAAATAAATTTTTTTACCAGTATATATTCTACTCTGAAAGAGAAGTGCATCCGAGCAAGGAGACGTCAACGATTTGTTAAAATTCCTCCGGCGCCAACTATAGAAGATAATCCTTGGTAGTTGATAATGAGTATGATGAAAAGGAGATTTTGAAAGACCATACGTAAAAGAAATGAAGAAACGGTTGTTTGAATGTAGGACCAACTCTCACTGTTTGTAGGTCCAACTTAAATATTAAAAATAGGTCCTGTATTAAAAAAAAAACTTAATTTTTATAAAAGAATTGTTCTTGATTTAAATTGTAAATAATTATCATTGCATAAAACATAAAAAAAGAACAATACACTAATCAAGAATTAAAAAGAACTTGAGTTTGTATCATTAACATTTGTTTGCAGTTATTTTTTAATTAATAAATCTAAACATTTTTGTTTGCGGTTATTTATGTGTCAACTCAGCCATCTATGTTAACTATTGTGATCTCATCTACCATACATCCATGATGTAGGATCAGATACAATTGATATAGATCCTGTAACATCCCAACTTCTAATTTGTCTAACTAATTTTAATTAGAGTTTGTCTAATAAAAATTAGAATTAATTAGAGGTGGTTAATTAATTAAATTATGGGATTAAGGTGTATCATGTGTAAACTAGGAATTTTAATTAAACCTAAACTACACACTTAACCACAAATCTCACATTTGGAATTTAATTAGCACAAGAGCTAATTTTCCCTCCCTCACTTCCTCTCCCTTGTGACTCATCTTTCCACCCATGACTTGAACTCTCCAACACTCTTATCACATGCAATGGGACTATCCCTTCTTCACTTTTCACTTCAGCAAAACACTGAAGCTTCAGCTCCCTCTCCTCTCCTTCTCTCTCACGTGAACCACCCATAAACACAAAACACCAAGATTCTCAATTCCACCATTTCACAAGCATTGTCTTTTTCCAACCAAACCCACTAACCATCACCATGCATCAGAAAACCCTTCACAAGCAAACCTCAGAGCAAGGAATCTCTGAGTCATTTACTTCCCAACACCTCACAAGTTGCAAAACAACAACAACCCCATTCTCACCATTTTCCCAACCAATAAGGAAGCATGCAAAATCAAACCAGAACAATTTCTCCACTGTAGAGGCATCAGAAAATCTGCTATATAAACCTCCTTACTCCAACTGAATCAGTCATCAAACAACTCTCCAATTCTTAGAGCAAAACTAAGGGTTTTCAAGTGTCAAGTGCCAATTTCTGTCCAAGGGGTTCGTGGGTCTTGCTAGGAGTTGCAGTAGCTGTGGTTAGAGCCCAGAAGCAAGGTTAAAGCTTCAATCCAGGTGGGTTCTTAAGCTAGGTAGTTTAGTTCCCCAATTTACAAAATTGCATGATAACTTAGGTTTTAAGAAAATTGTTGTGTGAGGGGAATTAATTCCCAAATTTCCCTTCATTCTATCTGGTGTTATGTGTTTTATGTTTCTACACTATCTTAAATGAGGAATGTAGGTGAAACCAATGAAATTTGATGATTTTCGTAAAATAGGGGCCATTCTGCATGAGCTCGCCATGGCGGGTTGCTGGCGAGCATTCATGGCGAACAGTGGGTTCTGGGCTGAAGAACTTCGCCATGGCGGGCAATTGCTTGCCAGGCGAGTTGTTTAGGTCAGAACCTGGATTTCGCCATGGCGGACCGGTATTTTGAAGGTGGAAAAACACAAGAAGGGGGGGGGGTTGAATTATGTTTTGAGAATTAAAATCTTTTCTAAGTTAAAACATGTTTGCAGCGGATATAACACTAAAATGAGTAAAGGTGCTGAGAGAGAGAGAGAGAAAGACACACAAATTTATCCTGGTTCCCCTTACAACTTGAGAGTACGTCCAGTCCCCTTGTTACTAACAAGAGATTTCCACTATAATCTTCTCAAGATTACAAATTGCTCAAGCACTCTTGCAAGAGACTTCTCAGGTGCTCAAGTTTCACTAAACAAGAGACTTCACAAACAAACTTAAAATCTAAGAATGAATGTTAATGGACACTTGATTTACTATCAGAGGTGTTTACAAAATACAACTCAAATTACTTTAAGACTTTGAATGACAGATTAAACACAAATTGTCAGATTGCTTCAGAGCCTTAAACGCAGTAATGTTACAGTAGTAACAGTAGTCATTTCTTCCAATTGAGTCTTCTATTTATACTTGAGGAAGATGATGACCGTTGCAGAGAGATAAGGTGCCAGCTGGAATTTACTCGTACAATTGTGATAGCTGTAGTTGCCTTCTTTGGCAAATATCTTCAATTCCACTACCTTGCTATTTGAATTATCACTCATCCATTTTGAGTAATAATAGTACAATAGTACGATCCTCAAATGCGCTCCACTTATGGATAAGGTTAACGTTGTACCAACGAATATTCCTTCCTGTGGACGTGACATAGCCTTGAAGTAGATTGTTCTTCAATCATTGATTCTGAGTCTGTCAGCTCTTGAGTGACGTAAATTCCTTTTGCTTCATGTGCTGTTGTCATAGCTTCTTAAGGTCTTCAGCTTCTGAATCCTTTCAGAACCTTGTTTTTGTCCTCAGAGTCACTTTCTTCAGCACGCAAAATTTAAGCTTCTGATGAATAGTGATGTGCTTTCAGAGGCTTGTTTGCTTGGCTTCTCTGCTATTATTCATGGTGCTTCTGAATGAATTTTAACTTATAATTCTGCACACTAGAATAATCATTAGTAATCCCAATTGCAATTTTAATACTTTGTTATCATCAAAACCACTTAAGAACTTAGAGGTTCGTGTCAGACCCACTTTGTTCCAACAATCTCCCCCTTTTTGATGATGACAAACTAAAGCATTAAAATTCAGTTGTTGTTGATTTAATTTAATTATGATGAGTTCAGGTTTCAAGGTTTGCAATCTCCCCCTGAGTCTGATAATCCATAGGGTTAGGTTTGTAAGCTCCCCCTAAGTCTTATCCATAATTAATTAAAACAGTTTAAGAGTTAATTTATTAACTTAAAATAAATTTTCATATTTAACTCTTAGAAGCATAGTTTTGTAAGTTTTGCTTCTCAGAGTCTGATAACGCTCATAGGAGGTTTGCAAGCTTCTCTTACATTATCTATGAAAACTCATTTTAGGTTCTTAAATTTTCTCCCCTTTCAATAAGGTTCATAGTGAAAAGGAATCAGAAGTAATAAAAATGGATTCATATGTGTAAACATAACAGTTTCAGATCTTTTGGGCAGAATTAGAATCAATCAACATTAATTTTACACTGTCCTTACTCTCCCTTTTGGCATCAGTCAAAAAGACACAAAAAACCAAGCAGTCAAACGCGCCATAAAACAAGGCAGTCAAGTCAATAAAGTGGTGACAACTGAATTCATCAAATGAATTGTGTTGATTCCCAGTTTGACAAGAGAGCTTGATGACACTATAAAAAGGGATGATTCCTCTCATTTTACTCACACAGAGTAATCAAGTAACATACAAAAATCACACAATGGAAAAGCAGGTTACCAAGGATGGTTCAGGCTCAGATACTGAGAGCGAGAAGGAACCAGAGCCCTGGCGCTGCGAAGAAAACAGAGCTCGTTATGAAAGAAACAAGCGAGAACTAATTTTGACAGAATCAGAGCAAAAGGAAATGAGCTCTGATCTGGAAGAGTTTCTATGGACTTATGATGACGACTTGCCAGCTGAGTATGTAAGTGCACCAGTTCATCCTCATGTTTTAATAATTGTCAAAACACATGAAAATAGAATAGAACATACTTTGGCAAACATTACAAATGACTTGACAGCGAAAAACTATTTTTAACACTTTGAAAAATTGTTTTTAGGTATTATGTATCGATACATAAACGTGTGTATCGATACAAATGTCCTGAAATTACTTCAGACTGATTTTGTGCAATTTGTATCGATACATATATCACTTGTATCGATACAAAAGTGGTTTCTCAGAGGCAGAGAGCTACCTGTGTATCGAATCATGCTTGCATGTATCGATACACACCTATGCCTCTCAGAAATCCAGAGACATCATGATGTATCGAATCATGCTTGCATGATTTGATACATATCAGTCAAGATTTCAAGAAACTAATGTATGTATCGATACACACCCGTGTTTGTATCGATACATAGGTCAAATCTTTCATTTTTAACGCTGGTCAAAGGCTTAGTATCGATACAAATCATCAGTTGTATCGATACATGTTTGTTAAAATTTGCCCAAACTTGCTCAATTCTATTTTCTCTTTAAATAGCAATGTGTTGTGTCATTGTAAAGCAGAGAAAACTAGTGTGAAAGATCAGAAAACGCTTTGGGTACAAATTGAGTGAGAATTTACATCAAAGGTTTGATTCAACACAAGTTCATCATCTTCATCAAGTTTGCAATCAAAATTGGATTTGAGTATGGGATCAATTCAATAGAAACTGCAGATTTGTGTGATAACGTTCGATACGGTTCGCGGTGAATCAGAATCGTGATCGGGTTGAATTGCGTTGAAGGTTCTAGTGTTTCTCTCAAGTGATTCAAGATCGTGCGTGTCTTGAAGGATTCGACAACAAGGAACGAAGGACTCAGCTGGACGATTGGGTGCGGTTCGGCACAAGGTGAATCGTTGGAATCAGAGGGCGAAGTTCCGTTGGGTGTCGAGGTTATTCGCATTAGTTTACATTTTGTTTTGCTATAGGATTATAGATTTCAATTGTAAACTGTGCACTTTTTTGTTCATCAAGTTTTTGATCTATAAACTCTCAAATAACCCGTTTGGTTATTTGGGGGGAGACGTACTCGGATAAACGCGTGGACGACGCGCAATCCGGGGAACTCCCTAATCACATCGTGTGTCTCTCTTTATCTCTCTCTCTTTTAATTTTGTTAATTTCGTTAATTTGATTAATCGATTGAATTTTTGTTGTTCGTATTGGTTCACAAAAATTCAATTGGTTCTTGCTTGATTGTGATTGAATTTTAATATCGAACCATATAACTTGCTTGGGACTGTTTTGTTAATCAAATTAAATTTGGATATTTTGCATTAAGCGTTCCGATAATTTTCCTAACTCGTTCAAGGCTATACTATCTTTCCTTTGGTCAAAAGGTGCAAAGTAGACTACCGATCCGGTGGTGCTTCCGCGCATTGTTTTTTAATCAAATAATTTTTTTTTAAAAATTGCCGTTGATTAAAGAAGCCACTTATTCAACCCCCCTTCTAAGTGGTAGCCTAGTAGTCTAACAGAGTACTATGAGGCTCAAGTTAAGGAGGCTACTGAAGACCTGCTCTCTTATATTAGGGAGAAGCATAAGAGGTTGGATGCAGAAGCCTCTAAAACTAAGCCTAAGTCTAAGTAGGGTCATTATCATAATGTAATAAAGACTCTTCAAAATTAATAAAATAAAGTGTTCCTGCTATTAATTTCTTTCTTTTAAGCAAGTTTTCTTTATATTCATGTACAAATGTCAGAAAACCAGTTACCAGACACGCCTCATTCGGTATTGGTGCCCCGTTATTAAACAGGCGATAATACTAAGAAGCTATATCATGAGTAAACAGGAGTACTGATGTGGGGGATACCTTAGGTTTTGAAAATCCTAAAAACTATAAGTTTTTAAAAAAATCAAAATGCTCTTCAGCATCTTGCACTAGGTTCAGTACCCACAAGAATACCAGACATAAGCAATGAATATATATTTTAATTTTGAAAACAAAATAAAATAAACACACGGGCACAAACACTCAGATATGGATAATAAAATTTTGAATTAAAAACAAATTATCCAAAATATTACATAAGATCCAATAATGAAAAACAGTACAAAACAAGTGCACAAACATAAGCTAGTGGTTCTTAACATCTGCGATGGCCTTCAAAAGGGTCAACATCATGTCATCCATCCTGTTGTGAACTGTCTCCACAGCAGAATTCACGTCATTTCGCATATCAACTCTTAGCTCATCAATCTCATTAGTAAGTTCAGTTCTGATGTTGTCTAATGCAGCTTGAACTGCTGGAGGTATGGGTGAAGAGGTAGAAGGCATATCAGTCTTTATTGGAGAGCTATGAGGAGTAGCTACTACAATGGGCTTCTTACCTTTATCAGAATCTTCACCAATACCCTTCTCAGAGGTTTCATCAATCTGATCCTGATCAAACATCTCAAAGTCTTCTTGAGCTGCCTGATTCTCCTTTATCTTGTTTGTCTCAACCTCAGCAATGTGCTTAGCCCTTTCCACCAACATTTTAAGTGCCTCTTGATCAGCTAGCCTCTTGTGCTCAATCTCAGCAGCTATCCTAGTTTGATCAGTAGCTCTTTCATACTCAGCTTCTTCCCTGATTAATTTCTCAGCTGTTTCACATGCACTCCTTGCGAGCTTCTTGATTTCAGCATCCAAAGCTGCCAACCTTGCAAGTTCCTCTTCATGATTGTAAAAAGTGAGACGAGGAGCATGTGAACTTTCAGCTATGTCCATTATCTTTCTCACAACAGCCATTCCTCTACCTTTAATCTTTGATTTAATATGCTCACCCAGAACCTTAAGTGATTGACTGAATAGATATTCCATCTCTCTTATTTCAGCATCTACATCTGATGGAAATATCAGAGTCTCTTCATCCATTGCCTTAAACCTCTTGAGTCTAAGACTGATAGCAGATCCTAATTGCTCAATGTTAGGTTCAGATGAGAGATTAAAGAAGGGTTTGGTTTGATCAAAAGGAATGGTTGGTTATGGTATCTTTCTTTTGAGAGGTGTGATTTTGATTTTGCTTAAGTCAATGTCTAGGTTCTGAGAGAGGGACATAGGTTCATCATCTATTTCAATGGCTTCTTTCAGCAGCCTCTCATGAATTGGAAATGCAAAATCAATAGGTAAGACAACTTCATCTACGGTTAAGGGTTTGTAAGATGGTCCATAGATAGGTTCTGATGGTTGTGTTTGTCGTTCAGGGGTCTTTTCAGGGGTTGAGAATTCAGGTTGAGGTGAGAGTGGTTGTTGTTCAGCATTAACATGGATGGGTGAAGAATAAGGTGATTGAATTTGCTGTTCAGAATGAATCATGATATCATCCTGAATGGGTGTGAAGGTAGGTGGATTTTCTTGTGCTATGTCATCAAGTGATGGGGGTGGTGTTTGTATGGTTTGTACAGGTGGTTCAGTAGTATTCACAAATGGAGATTGGAGTGGTGAATTTTTGTTTGAATGAGTGAAAGCATCACCAGATAGGTGAGTGGTGAGATGATCAAGGATTGAGGTGTTTGTGGGTTGTTCAGGAATGATGTTGTCTTCTTCTTCATCAGAAGAGATGGGTATAGATTGCTTGGGGGTTCTTTTGAGAGTTTTCTTTTTCTTGGCTCTCTCTTTCTCAATTTTATCCAACTTTGCAATTAACTCATTAGAGTCAATGCTTGAATCAGAGAGAGTTGCCTCCGATGAGGATGATGATGATGATGATGAAGGTTGAGGAGAGGGTAAAACTACACTAAGTGGCTTGGTGAAGTCTATAGGAGATAATTGTTTTGAAGGTTGAGCATTAGAAGTGCTATCAGTATTAGGCTTAGAAGAGTTACCTTTGGATATATCAGAAGCTTTTCTTTTTGAAACCACTGTCTTCATCTTCTTAGCAGCTCTGACATTTTGATCCTCTTCAGCATCAACAGGTCTATCAAGCCTCTTCTTAGACCTTCTCTCCTTCTGAACAACTTTCCTTTGAGCTATACTAGCCAGCTGCTCATCAGTGACTACTTCATGCTCTTCAGTGGCCAATCCTTCAGCACCACTATTTACTTGTTCAGTCTTATCAGCAACATCACTCCTATTCCCAGGTTGTGCTTGAGAGCCTTCCTCAACAATCTCTTGTTCAATGGGTTTAGGTTTCCTTTTTGATCTAGTGATCTCCCTAGGGCCTTTGAAAATATCCCAGTTAGGTACTCCAACTACCATACTCTTGGGCACCTTGATTCCAGTGTCTATTCTAACAAGCTCCAAGAAGTTCTTGATCACATCATCATTATCATGTTCTGATATGGTGGGGAAACCATCACACCATAAGTACTTCTCATACACAGCTTGTAGAGGGGTCTTAGCTTGCTTGATTTCTTCTTTGGTTTTCTTCTTCATATTTACCAGTACATTTGCATCAAACTTAGCAGTATTAAAAACTCTAAGCTTATCCCTTGTACTCAAAATATCAGTGAACTTTGTTTGTCTTATGATTTCAGAGATTAACCTTGGATGATGAATGATTGAAGGTGACTTTGTTCTGCTTTTGGTTATGGTGAGGCACAGATGCTCAAACAAAATCTTTGCTAGATTAATCTTCACCTTCTTGTACATGAACCAGATAAAATGCCTATGTGGTATAGAAATTGTGTCATACCCTCCTTCTCTTGTAATGATGGAGGCGAGAAACACTCTGAAGGCAAATCCAAAATCATGCCTCATGAATTTTGCTTTTCCAAAATCATTATTGGAACTACCAGGCAAGAATAAGTCTTTTTTAATGGCTTCTAGATGCTTACTCTTCTAATCGTAATCATCTACATTTTCTCCTTCATTATCCAAGCCCAGAACCTTTGCAATGTGTTCTTGGGTAATCAAAACATTGATTCCCAGAATGTTTGACCTTATCTCCTTCCCTCTATAAGGTTTCAAACCTAGTTCTCTTCTTGATTTTCCTCTTAGAGAACTATCCTTCTCTACCATCTTTCTGACTTCTTCATCAGCACTGAATCTATCAAAGACAGTTGCTTTTTGCCAGAAGTATTTAACAATGTCGTAGTAGACAAACCCATTCAGCATCTCAAAATAGTTCTTCCATTGTTGATCGTAGAATAAACCTTGAACATCAATCCCGTTCACTTTTAAACTTTCAAAATCCACAAACTTCTCAGTGACGAACTCGAAAGCTTCTGGACCAGCGTCAGTTTGATTTTCTTTGACGACAAGTTTTGCTTGAGACTTAAGGTCTAAAACTGGTGGTAAAACTGGATTGAAAGGTCGTTGAACAATTTCGTTTGATGAACGAGCGGCCATTGTTGCAGAATGTTAAGAAGAAGAGATTTGGGAATATCTGTAAGGTCTAGGGTTGTGTGGGAAGTGATTGTGTGTAAAAGTTGTGCAATGTGAGTGAAGTGACATATAAATAGCAACTAGCACACAAACACAGAAAAAGCAAACCTTGGGAGGGAGCGCGAATAGTTTTAAAATTAAATAATAGAGTTAACTGCCATAATCATCATTAACTGATCTTTACCCATCAGGATCTAGACACGTGTAAAAGAGGTTTAATCATAGCTGACGCGTGTACAGACAACTGTTGTACACTAACTAGTACGAAACATTTCATTTTCGTCTAGTTCAGAGCCAAACTCATTTGTGTATAACACCTCATCAGAACCTGTTACTCTTCAGAACCCATATTATTCAAAACTTCCCAAAGGAGACTGAATTATTAGTGGTTCTGAAGGAGCTTCAGATCCTAATTCTATTTTGCATCTCAGAGCTAGTTTTCTTCAGAGATGAAATGCATGTTCAGATTCTTTTTAATAAAATCAAAACGTTCAATAGCCAAAGGTTTTGTAAATATGTCAGCCCATTGATGTTCAGTATCAATGAATTGAATATCTATTGTACCCTTCTGAACATGATCTCTTATAAAATGATACTTTATTTCTATATGTTTAGCTCTTGAGTGCAAAATAGGGTTCTTAGACAAATGAATAGCAGCAGTATTGTCACAGTATAGTGGAATACTACTTTCAGCTATATTATAATCCTCTAATTGATATTTCATCCATAGAAGCTGGGTGCAGCATTTAGCAGCTGAGATGTATTCTGCTTCTGCTGTAGACAAAGCAATGGTTGCTTGTCTTTTGCTAGCCTAGGATATGAGATTCTCACCAATAAATTGGCAATTTCCACTTGTGGATTTTCTCTCAATCCTGTCACCAGCATAGTCAGCATCGCAGAATCCAACTAGCTTACTATCTAGGGATTTTTTATAAAGCAGTCCTAGATTAGTAGTTCCCTTCAGATATCTAAAGATCCTCTTAACAGCAGTTAAATGAGGTTCTCTAGGATCTGACTGGAATCTTGCACACAAGCATACACTATACAAAATATCAGGTCTAGATGCTGTTAAGTAAAGTAGAGAACCAATCATACCTCTGTATAGCTTTTGATCTACTTTGCTGCCAATTTCTTCCTTGCTCAAGCTGCTTGTTGGATGCATGGGTGTGGCCATCGTCTTACAATCTTCAAGGTTGAACTTCTTCAGAAGCTCTTTCGTGTACTTGCTCTGATGAATGTAAGTGCCATCTTTTCCTTGGTTAATTTGAATCCCCAAGAAAAACTTCAGTTCACCCATCATGCTCATCTCAAATTCGTCCTGCATCAGCTTGGAGAAATTCTTGCACAAAGACGCATTAGTAGATCCAAATATAATATCATCAACATATATTTGAATGATTAAGATATCCTTCTTAGACGTCTTTCTGAAGAGAGTATTATCTATTTGACCTTTCTGAAAACCGTTTTCTAATAGGAAATTACTTAGTCTCTCATACCAAGCTCTGGGAGCTTGTTTGAGGCCATAAAGTGATTTCTTTAATTTGAAAACATGCTCAGGGTTTTTCAAATCTTCAAACCCTGGCGGTTGTTTGACATATACTTCTTCAGAAATAACACCATTTAAGAAGGCGCTCTTAACATCCATCTGATATAAGGTTATTCCATTATTAACTGCATATGATAACAATAACTTGATTGCTTCCAGTCTTGCAACTGGAGCAAATGTTTCAGTGAAGTCGATGCCTTCTTGCTGACTGTAGCCTTGTGCTACTAGTCTAGCCTTGTTTCTTACCACTTCACCTTGTTCATTCATCTTGTTTCTAAATACCCACTTGGTTCCAATAATGTTCTTGTGTGTTGGTCTTGGTACTAGGTCCCACACATCATTTCTTTGGAACTGGTTCAGCTCGTCTTGCATTGCTATAATCCATCCATCATCAGAGAGAGCTTCATCAATAGTCTTTGGTTCTATCATAGATATGAGTCCTAGAAGTGAATCATGTTGATGATAATCTGATCTTGTTCTTCTTGGACTTTCTTTATTACCAATGTTGTGAATCATGTGATGATTTATATTTGAATGTTCTCTTTGGAGCTTCATTAGTTTCAGCACTTGCTTGGGTATCATCTTCTGAGACATCATTATGTTCTTCAGCTGCTTCTAATGGAGATGCTTCTTCTTGAGCTTCTTCCACTTCAGCTTCTGAAGTTCCATTCGCTTCTGATGTCTTTTTAGGTTCTGAATTGTTATACTGATATGGAATATCTGCATAACTATTGTCTAGCTCTGACATTTTACTGTCAGGCTCTTTGTCATCAAATCTGACATGTATAGATTCTTCAACTGTATCAGTTTCAGAATTATACACTCTGTATGCCTTAGAGCGTTCATAGTAACCTATGAAGATTCCCTTACAAGCTTTGGCATATCAAATTTTCTTTTGTAGGCCTTATTGTTCAGAATGTAACAGGTACATCCGAACTGGTGAAAATAAGAGATGTTGGGCTTTCTTCCTTTGAAGAGTTCGTATGTTGTTTTATTCAATATAGGTCTGATATAGATCCTATTTTGAATATAACAAGCTGTGTTCACAGCTTCTGCCCAGAAGTGCTTAGCAAGTTTGGTCTCGTGCATCATGGTTCTTGCCATCTCTTGTAAAGACATGTTCTTTCTCTCTACAACACCATTTTGTTGTGGTGTTCTAGGAGCTGAGAACTCATGGATAATTCCATGGTCTTCACAGAAAGTTGCAAATGGTTCGTTTTCAAACTCACCCCCATGATCACTTCTGATCTTTAAGATCTTAAGACTCTTTTCACTTTGCACTTGGGTGCAGAAGATGGTAAACACATCATATGCATCATCTTTCACTCTTAGAAATTTAACCCAAGTCCATCTGCTGTAATCATCAACAATGACCAGTCCATATTTCTTTCCATTGATTGAGGCAGTACTTATCGGGCCAAACAAATCAATGTGAAGCAGTTCTAGAGGTCTTGAGGTAGAGACAATGTTTTTGGGTTTAAAAGATGTTTTTGAGATCTTACCAATCTGACAAGGACCACACAGAGCATCTCAATGATAGTTAAGATTGGGTAGGCCTTTAACCAAGCTTAGTTTGCTAAGCTTAGAGATTAATCTCCAGTTAGCATGTCCTAAGCGTTGGTGCCAAACCCATTTCTCATCATTAACAGATAGAAGACATACTATCTTCTGCTCTGTGAGTTCTGACATATTGATTTTATAAACATTGCCTTTCCTTAGGCCTCTGAACACTATGGACTCATCAGATTCATTAATTATAGTACATGCATCCTTATTAAACTTAACAACATATCCACTATCACAGAATTGACTAATGCTAAGTAGATTATGTTTGAGGCCATCAACTAACCAAACATCTTTAATAGAAAGAGAAGAATTACCAACTGTACCAGTACCAGTGATCTTCCCTTTTTGGTTTCCTCCAAATCCCACAGTTCCTCCCTCTTTCAGAGTCAGGGTTTGGAACATATGCTTGTTTCCTGTCATGTGACGCGAGCAGCCACTGTCCAGGTACCAAGAATGGTGCTCTTGCCTTCTTGGTGCGCAAACCTGATACATACACAATTTCAGATTTTGGTACCCATATTTTGATGGGTCCTTTATGGTTAGTCCTTGCTACCCTAGGTTGCTTTTGTCTCTGAGGTCTATCAGCAGTCTTGAAATTATTAGAGCTTTTAGAAAACTTTTTAGGCCCTGAATAACTTTTAGACTTTGCCTTAGAATACACCAAAATTTTATTTGTTTTTACATTGTTCTGAGGCTTGGAGGCCTTAGGCTCTGAGGTATTCAGAACCTGAGACTTCTTAGCCTCTGACTCAATTAATTTTTCAGAATTTTGTGTGTCTAAGACTTCTGATTGACTCTTGACAAACACAGCCTTAGGTTTAGCCTTATCAGTGTTAGAGGATTTAGAAAGTAATGGATTATCTTTAAAATGTGAAAATCCAAGACCTTCACCTCTGTTCCTACTAACATGATATATTAAAGAAGCTATCTTTCTTCTCTTCATCCCATTGATAAGAAATTCCTGCAGTGCAAATTCATGCTCTGGAGGAACCTTATCATCATAAACATAATGAGTTTCCAAAAATGAGTTTCTACTTTTTAGATCCTCATTTTCTACAACTATGATGTTCATTTTCTCAGTTAGGTTATTGTAAGATTTTTTCAAGACCTTACATTCACCTGCCTTTTTAGTGAGAATTTTTAGGGCATCCTTAAGAGAATCTATTAATTCAGTTCTAGAGAGTTTAGATATTACCTCTTCCTCATCTTCAGAGTCTGAACTTTCATCAGAGTCCTCTCTGTCAGAGGTGGTTGCCATCAGTGCCAGATTGGCTTCCTCATCTCCTTCTGAATCTGAGTCTTTGTCAAGATCTTCCCACGTTGCTAGGAAGCTCTTCTTGACCTTACTCTTGTATCTCTCTTTGCTTGAGTTTTGCTTAGATGGCCTGCTTTTGTTTTCCGGACAATCAGCAATGAAGTGGCCAGGTTTGTTGCATTTGAAGCACTTGCTTTGATTTTCCTTCTTATCTTTGACAGTGCTTATCCTTTTGGAAGATCCTCCAAATTTACCTGCGTACTTCTTGCTTCGTTTCACCCATTGGGAAACTTTAGCAGCCATCAGTACCATTTCCTCTTCATCCTCAGACCCAATCTCATTACCTTCTTCAGAAGCTTCTTCATCAGAGTCTACAACCTTGGCCTTCAGAGCCTTTGATGAGCTCTTGGAGCTTAAGGCTATCCCTTTCATCTTCTTAGTTGACTCATCAGTCATTAATTCCATTTCATGACTTTTCAATGAACTAACTAAGCTTTCAAGGGATACAGTGTCCAAATCCTTAGACTCTTAGAAAGCAGTCACCTTGGGTCTCCACTTAGGTGGCAAGCTTCTTAGTACCTTTCTCACATGATCTGCTTCAGTATAACTCTTGTCTAATATTTGAAGTCCCGATACTAATATTTGAAACCGTGAAAACATAGTTTCTATATCCTCTCCGTCCTTCATCTTAAACTGTTCATACTGATGCACTAACAAGTTAGCTTTAGCCTCCTTAACTTGTTTGTTGCCCTCATATTTGGATTTTAAAGAATCCCAAATTGACTTTGCGGTTCTCTTATCTCCAATTTAAAGGTATTCATCATGTGAGATGGCGTTAGTCATCATTCCTTTTACAGAGTGATGCTTCTTGTACTCTAGCTTCTGAGTAGGTGTAAAGGATTTCCTATTCTGAGAGCTAACTACTCCTTCTGAGTCCATATTTTCAAAATTTACTCCATCTTCTACCAAGTCCCATAAGTCACAGTCAATTCCTATAATGTGACTATACATCTTGGTTTTCCAAAAGGGGTAACCAGTCTCAGTTCCGTTGAAGAAAGGGACTTTATCAGATGACCTTCTATCTTTTGAAGTTGAGTCATAGTCAAAACTAACTGCAGCATTGTTGGATTTCTCAGCAGACATGTTTTTCCTTCCTGGATCTTTACTGTTTCACTATTAGGTGAGTTAGGCAACAGCCCAGCTCCTGATACCAATTGAAGGTGGAAAAACACAAGAAGGGGGGGGGGGTTGAATTGTGTTTTGAGAATTAAAATCTTTTCTAAGTTAAAACACGTTTGCAGTGGATATAACACTAAAATGAGTAAAGCTGCCGAGAGAGAGAGAGAGAGAGAGAGAGAGAGAGAGAGAGAGAAAGACACACAAATTTATCCTGGTTCCCCTCACAACTTGAGAGTACGTCCAGTCCCCTTGTTACTAACAAGAGATTTCCACTATAATCTTCTCAAGATTACAAATTGCTCAAGCACTCTTGCAAGAGACTTATCAGGTGCTCAAGTTTCACTAAACAAGAGACTTCACAAATAAACTTAAAATCTAAGAATGAATGTTAATGGACACTTGATATACTATCAGAGGTGTTTACAAAATACAACTCAAATTACTTTAAGACTTTGAATGACAGATTAAACACAAATTGTCAGATTGCTTCAGAGCCTTAAACGCAGTAATGTTACAGTAGTAACAGTAGTCATTTCTTCCAATTGAGTCTTCTATTTATACTTGAGGAAGATGATGACCGTTGCAGAGAGATAAAGTGCCAGCTGGAATTTACTCGTACAATTGTGATAGCTGTAGTTGCCTTCTTTGGCAAATATCTTCAATTCCACTACCTTGCTATTTGAATTATCACTCATCCATTTTGAGTAATAATAGTACAATAGTACGATCCTCAAATGTGCTCCACTTATGGATAAGGTTAACGTTGTACCAACGAATATTCCTTCCTGTGGACGTGACAGAGCCTTGAAGTAGATTGTTCTTCAATCATTGATTCTGAGTCTGTCAGCTCTTGAGTGACGTAAATTCCTTTTGCTTCATGTGCTGTTGTCATAGCTTCTTGAGGTCTTCAGCTTCTGAATCCTTTCAGAACCTTGTTTTTGTCCTCAGAGTCACTTTCTTCAGCACGCAAAATTTAAGCTTCTGATAAACAGTGATGTGCTTTCAGAGGCTTGTTTGCTTGGCTTCTCTGCTATTATTCATGGTGCTTCTGAATGAATTTTAACTTATAATTCTGCACACTAGAATAATCATTAGTAATCCCAATTGCAAATTTAATACTTTGTTATCATCAAAACCACTTAAGAACTTAGAGGTTCGTGTCAGACCCACTTTGTTCCAACATATTTCTCCGTAGCGAGATCGTGCAGAAAAGACCTGTAAACCTGCCATGGCGAGCAGGTAACTCGCCACAGCGAGCTTACACAGAACATCCTGCAACTTTTTAATTTCAAATTGTTTTCAACGCTCGTTTTATTTCCTCATCTGAGATAGATAATTTGCAGAAATGTGACTGATATAATGTTAAATAGAATGTTAGTCACAGATGATCTTAGGGTATAACTTAGAAATAATTAAGTTGTATGTTCCCCGGGTTTTGGGATAATTATGGTAGAATGATCAATACTAGAAACAGTATCGTAGGAAGCGATTCTGAATTGTCGCACATGAATTTTCTCAATGGGATTATTCATCAGGTTATGTATTGTGAGCTGTATGCCGTGATCGGATCGATCGACGGACAAGGCGGGCCTCCGAGATATGCTCACCTCGGAGAATCCTTGCGGTTAAAATGAATAAGAGTTAATTTTTCTGTGTTACACCTTTATTACATGCTTTATGTTATGATTATGATTATGTTAGTATGATATGACTGTTTAGGTTCCCCGGTGTAGTCACCTCTAGGAGGGTAGTAGGACTCACTGAGGCTTAGTAGTCTCACCCCACTCCAAACATTTTTTTTTCAGATAAGCAGGTTGGCTAAAGGTATGCTGGTTGGTGTGCTCGAGGCTTTGCTTTGGATCACATTTATTTCGTGCTT
Source organism: Trifolium repens (assembly GCA_030408175.1). NCBI lineage: Eukaryota > Viridiplantae > Streptophyta > Magnoliopsida > Fabales > Fabaceae > Trifolium > Trifolium repens. The sequence continues at coordinate 25,129,675 of CP125850.1, forward strand.
TCTAGTTCATTGTTCTAATGTTTTTCCATTCAATAAACTCTGTTGTTGTTTCTTTCTATCGTTTCCGTTGAATTTTAGTAACTCTGATGTAAACAGCACCTGCGTGTGCTTCTTTTTATCAATTGTAATAATAATGTACTCAGTACCAGTAATAATATCCAGCGTTTTATTCTAGATATAGACGTGGAGTGTTATAGATCCGCGATAAACAACAATAACAATCAAGTAGTGATAAATAACAATAACAATCAAGTAGTGAAAATTGGACTAAAAACGAAAAATCGGTGCAGAATCCAGAAAACCATTGGTTTGGACGATTTGGCTGGTTTGGATGATTTTTAGTTTTTTTTGGTTTGGATGGTTTTTATGTTTTAATTTGGTCCATTAGATTTAAAAAGTATCAATTTAATCTCTTATGTTTACACCGTTCACATTAGTTAATCATTTCCGTTAAATTTTAACTTAACTCCATTTAAAAATGCCACGTGGCTAATGTTTCAACTCCGTCTCTTGTTATATCCATAATCCACCGTTGATAAAATAAGCACTAGGCTTGATACACCACACTAAATTATTTTCCACTTTCTTTTTTCCAGACTTCTACATTGTGAGTTGTGACTGCAAAACGGGTCTTGATCAACCCAAATGTTATCCAACTCATTTTTCTCTCCATATAATGTAAATCTTGACGGTTCTTTTTGGGTTATATTCGCAATCAGAAAACAAGAAGAATTCCCTTGTCAATTTCGAACATCATTAACCCAGTCTAAGAAAAGTTGCAGATCTAAAAATTAGGTTTTCTACCAAATCATATAATTAATCATTGATTGCTCTTGATTTGTCCTTAGTGAGTAGGTTGAGCAATCATGTGTCTATAGAAATACATGAGAAATTGTTGTAAGGAGTTGTTAGCTAATTTAACTGAATGAATATGTTATGATTATTTTGAAAGAAGAGTTTGATTTTTTATTGTTGATACGGTGGTAATATAGGGTGGAAGAAAAGGTCTTGCAATGGTGAGGGGAAGTCCGGAAGAGGTACAATTATTATTTAGTGTGGGGAGTCTATGATAATCATGTATTGTCATTTTTTTATCAACAGTTGATGATGGAGATGAGAAGAGACAAATTTGAAACGTTAGCCACATGGCATTTTTAAACAGTGTTAACTTAAAATTTAACGGAAAAGACTAACTAATATAAACCGTGGAAATGTAAAGGACAAAATTGATACTTTTTAAATGTAAGAGACCAAATTGAAACCTAAAATAAACGTAAAAGATTGAATGTGTAGTTTAAACCAAGGCTCTGTTTAATAAAAAAAACGAATAACCGATAAGTTAGTTGATGACCGATAGTTTATTGCTTATGGCTAATAGCTGATAAATTAATGGAAATGTTTGATAAAATTAGCAGTTCAAGAAACTTAGAATTAATATTCAAGAGATTTAGTGTAATTAAAAAATTTAAATTGGTGAGTTAATATATCTTATTATTAAATTTCTTTTGAACAATATCCTATTATTTTTTTATTTCTAATCAAGTAGCTTAGTGGCTTGAAATTCCACCCTTAAGGTGAATAAGTAGGATGACCAGGGTTCGAACCCTGTAACATCCAAACTTATTAACTAGCTATTTCTAGTTTTATAAAATCTTTTTCAGAATGCACAACGGAAATAAATTTTGATACTATAAAAACAATGGTTTGAGTATTACATGCTTCATCAAAACACTACTAATTAACTTTAATTAATAAGTTAACATCATATACAAAATCCTTTGAAAATGATACAACTTTAATAAATCAAAACAAGAATAAAAAACTCTATATATATACATAAAAAGGTAAACTCTTTCCCGTGTCCTAATCAGAGCGGAGCATCACCGACAACTTGGTCATAATCAACACCTGAAAACTTGGACCCCCCAAAGGTCCAGCAAGTACACAAAACAGAGAGTTAGTAAGGAATCCCAAAATAAATGTAAGTATATCGAATATTATACACTTAATAATAACATAATAAATCCTACTAACATTCGCATCATAAAGATGCAAGATTATATAATTAAGATACATCTATAATTCATAAATCAAGTATAAGTAAATCATATAATCCACATATCCTCAAGTTACTCATAATTGACATACAACTAGTAATCACGTAACAACAAAATTAAGTTACTTACAATGGTATACAAATAGCAATTAATGCACACTGTTAGTGTTTTCAACCTGTAAGGTTTTATATTTAGGGTTGGCTTCATTTGTTAAAATAAGCCTTTGGTCCAGATGTGGTAACTAATGTGCACACATATGGTACATGAACTGAATGCCCTAAAATAATGCGCTTTCATTATTTGCGTGTGATCTTTTGAAAAAGATTTGTTTTGAAACAAACACATCCACGCTAGCTTGCGCGCCAAGGAACGAGCTGAAAGATTGAAAAAGATTCAGAAAAGATTTAAAAAGGCCGGTTTGTTACTAGAAGATTCAAAAAGATTTAAAACAAACATATCTTTGTTAAAAGATTGAGTTTGTTTCTTGAAGAATACGATGGCCAGCTCCCAGATCTCGTTCTATATAAAGGAAGACTGAAGACTTGTTTTACTCACCGAAATCAATATTCATAAATCTAGTCTTTAGGATTTCGAGTCTTTGTCCCTTTGTTTCTTGTTTCCATTGAGACTTGAACTAGGGTTGTATTTAGCTCTTAAGCTTTTAAGCACAGAGTTGTTCCTTCCTTGGTTCTAGTTTGAAACAAGAATATGACTTTTAATCACTCAAAGCTTTGAAGCACGAGTTGGTTCTTTAGGTTAGGAGTGCGTCTCCATCATTGAGTTTGTTATTTAAATCCTTGTGGGTTGCAAGGTAGGTTATAGGAAGTGACCAGAGGTTGTCATATCTAGGGAGGACCTAGGTAGAATTAGCACGGGTAGTGTCTAAGTGATGAGTTGTAAACTGGGATTGTTTAGCTTTGAATTGGAACTATCATTGTGGATTCATTTCTGGATTGGTATCCCCCAGACGTAAGTGAGTTGCACTGAACTGGGTTAACAAACTCATTGTGTTTTTTTTCTTCTTCACTTTATTTTCCTTGTTCATCAAGTTACTGCATGTTTATGATGTTAGCACATTAGGCACCACATCGTATATCTTAACCCTAATGTGCTCCACATCACGCTGCACATCTATGACTTGCTACCGGAATTTCAATTGGCATCAGAGCAGGCACCCTGTTCTGCTTTAGGGTGAACTCCAGGGAAGATACTTTCCAGAACCATGGACAAGGATGGAACTTTGGTCAGCAAACCACCTCTTCTGGATGGCACAAACTATGACTATTGGAAGTCACGCATGGCTGCTTTCTTAAAATCCATTGATAGTAGAACTTGGAAAGCAGTATTAAGAGGTTGGGAACATCCCAAAGTCAAGGATGCTAATGGAGCTGATACTGAAGAGCTCAAACCAGAAGAAGATTGGACTCCAACAGAAGATACACTAGCTCTTGGCAACAATAATGCTTTAAATGCATTATTCAATGGAGTTGACAAAAACATGTTCAGACTCATCAAACAATGCAATGTTGCCAAAGATGCTTGGGAGATACTCAAGACAACCCATGAAGGGACCTCCAAGGTAAAAAGCTCAAGACTTCAACTTCTTTACACAAAATTTGAGAATCTCAGAATGAAGGAGGAAGAGACTATTTATGACTTTCACATGAATGTTCTTGACCTAGCAAACTCCTTTGATTCCTTGGGAGAAAGGTTGTCTGATGAGAAGTTGGTAAGGAAAATTCTAAGATCTTTACCTAAGAGGTTTGACATGAAGGTCACAACAATTGAAGAAGCTCAAGACATTGCTAGCATGAAAGTTGAAGAACTTGTTGGCTCTCTTCAAACCTTTGAGATGAACTTTAGTGATAAACCTGAGAAGAAAGGGAAAAGTATAGCCTTTACCTCCAACATTAATAGTGAGGAAGTTGATGAAGAAGACCTCTCAGATGATATAGCTTTACTTGGAAGACAATTTAATAAAATCTTGAAAAATGTGGGTAGAGGACCAAGGAGGAATGTGCAGCACATCCAGCCTGACATCAGCAACCAGGGAAACACTTCAGCAAAAACCAAATCTGATGGCGAATCAATTCAAGGCAGAGAAGTTCAATGTCATGAATGTGAAGGCTATGGTCACTTCAGATCTGAGTGTGCTACCTACTTAAAGAAACAAAAGAAGGGGCTATCTGTAAGTTGGTTTGATGAATATGACTCTGAGAATGAGTTGGTGAATAAATCTTCCAATCATGTGAGTGTCATGACTGGTGTGTGCTTTTCTGATAATGACTCATGTGATGAAGAACTCACTTATGAGGAACTAGCCTCAGCATACAAAGAGCTATGCATCAAAAGTGAGGAAGCATGCAGAACAAATGTAGAACAAGAGATTGTCATTAATCAACTCAAGTCAGAAAAAAAGAACTGTTGTAGAACAGAAAAATCACATTGAGCAACTCAAGCATGAAAAGTAGGAGCTACAAGCTAAAGTAATCAGCCTTCAAGATGAAATCAAGCAACTATTATTCAATCTTGAAAGCATGACTAAGTCTGTTAGGATGATGGGCACTGGAACGAAGAAGCTCAATGAAATCCTCAGCATCATAAATCATCTTAACGATCCAACTAGAGTAGGTTATGGGAAGACTTACAGCAAAGAAACACTACAGTCAAACTTTGTTCCTGCTCAAAAAGGATTTGACATTGAGATGATGTTGCCACATCCTGCACCACATCAGACACACATGCACAAGAAGAAGTTCACTACTGTAGAGTGTCACTACTGTGGAAAGAATGGTCATAGCAAATCCTCCTGCTATAAGCTCTATGGTTACCCAAAGAAGAAACCTCAACCTCAACCCAGAGCTTATCATGCAAAGGCCAGAACCAAGAAAGAGTGGAAGCCAAGAGCCAAAGAAGCTGCTCACATAGCTCATACATCCCCCAGAGCCTCATCAAGAGAAGATTGATACTTTGATAGTGGCTGCTCCAGGCATATGACAGGTGTAGAGAAATTCTTGAAAGACATAAAGTCATACCACCAGCTATGTGACCTTTGGTGATGGAGCTAAAGGAAAGATCAAGGGAATTGGGAAACTCCACTACAGTGGTTTACCAAAACTTGATGATGTTTTGCTTGTGAAAGGGTTAAAGGCAAACTTGATCAGCATAAGTCAACTCTGTGATCAAGAACTTAAAGTTGATTTTACAAAGAATGAATGCCTTGTAACCACTAACAAATGAGAGCTGCTGATGAAAGGAGAAAGGTCAAAAGACAACTCATTCTACTACATGCCTTGTGAGTCAAAAGGATGAAGCAAAACTATGGCACCAAAAGCTTGGGCATCTGCACTTGAGAGTAATGATGAGACCCATCTCCAAAGAAGCTATCAGATGTGTTGTGAATTCGACTAATAACTCACACCAATAATAAACTGATGTGTGGGGCAAGTGTAACAAGCAACCAAATAATGAACGAGATAGAAACGATGATGCAATAATTCAAACAATAACGACGGAAAGAAAGAACACAATCAATTTGTTTACCCAGTTCGGTGTTAATTAACTTACGTCTGAGGGAGAGAGCAACTCTCCGTTCCACTATGATCAAAGAGAAACTTTACACAAGAAATTCCCAAACAAGGGTTACAAGAATTAATCCTAATTCTACCCTAGTCCCGAATCTCTTCCCGTGGCCAAGAGACTCAATTTGACCTAGTCTACCCAAGGTGTATCACAAACCCCTTACATATTTGCTCTCTTAATTTTTCTATGAATAAACAACCTCTATTTATAGAAAAATATATGCCTATTATTTTAAAACAAATCGTTATAAAATAAAACCAAATCTCATATTGTTTCTAAATATATCCAATTTAAAACCAAACACAATCCAAGTCAGATATTCTTCAAAAATATATTTTTTCACAAAATCTGAAATATTCTGACTTCCAATCTTGAGATTTCAAGGCATATCCAACAAGATGACTACCAAAGCTCACCATTGAAGAAAAGATATTTGTGGAGAGTGTCAGATAGGCAAGCAGATCCAGATGTCACACCCAATGTTGCCACATCAGGGAACATCTAGAGTTTTAGAACTCCTCCACATGAACTCCTCCACAATATCGCAACTCAGTTAATCATCCACGACTCAATTTAAAGTCATATATATCATATAATCATCATAGGATCATAATACAATCATAATATAAGTATAAACATAATTTTTCCCAAGAAAAGTTAAGTTTCAGGGTTGCTAAACTCGCCGGGCGAGCTCGAGGCGAGCTTAGAGCGAGCAAGACCAGAAAACACAGGTCCAACTCGCTGCAACACACTATCACTCGCTACAGCGCGTGCATCAGAATCAGCAAACCATGTTTCGGTTTTTTGGTGGAAAACCCCCAAATCTCGAAATTCCAACATACCAGTTCATAAATGTGATAACTTTAGGCATATATAAGTGATGACAGGAATTTATACTGTATTTTTTGTAACATCCCAACTTTAATTAATAGAAGAATATTAATTAGAGATAATTATTGGAGAATAATTGTAAACAATTGAATAATTTTATAAAGAGGGAACCAAGAGAAGGGTATAATTGGTATTGGCCAAATGAGACTACATGTTTGTATAAAAACTATTCCACTACCATTCCTATTTCATTTTCCTCTTTCTGCTTCAACACTCTCTTCTCTCACGTTCAGCATCATAACCATCACCATCCCCCATCATTCTTTCTCAAATCAAACATGCAAGGGCAGATTTGAGTGTGTTGGACCATGAGCTTCATAGAAATGGTAAGATTCAATCCCAATTCCTCATGTTTAAGCTCAATTTTGTTCTCTTTCTCAACCCTTATTCAACACTGATATTGATTGTTTTGCATGTGTTTCAAACCACTATGGAAGCCTTGAAGGATTGATAAGAAACAAAGAGAAATTGTAAGAAGATAATGAAACCCGTATTCTAGGGTAGAGCTTCACTAAATTGGTAAATACTTTCTCCTCGTAGCTTTGATTTAAATTCCGCTTTTTGCTGTAGTTAGATAACTCAATTCCGGTCGTTTCGATGTAGGTTTCGTAATTTTAGGATCAATAATGAGCCCTGTGCAAATTTTTAAAGTTGGATGTTCAATTCAGAAATTCTGCAGAATTTGAGTGGTTTGCACCCGTAATGAAATGGTAAGATATCTCTCCTCGTACCTTAGATTTGAGTGATTCCTTTTCCGTTAGAAAGCTTACGATTTTCCCTTCGTTTTGATATTGGATTTCTTGGAGTTCGGCTAAGGAACGAGGGCTGTAGGTTGCTCCGAAAATTCTGCTATAGAATTAAAACAATTTCGGTGTTCCTGCAAGTTTCTGAGTCGTCATTGTTTCCTTTCAAGCGTCGTTTCCAGGTGGGTTCTTTAGGATAGTTTAGTTAGTTTCCCAAAATTATGAATTTGCATGTTAACTCAGGAAAAATTAGGAAAAGTTGTGTGAGGGAAATTAACTCCCAAATTTCCCTCCATTCTGTTTTATATTATGTGTTTTACATTACTGCACTGGCTTAAACGAGGATTGTAGGTGTTTCTGTTGAAAATTGTGATTTTTTGCAAAACAGGGTATTTTTCTGCATGAACTCGCCATAGCGAGTAGCTGGCGAGTATTCATGGCGAGCTGGGTTCTGGGCTGATGAAACTCGCCATGGCGAGCTTCTGCTCGCCACAGTGAGCTGGTGACTCGCCATAGCGAGCTTATACAGAACTGACCTGCACTTTCCATTTTTCTAACAAAGTTTCACACACTCGTTTTATATCCTCATCAGAGTCAGATAGATTGTAGTAATATAATTAATATAATGTCGAATAGAATGTTAATCACAGATAATCGTTAGGGTATGACTTAGAATTAATTAGGTTAGTATGCTCCCCGAGTTTTGGGAAATTATGGTAGTAAGAACTAAATTAGTATCAGTCACTTAGGAGCGATTCTGAATTGTCACATATGGAATTCCCAATGGGAATATCCATCAGGTTATGTATTGGGAGCTGTATGCCGTGATCGGATCGATCGACAGACAAGGCGGGCCTCCGAGATATGCTCACCTCGGAGAATCCTTGCGGTTAAAATGAATAAGAGTTAATTTCTGTGTTACACCTATATTTATGCTATTATGTTATGATTATGTTAGTAATGAAACGACTAATTTTAGGTGCCCTGGTGTAGTCACCATTAGGAGGGTAGTAGGACTCACTGAGGCTTAGTAGTCTCACCCCACTCTAAATCAATTTTTTTAGGCAAACAGGGTAATTGGAGCAAGGACCAGGTGGGAGTTGATGATTGGAGCTGAGCTTGGATCATCATATCAGAAGATTTTATTTTCTTCCTTGCTTTAGATATCTGTTTAGTATTCTTATTCTTTCTTTTCTTCTGTATTATTATGTTGGACTTAACTCTTGTAGTCGTTCAAGTTGTAACTTCATTAATTATTCAGTAAATTTTCCTGTACTCAGATCCATTTATTTATTGAAATTCCTGGCACGCTATACACGATGTTCCACCCGATGCTTTAGCACTCTATCCGGTCTCGCGCGTAATGAAATGAAACAAGTAAATAAACAAATAAAGGAGACAGGATATTTGTTAACCCAGTTCGGCGCAAACAGCAACCTACGTCTGGGGGATACCAATCCAGGAAGGAATATCACTATAATAGTCCTAGTTCTAAGTCTACAGCAAACCACCCGTTTACAACTTAAAACCTAGGCCCTATCAATGACTCTTCTACCTAGGAACTCCTAGATATGAGATCCCATCTCACTCCCTTACAACCTTACCAACAGCAAGGATTTCAATACACAAAGACAAAACAGTTTTGGAGACACACTCCTAAAACTACACACTCGTACCTAAAGGCTTAGAGTGTTAAACACACCAAAAGTCCTAACTCCGTACTTCAAAGCTTAGGAGAAGGATCACACAATTACAACTCAAGAACACACGTCCTAAGCTTGCATCAAGGTGACACAAGAAAGGCTAAAAAATAACAAAACACACACAAAACCTAGAATCCTAGACACAAGCACAATACGGCGTGAACAACTATACCATTAGGGTTTTTTTTTGCAGCTTCTTTAAATACTTCAGACAATTAGACAAACATGGGCTTAGTTTATTTGACCCAAGCATTAACTTCATATTAATTAAAAGAGATTCTCTAAAAATATATTCTTCAAAGAGATACTCTTCAGTAATATTCTTGAACAGGATCTGAAGCATTAAAAACCTTCCTTATATAAAACCTTATAAAACGCGCCATGCAAGATTCATGAGAGAGAAACCAACATTCCATAAATAGAACTTGTCATGAGCGCTCCTCCTGAGACATTTACAATGCTCTATGCAATGCCTGAGGCATCGGATCGCACATCTTGCACAAAGTTTATTTTTCCAAAAATGAAGCCAATATCAAAGACTCAACAAACTCCCCCTTTGGCAAATTTTTGGCTAAAACAAATTATGACCATACAGATTTTACTTAAAGAGATACTTCAACTACATTTCTTTTTCTCAACATAAACACACAGTCATAAAGATCAGTAGAGGCTATCCTTCAAAACAGTTACCATACTACTCCTTCATGAATAACAATAGAGAAGAATAAATTGTATCTTTTTAAGAATATCAGAGAGGCATGCAACAGCGGAACAATATAACTACTTCGCCTTAAATGGTCAAGAAAATAAACTTGATAGGATGTGGGATAGAATGCTTCAGCATATTCACAAATCTACTCCCCCTGCACACATGCATGGGATGTTGGAGCATTGTATCCAACATCTCCCCCTGCATAATACAAATCAGCTCCCCCTCAACACCTGCATATATCAGATCACACAGCCACACTAGCTACATACTTCAATCAGGCCACACCAGAGCAGAGCAGATCATAATTAAAACAAACCACCAAATTTTTTTTCCCCCCTTTTTGCCACAAATTTGACAAAAGGTAGTAGTGCAGAGAGTTAAAAGATACAAATCCTTAATACATACCAGCAGAATTAACATAAGCTATGCCCATAAATAGCAACAAAACAGAACAGAAAACTACAAAAATAGGGCAACAAAGCCATTACATCAAACTAAAAGGAACTACTGGAGTCAGACACTTCCAGCTCCTCTGTGTCACCATCTTCACTATCATCATTCACAGCTGCATCACCAACAGCAGCATCAACACCATCACCAGCATCATTAGCACCTACAGCTTCAGCTACCAACCCCTCTTCCTCAGCTTCCTCTTGCTTCAAGGCAGTGATGACCTTTTCAAGCTCAAACTTCTGCTCATCCAAGGCCTTAACGGCAGCTTCCATGGACGTGATCATTGTTTTTCTATTCATGGAAGAGGAAGCAGCTTTACCAGCAGGAGCTACTTTCTTAGGAGGCACAACTATATCAGCAGCATGTTTACCCTCAAACAGCTTATAGGAGAAGGTCATGGGTGATTCTCTCTTACATGGCACATCCTCAGGAAGTAGAATATTAGGGTGTTGATCCAAAATAATCCCACAGATGAGTGATGGGAAGGCAATAACAAGTTTAACAGCCCAGGATTTTCCATGTTCAACAATTTGGTCAAAAATTAAGGACCCAAAATCAACATCAGCACCAGTCCCAATGACATAAATAAATTTAGCTAGACTAGTTGCTATAGTGGAAGTGTGAGAGGTTGGAACCCAGTTCACTGCACCTATTCTATTTAAAATAGCATACTTCACAGAAAGCATCACAGAATGAACCTTACCTTTGAGGGGCCACACTTTTACTTGGTTTGCAGTGATAGTCTTGCAAACTTGGTTGTTTGTTGGTTCAAATCCAGGATAACCATCCCCCCTTCTTCCAAGATATACATTGATCACAGCAGGTGAAAATTTGACACATTTACCTCTGACAAAGACTTGATGAAACTCTTTGCTGAGTCTATTGTCACAGGCTTCACCAATGTTGACAGTGAACTCCTTCACCAGCTTCTCATAACATCTTCCTATCCCACTCACAGTCTTCATTAAACTAGCTTGAAGAATCAAGTCCATCACCTCCTTACACTCTAGGGCTTCATCGGACAATTCCCTTTCTAAGGCCAATCTTCTATGATAAACAAATTTCCATTTGGCAGCACTAGCACTGAAGTGAAATGACACATTGTCCATTGGCACATCAGGGACATTTTGTGGAATGCTTCTCCCATCTTTCTTCTTCTTTGCGGACACAATGCTTGGAGCATTCGCTTCAGCATCTTCAGCAGTTGCATCAGCAACAATCTTTCTTTTCTTTGGTGTCTTTGGCTTGGAGGCTGTAGAGATAGGTGGAGCATTCTCTTCAGCATCAAGGTCTGAGTCACTCAACTCAATAGGCTTTATCTTTGAAGCCTTCTTCTGTTGTTTAGCAGGTATCTCTACTCTGCTTGATCTCCTAACAGGACCATACATCTTTTTCTTAGTGGATGTGGTAGCCTCAGCTGCTACCTTCTTTTTCTTAGGAGATTTTGTTGCTTCAGCTGCAACATTCTTCTTCTTCTTTGTTGACTTTGGTTCTTCAGCCACAACCTCAGTTATTTTCTCTTTTCTTTCTCTTAGCCTGCTACCAACACCAATCTTTCCACCTCTTTTCTTAGAATCACCAACAATCTTCATGATTGTCACATCTTCATCAGTACTGTCATCCTCATTATCAGTTTCCTCCACTCCTTCATCTTCCAAGACATCATTAGTCACATCATCAGCAACAATTTCATCTTGTTGCACACTCGAGTCTCCAATCACATTAGCAGCAGCATCCTCATCTTGCTGCACATTAGAATCAGCCACCACATCAGCTTGTGGTTGATCTTGTGCCAAGGATGTTGAAGCATCCGACACAATCTTAACACCAGAAACAGAATCAACTAGTGATTTGAGAGCATCTTCAGCAATTTTGATCTTCTGAGCATCTTCATCATCTCCTTCATCACTAGGAGTATTAGGAGCATATTGTTCGCCCATCTCAACAGTTTCCCCCTTTTTAGGAGAAGAATTTGAGAGGTTATGTGAGAGGGAAAGTATATTTGGAAAGAAAATATGTTGAAAAGATTTGAGATAAAAGTAACCAATATTAGAAGTTGGCGTGTTTGTAGGATGTTTAGACCCATGATTACCTTGATCAACGTGCACTAATAGAGCAAGAGAAACTGCAATAACTGCTGCACGCCACGCCGTTACCAACGGTAATTGCTATAACTCCTCATAGAGGCAAATTCCTAACTTGCCCCTTAACTTCTCAAACTGTACAGCATCAAGAGCCTTGGTGAAAATATCTGCTATTTGTTCCTTTGTACCCACATGCTCCAAAATCACAATTTTGTTCTCAACCAGATCCCTTATATAGTGATGACGAATGTCAATATGCTTTGTCTTGCTATGCTGAACTGGATTCTTTGAGATGTTTATGGCACTCATGTTGTCACAATACAATGTTAGAGCATCCTGTTCAACATCGTATTCCTTCAGCATTTATTTCATCCACACCAGTTGAGAGCAGCTACTTCCAGCTGCTATGTATTCTGCCTCAGTAGTAGATAGAGCCACACAATTCTGCTTTTTACTAAACCAAGATATCAGATTAGTGCCTAAGAAGAAACAACCTCCTGAAGTGCTTTTTCTATCGTCTGCACTTCCAGCCCAATCAGCATCACAATAACCATATAAGGTAGAATTTTCACAATGGGAATACATTATCCCATAATCACTAGTTCCATTCACATACTTCAAGATCCTCTTAACTTGAGTCAAGTGACTTACTTTAGGATCTGCTTGATATCTAGCACACACTCCAACATCATAAGTTATGTCAGGTCTACTTGCAGTCAAGTACAACAAGCTTCCAATCATGCTTCTATAGAGACTTTGATCCACACTTATTCCCTTCTCATCTTTGGCGAGTTTCAAATGAGTAGGTGCTGGTGTTCTCTTGTGTGTAGCATTGTCCATCCCAATTTTTTTTATGATGTTTCTGGCATACTTGCTTTGGGATATAAAGATGGTGTCTTCTATTTGTTTAATCTGGAGACCAAGAAAGTAAGTCAATTCTCCAATAAGACTCATTTCAAACTCTGACTGCATTTGCTTGACAAAATGCTGGACCATTGTGTTCGACATTCCACCAAACACAATGTCATCAACATAGATTTGGGCTATTATAAATTTTCCTCTTTCTTCTTTCACAAACAGAGTTTTGTCTGATCATCCCTTTCTGTATCCTTGCTCTTCCAAGAATTGACTCACCCTTTCATACCATGCCCTAGGTGCCTGTTTTAGACCGTACAAGGCTTTCTTCAATTTGTAGACATAGTTGGGATGTTCTGGATCCACAAACCCTTTTGGTTGCTCAACATACACCTCTTCCTGTAGGTATCCATTTAAAAATGCACTCTTTACGTCCATTTGGTATAACTTGAACTTGAGAATACAAGCCACTCCTAGAAGCAATCAGATGGATTCTAGTCTGGCCACAGGTGCAAACGTTTCATCAAAGTCAAGTCCTTCAATCTGGGTATATCCTTGGGCCACGAGCCTTGCTTTATTTCTGGTAATCGTACCGTTCTCATCTGACTTATTTTTATACACCCATTTTGTTCCAATTACATTCACATCTTCAGGCCTTGGAACCAAATCCCATACTTCTCTTCTCTCAAATTGGTGTAGCTCTTCCCGCATAGCCTCAATCCAGGCATCATCAGTCAAGGCTTCTTTGACATTCTTTGGCTCAAACAAGGACACAAAACAAGAGTTTGCAACAACATCATTTGTTCTTCTTGTGGTTATCCCTTGTTCAGGATTCCCTATTACCAGATCTATGGGATAATTTTTCTGAACACGAACAGAGGGACCTTTACTTGGAGCTTGAGGTTTTGCATTTTCCTCACCTTTCTCTTCAAGAGTCTCTTCATCAGATTTATCAATAGATGCCTGTTCGGATGCTGCAGCATCTTGTTCAGCATTCACACTGACAGGAGTACCTTTATCTATCCCTTCATTTTCCTTCACTGGAGAGTCCTTTACAACAACATTCACAGATTCCATCACAACTTAAGTCTTTGTGTTATACACCCTGTAAGCTCTACTGTTTGTTGAATACCCAAGGAAAAATCCCTCATCACTTTTAGGGTCAAGTTTCCTTCTAGGTTCTCTATCAGCTAGGATATAACACTTACTTCCAAAGATATGAAAGTGTTTGACAGTTGGTTTTCTATCTTTCCATAGTTCATATAGAGTGGAGGTTGTACCTTTTCTCAGAGTGACTCTGTTGTGTACATAGCAGGCAGTGTTCATAGCTTCAGCCCAAAAATGATAAGGAACGTTTTTGGCATGAAGCATGACTCTAGCTGATTCTTGAATCGTTCTATTCTTCCTTTCTACTATGCCATTTTGTTTAGGGGTTATTAGAGAAGAATACTCATGTTTAATTCCTTCAGCAGAGCAAAATTCATTATAAACTTAGAGTTCTCGAACTCTCTACCATGATCACTTCTTATTCTTACAACATTGCTACCCTTTTCTCTTTGAATCTGGATGCACAGTTCTTTGAAAACATCAAAAGCATCTGATTTTTCTCTGATGAAGTTCACCCATGTGTATCTAGAGTAATCATCTACTACTACAAGAGCATACCTCTTTCCTCCCAAGCTTTCAACCTGCATGGGTCCCATGAGATCCATGTGTAATAATTCAAGAACCTTGGAGGTTGTCTGATGCTCCAGCATTGGGTGCGACATCCTGATTTGCTTTCCAATTTGACATTCACCACACACTTTTCCTTCAACAATCTTGAGTTTGGGAAGACCTCTAATGGCTTCAAGTGATATAGCTTTCTTCATTCCTTTCAAATTGAGATGTCCCAATTTCTGGTGCCACAGTTGAACTTCATCTTCTGTGGTAGCAAGGCAGGTGGATGTGAGGGCTTCTTCCTGAGGCATCCACAAGTAACAATTATCTTTAGATCTAGTACCTCTTAGCACCAGTTGTCCTTCTTCATTGTTCACTAGACATTCTGATTTCGTGAAATTGACTTTCATGCCTTGGTCACACAGCTGGCTAATGCTAATCAGATTTGCTGTGAGGTCTTTAACTAAAAGCACATTCTCTAGGTTGGGCAATCCATGGTTGATCAGATCCCCAATTCCCACTATTTCTCCTTTTGCACCATCTCCAAAAGTTACAAAGCTGGCCTTGTAGGATTTTACATTCATGAGATACTTCTCTTCACCAGTCATATATCTAGAGCACCCACTATCAAAGTACCAATCCTCCCTAGAAGAGGCTCTTAGGGATGTATGAGCAATTAACCCAACATTTTCTTCTTTAGGCTGTCCAACACTTTCTTCTATAGGCCTCCATTCCTTCTTGATGGGATTCTTCTCCTGTACCACATTTGGTTTAGGCTCCTGGTTGGGGTATCCATGCAGCTTGTAGCAAAAAGGTCTAATGTGCCCCCTTTTTCCACAATGGTGACATACACACCTACGATATCTCCTTTGGTTATTAGGCCTTTGATGAACAAATGGTCTTGGTCTTTGATGAACAGAAGATTTGGGATCAAGAGCAAACTTTGGAACAGGAAAAGCTTTAGAATGTCGAGGCTGATGCTCCAGCATTACTTTTCCAGTGCAGGGATCAATGATATTTTCTCCTGATGTGAACTTGGTTTCAGGGTCCTGTTGGTATTGATTCAGACTTGAGTAGTTGTATCCAACAGACCTAAGCTTCCCACTTGGCACATTGTCTAGAATTTCTTCAAGGAGATCTGCTCCTGAGTTCAGCTGGCTTACGCGTTTCCTTAGATCATCCATTTGGAAATTAACTTGAATGACCTTTTCTTCTGCTTGAGTAGTCTTTTGAACCTGGATATTAACTTCAGTTTGAAGTTTGTTGATGGTCTTCTTTTGCTTTTCAAGAATCCTACACATCTCTTCATATCTGGTCAGCAAGTCTTTGTAGGTACTAGCTAATTCCTCGTAGGACACATCTTCATCTTCATCAGATTCCCAATCCTCAACATTAACACATGTTCCAGTGAGAGCAGTCACATGTCTTGCTGATTCACTTTCTTCATCAGTATCTTCATCTGACCAAGAGACAGTTAGCCCTTTCTTTTGTCTTTTCTGATATGTTCCACATTCTGACCTTATGTGCCCATACCCTTCGCACTCATGACACTGAACTCCCTTGCCTTGACTGCTCTTTTCTTCAAGCTTGGTTTTCTTCAGACTATTCTGTTGCTTGTTGATGTCGAATCGGATGCTTTGCCCATTCTGTCGATTCCTGCGGTCAACTCTTTTTAGCACTTTGTTGAATTGTCTGCCCAGCATGGCAATGGCATCTGCTAGGCTATCTTCCTCCCCATCTTCAATTTGATCACTTTCCTCATCAGTGTTTAAGACAAAAGCAATGCTCTTGTTCTTCTTGTCTCCACATTCATCCAACACAATTTCAAAGGTCTGGAGAGATCCAACAAGTTCATCCATCTTCATAGTGGAGATGTCATGTGCTTCCTCAATTGCCGTTACCTTCATGTCAAACCTTTTGGGAAGAGATCTAAGGAGCTTCCTTGACAGTTTCTCATCAGACATTTTTTCTCCCAGGGCTTCAAAGGAATTACCAATGTCCAACAGGCTCAAGTGAAAGTCCTGAATACTCTCATCATCTTTCATTCATAGAGCTTCACACTTGGATGTGAGGTGTTGAATCTTTGACTGTTTCACTTTGGTAGTGCCTTCATAACACTTTTGCAATATCTCCCACGCATCTTTAGCTGACACACAATTTTTTATGAGTTTGAAAACACTAGTGTCTACTCCATTAAACAGGGCATAAATAACCTTGTGGTTATGATGGGCTGCAGCTTCCTCTTCTGTAGTCCATTCTACTTCAGGTTTCATCACCCCCATTGAGGTACCTTCCTTGCTAGCATACGTGGGTTGTTCCCATCCAGTCAAAACAACCTTCCAAACTTTGCTATCAATAGATCTCAAGAAAGCTGTCATTTTGGATTTTCAAGAGTCATAGTTGGCAGATCCATTGAGCAAAGGTGGCCTGTTCATGTATCCTCCTTCCTTTTCCATAGCGCCAGACATTTCAGGTCCTGAATCTCACCCAAATAAACAGGCAGGGTGCCTGCTCTGATGCCAATTGAAATTCCTGGCACGCTATACACAATGCTCTACCCGATGCTCTAGCACTCTATCCGGTCTCGCGCGTAATGAAATGAAACAAGTAAATAAACAAATAAAGGAGACAGGATATTTGTTAACCCAGTTCGGCGCAAACAACAACCTACGTCTGGGGGATACCAATCTAGGAAGGAATATCACTATAATAGTCCTAGTTCTAAGTCTACAGCAAACCACCCGTTTACAACTTAAAACCTAGGCCATATCAATGACTCTTCTACCTAGGAACTCCTAGATGTGAGATCCCATCTCACTCCCTTACAACCTTACCAACAACAAGGATTTCAATACACAAAGACAAAACAGTTTTGGAGACACACTCCTAAAACTACACACTCGTACCTAAAGGCTTAGAGTGTTAAACACACCAAAAGTCCTAACTCCGTACTTCAAAGCTTAGGAGAAGGATCACACAATTACAACTCAAGAACACACGTCCTAAGCTTGCATCAAGGTGACACAAGAAAGGCTCACAAATAACAAAACACACGCAAAACCTAGAATCCTAGACACAAGCACAATACGGCGTGAACAACTATACCATTAGGGTTTTTTTTTGCAGCTCCTTTAAATACTTCAGACAATTAGACAAACATGGGCTTGGTTTATTTGACCCAAGCATTAACTTCATATTAATTAAAAGAGATTCTCTAAAAATATATTCTTCAAAGAGATACTCTTCAGTAATATTCTTGAACAGGATCTGAAGCATTAAAAACCTTCCTTATATAAAACCTTATAAAACGCGCCATGCAAGATTCATGAGAGAGAAAGCAACATTCCATAAATAGAACTTGTCATGAGCGCTCCTCCTGAGACATTTACAATGCTCTACGCAATGCCTGAGGCATCGGATCGCACATCTTGCACAAAGTTTATTTTTCCAAAAATGCAGCCAATATCAAAGACTCAATATTTATGTCTTGACTAAATATTCTAGATATTTTAGTTGGGGCGTTATAATTGGTATCAGAGCAGGTTGATCTAGTATCGGACCTTGCCATGAGTCATTTCAATCCTTTCCTAAGTAATACAGACCCTTGGGATCTGAACTGTTTACGCTGAAACCATCGCGTGCTGAGCCTGATCAACTCAGTATTGCGTATGGTAGGCAGGGTATTATGGTTGAGAACTGAAGTGGACCATGGAAGTTCATGCAGTAAGTTCCCAGTGAAGATACAATCAAGGAGCAGCCGATGGAGAAAGTTCTTATAACTGGATATTGGAACAGTGGCAAATGGTGTCACAGGAGTAAGTTGTGTAGCACTAGCAAGTGGTGCAAGGATTTTAGACCAGTAATAGGATATAGGCCTGGATATATTAAGGAGACAGTTGTTAAGGTCTCAAAAATGAAAAGTAGTCTGGTGAATGAGTTAACCTGGTGACGTAGTAAGTCATAAGTAGAGTTGTAGCTTGAAGGAATACAAGCGTACCATTATACTGAGATGTATAATGCATAACAGGTAAACTTCCTGAACCGAGGAGTAACCTCACCCTTTCGAGAACCTAATTATCCAAGTTTAGTGACCCTAGTAACACTCCGCAATAATAGACCAAAATTCATCCTAAACATTTAGTTAATCACTGCAGCCGAGAAGGTCACCATGTTAAGTAAAACGTAGTAAGACCTCAGACGTGTTTCATTATTTTCTAATGACAACTAGTTAGACTATCCCAAGCCTATCAACTTTAAATGTCCTCTATGGAATGAGTACACCCTCCCTAGTAGAACTCAATGATTATACTGAAACCACTAGGAACTTAGTCGTAACTAGATTAATGATTAGAATTCTTAATAACCATATATGCAACCGAGAAGACGCATTTAAGCCCAACCACTCTTATGTTCCTAAATTAGCGAACCAGTGTAGTGGACCAAATAGATATCTTGTTATAGAAATTCAACTCGAACTATCTAGACTAGAGAAACCAAATTAGAACACAAGCACATCCCAACGATTATTCAAGTCATCTTATTAGGCCACCCTCTAGAATGCTCTCAACTAAGTAACCTTGACCCTTCGATTCGTAGTAGTATTCCTACCTTATCACCAGGAGTCAAGCTTCATTTAGTATAACAATTAGAAATTCCTCTAAAACGACACCAGTCTTTAGCAGCAAACCCAACTAACCTTTAGAGACCTAAACTCTGACTAGATTAACAGTCAGGAGTCCTTTATAGCATCATGAGAACTCTTAAGTCAATTCATGGAACATCAGCACAGAATAGTTTAGTACTCAACTAGTATTAAGACCGAGTCACCCTTATAGTTAGTGCCCAACGGTCATACCTTACCCTAGGAACCCAGCGTTATTCGGTATACTCCTTAGAAACTCCATTGTCATAATAAACATTATCCAGGAAGACCTACTAAGTATCATCCCCAATTACTCTAAGCTACTAACACATTGACTTAGACTAATTAGCTACCTCTACCAGAATAGTTGAACCAGGATACATGCACCTTAACCTTCGATTACCACAAACCTATTAAGCCAACATTTACGACGTTACTATAGAAACAACCTACCATTTTAACACTAGTAAACGTACCAGACCGTCATAGGTTAAATCTTGATTAGAATAACAGTTAAGAATTACCTTTAGCGCAATCAGCCGCCAAAATCGATTCGTTGAGCCTTACTATTAGATAGTTTAGAGACCGGCAATTCAGTTCAATATTAGTTTGACCTTCCACTATACAAATTCATGCCTTTGAACCATTTAGTTAAGGAATCAATAGAGTCAGTTAACCATACCTTGAGAATTGTCATTCAATTATTAGTAGGCTAGTAGTTCAGCATTAAAGACCAATTAGGTACCCCGGTTTGAAAATTAAAATTGACCAACCATATTTTATCACTACCTAAATGCCAGCCCGTTATAATACCATTTAGGATATTAACACTAGACGCCAGAAGATGTAGAGCCAACATTTCAGTGCGAAACCAATGTTAATGCCAGACAATAGAAGACACCACTTGACGAGTTTAACAAATAAAAGTCACTATTAATGACATCTACCATCTAGACCAACCTTCTAGGTATGTGATAGTTAACTAGAGACAAGTAACTAAGTTTGATTTTTAGCTTCAGCCAGCCACCCTACAAATTTTATATACCCAAACCTTTCAACTAAGAGACGAACTGTGTTATTTCAACCCTTCTATGAGAGTTTGTCAGCAGAAACCTGCATGAGAACCCAATTGTCCTAACCCGAGAGAACTGTCAAGAGAAATAGAAGTAGGAAGTATAAGTGGGAACCCAGTAGAAGAAAAATTTTCAATTGCCTATTCACTCTAAGGATCCTCATTCAGTATATTCGTTGAACCAAGCAATGTTCGATTCAATGTTCACAGGTCTTGGAACACCATGAACTTGTGTACTCTCTAACTTGTCTGATTATGCCTCAGACGGATAATTTCTTCTCGTGCCTTAAATGCTTGTCAGCCTCGTACAATGCATAAATTCAATTCAGATGCAAACTTTTCAAAATTTCTTGAAGCCAGTTAGGTAATCACATTAAGTGTTTTCAGTTTTTCAGTTGTGTTGCCAGTAGCTACAACAAATCTGCGGAAGTCAATTATTCTTGAAAAGGGTCATGAATAATTTCAGTTCAATTTCGTGCTCGTTTTGGTGGACATGTTAATTAATAAACATCCTTAACTGTTCTGATACAAATAACTTAGCTCAGTATCAGTAAATCATTTAAATTTCGTGCACTCGAACCTTGTAACCAACTCTCCAATATAGTTAGTTATCCATCATTTACATAGCCTAATCAGCTAAATCCAGAATTAAGATCGAATCCAGCTAATTCAGTGAAATTAAGTTATACTAGTGAAATCAGTGTTAATGATTCGAACCTTTCAATTCCCTTTTCGGAAATTATGTTTACTCAAGTGTATTAACCTTGAGTATCTCTGCCAGAATGTTTCAGCCTTTTAGTTTGTTATCAATAATCTACTCAAATCAAAACAAGTCAAAATTACTCGTATGGAGTAACGAACTACCTCTGTTTGGAAATTAAATTGTTGTTTTATTCTATCCTATTTGTTAGTTGAACCACTAACCATCCGAAGTTAAGCAATTCATTTCAGCCTCAATGTTAAAAGTTCAAACTCCTTGTTCAACTAGCCAAGTTAGCATCCGATTGTTTTAGCCAAATTTCCCATCAAAGTTAGCTTATCAGCCAAATTTTCAAACAAGTCTGACCTTTACCCTTTAGTTAATCGTGTAACGTCAACCAGGCCAAATACCGACCTCCTAAGCCAGTTGAATTCAGAGTTAATACTGATAGGAGTGGAAGAAGATTAACAGTAGTAGAAGAAGTTTAAGGGAGATAAAGCGAGATGGTATGCGACCGTGCTCTGAGAATATAGACTAAAGCTGCAAGGGAACAGTCTAAAAGATGTTAGTAAGAATTTGAATCAGAGTGCGCAGCACGAGACCGTTTGAGAATGCGAGAATAACCTTTAGCCAGTAACCCTAATGAGAGAATAAGTGAAGTATAGTATTGGATGCGGATATAAACGATCTACCCTGATGTGGAATAAAGAAGTTTTGAATTTCGAGGACGAAATTCTTTTAAGGAGGGTAGATTGTAACATCCCAACTTTAATTAATAGAAGAATATTAATTAGAGATAATTATTGGAGAATAATTGTAAACAATTGAATAATTTTATAAAGAGGGAACCAAGAGAAGGGTATAATTGGTATTGGCCAAATGAGACTACATGTTTGTATAAAAACTATTCCACTACCATTCCTATTTCATTTTCCTCTTTCTGCTTCAACAAAACAGCACAACAACTCTCCCCACACTCTCTTCTCTCACGTTCAGCATCATAACCATCACCATCCCCCATCGTTCTTTCTCAAATCAAACATGCAAGGGCAGATTTGAGTGTGTTGGACCATGAGCTTCATAGAAATGGTAAGATTCAATCCCAATTCCTCATGTTTAAGCTCAATTTCGTTCTCTTTCTCAACCCTTATTCAACACTGATATTGATTGTTTTGCATGTGTTTCAAACCACTATGGAAGCCTTGAAGGATTGATAAGAAACAAAGAGAAATCGGAAGAAGATAATCACTACTACAGAAAAGGGATTTCACATCGGGCCTTTTTGACATTTCACATCGGTTGCAGGCCCGATGTAAACGCAGCTGATGTAGAAAGTCGAAGACATTTCACATCGGTTATGATATCCGATGTGAAATATATGTATGTCACAACGGTTGTATGTCCCACCCGATGTGAAAAGCCTTTACTTTTTTTTAAAAAAAATATATTACTCCCATTTTAGCTTTTTTTATAGGCTAAATTTTATTCATAAAACAAAAAATAATTAAAAGCAAACAAAAAACTACAACATTTAAATACTCAAGCATAAAATACATACGAATTATTATTATATTGCCTTATCAATTCATAATACATATCAAATTCCTTATTACATAAATAAATAAAGAAAACCTTGGCGATGCATTCTTCAAGCGGCAAGCACAACCGCTCATTTTTACTTGCCCAGTAATAAAAAGCCATTGCCGATGTCTTCGCCTTCGGCCAACACTTCTTCCATTAACATGCCTTGCTTTTGTCATTCCTCTTCTACCTCTTCAAGAATATCCTATCATGATATGATCAAATCAAGATTCAGCACAAAATATCCAAATTTATCAAATTCAACTATTTTCCCAAAACCCACTTCATGTCATCATATTTCGTAAATCACAATGAACTAGAAAAATACTAGTCAAATCAAAACGATGCAGTCGTCATAACAATGGATATATATATATATGCGATTTTGAGATAAAATAACTACATGACTATTTATAAACCAAGACAGTATAACACCAATTGTATGCAATGTGAACCTAACCAACCATCCAATATTTGAACACATCAACCAATAAGATACTCCAACATCTTTAATTAGCATAAGAATGATCATAAGATGAACAATGAAAACATATTATTCATTCAAATGATTATTCAACTTAAATCTCATTAGAATAGAAATGAAGCTGCAAATTCAAAATTCTTAGTAGTTTGGACCTAACAATAATCTTAGGCAAGAACTAAAGCTTAATAACCATCATATCAAAGTTATAAATCAGAGTACTATACTTTATCAAATAGAAAATCAAAGAAATGGAAACTCACCCAATAAAATTAGATATCAAAAAGCTTTATCAAATAATGGATACCATAAAGAATTGCATCAAATGTCATTTGACCTTCACTAAATCAAGCTGAAAACATATATTAGTGTCGTCTTCTTGTACCCGCAACATTCCAAGCTGAAAACAAAACACATGGTTGAATCCATTAGCTTCTTTTTTCTTTGGAAAGGCCAAGAAAGATAAAATTAAATAAAACAAGGCATAATGTATGCCAATAGGTACAAAATACAGTCACATCTCCACAACACTTGGCAACTAATATGCAGACTCTACTATAACTTAAATTACCTTATCAGTTGCTATATCTACACAGACAACTAGAACAACGAATTACTAGTATTTCCCACCTAATGTTACATCATAACTAACCAATACACATGCCAATACAAACTGCCAAAAACAAACAGCAAGCAGACTCCAAAGTTAGTGCTATGAATTGGACTTCTAGCAATGCTTGTCATGAAGAGATGAAGAGTAAATAACACACCCTTCACACCGAATCCAAAACGGACAGAGTTTGAGATATGACTGAGAAGCAAAAGGACTGTCCACACTCAATTGTGATACCACCTCCCAGATGACAGTAATCTGCACCTAATTTAAAGACAATACACTTGAACAACACCAAACCATAGTAATCACCAAAACCTCACCTGATATTATTCAAACAAAAGCCACTGATAGATTGAGTAATGAATTGATAATGCATGAAGAGGGATAAATCCTAGGACACTACAATATCACTACTCTGTTTATCTTCTAGAAATTCACTAGATAAGATTCTTTATCATTCACAATTCAAACACAAACATATGGAACCAAATGTATAAATAGAAATTTAAGCCCAAGTTTTCACATGATTATCCATCCCAATGAAAATCCAGTTAAAGGTTCTAATATAAATACAATTATCATTCAACAAATGATAGAAACTCACTCATAAATGGACTGAAAATTGATAGAAACAAAAATCCTAAATCATCATAATCAAAGACAAAAAAGGGAACAAAAACTCAAAATTTGATAGAAACAAAAAAGAGAAAAACATGGAAAAATAAGAATCAAAACCCTAAATGTGATAGAAAGAGAAACATAAAATAGAGAAGAACACAAAAACTCAAAACCCTATGTAAAACCAGTCACAACTAAGACTGTGTAGGAAACTCAATCAGTTAATTTTGCTAAACCAGTCACAACCTTAACCCCTCTAAACAGAGTTTTCGAGTTTCACGTAATCAATAACCAGATTAACCAATTCACAACAACAAAAACTAAACATTTAATTAAAATAACATAGAATCAGATGAACTCATACGAACCTATAACAACAACATCAAATTTCTGCGTTTTAGGGTTTCTGCGTTTGAACTCCAGATGAACACACCTCGTTGTTGTTGAATACGCCACCAGCAACCACACGAACCTAAAACGCGACCAGAAACCTCGTTCGTGTCTGAGAGAAAGAAAGATAGATGGTTCGTGAATGAGTTGAGTAAGATTCAATTAGAAATTTCGTGAATGAGAGATAAAGGTTCCATTTCAGTGAGGATTGAGAGAAACAAGAGAGAAACGAGATAGAAAGATCGATTTTGGTGAGGATTGAGAGATTCACTTTCGAAGAGATTTGGTTTAGGGTTTGTTCGTGAGAGAGAAAGACTAAGAGGGTACTTCTGTTCGCACGCGTGTTTTAAGTAATGGGAAAGAAGGATTTCTAATTGAAAAGGATTTTACATCGGTGGAACCATGGCCGTATGTAAAATCCTTATAACATATTTTCCTCTTAATTACAAGATTGCCACCGTGTCCCCTTTAACATATGGTATATAATTACCTGATGTAAAAACCCTAAACCAAAAGTCTATTTTGTAGTAGTGATGAAACCCATATTCTAGGGTAGAGCTTCACTAAATTGGTAAATGCTCTCTCCTCGTAGCTCTGATTTAAATTCCGCTTTTTGCTGTAGTTAGATAACTCAATTCCGGTCGTTTCGATGTAGGTTTCGTAATTTTAGGATCAATAATGAGCCCTGTGCAAATTTTTTAAGTTGGATGTTCAATTCAGAAATTCTGCAGAATTTGAGTGGTTTGCACCCGTAATGAAATGGTAAGATATCTCTCCTCGTACCTTAGATTTGAGTGATTCCTTTTCCGTTAGAAAGCTTACAATTTTCCCTTCGTTTTGATATTGGATTTCTTGGAGTTCGGCTAAGGAACGAGGGCAGTAGGTTGCTCCGAAGATGGCGCGTTACTGCAGAATTGCGCAGAAAATTCTGCTATAGAATTAAAACAATTTCGGTGTTCCGGCAAGTTTCTGAGTCGTCATTGTTTCCTTTCAAGCGTCGTTTCCAGGTGGGTTCTTTAGGATAGTTTAGTTAGTTTCCCAAAATTATGAATTTGCATGTTAACTCAGAAAAAATTAGGAAAAGTTGTGTGAGGGAAATTAACTCCATTCTGTTTTATATTATGTGTTTTACATTACTGCACTGGCTTAAACGAGGATTGTAGGTGTTTCTGTTGAAAATTATGATTTTTGCAAAACAGGGTATTTTTCTGCATGAACTCGCCATAGCAAGTAGTTGGCGAGTATTCATGGCGAGCTGGGTTCTGGGCTGATGAAACTCGCCATGGCGAGCTTCTGCTCGCCACAGTGAGTTGATTTAGGTCAGGACCTATAATCTCGCCATGGCGAGCTGGTGACTCGCCATAGCGAGCTTATACAGAACTGACCTGCACTTTCCATTTTTCTAACAAAGTTTCACACACTCATTTTATATCCTCATCAGAGTCAGATAGATTGTAGTAATATAATTAATATAATGTCGAATAGAATGTTAATCATAGATAATCGTTAGGGTATGACTTAGAATTAATTAGGTTAGTATGCTCCCCGGGTTTTGGGAAATTATAGTAGTAAGAACTAAATTATTATCAGTCACTTAGGAGCGATTCTGAATTGTCGCATATGGATTTCCTAATGGGAATATCCTTCTGGTTATGTATTGTGAGTTGTATGCCGTGATCGGATCGATCGACGGACAAGGCGGGCCTCCGAGATATGCTCACCTCGGAGAATCCTTTCGGTTAAAATGAATAAGAGTTAATTTCTGTGTTACACCTATATTTATGCTATTATGTTATGATTATGTTAGTAATGAAACGACTGATTTTAGGTGCCCCTGTGTAGTCACCATTAGGAGGGTAGTAGGACTCACTGAGGCTTAGTAGTCTCACCCCACTCCAAATCAATTTTTTTAGGCAAACAGGGTAATTGGAGCAAGGACCAGGTGAGAGTTGATGATTGGAGCTGAGCTTGGATCATCAGATCAGAAGATTTTATTTTCTTCCTTGCTTTAGATATCTGTTTAGTATTCTTATTCTTTCTTTTCCGCTGTATTATTATGTTGGACTTAACTCTTGTAGTCGTTCAAGTTTTAACTTCATTAATTATTCAGTAAATTTTCCTGTACTCAGATCCATTTATTTATGTCTTGACTAAATATTCTAGATATTTTAGTTGGGGCGTTATATTTTTAGTATTGTTATTAGTAGTAAAATGACCAAGACAGACCCAAATACGAAGGAAAACCTACAAAAGCAAGAAAAAGCATCAAGACAGAGTCCAAGATGCAAAAAGACAAGAAAAAGCCCAAAAAGTGAAGAAATACAGCATTCCATCGCAGCACGATGTGTGCCATCGTGCCACGATGGCAGCATGCTTGCTCGCCAAGAAATCAGAAGAAATAAATCTTGAAAAAATCTTCCATCGCACCACGATGCATCACAACGCAACATGATGGAGTAACTTGGCGCCCAAGCTGATGAAATGCACAGGATCAGTTATAAAAAAAAACTGAATCTTCACATCGCACTGCGATGAGCTTATCGCAGTGTGATGCCTTGCCGAGGCCCATTACGAAAACTATAAATAGAGCCTCCCTTTCATTGTTTAATTCATTCAGAAATAGTAGAACACTCTCTACTATAAGGAGAGGTTCAGAGGCGCTCTATTGGGCCTAATTTTCTCTCCTTACGGGAAAACTAACTCAACAAGGTATGTTTTCTTTAGGCTTTTGTATTTAGGTTATAATTTCTTGTAATTTAAATATGTAGTCTTTATAGTTTATGACTTAGGTTGTGATGGAGAAGATGAACTCCCCTATGAATATTTGGAGTCTGTGAAAGTCTAAGTTATAATAAATGATATTTAAAGTATTATGTTTGTTATTTACTTTCGTGCACTTTAATAACGTATTCTCGTAATCTGGCCGGATAAGCGGGAGCGCCCATAGAATTGATATCAGGTTTCGACTTGGTATGGTCCGGAACTCGTAGTAAATAATGCTAGGTGTATAGAGACGGTAACATCCTGAACTAGTCGTGAACTGAGCGGTTAGAGGAGGAATCATGCACTAGGTGTGATCTGAGCACTTAGAAGATGAACAGCCCGATACTAGGACCTAGAGGTTAATTGGTGAAGGTTATAACACATGTTTATAAACAACTCACTTAGTAATTAGGGTATGTGACACATCGAGGTTAGGCTCTCGTAGATACCTTAGTTGTTAACGTAGGGAGACTTTAATAGACATAATGTAATAGTAAGGTATTACTACAACAAGGATAATTCACCGCCGAACATAATCTAAATAACTATGTTATACACCGGTCATGCCAAATATGAAGAAGGGAGGGAGTCCAACCACTATACCTAGCCTCTATATTTCTTGAATCTATTATTTATACATTCTGCTTTTATATTTCTGCAAGCATTACACTATTTTTATAAAAACCTTTTCAAAAACCCAAAGCGAACGCAAACTATCACAAACTTAAATAACGTTAGTGAAGCTTTGGCACGATCCATGTGGATTCGAACTCATTCTATACACTAGAGTGTGAATTATTACTCGGCGACAGACTAGTGCACTTGCTAGACCCTAGTCAAGTTTTTGGTGCCGTAGCCGGGGATTGTGTTTACGGAGCCTTATTAGATTTATTTAAGTTTGTCAAAAATTTCAAAAATATAAAAAAATAAAAAATTCAAAAATCTTGTTGATGATTGTGGATTTTGATCTGTGGAAATTCTGGCTAAGGATAAGTCTTGGTATTTAAGCGATCCGGTGTGATCCACCTCACTTACCTGAGAATTTTCATGGTGACAAAGACACATGAGACAAACCAAAAATAGTTCCACAGAAAATATTTATCTCTGTGCTACTGAGGTATTTTGTTTAAAGTGCATGCAAATAGGTACTCAAAGCACTAGGAAGGCTGGCAACAGCCAATTTAAGACGGCATTCTCACAGGAAAAACTCTCAAAGTGATGAGAGACGGAATACATTGTAAAAGAGAAAGCTGCAACAAAAAGTCAATGGTCAGGAGGATCATTGGACTAAGAGCTTCCACAGGAAGTGAGTAAGTAAAAGGGTTGTTAACAGGAATGGTTCGGAAACACAGGAACCATTGGCGAAGATGACAAAGAGAAGAGAGAAAATCCATCAGGAAAGAAATAATTCAATTAGGAGAATCAAGCTGTAAAATCACCTCTGAAGAACAATTTCTTTCTCAGGAAGAAAGCGCAAAAAGAAAGACATGCACGAATATAAGTTTAGGGTGAAATCACTACGTTCTATGAAACTGCACCAGTAAATAAGACGCCAACCGGATAGTTGAGGGTATGGTGAAATAGACCTGGTCCTGCCCAGATTGTCAAAGATGGAAGATGGCCAGTGCTTCAAGTTGGAACAAAGAAGCACAGATAGAGAGACATGCGAACCTATCCTCTGTAATGGAGGAAATGCCTCAAGCTAATGAGAGGCTAAACAAGTGCTGCTTGGGAGGCAACCAAGGATAAGTATTTTATTTCAGTATTTTATTTTTCAGCGTTTTCAATTCAATAGAATGTACTTAAGGATTCCTGCTATATCACTTTCATCTAAATAACCCTTATTCAAACTTATAAAAAATTAAATAACTGCTTGCTGTTTATTATCTAGTGCATGACTAACTGTTATAGGTAAGATTGCGGCGAAATAAGTTATAAATCTCGATGAGACAAATTTCACACCTTCATACAGAAACCAATGGTGATTGCTCCGAAGTGCGAAGTTCGGGAGACAGAGAGACGAGTGATGAAGCTGATGTCTGTGAGACAAGTGTTCAACTTCAGATACCTAAGCCATGTGAGGATTTGAGCCAAATATTTCCAATCGGTATTACCACTTTCTTTTGAATTACTATGAGAGTACCGTGCACTTGTTTATTTTCTAGAACTTGCTCTAATTCTCTGCTGACTGGTTAGTTTAATATTATATGCATTGAGGCAATTGTTTGTTATAACCCAGAGCCTTTTTCAAGCCACCCTTATTATTATTATATCCTTTGCTAGCCAAATTTGAGCCGTAAAAAAAATATATTATCCCTTTTGTTTCGGTGACAAACCACGATACAAGCCTATAGACCAGAAAAACAAAGAAATTACCCTCTTTGGAGTTAGGTAATAGTTCTCAAAGTCTTGGCAACAAAATAAGTTTGGGGTTGTTCATGGAACTAGCAACGTTTAAGTTTGGGGTGGGTGTACGAAGAACTAACACTACAAACAGAAAAAATAAATGAAAAAGAGACGGGAAAACATCAAAAAAATTCCCTAAAAAAATAGTCTCTTAAAAAAAAAAATGAAAAAGAAAGAGCCAAAGGGCAAAAGAAAGAGCCAAAGGGCAAAGAAAGTGATAGAAAAGAACCACACAAAGACACATCCGATTCTTATTTTCCGATACCAACAAAAAATTCCACCCTAATGAACACAGGCTGCGCACACAAATAGGAACATCAAAGTAAGACTTAACTCCAATGTTCAGCCTACTATTCCCAAAAATGTCCTACCTTGACCTAAGCCACGTTATAACCCTGAAAAGACCTCCAAAAATGCATGAATATTGAATGTTGACTGGTTGCTTAGAGTTCTTGCAAGCCTATGGTAAAATGGCAGGTTGCACGATGATTGAGAGATAACCCTTTCAATTAATGAGCGAAAAACACAAATGTGAGAGAGAGAGAAAAGTTGGACATGGACTCTTGGGGGCATTTGTCCGATTTGCTACTATTGACGTCTCCTGAGCCTAGCAGGACTGAGCATGATCGCGGCGGTAAGAAAATCAGCGGTACCATTGCTGAAATACAAAAAGGTTGTGAAATTCCTATCATCTTTATTTATCTCTTGTTTTTCTAACGATCTTGTCTGACAGCATGTTACTTGAGGACAAGCAAGAGTTTAAGTTTGGGGTTGTGATGACAGGAATTTCTACGGTATTTTTAGTATTGTTATTAGTAGTAAAATGACCAAGACAGGCCCAAATACGAAGGAAAACCTACAAAAGCAAGAAAAAGCATCAAGACAGAGTCCAAGATGCAAAAAGACAAGAAAAAGCCCAAAAAGTGAAGAAATACAGCATTCCATCGCAGCACAATGTGTGCCATCGTGCCACAATGGCAGCATGCTTGCTCGCCAAGAAATCAAAAGAAATAAATCTTGAAAAATCTTCCATCGCACCACGATGCATCACAACGCAGCACGATGGAGTAACTTGGCGCCCAAGCTGATGAAATGCACATGATTAGTTATAAAAATAAACTGAATCTTCACATCACACTGCGATGAGCTTATCGCAGTGCGATGCCTTGCTGAGGCCCATTACGAAAACTATAAATAGAGCCTCCCTTTCATTGTTTAATTCCTTCAGAAATAGTAGAACACTCTCTACTATAAGGAGAGGTTCAGAGGAGCTCTATTGGGCATAGTTTTCTCCCCTTACGGGAAAACTAACTCAGCAAGGTATGTTTTCTTTAGGCTTTTGTATTTAGGTTATAATTTCTTGTAATTTAAATATGTAGTCTTTATAATTTATGCCTTAGGTTGTGGTGGAGAAGATGAACTCCCCTATGAATATTTGGAGTCTGTGATTGAGTCTAATTATAATAAATGATATTTAAAGTATTATGTTTGTTATTTACTTTCTTGCACTTTAATAACGTATTCTCGTAATTTGGCCGGATAAGCGGGAGCGCCCATAGAATTGATATCAGGTTTCGACTTGGTATGGTCCGGAACTCGTAGTAAATAATGCTAGGTGTATAGAGACGGTAACATCCTAAACTAGTTGTGAACTGAGCGGTTAGAGGAGGAATCATGCACTAGGTGTGATATGAGCACTTAGAAGATGAACAACCCGATACTAGGACCTAGAGGTTAATTGGTGTAGGTTATAATGCATGTTTATAAACAACTCAATTAGTAATTAGGGTATGTGACACATCGAGGTTAGGCTCTCGTAGATACCTTAGTTGTTAACGTAGGGAGACTTTAATAGACATAATGTAATAGTAAGGTATTACTACAACAAGGATAATTCACCGCCGAACATAATCTAAATAACTATGTTATACACCGGTCATGCCAAATATGAAGAAGGGAGGGAGTCCAACCACTATACCTAGCCTCTATATTTCTTGAATCTATTATTTATACATTCTGCTTTTATATTTCTGCAAGCATTACACTATTTTTATAAAAACCTTTTCAAAAACCCAAAGCGAACGCAAACTATCACAAACTTAAATAACGCTAGTGAAGCTTCGGCACGATCCCTGTGGATTCGAACTCATTCTATACACTAGAGTGTGAATTATTACTCGACGACAGACTGGTGCACTTGCCAGACCCTAGTCAATAAGCATACTAAACATAGAAGTACAATCTATAACAAATATTAACAACTTTTCATACATTAAAGTTATCATTTTTATCAGTTTCCATGAAAACTCATAAACTACAAACATCTAACAAATTCCCACAATTTAAGCCCCAAAGTTTGTAATTTCTTTTATCAAATCATATGAGCAATCTATCTATATCATAGAAATCATTCATTTTTAAGAATCAAACTCAACCCAAAGAAAAAGAGTGAGAGAGGATTGGGTTGGAGAGAGTAAGACTTTCTCCCCCTCTCTTGATCACTCTTAGAAGACCAAACTACTCTCATACCTTATGAATTTCTGGATTCTCTAGTCCTTCCTCCACTCCTAGCTCTTCCTCTTATTCTCTTCTTCTTCAAAAATGGGTTCTCTTGTTCTCTTCTCTTTCTTCCTCCATTTCTCTTCTCAAAATATGATTTCTATCTTTCTAACTTAAACCCTAGTTAATATTAGAAAGTCTCTAATACCCTTCTTATCTTCTTATTTTCTATTGGGCTTAGCCCATTCTCACCATAAGTCCAATTAATTAATATTCTAATAAGTAACATAGACTACTGACTACGGTCTGGCAAGTGCACTAGTCTGTCGTCGAGTAATAATTCACACCCTAGGTGTCTAGAATGAGTTCATATCCATAGGGATCGTGCCAAAGCTTTGTTAGCGTTATTTAAGTTTGTATAGTTTGCATTCGCTTTAGGTTTTGGAAAAAGGTTTTATAAAAAGTAGCGTAATGCTTGCATAAATAAACAAATAAATATATAAATATATATTCAGAAACATAGAGGATATGTATGGTGGTTGGACTCCCTCCCTTCTTCATATTTGGCATGAACGGTGTATAACATAGCTAATCAGATTATTATTCGGCGGTGACTTTTCTTTTGTTGTAGTAACACCCTACTGTTACACTATGTATATTAAAGTTTCCCTACATTAATGACTAAGGTACCTACAAGAGCCTAACCTCGTTGTGTCACAAACCCTAATTACTAAGTGAGTTGTTTATTACACATGCATTATAAGCTTCACCAATTAACCTCTAGGTCCTAGTATCAGGCTATTCATCTTTTAAGTGCTCAGTTCACACCTAGTACATGATTCCTCCTCTAACCGCTCAGTTCACGACTAGTTCAGGATGTTACCGTCTCCATACACCTAGCATTATTTACTACTAGTTTCAGACCATATTAAGTTAGAACCTAATATCAATTCTAAGGGCGCTCCCGCTTATCCGGCCAGATTACGAGATACGTTATTAAGTGTATAACACCCCACATGAAATATCTAGAATATCAGTGAATTATCATAATCGGTAACTGAGTACATTTTTATTACATTGAGGATAAAGCACACGCAGGTGCTAAGTACAACACAGTTTAAGAAACAACGGAAGCAAAACATAAGTTCAACGATACAACAAAGGATTAGTGAAATACAACAAGATACGGAATAAAGGAAAGCAAGAACAAATGCAAATCCTCCAAGCACAGCTACTAGCACACCAACGAGCATACCTTAGCCAACCTGTTTATCTGAAAAAAAATTTGTTTGGAATAGGGTGAGACTATTAAGCCTCAGTGAGTCCTACTACCCTCCTATGGTGACTACACCGAGGAAATCCTAATCAGTCATAACACATATTCATAACATAACATAATACATAAGCATAAGTAAAGGTGTATCACAAAATTAATCTTATTCATTTTAAACACAAGGACAAAAATCACGAAAATCACTTCCATTTTTCATACAATGAAAAATCACTTCCATTTTTCATACAATGAAGTCGCCATTGACGTTTATTTATCCCGGAAGGGGAAAGGAAAAAATCACGAAAACCTTGGTTTAGGTTCGGGAGTTGGTTATGCGAGAGGAAGGTATTAGCACCCCTCGCATCCATCGTACTCGATGGGAACCGTTTAGGTGGTTTAGGGTTTGTCTGCGCAGGTTTGAATTACATTACTCTATCACTTGGCTATTTCTACTTCGTTTCCAAATAAATTAAAAAAAGGGTTTTTATTAGTTGAGTTTGACGGTTGTAGGAGCCCGCTCCTACGTATTCCCTGGTGCAATGGGAAATTCAAAACTCACGTAGTTCTGGTAAAAAATGTTTGTGTGGTTGGTTGGTTTTAGTGGATAACATTTATTTCGTATTCCGCTGACACAACGACGCTTGTATGCTCTAATCAGAGGCTTAAGCTATGTATATGCCAGAGGAGTAGATAAAACGTATATCCATTGAAAAAGAGAGTTGAATAACGGATGTTGCTTATTTCGCATTCCGCTGATACAACGACGCTTGTATGCTCTACTTAGAGGCGTAAGCTGTGTATGTGTCAGAGGAGTAGATAAAACGTGTATCCATTGTAAAAAGAGAGTTTGAATAACGGATGTTGCTTATTTCGCATTCCGCTGATACAACGACGCTTGTATGCTCTACTTAGAGGCGTAAGCTGTGTATGTGTCAGAGGAATGGATAAAGCGTATATCCATTGTAAAAAAGAAAGTTTGAATAACGGATGTTGCTTATTTCGCATTCCGCTGATACAACGACGCTTGCATGCTCTACTTAGAGGCTTAAGCTATGTATGTGTCAGAGGAATGGATAAAGCATATATCCATTGTTTCTGAAAAGAAATTTGAGTGTGTTGATTTGATTTTAGAGCCTGTTTTGGTTTTAGAATGAGAGCTAACTCACGAGCACTAGTCAAATGTCTAGCGACCAAGTCAACCCAGGGGGAAAGAATCAAATGACAGATTCCCCCTCTTTCATCCTTTTATTATGAAAGTCTTTATTAATTTGATTAAGGAAAAAGTGTTCAAAAGAAGAAGACGAGTGTTGGTTGATTTTAACGCTTGTTTTAGTTTTAGAATGAGAGCTAACCCACGAGCGCTAGTCAAATGTCTAGCGACCAAGTCAACTCGGGGGGAAAGAATCAATTGACAGATTCCCCCTTTTTCATCCTTCACTTATTGCAAAAATCTTTTTTAGTTTTGATTAAGAAAAGAAACTAAAAGTCAAATTCAAGGATGTAAAACAGTGTGCAAAATTAAATAACGATGACAATCGATATATTAACAATGCGACAATTAAATGCGAATGAATGCAAGTATTCAAATGAGAATGCATGAATCAACATAATATAGTTAAATATGCATGAATGACTCAAGAATGAGTGAGAATTGATGATGCAAAATTAAATAGAAATGCATAAACTAAAGTAGCGTAAAATGAATTAAATAACATAAACATGCTAAATTAAATCAAAGTAAATGAGATGAGTTAGAATGAATTGAAGTAAAGCTAAAGAGCTGAAGACAAGCATAAGAAATAAAAATAAGCAATTAACCATACTTAAGCTCTTAAGTAAATAAGCTAAAAAGCTAAAAAAGTGATTAAATAACAAGCTAAGGAAGCATGAACATAATCTGAAATCAAACATGATTTAAGCAAAGCAAAATGGTCCCGTAAGCTAAAAAGCTCAAGCACCAAATAAGTGCTTATGAAAATAAGCTAAAAAGTGATTAATTAAGCTAAAAAGCTAAAGAATAAACTAAAAAGCAAAAATAAAAGCTCAAATGAGACAAACAGAGGTCAAACATGATCTAAGCATAACAAAATGGTCCAGTAAGCTAAAAAGCTTAAGCACCAAATAAGTGCTTATGAAAATAAGCTAAAAAAGTGATTAAATAAACTAAAAAGCTAATCAATAAGCTAAAAAGCTAAAATGAAAACTCAAAGATGAAGAGCAAAATTTAAGCATAGCAAAGTGACTAAAATAGCTTAAATAAGCTATTAGTCACTTAAGTGCTTTTGGAAATAAGCTGAAAATCAATTAAAATTAAGTTCAGATGGGGGTGCAAATTATTCGGACATAGCAAAAATATGGGGGTATACATAGCAACTCTGGGCCAGAAGGCCCAGCCCGTGTCCAGAGTCAAACAAAAAAAACAAAGTCAGAACAAAAATAATCCTATGTGGTACGAAATCAAGGTGCACGGTAAGGATTTTAAAATCTGGGCTGCACGTTTGATCCTACGCGCATGATTTAAAAAACAGGATCTAATCATGACCGTCCGTTCGCGCAAGCAGCATCGGACGGCCAGGATTAAGTCTGGGAAAAACGTGAAGACCTTCATCTTCTTCCTTTTGAACTCTGGCGAGCTTCATAGCTCCGGCCGGTGGTTACACCACCGGAGTTCAAAAACCTCATCAAAACAGGCAAACAAATACATCATCTCGCACGAAATTTCACGTAGAATCTAAATCTAACCTTAGTTTTTTCTAAAAACGTCTAGATCATGCAAAACGAACGCAAAAAGTTTGAACTCAAAAAAACGAAACTCACAAATTAGCACAGAACCAAGCATGAAATCAACCCAGAAAGCATCCAGACAGTTAATAGAGATGAATGGTGTTAAGAAATACCTGTGTAGATCTCTGAAACGTACGATTCAAACTCCCTCTTTTCTTTTCCACCGTAGCACTTCTAACCCTTGATTCTTTCGTGTTTTCAACTGATTGAGAGCTGGTTCTTGCTTCTACAAGTATGATAAGAAGTTCTGGATGTATAATTTCTGGGTTTGAGCTGAGATTTTGAGTTTTGGAAATTTGAAAATGGATGAAAAATGGTGTATGGTTCTATCACTTTATGCTGCGCCGTTTTCCTTCCTTCTCCAACCCTAGGCACTGAAATTGATGCTGGTATTTATAGGACTATGTTTAGGTCAAGTGGCATTGTGATTAGGGAGAATGAGTGAGGGTAATTTTGAGATTGGACTTGATTTTTGTACTATGTTTTTGATCCTCTTATGCCAAACAAAAAATGATGATGAGGTGTAATATGAATGGAATGTTCTAGGCTTATGATGAGGTGTTAATGATTGGAGAATTTTTTGATATTCTTTTGATTTTTTTTGGAATAAAACAAATTAAAAATAATATATGAAAATAAAATAAATATGACAAGAAATAAAAATATGCATGATGAGATATGATTATGTGAAATATTTATGGACTAAAAATGGAAAGAAAAAGAATTGAAATTTGATTTTTAAAAGGTTTCTTAGAATGCAAGTAACTAATTAAAAATAAATAAATAAAGAAAATGTGAGGGCAAAATGGTAAAATTTTGTCTCTTATGATCATGCTAAGCCATAATCATGCAAGAAAAATAGTTCCATGTGTTTTGTGTCAACATTGATTTTTAAATTGAAAAAAAGATTTTGTTGACTTATTTAAAAAAGTGCAAAAATGCCATGGGGCAAAATTGAAATAAATAAAAATATGAGGGGCAAAAGGGTAATAAAAATGTATGGGGCAAAATTAGGGTATGACAGCTGCCCCTATTTAATTAGCTTAAACCATAAGAATGCGAATAGCCCTGATATTCGTATTCTTTTGGTGGAAGATAATTAAATACAGAATGCCCTAATTTTGCCAGGAAGTGAATGTTGATGAGATAAGTGGATCGAGTATACCTGTTGTTATTCCTTTTGTGGAAACGAGCAAACTCCAAAGTAAGATGAATGACACCAACCTTAACCAGCCATCTATGCTGAAAAACTTGGTGAAGTTTGAAGAGATTTTATCCAGCCGCTCTCACTGAAGGTCGATCTGTGATTGTAGAGGTTTTAACCAACTCTCGCTGAAAATTCCTCTGTGTAGATTTTCCTCGCTCTCGCTGAAGATTCATCTGTGTGGACTTTATCCAACTCTCGTTGACGATCCATTTGTGTAGACTTTACCCAACTCTCGTTGACGATCCATCTATGTAGACTTTACCCAACTCTCGTTGACGATCCATCTGTGTAGACTTTACCCAACTCTCGTTGACGATCCATCTGTGTAGACTTTAACCAACTCTCGTTGACGATCCATCTGTGTAGACTTTACCCAACTCTCGTTGACAATCCATCTGTGTAGACTTTACCCAACTCTCGTTGAAAATTTCTCTGAAGTTGAGGTTTTTATCCAGTTCTCACTGAAGATCCGTCTGGAGTTGAGTAGATTCCATCCGGCTCTCGCCGAAGATCCCTCTGAAATTGAGTAGATTCCATCCAGCTCTCGCCGAAGATCCCTCTGAAATTGAGTAGATTCCATCCAGCTCTCGCCGAAGATCCCTCTGAAGTTGAGTAGATTCCATCCAGCTCTCGCCGAAGATCCCTCTGAAGTTTGAGATTTTACCCAGCTCTCGCCGGAGACCCATCTGTTGAAAGATTTAATCCAGCTCTCGCCGCAGATCCATCCGCTGAAAGATTTTACCCAGCTCTCGCCGGAGATCCATCTGTTGAAAGATTTTATCCAGCTCTCGCCGGAGACCCATCTGTTGAAAGATTTTATCCAGCTCTCGCCGAAGATCCATCCGCTGAAAGATTTTACCCAGCTCTCGCCGGAGATCCATCTGTTGAAAGATTTTATCCAGCTCTCGCCGGAGACCCATCTGTTGAAAGATTTTATCCAGCTCTCACCGAAGATCCATCCGCTGAAAGATTTTACCCAGCTCTCGCCGGAGATCCATCTGTTGAAAGATTTTATCCAGCTCTCGCCGAAGATCCATCCGTTGAAAGATTTTACCCAGCTCTCGCCGGAGATCCATCTGTTGAAAGATTTTATCCAGCTCTCGCCGGAGACCCATCTGTTGAAAGATTTTATCCAGCTCTCGCCGAAGATCTGTCCGTTGAAAGATTTTACCCAGCTCTCGCCGGAGATCCATCTGTTGAAAGATTTTATCCAGCTCTCGCCGGAGACCCATCTGTTAAAAGATTTTATCCAGCTCTCGCCGAAGATCCCTTTGTTGTTGTAATGATGTGTTTATGCAAACTGTTGTGGTTATCTTTGTAGAAGAAATTTTCCATAGAGTTTGCGATTCACTGGGGAGGAGGTCTTTCCTGATCTGCTGAGAGAGTAATTCACCAACCAACTTGTTGGAGAAAGTCAAGCTGCATCTTGTGATTAAGTGACCAAAAGCTGTATTCTGCAAGGAGTAACCTTTGAACCTGATTTATGAATGCATATTTATCATGATTATTTATGCATGAAATGAAATGCATGACTAATGTATATGATCACATGAAATGACTGGGTACTATTAGAAGTCGGATTTCAACATGGGTGTTAATGAACACTAGGTTTTATTTTGGTTCCACTGAATATTGGATTTTGAGTAGGTGCCAATAATGATTGGTCTTCGAGGGTGTGCCAATAATCATTGGAATTTTGAAGGTGTTTGCCAATAATCATTGGACCTTGAAGGTGTTTGCCAATAATCATTGGACTTTAAAGGTGTTTGCCAATAATCATTGGACTTTAAAGGTGTTTGCCAATAATCATTGGACTTCAAAGGTGTTTGCCAATAATCTTTGGACTTTAAGAGTGTTTGCCAATAATCATTGGACTTTAAAGAGTGTTCGCCAATAATCATTGGACTTTGACTTTGTGCCAATAATCATCGGACTTTGAAGGTGGCAATGCAAGGTCAGGTTCTTGATTGTGGATGTTTGATTTGGCTTCTTGGTTTTTTCTGAGTCATTGGTCTTGTGGTATGGGGCATACCTGATGCTTGAATGAAATGACGTGATCAATGCATGCTAATGATTTACATGAATGAAATGACATGGTTAATGCATGCTAATGATTTACACGAATGAAATGACATGACTAATGCATGAGGATGATTGGTGCCCCTATAGTGGGTAATGAGTGTTCCGGGTATCAAGGCCTTTTGTGGAATGATGATTGATGTTGATCCCCGACACCAATTCCGCACTTAATGGTTGCAAATATTCACAGGCTTTGCTTGAGTAGCTTAAAGATATAGGGAGAACCTGCCCCTGTGTATCTTATCTTGCCCCAGTCTGTTGGGCATTTGAAGTGCTTTGCCTTGACTTCGGCTAACTTACTGATATCGGTTCTCCCTCTCTGAGAGGTAAGCCCCTAGATTGAGCCATTCTGAAACATGTTTGGCTGGGCCAACAAGATCCTCATGTGATATGCCCCTAGTCACAAAAGTTTGCTTTTGATTGGCAGAACCCCAAGGTGATTTGCCCCTGATTAGGAGTGTCTTGATCTGATTTGTTAGGTCCTTGAAAACTGAGTTCCGATACCGCTTTCCATGATGCGATCTTAGGATACTCAATCCATGCCAAATGACCTTTCTAAGGGATGTGCCCCATGGTTAAGTGAAGTTCTGAGATAGTTGCCCCAGATTAGTCCAAGGTTCTTCTTGATTGCTTGGTAACAGCTCAGAGTTGGAACTTCCTTATTGTCAAGTGCTGACTTGCAGATAAACCTGTTTGCTTGAAATAGTAATTCTAATGCCATTATAATGCAAGTTTGAAATTGAAGTTGAGATGGTATTTATGTACAATGGATGTATTTTGTGAAAGATGGTGGGAGAGTGTGATATTAACAAAAAAATTTTGGGAGTCAGGTTAACGCAACCTTGCTACCGTATGCTTTCAAACTAAACCTTGCTTCAATTAGGTCTTTTGAGGGTTATAACGTGGCCTGGTTCACGGTTTCTGAATAAAAGGATATAAGGCTCAAAATTTTGATTTCAACCCGTCCCATTCTTCGTGATGATCTTCAGCCCTACGTTCAATTAACTCAACTCACGAATTCAAGTCCCAAGAGGTTTTTGATATTGTGATGGTGAGAATATGACGGCTTGGGGGCCGAGGATGTGTTCCCCTTTTTATGTGGCAGTCACATTGCCTTTTGTTTTAGTCACATGATTTTGTTTTGTCGTGAATCTTGGTGACTTTTGTTTTTTGCATTTTTTTTCATTTTTTTTTCAATCCCTAACTTTTGCCTAGACTATTCTTTTGCATTTTTTAGTCTAGCGGGATACCCTACTTTTTGCCTAAGCCATTTTGAGGTTCTGACTTAGAGGGCTTTTCTTTCTCACTTTTTTTTTTTTTTGAATTTTGTTTGGCGAATTGTGACTGCCTTGATGATGGGTGATGAGGAACACCTTATTGATTTTTTTGCTTTTGAAACTCGAACGCATGGTCGAGTTAACTGAACACTACCCTGCCCCGGGTTAAAATTGCGGGTTTTTTCGTACAGAAAGAAACACCAACTTCTAGGCTCAAAGGGGGTGACTACGGATTATCTCCCTTATTTCTCCGGTGTTTGGGGATTTGAAACAATGCCTTACATCATCAGCAGAGTTTTGTTCAAAAGCATACCGTAGCAACTTGGTTATTTCGTTTTTCATCATCCTCTGTCCAATCTTTGTTCAAATAGAAATGATAAAGAAAGAAATGAAATGAGAAGTATTGATATATATTTTTTGCTTTTGTGAAGTAGAAGAGAGAAAATTGAATGGACATGAAAGAATGGATTCAAAACATGCATTATTATTTCATTAAGATTAACATTGCAAACAAACAAAGTTTAAATGCTAATAAAACTTAACAAACAAAGAAGTTAAAACATGACAGCCTAAAGATAATTTCATGGCTTGATTCAATCCTTGAACTCTTCAACTAGCATACTCAGAAGGGTCTGCATGACTTGGCAATGAATTATCCTTCACGGTTGGGCTCTCCCTCTTTGAAACTCAACAGTTTCTTATCAATGAGCTCTTGAACCTTGTTTTTGAATACCCTACAATTTTCCGTAGAGTGACCTTCGGCATCAGCATGGTATGCACATTTGGCCTTAGGGTCATACCAAGCAGGGAAAGGTGGATTCCTTGGTAATGAAGCTATTGGGGTCACCATCCCATTGTGCACCAGATATGGCAAAAGCTGACTGTATGACACAGGAATTGTATCAAAGACCCTTTTAGCTCGCTGCTGGGTCTGTTGAACTTGCTGAGTTCTTTGTGGCACAAGATTCACAGGCATTTGGAATGAGTACCCCTGAGGTTGCTGATGATGTGCAGCTGCCCTGTATGGATACTGGAGGTATGAGGTCTGAGTTGGTGATGTCGGACCATTTTGGGAAGTGGCAGCATTTGCCTCATCTTCCTTGAAAGTTAATAGTTTCTGATCAATGAGCTCTTGAACCTTGCGTTTGAAACTCCTACAGTTCTCAATAGTATGTCCTTCTGCCCCAAGATGGAATTCACATTTTGCTTTGGGATCATACCAAGCCGGCAATGGCGCGATCATTGGCTTTAAAGCTCTTGGGGTCACCATCCCATTGTAAATCAGATATGATAAGAGTCGGCTACATGGCATTGAGATTGGCTCAATGACTTTCTTTCCCCGAGTGGCCGTTGGCTGACTCTGCTGTTGTCCTGGGTTCGGTGCAAACTGCCTTGACTGAGAATGATTCAAAGGCCTCTGTATTGCCTGCTTTGGGAACCCTTGGGATTGTTGAGGTTGAACAACTGTTGGATACTGATGATTGAAGCATGGGGTGCGAGCAGGCACCGTTGGGCGAGAGTGAGAGTGAGGTGGGCTGACATTGTTGGGCAAAAATGATTCCATCATCCTTAGCTTGTCCTCCATTGCCTTGAACTTTTGGCGAGTCTCCTCACTTGGGGATGCAACAGATTTTCCCTTGGAATTATCACCTTGATGAGCATTCATGTGATCCTCGGGACTTTGAGGCATAGCAAACCCGGGTTGGACTTGATGCGTTCTTGGCTGGCCAACCATGAATTCAGTGTTGGTGGCCATTGGCTCTTGGGTGACTTGAGCGGCTGCAAAAGTATGTCCAGAAGATGAGCCGCATGAAGGCCGTACCACCTTTGACAACGAGGGGTCAATTGAAAGATTTGCCCCTACGGTTGCATCATCCACTCTCATAGCTCGATGTGAAGGCAAGCCAAGACTAGCTAGCATTTCCAAAACACGGTCCAACTTGTCGGTCACTTGGTCCACATTGCCTCTCAAGGCATCAATCTGCTTTTGCATGTTTTCCATGGTTTCCTTGAAATGCTTGAAGTCCGGTATCAGTGTCGGGAATGAAGCTGTTGAGGTGGACAGATGAAGATGAGACAAAGGTCCTTGGTATGAATGCAAATGCATGCAAAAGTTTTTATGCTTCATCATTTTATTTTTTATGCAAATGTTATGCAGAAAAGTTTTTATCATGAATTTTTTATGAATGAATGCATGAGTGCGTGGATGCATGGATGCACTTTCGTAGCAGAGTCTGTCGCGCTGAAGCAGAGGTTTAATTTATTTCTGAGGTCAAAAGTTCAGCGTTACCTGCAACCCATCCCTCTCACATGTTGTTCTAGGGTACACAAGTGCCTAAAATCACTGATTGCCCCTTTGGAAATGATGTCGTCATTGCAAGAGCTCCTGACAAAGCGTCCAAAAGAGAATCTCATCTAGGTAAGGTTGTTGCATAACCTTGACACGGGTTCTAAACAGAGGTCCCTAGTAACAAGGTTTGGTTCTAGACCGGTTAACAAAAGGTCCCTAGAGTCACGGACCCAACAGGGAAACATCGACGAGCACTGGTCAAATGTCCAGTGACCCGACATTTCCAAGAGGATCTACTCTAGGCGGGGTGATTATGCCGACGAGCACTAGTCAAATGTCTAGCGACCCGACATAACGACCCCTAGCTTAACTTAAGTTTTTCTCAAGCTCGGGTATAGAGCTTCACACAGTAACCATGCCACAAGGGCAAAAAAGAAAAAAGAAGGCGTAGAAGAAGAGAAACAGCCAGCCAAGCATATAATTGACAAAAAATAAAAGATAGAGTAAGATACTGCAAACCTGGAAATAGCAGACAAATAATAAACCGCCTAAACTAGGCTTAACGCTCAAGAGTCCCCAGTGGAGTCGCCAGCTGTAGCGGGCTGGAAAATCACTTCCATTTTTCATACAATGAAGTCGCCATTGACGTTTATTTATCCCGGAAGGGGAAAGGAAAAAATCACGAAAACCTTGGTTTAGGTTCGGGAGTTGGTTATGCGAGAGGAAGGTATTAGCACCCCTCGCATCCATCGTACTCGATG
Organism: Trifolium repens; assembly: GCA_030408175.1. NCBI lineage: Eukaryota > Viridiplantae > Streptophyta > Magnoliopsida > Fabales > Fabaceae > Trifolium > Trifolium repens. Next base: position 25,173,853 of record CP125850.1, read on the forward strand.
GGAACCGTTTAGGTGGTTTAGGGTTTGTCTGCGCAGGTTTGAATTACATTACTCTATCACTTGGCTATTTCTACTTCGTTTCCAAATAAATTAAAAAAAGGGTTTTTATTAGTTGAGTTTGACGGTTGTAGGAGCCCGCTCCTACGTATTCCCTGGTGCAATGGGAAATTCAAAACTCACGTAGTTCTGGTAAAAAATGTTTGTGTGGTTGGTTGGTTTTAGTGGATAACATTTATTTCGTATTCCGCTGACACAACGACGCTTGTATGCTCTAATCAGAGGCTTAAGCTATGTATATGTCAGAGGAGTAGATAAAACGTATATCCATTGAAAAAGAGAGTTGAATAACGGATGTTGCTTATTTCGCATTCCGCTGATACAACGTCGCTTGTATGCTCTACTTAGAGGCGTAAGCTGTGTATGTGTCAGAGGAATGGATAAAGCGTATATCCATTGTAAAAAAGAAAGTTTGAATAACGGATGTTGCTTATTTCGCATTCCGCTGATACAACGACGCTTGCATGCTCTACTTAGAGGCTTAAGCTGTGTATGTGTCAGAGGAATGGATAAAGCATATATCCATTGTTTCTGAAAAGAAATTTGAGTGTGTTGATTTGATTTTAGACCCTGTTTTGGTTTTAGAATGAGAGCTAACTCACGAGCACTAGTCAAATGTCTAGCGACCAAGTCAACCCAGGGGGAAAGAATCAAATGACAGATTCCCCCTCTTTCATCCTTTTATTATGAAAGTCTTTATTAATTTGATTAAGGAAAAAGTGTTCAAAAGAAGAAGACGAGTGTTGGTTGATTTTAACGCTTGTTTTAGTTTTAGAATGAGAGCTAACCCACGAGCACTAGTCAAATGTCTAGCGACCAAGTCAACTCGGGGGGAAAGAATCAATTGACAGATTCCCCCTTTTTCATCCTTCACTTATTGCAAAAATCTTTTTTAGTTTTGATTAAGAAAAGAAATTAAAAGTCAAATTCAAGGATGTAAAACAGTGTGCAAAATTAAATAACGATGACAATCGATATAATAACAATGCGACAATTAAATGCGAATGAATGCAAGTATTCAAATGAGAATGCATGAATCAACATAATATAGTTAAATATGCATGAATGACTCAAGAATGAGTGAGAATTGATGATGCAAAATTAAATAGAAATGCATAAACTAAAGTAGCGTACAATGAATTAAATAACATAAACATGCTAAATTAAATCAAAGTAAATGAGATGAGTTAGAATGAATTGAAGTAAAGCTAAAGAGCTGAAGACAAGCATAAGAAATAAAAATAAGCAATTAACCATACTTAAGCTCTTAAGTAAATAAGCTAAAAAGCTAAAAAAGTGATTAAATAACAAGCTAAGGAAGCATGAACATAATCTGAAATCAAACATGATTTAAGCAAAGCAAAATGGTCCCGTAAGCTAAAAAGCTCAAGCACCAAATAAGTGCTTATGAAAATAAGCTAAAAAGTGATTAATTAAGCTAAAAAGCTAAAGAATAAACTAAAAAGCAAAAATAAAAGCTCAAATGAGACAAACAGAGGTCAAACATGATCTAAGCATAACAAAATGGTCCAGTAAGCTAAAAAGCTTAAGCACCAAATAAGTGCTTATGAAAATAAGCTAAAAAAGTGATTAAATAAACTAAAAAGCTAATCAATAAGCTAAAAAGCTAAAATGAAAACTCAAAGATGAAGAGCAAAATTTAAGCATAGCAAAGTGACTAAAATAGCTTAAATAAGCTATTAGTCACTTAAGTGCTTTTGGAAATAAGCTGAAAATCAATTAAAATTAAGTTCAGAGGGGGGTGCAAATTATTCGGACATAGCAAAAATATGGGGGTATACATAGCAACTCTGGGCCAGAAGGCCCAGCCCGTGTCCAGAGTCAAACAAAAAAAACAAAGTCAGAACAAAAAAAACAAAGTCAGAACAAAAATAATCCTATGTGGTACGAAATCAAGGTGCACGGTAAGGATTTTAAAATCTGGGCTGCACGTTTGATCCTACGCGCATGATTTAAAAAACAGGATCTAATCATGACCGTCCGTTCGCGCAAGCAGCATCGGACGGCCAGGATTAAGTCTGGGAAAAACGTGAAGAACTTCATCTTCTTCCTTTTGAACTCCGGCGAGCTTCATAGCTCCGGCCGGTGGTTACACCACCGGAGTTCAAAAACCTCATCAAAACAGGCAAACAAATACATCATCTCGCACGAAATTTCACGTAGAATCTAAATCTAACCTTAGTTTTTTCTAAAAACGTCTAGATCATGCAAAACGAACGCAAAAAGTTTGAACTCAAAAAAACGAAACTCACAAATTAGCACAGAACCAAGCATGAAATCAACCCAGAAAGCATCCAGACAGTTAATAGAGATGAATGGTGTTAAGAAATACCTGTGTAGATCTCTGAAACGTACGATTCAAACTCCCTCTTTTCTTTGCCACCGTAGCACTGCTAACCCTTGATTCTTTCGTGTTTTCAACTGATTGAGCTGGTTCTTGCTTCTACAAGTATGATAAGAAGTTCTGGATGTATAATTTCTGGGTTTGAGCTGAGATTTTGAGTTTTGGAAATTTGAAAATGGATGAAAAATGGTGTATGGTTCTATCACTTTATGCTGCGCCGTTTTCCTTCCTTCTCCAACCCTAGGCACTGAAATTGATGCTGGTATTTATAGGACTATGTTTAGGTCAAGTGGCATTGTGATTAGGGAGAATGAGTGAGGGTAATTTTGAGATTGGACTTGATTTTTGTACTATGTTTTTGATCCTCTTATGCCAAACAAAAAATGATGATGAGGTGTAATATGAATGGAATGTTCTAGGCTTATGATGAGGTGTTAATGATTGGAGAATTTTTTGACATTCTTTTGATTTTTTTTGGAATAAAACAAATTAAAAATAATATATGAAAATAAAATAAATATGACAAGAAATAAAAATATGCATGATGAGATATGATTATGTGAAATATTTATGGACTAAAAATGGAAAGAAAAAGAATTGAAATTTGATTTTTAAAAGGTTTCTTAGAATGCAAGTAACTAATTAAAAATAAATAAATAAATAAAGAAAATGTGAGGGCAAAATGGTAAATTTTTGTCTCTTATGATCATGCTAAGCCATAATCATGCAAGAAAAATAGTTCCATGTGTTTTGTGTCAACATTGATTTTTAAATTGAAAAAAAGATTTTGTTGACTTATTTAAAAAAGTGCAAAAATGCCATGGGGCAAAATTGAAATAAATAAAAATATGAGGGGCAAAAGGGTAATAAAAATGTATGGGGCAAAATTAGGGTATGACAGATACTAGTTTAGTTGTATTCTACCATGATTTACCAAAGTCCCGGGGAACATACATTTCTAAAATCCCTAAGTTGTACCCTAAGGTTATCTGTGATTAACATACTGTATAACATTATATAATTGTGTTACTGCAAGTGTATTCAACTTAGATGAGGATCTAAAACGAGTGTCATAGTTCTTTAGAGATTTTGAACTAAAAATTCTGTTTCCTGTCAAACTCGCTCGGCGAGTTGTCACTCGCCAGGGCGTGTTGTTACAGGTCATGTCCTGTATGAGCTCGCTGCAGCGTGTGGAAGCTCGCCATGGCAGGATTATAGGTTCTGGTCCAAATTCACTCGCCCGGCGAGTTATTACTCGCCAGAGCGAGGTTCATCAGCCTGAAGAACCCAGCTTGCCATGGATGCTCGCCTTGAACACGCTGTGGCGAGTTCACCCAGAACCTGCTCTGTTTCACGAAAAATCACATTTTTACAAGTCTAACACCTACAATCCTCATTCTAAGTCATGCCATTACACAATATATATAATATAAGACAGAATGGAGAGGAATTTGGGAGTTAATTCCTCTCACACAACAATTTCCCTAATCTTAAGTTAACATGCAAAGTTTTGTAAATTTTGGGAAATCTAACTAACTAACTTAAGAACCCACCTGGAATTGAAGCTCTGAACTTGATTATGAGCTTTCTAACAGCTACTGAACCTCCCAGCTAGCCCCACGAACCCCAGACCAGAAATTTGGAACTTGACTCTTTGAAACCCTTAAGCTTAGCTCTAAGAATTGATGATGTGTTTGATGATGGAACTTCAGGGATTTGAGGGGTTTATATAGTTGAGTTTCTGAACTAGGAACAGTACACGAAATTGTTTGATTTGTGGTTGCATGTTTGCTCATTGGTTTGAAAAGTGATGAGGTTATTGTTGTTGTTTAGTACCATGTGATGCTTTGAGCAGTGATGTTTCAAGGCTTCAGAACTGATGAATTCAGAAAGGAATCTCTGATGTTTGATGGTTGGAGAGTTGCATGTGATAGAATAATTCCAAACTCGAGTTAGTGAAAATTGAGGAGCTTGGATGTAGTTTGTTGTTGATTTTGCTCGTGAGGGAGAGAAGAAGGAGCTTGAGGTTCACATGTTTCTGTTTTCTGAAGTTGGGAGGGAATGAGTTGATTCACAAGAGCTTGGGTTGAGTGGTTGCATGCAAAAATTAGTGGAACAATGAGTCACCTTATGGTGGTGAGGTGTTGGCCTAAGGATTCAAATTGAAATGGGTGGAATCATGAGTCATAGAGGTGAGTCATAAGAGGGAAGGAGATTCAAATTCTTATGTTAATTAATTATGAGAGTAGAATCTATGTACCAATTGTGTAGTTTAGATTTGATTAAAATTACTAACTCATACACATAATACACTTAATTCCACAATTTAATTAATTAACCTTCTCTAAAAGATTCTAATTTTATTAGACCATTTCCAATTAAAATTAGTTAGATGATTTTAGGAGTTGGGATATTACAACCTACCCCCCTTAAAGAAATTTCGTCCTCGAAATTAAGAATTTACCTCGAAAATAGATACGGATAACGCTTCCGCATGTCAGATTCCAATTCCCAAGTGAATTCACCATCCGGGGACTGAGCCCATTCAACCTTGACAATAGGAATTCTCTTGTTTCGGAGGATTTTAGCATCACGTTCAACAATCCGAACAGGATCCGGCTGATAGGTTAGATCTGGCTGAAGATCGATCTGTTCCAGTTCCACTGGACGATAAGGATCAGGAATATACTTCCGAAGCTGAGACACATGAAACACGTCGTGTAACCCTGACATAGATGGAGGTAGAGCTAACTGATAGGCTACCGGACCGACGCGTCGAAGAATCTGATAAGGTCCAATGAATCTTGGACAGAGTTTCTTAGTTCTGAATGCACCTCGTAAGCCCAACTTAGGAGTAACTCTCAAGAACACATGGTCACCTTCCTGAAATTCCAAAAACCTTCTTCTCTTGTCGGCATAACTCTTTTGCCGACTCTGAGCAACTTTCAGCTTATCCCGAATAGACTTGATCTTTAAGGTGGTCTCTTGGACAATATCTGGTCCCAAGAATCCACGATCACCAACTTCTGTCCAACACAACGGAGTTCTACACTTCCTGCCATACAGAGCTTCATAAGGTGCCATACCGATACTGGCATGGTAACTGTTATTGTAGGCAAACTCAATTAGGTGTAAGTGATTACTCCATGAACCACCATCTTCTAATACACAAGCTCGAAGCATATCCTCAAGGGTCTGAATAGTCCTTTCCGACTGACCATCAGTTTGAGGGTGATGCGACGTACTCATCTTCAGTCGAGTTCCCATCGCATTCTGAAATGCTTTCCAAAACCTCGAAGTGAAAATCGGGTCTCTATCCGACACGATACTCAAAGGTACACCATGCAACCTTACAATTTGCTCCATGAATATGGCTGCATATTGAGGGGCCTTGTAGGTGGATTTTATTGGAATGAAATGAGCTGATTTGGTTAACCTGTCCACGATCACCCAGATTGAATCTTGACCTCTCTGGTTACGTGGTAAACCTCCTACAAAATCCATAGTGATATGCTCTCATTTCCACTCAGGAATATCCAATGGTTGTAACGGTCCTCCAGGTTTCTGATGTTCAATCTTCACCTGTTGGCAAATAATACACCTGGACACGAATTCAGCAATTTCTGCTTTCATGTTAGGCCACCAATAGTTCTCCTTCAAATCATGGTACATTTTGGTGGATCCAGGATGAATTGAAAATCCACTTTTGTGCGCCTCTTCCAGAATCAACCGCTTCAACTCATCATTCTGAGGTACACAAAGTCTGCCTTCATAGAGGATAGCTCCGTCCGTGGCTACTGAGAACTCCGGATGGTTTACTCTCTTCTGCAACTCCACATCATCCTGCTGAGCCTGCACAATCCTTGGGCGTAACTCACAGGACACTTCAATTCTGTTGATACGAATACCGCTCTTGCGGTACACCATATTCAGATTGAGGTCTCTGAACTTCTCATACAGACCGCACTGTTGCATCAATAACTCTGACACATACAAAGTCTTTCTGCTCAGAGCGTCTGCTACAACATTTGCCTTACCAGGATGGTAATTGAGGTTAAAGTCAAAATCCTTGAGGTATTCCATCCATCGTCGTTGCCTCATATTCAATTCCTTCTGATCAAACAAGTACTTCAGACTTTTGTGATCACTGAACAGATCAAACTGCACTCCATACAGATGATGTCTCCAGATTTTGAGGGCAAAGATAATGGCTGCTAACTCCAAATCATGGGTAGGATAATTCTGCTCATGAGGTTTTAGCTGCCTGGATGCATATGCGACAACTGCACCATCTTGCATCAGTACACATCCAAGTCCCTTGTTGGACGCATCACAGTATACCACATACTTGCGGGTTGGGTCAGGAATTACTAACACTGGTGCTGTGGTTAGTTTTTCCTTTAAGGTTCTGAAACTCCATTCACAAGCAGCATCCCAATCAAAGGTTGCATCTTTCCTGGTTAGACGGGTCAACGGTAAGGCAATCTCCGAAAATCCTAAGATGAATCTCCGGTAATAGCCTGCCAAACCGAGAAAGCTCCTGACTTCGGTAACACTTCTGGGTCTTTCCCAATTCAGCACTGCTTCTACCTTGGATGGATCAACAGACACACCGCCTTGCGATATGACATGACCCAATAACTTAACTTCAGATAGCCAAAATTCACACTTGCTGAACTTGGCATACAGTTGCTTCTCTCTTAGGATGCTTAACACAATTCTCAGGTGCTCCGCATGCTCCTGTGAATCCTTAGAATAGATCAGAATGTCATCAATGAAGATAACAACAAACTGGTCAAGGTACGGCTGGAAAATCCGATTCATGTAGTCCATAAAGATGGCTGGAGCATTCGTCAAACCGAAAGGCATGACCAAGAATTCATAATGTCCATAGCGAGTCCTGAATGCTGTCTTGGAAACATCCGAAGACTTGATACGGATCTGATGATATCCAGAACGAAGATCAATCTTGGAAAAGACAGTTGCACCTCTAAGTTGATCCAAAAGGTCATCAATTCTTGGTAAGGGATACTTGTTCTTAATTGTGACCTTGTTGAGTTGACGATAATCAATGCACAGACGCATCGTACCATCTTTCTTCTTTACGCCGGTGCTCCCCAAGGTGAGACACTGGGTCGGATAAAGTGTTTCTGAAGTAACTCTTCAAGCTGAGATTTCAGTTCATGAAGCTCTAAGGGAGACATCCTATAAGGGGCAACTGAGATTGGCTGAGAACCAGGAACTAAGTCGATAGAAAACTCAACTTCCCTTTCAGGAGGTAAATTCATAATATCATCTGGAAAGACATCTAAGAACTCACTAACAACTGGAATATCACTGGGGCTCAAACTGGGTTCTGGATCAAAGGTAAACAAGACACTGAAACACTTAGTACTGGCACCTAAGTACTGGATCATCTGATGAGTGTTTTGAAGCAAAGCAGTGAGTGCTCTACTCTCTGCAGAAGTTTCAGTTGGAATAAACAGATTCTTCTCAGCGCATCCGATGTACACGGTATTGGCGGAAAGCCAATCCATGCCTAGGACTACGTCAATATCCTTCAAGGGTAGACAGATCAAATATATATGATAGACTTTACTGCCCACAAGAATTGGACAATTCTGACAAACTCGCTTAGAGGTAACCTTGCCACCTGTAGCAACAGCTACAGTCATTGGGGGAATTAAAGGCACAGAGGGCAATTGCAGTCGCTGAACACAGTCAACGGCTATAAAGGAATTAGTAGCTCCACAATCAAACAAGACTAATACCTCGGACTGTCCTAACATGCATACATCCATAATCAAAGCATTATTAGATCTGACTTTCTCACCGTCAAGTGAATATAACCGACCTTTGCTTTTAGAAGCGCCGCTGGAGTCGCCTTGCCTCTTCAGCTTAGGACATTCATGCTTGTAGTGGCCTGGCTGCTTACAATAGTAACACATGTTCTTTCCCTTCATGCACTCTCCACTGTGGGGAAAACCACATTCAGCACAGTTCCTTGGTGAATGCTGGGAATAACTCTGCTTTCCTTTGCTGGTGGTGCCTTTGGTTCTTACTTGCAGATTAAACTTTCCAGAATCCTTCCTCTTCTGAACAGCTTCACTACGCTCCTTATGAATGTTACCAAGATCTCCTTCAGCATGATAGCTCTTTTGCACCAAATCACCAAAGGTAGTGATATGCTGCATAGAGACATCGTGCGCTATGTCAGCTCGCAACTTGAACCTGTACTTCTTCATTTTCCATGATTCACTGGGTGCATCATTACCATCCATCACATAGCGGACCAATTCATTGAACTTCATGGTGTATTCTGCTACAGACATACTCCCCTGCTTCAACTCCGTCAATTCTCGTTCCATCTGAAACTGGTAACTTTCTGGTATATAATGTCCGACAAAGAGACGCCGAAAATTTTCCAAAGTTACTTCCATCTGACTAGCTTCCATGTACGCCTTCGTACCATCCCACCAGTTACAAGCGTCGCCCCTAAAGAAGCGAGAGACGAACACAACCTTATCAGCTTCAGTGCAATCCATTGATTCTAGGATCCCACATGAAATATCTAGAATATCAGTGAATTATCATAATCGGTAACTGAGTACATTTTTATTACATTGAGGATAAAGCACACGCAGGTGCTAAGTACAACACAGTTTAAGAAACAACGAAAGCAAAACATAAGTTCAACGATACAACAAAGGATTAGCGAAATACAACAAGATACGGAATAAAGGAAAGCAAGAACAAATGCAAATCCTCCAAGCACAGCTACTAGCACACCAACGAGCATACCTTAGCCAACCTGTTTATTTGAAAAAAAAATTGTTTGGAATGGGGTGAGACTACTAAGCCTCAGTGAGTCCTACTACCCTCCTATGGTGACTACACCGGGGAAATCCTAATCAGTCATAACACATATTCATAACATAACATAATACATAAGCATAAGTAAAGGTGTATCACAAAATTAATCTTATTCATTTTAAACACAAGGACACTCTGAGGTGAGCATGTCTCAGAGGCCTGCCATATCCGACAACCGATTCGGTTACGGCATAAAGCTCACATAATCACAACCTAATGGATTATCCCATTGGGAGTCCATAAAGCGACATAGATCGCAGCAAACTGACTGATACTAGTTTAGTTGTATTCTACCATGATTTACCAAAGTCCCGGGGAACATACATTTCTAAAATCCCTAAGTTGTACCCTAAGGTTATCTGTGATTAACATACTGTATAATATTATATAATTGTGTTACTGCAAGTGTATTCAACTTAGATGAGGATCTAAAACGAGTGTCATAGTTCTTTAGAGATTTTGAACTAAAAATTATGTTTCCTGTCAAACTCGCTCGGCGAGTTGTCACTCGCCAGGGCGTGTTGTTACAGGTCATGTCCTGTATGAGCTCGCTGCAGCGTGTGGAAGCTCGCCATGGCAGGATTATAGGTTCTGGTTCAAATTCACTCGCCCGGCGAGTTATTACTCACCAGAGCGAGGTTCATCAGCCTGAAGAACCCAGCTCGCCATGGATGCTCGCCCTGAACACGCTGTGGCGAGTTCACCCAGAACCTGCTCTGTTTCACGGAAAATCACATTTTTACAAGTCTAACACCTACAATCCTCATTCTAAGTCATGCCATTACACAATATATATAATATAGGACAGAATGGGGAGGAATTTGGGAGTTAATTCCTCTCACACAATAATTTCCCTAATCTTAAGTTAACATGCAAAGTTTTGTAAATTTTGGGAAATCTAACTAACTAACTTAAGAACCCACCTGGAATTGAAGCTCTGAACTTGATTATGAGCTTTCTAATAGCTACTGAACCTCCCAGCTAGCCCCACGAACCCCAGACCAGAAATTTGGAACTTGACTCTTTGAAACCCTTAAGCTTAGCTCTAAGAATTGATGATGTATTTGATGATGGAACTTCAGGGATTTGAGGGGTTTATATAGTTGAGTTTCTGAGCTAGGAACAGTACACGAAATTGTTTGATTTGTGGTTGCATGTTTGCTCATTGGTTTGAAAAGTGATGAGGTTATTGTTGTTGTTTAGTACCATGTGATGCTTTGAGCAGTGATGTTTCAAGGCTTCAGAACTGATGAATTCAGAAAGGAATCTCTGATGTTTGATGGTTGGAGAGTTGCATGTGATAGAATAATTCCAAACTCTTGAGTTAGTGAAAATTGAGGAGCTTGGATGTAGTTTGTTGTTGATTTTGCTCGTGAGGGAGAGAAGAAGGAGCTTGAGGTTCACATGTTTCTGTTTTCTGAAGTTGGGAGGGAATGAGTTGATTCACAAGAGCTTGGGTTGAGTGGTTGCATGCAAAAATTAGTGGAACAATGAGTCACCTTATGGTGGTGAGGTGTTGGCCTAAGGATTCAAATTAAAATGGGTGGAATCATGAGTCATAGAGGTGAGTCATAAGAGGGAAGGAGATTGAAATTCTTATGTTAATTAATTATGAGAGTAGAATCTATGTACCAATTGTGTAGTTTAGATTTGATTAAAATTACTAACTCATACACATAATACACTTAATTCCACGATTTAATTAATTAACCTTCTCTAAAAGATTCTAATTTTATTAGACCATTTCCAATTAAAATTAGTTAGATGATTTTAGGAGTTGGGATATTACAAAGTGCAAGAAAGTAAATAACAAACGCAATACTGAATAACATTCATTATAACTTTGACTCAATCACATACTCCAAATATTCATAGGGGAGTTCATCTTCTCCACCACAACCTAAGGCATCTATTACAAAAGACTACATATTTAAATTACAATAAAGAAATTATAACCTAAACATAAAAGCTTAAATAAAACATACCTTGCTGAGTTAGTTTTCCCGTAAGGGGAGAAAACTATGTACAATATAGCTCCTATGAACCTCTCCTTATAGTAGAGAGTGTTCTACTATTTCTGAATGATTTAAACAATGAATGGGAGGCTCTATTTATAGTTTTCGTAATGGGCCTCAGCAAGGTATCGTACTGCGATAGATCCATCGTAGTACGATGTGAAGATTCAGTTCAATTTTATAACTGATCCTGTGCATTTCATCAGCTTGGGCGCCAAGTTATGTCATCGTGCTGCGATATGAGGCATCAAGCAAATTTTCTTCAGATTTATTTCTTCTGTTTTCTTGGCCAACAAGTAGCTTCCATCGTAGCACATCGTGCTACAATGAAATGCTTAATTTCTTCACTTTTTGGGGTTTTCTTGTCTTTTGGCATCTTGGACCTTGTCTTGATGCTTTTCTATGCTTTTGTAGGTTTTCCTTCGTATTTGGGCATGTCTTGGTAATTTTACTACTAATACTAAGACTAAAAATACCATAGAAATTTCTATCATCACAACCCCAAACTTAAACTGTTGCTTGTCCTCAAGTAACATGCTGTCAGACAAGATCGTTAGAGAAATAAGAGATAAATAATAATGATAGGAATTTCACAACCTTATATATTATTTCAGCAATGGTACCGCTGATTCTTACCGCAGCGATCATGCTCAGTCCTGCTAGGCTCAGGAGACGTTGATAGTAGCAAATCGGACAAATGTCTGCAAGAGTCCGTGTTCAACTTTTTCTCTCTCTGACATTTGTATTTTTCGCTCATAATTGAAAGGGTTATCTCTCAATCATCGTACAACCTGCCATTTTACCATAGGCTTGCAAGAACTCTAAGCAACAAGTCAAAATTCAATATACATGCATTGGAGTTAAGTTTCTACTTTGGTTCCTTTTTGTGTACGCAACCTTGTTCCTTAGGGTGCCTTTTTGTGTTGGTATCAGAGATTAAGAACCGGATGTGTCTTTGTATGGTTCTTTTTTATCACTTTTTGTGCCATTTGGCTCTTTCTTTTTCATTCATTTTTTTAAGAGACTATTTTTTTTAGGGAATTTTTGATGTTTCCCGTCTCTTTTTCATTTTTTTTCTTTTTCTTTTTGTAGTAATAGTTCTCCGTATACCCACCCCAAACTTAGATGTTGCTAGTTCCATGAGCAACCCCAAACTTGTTTTGTTGCCAAGACTTTTGAGAACTATTACCTAACTCCAAAGAGGGTAAATCATTGTTTTTCAGGTCTATAGGCTTGAAAAGGCTCTGTGTTATAACAAACAATTGCCTCAATGCATAATATCAAATTAACCAGTCAGCAGAGAATTATAGCAAGTTCTAGAAAATAAACAAGTGCACGGTACTCTCAGAGTAGATCGAAAGAAAGTGGTAATACCGTTTGGAAATATTTGGCTCAAATCCTCACATGGCTTAGGTATATCTGAAAGTTGAACATTTGTCTCACGGACATCAGCTTCATCACTCGTCTCGCTGTCTCCCGAACTTCGCACTTCAGAACAATCACCTTTGGTATTTGTGTGAAGGCGTGAAATTCGGCTCATCAAAATTTATAACTTACTTCGCCGCAATCTTACCTATAACAGTTAGTCATGCACTAGATAATAAACAGCAAACAGTTATTTAATTTTTTGTAAGTTTGATAAAGGGTTATTACAGATGAAAATGACATGCGGAATTCCATAGTATACTTTATTGAATTGAAAAACAATGCTGAAATTGAAATTACTAAATTGAAATTACTGAAAAATACTTATCCCTGGGTTGCCTCCCAAGCAGCGCTTGTTTAGCCTCACATTAGCTTGAGACATTTCCTCCATTACAGAGGATAGGTTCGCAATTGTGCTTCTTTGTTCCAACTTGAAGCACTGGCCATCTTCCATTCCTTTTGATCTCAATGTGGGTAGAACCAGGTATGTTTCACCATACCCTTAACTATCCGATTGGCGACTTATTTACCGGTGCAATTTCATAGAACGTAGTGATTTCACCCCAAACTTATATTTGTGCATGTCTCTCCTTTTTTTGCGCTTTCTTCTTGAAGAAGAAATTGTTCTTCAGAGGTGACTGTGGAGATTGATTCTCCCGATTGTAGTAGTTCATCCCTAATGGCCTCTCTCATCTCTTGTCATCCTCGCCAATGGTTCCTGTGTCTCCGAACCATTTCTGTAAACAGCCTTTTTCTTTTCTTTCTTCCCGTGTTTCCGGAAGCTTCTTGTCAAATGATCCTCCCGACCATTGACTCTTTGTTGCAGCTTTCTCTTCTACAATTCGTTCCATCTCCCGTCATCTTCTTTAGGAGTTTTCCTGTGAGAAATGCTATCTTTGTTTGACTGTTGCCAGCCTTTGTGATCCCTAGTGCCTTGAGTACTTGTCTGCATGCACTTTAAACAAATACCTCAGGAGCACTGGAAAAAATATTTTTCTAAAATTTTTTTGGTTTGTCTCATGTGTCTTTGTCACTATGAAAATTCCTAGGTAAGTGAGGTGGATCACAACGGATCGCTCGGAGACCTTGACTTATCCTTAGCCAGAATTTTCACAGATCAAAATCCACAATCATCAACAAGATTTTTTTTTATTTTTTTTGTATTTTTGAAATTTTTTTTTGACAAACTTAAATAAATCTACCGATGCTTTGTAAACACAATCATCGGCAACGGCGCCAAAAACTTGACTACGGTCTGGCAAGTGCACCAATCTGTCGTCGAGTAATAATTCACACTCTATGTGTCTAGAATGAGTTCGTATCCACAGGGATCGTGCCGAAACTTCGTTAGCGTTATTTAAGTTTGTATAGTTTGCATTCGCTTTGGGTTTTAGAAAAAGGTTTTATAAAAAGTAGCGTAATGCTTGCATAAATAAACAAACAAATAAATATATAAATATAGATTCAGAAACAAGGATATGTATGGTGGTTGGACTCCCTCTGTTCTTCATATTTGGCATGAACGGTGTATAACATAGCTAATCAGATTATTGTTCGGCGGTGACTTTTCCTTTGTTGTAGTAACACCTTACTGTTACACTATGAATATTAAAGTTTCCCTACATTAATGACTAAGGTACCTACGAGAGCCTAACCTCGTTGTGTCACATACCCTAATTACTAAGTGAGTTGTTTATTACACAAGCATTATAAGCTTCACCAATTAACCTCTAGGTCCTAGTATCGGGTTATTCATCTTCTAAGTGCTCAGTTCACACCTAGTGCATGATTTCTTAATTCTAAGGGCGCTCCCGCTTATCCGGCCAGATTACGAGATACGTTATTAAGTGCAAGAAAGTAAATAACAAACACAATACTGAATAACATTCATTATAACTTTGACTCAATCACAGACTCCAAATATTCATAGGGGAGTTCATCTTCTCCACCACAAAGACTACATATTTAAATTACAATAAAGAAATTATAACCTAAACATAAAAGCCTAAATAAAACATACCTTGCTGAGTTAGTTTTTCCGTAAGGGGAGAAAACTATGCCCAATAGAGCTCCTCTGAACCTCTCCTTATAGTAGAGAGTGTTCTACTATTTCTGAATGATTTAAACAATGAATGAGAGGCTCTATTTATAGTTTTCGTAATGGGCCTCAGCAAGGCATCGTACTACGATAGATCCATCGCAGTACGATGTAAAGATTCAGTTCAATTTTATAAATGATCTTGGCATTTCATCAGCTTGGGCGCCAAGTTATGTCATCGTGCTGCGATATGAGGCATCGTGCTGCGATGAGAAGAATTTCTTCAGATTTATTTCTTCTGTTTTCTTGGCCAACAAACAGCTTCCATCGTGGCATGGTGGAAGCCATCGTGCTACGATGAAATGCTCAATTTCTTCACTTTTTGAGCTTTTTCTTGTCTTTTGGCATCTTGGACTTTGTCTTGATGCTTTTCTCTGCTTTTGAAGGTTTTCCTTCGTATTTGGACATGTCTTGGTCATTTTACTACTAATACTAACACTAAAAATACCATAGAAATTCATGTCATCAACTACTATCCTACTACTTCTCATAATTAACCAATTAATCACTATAATCTTATTCAAAGGCTCTCAATTAAATAATAATTCTAGTGGATTACTAAAATACCATTTACTTAGATACCACATAACTATTCATAAAAATCGAGAAAACACACATATTCAAATAATTAAGTAAATAAATAAATAATCACATAAAAATCCTTTTTATTTAAATACGACTGTTACAAACCCCGGCCCCCTGCATATATAATGCATTATCCTACCAACTGAGTTAAGCTCACGGAACTCTTATTATTAAATTATTAGGTAAAATTTTATTGGTTAAACTGGACATTTGGTCTCTTACGTTTATTTTAGGTATTCAATTAGGTCCCTGATGACAGTAATTTATATGATGTTTTTAGTATTATTTATTATTAGTTTAGTAATAGTTTTAGACCAATTACAAGGCAAAAACCTAAAGAAGCAAAGCTACTTGTCCAAGAAGTCAAGAATTGAAGAAGATGCATGAAAAGAGGCTAAAAGGAAGAAAATGTGCAACTTTCAGTCTGCGGACCATAACTTGAGCTACGAGTATCGGAATGAGGTCTGTTACCATGCGTTGGAAAGCTAAGATAAAAATCTACAACTTTTGTGTTGAAGCAAAAACGTAATTTTGAAGTCTCATCGCAGAACGATGGCATTCATGGCAGTACGATGGAGCTGCTTGTTGACCAAGACAGCACAAGTTATATTTTTGAAGTAAATATGTCCATCGTACCACGATGACCTCTATCGCAGTACGATGGCATTTTTTGGTGAACAAGGTGATCAAACGTACAAGATCACTTATAATTTTAAACTGAATCTTCACATCGCAGCACGATGGGCCCATCGTAGCACGATGTGCCTTGCTGCCCAAGTCCGAAAAACTATAAATAGAGCTCTCTTCCTTCACAATTATTCATTCAGAAATTTAGAGAACTATTTCTCTATAAGGAGCAAAGGAGGAGGAGCTCTAGGGAAGGAACTTTCCCCCTTCAACGGGAAGGGTAACTTCCTCCGCAAGGTAGCAAGGTTATTGGTATGCATTTATTTAATTCTTGTAATTTAATTATGTCTATTAGTAGCTAAACTCCTTTAGGTTAGGTGGAGAAGATGAACTCCCTTAGGAATGCTGGAATCATGTAAATTGGTACTAAGTTTATATAATTTTCTATTCAGTTTTATTTATTCTATTGTTTATGTTTTAATTACGTAACCCGATTGATAGCTACAATTAGGGAACACTTTTAAAGACGGTGATACCTAGCATTGCGCCTAGGGCCAGGGTTTATCACTGGCCAGCAACTAACCTCAATAGGGTTAGTGATATTTAATATTGTGCCTCAAGGTTAGGATTACCCAAGGTTCCGCAACTAACTTATAGGGTTAGTGATCTAGTATTGTGCCTCAAAACCGGCAACCAACCCCGATCAATAGATAATAACTTAGCCATTCACGTGGTTAAGGGCTAAAGAACTACTGAAACCAATCTTAATTGACTACATATATAGAGTCTAATTGCTAGCGTGGGGACGTGACAACGTGTCTAACGGGTTCCCTGTTCTATTAATTAATGCTTTTTATAATCGTAATTAGGGTAATTCTCATACGCGGTTATTATTACTTATATTAGTTCGTCAATAATAAAAAGGAATAGTAAACGATATAGCACCACTTACCCAGCAGGAATAAGGGAGGGATTCCAACTACTTAACATATCTTCTTAAATTTTCTTTCTTTCTAGTTATATTCTCTGTTTCTTGAATCTAAAATTATCCCAACTTATAAAGCGGAGTCAATCTCAACAAATCCTAGAATAAGCTTAGTAACCTAGAATATATTTTAAAAATAAAAAAAAAATTAAAATCCAAAAATATTTCTTTCTTTATTAGTAGATTTAGTTTTATTTTATTTTTATTCTGTTTGATTATATTTTTATTCATTATTAAAATAAAAAAGATTTGTTTTATTTATTAATAGAATAGTTAGTTTTATTATAAAAAATATTTTACAAAAAGATTTAGTTTTGTTTTTCTTAGTAGCTTTT
Organism: Trifolium repens; assembly: GCA_030408175.1. NCBI lineage: Eukaryota > Viridiplantae > Streptophyta > Magnoliopsida > Fabales > Fabaceae > Trifolium > Trifolium repens. The sequence continues at coordinate 25,191,218 of CP125850.1, forward strand.
ATTATTATGTATAAATAAATAAATAAAATATTTAGTTTTGTTATTAAATTTTTAAAAAAAAAAAAATTCAAAATTTGTTCTTTCAATATTGAACTTACAGACGATTCTGGCTAAGGCAAGACTTGGTATTTAAGCGATCCATTGTGATCCACTTCTCTTACAATACACTGATAGAACTAGTCTATGAATTATTCAACGAGTTCATCCAAAAACCTCGAAAACATGAGTCCTTTTTGGACAATTGGGTTGAATTCAACGAAGAAAAGGAGTTTGAAGCACAAGGAGGAATGTCAACTGAATCAGTTGCCACCCAGAATGAGCTAGAGTCCATAGGCGATGAAAGTCGAGACTCTGAGGTTAATGAAGTACCATCTGAAACCTCAAGGAGTAAGGAGACATAAACTCCAGAAGAGAAGCTAGAAGCAGGATCACCAAAAGAGGAGCAACCACAAAAGAAACCTCAACAACAGCGGGACGACCCAAGAAGTCTCCCAATACCTTGCTCTATTAGGGAGGTGAATTTTAAAGAAGCACCATGTGAACTTGATTCTAACATAAATTCAATGTCTTTGTATCATGTAGACAGATTGAAAGAAGCACATGATGAACAAGAAGATCAAGAGAAACAATTGGTTGAAATAGAAACGGACCAACGCAACGCGTCAAGTGTTCGGGATGAAGATTTCTATAAGGGAGCTGAACCCCAACCAATGAAGTCTCAAGAGCAAGATCTCCAACAAAAAGAACAACCTAGCAACAAAGCCAAAGAAAAAGCAGAAATTGATAAAGTCATAGATATGATTTGTGCTTTGTTTGCTACGGTCAAGCTGAAGAGGGTATGGAAGCAATATCCCCTGTTTCTCAAATTCCTGGGATTCTTAACAAAGAAGAGGAAGAAGACGGATGATATATTCCATCTCTCATATAAGACACCCTAACAGTCTTCTGACGTCTAGCTAATGACTTTAAAGAAGCGCTTCCTGGGAGGCAACCCAAGGTATTTTTATTGCTTTCATTTATTTTTCTTGCATTTTAAATTTCTTTTCAAATTAGGTAATTTTTCAAAACTACAAGATCTGTTTTCAAAATGCAAGGAATGCAAAAAATTTATATCCAAAAAGAAGTTTTTTTAAAATAAAAGAACTGTTCCAAAGCCCATCGTGCAACAAATTTCCTATTGTGTCACGATGAAAATAAAAACTTTTGAAAAACATGGCATTGGAACAGCCATCGTGCAATGAAACTGCTCATGACACGATGAAAGTTTGGAAGTTACAAAACGAAACACCGGTTGCAACAATTACACCATCCACCCAATTAACCCTACACTTCTAAACCTTCAAATTCCCCATCATCATCTCTTTTCTATTCATTCATCCATCACCACAAAAATCAAACCTCAATATTTTCCTACCCCTCCATTCCCAAAACTTCTATAAAGCCATTAAACCACAAATTCATCACCATTGCACCAAAGAAAAATAAAAATAATCCTCCAGATTCTTATCCAGTCAAGATGGAAGAATGAATGAACGTCTCAAGTCCCAAGTAAAGGAGAGACGATCTCTTGGGACAGAGACGCAGACATTCTTAACCAAGCAAAAAGGATTACCACCGAATAGAGCAACAGAAGACAAGGTCAACTATCAAACCTAATCAGTCACGGTGCACAGTGGGTGAAAAGGTGAAGTAGCTATGACAACGTTACAAAAGTTCAAAGTTTGGGGTAACAAACCCATAGCAACAACATGCTGCATATCAGACTCAGAGCAGGCACAAGCAGGTCAATACTCAGATAACATCATGGACCTCTTGAATAGGGAGTTGAACCCTATATTCTTTAAACCTGGTGCATCATCAACCAGGGCGGGCAGTAAGTCATGGAGCATTCGCGCTGTTCCCTTCTATCTTTGTATCTTAGTAGTTTATCATCTATGTAATGAATGTCATTTGCTGACAGCCCCCTATGCTTACTGACTAGGGTCTGACAAGTGCACCAGTCTGTCGTCTAGTAATAATTCACACTCTAGTGTATAGAATGAGTTCGTATCCACAGGGATCGTGCCGAAACTTCACAAGCGTTATTTAAGTTTGTGATAATTTGCATTCGCTGTGGTTTTTGGAAAAAGGTTTTTATAAAATTAGCGTAATGCTTTGCAGAAATTTAAATACCAGAATGTATAAATGATAGATTCAAGAAATATAGAGGCTAGGTATGGTGGTTGGACTTACTCCCTTCTTCATATTTGGCATAATCGGTGTATAACATAGTTACTTAGATTATGTTCGGCGGTGAATTATCCTTGTTGTAGTAATACCTTACTATTACACTATGTTTATTAAAGTTTCCCTACGTTAACAACTAAGGTACCTACGAGAGCCTAACCTCGATGTGTCACATACCCTAATTACTAAGTGAGTTGTTTATAAACATGCATTATAATCTTCACCAATTAACCTCTAGGTCCTAGTATCGGGTTGTTCATCTTCTAAGTGCTCAGTTCACACCTAGTTCATGATTCCTCCTCCAACCGCTCAGTTCACGACTAGTTCAGGATGTTACCGTCTCTATACACCTAGCATTATTTACTACTAGTTCCGGACCATATTAAGTAATAACCTAATATCAATTCTAAGGGCGCTCCCGCTTATCCGGCCAGATTACGAGAAACGTTATTAAGTGCAAGAAAGTAAATAATAAACATAGTTACTAAATATCATTTATTATAACTTAGACCCAACCACATACTCCAAATATTCATAGGGGAGTTCATCGTCTCCACCACAACCTAAGGCATAATTACAAAAGACTACATATTTAAATTACAAAATATAACCTAAATACAAAAGCCTAAAGAAAACATACCTTGCTGAGTTAGTTTTCCCGTAAGGGGAGAAAACTATGCCCAATAGAGCTCCTATGAACCTCTCCTTATAGTAGAGAGTGTACTACTATTTCTGAATGATTTTAACAATGAATGGGAGGCTCTATTTATAGTTTTCGTAATGGGCCTCAGCAAGTTCATCGCAGTACGATGAAGCCATCGTGCTGCGATGTGAAGATTCAGTTCAATTTTATAATTGATCCTGTGCATTTCATCAGCTTGGTCGCCAAGTAACTCCATCATGCTGCGATGTGCATCATCGTGCTGCGATGAAAAAATATTTTGCAGATTTATTCTTCTGATTTCTTGGCAAGCAAGCAGCTTCCATCGTGGCACGATGGAAGTCATCGTGCTGCGATGGAATGCTCATTTTCTTCACTTTTTGGACTTTTTCTTGTCTTTTGGCATCTTGGACTCTGTCTTGATGCTTTTTCCTGCTTTTGTAGGTTTTCCTTCGTATTTGAGCATGTCTTGGTCTTTTTATTACTAATAATACTACTTAAAATACCATAGAAATTCCTGTCATCACTTACTAAAAAAATGCAATAACTGTTTGCTTGTTTATTATCTAGTGCATGTTAAAAGTTATAGGCAAAGTTCCAGTGACGTAACGACTAGATTTGGATGATTTGAATACCACGCCTTTATACAAAGAACACCAAAGGTGATTGCTCAGGAGGCACGGAAGTTTGAGAGACAATGAGACGAGTGATGAAGCTGGTGTCTGTGAGACAAATGTTCGACTTTCAGATATACCTAATATTTCCAAACATATTTTCAGACAAATGTTCGACTTTGAGAGACAATGAGACGAGTGATGAAGCCATGTGAGGATTTGAGCCAAATATTTCCAAACGGTATTACCACTTCCTTTCGATTTACTATTAGAGTACCGTGCAGTTGTTTATTTTCTAGAACTTGCTCTAATTCTCTGCTGACTGGTTAATTTGATATTATATGCATTGAGGCAATTGTTTGTTATAACCCAGAGCCTTTTCAAGCCACCCTTTATTATATTATATCCTTTGCTAGCCAATTTTGAGCCGTAAAAAATATTATCCCTTTGTTTCAGTGACAAACCACATTACAAGCCTATAGACCTAAAAAACAATGATTTACCCTCTATGGAGTTAGGTAATAGTTCTCAAAAAAGTCTTGGCAACAAAACAAGTTTGGGGTTGCTCATGGAACTAGCAACATCTAAGTTTGGGGTGGGTATACGGAGAACTATCACTACAAAAAGAAAAAGAAAAAATGAAAAAGAGACGGGAAAACATCAAAAATTCCCTAAAAAAATAGTCTCTTCAAAAAATTGAATGAAAAAGAAAGTGCCAAAGGGCAAAAGAAAGAGCCAAAGGGCAAAAACAGTGATAGAAAAGAACCACACAAAGACACATCCGGTTCTTAATCTCTGATACCAACACAAAAAGGAACCCTAAGGAATAAGGTGGAATACACAAAAAGGAACCAAAGTAGAACTTAACACCACATGTTTAGCCTACTTATCCCAAAAATGTCCTACCTTGACCTAAGTCACGTTATCACCCTGAAAAGACCTCCAAAAATGCATGATATTAAATTTTGACTGGTCGCTTAGAGTTCTTGCAAGCCTATTATAAAATGGCAGGTTGTACGATGATTGAGAGATAACCCTTTCAATTATGAGCGAAAAATACAAATGTGAGAGAGAGAAAATGTTAAACACGGACTCTTACAGACATTTGTCTTCCTTGCTACTATTAATGTCTCTTGAACCCAAGTGTTGACTGAGCATGATCGCTGAGGTGAAGTTCAGTGGTTCCATTGCTGACAAATACATAAGGTTGTGAAATTCCTGTCATCTATATCTGATTGTTGTTTCACTGACGATTTTGCTTGGCAGGCTTGTTACTTGAGGACAAGCAACTGTTTAAGTTTGGGGTTGTGATGACAGTAATTTATATGATGTTTTTAGCATTATTTATTATTAGTTTAGTATTAGTTTTAGACCAATTACAAGGCAAAAACCTAAAGAAGCAAAGCTACTTGTCTAAGAAGTAAAGAATTGAAGAAGATGCATGAAAAGAGGCTAAAAGGAAGAAAATGCGCAACTTTCAGTCCGCGGACCATAACTTGAGCTACGAGTATCGGAATGAGGTCTGTGACAATGCGTTTGAAATCTAAGACAACAATCTACAACTTTCGTGTTGAAGAAAAAACGTAATTTTGACGTCTCATCGCAGTACGATGGAACTGCTTGTTGACAAGACAGCACAAGTTATATTTTTGAAGTAAATCTGTCCATCGTACCACGATGACCTCTACCGCAGTACGATGGCATCTCTTGGTGAACAAGGTGATCAAACGCACAAGATCAGTTATAATTTTAAACGGAATCTTCACATCGCAGCACGATGGGCCCATCGTAGCACGATGTGCCTTGCTGCCCAAGTCCGAAAAACTATAAATAGAGCTCTCCTCCTTCACAATTATTCATTCAGGAATTTACAGAATTATTTCTCTATAAGGAGCAAAGGAGGAGGAGCTCTAGGGAAGGAACTTTCCCCCTTCAACGGGAAGGGTAACTTCCTCCGCAAGGTAGCGAGGTTATTGGTATGCATTTATTTAATTCTTGTAATTTAATTATGTTTATTAGTAGCTAAACTCCTTTAGGTTAGGTGGAGAAGATGAACTCCCTTAGGAATGCTGGAATCATGTAAATTGGTACTAAGTTTATATAATTTTCTATTCAGTTTTATTTATTCTATTGTCTATGTTTTAATTACGTAACCCGATTGATAGCTACAATTAGGGAACGCTTTTAGGGATGGTGATATATAGCATTGCGCCTAGGGCCAGGGTTTATCACTGGCCGGCAACTAACCTCAATAGGGTTAGTGATATTTAATATTGTGCCTCAAGGTTAGGATTACCCAAGGTTCGGCAACTAACTTATAGGGTTAGTGATCTAGTATTATGCCTCAAAACCGGCAACCAACCGCGATCAATAGATAATAGCTTAGCCATTCACGTGGTTAAGGGCTAAAGAACTACTGAAACCAATCTTAATCGACTACATATTTAGAGTCTAATTGCTAGCGTGGGGACGTGACAACGTGTCTAACACGGGTTCCCTGTTCTATTAATTAATGCTTTTTATACTCGTAATTAGGGTAATTCTCGTACGCGGTTATTACTACTTATATTAGTTCGTCAATAATAAAAAGGAATAGTCAACAATATAGCACCACTTACCCAGCAGGAATAAGGGAGGGATTCCAACTACTTAACATATCTTCTTAAATTGTCTTTCTTTCAAGTTATATTCTCTGTTTCTTGAATCTAAAATTATCCCAACTTATAAAGCGGAGGCAATCTCAACAAATCCTAGAATAAGCTTAGTAACCGAGGCGCTGTCCCTGTGGATACGAACTCATTCTACTCAGTAGAGTGTGAGTTATTACTCGACGACAGACTGGTACACTTGTCAGACCGTAGTCAGTCCCTTACGTTTTAAAAGTTTCAATTTAGTCCCTCACGTTATTAATGTTTATATTAGTTGGTCCCTTCCGTCAAAATTTTGACTAACACCGGTTGAATTTTACACGTGGCTGACGGTTTGGACATGTGAACGTTATTTTGGACACATTCAGTGTTAATATGGGATGCTAAATAAAAATAATAATAATTAAAATTAATATATGTTACTTATAATAATGGAATTGGCCCCAAAAAAAATAATATATATTACCGAACGTGTTCAAAATAACGTCCACGTGTCCAAAACGTCAACCACGTGTAAGATTCAAACGACGTTAGTCAAAATTTTGATGGAAGGGACTAACTAATGCTAACGTTGATAACGTGTGGGACCAAATTGAAACTTTTAAAACGTAAGGGACCTGATTGAAACCTAAAATAAACGTAAGGGAGCAAATGTACAGTTTAGCCAATTTTATTTTAAATTTATATTTATTTCAATTTTTATACTTATATATTCAACACAATGTAATGTTTTCAATTTGTTTTCACACAACAGTTAGATGTCATTTTATATCGGCATGAAAGTAACTACGGAGTCTAAAGAGACATTGACATTTCCTCGTCCCGATTTTATCAGTTTTTAGCTTCTTACTTTTTGACACATAAGATCCTCCCCATTCGCATTCCAACTTGAAATACATCTTTCTTTTATCACCACCATAATCAGAGTTTTTGATAATAATCGCAAACTTCAACTAGACCGCAATGTTGCGATCCCATTCAATCAATTCATCGCGGTCGGAAGTTGCTTTGTCAGTCACAAAATGTGCTGCTATGTCAATCTCTATGATGGGAGGCTTCGAATGGCTAGGATTAAACTCAACAAGACCTGGTGCAATGATGCCTAGCACAATAGTTCGATGCGGTTCGCTTTCGTCCGACATAACTACATATTATAAAAACGCATAAAAATATAATTAGCCACATATAACACACATAGTCCTAATAGTTTACTTGCTATACATAATTCAAATCTAATATGTAAATTATATATGCCATAACTAATGTAAGGCAAGCCATAGCAAAAGGCAGTGAGCAGCGCAAAAAATTTTAAGTCCCAGTATATTTCAGTTCGTATTAACCGAACCCATATTTTAGTTTGTACCAACCGAACGAAACAGTGTCAGAAAACCTAGAAATTATAGACCCTATGACAGCAAAATAGAAGAATTTAAACCGAGCATTACCTTAAGATTGAGCTTCAATGCGTTTCCCTACCCTTATCAGACGTTCCAATCTTGATTCCAAGCTACCAAATGATGGAAAAAAGGATTTCGATCGTAACACACTTTTGGTAGTATGATGATGAAGAATGAGAAGTGATGAGCTGCTGCTGAGGTTCAGATACATATAAGATTGTTTTGGTTTGCACAAACCGAAGTATTTAAGCGAACAATTAGTAGAAACCAAAATTTCAATTATTTCGATTCGTAAAAACTGAAGTATTATGCTCAAAATGTACACCGTTTTCAAGGTCAAAATTAGATTTATGGGGGGTATAAAAGAAACGTGGGGGGCTGGAAGAGAAATTACTGTTTAGGAGCCCATGTAATGTTTTCACTCAATTTGTGTTCAACTCTATTGCAAGAAATAACATTTTTATGTATTCTTTTCACTCAATGTAATGTTATAATTTTTTTTCTTTATTTTATTAATTAAATATTCTTATACATTAATTAGTTTAATAAATAAACACTTATATAAAACAATTTGGATTAAAAAAAGATTGGCAAATGTACATTCGTGTGTCCCTCGAATAATCGGGGGTTTAGTGTACCATTTGTCCATCAGTTGTTCGTCTTCCATAAAATAACCAACAAAATAAACAATTTGGATTAAAAAAGGGATTGACGAATATACGTCTGTTTGTCTCTCAAATAATCGAGGGCTTAGCGTACGCTTTGTCTATCGATTGTTCGTCTTCCACGCATAAAATAAATTCAACACATCAAATCAATGTTTGCCATTGCGTACGCTTTTGAAAATAAATAAAGGTTCGTGGCAACTCTATAGTCATTCCATGCGTCAGTACGCTCTTGCATTTTTCACGGCGCGACAACAACATTACATGTCAAATCAAATTTTCGTACAAAAACAAAAAAGGGGAAAAATCTCCACCAAACACATGGTTATTGAATGTATTAAGAATCCATGTGATCTAGTTATTGTTTAGTTTTCTTGAGACACATTGTATCGGGTTATTGTCTTTTTGGTTATAATTAAATAAAGGGTCATGCTAAACAGTGCCCCCGGGGCAATGGTTAAGCATATTAAAATAGAAAATTTGTCTCGAAATGTGTGCATTCAGCACATTGGAAATGTAAAAAGTTGTTTTCTCAATATTAAATTTTTATTTTATTTACTTTTTTGGTATGCTTAACCATTGCCCCGGGGGCACTGTTTAGCATTTTCCTTAAATAAATGGCGAATTTCTAGTAAATCAAGGTGCAACTTATACAAGAGATATTGCTAAACATATAACCTGAAAATGCGAGAAAAAGAAAATATAAATAAAAAACAATAGACTGAAATTATTATTGCTCCTCAGATCGGATGATAGAAAGTAGAAACAATGCCTGTTTTCCTCTATATGGAATTGCTCTTAATAAAGGAATAGATTTCAATCTCAGCACACTAATATAATTCCCCTATCTCCAGTATAGTTCCTCTTAGATTCCTATTTGAGATGTCTATACTAGCATGGTTCTCCTAAAACTCCTCTCAGAATTCTCATGAGTCTTAAAAGGAAGAAACACTTTTGTTTTCCTAGTAAACAAAATGGTTTGTTGCTGTTGTCAGATCCACATATTGGTCTTTGAAAGTCCAAGATAAATGCTAAACAAGAGTTGTTCTGTAAATTTTACTGCAATTTTTCATATCTTCCAAATATAACTTTCAAACTCTGAAGTTTGGTGGCAAAGTTTCATCTGTAAAATATTCCTTCCTGACAGTCTCTGCAGAGCAAAATCTTACCTGTAAAAGAAAGATGAAAATGAAAATGGGGCAGTCATGTCAAACAGTGCTAAAAATAATCTTCTGATTTTGTTTCACTTCAAAATGTGAGTCATCAATCCTATGTCAAAATGTGAGTTATAACTTATATTATAAGATTCAACTATCAAGACTAATATAATACATTAATTGGAGATATAATATAAGGTTGACTTGGTAATTGGGGCGGAAGCATTAGAGAGTGGATCTATAAGGAGGATGAGGATTTAATCCCCACCCTTAGCATAATATATACTAACAATACCCGCATTAACTGTTAAAAAAAAATACAACACATCAGCTACTAAGAGTTTCTGTTAAAAAAAATCATGTTTAATATCATGTAAGCAAACATTCCTGCTAATGACAACCACCACCATGAGCAGTGAACAACAATGTGTAGCTTCTAGTCCCTCCGTGAATTTGGTGTTTTTTAAACACGCTTAATAATCACAAGTTAGAGATATGCAAACTTGTGGATAGCATCATTATACATGATGATTCTGGCACGGAACAGGCCGACCTTTAAGAGGGAGGCTCTAAGTCTTGAACTTCAGAATCACAAATTTAGGGTTACCACATCAGGGTTCAATTACCTCTTCATTCTGTGATGTGATAATGCCCCTGGACCCAGACCTAATGACATCTCGATTTGAATACTGATCATGAGTAACTTAATCAAACAATAAAACCATCTTAACATCCCCAATATCATACTTTCCATACCATGATTAAAAAGGCGGAAGGTAAATACAATAAGTAGAGAGAAAGTGTGAATAATTCGGTGAGAAAGATAAGCTACACTTCATTACAAAGGCAATTATACCTCTTTTTCCTTAAATTAAAAAAGTAAACATTCAAAATGTGTAACACTTACCAGAGAAGCATATGATTTTAACATCGGCTTGGTAAGCTGCCAAATTGGCTTAAACACAAAAGGAGCATCTACAAATAGCACTTGAGACAATCGCTTTGGATAGTAATAATAGAACACATTAAACTGCCAAAAATAAAGAAATATATTAGATTTCATGATGCTATTTGCACCATTTATTTCTAACAAGGCACCGTAGTTCATGAACACAAGTCAAGTTAAACTAAAAATATTTGGCAGATAGTAAAAAACCATACCAAGAATGTCAAGTATTTAAGATCAGCATTTTCTGTACCGAACCCTCTGAGATCAAATATTCCAAGTATCTGTTCTTTCCCAGTTGGTAGCTTACTCAATGCCTTCTCAATTAAGAAAACGCATAACCTTTCATCATCTGCAGGATCATGTGCCTGTGATATAATTATTTATGCAAAATCAGGCAATCTCATTCCTTAAATTTAAGATCTATGAAACATAATGTAAATGTCAATTGAAAGTAATGAAAGCTAGAACAACATAAAAATGCTTTGGTTTTATGCATTTAACCACATTTATAGTCTGCCTAATAGTCTCAGAGAACATAGAAAATAAGTAATATCAAACTGGTTGAAATACTAACTACTAAAACTTGTAATTTTCTACACTTACTTTAGGAAAATGCTTTGCTGCAACCACCACAAGCACAGGCCTGTCATTGATATCTAGAAAATCATGTATATATGCTTTTCCAGTTTGAGCAATATCTTTAACAGATTCTTCAGTCAAATTAGACACCTCGAAATCTTGACGCCATTTCTAATAAAGTAGAAAGGGAAAGTAACAAGTACACAATATTTGTAAACATTGAGGGTATAGTTGGTCGAGTAGGTGAAAATTAGGAACCGGAAAACGTGGAATTTCACGAATGTGATAACCTTGGATGCACTGACACAGACCGGACACAACACTGACATCGACACATAGACTTAGGTAATTTAAAAAAATACGTAGTAAAAGTAATTAAGGCCCTGTTTGGATTTAGCTTATTTTTAAACTTATGAAAAATGCTTATGCAAATAAAAAAAAATTTGTATTAATTCATAAGTTTTCATTGACAAAAATTGTCTTTTTATAAGCTGTTTTATCATAAACTACCTTGAAAAACTTATAATAATACATAAAAGCTTATATATTGGCATAAACTCTTTTGCATAAGCTAAAAAATAAGTCAATCCAAACAGACCATAAATGTAATCAAATGTGTCGGTAGGTGAACATACTTCAGTCTCAAATGTCGGTGCTACATCATAAGAAAGTACTAGTAAATAAAAAATACTAGCAATTTTCACTCATTTTCCATTCCACTTATCAACAAAGCATATCATAAATTAGTACTAGTAATAAACAAATTAAAAATTAATTAACATATAATTAATTATGAGAACTGCGAAGAAAGAAGGATACAATGGCTTTAGTCAACTTAGAAACAGCTTCTTGAACATCAAATTTGCGATCTTTTAGAAACCATAGAATCATATCTTCATCATCCCTACCATTTCTACCAACAGGAAGACTATGGTGTTCTTTTTCAAGCTTCTCTTTCACTTCCAAAACTAACTGCAAAATTTTCAAATTAATAATAATAATAATAATCACATTTTGATATATATAGCCTTTAAGATGTTAGTTAAGAAAGTTTAAGAAAGAAGAAGAACCTTGCGTGAGTCATTGGGTTGCGTTTTGAGTTGAAGATTAGAGCTCCGAATCATGAATTTGGTTGTTTTAAGGGAAAATGTTGAAGCAAGACGAGGAAGAGTTGTGGTTGGGAAGACACGCACCAGCGCCATTCAATTCAACTCTCTTTTCTTCCAACTCTCTCTGTCTCTATCCACACTCTCATTATAAGAAAATAAAAATTACTTTTATTACATGTAAACCATTTTTAATAACCAAACGTTAGTCGATCTAGCGGTAATTGACGCCGAACTTAGTAAGAAAAATTACAGTTCAATCCCCACAACTACGTCTGGAAGAGGCTAAAATCACTTGTCCCGAATCAGATTAAACTGGTGGGCAAAACAAAAAAAAAAAAAATTTTGATGATGTTTTTTATATAAATATTTTTAATGAATTTAAAAGTCATATAAATAATGGTTTGTGATTGTTTATTGTGAAAATTCTTTTAGAAGTATATCAAAATTATTCTCCTTTTTTATTTTTGTTTACTTGCATGTGTTTTAGACAAATATTATCAAAACTGTAATATCAAATAAATATTAATACAAAAAACTTTGTTTTATTTTTTTTGTCTTAAGCATTCAATTTTTAAGATAAAAAATGTGATAATTAGAGTTCAGACTAGAGATAGATAAAATTTGACAAATAATTATTTCAAATTGGGGGCAGGAAACATATAAAACAGCAAAAATATATAATTGTGACAATTTGAATTGTGAACTTCCATGCAATTATTTTCTGTTGATCATCTCTATAGGAAGGCCACAGAGAAGTCAAAAAAATAAGGAATCACACTTATTTGACTTAATAGTCAATATGAACTACATAGAATATGAATAAATGAATGCTGATTGGATACAACATATGAATTCGGTTAATCTATTTTATGAACATGAAGTGACAGAACAAAGAGATAACTAAAAAATCATTTTCAGTAGAACACATTCAGCACTGTCATAACATAAACCAATTTTAATCAGTATCAAGTGTCAACTTAATACAACAATGATGTATTTTCATAAGCCAAATAAAAGAATTACCATTTAATTTCAAATGCCATTTTTTACCACTTATACAATAGATGTTATTACAAATATAAGATGAAAATGCACAAAAAATCAATAAACTGAAAATGCATCATTGCTCCTCTATATGATATAACTCTTAAAATGAGCTAATTTCAATTTCAAACCACAAATATAATTCCCTTATCTCCACCATAATTCCTCTTAAGATTCTTTTGTTACCACAACTTCTCATATCTTCCACAAATAACTTTCAATCTCTGAAGTTTGGTGGCAAAGTTTCCTCAGTAAAGTATTCCTTCCTAACGGTCTCTGCCGAGCAAAATCTTACCTGTAAAAGAAAAGGTTTGATCAGTATTCCCCCCTTATGTAACACATTAATTGATAATATAAGGATGACTCGGTGATTGAGTTGACAGAGTTAAGAAGTTGAGTAATAAGGAGGTTGAGGCTTTGATCGCACCCTTAGCATAACATTTACCGACATAATAACTCATTAACCACTAAGATTTTCTGTTAACAAAATCCTATGTCTAATATCACATAACCTCTTTTTTTTCTTATCTTAAAATGTGAACATTTAATACATGTAACATTTACCTGAGAAGCATATGATTTCAACATTGGCTTGACAAGCCGCCAAAATTGCTTAAACATAAAAGGAGCATCCACAAATAATACTTGAGACAATCGCTTCGGATAGTAACAATTGAACACCTCAAACTGCAAAAAATAGAAAATAAAAATATCAGATATAAGCTCTTTGAGAAGTTATTTGGAAGATTGTAAGAAAAAACATACCAAGAATGTCAAGTACTTAAAATCAGCATTTTCTGTACCAAAACCTCTTAGATCAAATATTCCAAGTATCTCTTCTTTTCCATTTGGAAGCTTACTCAATGCCTTCTCAATCAAGAAAACGCATAACCTCTCATCGTCTGCGGGGTCCTGTGCCTGTGACATGATTTATTTATGCACAATTAGGCAATCTCATTCCTCAAAATCATGTTCTATGGCACAGAAATGGCAGTGTCAATTGCAAATGATGAAAGGTAAAACAAAGCTTTGGTTTCATGCATTTAAACACATTTCTAACAATCTTCTGCACTTACTTTAGGAAAATGCTTTGCTGCAACCACCACAAGCACAGGTCTGTCATTGATATCTAGAAAATCATGTATATATGCTTTTCCAGTTTGAGCCATATCTTTAACAGATTCTTCAGTCAAATTAGACACCTCGAAATCTTGACGCCATTTCTAATACAGTAGAAAGGGAAAATAACAAGTACATGAATATGTAAACAAAGACTATCTAGTTTGGTTGATCAGGTGAAAATTGGGAACCGGAAAAGGTGGAATTTTTTGAATTTAAAATCGAAGTATTAGCTGGAATATGATAACTTGTGATGCACGGCAAGTCTGCGACTCACCAGACATGACACTGACACATAGAGAGCAGTAATTTTAGAAAATAAAGGTAATCAAATGTGTTGTTGTCGTGTTATTGGACTCTTATATCCGTCAAACACCGACAAGCATTTGGTCTGAAATAACAATGCTACATAGATGATAGTATATGAAAGTAGAAATTGAAAATTAATGAACACATAATTATGAGAACTGAGAAGAAGGATACAATGGCTTTAGTCAACTTAGAAACAGCTTCTTGAACATCAAATTTTCGATCTTTTAGAAACCATAGTATCATATCTTCATCATCCCTACCATTTCTACCAACAGGAAGACTATGGTATTCTTTTTCAAGCTTCTCCTTCACTTCCAAAACTAACTGCAAAATTTTCAAAATAATAATCACATTTTGATATACCCTTTAATTTAAGATGTTAAGAAAGGTTTAAGAACGAACTTACCTTGCGCGAGTCATTGGATTGCATTTGCAGTTGAATGTTAGAACTCTTAACCATAAACTTGGTTGATCTAAGGGAAAGTTTTGAAGCAAAACAAGGAAGAGTTGTGGTTGGATACACACGTACCAGAGCCATTGAAACTCAATCTCTTCTTTAAGCTTCTGTTTACTTACAACTCTGTCTCTGTCCATACACACTGCATTCATGTTCTATAAATACTAGTACTATAGTAACATTAACATATGTTAAAAAATACTAATTGACAACTATATTTTTAATTAAAAAACAAATGTTGCCGATACATCAACCATTTAATCTGGCTTACGATACACAACATAAGCTAAAAGAGGAAAAGCAAATAGGAAATTAAGGAATGAGATCAAATACTACTTGACAATCGCATTCTAAGGAGACTTTACACGTGCATTCGTTACTTGATTTGCTTGACGAACAATCAAAGAAGGACTGATATCGAATACTATTGGACAAGCACATATTAAGGATAAAGCAAGTTAACTTGGTGCATAGATCAAGATACATGCATGGGGACAAACAGATGGAGTGAGTTGTGACAACGTGAAAGCTTAAGAATACGATTAACTAAAATTAGAAAAGTGTGCAAATTCATGCAACCTTTACATCAACTCAAAACTATCATAGAAGACTAAAGCCAGCATAAAATTATTGTACAAAGCCAAGGCATAAAAGAAAGGATTTAATTTTCAATCCATTTTAAACCGGAAAAAAATCGAAAGTTATCTTCCAATCTATTTTAAACTTCGGAGTGTACTGAAAGTTATCTTCCATTAAGTGTGGAAAGGCATTTTGGGATTTTCAGGGAAGCTTTCAGCAATATATGGGAACCAAAGAGTAATACAATAATTAGCCCATCTAAAAAAGCTATATCTAGCCCATGGATAGAAAAATAACTTTTAATATCAGTATAAAATTTACTGTGTCTACTCTATCCCTATCCCTATCTCTCTTGTTATTGTTGTTGTGTAAGTTAATGTTTTACTTCTCTCATTTTAATTTGTTAATATCATTGTAAAAGTAAAACATTCATAGAGTCTTTGAATTCAGGAAAAAGAGTTAAAGTTTTAACTTATTGAAACTCAATTCAAACTCCCCCTTTCTTGTGTTTCTTGAACCTTGATCATGTTGGTACCTCAACATTAGTGTGAACACAAACGCAAGAAAACAACAAGAATAATCTTAAACATAGTGTGAACATCAAAAGTGAAAAAATAATATTGAAATTCATGTTACATTTTATTGTATAGAGACAATTACTTAGCAAATGTCTTGTATCTACATAATATTTTTTTTCCTCTCATTTTAATTCATTGGAATCAAAATATCTAATATATATGTTTGACATATGTTAACATGCTTATAAAACTCCTCTTCACAAAGGCTCCAAGAACAAACTAGCTTTAGGATACAAGCCAACATCTTTAAGAGTCATTCTCATTTGATCAACACCATAAACTCTTCTTGGAAAATTTGATATCAATCTATAGTTCTCAATTCCAGACAAACCTAATGAATCAATATATGAAAAAATGGACTGAATTTTGTCTGTGCATAGGAAACTATGTTCTCTTCTTTCTCCATTTGGAAACCTTATGAGTATCTGCAACAAAAAAATGGACAAACATATATACTCAAAGTTCCACACAAACTAATACTGCCTCCGGTCATTTTATAAGAAACAGTTGATTTTTTAGGTTCATTGAATAACTGATATATCTGGTCTATATTATAAATTAGATATATCTGTTATTTAATGAATCTAAAAAGTGAATTGTTGCTTATAAAAAAGACCGAAGGAGTAAATTTTTTAAATGTTTCTTTGTTGTATAGGACTAAAGTTTATTACCTGTGCAACTTGAGTCTCCTTTCCACTACTTGTGATTCCTTTGTCTTGTTTTTCACTTGTGGATCCATTTCCTCTGTTATGAAATTTAGTGACATCAACATAATTGTTCCTTAACTTCCCATAATTTCTAGTGTTTTGAGTTTCCACTGGCTTATGAACTCTCTCTTTTGAAGATAAACTTTTGAGTTTCTCTTTTTCCTACATTTAGGTAGGATTGTTAGTTTATTATTTGGATATCAAACATTTGATTTGAAATACAGTTAGAGAAGTTTAAATTTGCTACAATCACGCTTCTTGAGCTATTCGATACATTTTCATCTGCATATTTTGATAAAAAAATTGTAAGTTGAAAAATTAACAGTCTTATCTTGATCAGACGACCTGAGAGGTTGATCAAATGCATGAATGTGCTAGGATTTTCTAACCAAGTTGAATTCATATTTGAGGTATATATATACAAATTGACAACCTGGTCTATTTGTAAAGCCTTAAAATATGCAGCATCTTGCATTTCTCTAAGTCTACGATCTGCTCGAATCTTTTCATCTCGCTTCGCTTTAGCACTTCCAAAAGCTAATCCTTGTTCTTCCAATGTTGTTTGTAGAATCTCCACTAGCTCTGCTGGTGAAAGTGGTCCCTCTAGCTGAACACACACCCAAATTCAAATAAAACAGAAAGAATGGTGAATGAGTGTAACATGTTCCATTTCAAATATAGTGAGTTTGTGAATGTGAATATTTAGTCGTCTTTTTTCAAATGGATAGACTCTGATACTATGTTGAAATTTATAACGAGTCTGATTTATTTTAAAAAATCAACTCGTTAAGTGTTCAGGCCTAATCCATTTTCAGGTCATGTATATTTTCAACGTGGAACTTAGATTTTTTCCTAATAAAAATAACAAATCAAAACAGAAACATCCAAAAATAACAAACTATATACAACGATTTCTTAGAATCATATTGCATATAAAATCCGAAAATTTAACCAACCTGTTGCAACACAATTATGCCATCATTAGGGGCAGGGCTTATGACAGCACAACAAGGAAAATTAGAAGGTCTCAATGATGCAACCATTTGCAAACCCTCCCCTCTATCTGCAAGTGAACCCCAACAAACAAAATTCACATCAAGAAACTGAGTCACTAGCTCAGAACACAAGGTTTCCTTGCAGAACACGTTTGCAAAAGGGTGTTTTTGTGAATGGAGATACATGAACACAAACTTTTGATCTTGTTCTGCTAACTTCATTGCTTCAATGAAACGACATGCATAAAAGAAGGGATGTTTTGTGCCATATTGTTGCTCAAATTTGTCTAGAAAAATCCACTCTTCTGGAGTTGCTAAGGAAATTTGTGGTTGAGGAGTGTCTAGAGGTTGCAATGGAAAATTTGCATTTTGATTTCTTCTTCTTCCTATTCCCACGAAGCTCATTAAACTTCGTGGAAGGCTTGTCATTCGGCGAATGATCCTATGATCTCTTACTGCGGATGACATTTTGTGTATTCTAATGTAACATACTGATGTTTTGTAGATTTAGAGTCCCAAAGAGGTGTGTGATTAATAAAAACATACAAGGGTTTATCATTTTTTATGTGTTTCTTTGATGTTATTTTTTTTCTATCTACAAAACATATTCCGGTACATCTAAAAAGTCTCACATCGTTTGAGAATCGAGATAAATGGTAATTTATATATAATATTCACACTCTTAACCCACTGAAGTGCCTTTTACAAAGGATTAATCCCGTGAAGATTTCCACGCAATCCAAAACGGACAATATCTCATAAAACAACACTTTTGTAGAAGAGAACATATGCAAGAGGATAGTAGAAGAATTTTGATATGCCACTTCTTTTGTCTTATCATTTTTTGACAAAGTATAAAGAAGATTCTTTGCTTATGTTTAAATCTTCCGACTTTATGTGTAAGACCATTAGACTGTACTCATGTATCTAGATGCAGGGATATGGTGAATATGGATGGCATCGATTTTCTTTTTCTCTTTGTTCTTTTTATTATCCCAAAAAGTAACTAAAAGAACAATGTTATATGGCCAATGAAAACTGAACTTTATTCGAATACTATATTTTTTTTTGTCAAGACTACTTTAGATTGACCAAGTCAAATTTTATTATGAATTTGATATAGAAGGTATAATATATGTATTTGTGTGTAGTACTAGAGCTAGAAAGAATATTGTACAAAAAAATATATTGTTGAAATACAATAAATGTGTGTTAAGTCTTACATTGGTGGCAAGAGTTGATGTTAAGTAACATATAAATGAGAGGATCATAAATTTAATGTGTAAAAGTTTTGGATGAAAATGTGGTGTCAAAGTAACTTGTGGGTTGCTTTTGATCCAATATGTTGATTTATAATGTTCCTCCTTATTAGAGAGTCTGAAAGAGGTCGGGAGAAACAACATTATTTTTTATTTGCTCATTAGCATGACAAACTTATTTTTTTTTTGTCAAACTAATATTTTTATTTATATAATTAAAAATCATGACAAAATTTATTTTTATGGGGCCGTTGTATTTGTCACTCATCAAAAAATGTATAATTTTTAAATTTTTTTAAGCAATATATGTTTTATAACTTATAAATTCTTTTTTTAACTGAGATATGTTTTATAACTTATAATTCTTAAGCAATATATTATTGGAAGTTAACATGATCGATAATTTTAACTGGAAATATTTAATTTTTTAAGTCAAAAAACAATGGAAATTCTATTGGTACAATTTTTTTTTTGGGAATTATGTAAAAAAAAACAATGGGAAAAACACTTGAATAATAATAAAAAAAAAAAATCGGAAATGTTTCATTATAAATTTGTTATGATAAGATTTGTTTTTAATAAGGTGTTATTGGTGTACATGAATTATTTCGGCGATAATGTTAAACCTTTGAATCAAATGAAAGAGAAATTCTTGCATGAGTGGATGAAATTTAGTGAAAATAAATTTTTACACCTTAATGTCATTTGATCCTCACACACACAAACTCTCTCTCTCTCTCTCTCTCTCTCTATATATATATATATATATATATTAGGAGGGATCTGTTGACTCCAAGAGTAAGTCTTCATTGACTTACTCCGCTTAATAACTCGATATCGGCATTATATTTCTTCAATCCATCCGTTGAATTCAAAGATTTCATTGAGTAGATCAACTCCACAAATTTTTATAAAAATTCAAAATCGTTTGATACTTTTTATGAGCACTTCAATTGAACGTACAAAATCGTTGAATTTCAATAATCTAAAATACATAACTACATTTTTTGAATTTTTATAAAATTTGTGGAGTTGATCTACTCAATGAGATCTTTGAATTTAACGGTTGGATTAGAGAAATATAATGTCGATATCGAGTTATTAAGCGGAGCAAGTCAATGAAAGACCTACTCTTGGAGTCAACAGATCCCCTCTCTCTCTCTCTCTCTCTCTCTCTCTCTCTCTCTCTCTCTCTCTCTCTCTCTCTCTCTTTATATATATATACACTAATATATAAAGCAGATACAAATTTTTGGGATGACTTTTTTATTATTTCAATTTTACCCTTAAAACAGAATATCGATTACACACAAAAAAAAGAATATCGATTACACAAACGGGCACGGAACATGCCCGTTTGGCGGCTAGTAAATCTATACTAATATATAAAGGGGATACAAATTTTTGGGATGGCTTTTTCAATATTCCTATTTTACCCTTAAAAAAACTACAAAAAAAAAAACTAATCACAACTTCCACATAAAAGTAGGTTTTCAGTTTTTTTATAGTAAAAAAAAATATATACTTTTTTCTTCTTAATAAGTAGCCACAACAAAAAAGGAGGTTAAGTAGTTATCAATTAACTAAGTCCAATAAAAAAGAAAATTAAGTAGTTATTTATATTTGCACAATAGAGAATATCGATCACAACAAACAAAAAAAAAAAATATCGATCACACAAACGGGCAGCGGCTAGTATATATAAAGGATACAAATTTTTGGGATGACGTTTTCATTATTCCTATTTTACACTTAAAAAAAACTACAAAAAAAAAAAACTAAATATTTGTATATGTTGAAAAATAACTCCCACATAAAAATAGATTTTCAGTTTTTTTTAGTAAATAATATTTTTTTTCTCTTAATAACTAAGCACAACTTCCACATAAAAAAAGAGGTTAAATAGTTATCAATTAACTAAGTCCAATAAAAAAAAAATATTAAGTAGTTATTTATATTAGCATAATATAAAATTTCGATCACAACAAACAAAAAATAAAGAGAATATTCATCACACAAACTGGCACGAAAGGCAGCTAGTATATATAAAAATGATACAAATTTTTGGGATGACTTTTTTCATTATTCCTATCTTACACTTAAAAAAACTATCAACAAAAAAAGTAACCAACTATATATATATAAAAAAGATACAAATTTTTTGGATGACTTTTTCATTATTTTTATTTTGCCCTTCAATAAAACTACCAACTAAAAAATTAACCACTAATTATGGTTTACTCTTTTTTTAACAAGTTCTTATATAACAAAACCAGTTACAACAATATATAGTTTTACAATTTATATACTTCAGTAGAATTGAAAAGACGAATCACACAAACGGGTCCGGAACGTGCCCATTTGGCGGCTAGTATATATATATATAATCGAGCTATATTCATGAGTCAAACAAGTCGAACTATATATAGTTTATGTTCAGTTCTTTTATTTAACAAACTTAATTTTAAACTCAAGGTCAGTTCATTTTGTTCATGAACCAAGTCCACGAGTCAATTATCGAATCGAACTGTGAATTATTCACGATTTGGCTCGGGTCATTGTCAGCCCTACGGGTTGGGTTTGAACTCGGGATCTCCCACTTATACCTCATGTGATGAATTTCTATGTTACTACTACCTTCGGTTTTTTTATAAGAAACATTTAACTTTTTAGGTTCATTGAATAATTAGTATATCTGGTCTATAATATAGACCAAATACATTAAATATTCAATAAATCTAAAAAGTGAATCGTTTCTTATAAAAATGACCGGAGGAAGTATTAAGGTATCATTTGGCCTGACTTTTTTAGGTCTTAGAAAAAAGCTAAAGTTTTTTTAGTAATTGTTGTTTTTCTGTTTCAAAGGTCTTTTATTTATGTATTTTTACACATAAAAATTAAGCAATTTTTTTCTATCAAAAACTAATTGAAAATCTATTTGGCTCAACTTCTCCTTTATTAAGTAAAAAACATTAAACTAAACTAGGTCAAACGTTAAATAATACTAGTAACCATTGGGCTCATAGCCCTTGAAAAGTAGCGCAAGGTATTTTATATGGGCCATATAGGCTGACCCTTGTATTGGGAAAATTCTCCCCCCCCCCCCCCCCACCCCCACCCCCACCACCACCACTCTTCTCTCCCCCTTCAATATTCCAATTTTGTTTTTGGTTAAAAAATTTCGAATGTGTTTTCCAAAACTTCTTTATCTTAAATACGAACTTTGGAATTTTGCCAAATTTACATTAGAAAAACTTTTTTATTCAATGGCAAAATTGAAATATGGGGGGGAGTGTCCTAGGAAAGAGAGAAGAGAATTTTTCCTAGTATCCGGGCTTGAGCTGGATTTTTTTTGTTTTTTAACAAGATGAGCTAAAAAATGATAAATGAAGTTAATTTGTATTTGAATGTCTACATAGACACACACATATATCTAAATAGAGTGAATAGACAAATTGGTTAACGATGTAAAAAACAAATTGGTTAACGATGTAAAAAATATCGATTAAAACAATCCCTAGTTCTAATTAAGTCATTGAACTCAGGTGGTTAATGATCTTTACTAAATAATATATTTTGGAATTATCCAGGTTCGATTCTTAAGTGAAACAATTTCTTAATCATACTTATATTGCGATCAAACTCTGGATTACTATGACTCTCTTCACCTAAAAACAAAGAGTTAAAGAAAAAAAAATTAAAATCCCCATGTCCCGTCAAACTAGTCTTTTTAGACAACTCGTTCATATTGATTTCACACTAATGCCACCATTAGACACTAATTTTCCTATGAAATTTGAGACTATTTTGCCGATAATTTGTCCCTGCACAACTGTTAGATTGACATTGATATGGAATTAATGTTCATGTAGCATGTCTAATTAATGTGTTGAAGTCGTGACATATAATTATCAAATCAACATATAAACTATTTTGAATGCAATTTTATAATTTTCGGGATCTGTTTACCAATTTACAAAAATAAAAGACTATTTTGATCAGTACTTAACAATTTCGATGACCAGTTTACCTTTTCACTTGTCAACAAAAAAATGTTTTAAAATATTTTTATTATTTTTTAAAAAATTAATATAGTGCAGCACATATGTAGATGCTTGATTCTTTAAAGTTTAAACTATTTTGGTTTGGAGTTATATTTTTTGTCATAGCATGCAAATGAAAAAAACATGAAATATCAATTCATTAAATAGATCTCACTTACTTTAAAAAATTAATCTATAATTGCAACACATAGTTGAATAAACAATATCAAAGTTATCACTCTAAGTCAGATTACCAATTTCTAAAATGGTGAGAACTTCTACAATTTCACTAAATAATAAGTCTCTAGAGAGAAAGTGTTCCAATGAGTGTTGTATTACTTGGGTTGTTTTAAATGTGTTAGAAGTCTCATATTACATATTTAAACGTGGATGATGAGAAACATATATAATATAGGTGAGAGAACTCATATGTTGAATACTTTAAAATTTTAGATGCATATATTTGTAGTCAAATTTTATTTAATTATTTGATCAATTGTAGTTGATTCAGTCGTAATTGATGCTAAAATTAATAGAAAGAATTACATAGATTAAACTGATGGTGAAAAAGAATTATATTTATGTGATTGTTCAAAATCTAATTTGATTCATATAATAAACTCATGTGACAATAATTTAAATTATATTACTCCATGTCCCATTTGCAAAATAACTTAATTGTCACAAAAAACAACGTCACTATCATTTTTCAATGAGAATTTAATTATTTTTTTTCAAACGTAGCTTCTAATTAATACTATATATATATATATATATATATATATATATGTGCATTACTCTTGAGTTATCATTTTTCATTTATAAATAATGATAAAAATATTCTTTGTGAGCGTAACTTAGGACGTCAGATTATATATGTAGAGTCGGAGTTCGAACCCAAAATTCTCCATTTATTCATCTTAAAAAGTGAATTTCTAGCCATTAAATCATTTTACCAAAAAATAATCATAAAAATACATTAATGATAATTCATGATAAATTAGTAAAATTACTATTTTTTTTCTCCTTTCATTTATCATTTTTTTTTCTTACTCTATTTAAAATGATCAAATATCACTGCATTAGATCAACACATGCATTGAACATTGAGAATTTGAGAAACCATACAAATGACTTTGACATCACATTTTCACCCAAAACTTTTAAAACATTAAATTTACGGGCTCTCTTACTTATAAAATAATCATCCTTAACTCTTCTAACTAATATGAAATTTAACTCATACATGATAGATCTCAAAATTACACACAACAAAAAGTAGTTTTCATCATAATTAATATGAAAGCTCATATTTTCATTGGCCCTCAAAATATCCCTCACCTATTTCTTTCAATTTCAAGACATCATTATTTGTGGCTTTACTTTCTCAAATGGGTTGACAAAAAGTCTATCTAGTACTATTGGCACTTAATTAGTATTGAGTAAGTCAGAGAAATTTTGTAGAAACATTTATAAGTTGGGTTGGTGTGTTTTCCTCTAGCTATTGCCTTTTGTAATTGTTTGACATCTAAACCGCTCTAGTAAAATAAGTGAACAAATGAATAATTAATCAAACCGAAATATATGGTAATCTTATGCCTATGTAGCTCTCTAGTTTCTACTAATATTGAATAATTATAGTTGGCTTTCTAATTAATAAAGTTGATAATCTGAGCTTGCCTTAATTATATACTCCAAAAAAAGGCACACAATATCACATCACATGGCCTCCACAATCATACTCAACAATGACCTATCATTATATTGAACCCACTAAGGATATAGTGGTTTACTTGTATATGGATTATATCTTATTCAACACACTTGTAAAGAATTCAATCCTTTCCTATAATTTGCCTAATGCTTTAATATTAATTATTTTTGCGTGGCATCCATTGCTAGCTGTGGGAATATAAGTTACATGATCATAAGTATGTATATGACTTACGTCTCAATCTCATCCTACTGTTAATTACTTTTGTTATACTAGTATTACAATAAGAGTGTGCATGGTGAATTGGTGATATATATGATTTAATGACTAACGTAAAATTTTAAAAACTATTTGTTATTTAAATTTTTTAATGACTATGCAAACGTAAAAATTTTAAAAACTATCTGTTATTTAAAAAATTTAAAGGATCAATCTGTTATAAACGTAAAACTTAAATTACATATTTGTAATTTAAAAAATATAAATAAATTATTTATAACGATCATAAAACTTAGAGGACATATAGTTGCATTTTGCCTTTTTTATATATTGATATTTTAAAAAAATTAAAAGAATGATATAATAATTTAATTTGTCGATAAAATCTAACTCAACTGACAATACTGGTTCTTAAACTTGACAACTTTATCCGAATTCAAATTTGCAACCTTGTTGCGTAAGAGACGCTTGTTGTATAATTTTGGGTATAAACGTGACAATAACTTTTATTGCAAGTAAAAGGATATATAGTTAGAATCACAAGGTAAGATAAGAAAAATGCGTGCCTCTTTATTTGCTTCAATTCAAATTTTCATCTATTTCAGGTTCCCATTACCATTAGACTGAATATATGGGCTTCTGAATTCTGATACAGTAATGTAGTATAAATTTTTGTATTTATATCTTTATGAATTTAAAATTGCACATGATGCTTATTCCTTTTAAAAGCATGGCAGCCTTTGGCAAAACCAAGCCAATTGATTCTACATAACTGAAGCCATAAAATCACTCATTTAGTATAGGAATTCTGAATAAGTTCTAGGAATGCATGTAAGTTGGATTCAATATTCCAATTTAATTTGATATCTATACTTTTACAAATGAATAAAATCTCCTTATTGAGATCCTCTTTTTAAAAGGACACAAACTAAGAAAGAATTAGTGTATGTTTGGATTTTTTATAGGTAAATATTAGTTGTTAGTATATTATGGTTAGTGGAGAAAGGAAAATATTAGTAGCTAAGGATCGAATTTTGAACCTATTAGTAGTCAAGGATTAAATTTTAGACCTCTTTTTTAAACTCCTTCAACGTCCCAATCATTTATCGTGGAGCTACAATTTTAGGGGCATTAGTGTATGTTTGACTATTTTTTATAGAGACAAAATTGATTATGGTGAGCGGTGTGTAATTAATTTTGATATGTTATGTATGTTCTAGAGTATAATCATTTTATTACTTCTGTAATTGATTCAAACTTGAAAAATTGTAATTTGAAGATTTTGGCCATAAAATTGAGTTTTAGTATTATAAATTTATTGGTCAACATATTTTACATAAGTATATATTTAAACATAGTAGATAATTTTACATTAATCAACCCTAATTTTAGTGTGTTAACCCTTCAATTCTAGCCCTGCTAATCTGAAGAGTCGATCAGGTGGTCTGGCAAAACATTATTCTATCCGAAAATTAAATTCGAATTCTTTTAAATAATTTATTCTTAAGTGAAACTTAATTCAAATAAATTTCAAAAAATCAATTCAGTTTATAAGCAATTTTTCTTATTGCATAACCAAACAAAACATTTAATAAAATCTCTTTTGATTGTATGTTTTATAATGCACCCATTGTGGACCAATATTCATGCTGATTGCTACACATTATTCTCAAGTATGTTATTTCATTTCAACATATACATTTGGTGAGAGACAGAGTGAGTGGGTGTTTGTGAAAAGAATAGAGAAAATAAAGAACTAGAAAAAAAGTGGAAGAACTGTAAGTGGGAAGCATCACCATTACCCTTGTCATAGCCCTTAAAAGTATATAAGCGGTGCTTGGGCCCATACTTTTGTGCTTCACAACACAAAGACACTGCTTAATTAGTAGTGACCATAACTCACAGCCCAAGAGAATTTTACTAGCTTGATAAGCTAGGTAGGGAAGAATATATATCTTTCTGAATCCATTTGCTTAATTATTAATAATTTGCTACATAATGCATGGTAATTATATTAATACTTTGACTGGCTTGATAACATGCAGCCCTTTTGGACATGTGTGAATGATTCTTATCCTTAAGCACTTTTGATGGTCTTAGTTTTTTATAATTTTTAATTGCAAAATACTGATGATAAACTCTAATTACATTTTTTTTTTTTGCTTTCGCACCGGTTCCGACCCACCAAAGGTGAGCGACTAATCCGGCTCGTGCGTAGAGGCATGCGCACTGGTCAAGCGTTGTTCCCCCTGGGAATCGAACCCGGTATTCCCCGGACACGTCCTTGGAAGGAGCTCCTTGCCACTGGAGCCCAAGCAACTTGGTTTCTAATTACATTATTTTGTTAGTTGAAATTTATATAGATCTTATTTAATTTGCATGAGATACTCATAATTTTGTCTGGCCTATATAAGTAAAAATATTAATAGGATCAATTTCAACTATATATAATGGATAAACTTATAGCTTTTGTTTTTCATTTAAAATGTTGAAAGAGCTGCACATTGTAGGTTAATTTTTTTTGTCAAACAAACAAACACACTTTAAATAAAGAAAAATTGAGTATTTATCATTTAAATTCAGACTCTCTAGTAATATTCGTGAATACTAACTTTAATTTTTTTGGTAAATAATGTATTAATTTTTTGTATATAATGGAAAAAAACAAAATTACAAAAAGATCAGGTTTTAAATAAAAGTCCGCAAAAACGGCCGCGACAGAACATTTTTGGCAGGTGCTGATACCGTTACCATTATCACCGTTTTTATATTAAAGAACAAATTGTGATTAATTCACACCGCGATGATCGCAATTAGTGTCGTAACACCTGTACTGACCGAAATCGCGAAAATTTTTACGTAACCGAGATACGACCGCAACCGTTTTTAAAACTTGAAAAAGATATAAAGAAAAACCAAATCAATATGGACATTGTTATATATTTAGATAAAAGGGAAAAAAAACAATGTAGATAAGTGATTTTGAGCCAAATATATAAACCACTCATATCCGTGGATGAATAAGATAGAAGTTTGAAAGAATACAAGCTTCACTGTAAAAATTAAGGTCAACTCCTTTTTTGTTTCTTTTGTCTTATGAATAGCACTTTTCCAAAAACACAATTCTTATGAGTTATGACTAGTACGCTTTAAGAAAAAACTTAATGACTGATACTGTTTACCCAAAATAATAATCTTAATGATTTGTACTGTGTACCAAAAAAAGAACTTTTCTTGACTACTGTACTCATGGATGGGTGGGTATAAGGAAATTAAAAATAAAAAATACAAATACAATGATATACTGTAATAAATAAATAAATAAATATCTGGATTAAAAAAATCCCATAAAAAATATATACAATGATAATTTTTTATTTAGGTTTAATAATATTATAGTTTTAATCTCTATATTTTCACTTAGTTACAAAATCGATTCCCCTTTTTAAAATCATCCAAGTCTCCGTTCATTAGACATTTATACGGTGTATACAAAGATAATGAATGATGTGGTGTAGCTGCAAACACTCAAACGATCAAGTCAATGATTAATCGAGAGTTTGAGGATTAGGGTTGTTGGGTAGAAACTCTAATTGAACAATTGTCCAAGAAGGCAGTTAATAATATTGACAGATCATGGTGTCATCTCCATCGCATAGTCTTGACTGTGTGTACAAAAATGCTTGGGTGCCGCTGCCCTCTAGGACACCTCCATAGCATGATCGATAATTTTTTTTTGGGTCCATGATCGGTATATTTGAAAAATTATGTTTTGTGATGTCAACCATTTATATGGATTTTCGTTATCTCGATGAATTATACCTTAATTTACCAAAGAAAATTTGGCATTTTTATTAATAGAGAACATCATTATCTAAATTAAAATATTCAGTAAATAAGTTTTAATATTATCTTTTATTTAATAAAAAACAAATGACCTTTTAAAAATATTAAATATTAAGAATTTTTATTTGTCACCGACAACAAGGATTTTAAATTGTAGCCTATATATAAATGGATAAACTTGTTGTTTTTCATTTTGAATTTTAAAGAGCTAGACATTGTTGGTTAATGTCTTAAATTCTTTTTTCTTCTAGGGGTGAACAATGTCTTAAATTCTTAATGAGTAGTATAGTACTTTGTACCAAAAAAACTTGATAACTTGTACTTTGTACCAAAAAAAGAATTTTTTTTTTATTAATTATTTGGTTCTCATGAGAAGATGATTTGGTAATTTAGAGTTCGGCCACGAGGTTAGAAAAATTTGGTCAAAAATTATTTATATTAGAAATCAAATTTGGATTCTTTTAAACAATTCGTCCCAAGAGAAATTCATTAATATTTGAATCCAATGTCTTGGTTAAAACAAAATTATTGACTCATGAAATGTAAATGTTATAATGACATTAAACAATCAAAAGAGATAATTGTGTAAATGAAAAATAATCAAAAGAGACCATGATATTAAATTATGGGTTAAATACAATCTTACTCTCCAAATCTTATTGAAATCTTGTCCCCGTAGTAAATTTATATGCAGGTACTAATATTTGTCATCCCTAATTGCAATGAGTTTATTGAAATTCTAATGAGTGTTTTTGACAAAAAAATACTAATAACATTTTATTCATAATAAAATTCTAATGAATTAGTTATCACAGTTTGTAAAAATTACGATTTGTAACTTTTTCAAAATTTCCAATGATTCACATAATTTGGACAAAATCACAACAAATACCAAAAATATGCAGGTAATACTTTTCAAATTCTTTTCCCTTTCTTCGTTATACACCATGACATAACCAAAATAAAGTATACATTACAATGACTTGTTTTCTTTATTAAATAAGTTTTATTAGCTATAAAATATGTTATCACTGTTAAGAAATAATTCAAATACCAGTTTACTCATCTGGCGAGAAGATGCTCGCCATAGCGAGTTGCACAGATTTAAATGTTTGTTATGTTTTATGTTACTTGGCAGTTAAGTCAAATTAAGTAGTTTTAGATTTCTGTTATAATCTAGTTAGCAATAGCTGGCATTATATGAGTAGTATAAATAAGGAACTATGTGTAATTATTTCATTAAGTAATTGAATAAAAATTCCTTCCCTTATCTAAACATTTCTCTTCAATCTCTTCTCTCTCACTTTTCTTTCTCAACACCATTCTTAGTTTCTAAGTCCAACAACTGGTACCTAGAGCCTAAACGGTTCGGTGGGTGCAAGATTCATCAAGAAACCATCAAGATTCACACAATCTTCTGCAGATTTTGTTGTATTGCTATTCGATTCGAAAATGACAAGCTCATTGGAGAATCTTGGCAACAGTTTTGGGGGAAAACTTCCTCTACTTGATGGAAGCAATTGGGATAGATGGCACAAGCAGATGAAGGTTATCTTTGGGTTTCAAGAAGTCCAAGATGTGGTGGAAACGACCATTGAAGCCTTACCTGCTAATGCATCAGATGCTCAGCAGCAAGCATACAAAGCATTAAAGAAAAAAGATTTCAAAGCTATGTTCTTTATGTTGAGGCAAAACCCATTTTTTATATGTGTTTCAATGACAACAAACCTTATGAAATAAATGTTAAGTTTTATGAATTGTGATCTACTGATGTTTGCACTTGAGTTTTTGTTAAACGATAGATAATGACAAAAGTGGATGAGCTAGAGGTCACTCACATCAACAAATGCACTTTATATACTCAAACAATGAAAGAATTGGAGTAGCATCAGATGATAACAAAAGTAGCATCACAAGCTTCATGAAGATTTTTAAAGGATGTTGTTTAAAGCATAAAAGGTTTCATGGGAAGGTTTAAACAACAAAGTGACTTTTATGATTAATAGTCTTCCTCATCATCACAAGGTTCCCAATGAGTATTGAAGATTCAAGGAAGAATGTGAAGATCATAATTGAAGAACCAAGATGGAAGAACTTGCATCACAAGCTACATTAGAATATATTTGATGTTATTGTGTCAAAACTCACATTGAGTTTTGTTACATGCTTTGAAGATTTGCATCTACAATTAACATCAATGAGAATGATGCATATGTTGAAGATCGTCAAAACCTACTCGAAGTTTTATCTAATCAAAGTCTCTCAAGATGAGAAAGTTTGAGAATGATCTTCCATGAGTTTTCAAAGGAGCTTATGTACAAGGCATAAACGTTTTTATCATTCTCTAAACTAGAAAATGATAATCCTCACGATGAGTACTCTCACGCCTCCACTATATCATATGAAAGATACTCAATGAACAATCAACAATATGTGCAAAACATAAAAGAAGAATTATGGAATGTTTTGCAACAACAAAAGATTTCAAAGTTGATTAACCAAAGAAAGAAACATTATCAACTCTTATGAAATAATGTTCTCATCATGAACATGTCCATTTCCCTCAAGAGCATTCATATCAATACAGCAAAATGACAAGAATCAACTTTGAAGAAGAAATCATTTCAAAAGTTGAAATATTTATAAGTCAGGAGAACATTCTCAGGATGGTCTCCCAAGTTTGCGTGTTCAAGGATAATCACTTTTTCATAAGTCAACTTGGTACAAGACATGGATGAATTTTTATATGGGAGTTATTTCAAGAATCACAATAGCAAGAATAAGTCACTTAAGGCAAGGAATACATTTTGATTCTTGGAAGTGCTTTTAAGGATATTAAGCTCACATATGATTGATAAGGCTTTATGGTCGCCAAGAACATCATTAAAGAATTAATCTAGACCAATGAGAAGTAGACAAAGAAGATTCTACAGCTTTGCAAGTACTTATGAATAGTGGCTATGCTAGGCTTCAAATAGTGTTTTACAGCTGTCATACAGCTTGCAATAACTAGAGAAATTTGTTGGCTTCTCTTTCTTGCACAAGAAGCATGGTCTCCAGCAGCCAGGAGAATTGTCTCCCAGATTTTGCCTACAAGCTACATTCTTATCCAAAAGCTATTTCCACACATGAGCTATTATTTTGCAATGGATATATCATCATAAACAGCTCATTACAGTTGGCATAAAGAATATCTCTGATATTCTTACATCTCCACATTTGAGAGACCATAAGAAGAATGGTCTCCAAGCTCACTTAAAGTACAAATTTGAATGGACTATTTTGCCCCTCTCACAACAGCTATTTCCACACTCTCAACTGTCATATTTGAAGTTAAAATATCATAAGAACCTCTCCATCTATAAATAGCATGTTTGACATCATTGAAGAGTAAGAGTTGAAGCTACAAATTATCAAACACTTGTTTTTCTCAACAAGTCACAAAACTCATCTTTTATTACTCACACTCAAGATCTTCATTCTCATTAATACTTCTGAGTTTATTGAGTAATTTTATTTGCTTCTCAAACTAACCTTTGAGTTTTAAAAAGCAAATACATCAAGAGACCACTTTTCAACACAATCCACTTTTAAGTGATTGTATCTTTGTCTCTTCATTTTACCACTCACACTCCAACTCTCTATCAACTCTTTGATCAAATATTATTGAGTGTATTTTGTATAAGCTTTTCAAACTAGTTTTGAGTTTGTGTTTAAGCTTAGATCTGAAACCAATTCCTTTGTAAAAGAAAGATTGACTCAAGTCAATACGTAACTATTGATTGAGTGACACCCTTACTAGCTTGTAGGGTTGGGGTAGATTTAAGCTTGTAGGGCTTAAGGTTTTGTGATCTTGGTTTAGATCAAAGAAGATTTGTATTTGAGATTGGTAGTATCTCAAAGATCATAGTGGAAAACTCACAGGCGTGGGGACTGGACTAGCCCAGGATTCGGCTGAACCAGTATAAATTTTGTGTGTGCATCTCTCTTACCTTTAACTCTTTATTTACTGTAAACACACATCACACATACCACTTTATTCATATTTAATTTAAATTCTCACTCAGTAGAGACCATTCAGAGAACATTCTCCGAACTGGTAGTTTTTGTATTTCACTAACATTTATCCAAGTATACACTTGAGATCAATTTTGTAGAGTGCAGGTTTAAATTTTAAAAGGGTCACAATTCAAACCCCCCATTTCTTGTGACTGTTTCTTCCATTTCACTTTTTTCATCAATGCGTGGATCTGACCAATTTTCAGAAGATAGAAAATGCAAGTTCTTCAAAGGAGTGTTGGGATATTCTACAAAGAAGTCATGTAGGAGATGAAAAATTGAAACAAGTAAGATTGCAGACCTTGAAGAGGCAATTTGAATTGCTGCAAATGGAGCCAAATGAAAAAGTTTCTGAGTACTTCAATAGGATCACAAAGGTGTCAAATGCAATGAAGACCTGTGGTGAAGTAGTGACAGATCAAAGTATTGTAAGTAAGATAATGAGAACTCTTTCTTACAAATTTGATACAATTGTTGTAGCAGTAGAAGAAGCTAAAGATCTGTCAACAATGAGGGTTGAAGAATTGTAGTGCTCACTTGAAGCTCACGAGCAGAGAGTGAATGAAAGATCCAAAGATAGAGGCCAAGAACAAGCACTGCAGGCTCAAAACTTCAACAAGAATTACAAGGGTAAGGGAAAGAACAAGTACAAAAATCAAAACTCACAGAAAGAAGGCTCAAAGAAAGATCAAGAGAAGGGTGAATCATCAAAGAATGATGGTAAGGGCAAAAAAACTATGAACAAGAAGCACATTCAATGCTATAACTGTCAAAAGTATTGGCATTTTGCAAGTGAATGTAGAGGCAAGAAGGTCCCAAGACAGTACAATAATGAAGAATCCAAGGCTAATGTTGCAGAGAATGACAATGTTTCTGATCAAGATTCATTGTTAATTCAGATGATGGCTACTACAGATGATAATTTTCCAAATGATGAAGGCTGGTATTTGGATACAGGGTGTTCTACCCACATGACAGGCAATAAGAGTTGGTTAATCAACTATGATTCTTCAAAGAAATCAACAATCAGATTTGCTGACAGTAGGACAGTTCAATCAGAAGGTGTTGGTGATGTGTTGATCAAAGGCAAAAATGGAAATCAAGCATTGATTACTGGTGTGCTGTATGTACCAGATATGAAGTCTAACCTTTTAAGCATGGGACAATTGGTAGAAAAGGGATTAAGCATGACTTTGGGCAACAATGAAATGAAAGTTTTCAATACTGATAACAAGTTAATCTTGTGTGCACCATTGTCAAAGAGTAGGACTTTTCAAGTCAAGCTCACTGCCTCAGATTCAAACTGCCTTGCAAGTGAAATTATCCATGATGCAGCATGGTTATGGCATCTCAGGTATGGTCATCTAAATTTCAAAAGTCTTAGCAACTTGAAGAATAATTGTATGGTTAATGGACTACCAGAAATTAGAGTTCCAAAGGATATGTGTAGAAACTGTTTAATTGGTAAGCAGTCAAGGAAATCCTTTGTTAATCATATAGCTATGAGAGCCAAAAACAAGTTGGATGTAGTGTATAGTGATGTGTGTGGCCTTTTTGACACTGAGTCACTAGGAAGAAACAAGTATTTTGTATCATTTGTTGATGAATATAGCAGAATGATGTGGCTATATCTCATTAAAATAAAAGATGAGGTTCTAAATGTTTTTCTAAAGTTCAAAGTCATGGTAGAAAAACAGGCAGAAAGAAAGATCAAAATACTTAGGAGTGATGGAGGTGGTGAATATACCTCTACTGCATTTAAAGATTTCCGCACAAGAGAAGGTATAGTGCATGAAATCACAACACCCTACACACCTCAACATAATGGACTCTGTGAAAGGAGGAATAGAACCATCATGGATATGACAAGATGTATGTTGAAAGAGAAGCAGCTACCAAATGAATTTTTGGGTGAAGCAGTGACAACAGCATGTTATGTACTGAATAGAAGTCCTACAAAGATCCTTGACAAAGTCCCTGAAGCTATATGGAATGATTCAACACCATCAGTGAAGCATCTAAGGGTGTTTGGTTCATTGTGTTATAGGCACATTCTAGATCAGAAAAGAAAGAAGTTAGATGACAAGAGTGAAGCACTGATTCTAGTTGGTTATCACACTGCAGGCTCCTACAAGCTTTACAATCCAGTTACAAAGAAGTTAATTGCTAGTAGGGATGTCACTATCAATGAGAAAGAGCAATGGGATTTGAGTAATACTGGTAATGCTTTAGAGTCTACACTACCATTCATTTTTCATGATGAAGATGAAGAACCAGTCACACAAGTCAATCCACCTCCACAAGTGAATGACAACAATGCAGAGAATGCATTAAGAAGATCAGATAGGCAAAGAGCTCCAAACAGAAACTTAGTGGACTTTGATACTATTCCAGATAACTTAATCACGAATGATGGTGACTTGGTTCACTTAGCCTTATTTGTTGATATAGAACCACTGAGTCAAAGTCAGGAGTATGGAGGAATGCTATGCAGGAGGAAATTCAATCCATTGAAAAGAATAATACATGGCAATTAGTTTCACTACCTACAAATAAAAAGTCAATTGTAGTGAAGTGGGTCTATAGAGTGAAACATAATGCAGATGGAAGCATTGCTAAACACAAAGCAAGACTTGTGGCAAAGGGATTTTTGCAACAAGAAGGTGTAGACTACACAGAGATTTTGCACCAGCGGCCAGATTGGAGACAGTAAGGTTAGTAGTAGCAGTTGCATACCACTTAAGCTGACCTATAGTTCAACTTGATGTCAAGTCTGCCTTTCTCAATGGCAAACTTGAGGAGGAATTTTATGTTGAATAGCCACAAGGATTCAAAGTTAAAGGTGAAGAACATAAAGTACTAAAACTCAACAAGGCTTTATATAGATTGAAGCAAGCTCTAAGGGCTTGGAATGGAAGAATAGATGAATTTGTAAAGCAAATTGGCTACACTAAATGCACTGTCAGAATCAAAGTGATCTAAGTATTGTATGCTTATATGTAGATGACTTGTTGATCACTGGAAGCAATAGAAGGGAAATTGAAAGAATCAAATTTCAAATGAACAAGGAATTTGACATGACTGATCTAGGTAACTTGAATTACTTTCTTGGACTTGAATTTACTGAAACCAACAAGGGTCTAGTAGTTCACCAAAAGAAGTACATCACTGACATATTGAAGAGATTCAATATGATGAATTGTAATCCTGCAAACTCACCAATGGAAACAAACTTGAAGCTGAACAATGATGAAGAGGGTGCAGCAGTGGATAGTACTTTGTACAAGCAAATGGTTGGTTGCTTGAGATATGCCTGCAATTTAAGGCCTGATATATGTCACAGTGTAGGAATAGTAAGCAGGTTTATGCAGAAGCCAAGGGTAGCTCATATGCAAGCAGTGAAGAGGATTCTGAGGTACTTACAGGATACTGCAGATCATGGCATTTTGTTTCCTAAATCATTGAATCACAAGAGCAATTTAATTGGGTATTGTGACTCAGATTGGTGTGGTGATCAAATAGAAAGGAGAAGCACCAGGGATATGTGTTCAAGCTATTTGATTCTCCAATCTCTTGGAGTTCAAAAAAGCAAATTGTGGTTGCCTTATCCACATGTGAAGTTGAATACATTTCAGCTTGTCATGCAGCCTGTCAAGGGGTTTGGTTACAATCACTACTGATGGAGATGAAAGTAAACATGAATGAAGACTTTGAGCTACTGATATACAACAAGTCAGCAATCAATTTAGCTAAAAATCCCATAGCACATGTGAGAAGTAAGCATATTGAAACTAAGTATCATTTTTTGAGAGATTAAGTATGCAAAGGGAAGTTGAAACTCACACATTGTAAAACAGAAATACAAGTAGCAGACATCTTCACTAAGCCTCTGAAGATTGAAAGATTCAAGGACTTAAAGAAGATGTTGACTGTAACAAGTTTGGATATTTGAATTATGGGGGTGTGTTAAGAAGTAATTCAAATACCAGTTTACTCGCCTGGCGAGAAGATGCTCGCCATAGCGAGTTGCACAGATTTAAATGTTTGTTATGTTTTCTGTTACTTGGCAGTTAAGTCAAGTCAAGTAGTTTTAGATTTCTGTTATAATCTACTGGCATTATGTGAGTAGTATAAATAAGGAACTATGTGTAATTGTTTCATTAAGTAATTGAATAAAAATTTCTTCCCTTCTCTAAACATTTCTCTTCAATCTCTTCTCTCTCACTTTTCTTTCTCAACACCATTCTTAGTTTCTAAGTCCAACAATCACATATAAGATATCACACATGGTACAAATATTTTACATAGAATAAATTCAAATATTATTATATTTTTATAACAAAACATAACTATTATGAATATATATTATCACATATAAAATATCACACGAGATACAAATATTTTACGTCAATAAATTTAGATATCATTATATTCTTATAAAAAATATAAATATTATTAAAATACTTAAAAAATTCATTCATAATAAAAAAATGATATATAGTTTTAGGAGTAAAAACTAACCCGCCATGGGTCACTTATTCTAGTTTTAAGGTTATAAAACTAAATTCTTACCAATGAACTAACAAAACTAATAATTATAATTTAATAAATAAATTACTAAAAATATAATGATACTTCATATAAAGTTATTTGTGTAATTTATTTAGGCCCCGTTTGGCCCGACTTATTTTCCTCTTTTTTTCTTCTCCTTAAAAATAGTAAAGAAGGAAAAATTTGTGTTTGACTTAATTTTTTTTATTTTTTACTTCTTTACTTTATTTCTCTAGTACTTTTAAGGAGAAATAGTGTTAAATATAATTTTATACTTCTTTATTTCATTTAAGCTAAAATAAAAAGTAAAAAATAAGCCGGGGCAAACGGGACCTTGATAAATAAACTTTTTAAAGGTATTGTGTGGAGTGAAAATTTTAAAGGTGTTTGTAAGGTAAGGGTAAAAAAATCATAAGCCCAGGGGGCCCCATAGCTTAGATTAATTGTCATTTGTCGGTACATAGTACATAGAGCCCATTGACTCCTTTGACCATCCATTGACATCAGTTAACGGTATGTCTTACGTCAAATTGTCAAACTAACTCAGCTAAACTTGGTCATTATATTGCAAAAATAGGTAAATATTTAAACCTTTAAGCTAACTTCACATTATTTGGAATTACTCGCTCCGTTCTTATTTATAAAAGCTAGTTTAACAAAAAGTTTGTTCCATTTTATAAGATCTTTTTACAATTATCAATGATATTAATTATTTATTTTACTCGCTCCGTCCCTATTTACATAGTTTTTTTAATAGCATTAAATTCTCTTTTGTTTGATACAAAACACTACAATTAATTGTAAAGGTAAACATGTAAAATCAATATAATTTGTTAATCAATTTAATATTAAACTCACTTTCTTAATACTCGTATTTTGTCAAACAAGCTCTTATAAAAAGGGACGGAGGGAGTATTTGTTTAATCCATCCAAAAGTAATTTTCAGATGAGTTTAAAGGATATGACTGTCAATGTAAATTAACTTTATACTGATAATCAGTAAGAATGATTCAGTTTCTGATGTCATATCAAGAAAGTAAAATCAAATGGAATAAAATGAGAAAAATATAATTATGATTAGTGGACGATGTAAAATTATTTTATATTATCTGTATATATTCTTTTTTCTCTTTTTATTTAATATATATTTATGTGTATGATCCACGTAGATTTAAATGGTGAATTGCAACAAAAAGAAATGGTGATTCATAAAACTACTAATGTATTTCCAACAAAATAATAGATGTTTGTCAATGGAGAGATTAATTAACATAATAAACATGTTGGTGTAGTTGAGCGAAGAGAGTACTCTATCTTGTTTTAAATGATCACTACTTAAGTTTTTTTACACCATATTATATTCTACAAATAAATCTTAACTCAATTGGTAGAAATATCAGAATTGCACGTTGTGATTAGAATTTGAATTTCAGTCCCTCCATTTATTTTAAGAAGTCAAATCATTTACCACTTGAATCAATTCATTTAATTTTTTATTTTATTTCAAATAGATCTTTAAGTTTTTAAAATATATCATCTAGATCATTCTGTTACAAAAAAAGATGATGTGTTTAAAGAAAATATTTTTAGAATTTGTTCTTCTTATATTTATGTATCATTTAGGTCGTTACATGTCATCAAATTCACGACCACATCATTTTTTTAAAAAGAATATAAATGAAGGACCTAAATAATAAAAAAAAAAATTAAAAAACATATCTAATACAAATACAAAACTTAAAAGACCTACATATTCTTTTGGCCTAAATATTAATAGGTTAATTGTTATGCTACCTTCTTAACATTTAGCTCAACTGGAGCTTCCTACCCCACTCTTATAATGGATACTAAATTAGTATAAGATTGAGAGCAGTGTGCACTATATTTTTTCTTAAGCAAAATTGATTTGCTAAGCATTAGAAAAATTCTTTAGTCACAACTATATTGACACTATTTTTTATTGATTAAAAATAATACAAACAATATTGACACAAAAAAAGTTGATTGTTCTTTTTTTTTTTTTACATAAATAAAATAACAAAGTTACTATAAACTCACACACATATGTGAATAAGTCGGAATTTGAACCCCAGTCAGGAAAGTAGATTTAAGAATTACCCTCCCTCACGCCCAACATTATTGAATTTGGTGCGTGAATATAAAAACGATGGATGACCCAATAGCAGGTGACCTAATGAATTTTGAAGAGGCTCTAATACCATCTTAAAATTGAGAGTTGAGTCTAATCCAACGCTACAAAACTGACTTATAAGATAAAGATTACTTCTTATTTATAAACTCTTGTCCGAATCAACTCACATCCGAACAATGCGAAACTTTTTAACAAGAACCAAAAATATGAAGCAGTTTGATAAGAAAATTCTAATCCGTAGTGTTAAAAACTTTGTAAACATATAATTTGAGAGCAATCAGCAAAATATTTGAAATCCAACATATTAACAATACTTTAGAGATTAATTAGAAATCAGAGTCAGAAAGAGTAGTAGTAATTTATGTATTGCCTGGTA
The DNA here is from genome assembly GCA_030408175.1 of Trifolium repens. NCBI lineage: Eukaryota > Viridiplantae > Streptophyta > Magnoliopsida > Fabales > Fabaceae > Trifolium > Trifolium repens. Next base: position 25,231,233 of record CP125850.1, read on the forward strand.
CCATTAACTGGATATTATTAGGCATGGTCCAATAAAAGTTGCTTCAATGTTTGGTGCATATTACAGTGGAGGTAGCTCCATAATCATAAAGTCGATTAATGTTCTGATACATTGTCAATTGCAATTGCAATTAATAACAAGAGTAGAGAGGAAAGTAAAAGCAGTTATCACCAGGGGAGAGCCACATAATTATTCCGTATAGCATTGGAACATGGTATAGGATGACAGCACATAAATCTTAACCATCAATAGATACACATCAATGTTGGAAGCAATGCCTGGATAAAAGTTTAAATTCAAGTGTACCCTGAATAGTGTAAGACAATTTTGCAATGATACTTTGAAATCAAACTTCTTTCATACACAAAGTACCTATACTGTACAATACAAATTTATCAATTTGAAGCTCACATTCAATTTATGAAGTTGCTTATTTGAAAAGTAGTTGCATAACAATGTTGTAAATGATAATCTCTCAGATAAAAAATTAATCTTTAACACTGTATTATCCGGTTAAAAGATTAGATGTTTCGTTGCAGATTTTAAAATTAATTTCATAACAGACTCAAAAAATCTAAATGGTGAGTACTTTTGAACACTTAACGAGGGATCTGGATTTCCTGAAGTAGGAATTCCACGCAGTTTCATGCAATACCAGATCACAACCATCCATTTCAGACCAGACAGTTCTAATTTAACACACAATTTTACATATTAATATAATCTGAGCCACTGATTCTTGATCGGACGGCTCAGATCAATCACTGTGTGGTGTAGTAACTTGCGAAAATCATGCTCCCTTAATGAGGGTCAATATCTTAATTACAATGAGTTATAAAAATAATAACAATATTGATATCATCAAATTGTTATAAAAAAGGGAGAAAAAGATAATTTATGTTGTCTATGTTTCCAACCATATAAAAATTTATTTTAATGCATAAATTTTCAATTTGAATGTTGTTTCAACTTTCAACCATATTTTATATTTTTTTTTTATAAAAAAAAAAAAGAAGAAAATCTCTAAAGTATATTCTCCAAATTATTTATATCAAACTTTTATTTTAATTTATAACAAACAGGTCAAAATATCAACTATCAACAAATTTAATATTATTACCAATCGACTTTCTTAATTTTCATAATTTATTACTAGTAGTTCTATATTTAGTGACAGAATTAATGTTTAGATGTAACAACCCTTTGGCAGGGTAAATAAAAGTAAAACTTTGAAAAATGCAACCCCACACATGTGTATAGGGCCCTGGTCTATTTTGTGTGGTGGTAGCACTTGAGATTTTCATGGTGTGCCTGTGTGGTAGCAAAATATTAAAACCATGCTATATTATCTCTCTCACTTACTAGTGAGGACCATTTAGAACGGTTGTTTTCTTTTGTTTATAGTTTGAAAACAAAGAACTTTGTAGCCTCTTTCTTCTTGGCATAGTTCTTCTGTTTTGTATTGACATGAAAGGATATTATTCAGTTTCTTGCACAAAAAAACATATGAAAGAGTCTTTATTTTCAGTTCAATTCACAACAAGACAACACCAATGCAAACAACCAAATCATGTTGTCTCAGAACAAACAAGTTTACTAAATCATCATTCTCTTAAATTGTCTTTTTCTTCTTCTTCTTCCAAAAACACTCTACCACATATTCTACATGTTTTTGTTACTTTGTTTCTGGTTTTTACCTCAATTAGTCCAATTTTGTCACACTCCATTGTATCAAATTCATCTTCATCACAACTTCACTCTTACAACAATTTTAACCAAACTTTTAGACCAAATGTTTCATTGCATAAGTTGAGAAGAATTAGAGCTCATTTGAAGAAGATCAACAAGCCTCCAATCAAGACAATTAAGGCATATTATTTTCCCTTTTTTTTTTATTGAATCGAAGCGACAAGACTGAATCTTTATTTTGTATTGTTTTAGAAATTATGACAATGATGACACATTTTTCTTCTTGTGATTCAGTGATCTGAATTTAATTCTTTTACTGTTATGTTGCAGAGTCCAGATGGAGATTTAATAGATTGTATTATATCTCATCAACAACCAGCTTTTAACCATCCAAAACTCAAAGGACAAAAACCATTGGTATTTTTATTTTTCATTCAATGTAACAAGTCTTAAAAAACATAGTACTAAGTTTTTGCTTTTTCAATTAAAGTAGTAATTGAAATTTAGTTTGAGAGTAAGAGTCTTAAGGTTTACAGGATCCACCAGAAAGGCCAAAAGGGTACAACAGCAACAACGCGGAAAATGCAACAAATGATTTTCAACTTTGGGCTGATTCTGGTGAAGAATGTCCTAAAGGTACCATTCCTATCAGAAGAACAACAGAACAAGATTTTCTAAGAGCAAGTTCTGTTAGAAGATTTGGAAGAAAACCAAGAGGTGTACGGAGAGACTCAACTGGCACTGGTCATGAGGTTAGTAATAGTATTAAGAAACTTAAACTTTAAGGATTGGTTTCGTCATCCAGAAAGGATGAACGGCGCAGATTGTTGCCCGTTTACCTTTCACTTAGTATATATTAATATAAATATTTAATCACTTTACTTACCAAAGTTCAATATTTTCTATTGAGCTTCATAATTTCATTTGGAGCTAAAAAAATTGGATTTTTTTTTTTTTTTTGCTTAAGAACACATAGGAAAAATCATTATATTGCATGAATGAATATGTTAGTTGAGAAAATTGACATAGATATCTTATTGCAGCATGCAGTTATGTTTGTAAATGGAGAACAATATTATGGAGCAAAAGCAAGTATAAATGTGTGGACACCAAGGGTAACTGATCAATATGAATTCAGTTTGTCACAAATTTGGGTTATTGCTGGATCATTTGGTAATGATCTTAATACAATAGAAGCTGGATGGCAGGCATGTTCAAACTTGTTTTCAAAATTATTATTTTATTTTAGTTATTTTTTAGTAATAAAATCTTATAGAATGTTGAATTTTTGTTACTAATAATAAGCATGTATATTTTCTTTTAGGTAAGTCCTGAGCTATATGGTGATAATTATCCTAGATTCTTCACTTATTGGACTGTAAGTATTAAATGTATTTCTCTTTTCTTCTGATTATCAGTTTTTTTTTAAACGGCCAAAATCAGTAATTAATCGTTAATATTTGATATTTTAATTTGATAGACGGATGCATATCAAGCAACTGGATGCTACAATTTACTATGTTCAGGATTTATCCAAACAAACAACAGAATAGCAATAGGGGCTGCAATCTCCCCAAGATCAATCTATAATGGAAGACAGTTTGATATTGGCTTAATGGTTTGGAAAGTGAGTATATTTCTTTACCTTTTGTTTACCATATAATTCTAAAACCAAGTTAGTAAATCAGAAATGGTGATCTACTGTAATTTTGATATATTTACTGTGATACTAAATATAGACTAATTAGAAAATAAAGTTATTTACTTGGTATGAATCATTGTTATACACACTGAGACCGGACACGATAATGATACATAAACATAAATAATAATTAAAATGAAAGTAATTGAATATAACTTCATATGTTAACGTCGGACACCATACACACTTTTGATTTGAAGTGTCTACGACATATATAAATTACTTGACACAAAAGGCTTAATGCTTTGGATTTGGAAGATGATTTTTTTAAGCTTTTTATGCTTTTCAAATTGTTACTTATTGCTATTGCCATATTTCACAACTTCTTTTCCCTTGATAAAAAAAGTAATGCAGACAATCCATTAAGAATTGAAAAATTTTGTGTTCAAGTTAAGCAATAACTTGTTTACTTTTTCTATCCTCCATTCTTCTTTTGAATTTTTCTTTATGTTATTGTTATTCAAATGGAAGATTCCTTGGCTTTTTTCTTTGTTGGAGTGTCCCTCATGGGGTAGCTCTGTTCCTATCTGTTTTTCCCTTTATTAAAGCAATATTACACGGCTAACACATTGCTTGTTTGCAGTAACTGGCTTCAAAGGCCTAAATTATTATCAACAAAGTGTCCTTGTTGTTACTTTTTCTCATTTATATACTTTCTTTCAATTTTTTTATTTTTTATTAATAATGGTTAACAAACTGTTTATAATAAGATATTAATTAACCCATAAGGGAACACTAATCTTGTTATGTGTGGATGAATCTTTTCCATTTCTCAAATTCTTCAATTACTACAATAATTTTGAAAATATAAAGATGTTAGTGTGACATTATATGGTGTCCAAACTCCAAATATTTTTTCTTAAAGTACCAAATATTATTTATACATTATAAATCACTCTAAAACTGTAGTAGTAATTGAATTGATTCATTTTTTGAGCTATGCGATTATGTCAATATATTATTGAAGTTTAAACACTTCGAACACAAAAATAAATAGTAGTAGTAGTTGGGATGTTCATGCATTCACACGCAGGTAGTGCATTAGTGACCATTAGATTTAGATCAAACAGTTAACAAAATCTGTAGATTTCAATTTTTATAAAAGAAATTCAAAATTGAGCAATTAATTAAAATTAAAATTTCAAATTTTATCCCTTTGAACATAAGCTATAACATTATTAACTTATATACTATGTATTTTATTTTATATGTATAGGACCCAAAACATGGACATTGGTGGCTTGAATTTGGGTCAGGGCTACTAGTTGGATATTGGCCAGCAAATTTGTTTAGTCATTTAAGAAGTCATGCAAGTATGGTACAATTTGGAGGAGAAATTGTGAATTCACATTCAAGGGGCTACCACACTGGGACTCAAATGGGAAGTGGACATTTTTCAGAAGAAGGTTTTAGAAAAGCAGCTTATTTTAGAAACTTACAAGTAGTTGATTGGGACAATAACTTACTTCCTTTATCAAATATTCATCAATTAGCTGATCATTCAAATTGCTATGATATAAAAGAAGGAAGAAATAATGTTTGGGGAACTTACTTTTATTATGGAGGTCCTGGAAGAAATGTGAGATGTCCATGAATCAACAAATTATTATTATTGGTACTAAATTACTACATTTTTCTCTTCTAAATTACTATATAGTGTATTCTTTTCTCTTTTTTTTTTTTTTTTTTTTTTTTTTGGAGATTTTCCTTTTACTACAAGGTTCATGTATTTGTTAATTTTGCCATAATTTTTGTTTTTTGCTAACAGGTTAGAGTATTAGGAATGATGTGTATCTAAGAAAAACATGTTTTATATGAATGATATGATGTGTATCTAAGAAAAAACATGTTTTATGTTTCTTGCTATTTCTTTCTCAACTTGAACATTTTTTCCCCCTATAATGAATTTCAAACTAAAATATAAAGGAAAATTAGTCAAATAAAGTTGATATATTTAATCCAAATTTTAAACCAAATACATCAATTTTCTTTGATTAATTTTCCGTTATATTTGGGACCGGGGAGAATGCTATAAATTTGAACATTGGGGTGATGGAGTTGACTTTGACCAATAAGATTAGTTTGCATAAGTCATAGATTTTAGTGCTAATTAATGCATCCGTTAAATGTGGCTATGCATATTGGGAACTATACTAGCAAGCTAAAGACAAATCTCAAAGAGTTATGTGTTGAAACTTCTATGCATTTGGGGAGTAGAATCTAATCTGTTTTTCAGCTATTAAAATTGAGTACTTTAATAAGTAAAATATTATTAATTTTAGTAATATGGCAGGAGTACCAATTAATGAATGGTGACTGGTGAGGAATCGTTTTCCTTTTCCCCACCAAGCTTGTGCTTTTCTACAAGTAAACTTGAAGAAATATTTAATCACAACTATAAACTATTATGGGTTAATAATAATAATAATTAACAAACATGTTTCTTGTTGAATTTTGAATTTTGGATCAGCATTAATATATGTGGGACTGGAACAATATCCAATTTATATAAGAAACATAGATAAAAAAATAATGAATAGAAAGCCAAAATTCTTCGAAAAATAACAGTCAATGTCACAACCGTATTATTTTACTAGTCTAAAGTCTTAGATCATCCTAAACTAGACAACAAAAAAAGAGGAGCACATGGGGTCATATGAGTCATGACTAATGAGAAAATAAGGTACCTAGTGTTAGTTGCATTCTGGTGTCCTAATGGATGTTGGTAACAATATTGGTGTGATCTAGATTGGGTGCAGTGCAGTGCAGTGCAGCCCATGACTGACCGAATAGTTGGCGGGATTTAAAATTGTATTAAAATTTAAGCCTTTAATTTTAGTCAGATTATTTTAAATTATTATAAACAAATGACTGCAATTTGCTTGCACAAAAAAATGTCCCATACTGAATTCATTTCTTATGTAGGTGACACAAATATGTATCGTTTTTATAAAAAAAAAAAAAACCAAAGATAAGCAAAAGTTGGGGCTAATGCTACGATGGACCGCCTTCAAAAGTGGTCCACCGTGGACAAATGATCTACCGAATACGAATTTTACAAAATTTACTGGTAGATTGAAAGTTTATATCATATAGATCATTCATAAATTCTTTTAAAAAAACTGAAAATCATTTGATATTTTATTGGGATTTATCAAGATTTACAGTATTTAATAAACTGTTAATCTTGATGGGTCTCAATAACATATCAAATGATTTTCAATTTTTCTAAAATTTTCTATAGATGATTTATATGATATAAAGTTTCAATCCAACGGTGAATTTTGTAAAATTCGTATTCGTTGTAATATTATTCATAAGTGGTCTACCATGGACCACTTTATGAGGTGGTCCATATTAGAATTTACCAAAAGTTGGTCAACAAAAGTGAATGTATTTGGTTTAAATTTTGAACCAAATACATTAAGTCTTTTTGACTCACTTTTGCTTATATTTTACCTCCGTCCCAAAATAAATGACTTGTTTGACCACTGACACGTTTGTCAATGCACAACTTTAATCGTTAATATCTTTAATTATATATTATTAAAAATTATAAAAATGGTATATTTTGAAAGTACTCGTCGAGACTAATCAAACAACATCTCATATGCTAATATTTTGAATAGTATACTAAGTCAAAAAGAGGTCATTTAAAATGGGACGGATGGATGAAGTATAAATTTAGTAGAATAACCAAAGAATTGAAGTTTATATGTGTGACAACGAACCCATTCCCACTATTTTATAAAAGTTAAGAATCCAAGAGTAGAAAAATTTCCTTATAAATTGTACAATTAATTTGTAAAAAGTGTTTAAAAATTGAATTAGATACACTAATTACAATAAAATATTTCACTATGTCATGTCATATAAAAAAAGTGGAGTTAAGAGAGATAATATGGTGGAAAACATTATTATACGGTTTATATTTTTTTTTCTCCTTTGTGAATGCTAGATAGTCTTAGACAAAAAAAAAAGTTGTCATAATTCCTAGGTGATATATGGAAGAATGATTTTTTTTATTAGGAATTATGGTGGCCCAAACTGGAAAGCCCTATGAAAAGAAGAATCCTCAGCAAATTGAGCACTTTGTTGTGAGACTGAGATGAGATGTGAACAGATGATGATGCAGTAGTAGCAAGCAAGCAAGCAAAAGCCATTTTCATGTTTCTTAGAAAGGAATTACGTATGTGGGTTTTCATTTCTGGAATTGTTACAGAGTGCCATCAATTAACAATCTACTACTACTATGAAGGCAAAAACATTCAACATTAATCATTGTGATTGTTCATAATAATTGAAATTTAATTTAACGAATTTGCTACAGATTTTTTTTCTTTCAGATATATTGCAGAGCTAACATAAATTAGCATTATATTATCTTCAATTAAATGACATAATATTTTAATGGTTAATAAAGGTGAAATATACTCTACTACTTCAAAATTTGAGATATTTATCTATCAACCAATAAAAACAAGATACATAAATATATTTGTATGTGGTTGCTACAACTAACATATAATAAATTTGTGGGGACCACATAAAATCTACTTATGTGGCTTTTCTCATGATTGATGGGTAAATACCCAAATTATAAAAGGGTAATTTAGATAAAACCATCCAAGTATAAAAAACAAAAAGATTAAGGTGGATTTTTTGGTACACATTTTATTTAATGTGTATCAGTACATTTATTGATGTGGACAATTATGATTGGTTCACAAATAATGCTTATTAATTTTTCTTTATTAAATGTTATTTGTAAACCTATTAGAATTGTACACCTCAATAATGTATCGGTACATCTCCAAATAAGACGTGTAAGACAATGTTGACCAAAGATTAATCAGCATCATATATTTAAACTTAGGATATTTCTCATTTATTTAATTATAAAAAGTTGATGCTTGACCATAAATATGAATTCGTTTAGTGCATATGATAAGATAGAGACAAGATATACAGTTAATGAAGGATATTTTTGGACAATAACATTAAATAGAGTTGAATTTGGTTACTTTTAATCATATTTAAGGCAAAAAACAATTGTTAATTTTTGTTTATAAATAAGGGCGAAGGAAATAAGAGGGATAACAGTTAGTATATCATGTGTTTGTTGCACATTGAATAACAAAAATGATAACAACATTTTATCATATCATGATTTTGGCATCCACCTTTTAGTTTATTATATATGATAAAATTAACCTTGTAAATCACTTAAATAATTTCATATATTATTTTGAAGTAATTTATAATTTTATATATTTTTAAAAATTAAATAATTTTTTAGTCAAAAAATTATATAATTTAAAATAAAAATTATTAACAAATAAATTAAATAAATGTATGATATATATTATATGTGTATAATAAAAATAAAATTAAAACTAATATTCCTTTTTTCATATATATAATTTAAGTATTTATAAAATTTTTACATTATTTAAAATAAAAAATTATCCTTGCATGTGACCAAATATATTTATGTTTTTAAATTATTTATATACTTTTTAATTTAATATCAAATTATTTTATTATTTATATTTTATTTCATCTTTTAATTAAAAATAAATTTTTATAGGATAAATCAGTAAATTATTTTCTTATTATATTCCTTTGATTTCTCACCAACTCAAATTCAAGATAATAATTTGAAAAGTAAATTACACTCCACTCCTTTTAGAGGGGTCTGGTTATCCTGCATAAGCCCAAAGCTTATGCACCATGCATAAGTTGCTATGCGCGCCCCCCAATTTGCTACGCGCGCCCCCAACTGCTCACCCCCCAATTGCTACACGCGCCCCCCACCCAGCCCCCCCAAATTACTACGCGCGCCCCCCACCCAGCCCCCCCAAATTGCTACGCGCGCCCCCCAGCCCCCCCCCCCCAATTACTTCGTGCGCCCCCCATTTTCTAGCACACCCACCAGTTTACTTTTTTTTTTTTTTTTTTTAGATTTTTAGCACACCCCCCATTTTCAATTAAATAATTACTTTTGTTCCTTTGAAGTACATACTATAAGAGCCAATTTTTCAATTAATTGTGTTGGATGATTATAATATATAGCCATATTTTAATTTAAAATTACATACTAAAACATGTACTATAATTATCGAAACCATAAGAGATCTACTTTTGTTTCACATACAACACTACTGAAACCATTAAGTCACACTTATGGTTTCAGTTATAATATTTATTTTAAATTAAATATGGATATTTTATTAGAAACCATAAGAGGGCTATTTTGGTTTCAGATACAAAACTAGTGAAACCATTAAGTCACACTTATGGTTTCAGTTATAATATTAATTTTAAATTAAATATAAATATTTTATTTGAAACCATAAGAGAACTACTTTGGTTTTCAGATACAACACTAGTGAAACCATTAAGTTATACTTATGGTTTAGGTTAAAATCATTATAAATTAAAATGAATTTTGACATAATTAAGTACATTAAATAGTTTTGAGTATAGGTCTCTGAAACCATTCCACAGCACAAATGATTTTGGAGTACACATATTTGAAACCATTCTACAGCAGAAATGGTTTTTGCGCATGTAGTAATGGGGGGGCGTAGCAATGGAGGGCGCGCGGAGTAAATGGGGGGCTGGAGGGGGTACTTATAGTATGTACTTCAAAGGAACAAAAGTAATTATTTAATTGAAAATGGGGGGTGTGCTAGAAATCTAAAAAAATAAAAAAAAAAAGTAAACTGGGGGGTGTGCTAAGAAAATGGGGGGCGCGCGTAGCAATTTGGGGGGGCTGGGGTGGGGGGCGCGCGTAGCAAACTGGGGGGCGCGCGAAGTAAACAGCATCCAATGGCTGAAAATGCCTTATGCACCATGCATAAGGATGGGCTTATGCATAATAACTTTGCCCCTTTTAGAGGTGCTTAAGTTACAGTGTCCTCCCCTTCTATGTTAAAATATACAATCCCCTCCCCCCTTATATTAAAGTAAATTACACTCATCTTGACAAAAAAAAAAAAAAAAGAAGTAAATTACACTCATCTTTCTTGAAAGAAGTTTGAATTTCATTACCCTCCTCCTTAATATTAAAACCTACATTTTCCTCTTTTAATAAAATTTTATTTTAATATAACCACACATCTAATGCAAATATTTATATTATTTTTTACGCACATCATTAACATATAATTGTTAAATGTTTTTATAAATTATGAAACTATAAAAAATAAAATATAAATCTCAGATAAATTACTAAATTCGATTAAAAAAATATTATATATTAAATTTATATTTTAAAATAGTAAAATTTTTAAAGAAAGAAAGTTTAATTTCTTCAGTGATGACTTTTAAAGTTTTTGAGATAAAATAGTGGCTTAAAGTTAATTGTTATCATAAAAATATTTAATTATGTAAAAATGAAATAAGTGTATATTTTAATATAAGAGGGGTGAAAAGTGTAATTCAAACTTCTTTCAAAAAAGATAATAAGTTTTAAAACATCTTTATAATATCAATTTTGTCTCACCAAATATTAAATTGAAATATGATATGATATAATTATCGTGTCCTATCTTTTATCTTACCTTAATTCTAAGGAAATTATCAAAGCTAAGGAAGATTTTTTTTCAAGCTTATCTAGATCCTAAATATTTTGAGTATTTTAAAAGTTTCAAATTTAAAAGATTGTATCTTAATAAAAAATAAAAATAAAGATTTTGTTTTGATTTTGTTTTTGTTTTTGGGTTAATTGTGGTTTGATCTTTTTTGGATTTTTTTTTTTTACTAAATCTTTATAAGTTTAGTTTTATATTTTCTCTTTCAACACTATATATATTTTCTTTAACTTCTATTTTCTTTTATCTAGTTTACGTTTTATATCTCTTAAAAAAGCTTTCTTTTTCCTTGTAATCATTCACCTAAATAATTAACTTGTTTTTCATGATCGAACAAGTTTATAACCTAGTGTGACTAAACTCGCTTTGTTTTGGCTTTTCACCACCAGTTGAATCTGGTTTTGGGGTCAGTTCTGACATCAAGTGGTTTCAGTCCCCTCTCAATCGTAGTTGCAGGGAATCGAACCGTCGTTCTCCCTACCAAATTCAGCGTCAATCACCACTGAACCAACTAACAATTGGTTTAAATTCACTTTTTAACCATCCTATACTTTGTCCGGCACCAACAAAAAGGTAATTGCTCAAATATTTTAGGGAATTCTTAAATATACTTACATATATACTTAAATATATATTTTAGGGCTTATATGGTTCAACCGAGGAGGAGGGGAAGGGAGGGGAGGGGAGAGATTTTTAAGGAGGGAATGCGAGGTAAAACATAATTTATTATGTTGACAAAATTACCCTCACTTTTTTTTTTAATTAAAATTCTAAATTATCCTTGTTGGAATATTAAAATTCTAGGTTTTTTTTTTACAACAAAAAAAATTTAGGTTTTCTACTCATTAGATTTTTGTTTGGTTATATATCCATTAGATTTTTTTTTTGACGTAATATATCAATTATAATTTAATCCTTATTTTGAGTTTATAAGGTTAAGGGTAAAAAAATAAATTACTTCTCCCCTTTCATCCCCTCCCCTTGTTAAAAAGTTGAACCAAACATAAAAATTTAAAATATCACCTCCCCTCCCCTCCAAAACCCTCGAACCAAACAGATCCTTAGGGAGTATTTTGTTTTTCAGGGAATTCTTGAATATATACTTACATCATTATAATTTTTTTGACAAAATTATACCAGAAGTCTTTTATTTTATCTATAACATTTTAGTCCTTTATTTTTTTTGTCACATTTAAATTATTTATCTTATTAAAATTGTAACACTTTAGTTCTTTATCTTTTTTTATTCCCATTTTGGTAATTTATATTTTGAAATATGCACATACAATTTTTTTTTTTTTATCAAAAAAATTGTTGAATTTGTTTAGAAAACTGAAATGTTTGCCGGTATTTTGAAAAACGAAGGCGCAAAGTATTTTAAAAAATAAAAATCATCATTTTTTTAATAAAAAATAAGAAAAAGAGTGTTTTTATATGCATGTTACAAAATATAAAGGACCAAAATGAGAATAAAAAATGATAAATGACTAAACTGTTGCAAATTTCATATGATAAAGGACTTAAATGTGACAAAAAAACAAAGGATCAAAATGTTACAAATAAATAAAATAAATGACTTCTTATGTAATTTTGTCTAATTTTTTTCTATTTAATATCTTCATATGTATTTTATTTTTAATCACTATCTTCATATGTATTAATAACTAACTAATTGAATAATGTATAGGCAACAATGAGAACAACAAATGTTCTATATGGTCCAAAGAATCAACACAACAAAGACAACAAAATAGATCTATTACAATTCTTGAGAGCCTTATATCCGCAAAAGATAATTAAAAAACGAAGAATAACCAAGATCAATAATAAGAATAATAAAAATCACCAAATTCTTCTTGAAGATTCAGAAACATCTAGTCAAGATTCATATGATCCAAAGAATCAACACAGCAAAGACAACATAATAGATCTATTGCAAATTCTAGCAACCATATATCCACAAAAGATATTGAAAAAACATAGGACAAAGATCAATAGAATGAAAAATAAAAGTCACCTTATTCATTCTAAAGATTTAGAAAGATTTAGTCAAGAATCATGTGTTTCATGTGAAAGTACAAGCGAAAACAATTCAGATGAATCAATGAAGTGCATAGCAGATTTTGTTATTCCAGGAAATATTCCAGATATTGAATCATTGATGTGTGACAATGAATTGCTAGTAGATATCTTTTTGAATGTACCAACCTTTTAGTTGATTATGTGCGGGCATTCTTTTAAGTGCAAGTTAACATTCCAGTGGCAGTACACATCTTATCTGGACATGTACTGGTGTATGGCTGATGTGGACATCACACTTTCACTATTATCTTGGTCCTGTATGTTGTTTCTTGGTCCCGTTGTAAGATGTTTACTACTATTTTATTAAGTTTGTTTCCGACTTCATGTGTAATATCGGGTTCGATTCCTAGGGGGAACAACGCTTGACCAGTGCGCATGCCTCTACGCACGAGCCGGATTAGTCGCTCACCTTTGGTGGGTCAGAACCGATGCAAAAGCAAAAAAAAAAAAATCTATTGGTATATGATCAGATCATCATTATAGGGGTAGGAATCAAACCGTTAATCCAACAAACTTTGAGATCTAATCTAGACCAATTAAATTGGTTTGATTTAATTTTTTATAAGTTTAGATATAAATCGAAGTATCGAACCAAACCAATCAAAATTTATCTCTATTGATTTGGATATTGATTTTAAATAATTGATGATTGATCATTCAGAACTTGAATCAAACAATTTCAGTTTTTATCTCATTCGGTATTATAGTATTATTATCCTAAAAAAATAATTGTATTCATGTATATTTTCATTCATTAATATTATTTAATTTTTCTAGGTTATGTACTTGTTTTATTAATTGTATAAAACTATAGTATTTGAAAAAAAAATGTCTTAAAAAATGCCATTAAATACAGTTAAATAAATTTATCAAAAAGTGTAAATAAAAAATATATATATACTCCCTCCGTTCTTTTTTCTTTGTTGTTTGAAAAAGCACCTTATTTTCCTATTATACCTTTTTTTTTGGAATATATTATACTCTAATTTTAATCCATCAAAAAATTCCTATTTTTTTGCACACACTTACTTTCTCTTTCCAAAAAATTAAAACCACCAAAAAACTTAAAGGCGGATCGTAACAAACCAATCTTTTTTTCCTTTAAAAAAAAATCAGTGTTTTGACAAGATATACTTTACGGGTTGGGCACACAAGCTTCAAAATCAACAGCCAACAGGATATAAATATAATCAATAGAATCAAATTTATGCATGAAATAATACTTATGGTGACCGGATTGTAGTCACATTTTGATTTTTAAAGTAGAGTATTTCAAAAGTTCATGTGTTGGCTAATATTCTCGTATTTTCATGTTGCGGTCATTTTTAGTTTCTTAATGTTGTGTAACAAAATTTTCAATAAACATGCAAGAAAAAAAAAGGAACAAAACAATAAAAAAATTATATGAAGAAGTTTAGTAAAAAAAAAAATACATTAAAAAGATTATACAAACTAGCCGCCACGTTCCGTACCCGTTAGTGTGATCAATATTTTTTTTTTTGTGATTGATATTCTCTATTGTGCAAATATAAATAACTACTTAATCTCCTTTTTTATTGGACTTAGTTAATTGATAACTACGTAACATCCTTTTTTGTTGTGGCTAGTTATTAAGAAGAAAAAAAATATTTTTTTTTTTACTATAAAAAAACTGAAAACCTACTTTTATGTGGAAGTTGTGCTTAGTTATTAAGAAGAAAAAAAATATTATTTACTAAAAAAAACTGAAAATCTATTTTTATGTGGAAGTTATTTTTTAAGGGTAAAATAGGAATAATGAAAAAACCATCCAAAAATTTGTATCCTTTTTATATATAGTAATAGATTTAGTCAATAAAAAAAAATTACGAAGCATGGTATAATAGACAAAATATAACTTTAAATTATCAAAACGACAAACAATTTGAAACAAATTTTTTTTCTAAAACGGCAAAGAAAAAAGAACGGAGGGAGTATCAAATGGTTGAATCAAACCAAATCAACTTATACTCTTTCAGACCAATATTTCTCTCTGTCACACACTTAGAGAGAGGAATCAGTGTGTCGATTTATTTGTTAAACTTGGGGCTTCCTCAGACTTGTGGTTTACATAATCGACTTGTAAGGTGATAATTGTCTCTACTTTATAAACATATATTCAGATTATCTCGCAAGTGATGTGAACATCTTTACATATCCTCTCGCGCCCAACGTTATAGGTTTGGGGCGCAGGTATAAATTAAATGGTGAATGATTCGATCAGAAATCTAATAGCAGACGGTGGATCATGGAGGGAGCTTTAATACCATGTTATAACCATGTCCTAAACTCATAGCACCGGATGCAAATAATGTGTTAAAAAATCTCACATCACTCGCAAGATAGCCGGTTTTGCAGCGACCAACTACTCCCCTAATTTTCTCTCCCTAAAAGGCTAAAACCATACCGACAAATTACTCCCCTAACCATGATTCATAGTTTGTGACTTGAACCCGGTATGACCTTTCTTTGTCAAAAACTTAAATTCAGCAGCTTAGTTCATGAGCCGAAAGTTTGGCAAGCGTCACGGTTGGGGTTGACTCTGACTATACTTGGACTGGTCTAGTCCTTGCCATGGCAAAATGCTACTCCCCTAACTAACAAATTTTACTTCTCTTTTTGTACCTTCAAACACATTTAATAAGACTAATTAAGGAAAATTGCATGAGAGTGATCACTGATGAGTCTTCTTCAAACATTAGTATGACGTGAATTAGGGGGAAAGTAGGAACTAATTGAGAATGAATTTTCTCCATTGAAAAAAAAAATGTTTAGATCTAAACCATTGAACCAAAAAATATGTGACAATATTTTAATTAGAAAAAATGAAAAAAAGTTACTCAATGGTTAAAATGTAAGAATTGAAAAAAATTGAGGAAAATAAAATTGAGAGGATCCTTTCTCGACCTAATTTTATGTAAAACATCAAGTTTGTTCGAGTCTGGCAACAAGTTAGAGTTTAACGGTATATTTGATTTGATTTGCAAGAATTTAATATAGGTTGAAATAACACATGATAAATTTTCAATTTTTTGGATATTTTTTTCTTATATAAAATTTGGTGAAGACAACACAAACAAAATAATGTTAAATTTACTGCGGTATCATCCTTTATGTGTGTAAATAAATAAATATTGTTCACATGAACTTAACTCAATTGATATATATATATATATATATATATATATATATATATATATATATATATATACATGAATTTAAATTCGAACCTCAAACACTATTTATTCACGTTAAATATGAAATTCTATCTAATAGACTACTTGACAAAAAAATATGGGTTAATAGGCTTTTACCCCCTGCAAAGTAGGCGAATTTTGTGTTACCCTCTGTAATTATTTTTTTTGAGATTACCCCCGGCAAAGTTTATTTTTTTGATTTACCCCCTTTTGCTGACGTGGCAGGCAAAAAAAACAGAATAACCGATTTAAAAACACACTTTTTAAATCGGTTGAACAAAATAACCGATTTAAAAAGTGCATCCAAGTGGGTAAATCAAAAAAATAAATTTTGCAGGGGGTAATCTCAAAAAAAAAATTACAGGGGGGTAAAGACTTATTAACTCAAAAAATATTAATAAAAGAGGGAAAGAGTGTGTGTGTGTGAGAGAGATAGAGAGAGATAGAGAGGAGGGGGAGAGAAGCGAAAGTTAGAGAGTGAGAGAGAAAGAAATCAAGGTGAGGAAGAGAAGAGAAAGTCAAATATGAAAAAGAAGAGAGAGAGAAACACAGGCTCATAAACAGACTACAAGGCCAGGCCAGGCTTTTAGCAGGTCCAGGTCAAGCCAAAAAAATTGCATTTGATAGGCCTATGCTTAAGCTTAAAAAAATTCGTAGGTCAAGCTCAGGCCTGTCAAAGTCTGGTCTGGTCTGGCCAGTTTCCAACCCTAGAAACAAGTATTAAAATGTGATGGTTATTTATTATTAAAAGAATCACTTTTACATGTTGTATCTAAACAAACTAAAAATGATTTTATTAGAAAACAAAAAAATATTATTTTATTAAAAAAATTATTTTATTAAAATAAATAAACACAATGTAAATTTTATTATATTATTAAATATTAAAATTAATTTTTTTTAATCCGTAATAAACGGATTAAAATTTATCCCAAATATGGTGACTATTGATTTTATTGGATTTATTAATATTTGCCTTGGACAATGATTGCTGAATATTTCTCTAATGAGCTGTGATGTTTGGGCCTTGTGGATGCTCTCAGTTCTATCTATAGGGAGGTTAGATCATCTTAAAAAATATTTTTGCCACCCTACCCACCTATTATTATAACATCCGTTATTTAAGTAGCAGACGATTTTTGTTCAAAAATTACTCATTGTTATAAAATTCATTACTTAAGTATTGGAAAGATAAAATGAGAAAGGTGTAAAGCGCATGAGTAACTGGTAGGGTGGCAAAAATAAAATTCGTCCATCTTATCACAATGATAGGAGAGTATTCCTGGGTTGGATTAGACCGGTTTTAGTCAAATCCTTTATTTCATCCGATTAAACTTTATTGGGTTGGGTGTCAACCTATATGTTTCATGTCAAACTCGAACCAGCCCAATCCAATGGTGAGTGAGTTAGGTTGAGTTAGGTTAATGTATTGTTACATATAATTTTAATTAAATATCAAGAAAAATATAATTAAATGATTTTCTATTTCATTAAAATTTTAAAATTTAAACAATTGAAATTACATGAAACACTTTAAGTATAGTATCCAAATTTAAGAGTTTAGCACATATACAGGTTTGAGTTAGACCCACATTTAAACAAAGTTTGACTAAAATGCGCATTATGACTCTATTTGGTAAAAAATAGTGAATAGATAATAAGTTAGCTTATGGCTACTTCAGAATTGAAACTAAACATAATCTCCATTGAACAAGCTTTATCTTCCTATTATTCAAGTAACTCCATATTCCATAACATATACTGTATGTGTTTGGTTTGGCGGTGGATAAAATTGATTTTAACAGAATTGAGTTCGATAGAATTGATTTTGGTTAAAAGTGAGTTGAACAAAATTAATTTATGTTTGGATATATTAATGTAAAAGTGATTCTCAATATTTTGTGTTGTTTGGATAGTTTGAATCAAAATTGATTTTGGATGTATAATTACCAAAATGGGCTTAGACATGTGTATTTAAAAGAATTTTTTATATAATTATTTAAATTTATATTGTATTATAGGCCAAAAAAATTTAGGCTGTACTATTAAATTTAAACATTTATATGTAAAGACAAAAAATGGGCCTTTAGACTTTGAAAATTGGAGCCCATTTCTTCTTTTTATTTTTTGACCCGCAAATAGAGTCCACTCAAGTATCATCCCCAATCTTAGAGATGACACTGTAGCACATACCGAAAAATGCAGCAGCCATGGCACGTTTCACTTTCCTTTACTCAAAATTACAATAAGATGAAGCAGTGTGATGCTTTTTCTATGATTCATGCCATAGCAACTCGAAAATAGAAGAAAGTCAAAATCACAGCTCAAACAGTCACATAGGGGCAATTAGTAAAAATACCTTCTACCAAATAAATAGATATTTCAGAATCACGTTTCTTTGACGCAGAAGCTTGGTTTTTTAGATTCAAGAAAACTCACGTTTGAGTTAAGAATCACGGTGAAGAGAATTGCGCAATGGATTGGGGTGTACATGGATTGGGAAAATTCGGTCGATCCGGTCAAATCCATTCAATCCAACCCAAAAACGTGGGTTGGGTCGGATAAATGGGTGGATATGGGTTTCAAAAATAAAAAACCTATAAAAAAAATTTGGATTTCGGGTAAAACCGAACCCAACCCAAAAAACCCATTAACCCACTAGAGTTATGTTTTTTAAAATATTTTTATGAAAATACTAAAGATTTTGCCATTTGATCATTAAATATTTTTATATTGAAAATAAGTTGTACTATTTTTAAGAAAATAAAAAAATTCAATAATTTTTATAAAACAAATATGATGATTCTTCGTTTAGTCATTTGATATTAAAAAAAGAAAAAAATCATTTTGATAACACATTATCCAACCCGTAAATTAGTGGGTATACAAAAAAATTAGGTGGTTATTTTTTATAGGGAAACAAATTACACTACTTTTAAAAAAAAACAATGGTTGAGTTATTTTAATGAAAAAATATGATGTTTGATATTTTTATTTTTAATATAAAAAAATAGAAAAATAGTTTGGGTAACCAACTACTCAATTCAATCAAACCCAGAAATTAGTGGGTTTATCCAACCCGTCCCAATGCTATAACGAGTGGTTATTTTACTAGACCCAATCTGATGTACCTTATGTGGTTCGGGTTTTGGTTTTGGCCAAACCCAATCCAATCCGGCCCATGTACACCTCTAACCCAAACAACACAAAAACGGCAAAATCACGTTTGAAAGCACTAGACTCGCGTTTGCCTTTGCCAAACGCCAAAACAAACGGACACTATTGTGATTTGATTTTAGTTTTGAGCCAAATCCATTGAGACTTCCAAACTAAAATCAAAACACACTAGTAATATATATATATATATATATATATATATATATATATATATGGGAACTTTCAAGTGAGAGAGATTTTAAAATGAGAGGGTAAAAGGATTAAATCACAACCCTTGAATCAAATCAAATACTTACAATGTTTTACAGCTCCACACAAACACAAATTGTCAAAAATGAAAGACAAACAAATAATAGATTGTATCACTAACCTTTTAAAATCATATGCTCTAAAATTCATGATCGATAATTTTTATTCGAAAGAAAATCAAATCTACCCTTTTTTCATACAATTCAATCTATCAAATTGTCAAAAATTGATCATTTGCATAAGTGCATGCATTCGGCAAATATACTAAATATGGACTCTTGTTTTTTTACAGTAAATTAAAGGGCCGTGCTAATTCATTCAAGATTATTGATAGGAGAAGCATAACATGGTCGCCCATAATGGCTCAATTCATAGTGGCCCAATCTCTTCAACAACGACCACCTCAACGGGTCTTGTGCGCGCCAACGCACAATATGGGACGTTCCATGCACATGACCATACTAGATTATGTCACTTGCATTAAGAACCTTTGGATCAACTCTAGTCGTCTCTCGCATTTCGTGTCGGATCAACTGGAAACAGTTAGAACGCCTCATCTATTATCTATTACTATATATAAAAAGATACAAATTTTTGGGATGACTTTTTCATTATTCCTGTTTTACCCTTAAAAAATAACTTTCACATAAAAATAAATTTTCAGTTTTTTTTTAGTAAATAATATTTTTCTTCTTCTTAGGGCTTGTTTGGTTCAACTGAGAAGGAGGGGAGGTGAGCGGAGGGATTTTTAAGGAGGGGATGAGAGGTAAAATATAATTTATTATATTGACAAAATTACTCTTATTTTTTTATTAAAATTCAAAATTATCCTTGTTGGAATATTAAAATTCTAGGTTTTATTTTTTTTTACAACAAAACATATTTAGATTTTCTACTCATTAGATTTTTTTTTGTTATATATCCATTAGATTTTTTTTTTGACGTAATATATCCATTATAATTTAATCCTTATTTTGAGTTTATAAGGTTAAGAGTAAAAAAGTAAATTACTTCTCCCCTTCCCTCCCATCCCCTCGTTAAAAAATTAAACCAAACATAAAATTTAAAATATTCCCTCACCTCCCCTCCCCTCTCCTCCAAAAACTTCGAACCAAACGAACCCTAATAACTAAGCACAACTTCCACATAAAAGTAGGTTTTCAGTTTTTTTATAGTAAAAAAATATATATTTATTTTTCTTCTTAATAACTAGCCACAACAAAAAAGGATGTTACGTAGTTATCAATTAACTAAGTCCAATAAAAAAAGAGATTATGTAGTTATTTATATTTGCACAATAGAGAATATCGATCACAAAAAAGAAAAAAGAGAATATTGCCGTTTGGCGGCTAGTCTATACTAATATATAAAGAGCATACAAATTTTTGGGATGACTTTTTTATTATTTCAATTTTACCCTTAAAAAATAACTTCCACATAAAAATAGATTTTCAATTTTTTTTAGTAAATAATTTTTTTTTTCTTTTTAATAATTAAGCACAACTTCCACATAAAAGTAGGTTTTCAGTTTTTTTATAGTAAAAAAATATATATTTATTTTTCTTCTTAATAACTAGCCACAACAAAAAAGGATGTTACGTAGTTATCAATTAACTAAGTCCAATAAAAAAAGAGATTATGTAGTTATTTATATTTGCACAATAGAGAATATCGATCACAAAAAAGAAAAAAAGAGAATATTGCCGTTTGGCGGCTAGTCTATACTAATATATAAAGAGGATACAAATTTTTGGGATGACTTTTTTATTATTTCAATTTTACCCTTAAAAAATAACTTCCACATAAAAATAGATTTTCAATTTTTTTTAGTAAATAATTTTTTTTTCTTTTTAATAATTAAGCACAACTTCCACATAAAAGTAGGTTTTCAGTTTTTTTATAGTAAAAAATAAATATAATTTTTTCTTCTTAATAACTAACCACAACAAAAAAAGGAGGTTACATAGTTATCAATTAACAAAATCCAATAAAAAAAGGAGATTAAATAATTATTTATATTTGCACAATATAAAATATCAATCACACACGAAAAAAAATCCATTACACAAACGGGCATGGAACGTGCCCGTTTGGCGGCTAGTTATATATAAAAAGGATACAAATTTTTGGGATGACTTTTTCATTATTCCTATTTTACCCTTAAAAAATAACTTCCACATAAAAAAAGATTTTCAGTTTTTTTTTTTAGTAAATAACTTTTTTTTCTTCTTAATAACTAAGCACAACTTCCACATAAAAGTAGGTTTTCAGTTTTTTTACAGTAAAAAAAATAATATATTTTTCTTCTTAATAACTAGCCACAACAAAAAAGATGTTACGTAGTAGTTATCAACTAACTAAGTCCAATAAATAAAGAGATTAAGTAGTTATTTATATTTGCACAATAGAGAATATCGATCACAAAAAAATAAATATCGATCACACAAACGGATACGGAAGTCTATATAAGTGTGACTCTACGTCACTCCAAAGCACGGTTCATTCACTATTTATTCTCCACCTTTATCGCATGTAGGGATGGAAATGAGTCGAGCTGAGTCGAACTCGTCTGAGTTCGACTCGACTCGATAGAAATTGGTTCAGCTCGAAACTCGGCTCGAGTGTGATACAAACTATTTTTTCAGCTTGAGTTCGGCTCGTTTAAAGTTCACGAACAGTTCTGTTCGGTTCGTTAGGTCAACTCGTTAAGTCAAATTACATGATTTTGATCTTTTTTTGTTGTCAAAATTTCAAAATTTGATCTTTATCCCTTTAAACCATTTTTTAAAAGAAAAAAACAAATATTAAATTAAAATAAAGAAGAGGAAAGGTAATGAAAAATGAAAAGTCTTTTAAGAAAGAGGAAGTTGAAAGGAGTAATTTTTTTTTGTAAAGGCTGAATGACTAATATCAGTACATGAGAAACTGAAAAGTTCATTGATGTGTCAAGTTAAAAAGATTTGGAAAGTTTATATATATATATATATATATATATATATATATATATATATATATATATATATATAGAGTCAAGATCCGTGGACACCAACAAGTTTGACACCAAATGTTACACCTCTCAATAACGTTTTAACCGATATAAATTTTCTAAAATCCACGGTTGGATTGAAAGTTTATATCACATAGATCATTTATGTAAAGTTTCTGAAAAATCCAAAATCATTTGATATGCTATTAAGACACATAAAGATCAACGACATTTAAAAAAAGACGCAAACCGTTAACTTTGATGTATCTCAATAACATATCAAATGGTTTTGAATTTTTTTGAAACTTTACATAAATGATCTATATGATATAAACTTTCAATCTAACGGTGGATTTTATAAAATTTATATCGGTTAAAACGTTATTGAGAGGTGTAACATTTGGTGTCAAACTTGTTGGTGTCAACGGATCCTGACTCATATATATATATATATATATATATGGGTCAGGATCAAATGACACCAAGATGTCAAACTTAGTAACATGACACCACCGATAATTCTTTATCGGATAATCGTATTACAAAATCAACCGTTGGATTCAAAGCTATTATTATATAGATCATGTCTATAAAATTTAACATCAATCGGAAACCATTTGATGGGTTAAAAAGAAGGATAAAAATTAACGGTTTTGACGAAGTTTTGTAAGACATTGGTTTTTATGCATCTCATTGACATATCAAATGATTTCCGATTGTTGTTAAATTTTATAGACATGATCTATATAATAATAGCTTTGAATCCAACGGTTGATTTTGTAATACGATTATCCGATAAAGAATTATCGGAGGTATCATGTTACTAAGTTTGACACCTTGATGTCATTTGATCCTGACCCTATATATATATATATATATATATGTTGGAACATGATGTGAATGATGGAGAAAGAAACTTGGTATATGAAATAAACACAAGTGTGAACCAATGTGTGGTGTGAATTTGAAAAAGTTTCTAAGTCCCACATTGGATAGATCACCAAGAGTGATATTGTTTATAAGTAAGAAAGTGACCTTATGGTTTGGGCCCCAAGGGGTACCCAGTTTTGTGCGACGGAGGAGCCCATACACAATGTTGAATATCACACGCCGGGCTGGGCCGGGCTTGGTGATATATTAATGTTTTAGAAGTGAAAAATAATTATTAATTAATTATTTTTGCTATCAAATGAGTGTGCAATTTTTCACATGTTTTTTAAATGTCGCAAGACCAAGTCCTGAACGGAATATACCCGTTATTGCTCCAACTCAGTCAATAACTGAGTGCCTAGAAAAAAGGGCCACGTTTGAATGTGTTGGCCGAGTTATAGGCTCCCACTGATTCCTCCTCATCAGTTATTTTCATTCGTCTATAAATACTTCAGTTATCAGAATTTTTTCTTTACGGAAATTATCTCTCTGTTCAATTCATTCTTCTTCTCTCACCAAATATTTTCTTCAGTAAATTATTTTTTCGTTCTTGTTGTTTCAGAATAGTGGTTGCTGCCACTAAGAATTGATATTCGTATATCAATATATCGAACTGGTTTGTTAAACCAGAGAAAGGTGTCTTTCTGTCCGTTTTTTTTTTCTGTACAGTTGAAAATGGTATTATTTGCTTTGGCTGTTTTATCCTGGGGACTTCACGGTTTTTATTGAACTACACTGCACAATTTCGAGTAGTTCCGTGAAACGTCTTAAAGAGAGCGTATTGATCCGCGACTCGGCCAATAATTTGTTCGTTGCTGTTTTTTGAAAACCGATTTTATTTAATTCGAATACTTCTGTTTATAACAATATATATATATATAACCGAGCTAGTTCATGATCAAACGAGTCGAACTATATATAGTTTATGTTCAGCTCATTTAATTAACGAACCTAGTTTTTGACTCAAGTTCAGCTCATTTGGTTAACGAACCAAGTTCACGAGTCAATTATCGAATCGATCTTTGAACTATTCACGAGTTGGCTCGGGTCATTGTCAGCCATAATCACATGTTAAATTGAGTGTTAGAGTGCTAATACCTTTGCCACACCGTCAAAGATCTATCTCCGTCATGTTTTGAACCTTCTTATATCATACTAGAACCTTCATGTGGAAAACACACCATTATCGGAATCTTCTAGTTCCGACCCGTTCAAAATAGTACAGTTACACATTATTGCATTGTTTACAGGGGCGGATCTGGACTAGAATTATCAGTGGGGCTAAAAAATTTAACCATCACTGGAGAAAAAAATTATTCACCCTGATATTTAAATAAAAAACAAATAATATATAAAATTACTACTAATACATCACGTATATTCAAATCAAGAACAATAACAAACCAATAAATTACTAGTTTATAGTTTATTTTGATAAGATAATTCAATTAACTTATAACTTATAACTTATAACTTATAACTTATTAATTTTAATTTTAATTTTATCCATATTATCTTACTCGGAAAAAATTAAATATTAATTAAATATATTTTTTTATGTCATTTCATATTAATATGCTAGTTCAATTGCTAATTTTACTCATTCAATTAATTATCCACTCTTTTTTGACAAACAAAGTTAAAATTGATTATTATAAAATTAAACTATATAACTTAAAATAATATTATACGTGCAACGAAAAACTTGAAATCATCAATAATAGATTTCAAACTAATATTTGTACTAATACCTAAATTAATATGTGTACGAGATACTTACAGTCGTTAATAATAAACCATAAACTAATATTTACATTAATATTTGTACAAATATATATAAAGAATAATTTAAAATTATTTATAAAATATTTATTTATTTATTTTCAAAAAATTATAGGTTAGGCTGGTGTGGCTGATGCTTAAGCAGATCCGTCCCTGATTGTCTATTACTAGTATTTCACTATTACTGGTCACTCTTTAGATTGAAATATATTTATTAATTTGCTTGGTTCCTAAAGAAATCAATCATTTTATCTACACAACTATGATTATAATTTGATAAAAAATTTCTTTCTACATCAGTTAATTTAGTGCATCAGAGAGACTATACAAGATAAGAATTATCAACCTATATGACTCATGACCCTGTAACTTATTTTGTTTTCTCACTTTTCAACTAAAATTCCCCACATTGCAATTTATCCCTTTATGGGCCATACATAGCATGTGTAAATTGACTTTCTTTACCGGCCATACCTTTTATGGCAATAGTATTGAGCATCTAAATCTCCAAAACTAAAGCAAAAGAAGGAAAATAAAGAGAATACATGTATGCAACAAGTGTGGTAAGTGGTCATGAACATTTTTATTTTTTTTCTTCTCTTTAAACAAAGTAACAACCACAAAGATAAAATTCACACACACAATTATGAGTTATCGAATTTAAATTCATATGAAGATGTTCAACTTAACAATATTTATGACTATTTTACGATTAGTTCTGAGAAAATTTAAATTTCGTCCTTGAGATTACAAGTCAAATTCTTACCATTAAGCCTACATCTTATAAAACTATTACTTTGGTAAGCTATCATTTTCCTTTTCTTTATATGATGGAAACTCACATAACATGTTCATTTTCTTTGTCAAGTACTAGATGATAGATCTTATCTCTTGAAAGAGGGGGCCATGCCAAACCAACAGTGTTTGTATGTACTACACAATAATAATCTACATGTGCATTTGGTTAGAGCCATTAAAATGCCACCTGAGAATCATGGAAAGATTTGTATGTGCCCTTACCTTCAAAGTGATACATAATTGGAAAAAACCTCTTTGAAAGCTAAAAGAAAAGAAGAAATATAACACAACTATTTCCATTTGGTTGTTACTTGTTAACTATTCAAAGCAAAAGTGAGTTACTATAAGTTGTACTATAATGTATATATGTATAATGTATGGTTTTTAATATATGGTGAATTTATACTTGAGATTGCTTGACCATAAGTGTTCTTGACTTGAATGAGAATGATCCTACATCACATGGTGAGGGCCTAGCTAAAGAGTTAGTAGTTGAATCAAGACATGCCAACTCACTTCTTTTCCTGTAATCACCAACAATCATAAAGGAACCTAAAATGTACCTATTGATAGTTTACTCCTTGGCATTCAGTGTAATAGTACCATTCAGAGAATGGCATTCACTTATTGCCCCTTTTTTAAGAATAGATGAAAACAACTTCTTATAGAAAGCTTCCCCTTTATTTTTCACTTTTTTTTTTACCATTATTTCTATATAAGCCTATCAATTATCAAGTACATGTTTTAGAAATGACAATTAAAATGTGTCCAAATTAAGGCCATAAATTATGTGACTGAATTACCATAAACTCTCTGATCTTAAGTTAAGCTAGGCTTCATGTTAAGGTCCTAAAATAGTCGGTCCTTGGGCTGGATACCAAGTTTTTTTTTTAAAAAAAGTTAGGTCTCACATTCAAGTCCCGTGAATGAAAAAAATAATAACTTTAGAATATTTTGAAGTTGATCTCATGTTTAAGTCCTGTGGATGAATTTGAAATACCAACTTCGATAGAAGAAACTAAACTTGGTTATCTTAAACTAAGTTAGTTCTTTTTTTTTTTTTTTTTTTTTGGTACAAAAAAGAGGGCATAGCCCAAGAAACAAACTACACTACACGGACACTCCGAGGCATGCAAGCGCCGGAAATATCATCAAACATTAACCTTTGGAGTTCTCTAGGAGGACTCCCTAGAACATGCAAATCAAAAGAGTTCAAAGTTAGACTGAAATTAGCTAACCAATCAGCTGATCTATTTCCTTCTCGCCAGGTATGATTAAACTGAACATGCCAATTCATGTTTTTGAGATAGCGAATACGCTTTATCAAAGTAGGAATATTTCCGTTGACGTTGCAGTTTCCTGTTACCATGTCGACCAACACCTTCGAGTCACTTTCTACTTGAAGATGGGTAATCCCTTGTCTACGAGCTAAATCCATTCCGATGTACATGCCCCACATCTCAGCATAGAGCGCATCGCAAGAGCCAATTTTACGCGCAAAACTACTCAAACAGTTACCATTGCTGTCTCGAAGGAGACCTCCACACCCTGACAGATTAATTGAACTTTTATGAGCGCCATCACAATTGAGTTTAACCCATCCTTCTTGAGGTTGCTTCCATCCAATAAAAATAGTATCTTTCTGTCGAGGCCTTCCATTCAAATGAGTTTGCTTGCATCTATTCCAATAAACTAAGTTAGTTCTCGTGTTCAAATCCCGTGAATGAAAATTTATAGTTGACGCTATTAAAAATAGAATACTTTAAAGCGGATTTCAAGTTTAAGTCTTATTTGTGGATGAAAAATTGTGGTTAACAAAAACAATAAAATCATGTGAATTAATTATGCTGCTGTACACTCAATTCACTTTGCCTTATCTTGTCATTAATGGGAATAAGCAGAGCAAATTAACAGTGCTCACATTACACTAAATGTTAATTACTGCAACTAAAAATCTAATCAATAAAAATAAATCTAAACAAGATTTTATCTATGTCCTAAAATACAGCAATCAATAGCTTCAATTCATGTCGAATTCATCCTTGGGGAATGGTAGGCTGCCGCGGCTGAGGAAGAGGAATAGGAAATAGATGAGGAATGTGAATTGGACTGTAAAAACAACAACTGAGCCGGGGTGACCGAAGATGAAGAATACGACGAAGCTTCAGATCTTTTAGGCTTGTGGGGTTCAGCACCTGATGTAGTGTCATGTTGAATTTCTCTCAATAATGCAGCGACATCCTTCATGGTGGGCCGATCGTCAGCACGATTACTCGTACACAATAAAGCGATACCAAGTGCTTGTAACATCTCTTGTATTTGTGTATCTGGATGACCTTGAAGCTTGGAATCAATAACCTCAATTGGATCCTTCTTACTCTTTAAATGCTCCCTAACCCATTGAATAACATGCATTTCATTAGGGAATGAAGGATCAACTGGTCTTTTCCCTGTTATTATCTCTAGTAGGACCACACCAAAGCTGTATACATCACTTTTCTCTGTTATTTTTAGCATACAAGCATACTCTGCAAAATGCCAACCAAATTAAACACAAAATTAATCAGGTTATGACTTATGATATTATATCATAGGATACACATTATTGATTATGCAAATGATCATGATTTGGCCTTTGTGCCGCCAAGGGACTATTAACTGTTATGTCTTACATTAATTATGTTTGTCCAAATGCATGTGAGTTCATTTGTGACTTCGTGTGGTCAAGTACTACTTGATATGTACAAGATTAATATTGAAACCAAAAATAAAAAAAACGACAAATGAAGCAATGTCACCCTTTAACAGAAAATGCCGTACGGTCCCCATTTCCTTCAATCATACCCATATGGTCCATGAATGATAATTTTCACATGTAAAAAATCTCAATCATTTAAACAAACTCTAGCTATAATTTTAGTACTTTAAAGATCTTAGATATATTCATGTCATGAATTGTCTATAAAAACTTCTCTTTTAAAAAGTGTTTGTTAATCCTCTCTCACTCACATCTAACTCGTAATTAGTTTAATTAACTTTAATCACTGTAGTAGCTATCGCACACAATCAGTCGGCACTTCAGAACCGCCTTACTTTTAAATTGGTCTAAATAAGATTAAATTAAATTCCAATGAATTAAACAAGTGAATTAATAAAACAAAGCAAAAATTAGAGTAATTACCTGGAGCAATGTAGCCGTAAGAACCTGCAAAATGAGGATTAGCAGAAAACGAAGAGCGAGGTTCTTCAACAAAACGAGCAAATCCAAAATCAGCCAAACATGCTTCATATCTATCTCCTAACAAAATATTTTGCGCCTTAACATCCCGATGCAAGATAGAAGGAACACAATCGTGGTGCAAATACGCCAAACCCTCGGCAACACCCAATGCTATCTTAAGTCGTGTCTCCCACTCCACGGCTAATCCCGTACACCCCTCGTGTAACATGGCGTCCAGATTACCATTAGGTAAGAAATCATAAAACAACAACTTTGTCCTCCGGTTCGCACCCCAACCCAATAATCGAACAATGTTTCGGTGTCGGATTCTTGCTAGCGTGGCAATCTCTGATGAAAACGACGATGCTGAGAATTTCTCCGATGTTCGAAACTTTTTAACCGCAATGGTTAAACCCGTTGTTGGCATGATGACTTTATAAACGATTCCCGATCGACCGTGGCCGATAATGTTGCCAGCAGAGATGCATTTTGCCACGTCAGATATTGACAGATCGAGTTTCTGGTACAGTGTCACCTCCCACGGTGGAACCATGTCCACGTCGCTGTCTTTTCCATTTAGCTCCACGTCATTTTCTTGGTCCCCGCGTCGTTTTGCTGCGACGACAACGTACAGCGCCGCCATGAGTAAAACGCACGCGACGCAAAGAAGAACGATCATCACCACGCGCGCTTCCCTGGCACGGCGACCTGATTTCCCACCACCACCGCCAGCGCACTGATTTCCGGCGAAGCATAGTGAAGGATTCCCTGAGAGAACGTTTAGAGGAAGCTTCTCGAAGAACGGTGTGTTCGGAACGTGACCGGAGAATTTGTTGTTTGAGATATTGAGAACCACGAGATTTTCTAATCCGGCGAGATAATCTAGGTTTCCGGCGAGAACATTGTGAGATAGGTCAAGGACTCCGAGCTTAGTTAAACCTGAAAACTCCCTCGGAATCTCGCCAGTGAGTTGGTTCGTGCTCAGATTCAAAGCTATTTCCAGCGCCGGAATGTCTCCGATGCTGCCGGGGATTTCACCGGAGAATTGATTACTGCTGAGGTCCAGCAACTGTAACTTGACACATGAACCGAGTTTCATCGGAATCGAACCGGAGATTCGATTCTTCCGGAGAATCAGTTTGGTGAGAGCGGCAAGAGAACCGAGAGCAGGGCTTAATTCACCTTCGATCATGTTATCGGAGACATCAAGAAATTGAAGAGAAACAAGCTGACTCAGACTCTCCGGCAAACTTCCGGCGATGGAATTGGAATGCATGTCCAAAAAGGTAAGATTCCGGCAGCCGGAGATTTCCTTCGGTATAACCCCTTCAATTTTATTGCTCCCTAAGTCAAGGAAATTCAAATTCTTAAGATTCCCAATCTCGGAAGGAACGGTACCAGTAATGTTGTTGTTATTCGCTCGAAAGCGAATAAGGGAAGAACAATTTCCAATCTGAGAAGGAATTTTACCAGAGAGATTATTGGAAAGAAGCAAAAGCTTATTGAGATTCTTGAGCTCGAATATACCTTTTGGTATTGGACCTGTTAATCCATTTTGTGACAGATCAATAGCTTCAAGGTTTTCACAATTAGAAAGAGATGAAGGTATATTACCTTGTAACCTATTATGCCACAAAAATAACAATGTTAGATTCCCAAGGTTTCCTAATTCGGAAGGTATTGTACCGGTTATAAGGTTGTTATCGAGCTCCACGTGAGTTAGTTCATGACAGTTCCCTAATTCTGCAGGAATTTCGCCAGAAATTTGATTCACACTCAGTTGAAGTTCTTGCAGTAAAGTTAAATTCCCAAATGTTTTTGGAATGCTTCCTGTTATGGAATTCATTGACGCGTCAATCACGGATAATTGGTTACAGTTCCCAATCTCTTGGGGAATGGTCCCAACTAAGCTGTTCTGCCAGAGTAACAGGTTTTTGAGATTCTTAAGGTTACCTAATTTGGTTGGAATGGAACCTGTGAGTGAGTTTTCATAAAGGTAAATGTTTTGAAGATTTGTGCAGTCACCGATTTCGGCTGGAATTTGGCCAGAGAGGAGTGAAGTGTAAATTGCCAATGTTTCAAGTTTCTTCAATAGTCCAATTGTTGGTGGAATGATACCAGAGATACTTGTTTCTGCTAATCCTAACATGATCAAATTGGAACAGTTTCCAATTTCTTGTGGTAAAGGTCCTTCTAGATTCTTGTTTCCACCAGCTCTTATCACTTGAAGATTCCTCATGTTGCCAATTGTGTTCGGAATTTTGCCGCTAAGCTGATTATCATATAAGATCAGCTTTGTTAACTTTATGAGGCTCCCAATTTCGATTGGTATCGACCCCACAAGCTCGTTCGAGTTCAGATGAAGTTCCTCGAGTTTGGGCAAGTAGCAGAGCTCACTCGGGATTTCGCCGCTCAATGCATTGTCACTCAAGTCCAAGTAACTGAGTTCAAAAAGATTGCCTAGTTCTTTTGGGATCGAACCGGTGAGGTTCGTTCCGGTTAAGATAAGACTAGTCATAGAGAACAATGAAGTGAAATTTGTTGGAAGTTTCCCAAGCAAATCCACATATCTCAGATCCAATTGTACTACTTGGTTCTTCATGTTGCAACTCACTCCAAACCAGCTACATGGTGTATCTTGAATTGGGTCCCAATTACTCAATATCTCCAAGGATCCATTCAAGGTTCTCTTCCATGAAAGAAGAGCTTCCCCTTGTGGGTTTACTGCAAAAGATAGAAAAGAATGGTGTGGAAGTAAAAGGAAAAAGAATAAGAAAAAAAGGGTCCATGGATTTACAGGCATTACAACTAACTATGCTGCTACAAACTCCAATGAAAGAGCACACAAGTAGAAGCAAAAAAAAAAAAGGTTTGATTGATTTTTGAGCCTAGGGAGGAACAACAAGAAGGAACCAAATCATGTCTTGTGGGTTACTTCAAAATAAAAGAGTACTGTAATGAGGAAATTAAAAATAGCTAGAATCTCTGGATCCAAGAAACAGCTAGGCCATGATGGTTTTTGAAGGGGAGAGAAATGGAATTTTAGATATGGTTGTTTATAAGTATTTGTTTATGTTTCAAGTTGAGTGCAATGGTGGGGAGAAAGATTATAACAGTTTTTAAAATTTTGAGAGTGAGCAACAAAGACAGGTGGGTGAATGCATTTCTTTCTGATTTTTGTTTTTATATAAATTTCTTATCTTTTGATGTGCCTTCATTTTCATTATTATAATAATAAAATAACCTTTCATTTTATTTTCTCTTGTAGTTTAGATGGATGAGACGAATTTTGTCCTGAAAATATGGGCAGGCGCATTTTGTCTGCAATAACACATTCTGCCAAAGGCCAACTAGTTTTGAGTATGACTCTCCATTTTGTCACTTAGATCTATATACGGTTAATTAATAATAAAATATAGTTTTTACATTAAAATAATAATTTTATGTTACTTTTTTCAAAAAAAAAATCATTTTACAAAATTAAAGATTGCAATAATCCATTCCATTCTTATGTGGTGGGCTGGTGGCAGGCAAGTATTGCAATTTTTTATATGATTTTGATTGAATGAAATTAATTGGTACATGAGTACATGCTATGTATATAGATTCACATCTTTGATATATGAATTGTAACCGGAACATGCAAAGCGAAGTGTGGACACTCTTTGAATTAGGCTTCTCCAGGTGTCAAACAAGTGTTGGTATCCATCACCAATACATATGATTACAATAAACTATATTATTTTCTTAAATTAGCGGTGTCCACGTGTCAGTATCGTGTACGTGTTCTTGCTTCATAGATTATAACTTACACCTTTAGGTTATTATAATAGAGTGATTTATGATTGAAAGAGAGGGGAAAAATTAATGAAAACTCAACATTGTATCTAATTTGTATACAAATACAGTGTTAGACATATTTTTTATGTACTTGTGACATTTCTCATGATAATATAACAGAAAACTAACAATTGGCATAACTGTTAGTTAAAGAGTCATTAGCAAGCCAAAGCAGTGCATTAATCAAAAAAAAAGTTTTGCCTTCTTTTGCTACAGATACATGACATGTAAAGAAAGTTTCACATGCAATAATAATTGATTACCAAATTAAAATTATCCTTTCACATGTTTTGAAAATTTACAGCAGAACATTAAAAGGAAAATTAAACTTTTGGAATAAAGTTCCTCTGCTATGTGTCTTGATCTCAATCAAATTTGAATTATATTTTACTATAATATTTTCTTAGTGGACTTGGGTTTCAGTTTCAGACTCACATAGTCTTATTTGTTATCCATTTTGTAAGAAAAAATTCACATTATGATGCGATCTATGACACTGTCCATTTGTCCCGAGAATCTCTTATATATTTTATTTTAATTTAAAATCAAAACCATCTCAAATATAAACCATTAGGGATGGACATGGTTTGGTTTTGGAGGAAAACTGAACCAAACTGTTTTTAAAATTTAGAATAACCGGACTGTACTGAACTGTTTGTCTTTAAAATTGAACCGATTCGAACTGTTAAAGTGGTTCGGTTTTATTGTTTTAAACCAAATCATAATTAAATTTGCACTAAAAAAACCAAACCACTAAACTAAACCGTACCGAACTGTTAATCATAAACTGGACTGTTTCAGTTTGGTTTCAAAATTTTTGATCATGGTTCAATTTTTTTTGGTTCAGTTCGGTTTAGTTTAGCAGTTTGATTTTTTTTCCCACTCCTATAAACCATTAAGTGATGACTATATCCATTTTATTTTAAAATTTAGTTTGAATCTTAGTACTTATTAAGGTTTAATTTTTTTTTCCTATGTGACTTCAAACATTAGTACTATAAAATTTGCAAGATTTCACGTGATGTCGCATGACTGTAGAAAATGAATCAATTATATTTTGGTTTTTTTGGTTGACACATGGTGATTAATTACACAATATTACAGATATATACTACTCGGCCTCGTGATGATGCTGCTATTTCAAGATATTTTAATTGAATTATTTGACAAGTGTGTTCATATTGGGAATCTAAGCACGAGCTATGTGATAGAAAAGGGCACATGAGAGGGAATTCTAGTCATTAAAAGGGCCAAGCCAGCCATGACATACGACAGCCTTATGTAAATAAATTTGATGTAGTAAACTAGCAATCAACATGGCCTATGAGAGACTTTTAACCATTTAATCCTGATATTATCTATGGCCGATGAAAAAAATTGTGAGAAGTATTTGTCAGGATTCGAATCTTGTGCAGTCATGCGACATCAAGATTGAAACTTAAAATTAAAACATATGACCGATGCATATGAAAAAAGTTGCGAGATGTATTTGTCGGGTTTAAATTTAAAGATTGAAACTTTACTTTTTATAAAATTAAAATATACTTTTATCATGGACCATCCGATCAAGATTAGATTGTCAAAAACACGTGATTGCACAACTGTATGCAGTGACTGACTACACAGAATCCGTATTTGTCAATCTCTTAAATTGATCGTAGGGATTTTAATGTTATTTTGTTGAATACCGTGTGAAATTCCTAGCACGCTATACACGATGCTCTACCCGATGCTCTAGCACTCTATCCGGTCTCGCGCGTAATGAAATGAAAACAAGTAAATAAACAAATAAAGGAGACAGGATATTTGTTAACCCAGTTCGGCGCAAACAGCAACCTACGTCTGGGGGATACCAATCCAGAAAGGAATATCACTATAATAGTCCTAGTTCTAAGTCTACAGCAAACCACCCGTTTACAACTTAAAACCTAGGCCCTATCAATGACTCTTCTACCTAGGAACTCCTAGATATGAGATCTCATCTCACTCCCTTACAACCTTACACACACAGCAAGGATTTCAATACACAGAGACAAAAACAGTTTTGGAGACACACTCCTAAAAACTACACACTCGTACCTAAAGGCTTAGAGTGTTAAACACACCAAAAGTCCTAACTCCGTACTTCAAAGCTTAGGAGAAGGATCACACAATTACAACTCAAGAACACACGTCCTAAGTTTGCATCAAGGTGACACAAGTAAGGCTCACAATAGCAAAACACACGCAAAACCTAGAACTCTAGTCAAAGCACAATAACGGCGTGAACAACTATATCATTAGGGTTTTGCAGCTCCTTTAAATACTTCAGACAATTAGACAAACATGGGCTTGGTTTGTTTGACCCAAGCATTAACTTCATATTAATTAAAAGATATTCTCTAAAAATATATTCTTCAAAGAAGATACTCTTCAGAAATATTCTTGAACAAGATCTGAAGCATTAAAAAGCATTCCTAATATAAAGCCTTATAAAACGCGTCATGCAAGATTCATGAGAGAGAAACCAACATTCCATAAATAGAACTTGTCATGAGCGCTCCTCCTGAGACATTTACAATGCTCTACGCAATGCCTGAGGCATCGGATCGCACATCTTGCACAAAGTTTATTTTTCCAAAAATGCAGCCAATATCAAAGACTCAACACCATGTGTTCTGAAGTGGGTTCATGTCCAATCCGTCATGAATAAAACCTTGAAGGCCCAAAGCCTCTCTCGCTCTAGCGTCCTCTAAAATCATATTAATCCTCACCAACCTAACTCCAACGTGTAACGAGGGACAATAAATACTTATATATACTGACTTGAACGTCAGAATACTTGCATGCACTACCCCACCTCCTTGTCAAAATGTTACCTTACCAGGGACGGATCTAGACATAAAATGTTGGTGTGGCCAAAATCTAAAAGATACGATTAACTAAATCATACTGAAAATAAAATATAATATTAATAAATGTAATACAATTACAATTCAAATCGTCTACCACCCATTTTTTGAAAATGAGCTAAAATAACATCATTGTCAATTGTTACAAAAACATCTCTTTCTATATAAGTTACAAGACGGTCATTTAACCATTGATCACTCATTTTGTTGGATAGCGTTCCCTTCACTAAATTCATAGCTGAAAAAACACGTTCCACGCTTGCGGTTGCTCCCGGCAAGACTAAAGCCAACTTCAAAAGCTTATAAACTATATCAAATGTGTTGCACTTTTTTGTTTCCACAAGTTTTGCACAAAGATCTGGAAGTCCTTTTAACTTTGCAAAATTTGAGTCAGTTCGAACATCTCTTACATAAGTCCGAAGTTGATGTCGCACCACCACTTCCGGCACGTCTACAAAATCATTTGGATAAAGCTCAACCATCCTTAATAATTTTTTGACATCAAAAGCCGCAAATGATGAC
Organism: Trifolium repens; assembly: GCA_030408175.1. Taxonomy (NCBI): domain Eukaryota; kingdom Viridiplantae; phylum Streptophyta; class Magnoliopsida; order Fabales; family Fabaceae; genus Trifolium; species Trifolium repens. The sequence goes on from CP125850.1 coordinate 25,267,914, forward strand.
AAAGGACTCAAACATGAAACACACTGTAAAAGTTCAGTATTCTCTTCATCAAACCTAGCATTGAGCTCCTTCAACTGCAAATCTAAAACACTAAACAAACAATCATGCTTATAATGATGCAAATTAGAAACACTAGAAACACTAGAAGTTGTAGACCGCTTTGTTTTCTTCCGTTGCATATACGGTGCATCCATATCAGGCACATCAATGTCATGTTTATCGCAAATTTTCATAACCTTTGATATAAGTTCTTCCCATCCCTCATCCCTCATTTCTTGTAATTCTTGTTTGGTAGCATTGACAAGTGACAAAGCATTAATAAGATCTTGATCACGCTTTTGTAATGCTACACTCAAATCATTTGTAAATCCTAAAATTTCAACCAACATATATAACATAAAGATAAAATCAAAGGATTGAAGTAAATCTAACAAAAGTGTAGTTTCACCATATTTGCTAAATGTAGGATCCTCCCGCACTTCTTCAAGTACCCGAACAATGGCACCATACATTTTCATCAAACTAGTGAGAGTCCTAAAGTGGGAACCCCAACGAGTGTCACAAGCTCTAGCTATAGATGATTCTTGATTTAATCCACTTCCAGTCTCTATCTCACCATCTTCAATCAATTGAGCAAACTGAGATACTTGTTCGTCCCGAAGCAACTCTTGTCTCTTGTTAGAAGCTCGTATGAAATTAACAAGAATATTGACGTTACCGAAAAAACCACTAACACCTTTGTGAGCCTTAGCACAAGCAACAAGTGCCAATTGAAGTTGATGGGCGAAACAATGCACATAATAGGCAGATGGATTCTCATTTTGGATTAAAGTTCTTAAACCACCAAACTTACCTCGCATATTGCTAGCTCCGTCATATCCTTGCCCCCTAATGCTAGACAAACTCAAGCCATTAATAGACAACATCTTCTCAAGTGCCTCCTTAAGTGATTTAGCACTTGTTTCTTTAACACTTACAATGCCAAGAAATCTTTCTTTTAACAAACCTTCACTATTAACATAGCGAAGAACAACAACCATTTGTTCTTTCCCAGCAACATCACCAGATTCATCAATCAAAACACAAAACACATCATCCGCAATATCACATATAATTTCTTTAGTTATTTCAAATGCACGAGCAGCAGCAAGATCCTTTTGAATCATTGGGGCAGTCATAAAGTTATTTCCCGGAGCACAATCTATTACACTAGCTATATTTGGGTTAGCTTCCTTTAAAGTGTTTATTAACTCAAGAAACGGCCCCTTAAATAAAGAATCATCTTTCTCGCCATTCCCTCTAAATGGCATGCCACACCTCAAAAGATACTTAGTAGCTATAAGGGATGTGCTTACACGAACACGATAATCGGCATTCATTTGCTTAGTTTGCTTAAAAAACGAAGCATTAATACTTTGGTTTGGGTTCATGAGAGCATAACCCATATGCACACAATCAATATGACTATTGGAAGAAGTAGCATGATTAGCCAATCTTTGAGCATTCTTCCAGTCACCAAAACCATCTCCCACAAAGTGGTCCCCTCCATATTTAGAGACATTTTTAAACAAAAAACATGGCAGACAAAATGCTAGGTCCTTAGATTCACTATAATCAATCCAGTCATACAAATCAAACCAATTTTTACAAAATCGACGTCTATGTTCACCTTTAACAGACCAAGGGTAAACAAAACTTTGAGAAGGTTTATGACGACCTATTTTTAAATAAGCTTTCCTTACCTCATTTTGGATGTCAGGATGGTAGCTTGAAATTGGAAGCCTGATTCCTGGATCTGTTTCCAACAGTTCATAATCAACAATCTTAATACCCTCACTTGGATGTTGAGTTTCCGATGGTTCTAGATTGGCCGAAGAAGTAGCTTTGTCTTTAGAAAGCACGGGAAAAAATTTCTTCATCCTATAAAGGCAACAACAAAACCATTTAAAATAATTTAGTTTATGTAACAATATATATTATATAGAAGAACAAGAAGGAAGGACCACTATGAAAACAAAAATATATTATATAGTCACTAAATTCCAAATCCAAACACATTTTATTATATATCCTTCAAATCCCAAAAAAACTATATTGTAACAAACAAATCCCAAAAAATAGGAACAGCAAAACAAACAACAACAAACTCTGCTACATAGTAACAAACACAGTTTATTATAAAACACACCTAAAATTAAAAAGATCATCCAACACCAAATTAACAACTCCAGTTAACACCAAATTAACAATCCAAACACAATCTAAGCTACCAACACAACACCATTCACATAAAAGACAAGGATAGATGAGTTAGGGTTTAGAATTTGGGAGCAAAATATACCTGTTGTAAGATGATTGAGAGTGGTTGGTGTGGAGGCGATGATGGTGGCTATGAGGAGGGTGGTCGGCGCCGGAGAAGATGGTGGTTGGTGGTGGCTATGAGAATCGCGATTTCACGTGACGTGAGAAGAGGCAGAGGAAAGCTTTCTTTTTGTTTCACGTATTTTATGTTTTTATTTTAGTGAATATAATATATATATTTTTATTATATAAAAAAAAAAATCCTATGTGGCCAAGGCCACACTCTGCCTCAATGTGCATCCGTCCCTGTACCTTACCGATCTCGACCATCCTTTCTAGTCACTCTAGAAGACTAGAACACCTTGGTTTACCTAATTTTTTGTGACAATGGCTTAAAATGCCAACCTCTAAAATATGGTGATTTTTTATTGGGTGTGTTGGGCAAAATGATAAATGATTGAGGAGAATGAAAGACACACATCCCTCTAGCTAAGGATAGGAAACAAAATGGGGTTTACATTTATTGAAGTAAAGAATAAGAAGTAAACTGTTTGTTTGGTTGGATGGCATATGGTTTGGATTCTATTGTGGCACACGGATGGGACCTTTCTCAACCATATGCTTTTTGGTGTTTTGGGACCTAAGCCTAGCCAATATGATCCGTCATTTTCTTAGTCACTTATTTGGTGTAACGGTTTGAGTCTTAACCGTTAAGAGTTTTCTACTGCTGGAGTAATAGACGATGGGAACAAAAGAATTAAGGGGGGAGCAATTGATTTCAATGGAAGAAAAAGGTGAAAAATAGCCTCAATAATTCGGGAAAAAAATAAATTCGTGAAGGGTCTTTTATTTGTTATTATAGGGACCATAGGTACTTTATAAAAATAAAACATCAAACTTAGACTTAGGTATGTGGCTATGGGGAAATGAATTATCTCTATTGCAAACAAAGAAGATAATTGAGAAAATAATATGAGATATTGACAATTGATTATGTAGAGATGGTTAAAATCTCAACATTATTTTCTCAAAGATAATTTAATTGTGAGAATTTTTATCATAGTAAAAACTCTAGCTTTAAATGTGGCATCCGCAAGTGGACGGTGGAATTGATCCCCTCGTACTAGTCAATATTTGGGCCGGATACTAAGTTTTAAAAAAAAATTGAGAACTTTTATCATGCATGTTGTGTTTCGGTTATTTGGCTGTGAACTGAAAAAATAATTTTTTTATTCGATTAGAATTGTAATGCATGACAAAAATTTCTCTGCTATAGTATCTAAAATCTCGTTTTAAATATAACATAGAGATCAAATATACATTTAATTTATCTTATATTTTTATTATAAAAGTATCTTTATATGTTTGTTGTATAATTATTAATACTCTTCTACATAATGTTGTCTCTCTCTTTTTTTTTAGTTGACAAATTAAATCTATATATATCTAAATATAAATTTCATTTAAAATATAAGACCAAAAAAAAAAATTCATTTAAAATAGTATTTGTATTAGTTAAAGGGTGTGTTTGTTTAAACTTTAAAAAATTTGATTTTATTTTAAAAAAATCTGGAGATTCTTTTTTGAAGATTTAGAAAAGAAAATCTATAAAGCTATTTTCTGTTTTTTACTATCATATAATTTTTTTTTTAAAATATGAAACTTTTACACCTAGGTTCCGTAGTTTTCTTAAAAAATAGATTTTAAAAAAACTATTTTTTTTGTATTAGATTTTTTTATTCTAGAAAAACTATTAGAATTAACTTTCATTTTGGGGTTGAAAATAATTTTTTTTACAAAATGATTTTCTAAAAAATCTATAACAACACTACTATATTAAAATGATAGAATAGATTTTATTTAAGAAAAAAAATAATTTTTTTTGAATAAAAGAAAATTCAAAACAAACGGACTCAAAGTTGGACTTCTGTTGGGTCATATTTTGTTTAAATAAATTTTTATGGAAATTGTTGGTCCAATAAAATAATGAGTTAATATTTAAATGACAGGTGTCATTGTTTCATTGCTGAAAGTGTCATCGAAAGCTTTATTTCGATTAAGCGAGTTCGAATTGCTGTAAGCAAATTCGATAGTGGAGTTTTGTAATGATTCTCATCGAAGTCAAAGGGTCAATGCGAAATTCGAAGCAAAGGGAATTGAAAAATGGGTCAAAGGATTAAGGCCCAAAAGAGTCCAGAGTCAAGCCCAACATGCGAAAGCGCCAAAAAGAGGGTTTCGAAGCAGGAGAACGTGGGTTCGAAGATCAAATCTGGAGCGTCCAGATCATCTAAGTAGTTATTTTCTGCTTCATTGTATAAATAACGTTTTCTAAGAAGAAAACGGGGTCGCTAAATTGTTTTTTACAAACTTTTCTCTAAAAAATTCTAAGTACTCAGCGTAGAAAGAAAGGAATTTCAAGGAGAAAAAGATGTACGGTTTGTGAACCATTTTATTGTACTTGTCTTTACAATTAATGCAAGTTTGTTTTTCCAGCAATTTACTGCAATTTATTTCCATTTCTGCTTAAAGTTTGTTGATCTTGAGACGATTCGAATCAACATAACTTTTCTGTTTCGTTAAGAAATCCAAAACCATAAATGTTTGTTAAAGTTTTATGAACATTGAAACCATTTTCTCATAAAAAACAAGCATAAAATTGTCCTGAGATTCCTAGTTTGATCTCGCAAGTTTAAAACGTAAAACTAGCGCTTGTTTACTAATTTTCACTGTAAACAAATTGGTGTAAGTGCACCGGTTCATCCTTATGTTTTAATAATTGTCAAAACACATGAAAATAGAGTAGAACATATTTTGGCAAATATTACAAATGACTTGACAGCGAAAAACTATTTTTAACACTTTGAAAAATTGTTTTTAGGTATTATGTATCGATACATAAACATGTGTATCGATACAAATGTCCTGAAATTACTTAAGACTGATTTTGTGCAATTTGTATCGATACATATATCACTTGTATCGATACAAAAGTGGTTTCTCAGAGGCAGAGAGTTACCTGTGTATCGAATCATGCTTGCATTATCGATACACACCTATGTCTCTCAGAAATCCAGAAATATCATGATGTATCGAATCATGCTTGCATGATTTGATACATATCAGTCAAGATTTCAAGAAACTGATGTATGTATCGATACACACCCGTGTTTGTATCGATACATAGGTCAAATCTTTCATTTTTAAACGCTGGTCAAAGGTTTTGTATCGATACAAATCATCAGTTGTATCGATACATGTCTGTGAAATTTTGCCCAAATTTGCTCAATTCTATTCTCTCTTTAAATAGCAATGTGTTGTATCATTGTAAAAAAGAGGAAACTAGTGTGAAAGATCAGAAAACGCTTTGGATACAAATTGAGTGAGAATTTGCATCAAAGGTTTGATTCATCACAAATTCATCATCTTCATCAAGGATTGCAATCAAATTGGATTTGAGTATGGGATCAATTCAATAAAGATTGCGTTTTTGTGTGATAACGTTCGATACGGTTCGCGGTGAATCAGAATCGTAGTCGGGTTGAATTGTGTGACGAAGGTTCTAGTGTTTCTCTCAAGTGATTCAAGATCGTGCGTGTCTTGAAGGATTCAACAACAAGGAACGAAGGACTCAGCTGGACGATTGGGTGCGGTTCGGCACAAGGTGAATCGTTGGAATCAGAGGGCGAAGTTCCGTTGGGTGTCGAGGTTATTCGCATTAGTTTACATTTTGTCTTGCTATAGGATTATAGATTTCAATTGTAAACTGTGCACTTTTTGTTCATCAAGTTTTTGATCTATAAACTCTCAAATAACCCATTTGGTTATTTGGGGGGAGACGTACTCGGATAAACGCGTGGACGACGCGCAATCCGGGGAACTCCCTAATCACATCGTGTGTCTCTCTTTATCTCTCTCTTTTAATTTCGTTAATTTCGTTAATTTGTTAATCGATTGAATTTTTGTTGTTCGTATTGGTTCACAAAAATTCAATTGGTTCTTGCTTGATTGTGATTGATTTGAATATTGATTTGTAACTTGCTTGGGACTGAAGTTATATTGTTTACATTCAAATAATTTTGAACTCAAACATTTTCGTAACTTTTCACAAATTCGTTCAAGGCTTAATACTACTTTTCTTTTGGTCAATCGGTGCGTAGACTACCGATTCGGTGGCTCTTCCGCTCGCTTGATTAATTTGAAACAATTTTTTTAAAAACCCCATTGTTTCAAGGATCACTTATTCAACCCCCCCATCTAAGTGATAAGCCTAGTAGTCTAACAATTGGCACGCCCAGTGGGACTGGTTTTGTGCTTTGTTTTGTAGAAATAAGATTTTTCTGTGTTAGTAACTGCCATTTACGGTTATGGCTAGAACTCATCAAATGCATGGGTCTACTACCAGTCAATCTACAAGTTCTTCGAGTGTTGAGGGTAGCCCTTCTCCCCCTCCAGATTCGAATGTGGCGAGTATCACATCTACTTCGCCAATTCCTAGCCTAAGTAGTTCTGGGTATATTCCAGGAACAACAATGCCAATAACAACGATGGCATTTCATTCTGTTTCATCAGGTTTTAGGCCACCCCCTATTGTTACAAACCCTCTATATGGTTATGTACCAACACCTACGACGGGTTTTCACTCAATACCAACTTCTGAACCTGAGAGGTACACTTCCCCTAGGGTAACCCCAACGCCTTTAACCACCGCTTCTGTTTTGTCTTTAAGACAACAAATGGATGAAAGTAACCATGATATGGTTAATCTTTTAACACAACAAATTGGAACTGTTTTCACCCCTTTAATTCAAAATACTAATGACAGTTACCAAATGTTAGCCTATCAAATGGGTCGAATTGCTGATTTCTTTGGCACTCCTACCCCTCAAACTCAGCCTAGGATTAATCACGTGGCACCACAAATTATTTTGCCTGCCATGTCTGCTACTCCTTTTAATCCAAGGCCAACATATGTGGCCCCTCAGGTTACCCCAAACCAAGAGCCAATACCACTGACTCAAGAGGAGTACCAAAATCAAAATGAGGTTAACCAAACTCCTCAAGTAGTTATGGTTCGAAGGAACCAATACCCTGATGAAGTAGTTCGAAATGTTCAGAATAATAATAATTTTGCTGGACATAATAACTTAGCAACTTTAGTCGAAACTATTTTGAACCAAAATGGCCTTAACACTGGTACTCGAAGGCCAAACTTTGTTTCTGCGCTATCTGAATATGTGCTACAAACAGAGTTACCTAGAGGTTGGAAAGTTCCTAAATATACCAAGTTTGCAGGGGACACAAATGAGTCAACTGTTGAACATATTGCTAGATATTTAGCAGAATCTGGGAATTTGGCAAATAATGAAGAGTTGAGAATGAAATATTTTCCTAACTCTTTAACTAAAAACGCTTTTACATGGTTTACAACTTTGCCTCCTAATTCAATTCATAATTGGACTCAATTAGAAAGATTGTTCCATGAGCAGTTTTACATGGGCCAAACTAAGATAAGTCTTAAAGAGTTGGCTAGTGTTAAAAGAAAAACACAAGAAACTGTTGATGACTATTTGAATAGGTTCAGATTGCTAAAGGCTCGATGCTTTACGTCAGTGCCTGAACATGAACTAGTTGAAATGGCTGCAGGTGGCCTAGATTATTCAATTAGGAAAAAATTAGATACTCAATATCTTCGAGACATGTCCCAATTGGCTGATAGAGTTAGGCAAATCGAAAGATTGAAAGCTGAAAAAGCCAGAAATTCTAAGTTTCATAAAAAGCGAGAGGTTGCTTTTTTAGATTCTTATGATAATGATTTTGGATATGAAACTGAAGATGAATACGTAGATATTGATGATAGTGATATCAATGTGGCAGAATTAAAGCCTGGGCCTCCTTATACTTGTAAAGTATTAAGGCCTTCGAATGGAAAAAACCCAGTCGAACCAAAGAATGAAAAATATGCTACTAAAACTTATTCTTTTGATATTACTAAATGTGACGAAATTTTTGATTTACTAGTTTCTGATGGTCAAATAGTTGTGTAAAAAGATTTAAAAATACCTCCAATTGAACAAAGAAAGAAAAGAGGTTATTGTAAATTTCACAATTATTTAGGCCATAAACTCACCAATGTGTTCTTTTCAGGGATCTGGTTCAACGCGCATTGAACGAAGGAAGGCTTAAGTTTGCTGAGAAAACTAAGCCACCAATGAAAGTGGATACTAATCCACTGTCAACTGCTGATGCGAGTCTTGTTGAAATCCTGGATTGCAACATGGTCGAAGCCACTGAGGCTGATGTTGCTGCTGCAATCAAAGCCATACCTGATGGAGAATATGACAAGAAGATGCAAGAAGCTTACCCTGCTGCTGAAGAGGAATTGGTAGATTTCCTCAACAGGTGTAAGTTAAACAATGTTGAAGTCATGCTATGCCCTAGGTGCAGTGTTGTGTGCGACAAAGAGGCAGTGACCAACTTGAAAAAAGTGCTGCCTTATGCTGACAACAAGAGAAAATGGCCAAGTTCTAAGCCAAACCAAAAGAGCTGGCCATATCAGAAAATCGACTGGAGCAAGTCCCATAACAAAGGACTTTCTGTTCATCAGAGATTAGGGCCTCAGAAAACTTTCAAACCATCCAATAAAGCACCTACAAATCAGTGGGTCAGTGGCCAATATGTGGCCTTCGACAAGAAATGGATGGAGAATGGAAGTTCTAGCAACGTCAATGTGAAGTTCACTGCTGGAACTTCAAAGATGATTGTTGAATCCAAAGTAATTGCAGGATCGAAACCACATGTTGGTTCGAAAGTGGTTGTTCAACCACCAAATCCACAAACTGCAACAGAGGCCAATAAGTATGGCTACAGGAATAACTATAAGGGTAAGAATCCTATTACTCGAACCCAATGGCGCAGGTTCCAGCGCAGAAAGAAGTTTGCTGCTCAACAGGCTAAGGCTGGGGGCAACGCTAATGAAAAGGGGAAGGCTGAATTGGTCAAAGGACCAGTGAAAGAGAGGCTTGCTCCTATAAAAGAATCAGATGCTGAGGATACAGAAAATGTTGAAGATGGAGAAGACTTCATGGAAGATGATGATCTTCTAGATGATGAGTCTGATTTTGATGTGCTAGTAAATGTGGTGTCTGTGCTACCTCTGGAATATGATGTTCCAACATAAATAGAAGAGGTGGAAGAAGAGTTTGAAGCTCTTGAATTGGCTAATCACAAGCCAGTGTGTTACTATGTAATGGAGAATGGCTGCGTCGAAGCGCAGAATGCTGTTTTCGAGAAGCCAGATGTTGGCATGAAGAATCACTTAAAGGCTTTATTCATAAAGGCCAAAGTGAATGATGTGGGGGTTAACAAGATCCTAGTAGATGGTGGTGTTGTGGTGAACATAATGCCACATTTCATGCTGAAGAAGTTGGGTCTCTTTGACACTGACTTACACCCTCACAATGTGGTGCTAGCCAATTATGAAGGCAAGACTGGCCACTCACTTGGTGCTATACAACTAGAGGTCTGTGTAGGCAGCACAGTTCGAAAAACCCTATTCATGGTGATTGCTGCCATACTAAATTATAACATGTTATTGGGCAGGGAGTGGATTCATGGAGTTGGGGCTGTCCCATCTTCCTTGCACCAAAGGCTAACTCTGTGGAGAGAGGATGGCCTTGTTGAAAATGTAGAAGCAGATCAAAGTGCTTACATAGCTGACTCAAGCACTGTGACTCTTCACACTTTTGACAAAAATTTGGCAAATATTGCTCCTTGTGGTGAGCAAGAAGCTGCCTTCGATCCAAACATGGCAAACCCTGATGGTGTTTACCATTCTGTTAAGTTACATCCTACCCATGGTTTCTGTTGGGAGAGGGAGCCAGTTGATGGAGCCTATGTTAGGGATGTCAATCCACCAGCTTCTGGGTGGGGAGAGTTTGACATTTGTCATGATGTTTAAGTCCCCTGAATGGAGCAGGATTACGGCTTATGCTGCCGAGAACAGAGTAAAAATGGCTATTGAAGCCATCGAATCAAGTGAAAATATGGCTGTCAAAGCCAATAACAAGGTAAGAACTGAATTGGCAAAAAGTGCCAATGCTTCGATCCCTGGTAATAATCAGAGATTAGATTGTATTTATGATGAAGAGCCTTTGGGGTTTGAAAAAGATCCCATTAGTTCAGGTCAAAGAATGCAGGCTCAAGATCCCTTGCAAGAAATTGATATTGGAAATGGCTCAGTTAAAAGGCCAACTTATATCAGTGCCAATATTAATCAAGACTTGAAGGTAAAAGTGATTGCATTGCTTAAAGAATACAAAGATTGCTTTGCTTGGGATTACAACGAAATGCCAGGATTAAGCAAAGAACTGGTGGAACACAGGTTACCCCTTCGACCAGATAAAAAGCCTGTGAAGCAGCTTCCAAGGAGGTTTGCTCCAGAAATCATGACAAAGATCAAGACAGAAATCGAAAGGTTGCTTAAGTGCAAGTTCATTAGAACAGCCAGGGGCAACATATCAAAGAGCAATGAATTCGATTTTTCATGATTTCATTGAAATTTTCATGCAAATTTACATTGATGACATTGTTGTCAAATCCTCATCTTCTGATGATCATTTAAAGTCATCTTAGAAGATCATTCGAAAGAATGAGGAAATGTGGATTAAAAATGAATCCACTAAAATGTGCTTTTTGTGTATATGCAGGAGATTTCCTTGGTTTTGTTGTGCATAAAAAGGGCATAGAGATCACTCAGAACAAGACAAAGGCTATCATGGAGACGAAATCTCCAGCAACAAAGAAACAGCTTCAATCTTTACTTGGAAAGAGTAATTTCCTGAGGAGATTCATTTCGAATCTAAGTGGAAAAGCTCATCCTTTTTCTCCACTTTTAAAGCTTAAGAAAGATGAGGTATTTCATTGGGGAATTGATCAACAGAAAGCATTTGATGATATCAAAGCTTATTTATCGAACTCCTACTTTGATGCCTCCAATTCGAAATAAAGAAATGAAGTTGTATATCTCAGCATCAGATACAACCATTGGAAGCATGCTTGCTCAAGAAGATGAAAATGGTGTAGAAAAAGCTATTTATTATTTAAGTAGAGTTTTGAATGATGTTGAAACTAGATATTCTGTAATAGAAAAACTTTGCCTTTGTTTGTATTTTTCTTGTACCAAACTTAAGCATTATATAAAACCAGTTGATGTTTATGTCTATTCCCATTTCGATATTATTAAGCATATGTTGTTGAAACCAATTTTGCATAGTAGAATTGGAAAATGGGCACTGGCCTTAACAGAATATTCATTGACTTATAAACCATTGAGAGCTGTTAAAGGCCAAATAGTGGCTGATTTTCTTGCTGAACATTCAGTAAGTGAAGCCCAAATAGAGTCCATTGATATTGAACCTTGGAATCTATATTTCGATGGATCTAGGCATAAACATGGTACAGGAATTGGGATTTTCATACTCTCACCATGTAAGATTCCCACAAAATTTAAGTACAAAATTAATGGGTCTTGTTCGAATAATGAAGCAGAATATGAAGCTTTAATTATAGGTTTAGAAATTCTTCTAGACTTGGGGGCAAGACATGTTAAGATAAGAGGTGATTCTGAATTAGTAATAAAGCAATTAACAAAAGAATACAAATGTATTCAAGAGCACTTAATGAAATATTTTGTGATTGCTTTCTCTTTGTTAAAACAATTTGAATCTTATGTTATTCAGCATGTGCCTCGAATTGAAAATCAAGAGGCAAATGATTTAGCACAAATTGCCTCTGGTTATAAAATGTCGAAAGACATATTCGAAGAGCTTATCGAAGTCAAGGATAAGCTGATTTCGAATGAAGTGTTAAGTGACAAATTGTCAATGCCAAAACATTTGGGGGCATATGAGCACAATTTTCAGGAAAATTTTGAAAATCTCGAACATTTCGAAAGTTCTAACCTCCAAGATGTTGATGTGGAGTTCGAAAGTTTTGTAACAGAAATTTTTGTCATTGACAATTTGAGTGATACTGATTGGAGGAAACCAATTGTTAAATATTTGGAAAATCCATCAGGAATCACTGATAGAAAAATAAAATACAAAGCCTTGAGTTATACTATCATTGGAAATGAGTTATTCAAGAAAACCCCTGAGGGGATTTTGTTAAAATGTCTTAGTGAAAATGAGGCATTTTTAGCCATTACCAATGTGCATAGTGGTTCATGTGGCGCTCACCAAGCAGGCCATAAAATGAAATGGTTACTATTTCGAAGAGGTTTTTATTGGCCTTCAATGCTTAAGGATTGTATAGAATTTGCTAAGAGTTGCCAAGAATGCCAAAGACATGCAGGTATTCAACATGTTCCTGCAAGTGAATTGCATTCAGTAATTAAACCTTGGCCTTTTAGAGGTTGGGCTTTAGACATGATTGGTGAGATTAGGCCTGCATCATCTAAGAACCAACGTTTTATTTTGGTTGGAATTGATTATTTCACAAAATGGATCAAAGCTGTTGCGTTGCCAAAAGTTGACCAAGAAACTGTGATTAGTTTTATCCAAAATCATATTATTTATAGATTTGGATTACCTGAAACTATCACTACTGATCAAGGAACAGTATTTGTTGGACAAAAGATGCAAAATTTTGCTAATGAGGCAGGTTTCAAGTTATTAACATCAACACCATATTATGCTCAAGCAAATGGTCAAGTTGAAGCAGCCAACAAAATTATAATTGGTTTGATGAAGAAACATATTGCCCAGAAGCCAAAGAATTGGCATAATACTTTAGATCAAGTATTGTGGGCTTGTAGAAATTCTCCTAAAGAATCCACTAATTCAACTCCATTTCGATTGACCTATGGTCATGATGCTGTGTTGCCTGTCGAAATCATGGTGCAATCCATAAGAGTGCAAAGGCAAATGGAGATTCCTAGTGAGCATTATGAAAATCTTATGATGGATGAATTGGTTGATTTAGATGAAGAAAGATTGCAAGCTTTAGACGTTTTAATCAGACAAAAAGAAAGAGTTGCTAAAGCTTACAATAGAAAGGTTAAATATAAGACTTTTAGCATAGGGGATTTGGTTTGGAAAGTTATCTTGCCTATGGATAGGAGAGATAGAGTCTTTGGGAAATGGTCACCACATTGGGAAGGACCATTTAAAATTTCTCAAGTGTTATCTAATGGCGCATATGAGATTCAAGAAATAACTGCTGAGCAGCGAGCAGTGAATATAAATGGTAAGTATTTAAAAAGATATAGACCATTATTGCAAGAGATAAAGATAAGCACGGAGTAATTCGAATCATAAAGAATATCCAAATGGTAAAGAAATAGTTTGCCATAGAAATAACTAAGACGTCTGAAATAACATAAGACATTATCCAAAAGAGTGGCTTCGAAATAGCAAAACATGTTCAGGAAAGTAAGCCATATTACATCAAGAAGCAACAAAAGAAATTACACAGAAAGTTCAAACATTGCTAAGGGAGGTGCGTTGGAAGGCTCGATAGAGTTCTTTAAGTTGTGACAACTTAATCTTCAATAAGTTACTCTCTTTATCGATGCGTTGTGCAGTGGCCTTGAGCGTTGCAACATTGTTACACAGTCTTAACCCTTCATTTGCTTTGGCTTCAATTTGTGCTGGAGTCACTTCAGAAGCAAGCTCGAAGTAGTGTTTTTGCAATTGTTCCTCTTCAGCAATCTTAGTCTCCAACACTCTAATTTCTGCCTTCCACCTTGCTATGTTGTCCTCACAGGCAGCAGTCTTTAGGTAGGCAGCTGTGACACCAGACCTCATATTACTTACTTTGATGTTACAAGCAGCCGCGTCAGCTAATGCAGCGGCATGAGCGTGCATCTGTGCTTGATAAGATTTTTGAGTGTTAGTGAGCAGCTGATGATTTTTAGCAAATTGGTCTATATGAGCTTCTGCTTGAGTGACCAGAAATAAAGTAGCTTCCTTGGTTCTTTCGGTTTGCAAATGCTGGAGTAGAGCTTTAAGGCTAAAGAAGGCACGAGGATCTTCGTCGATAATATCCAAGACATCACGCTGCAGAAACTCTTCGATGAACCTTGCTTCTAAATGGGCTTGTTCAAGCCTGGCTGCTTCCTCATCCTGAGTAGGCGCTGAAGTTCCTTCACTGCTTGTATTGAAGCTGCCACTGGACAATAATTTCTCAAGTGCTTCTTCTGGTGTAGAAGCATTTAATCCTTGAAGGAGAGACTCAGGTATTCCTGCAGCAGCAGATATCTTCGAAGTAGAGGATTGAGGATCAATACTCGAACCACCAGGTTGAGCAGAGATATTGTCTTCATTACTTGACTCGAAGTATTGGTTGATGTCCGTTGGCTCAGGGCAAGGAGATTTTTGGTTTGAAGAGTCATCATGGCCTTCAGGGGCTGGATTTTGTGGCTTAGGCTCATCTGGCTTACCCAAGTTCAAGTGTGCCTTATCTTTCTCTAGTGGACCATATTCAACAGCAACATCGTCCTCCTTGTTCGAACCTTCATTCTGTTGGTCATTTAGATCAAGGTGAGGAAGATCCTGATGAATTCCTTCAGGATTACCTTTGGGAGGTGAATCTGCAGTAGATCTTTCCTCATGCTCAGTACCCTTAGGTTCATGCTCAGTAACGGGAGTATCTTGTTTTTGCTCTTCCTCGAGTGTCTCAGGGATAATTGAGATAGGTGCCTGGAAAGAGCAGAAGATACAAAGTTATGAAATCTCTATTTTTCGCTTTCAAGTTAAAAGTCATATCTACAAAGAAAAGAAAGTGTTTGAAGATACCTTAACAGGTGGAGGCTGCATGCATGAATTCGAACTCTCATTATGTTGTTCGAAAGTCTTGTCTGGAGGAGGATTTTGGGTTGTATTGACTGCACCTTGAGGTTCACCAGGTTGTTTTCCAGAAATCGACTCATCAGGGATAGTGGTAGTAGAACTAGAGTGCGCCTTCCTCAATTTTTTCTTCTTCTTCCTGTCTTTCGATTTTGTAGACCCTTCCACGATATCAGGAGGCCCAACCGGAGTACCTGGAGCAGCGTCGTTTTGTGGCTCTTTGTTGTCTCCCTCACTTGGTTTCTTTTCTTTCTTTCTCTTCTTTTTGTCTTGGTCTTTCACAGACGATGGTGATGAGATTTGGCTCGAAACTTTGGCAATTACTCTGCCAAGATCAGCATCAATGTTCTGTCGAACACAAAGATTAGAATGAAAGCCATACTTAAGCAAAGAGAGAGAGATACAAAAGAGAGGAAAACATACATGTTTATCGATTTCTGTCAAATCGATTACGTTCTTCTTCAGCTTTTTAGGTGGGTTTTCAGCAACAGAGTTACTTGTTCTTTTTGAACCCTGTCAAGTAGACATAAAGAAGTTGCTATCAGTGGTTTCGATGCAGAGATAAAAGCAAAATTCGAAATAATTAATATAAGAAAATTGGGGTACCTTTTTGACATCTTTAACTGGTACAGATACTGACTGCTGTGAAGATGTTGAAGCTGCTTTAGCTTTATGTCCTGAGGGTGGATAAAGTTGTTAGTTAGAAAATCAAAGGGCATAGAAGCAAAAGAAATTTATGTTAAGAGTAATAGATTACCTCTAGCTACTGTTACTTTGACATGTTCCAAAAGTGAAGATTTAAAACCACTCGAAATCTGGGCAAGCAAAGCGTCTCCACTAGGGATCGAAGCTGAGTAATGCCTATCCCACCAGTCCTGAAATTCTTTAGTAGAGGAGATGGAGTTTCGATATGGGAAAGGTACGAGTTCATATTTATGCTTCTCAGTGCTGAGCAGATAAGATCAGAAGTACCCTTCTGTCATGCCAGTGCAGCCCAAGCAAATATCTTGCTCATGTGCATAAAAACTCTTTGGGATAAGTTGAGTTAGCCCAAATTGACGAGATACCAAGTTTGGGAAGTACCCAACTAACCCATAATCCTTTGTTGTCAGTCCCGTTCGACATGAAATAACAGTGGGGTCAAGATAAGCCGACCATTGTGCCAGTGCGAATTCTTCGAATTCAGGGAGCGGAGGAAATGGTAATACAAACCAAGAAGGTCCAACTTTGCGTTCGATGAAGGGAGCGTATGATTCTCTGAAGGTCTTCAAGTTTAGGAAGATGTTGAAGTACTTTAAGAAGAGTTGTTCATAGTTGAAGCCTAAAGGTAGAGGTGTCAGCCTAACCAACCTTGTTCCCTCTATTTGGCGTTTTCTAGCTTCTTCTTCATAATCCCCAGGTAAGAAGAGTTCGAGTTCCGTTTCGAAAGTGGCGTTAAACCACAGTTGTAGGAGCCAGAAAGGGCCAGCAGCTAGACAACAAGTTCCATCGCCAGTTTTCTTAAGGTTGGCGCTTAGAGACTGCATTGACTCATACAAACAACCTAAGATTAAACGACCTAGTCCAAATTGTCGACCTAGGTGGAGTTGAATGGCCATGGGAATGAATTTCTTCGCTACTTGTAAAGATTTCGAACAGAATACATAATGAGAAAGCCATAGGGTTAAAAAAGCTATGTGTTCGATATCAGAAACTTCTTCTTCACCAACTCGATGATTTTCCAGAATGTATTTTTGGAAGGTTTTCTCCTTATAATCGAATTCGATGCTTGGGTTTGTCTTAGCAGGATCATAAACTTCGCCTACAGGGCTAAGGCCCGTGATAGCGGATACATCGAATAGAGTGGGAGTCATCATTCCGCACTCGAAATGGAAAGTGTTCGTGGAACTTTCAAAGAAATGCATAGCAGCTATGATCATTTCTTGCTGGTATTGAGGCCCTACCCTAGATAGTTGGATCAATTCATATATACCAGAGTCTTTCCAGAAATCCCCATAGCCCACTTGTACTCTGTCTAACCATTCGAGGTAACCCTCATTACCATAATAGGGTGCAGACCTAAAAACTTTGTTTGGGGGTTTTATGAAGTTAAAATTATGGCTCGTATTCATGAAAGCCCTAGGTTGGCAAGGTTCGTATACATGGAATAGTTTCATTATAGTAGGTGTTCTACTCTTAACATCAGGCAAAGGACCACCGAAAGCGCAAGTGTAACCAGCAATGGTATAAGGGAACATTACCTGATTTTCCCAGATCCGGCGTTTTTCCATGTTCATCACTGGTTCAAAAACTGTATTCAGAGGGAGTTTACTCAGAACTGTTTCGCTCCATCCTCCTGCTAAAGGAAGTTTCTTGGTTTGAGTAGAACTTGAAGCCATGGTTTTCGCATTGAAGAACGTTTGAAGGAGCTTTGAAGTTTGTGTGAAAGAAGAAAAATGGTGAAGAAAGTTTGAAGCTTTTTCTGTAATAAGAGAAGAGAAACGGAGAAGAAAGAGTGGAAGAGTTCAAGAGCGTGAAAAGTGAAAAAGAATTTGAGAAATCCTATTTATAGGGTTTGAAAATTTTGGGAAAAAGCTAAGGGAAAGTTCAGAAATGCTTTCCGTTTCAAACTTCTTGCCTTGACACGTGGCTTGTGCGTGCAGAAAAAGTGGGAATCATGATGGTTATGGGAAACGATGTGACGGTTAAGAGAAAAGAGTAATGATGTTATGACATCACAGCCGTCATTGGGAAGTGTGAAAGGTCCATTCAGAGTCTTTTCAAAAACGCCATTTTCTCTTTCGAAAGCTCATTCGAAATTGGCATTTTTGGGGGGCAATTTGTTGGGTCATATTTTGTTTAAATAAATTTTTATGGAAATTGTTGGTCCAATAAAATAATGAGCTAATATTAAAATGACAGGTGTCGTTGTTTCATTGCTGAAAGCGTCATCGAAAGCTTTATTTCGATTAAGCGAGTTCGAATTGCTGTAAGCAAATTCGATAGTGGAGTTTTGTAATGATTCTCATCGAAGTCAAAGGGTCAATGCGAAATTCGAAGCAAAGGGAATTGAAAAATGGGTCAAAGGATTAAGGCTCAAAAGAGTCCAGAGTCAAGCCCAACATGCGAAAGCGCCAAAAAGAAGGTTTCGAAGCAGGAGAACGTGGGTTCGAAGATCAAATCTGGAGCGTCCAGATCATCTAAGTAGTTATTTTCTGCTTCATTGTATAAATAACGTTTTCTAAGAAGAAAACGAGGTCGCAAAACTGTTTTTTACAAACTTTTCTCTAAAAAATTCTAAGTACTTAGCGTAGAAAGAAAGGAATTTCAAGGAGAAAAAGATGTACGGTTTGTGAACCATTTTATTGTACTTGTCTTTACAATTAATGCAAGTTTGTTTTTCCAGCAATTTACTGCAATTTATTTCCATTTCTGCTTAAAGTTTGTTGATCTTGAGGCGATTCGAATCAACATAACTTTTCTGTTTCGTTAAGAAATCCAAAACCATAAATGTTTGTTAAAGTTTTATGAACATTGAAACCATTTTCTCATAAAAAACAAGCATAAAATTGTCCTGAGATTCTTAGTTTGATCTCGCAAGTTTAAAACGTAAAACTAACGCTTGTTTACTAATTTTCACTGTAAACAACTTCATATCTAAAATAGAGAGTTATTTCACTATAGTTTAAAAATAAGAGTACCAATTATAAACCATCGCTACCAAGTACTAAGAAATGATTCCTTCTAGTCTGAATATTTATTAGAGAAGCAGTAGTGAAAAATCTGACCATTAAATTTTATAAATCTTTTTTCATTTATTTTTTATAATACTTTTTACACATTCTTTCTCTTGATATGTGATTGAGATTGTACTGGAAAGACAACGAAAAGTCTTCTACAGGAGACAATTTACTCTCATCGCTAATATATTCTGGAAGCAAAATTATTTATTTATAAGAGTATAAATATAAGAGTATAAATAAAGGAGCAACATTTACCTAGGCACAAACATTTGGGCATAAGATTTGGGCACACACACAAATCAAAATTATTAAAAAAAATATAAAATTGTCACATCAATCTATATCACTTTAATTATTATTTCTTTATTTTTATTTGCTTTTGTGAGTGTGCCTAACAACTCATATTTTAGTTTGTGCCTATATAAGTATTTCTGTAAATAAAGATAAACATGACATATACTAAATCAAAAACATGACTTGGCAAAAACACATATATTTTATTTATTTTTTAAGACACAAATTCTCTCATTTGGGGTTTTGGTGTAGTGCACGAAAGAGAAAGTCTTACATAGGCACACCTATTTAGACACAAAATTTAGGCACACTCACATAAATTAATAAAATTAAAAGAAAAATAAAATTGTCACATCAATTTATATCACATCAACTCATTTTTCTTTAATTTTTTTCACTTCTTATGAGTGTGCCTAACACCTATTATTTATATTTGTGCCAATATAAGTATTTTCCTTGCACGAAATTCCTTGTACCAAATTCCTTTAATTATGGTGCTAATTAGATAATTTCTTTAGAGTGAGAATCCAATACAATATAAGAATTTTCCTGTACTTGGAAATGTTTAAAATACCCCTGTTTCAAATAGTGACATTTGGTAAAAAAAGGGCAAATGGTGTCCAAAATTTAATAAACTGAACTAAAAAAAAAGGAACCAAGCCATTTTTTATTGTAACCAAGCCATTTTAAACTGTTTGTGAGACAAAATGTCCCTTTCAGGCGAGCCATGGTTTGAAACAAACGAGCCGGTCCCACAAAGTCACTTTCTCTTTTGTTTGTTATCCATTGGTTAATGTTTTGTATCTATCTCTACAGCTTTTTTCAAAAAAAAAATTGTGTTCCCAATGTCTATCCCAATCTCAACTCAAATTTAAAATTTCAACTTTTATTCAAATTTCATCTCTTCTCATTCTGCACATTCTCATCACAATTTTCTCTCTCATATTATTTCATTTTTTTTCTTTCTACTTCTACGGCTTTCTTATTATCATTCAATATATTATTATTCTTAATGATTAATGTTTTGTTCATTTTTTTTCCAGTTTTTAAGTTCAATGAAAACGCAAGATCCTACTAACAATTTTATGTGTTTCTTTTCAAAATGCATACAAAGTTGAACAATAATGGTATGTTTTGAAGAAAGAAGAACACAAAAGCAAAACAGACCAAGAAACTTCACGGGAAAACAAAACAGACCAACAAAATGGAAGAACTTTATTTTGGTAACATTCATATTATTTTATTGTACAACTTTTTATAACATTCACACTGTATATAAAGATGAGTAAAAACGAAATAGTTCTACAAAATAAAAAGAACATATATACTGAGTAAAAGCATAAACGGTAGAAAGCATAGAAAAATCATCATTTTAGTATCACTGTTGTTAAATTAAATTTTATAAAAAAAAGTAGATCAAGGATCTGGAGAGAGAAAGAGAGATACTGGTTCCAGAAGATGCAATGAATTTTTTTTTGTGGAAATAGAGTTAAAAATATAGATAGTGCTATGTTTCCATATTTTTCATTGGCATCACCTATGTTTATACAAATAAATTAATAGATCTCAAATTATATTTATACAATTTTCAAGAATATAAAATCAAACGAGTACAAACACTACAAAGAAGCTTTCTTTATCAGAATTTTTTTCATAAAAAATACAAGTATGTGAATATTTTACAATGAAAATACAAACAAAAAATTACAGTTTTCGAAAGGTTGAGATCCAAATACTAAATCGTTATTTGTTGTTGTTTTTGTTGTTTCATGTATGATAGAAGTGGAGAAGTTGAGTGGTTTGGTGCCAAGATCTTGAAAAAACAAGTCCAAAAGAGAGCTTACATGATAAAGATTACAGATCCAGTCATGAACTCCATGGATGAACTTGAAGATGACCAAAAAATGCATCTTTTGCGAAAGAGATCCGGCATCAACTTCAAAAAAATTAAAAACTAAACAAATGGAAAGAAAGTAGACGATAAGAGAAAGATATTGACAGTGTTGGTAATGGCCAATTAAGGGTAAATGGAGGTGGGGGCCGGCCGGCCATCAAAAGGTGGAGCCTCTTTTTTTTTCGGTGAAAGAAGAGAGGTGAAGGTTGTTAGGGTTTGTGTTAGTGAAAAGTTGTTTTCTTTGGAGAGAAAAAGTTAATAATAAATATGAGAGTGATTAAATGAGAGATGATAGATGAGAGAGAATTGAAAGTAAAACAAAAATTAGAAAAAAATAAATTAATGAGTCATACAGATTCCAAAACCAAATGCAATGTAACTTATGGACTTCAATACAAAATTAAATTAAATTAATTTTTACTTTTTAATTCAAATTAAAATCTTGATTAAAAAATAATACTACTACTTTAATTTTTATGCTAACAGTAATGGAGATTGAAATTAGAAAAGAACTATGCCTAAATTTGAATTGGGTTAAAAAATCTTGATATTTTAAAATTGATCAAATATAATGTTAGATGTGTATCTGACACTAATACATGTTTGATACTTTTCGATATGTATTATAAAAATATTGAGTGATTAAATTTTATTTTTAATAGAAAATACAAGACACATTTGCGATACTTTCTAATACATATCGGAGAAGTATTCCGCAGTTAAAAAGAAAGAAACAAAGAAAGGGGCGGCTGTTGATTGAATGGAGTGAAAGAATAAGAGAAAATTTAGGGTTTGGTATAATATAATAAGAATAATAAATATTTGAGTTGGGTATTGAGTTTTGGGCTTGGGCTACAATAAGGGGTCTTCACACTAAATTTTTTATTTACTTTCTCTTTGATTTTTTCTCTATCAAATTTCAATAAGGGGTCTTGATAGCATGTTAAAAATTCAAAAGTATAAATTTTAAATTAAATAAAGAAAAAATATGCTACTGATTTAAATATGGAAAATATTTAACTATAATATATTAGGTAAGTGTAAAATTTTCAAACTACACGAAACTTTATTTTTCTTTTATAAGAAAACTACGGGAAATATTTAACGTTAATTTAAATTTTTTACATAATAGAAAAAACATAAATTTGTTATTATGTTAACATGTGTTTAAGAGTAGGATAACCAAAATAGTAAATATATTTACTGGAAATATCCATTTTAGTTTCTTAATGTGCAATTCATTGTTATTTTGATTCCTGATTGAAGAAAAAAATACAAAATAGTTCATGACTCTGCAATTTATTAGTCATTTTACTCTATGATGTGACATTTTTTTGAGACGTGTGGCACGCCGAGTAAGCATTAGTTGACACAAATTATGCTACTAATTCATATAACTCATAACAATTTTAAAATAACTACCATATATATTAAATTAATTATACATGGGACAAAGTATGCTACTGATTCATATAACTCATAACAATTTCAAAATAACGATTATACATAGTAAGTAAATTTTACATGAGACAAATTATGCTACTGATGCATAGAACTCATTACAATTTCAAAATAACTATCATATATATTAATTAAATAATTCATAAGTGGGACAAATTATACTACTGATTCATAGAACTGATGATAATATTAAAATAACTACCATATATATTAAATAAATTATACATGGGACAAAGTATGATACTGATTCATATAACTCATAACAATCTCAAAATAACGACTATATATAATAAGTAAATCATATATGAGACAAATTATACCACTGATTTATAGAACTGATACCAATTTCAAAATAATTACACGTATATTAAATAAATTATACATGGGACAAAGTATGCTACTGATTCAATTAACTCATAACAATCTCAAAATAACGACTATATATAATAAGTAAATCATACATGAGACAAATTATGCTACTGATACATAGAACTGATACCAATTTCAAAATAACTACATGTATATTACTACCTCCGTTCCTTTTTAAGTGTCCAAAAACATCGAATTTAGCGTTTCTATTTAACTGTCCATTTGGTGTTTTAAGGGTACGATTTGTCAATTATACCCTTTGTCAATTACTCATATCTTTTTCAATAAAACTAATTAATGCTATATATTTGGAAAACTAAATCTTTTCATTTTTTTATATTTTTTTTTGTACATAACATATTAAATTTTGTTTTTTTTTGTGCATAATATATTAAATTTATTGGAAAGAGAAAGTGTGTGCAAAAAAATAGGATTTTGTTGGTGAATTAGAATTAGGGTATAATAGGAAAATAAGGTGAAAAAACAAACTTTCTTAATTTGTTGTTACTATTCAAAACTAGAGCTGTCAAATGGGCCGGCCCAGCCCGACCCGACCCGGGCCCATAGGGCCAAGACATCTATTGGGCCTAAGTGGGCCGGCCCATTAAGGCCCGAGGCCCGGCCCGCTTAGCCCAGCCCAATAAGCATGGGCCGATGGGCCGGCCCGACACATTTTTTCAAAATTTTTTTATAAAAAATTGACAATTTTTTTGTAAAAAAAAAATTCAATGGACAATAAAACTACATATGCATCGCACACAAATTAATATCCATAAAAAAGTGAGTGTCATGATTTCATGATATAATAAATACTTCAAAATATCCATGCAAAAGTCGAGAGATTTGTGGATGATGATTCATAAAGTGCATCCTCAAAGCTAATAAATTTCAAGCTTACATCAGACACTAAACTTTTAATATAACCATTCTAAATACATAAATTAAATTATAAAAAAAAAGTAAATTATAAATCTCATCTTTTTCCTTAAAAAAAAAAAACAAATCTCATCTTTTGTGACTTATTTTATCTAAATATTTTATGCTAACTAAAATTCCTTATTTTTAGGTAAAATTTTTTTTAGATATATTTTTTTAATTCTTTAATGGGCCGGCCCAAAAGCCCGTTGGCCCAGCCCATGATGGCCCATAGGCCCGACAGCCCAGCCCAATAAGGCCCAATGATATTTTTGGGAAGCCCAGTCCGGCCCGGCCCGTAGAAAACTATAGGGCTACTGGGCCGGCCCGATAGCCCGGCCCATTTTTACAGCTCTATTCAAAACGGACACTTAAAAAGGAACGGAGGGAGTAAAAAATTATACATGGGACAAAGTATGCTACTGATTCATATAACTCATAACAATTTCAAAATAACGACTATACATAATAAGTAAATCATACATGGGACAAAGTATGCTATTGATGCATAGAATTGATACCAATTTAAAAATAACTACATTTATATTAAACTAGCCGCCCGTGTCCGTTTGTGTGATCGATATTCTTTTTTTTGGTGATCGATATTCTCTATTGTGCAAATATAAATAACTACTTAATCTCCTTTTTTAATGGACTTAGTTACATCCTTTTTTGTTGTGGCTAGTTATTAAGAAGAATTTTTTTTTGTTATTATAAAAAAATTGAAAACCTACTTTTATGTGGAAGTTGTGCTTAGTTATTAAGAAAAAAAAATTATTTACTAAAAAAACTGAAAATCGATTTTTATGTGAAAGTTATTTTTTAAGGGTAAAATAGGAATAATGAAAAAGTCATCCCAAAAATTTGTATCCCCTTTATATATTAACTAGCCGCCAAACGGGCACGTTCCGTGCCCGTTTGTGTGATCGATATTTTTTGTTTGTTTGTTATGATCGATATTCTCTATTGTGCAAATATAAATAACTACTTAATCTCCTTTTTTATTGGACTTAGTTAATTGATAACTACTTAACCTTCTTTTTTGTTGTGGATACTTATTAAGAAAAAAATATATATATATATTTTTTTACTATATAAAAACTGAAAACCTACTTTTATGTGGAAGTTGTGCTTAGTTTTTTTTAAGGGTAAAATAGAAATATTGAAAAAGTCATCCCAAAAATTTGTATCCCCTTTATATATTAGTATAGATATAGATATAGATAAATTATACATGAGACAAATTATACTGTTGATTTATAGTACTGATTAAATAAATTCAATTTTTCATGAAGTTGTAACTTTTAAAATTTGTAACTAAAAAAAAAATCCACGTATCGTTTCGACCCGTCCGATAGGACGGGTTATCCACTAGTATAGTTGAAATACTTTAATTGTCATATTTTTACTCTTTAAAAAATATTAATAGGGATCAAGGTTGTTTTATTTGTTATTTTCCCGTGTTGTAGAAGAAAAAGACTTGAGGAGTTATAAATCAACGTGAATTTTTAGCAAAAGCGTTTTGTAAATTAAAGAATAAACCTTCAATTTAGTCCCCGAACTATCAACATCGCTCCAATTTGATCCCTAAACTATATAAATATACTAAATGGTCACTGAACTATTAATAAATCAATTTAGTCCCTGGACTTTTTTTAAAACATGAAAGAAAATGATAGTTCAGGGACCAAATTGATGGATTATTAATAGTTCAGGGACCATTCAATATATTTTTATAGTTTAGGGACCAAATTGGAGAGAGGTTGATAGTTTGAGGACTAAATTGAAGGTTTATTCTAAATTAAATTAACAGCATTGACAATGACTTTAGGGATAGTTAGTTGTTTAGCAAAAAGATGGGGCAACTGTATTGACAAGAGAATTTTGTGATGAAACAAAGTTTGGAGATTTGTTTGTCTGTGTGAGTAGACACTTTTTCTTAATTAAATCAAATTGATTTGGTGCAATGCAATGTATCATGTATCATCAATGCTTTGAGCAAACGCCACCGCCTTAAAAAAAATGCATTTTGTTGTTTCTTTGTAAGGTTTCGTGTCATACTCACAACAAAGCTTTAAATTGCGATTCATATTTTTTACTGGAGTACTTATAATTCATATTGGTCAATTTTGAAGCAAATTACATAAAAAATGCCATTTAGTTGACATGTGTCATTATCTCATTTGCCAACTCAATTAAAAACTGGGCCCACACAATGCCACGTCAGCAATCCGTTTGAAAAGTTAACGGTAGGGACCAATTTTGATGACGGAAAAAAATGTAACACTTAAAGGTTTAGCTATCAGATGCATTAAATGCACATCACATTAAAGGTTTAGCTATCAATGTATATAGTACAAATACAATAAAATAAACACTATACTTTGTAATTTGTAGGTGAACAGAGGCCTTGTTTGTGAAAGTTTCTATGTTCAACCCGTACAAAAGGCTATATGATCGTTTAGGTGGTGTGGTGCAGCTGTAAACCAATACCATCAATTCTTTCCATAGTGTGTAAACCGGCCTTATTTTCGTTGTGCATTAATTTGTACTTAATCAGTTAGAAATTATCCAGTATAAATTTGTATTTTACATACTGGTTTTTTTTATGGACTATATTTTTAAATAAAAAAATTAATTGAGTATTCAAAAATATTGTATGGATTATTTAATTAGTACTACATTCTAAAATTATTTTTTTTATATTAAAAAGTAAGAACATATCTTCTCTCTCGGTTGTAATTTTTAACAGCAAATCCCATATAATTTATTTTCCATTTTCTTCATTTCAAACTTCCTTTCTCTCTCTTCAACAATTAAAAATTGAGAAGCTCTTCCTCCTCTAAAACCTAGCCGTCGTCAACACCACACCAACTCAGTCTATTTCAAAACTTGTTTTGTTGTTGAACCATCACCATCTTTTCATCTTCCTTTCCTTCTCATATGTTTTTTTTCAGCAGTTTATTTTGATCAGAGACATTTTTTAATTTTCCAACTACCTCCTTCTTGGCTAGATCTTGAGTACCATAGTCTATCTTTTAAAAACCATCGCCGTATAAAGACTGTCCTCCATCTCATCTACAAAATCCACAAAGAAAATTTAAAATATGAACAGTTTCGTCGGTGGCCACCGTGCCGAAAAATACTGCCACCGTACCGGAAAGCGCTTTGTTTTTGTTTTCTTCTTCTCCACTTCACTTATACCTGCAGCAACAACAACAACAAATAATCAGAGTTCAGACTTTGTATGTCAATTGTTTTTTGTTTATTCTGTTTGTAATTTTGATATCCTTATAAATTTTGATGCATACAATTTCTGTGTTTTATAAAGTTTTGGCAAAAATCGATTTTCTGTGGATCTGTTGTACTTTTGTGTAAAAGATATGTTATGAAGATTTAGTGATTTAGTGATTTGTTTGTTATTTTTCTGTTTTCTTTTTGTAGATCTGATTTAAAAAAGTAAATATATATTGGATAGTTGTAACTAATAATATCACTCTTTCTTTCTCCATACCTTTGATCTACTACTCCCTCCGTTCCTTTTTATAAGGAACAATTTAGAAAAAACACACAAACCAAGGAATCATATTTTTTTTATTAAAAATTCTAAAATTTTATAATCTATTCCAAAACTAACCTTGATGTAATTAATGCATAGGGAATATGTTACTGTAATTAATGCAGAACATTGAAATAGATAAAGGGTAGGAATGTAATTGTTTAATGAATAAAGCATGAATTTAATGATTGTTTCTTATAAAAAGGAACAAATTTTTTTTCCAAATTGTTCCTTATAAAAAGGAACGTAGGGAGTATTTTTTATAAATCTGATAAAATTGATACAAAAATTATACTACATTTGGATTTTTCCAAATTTTGTACATGTTTTTCCTCGTTATTTTATTTCTTTTCTAAATATATATGATATTTAAATTTTAATATTAAATTTGATAACATCTGAAATATTGTTATAAAAAGTTGTAAAATGATATGAATGTTGTATGGTATACCTCTTTTATAATCACTCAAAAGATATCATTAGAATGAAGTTCTTCCTCGTTGTCCATCATCATTTTTTTTATTGTTCTTTGTTCTTTTTATGTGTTTCATTTCTCTGTGTTCTTCTTTCTTCAAAACATAGCAGAACTTTTCAACTCAACTCTTGTAGCATTCTGAAAAATATAATAAGATAAGATTGTTAGTAAGATCTTCCTTTTTGTGGTATCTTAAAACTTAGAAAAACAATGAACAAAACATAAAACATTAGAAACAATAAAAAAAAACAGTGAACAAAACATAAAGTATTAGGAACAATAAGAAGAAAACATTAGCAGTAGTAGAAAGAAAGAAAAAAAGCAGAAAAATAAAGATGAATGTGAGAGAGAAAATTGTGAAGAGAATGAGAAGAAAGAAAAGAGAAATGTAATAGTTAAAGAGAGTAGGTGAGTTTGAGAGGGTAAATAGAAATTTGAATAAAAGATATTTCAAATTTGATTTGAGGATTGAGTCAGACATTGGGAATCCAAAAATGTTATGAAAGTGACTTCTTCACATGTGATATTGCAAACTGACCATTCATTTGCAACTGACATGGTACAATTAAAACAAATGGCTTATACGGCTTAGTTGAAAAAGTTACTTTTACTCTCACAAGCAATACATTTGGCTCGTATGGCTTGGTTACAATGGCCAATTGAGTGTACTTTTAGTTCATGTACTAAAATTTTGGACATCAATTGCCCCCAATATTGCCAAGTGGCAGCTTATTAAGCAAGATTATTGTTGTCCTTACCAGGGACAACAACTTTCTTATATTGTATTAGATAAAAAAATGTATGAACTATTCTTGACTATAAAGTACTCCCTCCGTCCCATATTATAAGCAAAAACAATCTTTTTTTTGTCCCAAATTATAAGCAAAAGCAACTCACTTTCACCATTTTCAAGATTTACTTTACTCTCATGAAATTTAATACAAATTGCATTTAGTTTACTCTTTTTTTTTTCATAATCAATAATCAATAAAAATTCTTCTTACATATTCCCATAAAACTTATTTCAAGAAAACACAAAAAATCATACTTCAAATTATCACCTTTTACTTTCTTAATAAGTGTGAATTATTATTTTTTTGCTTACAATATGGGACGAAATGAGTAAATTGTAGGGACTAGAAACATATTTAACCTTAAAAACTTTAGACAAATTAAATGTAAGGTTTATGTCAATTTTGTAGTGGACTGGGCTAAGGCCCAAAAATAAAGGTATATGCTCAATGATCAAATGATCCAATTGTAACAATCCATTAAATTCAAATAAACAACTTGGCGGGAAAGCAAGGCGGAGGCGACACACCCTATAGACGGCGCCCTCGCCCCAAACATAACTGCTCTTATGAAGGCTCAGCATGCAAATCAGTACGTGGAAGGAGATAACCACCCCTACCACCATGATCACCACCGAAACAAGAGGATAACCACCCATCACCACCACGTGGGAGACGGAGGAGGAAGAAGAAACCGCCACGATCATGGGGTATACATGATCGTGGTACTCCATAACTGATATTTTTAGAAATCTATAAATAGGAGTTTATGCTTCATTGTAAAGGGTTCACAATTTTATATAATGAAAGAATTACTCATTTCTTAGACACGATCCACCTATTTATCACCCCCCTTATTTGTTCACCAGAACATTTTGGCGCCCACCGTGGGGCTGCGGCAAAACGATTCTCAGCCTACCACTTCTGATAGCAAAAGAACTCCCAACATGACGGGAGGTGCACCCAATCATGGCACTGGTTCAGGCGCTAATATGACCTTAACGGAGGCCGTCAATGAACTGAGGCGGCTTCAGGCTAAGGTAACAACCATGGATCAGGAAAAGGCCAACAAAGAAAATGATAATGACGAGGACGAAATTAACGATTCTCAACCCTTAGCACAAATCCTATGGGACGCCAGAGTCCCAGAAAACTTCAAGACCCCACATCTCCCAGCGTTTGATAGAAAAACTGACCCATCGGAGCACTTAATGGCAGTAGGAACACAAACCGCCATCATTGGCGCCGCCGACCATCTGAAATGCAAGTAAGAAAGGAAGAACACTAGAGATTCAAGAGAAGGACCAAAGAATCTATCTTTAAGGTAAAATTAAGGTAAGAGAGTTAATTATGTAATCTAGAGTGAACATTAGAGAGAGGAGATTGTCTATATCTCCAATCCCAAACTCTCTACACTATTTTCTTTTGGGATTTTGGGGGTTTTCATGGGAATGTGTTTATCCTGCATGATTGTGTGGTGTTGTATGAATTTGGATGTTTAGTCATGTTTGATAAATGGATTACCATGATTAAAATTACAACTTTTCATGTTGATTGTGTTGTTTGATGAGAAAAATGGATTTTTATGAAAAATAGGTATAAATCTCTAAATTTGAGTTATTTTGAGTGTCTTTAAGTTGAAATAAGTGTTTTTAATTATATATATGCTTGGTAATATATGTATATGTTATTGAGTCAAAATAAGTGTTTTTGAGTAGGAAAAAGTAATTTTGAACTTGAAATTGTGAAAACTAGGGGTGAACAGGATTTTCCGAACCGATTCGAATCCGACATAACCGATAAAAAAATTGAATATTGGATGGTAGTGGGTCGGGTCACGGGTTAAACGGGTATGCAAAATTGGGTTTGAATGGATTGAGACGGACGGGTTCAGATTGAATTTTTAAGCCCATCGAAATCCATAACCGACCGATCTCAATCCATATTAATTTCTAATATTATTATTATTATTATTATTTACCCATGTATATTTTTCCCTCATGAGCATAGATTTCTCTGTTAGTGACTTATTGAGCTTAATGCTTATAACAAAATGGAAGCTCATTCAAACAACATACTCATTCCATTCTCAATCAATATCACATTTATTCTAAAAACTTTTGAGATTGAGATAAAGAGAAAATGACAAAATTGAGTTGAAATCCTATAATTTTTACCGTCGTTAATCTTCTCCATCAACCACCTCATCGATCTTTCTCGATCTCTTTTGTTATGAAGACTCATCAAAATAGAGATAACATAAGGTGATATGAGGGAGTAGCTAAAACCCATCATTCAACTTTCACAATCTTTGAAAACTCAACCAAGCATTCTCAACTCAATCTCTCTTATTGTTCTTCTTCCCTTCATAATATCCCAACCTCAATTTTTTTTTCATAAATGTTCCCTCTTTCTTAATGCATATGTCGCACACGCCTTTAACAAAAACTAAAAGATTGTTTGTTTAACTTTTTATAATTGAAGTTTGTTGTGATGTTTTGGGTTTTTCTACCATAGATTTTTTTTTTTAATTTGCAAGATTTAAACGATTCAAAACCGTGTAAACCCGCCCATTCAAACCGATATCCGTTCAAACCAACAACCGACATAACCGTAAACACAATTGGACGGAAATGGGCTTGCTTTTTCCACCCACGGTTTCATTCGGATTGAAGATTTTTGGACCGAAATCGACCGAAACCGACCGTTGTCCACCCCTAGTGAAAACTCGTAATTCAACAGGTACTTGCGCACGACGCAGCCCCTGCTGGCACACGACGAAGGTGAGTGGGTGTTTCTAGCATTTTCTTCTGGTTCCTGCGCATGGCGCAACCTTTCTGACGTGCGGCGCGGCTAGTCCAGTCAACTATGTTGACCTTTGACTTTTCATTGACTTTTGTTGACTTTTCACCCAGAATATATTTTGATAATTTTTTGCTTAGAATTCGTTTTCGGTATTAGTTTTTAGAGATTATGCTTGTATAATGTAGTTATTTATGAAATGACAATACTTTATTAACTGGATAGTAACTTAGTATGTTTAATTGAGTTGGAATTAATGAATTGATTGTTGATATATGACATAATTGATTTTATGACCATAATAAAATATGATGATGAGTTGTGATGTAGAATATGAGAAGGAATATGGATTAAGTTATCCTATTATTTATGTGAGATATATTCGAGAGATCATCATATAAATTGGTAAATGTACATTCATGTGTCAAGTGTGATGAAGTGTCCGTCATGACTTAAAACTGATTGTGATGAGGAATTGGATATATGTTTATCCCAAATTGATGAGAGTATCACATGTATTTAATTGTGTCTAGGATGACATAACATTAATATTTGACATTAGTTGCATTAAGAAGCTGTGTATTATTATACGGTAATTGATAATTAACTCTTGAGTGATAATTGTAACTACTTGGTTTAAATGATCTGAATATGTGAGTAATGTACCTATATAACTATTGCTATAATAATGTCTTATATGCTTTATTTTATCTATGTTGAATGATATGAAATGAGATAAATGCTTTATTTTATCTTTGTTGAATATATGAGTATTACATTCTTCTTACAAAACACTACTAATAACTTAATTACTGAACTTTATTTTTACAAAACTTTTTCTAAAAGATACAACCTTAAATAAATTAAGATAACGAAAATAAAAAACTCTTCTTCTTCCTTTCATGAGTTTTGAGATGGAAGGTTATAACAACTTCACTTTTCTTCTTGTTTTGAGATGGAAAAGTATAACATCTTCACATTTCTTCTTCTTCTATGAGTTTTAAGATGTCATGAGAGAGAAAAAATACTGTGCAACAATGTTGTAAACGGGAAAAAAGGAAAAAAATTTGAAAATTATGTTTTTTTTAAGCCAAATCCGAAACCGCCCAGTTTTTCAGAACCGTCACCGGTTCATCCGGTTCTCGCCGGTTCAGTCCGGTTCTTAACGATTTCTTCCCGGTTTTGTGGACTACCGATTTTTAGCTTCCATCCGGACCGGTGCTATGACCGGTTCCCGGTCGAACCGGCCGGTCCGGTTTTAACAACATTGCTTAAAACTGATTGTGATGAGGAATTGGATGTATGTTTATCCCAAATTGATGAGAGTATCACGTGCATTTAATTGTGTCTAGGATGACATAACATTAATGTTTGACATTAGTTGCATTAGGAAGCTGTGTATTATTATACGGTAATTGATAATTGACTCTTGAGTGATAATTGTAATTACTTGGTTTAAATTATGTGAATATGTGAGTAATGTACCTATATAACTATTGCTATAATAATGTCTTATATGCTTTATTTTATCTATGTTGAATGATATGAAATGTGATAAAATGCTTATCTAGTTAGTTTATATAACTTCAAATGTAAGTGTTTTACTCTTGCATTCTTTTCGGATTATATAAACCAACTCTCTGTTTTGTGTATTTGACTAGCTTGGGACCAGGTTCTTAGGTTATGTGTTTGATGAAGCTCTGCTCTGAATATGACATGGGGGAAAAAGTTCATATAATGTGTATATAGAGTTTTTTATTTTTGTTATCTTAATTTATTTAAGGTTGTATCTTTTAGAAAGAGTTTTGTACAAATAAAGTTTAGTAATTAAATTATTAGTAGTGTTTTGTAAGAAGAATGTAATACTTGAACCAATATTTTTATAATTCGATCTTATTTTCCGTTGCGTGTTCTGAAAAATATTTTTTAAAGGTAGAAATATATTAAAAAAAAGAGTTTGGGTGTTACGGTTAGCCCCCCGTTGACTTTGTTTTACTAAAAATTGATTTTGTGGCATTTATAAAATTTTACAATTTTTTTTAAAATAGATTAAAATTAAATTAAAAAAAAGCATCTTGTCTTTTTTATAAGAAACACCTCGTTTGTTAGATTTATTTAATAGTTTATTTTACTACCTTCGTCGACCTTTTTGAAATTTTTCTGTCTCTTTTCATAAAACTTCTTTCACATTTCCAAAAGTATTAAATATTTCTTTATCACAACATACCTCTAATTAAATTACATATTTTTTGCAATCTCGAAAAAATTCACTTTAAAACATTAACTAGTTCTCTCTTTTAAAAGATAAAATAAAAAGGTCAGAATCAAAGTACATCAACTAGTTTGACAATTAGCAATAAAATTGTAAAAGCAATAATAGTACTAGTTATCAATAAAATTAACACTCCTTCCGTCCAACAATGAGTGAGTCAGTTGACTATTTCACACATGTCAATGCATGACTTTGACGATTAATATCTTTAATTGTATGATAGTAAAATTATAAAAAGTTGATATTTTGAAAATATTCTTCGAGACGAATCCAACAACATCTTATATACTAATGTTTATTTTTATTTATTAGTAAAAAAATATGGTCAAACTAAAATATGTAAATAGTATACAATAATCAACTAACTCACTTATTATGAGATGAAGGAAGAACCACAATCAACTTTTTTAATCTCCGTATTTTTTTAAGTGTCTTATATTTATTTATTTATTTTGATAATAATGAGGGCAAAAGCCCAAAAGGGTCTTAGACCATCTCCAATGGTGGGTTCTTATTTTTTAAGAACTAGTATCTAATAGGTACCCCCATTGGAGCAAAACACAAAATAGTACCTATTAAGTACTACTTCTCAAATAAGAACCCTCTCTCTCCTTTTGGACCCACCTGAATTTTCATTAAAATATGAATTAATTATTAAATAATAAATTATTGTAATGATGTGAATTTATTGATGTGACCCATTTTAGAACTTTTTTAGAAGTGCTTGGTTGGAGAGGTTGAGTACCTATTAGGTACTTTTATTAAAAAAATAAAAAATGTGTGATGTGTCACGTGGAACCCAGTTAAGAACTTAAATTTGGAGTTCTCCATTGTGGATGCTCTTATATTTAGATGCCCGTTTCATTAGTTATTCAACTACTGGTGTTCGAGATAAATTAATTAAAGTCAAAATGTAATGATTATTAATTTCAAATCATCAATGTTAAAATTGAGCAACTGAACCACATTTGTAGCCCACAATACAAACAAACAGTCCCTGGAAAAATCAAAACGAGAAACGGCGGGCTAAATCAGCGATTCAAAAAACAAAAACCTGAAATTCAGTCATTCAATTCAACACTTAGAAAGAGAGATGGAATGTTCAACCTCAAACTTCTTCGACACAGATATCACTCAACAAATCCACACCGTTGATTCTTTCGCTGCTTCCATCTCCAAATCCATCCAATCCCTCAAAACCACAGCGCAACAAACTTCTCAATATCAAGGTCTCTTTACCTCTCTTCATTTCCATCAAATTAGGGTTTCCACTTTACTCTTTTCGTCTTATTAGGGTTTTCTTTTTTTTCTTTCTTCTCAGCTCAATTAGAACAAGTTAAAGGCAAATTGAAGGAAGTGGAGGATGAATTGGTTAAAGTACTCGCAGGTTAGGTTACACTTCAATTTTACTGTTTTCGTTTTAGGGTTTTCAATTTGTGAATTTTTGTGTTTGATTTGCAGAAAAGACGCGCAAGGAGGCTACGAGAATGGCTTTGAAAGATGCTATTGCTTCTGCAAAGGCAAGAGTTGGAAATCTCAACACAATTATTCAAGAGCATCGAAACAGGAAGCAAGAGTATACATCATTTCTATCTCAGCAGTCTCTTGGTAATGCACCTTTTGTTTTGTTTTTCCCTGCAAATGCGCCGTTATTTGTAGCTAGCTATTTGATTAGTATTTTATATTTATATGGATTCACAAACTTGCTTGGCGGACAAAGTTTATTTTGAGTGAATTGGTTCTGTAAAATTGATTCTGGCAAAAACTGAGTTGAAGGTAAAGTGATTTATGTTTGAATACATTCATTAATATAAAAATGAGTTGAGCAATAAATTTGAGTGTAAAACTCAATTCTGAAGGCAAAATCAATTCAACACCTCAAAAAAGTGGAGCCAAATATACACTTTGTTGTTGTACGTGGAAAGGTGAAGGAACTTAACATTGACTTAAGTTATTTTCATTTACCTAGCTGTTTTCATCACAATTGGACATGGTTGTAGCGTGTGCTCTTTTCAAGTTTACATGTTTATGTGTTTACAGGGCATATATTTGATGATTGATTTATCTATTTGAAATCATATGCACATAATGATATATGTTAAAGTAGCCTACAGCAATCTTGCATACGCATTGAGATTGCATCTACTTTGAGGCTGTGAGGCTGCACATCTAGACGCTAAAATTGTTTTCATAGCTCTTCAAGTTTCAACATGTAAAATTTTCCTTTTTCTGGAAGAAAATAGCTAATAAGAAATGGATTATCATGCAACCTGTACAACCATTTTTGAAGATTTTAAGTTCATCTGTTATAAAATACGATTTGAAACCATGTTTTTCATTTATTGCTTTTGTCAGAACATAATTTGGAACTGTGTTTTTTACTTTCTTCCCTATTATCTATTCTATTTGATTTGTTCTACTTGCTAAATTTTAAATTACTGCATTAGTTGAAATGTTATGTACTATTATAAGATATACTCTCTCACTGACTCCCTCTTCTCTTTTCATTCATATGAAGCTTTGGCTGCATCTGAGGGGAAGATAAATGATAGCATTGAGCATACAGATGAAACACATGAGGCTATCTCTTGGTATAACAGGATACTTGGTTTTCATGTCAAAGGGGGACGTGGTAATTGCAAATTATTTTTTCTGCTCATGGTTTCTGTTTGTTCTTCTTTTCAAAGTTGATATCCGTATTAGTTCTGTTCTTCAGGGGTAAAGTTCACGTTCAAGAATATAAATTTGAAGAATCCAAACGAGGAGTACTCTTTTACTGTCTGCCATGATAACAATACTTACACGTGTAAGCAGTGTATATGATTTTATTTATAATCTTTAGAGTATGTTGACACACTTCATGTAACCTAAACTATGTCTGGTTATATTTCAGTGTTAAGATGTGAACCTTCCGTCAATGGTATTGAAGAGTTGGTCCATGAATTAAACAAGACAGATGGTCTGTTTAAGTTTGTCAGAGTAATGAGGAAAAAATTTCAAGAAGCAGTAGCACAAGGTATGATGACGGTCCTTTATATCTTTTAGATGAATGTATTCTTGTGAATGGGAGCTTTGCATATTGGAGACTGAAAGGACCACTTAAATTGTAAAACGAGTGAACTGGCCCTTTTTTTAGTCTAAAAATTAAATTTCAAATCCATGATCACTAAAAACTAAAACCGAATGAGATGGTTTTCTGTCTGTGCGAAAACAGTAAGCCATTGCCAATTCTACAGATAAGTTAGACTTGGAAGCCTATGTCTGAAGAGAGAATTTGACTTGGTTCTTATGCATAGTTATTACTTATTAGGTGCAACTACCCTTGTGCAGGGTAGGAGGGTGTAAATTTAAATAACCTGAATTACTGTATCTTCTTTTCCAATGAGTCTTACATCTATTCTATTATATACACAATCACATAATTGGAATCGCTCAAGATAAGGAACAAAATCATGAACGAGCAACTGAACTATCTATGATTATGAATTTATGAAAACTATATCAAAATTAAAGGAAAGAATTTTGACTATATTATAACCCATACATGGAAGATTAATAATGACCGTGACCGTGGTACATCAACTCTCTCTCTCAATCTCCCTCACTTTGTGTGTGTGTGTAATGTTACAAAAACATATATTTGTACAAATTTATTAAAAATAATTCGAAATACCTGATATTATAATGTTGTTTATTCATTAGTTGAAGAAAATTTATTGAATGTATGTTTTTTAATGGCTAAATTGCACATTTGGTCTCTTAACTTATTTATTGGTTTCATATTGGTCCCTTAACTAATTAACGTTACAAATTGGTCCCTTAACTTATTAACGTCACAAATTGATCGCTTAACTTTAATTATGTTTGTCATATTGGTCCTTTCTAACAAGTTGATAGTGTATTTATCTCCCGTCTAAGAAAGATGTCTGAACTCATAATCATATTCACTAACAATATTGCTCATAAATAAATCATTTATGTGTTCATATAACGAATAATAGAAAGTAAAATTAATGTTTTTTCATAAAAACTAACAAAAAGGACCAATATGACAAACAAAATTAAAGTTAAGGGACCAATTTGTAATGTTAATTAGTTAAGGGACCAATATGAAACCAATAAATAAGTTAAGGGACCAATTGTCCAATTTAACATTTTTTAAACAATTTATGGAATTATTCAATCATGGTTTTATTTGATTTGATAATCTCGTTAGCTTATTATTGAATTATTCAACTTACTGGATAGATATGTTTTCTTTACATGCCCAATAAAATAATAGCATCTTGTACCTTGGTCAGACACAGTTCAACCTTAAGTTTCTTTTCTAGTCCTTAACCCTCTCCTTAACTAGTCCAATAACTTGGCTTACTTTTTGAAAATTGATGAAAAGGATGCTTATAATGAATGTAACTTTCTTTAATTGCTATTAAACAGGGAGCATAGTTTCAACAAGAGTTGAACCTGAAGAATCTGCCTTTATCTCTTCATCTGCTCCTGGTACATCCGTTAGAAGTGATTCTACAACCACAGAAAATGAGCAACAAGTAGAACTCTCTGGCGGTAGTGCACAAATAAAGAAAAAAAACATTCGCAGAAGGAAAAGTTTGGCACTCTTATCTCCTGATTCTGCCTCATCTGTTCGTCAGTCTCCGCGTTTGAAGGTATGAATTATCATATGTTGTATTTCTTGAATTTTATTTTCTATTTTCTTACCAAGTTTAGGATCACTGCTCTGGGATGTAGATATTTTTCAGTTGCTGTGTTGGCTATAGTACTTTGATATGCACTCTGTTGTGAAGAGTGTAGTCTTTAGAAAGAATAGAGAATAAACCAGGCAATCGGCAGACAGGGCAGAAAAGTTATAACAAGTAGAAAACTTAATAGGAGGGGTATTTACTGTAGTGTAGTTAGCTGAAGCTATAAAATGTATATGAGAGTTTAAAGAAGGAAACAGGGTGTGTAAGAGGTACAAATTGATACAGTCAACTGCTATCTGAGCATGTCTTTCGACCTTACTTAAGCACCTTTTACCTTCCAAGAGCTGATGAACATATTGGGAAGCCTTACAAAAGGTGTAGTTGAGGGCTAAAAAGCATGTCGAGCACCTGAAGAAGGTTTTTTTTATTGTTGCAACAATATAATCTGGTTGTGAATAGGAGAAGATGTAAACTTGCTGAAGAATCTGTAGTGTATTTGGCCACATTGTGTCGCAAAAAAGGATTCCTGCAGGCAGACCCCTAAAGGTTGAATAAATGATATAACGGCCAGCGCCAAATATGTGAAGGCCTTAAGAAGATTTTGGGGTTGATAGGATACTACATAAAATTTCTAAAGAACTTCAGGTTAATTGCAAATCTGCTTACTGAATCACTGGAGATAACTTCTAATGGACGTAACAAACAGAACACATTTTCCAAGCATTAATGCTATAATAACTTCACTGCCTTTCTCAGCAGTTCTAGGTTTCGTCATGACTTTTATTGTTGAAACTGTCGTTTTAAGAAGCACTTCAGAGCTGTGCTGCTGTACTGCAATAGGGACTCCTCTAGCTTTCCTTAGCAAACCACTATAGGAGGGCACAACTGAAATCAGTTTATGAAACAGAGCAAATGGCTATAGTGCTAACTATTGGCAGTGTCTAAATGGAGGCATTAGCTAATGGGGAGGCACTTTACTGTGCAAAATTATGCCCTTTTGAATTTTGTGTTTAAAGATATAATGGATTAAAATGATTTTGAGTGGCAAAAAATAAAAATGCTAAAAGAATGAGAACAGCCTCCAACCTACTCAGCTGCGCTTAAGCTGGGTTTCTTTTGGACATCATTTTGATTCATTCTTGGGACCTGACCTCCTGGGGTACTTTAGGTGCAGGGGGTCATTATTAATGTGTTCTTTCATCATTTAATTGTAAATAGTTATAATATGGCATGCTTTCTAAGTGATTTTTTTATACAATTCTTGCACTAGCTAATACTGATGTCTGATATATGCAACAGACTAGGAAATAAAATACAAAGGATGTTTGCTACCTCATTTGATGATATGCGCTGAGCTCCCCGTGGGTGCGAAGTGTTTGCTAACAAGCAAATTCGCACATTCCTGACATATATGCGTTCTGGTTGCCAAGTGTTTTCTAACATCCACACATGCCAGACTAATCCGCGTTTATGTATTTTCTATGACCATTTTATGTATTGTTATTTCTTGTTTTATTTGTATAGTTCTTTTCATTTTCCTGAAATTATGTAATATTCAGTCAGTAGAGCGTTGATATTGTTTATTGGCAATGTATCGGAAATGGATTTCCATGATTTTGGTTTTTTCTTTTTCCTCCTCTTGTGTGTCCTAAAATTTCACTTTTCAA
Organism: Trifolium repens; assembly: GCA_030408175.1. Lineage (NCBI taxonomy): Eukaryota > Viridiplantae > Streptophyta > Magnoliopsida > Fabales > Fabaceae > Trifolium > Trifolium repens. Next base: position 25,307,981 of record CP125850.1, read on the forward strand.
GGTGAATCTTAGTGTGATATGGCGAGATGACTATGTTGTTAAATACTATCGCTTCAGTTTTCTACTAATTCTAAATATACATGTTTGAATCATAGTTGCATTGCATTGTAGCTCAAAGATCCGCAACAAACAAGATTGTAATAGACAAACGTTCGCCAAAACGTCAGCAATTTGATTAGCCTCTCTGAACTCGTGAGAAAATTTCACACATTGAAAACAAAGATATCGATTTTGTGCTTTATAATCTCTTATTTGTACAATAAATGATAATGTATCATGCATACATCGTCCAACTAATGAAAGAAATTAAGGATTTATTTATTTACTGTAAAACTAAAACCTCTTCCCTTTGATAATGGAGTAGTTTTAATTTTCCTTTTAAAACTCTCTAGTATTGGTTTCTACTTAATCATAAACAGATAATTTATACACACATATGCACGATGTCTAGACACAGGTTCTATAAAAGAGGGAAGAAGGACTTCCAGTTGCTGCATGTCTTAATTTATTTTTCGATGAATGGTGAGTTTGTCAATTGAGACTTGAAGTGTAACTTTTGTCGGATATCGTAGTGGCTCACCGCCAATCCAAACACGCCCTTAGGCGTTTGTGAAGTAAGGTACTTGTATTGTTCCATAGTTTTTTAGCTTCTGATTCGTCCTTTGCAAAACTTGAGCAGTTACTCTCATTGCAATCAGTAAAGTATTTCCCACTCACCCCTTCTATCTGTTGGCTTAGAGCAACATAACATGTCGTTGATGCACCCTACAATGAGACATTGATTAATTCAAATAAAGTTGTGAATAAGTACTTCTTTTAATGGAAAATAATGTTAAGATGTATTTTCATTCTAGAAGAAGACAAAATCAATTGATTGAGTCGTCAATTTAAGAGGCAATTTTATCTCTATTTAAAAAATCCGATGTATAGTTAGTTAGTTAGTTAGTTACCGACTAAGGAATTAGTTGTATAGCGGGTAAAAATGACTTAAGTTTATAGAAATATGCTTGCCTACAAACCTGTGATATTGTTTTGAGCAGCTTTGATGCAATGAAAAAGAAGGAATCTGCATGGAATTTTGCAAATATGTGGCTTAATTTAGCTTCAACCTTATAAAAGTGAAATTAATTAGGGTATGAGGTTCCTTTACCAAATTATTTAATGCAAGATTAATTTGTACTTACCCTGTATTAAGCCCTTATGTGCTCTTATAATTCCTGTCCTCACAATGCCTGGATGCACTGCATTAATAGTTACTCTTGCATTCCTTGCCTGTAATTATTTTCCAATTTTCAAGAATTTTTAGTTAGTTTCATGATTATCACCATTCATGGTTGAATTTGGATTAGGTGCAGTGTGATTGCATGCAATCATCAGGCGATGATTTTAAAGAAGGTTTTAATTTTATTCTTCTAAAATATCGAACTTAAAATTTGAACCGTCTGATCTTGTTTGAATGAAAACAATAATAGAAAATTTGAGGGTTATTTCTAAACTCTAACCTTTAGTTGTCTATCCATTTCCTTCACATGCAGAATCATGGCAAATTTTGATTGAGCATATGCACGTGTCCCATTGTAACTACATTATTGTTATTTAAACATTGATTAGTACTTTAACTAAAATTTAATGAATGCAATATAACTTGTTCTTAATTTTGCATAGAAAAGGAAGCAAATGGTGATTGTACTTTTTTCCACTGAGCATGTCTTTGAAACTAAAGCAAGATCTTTTCACCCAGCTATGAATTACCGAAGACACATTTATTATTCTTCCTTGAATTCCTGTCTTGTTTGCAGTATCTATCATTTTCTCTAGTAACATTTTTGTCAACAAAAAATGTCCTGCAATTTAAGAACAAAAGAAACAAATAAAATTATTAAAGTTTTGTTCAGTATTAAATCCAAAGTAGATAGTTATTAATTTATATTTTTTTGCTTTCACCACCGGTTTAATCTGGGTCGGGGGTCAGTTCTGACATCAAGTGGTTTCAGTCCTCTCTCGATCGCAATTGTGGAGGATCGAACCTTTATTCAATTTTGTTTTTGGTTTTAAATAGATTCACCACTATATCATTTTTTATATTATGGATGAATATTAAAATTGTGTAAAATCATACCTACCTAATTAGAAGGAGACAGACAAAATCATTCAAAGATTTTTTTAAATGTATTATTCATACATAGGTCACCTAGGATACTATATGATCCTAATTTTTACTATACATGTCTTTGCTTTCTTTGATTTGTTGATGCATTTTTTGTCTTTTGTTAAGGGCTACAAATTAAAGGGTGTGTAGCATTCAGATTATGCTGATGTTTACAAATATTTAACATTGCTTTTCAACCTGATAGATAAGAATGAAAAAAGTACCTAAATAATTTGTAGCAAATGTCAATTCAATTTTCTCTTCAGAGAATTCCAGGTTCTGAGAGTACACTCCAGCATTGTTTCTGTAAAACAAACTTATTACTTCCAATCTATTACCACAAACATGAATAAACACTAAAAAAATCGGCCGCGATCTGATCGCAGCATAATAGTTTTTTTAGGTTCGTGATGTAACTGCAACCATTATCGCGCCTAAGTAATGAATTGGGCATATATACTGAGAAGAATGAAACAAATTTATATAATAATAAAAAAAAACTTACATGAGAATATTAAGAGGCAAATCTAAAGCTAAAAACTCAGAACAAAATCTCTTTACAGAAGCAAGAGAACTAAGATCAATCTCCAATAGAATAACCTCAGCATTAGGACACTCTTGTTGGATTTTTTCTCTCACTTTCATAGCCTTTTTCATGTCTCTAGCACCAACCACAACTCTCACTCCTTTTTTTGCTAACACTCTAGCTGTTTCAGCTCCAATACCTGAAGTGGCACCTTCAATTCAAAATTCCAAAATATTCATTATCTAAGCTAATCACATATTATATAGATATATCAATTAACTATGATAAAAAGAAATATTATAAAATGCAGATCAAAGAATGTGTCTGTCTACACTCTACAGTAACACTGACAATGTTATTTATAAAGTAACAGACAAACTAAAAGAATGTCTTCAAGAATCTGGAAAAAAACAGAATCAAAGACAAGAATGATGAAAAGGTAAAAAAACACACAGTAGAAACATTTTCATGGTACAATATATATGTAATGGTAGATTTAAATTGAGTTAGTACCAGTGATGAGAGCAGTTAGATTTGAAGGTAGAAAAGAGCAATGTTGAGTAACTTGTTCTGCAGTTGAATTTGAGCCAAAACCACTAGGCCCTGCAATGCCTGCTAAGTACCTTATTGTTTCCTTCATTCTTTTGCTTTAATTTTGATGCTCACAACACAAGGAATTAAATTAAAGCATTTCTATGTGGAACTTGTTTTAAGCCACATATATATATTGATATTATATTGCTATATATATACTATGAGACATGCACACTCAAACAACAGACATAAACAGTAAAATTGCCATTGAGTTTTCCATTAGCCTATGACTTGGACCAACCTAACTACTTTTATGATTTTTTACCAATTACTAATTCTGTTTGACAAAACTTAACTATGTCACTTATTAGGCACTATTTGATAATTTTGTATATATTATGAAAGTTATATAATGCATTAAATTTATCTATTTTGTGCATGGATATTTTGAAATTATTATTTAAGTAAATATTATTTTGGACGGGAGAAAGACTCAATCTATACTGTCATCTCAAAGTTCACGGTTAAAAGGTCCAATTCAATGGACCTTCTCATCACCCGCGGTTTCTCTTCTACTCACAACACCTAGTAATGCCTCCAATAACTACCGAACCTACACATTGATGGGGTGTTGTTGTTTGTAACGGCCCCCTCCATCAATACTCGACTTCTCCCCGATGCCTATAAAAACAATGCAAAGGTACGCAATTTTATCACAAAAAAAACTCAATTTTTGCTCTTTTACTAACTTTAGTTTGAAAGTGTTTACATATACCACCTCCAAATTCATTTAGATCACGGATGATCAAATATTTTAGTTAAATATAACTCTAATAATAAAATTAATTAATGCATAGTAATAATTAAAAAAATAGTGTTAGTGAAAAAATAAGACTTAAGTTGGATCGAGTATCGCTTTTTAGTTTACTTTTCCGGTCCTCAAGTCTCATAATTATTGTCTTGTCTTTATTAAGTGGCTTGCATTTTCTAGTGGGCTATGTGGACTTTGGTGTTTTCTTGGTAAAACTTAGTAATTTCTTCGAGTACGTAATAATTCATATGGTTAAGAATAAAAATTAATTATAATGTGAAGATTAATTGTGAAGTTAAACCAAATTCTTACGTGTTAAGGATGTTTAGTGGTTGTCACTTATGCCTTTCACAATTTTCTTACTTTCACTTTTTCTTTATGGTAATTAATTAATAGTAAATTTGTTTGTATCATTTTGCCGTAATTTTCGATCTATATTAATTAATCATCATCTTATCCTCTTTGTCATCTTTCCACGGGATTATTGTCGCAAAGCACTTTTATGTTGAAGGAGAGGGTTCATAAGTAAGTGATTAAACTTTTTAACTTTTAACCCCTAAACATATTAAGTCACCAAATGAAAATGGGTTATTAATTAATTAGTAGTTGTTACGATATAGCTAGTGTGAAAGCAAAGTCGCCTCTAAAATTCTTACAAGATTAAATTAATTTTAGAAATAATTAATTAATGGCTAAAAGGGACAAAAGCAAGAAGCAAAAGTTCCCATCATTTAAGTGCTTTCGTATCTACAGTTTGTACACTAGTGATCAAAATAATAGTGATATTATATATGGTTAATTAAATAGTCAGATTATTTTTTAAATATGTGGTGAGAAGCTTGACTTTTGTTTCAATACTAAATATAAATCTCTACTATAAAAATGCTGATATATTAAACGTGTGATCTTAAGGGAAAAGAAAAAAGACAATATTTTATTATGTGATGATACAATTGAAGAGACAAAGAGCAAATATATAAAATCAAGATACATGGATTAAGCTCAACATAGATTTGAACATGAGTAATTAATGGAGTAGTTGAATACTACTCCATAAATTTATATAAAAGTGAGTCGACAAAACTCTAAATTCTAATATCATGTTACAAAAATTTTAAAAGAAGAATCAATTTTTTGAAATCATTGCAAGTATATCAATACTAATTAGTTTAGCGACATGATATGAACATAAATGTATAAGCAAAGACGTCAATTCTCATTTTACAAGTCAGTTTTATAAAATGGATTATTAAACCCGACAAAAATTTCAATAATAAGAGATATAAACATGACTTTATAAGCAATAACAATTCTTATTTTTGAAACTGGTTTTATAATATTGATTTAACCTAACCCAAAATTTTAAAAAACTGACTTTGCTTTGCTCCAAAAAATTGGAGCCAAACATACAATAAGTGCACTCACAAAATTGATCCAAAAAATATACCACATCAAATATAGCCATATCAATTTAAGTAATCATAATGTCTTTAATTAATTATCCCTTTAATATAAGATGATATTAATTGCTTGCATGCACTCAAGAAGAATTTAAATAGATGGAGTACATATGAATGTAAATAGATTATATCCCAGCTAGCACGTGTGCATCTAAAAAAACCCAATGATAGTAGCAAGCATGCAATGAGGATTTGAATTTGGATAGAATAGAAGGAATCAAAAGAGAAAAGAAACATATACACATTTGATGACAAGTGCTTTTGCTGCGTGCCATTTACGTCTTTCTTTTACAACATATAGTAAAGAGAAAGAGAGGACCAAATAAATTTCTCTTTAATCCATCCATCCGTGGCTCTTTGAGAATGATGATCAATGTTGGAGAGGTTTGACTTTGACAAACATAAAGTTAAGAATTGAGAACGACCCTTCAACAATGGAATGGTGCATAAGGGTCCCATAAAACATTTTGTTTCCTAACTTGCCAACACTTATCTTTCAACCACTACTAGTGTTCTTCTTTCATTCACATGCAATCTTCATCTTTTGTTGCTTGCCATGCGTCTAGAAAAAGTGTTGTCTCTGAATTCAATTATGCATAAGTGTGTATGTACATATGTGTATGACATATATTGACATGAATTTATATACTGCATGCATTATTATGTGTATATATATGCTGACATGCATGCTTGGATATGAAAGACACTAAAAGGCACTATAGCATCTTCCATTATTCAAAAGCTAAAGTGGGTAATCATGACTTGTGTACCAAGATTCTAAAAAATATGAACTGTCTTGTGGGAGTTTTAGGGATTGAGATCGGCTACTGTGATTTATCACGCAGTTCAATATCGTATTTAATTATATTCGTTGATTTAAGATTAGATGATTTGAATTTCATATCAAATTTGACTTGTTATACCGTTTAATTGAGATTGGACTACTGAGATACTGCACTGAATTGATTCGGAGTTTTAGTATATAAATGTTGGAATTACTGTTTTTGTTTGTTATCTCTTTTGTAATTTTATTTTTAATGGTCTTGACACATTTGTAATGTGATTAAAAACTCAAATTTTGTATTTGTCAATTGGTTGGCTAACTCTTTGTTATGGCTAGAAAATGGATAGATTCACTATTTGTATTAGATTTGGATAGCCTTATTATATATACTCCCATTAAATGTCCATTTGTTATATAAAAAAAAATATGGAGAATAATTTTTAAAAATATTAAAAATAAGAATTTCACCTAATATGTTTCTAGAATGTGAAAAATCATAGAAAATGGTTAAGATATGTAGTTATATTTTGAAGATAATTTATGTTATAGTTTTAATGTTATAAATTTATGTTTAACTATTATTAGTATAAATTGTCATTTTATTATTGTAAAAAAAAACTATAATTTTTCCCGTTTGGAGAGTCTATTAACTTTCTCTACTCTATTTAGAATTAGAATAAGCGGAAGACCATTAACATGTTTGAGATGTTATATGTGGCTGTTGTGATCTGAAGAGAGATAGAAAGAAAATAAAGTGTTAAATAAGTGTGTAGGAGAATGAATTAATGATATCCAAATATAAAACCTCTTTTCTTTTTTAGATGTCTTCATGAAAATAAAGTGTTAAATAGGTGTAGAAGAACTAATATTGATATCTAAATATAAGACCTCGTTTCTTTTTGAGACGATGAAAGAAATGTTAAATCTCGTATTGTAAAGATATATAATTCAATTGGTTGAGACGTCATATTATATATGTAAAGATTATAGTTTAAATATGAAAATTTCCATTTATTTATTTCAATAGATAAATTTCTTGACGCTAAACTGGATGAAAAAAAATGTTAAACCCACCACACACAAGTGGTTTGTCTTGTCTAGCTTTCCCATATATAGCACTAACGAATGGCATATTTATATTCCTAATTGTTTCGATAATTGGGTATCAAATCACCAACAACTAGCTCCACTTTTGTTGATGTGAAGATTTATACGTGTGAGCTTATGCAAAACCACAAATGCCAGCTAATCTATAACCATGGACAAATGTTTTGATAGTCACAAATTTAAATAAAAGAGTTTAATGAAGATGTATTGTTGATGTAAAATAGTCTTATACATCATTCAATAAAAAATTATTAATTTACCATGTCATATAAAAAGGTGGAATGTAGTGGGAAAGTGTAGCAAAAAATATAGTTATTATTGATTGATAATATAAAATTATTTTATATATTGTTAGTGTATATTCTTTTTTGTCCAAATAAAAAACATTTAGAATTGGGGGCTTTGCCCCTCAATTGTACCCAAAAAAAAAAACATTTAGATTTGTACAACAAAAAATGTGAATAATGTGTCGTAAAAAATAATCGACCACACAAGATTTTTCTCTTTAATCCACTAAAAAAAACCATGTATATATCTTGCTATTGAAATAGTAATTGTTGGAATAAGGAGGAAATTTAGAATGACAAAGCTACACAAAAATACAAAGTAACTCGCAACCCTGTCCCCTGCAATAATAGCCAAAAATTCATACAATGAAGGTTTGAACAAGAATAAAATTTAAGGCCAAAATTTAACAATGCCAACAAGGCCAATAGTAACAATTTGCATTGCTGATTTGATATGCCATGCATCCATCCATTGAACACCAAGAAGAAATTAGTGATCCGTTAAAAAAGATTAGTGATGAAAATAGATCATTATTTTATAGGTATGTACTCCACACGTGTACACTCAAAGAAAATTGGTCCAACCTTTTTTTTAAACAAAATACTTATATTTGTGTAAACCAAAAAAAAGAAAAACTTATATTTGTAACTTAATTTATTTTTTTTGGTTTTCACCACCAGTTTAATTTAGTTCGGGGGTTGGTTCTGGCATCAAGTAGTTACAGTCCCCTCCCGATCGCAGTTGCCAAAGATCGAACCGTGATCCTCTCTACCAAGTTCAGCACCAATCACCACTGAACCAACTAACTATTAGTAATTTAATTTTACTTATAGATAAAGTGACAAACATCATTAGAATTTATATAGATTAACTGCAAGATTCTGTATTCAAATTCAAATCTAAATAGTGTTGATATTATAAGTTAAATTAAGTTTTATAAAAATATTTTTGTAACTTAATTAGTAATAAAATAAATGTATTTTGATTCGATGTAATCTACTTTTTTTATGGCCTAAGACAAAAGCCTAATCTTCTCTGAAAAAAGTTGGACCCCGCTTCACACGAGCTAGTCTGAAAGAAATAGGTGGTGGGTACCATACCAAGACTAGTTTTTCACCTTCTAATTCTACCATCACATATCTTGATGATTAAGGGCAGGATATTACTTATTTAATCTTCTTTTTAAGAGATTAGTAATTTAATCTATCTTATGAGTAATGCATGATTCCTGTGGCAGGGGCCAAGGGGCCCATACATGGTCATATTTGAAAAAAAAAGGTTTGTCTTAATAAGCAAGTGTAAACAAAAAACAAAATTTTAAAGGATTAATTTTTGCAATTGTACGTGGAAAATAACTCATTGAAAAAAAAAATTACATAATTGAGAATATATTTAAAAGAAAAATGCATGATTAGTTTTTTGATGAATTTATTTGTTTCACTATAAATTCATCATAGTTGATTTTAGTATCTTAGTTATCGGAGTTGATTGAGGATATATTTAAAAGAAAAATGCTATTTAGCAAAAAAAAAATTGATGCAAGAAAGAGAAGAATTTGAGATGGTAACATTTAACTGGTTAAATTATAATCACTCTCTTTTCCATGTATGGTTAACCAAGTTTTAATTGGTCAAATTTTCTAATTTTATGAATTTTTCTCTTTTTTACATCAAAATTTCATAATAAATAGCATTAATAATAACATTTTCCCCCGACAATAGCAATAATAATTAAAGAATAACAAGTGGTTTTTATTAAATATGAGTTGTTCTTATGAAGATTGAGTGGTGTGGACAAAGGAGACATGTGAATTGAGAACCAAAAATTCAAGAGACAAAATAATGTGTTTGCCATTGTAGAGTAGAGTGGGCTTTTACTGTGGAGGGTAGGGTGCATATATAAAGAAAACAAGTGCATGGCGAATCTGATCTAATTAATGAATGAATAATACACACAAGAGTTAGTTGCAATTTTAGTCTCTTTATTTTAAGTCACTAACATAATTAATTATTTTTTATTTCAATTATTTTTAGTTTTTGTTTCTTTTCTAATTTTTTGGACTAAAAATAGTGATATGGCATTTTAAATGATACCTCGTACAACCTAATAATGTGGAATGATAAAAAAAATGTAAAACTATACGAAAATCATCTAAAAACTTCAATTTCAATTTTAAAAATGTAAAACTATACGAAAATCTACAGCTGTCAAAATTGGGCCGGCCCAAATGGGCCGATTTTTTTCGGATTTGGGCCTTAAAAATCTAGCCCGAATTAGCATACGGGCTTTTTAGCCCGGCCCGATAAAGCTCCCAAAAAATATGGGCCGGCCCGAATGGGCCGCGGGCCGCCCGCAAGCCCGACTAAATTATAATAAAAAAATATATATGAGTAAATAAGGAAGGATGTTTATAATATTTTTACTTGGGTCACCAATCTAAAAGTCCACACAAACATAACAAGTTAACAACACGACAGCAACACAACACACACGTCACACACACCTTCCAATTCCATCAAACGCGCATTTAAGAGAATAAATATGCACTAGTAACACAAATTATATACATGCATGTAAGTGCACCAGTTCATCCTCATGTTTTAATAATTGTCAAAACACATGAAAATATGATTGAACATATTTTGGCAACATTTCAAATGACTTGACAACAAAGAACTATTTTCTAAACCTTGAAAAACTGACTTTTAGGTATTTTGTATCGATACATACATAGTTGTATCGATACATATGTCCTGAAATTACTTCTGTTTGATTTTGTACATTTTGTATCGATACATACATTGTCTGTATCGATACAAAAGTGGTCTCTCAGAGACAGAACATCATCTGTGTATCGAAGCATGCTTGCATGTATCGATACACATCTGTATGTTCTCAAAATCCAGAAAATTCATGATGTATCGAATCATGCGTGCATGCTTCGATACATATCAGTCAAGATTTTCAAGATTCTGATATTTGTATCGATACACACCCGTGTTTGTATCGATACAAAGGTCAAAAATTTCATTTTTAACGTTGGTCAAAGCATTTGTATCGATACAAACGATCATTTGTATCGATACATGTTTGAAAAATTATGCCCAAATTTGCTCATTCTATTTTCACTTTAAATAGCAATGTGTGTGATCATTTGTTTGTAACACAACTGAGAAAAATCTAGTGAGAACCAGTGAGAAAGCAAGAGTGCTTTGAGAGAAACACTTTGGATACAATTTGGGTGAAAAATTGGGATCAAAGTGTATCCTTCGCAAGATCATCATCTTCCATCAAGTTGCAATCATTGAAGATTGAGTATGGGATCAATCCAATAGAAGTTGTACGCTTGGTCGATAACGTTCGGTACGATTCGCGGTGAATCAGAATCGTGATCGGGTTGATTTGCGAAGGAGGTTTGGTTGCTCGCTAGGGATTCAAGATTGTTCGATATCTTGAAGGATCAATCGAGAAGAATTGAAGGACTCAGCTGGACGATTGTTGCAAGGAGTTGCACGGGTAAAATCGTTGGAATCAGAGGGTGATGATTCGTTCGTCGATTGAGGTTTAGCATAGTTTTACTTTTGAGTCAATATAGGTTTATTGGATTCATTGTAAATTGTGCACTTGTGTTCAAACTGTTTTTAATCAATAATACTCTCAAATAACCCGTTTGGTTATTTGGGGGGAGACGTACCCGGCCGACCGCGAGGACGACACGAAAGCCGGGGAACTCCTTAATCATCTCTTGTGTTTCGATTCGCTTTAAATTCTTACTTTACGCAATTCGCTTATATTTTGTGTCAATTAGAATTTTGTGTTTGTAAGTGTGCACAAAGGTTCAATTGCGATTATCTTGATTGTGATTGAATTTGAATATCGAATCATATAACTTGCTTGGGACTGTTTTTGTTAATCGATTAAATTTGGATATTTTGCATTAAGCGTTCCGATAATTTTCCTAGTTCGTTCAAGGCTATACTATCTTTCCTTTGGTCAAAAGGTGCAAAGTAGACTACCGATCCGGTGGTGCTTCCGCGCATTGTTTTGTAATCAAATAATTTTTTTAAATTGCCGTTGATTAAAGAAGCCACTTATTCAACCCCCCTTCTAAGTGGTAGCCTAGTAGTCTAACAAGTGGTATCAGAGCCTGGTTTAATTTTGCTTGCAAAATTCGGTGGTTTGTGCCAATTATTAGACAACATGGCTTTTGCACCTAAAGGGGCGTATAATAGGGCTCCGATATTCAATGGAGATCATTTTGACTATTGGAAAAGTAGTATGCGTATTCACATCAATTCTTTTGATGGTGAAGTGTGGAATGCTATTGAGAACGGTCCGTTTGTTCCAACAATCACCGATGCTCATGGCATTGTCACCAATAAGCCTATGGCACAATGGACGGAAGAGGAAAAGAAAAAGGCCAATTACGATGCAAAGGAACAAAATATTTTAATATCATCCCTTGGGATTGATCAATTCTATCATGTGTCACATTGTCAATCGGCTAAGGAAATGTGGGACACATTGGTAACTCACTTTGAGGGTACCAATGATGTAAAGATATCCAAAATTAATACATTGACACAAGAATTTGAGTTGTTCCATATGCTAGATGGTGAGACGATCGAGGATATGCAACAACGATTTATCAAAATAACCAACAAGTTACACGGTTTGGGAAAGCCAATCACAAATCAAGATGCCACTAACAAAATTTTAAGATGTCTTAGTAGGTGTTGGCAACCGAAGGTCACCGCGATTAAGGAGGCGAACGACCTTACTACTTTGAGTCTTATAACTTTATTTGGCAAGCTTACGGAACATGAACAAGTACTAAACTTGTTAGAAAAACATGAGAAAAGTGAGAAAAAGGGAAAGCACAATGACAAGGATAAGGAAAAGGATAAGAGGTCCATTGCTCTAAAGACCTCCATATCCAAGTCCACCAAGTCTAAAAAGGTAGAGCATGTGGAAAGTAGCTCAAGCGAAGACGATTCCGATGATGAGGAAATGAGGCTCTTCGTTCGACGCTACAATAGGTATGTGAGAAAGAATGGGATAAGACATTCCGATGAGAATCTTAAGAAGTTTCGGAAAGATAGTGGTTACCGTCGAAGGAATGAAGATGCTAGGTACTCCAAGAAAGGAGCATGTTATGAATGTGGACAAATCGGTCATTTTAAACCGGATTGTCCCAAGCTCAAGAGAAAGGAGAAAGAGTCACCTTCATTCAAAAAGGGAAGCAAGGATAAAGGAAAGAAAGCTTATGTTGCATGGGAGAGCGGAAGCTCATCTTCCTCTTCATCATCAAGCTCTAGCTCTAGTGATGAAGATGTGTTGGCGAATGTGTGCTTAACATCTCATGATCGTAAGAAACTTATTCCCAAAAAGGTAAACCAAAATCTCTCTAGCTCATATACTCTTTTAGAATATCATGAGTTGCAAGTTGCTTTTGAAAAGTTACACAAAGAAACTAAAGAGGCTTTTCAACGATTAAAAGGTTTAATGGAAGTTAATAAATACCTTGAGGCAAAAGTTTCGGAAACGGAGCTTGAGTTGAAAGCCCTCAAAGAGTCTTTGATTCAAAAACCTCTTGTGACTTTTGATAGTTATGGTAACGATAGGACCGGATGTGATGAATGCTTTTACTTACGTAGAGACTTACGAAAGTTACAAGATAAGCTAAAAGAACCATCCAAGCCGGAGATTACTTTTGCGATTGATCCATCTAAATTCAACAAATCTTTGAAACCTAAAAATAAAAAGTATAAATTTGTTGAAAAGGATCATAAGAAAAGTAATCCTTATATCGTTTGTCATTATTGTTGTGACAAGGGTCATACTATTGCAAAATGTCATGCTAGAAAGGTATTGGTACCAAAAGGCAAATTGCAATGGTTACCTAAGTTAGGCAATAATGGTACTACTAACCTACTAGGACCCAACATGAGTTGGGGACCTATTTCAAATGTCTAAGTATGTAGGGAATTGTCTTGAAACCATTGACAAGAGACACCGACAACAATGGAGTTCAAGACCTACGAACAAGGAGAGCAATGAGAAAAGCTTCAACTCGACACTTACATTGGTGCGGAAATTGATCACTTCCTCCACCTAACACTCAAGGGAAGATTCTATTCTCTACCTTTCCTTTATATTTTTTTACTTAGCATTTGTTCTTTGGTTCATATACATACAATTTCTATCTTAATATGATATTGGTTTTGATAGTTGTCTAATCCTCCATTTCCAAGAATTTTGCTCAAAAATATTGATAAGTTTTTGAGACCCATATGTTTAAAATGGGGATTTGACAAAAATCATTACAATTGTCATATTAAGTTCATATTTGGTTTGTATATGTTTGTTCTGTTCTTATATGTGACTTTGTGTGCATACATAGACATATATTGTCATATAATTGATTTTGGTACTTTGATTCATTTATGTGGATATCTTATCATGCATATATGGTTTAACATGTGTTCTCATGTTATAATGTGCTTTGGTATTGCTTTTTGCTCACATACATAAGAATGTACCTTGTTGATTGTATGTGTTTCATACATCATGTTATGTTTATGCATTTGTTGCATTGTTTTGTTTATTTCGTCCCATATTTTGGTATGTTACTTGTTTACAAATGTCGATGTGTTTCAATACTCATGAGTTGGTTTATGGATTGTTGTTCTACATTCCATGTTTTATCATGATATTTTGGTATTCGTCATTGATATATTTTGGCATATCTTTGTATGTATTTATTTTGATTAGGAAACTATATCATTAAGTGCATTTCGACAAATGTAAGTGCACGATGTGATCATTAATTAAAAATTGCTTGGACTTGTTACTTCTAATGTGCTCTCTTCTTCTTTTTGATATTGTCAAAGGGGGAGAGATTTGGATGCACAAGCTAAAGATGATCAAAACGCATTATGGCATCAACTCAGGGGGAGCGAGCTTATTTGATGACTAGCCTTGGTGTTTTAATTGCGTCTGTATTACATTGCTATTTTTATTTGCATAATAGGTATAGGCTTAGTTTAGCTTATGCATAGTTTTGACAATTATCAAAAAGGGGGAGAATGTAAGTGCACCAGTTCATCCTCATGTTTTAATAATTGTCAAAACACATGAAAATAGGATTGAACATATTTTGGCAACATTTCAAATGACTTGACAACAAAGAACTATTTTCTAAACCTTGAAAAACTGACTTTTAGGTATTTTGTATCGATACATACATAGTTGTATCGATACATATGTCCTGAAATTACTTCTGTTTGATTTTGTGCATTTTGTATCGATACATACATTGTCTGTATCGATACAAAAGTGGTCTCTCAGAGACAGAACATCATCTGTGTATCGAAGCATGCTTGCATGTATCGATACACATCTGTATGTTCTCAAAATCCAGAAAATTCATGATGTATCGAATCATGCTTGCATGCTTCGATACATATCAGTCAAGATTTTCAAGATTCTGATATTTGTATCGATACACACCCGTGTTTGTATCGATACAAAGGTCAAAAATTTCATTTTTAACGTTGGTCAAAGCATTTGTATCGATACAAATGATCATTTGTATCGATACATGTTTGAAAAATTATGCCCAAATTTGCTCATTCTATTTTCACTTTAAATAGCAATGTGTGTGATCATTTGTTTGTAACACAACTGAGAAAAATCTAGTGAGAACCAGTGAGAAAGCAAGAGTGCTTTGAGAGAAACACTTTGGATACAATTTGGGTGAAAAATTGGGATCAAAGTGTATCCTTCGCAAGATCATCATCTTCCATCAAGTTGCAATCATTGAAGATTGAGTATGGGATCAATCCAATAGAAGTTGTACGCTTGGTCGATAACGTTCGGTACGATTCGCGGTGAATCAGAATCGTGATCGGGTTGATTTGCGAAGGAGGTTTGGTTGCTCGCTAGGGATTCAAGATTGTTCGATATCTTGAAGGATCAATCGAGAAGAATTGAAGGACTCAGCTGGACGATTGTTGCAAGGAGTTGCACGGGTAAAATCGTTGGAATCAGAGGGTGAAGATTCGTTCGTCGATTGAGGTTTAGCATAGTTTTACTTTTGAGTCAATATAGGTTTATTGGATTCATTGTAAATTGTGCACTTGTGTTCAAACTGTTTTTAATCAATAATACTCTCAAATAACCCGTTTGGTTATTTAGGGGGAGACGTACCCGGCCGACCGCGAGGACGACACGAAAGCCGGGGAACTCCCTAATCATCTCTTGTGTGTCGATTCGCTTTAAATTCTTACTTTACGCAATTCGCTTATATTTTGTGTCAATTGGAATTTTGTGTTCGTAAGTGTGCACAAAGGTTCAATTGCGATTATCTTGATTGTGATTGAATTTGAATATCAAATCATATAACTTGCTTGGGACTGTTTTTGTTAATCGATTAAATTTGGATATTTTGCATTAAGCGTTCCGATAATTTTCCTAGTTCGTTCAAGGCTATACTATCTTTCCTTTGGTCAAAAGGTGCAAAGTAGACTACCGATCCGGTGGTGCTTCCGCGCATTGTTTTTTAATCAAATAATTTTTTTAAATTGCCGTTGATTAAAGAAGCCACTTATTCAACCCCCCTTCTAAGTGGTAGCCTAGTAGTCTAACAATGCACTAGTAACGCAAATTATATACATAAAAAAATGAAAATAAGTTAAAAGTAAAAATAACTTATCGTGTCATTAAAATAAATAAATAAGCTAAAAATATAAAACCACGGTCGTGAATTATTTTTCTACGTAATTACTCGTAAACTGTAACTAGCTTAAATAACTTTACATTAATTCTAACAAATTTCAACCTATTTGTAATTAATTAATGTTGTGATCTCTTTGTCAAATTTATTGGGCACTTAAATTTCTTTTTTTTTCATTACCCTTCAACTATTGCTTTAAATTTTTTTTTAAAAAAAATCGGGCTGGGCTCGAGCCTTGATTTTGCGGCCCGTTTTTTACCCGGGCTTATTAAACCCGGCCCGACGAAGCCCGAAACCCGAATGTGCCGGCCCGAAATAGGCCGGGCCGCCCGTTTTGACAGCTCTACGAAAATCATCTAAAAACTTGAATTTCAATTTTATAAATTATTCACTTTTTATAATTTAATTAATGACATCTAAATGATTATTCCACATTAATAATTGTACGTCATCAAATTGCAAGTCACATGATTTAAAAACACATCACAACACTATTTTTTAGTCCAAAAATCTAAAAAAGAAAATAAAATTAGGTAATTTTAGAATAAAAGACCAATTTCACGAGTTGGTAAAAATAGAGAGATAAAATTGTAACTAGGCATATAATAAAAAATTACTTACCAACATATTTTTAACACACGTTTTTTCTTATATTTATTTAAAGGGTTGAATATGATTTTTCCTTCATTCAAATAGTCGTTCCTCGCATTTTTTAATAAGGAAATGAAATTAAAGAAAGACAATGAATTAAATGAGGAATAATACTCCTTATAACCTCAAAATGAAAAACAAGAAACCCACGCGAGCTTAGATAAGATAGAGCGTGGGACCTCTTCTATCTTAATCAAGATTCAGAGTTCGATCTCTACCTTGGGTATGTAGGAGTGTTAAAACTCTTATGGAGAATTTGTCCTCTATTTGGATCTCACAAGATTCGAGATATTAATATCTGCAATTATGCGTAGAGGATATTCGATTCATGCCAAAAAACAAGTGAAACACAAGAAGCCGACGATCTATTTTGGAAGGAGAAATATTAATGTTATGTTTGGTCTGACTTAATTTTATCTTTTATCAACTTAATTTGAGAAGTTGGACCAAACAATTTTTCACAAAAATCCTTAAAATCAAAAGTGACTTATTTGTTATGAATAAAAACTAAAAATAAGTTGCTTCTACCAAAATTAATTTCACCAGCTTCTAGTGCATTACGCGGAACTTTTTTGACATAAGGTCATCCTTCGAGTCTGAGGTACCGTTTGGCCTAACTTTTCTATAGCTTATTTTTTGTTTTAAGGAGAAGTTTGGCCAAACACAAAATTGAAAGAAGCTTTACTAAACATAAGGAACTTATTTTAATGCAGAAAAACAATAAATAAGGAATTTGAAAAAAAGTTATAGATACCAACTTTGTAGTGACTTATGCGCTTGATTTTCTCTTGGTATTGCTTTCGAATGCCGTGGCAAACAATTAACAATTAATCGTAGTATAACATAGAACTGGAGGAAGTTTCGGGGTCAAACTCCCTACACTCATAATTTCATCCTAAACCTTATATTAACATGCAAAGGTTGATTTCAATTTTTTTATGAATTGAAGTACACTCATTTTTTTGCCAGGAGGACTATACCAAAGATTTTTTTGATTACGATTATACTAAAATACACTTGTCTAGTGTTATTGTAAATTTTTTTGTACAATATTATTGTAATATACATTACAAAAGAAACACCTATTATTAAAATAGTAAGATATTATACATGTACGAGTTAATCTTATATTTTTTTTTATCTCTTTTAGCGATCTCCATAGGTAGAGTGGTAGATGCAGCAACATCAGACTGACTAGCAGGCTCCTCTGTAGCCCCATGCTCACCAGCAGGCTGAGCATGGTTAGCATCACCAGCATATGGCTGACCCTTAAGCCGAGGCTTCACTCCTTTGATGATTTCGACCACAAACGACCAAGAATCCTTCGCTTTTGACGAAGATTTGGATTGACGAGGGTTTGAGAGTTCTTTGGAGGGTTTTAATGTTTTTCAGAAACTGTTCAAATGGGAGGAAGAAGAAACATATTTCACTTATATAGGAGGACCGTTCGCTATCTAGGCAACAAACGAAAAAGTGAAATTTCGCCACGCAGAAAGCGAATGTTATTTGTTTAAAACTTCTCCCCTCGGGGGTGGATGCATTCAATTGATGGACAAGCGGTCAAAGTTTTTTCATACTCGCTGTCTAGGACGTTGGCTATAAAGTGAGGGGGATATTTTGGTGATTTCACATGGTGCTTGAGAAAATGTAGTGGGTGCGAAAAGTAGATCTCTTGAATTATTACTATCTTTTTACAAAACGGATCCAAAATCCAAATTAACCCAAGCCCGTTATTTCATCTCCGTCACAGAGGTATTCGCTTTGGTTTTGCATCGTTCAGAACAAATCACATATTCATTCATTCATCCTCCAAGTACTTACTAGCTAAGCAATATCTTCTTGTTTGCATCGTTCACTCTTTATCCCATTTCTTCTTCGACTCGATTTCTAGGGTTTTTCAACTTCACAATCACAATGGCTTCCCCTACTCATTTCGACGACGTAATTCCCAACTATATTCTACCCTCCGTTCTCTTTTGCTTTCTACTCCGTGTACTTTACTTATTATCTTCATTTTTCCTTCTCAATAGCAGGAATTTGATTTTGGAGGTGGATTTAGCGGAACGCGTCCAGGTTTTTCTTTCATCTGCATATGTTAATTGCTAATTGCTAATGTTATTCAACATTATTGTTTCGTTCATTCATTGTTATGAATTTGATGCTATAGGTAATAAGAGGTCATCTCCTGATTTTGACGATGCTGATTTTGATAATGATCCTTTAGGAAAGAAGGTAATAAATATCTGCTTTATTCAATTTTTCAGTATTCGATTTTGTCAAAAACCTAATCCACAAATTGCAATGTTGCTTCATCTTTTAGGCCAAAACGAAAGCTGAAGTTGATACCGCTTCTGGTGTCACAACTGGAATGATTTTGTCTCTTCGCGAGAGGTATGTATTACTATTATGTATATCTCAGTATAGATGATGTGAGTCAAGTGTCATTATTTTGCTTCTCAAGACTGAATGCAGTGAACTTGTTTTGCAGTCTTCAAGACTGTAAGGATACGCTTGCGTCGTGCCTGGTATGTTGTTTCTTTAGTAATGGACGATGTTTGCTCAAAGAATTTGAAATTCTGTTATAGGGCCGGTCCAATATGTTTTGAGGGCCAAAATAAGTTTTATGGCGTTGTCTTTTAAATTATAAAAGAAAAAAAGAATATCACAAGATTTATATAAAAATAGAATATATTAGGTTTTGTTGAGTCCAATGCTTGAACCTGGGGCAAGGGGGATTTTAGACCCTCGTCTTGACCAACTGAGCTGGGCAAACATCTATTTATAACTAATTTGTCATATGTATTGATAACTAAATTTTATTTTTTAGGCCTTCTTTTTGCCCAAAATTTTGAGGCCTAAAGCCATTCCTTGGGCTGGCCCTGTTCTGTTATTAAGGGGAATGGACTGCAGTTGTAAGTCATGTGATTTATATGTTTTAGTTTTTTTACCACGGTTCGTCGCATGTATTAGAAAACGTCTGAGGCCTACGGACATAATGTGCATTTAAGTCTGCAAATGTCTATCCAAACAGGCTATTGAGTGTTATATTCATGTATGGCTCACAGTAAAAACTCATGTGGGATAAAAAATATTGCTCTTTTTTTCCTTCTTTGCATGTGAACACTATGAATCATGTGGGATAAAATGCTCATACATCCTTGCTTTGATCAGTTAGATAGAGAGTTCCCATAACCAAGGATTTGAGTCTCTGAAAAAGTTACATATAATAAATAGTCTAGGTGGAAGTGCATCATCTACAGTTGGAAAATTATCTGGTTTTGTATGTTTACTTGCATCTTCTTGTCTTATAAAATAAGTCTTTTGAATGTATGTGATTGTTTGCAATTGATTCTCGACTGCAGAAAATCACAATCCTAGTCTAGGTTGAGTCATAGCTTTTCCTTTCCTAAAATTGTTTACTGGATCATTGCATATTCAAGAATGAACTTGAGACTGCACAAACTGAGATTCAAAAATGGCGCTCTTCATTTCAAAATGAACCATTCATACCTGCTGGGACCACACCAGGTTAGTTTGTACGTTGTATGTTAATTATTTGCTAGTGATTAATCATGAATGTACTAATTATTCAAAATCCAGTTCTATTATGACTGTTTTGTGTTTTAAATATATACCTGACAAATTGTTTCCTATTGATGCTTTCTAGTACCCAAATTGGTGATTAATTATCTTCAAGCACTGAAATCATCGGAAGAGTCCTTAGGAGACCAGGTTCAGCCATTCAGAGTCTAAAATTCTATTTTTTTTTAACTTTAAAATGATTCGTTATACATCAATAATATTTATTGATCTCTTCCACATTTTTATTGGTTATCAGCTTGAAAAGGCAAAGAAAAAGGAGGCTGCATTCATTGTGACATTTGCTAAACGTGAGCAAGAGATAGCAGAGCTGAAGGTAGGCAATATTCTATAAAACAGGTTATTGTTCTTTATAGCATCTGGATGTGTTGTCGTATTTATTTTGCATGTACTTAGAATGCTAAAGTAAATCCTTTTTCCCCTGGGAGAGAATATATATATAATTAGCAAAATGAGAAACACTGGAATGTAGTTGGTATTCTCTCTCCCACTTTCATTTACATTTTTTTTAATAGGCTGAATTTTATTGATATTGATATAACAGTACTAGGTACAAGGAGTACACTAATAATCAAACTAAACAACAGGCAAGAACTAAAGACCCAGTAGCTGCAAAACACCTAGCAGCAAAAAACCAGCACCAAACCATATAACATCCAAGGCCTAAATGGAAGGCATTACCAAAAAACTAAACCAATACACTACTAAGCCAAGTCATTTACATCTAACAACTAGAATATCTGAAATTCATTATCTATCCATGGTTTTATTTATCCCAAACATATTGTCTACTTTGAGTTTCACTGTAAATTGAGATGTTCAATGCTTCTTTTATAGAATAGAAGATTCTGCAAAGCTTTGTAAAACCTTAAATCATGATTGATTTGATTTCTATAATTGGCCTGGTTGGCATTTGAAAAGCACTTGCACTGCTCAACATTGAACGTTTCTGTATATCTGAAATCTGGTTTAACCCTATTTAGTAGTGAAGTGTCATATGGTTGTTCAAATCTAAATCCTACCAGGAGCTTTCAAATATATTGTGGTTTCTATTTGTCATTTACTGAGGAAGCAATTTTAGGAGTTGTTTCTTGATTTCATTGTTTATCTCAATTTGATGTAGTATTTGGTTTAGGTTGGTACTTATTAGTGTTGTTGTATGAGTGGGCTTGGGTTTGTATTGCTAATACTAATATTAATATACCGGTACTCTAGGAGTTATTCTAACTATTAGTTATTACAAAAAGAGCATCAGTGTGTTAGTATTTTGTAACCAAAAGTAAATACCAGTTTTATTCGAACCTTTCTCTGTATAATTTTCCCCCTAACAACACTTGTTTCCAAATTTAAATTTAAAGACATACAACATGAATCTTGAAACTGAAATTTAGTTAAGTTTTGATGACATAGATATTTTGAAACTGTAACAAGCGAATTATATTAAAACCAACATTATACAATAAAACACAATAGAAAATTAATGTGCCCGTCATTTTGCTAATCTTCATAATGATTCTTATAGAATGTTATTGTGAGCCTTATTTCTCTCTCTCTCTCTCTCTCTCTATATATATATATATATATATATATATATATATATATATATATAGGGGATGTTTCAAGTGAGAAATGAGCTCTTATGTGAGAGTGAGAGGAGCTATTCTTGACCCTTGGATAAAAAACAATGGCTATGATTAAATCATCCTTTAAGTGACTCACGTGACCTTTTTTTCTCATCTTTCTCACTTTTCATGCGTCTCTTCATTTCTTCTTCTTACAATATTTACTCACCACACTTTTCTTCTTCTTTGCAACACCTTTTCTCACTTGAAACATATATTTACTCACCCCTATATATATATATATATATTTTTTTTTTTTTTTTTTCCTTCACAATTCGTTATAGGAACTGTATGAAGTTCAAGAGTCGGGGAAATTTTGAAACTGATTCATTCTGGTCTCAATATTTTAGCATTTCCATCTGATTGTTGAGCCTATATTAGAAAGCTCAAAGCTACTTTCATTTTATGGATGTCTGTGGTTTTTATTTTAAATTAATTATTACTGTTTGAATTTTATTTTGTTTATTATGATTTTACAGATGTTAGTGATTTATTTCAATGTATGCTAAAATAATTTATTATTTGAATTTTATTGTTTACGTGTCTTTCTAAATTTTTCCAGTCGGCTGTACGGGACCTCAAAGCTCAACTCAAGCCAGCATCAATGCAGGTATTTCTCTCATGCATATTAATTTTTGAAGGTCAAAATAGTTTCAACCTTTGTTCAGCTACGTTGACATTGTTTATGAGTTGTTCATCACTTGTATTCCAGTTTTTTTATTGCATTTATGTTGTATGGTATTTAATAGGAGAAGTCATTGCGCAATATTATTACTGAGTGCTTTCATGCTAAATAAATAGAGATATCAAGTTTGAAGCATTAATATTGAACTGCATTAGTGCATTGTTTATTTGTGTGGACAGTTTTTTATAATCCAATCAATTAATTTAAAATTGAGATTAAACCAGGAAATTTTTTTCCTTCCTGGAAATGGAGACACCATTCTCCAAAAAACTGCTAGTTAAGCTTTATTATGTTCTGTAGTAAATAAAAACTGCAAAGTTTCCTTGGTTGTAATTCTGTTAATACTCTTCTATTTTAGATCTCCTCTTATCTTCTAGATCATTTGATTTGCGGCTGTATGCTTCTACAACTCGGTTGTGTACAGTATTATGTAGGAAATCTACAAGGTTGAATTGCCAAGGATCTGTTTGGGTTGAGAAAACGTTATTTTTTCGTCTCTGTATTTTGTTTTCAAAAGCCAAATAGGCCCCAAATTACCTAGGCTAGGTTCCTCTGCATTATCTCCATAGTTTTTCTTAGTCATCTTTCTCTACCGCGCAACACAGGAGGTGGTTTTTTTTTATTTACTTATGAACTGTTTATCTTTTGGGGGTTGGGGGAATCACAATTGTCTACTCATTCAGATCATGTATACAAGATAATTACAACTAGGATCCTGGCACTGAATCTAGGGAATAATGATAGATTTCTAGGATATTATTTCTATTAACTGAATCCAATAGATGCCACAAAAGAGGAATAATGTATCAACACTGGACTTGATAAAGGTGGACCACGGGACCTATTATACTTTTATAGTATTATACCTTAAATTGTCTATGCTGTATTTGTGACTCTAGCCAACTCTCCAACTAGAGGGAAAAGACATTGGTTGTTGTTGTTGCATGAATGTGGCATCCTTGTTTATATGTGCTATCAGTTGAAGAACATTAACACTTCCAAATAAATTTTGGTGTATGTTGTTGCATTTGCATTTATTCCCTTTTGGGCTCTCACTAAAATATCATCATCCATTTTTGGTTGCTATTTAAATTGTAGGCAAGGAGGTTCTTACTAGATCCGGCAGTTCATGAAGAGTTCACGCGGTTAAAGGTTTGTTACCTATCTTTTGTTATGACTTTAAATCATGTTTAGTTTTTTGACACATCGAAGTAGGGTAAATGCCATAACTCAGATTGTACTAGGAAAATGTTAGTCTAAGTTGTCATCGAGTTTTATCAATCCAAAGATGTAGTGAAGAAATATATTGTTATCCTTTAATGTTAGATCAATTTGCCATCGTAGTTTTATCAACCCAGAGACAGTGAAGAAAATAACTGTTGTCACTTATGAAGATCAGTGCATCTGCTTATTTCATAATGGTATTTCCATCACTTGTCTACTAGGAGACCATGTTAAAAGATTTTACTACTTTGTATATTACAAAAGGAAATGGAATCAATTTTTTTGAGTAAAACAAAGAGAGAAGTGGAAGTGGGTAGGCATTTTCTCTAGTTTGATTATCTGGTTTAAATGCAAACCATACAAATGAAAACATTAACTTCTAGGGTGTAGGGTGGTGTTAAATGTAGAACAGGTTTTCAGCTGATAATTATTATTAGCTCTAACATCAATGATGAATCTGAAGGAAACTTAATAAAGTTTCTGAATTGTGTTTGCTGATTAGACGTTCCTAATATTGATGCCTTCATAGCTCAGATTTACTATGCCTTGATTACTTTTTCTCTTGGCTTATGATTTTTATATGCTTTAATGTGTTTTTTATTGCAACTATGCATCATATGCCCCAATTTCCTATTTATATTAGGAATTGGTTTTATTATTTTATTGACACATTATTCACATCGGTGTTTATTCCAACTCTTTCTTACAAGACTTCTGATTTGATCATAGAATTTAGTTGCGGAAAAGGACAAAAGAGTAAAGGAGTTGCAAGATAACATTGCTGCTATAAACTTTACTGCCCAAAGCAAGATGGGGAAGTTGCTAATGGCTAAATGTAGAACTCTGCAAGAGGAAAATGAAGAGATTGGGCATCAAGCTTCTGAGGGAAAGGTGATGCTATCTTATTCGCTTCATGCTTCTAAGTTCAACTGTCACTTTTTTCCTTTTTTTCATCTCATTCATTTGGAAGTTTGTTCACATGTTGAACAAATGAAAACAAGTTTACCATATTAATTGATTGGAAGTAACATTACACATTAACTATTAAATGATCTACACAGATTTATTCAACCTAATCTATTTGTCAATATTGTTTGTTACTGAATTGTTGCTGATATTGCATCCTTTTTGCTCTTTTTTTTCTTGGTCTCAGATGCATGAATTAGCAATGAAACTTTCATTGCAGAAAGACCAGAATTCCGAGCTCAGAAATCAATTTGAAGGTTAGTTGTTGAGTGATTTCATCTCACTATGTTTTGGCTTTTTTTGTACTTTGACCCTTTACATGGGATACTTGGTGACTATTTGTTTCCTATGTTGTAATATTGGATTCATCCAAGAGGTTAATTTGTAGTTACATATTATTATCATACATGGCAATAGTATTTTACAAAAATGATTGGCATGGCACACTAATGTTGAGCAAAATTTATGTTTGTCTCTCTAATAGGAGAGGTGTGCCCCGGTGTTTAGAGTGTATAACTAAATATTCTTTATAGTATTAGCAATTTGTTGGGGCGTTTTAACATGTTAAATGTTCGGCAGGAATCTCTTGATCTGTTTGTTTATTTCTCCATGTATTAGCAATTTGTTTAATCAGTAATCTTAACCCTTAAAATATGCTACAGGGTTGCAGAAGCATATGGATGGATTGACCAATGATGTGGAAAGATCCAATGAAATGGTTTTAACTTATCCCTACTATTTTTTAATGGCAAATATTATTAATAATCAAAAGATAAGCAAGAGTACAATGTCAATAAGCACAAGTAAAACTCAAGTCCACAAAACAGCATAGAAATAAAGAAAAGTAAAACACCAAACCCAAGATTCAAGTAGATAATCAGATTACTATCTTCTGATATTTTGAGTGAGGTTTAATTTTTACCACTGAGAAAGTGCTTTCTTTTTCAAGGTCTCACTTTCGGTTATTTACTCTGATTCTGACACTCTTATAAGATCTTTTATCGGTAATCATTTCATTTAGACCATGTTTTGGAACTATCAGATTCTTATTTGTGTGCAAGGTTGTATGTGAACGTAATTCATTGGATTTTCCTGCAGGTTTTGATGTTGCAAGAAAAATTAAATGAGAAGGATCAGGAGATCCAAAGACTGAAAGATGAGTTGCAACAGAAAAAATCCATTGAGAACGGGAGCAGTACAAATACAGCATCTAATGCCAGAGATTGATGAGATGATTACTTCAGAAGATGTTAACTGATATCACCCGACTTCAAAAATTCGTCGGAAGCGGTTAATTTTTTCTGTTGTTTTTGCTGATAGTACGTAGTTGTATATTGTATTCTATTTGTTTGTTCAAGTTTTTCTTTGCAATGTGCAACTGTGAATGCGCATGAGGAATGAATTTACTACTGCTTGGTGGTCTATTTTCTTTGTATAAAACATCGTGCATTGATCATAAGGTCTTACATAGAGAGAGATATAAGTAGCAGTTGTTTTGTGTTTACAATTAGATTGGTGTCACTGTCTTGCATGTTGTTGTTGTTCAAAATGACATTGAAACTTAAGATTCACTTTGAGACCTATGCAATGAGTTTCCTCTTTGATAAAAAAAGGCTCTACTAGGATTAAACACTCACCCCGCAATAGAAGTCCAATGATAGGTTCTGTTTTTAATTTTGTGGAAAAGTTTAATTTGATTTCTCTGTTAGATTGAGCTAGGAACTTGATCAATTAGAAGTCACATGTATCTTGTTATAACGTGGCTGCCTCTCAAGCTTTGCACTGTACTGTATTTTCTACGTACAACGAAACGGACACGTGCATAACTTTGTTTGCTGTTGTTAAGCTTATCCTTTATTCAATTTAGATCACTTCAAAATTCATATTTTCCCGAACTCTCTTCACTTTTCAGTTACCTTACGAAATTTATTTTCCTTTTCGTAACATTATATTATTACAGTATTTGCTTTCTTTCTTCATTAATTTTTACATATGCCATCGTTCTTTGTGTGTTTTCAACCATTTCACATCAAATATCGTGTGAGACTAATTTTGTATTAAATTTATTATCCTGTTCAACTTTCACAATTGGACACATCCGGCCTCACTCGTGCACTATATATGAGTTGCATTTTTATATGACAAAAAATGAAGTATTCAATTGTAAATGCAACTAGTATAGTCCCATTCATTGTTCTCACTCCCTAACTTTAATTTCTCTTCCTCATTCCTCATCACCATGGCACCAAGCATAACAAACCTTAAAGAAACACCTCCCTTCCATGCAAATTCACCCCCCTCCATACAACTCGAAAACTCAACATTCCTCGCCAACAACAACCCAATCCTCACTCAAGTCCCACCAAACATAACCGTCACTCCACCACCTCACCTCTCCGGTTGCTTTGTCGGCTTCAACGCCGAGGAACCACGAAACCGCCACATGGTTTCCATCGGCACCCTCTCCGGAATAAGATTCACAAGCATATTCAGATTCAAACTATGGTGGAGCACTCACTGGTCGGGAAACAAAGGCAGCGACATAGAAAACGAAACACAAATGATAATCCTCGAAAACGACACCGTTAAAGAACGTCCTTATGTTCTTCTCTTACCACTCATAGAAGGTTCTTTCAGAGCTTCACTTCAACCAGGATCAAACAAAAACAACAACAACGTGGATATTTGCATGGAAAGTGGTTCCACTCGTGTCATTGAATCAACCTTCAAAACATGTTTATACATTCATGCGAACTTTGATCCTTATATTTTAATGAACGAAGCGATTAAGGTAGTTAGAGACCACCTAGGAACATTCAAACTTCTAGAAGAAAAAACAATACCTAATATTGTTGATAAATTTGGATGGTGTACATGGGATGCATTTTACCTTAAGGTACACCCTCAAGGTGTAAAAGAAGGTATTAAAGGTTTAGTTGAAGGTGAGTGTCCTTCAGGTTTTGTAATCATTGATGATGGTTGGCAAAATTTTTGTCGTGATGATGAAGATTATTTTAACGGTGGTGATTGTTTAAGTTTGAATTGTGCTATACCAGGTGAACAAATGTTAGGAAGGTTAATAAGTTTTGAAGAAAATAAAAAATTTAAGGAGTATGATTGTTTAGGTATGGGTGGGTTTGTGAGGGATTTAAAGGAGGAGTTTAAGGGATTGTTAAAGGAGGTTTATGTTTGGCATGCTTTTTGTGGGTATTGGGGTGGGATTAGGCCTAATGTTGAAGGGATGCCGGAGTCGGCGGTAGTGCAGGCGAAGTTGTCGCCGGGGGCTGAGAGGTGTATGACGGATTTGGCGGTGGTGAAGATAGTTGAGAATGGTGTTGGATTAGTGAAACCTGAAGAGGCGTGTAAGTTGTATGATGGACTTCATTCTCATCTTAAATCTGTTGGTGTTGATGGTGTCAAGATTGATGTCACACATGTAAGTCTTTATTTTCTTGAATTGTTATTGCTCTTTTAAGTTTAAATTTTCTGCCATTGAAACTGGTATATTTCAGAAAATAGAATCCGGAATTTCCTGAAATCTATTTTCCAGTATTTCGGATTTCAGTTTTCAAAATAATTCATAGATTGAAATTTTTTGGAACATAGACTTTGAAACTCAAAAAAATAGAATTCGATAATTGTCGTTAAACCAAAATAATGTGAGTCAAATGCAAGAAGTGAGAATTAGCAAAATAGTAATGTGAGTCAAATGCAAGAAGTGAGAATTAGCAAAATAGGGTTTATGGATAGCAAGAGGGATTTTGGTTCTTCAGAACACGAATGAAACTCGGAATCTATTTTCTGAGTTTTTTTTTTCTTTTTCAAAATTAGATTCTGAAATAAGCTTCAGGGCAAAATGGGGCTTTGCTTGGGGGTTGGGGGAGTGGGGGAAGAATCATGGGGGAGAAGAAAAACTTTCTAGATAAGTTGGGCTTCAATATTGTTGCCTTCCGGCCCAACAAAATTTAATTTCACTCTAAAATAATATTAAATATAAAAACTGACATAAAGCATTTCCTTGCAGTATATAAAATTGAACAATAAATATATTGTTAAATAATTACACATGAATAAAAGGTAGACGGACAACAAGCTGCGCCGCTAAACCTTTTTGAATAGAAAAACCTAATTTTTGAAAAACTACATTCATAGACTTAGGCGACACAATATTACTATGCATGACCTTTTGAATTCTTTTCAAAAGATTTACAGCCTCTGGTGCTAAAAAACCAAAAGTGTCGAATGCAAATGGAAATTTTTGGAGGGTAAAAAAAAATAAGGTGGAGGGAGGAGTAAAAAAAATAATATTCATTTTTGGAGGGAGGAGTCTAGTTAATATTTTTGTGCATATATATGGCAGGTTCTAGAGATGGTATCAGAAGAATACGGTGGTCGCGTTGAACTTGCCAAAGCATACTATAAGGCACTAACTGATTCCGTGAGGAAACATTTCAAAGGCAATGGTGTCATTTCCAGCATGCAACAATGCAATGATTTCATGTTCCTTGGTACACAAACCATATCACTTGGACGAGTTGGTAGGTTTCTAAAATCCACTTATAATAAAATTAATTAATCCATGTGATGAATATATTAATTTAATTCCTTGTGATGTATATATGTAGGTGATGATTTTTGGTGCACTGACCCAGCTGGTGATCCAAACGGTACATATTGGTTGCAAGGATGTCACATGGTGCACTGTGCATATAACAGTTTATGGATGGGAAATTTTATACATCCAGATTGGGACATGTTTCAATCTCATCATGCTTGTTCTGAATTTCATGCTGCTTCTCGTGCCATTTCTGGTGGACCAATTTATGTTAGTGACTCTGTTGGAAACCACAACTTCAAGTTACTCAAGAAGCTGGTTTTACCTGATGGAACAATTTTGAGGTGTCAACATTATGCACTTCCAACTAGAGACTCTTTTTTTGTTGACCCTTTACATGATGGTAAAACAATGCTCAAAATTTGGAACCTCAACAAAGTAAGACACATCACAACCTATATTATCTTATTTTAATCCCTCAAATATAAGAAATACCAAGGCTAGAATGCATTTTTGTCCCCTTAACTTTTAAAATAGCACTTTTGTTCCTCTAACTTTTACAAACCTGCAATTTTGACCCCCTTACCAAGTCCACGCACATCTGGCAAGTGACTCATGCGCCACGTCGGCATGTCTTGTCACGTGGGCAATAATTCACATGCCATGCTAGCATATGTTGCAAGTTATGTTGGCATGACATGAGTCATTGTCCATGTAGAAAGAAATGCTGACGTGGCATGTTAGTCACTTGCCACATGTGCATTGACTTGGTCAAAATCAGTGAGGGACATCATTTTGCAAAATGGGCTAAAGTTAGGGTAACAAAATCGCAAGTTTGTGAAAATGCTATTTTGAAAGTTAAGGGGCCAAAATCGCAATTTTATGAAAGTTAGGAAGTCAGAAATGCAATTTAGTCATATAACAATTTAGTTTCTTTGTAAATAAGTGTTTTTTGCCTCTACAATTTAGCACCAAATTTTTTAAAATTACATGTTAGTCTTAACTTAACGAAGTGAAAGAGTATTCAAGTTAAGACAAGTGATTCTACAGTGAACCACCTTGATAGATGCTCTACTGTTGACCAATACTTGAAAATTGTCTAAAACTTATACAATAATTGATGTCGTCCTTTGGAAGTAGAAGTTCACGACACCCTTACTGTATCATATGAAAAAGTAACATGATCAACGTTGATATGAGAAAGTGACATGATCGGTGTCAATTTGACAAAAACAAGAGAAAACAATTATGTTGCTCAAAATTTGACTCATTTGTTTTCATAAAATCGACACTGATTAGGTCACACCTCTCATTCATGATGACAAAGAGGAACACAAATTTCACCTTTCAATTTTGATATTGTTTCCTTGGTAGCAAGAAGTGTTCAATCTTCATGACATTGTCTAAACCATTAGTTTGATTTTTGTGTGTTTTTGCCACCAACAGTATAGTGGAGTTTTGGGTCTATTCAATTGCCAAGGAGGAGGATGGTGTCCTTTGACTAGAAGAAACAAAAGTGCCTCTGAATTTTCTCATTCTGTAACTTGCTTTGCAAGTCCTAAAGACATTGAATGGAGCAAAGGGAAAATCCCAATATGCATCAACGGTGTTGATGTATTTGCCGTATACATGTTCAAGGATGAAAATTTGAAGCTACTAAAGTGCACAGAAAGTATAGAAGTTTCACTTGAGCCTTTTAGTTTTGAGCTAATGACAGTTTCTCCGGTGACGGTTTTATCCAAAAATTCAATTCAATTCGCACCAATTGGATTGGTGAATATGCTCAACTCTGGAGGTTCAGTTCAGTCATTGGAATTTGATGAAGAGGAAAATTTGGTGAAAATTGGGGTGAGGGGACATGGAGAAATGAGGGTGTTCGCGTCGCAGAAGCCGATAAGTTGTTTGATTGATGGAGCGTCGGTGAAATTTGAATATGATGATAGTATGGTAATGCTGCAAGTTCCTTGGCCTGGTTCTTCAAAGTTGACAATGGTTGAATATTTATTCTGAGCCATGATTTGGAAAGGGTGACTCTAGTAAAGTATAAAATGGAAATCAATGTAATATAACAAGATTGAGTTTATATTTGGATTTATGAATTTGAATGTTGTACAATGTATCTATTGTAGTTAATATCTCTTTTTTTCTTGTCATCTATGAATGCATTAATTTCATTTTAGTTTGATACTACTTTCCAAACAATGAACTAGTATGATCATGGCATGCACAATTTTAAAGGTATTTTTGACTTAGCAAAGAATTTGACTTTTTGCTCTATTTTTCGTTCCCACCCTTTTTTCAATTTGAATTTAAAATTTTAACACATTAAATATTCACCCTTGTTAGTGTTTTCAATCTGTGAGGTTGATTTTGTTTTAGGGTTGACTTCATTTGTTAAAATAAGCCTTTGGTCCAGATGTGGTGACTGATGTGCACACATATGATACCTGAACTGAATGCCCTAAAAACGCGCTTTCATTATTTGCGTGTGATCTTTTGAAAAAGATTTGTTTTGAAACAAACACATCCACGCTAGCTTGCGCGCCAAGGAACGAGCTGAAAGATTGAAAAAGATTCAGAAAAGATTTTAAAAGGTCGGTTTGTTACTAGAAGATTAAAAAAGATTTAAAACAAACATATCTTTGTTAAAAGATTGAGTTTGTTTCTTGGAATTACGATGGCCAACTTTCAGGATCTCGTTCTATATAAAGGAAGACTGAAGACTTGTTTTACTCACTGAAATTAGAATAATATTTTCTAGTCTTTAGATTTCAGTCTTTGTCCCTATTGTTTCTTGTTTCCATTGAGACTTGAACTAGGGTTGTATTTAGCTCTTAAGCTTTTAAGCACATAGCTGTTCCTTTCTTGGTTCTAATTTGAAACAAGAATTGAACTTTGAATCACTCAAAGCTTTGAAGCACGAGTTGGTTCTTTAGGTTAGGAGTGCGTCTCCATCATTGAGTTTGTTATTTAAATCCTTGTAAGGAGCAAGGTCCTTGTGAGGAGCAAGGTAGGTTATAGGAAGTGACCAGAGGTTGTCATATCTAGGGAGGACCTAGATAGAATTAGCACGGGTAGTGTCTAAGTGATAAGTTGTAAACTGGGACTGTTTAGCTTTGAATTGGAACTATCATAGTGGATTCATTCCTGGATTGGTATCCCCCAGACGTAAGTGAGTTGCACTGAACTGGGTTAACAAACTCATTGTGTTTTTTATCTTCTGCACTTTATGTTCCTTGTTCATCAAGTTATCGTATGATTATGATGTTGGCACATTAGGCAACACATCGTATACCTAAACCCTAACGTGCTCCACATCACGCTGCACATCTGTGACTTGCTATCGGAATTTCAATTGGCATCAGAGCAGTCACCCTGTTCTGTTTTAGGGTGAGCTCCAGGGAAGATACTTTCCAGAACCATGGACAAGGACAGGACTTTGGTCAGCAAACAACCTCTTCTGGATGACACAAACTATGACTATTAGAAGTCACGCATGGCTGCTTTCTTGAAATCCATTGATAGTAGAACTTGGAAAGCAGTGCTAAGAGGTTGGGAACATCCCAAAGTCAAGGATGCTAATGGAGCTGATACAGAAGTACTCAAACCAGAAGAAGACTGGACTCCAGCAGAAGATACACTAGCTCTTGGCAACAATAAAGCCTTAAATGCATTATTCAATGGAGTGGACAAAAACATGTTCAGACTCATCAAACAATGTACTGTTGCCAAAGATGCTTGGGAGATACTCAAGACAACCCATGAAGGGACCTCCAAGGTGAAAAGCTCAAGACTTCAACTTATGTACACAAAATTTGAGAATCTCATAATGAAGGAGGAAGAGACTATTTATGACTTTCACATGAATGTTCTTGACCTAGCAAACTCCTTTGATTCCTTGGGAGAAAGGCTATCTAATGAGAAGCTGGTAAGAAAAATCCTTAGATCTTTACCAAAGAGGTTTGACATGAAGGTCACAGCTATTGAAGAAGCTCAAAACATTGCCAGTATGAAAGTAGAAGAAGTGGTAGACTCTCTTCAAACCTTTGAGATGAACTTCAGTAATAAACCTGAGAAGAAATGGAAAAGCATAGTCTTTACCTCCAACACTGATAGTGAGGAAGTTGATGAAGAAGACCTCTCAGATGATATAGCTCTTCTTGGAAAATAATTTAATAAAATTCTGAAGAATATGGGTAGAAGACCAAGGAGCAATGTGGAGCACACCCAGTTTGACATCAGGAAACAAGGAAATACTTCAGCAAAAACCAAAACTGATGACAAACCAATTCAAGACAGAGATGTTCAATGCCATGAATGTGAAGGCTATGGTCACTATAGATCTGAATGTCCTACCTACTTGAAGAAACAAAAGAATGGGCTATCTGTAAGTTGGTCTGATGAAGATGACTCTGAGAATGAGTTGGTTAATAAAGCTTCCAATCATGTGAGTGCCATTACTGGTGTGTGTTTTTCTGATAATGACTCATGTGATGAGAATCTCACTTACGAGGAATTAGCCTCAGCATACAAAGATCTATGCATCAGAAGTGAAGAAGTTTGTAGAAAAAATGCAGAACTAGAGATTACCATTAATCAACTTAAGTCAGAAAAATCAACAGCTGGAGAACAAAGGGCTATCATTGATCAACTCAAGATGAAAGAACAGAAGCTACAGGAAAAAGTAACCAACCTTGAAGATGAAGTCAAGCTAGTAACTTCTAATTTGGAAATCATGACCAAATCTGTTAGGATGCTTGGTACGGGAACAAAGAAGCTTAATGAGATTCTTAGTATCAGAAATCATGCTAATGATCCAACTGGGGTAGGTTATGGAAAAATTTCCAACAATGAAACCCTAGAATCAAACTTTGTTCCTGCTCAAAACATATCTGACTTCAAGATGTTGCCACATCCTGCACCACATCAGAAACCTGTGAACAAAAGAAAATCCACTTTATTGAAGTGTCACTGTTGTGGTAAGTATGGCCATATCAAATCCTTCTGCTATAAGCTCTATGGTTATGCAAAGAAGAAACCTCAACCACAAACCAGAGCTTATCATGCAAAGGCCAGAGTCAAGAAAGAGTGGAAGCCAAGAGTCAAAGAAGCTGCTCACATAGCTCATACATCCCTCAGAGCCTCATCAAGAGAAGATTGGTACTTTGATAGTGGCTGCTCCAGGCATATGACAGGTGTAGAAAAATACTTGAAAGACATAAAGTCATATACCACCAGCTATGTGACCTTTGGTGACGGAGCTAAAGGAAAGATCAAGGGAATTAGGAGACTCCACTATAGTTGTTTACCAAAACTTGATGATGTTTTGCTTGTGAAAGGGTTAAAGGCAAACTTGATCAGTATAAGTCAACTCTGTGATCAAGGACTTAAAGTTGATTTTACAAAGAATGAATGCCTTGTAACCACTAACAAAGGAGAGCTGTTGATGAAAGGAGAAAGGTCAAAAGACAATTGCTACTTATGGATTCCTCCAGAAACAGCTCATTTTACTACATGCCTTGTGAGTCAAAAGGATGAAGCAAAACTATGGCACCAAAAGCTTGGGCACCTGCACTTAAGAGGAATGATGAGACTTATCTCCAAAGAAGCTATCAGAGGACTACCAAAGCTCACCATTGAAGAAAAGGATATATGTGGAGAGTATCAGATAGGCAAGCAGATCCAGATGTCACACCCAATGTTGCCACATCAGGGAACATCTAGAGTTTTAGAACTCCTCCACATGGACTTGATGAGACCTATGCAAGTTGAAAGTCTTGGTGGAAGAAGGTATGCCTTTGTTGTTGTGGATGATTTTTCAAGATACACTTGGATAAGCTTCCTCAAAGAAAAATCAAACACATTTGAAGAGTTCAAGGATCTGTGCACCAGACTTCAAAGGGACAAAGACAGCTCAATCATCAAAGTTAGAAGTGATCATGGCAAGGAATTTCAAAACTCAAGATTTGCTGAGTTTTGCTCAACTGAAGGGATAACACATGAGTTCTCCTCTCCAATCACACCACAACAAAATGAAGTTGTTGAAAGGAAGAACAGAACCATACAAGAAGCAGCAAGGGTCATGCTACATGCAAAGAAACTACCTTACTACTTCTGGGCAAAGGCAATGAACACAACATGCTATGTTCATAATCGTGTTACACTAAGAGCAGGCACCTCTACCACTCTGTATGAGATCTGGAAAGGAAGAAAACCCAATTTCAAATACTTCCATGTCTTTGGAAGAGTGTTACATCTTGGCTGACAGAGAACAAAGAAGAAAACTGGACCCCAAGAGTGATGAAGGGATTTTTCTTGGCTACTCCACAAACAGCAGAGCCTATAGAGTCTTTAACAACAGGACTATAACAATGATGAAATCAATCAATGTTGTTATCAATGACTATCCTGGAGAGAAAGTGCACGATGTGGTACCAGACGTGCTCACATCAGACCCCCTACCTGAAGACTCTGAAGTTGAAGAAAGTTCTGAGAAAGCAGATGAAGAGCCAGATCAAGGTCAGACAACCAAGGGTCTTTCCATCAGAATTCAGAATAATCATCCTAAAGAGCTCATCATAGGAAATCCAGAATTACCAGTCATGACTAGGTCAAGGGAGGTAATCTCTAATGCTTGCTGTGTATCCACCATAGAACCAAAGAATGTTAAGGAAGCCTTGACAGATGAATGTTGGATTAATGCAATGCAAGAAGAGTTGAATGAGTTCAAGAGGAATGAGGTGTGGGACTTAGTTCCAAAACCTGATGGGGTCAACATCATAGGCACCAAGTGGGTGTATAGGAACAAGTCTGATGAAAGTGGTGTTGTCACAAGGAACAAGGCAAGGCTTGTAGCACAAGGGTACTCTCAGATTGAAGGAGTTGACTTTGATGAAACCTTTACTCCAGTAGCTCGTCTTGAGTCTATAAGGTTACTTCTAGGAGTGACATGCATTTTGAAGTTCAAGCTTTTTCAAATGGATGTGAAGAGTGCCTTCCTCAATGGGTACTTGAATGAAGAAGTGTATGTAGCACAGCCAAAGGGATTTGTTGATCCTAATATCCCAGAACATGTCTACAGATTGAAGAAAGCTTTGTATGGGTTGAAGCAAGCTCCAAGGGCTTGGTTTGAAAGACTATCCAAGTTTCTTCTACAGCAAGGGTATAAAAAGGGTGAAATAGACAAGACCTTGTTTGTGAGACAAGAAAAAGGAAAGCTCATGATAACACAAATCTATGTAGATGATATTGTGTTTGGTGGCATGACATATACTTTGGTGAAACAATTTGTGCATCAAATGCAATCTGAATTTGAGATGAGCCTTGTAGGTGAATTAACCTATTTTCTTGGTCTGCAAGTAAAGCAAATGGAGGACACAATATTCATCTCTCAAAGCAAATATGCCAAGAATATTGTGAAGAAGTTTGGAATGGAGAGTGCAACACACAAAAGAACTCCTGCAACAACTCATATTAAACTCACCAAGGACGAGAAATGTGTCAGTGTTGATCAAAGCCTATACAGAAGCATCATTGGAAGTCTACTTTACCTCACAACAAGTAGGCCTGATATCTCCTTTGCAGTTGGTGTATGTGCTAGATACCAAGCTGAGTCTAAGATGCGTCATCTCACACAAGTGAAGAGAATTCTGAAGTATGTAAATGGGACAAGTGACTATGGTATTATGTACTCTCATGGTGAAGACTCAAGGTTGACAGGATATTGTGATGCTGATTGGGGAGGCAGTGCAGATGATAGGAAGAGTACCTTAAGTGGATGTTTGTTTCTGGGCAACAACCTAATTTCATGGTTCAGCAAGAAACAAAATTGTGTAGCTCTCTCAACAGCAGAAGCTGAGTATATCGCAGCAGGAAGCTGTTGTTCTCAATTGCTCCGGATGAAGCAGATGCTGAGTGAGTACAATGTGGAGCAAGAGGTGCTCACATTATACTGTGACAATATGAGTGCTATAAATATTTCCAAGAATCCTATCCAACATAGTAGGACCAAGCACATTGATATTCGTCACCATTTTATCAGGGATCTAGTGGAAGACAAGGTTGTAACCTTAGAGCATGTAGCCACAGACAATCAACTGGCTGACATTTTCACAAAGGCTTTGGATGCAAATAAGTTTGAGACATTAAGAGGCAAACTTGGTATTTGCCTTCTTGATGATCAATAGCAGCATATGCTATTGAATCGTGCAACGGATACCTGTCTATCACCTCCGTTTGATTATGCACACTATCCAAAGGCATTCATCACTGGTTTTTTCTCAATTTCATACATCAAGACTATTCCACCTTTCATACTGTGATGAAGAACTATGTAGAAGATCCGGATGTAAAGCTCAATGTGGTCCACATTAGAGCCTCTGAAAAGAAGTAAAGAAGCCCTATCCAGAGCTGAAGATTACAAATTATGCTATCTGCAAGAGCATTACTGAAGGCAAGGTCAAAGAATGACCTTTTGGTATATCTGGTATAGGAAGAGTAGAATATGTGCAAAAGCAACTCAAAAGCATTTTAACTTGTAGCATAGGGCATGATCATAATCATAGAAATATGGATGATTAATCGTGTTTAGTCATAATCATAGAAATATGGATGACTTTTATGCTTAGGATCACAGTCATAGAAATATGGGTGATTCGTGTCACAGTCATAGCAATATGGGTGACTTAGTTACAGTCATAGAAATATGGGTAACTTGTACATGCTTAACTATGAATCCACATATAGCAACCATGGAAACCTTGATCACTCAGATTAAATTCTTCTGCTACTACAAGGTTATGTATTGCTAGACTATATGGATTGTGTGAAGACAAATACTGGTGAAGTTGAAGACTACTGAAGCATCTCCTATCTGAAGACCTTGGTTATGTGTGGTGCTTAGAACATTTGTCAATAAATTCATCTACTCAGAACATTGTACAAATTAATGGCCCCAGTACTTTTTGATTACTTCTTCTGATCTTAATTTTTTGTCAATATTATGGCTAAAAAGGGGGAGAAAAGATAAGTAGTATATCCAGGGGGAGTAAGAGGTAAGGTAGTGCAATTATGTTTACTCTGGTACATGATGTGATACCAGATGTGTGCACATTGCTGAAGACAGAATGTGCTTTGCACATCTTTTAAAGACTATGAAGAGACCAGACGAATAAAGACTAATCCTTTGAAGACTGCTGAAGACGGTGCTTGAATTTAGGGGGAGCAAAGTATTTTACTGAAGCTGCTGAAGACACTTCCCCTCTTTACTGTGTGCATGATTCATCACCATGCTTGTATGTTGGGAGTTTTATTCTCTCAGAAGATATGAGGCAAGATTCCGCTGCTGCAACGCCTCTGATGTTCTAATGATTCTCTCCAAAGTCTAGTTGGCTGATTCCAAAGGTTATTTTAGCCCAAAAATTGCCAAAGGGGGAGATTGTTAGTGTTTTCACCCTGTGAGGTTGATTTTGTTTTAGGGCTGGCTTCATTTGTTAAAATAAGTCTTTGGTTCAGATGTGGTGACTGATGTGCACACATATGATACCTGAACTGAATGCCCTAAAAACGCGCTTTCATTATTTGCGTGTGATCTTTTGAAAAAGATTTGTTTTGAAACAAACACATCCACGCTAGCTTGCGCGCCAAGGAACGAGCTGAAAGATTGAAAAAGATTCAGAAAAGATTTAAAAATGCCGGTTTGTTACTAGAAGATTCAAAAAGATTTAAAACAAACATATCTTTGTTAAAAGATTGAGTTTGTTTCTTGGAATTACGATGGCTAGCTTTTAGGATCTCGTTCTATATAAAGGAAGACTGAAGACTTGTTTTACTCACTGAAATTAGAATAATATTTTCTAGTCTTTAGATTTCAGTCTTTGTCCCTATTGTTTTTTGTTTCCATTGAGACTTGAACTAGGGTTGTATTTAGCTCTTAAGCTTTTAAGCACAGAGCTGTTCCTTTCTTGGTTCTAATTTGAAACAAGAATTGAACTTTGAATCACTCAAAGCTTTGAAGCACGAGTTGGTTCTTTAGGTTAGGAGTGCGTCTCCATCATTGAGTTTGTTATTTAAATCCTTGTGAGGAGCAAGGTAGGTTATAGGAAGTGACCAGAGATTGTCATATCTAGGGAGGACCTAGGTAGAATTAGCACGGGTAGTGTCTAAGTGATAAGTTGTAAACTGAGACTGTTTAGCTTTGAATTGGAACTATCATAGTGGATTCATTCCTGGATTGGTATCCCCTAGACGTAAGTGAGTTGCACTGAACTGGGTTAACAAACTCATTGTGTTTTTTATCTTCTGCACTTTATTTTCCTTGTTCATCAAGTTATCGTATGATTATGATGTTGGCACATTAGGCAACACATCGTATACCTAAACCCTAACGTGCTCCACATCACGCTGGACATCTTTGACTTGCTACCGGAATTTCAACCCTCAAATTTGAAATGTTGATATAGTAGTACTTTTTTTTTTTTTATGAAAATGAGAGCCAGAGCCCGAGTAGTACTAGTTTTCGTTTGTTGTGACATGGTGTTAGACTAGTTTTTGTTTGGTATATTAAAATCACTTTAATGAGAAATTTATTTTTGTCACGCTACTGGTTACTCGCGCGTCTTACTGGTTTGGTCGGAAAATGTTTCCCAAAATAATGCGATATATAGGCAGAACGTAACTGCTTTATTCAATTACCGTGTTCTGCGTTTTTCTATAGGGTTTGGGTGAAAATTATTCTCTTGTTTTTTTTATCCCAAGTTCAACAAAGTTCATCAATCTCTAATTTACCAAGTAAGTTCTATGCGTTTTTTACCAATCCTCTGCGTTCTTTATCATTCCTCTGCATATTCAAACATTTCTCTGCATTTTTGAATCATTGAGTTTGTGTTATTGTTGATTATGTTGCTTAATTTGTTGATTATTGGTTAGTTGTAGAATTAGTTAGATGTTAGCATCTGTGCATGTTGCATATTAAAATGATTTGGTTATTGAAATAGTTTGTTTCATTTAGCACTCTAAGTGTTTGAAAAAATGTTTGAATGGAAAGTTCTGTTGCATATGCCTGAATTGTGCTCAATATTGATGAATAAATCTATTGAATGTGGTCAAATATATTACATGAAAATTTATGGGAAAAATTCGGAAACTGTTTCCCGAACGATCATGTGTCAGAAATTCGGAAACCTACGCAGACATAGCTATTTTTAAGAGTTAACAACGAAAATAAACGGTTCAATGCCAAATTTACCTTATGTTTGTGTTAGACTACTAGGCTACCACTTAGAAGGGGGTTGAATAAGTGGCTTCTTTAATCAACGACAATTTAAAAAATTATTTGATTAAAAACAATGCGCGGAAGCACCACCGGATCGGTAGTCTACTTTGCACCTTTTGACCAAAGGAAAGATAGTATAGCCTTGAACGAACTAGGAAAATTATCGGAACGTTTAATGCAAAATATCCAAATTTAATCGATTAACAAAAACAGTCCCAAGCAAGTTATACGATTCGATATTCAAATTCAATCACAATCAAGATAATCGCAATTGAACGTTTGTGCACACTTACGAACACAAAATTCCAATTGACACAAAATATAAGCGAATTGCGTAAAGTAAGAATTTAAAGCGAATCGACACACAAGAGATGATTAGGGAGTTCCCAGACTTTCGTGTCGTCCTCGCGGTCGGCCGGGTACGTCTCCCCCCAAATAACCAAACAGGTTATTTGAGAGTATTATTGATTAAAAACAGTTTGAACACAAGTGCACAATTTACAATGAATCCAATAAACCTATATTGACTCAAAAGTAAAACTATGCTAAACCTCAATCGACGAACGAATCTTCACCCTCTGATTCCAACGATTTTACCCGTGCAACTCCTTGCAACAATCGTCCAGCTGAGTCCTTCAATTCTTCTCGATTGATCCTTCAAGATATCGAACAATCTTGAATCCCTAGCGAGCAACCAAACCTCCTTCGCAAATCAACCCGATCACGATTCTGATTCACCGCGAATCGTACCGAACGTTATCGACCAAGCGTACAACTTCTATTGGATTGATCCCATACTCAATCTTCAATGATTGCAACTTGATGGAAGATGATGATCTTGTGAAGGATACACTTTGATCCCAATTTTTCACCCAAATTGTATCCAAAGTGTTTCTCTCAAAGCACTCTTGCTTTCTCACTGGTTCTCACTAGATTTTTCTCAGTTGTGTTACAAACAAAAGATCACACACATTGCTATTTAAAGTAAAAATAGAATGAGCAAATTTAGGCATAATTTTTCATACATGTATCGATACAAATGATCATTTGTATCGATACAAATTCTTTGAGCAACGTTAAAAATGGAAATATTGACCTTTGTATCGATACAAACGCGGGTGTGTATCGATACAAATATCAGGATCTTGAAATCTTGACTGATATGTATCGAAGCATGCAAGCATGATTCGATACATCATGAATTTTCTGGATTTTGAGAACATACAGATGTGTATCGATATATGCAAGCATGCTTCGATACACAGATGATGTTCTGTCTCTGAGAGACCACTTTTGTATCGATACAGACAATGTATGTATCGATACAAAATGCACAAAATCAAACAGAAGTAATTTCAGGACATATGTATCGATACAACTATGTATGTATCGATACAAAATACCTAAAAGTCAGTTTTTCAAGGTTTAGAAAAATAGTTCTTTGTTGTCAAGTCATTTGTAATGTTGCCAAAATATGTTCAATCCTATTTTCATGTGTTTTGACAATTATTAAAACATGAGGATGAACTGGTGCACTTACATTCTCCCCCATTTTGATAATTGTCAAAACTATGCATAAGCTAAACTAAGCCTATACCTATTATGCAAATAAAAATAGCAATGTAATACAGACGCAATTAAAACACCAAGGCTAGTCATCAAAAAGGCTCGCTCCCCCTGAGTTGATGCCATAATGCGTTTTGATCATCTTTAGCTTGTGCATCCAAATCTCTCCCCCTTTGACAATATCAAAAAGAAGAAGAGAGCACATTAGAAGTAACAAGTCCAAGCAATTTTTAATCAATGATCACATCGTGCACTTACATTTGTCGAAATGCACTTTATGATATAGTTTGCTAATCAAAATAAATACATACAAAGATATGCCAAAATATATCAATGACGAATACCAAATATCATGATAAAACATGGAATGTAGAACAACAATCCATAAACCAACTCATGAGTATTGAAACACATCGACATTTGTAAACAAGCAACATACCAAAATATGGGACGAAATAAACAAAACAATGCAACAAATGCATAATTTCATGTTGCCATATCATATAACGATGTTCATGAAGAAATGAAATTCACGGATAGTATTTATGCAACATGTTAAGCTATAGACACATTAATTAATCAATATTTCATACATTGCCATTTGATACATATGGACTTCAAGAATTATTACTTATCTTAAAGCAAGAATTTTTGGAAATGAGCAAACATATGTATGTATTGAAAAGAACTAATATGTGATGTTGATGTTTGAAAAGAATTCACATAGGCATAAGAGTGTAAGTTTTAAGAAGAGAAGATAGAGATGATACTTTTTAACCTTGTACCGTAGGGTGTTGATGCACTTCCCATTGTATAAAACTCCAAGTTGCCAAGAAGTATGATATGTATACAAAGTGCATGTACAAATGTATATTATTCTAGGTTAGAGATATCTAGGATCCCTAATTCTCCGCGAATAAAGATAAAGGGTTCCGTGGCAAGTGGCTTTGTAAAGATGTCCGCAAGTTGATTTTTCGAGTCCACATGCTCAAAAACAACATCCCCTTTTTCTACATGATCGCGAAGAAAGTGATGCCTAATCTCTATATGCTTAGTCCTTGAATGCAATACGGGGTTCTTTGTGAGGTTTATAGCACTAGTGTTGTCACACAAGATTGGAACACGTTGTAGTTTTAAATCGTAGTCGAGAAGTTGTTGTTTTAACCAAAGTATTTGGGAGCAACAACTTCCGGCCGCAACGTATTCCGCTTCGGCGGTTGACAAAGCAACTGATACTTGTTTCTTGCTATGCCAACTTACCAAGCTATTACAAAATAGGTGACA
This sequence comes from Trifolium repens, assembly GCA_030408175.1. Lineage (NCBI taxonomy): Eukaryota > Viridiplantae > Streptophyta > Magnoliopsida > Fabales > Fabaceae > Trifolium > Trifolium repens. The sequence continues at coordinate 25,351,802 of CP125850.1, forward strand.
TGTTCCACTAGTACTTTTCCTATCCAACTTGCAACCGGCAAAGTCGGAATCGGAATAACCTACCAAAGAACAATTATTCCCCTTAGAGTACCATAAGCCAAAATTTGATGTTCCTTTCAAGTATTTTAAAATCCTTTTTACGGCTTTTAGGTGTGATTCTTTGGGGCATGATTGATATCGTGCACACATGCAAACACTAAACATAATATCCGGCCTAAATGCCGTTAAATAGAGTAAGGATCCGATTATACCTCTATATTTTGTGATTTCCACATCTTTACCTTCTTCATCTTTGCTTAACGCACAAGTTGATGCCATGAGAGTTTCCATAATTTTTGAATCCGTCATCCCAAACTTCTTGAGCAACTCAAGGCAATATTTAGTTTGATATATGAAGGTTCCTTCTTCTAGTTGCTTGATTTGTAGTCCCAAGAAGTAGGTTAGTTCACCCATCATGCTCATCTCGAATTCACCTTGCATAAGACTAGAAAAACTCTTGACAAGAGATGGGTTTGTGGAACCAAAGATAATATCATCAACATATATTTGAACCAATAAGACGTCCTTTCCTTTACGTTTAATGAAGAGTGTAGTATCAACCTTTCCCCTTGAATATCCATTTTTAATCAAGAACTTGCTAAGCCTATCATACCAAGCTCTAGGAGCTTGTTTAAGACCATATAAGGTTCTTTTTAATTTGAATACATAGTCCGGATGTTCGTTATCTTCAAAACCGGGAGGTTGTTTGACATACACCTCTTCATTTATGTATCCGTTTAGGAAAGCACTCTTAACGTCCATTTGATATAACTTGAAATTCATATTGCATGCATAAGCTAACAAAAGTCTAATAGCCTCAAGGCGAGCAACCGGAGCATAGGTCTCCTCATAATCAATGCCCTCCTCTTGGTTATAGCCTTGAGCTACCAACCGTGCCTTGTTCCTAATGATAACACCGTTTTCATCAAGCTTATTTCTAAAAATCCAACGTGTCCCAATCACTTGATGACTTGGAGGAGGTGGTACTAAATCCCACACATCATTTCTTTTAAATTGATTTAGTTCTTCTTGCATTGCAAGAATCCAATGTTCATCAAGTAATGCGGCCTTTGAGTTTTTAGGTTCAACTTGTGAAACAAAAGCATAGTGAGAACAAAAGTTACTTATTTGAAACCGAGTAGCCACTCCCTTTGAGATATCACCTAAGACCTTGTCAATGGGATGGTCTTTTAGAGTACGCCATTCTTTTGCAAGACCGGCTCCTCTTTGCTTATGATGATTCTTTGATGAAGATGATCCTCCATCATCTTTATCTTCATTGGATGGTGTCGGCTTATCGTCTTTTTCTTTTGGAACTTCCGTTGAGGGTTGATCACTTTCAACAACTTCTTGATCCTTTAGAATATCTAATGTGTCGACACCTGTACCAATAAAATCACCTTTCCCGTTTTCTTCCGGAAAAGTCTCATCAAAGCTTACATGAACCGACTCTTCAACAATTTGTAACCTTTTATTGTATACTCTATATGCTTTGCTAGACAATGAATAACCTAAGAAAATTCCCTCATCCGCTTTTGGATCAAATTTGCCAAGATTTTCTTTTCCATTATTTAAAATAAAGCATTTGCATCCAAAAGAGCGCAAGTGACTAAGATTAGGTTTTCTTCCTTTAAGTATTTCATAGGGAGTTTTGTCCAAAATAGGTCGAATGATCGCCCTATTTAGAACATAACTTGCGGTGCTTATCGCATCGGCCCAAAAATACTTAGGAAGACCACTTAACATAGTCCTAGCTAACTCTTCTAGAATTCGATTTTTCCTCTCCACTACCCCATTTTGTTGTGGTGTTCGTGGAGCCGAAAAATTGTGTTCAATGCCATGTTTGGAGCAAAACTTATCAAAGTTATTGTTTTCAAATTCACCTCCATGATCACTCCTAATGGAAATGATCTTAAGGTCTAGCTTATTTTGAATCATCTTAGCAAATTGTTTAAAAGCGGACAAGGTATCGCTTTTACTAGATAAGAATAGTGTCCAACAAAATCTTGAGTAATCGTCCACAATCACAAGTCCATAGTAGTTACCACCAAGGCTTTTGGTCCTTGATGGTCCAAAAAGATCCATATGGATTAACTCTAAAGGCTTAGTAGTTGAAATAAACTTTTTAGTTTTGAAAGAAGCCTTAGTTTGTTTACCCATTTGGCATGCGTCACACAAGTGATCTTTTGAAAAACGAATTTTAGGTAGACCGATTACAAGATCTTTAGAAGCTATCTTATTTAGTAAATCGAAATTAAGATGTGCCATTCTTCTATGCCACAACCAAGATTCATCATTCTTGGTTATGAGACACTTAGCACCACTTAGGCAATTATCACCTAGGTCCAACATGTATACATTTCCATGCCTCATAGCCTTAAGAATCACATTCTTGTCTTTGTTACTTTCGATTGTGCAAAAGGTTGGTTTGAAATTGATTGTGAACCCTTTATCACAAAGCTTAGCAACACTCAACAAGTTGTGCTTAAGGTTATCCACAAGTACAACATTAGATATGGTTATAGTAGAAGGATTACCGATAGTACCTACACCAAGAATAGTGCCTTTATTGTTGTCTCCATAGGTGACATAGCCTTTCTTCTTTGCTTTGAACTCAATAAAAAGCGAGGCGTCACCCGTCATGTGCCTTGAACATCCACTATCTAGAAACCATCTCTTTTCTAGATTATCAAGGCACTTTTCCTACAACAATTAAACATAAGAGAGAGGTACCCAATTTTCATTGGGTCCTAATTGGTGAGGCAAATAAGTTTTGTTGAGTTTTGGCATCCATTGCAATACGCCCTTAGGTACCAACACTTTCCTAGCTTTACATTTTGCAATGGTATGACCTTCACAACAACAATAGTGACAAGTGACATGTGAATCATTCTTCTTTTGATCCAATTTAACATTTTTTGAATTTTTGTTTTTGACTTTCAAAGTGTTTTGAAAATGTTTTGGACCAACTTGATGATAGACTCTAGGTTTTGATGAATTTTCCACTTTGTCCTTGAGAGCCTTAATATCTTTTGACAAAGTGACACAATTATCACAACCAACTATGTCACCATTATTATGACTTGCGCTAGTCCTTTCTAATAGTGATACTTTGAAAGCTTTCAATTCTTCTTCCGTTTCGATAACTTTCTTTTCAAGAGTTTTGTTAACTTTTATGATCTCTTTTAATCGTTTGAAAGCTTTCCTAGTTTCACTACATAGGTCCTCAAACGCATTTTGCAAGTCATGATATTCTAACGAGGTATATGAGCTAGAGAGATTTTGGTTTACCTTTTTAGGAGCTTTGTCCTTCTTTTTGTGATGATGAGATGTGAAGCATACATTAGCCATTTCGTCTTCATCACTTGAGCTAGAGCTTGATGATGAATGAGATGAAGAGCTACTACTCTCCCATGCAACATAAGCTTTCTTTCCTTTGCTCCTCCTTTTGTTTGAAGATGACTCATTCTCTTTTCTTTTGAGATTAGGACAATCCGGCTTGTAGTGACCAACTTGGCCGCACTCATAGCATATTCCTTTCTTGGAGTACCTAGCATCTTCATTCTTCCGACGGTAACCACTATCTTTTCGATACTTCTTAATATTGTCATCGGAATGTCTTATCCCATTCTTTCTCACATACCTATTGTAGCGTTGAACGAAGAGCCCCATTTCCTCATCATCGGAATCGTCTTCGCTTGAGCTACTTTCCACATGCTCTACCTTTTTAGACTTGGTGGACTTGGATGTTGAGGTCTTTAGAGCAATGGACCTCTTATCCTTTTCCTTTTCCTTATCCTTGTCATTGTGCTTTCCCTTTTTCTCACTTTTCTCATGCTTTTCTAACAAGTTTAGTACTTGTTCATGTTCCGTAAGCTTGCCAAATAAAGTTGTAAGACTCAAAGTAGTAAGATCATTCGCCTCCTTAATCGCGGTGACCTTCGGTTGCCAACACCTACTAAGACATCTTAAAATTTTGTTAGTGGCATCTTGATTTGTGATTGGCTTTCCCAAACCGTGTAACTTGTTGGTTATTTTGATAAATCGTTGTTGCATATCCTCGATGGTCTCACCATCTAGCATATGGAACAACTCAAATTCTTGTGTCAATGTATTAATTTTGGATATCTTTACATCATTGGTACCCTCAAAGTGAGTTACCAATGTGTCCCACATTTCCTTAGCCGATTGACAATGTGACACATGATAGAATTGATCAATCCCAAGGGATGATATTAAAATATTTTGTGCCTTTGCATCGTAATTGGCCTTTTTCTTTTCCTCTTCCGTCCATTGTGCCATAGGCTTATTGGTGACAATGCCATGAGCATCGGTGATTGTTGGAAGAAACGGACCGTTCTCAATAGCATTCCACACTTCACCATCAAAAGAATTGATGTGAATACGCATACTACTTTTCCAATAGTCAAAATAATCTCCATTGAATATCGGAGCCCTATTATACGCCCCTTTAGGTGCAAAAGCCATGTTGTCTAATAATTGGCACAATCCACCGAATTTTGCAAGCAAAATTCAACCGGACTCGTGATACCACTAGTTAGACTACTAGGCTACCACTTAGAAGGGGGGTTGAATAAGTGGCTTCTTTAATCAACGACAATTTAAAAAATTATTTGATTAAAAACAATGTGCGGAAGCACCACCGGATCGGTAGTCTACTTTGCACCTTTTGACCAAAGGAAATATAGTATAGCCTTGAATGAACTAGGAAAATTATCGGAACGCTTAATGCAAAATATCCAAATTTAATCGATTAACAAAAATAGTCCCAAGCAAGTTATACGATTCGATATTCAAATTCAATCACAATCAAGATAATCGCAATTGAACCTTTGTGCACACTTACGAACACAAAATTCCAATTGACACAAAATATAAGCGAATTGCGTAAAGTAAGAATTTAAAGCGAATCGACACACAAGAGATGATTAGGGAGTTCCCAGGCTTTCGTGTCGTCCTCGCGGTCGGCCGGGTACGTCTCCCCCCAAATAACCAAACAGGTTATTTGAGAGTATTATTGATTAAAAACAGTTTGAACACAAGTGCACAATTTACAATGAATCCAATAAACCTATATTGACTCAAAAGTAAAACTATGCTAAACCTCAATCGACGAACGAATCTTCACCCTCTGATTCCAACGATTTTACCCGTGCAACTCCTTGCAACAATCGTCCAGCTGAGTCCTTCAATTCTTCTCGATTGATCCTTCAAGATATCGAACAATCTTGAATCCCTAGCGAGCAACCAAACCTCCTTCGCAAATCAACCCGATCACGATTCTGATTCACCGCGAATCGTACCGAACGTTATCGACCAAGCGTACAACTTCTATTGGATTGATCCCATACTCAATCTTCAATGATTGCAACTTGATGGAAGATGATGATCTTGTGAAGGATACACTCTGATCCCAATTTTTCACCCAAATTGTATCCAAAGTGTTTCTCTCAAAGCACTCTTGCTTTCTCACTGGTTCTCACTAGATTTTTCTCAGTTGTGTTACAAACAAAAGATCACACACATTGCTATTTAAAGTAAAAATAGAATGAGCAAATTTAGGCATAATTTTTCATACATGTATCGATACAAATGATCATTTGTATCGATACAAATTCTTTGAGCAACGTTAAAAATGGAAATATTGACCTTTGTATCGATACAAACGCGGGTGTGTATCGATACAAATATCAGGATCTTGAAATCTTGACTGATATGTATCGAAGCATGCAAGCATGATTCGATACATCATGAATTTTCTGGATTTTGAGAACATACAGATGTGTATCGATACATGCAAGCATGCTTCGATACACAGATGATGTTCTGTCTCTGAGAGACCACTTTTGTATCGATACAGACAATGTATGTATCGATACAAAATGCACAAAATCAAACAGAAGTAATTTCAGGACATATGTATCGATACAACTATGTATGTATCGATACAAAATACCTAAAAGTCAGTTTTTCAAGGTTTAGAAAAATAGTTCTTTGTTGTCAAGTCATTTGTAATGTTGCCAAAATATGTTCAATCCTATTTTCATGTGTTTTGACAATTATTAAAACATGAGGATGAACTGGTGCACTTACAGTTTGAGCCTCAATGAGTGTAGAAACCTCTAGACAACGTTCCAATGTTGCATTTGCGCCACCAATCAAAGGAAAAACACAAGCTTTTGAAAAGGAGTTTTAGATTGAGTGTATTGGTGAAGAAGATAAAGTGAGTTGCTTCTGCCTCTATATCGCAATGTTTCGGTAAACATTTTTGGAAAAAGCAACGAGTGGAAAATAGTTTCCAAAGTTAAAACTTCGGTTCGTAGAACCCAAAATCAATATACAAGTGGCAAAATTGGATTTTTGGGGGTTATAAAAAAAACATGGTGGTGGAAAGAGAAAAATTTGACTAGGAGAGGGTTGGCTTGGCATGCTCCAAATGGCCTTCACTGTTTCAAAAAATTTCCCTGCACCCTTTAATTCTCAAGAAATATGGATATTTCAAGGTGCATAAGAATCATAGCCCTCAATTTGAATTAAGTACCAGCTCTCTCCCAAGTTCCAACAGACAGAACCACTGATTTAGCGGTTATAAGTGTTGAGTTGATTCAGAAACGGTTAGAGAAACGGTTACAAGAGAAAAGAGAAATTGATGAATGAAGAAGATTAGATTCTCATTACTTTGGTAAAGGAAGTGTTACAAGTATTTATATCTATCTGTACACAAGCTAACTGATAAAATTTAGTTTATTTACTAAGTATTAATTAACTAAGGCTAAGTAACTAAAGCTAGTGGCTAATACAAGAGTAATCTCAACAGCCTCCCTTAAGCTTATCATGATATATGTTGATCATGTTAAGCTTAGAGATAAAGTCATGAAATTTTGGTTGTGCAAGTGATTTAGTCAAGAAATCAGCTATTTGATCATTTGTTGAGACTGGTAGCAGCTTAAGAATGCCCTTCAAAACTTTCTCCCGAACAAGGTGACAATCAATATCTAGATGCTTGGTCCTCTCATGAAAAACCGGATTAGAGGCAATGTGTAATGCACTCTGGTTATCACAATACAGAGTTGGAGTTCTAACCAGTGTCACTCTCAGGTCTTCAAGGAGGTATAATAGCCATTGTAACTCACATGTGGCTGATGACAAAGCCCTGTACTCTGCCTCTGAAGAAGACCTGGACACAGTAGCTTGCTTCTTTGCACGCCATGAAATCAAAGACTGCCCTATAAAGGAACAGTACCCTGATATAGATTTTCTAGTATCCATGCAACCTGCCCAGTCAGCATCTGAATATCCTACCAGCTGCATCTCTGAATCTCTGCTGAAGAATAGTCCTTGTCCTGGATTGTTCTTCAAGTATCTCAGAACTCTGCATGCTGCATTGTAATGCACAGTGGTTGGAGCATGCATAAATTGGCTTAACTGCTGTGTGGCAAAAGCAATGTCAGGCCTTGTTGTGTTTAAATACAACAACCTGCCTACTAGTCTTCTATAGCTGGATATATCACTATAAGGAGTTCTTGCAGCACTGTGTAGTTTTATGGATATGTCAAGTGGTGTGCTTGCAGGTTTTGATCCAAGGAAACCTGAGTCCTTAAGCATGTCTAGACAATACTTTCTTTGTGAGATAGTAATTCATTGTTTGGAATGTGCAACTTCTAACCCAAGAAAATACTTTAGTTGACCCAAGTTTTTGATTTTAAAAGCAACATCCAACACTACTTTAACTCTATCAAATTCAGCCATAGAATTTCCAGCTAAAATGATGTCATCCACATACACTAATAGTGCTGTAAAATTATTATCTCTTGTAAGGGTGAACAAGGAGTAGTCTGATGTGGACTGAGTATATCCTTCCTTGATCAACAGGGAAGTCAATTTCTCATACCATTTTCTGCTGGTTTGCTTCAAGCCATACAAACTTTTCTTTAACTTACACACCAGGTTTGATTTATCACAAGGCACACCATCAGGTATCTTCATATATACATCTTCCTGTAAATCTCCATGAAGAAAAGCATTATTTACATCAAGTTGATGTAAATGTCAATTCTTTGCAGCAGCTATTGCCATAATGTTCTAACTGTTGTGAGTTTGGCTACAGGAGAGAATGTCTCAAAGTAATCAATTCCTTCAACCTGATTGTAACCCTTGGCCACTAATCTAGCTTTGTACCTTTCAATCGTGCCATCTGCCTTGTGTTTCACTTTGTATACCCATCTGCACCCTATGGGTTTGGTATGAGGTGGAAGTTCAACAATTTGCCAAGTACAATTCTTAGCTAATGCTTCCAACTTAAGCTTCATGGCTGTAACCCAATGTTCATTTTTGCTAGCTTCCTTAAAGGATTGAGGCTCATTGAAGTGTGTGATGGACATACTATATGCCTTGTGTGAAGGAGACAATTGTGTTAGTGAATGAAAAGAAGACAAGGGATATTTAGATGTACCTAAAGAGATTGTTTCTTGTGAAGGAGAGAGTGAATTATTATTACAGACATAATCAGACAAATGTATTGGTGCCCTTCTTTGTCTGATGGGTCTAGATGAGGGAGAAATGGAGTCAGAACTTTGGGAATTTGGTGGAGTAGAGGATGCAGACTTAGGAGTAAGGATAGGGGAAGATGGAGTTATGGATGGAGAGATGGGTTCAGAAGGAGTGGAATTGGTAGGTGAGGATGGAGTCAATGGTGTAGAGATGGAGTCAGAAGAAGTGGAATTGGGTAAAGTGTCATATGATGGTGAAAATGACTTGTCAGGTAAGGTAATGTCATTGTCATGGATAATAGGGGTAGATGTTGGAGAGGTATCCATAGTATGATAGTCCCAAGGAATTTTAGGTAAAGAAGACTGATATGGAAAAATATGTTCATGATGTGTTACATCTCTAGAAACAAATATGGTTTTATTTAAAAGATCAAACAGTACAACACCCTTTACACCTGTCTTATACCCCAAAAAGATGCACTTTTTAGCTCTAAGGTCCAATTTTGTTCTATGACAGTGTAAAGTTGAAGCAAAAGCAAGGGACCCAAAGACTTTCAAGGACAACATGTCAGGGTCAGTTTGATACAAAAGGAAATATGGTGACTTATTCTTTAACATAGGGGTGGGGACTCTATTCATTATGTAAACAACATGGGACACAACATAGGACCGAAAACTTTTGGGTAAATTTGACTGAATCAGAAGGGCCCTACCAATGTTTAATATTTGTTGATGTTTACGTTCAACCCTACCATTCTGTTGGGGGGTCTCAACACAGCTTAACTGATGTAGGATACCTTTAGAGGCATAGTAAGTGGGCATGGAAAATTCAGGACCATTGTCAGTCCTTATAGATTTAACAGAACAATTGTGTTGAGTTTCAGCAAAAGTAATAAAATTTTGAACATGTTGTCTAGCTTCAGACTTAGTTTTCATCAATATTATCCAGGTATATCTAGAGTGATCATCAATAGCAGTAAGAAAATAGGAATGATGATGAACAGATTTTATAGAGATGGGACCCCAAATATCAAAATGAATCAAATCAAAAATTTTATTTGCTTTATGATAACTGTGTACAAAGGGTAATTTTCTATGCTTAGCAAAATGACATATGTCACAAACATCACTAGGATCATTATGTATGAAAGAGAACTGGGATTGTAATAAAGCTATTCTAGAACTAGACAAATGTCCTAACCTGAAGTGCCAAAGTGCACTATCAGAGATACAAGTGTTATTTGCAGATGGAGAAATTTGAAAGCTATTATGATTGGAAGAAGCACAAGTCTTGTCTGTCTGATTCAAGTAATATAATCCATCTCTTCTCTCAGCCGAATCAATCATCTTCAGTGATTTCTGGTCCTGAAAAGTGCAAGTAGTGTCAGTGAACTTAACAAGACAATGTGCATCTTGGCAAAGAAGGGAAACAGAAATCAGATTTACATTGAAAGTTGGAACATATAATACACCAGTTATACTAAGCCAGGGAGAAAATACAATTGTGCCTGAAAGTTTAGTGGTGACATGATCACCTTTAGGAAGTTTGATGATCATAGGAGTGATTTCACTATAAGAGTGAAACCAGTGCAGTGAGGCACAAATGTGGTGGCTGACACCTGAATCTATGATCCAAGTGTCAAGAGTGATATTATGGCAAATGAAAGAATAAAAACTTTGTGCAATAGAAGTAACTGTACCTTGCTTACCCGCTGATGAAGGACCAGCAGTTTGGAATGAGCTAACCTGATTGGAAGTAACATGAATGGAACATTGGCTAACAGATGAAGATTGAATCAGAGTCAAGAGCTTATCATATTGTTCTTGAGTTAGGGAAGGAACAATAGTCATGCCTTTTGAACCATTTGATGTAATTGAAACTGAGAGATTCACATCAGCCCCATCAGCTGAAGCATGATTAGCAGAGCTATTATAATTGCGCATCATGTGAGGAGGGACACCATGCTTTTTGAAGAAATTTTCGACAGTGTGATTAGGCTTGTGAAAATAATTACACTGACATTTAGAGCCAGAATTAGAAGAACCTGAACGATTATTGGGATAGGACCTGCCCTCAGAAGCATTAACCAATGCTTTGGAATCAACAAGTGTAGGAGGACAATTTTGGCGTTCAAATTGAAGTACCATAGAAAAAATCTTAGACATAGGGGGCAAAGGATCAAGGAGTAAAATCTGAGACTTAACAACATTGAAATCAGCATTCAAACCAGTCAGAAAACGCATGGCATGAAGAATATGATGGTTGCTCCTAGCTACACGCATCGCATTATAAGAACAGCGAATAGGACAAGTACAATTTGGAATTGGCATGTAAATTTCAAGTTCTTCCCAAAGAACTTTCAAATCAGAATAGAAAGAAGTTACCAATCGAGAATCTTGAGTGAGAGCATAGATTTCCTGTTGAAGCTCGGAAACACGAACAAGATCCCCTTGTGAAAATCGCTCCTTCAGATCGAGCCATACATCAGAAGCGTTTTCCATGAAAACGATGGATTGAGCAATCGACGAATCAACGGAGTTCATTATCCAACTGTGAATCAACATATTACACCGATTCCAAGCACGGTACGACGGATCAAAGGCGTCGATCGGAGCTGGAATGGAACCGTCAAGAAACTCGAACTTGAGCTTTGCACCGAGCGCGCGACGCATTGAACGCGCCCAAGAATGGTAGTTAGAGCCGGTAAGCAACGACGTAACCTTAACGGACGAGGGACCGTCACTGGAGTGAACATAGAATGGACTAGAAGGATCGGTGGAAGGATCCGGTGGCGGCGGAGGAGCAACACGAGGAGGCATGACGGTGGAAGCGGAAGCATTTGGATCTCACGCGAATGATACCATGTTGAGTTGATTCAGAAACGGTTACAAGAGAAAAGAGAAATTGATGAATGAAGAAGATTGGATTCTCATTACTTTGGTAAAGGAAGTGTTACAAGTATTTATATCTATCTGTACACAAGCTAACTGATAAACTCAGTTTATTTACTAAGTATTATTTAACTAAGGCTAAGTAACCCCCATTAATACTAAAACAACTTCACTATAAACCGGACCAACTTACCTGACCCGAAAAATATCCAACCCCGACCCGACCTAAAAAAACCAAAATTAAACCTTGCTGTTCTAAACCCGACCCAAGACCCAAACGACCCAGTTTCCAAACCGGCGATGGAGGACATGGAGGTTCAGGGGGAGAAGAAGAGAAGAAGGGAGGACGATAAGCATCAAGTGAATAATGAAGAAATTGAGCATTTTTTAACGACAGGTCCTGGCAGCCAGGACTGCCGGGACCAATGAAAATCTTGAGTTGGAATTGCCGGGGATTGAGCACACCGAGCGCAATTCCAAACCTGAGAACTATTGCTCAAGGACAGCAGCCTGACATTTTATTTTTATTAGAAACTTTATCAAAAGCTCCAACTTTGGAGCGTGTTCGTGTTAGTTTGAATTTTCATTCTTGCCTATCAGTTGATGTTGAGGGAAGGAGCGGAGGATTATCAGTTATGTGGAGGGACACTATTGATTGTAGAGTGATGAATTATTCGCGGAAATTTATTAACTTGACTGTAAAGGAGAAAGAGGAAGAGGAGGAGTGAAGGTTGACTTGTTACTACGGGTATCCAGAACGAGAGCGAAGAAGACAAGCCTGTGACCTTTTGCGTGAACTCCGGGATATGTCTGATCTTCCATGGTGTATTATTGGAGATTTCAACGACCTACTGTCACAGGAAGATAAAAGAGGACTTAACCCACATCCTAACTAGCTCTGTAACGGGTTCAGAGGTGATGTCAGTGACTGTGATCTTACAGATATTCAATTGGAAGGTTACCCTTACACTTGGACCAAGAGCAGAGGAAGACCACATGTTATAGAAGAGAGACTTGACCGAGCCATGGCTAACTCTAAATGTCTTATGTGCTACCCAGGTGTGAAATTGCTGAATCTCATTGCATCACATTCGGATCATAGTCTCATTCTGCTTCAAAATATTCCAACGAGCAGGAATGGGAGAGTATGCTCTTTCCGGTTCGAAAATAGCTGGCTGAAGGAAGATGACATTGTGGAGGTAGTGGAGGACGGATGAGGGCGTGATAGGGGTGTAGATGTTATTAGTAAAACGGCGAGATGTGCAGAGAAGCTAACGGGGTGGGGGAGAAGAAAAAGAATGCGTTTTAAACAGGAAGTGAAGGAGTGTAGTGAAGAGATGGAAAGACTGAGGGGAAATCATGATGTAGTTGACTCAGGCCGATATAAAGAAGTACAAGAGAAGCAGGCCAGGTTACTAGTCCAAGAAGAGGTATATTGGAAGCAACGTGCAAAGATGCATTGGTTAAAAGAAGGCGATCTGAACACAATTTTTTTCCACATGTCAGCTACAACACGGCAAAGGGCGAAAAAGATTGATAAACTTGTGAATGAGGAGAATATTGAAGTTCGGAGTCAACCGGAATTGTGTGAAATAGCCTTAAACTATTTCAACCTGTTGTTTAAAGCTAATGCGTCTGAACATGATTCGATTTTGTCTCTTATAAACCCGAAAGTAACTCAGGAGGATAATGACAGGCTTGTAGCGCCTATAACTAGAGAAGAGTTAAAGGAAGCAATTTTTCAGATGAACCCGGACAAAGCCCCTAGCCCAGATGGTTTCAATCCAGCGTTTTACCAACACTTTTGGGATTTATGCGGAAATGATATCTATGAGGCAGCGATAGATTGGCTTGATAGGGGGTACTTTCCGTCATCCTTGAATGAAACTAATATTTGTTTGATCCCTAAGTGTGAGAATCCTATTTCTATGAAGGATATGAGACCTATTTCTTTGTGTAATGTGCATTATAAAATGGTTTCGAAAGTATTGGCAAATAGATTGAAGGAGTGTATTGATAAATGTGTATCGGAGGAACAATCAGCCTTTGTGGAGGGAGGCTCATCCTTGACAATGCCTTAATTGCAATAGAAGTGCTCCACTCTCTTAAGCGGCGAACTAGAGGTAGTAAAGGGGAACTTGCTATGAAAATTGATATCATTAAGGCGTACGACAAAGTTGATTGGGGTTTTATGCGCGGTATGCTTGAGAGGTTGGGTTTTTCTAATAAGTGGATACAATGGATGATGCTATGCGTTAGTTCGGTCAATTATTCGGTTTTGGTGAACTTTGAAAAAGTAGGACCTATAAATCCAGGTCGTGGTCTTAGGCAAGGAGACCCTCTTTCTCCTTACCTATTTATTCTTGTGACGGAAGGACTAACGACCCTAATTAGAAATGCTGTGGCTCGTGGTGATATTCACGGAATTCAGATTTGCAGAGGGGCACCTCCGGTGTCTCACCTACTTTTTGCTGACGATTGCTTCTTATTTTGCAGGTCCACCATAGCTGAAACTAACAATTTGATGGCTATTCTAAAAATGTATGAAGCAGCGTCTGGTCAGGAAATTAATTTAACAAAGTTTGAAGTTTTTTTCAGTCGAAATCTGAGCAGGCCAGCACAGGAGGACTTATCACGAATCATGGGAGTTAAACATGTGATTGGAACCGGTAAATATTTAGGACTTCCTTCAATGATTGGCAGGAAAAAGAAGGATGTCTTTGCTTACATTAAGGATAGGGTCTGGAAACGAATCAATTCTTGGTGTGGTAGAACCTTATCGAGAGCGGGAAAAGAGGTAATGATCAAATCCGTGCTACAAGCCATCCCCTCTTATGTCATGAGTGTTTATCTTCTTCCGGAGTCACTTATCAAAGAAATTGAGAGAATGATGAATTCTTTTTGGTGGGGAGGTGGCAATGATAATAAAGGTATAAAGTGGTTAGCATGGGATAGAATGACATACCCTAAAGCTTTGGGAGGTATGGGATTTCGCAAGTTACATTCTTTCAACTTGGCTATGATTGCTAAGCAAGGTTGGAATATCATGACAAAGCCACACACTCTAGTAGCAAGGTTATACAAAGCAAGGTACTTTCCAAATTCCTCTCTCTTTGATTCACAAATTGGCCATAATCCTAGTTATGCTTGGAGGGGTATATGGAAAACACGTCAAGTTCTCATGAATGGGTGTAGGTGGAGTATTGGAGATGGTACAAGCATCAAAATCATGAAGGAACCGTGGTTGAGAGGGAAAGAAGGAGCTTGGGTTCCATCACCTCAAATACAAGGTGCTTATGAACTTACTGTTAATGATCTTTTGCAGCCAAATGGTATTGAATGGGACAAGGAAAAAATTGTTTCTTTATTTCCCATGCATGTTGTGAATAGTATTACTGATATTCCTTTGTTTGAATTGAGTGAGCAAGATAAATTGGTTTGGATGGATGATGCTCATGGGCAATATAATGTTAAGAGTGGCTATAATTTGTTATTGAAACATACAGGAAAGCTGGATGGGGTGATACATCAAGAGAAGTGGACAAAATTGTGGAGTATTCATGCACCACCAAAGACAAAGCATCTCCTTTGGAGAATATGCAAAGGTTGTTTGCCGACGCGTATTCGTTTACAAGAGAAATATGTTCAGTGCTCCTCGAACTGTCCCATATGCGATCATGATAGCGAGAATGATTGGCATGTTTTATTTTCATGTTTTGACAGTGTGCAGGCTTGACAATTTGCAGGTCTCAATCACATTGTTAGCAACCGGTTGCATCAGCACAGCAACGTCAAAGACACGATTCTTGATATTTGCGCGAATGAAGATGCAGACACGGCTGGGCAGTTTGCAGTCTTGGTCTGGATGCTATGGAAAAATCACAATAACAGTGTTTGGAACAATGAAAAAGAAACTGGACGGTGCATTGGTGTTAAGGCGCGGCAGCATTGGAATGAATGGCATATGGTTCAACACTTGCAGCAAAGCACAGTAGCAGCTGCTCATCAACAACACCAAACAACTTGGCAACCTCCACCTTTAAATTGGTACAAATGCAACGTGGATGCGGGATTCCATCAAGAGGTAAATAAGACGAGTGTCGGATGGTGTGTGCGGGATCATAGAGGACACTATATTATGGCTGGAACAACATGGAAAGAAGGGCAATGCTCAATTCTTGAAGGAGAGGCAATGGCTCTGTTACATGCGATGCGAGAAATAGAACAACGAGGCTTATCACAAGTTATTTTTGAGACTGATTCAAAGAGTGTTGTCGATGCTATACAACACTTCCGTGGTGGTAACTCGGAGTTTAGTAGTTCAATCATCGATCATATTAATAATGTACTGTTATTTAATCCAAACTTTATGGTAAAGTTTATCAAGCGACAAGCGAATATGGTAGCTCATAAGTTAGCTCGGGCGGCCATTGCTTGGTCTAGTCGCTATATTATTAACACATTACCTACTTGTATTGCTACTCTTTTGAATAATGAAATGAACTAGTTTGATGATTGTCAAAAAAAAAAAAACTAAGGCTAAGTAACTAAAGCTAGTGGCTAATACAAGAGTAATCTCAACAATAAGATATGTGGTATGAAAGTTTAAATATGCATTTCTCTGCATTAATATAGTTGAAATTCTCTACATTAATATTGTTGAAATTAAATCTAGAGAATTAAAAGCCATTAAAAAAATGTGACGATTGAATTTAAATAAAATTTTATGATATTGAACCAATCGTTAGTTGGTTCAGTGGTGATTGGCGCTGAACTTGGTAGGGAGGACCACGGTTCGATCCCCCGCAACTGCGATCGGGAGGGGGCTGGAACCACTTGATGCCAGAACTGACCCCCGAACCAGATTAAACTGGTGGTGTAAACCAAAAAAAAAAAAAAATTTATGATATTGAGTTATCTTAAGATATTTTGTTAATTATTTTCTTAATCAATGCATAAGTTATTGAATAATATATTAACTACCTACTCCCTCCGTACCAAAATGTAAGTTATTGTTAATTATAGCGAGTTACATTTTGGTACGGAGGGAGTATTTACTACTATTTCCGTCTCAATATATAAGATCTTTTCACAAATGCACAAGAATTTAAAAAAGTAACTTTTGCATTAAATTTGTCAATAATATATTTTCTCTTTCCACAATATCCTTCAATTATTAGAGAAAAATATTGATCTTTTACTTTTTTTTTCTTCTTTTAATTAGGAGCATTTTTGTGAAAATTTAATTAATGTACCTTAAACTTTGAAAATGGTCTTACAAAAAGGATGATAAAATTTGCCAAAAAGGTTTTATACATTGAGTCGGAGGTAGTACATTGATATCATATAATTCACACAATTCATTCGGCCCTTTCATTAAGATTGAATGGTTAAATTTTCATTTCAGTATTCATATTTAAAAAATCAAGATCAATTTTAGAATCTAAACCGATTAAAATTTTGACATGTGTTAGTGGGTACGTGGATAATAGCATTTGCTTAATTCAATTGTAAAGTACACAAAATAACCACTCAAACCTTAATCATCATAGATTCAATATGTAGTCTTGGTTGTCAATAGGGGTCTCAACTTCATAATTTTTTGAAGAAAAACAGGAGTCCAAACTTTGTCATTTTCTAAAGTTATAAGGTCAATACATATACATAAAGAAAAGGATGACATAGGATTCAAAGTCTGTGAAAGTGCTTATTAATATTTTTTGAAGCAAAGAAATGCTCATTAATCTCAAAGAATTGAAACATTAAACATTTTGAATTTTCTTTTCGATGTCTTCCCATGTTTGTAAGTGGCTACATAATCTCGTGATATAAAGTCTACTAGTAT
This sequence comes from Trifolium repens, assembly GCA_030408175.1. NCBI lineage: Eukaryota > Viridiplantae > Streptophyta > Magnoliopsida > Fabales > Fabaceae > Trifolium > Trifolium repens. The sequence goes on from CP125850.1 coordinate 25,369,088, forward strand.
CTAAATTAAAATGCACATTCCACTAAACAAAAAAGGAAATGAACTCCTATCATATTAAAAAGAAGTTATATACTCCATATAGTTTGGGATATAAGGAATATTCCTATGATATTTTGGAATTTAAGGTTGAGGTCACAAAATAATTCACACCATTCAAGTTCATGAGCTCATTCCACTTCTATGTGTCCTTTATTCAAAAAAATAGAAATAGAAATGCTTGTACTCTATGCCACATGTTTATGACACATGAGAATTAAACATTAAACTAGAAAAAGCACAAGTATAGATAGTTGACAAGACAATGAATACATATATATTTACCCAACTCAATGGAGCCATCATCATTGCTTAGTGTTGTTTGTTTGTGACCAATATCTTATGTCCACTTCCAACCTTCTCTATTTGCCTTCGACATTCCTTTTCCCATTTTATGTTTGTTGGCTATTATTTGTATGCCTTATACGTGTATTTAGATTTTTAGTGGACTCATGTCAACTAAAAATATATACTAATACTAATATAAACCAACATATTAATAATTTTACATATAAAATAACTTGCATGATTTAGTTGACTTAAATCGGGTCTATATTAAACAATTACACTGAAATGCATATATCTCAAGTAGAAAAACAAGTAACATTTTGTCATGCTATAGGTCCCAAAGCGAGCACGGGTAAGATATTAACGTACATAAATATGGCGACAAATGCTATTGCGCGCTAACGAATGGGCGACACAATTTTTTAATTTATTTGTCGAACATTAAATATATATCACTACTAGAAAAAGTTGACATACCGACAAAATTTAGAGACGGAATATATTTCTTCTCTAATAGAGATGAAATTAGAGACAGAAAAAGCAGTTAGAGACAGATATATTTATTTTAGAGACAAATATTTTCATTTTAGAGATAGATTTTGTCCGTCTCTAATAGTTCAGAGACGAGGAAATTATCGACGGCATCAAATCCGTCTCTAGCCTGCTTAGTGACAGAATATTTGCATTTTAGAGACAGATTTTGTCCATCAGTATTTAAGATTTTTCTAGTAGTGTATGTATATATTTCTTTTAATTGATATTCGAACATTGATCTTCTGAGTTGTAGAAGTCTAACTTTTTCACACTACTAGAAAAATTAAATTTAGCGAGGGAAGGAATCCATCGCTAATGTGTGAATTTTCCGTCACAAACACAATTAGTGACGGATTTAGTGACGTTTCAAAATCAGTTTGCAATTTCAACGTCACAAAAATTTAGTGAGGGAATTTTTCATTCGTCACAAATAGCGACGGAGTAAAAACGTCGCAACAGAAATCATCTGTCACTAATGACAGACTAAAAATGCAAAATTTAATCTTGGATTTCCGTCGCTAATTGATGGTTGCAATTTTGGTTTTCACGAACAAGGGTTTTTTATTTTGTATTTTCAGTTTCAATTTTTAAATTTTTATACTTAATCACTCATTTTATGTTTAAAAAGAACAGATGAATTGTCACAAAAAAAAATCATCATTTTTTGAAGTAAAATTTTCTTTGACAGAATAATAAGTAATTTATTTCTTTGACACAAATAAATAAGATTTTAAAAAATAATATTTCATCATTTTTATAAAACAAATAATTTGTGAGGGAATAATCTCCTCACAAAATCAATGTCATAGGTGTTTGTGACGAACTTTGTGACAGAATAATTAGATAGGAATAAATAATGTCACAACATCCCTCACTACATTTAATATCATCAAATTTGTGAGAGAAATTGTGAGGGATATTTTTGTGACGGATTTATCTATCACACATTCTGTCACTAATGTTTATCAATTTGAATTGTATAAAAATTGTAGGATTCCGTCACTAATTCCATCACAATTAGTGAGGGATTTGGATCTCTCTCTAATTTCCGTCATTAAAATTGCACTTTTTTAGTAGTGTCACTAAATTAAAATGACATTAATTAATTAAATGAATATGTACGCACTCAACAATACTTGAAGATATAGTGAGTTTTTTAGACCCAAAAGGCCAAAACCAAAAATTGTGTTTTGATGGTTGGTTTCATTGTCATATCGCTACTCTATGTAGAATCTAAGTTGAATCACCATTTTGCAGAACTATTAAGATTGGAGTCTCTTTCATTGGAGAAGGAGTAGGAGAGTGTGACACCCCACCTTACAAAGGAGTGTATTTTTCTCCATAAAACTAATTAAAATAATCTTAAAATGGGAAAACTCAAAAAAAATATTGGAAGAGTTTTGAAGAGTTTATGAGGGCTTTGAGCTTTGACAATTTCTTTACAGGATTAGTCTCTGCCTCTCCACTTTGAAAAGTTGCTCCCATTTAATTTTCATCTTTTCTATTCCCTTCCAACCCTCCAAAGCTTAAAGTTAGATCAATCGTAATAAAACTCCAATAAATGTGGATAGCTGCTACGAAAATCGGAAGCTAAAAGCACCCACATCCATGCCACTTATATTAGTGGTATAAATGGGTCTCACATAATATATTATATTATTTTACACTTTCCAACTATTTAAACCACTCACCCATATTTTTTAAATATTCATACCACTCATCTACAACTCTAACATGGACCCCACAAAATTCACAATATATTGTTTTTTCAATTATTTTAATACCAAAACATTTGAAAGAGATGAAACAAAATGAAAAGCAACCGTATCCAATAATGGACACTGTGGTTTTCTTTTACCACCCCATTTCATTCCAATTATCCATGCTACTATGACACAAGTGGCACATGTGGCAAATACCACCCCCTATATTTATGCTCTAAGGTTATAAAAAAATACCTTATTTTTTTGTAAAAGTCAAGCTTCACACTTGTAAACAAATTGCAAGTATCAATAAAAGTTTTTTGTTTATTTCTTGTGCTCTTACTTGTTTTCTATTTTGGTCCACAAATCTATAAAATGAATCTTAGTCTCTTAAATTAAAAAAATTATGTCAATTTAATCAATTTTCAAAAGAAATGCTATATATGCCTCTGAATTCGTAACGTCGATGACCACTATAAAAACCATGTATTTAGAACAAAATGGGAGAACAAGTTATCCATATAAGTGATTCCGGATCAAAATATTTTCCATTACTTTTTTATTATAATAGTTAAATATTTTTTAATGTCTCTAAACACAGTACCATTTATTTTTAGTTCCTCTAAAAAAAAATTTCAAATTTTGTCCTTTAAATTTTCTAACTTCAATTTTGTTCAATGTTTTTTTTGCAAAAATTCACGTAGTATGTTCTAAATATCTTTTTTTAAGCCATCATAAAAAAAGTCAATGAAATTATTAGGATCTAATCAATTAAAAGATTATCAAAATAAGTCAGTTGGAACACGCGATTTGAACTTTTATAAAAAAATACAGTATAAAATTGAAAACAAAATATTTAGTGAGATCAAACTTTTAAAAAAAATTAGAAGTGTGTGTCTGCGTGTACGCGTTTTTCTAATTATAAAGTGATATATTTATTTTGATAGGTTATATCACCGACAAATTTCCCACTGTTACTATAGATTTTGTTTTGTACATAGACGAAATGACAAAACCATTATAAACTCACACACACACACACATATGTAAGGAGCCGGGGTTCGAACTCCGGTCAAGTGTCCGGCCTAATAATTTCGCCAATATTTATGTAATAGATTTTGGTGGTCGATTTCAAATCATTAACTAAAATTATTTGATAATTAATTTTATAAATGTATAATTAAAAAAAGTTTGATCTCAAATAGCAGATTATATTACTTATTGTGTCAAATTGTGCGAACATGTTACTGCAAGCAATCGAAATACTTGGGTTTACTAGGTTAAATGTAAATAGTGTTGTTTTCTAAGTTATGCATGCCGTTATGGTGTCCAAGAAAATGGACCACTAGTTGGGACTTTGGGAGGAAAGATAGCGACCCAACTTGATTGCAGCACAATTGAATTGAGATAAAGCAAGCAAGGGTTTGATTCAAAACTCTGCCCAGTAGATTGATTACCATGATTGAGGCTGCAACACTCATGTGTAGCCACAACCAAATTTTGGTCCCGGGGGGGATTATTTGTACACCTCCATTCAATTCAAAGGCCTGATTTCGTGGACCCTAAATCTGCCATAGGTCCAGGCCTTTTGTTCTCTAGGAATGCAGTTGTCTTATCTCTTTCATCATAATTCTTGAGAGTGAAAGAAAAGAATGGATGGAGTTGAATATTTAAGTCACTAACATTTGATCATGCCTAAACATGGACCTCACTGGATCAACAATACAACTTGCCTTCTATTCTTTGCGTATGTTTGATTTTGTGGTGACAACAATTGATTTCGAATGAATTGATTTTAGTGTTGAATATAAAATCGTTTATATTTGGATATATTTACATTAAAATGAGTTGAATGATAAATTTTAATATAAAAATCAAGTTTAGAATTAATTCTTAACACAAAATCAATTATATTTGAAAGCAATCAAACATGTTAAAATCAATTTTGCACATCCAAAATCAACTCGGAATGTTGCAAATATGGAACCAAACATACATGTGGTCTGAATGTTTTTTATGAATAATTAGTTGTTCAAACTTTATACAATTATCTTAAATTAAATGACAACTGGATAGACCCTAATTGATCAAGATAATGTTCTACGTGTGTCAAATTATTAGAGATCGTTAAAAATTGACTTTGAACTAACACCAAATTGATGATAACTTCTAGTTATATTAATAAATACAAAGTAATTATATATGAATAAAAAACAAACGAACAATAAATTATGCTACTAACATCGATGATTAGAAAACGGACATTGTTAACCATTAGACTATTTTTCTCATATATATATATATATATATATATATATATATATATATATATATATATATATATATATATGTAGTATACGTTTATAATTTTATAAAAAATTTAAGGTGTTTTAATAATTTGGGAGAGGTGGTCGTGACCTACCCCTAATTCCACCACGGAGTGCATCCGTTTGGTCTGGCTTATTTTCCTCTTTTTTTCTTCTCCTTAAAAATAGTAAAGAAGGAAAAAATTGTGTTTGACTTCATTTTTCTTTATTTTTTACTTCTTTACTTTATTTCTTTAATACTTTTAAGGAAAAATAGCGTCAAATATAATTTTATACTTCTCTATTTCGTTTAAGCTAAAATAAAAAGTAAAAAATAAGTTGGGCCAAACGGGACACAATTTGGACAATGACTCGATCGGCTTTGGAACTTCTTACAGGCTAGCTCAATCTTCCTAGGCCTCTCTCAATATATATTATTACAAGCAAAATTTATTTTAAGAAAAAAAAGAATACAAAGAATAACGCAACTCGTCACGACAAAAGAATCAGTTAGTTGCTTTGCATGCTAACACCTCATAGAATAACTACATGACCCGGTAGGAATAAGTGAAATATTTTATATCTGTCTTCTCACTTTACCATTAATAAACTACTCCCATGATAGAGCTTTTTGTGTAAGAAAAGATATACTTAAAATATGGTTCAACCCCTTTATTTCTAAAACCATCTTAATCTTAATTAATGACCAAAGAGCAAAATTTGTTTGTTTTTGTAGCTATTAATTATATGTTTTTTCTATTCAATCATTTTCCTCTCATGGATGAAAGAAACGTTAACGTAGAGGTGCAATTTTGCCAAAAGCTTGAATATAAACCATTATATAGCTACACAATATATATGTAGCTATCCTTTCTTTTTTTCTTTTTATTTCCTTAGTAATGCTACACAGTCAATTCATAATTGTGCACACTATGGCTCTCTTTGGAAAGACAAATAAGTTAGCTTTTAACTTATAAGTTAAAAGCTCTGTTTGGTAACAATTTTTAAAAAATAGCTTATATCTTATTTTACTAGCTTATACTAGTTTATTTTCAAATGCTATTTCAAGTAGTTTATGAGTTCAAAATTTATAGTTTATCATATTTTCTTTCAATTTTACCTCTATCATCTTACTTAAAAAAAATTAAATATTAACTAAACATGTCTTAGTTCTCAAAATATTATCATTTTATTACATATCTGTGTGTGTGTCATATAATCAGTGAATCATTCAAGTAAATCAAATATAAACCTAAACAAAAAATATACATTAACTGTGCATCAATCAAATTCAAAATTTATATTAAATGTTCAAAGAACAATTAAGGCTATGTGATTGGATTGATTCTGGTATGAGATGGAGCAGAGCGAAATATTATATGATAGATTGAAGTGGAACAGAGTGGAATGAAACAAAATTCATATTTCATTATTTGGATATTTTAGGATGGAGTGGAACAAGATTTCCATTCCATTATTTGTGAATTGAACGGAGTGGAATGAATTATAATATTTTTATTTTTCTTATAATATATAAAATTAAAAATAACTATAATAAAACATGATTCTGTAAATGAATTATTTTCTTTGTAAATGTAGACGAGCCCTTAATATTGAAACATGATAAAACATTGAAACTAGATTATTCAATGAGATTAAACATAAGGCAAAATTACACTAATGCTCATTTATCTTATTTATTTGTAACATTTTAGTCATTTATCTTTATTTTGTCACATTTAGGTCCTTTATGTTATTCATTTGTAACATTTCAGTCCTTTTTCTCATATTTTATTCAAAAAATACTGACATGGATTGCCACATCAAATATTTTTATTTTTTAAAATATTTTATTATTAAAAAAAAATCCAAAAAAAAAATGAAGAGATCTTCATCACCTTCCTTCAAAATTTCCAGAGAAACAGTGACAAGATTCAAAACCACCAGTAACAAGATTCAAAACCACCGAGAACCAACACCACCGGAAGCAACGTCCGGAGTAAAATTTGGCGACAGGCGGATTCCATCCTGCCACCGCCGTTGTATCCTTACCCGACCCCTTACATCCACCGTTAGATAGCGTAACTCTCTTTATTTCCTTTACAGGTATATAAAACTCCATCTCCTTGATTCCATGAAAAAAAAATAAACCCTAAGAACATCAAAATCCCCAAATTCACAATAAACCCTAAGAAAAATTACAGAGAGCACAACAACAAATTTCCCTTGGCATAAACAAATCTGTGCTTTTTTTTGTTATTCTAAGATTGGGTTTGGTTGATATGAATTTGTTGAAATTTCTTGTATATTTTTGTTAATATGGGTTTCAATTTTGTTATTTTTTTATAATAAATCACTAAGTCCATGATATACAAAGAAAAAAGAAACAACATAAAACAACAACAACATACCAAACAACAATAGTAAAACACCATGAAAATTAATTTTTCGTAGGTAAACAACAACAGGGTAAACCAGAGGCATCCGAAAAATCCATAACAGTCATTAATCTAGGCTACCATTGATAGGATTGAATCTGAAAGCATGTGAATATGAGTTTTCTCTTGTGTTTTCATCCCTTTGGACTTTGTTTCACTGGTTTAGAGTTTGATTTTAGTGGAATTGTTTTGGGAAGATGATGAAGATATTCTTTATTTTGCTGGGTTTCTTTATTTTGATGAAGATGATGAAGATATTCATCATTTTGCTGGGTTTCACTGGTTCATCATTTTGCTGGGTTTCTTTATTTTGAATAAAATATGAGAAAAAGGACTGAAGTGTTACAAATGAATAACATAAAGGACCTAAATGTGACAAAATAAAGATAAAAGACTAAAATGTTACAAATAAATAAGATAAAGGACCATTAGTGAAATTTTGCCTAAAAATAATAATGATAAAACATGATTATTTAACAACTAGATTATTCAATAAAAAATTTAAACCGAAAAAATTGTATTAGGAGGAATATTGGTCTATTCATGTTTAACATTAGGAATAAGAATTTTGTGAAACAAAAACGAGAATGGGTCAAAACATTCAAAACGGAAAAAACAAATTAACAGAGAGGCAAAATGATTACCGGAGCAAAGAACAAACTAAAAGGTAAAAATTTGGAGTAAATTACTCACATAAATACAAAGATACATGTATGAAAGAATAAAGTAGTAATATAAATAATTATTAAATTAAATTAATGAGTAATTTCATTCCATACCTCCCAAATTGAAGGGGAAGCAAAACGAGAGTAAACAATGGAATAAGGTGGAATAGATACCATCATGTTCCATCACATTTCATTCATTTTTGTAATAATCAAACAATAGAACACAATCTTATTCCATCTCATACTATTCGATTTCATTTCATACCACACATCCAAACACCGTCTAAGGCAAAATAAAATAAAATTAAGACTATCAAATTGTTTTTCCATCCATTATTATTAGAAAGAAGACAGTTAATTATATCCTTACAAAATCTTTAATATTTCAATTATATCGCTGTATTGTCCTATACATCTATTATAATACATAAGACTAATTTCTCATTCTTAGAAAAAAAACATTATTTTTCTCTATACAAGTGAGAATCCTCTTTTGATTCTTGCTGCATGCCAGAAGATTAGCAATTTTGTTTAGATATATTTACTTTTCATTCTCCGAATAGTTTAAACTGCATAGTTATTTTCTGTCATATTTTATTTTTGCCGATTACATCATCAAGGTATTTACGCTGATTTTTGGTAATGTAAATAACCATTATCCATCAACACTTTGGGACCGGAATAAAAGTTCTCTTATAGTATTCGTTCAAGTCTCGCAATTTATGATATCACTTCATGCATTTTTAAGAATAAAATCATTGTTCTTATTAGTGTTAGAATTGTATCCGACAACTTTTAATAACAAGTTGTCTCACGACAACATAATAGAAAAATACTCAAATAAGCATTCAAAAGAAAGAAAAATAATGAAAATGAAAAGAAATGCAAAATTGCAAAAGAAAAAGAAAAATAAATCAAGAACAACACAATATTAAATTGCAAGGAATGTAAAAGGGTGGTTGGAATTCATATCTATCGGCCCCTAAACTCGTTTGCCAACGCGGCGTGGGTGTTACAAGGCTTTCATAAAATATATTACAACTATTTATAGAAAACTTAAGAAAATAACTCTCTACCCCTATAAGATTTCGACAAGTATTTTATTTAACTTTCGTAATCTAAGATTGACACGTGTTTCTAATAACTCTTTTAATGGTTTCTTCAAATGTCTTCTCCTAGACTTCCTTTTTGAATGTCTTTTTGAATGTCTTATAACATATATCTCTTGTTAGAAACGAAGTCTTCCACATCACCCTACTATTTATAGCACCAACTCGAATTCTTTCGACATCCATCAATTTGCTACATATAGTTGACAATTGGAATACAAAGACTATAAGTACCGTCTCACGTGTTAGTCGAATATGACAAAATAATTTAGTCAAATTCCACTTAATATGGCTAACTTCGATAAATCACGTTTCATGACCAGCCGAAATGAGTTTTCTCCTTCTTTTCAAATTCTAACACCAAGACTTTCTCAATAATTTTTTTTTAAATAATTTTGGTGTCAAAAGAAGGTTAGGGACATATAGTTGTTTAGTACTTGATTCTTGTGTGTATTTAAGTTACTTCATATGATTATCTTCTTAAAGTTTATTTAGCTGATCATATTGTTGTATTTTTTATGGGATTAAAAAATGGAAAAGTGGAAGTTAATTTACGCCTTAGTACCGTACTTTGATAGTTTTGGCGTTGTCATTTTCTCCAAAAGTTGTGAGCAACGTGGTGTACCGTATGACTTCCACTTGCTCGCCTGCAAAACCCACCAAGGTGCCGTTATAGGGCATCAGGTGCTCGTTGGATAGTTGCATGGCCTTAAAGGCCTCCCAATACATGATATCCGCTGAACTTCCTGAGTCTATGAACACTCTTTTCACGTCACAGTTTAAAATTTGAACTTGAATCACCAATGGGTCGTCGTCGTGTGGCATGACCTCTTGTTTGTCCTCCTTTGTGAAGGAAAGGTCTGGTATGGTGATGACAGGAATTTCTGCAGTATTTTAGGTAGTTATATTAATAATAAATTGACCAAGACATGCCCAATTTCGAAGGAAAACCTACAGAAACGAAGAAAAGCATCAAGACAAAGCAAAGAATACAAAAAGACAAGATAAAGATTTACGTTGTTCATCGTAGCACGATGGCTTCCATCGTGCCACGATGGAAGCTGCTTGCTGGCCAAGACAACAACAGAAGAAAATCTGGAGAATATCTATTCATCGTGCTACGATGACCCTAATCATAGTACGATGACCTTACTTGGCGACCAAGCTGATGAAATGCACATGATTAGTTATAATTTTGAACTAAATCTTCCTATCGTGTTGGGATGGACCCATCGCAGCCCGATGGCTTGCTGAGGCCCATTACGAAAACTATAAATAGAGCTCCAATTCCTCATTATTTTTCATTCAAAAATAGTAGAACATTCTCTACTATACTAGAGGTGTTCAGAGGAGCTCTAAGGGCATAGCTTTCTCCCCTTACGGGAAAGCTAACTCAGCAAGGTATGTTTTCTTTAGGCTTTTATGTTTAGATTATTCTTTTGTAATTTAAATATGTAGTCTTTTGTAATAGATGCCTTAAGTTGTGATTGAGTCAAAGTTATAATAAATGTTATTCAGTATTCTATTTGTTATTTACTTTCTTGCACTTTAACAACGCATTCTTGTAATCTGGCCGGATAAGCGGGAGCGCCCATAGAATAAATATTAGGGTTTACTTTATTATTTGTCCGGAACTAGTAGTAAATATGCTAGGTGAATAGAGACGGTAACATTCTGAACTAGTTGTGAACTGGGAAATTAGAGGAGGAATCAGGAACTAGGTGTGAACTGAGCACTTAGAAGCTGAATAGCCCGATACTAGAACCTAGAGGCATTGGATGGGTGAAGGATATAATGCAGTATAATGAACAACTCACCTAGTAATTAGGGTATGTGACACATCGAGGTTAGGCTCTCGTACGTACCTTAGTTATTAACGTAGGGAAACTTCTTATACATAGGGTAATAGTAAGGTATTACCATAACAAGAATAAAGTCACCACCGAATAATAATCTGAATAACTATGTTATACACCGTTCATGCCAAATATGAAGAAGGGAGTGAGTTCAACCACCATACATATCCTCTATATTTCTTGAATCATTATCTTTATTTTTCCGCAAGCATATCACTATTTTATAAAACCCTTTTCCAAAAACCAAAGCGAATGCAAAACTACAAACTTAAATAACGCTAGCGAAGCTGCGGCACGATCCCTGTGGATACGAACTCATTCTAGACACCTAGAGTGTGAATTATTACTCGACGACAGACTGATGCACTTTCCAAAATGAAGTCGTATGGGCGCGATGAAGGTGTGTCCTACGAATTTTGCTTCGAAATCTAACTGTCTCACATAGCGTTTTCTGGCGGCGCTTGACTCCCCTCCACCGGCGAATCCTCGTGCTATAGTGTTAACCGCTATTATTACTTTCTCTTCTCCTGATTTTTCTCCTCCTTGATCCCCCTGTGGATTTCTCTGTGTCTTTGGGACCACGACTTTGCCGTTAGCGGCGCCGTCTAGAAACTTCCTCAAATGACCACTCTTGATCAGTTCTTCGATGAGATCTCTTAGTCTGAAGCATTTCTCGGTGTCGTGACCTTTACATATGTGATATGCACGCCATGCATTCAAGTTTCCTTCTAGAGTATGATCTTTTCCTCTGTGAGGAGGCAATTGGGTCATTCTTGTTTCCAATATTTCATCGAGAATATAGACCCTGACACGGTTTAGAGACGTGTATTCCCTTTGGGGGAACCTTTCTACGTCACGCCTGACTTGCTGGTGGTATGGCTTTCTTTGGGATTCTTGCCCTCTGTGATCTGGTTGGCGTCGATGTTGTGGGTAAAAATCCGGAGCTTTATTGCCTTTTTTAATTGGGTCTTTTTCTCTGGCATCTCTTGATCTCTTCTCGGCGTTGATTTCCTCGCCTTTTATGTAACATTCAACTCTTTTAATGATTTCCTGCATCGACGTCGCCGGCTTTTTTCCTAGCGACTCGTTGAAGTAGCCATTGTGGAATGTTGAGACGAACATTTCTTGGTCTGGGTTAGACACCTTAATTGTTGCCTCGCTGAATTTGGCTAAGTTCTCGCGCAAAGTTTCTGCATGATTTTGGCGAGTAGCGAAGAGGCTAGTGGTTGTCACCTTGATGTGCTTTGAGCCGGAAAATTGTTGGATGAACTTGCGTTGAAAATCTAACCAACTTTCTGTGGAATTTTTGGGTAAGTTCATATACCACCTTAGTGCTGCTTCTTTCAGGGTCCTTGAAAGTAGTTTGTATTTCAGATGATCTGCTGCGTCTATGATGGTGGTTTGTGTTCCCACTTCCATCAAGTGTTCGGATGGGTCAGTTTTCCCATCAAATGTTGGAAGGTGTGGGGTTTTGAAGTTCTCAGGGACTTTGGCGTCCCACAGGGCTTGTGCTAAGGGTTGAGAATCGTTGATCTCATCCTCGTCATGATTGTCTTCTTTGTTAGCTTTTTCCTTGTCCATGGCCGTCACATTGGCTTGAAGTCGCCTGATCTCATCGACTGCTTCAGTTAAGGTCATAGCAGTGCCATGGTTTTCTCTGTCTTCAACCACGTGAAGAGATTTGTTTGCTTCATAAGTGACAGGCTAAGAATCGTTTTACCGCAGCCCCACGGTGGGCGCCAAAATGTTCTGGTGAACAAATAAGGGGTTGATAACTGTATCAATTGTATTAATGATAAGTGTAATTCTTCAAGTTGCAAAAATTGTGAGCCTCTTACAATGAAATATACGCTCTTATTTATAGAGCTTTGATGTAACAATTATAATTAACCACGATCATGGATACCCCATGATCATGGTGGGTTTTCCGTTCCACCGTCATCCCCACGTGGTGGTGATGGGTGGTTTTTCTCCAATTTCGGTGTAATCGTGGTGGTGGGGGGTGGTTATCCTCCCCCAAGTTATGAATCTGCACAGAATCTTTGATCAAACAGTTACTTTCATGGCGAGGGCGTCGCTCCTACACCGTAGCGCCTTGTGGTGTCTTTCCCGCCAAGTTTTCCGTTTTGAATTAAATGGATTGGAAGATTGGGTCATCTTGCTAATGGATCTATGCCATTTATTTTTGGCCCTAGTCCAGTCCAAGAATAAAATGGATAAATAGTAATTTCCAAAGATTTTTGTAAATAGAGTAAAAAGAAAATGATAAAAACCATTAATTTTTATTTATTAATTTTGTTTTCATCTAATTTAAAATCTTAATAATAAATATGTTATAGTTTAGTAATTTTTTATTATATTATATTATATTATATTATATTATATTATGTTATATTCATTTCACATTTTCTTTTCCATCCCACAATAATTATTAGATATTGTTAATGTTTCTTTTTTAAAAAGTATTACAAATTAGGGTTAATAGGTCTTTACCCCCTGCTAAGTGGACGCGTTTTGCGTTACCCCCTGCTAAAAATTTCTTGAAGATTGCCCCCTTGCAAAGTTTTTTTTTTTGGTTTTCCCCCCTTTCCTCTCTTGGATGCAAGAAATTTTAAATTTTTAAATCGGTTGAACAAAATAACCGATTTAAAAAACATAACTTTTTAAATCGGTTGAACAAAATAACCGATGTAAAAAGTGCACTCAAGGAGGGAAACCAACAAAAAAAACTTTGCAGGGGGGCAATCCTCAAGAAATTTTTAGCAGGGGGGTAACGCAAAACACGCTCACTTAGTAGGGGGTAAAGACCTATTAACCCTACAAATTATTACATATTGTAGTAAAAGATGCACTATAATTAGGGGTTGTTGACAAAAAAATAATTATTTATTAATGTTCTTGGAAAATTGAAAAATGGTCTTATAATCAAAGACAAAGAAAATTCTTAAAAGAGTCTTATATTTAGGGACGGGAGGAAATAAATCTGACGTGGGTTGAAGCCAGTTACATGTGAAGAAAATATGGGTTTAATACAACAATTTTATTAAATGGCGAGGAGGTAGAGGAGTGGTTGTTCATGGGGGTGCCAACCTAGTTGGGATGTCTATGCGCTGCCATGATACCTTGCTCTCCAATTCATTCAAAAAAAAAAAAAATAATTAAAACTCTTTTCTCATTAAGTGAGGCAAGTTAATTTACATAGAACAATATTATTCTCTTTATTTTATAAATTAATCTTTAATTTTAAGTTGTATGTTTAATTATTGGCTCAAAGTTTTGTTCAATTTAAAAGTCTTTGAATTTCTCAATAAATTTTAACCAATAATTATTTCTCTCAAATTTGTATTTAAATTTATTAAATAATTTGTCTTTAACCAAAGTTCATTATCACCTCGATAAATTCATTTTTTTATCATTCAACTTTTTTTTTCTTTTTATAATTATCACTCAACATTAATAAATCATTAAAAATAGGCTCTTCATTATAATTATTCTTTCTTTGTCCACTGTAACTTTTATCCATGAAAACCGGTAAAGCCTTTTAGACTCAAATTCAGGGTTCTAACGTTTTTCATATATTTCTGAAACCAAGTGTTTTTCTAAAAGATGACAACCTTGTTGATCAAATTAATAATCCTCCAATACATTACCTTTGAACATACATAGGTATTACAATATTCTTTCATTGCCCAAAACATAACCATTTTAGTTTCACAATTTCAGCCACAAAGAAACTTCATCAACACAAAAAGTTGTTTTTATTACAGGGTAAGCATTTAATCTCTTGACATGGATTTTGAACACCAAAATTTCAAACTTTGACTAAACTTTATCCTCTTTTATAGTTTTACATCACACAATGTCGTATTCGACTCTTTCAATGATTTATTCAAATGTCTTTCAATGATTTATTCAAATGTCTTCTTCGACTTCCATTTTAAACGTCTTATAACATTCATTTTTTTATCATTCAACTTTTTTATTTATTTATAATTATCTCTAAACTTTAATAAATCATTAAAAATAGGCACTTCATTATAATAATTCTTTCGTTGTCCACTGTAACTTATATCCATGGAAACCGGTAAAGCCTTTTAGACTCAAATTCAGAGTTCTAACCTTATTCATATAATATGAAACCAAATATTTTTCTAAAACATGACAACCTTGCTGATCAAATTAATAATCCTCCAATACGTTACCTTTGAACAAACATAGGTATTACAATATTCTTTCATTGCCCAAAAAATAACCATTTTAGTTTCACAATTTCTGCCACAAAGAAACTCCATCATCACAAAAAGTTGTTTTAATTTCCGGGTAAGCATTTAATCTCTTCACATAGATTTTGAACACAAAAGTTTCAATCTTTGACTAAACTTTATCCTCTTTCATAGTTTAATTTCACACCATGTCAGTATTCAACTCTTTGAATGATTTATTTAAATGTTTTCTTCGACTTCCTTTTTGAATGTCTTATAACATATATCTCGTGTTGGAAATGAAGTCTTCGACAACACCCTACTATTTATAGCACCAACTCAAATTCCTTCGACATTTATCAATCTGCTATATATAATTTAGTTGGCAATTGGAATACAAAGACTCTATAAGTACTGCCTCACGTGTTAGTCGAATATGACAAAATAGTTTAGTCGAATTCCACATAATATGGCTAAATTCGATAAATCACATTTCATGACTAGCCTAAATGAATTTTCTCCTTCTTTTCAAATTCTAACACCAAGACTTTCTCAATAACAATTTTGTTTTTCAAAATTTTTGTGTCAAAACAAGGTTAGGGACATAATTGTGTGTATTTAATTTACTACATATGATTATCTTCTAAAAGTTTATTTAGCTGATCATATTGTTGTATTTTTTCATGAGATTAAAAACATGGAAAAGTTGAAGTTAATTTTCGTCTTAGTACGTGGTTCATTACAAGAATTTTGCTATTTTGTGATGGCCAAAAGCCCTTACTAAGTGGGAAAATCCGTCACAAAGTCAAAAATTGTTGACGACTTTGTGACGGACGAAATCCGTCAGTAAATGGCTTGTGGAAAAGTTTTTGACGGCTCAGGTCGTCACAAACTTATTGACGAAACTTTGTGACGGCTCAGGTCGTCACAACGTGACAACGGTCACTTTTATGACAGCAATTTAGTGACGGCTGAGGTCGTCACTAAATTTAAATTAGTGACGGCTCAGGTCGTCACAAAATTCTGGACGAAAATGAATTAAAGGCACGTGATTATTTAGTGACGGCTTAGGCCGTCAAAAAATCCGTCACAAAGTTTTTTTAAAAAATAATTATTTTAATTGTTTTATTAATTATTTTTCAAAAATAAATTTATAAATTATTTTAAAAAACGTATTTTATTTATATAACAACTAATATATCATCATTTTTAATTTTAAATATATAATAAAACATATATTAAATTTTTAACACGATGATAATAATAGAAATTAAAAATTCAGTAACGAACAATGACATACATACGATAATTAGGTGGAATTAAAAAGTACGATAATTGTCTTAATAATACAAACAAAGTACGATAATTGTCTTGTCTTAATAATACAAACATAATAAAATGGTTAAAATACTTCCACAAATATAACATAATAAAATGACAACGCAAACAACGAGTTATGCATTTCCGCTTCTACCCCTTCTTCCTCTTGATGTTCTGGCACTTCCACTTTCGGCGCTTGTTCTCCCACTTCCACTTTCGCCGCTTGTCCTTCCGGCACTTCCTCTGCTTGTCCTTCCAACACTTCCGCCGTTTGTCCCTCCGGCACCTTGATTATTATCGCCACTCATAGGAAATTCATTATTACCACCTTGTTGTCCCACTTGAAAACGTATACTTCTATGAAGATGACCATCAGCTTGAAAATTTCCACTGCCTTGAATATTCCCTTCTCCTTGAAAACTTCCACTACCTTGAAAATTACCATCGCCTTGAATATTCCCTCCTCCTCGAAAACTTCCACTACTTTGAAAATTTCCTCGACTTCCAAAATTTCCACCGCCTGGAAAATTACCACTGCCTTGAATATTCCCTCTTCCTTGAAAACTTCCACTACCTTGAAAATTCCCTGCACCTTGAAAATTTGGATACCCTCCGCTTGAAAATTTGGATGTCCTTCGCCTTGAAAATTTGGATTTCCTCCGCCTTGATTCCATGCAACCGTATTATAAATTGGTAAAATTATTGGGCACCTGAAATTTATCAGATTCCAAAAATTGCCGCAACACACTGTCATTCAGCATACCATTAAAGAAATTCGGATCAGGATCAGACGATAATTGATTCAAAGCAACATTAACAAGTCGATACACCTCATCCTCTTCCTCCGCCTCCGCCTCCTCTTCCTCCACCTCTGCCTCCTCTTGATCAACTGAAGACATCTCGGCCCTGAGTCTTGCCATTATTTGCGCTTCAATTTCTTCTTGAGTTTCTTGCACTCCTCCTCGAGATCGAGTTGTACACATGCTGGCAGTACTGTTGTATGACTCAGATGAAGCATCAATATATCCGCCCGGTGTTCTTTGAATGAATGAAGAAGTACTCCCTTGACCCTGAATACAACCATGATTCTTTCCTCCCCGAAAATCCACAAATTTGTCAATTATCATGTTCTGAAGAACAACTTCACTTTTTCGCTTAGAAGATGGAAGGGCAACCTCACTTTCTTTGAGCTCATGTACATACACCTGAATCATGTCCTACAAAATAAAAAGTAAATTAACTAACACAAAAATAATAATCAATTGTGATGAATATAATTAAAAAGTAAATTAATAATATACTCACATTTGCCCTTTTAGCTCTGACAGAATCCCAAGAACCATCACATTTTCAATAAGGTTGGTACACGTCTATGTTTCCGGAAATACCTTATGCGCACGGTACCAGATGATGTAGAACCAGTAGTGTGGATGCTTGCTTCAGACTTTGCTGCTCTGTTTTGTTTATGTTTTTTGCACTTGGAGACGTAATTTGGATCATCCCATTTACGACACAATTTCGTCCATGTTTCTCCTGGGCCAATCCATCCCGGTGGATCCTTACCAGCACGGTGCCTGTTTCGTGCTACCAGGAGCAACATGGACAACTTCTTTGAGCACTTCTGATCGAAAATCTGGATAACCTCGAATTCTCGACTCTTTAAAAAAGTGCATTTCATCTACATATGAAAAAATAAATATGATTAGGCCACTTTGATAAATATCAACTAAAAATGATTTATTAATTCCACTTGATAAAAAACTTTAACTTACTTTGAAAGCTTTCCAAAGCCTATTTCATACTCGATCGTTTCCAATTTTAGTTGTCCTAATCTCTCTCCACGTCAACCATGGCTCTTGGTAGTTTTGTTGATTGATGTAAGCAATGGCGGATGTAGATGCCTTGTGTGGCTGAAAACTGCACAAATTATATCATAACTAATTAATATAAATAACTAAAAAAATCTTACTCAAATTATATAATGAATATAATTAAAAAAAAGTCTTCGGAGGATCATAAAGGTCGTTACGATCAATCAGTTCATCCTCATGCTCTTGTTCATCGGCTGCCAGACTTTGTTGTTGGGAGGATTGTCCAGTTTCATCAGTTGGTGGCAGTGACACCAGAAATGAGTTATAAACGGTTTTATGGATAAGATCACGCGGTGCAGCCCTCTTACCAGCTGTCATTGGTGGGTCTCCATGCTCAACATATTGTGATGGATCGGCCATCTACACAAAACATAAACATATATATATATATATATATATATATATATATATATATATATATATATATATATGGGGAACTTTCAAGTAAGAGGGTTTTTAAAATGAGAGGATGAGAGGGTTTAATCATAACCCTTGGATCAATCTTTATGATACTATTTAATTTTAATAGTTGTAGCTAATCATTTTAACACTTCATCTTCTTCATTACGCCTACTCCTCACCTGTTAGCTAATCTTTAGTTATCTTCTCCGGATTTTTCCTTCTTCCTTAACAAAATTCCCCTTTTGCTTTCTCTCCATGTGTTGTGTTTTATTTTTCTTCAATCAAATTTGACTTTTCCAATATTGGGATTTCAATTTCATTGAACTAACACTAATTTTAACTTATTTATGAAGAATCACGCGATTAACTTTATATTTTATCTCATTGCATCCGTTGAAATTAATTAAACTTTATTTTAACAAACAACCAAAACCTGGATCTAGTGAGAAAGCCACATGCCCAGGACGTTCACTTGAGAACAACAACCCCTTGAAACCCAAGATCTGGATGAACATATGAAAGTTGGAATTTAGAACAAAACATTTAGTCTATATATATATGATTGAAAAATATGGTGTAACCCAAGATCTGGATAGAGATTGGTAGTGACCCACCGTCGGCGAAATCCTTGGAACGACGCATCTTCGGCACAGAACATGAGCAAATGCATGTCGCAATGTTAAATAGGATCAATTTACTCAGAGAGAACAATAGTCTTTGGAACAATAACAAAGAGGGATAGAGATATTTGATGGATTTAGGTTGAATGCAAGGAGAGTGAGGAGGCTAGAATGATGATGGGAGTTAAAACGTCAACGAGATGAATTGAAAAAGTGTGTTTTTTTTTTTGTGTGAGAGTGTTTGATAATCTGCAAAGAGAGTCACATGACACACCAAAGAGTAAATTAAATCACAGCCATACAATTTAATCAAAGGGTTATTATTTCACCCTCTCATCTCTCACATTAAGAAACACTCTCACTTGAAAGTCCCCCTATATATATATATATATATATATATATAAATAACTACATAACATAGTACATAGTGGATACATATTTTTTGCAAGATATATAGCAGTGGATACATTCTTAAAGCATAAACATTGATAATTAATAACTACATAACATAATGAATACATATTTTTTGTTAGATAGCAGTGGATACATTATTAAAAGCATAAATAGTAAGTGTTTAATTATCATCGTCCCAATCTGACACAACTTCGTCGTTTTGACGCTCATCTTCCACATGATCATCTTCATCTTCTTCTTCAACATCACCACCATCAGGTACTTCTTCTGCTTCTCCTGCCCCAACCGAAAGAGCAGTGAAACATTCAACTTCAATAACTTCATGTATGTTATTAGTCATCTCATCGAGCTGATATGGTTCCACTTCTTCTTCTATTCCATCGTTTTCAATTCGACCCCTTGGTTTTGTCGTAATTGCGGCACACCATCCTCGTTTGTCAGTTTGTGTTGATGGATAAGTAACATAGTAAACTTGTCTGACATTGTGAGCTATAGCAAATGGATCAAACGGTTGATATCTTTTACTCATTTTTATGTCAACAGTGTTAGTCTTTGAATTATACTTTGTACCTCTTCTTGATGGATCATACCAATTACAATAAAATATACAACTGCTTTATTGTAATCAAGGTAGTTGTATGAGACTTCGATTATTTTATCAATCACTCCATAAAAATCATTTTCACCATTTTCAGTTACACCTTTCATACACACTCCACTATTGATTGTTTCTTTTCCTTCTGTCCAACTATGTGTATGAAATTTGTAACCGTTGACAAAGTAGGTGTGCCATTGTTTAACATTTGACACAGGGCCATCAGATAAGTTTCTCAAGTGTTGTATCACAGGGGTTGGTTCTAGATGATAAACGTGATGTCTGAACCAGTTTGGAAAAAATTCATTTATGCTTGCAGAAGATTGTTCCGGAGTTATCCCTTGTGATGTCAAAAATAACTCTAAGTAAGGTTGAACTTCAGTACAATTAATCAGCATGTGAACATGTGCTGCCTTTAATACCCTTTCGCCAGGAAAAAAAACTTTCTCCGCGCCAGCCTGACGCCCAGACAAGTTGAATACTGATAGGTTTAATGGGTAGATATATAAAACTTTCACTACCAGGTTCGTTCCTACCAGATCTTCCTGTCAAAGTGTCTTTGAAATAATGAGAACAATAGTGAATTGTTTCACGATGCAAATAAGATGCACAAATTGAGCCTTCAACCTTAGCTTTATTTTTCACTGAACGTTTAGAATCTCCCATGAACCTTTCAAATGGATACATCCATCTATGTGGAACAGGTCCACCAAGTCTAGCTTCGTATGCAAGATGCACTACTAGAATTCTTCCAATATCAACATCGGCACATCTTGCCAAATTTGATGCATAACCATCCGGCATTTTGAGTTCTTTTACCCATCGACAAACTGATTTTGCTTCATCAACAGATAGAGTATAGTTTGCACGAGGTTTTAGGACTTTGCCATTGGATACAGTCTTCAATAACAAATCATTACGTCGACAATACAACGCGATGTCCTTTCTAGCTTTATCGTTATCTTTGGTTTTTCCTTTGACATTCATTACGGTGTTGAATATATTTTCAAAAACATTTTTTTCAACATGCATAACATCAAGGTTGTGACGCAAGAGTTTGTCTTTCCAATACAGCTGATCCCAAAAAATACTTTTCTTTGTCCAATTGTGTGTTTGACTGTAACCTCGCGGTTTTAAAGCAACACCACCCACGACTTGTACATTTTGCTTATCTTTAACTTTATCCTAAACTTGTTATGGTGTCAAATATTGAGGTGGCCCTCGGGTTTCAATCTCGCCCTTAACAAATGCATATTTACTTTTTCGGAATGGATGATTAAGAGGAAGGAATCGGCGATGACAATCAAACCACGTAGCTTTCACACCATTTTTTAATGTGAACGCTTTTGTGTCTTCCATGCAAATAGGACATGCCAATTTACCATGCGTCCCCCGTCCAGACAACATCCCATAAGCAGGAAAATTATTGATGGTCCACATCAAAGCTGCCTTCATTTTAAAATTTCTCTTGCGGCTGATATCATATGTCACAACACCTTCCCACAACCTTTTCAAATCATCAATCAAACGTTGCAAATAGATATCAATACCAATAGTTGGACAAGATGGCCCAGGTATTACAGCAGATAAAAACATGTAAGGTTTTGACATACTTATTTCAGGTGGAAGATTGTATGGGGTAACAATGACGGGCCAACATGAGTATGGAGTGGCTGGTACTTGAGTATACGGAGTAAACCCATCAGAGCATAAACCCAATCGTACATTTCGTGGCTCTCACGCAAAATCAGGATTAACTTGATCAAAATGCTTCCATGCTAGTCCATCTGAAGGATGTCGCAACGCACCAGAACTATTTCTTTTTTCAACATTTTCATAATGCCATGTCATTTTGGATGCAATTTGCAATGATGCATACATCCTTTGCAATCTCGATACTCTGGGTAAATAGAACATAGACTTTCTTGGCACTGGTTTTCTTCTACTTGACCGCGAATTTTTTGTTCCACAGTATCTTGGTTCTTCACAAAATTTACATTCAACCAAGTCTTCATCACTTACACCAAATTCGTTGCTATAGAATAACATACAACCATTGATGCAACAATCAATTCTCTCCACTCCTTGTCCTAGCTTCGACACTAGCTGTTTTGCCTGATAATAATTTTGCGGAATATCATGGCGGGCGGGGGTGGGTGTTGTTTCCAAGCACAATTTCACAATCAAATCCATGGCTATTTTTGGAACTAGATAATGAGACTTTAGACCCAGAAGTTTAACGCACACTGTTAACTTCGAGTCAATAGAACCTTCAAACTGCAACGGTTCATTTTTCTCTTTCAAAAGATTATAAAATCTTTGAGCTTCAGCATTCAGAAGTTCATCTCCATCATATTCATCTCTGTCAGATTCGTCTTCCAACCCATTGTTCACCACATTAAACCCAAGAGCATCACTTATCATATCATTCATAGCGGTAAAGGGGTAATACACATGATGATTTTGTGGAGCCAATGCAGCAGGTTCAGCAGCACTGCTTGAAGCACCTTCATCCGATGGAAAAGATTCTCTGTGACTTGTCCAGATCCAGTAATTAGGTTGGAATCCATGTTTGCATAAATGAAACTAAATTTCATCTTCGTTGCGAAATCGTATACATTGACATTTCGCGCCCGGACATCTAATTCCCCCTTCCCTAATAACAACGGGCTTCTGTTTTACGGTATCAGTAAATAATTGAACCCCAAATTTAAATACTTCTTTAACCAGCCCTCTCTTTCTTCCACTGTCATATCGATCATACATCCACCCACGATCCATGTCTGGATATATAAATAATTAGATATTATATATCGACATGACTATTAATTTTAGATCCATTCATATTTACTTTTGTTTTTCAAAAACAAAGTCTATAACGCCCCAACTAAAATACCTAAAATATTTAGTCAAGACATAAATAAATAGATCTGAGTACATTAAAACTAATAGATTAGTTGATTAATTTACAACTTGACGAATACAAATGAATAATCCAACATAAAATACAGCAGAAAGAACCACGAGTACAAACAGATAACTAAAGCAAGGAAGAAAATATAATCTTCTGATCTGACAATCCAAGCTCGACTCCAACTGTCAGTCCCATCCTGGTCCCTGCTCCGGAGAACCTGTCTACCTAAAAAAATTGATTTGGAGTGGAGTGAGACTACTAAGCCTCAGTGAGTCCTACTACCCTCCTACTGGTGACTACACCGGTGGAACCTAGATAGTGTAATGATCTAAGTTCAACTGTTTGACATATACATGTATTATTTAATAGCAAATAATAAGGTGTAACACACATTTATTATCTTGTCGATTACTCTTCAAAGACATGCCGAGGCAAGCCGGTCTCGGGTGCCTGACTCTGCGTACTACCGAAACAGAGGCTCGGATTCCGACGTTGGCTCACATAATAAATATGATCAGAATTCAGAGGAATTCTTTAATCATGGCATATAATTATCATTTAATTAAATGGGTATAACAATTCTAACCAATATATCCCACCCAGGGTAACCTAAGCATGTTATTGATACGAATAATTAAACATGTTATTCTCTGACTATGCCTCTGTTTGGTTCTAAGAAGAAGTTGTGAAGAGAGAAATAAGTGAGAGAGAATGAAAGAAGAGAGAAATTGATAAGAAATAGAGTAGATTTGAGTTGTTGTTTGGAATGATAGAAAGAGAAGAGCAATAGAGAAATAGAGAAGAGAGAAGTATGATAACTTTGTAAATTGACAAAAATGTCCTTATCAAAATTATCAAGTAGAATAGAAGTATTAGTTAATTTCATTTATTTTATTTTAAATAATTAATTAAATGGTGTGTCTAAGTTACATGCTGCACACTTTATTTTGATATATAAATTGAATATTTTTTTAAAATTGAAAAATTGACACAAAATTGAATAGTATTTTTCTTGTAAAAAAATTATAATTTGAATAGTATTTTTTATTTTATTTCACAGTAATAGTATTTTATTTTAACATGCATTAATAGAATAATTAGTAACTAATTAAAAGAACCAACCATTCAACGTATGAGTTGATATTTATTTATTTGTATTTTATAATTTACGAAATCATATTAGACATTTAATTGTTACTGGAATAGTATAATGTAAATTGTAAGCAATTGTATGGATATTACACGTTTTATACTGTGAGAATACAAAGGGCACAAGTGGAAAGTAACTAAAAAGAAACTTTCTTCACAAATCAGCGAAGAAATAAAAAGGTGGTATGGCCCACCGGTATTTGTTCTGTCGTTTGTGTTTCTTACTTGCTCCAAACAGAAGAAATTGGTATTTCTCCACTATCTCTCTCGCCTTTAACTCTCTCGTTCCTTTTTCTCTGAATCCAAACAGACTGTATATGATCAATTTAACACTATTAAACATATTCATGAAAGCCAAGTTGCATTCGAACATAAAACGAGTGATTTGAGAATTTTTCAAAATATACAGGTTCTGACCTGCTTATCTTGCCATGGCGAGCTATCTCACTCGCCATGGCGAGATTTCGTGTCCTGCTGAACTTGCCACGACGAGCTCACTCACCCGCCATGGCGAGAATTCGTGTCAGGACCTGTAACGCTCGCCATGGCGAGCTAATAACTCACATGGCGAGTTATACAGTACACAAACCTCTGCCACGGCGAGAAATTGCTTGCCATGGCGAGCCATAGCAGAACAACCCCTGTTTCTGCAAAAATGTGATTTTCCAAGTTTTTCACCTACAATCTCCATCCAACTTGTTACAAACATGTTATATAATGTAAAATAGATTATATAGGAGCAAGACTTGAGATTTATTCTTGCTCTTTCATTAATTTGATTCCTAACCCTAAGTTTACATGCAAAAGTCATATTTGGGGAAAACTAAGCTCTACAATTATTCTAAGGTTAAAGATCCTAAGAACCCACATGTAAATAAAGGCTTTAACACTGACTGCAAGCTCAACAACAGCCACGAACAGAAAACTCCAAAACTGACTCTTGGGGAAAATCTCCAATTTCATGAATTTGTTCAATTTCTTGATTCTAACACAGAACTTGCAGCACCAAAGACTCATAATACACACATGCAAGTGGAAAAGAGTGGAAGTAAGATTATGGCTGAGAGGGATCACGAAATTGGAAGGAAAAGAAAGATTAGGGTGTTTCTCACCTTTTCTTGAACTTGACATTGGGGTTAGAAGCTACA
Source organism: Trifolium repens (assembly GCA_030408175.1). NCBI lineage: Eukaryota > Viridiplantae > Streptophyta > Magnoliopsida > Fabales > Fabaceae > Trifolium > Trifolium repens. Next base: position 25,394,661 of record CP125850.1, read on the forward strand.
ATTGGTTGATGATGGAGATGTTGGTTTAGAACAGAACACAAGACAAGGGAGTATGAGTAAGGATAGTTTCTGGTCTTGCATGTGATGGAAGCTCTAAGGTGATAAATTTGAAGATTGAAAACTAGCTAAAGGTATTGTTGTTGTTCACGAGTGAGAAGTGAGAGTTTGTGGTGGTGGGTTTCTTATCTCGGTACAAGAATGAGAGGTCTTTTAAGAGGAGTTTTTGATTTCTTTCTATTGCCCTTGCATGTTTACTTATAGAAATATTCAAAGTAATGTGGGTGTAGAAGTAATGGAGGGAGGTGCGAAAGACAAAAGGGTTAGTGGAGGAATTTGATTCCTTTCTTTTGTGTCATAGTAGCATGTACTAATGTGGGATTAATGTGTCCTCTCAAGACTTGGTGATAAATACTAGTTTAATTGATAAGATGAGTTTGGTGTAATTTTGAGAATAACTTCCATTTTTATAACCATACCACTAAATTAAGTAAGTATAATTTAATTAATTTTGTGGGATGTTACAATCTATTCCCCTTAAAAGAATTTCATCCTCGAAATTCAAAACGTCTTTCATTCCAGTTCAGTGTAACTCAACTATCTCTACGTCCAAAGTTTCTACTTCACCCATTTCTCCGGTCAATTGCCTTCAATCTCTTGGAATAAAACTTTCCTCTCTTAGGGGTCGTTGGCTAAAAGTCGGTCAATAAATCCACACTTACAACTAGTCTTATGCTGCGCACTCTGATTCAACTTCTCATATCATTCTTTTGACTGTGTCATTGCAGTCTTGAGTCTAAAATCTCCGAACACATTCATACATCATCTCGTCTTATCCCTTTTACTACTTCTACTACGACCAGTCTTCTTTCATTACCACCGGTATTAACTCCAACTTCAACTGACTTAGGACATCGATATCTGGCCTGGTTGGCGTCACACGGTTAACAAAAGGGCATGCGCTTGGGTTTTGGTATTGATAAATCAAAATTTCTCTTCTTAGGGTTATTCTCACTTCCAAACGCGATAGTGTTTTCCAAATACAATAGCGTATGACACGTCATATGTACCCCTGTTCTACGTGTATTGTCTAAATATTCCAGGATCGATCGGAACATAGAACGAGTGGAAAATTGTCTAATTACCACAGATTCCTTTGCCAACGAGTTAGACTCATCCGCAGGCGAATCTATAGTTATCCGATAAAATCCCACCTACAATTTCAGTCCATTCTGGCACAACACGGTGATCGAGTAGTACATCTAACATGCAGCTGTATTTAGGTTCAGGTTGTCCCTTAGGGTTAAGGGTTAAAATTTACTTGGTAGCTCCCTTAATAATCCAACTCTAAGGAATTGGCTAAGGTGGGCAGCTTCTGACTGGATAGTTGAATTTGTGAGGTTTGAACTTGTAAAGCTGAGATTGCAACGAATTGTTTAACTTAGTATATATTACTCTAAGCGAGCCATTAAGTCCTACACTTACCTGAACTGATTGTTGGTAACTACACTTGAAGTTGGAATATTCTGATCAAGACGTTCGGGCTCTGCAATTGATCTTTCAATGTTATAGGAAATGAATATGGAAGGGCGAAACGTTCGAGCAGAGATACTCGAGGTTAACACATTGATCTAACATGATTTCAAAAGATCGAACATCAGAAACCTGGAGGACCGTTGCAACCATTAGATATACTTGAGTGGAAATGGGAAGATATCACCATGGATTTTGTAGGAGGTTTACCACGTAACCAGAGAGGTCAAGATTCGATCTCGGTAATCGTGGACAGGTTGACTAAGTCTGCACATTCTATCCCGGTGAAATCCACCTACAAAGCCCCTCAATATGCAGCCATATTCATGGAACAGATTGTAAGGTTGCATGGTGTACCTCTCAGTATTGTATCAGATAGAGACCCAATTTTCACTTCGAGATTTTGGAAGGCGTTTCAGAATGCGATGGGTACTCGGTTGAAGATGAGTACGTCACACCACCCTCAAACTGATGGTCAATCGGAGAGGACTTTTCAGACTCTTGAGGATATGCTTCGGGCATGTGTGTTAGAGGATGGTGCTACATGGAGTAACCACTTGCATCTGATAGAGTTTGCTTACAACAACAGTTACCATGCCAGTATTGGTATGACACCCTATGAAGCTTTGTATGGCAGGAAGTGTAGAACTCCTTTGTGTTGGACGGAAGTCGGTGAGCGTGGATTCTTGGGACCAGATATTGTCCAAGAGACCACTTTAAAGATTAAGTCTCTTCGAGATAAATTGAAAGTTTCTCAGAGTCGGCAGAAGAGTTATGCTGACAAAAAGAAGAGACCTTTAGAATTCCAGGAAGGTGATCATGTGTTCCTGAGGGTAACGCCTAAGTTGGGTTTGCGAGGTGTGTTCAAAACTAAGAAGCTATGTCCAAGATTTATTGGACCCTATCAGATCCTCCGACCCGTCGGTCCTGTAGCCTATCAGTTAGCTCTACCTCCGTCTATGTCAGGGTTACACGACGTGTTTCATGTGTCTCAGCTTCGGAAGTATATTCCTGATCCTTATCGTCCAGTAGAACTTGAACAGATTGATCTTCAGCCAGACCTAACCTATCAGCCGGATCCTGTTCGGATTGTTGAACGTGATGCTAAAATCCTTCGGAACAAGAGAATTCCTATTGTCAAGGTTGAATGGGCTCAGTCTCCTGATGGTGAATTTACTTGGGAACTAGAGTCAGACATGCGGAAGAGTTATCCTTATCTATTTCCGAGGTAAATTCTTAATTTCGAGGACGAAATTTCTTTAAGGCGGGTAGGTTGTAATAACCCACAAAAATTAATTAAAAGTTTGTTAATTTAATTAAGTGGTAATGTTATGATTAAGGGAGATTAATTTCAATTAACATAGGAGGTCAAGACTAGACTAGTATTTTACTAAGTTAAGTAAGGAAAATTGAAATTGAACCTCCACCTATTTTTCCCTCTCTCCCACGCCCCCACCTCTTCTCCCTAAGCCTTCCCACTATTTCATTTCCTACTTATTATCACATGCAACCAAACCAAACAGAAAATCTGAAGCTCTCCTCCAAATTCTCTCTTCTCCACGCCTAAGTATCAACAACAAGAGCAAAGTTACAAATCCCCAATTCCAACCCATTATCACATGTCACTAGGCTCCAAACTCCTTAATCTTCTCCACCCACATGCAAAGCTTCTGAACATCATACTCAAAATCTCTTCCCCAGACTTGGTTCACATGACTCTACAACCTAGCAACCATCCAACACCTCTTTTTTATCAAAATGTCACCCCAATCAAATTGCATGCAAGCAAGGACCAAGCCAAACCAAACTCTGTTCATCCCAGCTTCAAAACTACTATAAATACCCCATCATACTCAGAATCTTAGTCACCAAACAAGCTTCAATTCTTAGAACAAAAATAAGGGTTTCAAGAGTTCAAATTCTCAAATTCTGGTCTGGAGTTCGTGGGGCAATTTAGGAGGTTGCAGTAGCTGTTAGAAGAGCCCAGAAGCAAGGTTAAAGCTTCAATCCAGGTGGGTTCTTAGGCTAGGTAGTTAGTTTCCCAAATTACCAACTTTTGCATGTTAACTTAGGTTTTAAGAATATTGTTGTGTGAGGGGAATTAACTCCCAAATTTCCCTCCATTCTATCTTATATTATATGTTTTATGTTTCTGCACTATCTTAGATGAGGAATGTAGGTGAAACCATTGGAATTTTTATGATTTTCGCAAAACAGGGGCAATTCTGCATGAACTCGCCATGGCGGATTGATGGCGAGCATTCATGGCGAGAAGAAGGTTCTGGGCTGATGAACTTCGCCATGGTGGGCATTTGCTCGCCAGGCGAGTTGTTTAGGTCAGAACCTGAATTTTTGCCATGGCGGATTGGCATTTCACTGTAGCGAGATTGAGCAGAAATGACCTGTAAACCTGCCATGGCGAGCAGGTAACTCGCCACGACGAGCTTAAACAGAACAGCCTGCAACTCTTCAATTTCAAACTGTTTTCAGCACCCGTTTTATTTCCTCATCTGAGATAGATAATTTGCAGTAATGTAACTGATATAATGTTGAATAGAATGTTAATCGCAGATAACCTTAGGGTATAACTTAGAATTAAGTAAAATTGCATGTTCCTCGGGTTTGGGATAATTATGGTAGAATGAACAATGCTAGTAACAGTCACTTAGGAAGCGATTCTGAATTGTCGCACATGAATTTCCCAATGGGATTATTCATCAGGTTATGTATTGTGAGCTGTATGCCGTGATCGGATCGATCGACGGACAAGGCGGGCCTCCGAGATATGCTCACCTCGGAGAATCCTTGCGGTTAAAATGAATAAGAGTTAATTTCTGTGATACACCTTTATTTTCTGCTTTATGTTAGCATGATATGACTGTTTAGGTTTCCCTGGTGTAGTCACCTCTAGGAGGGTAGTAGGACTCACTGAGGCTTAGTAGTCTCACCCCACTCCAAACAATTTTTTTTCAGATAAACAGGTTGGCTAAAGGTATGCTGGTTGTGTGCTCGAGGCTTTGCTTTGGATCGCATTTATTTCATGCTTTCTAGTTTCATTGTTCTGTTGTTTTCCTTTCAATAAACTCTATTGTCATTTCCTTCTATCGTTTCCGTTGAATTTTTAGTAACTCTGATGTAATCAGCACCTGCGAGTGCTTCTTTTATCAATTGTAATAATGATGTACTCAGTACCAGTAATAATATCCAGCGTTTTATTCTAGATATAGACGTGGGGTGTTATACAACACCTTTGCAATAATTTTATAAAGACACTCAAGAAGAGAAATGAGTCTTGACTACGGTCTGGCAAGTGCACCAGTCTGTCGTCGAGTAATAATTCACACTCTACTGAGTAGAATGAGTCTTGACTACTGTCTGGCAAGTGCACCAGTCTGGCAAGTGCACCTTCGCTAGTGTTATTTAAGTTCGTATAATTTGCATTCGCTTTGGGTTTTGGAAAAAGGTTTTATAAAAGAAAGCGTAATGCTTGCATAAATAAATAAATATAAATAGATAGATTCAGAAACATAGAGGATAGGTATGGTGGTTGGACTCCCTCCCTTCTTCATATTTGGCATGACCGGTGTATAACATAGTGACTAAGATTATTGTTCGGCGGTGACTTTTCCTTGTTGTAGTAACACCTTACTGTTATTCTATGTATATTAAAGTTTCCTTACGTTAATAACTAAGGTACCTACGAGAGCCTAACCTCGATGTGTCACATACCCTAATTACTAAGTGAGTTGTTTATTACACATGCATTATTATCTTCACCAATTAACCTCTAGATCCTAGTATCGGGTTGTTCATCTTCTAAGTGCTCCATTCACACCTAGTTCATGATTCCTCCTCTAACCGCTCGTTCACGACTAGTTCAGGATGTTACCGTCTCTATACACTTAGCATTATTTACCACTAGTTCCAGACCATTTTAAGTTAAGACCTAATATCAATTCTATGGGCGCTCCTGCTTATCCGGCCAGATTACGAGATACGTTATTAAAGTGCAAGAAAGTAAATAACAAACATAATACTGCATAACATTTATTATAACTTAGACTCAATCACAGACTCCAAATATTCATTGGGGAGTTCATCTTCTCCACCACAACCTAAGGAATCTATTACACAAGACTACATATTTAAATTACAATAAAGAAATTATAACCTAAACATAAAAGCCGAAAGAAAACATACCTTGCTGAGTTAGTTTTCCCGTAAGGGGAAAAAACTATGCCCAATAGAGCTCCTCTGAACCTCTCCTTTTAGTAGAGAGTGTTCTACTATTTGTGAATGATTTAAACAATGAATAGGAGGCTCTATTTATAGTTTTCGTAATGGGCCTCAGCAAGGCATCGTACTGCGCTAGATCCATCGCAGTACGATGTGAAGATTCAGTTCAATTTTATAACTGATCCTGTGTATTTCATCAGCTTGGTCGCCAAGTTACCCCATCATGCTACGATATAGTGCATCGTGCAGCGATGAAAGATTTTCTTCAGATTTATTTCTTTTGTTTTCTTGGCCAGCAAGCAGCTCCCATCGTGGCACGATGGGAGTCATCGTGCTACGATGGAATGCTCATTTTCTTCATTTTTTGGGCTTTTTCTTGTCTTTTGGCATCTTGGACCTTGTCTTGATGCTTTTCTCTTCTTTTGTAGGTTTTCCTTCGTATTTGGGTCTGTCTTGATCATTTTACTACTAATACTAATACTAAAAATACCATAGAAATTCTTATCATCAGGTCTAAAATCGGAGATTAAAGAAGGAGAGGTTATCTTTGGAATTAGGGTGACAAAGTAAGATAGGAAACTCTTTGAGAGACAAAATTTGTCGTGGAATTGATCAAACATAATCCCCAAATCACCTTTTAGCATCTCCCAAAACTTCTTTAAGAAAGCAAAGTTAAAGTCGTCTGGCCCCAGACTTTTATTACCATCAATATATCGCACTACCTCTTCAATTTCTTCCAAAGTGAAAGTAGAAATAAGAGCCTCATTCTCCTCCTCCGATAGACTAGGAAAAACCACCCCATCAATCTTTGGCCGAACTTTATACATGGAAGACACATGGTTGGCAAAGTATGAAGTGACCGCCTCTTTAATAAGATTTGGTGAGTCCAACCCTATCTCCAACACGGATGGCCGAAATGGAATTCAACTTCGACCTAATCTTGACACTTCCATGGAAAAATTTTGTATTATCATTCCCTTCCTTAAGTCGTGTTTGGAAGATGCTAGCGTCTTTCCCTTTTAACAAAATCCACAAAGTCACAAATTTTTTCTACCTGTTTATTCGAGAACCCCACCAATTCGACTTTAATATCAAGATCTTTAATCTCCAAGACCAACAATTTTATCCTCTCCTCCAACCCTCCAACCCTCCAAATTCCTTCTTGTGTCAATCCTTAAGAGTAGTTTTTAGCACTTTCAATTTTTCTTTCAAGACAAAACCTATACATCCCTCCACCTTATGACTCCCCCAACTAGCTTTAACTACTTCAAGAAAATTCTTATTTTCGAGCCAACAGTTATTGAAGCGAAAAAGCTTTTGGGCCCCAATCTTCTTGATTATATTTGAGCATTAAGGGGCATTGATCTGATACATCATGAGGGGGGACCCAAAGAGAAACATTCCCCCACCTTGACATCCACCCATCCAATATAAAAATTCTATCAATTCTACTCATAGCCTTCCCGCTTGCATGATACCAAGTAAAACGCCATCCCAATAGTGGAAGGTCAACTAATTCAAGCTCCTCCACAAAATTGTGAAATTTCAACATTTTGATATTGGTCTAACTTCCTCCAACACACTCCCCACCCTTTCCTCCATACTACAAACCGCATTAAAATCACCTACTACACACCACCTCCCCTCACCTAAACCGCTCTTGTCTTTAACCAAAGTTCTTTATCACCTCGATAAATTCATTTTTTTATAAGTCAACTTTTTTTTCTTTTTACAATTATCACTAAACTTTAATAAATCATTAAGAATAGGATCTTTATTATAATAATTCTTTCTTTGTCCACTGTAACTTATATCCATGGAAATCGGTAAAGCCTTTTAGACTCAAATTTAGAGTTCTAACATTTTTCATATATTCCGAAATCTAGTATTTTTCTAAAACATGACAACCTCGCTGATCAAATTAATAATTTATTCAAATGTCTTCTTCGACCTCCTTTTTGAATGTCTTATAACATATATCTCTTGTTGGAAATGAAGTCTTCGACAACACCATACTATTTATAACACAAACTCGAATTCCATCGATATCCATCAATCTACTACATATTATTTAGTTGACAATTGGAATACAAATACTCTATAAGTACTGCCTCACGTGTTAGTTGAATATGACAAAATAGTTTAGACGAATTCCACTTAATATGGCTAACTTCGATAAATCATGTTTCACGACCAGCCAAAATGAGTTTTCTCCTTCTTTTCAAATTCTAACACCAAGACTTTTTCAATAACAATTTTTTTTTATATATTTTTGGTGTCAAAACAAGGTTAGGGGACATATAGTTGTTTTGTACTTCATTCTTGTGTAATTTACTTCATATGATTATCTTCTAAAAGTTTATATAGATGATCATATTATTGTATTTTTTCATGGGATTAAAAACATGGAAAAGTGGAAGTTAATTTTCGTCTTAATACGTGGTTTGTTGATTCAAATTGACATATTTACTTCAACTCATTATAGATCTTATAAAGACTTGGACGTCAATGTTGTAGATCCGGGAGTATGAATATTTCAGTTACTTTTATTTGGTCATATTTGTAGGCATTTTCATGTTGCCGTTGTATGCTATTAACCTAGGTGATGCAAGATTGTGTGCAGGTCCACCTTTTTCAGTTTTTAGCAATCTTGAATTTGTAATAATCCATGTATTTTTCAATTTGAATGAATGAATTTATTTTTTAGTCAAATTTTTTTTTTTTGCCTAGGAACATTTTATTCCTGAGATTTAATTTTCTAACCTTGTAACAAACATAGGAATTTATATTTGTAACTTCTACATTCCAAAGAACCATTTTTTCAACCATGAAACAAACACCCCTAAGGATTCTGTCTTTAACAAGTGTATGTCTGTGTTGAGAGAGGTTAACCTATTAAACAAATCTCAAGTATTTCGAGTGATTATTTGTCTCTTTACTCATGGATAATACCTGGGTTTACCAAAAAAAAAAAGAAAAAATAGTTATTTCCAATGATTTTTGTAAATAGAGTAAAAATAAAAGGTAAATAGGCTAATACCCCTTTGCAATGTAGCCGAGTTTTGTTTTTCTCCCTTTAAATTTTTTTTGGTGACTCGCCCCTTGTAATGTTGAATTTTTTTTCTAGTTCATTTTACCCCCCCTGAACCCCTGCAATGCTTTTACTCTCAATGCAGGGGGTAAAAATGAATTAGAAGAAAAAAAAATCAACATTGCAAGGGGCAATTCACCAAAAAAAAATTTAAAGGGAGAAAAAACAAAACACACTTACATTGCATGGGGTAAAAACTCATTTACTAAAAAGAAAATGATAAAAACCATTAATTTTTATTTAATAATTTTGTTCATCTAATTTAAAATCTTAATAATAAACATGTTATAGTTTGGTAATTTTTTATCATATTATATTATATTATATTATATTATATTCTTTTCACATATTTTTTTTCCATCCCACAATAATTATTACATATTGTTAATTTTTTTTTAAAATGTATTACAAATTATTACATATTATAGAAAAAGATGCACTAGAATTAGGGGATGTTGATAAAAAAAGTAATTAATGTTTTTGGAAAATTGAAAAAATGGTCTTATAATAAATGACAAAGAAAATTCTTAAAAGAGTCTTATATTTAGGAACGAAGGTAGTAAATCTGACGTGGGCTAGGCTAGTTACATGCAATGTTTTAAAAACCGGACCGGACATTGAACCAGAGAGGGTACTGGATCACTGGTTCATTGGTCGAACCACCGGGTCGCTGGTCGAACCGCATGACTAAACCGGGTATAACCGGATAAACCGGTAGAACGAACCGGTGTCTATAATACAACTATATAGGTATTAAACCGGTTGAACCAGATGACTCGGTCTCTAAAAAAATCATGACATGACACCTAAAAAATTTGAAAAACTTAAAAATTTCATAATGTCATAAGTTTTTAAATTTAAATCTTAAATGTTGTCTTTACACAGAATAAAATAGTACAGTACAAAATAAAAATCCAAATAAATTTTAAACAAAATTTAATTGCAACATAAACAGAAAAACAAAGTGTCTAATAAATTTAAATCCAAGGAGACATAGTTGTTTCAATGTTGGGCTCTATTTTATTTCTTTTGTTTCTTCTATTTTTTTTAAATAAAAATACAAAATGACGTCGTTTTGAGATTTTTAGTTGAAAAAAAAAAGTGTGCAATCAAACCGGCGGTTTGGAGAAACTGCCGATTCACCGATTTTTCCAGTTTTGAGCGGTTCACACCAGTCTAACTGCATGACCGATTCAACATTTGAACCAGACCGGTCACCCCTCCAGTTTTTAAAACACTGACATGTGAAGAAAAATATGTGTTTAATACAACAATTTCATTAAATACAGTATTAAAACTCTTTCTCATTAAGTGAGGGAAGTTAAGTTACATAAAACAATATTATTTTTTTAATCAATAATTATTTTTCTCAAATTTATATTTAAATTTATTAAATACTTTGTCTTTAACCAAAGTTAATTATCACCCTCGATAAATTTATTTTTTATCATTCAACTTTTTTTTTATTTTTATAATTATCACTCAACTTTAATAAATCATTAAAAATAGACTCTTCATTATAATAATTCTTTATTTGTCCATTGTAACTTATATCCATGAAAACTGATAAAGCCTTTCGGATTCCAATTCAGAGTTCTAACTTTTTCCATATATTCTGAAACTAAGTGATTTTCTGAAACTGATTAAATTGGTGATCCTCCAATACGTTACCTTTAAACATACATAGGGATTACAATATTCCTCTTTCATTGCCCAAAAAACAACCATTATCTAAACACTCGTCACAAAAAGTTGTTTTTATCACAAGGTAAGTATTTAATCTCTTCAGAGATTTTGAACAAAAAAAATTTCAAACTTTGACTAAACTTTATCCTCTTCAAAGTTTCACTTCACATATATATAAGACTATATACTTTAGATGTTTTTTTCTCAGTGTTCTGTTTTGGTTTTTGTTGTTTGTGTTGTAGATGATGGCGAATCTTCCTGCTATGCTTTCTTTGAAGCATTTTTTGGTGTTATCGTTGGCTTTGAATGTTAGTTTAATTCTGAGAATGGTGTATGAGGCTGATCAAGAGGGAAGTAACAGCAACAAAATAGAAGGGTATAATCGGATTATTGAAAAATCACGTTTGGCTATATCTTCTATAACTTCTTTTGCTAATTCTACTCGTAAACATCATTCGGGAATCATGGATAAAGTCATCAACCTTGATCAGTGAGTCCAACTTCTTCTATTAATGTTTTATTCTTCGTCATATATATCAATGTCTGCATTGATCGAGGGTTTTTTTTTTTGTTTTTTGAAACAGCATTTTATTTATGATTATTGGCACAACCTTTGTGGTAATGGTAATTCCTTATGACCTTCACTTCCACAGTACTTCCTCCATTCTTAATTATAAGCAAAAGTCAACTTTTCAGATTCATTGAAAAACTGATGTATCTGGACTATAATGTAGGACAAATACATCACTTTTAGTGCCTCTGGAGCACTAGTTAAGGAACTAAAGGAGAAAATTTTTGTATTGGAAAGAGCAATTTATTCACTTTTAAGAAGTTGACTGCACAAGTTTCAATAAATTTTTACTTTATTTAGAATCCTTAACTAGTGCCCCAGGGACATTATTTAGCATTTTCCATAAATAAATAAATAATTAAAATTATTAATTAAAGAAAACTTCCACAATAAATAAACAATCATTTTGTTCTTAACATGATTTATGGTCTAGGAACCACTCACACATTTCTCAAGTTAGGCTTAACGTAGTGTCAAACATTATATTGATATTTGACACGGACACATATGATTAGTGTCCGTATTGTATCCAGTATTAGAGGTGTCTGTGGATTCGTGATTCATAGTTTATTTATTGTAGGTAGGATTGAAGAGGTAATTTTGTTTTTCCCATTAAATCTTTGGTTATATATTAGCCATTAATTATTTGAATATGAAAATGCAAAACAGTTTCTTTCCCAAGAGTGTTAATTAAACGTTTCTTTAGGACTAAAAATTCTATCCTTTACTATTACTACTAAATTAATATGAACACTATATTTTATGATTAAATTCTTCATTCCTGTTTGTTTGCATATTTTGGGAGGGTGAAAGGGAGAGAATCGCCATTTCTGTTTCTAGGGAGGGGGGCCTAGTGCTTACGTAGCTCGTTTATGTGCTTTGCTTCCTGCTATAGTTCCTGGGAGAGATAGGGACAATTCATATAGTCTCTCACCTTTTATTTTATTATATTTATTTATTTATTTTTTCCTCACATAGTTTCGGTCGCTAAAAATTCCTCTTATAAAGTGAATTAGTGGGGTTTAAAATCTGATCTCTGCATATATAATGTAATATCATAGTAATTGAGCTAATTTTACGAGACTATTATTTATTTTAACATTAGACATTTTAAATATTAGTAATTTAATCCTTCAAATTTATAAAATATGTTTTAATTTTATTTGTTTTTTTATCTTATTAGTCATTTTTGTATTAAAAAATATTTTAATTTTATTTTCTGTTTTTAAAATTTAATACAATAATAATTAATAGTTTTTCGATAATATTGTTAATATTTTTTAACCGGGATAAATTAGTAGAATAAAATAGTTAACTATTGTAAAAAAACACAATTATAGTTTATTGGTTGTGATACCTTCAATTGCAAAACACCTTCATGATAATGTTTTATCTAAAATTAGAAATTAGACATGGGTACTTGATAAAACATCATCATCATGAAGAAGGTGCTTCGAGAGCATGCAAATTTTATAATATTAAAAAGATCATGTTAATTAGTGTTTTCGTGACATTAGTTAATGAAATAAAAAAAGAAAATTTTACATTAAAACTAACAATTTTTATATTTTAAAAATATTGATTTCACACAAATTTTAAAATAATTTTTTAATATTTGGTTTTCTTAATCTTAACCCGTTAATTCATTTATTAGTCAATTAATTTAAAAGTGATTTTTTTACTTTTATTTAGAATCAGACAGAGTATGTTGAGACACTAATCAACATTTTCTTAAAATAATTATCCAAATAATTATTGTATCTATTTTATTCATAGAAATTACAAAATGTCTTTAGTATGTGGTTGAAGGTAGTCGTAGACTTCAAACTACTAAAAATCAATGTGTTTTAGGAGCACAATGCATAGTACAAAGCAACAATAGTACTGCTACTAGTAGTAGTAGCATTTTTCGAAGAATACCTATTACAGTTGGGGGCCATGTGCCTGATGCATATACAGTATCGAAGGCTTTGCCATGACCAAATTAAATGAAACTGCTCCTTGGATTTTGAAGACAGATCTTCTTACAATATTTGGCCGCCCCAATAAATCTCCTCTCAAATACATCCGTATGATTATATAAATATATATTAGTACTATTACTTCTTCCTATTTCATATATATAATAATTAAATAAACTTTTAAAATAATGCAAATTTATTTATATATGAGATTAGAAGAAGTATTTATTATCATTATCATACTATTTAGGTTCCGTTTGGCCCGACTTATTTTTTACTTTTTATTTTAGCTTAAACGAAATAAAGAAGTATAAAATTATATTTGACACTATTTCTCCTTAAAAGTATTAGAGAAATAAAGTAAAGAAGTACAAAATAAAAAAAATAAAGTCAAACACAATTTTTTCGTTCTTTACTATTTTTAAGGAGAAGAAAAAAAGAGGAAAATAAGCCGGGGCAAACGGGGCCTTAGTGTTATTCTTTTGGTTTCTAAAAAAATAGAATTCATATATTAATCTAAATTTGTCTTAAACATAATTTACCTCCGAATAAGATTAAACTGTTGGTAAAAATCAATTTTTTATTTATTTTTTGTCTTAGACATAAGTTCATTAAGAATCAAATTGTTCCTCCAAACAATTTGGTTTTAGAATAATATAAATCAGATATATCAATTACTTAATAAACATAAAAAATTATCTGTGTATATATGAAATCAGATAAGTATCATTAGCATGTGTTTTTTCAGCTAAATAAATATTAAAATTCTTTACTGGAAAATATCTGTGGTAGTTCCCTGTTACCACATGGGTCATATATACTTGGTGGACCCTGTATAAATGGAAGTCCATGTCTAACGTATTTTGTCTCTCTTTTATAGCTAGCAACCCATTAATTGATGATTATCTATCTACCTATCTAATAATTTTTTGGCTGATATATATGGACTCTAGGTTTTTATTTTCTTTCTACTTTTTCAATTTTCAATACTTTACACACAATGCTCTTCCGTATGATCCTTCATGTTGCAATAGATAAATTTTGAATTTGAGTGATTAAGTCTCATATCAAAGATAATGAACGAGAATAATATTAAATATATAAGATATGTAGTATATATATCTAATATTTTAAGGTTTTGAGTCAAAATATGATATTTTAGAGTTGTAATCCGTTGTTATTCTTAAGCTCTCTCAGACGGACCCAGATTCAATGCAGTCAAAAAGCTATGTAGTCATGCAGTCAGCCGTTAAAAACTGTTTGATTAAGATTAAATGGTCTTGATTTAAAGATAGTGTTTTTAAATTATTGAATAAAAATTAAATTTTATTATTTTAAACTGTTTGATCTTAATCAAACGGTTGAGAAAACCTTATGACCACATGACTGCAGCATTTTACCGTGTGCATGAGAAAAATTTCCCTTTCAGACACTTCATATGACGTCTCTCTTTCTTGCGATCAACCAATCATTCTCTAATCTTCATTACTCTTTCCTTCCTTTTCTTACCTGCCCCACTGTGATTTCACTGTTTTTGCAATCTACCCTACTCAAGATTGCTCAGGATAGCACCATCTTGTTCAGAATTTTGATCTCAGATCATGTCCTACATCTAATTATGGGTCGATTATATTATTCTTCCCACTTTACAGTACGGAGTTAAATAGATACAACACGTTATATAAGAATATAAAACCATAGTGCTAACTTTATTAAAAATAATACTACTACAAAATGATAAATTTTAGAATATAATTATGAAGATTTTAATTAGTACTATGCTTCTTTTATACGAGAAATACTTGCTTAGGCACAAACATTTGAACACAAGATTTAGGTATACACACACAATCAAACAATTTGAGCCGTCGATTAGATCATACGGTTCACCACCAGTTTAATCTGGTTCGCGGATCAGTTCTGGCATCAAGTGGTTCTAACTCCCATCCGATCGCAGTTACGGGGGATCGAACTGTGGTCCTCCCAACCAAGTTAAGCGTCAATCACCATTGAACCAACTAACGATTGATAATTTAGTAGTAATTTTTAAATAAAGGTATTGATGAAAATAATTAAATGTATATTAATGAAGTTAGTACAGTTTGTGACATTTGAGTTTAATTAAGATAATGTTTGAAATTGACTTTGAAAGCTAATAATAATATAATTAATGAATTATATGCAGTGGAGATCCAACAATGTACGAACAATTTTGGCGACAAATGGGAGACAAGACAACAATAATAATTCCAGGATGGCAATCTTTGAGTTATTTTTCTGATCCAACAAGCATATGTTGGTTTCTTGAACCAGAATTTGCGAAGGAAGTAGTGAGGTTACACAATGTTGTTGGAAATGCAGTGACACAAGGTCGTCACATTGTTGTTGGAACAGGTTCATCTCAGTTGATTCTAGCTGCTCTTTATGCTCTTTCTTCTCCTCATGCTTCTCAACCCATCAGCGTTGTTTCTGCCGTACCTTATTACTCGGTTAGTGACTCTGTGTGTACTCTGTCTATCATGTGTCATTATTCCATAATGTGTATGTGATCATTCATATGCAAGTTGCAACTGCTCTGCCTTTATTATTTTTATGTCATTTTTTTAATTTAAAAGTACTATAGTTTGATTTGGGAATCCACTCATGTGCTCATTAATCATAAGTAGTAAAATGTGATGTGATGTATAAAATGCAAACGTATACCTAGGTTGAACACTTTATCCGAGTTTGAATCCAGTATCTTGCAGTTGTATGTGTAAGTTTTAAGTGACGGTTGACACTTTGTCTATGAACCAAAAAAAAAAGCTATAACTGATTGATTTTTTGGAGAATTTTGGAATTTGTTTATTTTTAAGGGAATTTACTATATATGAAATATGACGTGAAAATGTGTGTTCATTGGTGGTAGAAAATTGGGCTTATATTTGTTTGTTTTTAAAGTCGTCACCTAGTCTTGTAAGATTAAGTTAAATCTAACTCAAATATTTTAAAAGGACAGTAAATTTTATATTTGCTATGCCACCCACTTTCAAATGTTTAGTTTTGGGTGAGGTTGTGTGTTATGAGTCCTATATTTGATAAGAAATGTACTTAAAAGTGTATTCGTAAGTGGTGGACAGCCACACATTAGATGACCTGACAATGTGTTTATAAATGATTGATAGTCTTCGAGTCAGACCCAATCCAAATTCTAAAAGAATTTTTGCATGTGTTGATAATTGAATCTGCCTCCTCTTTTGGCACTTCTAGTTGTCTGTCTTCATCAATGTCTTCCTCTCTTTATCATACCCTCGCATGCCTGCACCTGATCACATGCTCTCAATTGAAAAATATCATAAAGTTTAGCTTTCCCACTGTCCCTAATTTTGAGCCTAAACTATATGTTCATTATTTCTATTCATTAAAAAATAAAAGCAGAAAGAGTTATCTTGCTTTATTTTTCAGAAAGGAATCAGCAAATAAAATCACTGGCAAATTTAAGTGTATATAAAATATATGGAGAACATGTTATAAAAAATATATGGAGAATAACATAAAGGGTGTTTAATATCTTTTATTAATAATAGTTGGGGTGTTTAATAGGCAAGGTCAGCAAATAACACACTTATTATGATGATTGATCATTACCATAATTTAAAACTACTCTCTTTTTCCTATCTTTTTTTTGTTTTTTATTGTTTATTAGAAAGCCAAAAAAAATGACTACTCTTTTTTTGTAGCCCATGCCTCTGATATTTCTAATGATTTTTTTGTTTTTGTCTAGTAGTGTGATGGTTAGAATTTCATATTTTAAAGGTGAATAAGTGTGTGTATTAGTATTTGAACCCTGACTCTGCACATATTACATACAATGTCCTACTAACTGAACTATGTTCAAGAGGACTGTAGTAATATTTGGGAGAATAATTTAGATTTTCCTAATCAATTTTTCTAAAAAATTAGATGAACATCATTTAATTATTTTTATGCTTCTGAAGTATTAGGCTAATCATTAGGAAGATGTAGCCAAACTCTAGGATCTGTGTGCTCAACAACATAAAATGAAATTTTTTCCATGTAGCATCGACATTTTAAATTGAAGTTGTTTCCACCATACGACACATGTCAATATCCGACAAATGTGATTATATTCAACGAATTGATTTTCTCAAATTAGTAACGGCGTCGAGTCTAACTAACTGCCAATGTCAGTGGTACCTGCTTTTGTGTTTCGTAGAATTTTGTTACCTGTTTTTTTATTTGATCAGTTGACGGTTTTAACATCGAATTGCCAAATTACTTGCAGTCGTATCCATCAATGACAGATTACCAGAAATCAGGACTTTACAAATGGGGTGGTGATGCAGAGACTTTTAACAAAGATGAGCCTTACATTGAGCTGGTTACTTCTCCAAATAACCCTGATGGATATATAAGGCAATCAATAGTGAACCGAAACCAAGGACTATTAGTTCATGACCTTGCTTATTACTGGCCACAATACACTCCAATATTATCTGCTACAGATTATGATCTTACTCTTTTCACTGTCTCGAAACTCACTGGTCACGCTGGAATGCGCATAGGGTATGCTCATAATACTACTTTATCATGCAAAATATTTTATAGAAAAATCAGTATGTTTAGCAACACGATAATTTTGCAAGAGCTACACTCTGGAGGTTTAGAACATATATGTATGAATTTCTTATGGTTTTCACATGTAGGTGGGCTCTTGTCAAAGACCCTGAAGTAGCAAAGAAAATGACTAAATTCATAGAGCTAAATACAATTGGTGTCTCCAAGGATTCTCAACTCAGAGCTGCCAAGGTTTTGAAAACCGTTTCTGACAGCTGCGAAGAAGAAAAATCCAAAGATGGAGAAGAATCCTTTTTCAAGTACAGCTACAGGATGATGGAGCAAAGGTGGAAGCTACTAAGAGAAGCAGTTGATAGCGGTGATTTATTCAGTTTGCCGAAATTTTCTTCTGGATTTTGCAACTTTCTCAATCAAGAGTCGGAAACTCTACCAGGTAAATAATCGTGAAACAAATTCTTTACATTAACTGCGTCATAGTTACTGTGTAATCTAAGTCATCTAATCGTTTAAGTGACTCCTGAATCAATGACCGAGCTTGATTATAACGTGTATCTGTGTGGTGTTATTATTATTGCAATGAATCCAAATTCATACTTATCAAGGAGTGAAGGAACTAATCATTTAATTTCTAGATATGATTTTATGAACATAATTTTTTATTTGTTGCAGCATTTGCTTGGTTGAAGTGTGAAGGGGATATAGAGGACTGTGAAAGTTTCCTTCGTGGACACAAGATTTTGACTAGAGGTGGTAAACAATTTGGGGCTAGCCCAAAATATGTAAGAATTAGCATGCTGGATACAGATGATAATTTTATGCATTTAATAGATAGGTTATCTACCATACAAACCAAACAGCAGCAGTGAAAATGGGAATTTGTTACTTACAATGTATTTATGAATAATACTTAAATAATGGGAATGATAGTTCGGATGTAATTATGCTGATCCATGGCCAAGGTTATTATGCATAAGCCCCCCCCTTATGCATGGTGCATAAGCACCAGAATTTCTCGCACGCCCCCCAGAAGTTTCTCACACGCGCCCCCCATCCCCTCCAATGCATCGCTATTCACACACTCCTTTCTGCTGATGACACACATTCTGTTTTTATTTTTAGCCTACTGGGCCTGAAAGCCCAGTTTCTTTTTTTTTGTTGGTTTTGTTTTTTCACTTACACCTTTTATGTTTGCACCCAAATTTTCCGGCGCACCCCCAGAGTTGCTTTGTGCACCCAGATTACTTTATGCACCCTCCATATTACTTTACGCACCCTCCATATTACTTTGCGCACCACCACGAATTTTTACCATTATTACTTTGTTACAAAATCATTGGTTATTTATGCAATGTTATTTTGAAAATCATTATGTTATTTTGAAAATCATTTTATTGGAAACCATAAGAGAGCTACTGCTTCATTGATTATTTATGCAATGTTATTTTGAAATTCATTATGTTATTTTGAAAATCATTTTATTGTAAACCATAAGAGAGTTACTGTGGTTTCACATACAACACTAGTGAAACAATTAAGCCACACTTATGGTTTCAGTTATAATATTTATGTTAAATTAAATATGAATATTTTATTGGAAACCATAAGAGAGCTACTTTGGTTTCACATACAACACTAGTGAAACCATTAAGCCACTAAATATGGATATTTTATTAGAAACCATAAGAGGGCTACTTTGGTTTCAAGATGTTATACACTGAAATCATTAGTCTAGTTAAATGGTTTCATAGCGTTATACACTGAAACCATTATTCTAGTTAAATGGTTTCATAGCGTTATACATTGAAACCATTAGTTTTGTTCTTTGGTTTCAAGATGTTATACATGAATAATTGATTATTATGTTGGGCTTTGAGGGGGTGTATGACGAAAATTAATTAAAAATGGATTCTTATAATATATACTTCAAAGGAACAAAAGTTATTATTTAATTGGAAATGGGGGGCGCGCTAGAAATTTGGGTGGGGGTGCGCTAGAAGTTTGGAGGAGGGAAAAAAATTGGGGGCGCGCTAGAAATTTGGGGAGGAAAAAAAATGGGGGGCTCACAAGAAAATCTAGGGAGAAAAAGGGAAAAAAAACAACTGGGGGGTGCGCTAAGCAAATGGGGGGCGCACAAGTAATGGGGTAGTATATGGGGGGCGCGCGAAGCAACTGGGGGGTGCGCTAAGCAACTGTCTTTGGGCTTGTACACAGTAACCGGTAAAGTGGGCTGGGTGGGGGTGTATAACGGAATAGGAGGGATGCGAATAGAAGGTTTATGCACGCTGCATAAAAACTCCTTATGGAGGATAACCGGTCCCCTGATCCATGTATAAGTAGAAGCTTATTTCAAACCAACACAATGATGTAACAAAAAAACACCAACAGAAATGAATTTGTGTAAAAGGTTTAGTATTTAGCTTAAAATAAAGAACTTATCTTTAAAAATCTAAATCTAACTGTTTATTTGTCATTAGATTTTGTTTAACATTTTACTTGAATTTAATTAATCATATTAAGAATGTTAAATAAGGTCATTTGATCTATCTCTATATGGAAATGACTAAAAAGCCAAAGTAAAAAATTCCTTAGGCACTCCGTTCTGACCAAATACCCCTGGCTATGTTTGAGAGTTGGATTTTGGAGGAGAAAGGAGGGTAAGGAAATATTTGGGAAGAGGTAAACTCTTATTTGGGAGTTTTAAAAAAATAAGGAAATGTTTTGGGGGATTTTGGAGGGCTTATTTTATCCAATTTTAAAGTTCCCCCAAATCGAGGGTTTTGAAGGGTTAACTATATAAATTGACTATTTTACCCTCGCAATAATTCAAAATTCCAATTTTAACCCTAGCCTAATTTAATTCTAAAAGATCAAAAACTTTTTTCCAGAAAAATCGAGAACTTTTTTCCGGAAAAAATTGGAAACTTTTTTTATGGAAAAAATCGGGAACTTTTTTCCCGGCAAAAATTTGGAAACTTTTTTCGGGAAAAATTCAAGAACTTTTTTCCGGAAAAATCGAGAACTTTTTTTTCGGAAACTTTTTTTCCGGAAAAATCGGAAACTCTTTCCCGGCAAAAAATCGGAAATTTTTTTTCCCGATATATCGGGAACTTTTTCCGGAATAATTGGGAACTTCTTTTTCGGAAAAAATCGGAAACTTTTTTCCGGAAAAATCGGGAACTTTTTTTCCCGGCAAAAAAACTGAAACTTTTTCCTGGAAAAATCCGGAACTTTTTTTCCGGAAAAAACGAAAACTTTTTTTCGGAAAAATCGGGAAATTTTTTCCAAGCAAAAAAACTGAAACTTTTTTCGGGAAAAAATCGGGAATTTTTTCCGGAAAAATCGAGAACTTTTTTTCGGGAAAAATCGGAAACTTCTTTTCGGAAAAATCGAGAATTTTTTTTCCCTGCAAAAATTCAGAAACTTTTTTCGGGAAAAAACAGGAACTTTTTTCGGAAAAAATCGGAAACTTTTTTTAGGAAAAATCGGAAACTTTTTTCCGAAAAAATCAAGAACTTTTTTCCCGGCAAAAAAATGGAAAATTTTTTTCCGGATAAATCGGGAACTTTTTTCCATAAAAAATCGGAAACTTTTTTCCGAAATTGATTTTTATCTGAAACGGGAACTTTTTTTCCAAAATGACAAAATAGTATAACACAATGTATTTATTTTAAGAGAAAAAATGGCATAATAGTAAAATTATCACATAAGCCCTCTATCTCATTTCTTGTTGGTTTTTCAACTCAAACAAGGAGTAAGATTTCTCTCCATTCTCCCCTCCCTCCTTAACCTTTCTTTTCCTTCCCTCAAAACTCCCAGACATAGCCCTAAGAGAGTTTTGGGTTGTAAAATCTGAAATTAGCTAATTTGAATTATACATTTCGAAGTGGTTTTTTTTTTTAAATATATTTTGAAAGTTTCCATCGGAAATTAACTAATTTTTGAATTGTAGGATCCAAAATTAACTAATTCATAACATATGTTTCAAAGTAATATTTTTTCTTTAATTTTTTTAATATTTCAGAAGTTACAATTCAAAATTAACTAATTTTAGACTTATTATCAAGATTCAAGAGAGTGTGTGAATGTTTGAATTTGAAGTCAATTTGGAATATCCAACCAATCACATGGCTGGGAATTTATTTATAGATGCAGAACACAAACTATTTTTACAATGTACTACATATTTAAAGGCCCCTAATATAATCATACAACATGCCATCTGCATTTTTCTTTTTAATTATTACTCACACTACTAAGAGGAAAACATGCTTCAGAAACAAAAAAGTACTACATAGGAAACGCATAAAATAAAAGACTGACTCCCATCTTGGGCCTCAACCTAATTCATGACGATTTAACAGTTTCTCTCCGGGCTTTTCCTCCTGGACGTTGATTACTCTGGGCCTCCTGAACCGTATCTTGGGCCTTACCTTCAACACGGTTACTCACTTCTTCAGTTATCTGGGCCTCCTGGATGAGGCCCAGAGTATCGTCCACTTCCAAACGACCGGGCTTTGCATGATGCTGCTTAATTTTAACCTGATCAAAAAACCGTGAACGACGGAGATAAGAGGCAACCCAAGCAAACGAAGAGAGTGAAGTAACACCAAACGCTCCTGATGTCAAAAATCCAGCAATGGCCAAACCAAGGACAACCGCCGCCGCAAACAACACTGGACTGAAAAATATAAACAGAGGAGTGGTGACGGCGAGGCCAATGACGGTGGCAGTGAGTGTTAGACCGGCGAGAATCAGAAGAGTAGCTCCAAATGGAACAAGAGTGGCGAGTACAATAATTTGTGAAGTTGAAGGGTTAAACTTAATTCCTTTTCTGGTTCTTGTTTGAGTTTGGGTGGTGTATGATATTGGTTGTTGCTGGTAGCCGTAGTAGTATTCATCTCTTTGGGGTTCAGCTTCAGCCATTGAATTATAGGTATAATGTGTTAAGATTCTTAGCTTAGTTGTTCACTGCTAAGTTTTTACGTTTTGTGACATAATAATAAGAGATGTGGAGAATTTAATTTAGGTAAGGAGAAGGGGAGGGGTGACACGTGGATATGGGGGGTGAACACTTGTTAAGGAAAAGTGTGAGTGTTGCATGTGAAGAGGTAGATGTCATTTGATTGTGTGGAAATGTGTTTCAATTTTACTGTGATATATCATTGTTCTGCTGGTTGTTGTAACTGTGCATATTCAGGAGTGTTGTCTTTGTCATCATTTGGTGGAGGTGTAATTGTGTTATCTTTTTTTTTTTAGAGATGAAATAATAATAGTCATTAAAAATATACAAACAAATAGTAGGATTTGTGTACATTGTGTTGCATGTTTTACTTACACCTAGCTTCGTGTTTTGAACTATAATATATGTATGTTTGTCATCCACACATTCATCCATGTTAAAATTTGATTTTGACTGAAATACTGTACTATAAAAAAAAATTCAACAGATTTGCAATCATATTACTTCTAACTAGAGGTAGTGTGGTTAGAGATCTGATGGGAGTTTTTTGGGTTGCTTGTGTTACTTTTTTTTATATGCCCAAATTGCATATTTCTTCTGGGCTACTCATTTTGATTGGTGGTGTCCAAATTGTGTTGCCTTCAAATTTTGAGATAGAATTTAGGACCAGGTGATTTGTGCCACCACATGAACATGTCACCAAACCAAACTAGAGTTTAATACTATCTCTGGTCCTAATGTAGAAAAGTCAATTGGATTAATAAAAATTGATGTATTTGATTTATATATACTAATAATCACAGAACTTCTTGATTTATATATATACTAATAGGTTTGTGACCTGTTAATCAATCAATGAAAAATGAAAATGTTAATCTTTCAATTTCTAGCAGTAGTTTTATTGCTCTTCTTAGTTTAGCTTAGTTTTTTTATAGATTATTTATAGCTTTGATAGAATTATCTTCCTATCAACATTAGAGTAGAACTAGGCGGAAGAATTTTAATTGTATTTGCAATCTTTAATTAAAGAAAAATATAGAACGAAAATGTGTACTGCAAATATATGATCTTACACTATAAGTATAACCAAAGGTGAGAAAAGAAAAAAAAAAAGTCTTACTTTTTGGAAATAAGAAAAAATATGAGGTGTAATTACAAATTGTGGGAGTGTGTATAGCATTTCCCACAACTGAAGGGACGTTGGGTGGGGTGAATGCCCTCTTTTAAGATATACATATTGAAATAAGTCTCTAAGCGGAACTGAAATTGGCCTTGCCCGTGTCTAAGAACTCGAGTGGTCTTAACTTTATAAGTACTGATAGCCGATTTAGATTGTATAACTGTGACAAGGTATAAAGATCGATCAATGTCCTGATCATTGATTACAACATTTTTTTTTTGAACTTCAGATAATTTTATTAAAAGCACTTAAACGCACAAAAAATACATCAAGGCCAAACAAGTTCAAACAAAAAATACAAAGGTCGTGAAAGATAGGGTTGGGAATAGGCCAGGCGGCCTCCCGGGACCTTTGGCCTGGCCTGTTTTAGGCATGGCCTGGCCTGCCTTGTTTATAAAAATGTCAGGCTTAGGCTTTGAAAAAAGCCTGTTTGCATAAATATGTCAGGCTCAGACTTTTAAAAAAGCCTGCAAGGCCTGATAGGCCGGCCTGGCCTGTTTATATTTTATAATTATTATTTATATAATAAATATTACTTAAATCATCTTGTTTTTATAAAAAATAAATATTATTTATATAAATACAAAATATTTATTAAACAAAATATATTTATTTTTTTTTTTACGAAGACAAATTATAGTGTATATTTTTGTTGTTGCTAACTACATCGATTAACATTAGTGTTTAATAAAAAATTTGTATTATGACATACTTAATAGACTTTGTCGTAATCATATTTGTTATTTTGTTAGCTTTTAATTCTTGAGCTAATCATTTTATTAGCTTTTTTTTAATGTTGTAGAAATTATAAAAATTTAAAAGTGAAATAGGCTTTAAGGCATGTTTAATTAGCTATATATTTAAAAAGACTATATAGAGGATTTTATGTAACACAGGCTCATAAACAGGCTACAAGGCCAGGCCAGACTTTTAGTAGGCCCAGGCCAGGCCAAAAAAATTGCATTTGATAGGCCACAGGCCATGCTTAGGCTTAAAAAAAAATTGTAGGCCAGGCTCAGGCCTGTCAAAGCCTGGCCTGGCCTGTTCCCAACCCTAATGAAAGACCAACCCACCAAGAAAAACATATTAAGATGTCAATACCTAGTAGTGAATGTGTTTTTGATGGGTCTACAATCAATGTTCTAGTGCAAACAATATCATACATACATTTTCCAAAACAAGACCAAAATAAAACGAATGCACGACATATTACTTCGAGCTCACGTGGGTCCATACTTCGGCAACGGGATGGGGGGGTACAAAAATTATTCTCAGGCCACCAAGGTTTGCAGCCAGAAATGTCCCGGCCCAAAGGACTTTTACAATAAAATAAAATATGAATTGTAAAGATGAATTTTATGATACAAATTTTGAAAAAATTCAATATGTAAATGTTACTTTTATGGTAGCTATAATAAATATATTTGTTTTTTTGCAATACAATTTCTTTTTTAAGTATTTATATGGAACTTATTAGAAATAATATAACCATTGGTACGATCTTTCTTAAAAGCTTAAGTTTTTGGGATAAACGATTATTTGATATGGTATCGGAGCCTCTATGACCCAACGGTCACAGGTTCAATCTCTCCTCCCCACACTTTCTAATTAAAAATTGAAATTAAAAAGTATATGGTGGTCGGACCTATACACTATCCACACTTCAATGGGTTATTGTGTGAGGGAGCATAATAGAAATAATATAACCATTGATACGACCTTTCTTAAAAGCTTAAGCTTTTGGGATAAACGGTTATTTGATAGAACTTTCACTCGAAAATCTTATACCACAATAGCGAAAAGTCATAAGAGACAAACAAATATCGCACTGACTCTTGAGATCATCCCGTGAAGTAGAGAAACAATATAAGACTGACCATTGCCATCCAAACTCCTCCAACCGTGAAGAAGATTTGAAAATTCTGTACGGAGAGCTCGTGAATCGAAGAGCGCTCAGCTGAGAGAACAACATAAATGAGCTTACAGAATATTAATTTACAACATACTAAAACTGATTGTTAACTTGCAAGTTGCAACTAATTAAGTTTAATTTTTTTATTTTGTATATACTTAAATCACTAATTAACATGGCTACCTATTTTGACTTGAAAAGAAATGAGAGGACAAGAAAAGTGAATGATTGTATGGCAAAAGAGATAAAACCCACGGGTGATAAGTTGTTATCAAGAGTTATTAAGGTTACCTGCATGATCAATTTGATTAGCAGAAAAGATTGAAGCTTTTTCAGTGTGGAATATTTTTGGTACACACAATTGAAATTGACATATCACATGTGCACGTATACTTGTCTGTAAATAGTAGTAAATACTATCGAAACAAAGCAATAGAAGAGGATACTTTGGGCCTGTTTGATTCAGTTTTCAAAAACTGTTTTTTAGATTTTAAAAATTGAAAAATTAAAAACCTGTTTGGAAGACTTCAATTTGAAAACAGTTCTTAAAATCTATTTTTAATTTTGCAGTTTTTAAAACTAAAATACTGGAACAGCTTATACCAGTTTTGCTTTCCAATTTTGGTTTTCTATTCCAACGAAGAATTGTGAAAAGACACGGAAAACTGTGCAGTTTTCATTAATGGCAATCTTGTAATTAATGGCAAACATTTATTTGTCTTTCTATACTGTGTAACCGTAACACTACTGCACTCTTTCTTATAGATGATAACTTTGGCAAATATCCTATAAATAAGGAAATGAGGGAACATGCTCATATTAATTATATTTTTTGATAGATAATTTTATTTTATTTAATAATGATATAAAATGTTATGTTTTTTTTAACAATTTTGTTTTTAGGAATATTGAAACAATTATTTTCAATTTATAATATTTAAAAACAATTGAATTTTGGTTTGATAATTGATTTTTAATTAGTTAAAAATACAAATGATAAATGTAATATTTTTTAAAGAGTTTGGCGGCTAAATTGTACTTTAAGAGTTGATATATATAGTGAATTGTGTGTTCGAAAGGGGCGAGGAATATATCAAATGTCTCTGTAACTTTTATAACTTAAAGGGTACTTGCAAAAGTGTAAATTTAAATGTTCATCCTTAATAAATGTCCCGGACTCTGCCAAACCTCAATCCTTAAAACATCGACTCACCCTTAATTCGGCTATCTAAGCATTGTGTCACCCTTAATGCGTACAAATTTTTCGTCGTAGTTTAGCAAGTACCCAGCTATCTAAGCATCAACCGATGCTTAATTCTGCACTCATTCTCAACTAACAACTTAAATTATCTTTATGTGTAAAAATATATGTAAGTGAAATTTATCAAACAATTAAATTATAAAATTGATCTTTTGAGAGGGTGAAATTTATCAAATTATCTTTTTAGGAATATTTTTTGCAGTCATGTTTAATACATTATAAAAATTTCTTTCGCAAAGGTTTAATTTTTTTAACAATAGATAAATTAAAAATATCAATGATTTTCATTTTTACTTTAGATTATTCAATATAATAAATATATTTCAAAAATTGGATTAGTAAAATTGTACTTTTACTCTTTTCTTTAAAGGAGTTTTCAAAAACTCAATGACCAAACATATTTTTTCATTTTCTCATCTCTAAAACAATTTTTGAAATTTAGATCACCAAACAAGTTTTGTTTTTATTCTCTTCTTAATTAAAAAGAGTTTTTAAAACTGATTTATAAAATAGATTTTAAAAATTAAAAACTAAAAGTGATTCAAACAAGCCCTTTGTCTCTCTCTCTTCATCATACACAACAATTAGGGTCTGTTTGGTAAACCAAAAAAACTGACTTATAGCTTATGTCTTATAGCTTATAAGCTAAAAGACTCGTTTGGTAACAGTTTTTCAGAAAGAGCTTATAGCTTATTTTACTGACTTATAGCTTATTTTTAAACGTTGATGTACCTATTTTTTGGTACAACGTTGATGTACCTATTTTTTTGACACAAGCTATAAGTAAGACATGGATTTGCTGCTGTCACACACAATGACACTCCACATGGTAAGTAATCATGAATCTTGACCGTCGATCAAAGATCGGACGGCACTTGCTGTAATTGCAGGAAATCTAATTCACCAATAAAAAGTGTCATGCTAACTAGTGTCCCTGCGACACTGGTTAATGATACATAAAAAATAAGTTTTGTATTGAAAATAACATTTTTTATATTCTATAAACATTAACTACACAAATTCCAATATATTTTTATTATATTAGGTTTTCTTAACTAATACCCAAGAGCATCATTTATCATTTTCTTAAAAAAAAAAAAACCATAAGTACATTATAGCAAATATATATAATTTTTTTTACTCTATAATGTAAGACTGTGTAACTGTTTATAACGCGAAAGCAATAAGTTCCTGCAGCTGCAGGACCCATTGTTGGGTTTTCATAGGTCCACAAGGACTAAAAGAATTTGTTGAGATATACATATAGGACCCCTCCCTTCTGTCCTTATAATCACATGGTTTGTACTTTTGTTATAATATAACCTTACCCTGCCCCTGCCCCTGCCACTGCCAATATTTTACCTGCTCTTTGCTTCTTTTCTACGTCTTACTAGTCTTACTGCTGCTAAGTGAGTAAACAAGATTGATGTGTTTGATGGATTCTCAAAATTGCATTCATTCACACAAACAACAAGTTCAGAATGCCATACTCACTTTTTCCCTGACATTTAATTATACTGTATACAATCCCACCCTTTATTTATATCAAATCATAATAATAATAATCCAATCAAATTAAACAATAAATAAACCAGTTAACTGGCTGGGGATAAATTGTTGGGGAAATTAAGTTATTCGAGAATAGATTTTGTTTACCAAAAAATTCTAAGAAAGAAAAAGTGTGGATGAAGGATTTTGGTGACACATAGAGAGGGAGAAACAAAGTTACAATAAGGTTGATGAATTGGAGGTGTTAATTATTATCAACAAGGTTTTGCTTCTGCTAGGCCCCCTTGTGCATTGTAATTTGTGTGTATTGTTGGAATGGAAAAGGCAGGTTCTGACTTTTTTTTTCTTCTTTCTATAATATATATATAGACAAATTCTAATATTGACCGCTTCTTCAAGTAGTTCATGGTGGATCAGTGATGATTAACATTATAACCATACCAATTTCATAAAATTCATTCTTGATTTGAAAGTGTTTTTTTTTTTTTAAAAACAGATAGATATATTGATTAAGTGGATGAGGAACAAAGGGAAGTATCTTTATGGATAATATCCCTAATACAATAAGAAACACCATTAGACCATTTTATTGGGCTCAATATTGGCCCAATTTGCTAGAGAGTTAGCAGCCTTGTTACCGGATCTTCTAATCCATCTAAGGCTAATCCTAGGGTTTTGGTCAATTGCTTTTCTGCACCTTTGCGTTATTCGACCTTAGCAGCAACGAGGGATTGAAAATTTATATCATGTAGATTTTCCATAAATTTTTTATAAAAAAATTAAAAATCATTTGATGTATTATTGAGATCTATTTTTTTTGACAAAAATTATTGAGATCTATTAAGATTAACGGTTTATGAGTTTTTATTAAATACCGTTTATCTTGATAGGTTTCAATAATATACCAAATGATTTTCAATTTTTCTAATTTTTTTTTGTGGATGATCTATATAATATAAAACTTTAATCAAACGGTAGATTTTGTAAAATTCGTATTCATTATAATCGTATTAAATTAAAAATTTAAATAACTACTATACCCAAAAAACAATTTTTTGTTAATGAAAAATTTATATAACTACTATAGACGGATAACAAGTTTTTTTTTTTTAATGGCAAATTATATAATAGTTAACTAATAGTTAGCTAATTACAAATTTATGCACTAGTAGTAAGGTTTAAACTTTAACTTGATGATTTGATAATAAAGTGTGGGGCCTGCAGTCATTTCCTTTGAAAAAGAAAAGGCTTCATTTTACAGTTACTTTTCTTCAAGGAACTGATCATGGAAAAAACCCTAACCCTATATGGCTAATCCCTATTTTTACTATGATTAAGAAATTTTTTAAATACTTTTTTTTTGTGAGAAGAATTTTTTTAAATACTTGACTTGTATGGTACTCTGAAGTCTGACCTCACCAGGATTTGTTTAGAATTTCACCTGTTTACTGCAAACATATTTGTCCCAAATACCAAAATTTAAAAGTCAATTCAATGAAAAAGATGTAGAAAGGCTAATAAGGTTTTCCAATTCTATTTGCCTAAATAATTAAACCACACACCACATTTTTTATTATATGATTACCTGGATAAAATAATTGATGTTTCACAATCATTCCGGTAAATGCATGCAAGTTGTTGTCAATGTTTTATCAAAAAATAAAGTGGTTGTCAATGTAGCTAGCTACAGGCTTGACCTTGGGAGAGAGGGTCATACTGTTTAGTCTGTTTTCACTGTATTGTTTGAAGGTGATTATTGGTGGTTGATTGTGCATGACAATTTCAATTCTGAATTCTCTGTAGTTGAAAAAATCACGTGTTAGACGCGGTATATAATCTTGACCGTTAACAATATCCAAATCAATTCTAAATGATCCGGCCCGTTTGATTTAAAATCAAATGGTTGGTAACTTGATGTTGAAATCATAATTCAGACGTATATTCAAATTGGGAGCGGCAACATGCGAACCGTGTGTCTCGCACAAGTGTTGTGACTGATTCAAATCACGTAATAACATCTTTGAAGGCTAGCTAGAGAGAGAAACTCAATAGCATTTAGATGAGATGATGTAGATCTCTTTTAGTTTAACGAAGGTTATGGGTTCGATCTTTGACTTGAGTATGCTTCAATGCTAAAACTCTTAAGGACATACAATTGGGTCCCACAAGCTTGAAGAGATTTGTTTCTGCAGTTGCGCGTAGAAAATACCTTGTTTACGCAAAAAAATAATATAAAATAATAGAAGAATGAAAACCCTAAGGATGAACTAGGGTCTATTGTCTACTCCTACTACTTTTTTAATTATGTGTTTGATTGGGGAATCCAACAAGGATAGAGAACACTGTGGCTCACTATTTGATCAGAGATATTTTTCTACGATTAGAGAAAGAAGTGTGGGAATGAAGA
The DNA here is from genome assembly GCA_030408175.1 of Trifolium repens. Classification (NCBI taxonomy): domain Eukaryota; kingdom Viridiplantae; phylum Streptophyta; class Magnoliopsida; order Fabales; family Fabaceae; genus Trifolium; species Trifolium repens. Next base: position 25,425,543 of record CP125850.1, read on the forward strand.
TCAGCCTCAGTATTCTCACCATAAGATAATGTTAAAGACTTTCCTATATTTTCTGTACATGATGAAAGCTACAATTCAAACTAGTTTGAATTTCTTTGCAGCAAAAATAAACAATATGAGTTCAGACATGCACTCCTCGTTTTTCCTGTTAATTGAGTAATTCATCCAACACTAAGCCCAATATATGTGAATGTCCCTATATATATGTAGCTTTCAGAAAAATCTAAGAATGCAATAACCATATTTTTGGATTATGATAAGGAATTAACACAGATAGTTGAGAATCATATTTTTTTTTTTTTTGAACGGCAAAAGTATGTATATAATATATAATGATCAAAATGAGAACCGAGTACAAGTAGTACTAGACCCACAAAACGGGAAAAAGTACCCGTGGTACTCAACCCAAATACCACACAATTAAGGGCAATTAGAGTTAAAAGACAAAATGAAAGTAAGAAGGTGGTGGTCCACAAAAAAGAAAAAGAGGTAGGAACATATAGCTTAGGTCTAAACCATAGTGTCAGGCTTTTACAATGAATTAAAGTAATTTTATAGTATTATTCTTAATGTTATAAACTTATAATGTTATAGTACACTATTATTTTTACGAGTAGTGCTATTTCTAGCGAAAATTCATTTCGCGAACATCACGAAACTTAAAATCAATGCTATGTTTACGTGTCCTTTGTTCAAAGTCAATAGAATAGAAATTTGTCAGGACCTCTTTGTATGGTAGATGCAATATATATTATGTTAATAATTAAACAAATAATTAATTATTAATATATATACACTCACTTATAAATATTAAGATATAAATTAGTGATACATACATTTTTTTAATTGGATTAAAATATTTCTTTAACTATTTTAAATTAATAGTAGATAAAGTGTAAATTTAAGTTAATATTAAAATAGAAAACATATTAACATTTTCTAATTGGTACTAACTATTTTCCAATTTTTTTTTTTTTTAAATTGTACATTTTTTAGTTCTTAGATTGTCATGTGTTTTTTCTAACTTAAAAATGCGCACATTGCTAATTTACACTTTATAATATAAATAAGCTTAATTCAACATTTGGTCCCTTATGTTTATTTTAGATTTTAATTTAATCTCTTAAGTTTTAAAAGTTTTAAAAGTTTTAATTTGGTCCATTATATTTTCACCATTTGTATAAGTTGGCTTTTTCCGTCAGTTTTGATGTTTCCACCGTTTATATACGGCACATTTGTTTGTAGTTTCTCTTTTATCAGTCTCTGTATGTCTTGTGCAGAGATTTGGTTTTTCAATAATAATAATAATATATTTCCCGTTAAAAAAATTTGAACACGTCTCCACGTGTCTGTTCACGTATACAAACTCTCTGCCACATATGACAAAATTGATGTAAATGACCAAATTGAAACCTAAAATAAATATAAGTGATCAATTTTGAAACTTTTAAAATATAAGGGATCAAGTTGAAACGTAAAATAAACATAAGGGACTAAATGTTGAATTAAGCCTATAAATAAATATTATTTTTTATTAAATAAAAAGTTTTGTGTAATTATATATGTTTGCCGCAATATATATTATATGATATAAATATAATGGTATACCACATGTGTTGCCATGCTAAATCAGTAAATCTAAACGCATTGCCTTTTGAACCAAACGCACAATCATGTGGATTCGTGAATTTGTCGTGAAATAATTTTCGCTAGATAAAGCATTTTCCTATTTTTACTTGCATAGAGTTATGACTTGAATACATAATAAGAGGCCTACACTAGTAGCCATACATTATTAGTAATTAGTATTCCCTCGGTCTCAAAATGAATATCTTTTAGGGTTTTTTTATACATATTAAGAAATGTAATTAAATTGTCAAAGAAACTTTTACTAAATTTTGTTCTATAAGTTATTGATTTGTTTCCTTAGAAATAGTGTATAGAGTATTAATTATAGAGTACAATTGAAAAATATTATATTAAAGAGAGTGAGAATGACATTCATTTTAAAACAAAATAAATTTTCTACAATTATTTTTATTCGATCCTAAAGCCACCTTTTTTTATATATATTGTGTATACTCCTAATCTAGAAAAGAAAAGCCAACAAATTAACTATTTTTAGTATACAGTAATTGAAGTTCCTACGAGTTGGGATCTTAAGGGTCCGTTTGGTATGATGGAAAGAAAGTGAAAGGAAAAAAAATTACCGAAATCGATGAATGAATTTGGATAATAAAGTAAACCAAATTAAATTATTGATTTGCATAATTTTTTTCTTCTCATTTTCTCTCCTTAAAAGCAAACAGAAGAGTTCAACAAATGCTTACAGAATCACTTATATATTTCTCACCAATAAAATCTTTACATAACTCAGATCTGAGCTAAATATTTATCGATTAAATTAACAAACAAATAAACTTTATTTAATTTAAAGAAACAATAGACTTCTTTAATCACCTAGATAAAAGAGTCCAATAATCAAGGCTACATATTTATAGCCAAAGTCCAGAATATATAGATGCATATATATAATATCATCACACCATAAGAATATTGCAGGCCATGCCTCAAAAAGCATAAACCCTAGATGGGTTATAATACTTATACATTATGATTTCCTCCTCCTCCTCCTCCACCCTCACTCATATCCTCAGAGGAAGAATCAGTCCAAGGAAGAGAATATGGAAAAGAATAATTGGTAGTATTTGAAGACTGTCCAAAAAATCCACCTCCTTCATTTCTTGGACTTAACTCTGATCTTTGTGGCATTTGTTGAACTGATACCACTAGTGGAGGCACAGAAAGAGACGTCGGTGCCGGAGGGATATGATCAGTGAGGGAATAGCGAAGAAGATCAGTGTTAGCAGCATCAAGTTCTTTTTGAAGCCTCTGAACTTGTTTTTGGAGGAAAGAAATAGCACCTACACAGCCATAAACTGGGTCTCTCACTCTTGCTTCTGCTTCATAGGCAAGTGAGTTCACTGCATCTTCCCTTTGTTGAGGGAGGAGTTCGTTGAGAAGCTTTGTGACATTGCTAGCACCAAATATTTTGTGAACGTTTGCAAACTTTTGAGGCTCTTCTGGTGGAAAGTAAGGTGCAAAGATGCATCCTGGCATGCATTTTCTCCTCAAGAATTTGCAGGCAGCACATGGTGAATTGTAAGAGCTGGATGATGATGATGATGATGCCATTTTTATTAATTTATATTAATTCCCTGCAAGTTACAAATAACATATATATAAATAAGAAAGAATTGGTACACCAAAGGAGTCACAAAAGGGAGTACAAGAAGTACTAAACTCCAAAGTAAAGAAAAAATACGCAGAACTCATAGATAGAAAACTCCTAAGGCGTCCCTGACTAGATTGAGAGCCATCACTCTCAGAAACATTCAATGATCAAGAAGAGAAAGCAAAAAGAAAGCTGACACCCCTCCAAGATCACCAAGCTCAAGAGCATCACCACATATGACTCACGGTTTCAACATAAAATAGGTTGCACCTCCCACTCATTTAGAGAGTAAGGATTGATTGGGTTTTTCAGGATGAGTGTTTTAATATATTTTTTGATAAAAAAAAAAACTTAAATTATACATCTATGCTAAGTTCTTTACAAAGCAGATCTGATGCTAATTCAATTGCACCAATCTGATTGTCAATTTGTCACATCACAATTATACATGGATGGAGAAGGAGGCAACTTCATACAGCTCTCCATCCATGCCTTCTCCTCCACTCAATACTCTTTGCTACATTAGTATTTACTATACTAGCTACTTTTCTTTGATATATCATTGTCACATCACAAGTATATACTTAAGGGTTGAAAAAAATATATTTTTACATAAAAATATTTGGTGTCAAATATAAAAGGTGTCCTTTCTTTTAAAAAAAAAAAGTGTAAGTTGTAGAAAATTTAAAATTAAAGCTTTAGGAGATAGAGATAAATAGATATAATATAATATTACATACGGTGTATCAGATGTATGTCTGTAATTTGATCCAATAACACAAATATGTTAATTGTTTAGGAAAAATAACACAAATGTGTTGATAATTAAACTATCATCAATAATGATAAACATTCCTAAGGACTTAATCTTTCAAATACTAAGATTATGCTGGAATAAATTTGAGGAATATTTTGTAATACTATTTTTACCTTTTTTTTCATGCTTTTCTGAAAAATATATAATTTTTTTTCTTTCTTTTCCGTTTCTCTTTATCATTTTGGATTCATTAGATTGAACAAATCAGCAAAAGAATTCTTAGTTTCAAATTTCAAACATGACATTGAAGTGTTGATCTGATCTGACATTGTCCTCAAGCTTAAGAGGTTATTTTCAAGTTCATTCTCATTAATTAATTCCATATTAGGAAACATATACACTTCCGTACATATATAAGAAAAAATTGCCTTTCCTCTGCTGGTAAAATTATTCAGCTACATGATCAAAAGTACCAAGCTATAATAATTACCCTCTGAAATTTAATCAGTTTTGAGTCAGGGATCTGGCTTATTATAGTTCATTGTCTACAACACAGCTTAAAAATGGAAAAGCCCTACAAAAAGTATTTCATTTTTGTTGTGTAACAAGTATATATATATCAATTAGCTACTATACTTTATTTGAAAGAAACAAAAACAGAAAAAGAAACTATACATGCATAAGGAAAAAAAAAAAAAAAAGAAGAAAAAAAAGGATGGCACATATATGAACAAAATTTTACCTGTTTGTGATGTAGTTTTCTTTGATCAAATAAACTAAAAGTGAAGTACCTTTTATATCCCTAGCTTGAGATCCTTCAGAAGCTGGTCCTCTTTTTCCTCTCCCAAGAGAAACTAGTCTAAGGCTCTAAGGTGTGGAGAGAAGTCCTCTAAGAGGAAACCCTAATTAGAAGAGAGTGAGGGAGAGGGAGAGAGAGAGGGAGAGGGAGAGAGAGAGAGATGTGAAAGGTGTGATATAAGTTAGTGGGAAAAGGTGATATAGCTAGTAGGAGGGCAAACAGAAGGAGCATTATGAGTGGATGGAGAAGGAATGGTTGCAAAAGACAAAGGTAATAAATGGAGGTATAGACACTAGAAAGAATAACTATGAGTCTATGACCTTGTTGTGTTCTATCTAATCTAATAATAATATCAAGAATGTGAGGATGTCTTGCATTCTCATATCAAATCTTTCTCTAACTATGTACTCAAACAGATCCTACAACCATTTCATACATACTATTACTAATCATGCTCTATATATAGCTAATTACTTAAGATTTAACTATCAATGTTCTTGTAGTTAATCTTAGCTTCCTTGTTAAATTAGCTATAAACACAACTTATAATAAGCATGGTATCATTGCTGTTAAAAAAAATATGGTTGTTTTTCCCCACTACTAGATAATTTTAGTGTTTTGTGTTGATTGAAAAAACTTTGAATTCTCCAAAATCTTATTATTTCTAATTTAATTTGTAGATGATTTCATTTGAGTAGTTAGTCCCACATCGATTATTCATTTATAAGTCTAATGTGATTGTTGAAACTATGAAGCATGCGATTGATGTTAATTAATCTACATTATCTTCTAAGTTTAATTGATATTCGAATTATGAGTCAAGACTTGCATATTCCTTAATAAAAATGTGTTCTCTTTCTAATGTTAACTTTGTTCATAGCAACAAACTTGAAGGAAGTAAGTACTATTGATTTCTTAGAGAGATTTGTTTTCTACTTAACGGGCAACAACTTTTGTTTAAAGTGAAATTACCATTTTGAGATTTTTTAAACATTAAAGTATTCCATGTGAACTTAATTGATGGAATTGTTTTTGTTCAACACATCAGTGCAATGGTTAGACTATCATACTATAAATGTGGAGAAATGAGTAATTTAAGATTTAAATTTTGATACACCGTTAATAGTGTCTTTTAGTAGCTACCAACTAAGTCAACCTTATGGAACAAATTAATTGATGGATTTATACTATATTCATATTATTGCTATTTTTTTTAAATTAAGCTTCCATATGATACCATTAATTTATTAATTTGAATGATGTCTAGTTTAAAAAAGAATCACCATTTATATATGGTTAAGATAATATCCACAATGTTCAACTTATTGCTTTGATGCCTTCACAAATACAAAGTAAAAGTGAAAACTCATATTTTCAATTTTTTGAAATTTTGGATGGAGATGTAGTACCAAAAGCGTTTTAGATCATTGACTCATTATTATTATCAAATATTTTTTCAAGAAACTTTTGATTTATGACGACTCTTCATTAATGGAGTTTTGACTTCGATTACAATTAGAGATATCAAGTGGATTGTTCAGTCCAATCTAATGTTCCAATCTTTCATTAATGAAAACTAACAAAATCCTCTTAAAAAAGTGAGTTGAGCTGCTGCTACCAGAAGTTTTATTTATCCTATAATTGTGGATATTAGAGTACCTCTTGTACAATTTCAATTCTTTCTATATATAAATATATTTTTGCCGTTAAAAAAAAATAAACCAAATGTTTTTTTATGTTTATTTTTTAATGTTGTATTATGTATTATTTTCTAATGAAGTGTAACTCTTTGTGTTAAATAAAAAGATAGAGTACTAAAAATTGGACATCTAATATGGACCATTCAAACAATGTCCAACTAGAGTCTTATCATATTGAGGTTAAATTGAATTTATAGTTGTTTTAACTTTCACAAACTTACGATTTTGGCCCTCTAATTTTAACCTTTTTTATAAAATGATGATCTTCCACTGATTTTGACCAAGTGAATGGACACGTGGCCAGTAAATTACATGTCACGTCAGTATGTCTTGTCACATATGCAGACGTGATATGTGAGTCACTTGCCATGTGGCAAGACATACAGATGTGACATACGAATCACTTGCCACATCACAAGACATGCTGACGTGGCATGTGAGTCACTTGTTCCGTGTCCGTTGACTTGATCAAAATCAATTTGGGATCATCCTTTTATGAAAGTGACTAAAATTATAGGGGATCAACATTTCAAATTTGTAAAAGTTAGGAAACTAAAAGTACAATTTAATTTATATTTACTCAATTTTAATAATATATTCATATATATTTCCTTTTTTACTATAAATTATTATCATTTTAGTAAATAAAAATAACAAGGGGGCCTACATTTGCACCTTAACCTTTTCAGATGTGTCCATAATTTCTACTTTTTCAAATAACTATTCATATTTTTAAACTAGGTTTTTTCTACACCGCTCTTTCTTTGTCCACTTTTATTTTTCCATGCTATTACTAATTTTAAATGGTAGCTCGGTCGTAAGAGTTTAGTATTGTATAATTGAGTTTGTCTAATATGTGGAATATTGCATATATTATGTATTCTAAATTAATAGCAATTTTTTATTGAAAAACAGCAATCATTTATTATTAAGTTATATATTTAATATAAAATATTTAAGTTTCAATACAAATTTAATATTTTAAACTTAATAACATGTAAAAATTTGCATAAGAAGCTCCAAATTTTAATTCGTCAAAGAAATTGACTTAAAGTTAGATGGATGATTCGTTTTGTGGGATATACTTAGATAGGCTGAAATAAAAAATTAATCACAATAGTATTAGTAACATTTTGATATGGCTGATTGACCTGAAAATTTATCCAGCAAAGTATAGCAACCTATAATTACGAGTGGTAAAAAGAGGCGAGATCCGTCGGACTGACTGTTTTAATCCGTCATTTTTAGTGAACTGGGTCAAGCAAGGTTTTAGGTTTAGTGCCTTAATTAGTCCGTACGACCTAACCCGTCATTTTTGTTCTTTTTTCAGTATTGGGGATGAAAAAAATGAAGAAAAAAATAATTAAACTACTCATCAAAAAATGGGGTGAACTTAAATTTTGAACTCAGACACTTAAGTTGACCCATTCCATCCGACTCTGCTTTTGGACCGGCTTAAATAAGGCAGACTGCCCACTTTCCACCCCTACCTATAAGTACGCTAAGGATTAAAAGAAAACCAATAAGCAAACTTATTATAATATACTTCAAGAATATATAAATCACCTGCTCAAAATTGAATTGGATTTGAATTTTGATATAATCTGTACTGAATTTGAATTGGATCACCTCTGTCCCATGCACTTAATTTGAATTTGATATATTCTGTACTGAATTGGATCACTCTTCAAGAATATATCAATTCAAAATGAGTATGACCTCTACTGAATTTGAATGGGATAAGTTCAGAAGAATTATGATATTGCATGATACAACATGTCATTGCTGCTCTTCTTTTTCATATTGAGAGAGACTATATAACCATTTTCGATGTAACATAAACATTTCCTCCTTTTCACCAAAACACTATTGATTAGATCTTCACTATACAAACATGTGATGAGAGTGATTCTAACCAGTACTAATTTTCACAAATAGTGTTCACCCATCAGTAGTACCTTCATGAGTGATCCAATGCAAAATTGCATAATGTGCATGAGTGACTTTAGGAGTAAAGTGATTAATTAAAGCAGGTTTAATGATTAGGGGAATATGGTTATTGCTACAAGCTTATAGTACATTTCTAGCTACTAGCTAAGCCAGCTCAAACGTGTAAGGTTTATCATAGCTAGGCTGATAAGTTTTCAATTCAACAAGATTCTGATTCTTGTTTCAGAGAATTATTAGAATCCCATGTGTCACATTCTTCAACTGAGCAAACAATTCCAGCCACTTTGGTTCAATCATAATCAACAACTATAGTGTATTTAGCAACAGCTGAATCACATAACATTATCAGAAACAGTAGAGGACTATTGTAACGTTTTGAATTTTTAAACTCTTTTCACCCATCCACCCATCATTTGATTGTATGTATTGGTTAGGAAGTTGCTGAGAGAGAGGTTACTCAATGGCTGAGTTTAGGGAGTTTATCACACTACTATTCAGGAGTTGAAGTTCATCTACATGGGAATGAAATAAAAATGTGATTTCTAAACATTTAAAATGAGAGTCAAATACATGAAAATTCATCAACTAAAATGGCTAGACATTTAAAATTGCAATTACCAAGACCCTTTAAAATTCCTCCCTTTCCCTGCCCTCCAATAAAATCATGTACCGTCTCAGTTTGAACCAAACTGATGAAATTTTCAGCTACTAAATATGTTATGGAATTTGAGTACAAAATAATCAGCTACAACTACATGTGAGACTTGAAGAGGATGAAGCTCCTAACTTAACTAAATTATCTGCTACAAATTTCCTTCACGAAGATGCTTGATGGTTGAGATGAAACTTCTACAAGGATGTGCATTTATATCACTCTTTAACAATATCAATCACATGAACTACAACTGAGAAGCATGCAATCTTCCTATAACCTAAATCTCAGGATATTTGGAGCCCATGAAAAAGATCCAAAATCTCTGTGTGAATAATACATGAACCACCACTACTGCCATAATAACCATCATGATCGCAGATGAGACCTCCAAATTCCCTCAAGTGGTCGAGACCAATTGACAATTTTTCAACAGGCTACATATGCTCAATTCTATATGAACCAAAAGCAAGGGACACACATGATGAAGAAAAGAAAAGGCTTGCGCTCAAGTACAATTCTTATCGTTTGGTGAACTTTACATGAGATTCTGCCTATGTCTGGTTTGGCTTTTAGATGCATAGACTCACATGTCTATGACTCAAACATGAGTTTCCAGTGTTATAAATTTGTTTGGTCTTTTTATGTGAAATCAATTCTACTACTTAGATTTTTTTTTTTTAATCGGCTAAATTTTATCAATAGACAATTGTCCTCAACAAAAAGTATAAGGAATTGTCAGATCAAACAAATTCTACTACCTAAAATTGAGTTTGCCTGAAGCTGGAATTAGTAGCTTCTACGAGACTACGTCAATATGAAGTGCTTTTGCCAAGTGCATGTCTGTCTCACAAGTGCATAACTTTCCAATATTCTCCTTCACTTTAGTTATTACTCATTTAAAAGCAATTTAAAACCTAACTATCCTAACAACATATATGAATTGAAATCAATTTTACTTGAGTGTATCCAAACATAATTCACTTCATAGTAAACTCACTTTTAACCAAAATCAGTCAAACTCAATTATGTCAGAATCAATTTTTTTCGTCACATAACCAAATACATACCAAGTCTATGATTGGTTTCAAGTTTAGAGTCTTTAAAATTGATGTTTATATGTTCGGTTACCCTCAAGTATAATTGATTTTGCCATAAAATTGATTCTGATATGTTTGGTTGCTTGCAAGTATAATTGATTTTGTTCCTAAACATGATTTTTACAATGAACTTTATTGTTCAATCCACTTTTACATCAATATAGCCAAAAATAAACCACTTTACTTTCAACTATACTATAACTAAAATAAATTCTTTTCACAATGAAAGCAGAGATGCATTATACTATTAAGTCCTACAAAACTCTACAATTCAAACAATTTGTAACTTGTACTATATTTACATCCATTTTAGAAACACTCCTATTAGCCATTAGGTGAATAATTAAGCAGCTTGCTTATACTAATTTAATCAATGTTATATTACAAGTTACAACTTTCATGTCTATCAGTAAAAATGAAATTCCAACCATCATATTCTACACAAAAATGGGATTTGACAGTGCCATTCCTCAAACTCGAACCACTTAAAAAAAAAAAAAACAGAGAAATAAAACATACTCCTTCCGGCCTTATTTATAAACAAAAGTTGCTTTTTAGGTTCATTGGAGAAGTAATGTATCTAGTCTATATTTAAGCTAGATACATTAGTTATTGAATGAACCTAAAAAACAACTTTTGCTTATAAATAAGGCCGGAGGAAGTACATTTCACATAGGAATAAACACAAACAATTGGTGAGCATGGCGCAAACAATTACACTAACCAGAATACAGCTTCCACAAATCAACGTAACATCTCAACGAAGATGGAAGCGCATTCTTCCACAAATCAATATCAGGAAAATCACCAGTAAGAGCAAGAGAGCTATCATCCCCACGATTCCCAAGTCTTAGAACAAAAAGCTTCTCTCCAAAAACCATTCTCATCGCTTTCAATGTCTCTTCCATCACAACACTCCCATCTCTAACCTTATCCTCTGCCTCCACACAACTCCCTCCAACGTTCACCATTATCCTCCCACCTACCCTCAAACGCGCGCGAATCTTCTCCCATGTGGCAACTTCCTGAAGTTCCGGTATCAAACTTCCCTTGGAGAACAAATCAACAAAAATCCCAGAAAACCCACCTTCCAAATTCGCCGTTAAAGCATTTCCAACGTAAACAAAAAGTTTGTTTTTGTTTTCCCTCTCAAGTTTCCCAAGGTTGAAAAACTCTCTTGCAACTTCAATTACAGAAGGGTCGAGTTCCCAGCCATGAATAACCGTATCAGGGTAAAGGTCAAGAATGATTCTGGCGGTAGAACCGGCGCCGAAACCGAGAACGGCGATGGGTCCTTTAGGTATGATCGGAGGGAGTGTAGCGAAAACATCGAAGTAAGTGTTGGTTAGGGTTTTGAAGAGAAATGAAATGCTGTGAATGTTACCAGGGTTGTCGAGAAGGAGAAGGCGAGAACCGCGAAATGGGTGGTCGGCTTTTCTAGAAACCTCTAGAACACGGATGTAGTTGTGTCTTGATTTGAATTTTGCTAAGGTTTTTACGTCTTCGATGGGGATTCCGTCGTCTTGGGTTTTGGATTGTTGTTGTTGGCATTTTGGTTTGAAAGGGAAAGTGATTCTTGTTGTTGTGGGTTTGAATTGAAGATGAGAGCAACATGGTTGTGTTATTGTAATTGGATTGTGAAATTGCGTTTGTGGAGATGAATAAAGGACGTTCCACATTTTTGCTAGAAACATGGATTGTTGTTACTTGGATAAAATAATGAATCCAAGTAAGCTGAGAGGTTTTTTTTTTTTAAGAGTATTATAATGGTGAGATGTGTTATTGATGGGACCCATTTAGAACTTTTTAAGAAGTGTTGGATTGGAAGAATTGGCTGTTTAATATGTACTATTATTAAAAAATTATAAATGAATGATGTGTACATGTAGGGTCCGGTTAAGTACTCAAAAATGAATAGCTCAATTGTGGATGCTCTAACAATAGCTATGAGATTTAAAGATCTTCGAGGCAACATTTATTCATCTCGGAGTTTATATCCCCAATAATAATTGGAGTTGAGGCAAGATATATAACCGTCTCAAAATAATTTATATAGTCAATACAATGTGACTTAAGCGTCATCAAGGCAACATATAATCATCTCAGAATAGAAATTTGACTTAAGCGTCATCGAGACAACATATGACCATCTCAGATTCTCAGAATAGGAATCTGACATCAGGGTCATCAAAACAACATTTAACCATCTCAAAATTTATTAGATTTGAGGGTGATAAGTTTATTTTATTTTCGAACACTCGCTTTCAATGGCACCGTTTGTGAGAAGGTTAATATATAAAAAACCAATTTCATACCCTTTAAAATTAAATATGGGTTCTCTTGAACTATATACTTTACGGAATTTTTCAATGTGAAATTACTAATAAAAAACCAATTTCATGCCCTTTAAAATTAAATATGGGTTCTCTTGAACTATATACTTTACGGAATTTTTCAATGTGAAATTACTAATATAAAACCAATTTCATGCCTTTTAAAATTAAATATGGGTTCTCTTGAACTATATACTTTACGGAATTTTTCAATGTGAAATTACTAATAATTGTATGCAATTTTTTTCATGATAATATATTTGTTGGATCACAAAAATCTTAAGAGTAAAGAATGTTTTGAAGGGGAGGTGAGATTCATTGGGGTGAGCTGTAGTGACTATATATGTTTTAGCTTTTCTTTGGGGCTTAGAAGTCTTTTAGAATGAGTAGGTTTTGGGGAAGTAGATTTTCTTTTCGCACTTTCCACGACTTTTACCTTTTTTTGACCTTTTAAATTTACTTTTATCACGATTTAGGATGCGAGTGTATAAAATGATGAAAATATGGAAGGAAAATATTGTTTGCATGTTGCATATCGAACGAATAAAAGGAGTATTCGACTCCTACATGACAAACAGGTCGGCAGATGAAAAAATTGGTCTCTCATGCAGTCGAAACTGAATGACACTTGGCCAATTGTGATTAACCACATGTGTGGCTGTAACTTTGCTTCAGCCAATGAAATTCATTTAAATTCTATAAAGAGGCACCATATGTTTCATTTTTTTAATCATATTCTCTCCTTCTCCCTCATTCTTTCATATTCTTCATTTTTTTTACTGTTATATTATGATGATTTCATTTTAAAACGGCCGCATAATCACTATAATGGTATATACGCAGTCGATCGATCTAATGGTTGTTGCAAGTGGTCCACAAGTGAAGAGCTTGATATAACTCTCACTTTAGAAGCCCTCCAATTTATGTGTATCATTTGAAATTTTGAAAATTCTTTTGAGGTTGTGTTAAGTACATTATAAAAACCTTTTTGTAAAAGTTTATTTTATTGATAAAGGATGAATTAAGAGTGTGTTTGGTTAACACAAAAATAAGCTATCTTATAGTTTATTATATTAGGTTTATAAGTTTGTTTCATAAAATTGGAGGTATTGGGTAAAAAGCTTTTTTTACTAGCTTATGGTTTTTTTCATATTTTATTTCAAGTAGTGTAGCTTATATCTTATAGTTTTTTACCTCTTATTTCAATTTTAACCTTATTATTTTAACTTCTTTATTTTTTTTAATAAAAAGCTACCAACTCATAAAATTAACTACAACTTATAAAATAACGCTGTACTTTTATGTTATTTTATAATTACAATAGCTAAATTTACAAAACACTTTAATTTCATTCTACTAATTTTTCAGGTATCAACTAAAAGCTAGCTTATTAGCTATCAAATAGCTTATAGTTTAATTTTATCAATCAGGACATAAATATGAAATTTTAAGTGCTTTTGTACTTAAAAATTCATCTTGTTCAAAAATTAAAATTTTTTATGAAATAAAATCTTATAATATTATATACATGAATACAAAAATTCAATAACAAAATACATAATACATGTAAATTGACTTAAAATGGGACTAAATAAATAAACCAAACTAATTAGTTGGGAAGTTGTCTTTTTCTTCTTTTTTTAAATACAAAGTAGTAGCGTAGTTTTTTATCTTCCAAATTCAATTACGATAAATGGCTTAATTAATCTTTTGGTTTTTGTATGTTCGCGAATTTTTATTTTAGTTCATGTATATTTTTTTGTTGCAAATAAGTTCTTGAATATACAAAATTTGTTAGTCTTAATCCCTAAAGTCAAAATCCGCAGAAAAATCTGAAGGAAAATCTACACAAAAACTGCAGATTTTCCTGTAGATTTTGACTTTAGGGACTAAAACCAACAAATTTTGTACATTCAGATTTATTTGCAACAAAAAAGATACAAGGACTAAATTTTTTTTGATAAGTTTTTGATTCTTGTGGGCAATATTTGTTATAAAGGTTAAATAATATTTTGATTCTAAAAATATAGTGAAATTTGACTTTAAACTCTAAAACCAAAAGCGAAATGTTTTTTGTCCTCCTAAAATTTTCCAATTTGTTTATTAGAATTTTTTTATAAAAAAAAAACAAAAATCAAAATTCGCTTGTTTTTTATGAATAAATATTTAACCCTTTTTTATAATTATACATCGTTGGATCATAAAAATCTTAAGAGAATAAAGATGACCAATTGGCCATATGCTTTGAGGTTGGGGGTTGGAATTATTTGGGGCGAGGTGTGGGGAGAGAGATATTGTGTAATTATAAGTTTTAGGCTTTCATTTGGACCTTAGAATGGGTAGGCTTTGTGGAAGGAGATCAACGTTTTCACCTTACCTGTATTTTATGCGTCCTACGCCTTTTATATTTTACTCTTCTATTATTTAAGTAGTGGGCATTGTAAAAATGAGAAATTTTGTAAATATAGTCAGCTACTTAAGTACCGAATATTATAAAAAACTATTTAACCCTAAAAAAATTAAGAAAGAAGAAATCAATTACATATATAACATTTCTTTTACATAGGTCTAAGAGTTGAATTAATTTTCTTTTGCCAAGAGTTTGAATGTTTTATGACACCTTTATAGTAGCGGTTATGTGCATGGCACACATTGTGTTTTTCAAAACAAATTGTTTTGGTAGTTGCAAAAATAATAGTATTGTAAATTCTAATTCAACTGATAAAAATATTGAAATTGTCAGGTCAGACGTCATGATCGGTATTCAAAGTCAAATATTTCCACTTAATGTGCTTAAATTTTTAAGAGCGCTGCTAAATAGTGCGATATACTACCACACGAAAATTCACGAATGTGAGTGTACTGTGTATAGGGTAGTGTTTCTCCCACGATCAGGCGGTGTAGATTCCAGGTTTTGTAAATTAATGGGAAAATTAACTATACCATCAACTAGAGAAATATCCCCACCGTTGTAATGCTGCCCACGGTAACTATTCTCTCATCATGCAAAAACAATTCCCCTGTTGTAGAGCTTTTTCTTAACAATTGCTCCTCTGATCGGATGTGCAATATTGTTAGATGTGTGAGCCTAATATCAGAACCTCTATGCAAGTGGCTGCATTCACAAGATCGTAGCAGAACCCATAAATGAGCGTAGTTTTAGAGGTGAGTTCACTTCTCCGGTGACGATGTCGGGCACGAGTCGATTCCGGTGGAGTAGTCGTGTGAACATATTTGGACTGTAAAAGAAGTTGGCGGTGTAAGCTGGATTTATTAGAGAGACTATGATAACTCATGTCTCATGCGTAAATTTATATTTTTTTTAATACAAAAGGGGCCTAGGTCCAAAGAAAAAAATAACTAAGCAACAATAACTCTAGGGGTAGTTATCCCCATAGCATCAGCTAGTAACAACGAGCTCAATTGAGAGGGACAATGATCATACAATCGAATGTCCGAACCATGCTCACACCCCATGTTAGCAAGCGCGTCTGCGCACGCATTCGCCTCACGTATGATAACTCATTCGTGAATTTTCGCGTGGTTTTGTTCGCACCATGTATCATTTTCCAATTTTTAATGACATTGTTAACAATATAGATAACCAAAGAGAATAACAAAGGAGACTAATAAGGTTTCATAATATTAGCATAGCATACTAAAAGTTACATAGTATAACTTAATGTAAAACTTGAAGAACCCAATAACTTATTATCTAACACCTACTCACGATGCAATAACAGAAAACATCAAGAGTTTGTCAAAAAAAAAGAAAAACTTAATAATATAAATTCAAAATATATTATCCTAATATTATCTCTCAAGCTAAAGTTTACTAAGCTTAAAGTTTGAGGGATAGTATTAGGATAATATATTTTGAATTTCTATTATTAAGTATTTTTTTTTTACTATATATGGTTTCATAACATTACCATAGCATACTAAAAGTTACCTAGTATAACTTAATAGACTAGATTAGTACTAAATTTAAAAGGCCTAGTCCAAATTCATTCTTTGATTTTTATGTTTTTTTCTCTTCTCTCTTTCTTTTTCCTAAACCAAACACACCCTAAATGTAAATTGCATTTAATTTACTCTTTATTTTCTTTTTTTCATAATCAATTAACTAATAAATTTTTTTTACATATTCACATGAAACTTATTTAAGAAAAACACAAAATTAAATCCAAACTTCAAATTTATTATATTTGACTTTTTTCAATTAATATAAGTGTGTGTGGGTGTTTTTTTTTTAATTTAAAAAGGAGCGAGTATATAACTAATACAGTAATTACTAACAATTGTCAATAAAAATAATAATCTCATATTTACGTAATTAACTAATGTAATGCTTTATAACTAATTTAAATAAAGCAATTAAAGGGAGGTTGGAAGTTAATATTAATAAATTAACTAAAAATTATTATTATATATATATATATATATATATATATATATATATATATATTGTTCCTGTGTGGAACTTAAAAGAATATCTGTGATGATATTGTTCTTGGTATTCTTGCCTACTTTTCTATCTCCTTTGATTCTGCTATCCTTCTCTTATATATAGGGTGATGAAAGGGCGGTTACTCCTGCTTCCCCTTTGCAGGATCGTGGCCTACATGGCCTTCCATTTCCCGCCTGAGGGCGGTTATCGCTTCCCATGATCTCTAAGTGGGGAATAACTCCCGCGCCACGTGCTTCCTAACTTCCCCTAGTCACCATGTCGTGAGCACGTGGGCGCCTGGTGTTTGGGCTTCTTCGGGTTACGAGCGGAGACGGGCGCGACCCGATTCTTGAGGAGGATTGGGCCTGTATTTGCTTGGGCCGTGATTTATTTGCCCGTTACACAGCCCCCCAAGCATGAGGCTCTGAACGAGACGAGATGCTGACGTGACTACATAGCAATCTTCCTATACTGCAGTCGGTTGCACTTTTCTTTCACGTGCCCTTTTCTTTGGTATACCACAACTGATTTCCCGAGCTATTTCCTTCATGCTAGGATTTCTATAACGGCACTAGGTGTCATATAGTTACTGCTATAAGAATAGGTGCCGAACCCTACTTGGATCACGCCTTTTCCTTACCTCATTAAAGCATTGCACTCTCATCTTGCTATGTCTCCCACCACCAATTCCCTTTTTATGGAGATACGAAACGTGCTTCGCAGGGGAGGGTGAACGATCTTATAGATGATACTGAAAGTTTTTGTGTTTTGGTAAGTGATTTACAGGATGAGGAAGCCGAGCTGACATCTTCTGAACGCCGGTTCCTAGGATACCTCGTTCCTTTCCGAGATAAACTGGTGAGGGATGCTCCTGTTATAGCCTCGGTAGAATGTGCCGAAGCTCAAAGTCAGGACGAGCTGTCTGCTATTTTGGATAAATCCTGGAATGTGAAAGAAGCTATGCGCATGTATGAAGGTACTTTGAGTGCTTCTTTTGGGATGGAAGAGGAGTATGATCGAGTCACTGACAAGTTACAAGCCGAGATAGATCAACTGAAGGAGAAAAAGGCGCGGTTGCAGGCAGATATCAGGTAGGACATCGCCAGCTTATTGGAGAGGCGGCGAGCTCTATTGGAGTTGAAGGAAGACCAGAGGCGACTTGGTAGATTATACGATCGCAGCCTCGCGGAGTTGGAAGTGGCAATGGATTGCAAATACGCCCTGGAAGAGAGGTGGAAGAAAGTGAAGGAAATGGGAGATCTTGCTTGATAGTTCTAGATTTATGTTTTTCCTTGTTCGTTGAATAATGTTTAGGGTTTATGGTTTCTTTGAGGTTGTAATATGAATTTGTTTCTTTTTTCTAATTAATAAAGTTCATTTGTTTTCTTTATTGTTTCGTGTTATGCTTTAGTGTGGCGACATGTGAATGAGGGTATCCCGCCCGTTTGTACCTTGCCGTCCTGACGCGTGTCAAGATACCCGTAGGTTGGCGGACACGTGTTTTATCCGCTGGCTAATGAAACGTTTCGGTTTCTCATTTTGTCCGTTGGGTTTTTATGGTTTAGTTCTGCTATATATACCCATGCCTTTCTAATCATTTCGTATATTGTTTTGTCTTGTCTTCTACCGGCGATTGTCTCTTAGCATAACATTTTGCTTGCTTCGTTTGCCTTCACGTTTTAACAGGTACGACTCATCTTCCTTCTTTTCTCTCTGTCCTTCGCTTTTGTGTACGACGGTCCTTTTTAGGGGTGGTTTTTCTCATGGCCGGGAGTTTGCTCTTGCCAGTCACTCGACCTTTAGATAAGTTCGTGTTTTCCCGAGTATGGGTAGTAACAACTTCGTTTCTTTTTCACAGGAAAAAGATAACGAGTGACTTCGGGTATGGAGACTTTGTCCAAGTATACCTCCGTGGAATCGGTTCAGGAATTTAGGGGTGATGTAATGTTGTCAGATTCTGGTAGGGAAGAGGACGTCGTTACTGACCCCGTGGGTGATCAAGAGTTGGTTACGATGGTCAATACCCAGACTCCTCACTACTTTTATATGTATAGCAAAGTGATGGAGAACCTTAGGCTTAGCCTTCCCTTTACCGATTTTGAGCTTGCCATGTTGAATGCACTGAATGTCGCCCCTACGCAACTCCACCCCAATGGCTGGGCGTTTGTTAGGGCCTTTGAACTTGTCTGTTTGGGGTTAGACTTAGAACCTAGGTTAGGTGTGTTTTTTCATTTTTACCATGTCAAAAGCTTGTCTGTTGGGAAACCTGTATTGAAATTCCTGGCACGCTATGCACGATGCTCTACCCGATGCTCTAACACTGTGTCCGGCCTAGCGCGTAATAATTTAAAACAAGTATAAAAGAAAACAAATAAAAGAGACAAGTTATTTGTTAACCCAGTTCGGCGCAAACAGCAACCTACGTCTGGGGGATACCAATCCAGGAAGGAATATCACTATAATAGTCCTAGTTCTAAGTCTACAGCAAACCACCCGTTTACAACTTATAACCTAAGCACTACCAATGACTCTTCTACCTAGGAACTCCTAGATATGAGATCCCATCTCACTCCATAACAACCTTACAAACAGCAAGGATTTCAGTAACTCAGTTACACAAAGATTTGGAGACACACTCCTAAAACTACACACTCGTACCTAAAGGCTTAGAGTGTGAAACACCAAAAGTCCTAACTCCGTGCTTCAAAGCTTTGGAGAAGGATCACACAATTACAACTCAAGAACACGTCCTAAGCTTGCATCAAGGTGACACAAGAAATGCTCACAATCACAATACACACGCAAAACCTAATTTCTTAGACAAAACACAAGACGGCGTGAACAACACACGAATTAGGTTTAGCTCCTTCCTCATATATATAGCTGGTGACATGGGCTAAAGAAGATCTGAACCAAAATAACATCCAACTCACAAAATAAAAATAAACCATATCTTTAAAAGATTAGATATGTTTTCAAAATAAATCTTCACAATAATTTCTGAACCAATCTCTAAACAAAAGATTTGTTTAGAAAATAAAGCCTTTCTTTTCGCACAAGATATGATTCATGAGAGAGAAATATAAATTCCATAAATAGGAAACGCGCATGCTTGGCGCGCAAGCAACACTTCCAGTGAGATGCTACAATGCTCTATGCAATGCTTGAGGCATCGGATCCAGCATCCTGCTACAGAGTTTATTTTACCAAAAATGCAGTCAACACCAAAGACTCAACAAACTCCCCCTTTGGCAAATTTTTGGCTAAAACAAATTATGACCATACAGATACTACTTAAACAGATACTTCAACTACATATCTTTTTCTCAACATAAGCACACAAGCATAAAGATCAATAGTAGTAGCTATCCTTCAAAACAGTTACCATACTACTCCTTCATGGAGAACAATAGTAAAGAATAAGATGTATCTTTTAAGAATATCAGAGAGGCATGCAACAGCGGAACACAAAAACTACTTCGCCTTAAATGGTTAGGAAAATAAACTTGATAGGATGAGGATTAGAATGCTTCAACATTGTATCCAACATTTCATACCATATCTCCCCCTGCACATATACATGGGATGTTGGAACATCGTATCCAGCATCTCCCCCTGCATAATACAACTCAGCTCCCCCCTAAACACCTGCATATCTCAGAACATACACAGCCACAACACATATCAGAAGCCCATACCAGAAACAAGAGCAGGTAACCAAACCAACAAATTAATCATAACATTTACTCCCCCTTTTGGCCACAAATTTGACAAATACACACCAGCAGAGAGTACAGAAGTACATGACTTTAATGCACACCAGCAGACGGGATACATAACTCACCAGCTCCCCCTCACTACCAACATACAGAGAAGAATAGATTCTCGCACATAAGGAGCACATACAAGAATAGTAATAATCACCACCAACTACCACAAGAGTTACTCATCCCCTCACTACTCAATCTCATGCACATAGGCCAGACAGGCTATATGCAACCACATAACATACGCGTGCTTCTATAGGCAAACATGCTACAACTGATCTACAACTACCAACATCAGAACGATCATGAATGAGTAGACAAATGCAAACAAACAGATAACACACACCTGAGGATAGGACATATGATAGCATATACCACATGTAATGAGAAGAAAGAATTTGATCTGATTCTCCTAGGATAGCGTGCAAACTAAAGTTGGAGAAAAAAATGACAGTTGCACGCCTCAAGCTCATTAACTGCTATAACTCCTCATAGAGGCAAATTCCTAACTTGCCCCTTAGCTTCTCAAATTGCACAGCATCAAGCGCCTTAGTGAAAATATCTGCCACTTGTTCCTTTGTACCCACATGCTCCAGAGTCACAATTTTATTCTCAACCAAATCTCTTATATAATGATGGCGAATATCAATATGTTTTGTCTTGCTATGCTGAACTGGATTCTTTGAGATGTTTATGGCGCTCATGTTGTCACAATACAATGTCAGAGCATTCTGTTCAACATCGTATTCCTTCAGAATTTGTTTCATCCACACCATTTGTGAGCAGCTACTCCCAGCTGCTATGTATTCTGCCTCAGCAGTAGATAGTGCCACACAATTCTGCTTTTTACTAAACCAAGATATTAGATTAGTGCCCAAAAAGAAACATCCTCCTGAAGTACTTTTTCTATCATCTGCACTTCCAGCCCAATCGGCATATCACAATATCCATATAGAGTAGAATCTTCACAATGGGAATACATTATCCCATAATCACTAGTTCCATTCACATATTTCAAGATTCTCTTAACTTAAGTCATATGACTTACCTTAGGATCTGCCTGATATCTAGCACACACTCCAACAGCATAGGTGATGTCAGGTCTACTTGCAGTTAAGTACAACAAACTACCAATCATGCTTCTATAGAGACTTTGATCCACACTTATTCCCTTCTCATCTTTGGTGAGTTTCAAATGAGTAGGTGCTGGTGTTCTCTTGTGTGTAGCATTGTCCATCCCAAATTTCTTGATGATGTTTCTAGCATACTTGCTCTGGGATATAAAGATGGTGTCTTCCATTTGTTTGATTTGAAGACCAAGAAAGTAAGTCAATTCTCCTACAAGACTCATTTCAAACTCTAACTGCATTTGCTGGACAAAATGCTGGACCATTGTGTTCGACATTCCACCAAACACAATGTCATCAACATAGATTTGAGCTATTATAAATTTTCCTCTTTCTTCTTTCACAAACAGAGTTTTGTCTGATCCTCCCTTTCTGTATCCTTGCTCTTCCAAGAATTGAGTCAACCTTTCATACCATGCCCTAGGTGCCTGTTTTAGACCGTACAGGGCTTTCTTCAATTTGTAGACATAGTTGGGATGTTCTGGGTCCACAAACCCTTTAGGTTGCTCAACATACACCTCTTCCTGTAGGTATCCATTTAGAAATGCACTCTTCACGTCCATTTGGTATAGTTTGAACTTGAGAATGTAAGCCACTCCTAGAAGCAATCTGATGGATTCTAGTCTGGCCACAGGTGCAAAAGTTTCATCAAAGTCAAGCCCTTCAATCTGGGTATATCCTTGTGCCACAAGCCTTGCTTTATTTCTGGTAATGGTACCATTCTCATCTGACTTGTTTTTATACACCCATTTGGTTCCAATTACATTCACATCTTCAGGCCTTGGAACTAAGTCCCACACTTCACTTCTCTCGAATTGGTTCAGTTCCTCTTGCATAGCCTCAATCCAAGCTTCATCAGTGAGAGCTTCTTTGACATTCTTTGGCTCGAACATAGATACAAAGCAAGAGTTTGCAATTACATCATTTGTCCTCCTAGTGGTTATTCCTTGTTCAGGATTCCCAATAATGAGATCTTTGGGATGATTTTTCTGAACACGAACTGAGGGACCTTTGTTTTGGACTTGAGGTTCAGTACTTGTCTTAACATCTTCTTCAAGAGTCTTTTCATCAGATTTTTCTTTACTGGGATGTTCTAAGGCTCCAACATCTTGTTCAACATTGTCAATAACGGGTGCACCTTGATCAACGTCATCATTCTTCTCTAAGGGAGTGTCTTTTACAACAACATTCACAGATTCCATCACAACTTGAGTCTTGGAGTTGTAAACTCTGTATGCTCTACTGTTTGTAGAGTATCCAAGGAAGATTCCCTCATCACTTTTAGGGTCAAGTTTCCTTCTTTGTTCTCTATCAGCTAGAATGTAGCACTTACTCCCAAAAACATGAAAGTGTTTAACAGTTGGCTTCCTTTCTTTCCATAGTTCATATAAAGTAGAAGAAGTACCTTTTCTTAGAGTAACTCTGTTGTGTATGTAGCAAGCAGTGTTCATGGCTTCAGCCCAAAAATGATATGGAATGCTTTTGGCATGAAGCATGACTCTAGCTGATTCTTGGATGGTTCTGTTCTTCCTTTCAACCACACCATTCTGTTGTGGGGTTATAGGAGACGAGTACTCATGCTTGATCCCTTCAGTGGAGCAGAATTCGTTGAATTTTGAGTTCTCAAATTCTCTTCCATGGTCACTTCTGATTCTAACAACATTACTTCCTTTCTCTCTTTGAAGTTGAATGCACAGCTCCTTGAACACATCAAAAGTATCTGACTTTTCCCTGACAAAATTTACCCATGTGTATCTGGAATAGTCATCAACAACCACGAAAGCATACCTCTTACCTCCCAAGCTTTCCACCTGCATGGGTCCCATGAGATCCATGTGTAATAATTCAAGAACCTTGGATGTTGTCTGATGCTCCAACATTGGATGCAACATCCTGGTTTGTTTCCCAATTTGACATTCTCCACATACATTCCCTTCACCAGTCTTGAGCTTGGGTAGTCCTCTAATAGCTTCAGCTGTCATTGCTTTCTTCATCCCTTTCAGATTTAGATGACCTATCTTCTGGTGCCACAGTTGCACTTCATCTTCTTTGGAAACAAGACAAGTGGATGTTAGAGCTTCTTCCTGAGGCATCCACAAGTAACAGTTGTCTTTAGATCTAGTGCCTCTCAGCATCAGTTGTCCTTATTCATTATTGACAAGACATTCAGATTTAGTGAAGTTAACTTTCATGCCTTGATCACACAGCTGGCTAATGCTAATCAGATTTGCTGTGAGGCCTTTAACCAAAAGTACATTCTCAAGGTTGGGCAATCCATGGCTGATCAGATCCCCAATTCCTATTATTTCTCCTTTTGCACCATCTCCAAAAGTTACAAAGCTGGCCTTATAAGATCTTACATTTATGAGATACTTCTCTTCACCAGTCATATGTCTAGAGCACCCGCTATCAAAATACCAATCTTCCCTAGAAGAAGCTCTTAGGGATGTGTGAGCAATTAACCCAACATTTTCTTCTTTAGGCAATCCAACATTTTCTTCTTTAGGTCTCCATTCCTTCTTAATAACATTCTCTTCCTGTACCACATTTGGTTGAGCCTCCTGGTTGGGGTATCCATATAACTTGTAGCAAAAAGGTCTAATGTGTCCTCTTTTTCCACAATGGTGACACACCCACCTACGATATCTCCTTTGATTTTTAGGCCTTTGATGAACAACAGATCTTGGTCTTTGATGGACAGAGGATTTGGAATCAAGGGCAAACTTTGGAACTGGGTAGGCTTTAGAATGTCGAGTCTGATGCTCCAGCATTACCTTTCCAGTACAAGGATCAATGACATTTTCTCCTGATGTGAACTTGGTTTCAGGGTCCTGTTGGTACTGATTCAGACTTGAGTAGTTGTATCCAACAGACCTAAGCTTCCCACTTGACACATTATCCAGAATTTCTTCAAGAAGATCTGCTCCTGAGTTCAGCTGACTTACACGTTTCCTTAGATCATCCATTTGAGAATTTACTTGGATGACCTTTTCTTCAGCTTGAGTAGCTTTTTGAACCTGGATATTTACTTCAGCTTGAAGTTTGTTGATGGTCTTCTTTTGCTTCTCAAGAATCCTACACATCTCCTCATATCTGGTGACCAGTTCTTTATAGGTACTGGCAAGTTCCTCATAAGATACATCCTCATGTTCATCAGATTCCCAATCAGCAACACTAACACATGTTCCAGTAAAGGCAGTCGCATGTCTTGCTGATTCACTTTCTCCATCAGTGTCTTCATCTGACCAAGAAACAGTTAGTCCTTTCTTCTGTCTTTTCTGATATGTTCCACATTCTGACCTTATGTGTCCATAACCTTCACACTCATGACACTGAACACCCTTACTTTGATTGCTCTTTTCTTCAGGCTTAGTCTTCTTCAGATTATTCTGTTGTTTGTTGATGTCGAATCGGATGTTCTGCCCATTCTGTCGATTCTTGCGATCAACTCTTTTCAGCACTTTGTTGAATTGTTTACCAAGCATGGCAATTGCATCTGCTATGCTATCTTCCTCTTCATCCTCAGTTTGATCATTACCCTCATCAGTGTTTGAAACAAAGGCAATGCTTTTGTTTTTCTTGTCACCACGTTCATCCAAAACAATTTCAAAAGTTTGGAGAGACCCAACAAGTTCATCCATCTTCATAGTGGAGATGTCATATGCTTCCTCAATTGCCGTTACCTTCATGTCAAACCTTTTGGGAAGGGATCTAAGGAGTTTCCTTGACAATTTCTCATCAGACATTTTTTCCCCTAGGGCTTCAAAGGAATTAGCAATGTCCAAAAGGCTCAAGTGAAAATCTTGAATACTCTCATCATCTTTCATTCTTAGAGCTTCGAACTTGGATGTGAGGTGTTGAATCTTAGACTGTTTCACTTTGGTGGTGCCTTCATAGCACTTTTGCAATATCTCCCATGCATCTTTAGCTGACACACAATTTTTTATGAGTTTGAAAACACTAGTGTCTACTCCATTAAACAGAGCATAAATGGCCTTGTGATTATGGTGGGCTGCAGCTTCCTCTTCTGTACTCCATTCTACTTCAGGTTTCATCACCCCCGTTGAGGTACCTTCCTTGCTAGCATATGTGGGATGTTCCCATCCAGTCAAAACAACCTTCCAAACTTTGCTATCAATAGATCTCAGGAAAGCAGTCATTTTGGATTTCCAAGAATCATAGTTAGCGGATCCATTGAGCAAAGGTGGCCTGTTCATGTATCCTCCTTCTTTTTCCATAATGCCAGAGATTTCAGGTCCTGAATCTCACCCTAGAAAACAGGCAGGGTGCCTGCTCTGATGCCAATTGAAATTCCTGGCACGCTATGCACGATGCTCTACCCGATGCTCTAACACTGTGTCCGACCTAGCGCGTAATAATTTAAAACAAGTATAAAAGAAAACAAATAAAAGAGACAAGTTATTTGTTAACCCAGTTCGGCGCAAACAGCAACCTACGTCTGGGGGATACCAATCAAGGAAGGAATATCACTATAATAGTCCTAGTTCTAAGTCTACAGCAAACCACCCGTTTACAACTTATAACCTAGGCACTACCAATGACTCTTCTACCTAGGAACTCCTAGATATGAGATCCCATCTCACTCCCTAACAACCTTACAAACAACAAGGATTTCAATAACTTAGTTACACAAAGATTTGGAGACACACTCCTAAAACTACACACTCGTACCTAAAGGCTTAGAGTGTAAAACACCAAAAGTCCTAACTCCGTGCTTCAAAGCTTTGGAGAAGGATCACACAATTACAACTCAAGAACACGTCCTAAGCTTGCATCAAGGTGACACAAGAAAGGCTCACAATCACAATACACACGCAAAACCTAATTTCTTAGACAAAACACAAGACGGCGTGAACAACACACGAATTAGGTTTAACTCCTTCCTCATATATATAGCTGGTGACATGGGCTAAAGAAGATCTGAACCAAAATAACATCCAACTCACAAAATAAAAATAAACCATATCTTTAAAAGATTAGATATGTTTTCAAAATAAATCTTCACAATAATTTCTGAACCAATCTCTAAACAAAAGATTTGTTTAGAAAATAAAGCCTTTCTTTTCGCACAAGATATGATTCATGAGAGAGAAATATAAATTCCATAAATAGGAAACGCGCATGCTTGGCGCGCAAGCAACACTTCCAGTGAGACGCTACAATGCTCTATGCAATGCTTGAGGCATCGGATCCAGCATCCAGCTACAGAGTTTATTTTACCAAAAATGCAGCCAACACCAAAGACTCAACATGTATCTATTAGCAGCCAGCCGAACATGGGTTTATTCACCCTTTACGCGTCTAATTTCAAAAATTACAAGGATACTTTCCTTCGTGTCCGAGGTGGTCCCCGCCTTCACCATCTGATGTTTGACTCTGAGGGGAATGGTTTGTTCCCCTTCTATTGGACTCAGGATCCTCGCCTGATAAAGGGCGTTGATGCCACTTTGCTGACTCCTTATGAGTCTGAGGTCATCTCCTTCCTAGATACCTTTCAGTTGTTTGAAATAAAGGAACTCTTAGCCTTAGAGTCTGATCACCCTAGTCTGGTGCTTTATTTGCGTAAGTATCTTATATTTGAGTATGGCGCTGTTTTGTTTGCGTAGGCGTTTCTCCTATTTTATCTAATGTGTGCTTTGTTTTTAATGTTTCAGAAAGAATGAGGATCGTTTCCCCGGAAGAGTGGGCCGCCATCTTGGCTAGGGCCAAACAGAAGAAGACACAAGAAGGAAATGCTGACTCCACTGCCGCACTCGTTGTCAAGGACGCCATGTCCTCCCAAGGGGTGAAGAGGCGTAGGAAGGCGGGGACTACTATGGCTGCCAAGATCCTGAAGGCGAGGCCCGTTTCCAGCACTTTGCCTTCCAAACAAGATAAGGGGGTCGATGTGGCGAAGGGCGGGACTGTCGTAGAAGTTCATCATGTGGACCCGCCATCTCCTCCTCCTGCTGCAGAAGCGGCTGGCGAGACTGTTCATGGGGAGGGCATGAATGAGCCATCCCCTTTTGGCGATACTTTTGATCCTGAGGATTTTATTAGGACCCACTTTGTGCTGGAGGGTAACCTGGACCGGTTTGAAGCGATGGATGCATTGGAGATTCGGAGGGTGGCTTTGGGATATGAGTTTAAGGGAATGATGTTGAATTATTTTGTATCTGCTCGCCAGGAGAAGGAAGCTGATGCGGCGAAGAAGAAATTTGAAGAGAAGCTGGTTGAGGCGAGAGAGAGTATGGAGCGGTCTCACGCCATTTCTGTCCAAGAGCTTATGGACAGCCATCGTGGGGCTCTTGAGAAGGTCAAAGCCAACTGTGAAAGCAGGCTTGAAGCGGTGAAGAAGGTGTATGCTGAGAATTGCGCCGTTTTGGAAGATAAGCTGCGTGTTTCTGAGAAGAATGGTAGGAACCTAGTCAAGAGTCGCAACGGCTTGATGGTTGCTCTGGTGATGGCTGAGGACGATGTTGCAGGGTTTGAAGAAGAGGTTGTTGAGCTCGAGGAGAGTAACAGCGCCCTTAAGGACTCTCTGGGCGAGAAGTATGCGGAGGGATTTGCAGCGACCTTGGATCAAGTCAAGGTTCTATTCCCTGATCTGGATGAGGCGATCCTTTCTGAGGCTGACCTCTTAAAATATGTGGAGGAGGGGAAGCTAGTGTCTCGCCTTCCTCAGCCAGAGAAAACTTCCAACGAGGCGGCTGTGGATGAGCAATTGGGTGTTAGACTACTAGGCTACCACTTAGAAGGGGGTTGAATAAGTGGCTTCTTTAATCAACGACAATTTAAAAAATTATTTGATTAAAAACAATGCGCGGAAGCACCACCGGATCGGTAGTCTACTTTGCACCTTTTGACCAAAGGAAAGATAATATAGCCTTGAACGAACTAGGAAAATTATCGGAACGCTTAATGCAAAATATCCAAATTTAATCGATTAACAAAAACAGTCCCAAGCAAGTTATACGATTCGATATTCAAATTCAATCACAATCAAGATAATCGCAATTGAACCTTTGTGCACACTTACGAACACAAAATTCCAATTGACACAAAATATAAGCGAATTGCGTAAAGTAAGAATTTAAAGCGAATCGACACACAAGAGATGATTAGGGAGTTCCCCGGCTTTCGTGTCGTCCTCGCGGTCGGCCGGGTACGTCTCCCCCCAAATAACCAAACGGGTTATTTGAGAGTATTATTGATTAAAAACAGTTTGAACACAAGTGCACAATTTACAATGAATCCAATAAACCTATATTGATTCAAAAGTAAAACTATGTTAAACCTCAATCGACGAACGAATCTTCACCCTCTGATTCCAACGATTTTACCCGTGCAACTCCTTGCAACAATCGCCTAGCTGAGTCCTTCAATTCTTCTCGATTGATCCTTCAAGATATCGAACAATCTTGAATCCCTAGCGAGCAACCAAACCTCCTTCGCAAATCAACCCGATCACGATTCTGATTCACCGCGAATCGTACCGAACGTTATCGACCAAGCGTACAACTTCTATTGGATTGATCCCATACTCAATCTTCAATGATTGCAACTTGATGGAAGATGATGATCTTGTGAAGGATACACTTTGATCCCAATTTTTCACTCAAATTGTATCCAAAGTGTTTCTCTCAAAGCACTCTTGCTTTCTCACTAGATTTTTCTCAGTTGTGTTACTAACAAAAGATCACACACATTGCTATTTAAAGTAAAAATAGAATGAACAAATTTAGGCATACTTTTTCATACATGTATCGATACAAATGATCATTTGTATCGATACAAATGCTTTGACCAACGTTAAAAATGGAAATATTGACCTTTGTATCGATACAAACACGGGTGTGTATCGATACAAATATCAGGATCTTGAAATCTTGACTGATATGTATCGAAGCATGCAAGCATGATTCGATACATCATAAATTTTCTGGATTTTCAGAACATACAGATGTGTATCGATACATGCAAGCATGCTTCGATACACAGATGATGTTCTGTCTCTGAGAGACCACTTTTGTATCGATACAGACAATGTATGTATCGATACAAAATGCACAAAATCAAACAGAAGTAATTTCAGGACATATGTATCGATACAACTATGTATGTATCGATACAAAATACCTAAAAGTCAGTTTTTCAAGGTTTAGAAAATAGTTCTTTGTTGTCAAGTCATTTGTAATGTTGCCAAAATATGTTCAATCCTATTTTCATGTGTTTTGACAATTATTAAAACATGAGGATGAACTGGTGCACTTACATTCTCCCCCTTTTTGATAATTGTCAAAACTATGCATAAGCTAAACTAAGCCTATACCTATTATGCAAATAAAAATATCAATGTAATACAGACGCAATTAAAACACCAAGGCTAATCAAATAAGCTCGCTCCCCCTGAGTTGATGCCATAATGCGTTTTGATCATCTTTAGCTTGTGCATCCAAATCTCTCCCCCTTTGACAATATCAAAAAGAAGAAGAGAGCACATTAGAAGTAACAAGTCCAAGCAATTTTTAATCAATGATCACATCGTGCACTTACATTTGTCGAAATGCACTTTATGATATAGTTTCCTAATCAAAATAAATACATACAAAGATATGCCAAAATATATCAATGACGAATACCAAATATCATGATAAAACATGGAATGTAGAACAACAATCCATAAACCAACTCATGAGTATTAAAACACATCGACATTTGTAAACAAGTAACATACCAAAATATGGGACGAAATAAACAAAACAATGCAACAAATGCATAAACATAAAATCAAATAATCCAAACATACGAAATTATCCAAAATAAAGTCATACATAACCAAAATAGACGTTGCTCAAAACATGGCAACATTAAAAATATTCGTACAACCAAATCGAAATCATCAAAAGTCAAGAAGTAACAAAAGAAATTGTTCATGCGAAGAGAGAAATAAAATGCAAAAAACATTTAAACATCAAAGATCCTCATTCATGCCATCCGGGTTTAGGTTGGGGTTAAGGTAGTGGTCAACGGAAGTTTGTTGCTTGATGAGTTCATCCACTTGGTTTTGGAGATGATCAAACCTTGTGACATTGTAACCATGCATATCATCAAGTCTCTTGGTGACTTCATTTTGGAACATTGCTTGCCTTAAGCTCATTTCCTTAAGCATTTCCATGATTGCACCATTGCTAACTTCCGAGGAGTCATTATCCATGCTTTCATTTACATGTGATTCCACTCTTGGTCTCTTACCCCTTTCATCTTGATTCCCTTGAGTTGGTTCTTCATCTTCGTCTTCCTTTCCACAAAACTCATAATCCTTAATCTCATTATTCCACTTATAATCCATCTTTTTCATTTGAGTTACACTAAAAATTTGATCTCTTTTAGGTGTAACCCAAAATCCCGCTACCTTGTAGGTTATCTTGAAGTGGTTTAAGATAGTGAAGATCCAACTTGAATATCCAAAACAATGATCTTTCTTAGAATCTTTTAAGGCAAACAAGCGGCTCACAATGTAGTGTGGCCAATCCATATTCTTTCTTTCCATCATGAGGTACATAACGTCAATATCCTTCCAATCAAGTCGAGAATACGATCCACCTCAAGGCCGTAGGATGTGATTCACAATCCAAAGTAAAACCCTTGGACCTTTCTTGAGCCTACCGGCCTTTCCATATGGACTCTTACCATTCCTAGTGAGAGTACTAGCAAACTCAGCCATATTGTACTTAGGACCATCAACATCGGTGAACTTTTGCAAGGTATTATCGGTTTTTAAGCCAAATAGTTTGAACCAAAGGGTGTTAGAGAACTTGTAAATCTTTTGTCCTATACAAAACTCAAACTCAGCACCATTTTGTTCTTGTAATCCGGAATAGAAAATCCTAACCAAATCCTCTATGTAAGCTCTCTTCAAGCTACAAAAGGTAGAGAGATTTTCTCTCTTAATGATCTCAGCAACCTCACTTAGATGTAATTCCTCAAGGTTCTCAACATCAACAGCATTTTGAGGGATTACCTTCTTTTCCTTACAATTTCTAATGTAGAAGTGTAGGTAATTCTCATGAATGAAGTTCTCTTCCCTAAAATTTTCTTCATGATCACTATCCCTTATTATTTTAGTCCTACCTTTATTCTTACTTCTATTGCTAGTAGCCATTATCAAAGTGAGGAGTAGAGTAATGTTACCTTGTTGAGAGTTGAGAGAATGAAGAATCCTACACACCCAAATTGAAAACCCTTGTCTTAAATGTGAAGATTTTGAATGCTTGAACCACAATATTGATGAAGGAATGTGAATGAGCAATGAATTTGAAGTGGTTTAGGGCCAAATTTCGTGAATTTTGGTTGAGTTTTGAGGGAGATTGAAGATTTTGGGGTGAGGGTTTATGTGTGGTTTTGTGTGTGGAGAAGAAGAAGTTTTGATGGTTTGATGAATGAATGAATGAAAATTGATACTTAAAACCGTTTGTACGCGTTTGTATCGATACAAAGTCATGTTTGTATCGATACAAGTTGGTTTTACTGAAGCATGTATCGAAGCGTGCAAGCATGTATCGATACATGAGTCAGTGTCTGTCCAAACTGAAGAGTTAGATATCGATACAAGCATATATGTATCGATACATATCAGTTCATTTTGAAATTTTGAAAAATAACCAACATGTATCCATGCAATTTTTATTTGTATCGATCCAAAATGCATTATTTTCAAATTTTCTCAAAACACATGAACTTATAAGTTTCAAAAATAATTTTTATGACTTCCAAATAACACGTATGTAAGAAACACATATAATCACAAAGGTACATGCATATATATGTGAACAAAAGCAATACCAAAGCATATTTTAACACGAGAACACATGTTAAACCACAAATGCATGATAAGGTAATCACATAATTCAATCAAAGTACCGAAATTAATTATATGACAATATATGTCTATGTATGCACACAAAGTCACATATATAAAAAAAAAAAAACATATACAAACCAAATATGAACTTAATATGGCAATTGTAATGATTTTTGTCAAGTCCCCATTTAAGACGTATGAGTCTCAAAAACTTATAAATATTTTTGAGCGAAAATTCTTGGAAATGGAGGATTAGACAACTATCATATTAAGATGAGAATTGTATGTATATGAACCAAAGAACAAATGCTAAGTAAAAAAAATATAAAGGAAAAAGTAGAGAATAGAATCTTCCTTTGAGTGTTAGGTGGAGGAAGTGATCAATTTCCGCACCATTGTAAGTGTCGAGTTGAAGCTTTTCTCATGGCTCTCCTTGTTCGTAGGTCTTGAACTCCATTGTTGTCGGTGTCTCTTGTCAATGGTTTCAAGACAATTCCCTACATACTTAGACATTTGAAATAGGTCCCCAACTCATGTTGGGTCCTAGTTGGTGAGGTAAACAAACTTTGTTGAGTTTTGGCATCCATTGCAATACGCCCTTAGGAACCAACAATTTCCTAGCTTTACATTTTGCAATGGTATGGCCTTCACAACAACAATAGTGACAAGTGATATGTGAGTCACTCTTCTTTTGATCCATTTTGAAATGTTTAGAATTTTTATTTTTGACTTTCAAATTGTTTCGAAAATGTTTTGGATCAACTTGATGAGAGACTCTAGGTTTTGATGAATTTTCCACTTTGTCCTTAAGAGTCTTAATATTTTTTGACAAAGTGATACAATTATCACAACCAACTATATCACCATTATCATGACTTGTACTTGACCTTTCTAATAATGATACTTTGAAAGCTTTCAACTCTTCTTCCGTTTCGGAAACTTTCTTTTCAAGAGCTTTGTTAACTTTTATAATTTCTTTTAATCGTTTGAAAGCTTTCCTAGTTTCACTACATAGGTCCTCAAATGCACTTTGCAAATCATGATATTCTAACAAAGTATATGAGCTAGAGGGATTTTGGTTTACCTTTTTGGGAGCTTTATCCTTCTTTTTGTGATGATGAGTTGTGAAATTAGCCAATTCGCCTTCATCACTTGAACTAGAGCTTGATGATGAATGAGAAAAAGAGCCACTACTCTCCCATGCAACATAAGCTTTCTTACCTTTGCTCCTCCTTTTGTTTGAAGATGACTCCTTCTCTTTTCTCTTGAGATTAGGACAATCTGGCTTGTAGTGACCAACTTGGCTGCACTCATAGCACATCCCTTTCTTGGAGTACCTAACATCTTCATTCTTCCGGCGGTAGCCACTATCTTTCCGAAACTTCTTAAGATTGTCATCGGAATGTTTTATCCCCTTCTTTCTCACATATCTATTATAGCGTCGAACGAAGAGCTCCATTTCCTCATCATCGGAATCGTCTTCGCTTGAGCTACTTTCCACATGCTCTACCTTTTTAGACTTGGTGGACTTGGATGTGGAGGTCTTTAGAGCAATGAACCTCTTATCCTTTTCCTTTTCCTTATCCTTGTCATTGTGCTTTCCCTTTTTCTCACTTTTCTCATGCTTTTCTAACAAGTTTAGTACTTGTTCATGTTCCGTAAGCTTTCCAAATAAAGTTGTAAGACTCAAAGTAGTAAGATCATTCGCCTCCTTAATCGCGGTGACCTTCGGTTGCCAACACCTACTAAGACATCTTAAAATTTTGTTAGTGGCATCTTGATTTGTGATTGGCTTTCCCAAACCGTGTAACTTGTTGGTTATTTTGATAAATCGTTGTTGCATATCCTCGATGGTCTCACCATCTAGCATATGGAACAACTCAAATTCTTGTGTCAATGTATTAATTTTGGATATCTTTACATCATTGGTACCCTCAAAGTGAGTTACCAATGTGTCCCACATTTCCTTAGCCGATTGACAATGTGACACATGATAGAATTGATCAATCCCAAGGGATGATATTAAAATATTTTGTGCCTTTGCATCGTAATTGGCCTTTTTCTTTTCCTCTTCCGTCCATTGTGCCATAGGCTTATTGGTGACAATGCCATGAGCATCGATGATTGTTGGAACAAACGGACCGTTCTCAATAGCATTCCACACTTCACCATCAAAAGAATTGATGTGAATACGCATACTACTTTTCCAATAGTCAAAATGATCTCCATTGAATATCAGAGCCCTATTATACGCCCCTTTAGGTGCAAAAGCCATGTTGTCTAATAATTGGCACAAACCACCGAATTTTGCAAGCAAAATTGAACCGGGATCGTGATACCACTTGTTAGACTACTAGGCTACCACTTAGAAGGGGGGTTGAATAAGTGGCTTATTTAATCAACGACAATTTAAAAAATTATTTGATTAAAAACAATGCGCGGAAGCACCACCGGATCGGTAGTCTACTTTGCACCTTTTGACCAAAGGAAAGATAGTATAGCCTTGAACGAACTAGGAAAATTGTCGGAACGCTTAAAGCAAAATATCCAAATTTAATCGATTAACAAAAACAGTCCCAAGCAAGTTATACGATTCGATATTCAAATTCAATCACAATCAAGATAATCGCAATTGAACCTTTGTGCACACTTACGAACACAAAATTCCAATTGACACAAAATATAAGCGAATTGCGTAAAGTAAGAATTTAAAGCGAATCGACACACAAGAGATGATTAGGGAGTTCCCCGGCTTTCGTGTCATCCTCGCGGTCGGCCGGGTACGTCTCCCCCCAAATAACCAAACGGGTTATTTGAGAGTATTATTGATTAAAAACAGTTTGAACACAAGTGCACAATTTACAATGAATCCAATAAACCTATATTGACTCAAAAGTAAAACTATGCTAAACCTCAATCGACAAACGAATCTTCACCCTCTGATTCCAACGATTTTACCCGTGCAACTCCTTTCAACAATCGTCCAGCTGAGTCCTTCAATTCTTCTCGATTGATCCTTCAAGATATCGAACAATCTTGAATCCCTAGCGAGCAACCAAACCTCCTTCGCAAATCAACCCAATCACGATTCTGATTCACCGCGAATCGTACCGAACGTTATTGACCAAGCGTACAACTTCTATTGGATTGATCCCATACTCAATCTTCAATGATTGCAACTTGATGGAAGATGATGATCTTGTGAAGGATACACTTTGATCCCAATTTTTCACCCAAATTGTATCAAAAGTGTTTCTCTCAAAGCACTCTTGCTTTCTCACTAGATTTTTCTCAGTTGTGTTACTAACAAAAGATCACACACATTGCTATTTAAAGTAAAAATAGAATGAGAAAATTTAGGCATACATTTTCATACATGTATCGATACAAATGATCATTTGTATCGATACAAATGCTTTGACCAACGTTAAAAATGGAAATATTGACCTTTGTATCGATACAAACACGGGTGTGTATCGATACAAATATCAGGATCTTGAAATCTTGACTGATATGTATCGAAGCATGCAAGCATGATTCGATACATCATGAATTTTCTGGATTTTGAGAACATACAGATGTGTATCGATACATGCAAGCATGCTTCGATACACAGATGATGTTATGTCTCTGAGAGACCACTTTTGTATCGATACAGACAATGTATGTATCGATACAAAATGCACAAAATCAAACAGAAGTAATTTCAGGACATATGTATCAATACAACTATGTATGTATCGATACAAAATACCTAAAAGTCAGTTTTTCAAGGTTTAGAAAATAGTTCTTTGTTGTCAAGTCATTTGTAATGTTGCCAAAATATGTTCAATCCTATTTTCATGTGTTTTGACAATTATTAAAACATGAGGATGAACTGGTGCACTTACATTGGGGTCCGAGTCCCACTGAGGGCGTTGTATTCATCTTGAGCTTGTATTTTGGAGTGACGTGTATTTTGTAACTGTTCTTGAATTATTTTGATGTAATGACTTTTCCTTATTATTGATGATTACGAATTATTGTATTATTGCCGAGGGTTGCGTTACTGTTTATCACGCTTGATAACTTAATAATTTAATTGTTTATGAATGGATATGATATTTGAGATTTAACGCTAATCCCAAGACAGTCAAACTAGGGTGGTTGTAACTGCCTGCTGATAATTCAATGCGGCTCGCTTATCTTTTCATATAAATATTGGTGTGCCCTTCTTTCTTTTCATATTCATCTTACGAACCCTAATGGAGAGAAAAAATATGGGTGCTGATGTTGTTACCCGATCGAAATCCCAACAAGGGAAGAAGAAGTTGAAACCACCTGTTTCGAAACCTAAACGTGTTGCTAGACCCAAGAAGAGTAAGGCGAGGGACGTCCCTGCTCTGTCAGATTCCTCAGGGTCTTATAGTGCTGATGAGGATTATGTTGAATTTCTGAAGACGTATAAACCTTGTGATAGCTATTCCTCTGGTTCCGATGAAATTGACGCAGACTATGTTGAGTTTTTGAAGACCTATAACCCTCAGGAGTTTTATCCAGGGGTTTCTTCCTCTGATGAAGGAAAAGTTAAACATAAAGGGAAGGAGAAGGAGGTATCTGAGCCTTCGAAGACGGCGGCTGATCTCGACTAGTCATCCTTGTTGGCGTCTTGACTATCATTGAGGGTTTTCTATTTGTACTTTGCTTTGGTCATGCACTGAGACTTTTTAGTGACATATTTTTATGCTACTCTTGTATGCCTTTATTATGGATATTTTGTTTGACTTTAGTTCGTGTTTCATTCTTGTATTGTTGCGCCTTATTTGCCCAATTTTTCCTTTAAGTGTTATATTTTGTGATGACGCCGTTATGTGAATAGTTGCTCCTTTTTAATGAGAATTGTGCCATAAGCATTACGCCTTTGCCATTGTGTTTTGGCGAGAGGGTTTCATTCAAAGCATTGCGCTTTTTTAATCGCGCCATGGCGTTAAGACTTGTATTTTTAAGCATTGCGCTACCTTGATCGCGCCCTGGCGTTTGAGATTTGTATTTTTAAGCATTGCGCTTTCATAATCGCGCCATGGCGTTAAGACTTGTATCTTAAAGCATTGCGCTTTCTTAACCGCGTCCTGGCGAGCGTTGATAACGAATTTGGAAAGGGATTAAAAAACTGAGTGATGGGCCTCGATAAAAACTCCTGCCCTTGCAGGAGAAAAGAGCGTCCCATCACCCCTTTACGTTAATCATAAAAAATGTCTTACATAATTCATGCTAAAATGGCAGAAAGATAAAAATAAATGAGAAATAAAGTGTTCTAGTCTAACTGTAGTAGAACTTGAGGTTCATCACATTCCAAGTCCTCGGGAGTGTCTCGCCTTGGAGAGTTTCCAGCCTGTACGCTCCGTTTCCATAAGCTTCTTGTATCCTGAATGGTCCTTCCCAGTTGGGGGCCAGTTTTCCCCCTTTGTCTTTTCCCATTGGCATTTTGAGGACCAAATCTCCTTCTTTAAAGTTTCTTGGGATTACCTTGGTGTTGTATTTGTGGGATACCCTCTGCTTCATGGCGAATTCCCTGAAGTGTGCCTTCTCTCGGATCTCTTCCAACAAATCTAAGTTCTCTCGCAGTGCTTCCTTGTTTACATCTGTGGTGAGAGTTTGTCTTCTCCAACTGGGGGGATTGACTTCCACCGGGATCATCGCGTCAGTGCCGTATACCATTTTGAAGGGTGTTTCTCCCGTGGAAGTTTGTATGGTCGTATGGTATGACCAAAGGATTTTTGGCAAAGGTTCCGCCTAATTCTTGTCCTTTTTTGTCAGCTTCCTTTTGATGGCCTTCAGGATCACTTTGTTTGCTGATTCTGCCTGTCCGTTCGCCTGTGGGTGCTCCACCGATACGAAGGTGTTGCGGATTCCTTTCTCTTCGCAGAATTGGATGACGGCTTCGCTGGTGAACTGGGTACCGTTGTCTGATACTATGTACCTAGGTAATCCAAACCTGCATATGATCTTCTTCCAATAGAACTTTTTTACCTTTTCAGGAGAGATGGTTGCGACTGGCTCTGCTTCCACCCATTTGGTGAAGTAATCCACCGCTACTAAGAGGAACTTTACTTGGCTTTGTGCTGCTGGGAATGGTTCTAGTATATCCACGCCTCACATGTAGAACGGCCATGAAGACATGACTGTCTTTAAGGGCTCGCCTGGGGCGTGATGCAAGTAAGCGTGTCTTTGACAGGCGTCACAGCTCCGTACATAACTAGATGCGTCTCTCAGAATAATGGGCCAGAAGAAGCCAGCCCTTATCACCTTTCCTGCCAAAGATCTTCCTCCTATGTGGTTACCACATGATCCATCATGTATTTCTTTCAGGATACGTTGTGATTCCATCTCACTCATGCATAGCAAAAGTGGCGTTGAGAATCCCCTTTTGTACAGCTTGTCCCCTACCAGGATGTAGTGTACCGCCGTCTTCTTCAATCTATTGGCCTCATCTCTTTCTGGTGGTAATGTTTCGCTGCGGGGGTATTGAGCGATAGGTGTTCTCCAATCTTCTTCCTCAACTATTATCAGTACATCTGGGATCTCCGTGCTGGGCTTTGGTATGGTCTCCTGGATCACTGTTCTGTTGTTCCCTGGTTTCTTCGTGCTCGCCAGCTTCGAGAGCAAATCCGCTCTGGAATTTTGCTCTCTTGGCACGTAAATCAGTTCAAAGGTATTGAATTGTTCTTTTAGAGTTCTTACCTTCTCTAGGTATTTCATGAGTTGGGGATCCTTGGTCTGATATTCGCCTGATACCTGGTTTGTTACTAGCTGAGAATCGCTCTTTGCTCGGAGGTCCGTCACATCCATCTCTTTGGCGAGCTTCATTCCTGCTATCAGGGCTTCATATTCCGCTTGGTTGTTGCTCGCCTTGAAGGCGAAGCGCAGTGATTGCTCTATCATCATACCATCAGGACCTTCTAAGACTACTCCAGCTCCGCTACCTCTTAGGTTGGAGGCTCCATCCACCGATAGCGTCCCTGGTTCCATGCTCGTTTCCTGGGGTGGTGTTGTCATTTCCAGGACGAAATCCGCCAACACCTGAGATTTTATGCTTCCTCTTGGTCTGAAAGTTAAATCATATTCTGATAGCTCAATTGACCATGCCACCATCCTCCCTGCTAGATCTGGTTTCTTGAGGACTTGTTTGATGGGGTAGTCTGTTTTCACCACAATTTGATGGCTCTGGAAATACTGGCGCAGCCTTCGCGCCGTGCATATGATGGCCAAGGATAGTTTCTCGATTTTCTGATATCGCATTTCTGCCCCTTTGAATATCTTGCTCACAAAGTATACTGGCTTCTCCTCTCATTCTACCTCCTGTACTAGTGCTGAACTCAGGGCATTCTCCGAGACGACGAGATAGAGTAACAAAGGGCTCCCTAGCTTTGGGCGAGTGAGAATAAGTGGTGATGCTAAGAATTCTTTTAGCTTCTGGAATGCTTCCTCGCATTGGGGTTTCCATGCGAACCTTTCTCCCTTCCTCAAGGTGGCGAAGAAGTGAACTGATTTCTCCCCTGCGCAAGAAAGAAAACGTGATAGGGCTGTTATCCTGCCCATTAATTGTTGTACCTCTTTTGCTGATGTTGGGCTCCTCATCTCTATTATTGCTTGACATTTCTCTGGGTTGGCCTCGATCCCTCTGCTGGTCAGCATGAACCCTAGGAATTTTCCTGCCTGTACGCCGAATGGGCATTTCGCCGAAATCAACCTCATGTTATATTTCCTTACTGACGCCAATATTTCCTCTAAGTCTTCATGGTGCTTGGTTTCGTCGGTGCTCTTTATAACCATGTCGTCAATGTAGACTTCTAGGTTTCGTCCTATCTGATTGGCGAACACTCTGTCCATTAGGCGTTGATACGTGGCACCTACGTTTTTGAGGCCGAAAGGCATTACCTTGTAGAAGTAGTTGCATGTGCTAGTTATGAAGGCGGTATGAGGGGCGTCGAGCGCGTTCATCTTGATTTGGTTGTATCCGGAGTAGGCGTCCAGGAAACTGAGCATTTTGTATCTCGATGCGCCGTCTATGAGTCTGTCTATGCTGGGCAAGGGATATGGGTCTTTCGGACAAGATTTGTTAAGGTCAGTAAAGTCCACGCACATCCTCCATTTCCCGTTGTTTTTCTTTACGAGTACCACGTTGGCTAACCATTCAGGATATTTGATTTCATCTATGAACTGTGCTTTCCTTAGCTTGGCGACTTCTTCCTCCATCGCTATCCTCCTTTCTTCGCCCTGCTTTCTCTTTCGTTGTGTTATGAGTTTCGCCTTTGGGAAGATGGCTAGCTTGTGGGTGATGATGTTTTCGTCTATCCCTGGCATATCTTTTGGGTGCCATGCGAATAGGTCCACATTTCGCTTCAGGATATCCAGGATCCTTCCTCTTTCCTCTGGCTGCATGTCTGATCCCAGATTGGTTGTCTGATGGCTCTCTTTCCCAATCTGTATTTCCTCTAACTCACCTATGGGACTGACCCTGTCATCTTTGTACTCTTCCCTCGGATCTAAGTCTGCCGCCTCGGTCATGTTGGCGGTGTGCTCGCCTTGGGAGGGGTCGTCCATGACTTGATGTTTTTTAGTTTTAAGGCTGGATTCGTAGCACTGGCGAGCCAGAATTTGATCTTCTCTGACCATTCCTACTCCTCCATTGTCCAAGGGGTACTTGATTGCCAAGTACAGTGTTGACATGGCTGCTCCCAGGGTGTTGATTGCGGGTCTACCAATGATAATGTTATATGATGCGCACAATGTTCTGACGACTAGGTATCATACCTTAATTGTTTTGGCGTTCTCCTTATTGATGAAGGTTGTCAACAGTGTGATGTGCCCCATTACTTCAGCTTGTTCTCCTGCGAATCACACCAGTGTTCCATGGTATGGCTGTAACTGTTCGCCGGCGAGTTGCATGGCCTTGAAGGCGTCCCAATACATGATGTCTGCTGAACTTCCTGAATCTATCAATACTCTTTTTACATCGCAATTCAATATTTGTACCTGGATGACGAGGGGGTCATCGTCGTAGGACACCACTCCCTTAGCATCATTTGGCGAGAACGACAGGTCTGGTGCGGGGGGAAAGCCCACGTGGTTGATCAAGTGCGCTTCTCTGCTTGCCCTGCGAAGGTATCGCTTCCTCGCTGATCTAGACTCGCCTCCTCCAGCGAATCCTCCTGCTATGGTGTTGACTGCTATTCTCACCTCCTCCTTTCCTTTGTCTCCTTCGGTGTTTGGGCTCCGTGGTGCTTTCGCGTTGTCGGACCTTTCTTCGTTTCTCTGTGCTGCCTTTTCTATGAATTTCCTGAGGTGACCGCTGCGGATCAATTATTCAATCAAATCACGTAACTTGTAACATCTCTCCGTATCATGTCCCTTGCATCAATGATAGCGACACCACTCATTGGCGTTGGGTCCTAATGTTATGTGGCGCTCCGGCTCTTGTGGCCTGGTGGCGAGGTTGGTGTGCAGGATTTCCTCTAATATGTGTACCCGAGTGTCGTTGAGTGGCGAGTACTCTTCGTATCACCGGGATGGTCTGTCGTTGCGCCTAGAGGTGTACTGGGGCCTTTCTTGCTGGCTTGGCCATCTGGAGTCGCGGTTGGACCAACGCCGTTGATTTCGCTCGGGCGTTCTACTACTGCGGTAGTCCGCGACTCTCTCCCTAGAGTCTCTCGACCTCTTTTCTGCGTTGCTCTCCTCCCCTTTGATATAGCACTCTGCTCGCTTCATTACTTCCTGCATCGTCTCTGCAGGTTTCTGCGCTAGGGACTCGTTGAAGTGCCCCGCCTTAAGGCCATTGTGGAATGCTGCCACGAACATTTCTTGGTTGGGATTTGAGACTTTTATCGTTGCCTCACTAAATCGGGCGAGGTACTCCCTGAGGGTCTCTGAGCCTCATTGGCGGATGTTGAACATGTTGGTCGCTGTGACTTGTACGTGCTTGCTTCCGCAAACTGGTGTATGAACTTGTGATGAAAGTCTGCATAACTGGTGATGGAGTTGTCAGGTAGGTTCATGTACCACCGCAATGCCGCGTCTTTGAACGTGCTAGAGAGGAGTTTGCACTTCAAATGCTCCTCAACGCCTATGATGGATGTCTGTGTTCCTACCGCCATTAGGTGTTCCAGTGGGTCGGTTTTGCCGTCGAAGTTTGGTAGTTGGGGAATCTTGAAGTTCGCGGGAACTTGTGCATCCCAAAGTGTTTGTACCAAAGGTTGGGAGTCTTTTACTTCTTCTTCTTCAGAATCCTGATTCACCTCTGCTTCTTTCTCTTCTTCCCGTTCCTTCTGTATCTCAGCGACTTTCGACTGTAGGCGGCGTATCTCGCCCATTGCCTGTTGCAGTGTTGAGGTGTGGTCATTATTGGGAGTATCTCCAGCCATGGTTATGACTGCACTTACTCCTGAGTTTCTTGAGGCCTGGGAATGATTTTACCTAGGCCCCACGGTGGGTGCCAGATGTTCCTGTGTGGAACTTAAAAGAATATCTGTGATGATATTGTTCTTGGTATTCTTGCCTACTTTTCTATCTCCTTTGATTCTACTATCTTTCTCTTATATATAGGGTGATGAAAGGGCGGTTACTCCTGCTTCCCCTTTGCAGGATCGTGGCCTACAGGGCCTTCCATTTCCCGCCTGAGGGCGGTTATCGCTTCCCATGATCTCTAAGTGGGGAATAACTCCTGCGCCACTTGCTTCCTAACTTCCCCCAGTCACCATGTCGTGAGCACGTGGGCGCCTGGTGTTTGGGCTTCTTCGGGTTATGAGCGGAGACGGGCGCGACCCGATTCTTGAGGAGGATTGGGCATGTATTTGTTTGG
Source organism: Trifolium repens (assembly GCA_030408175.1). Lineage (NCBI taxonomy): Eukaryota > Viridiplantae > Streptophyta > Magnoliopsida > Fabales > Fabaceae > Trifolium > Trifolium repens. The sequence continues at coordinate 25,469,114 of CP125850.1, forward strand.
GCCGTGATTTATTTGCCCGTTATATATATATATATATATATATATATATATATATTAAAATGATAATTAAAGATACTTCCTCTCTAGGCGGTTTAGGCAGAATAATCCATCATATATATATATATATATAGGGGAGAGATCAAATTACACCGGTGTAACATTTGAGTAATGTTACACCGCTGAATAACGCTTCAACGAATTCAAATTTTACAAAATCCACCGTTGGATTGAAAATTTATATCGTATAGATCATCTATGTTGAGTTTTACAAAAATCTAAAATCGTTTGATATGTTATTGAGACACATCAAGATTAACGGTTTATGCGTTTTTATTGAATACCGTTAATCTTTATGTGTCTCAAAAATATGTCAAACGATTTTAGATTTTTGTAAAACTCAACATAGATGATCTATACGATATAAACTTTCAATCCAACGATGGATTTTGTAAAATTTGAATTCGTTGAAGCGTTATTCAGCTCAAATGTTACACCGGTGTAATTTGATCCCTCCTCATATATATATATATATATATATATATATATATGATGGATTATTCTGCCTAAACCGCCTAGAGAGGAAGTATCTTTAATTATCATTTTTTGAATGGCAGGAAGTATTGTTTAATTAAACCATCAATCATTATCAAGGAGTATTTATTTGTTCTCTAGTTTGGTGCATTAGGCACGCATGCATTTCATTATTATATGATGATTCAATCCTCATAGAAATGTGATGGAAATAGGATACGTATATTTATAATTAAAGTGAACTGGTTTCCTCTTAGCTCCTTCGAGTTTGGGTTCCTTTCATTTATTATCCCTCCATTTATTCTCCATTTGGAGAGAGATAGACACATTAAAAATTAGAAGGACCCATTAAAAGTGGGTCCCATTAATTTGTGGATCCCACTAATTTGTTTTTCTGTCTATCTCTCTCTAAATGAAGAATAAATGGAGGGAACCTGAACTCAGCTCTTTCAGAACAGTGCTTTTTATTTTAAATTAGGCTGAGTTTACCGGTCTGAATCCAAGAATTACTCGGTCTCTATCTGCCTTCTTAAAATAGTTACCCATGGTCATCTTGGGTAGTAAGTTATATTCAGCCATGTTTTCTTGAAAAGAAAATATACTTGGTTTTTGGGATAACAAAAAGCAAATAAAATATTCCTAAGTTACGCTAATTGCTTTGTAAACACAATCCCTGACATTTACTTTAAAGGATGTGTTTGATAAGATAACAATATGATAAACTGAAGATGAAAATGATAACTAAACTAATAAAGCCGATTAGGTTGTTTCGAATCCCTCCCGTACTTCTACTTCTACATGGTAATATGGCGTTATGTTTCCCTACAAATCCTTTTATTATCACCACATATTAACAAAATAGTAAAATGTGCTCTCGTATAATAAAATCACCATATGCAATTGAAGACACTAGATGCGATGGAACTATTTTGAAATCATGCAAGCATTAATGTGTAGTGATCGTTAATCATATTTAGCTTCTAGCCTCGGGTTTTTGATACTATCTCCCCGGTGTTGGCTAGATTGATTATCTTAGATCGTTAATCCTATTTAGCTTCTAGCCTAGGGCTCTGTTACGACGACACCTAGTTCCTAATTCAATTCATAAATATGCGCACTTATCTATGAATTCGCATGAATGAATAGAAAATAATCATGGGTGATAAATTGAATTATAGATAACATAAGCTTTTGCAAACTAATTACATGAATCAAGTCATCATATATAGGGGAGTTCATCTACTAGACCTAACCTGTGGAATTTAGCTACCAATAGGTGTAATCATCATGACAGAAGAAGTTAAGAAATTACACATAGAAATAACCTTGTTGCCTTATGGAGAAGGCAACCCCCCTTCTAGTGGGAGATACTCTTCCTTTGGGAGTTCCTTCTCCTTGCTCCTGGAGAGTTCCTTGTCGCTTTCTGAGTTGTTGTCAGTTTGTGAGATATGTATAATGAAGAATTGTGGTGCTAAAATGATCTATTTATAGATTTCACGCGTCATCGTGGCACGATGGAGGCTATCGTGGCACAATACTTCAGAAATTTCCATCGTGGCACAATATGTACCATTATGGCACAATTATAAGCTGTAGATTTTCTTCAGATTTATTTTCTGCACAGATTTGACTCAGTAATAAATCCATCCCATCGTGACACGATGTAAGTCATCGTGGTGTTAACACCAAAATTATAAAATTAATGATATTGCTCAAGCATTGGTGTTATAATTGGAAAAGAAGGAAAAAACTCCTTTTGAATAGTCATGTGATTATTCAGACTAAGATTGGTCGAAATTAGCCATATTAAGTGGAATTCGACTAGACTATTTTGTGACGCTCGACAAATCATATGTAGCAGATTGATGGATGGAATTCGAGACGATGCAATAGATAGTAGAGTGTTGTCGAATGCTTCATTTTCAACAAGAGACATGTGATTCAAAGAAGTCATTGAAGAATAGTCATTCAAAGAGACATGTGTCAATCTTAGATTAAGAATGTTATTAAATAAGACATGTGTCAAAATCTTAGTGAAGTTATATGTAGTTATTTTCTAGTTTGAATTTCGACCATAGGATCTAGTGTTTGTCTTTCCTACAAGGTCTATATATATGTGTTTGTAATAAGAAATAAGGGTTGGATCCTATTTTCTAAAAACTCTAAATGCCCACGCTGCGTGTGCAAAAGGGTTGAAGAGTGCATAGAAATGGATTTCATCCACCATTTACATTTGAATGCAAATTTACCGTCTTTTATTTCTATCCCAATCAATCTTTATTTCGACTCTTTCTTCCATTCTGTTTGTTCATTAGAATAAGCATTCTTTCTTTAACATTTATTTGCAACGCTTTTTATTCTAATTTGATCCTTTCGACTTCGTCGAAACAATGTCTTTTTAATGCATTTAATGCAAATCAGACAATAATTGTTCAATCAAAAGATGTTGAACATTCATACTTTTTCCGGAAATTAACACACAAATATGTCCCGAGATTTACTAGTTGATCTCTCTTGTAATAATCAAACTAGCGTTTGTTTACCAAAAATCAGTGTAAACACGTGGCACAATGTGGCTTAAGCTATTTTTCTCAATTTTTTGCTCTTTTTTATGTAATTTCTTCAACTCTTGCCTTTTCTTCAAATAGTTTCAATTCCTTAGGTATTTTGCACATAATGGCCCTAAACTTACTAAAATTTTACACATAATTGGTCCTAAATACATACTAAAAACACATATAAATTCCTGTCATCATCCATGTTTTCCTTATCCACACATGCATTGCTTCCTCAAAATGTGCATCATGCCAATAGTTGATTCAGTTGGTGTCGATATAAACTCTGAACATGAGTGAAATGTCAAATTGTAAGTTCTACCAAATTGTGACTGATTATAGTGTTCATGGACCTTAGTAGCCTTGACGAAGATTCAACTAACTCGCATTTGGATATGTATCTGCTCAAAAATGCATATATTAATCTCTCGAGTCAAATAGAAAAACAATGCACGGTGAAACTCTTTCTCAAAAGATTTAACACCACTATATTTTCAAGATTGAATTCGAACACAAAATCATTAGTGAAACTAGAATATACTCTTTTTTTTGTGAAAGTTAGGGATTGAATTATAATGTGACATGTGTCACTTAACTATACAAGTGTATGTTGGTTGAAGTTAATATTTTATGAAAGAGATTAAAATTAGAGGGTCAAAATTATAAATTTGTAAAAAGTATGGATTAAAGTGCAATTTATTCTATGTATAAATATGAATAGTCAGTTGTATACACTACTAGAAAAAGTTGAAATACCGATGGAATTTAGAGACGAAATATATTTCTTCTCTAATAGAGATGGAATTAGAGACAGAAAAAGCAGTTAGAGACATATATATTTATTTTAGAGATAAATATTTTCATTTTAGAGATAGATTTTGTCTGTCTCTAATAGTTTAGAGACGAGGAAATTACTGACGGCATCAAATCTGTCTCTAGCATGCTTAGTGATAGAATATTTGCATTTTGGAGACAGATTTTGTCCATCGGTATTTAAGATTTTTCTAGTAGTGATACACTTTTGCTCACATGTAATCCATAAAAGTCAAATATATTCTTTAATCCATTTTAACATAAATAAATATTTTTTTGATAATAATTAACTTTAATCAACTATTTTATGTCAAAAATCTTTAAGTCATCTTTGAAAAAATTAATATTCCTTTCTTTGAAATTTTATTATTAACTTTATTATTTTAGAATATAAAATTTAATATAAAATAGTTTTCTAATCAACTTTAGTAATTTATCCGAGATTTATATTTTATTTTGTATAGTTTCATAATTTATAATAATATTTAACATTATATGTTAATGAAATATATGCATTAGAAGTTCAACTATATTTAAATGGACTTTTGTTAAAGTTGTGAAATGTATGTTTTAATATGAAATGGGAGGCTAGGGAATATGATTTTCACTAACATATTTTGTATAAAATGGAAAATGAGTGTATATTTTAACGCAAGAGGAAATAGTAGTGTAATTTAAGCATTTTTAAAAAAGGGGAGTGTAATTTACTTCTTTCTTTAAAAAAAAATGCTGGTTATTAATTTTCTTAATAAATGAAAATAAATTGAGAGTAACTTATGGACAACCAATATTTTCAATTATTTCTACATGCAAATTATTAAGTCTAATTTTGGAAGGAAAGCACATGTTCAATTCCTTGCCTAGGGTTCATGTAGAGCTGTAAAAATGGGTCGGCTCATCTTGGCCTGAGGGCCAAAACATATATAGGAGTATAACTGGTCCGGCCCGTTAAGGTCCAAGGTCCAGCCTGCCTAGCCCGACCCGATAAGTAAAGGCTTACATGGCCCGATGGGCCGACCTGACAAACTTTCATATTTTTTTTTAAAAAAATTCAATGGACAATAAAACTACATATGTATCGCACACAAATTAGTTGTTATTATTTATTTTTCAAGTAAAGATAATCATAACAAATTTGTTTTTTTTTTCAAATAAAGATAATCATAACAAATTTGACTTAATAATTATCTCCTAACTAACAAATCTTATTTTTTGTTACTTATTTTATCTAAAGATATTATGGTAACTAAAATTTCTTATTTTTAGCTAAAATTATTTTTAGAATTTTTTTTATATATATTTTTAATTCTTTAAGGGGTCGGCCCAAAAGCCCATATGGGGCCAGCCTATGATGGCCCATGAAAAAGATAGGCCCGGGGGTCAGCCCAATAAAGCCCAACAATTTTTTTTGAAGCCCAGCCCGTATAAAACTATAGGGCTAATGGGTTGGTCCGATAGCCCAGCTCGTTTTTACAGCTCTAGTCCAATGCATGCGACAAATATCTTTTTTATTAGATATTGAAGCTTAGGTAAAAAAAAAATAGGTTTAAATGTATTTTTGTCTCTCGAATTTACAAAATATGCAATTTCGGTCCCCCTATTTTATTTTGCGCAATTTTGCCCTACATATCTATTATATGTAATACGCGAGGACGAATTCATTTTCCTCTCCTGACACGTGGCATCCTTACAGCAATCCTGCTCTCACAGCAACTTAGCATTAAATGTCATAATGTATTTTTGATTATAATGTATTTTTGTCAAGTATTTAATTATATTTATTCTTATTACTACTATTTTGCTCTCACACTATTTTCTTATTCTTATTATCATCATTATTATTAAGAATGTATTTTTATTAAATGTCATAATGACCACCTTTGATTATGTGCATCAACATATTTCTCTGTACATTATTATTTTTTATCACAGTAAAAAAAAATTCAATTTTTTTAATTTGATTTGTGTATTTTCCAGTTCTTGTAACACCCCGTTTTCATAACGCAAAAAGGGCATTATTTTTTTTTTTTTTTTTCAAACGCTCAGAGTGCGCAAAACATTTTTAATTGAGCCGACATTAAATATTACAAACGAACCATATATATATCACACCATATATATATTGTGTTCGAAAATGCTAAGTGTAAACCTGAATAATTACAATCCATAAGTCTATGTGCTTACAAGCACTAACTAAAAGAAGTTAGAATGTCCTATGCTAACCAAAGGCACAGTGCACAAACACACCGGCGCATAGTCTAACTAAAACTACCACTCCCGCTCCAACACGAGCTCACTAAGGCCTAGAGCTGCCAACACCATCCTCTCGACCTACATCGTCATCTGGGGTGGGATGAGCCCGCAAATGAAAGAAAGGGTCACCACAAAATAAAAGTAGATATATATATATATATATAACCGGTGCGAAAGATTGTACACGTAACAAAATTTCCACAAAACACAAGAGAAAGCTCTTAAAACATTCAACAATTCCCTCCAACGGGCTGATATATATAATGCACAACAAGCCTAATGCAGACTTCTACAATGGGTGTGGTACTGCCAGAGCTACCACATGCAAATGAATTCCGGAATTACTAATCATAACCAATAAAACCGCAAAGGGTTAAGGTGGATCCACTCACGCAATCACACCCCGTGGTCCACTCACGCAACCACTTATTGTACTCAATAAGATCCCGTAGGATTTTGGGTGGGTCCACTCACGCAACCAACACCCCGTAGTCCACTCACGCAACTACGCACAATGAATGCATGAGCATACGATTCCCTACATATGCTAATGCCACACATACATACCTCTCAAGCATATGTAACTAAATCATAGCAATTCATACATATATTTTCAAAATCTTATGTAAATTGCACAAGTAATGTAAACACGTTCCCATCAACGGGCATACATAACACAAACATGTCAAACCGTTTTAAAAGACAGAATTAAAGTGGAGCCCTTACCTCGGCAAACTCCCGTCAACAACACACGCTTAGACAACACAACGCGCTTCCTAAAACAAGCAGCGTAACAATCAAAACATTGTTCTCTAACCAATCGTATTGAAACTACACCAAAACCCCAAAAACCTAAAGGTTCCTAAGGAAAACCACTCTTTCGGACATCGAACCAAAAAACTACCGTATTGATCAACCACCATGAGTTATTTGTACTATTTTTAGGACCCAAAACAATTGTCAAAAGTCTTAAATAATTTGAAATGCAAAATGGCCGTTTTCTTGCGTTATAAGTTACGTACTTTCCGAGTACCCGAAAAACTCGTTTCCAATCCCAACCACTTCCATAAATTAATAAAAAGGGATTAGAAAGTTAAAAACCAAGTTTAGAAATCAGAATCCAAAATTTTAGTTTCCAGAGCTCGCCCTGGCGAGTTGGTGGCGAGTGAAGGCAGGGAGTACTGGTCTTACTCGCCCTGGAGCTCGCCCTGGCGTGTTGTCATGACCTGTGACACTCGCCCTGGCGAGTAACCACTCGCTCAGCGAGTTTCAACTGTCATGACAGCAAAAGACAGCAACTCACACCACCTTTTTCCACCCAAGCCTAGTTTGATTCTATTAGTTCCCAACACTTTTTCAAGGCATAAAAGCCAACCATTTCCATAAGCAAGCAACACATTTCCGAAAGCATGTTGGTTGCTTCGAGTGCAAGTTATTTGATCTTCATTTCCAAAATCAAAACCAAATCCAAGCACAAGTTTTATTACGGGCCTTAACCGTCCGGTAATCATTTTCAAACATGTTTTCAAGGTAAAAAGCGACACCACATGTCACAATAGTTTTAAACCATTTTGACCCCAAAACACTACCCAAAAACACTTAGGAAATATTTTCATAAACCTCAAAATATTTTTCATCGGATTTTCCAAAACAAAACCATACAACGCATTTCCCTTTCGCCCAAAGGTTCAAAGACAACTTTTCTTTTCAAAACCTTACAACTTAACCACATGTTATTGATCAATACATAACCAAACCAAAACCCTAACTTTTCTCATGAGATTTTTCACCAACTCATGGAAAACAAAAACAACAAAGCCTAGCATGCTTACTAAACTCTCATGAACAACTTTCATGAAACAAGAACTAGCAAGAACAACCTTTCTCACCAAACCCTCTTAAGAACATAAACCCAAAAACTTCACAACTCTAAAAATCTACCAACCTAGGAGATGAGAAGAGAGGGTTACCTTAAGGAAGTGATTCTCTACAACTTTCCACTAAGCTTCCAAGCTTGAAATGGAGTGAAATGGTGAGGAAATGAAAATTTGTGAAGGTTGGAAATGAGCAATGAAGTTCCACGTGAAAGAGAGGAAGAATGGAGATGTTTTGTGATGTTTTCTAAGTCCACAATAGTCATAAACCTCCTTACTATTACAAAGCTCTTGATAGCCAAACCACCATTGGATCAAAGTCAAAAGTCCAAGCTTAACCCTAGCCATTGGATCACTTTACTTTATGAGAAAGTCACAAGATTTAAACAACTCTCCCATAACAAGTCTCGTACTCAGCTCTCGCGCGACGCGACGAACGAAAACCACAAAAACATAAAACCTACGGAAAGAACGTCTAACGTTTAACATTTCCAAAACTTATCGCCGAATCTTTTTCCGCGACTGTAATTTTCTTCCATACCTTGGAAAATTATTCTCATAATATATCTTAACTCGTGCAGATATATAAAACTCCCATCCGAAACCTCACTTAAAACAGACGCAGTAAAATTTTCCATCCGCGGGTAAAATCCTACTCGTTTTTCCAAAAACAAGAATAATCCAAAACTCGTTATTCTGAAACCTCAAATAACTTCTTATACAAGAAACAGGATCACAAGACAAAAGTCTGTACAATTACAGTGCACGAGCACAAAACAGACTCAATTACAGCAAACTCCTATAATTACACGATGTTTCATCCCACGAACACATCGAAACCCTAATATTCCTTAAACCAACTATACAATGAAATCTTGGGTCTTACAGTTCTTCTGAACCATCAAAGGCATTAGACGTGATTTTAGTCGAAGAACTCAAACAAATGGTTGACGCACATAGCAAATATGCAAAAAAGTTTCGCCAAATTAGGGACCATGTTGAATGTGGAGGTAGTGAAGACTTTTGCATTAGAATGTATTTTTATTAAATGTTGTTGAGTCTTTGATATTCGCTGCATTTTTGGAAAAATAAACTTTGTGCAAGATGTGCGATCTGATGCCTCAGCCATTGCGTAGAGCATTGTAAATGTCTCAGGAGGAGCGCTCATGACAAGTTCTATTTATGGAATGTTGGTTTCTTTCATGAATCTTGCATGGCGCGTTTTATAAGGTTTTATATAAGGAAGGTTACTTAATGCTTCAGATCCTGTTCAAGAATATTACTGAAGAGTATCTCTTTGAAGAATATATTTTTAGAGAATCTCTTTTAATTAATATGAAGTTAATGCTTGGGTCAAATAAACCAAGCCCATGTTTGTCTAATTGTCTGAAGTATTTAAAGGAGCTGCAAAACCCTAATTGGACAGTTGTTCACGCTGTATTGTGCTTGTGTCTAGGATTCTAGGTTTTGCGTGTGTATTGTGTATTGTGAGCCTTTCTTGTGTCACCTTGATGCAAGCTTAGGACGTGTGTTCTTGAGTTGTAATTGTGTGATCCTTCTCCTAAACTTTGAAGTACGGAGTTAGGACTTTTGGTGTGTTTAACACTCTAAGCCTTTAGGTACGAGTGTGTAGTTTTAGGAGTGTGTCTCCAAACTGTTTTTGTCTTTGTGTATTGAAATCCTTGCTATTGGTAAGGTTGAAAGGGAGTGAGATGGGATCTCATATCTAGGAGTTCCTGGTAGAAGAGTCATTGATAGGGCCTAGGTTTTAAGTTGTAAACGGGTGATTTGCTGTAGACTTAGAACTAGGACTATTATACTGATATTCCTTCCTGGATTGGTATCCCCCAGACGTAGGTTGCTGTTTGCGCCGAACTGGGTTAACAAATATCTTGTCTCCTTTATTTGTTTATTTACTTGTTTGATTTCATTACGCGCGAGACCGGATAGAGTGCTAGAGCATCGGGTAGAGCATCGTGTATTGCGTGCCAGGAATTTCAAATGTCATAATGATCACCTTTGATTATGCATTTTGACTTTGAAATTGAAAGTGGAAATAAAATCATACAAAATTAAAGGCACGTTTTTTTTGTTAATGGTGATGATATATTTGACTTTTACACATTACTATCAACTTAACATTGATGACTTTTTTTTGTAATTTATACGGGGATATATATTTCTACTCATATTAATTTGAAGACTTATTTTTAATTTCGACGGGACATTTCCAATTTAAAGTAAAATATATTATTTATAAATTATAAGTCAACAAATCTAGAAGCGCATGTTTACCCGTGGCACGGGTCTCATGTACACATGGCATGTCCATAGTGCTCCTCTTCTCATATTGTTTTCACAATAAATTCACAAAAGCAACATAAATTGTTCTTTTCCTTTGATCTATAAACGGCAGAATAATTTCAAATTAATTACGGCTGACTTTTGCCATTTTATAAAACGCTGAATTAATTTAATAAGAAAGATACAACTAGCCAAGAAACATATAAAGTTTTGTAAAAAAACATATAAAACATTAATTTAAAAAGATTGAATAGAAACTAACATGTGCAACAAAATAATTAGCATTTAATTCACTAATATGAAATAAATATAGAATATAATCAGTAATCAATTATTGGTTTTTTTTTATTTATATAAAAGAGGGCAAAAGTCCATTATTGGTTATTTTATCACTTAAACATTTTTAAATGTGACTATTTTATCAACACACAACATTATTTATAGTACTATAAATAACACTATCAATTGTCAAATTTTCTTCACAAACATTTATGTAATTCTCTATTGAATCATCTTAATTTTGAATTTCGATTTTTTTTTCCGATATTATTTCAATATATTTTTTTTATAGTGTATATGTTATATGTTATGTTTTAACCATTAATATTATCTTTGTATTTTTTTTCTTCACGTGACTAAGATGTGTTCTTAGATTTATATGATATAGGTTTTTGTTTTCACCAATTATTTTCTTTAGGAGACTATATGATGTGTTTTTAGATTTATATGATATAGATTTTTTATTGGTAAGTGATTTCATCAAATACTATTTACAATTTTATTTTGAAAACAACATAAGAACTAACTATTTTTTCCATAATATTTGCAGGTATGATAGAGATGATCATGGGATGCAAAAGAAACCCAAAAAGAATGTGGTTAAAATCAAGATGGTAGCCATTAAAATATATCTATCATCTTGGTCATCTTGATAGTCTATGACATTTAATATATTATTATTATTATTATTATTATTATTATTATTATTATTATGATATTGATCTATATATTACTTTTACTGTTATAAAAAATTGTGGCATATAATTTCAGAACAATATCAATCTTATTTGTTTTGATTCATTTGTTAATTTTGCAGCAACTTAAGTACGAGTTCTTAAACATATTGAAAAGAACTTGGGTGTGATGGAATTAATGGAATTAGTTATAGTATAATAGCAAGAATAAAGTGGATGTGAAGTCAACATGTGAATGATGTCGTGATTTACATTCTTTTCTATTGAGTTAATTTTTTCATGTCTCGATGACAATTTTGTAATTTTTTTACGGATTGTGATGTTGGTTTTGGACATAATTTTATTTAGTACATTCACGATTGTATTTCTTTCTATTTTAGCCATTTTATTTCTTTCTTTCTAATTTCTCTCTCTCTCATTTTAAATAACTTATCTTATTCTGATTTCGTCATTCGAATGCATAAAGTTTTGTAAATAGAGTGGCAAAAATTTTATAATAGTAAACTATTCTCAAGCATTTTATATTTAATGTCATTATTTTCACCAAACTGATTAAGGAAAATGATATCATGTTTAATGTCCACAATAATTGTATTGATTCTCCCATTTTTATTTTCAAATAGTTTAAATTTTTGCAAAAAGTTGGCAAGAAATTTATAACAGTAAAGATTGGTGAAATTAGTGGAATTAAGGAAAATGATATCATGTTTAATTAATGTCCACAATAATTGTGTTGATTCTCTCATTTTTATTTTTAAATAGTTTAAATTTTTGCAAAAAGTTGGCAAGAAATTTATAATAGTAAAGATTGGTGAAAGTAGAGAAATTAGTGGAATATATAATGCCACAAATTTGAACGTAAAACATTAACGGCCCTTTTGAGCCATATATATGAACCTTCACTCTCTGTGCGTTGTAAAATTGAATCATCAATTTATTTCTCTCTAATTTCTTAATAGTATTCTTTAATTTGTTGTAAATATACCTATGAAGTATGATTTATAGTTATTTTGCTGTAAATATATCTATGGATTGTAATTTTTTTTAAAGTCTGTATAGAAATCCACACATGATGACTCTGTACTTTTGTTTTTTGTGTTTGAAATCTTTTTATTTTTGACAAATGTTTGAACTCTTTTTTGTAGACACATCTTGTGTTTTTTTTTTCAATTAATATATTTTTTGGCTTCTTAAAAAATAATAATTAAACATTTGTTTCTTTTTCAATTAATTTTTTTTACAGGGTCATGGTGACCAAATTAACATGTTCGTGCATAAGTGTATGGTATTAAGAATAGAAATGAACACAAAGTTGGCTCATGTATGGTATTAATTGTGAATATTTTTTGTCGTGAATTATATTAGTTGTGTACTTCTTACTATAAATATTGTTTTTACATTCATCATTCTTCACACTATTTTGATATTCATTCATAAAATTCAAAATTTATCCATATTTTTTTTGTGTCCATCAATATAATGTAATGTTCCTGATAACAAAGTTATGTTCATTGAAATAATTAAGTGCTCTCTTTACAAATATTGTATGTGAATTTGAGGTCTTTACCCCAAAGCAAATATTTTTAGACTTTTGTTTTATGAAGTGGTAAATTTAGTGCTTAATCTCATTGTTCAACTCATGAATTTCAAGCTTGGCTCTCTTCCTTTTGATTATCTTGGGGTTCCTATTTTCAAAGGGAAGCCCACTACTCTTCATCTTCAACCTGTGGCTGACAAGATCAAGCAGAAATTGTCTGCTTGGAAAGCTTCTCTTCTTTCCATTGCAGGTAGGGTGCAGTTGGTTAAGTCGGTTGTGCAAAGTATGCTCATCTATAGTATCTCCATCTACTCCTGGCCGACATCTTTGCTCAAGAATCTTGAAAAAAGCATTAGAAACTTTATTTGGAGTGGAGACAGTGATAAAAGGAAACTTGTTACTGTATCTTGGAAGAAGACCTGTAGACCTTACTCCCAGGGTGGTCTTAATATCCGCTCTCTTATTCAACTTAATGAGGCCTCCAACCTCAAGCTTGGGTGGATGTTGCTTCATTCTGATAGCTCTTGGGCCAAGCTCTTGCGTGCGCGCGTGCTTCGTAATGGTAAACCTATTCATTATCATATTTTTTCCTCTATTTGGGCAAGTGTGAAGGCTGAATTCCAGAATATTATTGATAACTCTATTTGGCTTATTGGGGATGGGAAACACATTAACTTTTGGCATGATGATTGGGGCGGCTCTCCTCTTACTAATCAACTTAACATCCCTCCTCAAGCTTGGTCTCATCTCTCAGCTAAAGTTTGTGACTTCATTCACAATGGTAACTGGAATATCCCTCCTTTTTTATCTAACTTATTTCCTTCCTTGTCTGACATTTTAGCTAAGGTTACCCTTCCTTTGGAAGACTCTCAAGATCTTCTTTTATGGAAACACACTGATGATGGTGATTTACAATTACGGGATGCTTATCTTTTCAAATCACATGCTGTCCAAGACTTGCCTTGGGCCACTCTTATTTGGAGTAATGACATTCCTCCTTCTCGATCTTTACTGGTCTGGAGGTTGATGCATGGGAAAGTTCCCACTGATGAGAATCTGCAAACCCGTGGGTGTAATGGCCCCTCTATGTGTAGCCTTTGCTCTAGAGCAGCGGAATCTTCGTTCCATCTTTTCTTTGAGTGTGATATTGCTGTGATGCTTTGGCGTTGGTTAGCCGGTTGTCTTGATCGTACTATTCAATTTTACCATATTGAGGATATGTGGTCCCTTTGTGATGGTGCTTGGGCTTCCCAGAGTAAGTTAACTATTGTTGCAGCTATCATCAATCTTCTTAATATTGTTTGGATGGCTAGGAATCAAGCCAGATTTCATCATCGTCTTATTTCTTGGAGGCAAGCTATTTCTTTACTCATTACTAACACCATGCTTACAGGTAACAACACAAGTAAGGTATCTTCTAATTCTATTAAAGATTTTTCTTTTCTTAAAAAGTTTAATATTACTATTCACTGCCCTAAATTGACAATGTTGAAAGAAGTTATTTGGAACCCGCCCTTACCTGCCTGGCATAAATGCAATATTGATGGTGCTTCCACTGGTAATCCTGGTAATGCTGCTTGTGGGGGAGTTTATAGAAATCACTTATCTGATTTTGTTTATGCTTTTGCTGAACCTTTGGGAAATGCTTCCTCTTTCTATGCTGAACTTTGTGGTGCTCTGCGAGCTGTTTAGGTTGCTTGGGACAAAGGTTGGTTCAATCTCTGGCTCGAAACGGATTCTTCCCTGGTGGTGTCCGCTTTTAAGAACCCCTCTAAACCTGTGGATTGGTCTTTACGTAATAGATGGCGTAATATCCATCTGAAGCTTCGTAACATGAATTTTTTGGTGACTCATATTTATCGAGAGGGGAATAAGGTTGCTGACCTCATGGCTAACTTTGGTTTATCTGCTACGGATTTAATTTATTGGTCGGATGCTCCGATGTTTATTAAGGATTGCTTGGATTCTAATAAGTTAGGTATGCCTAACTATCGTATCTGTAATTCTTGATGTTTTGTATTGCTATTTATTTCTTATTTTTGGAGCACTGCACTCTTTTTCCCTTCACCTGGTTTTGCCCATTGGGTTTTACAGGTAAGGTTTTTAATGAGGCAGTAGTTTTCTTGAGCTCCCACTTGGGTTTCGGTCTAGTCCCCCCAAGTTGTATGTTGTTATTCCTTTCTTATTTTAATAATATTTGGAGGTAGCTTGTTTGTTGGAGTTTTAGGGAGGTGCCAACCTAGTTGGGATGTCCTTATCTCTTCAACTAAGCTATACTCTGTTACTTAAAAAAAAAAAAATTTAGTGCTTACATATTTGGTCTTTACCAGTAAAACAACTATTTTTGGATTTTTTTTAATTTATACGGGAAACCGTATACTCATATATTACTATTCATATAAGAACTTATTTGCATTTGATCCATATTTTAGTTATAGACATCATCATATTACACATTCAACTAAACTTTGAAAATTCTAACCCACGTTATGCTCATAAAACACCTGTTTATTAAGTTTAGTCATACATTAGTACATGATCAATTTTATTTTTATAATTTATAGTGTAGTTTATATTTCTACTCATTTTAATACAAAGAACTATTTGATTTTATTTCTACGAGGTCTATATTTATACTCATACAAAAAAAAATAGCCATACATTAATAAAGGGGTCTATTTTTTATTGTAATTTCTACATGAACATATATTTCTACCTATGCATTAATACGGATGCCTTTTTTTTTATAATTTCTACTTAGATCTATATTTTTACTCATATATTAATACAAATACCTATTTATTTTATAATTTTTATAGAATCTATATTTTTAGTCGTATATTAATAGAAGACTTTTATTTTAATTTCATCGGGAACCTATATTTCTGCTTAAATGTTAATACGGGAATCGTCTTTTTTTGTTATTTATATTATAGTCAATATTTCTACTCATATATGGATATGCATACATTTTTTTTGTAATTATCCACTTCAAAAGCTTTTTACGAAACCTTAAAATCTCTCCTATATATCTCATAGAGAAATTATTTTACATCAACTTTATAATTCTTTTAGTTGAGAATAATAGAAATAAAGATAAATATATTAAAACATATTATTTATAAGTCAACAAATCTATAAACATATTTTTACCCGTGCTTGGCACGGGTCTGGATACTAGTTTAATAAAGTGCACAATTTTGGTCTCCCTATTTTGAAAAATTCAGACATTTGGTCCCTTTTTCGTTTAACCTTCAATTTTGATGATTTGACACATTCTTTAAATGACATAAGACATAAGACATGATACATGTTTATGTTTAGAAAGAAAACGATGAAAGAGAAGGAACACACTCTTAAATTTAATTTTAAATTCTTCATATATGTTTTTTAATTATGTTTTAAATTTAAGAAATAATAAAATCCGATTTAAATAATAAGTAAAAAAAAAATTAAATATGACGTGGCAGTCCCATAAGTATGTATTATGTGTCATTTCATTTAAAGATATGTAATGTTATCAAAATATTGAAAGATAAATGAAAAAAGAGATCAAATGTTTGAATTTTTAAAAATAAGGGGACCAAAATTATTTAAAAAATTTAGAATTATTGAGCTATCAACAACTTGTATTAACTATTACTATAAACTAAAATAATCGATTAAACATATTAATAAATTAACAATCTGTGCTGGGCAGTATTGTCATACATGATCTATTATTGCTTCAAGAACTTATTTATAGAAAAAAATTAATTTCCTACGAATGGAAAACTCTCACTGAGGAAAGATGTTGCAATGAAAATTGCAGAAAATAGAAAAGTAGCAAAATATAGATAATATAAATTGGGACAAAATATGAGGGCATGAAGCTTGAAATTGAAATTGAGAGGCTTGCTGTTTTTATTGGACTCTCAAATTATTTGAACCATTTGAGTCCTTCGGGCCTTTTAAATTTAGAGTCAATGTATGTATGTCCTTGCCTTGGAGCCCCCACATCCTTCCATATACTATTGTCGGCTAATTATTTAGTTTTATTGTAGATATTTGATATAAACTAAAAACAGCTATATGACCAACAAACAACTATGAAGAAATAAAAAATTGCAAAAACATGTGTTCATTTGTTTTTGTTACATGCATATCCCAAATACATTTTTCATTTAGTCCTTTGATTAAGAAAATGTATTCATATTCAGTGTTTGATGTGTTTTAAATAGGATTACTTCGAGAAAAATTTCGAGGAAAGAAAAGCGGTTTACTAAGCGAATTGAAACACGGTTCATTCATATTTGCTGTACAATTATATATTAATTTTAAAATTGTTAGTTATAATTAATTTATTGATTTCTTACTAAAACTATCTAATGCAATTCAAAAATTAATTGAGTGCTCAATATTTACAAGCAAATAACATCGATATAGAGAACAAACATTAAAATGGTTGTCTTAGCTAGCTCATGAATGACCATGTTAACTTATCTCTAGCATACGAGGGTTAAATATGTTTTTAATTCCTATAAATATCTCAAACTTCGTTTTTAGATTTTATAATTTTTTTTTGCAACTTTTGGTTTCTCAAATATTTTCTGTTACAATTTTTTGTTCTTGTTTTCAGTCAACCCATGTATATCATTTGAATTTTTGAATTTTTTTCGCGGTAATGTTTAGTACATTGTTGTAAGCTCTTTTGAAAAATTTTAGATTTTTTTAACAAAAAGATGAATTAAATACGAATTTTTAAGTTTTTTGCGCTAAAAAAATCATAAATAAATCATCTTATGTTAAAAAATTCTAAATTTTTATAAAAAATATTCTTATAATATTACGAACATAGATACAAAAAACCAATAAAAATATTAAAAATATACAAGAGTTGAATAACAAGCAGGGACAAAAAATTTACATATAGTCCATCTACATTTGTTCGTGATGCAAATCTATTCTCATCCAAATTAACCTAAAACTATATTGAGAAGACAATTTGTCCACATCATATAATAGTATAAGTGCTGCCATTAACTAAATTTCAACCTATTTGATTTATACTTTGCCAAAAATTCATAACGTTGATTGGCTTGAATTTAGTTGAATGAGCTAACAGTCCCTGTCATGTGGTGAGTCTATAATAGAATAGATAGTTTTTTTTTTTAATCAAAAGGAGAGTTGAGGAAACCCTCAACCCTATCCGAAATATATTAAACATAAAATAAAAGAGTACAAACTGGGGGGACATCAACCTGACCCAGTTAACCGTTTTGCAGCAATAAAAGATAAAACAAATAAGAGCAGCTACAAGTAGGTTATAGATCCAACTCTAACGGGTAACAACCAAAACAAACACTAGCACATCGGACACTACTCGGCGAACCCGCGTACGGGCGCGAAACCAAATAGCAAAAAAAGTGACGTGTCAATATCTGTAAAGGTATAAACGGCGAATGAAATGACCGCCAACACGGAACATTTCACGTACCAACTCCCTCTGATAAATCAAAGCAAGTATCAGGAACCCTTTCGGGTCAACAAACTTAAGCCCTGCAAACAGAAAGCCATATGCAGCAACAAAAGTAAAGAAAACGACGGGCCCAGCAGAACCACCACCGACCCGAAGTAGAGAAACCCAAGACCACCGACACGACGGCAGCGGCGAAGCAACGATCCCGAAAGCTGCAGATCTGGAGACGAAATCAGCAAACAAAACCAAGATCCACCACCACCGTCAAGGAAACCCAGCGAGCGATCACGAAACAGAACCAAAACGAAGACCACCGTGGCGGCGCCGACGACGGTTAAACGAGCAACCACCAACGCAAACCTTCAACACTCCGTTGAAATGAGAAACAACGAAAAGGAGAAAGTAACGTGGAGGTGTGAAACGGAAGAACCTCTCAAACCACCAGCCATGGCAGACACCACCAGAGAGAGATGGATTGAGAGGTGAAGGGTGAATTTGGATGTTAGGGAGGCGGCAGGATGTGTTTTAGAGAGAGAACAGAGCAAAGATGTTTTAGGGATAATGTGTTATTTTAATTGGCTTGTCTTTTCATAATAGAATAGATAGTGAATTAGTGTCAAACATCTTTAATTACTTCCAACTTTTTAAATAGCGTCTTTGAGATACTATTAAACATTATCATTAAGCAGATGGACAAAAACGTGAGAAGACTATATATAAAAATGAGAAATTGGAAAAAAAAACATATAGATGAACATTAATATGTATTTGTGGGTTTTAAAAATGATTTTTTTTATCATGATATTGATATGAAGTTTTCATTATTACTAGTAACTACTAATGTCTATCAAAAAATAATTTTAAAAAAAATTATAAATAAATTTTTTCTGAAAAATACACGTAGAATATACATATGAAATTAAGAAATATATATATTTTTAATATAAAAATTACTACCTTTTTTAAATCCTAAAACAGTGTGTGAAACACTTTTAAACATTTTCTAATTGTAATACGCAACCTTCTAAAAGATACGAGGATGATATCACATTATTAAAAGACCAATTATGTGATGAGGTCATGATTGATCCATTTATTAATTAGTCCGATAAAGTGCCAAAGTTCAATGGGTCTAAATTTAACTTTAAAGGTTCATTTGGTTCCAAGAAAAAAAAAATCACGCAATTTATTATTGAATAAATTTAAATTAATATTAGTCTAATTTCATGCATTGAATTGTGTAATTTTTTTCCTCCCACTTTCTTTCCTTCGAACTAAACGTATCCTAAGAGATGTACCACTCTAGTATATCCCTGATTATTACTCGTCCTAAAATAATTGTTATTATTATTTGACTTTGTCCACTATTCATCTAATCAACTTTGATTATATTTTATTATTAAAATTTAAAAATAAATATTCGCATGTGATATATCATTAGATTTGTCTTAATAAATACTTTTAAAATATCAAATTTTTATATTTTTTAATTGCACATAAATAAAAATATTAATAATTAAAGTTATGCATCAACATGCGTGTAATAATTGAAAGAAACAATTATTTTAAGATGGATGAAGTATTTCCTATACGAGGTTATATGTCATATTAAGCTAAAATGAATAGAGTTAAAACTCAATACCTAATTACTAACAAGTCATAAAAAATAGGAAGTACTTGCCTCTATTCTCACTAATACAAATACACTATACTTAGTATTATATTATCTCTATGTAGATGGATAACGCAACAATTAATGTTTTACTCTTTATCCGAGTGATTATCCCTAAAATGTTAATTTTAATCCATTTCTTTGTTATTAGAAAAGGGTTTGTTGGGTTCGAGCCCCGCTAGTGTCTTTGGAGTGAGGTAAATGTAATTACCTTTGTAAGTGTTCTTTGAGCCCTAAGGTCTTTCCTGCCTTGCACTGGGGCACCATCCCCTCACCCTAAATTTTCCTTATAAAAAAAAGAAAAAGAAAAGGGTTTGTTGAATGTAATTTTTTGTTAGATATTTCATTGGTAGAGATTTTTACTCTTAAAATGAATAAGTAGAATGTTTAAGATCGAACTCCGACTCTTGCATATAAAATGCTAGTAATTGAATTAAATTCATGGGACGTGTATGTTTGTGTGTATTAATATACTATATATTTGATCTTCGAGAGGTATATTTTTGAACGAGATGATCAAGTTTTCTTTTTGTTTAGCTATATATATATCTTGAGTTTGAATCCAATTTAAAATTGTAATAACATTAAATTTCTTAAAAGGTTTTTCACCGTCAATTTGATTTTATAAAATTTAACGAAATTAGTCTATATAATTACGCAAAAAGTACATGATTAAGAAATAAGAAGAGAAAAAAAACACATGTATGTAGAATCCTTGTTGTTTATTTAATCTAATTAAACAGTTAATTTTTCTAGAAATAGTGATATCTTAAAAACCAATCCATTCCAATGCAAAAGTAGCACAAGATTTGCGTAAAACCCACTTGATTGCTGCACCTTCCTCACTCTCTTTCTCTCTCTATCTCTTAACTTCAATCCTAAGTATGATTAATGATTTATCTCTCTTTCTTTAAATGAACACAATTAGTTTTAGTTACTTCCTCTTCTTCACTTCACCCCACACAAAAACAACATAACAATATTTATTTTTCTACCACTTTTGAAAACGTTTAAATTACACAAACACAAACAATGAGGTAATATTTTACGCTATATAGAGACAGTGACCACTTCATACTTCACACTATTCTTCTTTCTTCTTCTTTCTTCCAAAACCAATTGTTAACAATTCATTTCTCAAACCAAACCAAACCAAATGGGTCGTCATTCATGTTGTTTAAAACAAAAATTAAGGAAAGGTTTATGGTCCCCTGAAGAAGATGAAAAGCTTTTCAATCATATAACCAGATTTGGTGTTGGTTGCTGGAGTTCTGTTCCAAAACAAGCTGGTAAGTAATCATTAACATTGTATTTTGTATATATAATTCATTCTTCAAAACAAAAATAATTTAACATGTTTGAGGAATTGTATATATCAGGGCTTCAAAGATGTGGAAAAAGTTGCAGATTAAGATGGATAAATTATTTGAGGCCTGATTTAAAGAGAGGAATGTTCTCACAACAAGAAGAAGATCTTATAATCAGTCTTCATGAGCTCCTTGGAAATAGGTAACATATATCAATATATGTACATGAAAATGAAGCACGGACAAATACTCATTGGATTAGGCGTGTTCCAGTGCTGAACATGCGTCTGTTCTGACACTTATGATTACATTGAATTATGTTATTAAGTTATTTTCTCAAATTATGTGTCATTTGGTGTTCGTGTCTGTGTCTGTGCTTCATGTGTCAGTTCAGCTGTTAGAATTTGACTTTGTAACCTCAATGAACGGAGTTCAAATCTCATCAGAGACAATTGTAAAATAGTCATTAAGTTTTTTTCATCAGAGTTGTGAAATGATGTTTCTTTCTTTTCAACATAACAGGTGGGCTCAAATAGCGGCACAATTACCGGGAAGAACAGATAACGAAATAAAAAACTTCTGGAATTCATGTTTAAAAAAGAAGCTTATGAAGCAAGGGATTGATCCAGCTACACACAAACCTCATACAGAAGCATCATATGTTAAGGAAGAGAACAAAACCACAGAAACAATAACAACAACAACACCACCTATGCAAATACCATCATCAGTTACATCACAAGGCTCATCGTTTCTAATAAGCGATTCGAATTACTATGAGAATAACGGTCCAAGTCTAACAGAACCTCCAAGAGAAATTTTCACTACAAAATCAGCATTGGACCCTTTGTTCTGCTATGATTTCCAATCTAGTTATAACTTACCTCTCATTAATTATCAAAGCCAAAGCCAATTTGGACTTAATTCAAGCTATGGATTCACTTCAATGCCGAGTTTAACAAATTCGGATCACGCGGTAACAGAGTTTTCAGACAATAATTCAGCTTCAAAAATGAGCTCATTGTTCATGAATGATCAAGTGAAAGAAAGTAATTCAAGCAATAGCTCAAACATGAGTACTATTTATCCATCTCAGATAAGAACTACTATGATGGAAAATAATAATGCAGGGTTTTCTTGGGATGGATCAGAGAATAAATTGGACCCTTTGTTTCAGTTTCAAATCAATGCTATAAAATCTGAAGAATTTGGAACAAGTTCATGGGAAGAAGGACAAATTCAAACTCAAAATTCAATAGATTTCACTAGCTATCCTTTAACATCATTTTCACAAGATTTAACAGAAGCAAATTTTGATGCATTCCATCATATATGATTGATTATAAACTGTAAATTATTTCTCTCTATTTTTTTTTTGGGATTATTTCTCTTGTTGAAATTACAAATATACAAAGGTGTTGATAGTTTAGGAAATTTGAGATGATATATTTTTTACCATTGATTGATGTATTTGTTTTCATAAACCAATGTTTGAATTGAATAACGGTATATTCTTTAAGATTAATGATTGAAGCTAATTTTGTTTTGTGGCTGTAATATTTTATATTGTCCAACTACTTAATGATTAATATTACATTATTACATATTTAATTTATCTTTTTATATGGTAGCTACTTTTTATTGTCCTTTAGTGAAGCTGGTCAAAGACTAAAATATAATCAAAAAGACAAAAACCCATAACATTGTAGCATATACTTACAAATTTCATTTCATTTTTTTTAATGTTTAGCTTATAATGTAATATATAATAATTTATAATTATTATATTATATGACACACGCTCATGTGTTTTTTAGTACACATTCATGTATATATTGTCTGGCAGATATTTTGAATAAGAAGATTTATATTATCCTGTCATATCGTATAATGAGGGATACTGTTTTTTGCTAGCATAATATGATTCAGCAACATCATGTATAGGTGAATCCATCCAAAAGGCTCAAATTGGCTGCACAAAAATCTGCATTATTGGAGAGAGATATATCATATATATGAATGTAATATACTCATGATTAAAGTCTGACTCTGTGTAACATTTAGAATTATTTTTAATTTGCTGTCAATATTACCGGCTGCTATAACTTACGAAGCACAGATACAGACACAAAAACATCTGCACTGATAATAATTTGAAAAAATAACATAATTCAATATGTCGGTGTCTGACACGCCTAATTCGAAAAGTCTCTGACACGCCATATTATTGTTGTCGGGAGCTTAAAGTTTCATGCTTATGGCCAAAATTTGCATGGTGATTATGTATGTTTTATATGAATTTATGTAAAATCTTAGCTCTTCTGGGGTTCTGACATTTTCTGGAAATTATTATGCTGTCAAAGTTAAGAACAGAGAACGTAATTGCAGGACAAATTATAGCATATAATGCTTATCTGTTCCTTCTGGTTCTGCTGCTTGTATAATGCATGTTCGTGTTATTTACTTTTTGCTAAAGGTGACCAATTAAAGCATATGAGAGAGTAGAACCCACACAAGTTGCTACCTTTTACTCGCTCCGTCGTAAATCTTTAGTCTTTTTAATTTTTTGGTTTTGTCTCAAATTTTTTATTCTTTTAAGAAATTGATGCACAATTAGTGATAATTTATCATTTGTGGTAACTCCAATCAAACCCAAATGCTTACTCCATCTGATTATTATTATTACAAAAATAAATACTCCCTCCGATCAATTAAAAAATCAATGTATTTAGATAATATTATTGTCTAAATACATCAATTCTAGAATGAATCTAAAAAGTAAATATTTTCTTATATATAGTACTAGAGGGAGTAAACTACTATGGTGATTAAAAAATTAGTTACTTGCAATTAATTTTAAAAATTTCAAAGCATTTTTGTTGATATTTAATAGAAAAAGTCACTAAATTATTTTCATTGATTTTTTTTAAAAAAAAATTAAATCAAATGTATATTAGATATACTAGTAATATTAAATAGTTAAAAAATAGTTAACTTTTATTTAATGAACAATATATAATGTCACATTTTTGCTTATAATAATCCCATGAATCAAATTAAATGGTCCTAGCTACCCTAGTTTGCAACTTTTCTATTAAAGCAAATTAAGACAAGAAAGTCTTGACTACTTGAATTAGAACAGCTGTGCATTTAGGCATAACTATACCATAAAAGCAAGAGGGACTGTACATGCATGACCACATTATCATAATCATAAATTAATTAATTAACTTGAAGTGTTAAGCTAAGTAGATGCAGCTTATATATCATATATGGCTTCTTGGGAAACAATTGATCTAAAAGCTTTAGATAATGACAGACATTGACAATAAGAAAAAGATGATGATAAAGCCACAATTAACATGTACAATCTTTATACGCAATTTATGAAAGGTCCTGCCGCCAAGGGTTAGTAATTACTTTAAGAGGTTCCTAATTGTGGAGGCAGTAAGTACACGTATATGTGGTCAAAGTCATTAAGATAATTGTGTCAAATCAAAAAAGTCATTAAGGTAATTAATCTTCAAAGGTAAGTTATTATATGACAAAGAAAAGCAGACTCATTATTATAAAAAATAAATTAGTTTTTTTAATTTATTGAATAAATAATATATCTGATCAATATAATAAGCATAAAAAAGTTAAATTTTACTTATGATACTAATAATTGAAAAGATCGAATATGAGTTAATAAACAACTTAATTGCAACCTACATTGAAGAGTTTGTTAACAATAGTTAATGAATTTTAATTTGGATGTAATGTCAATGTTAATTATTTTAAGGAAAATGTTAACATGTGTCCTTAAGGCACATGTTAAGAATACAAATATAGTAATATTTTCTTGTAACTTGTGAATTGTACTTTTTAAATATTAAATTATCTTATATTATTAAATACAAATTTCTACTTTAGGATACCTTAACATATGTCATAAGGACACAAGTTAACATGACTCATATTTTAAATTTTCTGCATGATTTTAAAATATCATAAACAACATCAATTTTTTATGGTATATGAGGCCAATTTTGTTTTTATTATTAATCGATTTAGTTGTCAACATATATTCAAATAAACACATATAAAATCCGGAAATGTTATGACCTAAATTCAAACTTGAAATTTTACAAAAAAAATAAAAATAAAAATTCTCACAATTAAATCACCAGGCTATAGCAACAAAAACAAAGGTCAAATATTTTGTATGATATGATGATTAAGATTGTTAGACAGACTAAAAATCTTTAAATTATGTCTTTTCTACTATTACATTTCTTCCTTAATACATGTCATTTTATAGTATTTTATAGATATCAACACAATCAATAAAATAATTTAGTAGAAAAATCATCATATTTTTGTGTAAAATAAAATCAATCATATTTTTTTTATCAATTTTATCTTTGATTTAAAGTGGAGTATATTAGTTAACGGCAACATTGTATTATTGTTTTTGATTGAACTCGATCGAGCTCATTCCAAAACAATAATAACGGTATTGGGGGCTATACTTTTTTTCAATTGTCTATACTAATAACGGCTTAGTGTTTTCAATTGAACTTTTTTTATTGGGGGCTATACTTTTTTTTGAAACGTATTGGGGGCTATACTATTACTAACTACAGCAACATTGAGTGGTTAATTAGTCAAATTTATAGTTTTCGAAAAGAAGAATATTGTTATGTTTGCCCTTAAATATAAGATTTTTACGAAATTTTTCTTTGTCCCTTTTTATAAGACAACTTTCACGTTTTCAAGAGTATCAATTATTTTTTAGCAAAATATCTCTAATCATAGTGAATTTTTTTTTACAACTTATAATAAATACTCTAAAAAATATTAATTCATTCTCACTCTTAAAGGATAAAATTATAAAAATAATACAAATTTTTAACAAATTTAATGTTACAGTAAATATTCTTAATCTCCGCAGTTTTCTTAAAAATGTCTTTTTTTTTTTTTTATGTCCACAAAATGTCTTACATTTTGAAACAAAGATAATATGAAATTGAATTCTAATAATAATAAATGAAGGGAAAAACTAAAACATGTCTTTAGAATATTTGTGTTAGTGTATTACAGATAAAAAATTTATTGAAAATTGTGCATTTCATTTTGCAAAAAATTAAAAGTTTTTTTTTAAAGAAAATTAGTAATTACTCCCTCCGTACCAAACTATAAGTCGTTTTGAAAAAAAAATATTTGTCGTTTTATATTACCAATAAGGTATTTAATGTTTTTTTTCCTTTTATACTCTTAACTATTTATTTCTCTTTTTCTTTCAATTCTTTAATTTATCTTTTCAATACTATTAATGAAGGACAATTTTGAAAACCAACTCATAATAATTTTTTTATACAACATTAGCTACATTATTTTAATTTGTGTAATATTATTCAAACAACTTATACAATATTTTGGAACGGAGAGAGTACTATTTCTGAAATCTTTCACATGTGCCTTAAGACACAAGTAAACATACCTATAATAAAATACATATGCCGACCGATCTTCTATCTAGCTAGCTGAGGAGATCTAGCAACATTTGAATTCGTCACAAAAGCAAAGAAGTGTAATTAACGAAGACAAAACGTGCTAAAAAAATGAGAAATTAAATTTAAAAATGGTTTGAGATGAAATGGTAAGTATTTTTTGTAGCCTTTCCCGGGTTAACTAAAGGTGCGTCCGACAAATGATATCAAAGTGCTTTTTGCTGAAAAATGGCCCCCCTATACAAATTCGTAACTATGGGGACACCTAGAAGATGATGTTCCATGCATGAAAGGTACTCCTACTTAACAACATCGTGTTTCTAATATTATGTGTATAACATTTTCTTTTAAATTTTTATACGTCTAAATAAGAAAATAGACAACTCAATTACTCAAGAATATTTAGATATGAGGTGATAAAGAACTGTTTCAACTTAATAATCAGATAACCTAAATTTATTTAAGAGAGTTAAATCTTTTAAGAGAGAGTTTTTTTTTGGTACAAAGAGAGAGTTAAATCTTTCAAGAGAGAGTTTTATCACTAGTTCTGTCATAAATACACCAAAATAGTCTCATATTGTTTGATAATTGAAGTTAAGGGTGGTTTATATACAATACTCACTCCTTTCAAACCACGAAGATACATTTTTTACAAAGGACAAAATTATGATGGGTTAATCCCAAAATAGACAATTTCTCAAAAAAGTGGACATGAGGTCTACTCGAAACATTGGCATCATCTTTCGGAAACGGACCCACGCATGCTCGTGTGTCAACACCCTTTAGCCCCTTAGTCGCGACTGGGGAGGCTACTGTTCCGGATACATATACAACACTCACACCTTTCAAACTATCAATACGTCTTTTCTACAAAGGACAAATCTGTGACGGGTTAAACCCAAGGAAACAATCTCTCGGAGATGTAGAATTAAGAGCATCTCCAATAAGGGTATCAAAGAGAGTATCATAGACTAATGATCCGTACCTAACTTTTTTTTATCATTGGAGTTACATGACGTGACACAGAGGATATCAAAATTGATGATACCGGTACCTTATTTATGGTACCGTATCATCAAATTAATATTACCATTTTTGGTATATAAAATTAAATAGAATTAAAAACTTATTAATAATGTATGATACTTAGAGTGATATCACAATTGGAGCAAAATATGTATGAGTTGCATAAATATTACATGGCATTGTATGGACCACTTTTTAGTAATGTATGATACCCAAAGTGGTATCACCATTGGAGATGCTCTAAGATCGGATCGGAACAAATTATATCCAACTTTTTTGTACACAAATAATTCTATCCAACTTACGACATTAATCTATACATTTGCAGTATAGGATACCATTGTTAAATATATTTGGATTTCAACCCCAAAAACTAACTTATATGATGAATTTACCGTTGTATATTCATACATTTAAGAGTCAATAAACTTAAACATTATCGACTTCGAACAAATTCCAACAACACAACTACATATTCAATAACCATTTATATATACTAATAAATAAATATATAAAAAATACTAAAAAGTGCACTAAAAGTTAATTCCTAAATGTCAAACATAATCACTTTATATATTAGATATTTTTTATCATTGTTTTCATTTTTTAGCATACGGGTTAAGTTCAAAGTTTCACATATGCATTCGATTTTAACCCAACACCATTATGCATCATTGGAATCTACCTAACATCATTTTTGTTCATTTTGTCGAGCTCTTATTTTTGGTTCCAATCACAAAAGAAAGAGATCAATTGTTTGTTGGTCATCATTCCAAACCTTAATGTAATTATGCAAATTGAGTTTAGATTGAAATGACATAAATATTCCATTCCACGACCAGACACACTCCTTGCATAAAAAATTGTCTAATATTGCTCAACTTCATAATAGTGAGTCACATTACGGGGCATGAAGCACTTCTTATAAAAACAAAAAAAATAAAAAATGAAAGAAATGTATTTGGTTCAAGCAAAAAAATAGGGAAGAAAGAAAAATATAGATTTCAATGAATGAATTTGTACTAAAATTATACCAAATTTATTCATTGAGTCCTCTTTTCTCAATTTCTTTTTCTTGAGAAAAGAAAATTAGATCAAATTCATTCATTGTCCTAAGGTGTTTAATAGTATAGAACTTTTAAAAAAAAAATTAAAAATTTAAATTCTTACTAAATGCTCTTGTGGTACTTCTTAGCATTTGTCGTAACTTTTTTACTAGGTAAATGAACATTTTTTAAAAGAAATTATTTTTTCTATTTTAAAAAATTATAATAACTAAATATTATTTATCAAATCCATCAAAAATATATAATTTGATAGTTTTTGAATTTGTACTCCTCATAATATCCAATATTGAAATTTTTTTTGAAAAAATGTAAAAAATTAGTGTAATGCTTATAAACAATGAAATTGTATTTTTCTTGTGATATTATTATATCTAAAATTCATTAATCGGCTAATAGTTTTTTAATTTATAAAAATAATCGCTATTTTATCAATTTAATGACTTAATATACCTTTACATTGAAATTAATCGAATGTACCGTAAAAACCCCACATGAAATATATGAATTTGTGGTTATCTTTTTAGGGAAATGTCTTTAGCACGACATATATAGAACAAAAATGAAAAACGCAAAGGTTATAAGAAAACCAATTTGCTCATGATTTCCGTAAAACAAGGGAGCTCACATTTTCACCCACCATTAATAGTATTACATGTCAGTATTATTGTCTTTCTTGTTCAAATTCTTCCGTAAAAAATAGCACTGTTCATCTTTTTAACCCTAGAATAAATTTTGGAGTTAATTTTGTTGCTCATTAACATGGTAAAAAAAAATGGTAAAAAAAGTAACCAAAAGTTGAAAACAGAGTATAATACTACATTATTTGTTTTGTTGTTTCCATTATATATAAATCGGTTTTTATAGCTTAACAGTGTGATTATAACGTTAACATCAAAAAAGAAACATGTTACTTTTTCTCTTATCCTTTTAATTTCGTTGCTATTATTGAGAAAGCGAACAAACTTAATAAAAGTACATAAAGCATTTCTTAATTTGAACGTCTTAATAATAGCTACTCACCAAAGATAACATCCATAGAAAATGTGTTTTTCACTAATTACGCTTTCCTCACTCAAACCCCGAAACTTCTAATTACGTATTCAGTGGTGCATATATATATAGCAAAAGCTGAATTGTAGTTAATTTCACCACAATTCTTAATGAATTATTTACTCGATTTAACAAGACTAAGTAAAAGCTGAATTGTTAATTCCCTCCCACTCAAATTACCTACAATTCTACAAAGTCGTATCAAAAGTAAGTAAATTTTGTATGTATTCACAAGGAATAGTGTGATATCAATGTCGTTCAACAATTAATTAATAAGATTTTAATAAGATATTTAAATGTGTATTTCCCTGACCAGTTATACAAAGTTTAGCTATTAATCATAATTATCACGTATTGCTAATTGTAAGTTTCCGTTCCCAGATAACAACGAGAGATCTAATATACCTATCAACCCCTAATTTCTCGAGCAATTAATGAATACAATATCATATAATACTTTGAGTGAATGTTAAACTTAAATCTATTCATAGAGTTTAATATTTAACAGATGATTATCCTAGTTCTAAATTCAAAAAGTATATTCCTATATATATCATTTCAAATTTAAATATTAAAGATCGAAAACATGGATAACATCAATATTGATTAACAACTAAACCGTATATAACATCATGATCAAAATAAATACATACTAATAGAGTTAATTACATCTAACCCCACAAAAGATAAATTAGCTACTCATTGTCATGATAGCTTTACAAAAATAAGAGAAAAAGAGATGAACAAACATCAAGAGTTGATTCCTCTAAAATATTTGTGCATCCACCTTCAATTTTCCCTTGTTTCTGGTCTCCTAGAGTTGCTCTCTGTTTTCAGTGAAAGAAGTGATCAAAAGATGTGTTTTGCTTTGTTCTGATGGCTATTTATACAAGTCTTGAAAACATAAGCTCGCTTAGCGAGCTGCCCTTTCTTCACCAGAGGTTTCCTGCCACATCAGCCTTTGACCGTCTTTTCTCGCTTAGCAAGGCTTCTTCTCGCCTAGCAAGACTTCTCGCTTTGACCTCGCCTAGCCAACTGGTTGAATTTGGAGATCCATGACATTCTGACTTGCTTCGCTTAGACCTCGCTAAGTGAGACACTTGTTTTTGAGAATTCTTAACATTCTGACTTATCTCGCATCGGTCTCGCTTGAGGCTTGCTTTGAGGCTCACTTAGCGAGATGATGAGAACTCCAAATCATTATTTCTTGATCAAAATTCATCTTTTTGTATAATTACCTACAAAAATGGTCGGGATTAATCATATGAAGCAAAAATTGATCATTTTCATAGTAAAACAAATATTTACATAATAGTGGGGAATTTTATATGGATAACTTGCAAAACAAGTTAATAAGTGTCTTAATTAAATAAGTAATTTTTTTAAATTTTTGGCACTTATCAGCACTCAAATTTGATTCTTATAATATATAAAATTGATTTGAGCGTTGCAATACATTGCAAAAGAGCGGATCGCAAATATGAAAAAGAATTGACCAATCAAATACACTGAGACGGTGGAATACACGTGCGGATGGGAGTTATTAATTTATTTTGGAATACACGGTGCTTGTGAAAATTTTGCTTCTCATTTGTTTGTGATATATAGTATTTTTTTATTGATTTTGACATGTTTGATTGCACTTATATATAAATGATTTTGCCTTCAAAAATGTATTCTAATTTGAAATTAGAATTCGTTGCTTTTGAATCTAAAGGTAATTTCTACGCTAAAATGTACTACTTAGTTCACTTTTATGTAAATTTATTCAAACGTAAATAATTTTTTATTCAAAATTCACTTTTAAGTAAAATTAATTTTACAAAATAATTAATTTAGAACAGATTCAGTTATATAGGTGTGCAACAAGACCAATAACACAAGGCTTCAAAATTTTGAGTTTTTGTTGTTATTTGGTAAAAATATGATTTTTAAGGCTCAACTACACTTTCCTTTTATGGCCATATATGTTAAGCTACTTAAAAGTATAAATATAGTTTTAATGATATAAAATATTTAATATTTAGTAAGTTAAATGCACAAATTCCGATAAAAATTTATCGTATTTGTCTTCTTAATATGTGCTCTAAGAGTACATGTTAACATTTTTATAGTTCAATTTTTAAGAATAAAACATAATCTATAAAGTATTTAAAACGACTTTGATTCAAAATCAATCTTTGTCACAGAATCAAACATGAACTAAACTTGTAACGATCAAAATGAATGGCCAGGATTAAATCAGTGTATATATAATATAAACTGTTTGATATTAAAAATCAACGGCCGAGATCAAATACAGCGTGTAACTGCGTGTTTTTTTATAGCACCAAATCCTGATCCTTGAAGTTGAATCTAGATTACTAGTATGTATAGTATCTACATTGAATCATAGAATAGGGTAGTCATAAATTCATAGAGTAGGGTAATCATAGATACGTAATTAAGGAACTAATTAAAAACTTAAGGAGTCACATGCTTGTGATTAACACTTGAAACATGATCCTGCCCACACAAAAAACCCTTGAAAACAAGACTTGTATTGTATTGCAATTTGTAACACTCAAGGAACGTCTTTGCTTGCACAGCACGCCACACTGTTTTCTTAAAAGCATTGACAGTGTCTTCGCAGCAACATAGCTCATATATTTAACATATTGCCGCTAATGGGAATTCAGATAGTCAATCTCTAGCTTTCATGCAAAATAAAAATACATAGAATTATCAACTGTGCAATTCGAATTCGATTATGGATACTGTCATCATAGCATTAGAAATGTCTCTTGTCACTTGTTTTAAGAGATTTAAACTTTTTTACCACTTAGACTCATTTAGAGTGTTTGCTAACATGAGTTATATATGAAGGGGACATAGAGATATAGTTTATGTAGTGGTGTTTCTCTCCACAAGTTAATTTTATTGTGGTTTTTTTTTCTTTGGACTTAGAGCCTTTTTTTATTGTCACTTTTGCTCTTCACTTTATTCAAATATTGTATATGTTAAAAAATAACTTCCACGCAAAAGTTGATTTTCAGTTTTTTTTAGTAATTTTTTTTTCTTAATACTCCCTCCGTTCCTTTTTATAAGAGACAATTCATTTTTTAGATTCATTCAATAATTGATGTATTTAGTCTATATTATAGTTTAGATACATTCATTATTAAATGAATCTAAAAAGTTAATTGTCTCTTATAAAAAGGAACGGAGGGAGTAACTAAGTACAACCAAAAAGGAGGTTAAATAGTTATCAATTGACAGTTTTTTACATTTAATTCAACGTCTTTATGTGACATAATTTGTTGTTTTCCGAAAATCGAATATTCTTAAAAAAAATAAATGTATGAAAATTTTAGAAAATATAGACCACACAGATCTACTTATGTGGTCACATGACCTATAAATCTATAAAACTAATAGATAATGTGTACTCCCTTCGGTCTCATATATAAGCAACTTTTCACTTTTTAGGTTCATTTAATAACTGATGAATCTAGCCAATATTATAGACTAGATACATCTGTTATTGAATGAATCTAAAAAGTAAAAAGTTGCTTATATATAAAAAGTAAATATATTTGTGAAATTAATTGGTGAAAAGTTTAAAAGTGGATTAGATACACAAAATTATGATAAATATTTTTTTTTATCACTAACATGTAGTTTTTCCCAATATATTTAAGGATCTATTTTATGCATTGATGTTTTTGATAAATTACTTTCTCCATCCTAAATTATATATAAAGAAAAAAAAAATCAATTTTTTTGTCTCAAATTATAAAAAAAAAATTCATTACATAAGAGACTAAATTGAAGCATAAAATAAACATAAGAAACCAAATGTATAGTTAAGCCTATATTTTAAATAAAAGATATATCAAGTTATTTAAAAATAGAGTACATTTAGAAGAGTATGTTAACTAGAATTCACGGTGTACTAGTTAAAGATATTAAAAATGTAACTTTTACATTGAAAACAACACTTTTTATAGTAATACTTCTTCCGTTCCAAAATATAAACAAAAGTTGGTCAACAAAAGTAAATGTATTTGGTCCAAATTTTGAATCAAATACATCAAGTTTCTTTGACTCACTTTTGCTTATATTTTGGAACGGATGACGCATTTTATAAGCATTGATTACACAAATTTTAATGTAATTTTACTAATATTGGATATCCTTAACTAATGCACCGGGAACACTAATTAGTATTTTCCTACGACATAAACACTCGTGTAATATGTCACAACAAAATTAAATAACAATAAACACACACAGTTTAGGTGCAACTAAGTTGTCACACTAATTCCAGTGTGACTTTTATCATGACAGCCTTGTGAAATTCAAAGAGGCTACAAAATGCAAATAACAACCCTTATTAAGGACTATCCGTGAAGGAATGCCTCAACTAGAAATCCATTGAATCCTATTCATATTCAATAGCAACGGCAAAAAGAAAAAGATTAAGAATAATTTAGCTAGTGTACCCCTTTTTATAATCATTGCTTTATTTAACAATTTTGTCCAAAAATATTCACCTAGTCTATCCAGAAAACCACCTACAAGCTTTGTAGACACCTTTTAATCAATGACAACCTTGTACAAACTTCAGATGTGTATGTATATTTTTATACACTTCAAAAATACAATGAAACAATTAAATTTTGCTAATTTGCTGGTAGGGATTTGGATTCCATATATTACATGTGTCATGTGTCACACAGTAACTAATTTTGACTGTCCAATCTCAAATTTAATGGTGTAAATTTTTAATTATAGACGATTTGGTGTAAGTGTAATTTAAGCGAATCGAGCTCTAATCAACAGCCGAGATCAACTAATGCGTGTAAGTACATTTGGTAATGCATGGAAACCAGATCTTAGGTCAACTTTTATCATTTGTAATATAAGATAAAATTGAGAGTCTAAAGGGGGCAATGTTAAATTAGATTAGTATTTCAGTTTATGTCAGTTCAGTTATATTATTTAGAATTTAATTACATTATGATTTGTTTTTGTTTCAATCTAAAGTAGCAGCAACAGTTGCTATATATGTATCATTTGTTGTAATTTTTCATTCCAATGATGAATAAATGGGGTTACAGAACAATAAGGAAGTGTTAGCATCAAGTCTACAGAAAGTTAAGTTATACTATGTGCAATATTTCAAATTTTATCAAAGCAAAAGTCTTATGGATAAATTGGATGAATAATTTTATTTAATTAAAAAGTACAATAGTACACTTTTAGTTTGCCAATTGAAAAAATCAGAAGGATCATTATTTTGATTACAACTAAATGAATGGAACTTATAGTCCATATCCCAAGGGCTGTCTGTGGAATTGAACTCCTGGCTGATAAAGAGTGAGGTGGTGAATAGCGTTTGCGAACAGTTCCTTCAAATCAGGATTTTGAGCTAGAACAAGATGACCGAGCTTGTCTAAAGTACTCAATACGCGTTCTTGCTCAAGAACCTTACTATTGCCAACATTTAACGCGAAATAACAAAGTAATTTTAGGCCGTACACTTGTTGACGACCATTTTTCTTCAATAGAATCATTAGCTTAGGAATTCCATCAAGGTCGAGTATTACCATAGAATGGTCAACACGGTTGTAATTTTCGACGCACACAAACTTTACCAAGGCAACGATAACTTCACTTGCTACATTCAAATCCTTGTTTCCAAGGTGTGTAACTAAAGGACCAAGAACATGAGGAACCTTTCCAGGAAAGTTTCTAGCCAAGGAGCCAATTGACTTGATGGCAGGAATCAGTAACAAAGAATCATTCTCTTGTCGAACCACTCTTAAAAGTTGATTCAAGACCGCCTTTGCAGCGGGTGCAGTGGACTTTAAAGCGCCTCTTCTAAATTCAACGTTGGATTCTGCCATGGCCGCAATTTCCATAACAGCCATGAGACAATTGAGTCTCAATTCTCCACTCTCAGACCCAATAATCGTAGCCAGACAAAGCAAACCTTTAGTCTCGGTAATCTTCTTGCAAGCCAAAAGACACCCTTTGGAGAGTTTCCAAAGAGCCTTAGCGCAACTAACTTTAACAGCATTCCTCAATTCAGGGCTCTGATCAGCCTCTCTTCCTCTGCTACTGCTTCCATCAGAATCAGCCTCGGATAAATTTTGAACCACCGAATGAATGCTGTTTCGAGCAACGACAGGTTCAGCAAGAACATTATCAATAGACAACATTGACACAAGTGGTTTTGTCACATTAGCCCTAATAAACTCCTCGCGAGCAAGAGGCTCTTGATCAGCCATAGCAGAGACCAAATTAGCAACAGAAACACGAACTCTGAAAACTGCATCCGATAGAACCTGAACTATAACAGGAACAGCGAGGTTGTTGAGAAGGAATCCAACGATCTTTTGTTGATCATCGGAAACAACATTAGCAAGAGCATTGGCAGCTGCAACTTGACAATCAGGGAAAGCAGAATCTTTAAGAACCTTGAGCAGAGGCAAAACGCCACCTTCCTCCATGATGATGAACCTGTTCCGGTCAGTAATTTGAGCGAGGGAACCTAGTTCCGTTGCGGCTTCAGCACGATCGTTAGGATTACCAAGCTGAAGGTTATAAATATAAGTCCATACCCACGCCAAAATTGGATCATTACTAGTAATAGGAGAGAGCGAAATATTAGTCCCTCTAGACTCAAAAATGCTCAGCAACCACATCATATCGCCGTTCGAAGATTCAAGAAGGTTCCAAACTTTTCGAAAATCACCGGTACTCCTTATCGTTAACACATGTTTCAGTACACCGACACTTCCTTGATTCTTACATTTTCGCACAAGTGCAAGCGTTTTTTCCAAATTCTTCGCTAGTTCCTTCACCATGCGACGGATTGGTCTCTCATTCACCGATTGGTGGTTCTCTGAAACCACTCGGACAACACCTCGGAGACTGTTGCAAAGTACCTTCACCTTCTTAGCCAGTTCTCGACATTCTACCTTCGATGATTTTGCTTCCTCAGCCAATTTTATCACATGCTCTCCCATCAGGATTGGTATCAAGAGCTCCTCTTCAAGCCTCCTTTCCTCTTCACACTTAGGATTTTTCATCATCCAACACTAACCAACCAACCACTTTACTTTCTATCTTACTTTTCAAAGATTGAATCAAAGAATGGAAAATTGATATTGCAGTGGTATATGAATTAAATTCAGTGATGAAAAAACACTAAATTCAAGAGGGTATAGTATTACTATTACCTCTTATTCTTATATCTCCAACAAACAAACATGCATACATTCATCAAAAGCATAGTGTGGAAATTTCATAATTAAAGTATGGTTGAAAATTGAAATAGTAGAGGAAATTACTAGAGTTTGGACGAAAGTAATATGAAATAACAAAGTAAGATGCGATGAATCTCTCTTAATTATTATATTATTATGATATCATTGACTTCATAGTCAATGCACACGGATTATTGTTGACTGAGACTTTGCATTCAAAATATGACTCGGTCATTGACTCTTTTGTATGTGAAAGATACTTCTAAATCAAATTAATCGTTGATAGCTTTAGATGAATATTGGTACTACACAAGGAAATTTCGTGCCCAAACAATGCCTAAGAAAATATATGGTACCTATTATAAGTAGTATTAACTCAATATATATTTTTATTTTTATAATCAATATGTATTATTTTAGTCATAAAATTTATGTGTCATTTCTTCATCCCACGTGAGAGAACTAATTTCTAAAACAAACAAAAAATGGAGATGTATTTATATTTTAATAAAAAATTATTGCATTTAATAAAATATGAGATGTAGAGGTGGTGGTCCTTGCTTGAAAAATTACTAAAATTTGAACCTCTTGTGGCAGTTCAACATGAATGAATGTCTTAGTTGGAACTTGTCCTTCGATGGTGTTAATCAAATCGCTTAAACAGGTGCTCTTTCGCCTTTCGTATTGTTCAAAATACGCAAAACACACTACTGAATCGGTATTGATAGCTTACGGTAGGATCTGATGAATTTTGAGCAAAACAGAGGGAGGGAGCAATCATAGCCTAATCATACATCACATTTTAAACATAGAAGTATAGGACGAAAGTAATAACCCTATGTTCAAAATGGTCTGGAGATAGAAAACCCTCCTCGAAGATTGATTATTTGATTTGGATGGCTGTTATTTAGTGCCTTTGGAAATGGAGGAATCAAATCATTTTTCAAGATAGGGTGGCTAATTGTGTAGACGTAATGGCAAAGGTTAATTTTGTTTCTTTGGAGATGATTTGTGGATAGAGCCTGTAGAAATTGCAACTTGCATTTTGTGAATTGGTTTGTTTAGTACTTCGAGAATTTATAATGTACATTTGAATGTTTAATGGGTTGGAGTACCACTTAAATTCCAATGAAATAATATTCATCTTGATTTTAAGAAAAACATAAATTACTCATCCTAGTTTTTAACTCAGCAAAATTGAAACTTTCCTGCATGTACTTGATAGGATAATTTACCACTCCAGCTTCAGATAGCCTATGGAATGACTCCTTGATGTCAGTTAAATATCAGAACATTTAAATGGTGGGCATAGTAGCTAAATTCGTAAATTAGCAGGCCCTGTGGGTCACTCCCAACTAATTACATGCATCAATCATTTACAGCACATTCCTCGTTGAATTCAGTAGTTGTCTTTCTTCCTATAACCTAACAATTAAGGTGTTGCTTCAAATATAATGCTAGCAAATAGATATGTAGTATAGGTAGTTAAAAAATAAGTATGTATCCATCGACTACCTTCAAGTAAACAAAATTTCAGAAATTGACTAACTTAACACCAACTACCGAGACTGCCAAGGCCTCTTCCCGCCTACAGGAATGGCATTGGAACCCGATGTTGAACCCCGATTGCCATAGCCTCCTCCTCGTCCTCTTGATCGAAAGCCTCCCCTTGCTGCTACGGAAGGATAAAAACTACTTACATATAATCCCAAAAAGAAAATACTCATGTTTCAATGTAAAAAATAAACTTACCCTGTTGACCAAAGCCAGCTGACCGAGTCAATTCAGACAATGCAGGACTAACAATCTGACCAGCATCTTGCAAGATCTTAATCAAATCCTTAGCATACTTGGCATTAGCACGGGTAAAAAAACTGTATGCAGTTCCTTTGGCCCCTGCACGACCAGTTCGACCAATTCTGTGGACATAATCTTCAAGGCTTGATGGAAAATCATAGTTGACCACGCATTTTATATCCTTCACATCTGCAAGAAACAAGTAAAACATCATAAGGAATTGTGTGCAAGGTATGAGGAGAAAACTGCAAATATCGTTATCCCTGCCCCGTAAGATTCTAGAGATTTCTCAAGTCAACACATTTCATCTCATCAATGTGCCCACCTGAACCTTTCAGGGATAAAGAGCAGCTTCACCATCACTCCCATGTATCACATACAATTACCAAAAAAGCATGTGAGTCAACCGGGCTGCAACAATAACCAGCTCCATAACTGTGGATGGGGATCAATCAATTTGACTATTTTTATTTTAAGAAAGGAGAAACAGTGGTATGACTAGTATAGTAGTATGACATGACTTCAGGCAACACTGGCAAATTATTGATAAACTCACCTTGTTTTGTCAATCAAGTAAGTCACCAAACATTAACCTGCCCCGTGAAATACAGGATCATACATGGCATACTACATCAGAAATTATTGATCAATATCCCAGCCATATCAAAAGAACTCTGACCAAGGGCCTAGGTATCCATATAACTTGACACCTTTAAAAGGATGGTTCCCAAATTAAATCCATCAAGCAGTCTACTGATAGCCGCGAAACAATTCCATCTCCTTAATCCCCTGGTCAAGTTACAGGCACTTCCAACAAACTCAAAATATGACCCCCACCCACACACACCAAAACCACAAATTGTTGTCAAGAGGAACTGGAAAGCAGCCGGCCAACTCGTTTATGATTAAGCTTTAGACCTATATCAAAAATCCTATGATTCTAAACACACAGTGATCCTACCAAGACCCCGTGCAGCAACATCAGTGGCAGTCATAATTGGACTTCTGCCACTCTTAAATTCAGCCAAAACCCAATCCCTTTCAGCCTGGTTTTTATCACCATGAATGGATAATGCTGGCCATCCATCCATTCTCAATTGTTTTGTAATTTGGTCACATCCCTTTTTTGTTTCAGTAAATATTAGAATTCGGTTCCCATCCATCACTTCTTTCAGCAGCTTGATCAATCTGCATTGGCAACATCAAAGTTTTAATTTCAAGAGCAAAATCATTGGTTGCTATTTATTACCTTTACAACTGTGAGGATACAAACCTGTTATATTTCTCCATGTCAGTGACAACTTCAACAACTTGATTTATTGATTGATTTGCTTTTAGATATGGTGATCCAATAACTACCTAAAAGGTCATGATATCCCACAGGAAAACACACTAATCAATAATCACCCGAATGAGGTTTAATTAAGCCAATTTGAAGCACAGTAATAAAAAAAAAAATCAATAATTTACAGATATAATTATAAATAAATGATTGTATACATATGAATTGGGAAGGCTATTCAAGTAACCTTATATGGGTTCTGCAGAAACTGTCTTGCAAGAGTTTCAACCTCCTTTGGCCACGTCGCACTCCAGTATAATGTCTGCCTATCTGGACGAATCTGTTATTTCAAATCTCCAAATGTAAGTGCAAACTAGTATTTGTACCTTTAAAGCATAGTATTCAATACGCTACAAGACTATCAGCACTTCAAGATTACTTTAAAGCCAAATTTGATTTAAATGAAAAGATAGTAACAAATACAAATATCAAAAGTAAATAAACTACTTTAATTGCATGCCCTAGCAAAAGTTTACAATTTTCACTCGAGGGAATAACATATATCTTAATGGGAGTAGAATAAAGTTCAATTTGGAATCTTAGAGAGCCAACTTGTTGTTAACCACACAGTTTGATAGTAACCTAAAATGAGGGATGCATATGTCATACTTTTAGACTTTAGTTGTATCCTAGAGGAGGTGGAGCAGAGCACCTTAACTTCTGAATTAAATAATTTTGAAGATAATCAAAATGGTAGGAATTCCTTAGAGGAGGTGGATCGGAGGAGGTTGGATCCTCTCCTTCCATCCTTCTCCCTCCTTTGAAAAAACAAGTGTAGTATGAGAGACAAAAATTAATAAAATAGAATAAAAATCAGAGTGAGAAAATATGAGATAGAAACAAATTAGTGAAGGAAAGAGTGGGAGAGAATTTAATTGGAGAGGATCCAATCCCGGAGCGGAGGGGCTCCACTTCCGAATTGAAATTATCAAAAGATGAGCAAATGGAACGCCATGAAAATACTTCAGAACAGGAATTCCTGCACACTCTTATCAATGATTTTTAAGCTAATGTCGCTTTTACTATGCTGTATTTTTCATTGTTTTCCCTCTTTCCTGCATATTTTATTATTTTCTAGCTTCTTGTCACTACAAACCATAATGCAGAGGAAACATGGTCCATCATGACAAGTGAATCAGATTTTAGGTTTTTTCTCAACTGCTTACTAATTACATATTGGTCACAAACAGTACCTACCTGGTTTACAATCTTCCGAATCTGAGGTTCAAAACCCATATCCAACATTCGATCAGCTTCGTCTAAGACAAGGTATGTCACTCTCTGCAGGTTTGTGTGCTGAGCTTCCAACATATCTATTAGACGACCAGGAGTAGCAATAACAATCTCAACACCTGCCAAGCACTAAATGTTAATTACCGTGTTCATGTTCCACTATATTGATCAATATTTAATCATGTAGAGGCAAAACAAGTACCCATTCTAAGGTCACGGATTTGTGGCCCCTTTGGAGCACCGCCGTATATGCATGTACATTTAATACTTGATCGTGACCCAAATTTCATAGCTTCTTGTTGAATTTGAACAGCTAACTCTCTAGTTGGCGCTAAAACCAAGACAATAGGACCTTCCCCTTGTGCTGAAAAAAAAAAGCAAACATATTCATTATACCGCTGATAAAATGGAAACTAATGGTTGACATATTAAAGAGGTAAGAGGGATTCTAATACATACCCAATCGAGGTTGTGCACTGACATGAACTAAAGCAGGAAGTAGATATGACAAAGTTTTACCCGAGCCAGTCTCAGCAATGCCAATTAAATCTCTACCGGTAAGAGCCATGGGCCAACCCTGAGCCTGAATTGGAGTGGGCTCAACAAAACCCAACTTGGCAATTACATCAAGACAGTAATCTAAAATCACAATAGGATACATAATCATTAATCAGACAAAAGACACAGGAAAAGTAATCAATCAATCAATCAATAAATACAAACACAATGAGCACAATAAACACAATAAAAATACCAGGAAAATTAGCCTCATGAAAAGACCGAATTGGCTTCGGCACATCATGCCCTTCGACAGTGATATCCCTACTAAGTCTGTACTGCATAACTTGAATATCAGACATAGCTTGTATCTGAGGACTTTCAACATAGAAATTCTTCTGAAAAGGTACCAAATTCCTAAAATCTTGCTTTGGAAGATTAATGTTATTCAAATCATCCTTAGAAGATCCATGTCTACCTCCAAACCCACCACCTCTCCCTCCACTACCTCCTCTACCAGAGCCTCTAAAACCTTGACTTCCACCTCTACCACCAGCACCACCACCACGACCTCTTCCACCACTACTACCACCATAACGACCCGTGTCATACTTTCTATCACCCGCGTGACCGTTGCCCGGTCTAGAACCATAACTACCACCACCACCATGACCTACACTAAATCCACCGCCACCAGGAGGAGGCAGAAAGTGAGGAATAGGGGTACCAGGTGCGGATCCGAAACCGGTAGGTGCGTGTGCTGCATAAGGAGCACTGTACGGAGCAGGACCTCCGCGGCCGAAATTAGGCGGCGGCATAGGACCAACCAGATCACTGCAACGATAGAAGAAAAAAAAAAGCGCGATTGATTTAATTGTAATAATAATTGCAAACGGAAGAAAGAAAGAAGAAAAGAATTACGAAAAAGTACC
Source organism: Trifolium repens (assembly GCA_030408175.1). Taxonomy (NCBI): domain Eukaryota; kingdom Viridiplantae; phylum Streptophyta; class Magnoliopsida; order Fabales; family Fabaceae; genus Trifolium; species Trifolium repens. The sequence goes on from CP125850.1 coordinate 25,512,088, forward strand.
TGCGGCGGCCGCGAAAAGAAGTGGAATCGGAGTAACGACTGTCGTAAGGGTTCATGATATGAGACGCTAGGGTTTACGAAAGGTTGAATTTGGGAATTGTGGTGAATTTAGTGTATGGAGAAGTGATAAAGATTAAAGGATATGAATCACGTTCGATAGACACTTTCGTTCGCGCTATGAGAGAGGAGAGTTTGGTTTTTCACCGTAGCTTCTGAATGAATGAATTTGAGCAGTACCACCACCACAGTTAAATGCTCGTCTCACGCGCCAATATTCTAAGGCTGTGTTTGGCAGACCAAAACCGCCCTATAGTTATTGTTTATACTTATTCATAAATAATTAGTAGGTGTGGCAAAACGGGGCGGGCCCGCCAGACCGACCCATTTGACCCGCCATTTTTTGGGGACGGGTTGAGGTATTTGTCTCAATATCTTAAATTGGTTTGTTCCATCCAGACATCCAGTTAGCTTAAAAAACGGGCATTGGTGATATGGTTGGAATAGGCCAGGTCAGACTTTGACAGGCTTGAGCTACGATTTTTCTTCAAGCTTAAGCCTGGCATATGGCATATCAAATGCTATTTTTTTGACCTGATCTTGTAGCCTGTTTAAAAGCTTGTGTTACATAAAGTTCTCTAATCTCTATATAGTCTTTTTAAATAGGGTAATTAAATAGGCCTTAAAGCCTATTTCACATTTAATTTTTATAATTTCTACAACATTAAGAAAAAACTAATAAAATAACAAATATAATTACAACAAAGTCTATTAAATATGCCATAATACTATATTGTCTAACAAATATAATTTGTCTTTGTTGAAAAAAAAATATTTTGCCTAATAAATGTTTTGTATTTATATAAATAATATTTATTTTTTATACAAGATGATATAAATAATAATATTATATAAATAATAACTATTAAATATATGCAGGCCGGCCTATTACACTTTGTAGGCTTTTTTAAAAGTCTAAGTCTGACCTATTTATATAAATAAGCTCTTTTCAAAGTCTGAGCCTGACATTTTTAACAAATAATGCAATTTCAACAACACATAATGTCCTTTCGTGGCTTAAGTCACGGATGTAGGAAAAATGAGTAATTTTGAAAAATAATGTCCGCTACTTAGTCACGAATGTCATAATTGGTAGAATGTTTTGGGAGATGTCTGTAGCACAAGTTATGGACAGGAGCATTTTGGTCATTTCGTAGAGAGCGCCTCAAAAATCATAGGGTGACAAAAATAATAATCTTCAAAGATTACCCAAGGAAGAAAATGAAGAGAGTTTCTCGGATATGGGCCGTTTATTTGATTATTAAGCCCATTCCAAATGTTTACTTTACCTCAGTATATTGTTGAGATTAATATGATAATCCATGCTCAAATAATGTGTTTGATATCAGTTACTTGGGTGTTAAGTAACTGACTTATGTTTTGTGTTAGTTACTTGTTTTAGAAGTAACAGCTAGGTGGTTACTTGTCTTTCAAGTTAGTTAGTAGTTAATAAAATGAAAATAGTTAGTTAGTGTTGGTTAGTGAGTTAGTTAATAACTAACTATAGTTACTTGTGTGAAATAACTAGTGAAATAGAAATGTGTATAGGCTATAAATTGTAATCTCATGATTTGTGGCCCATTAGTGGAAGAATAAAATTTCTATTTTCCAAAATTCAATTCTCTCTTCTTTCTCTCAATCTATTTGATAATTTTCTGTTATCATTCATTCATCTTCTTCCTCTTTCTCAAACTATTTTCACCATTAACAATCACAAGAACTAGTGTGTGTGTGTGTGTAGAGACTTGTGAATTATGAAACTGTGTTAGTGCATTGGTGTGTGAGCAATTAAGCTTCTGCTGCGCCAACATCTGGCATCAAGAGCTTGGTTCTTGATCAACCATGGCAACATTCAACAATGGTCAATTTCCTGCAAATCTACCAATCTTGGATGGAAAGAATACTATGATAGATGGAGCAAACAAATGAAGGTTGTGTTTGGGTATCAAGATGTGATGGATCAAGTGACAAATGGTGTTGTACCCATAACTGATTCCTCTACAGATGCAGAGAAAGCAACTCACAAGGAATTGAAGAAGAAGGATTTCAAGGCTCTATTCATCATACATCAAAGTGTTAGCCCAGATATCTTTGAGAAAGTTAGTGATTCAGAATCTTCTAAAGAAGCCTGGGATGTGTTAAGTGCTGCTTATGGAGGTGATGAGAAAGTCAAGAAGGTGAGGTTACAAACTCATAAAAGGCATTATGAATTGATTCAAATGGAGGAAAAGGAAACTGTAAGTGATTTCTTTACAAGAATTTCAAAACTTGTAAATGCTATGAAGAGTTGTGGTGAGGTTGTGTCTGCTCAGAATGTAGTTGAGAAAATCTTGAGATCTTTATCTCCAAGATTTGATCATATTGTGGTATCCATAGAAGAGTTTAAGGATTTTGCTAGCATGAAGATGGATGAGCTGCAAGGATCTCTAGAAGCACATGAACAAAGAATGAATGAAAGGAATTCTGAGAAATCCAAGAATGAGGTAGCATTACAAGTTCATCAGAACAAAGACAAGAAAGGGAAACGAAAATGGGCTGGTAACAAAGGCAAGGGAAGTTATCAGAATTCAAACAATAAAGAAAGTCAAGATACCAGCAATTCAAGTCAGAAGAGTAATAATCATGCCAACAAGAATGGTTATAATGGTGGAAAGAGCAAGAATGGTAAGAAGAAGTTTGATAAGAGAAGTATCTAGTGTTACAATTGCCAAAAATATGGTCATTTTGCTGATGAATGTAGATCAAAGAATGACACTAATGATGCTGAAGCAAAAATGGCTAGAAATGATGATGATGAAGGGTCGGTGCTGTTGATGGTGACAACAAAAGATGAAGGCAATGGTAACAACAATTGGTATCTTGACACATGGTGTTCCACACATATGACTGGAAGAAGAGATTGGTTCACAACTCTTAAGAACACTCAGAACAACAATGTAAAATTTGCAGATGACAGCACTTTAGCAGTAAAGGGAATTGGTGATGTTTCCATCAAGAGAAAGGATGGAAAGTGCTCAGTGATCTCTAATGTGTTGTACATATCTGGCATGAAGTGTAATCTTCTAAGCATAGACCAATTGCTTGAGAAAGATTACAAGATTGTGATGGAGAACAAATTACTCAATGTGTTTGACACTAAGGGTAACTTGTTAATGAAGGCACAAATGTCTAAGAACAAGACTTTCAAAATAGAGCTGAATGTTATGAATCACAAGTGTCTCATGACTGCATCAAGTAGAGAAGAATGGCTATGGCACTACAGAATGGGACATTTAAATTTTAGAGATTTGACTATAATGCAAAAGAGAAGCATGGTGACTGGTCTACCCAGATGTATAATTCATGCTCAAATAATGTGTTTGATATCAGTTACTTGGGTGTTAAGTAACTGACTTATGTTTTGTGTTAGTTACTTGTTTTAGAAGTAACAGCTAGGTGGTTACTTGTCTTTCAAGTTAGTTAGTAGTTAATAAAAGGAAAATAGTTAGTTAGTGTTGGTTAGTGAGTTAGTTAGTAACTAACTATAGTTACTTGTGTGAAGTAACTAGTGAAATAGAAATGTGTATAGGCTATAAATTGTAATCTCATGATTTGTGGCCCATTAGTGGAAGAATAAAATTTCTATTTTCCAAAATTCAATTCTCACATCTTTCTCTCAATCTATTTGATAATTTTCTGTTATCATTCATTCATCTTCTTCCTCTTTCTCAAACTATTTTCACCATTAACAATCACAAGAACTAGTGTGTGTGTGTAGAGACTTGTGAATTGTGAAACTGTGTTAGTGCATTGGTGTGTGAGCAATTAAGCTTCTGTTGCGCCAACATATATGATCCTAATAAATTTGACCATGGTGCTTCTTATTATTCTTTGATTTTTGTTGACTGAAGTCATTCAGTTTTATCTTCCTCTTAATGAAATAAAGCCTATTATGGCTTATAGACTATTTGAAAAAATTGAAAATTAAAAAGCTATACAATGTTATAGTCCTATGTAGCTAGTATGTCTTGATCAAATAGAATCTCTCCCTTTTACATGAATTTTATTCCCAAAAACTAAAAAAGTAGCAAGCTCCATCTCTCCTTCCAAATAACTGAGTTAAATTTTGATTTCAAAAGCTTCTCTCTCATTCAACAAATTAATTTGTCAGCCAGCTCCATGGCATTACTAGTTAATTAATCAGTTATCCTTGTCGTCTCTCACGCATCCTGTAAGCAAGGGAAACACAAGATGAAGAGTGTAGTAAGAGATTATAAGATCAAAAGCACCCCAAATGACTTTTTTCAGTAAAATGTTAACTTGACTTGCCTGAAAAGCAGATACACTGAAAGAATTTGCGTTTTGAATCATTATTTCGCGAAAATAAACAGTATGATGGCATTTGTTGATCCACAAAAGCATCAGACATAAACACCTCGCCATTGTAAATCAATGTAACATCACATGTCTTTGGTGCATTTTTCTTTACCAATACTCCTTCACTCAATTTATCATTGCGCCTGTTAATTCATATACATAATTTAGTGTTAATATTGTCCTATTATGGTCACTTTATTGTAATAAAAATATGTAAATCAAATTTTATTGACCAATTAATTTTTCTTTAAATATTTAGGAACGAAGAGAGTAACATATATACCGTTTGCATGGTAGCTTCTTGATTCCTAATACAAGGTTGGTTATGTTAAGAATAGAGATAAGATCCAAAATGGCTTTTCCTTTGAACTTGCTCTCTAGAATCAATGTTTCAGCAGTTACCTGTGACAAGAGAAAAATGATTTGGTATAAAATTTTGGATTATGCCTTTTATGCTATAAACTTGAGATATGATAATAATAATCATTAACCTTTGCTTCAGTACTCAGCTGGATATATTTCTGCAAAAGATCTTTCCTCTTATTGTTCACTTCATTTAGGTAACGCCTTACTTGTTGTGGGGTCAGTTGGTTTCTTTCAAGCATCCCAACTATCACATATTCACATTTATCATTATCAACTTAATCAGTTATCACCAAAATATCCAGCTATTGGGATTTTTTTACTTTTTCAAAGATTATAGCAGTGAACTCATGCACACTAAATGTAGAGAAGTAGAGAATTTTGAGTACGAATTAACACCCACGGCCGGCTCAGAGGCCGGGTAAGCAGGGCTACGGCCCAGAATCTCAACATTTTGAGGGCTTAAAATTTTTATAATTTAATCAAACTCATTGTTCTAAAGATATGTTAAGTATTTATACTGAAATCTGATATTACAAAGTATCAATTGGTGTAGTGGTAACTTTTTTTAATTTTTAAAGGGTCTCTTTATGTAATTCGCTCGGGAATTCAAAACGTTTTGGGACGGCCCCCTCGTAGACAAGACAATTGCTAGCCTAAAAGTTGATTGATACTAAGTCTATCTTCAGTCCCATCCTGTCAGGCCGGTCTTCTCCCTCTACCCGAGCGAGGAATGAAAGGAAAGACCGAACCTGAAGATAGCACCTACTTCCTCATTGGCATAAGCAGAATCAGGCGATCCGGCGATTTTGTTGTTCGATCCTGTTCATCGACTCAAGTGCATTGGATCGTTGGTGAGCATGGGTGGGCATCTCACTCCCTCCCCACACTCCAACATATCAAATGTCTTTGTAGTTTTTTACGTGAATAGTATTTAAATGACGCTATTTATTGTTGATATATGGGCATATGCACCTAATGGTAAGGCTGCTACTACTACTATAAAGTGATGAGTGTTACTTTTTTTAAACTCTTTTCGGTCTTTATCTTATATTTTTTCAATATGGGATTAGGAATTTTCACAATACAACGTTAAGTGTTACCTGGTGTAGGAATCAATGTTATAGGAGGCGAAACATGGACAAGAAAAATCCTAGAACCAGGAGAAACAGCATGATCAAGAGCCCATTTCACAACATCTAAATCATCTTCTCCAACAGCTACATAAAGATCATCAACTCTTCTATCTTTGTTGATTGTTATACTCTTTCCATCCTCAACAATTTCCACAATTTCTGTTGACAATATTTGTATAGAATAAGGAACAACAAATTCGCCGTTTTCTTCGCTACCGTCATCCGGTACTATCTCATTAACTCTGTTTCTGTTACTTGTTAAACTTTTGAGTTCTCCAAATTTTTCAGAAATTTCTGGAGTCATAATTTCTTGAAAGCTATAAGTTCCATTATTTGTGTCATATATTTTATGATCTTCAAATGCTTGAGCTGTTTCTGACCACCATATTGATCTGGAATAATAATCCCTTGCTTCTTTTGGGTTACTATCCTTATTTTCCATGTCTTTGCCTTCCGTAAAATTTCTGAGTTTATTCCAAAAAAATAAATATAATACAATGAATATGTTGATTCTAAATTGGAACTATATGAAAGAGTTCGTTGGTATCGAAACCTCAAAAAAAGTGAAGAAAGGAGATTCATTTTTGTCGGATTGTAATTGCATGCATTATTCTTGCTGTACTCTTTTGTCAATATTAGAAATTCATTGGATATGTCACACTATGCTAAGTTTTAAACCCCTGCCTTCCACTTTTGGTTGAAACTCGGGGTCATTTAAGTGTTAATTTTTTTTTCTTTCAATCACTGATTTAATCTGACTCAACAATTAATTCCGACATTAATAGTTTCAGCTTTCTCCCAATCGCAGTTGCGAGTGACATTTAAGGGTTAAAATTGTTAACATATAAAAGGACATAAGTTTAAGTTTCATTAAAAAAGAAAATACTAAAATTGACGACAAACTATTGACTTTGACAGTTTTAAAAAAAAAAGGTTTAATTAGTCAAATGGTCCATTAAAGAAATTTTAGATTTCACAATGGTCCCTTAAAGAAAAAAATGTCCGGATTGGTCCCTTAAAGACATCTCTGTTAGTCATTTTGGTCCTTTCCGTTAGTTTTTGACAAAAAAACGTTAAATGATGCACAAACCAAGTAAGTATTGGTTGATTTATGTTCGATATCACGTTCAGAAGCTTTTCCAACTGTTAATTTTGTGTGGGTTTGCTTGAATCATGTTTTGGTTATTTTTATGTTCTTAAGTTGTTGTTTCGATTTTCAAAATATAAGCCTCCACTATGAAATCTAAGCATAGATTCATGGCCAGTGCGAAAAATCAAGCGAATTTGTGTATTCTTTTGTGATTTTTGAGGCAGATTTGAGTTTTTTTGTGAAAGCTTCATTGGAGCTTTAATGGTGTGTTCATGGTGAAGATGAACAAGGAGGGGATGAAGAAGATCAAGAAATGAAGAGAAAAAATTATTGTTTATCGTGTATTGATAGATGTGGTAGACATACAAAATCCAATAGTTATTATTTTGACAAAAGAGTCAAAGGTTAAGATTAAAAGATTTATTAAGATCTATGATAGACCACATATAATGTTGGTCCATCTAATATATTTGTGTTCAAAAAATAACAGAAGGAACCAAAGTGACTAACGTAGAGTCTTTAAGGGACCAATCCGAACCTTTTTTTTAAGGGACCAATCCAAACCTTTTTTTCTTTAAAATGTCTTTAAGGGACCATTTGACTAATTAAACAAAACAAAAACTATTAGATGTGTGGTTTAAGTTACATTTTGTGGACTCAAATTGCCATGTAGGATATAAGCAATTGATACACAACTTTAACTAATTTTACTCTTACTCCAATAATTTTAAAACAAGCAACTCATATTATATTTTTTATTTTCACTTAATTTTGATCCAAATTTAAATATTAATTTAATTATTTTATTAATATAATTCTACAACTCTAATTCTGAAATGAAGGATTATGAGTACTTCTTATACTCAACTTTTTTTTAATACTGAAATGAAGGATTCTGGTTTACATTAATGTATTTGAAACAACTCATGGTAGTTACTTTGAGTACTTCTTTTTTTGGTAATTAAAGAATACTTCTTATACTCAAATTACTAAAAAATAATTGTTTATTAAATTTAGATATTTAGTAAAAAAAATTAAATTCAGATATTCAACTTGTATCGTCAGATACAAACACTTAGGGGCAGAGTAGCTCATGGGGTAGGGAGGGCCACGGCCCGCCCCTAAATATTTTTTTAGAGACAAAGTACTCAGATTTCTAATTTCGAATTGATTAAAAAATTTTAAATTTATGTGAAAGATATTCATATAATAATATAAAAGAAAATATAAAAACTTATTTTAAAATGTGAAGTATGCACGTAAGTGGATATAAATGCAGGAACTAAATATCATGCTAAATATCATGATGAAACTAAAACTTGTTGATATTTTTTAGGCTTAATTGCAGTTTTGGTCCCCCTATTTTCAATATTTTACAGTTTTGGTCCCCCTATTTTAAAATTCAACAGTTTTGGTCCCCCTAACACATATTTTGTCTAAAATATGATGATACAACATGTTTTAAATGAACTTTATGAAAGATTTTTCTTACCATTACATCGATGTTGGTATTTTTTCAACATCGAATCATATACCACGCCGTTTAAATCATATCATATCGTTAATTTATAGTTAAAAATATGGTAGGGGGACCAAAACTGTCGAGTTTTAAAATAGGGGGACCAAAACTGCAAAAAATTGAAAATAGGGGGACCAAAACTGCAATTAAGCCTATTTTTTAAAGAGGCTCAAATTAAAATAATATATATATATATGAGTCAGGATCCGTTGACACCAAATAGTTTGACACCAAATCTTACACCTCTCAATAATGTCTTAACCGATATAAATTTTATAAAATCCACCGTTAGATTGAAAGTTTATATCATATAGATCATTTACGTAAAGTTTCAGAAAAATCCAAAATCATTTGATATGTTATTGAGGTACATCAAAGTTAACGGTTTGCGTCATTTTTTAAATGTCGTTGATCTTTATATGTCTCAATAGCACATCAAATGATTTTGGATTTTTCTGAAACTTTACATAAATGATCTATATGATATAAACTTTCAATCCAACGGTGGAATTTATAAAATTTATATCGGTTAAGACATTATTGAGAGGTGTAAGATTTGGTGTCAAACTATTTGGTGTCAACGGATCCTGACTATATATATATATTATTTATAGAGAATAAAAACTTATTAACTCTTAAAAATATAACCATATAGTATGTACATGTATTTCAAACATTTATAGTTCAAATCAAACTTAGAAAATGTGATAATATAACTCCAAATGAACAATTATTTAATAAAATTCTTATACTAAAGGAACATAAAATATATTTTGTTCTCAACACTTTTTATATTATTATTATATGGCCAATAATAATAATAATAATTAATAACCAAAAGTTATTATTATTATTATTATTATTATAAAATTATTTCCTTACCAAAAATGGTAGTGGTCCTCTTTTGATTATATTTTAGACAGTGGCGGAGCTAGCCCTAAAAGTTAGGGGGGAGCTATAGTTATAAATCGAATATTAAAATATTTCTTAAAAAAATATATTTTATGTCAATTCATGCCATACTTTTTATTTAGTTCTCTCAAACAAAAATTTAAATTTTCTAACAAAAGATTGATCAAACATAAATTTTTATACACTAAAACTCTATTTGAAACTCTTGGTCTTTTTGTATCCTGATCTATCTTGGTTATCAAAGTTTTGTGGTGCTAGCATCTTAGCTGCATCACTTTTAAAAAATAAAAAAAAAGAAATAAAAATTTGAGTACTTTTTCTCAAAAAAATATATTTGAATACTTTGACAACATAAATTACACATTTTAAAACATCTATAAATTATTACAAATAAAACATTAGAAGAAATTCTTCAAAAAGTAAATTAGAAACGATATTTGAATGATTAATAATAGAGAATTTTTTTTGGAACAATTTAAAGGAGGTTAATAATCTTGTAAATTTGAAATATCAACTTTAAAATAGAGGGGCTTTGACAGCAAAAGAGAAAGCATAAAAAAATTCTGGACGTCCAAATAGAGAGGGTTTAAAACCCCCGCAAAACAGAAAACACTGATATTACACAGTCTATTTAGTGGGGGTTTAAAATCGCCGCTAAATAGTATACCTACGAAAAAAAATTAAAAATTATGGGGCGGGCCATGGCCCTGTCCAGCTCATAAAGGGCTCCACCCTTGATTTTAGAGATTTATATTAGACACCCGTTTGTTATAGATTATTTTAGATAATAATCACTTTTTTATAAAAATAATCACTTTTAAAAATATTTAATCTGTTTGTTATAGATTTTAAAAAAAATTAGAATCTCAAAATAATCAGAAAACAGCAAAAAATGAGAAACTGCAAAGAGTAGCTTCTCAAATAATTGATTTTTTTTAGAGGAGAGAGAAAATAAGTGTGTATTTTATAACTAAAAAAATCACTTTTACAGGTTGTGTCCAAACAAGTTAAAGATTATTTTTTTTAAAAAAATGATTTTTATTACAATAAACAAACAAAAAATAAATTTTAATTTTCTAAAAAATCTCTAAAAATTAATCTATAAATTATTTAACTAGTTTTGAGAACTCATGCATCGCACTGGTGTATTGATTTTTATTAATAAAATATTGTTAAAATATAAGTTAAGTCATTGTGTTGTTTTTTGTAAAATTTATTAAATTAATAATTTTTTTATAAAAGTAATTGTTCCGTGTATGATTTCTGTGAAATAAATTATAATTAATAATAACAAATATTTATTATTCAATTCTCTTTTTTATTAAAACAGTCCCGTGTATGAATAAATTTTTTTTATTAACGTAATTGTCCCGTTAATGAATTTTTGATTCAATTCCTTTTATGTATTAGCAATAAATATTTTGTCTTGTGTTTTATTTTATATTTATTATTGATGAGAATTCATTCTTCTGTTGTTTAAAAATAAACTATTTGTGAAAGTTCATGTCCATTGATTTTTTTTTATATATTTAAGATTGATATTATATTAAAGTATAAAATTAATTTAGAATAAAATATTTAGAAAAATGTTATAATATATTTTTAAAATATAAGTGACGTCATTATGCTCATTCTTGTAAAATTTATTAAATTAATATTTCTTGATTAAATCAATTGTCCCGTGTATAATTTTTGTGTAATAAATTAAAATTAATAAATATTTATTATTCAATTCCTCTTTTTTATTAAATCAATTTTGCCGTGTACGATTAAATTTTTTTATTAAAGCAATTGTCCCGTGTTAATTCGTAAGCTTTTTTGACGCATGTTAATTCATAAATTTTCAAGAACAAAAATTATATCTTTATAAACTTTTTTCATAAACTACCTTATAAAACTTATAATAAGTCAATCCAAATGGGTTCATTTTGTGTAATAAATTAAAATTAAAATTAATAAATATTTATTATTCAATTCCTTTTTTTTATTAAATCAATTGTCCCGTGTATGATTAATTGTTTTTATTAAAGCAATTGTCCCATGTAAATTCGTAAGTTTTTTTTACGCATGTTAATTCATAAGTTTTCACTAACAAAAATTTTATCTTTATAAACTTTTTTCATAAATTACCTTATAAAACTTATAATAAGTCAATCCAAATGGGTTCAGTGTGTTTTTATTTCCATTTTTATGTTCTTTTATTTTTAAGCTCATAAATAAGTATCTTCTTTTATTAGGTTCTGCTATTTTTATTTTTTATATATAAGTTGTTATATGTTAGATTGAGTTAACATTCATCATTAAAAAAAAATTAGTACTATTTTTTCATTAAAAAAAAGTTTGCACTATTTTTTATGTGTATCTTTTATATTGATTTTTGTTCATATTTTTATGCATAAATTTTTTTAAATTAATTTTTTTAAAATATATTTGATTAATATTTTTTTTTAGAGGTGGTTTCCGATGCTATTTTTATGGGAAGATTTATTTATGCTTATCTTTTTTTCTTCCTTTTTTTTTGTCAGTTTTTTTGTATTTTTTTTAGTATATACTTTTTTTTTTCTTCCTATTTTTTTTTGTATTTTTTTTAATTTATAGTTAAAATTACATTTAAGGGCATAAACTCTAAAAAACAGATGATGTACTTTTTTTTAGATATTTGATTTATATATTACAGCGGCCCACCCCAATTTTTAGTCTCACCGCTACCGGCACCCTCTAATTACTTGTTTATAACATGTAATTGAACTTTGCCTATAAAATACTAACGGTATCTAATCATGTAAGTTGTTGGATAACGGTGTTCACCAAAGAAAAATACTGGAGGAGCTTGTAATATTGACACTTCCATGATTTGCAGTTTGCATGATAGAAAATATACAAATATTTGTGGATTTAGAGTGACTCTGAGGTCGCTGTAACTCTTATTCTAAAGGGTTGGCCTCTTTTCCACTTATATGGGTCCATTCTTCAAAGTATTCATCATTTGATTCAAATAGACTCCATTGTTCACATATTTCAGCATTATTAGAAGCAATAGGTTGTAGATTTTCTAGCTTAAGGTTCATTCTTTATTATTGCTATAGGTCTTAATCATATATTTTCTTTTCTCCTAATGGTGGATTATTTTTCTTTGAAGTGACTTTGTTGGGGTTTGTCTTCTCTCGCGGTGTTCTTCTTTAATTGGTCTTAAGGTCTTTTATGATGCACCTATAAATTCATGATAAGTAATCAAATTTTATGATGTAGTGAAATATTACTATGTGATTACTATTATTGTTACTGATTTCATTAAATAAATAAAGTTAGATCTCATAGTATCATCATTTCCTTGTGCTTAATGCTTAATCACACCACTGAGCGAAACCACTAATTGTAAATATATCAATCTAAAAATGATGAAAATGGAGAACATAGTATTTAATTTGAATGTTAGACAAATTCTTTTACGAGGGTGTAGGTAGTGAATTGGTAGTAGTGACAAGATCCTTGTTATGAACGATTTGTGGCTGCGAGGAAATGGTTATTGTTGGGTGTCCTCACCTTAAGTGGAATGTGTGCATTCTTTATTTGTTAAAGACTTTGTTACTTGACAATTATAAAACGTGTGATGCTAAGATCCGTAACTTGTTTACAGGTCCAGTAGAGAAAGAGATTATTGCAGCCCCTCTTATTAGTTCGATTAAAGAGGATAAAGTGTGGTTTGGGAGGATGTACGAAATGGGTGTTATTAGGTTACATCCGGATACAATCTAGCCATGAAATGTTTTATTCGTAGTGATAGGTGCCATATGACGGGGAATTGGAATGGTATTTAGAAAACTCAAGCTCCTCACACAGCGCGTCACCGAGCCAAGTTGGAAGAATGACGTACGTCGTCTGGAATGAGTGGTTTACTGTCCATCAGCTGCAGCATCACAATGTTGTTTCTGTTGAGGATCCTAAGCCGGTTCGGTGGGAAAAACCAGGTGTGGGATGGATAAAATGTAATGTTATGTTGATGCTGCGTTTGTTGTTGGTTCCGTTGTGACTTCTATGTGTCTTTGTTTTCGCAATATCAAAGGGCAGTTTGTGACTTGCTTGACTTAATGGCAGCAATTTGTTTACTCCGTAGCAGAAGGCGAAGTATAAGCCGACTTTATTCTTCTTCTGTCATCTTATATAAATTTTGAGGTTAAGTTTGTTAGGAGACAATCAAATTTGGTTGTTGATAGCCTGATACTCTTGCTACGGCGGCCAATGTTTGAGTTAGTTACCATAGATTTGAGATTATTCCCTTATTTATTCGCTTTGCACTTTTTTTTTCACTATGATTTTATATCATTGTATTTTTCCGATAAAATTTTCAACGAGACAGATATTGTTTATGTCCTTGACTTATTTATATAAGGTTTAGGGGCATCTAATTGCCTTTTTAGAAAAGAAAAGAAAAAGTAAAAAAAACAAAAAAAAAATCTCACAAAATAAACAAACCTAAAGTTTGTAAATAGTTTGCTAAATTATAGGAAATGCTTTTATTTGTAAGTGACAGGGCACTGAAGTAGTGGCAGTGTGGGGCAAGATTTGATCTTCTCACCTCCTATATGGCAACCTATCTTTATAATACTAGCAAGATTCCATTATAAATTTAATCATAACAACATTATAAATAAGTAGATGAAAAATCAAACCCTGCACCGTGGCAAAGTAGTCAAGTCACATATGGCAAGCGCCACCTTACTTGCAATTCTCAAACCGTTGATTATTTTCATATTTGCAGCTTGGATTTCTCTTTGGCTTCTAAAGCCAACTCAAGTATGGACGAGAAAATGGAAACATGCAGAACAAAGTGCCAATAATACAATTTTTGGATACTATGGTTAGTAACACATCTAAAATCTCTCTTGCATGTCACTTTTTTTGTTTTTTGTAACTTAATTTAAATAAATAAAATTATGAAATTCAACTGCGATCGGGAGGAAACTAGAACCACTTGATGTCATAACTGATTCCTGGACCAGATTAAACTGGTGGTGAAAGCCAAAAAATAAAATCATGAAATTTCAATAATTTTAGTCAAATGCTAAATAGAAGTTTGTTTTTTTTTAGGTCTAAACTTTGCTGTGTATACATTTCCAATAATTGGTATTGCTATTATTGGACTTCTTTTCTTGGATTTGAAAGCTGCATATCAAAGAAACAGGTAATAGTAGTATCATGAATCATTATCAAGTACTTTTCAATGACTTTAATTGAAATTTTTCACTTCAAAAATTTATTTTCATTGAAATTATAAACTGCAGAAGTTCAAGGAGTTCATCAAAAATCTTCTCAAATCCACTAGTGGTGAATAGTCTGATTGGAATCTTTTCAAGTATTGAAATACTGGTAGTTTTACTTTTTATAGTTTTCTTAGCATGGACTTATTATGCTCGTATTTCCAATGATTTCAAAAAGTTGATGCAAGACAAATCACTGAAATTGAACTTGTAAGTGTTGTTTTTGGATCTAGACATTGTTTATGTTTGATGGTAGAAAAATTGTTGATGTTATTTCACTAAATGCATGCATCATAATAACTTACTTTCAGATGGCAACTTAAGTATCTCAGAATAGCAACAAGATTTGGTTTGCTAGCAGAAGCTTGTTTGGCTTTGCTTCTTCTTCCAATCTTAAGAGGGTTGTCTCTATTTCGCATATTCGGTATTCAATTTGAAGCTTCAGTTAGGTATCACACATGGATTGGAACTGCAATGATGCTTTTTGCTACAATACATGGTATCAGCACTTGGTTTATTTGGGGGGTCAGCCACCATATACAACATGAGGTGAAGTTTAAGGCACTATTTAGATAAACAACTTAATTAAGCACTTATAATAGCATAAACTGTTATAAACTTATAATAGCTATTTCTATACTAAGAGATAAAATGAACAAACTGTTTTCATACAAGCAATAAATTGTTTCATAAGCTATCTTGGAGAGCTTATTTAAATAAGCCGAAAACAGCTTATAGACATGTCATAAGCTCATATTTTTGAAACAGATTTGGAAGTGGCAAAAGACAGGACGTATATACCTTGCTGGGGAGATTGCACTTGTTGTTGGGCTAATTATATTTGTTACTTCACTTCCCCAAATTAGAAGAAGAAAGTTTGAAATTTTCTACTACACACATCATTTGTATATAGTCTTTCTAGTATTTTTCTTGTTTCATGCTGGAGATAAGCACTTCTATATGGTATTCCCAGGAGTATTCCTTTTTAGCCTTGACAAACTGCTCCGAATAATTCAATCAAGCCCAAAAACCTGCATGGTTTCAGCTAGAATTTTTCCCTGTGATGCTGTGGAGCTAATCCTGCCTAAAGATCCAAGTATTTAATTTCTTCACAGCTATCTATCTGAAATTGAATTATATTTGGAGACAAAAAAATTCCGTTAAAACTGTTTGTTTTCGACGATTTGCAGGACTAAAGTATAACCCTACAAGTGTTATATATTTGAAGATACCAACTATATCTCATTTTCAATGGCATTCATTCAGTATAATATCTAGTTCCAAAAGTGATGAAAACATTATGTCTGTGATGATTAAATGTCAAGGGTGGTGGACAAATACTCTTTATGATTTGATACAAACTGAATTAAACAAAGGTGCTGATAAAAGGAAGGGTATACCTGTAGCAATTGAAGGACCTTATGGTCCTGCTGCATTAGACTTTTTAAAGTAAGCATAAACATTACACCAAGTGCTTCTAAATTTCTAATTATAAGATTATTTCAAATAATGAAAAATAATTGTGTGCAGATATGACAGTGTACTTATGGTTGCTGGAGGGAGTGGAATAACTCCATTTCTGAGTATTTTGGCAGAAATCGATTCAACTAACAACAAAAATAAATTTCCTTCAAGGATAGAACTTGTGCATATCATTAAGAGGGCACAAGACATTTGTTTGTTACATTCGATCGCGCATATGCTAGTCAACCAAACAAGCGAAAAATTTCATTTGAAACTAAAATTGTTTGTAACGCAAGAAACACAACCAGGCATGGGAATTACAGAGCTGTTAAATGAGTTTGTGAAAGTAAAAACCCTGCAATTAGACAGTGTGAGCTCAAATTATTATGCAGCATATGGACCTGAAAGTCCAGTTTGGATGGCTGCTATTACAGGATGCTGTTCCATCACTTTCCTTGTTTTTCTAATATGTTTCAACCATATTATAATTCCATCTGAAAAGCATTCCAAATTGTCCAAAGAAAAGACTCCATCTTGGATTGTGGATTTAGTTCTGATAGCTGCTTTTGTCCTAGCTTTATCTTGCAGCACTTTGATAGCAATTGTGTTGAGATGGCGAAGGCTGAAGAAAGGGGTTCGGCCAACGTTGCAGACAGAAATTAAACCCTTTGATTTAAGTTCAGCTGAAACTAAGAATGCTCTTGAAGAGCATGAAGTTCATTTTGGAGGAAGGCCTGACTTTAAAGGTAGTGATTCCAATTCCTTTGCTTCTTTCCTTGTATTTCTAAATATATATATTGACTAAAAAATTGACAAAACTTGCTACATTTGAGTTGAACAGATATATTAGGCAAGTTCAAGAATGAAACGTGTGGATCTAATGTTGGAGTTTTGGTTTGTGGTCCTGAGAGCATGAAGGAATCAGTGGCGGCCGCGTGCCATCAAGAATCTGGGTGTTCAAAGTTAAGTGTAAAGACAACCAAACCATGCTTCACTTTCCACTCTCTCAACTTCACACTTTAGTAGTCAAAATTTGGCTGCTTAAATACCAACACAATTCTGTTGTTGTTTGGTGATTAGTACACCTTTGCCTTCATTCCCAAGTTTTCAAATTCCCATAGTTATGTAGTTCATCAAGTCATGAATTTCAATAAGCTTCCTGAGAGCCAACATGAATAATTACATGTATTCATCACTCATCAAAGCACTCTTTTTCAAATAGCATAGTTGTGACTTGTGATGTCTCACGGCTCACAAATGTTCAAATATGAATGTAATCAAAATTATCCACCTTGTAAACTGCTTCTAGATATGCAAAATAGTTATTTATTCATCAAAGAAGGATAATGAACAATAATGGAAAGCCACTAAATCACACTTTCACAAACAAGTGCTAAATTTCCCAACACAACAGTGATTGTATTTAATCAATCAGTGTAACAATTTCAAAGCTCGGGTTTTGATCAGGTACTATACACATTACAAAGGAACTGATTAAACGTGGAAGTAATATAATAATTAAAATCAAATTCAACTACAGGGAAACTTCCCAATTATCACACACAATCCAGTGACCAAATATTCCAACTATATGCAATGAAGTCACTAGTCAATCAAATGGGAGAGGAGGATTGCAAAGGCGCCTCCTCATCCGATTCCCTGGCACCACCACCATTATCATCACCGCAAGCCAAATCGGACAAAACTTTCCCCGGCGCATCTGCAACATCCTCGCCAAGAAGAAGCGCGGCAACTTCCTTCATAGTTGGCCTCCTAGTGGGCTCAGGATGACAACAAGCCAACCCAAGCTTCAACACCATCTCCATATCACCCACATCATACTCACCCTTCATCCTACTATCCGCAGCTTCAACTACACACCCTCTTGCATACAACTCCCTAACCCAATCAATAAGCACAACTTCGTCATCCACCACCATCGCCTCCAAAGGCCTCCTCCCACAAGCCACTTCCAACAACACCACCCCAAAACTATACACATCACTAGCCGAAGTAGGCGCAGCAACATTTGCTATTTCCGGCGCCAAATACCCTATTGTCCCCACTACACGTGTAGTATTCGGAACTTGCCCATGTTGGTAAAGCTTAGCCAAACCAAAATCTCCCAATCTTCCTCTCATATCAGCATCTAACAAAATATTACTAGATTTAATATCCCTATGAATAACAACCTGATCCCAACCATGATGAAGATAATTAAGCCCTTCTGCTACATCAACAAGAATCCTACGTCGCTGATTCCATCCCAAAACTTTCTCAGGTTTATCAAAAACCCATTTGTTTAAACTTCCATTAGGCATGTAATCATAAACCAGCATAAGTTCATTACCCTTTCTACACCACCCCCTCATTTGCACTAAATTCTTATGCTGAAGCCTTCCCATACTTGAAATCTCTGCCATAAACTCTCTTAACCCTTGTTTAGAATCATGATTAACACACTTAACCGCAATCAATGTTTTATTCATCAATGTTCCTTTGTAAACTCTTCCAAATCCTCCAGAACCTATAAGCTTCTCATTATGAAAATCCTTTGTAGCTATGCATAGTTCCTCATAAGAAAATCTATGAGGCCAATACTCCATTTCCCATTCTTCCACATCATCATCATCTTCTTCATTTCTTCTTCTTTTCCACCATAGAAAATATAATATAAACAAACTAAAACACACTAAAGCAAAACAACCAACTACAATCCCTGCAATTGCTTTACCCGAAAGCGAATTCGACGATTCTCGCTTGAAAACCGGTAAATTCGTTGTGTTTAACTCCTTTGCAGTTCCTGAATCACTGAAACTCCATGCTAGAACTCTTTGAGCTTCAATCCAATTCGTTTTAGAAGCCGAAAAACCAACGAACATTTCAGGAGAAAGATAATTACTTATATTCGGATCTCTATACGAAAGCGTCGGTTTCAAAGGTCGTGAAACACCGATCGGAGCAACTGTAACATTTATCTCGAAATTCTCACCGTTAAATTCAATCCACGCTCGAACATTTTCTCCGCTGTTCATTTGCACCGATACAAATTTCCCGGTGGAGTTGTAATATCCAGCAGGTGTTTGTGTTTTTGATTCGATGTTATTGAGATCGATTCCGATGTGATTGTTATCGTGATCGTTGAACTCAGGGTTTCTTCCGGTATCGAATTCGACGGCGAAGAGAGGGAAAACGGTTGGAGTAACGGCGTTAGTGAATAAACCGAAGTATTGACTTGCTATTGCGCCGGGAGGGGAAGTTGTGTTGCAGAGAACGAAAGCGAGACCGAAACCGGGGCTGTTAGGGTTTTGAGGTAAGATAGAGAAGATGAAGGAAGTGGAGAAGGAAGTGATCATGGGAATTTTAGTATGGAAGAAGAATCTACCGAGAGAGAATTGGTTGGAGTCGTTGGTTAAACGGATTACGGGGGATTCTATGCGGGTGTCGTTGGTGAGAGTGAGGTTTGTGGTGGTGTTGAAGGAGTTGAAGATGAAGTCGAGGGAATTAATGGTGGGGATGAGGAGGAGAAGGTGGAGGAAATGGAAGAGCGGTGTATCCATGCCGGAAGTTTGTTCGCCGGCGAGTGTGAAGAGAAAGGTGAGTTATTACATTGGTTGGTTTGAATGGGTTCGTTGAATATTCAACGGCACTATGAGAGATAGGAATAGAATCCTTCATTGTTCTACTGTAGGCTGTAGCAGTTGATTTTGTTTGACTTCCATGAACAAAGATTAGTTGACTGAAATTACTTTCTTGAAGGTGTATAGGACTTCCTTTTTTTTTGTGTTATAGGGCTAATGAAAAATATACTCCCTCCGTCCCATTTTAAATGATTTTTTTTGACTTAGTATATTATTTATTTGACCTGCTTTGACCTTATTTTTCTACTAATATATACATGCAAATATTAGCATATGAGTTGTTGTTTGATTTGTCTTGACGAGTACTTTCAAAATATATCATTTTTATAATTTTTAATAATATATAATTAGAGATATTAACGATTAAAGTTGTGCATTGGCAAACGTGTCAGTGGTCAAACAAGTCATTTATTTTGGGACAACGGGAGTATAAGAGATTATTTTCTAATTTATAAAGTTCTCATTGTGTCACTTCGAAGAAGATTTAGTATTTATTGGAATAGACTAATGAATCACGAAATCAACATATATATGATGAAATTTCAAGTTTAGCTAAGAAATCAGCATAATGATTTCTCTCCCTAAGAGTGATATTGTTATATGATTGCTGCTCCTTTTATGTCCCGATTCAGCACAATATAGACATGGAATTTTGAAATTGGACTTTTGATAAAGTTGATGCAATGTAGTGAGTCGAATTAGCAAACAAGCTCTCCAATGACCATTTTTTTGACCAAAATGAGGCCCCCAGTAGATTGCATATAATCCAACAAGCATAATGTCTCAAGACCTTTAAACGAAACCTGAATAGCCTGATAAATAGAAGCCCGAGTTATTTCTTATAAGCCAACTCGAACAGGAGAACCAAGACAACTTCCATCAACATAAGGATGATGCAAACGTGGTTGTTTTTATTCCACTGGATGACCCTATATCAATCAGTGATGTGTTAGTAGAGGTGAAGCATGACGTGAAATCTTCGACCATGCTTTGAATGTTGTTGGAAAGCCTAGTTAGAAACCACATCTCGTTATTCAAGACCATCAAATTTTGATGCCTCCACACCCACCAAACACTCGCCCAGAAAGGAAAGGCTTGGGGACCCAAAGAACTAAGTTTTAACCTGTAACGGGCAAATAAATCACGGCCCAAGCAAATATAGGCCCAATCCTCCTCAAGAATCGGGTAGCGCCCGTCTCCGCTCATAACCCGAAGAAGCCCAAACACCAGGCGCCCACGTGCTCACGAATAGAGAGAAGTGATAAAGGATATGATCTCTGTATCTTTTTCACTTCTATCGAACGAGATTCATATCCTTTATCACTTTGAGATCATGGGAAGCCCAAACACCAGGCGCCCACTTAGAGATCATGGGAAGCGATAACCACCCTCAGGCGGGAAATGGAAGGCCCTGTAGGCCACGATCCTGCAAAGGGGAAGCAGGAGTAACCGTCATTTCATCACCCTATATATAAGAGAAGGATAGCAGAATCAAAGGGGACATAAAAATAGGCAAGAATACCAAGAACAATATCATCACAGATATTCTTTTAAGTTCCACACTGGAACATAACCAATCATGGATTTTCAATAGGACTTAAATGAGTGATAAACTATCAATTTGGGATTGTTGTATATTCATATCTTTTCATCTAATTTAAGTCGGGTGAACTTTTTAGTGGATTTGTAGTATCCGAAAGTTGATAGAATGTTGGATATTGTTTTATGCAAGAGCAGTCTAGATTCAAATATGAAATTTATTTAATCAATAAAATAATACTTTAGTTAAACTAGTGGTGAAAGTAAAAAAAATAAAAATAATACTTAGTTTTTAATTTTATAATGAAAAATTTAGATAATTTAAATTTCGCCTTACAAAGATACTTGTGTGGTATTAGTCAACTCTTTTTTTTTTTGGTACAAGGTATTAGTTAACTCTTTACCATTTGAAGGTTGTGTTGTGTGGCTAAGAATGACTGTGACTACGGCTTCATGTCGTTGTAGTTGACGAAAATACACACTATTTTGTGGAAATTTTCAAATCAATACGTGGTATTTTTAGAGTTTACACATAAAAAGATAAAGATCCAGCAAATAAAAGAGAAATTGCAACCAAATAATCAATTAATTGATGTGAGAATAACTACAAAGAATACAAGTAGATGAGAAAAAAACATTATTGGTGTATCATTCAATGTCACGATTACTTCCACATTGCAGATTTTTGAAGTCAAACTACATGTTTTGTTTTGTTTCATTGTCTTGGTGATGGCCAATCACACATGTTAATCTATCGTGGGCTTAACAGTAGTAAAGTTTTCTTCTTCAAAATGTTTGGAAGAGGAGTGATACGACTAATGTTTTAAGAGATGAGAAATGATATTTATATAATTAATTTACACAATTTTAGGACAATTGTTTTGTCTCATACTTTTATATGTTCTTATTATCTCTTTTCTCTCTCTCTTGATTTTATTTCAAAAGAAGAGTGGGAAAAAAATTATCCCAAAAATTGTTACAATTTAGTTGTACAAATATCATTACTTTAAATGAAAGTCAAATCTATAATACACAAGTTAGACAAGTTTTTCATTATACACAAGTTTGTTTTAACTATTAGATTAATAAATCTCATCTTTGAATCAAATGAAATGTGAAGTGACGCATTAAATCAATAGTAAAGCTTATTAATTAAACAAAAAAAAATTATGCATAATAAAATACTCATGTTACTAGTATATGACTATGTTAGACAAAGCCTTAAAAAGAACTGCAACATGAGGGGGGTGGTTCTGAGATTCCAACAACAATGCTGATAAAAAACAAAATCAACAGCAAGCCACAAGGCCCAAATTTGCTAAGGCCCACCCAAATTGTCAATTTCTCTCCTTCTTTCTCCCCTTCATAGAAGAGAATTACTATTGCCACCCTATGGGTCGCTCGCGCGCCCTACGAAATGACTAAAATACTCTTCCGTAGCTTAAGTCACGGATGTAGAAAAAATGAAAATTTTTGAAAAATGGCGTATGTGACTTAAGTAGCGGACGTTATAAAAATAAAACCCGGTAAGGAGTTTTAAGGGGTGTGCGTGATTTAAGTCACAGATGAGAGGTATTTTTATAATTTCGTAGAGCACGCCCCAAAAACGGTAGGGCAGCATAGAAAATTTTGTGATTAATTCTCTATTGAGGAATACTAGAATACACAATGTGAATTCTTTTCTTTTTAATTGAATTTTTTCGATATGTAAAAGTCACTAATCTAACTTGTGGCTATTTGATTAGGTATTTTAAATTTGTTATCATTTAGATCAAATTTTTTTTTTGGTACATACCATTTAGATCAATCTATTATCAATTATAACTAACATAATTAAATTATTAAATGCAAGAAATATGAAAGATTAGTTTTTACATTTGATAACGAATGAAGGGATTAATAAGTGAAAATCCATTACGTCTATGTTTGGTATCACTTTGAGTGTGTCAGAATTACAGTGACTCACCGTGGTTTACATTAGCTACAGAGTGTAGTTTTTAGAAAATCACGGTGATCTAGCATATCCATTGTGATACCAAACATACACTAAGTTTATAAAAAATAGTAATCAGAAAAGAAACCCTCATTATAATCATATTTGGTAAAAGATGGTAGTTTTTAATTATTTTTAGCTTACTATGATGAAAAAGAAAAAAAAATGGTCTAAAAGTTGATCATTTTTTATCGGTATGTTCTTTTCTTCTTTTTTGGGTAGAAAATATGCTCTCATTTTAAAGCTACTCCCTCCGGCCTTATTTATAAGCAAAAGTCAACAAAAACTTTTGGCCTCAAATATAAGCAAAAGTTACCAAAAGTAACTTTATTAAATGCTATCATTCCAAAAGTACCCCTAATTAATTGTTTAACTTTTTTACATGATTGTAGAATTCCAATGATATTAGAAGGTCATTTTAGGAATTATAATAGAAATTGCACATAAAATCAAGACAAAAAGACAACTCCTTAATAAGTGTGTAAAATGGAATTTTGGCTTATAATAAAGGCCGGAGGGAGTAATTAACAGCAGCCCATGAAACTCTATTTTACAAACAAAAAAAATAAAAAAATAAAATGAAAAAAAGGCAGCTCAGAGGCAATTTTATTCATCCAATATTTTAGGATAGGTGATGTTACCCAACAACAGTATTAATTCATCATAGCCACCTAAAAGGGTCTGTACCGTGGCAGGGTACTATTCTACCACTAGACCACTGGTGCTTCATGTTATGCACGCCGGATTTATCGCTATATATAGCTACATGATTATTGTACGTGCTTTCTTTTCTTAAATATTTCTGTCGTAGCTTTTATATCCATCGTAAAACAACACCATTATACAATTTGTTGAATAACTTCATGGATCAAATAAAGGTCAATGAGAGGCTCTTTTAAAGTCACTTTTATGTAGAGGAAATAAATATTTCTCTATGTATATATGGTGACATACTTCTCAATAGGAAAATATGCATTGGATGATGAAACTGTTTGTTTTGTCTTTTGAATCATCACGGTTTCATTTGCCAGATAATTAAATTCCAAATTGAGTGCTGCTATATGCAGCGAAACTTTCTTTCACGAATGATCTGCGAATGAGCTGGCACATGGACCCCTTTCACATTTATTCAATTTCTCTCTTCTCTCACATCATCTTTCATTCATCTTCCACCGCCCAAATCTCATCTCTCTCAAATTTCTCTAATTCTTCTTTGAAATTAAACTCCTCTGTATCAAATTCTTGGTTGATATTGTCCCTCTCTCTTCTATGATTTATCTCTCAAACTCACGTATCCGATTGAGGCCTCTTCTTTTTTCTGTTAAAAAGGTAAGCTGTATACTCTGTTGTGAACAATTGAACAGCATTGAAAGAGATAATTCAGGTGGTTGAGATCGAAACGATGCCGGGTATGGAGTTTGAAAGGTCCTGCACTGTAACGTCTACCAGGCAACTTCACCGACGATGAATCCATGGTTGCCGCTTTCGTCGATGTTGTTGTCACCAGCGATGAGCCTGCAAGTGACACAATCTGAGTTATCTGTAGCTACCATGAGCACAAAGATTGTGATGAATACATTTTAAATTGGCTCTTGATTGAAAATTGATGTTCACTTGTTTCAAATGTTGTAATACTCTATCGGGCAGAGAAGTTGTTTGATGAAATGCTTCAAAGAGGGAGATAAGCGAGCCTACTCTCACTTTTTCACCTCTGGAAGTGAACACCAATTAACCACACATTGATGGTATTCAAGACTGATAGGTGAACCAAAAGATCAAAGCCATGGCAAGAAGATGAAGAGCAAACTATACACTGAAAGTAATCCTATTTCATTGTCTATGCTAGAGTAAAATACTTTTTTCCATCATCTCCATTTTTGCTACTAAGTTTACTAACTCCAAAACCTATAGACTGAGATTAACTCTTGTAATACTCTCTGAGTTCATCTTTAGAGCTAAATATCATTCCAACTTGAGGTTTTTCATCTTCATAGACAATATTTGCTTCTAAATTTTTATTACATTTATCATTTTCTTCATTCACTACCTCTTCATTAGATACAAGTACTTCATCCACTAATGCAATAAGTCAATAACAGTGGTGGTGTCTTTGTTAGTTTTACGGTAAAAAATAAGAGGAATAGTTAATTACGCAAATCCGCACGACATTGATTTTGGATTATCAAATATGAATGAAAGAGAATGAGGCAATTTCAAAGAAGAATGAGAGAAAGAGAGAGATATTTTTTGACGGTGGAAGATGAATCAAAGAATCAAAGAAGATGAGAGAGAAGAGAGAAAATGAATAAATGTGAGAGGGGTCCATGTGCCAGCTCATTCGCAGATCATTCGTGAAAGAAAATTTCGCTGAATATACCATTTCCCTTCCAAATTTTAACACTCCTCAAATGCCGGAATAAATTACTTATGATTCTCTAATCATCTCTGTTTTATCAAACCATTGTCAATTGTTGTGGGACTGAACGGAACAACATAAAATTTTGAAATAAAACTCCTTTTTTAAGTAATGGAGAGAATTTTAACCCTACTTAAAAAGAATGTCAAATATAAATATAAAGAAGTGATAACTCATAAGGTTTCATGATGTTTGTGGTCACAATATAAAAGTATGAGACAAAATATGAATTTGGTGAGATACAAATAAAATATGTTTGCTTTTGTATCTTCAAAATATAAAATTATATAAATATAAAATTGTCACATTAAATGAGTCAAATTTTTCTATACATCTCAATACAAAATTTTAGTGATAAAAAAATGAGCAATGATACTATGACACAAATTTTCTACACAAGACTTACACAAAACATTTTTTATGAACAAGAAGAGAAAAATTATATTTTAATTACAAAATTGTCCTTGTGTAGGAATTGTGTAAAAATATTGTGTCATGATATCATTTCTCTAAAAAAAATAGACATAATAATAAAAATGAAGAGAATATTAATTCTTTCACCACCTCTATTGTAAAACCAAAATAAAATAAAAATTATAAAATGAATGAATCTGTAAAGATAATACTCCATCAGTTTATCCATTTATTTATCCATATATACTCTAGCTAAGCTAGACAATGTCTTGAAATGTGGGGTAACATTGAATGTGAAGAATGAAACATATAAGAAGAAGCATGTGAGATTGTGGTGAGGTGTGTTGTGAGACAGAAGCATATGAAACCTATCGAGTCAGCATATGAAGTAAATCATGAAACAACACGCGTCGAGAGTAAGACAAAAGAGAACCCACACTCAATGCATGCGTGGAGTTAGTGACCGGTAATGTACCACCATCAATGAAGATGAGATAACATAGACTTAGAATATGGTCTCACACAGATCGATCAGTATGTCGGGTCCACTGGGCCATGGGTGCTCATATGAGTGGTCTTAATGTACACTGTTTTGATTTAATTAGTTAACTATCCATTGTTGTAACCAACATAGATTCGCAATGATACACACTTACTAGTACTTTTATATTTTGTGTGGTTTAGGAATAACGAGGTAAGAGACATGAAACATGGTAGATTTAACATGAATTATGTTTGATGATTCATCAGTTTATGAGATTAATTAGTTGAACATATAATTGTGGCCACCAGGTATCTCTTTGTAAAATGAGGGGGCACTCTAGATGTTTCGTTCGTTTATATATTTGCAAACCATGCACAAGTAAAAGTGTATATACCAAAATCAAATTTTGTGTTAACTAGATGAAGAAAAAACATTAAAGTACAGTCATTTATATATATATATATATATATATATATGATTCATCTCAATTCTTGTTAACTAGATGATATTCTGGCTCGAAAGGAAAATGTTCTAAAATTTGGTTGTCTACATTTAATGCTAATTGTGTATTTTCTCCGTCCCAAAATATGAGAAAAAATTATTAACAAAAGTTAATGTATTTAATATAAAATTTAGTCAAAATATACACTCCAAGAAATATGATTTTTGGCAACCACTTTTTTTGTTAAAAGTTGTTACAAGTCGCTGATAAAACTATCTTTGGTAGTTTTGCCAGCGACTTGTAACAAAAAAAGTCGTTGTCAAAAATCATATTTCTTGTAGTGATATTAACTTTTGTTGATCCATATTTTTGCTTATATTTTGAGTCGAAATAATAATTGTAAAAAATTGGCATGTAACTATCCGCTTACTTAGCTTATTAATGAGATCTAAAGCAAAGTTTAATTTAGAGGTCTAAAGCAAATTTTATAATGAGACTTTTTATAAAATTCAGCCTAGACTCCTAGGTCCTTGGATTTCCCCTATAATATACGAAAATTTTAAACAAGATAGGAGTATAATATACATTGCCGTGTATATGGTGGTAGTGGCACACACATATATATGGACACGTTTCTAAGCACAGTATAGCAGCAGAATATGTCCCAACACGAATCACTATCTATCCAATAAGGATGTAGTGTAGCAAGTTACCAAAATGCCCTTTGCAAGTTCAATTCATTGTTAAAATTACACGTGGCTTTTCCAATCCAACTTGATGCAAAAAGTCCAACATGATGTCTGACCCCATCATATCAACTTTTACTTTAATTCAAAATTCAAAAAATTTCCCCCCTTCATTATTCTCATTTCTATAACTATCTTTCATTTTGCTTTTCAAATATACTTTCCTCTTTCTTTTCTTTCTCACTATTTTGTTCTCTGCATTTTTTCATTTATCAACATTTCATATTTATTGTCTTTTCTTCTCATTTTGCAGAAAGAAGAACCAAAGTTAAATGAAATTTATATCTTCTTTGACAAAGGTATGAACATGATGATTACCAAACTCACTTTTTTAGTTCATATATCATCTTCATTATTTTTGTGCTTCATATCATTATTTTTGTGATGCAGTGTAAGAAATATTCAAATAAAAAGAAATTGTTGTAAATAAGTAACTACAAAGATGCATAAACAACAAGCAAACTACTTCTCAATAACTACAAACTAAAAGGTAGAAGCACATACCACCAACTACAAATTTGCTTTTTCAGTGTATTATTTTCTACTACTAATCTTTTGTTGTGTTTCATCCCAGGATGAATGAAGGTGTTAAACAATAAACAACTCTAATTAATGTAATTAGTTTTTTTTTCCCAGGACATGATTAAAAGATGATGGAAAGAATGCCTACAAAACATTTAAATTCTACTATTTTTTTTTTCTTCTTTTATAGATCTGTTTTACTGTATATGCAACATTACAATTTATGTTTTCCAATTTCATGTATTCACTTCTTCTAAATTTTTTAAATCCTAAAACGTAACAAACAATTCCAGAAAAATATAACAAGCATTTGAAATCATGTTTTGTTCTTTTTTCATTTTATTCATCTTTGAAAAATTACCATAAGCTATAATATATATATATATATATATATACACACAAACAGAGAAAGTAAAAGAAGAAGAAGGAGGTAAGTAAAAAAAGAAATAAATTAAAAAAGACTTAAAATTTATGATAAATTTAAAAAACAGAGAAAGTAAAAAAGATGAACAATCATAATAGATAATGAGAAAAGTGGAGAAATTATTTTTTTTAAATGAAGAACAAACATACAAAAAAAATCTTCAAAACAGATCTACAAAAAAACACAAAATACTTAGTTCAAATCCTTTTTAATAAAATATACAAAAAATAATTCTTAGTTCAAATCCTTTTTAATAAAATAAAAACATATAAAATCTGCACAATATACAAAAAAAATTATAATCAAACACTGATTTATTGTCGTTGTTGTTGCATGTAAGAGAGAGGTGGAGAAAAAGACAACACAAAATACTTGCAGTGCACTTTCCGGCACGGTGGTTGTATTTTCCGGCACGGTGGCGGCGATGGTGTTCAAAAGTTGATTTTTCTTTGTGGGTTTTGAAGAGGAGATGTAAGAGAGTCTGTATAAGGAGATGATTGTTTGAAATATGGTCTATATTGCTTAAGATCTAAGCAAAAAGGTGGCGGTTTGAGTCTTTAAAATGGCTCAAATCTGAAAATATGTTTAACAGAAAAAGAAAGGAGAGGATGAAGATGGTAATGATTGAACAATCAAACAAGATCGGAAAATAATTGAAGGAGGCAGTGAGATCCGGCGGCTAGGGTTCATGAGGGAGGAAGTCATTCTTTGAAGATCTTTCTCAATAAGTGAAGAGAGAGAAACAAATTTGCAAATGAAGTTGGATATGTGTGTGTGATAAATTTACCTCATGTAATTAAAAAATAGAAACAAATTGAAACAAATATAAAATAAAAATTGAAAAATGATAAAAATTGGTATGTGGTGGACGGTGATTTACGGTTCCACTTCCACCACCATAAAATACTATTTTTTCTTTTTTCCTATATATATAATCTTTTTGGACTTCAAACAATAATTCAATTTAGTTAATTTTTAATGTTCCCTTTTTGATAAAGATTTTCAATAGTTTAGTTCTCAATGTTACTCAAAAGTTATTTTTTAATACATTCAGTAAGTAACTACACGATAGTTACTCAATGTTTCTATTTTTTTTTTTTTTGACAGAAGCAAACTTAACAAATTTCATTACTTAAAAGAGAGTCAATACACGGAGGAACCGAATCAAAAACACAGCGACGAGACATAGAAAAAGCCGCTCTAGCTAAGGAGTGAGCAACTTTGTTCGCTTGTCGCTTTACATACTTAACCTCAAAGTAATTATTAAACCGAAGTAATGTTTTAATGTGAGAAATTAAAATACTAAAATCCGAGACGCCGACTTGACGAGAGGAGATAGCATCCACCACAAGCTTAGAGTCACTTTCAAAGATAACAAAGGAGAGGCCTCTATGTATCATTTCTTCCATTGCTTCAATAAGGGCCCATGCTTCCCCTTCTAAGATACTAAGTGAAGCCATCTTGATATTAGAACCTGCTAGCTGAAATTGTCCACGACAATCACGTAAAACCCATCCACAACCTGTAGCACCAGCTGTGTTATAAAAACTCGCGTCGACATTACACTTGAAGAACCCAACCGGTGGCTGAATCCACTGCACACTGCTGCTTGCTGCACCGACCTGACCCGCGGGCTGCTGTTGCTCGGTGAGAATGCCGTTGATCATTGCCCACTGCTGCCAGTACACGAATGCTTGCGCACCAATTTGCTGAGGACTTAAACCGGTGTCATTCCATACCATATTGTTGCGATTATTCCAAATGAACCATAAGAGAACAGCTGCTCTACTTGCCTCTAATTCAGAACCATTCCTGCAAATATGGAAAATAAAATCTCGCATGTTATTATTAGAATGCAGCCATGGTTGAATAAAATTGGACAACTCCATGACATGCCAAGCCTCCCTGACACCATCACAAGACACAAAAACATGGAAATCCTCTTCAACATGGGATGAACACAAGGGGCACTCATCCGGACATTGAACATAACGGTTTCTCAACCGGGATCGAGTCGGTAAACACTCTCTACAAATTCTCCAAAGCAAGTGTTTAGTTTTAGGCGGAGCGTGAATCTTCCAAATACAACTCCATCCCCCTACTTCTCTCGACCCATAACCTTTATTTTTATCCTTCATGAGTATCCGATATCCCGTTCTAACCGAGTACACCCCATTATTCTCCTCATTCCATATCAACTTATCCTCCCTCACTAAGTCTAGTAACGGAACCGCGAGAATCTCCCGAGCCACCTCTCTAGAAAAAATGGAATGAATTTTATCCTCGTCCCACCGCTTAACATTCGGAAGTAATAGATGTTGAACTTTAAAAGAGTACACCTCTTGGGTTTGGGGGGAATTTAGAAATCTCCCTTGATTCTCTCTTAACCAAGGCTCATTCATCACACTAATCTTACTTCCATCTCCAATTTGCCATCTACACCCAAGTAGCAATACATGTCTAGCTCGCCAAATACTCCTCCAAGCAAAACTAGGATTATTACCAATATTAGAATCAAGAAAGGATGTTTTGGGAAAATACCTAGCTTTGTAGAGTCTTGCAACCAATGAAGTAGGATGGTGCATGAAATTCCACCCTTGCTTCGCCACCATTGCCATATTAAAGTTGTGGAAATCTCGAAATCCCAATCCACCTTCCTCCTTCGGACGTGCTAGTTTGTCCCAAGCAAGCCATCGTATCCCTCTATTGTCACTACCACCGCCCCACCAAAAAGCATTTATCATCCTCTCTATATCATTAATCAAAGTGTCCGGTAAAAGATAGATATTCATAATATAGGCCGGGATAGCTTGAAGAACAGATTTAATCATAACTTCCTTACCAGCTCGGGATAAAGGTCTACTCCTCCAACCATTAATTCTCTTCCATATGCGGTCCTTGATGTATGCAAAAGTCTCCTTTCTACTCCTCCCCACCATTGATGGTAGCCCCAGGTATGTACCGGTACCCAGCACATGTTTGACTCCCATGATGTTGGAAAGATCCTCCTGGCCAGCTCTACTAATGTTCCTGCTAAAGAAAACTTCCGACTTTGACAGATTAATTTCCTGCCCTGAAGCCAACTCATAAGTCTTAAGGATCTCCATAAGTTTAGTTGTCTCCGAGATATTGGACCTGCAAAACAAAAAACAATCATCTGCAAATAGTAAGTGGGTCACAACAGGTGCCCCTCTACAAATTTTGACGCCATGTATATCTCCGCAAGCTACCGCTTTATGGATAAGTGCAGTAAGGCCTTCAGTAACAAGGATGAACAGGTAGGGAGACAGTGGGTCTCCTTGCCTAAGACCTCTACCAGGGTTGAGAGGGCCTACTTTCTCAAAGTTCACTAATGCCGAATAGTTTACAGAGCTTACACACAACATCACCCACTTTATCCAGGTATCTGAAAAACCCATCCTACCAAGAACCCCTTTCAAGTAGCTCCACTCGACCTTATCATATGCTTTACTAAAATCAATTTTAAGGGCCAACTCCCCTTTACCTCCTCTAGTACGTCTTTTCAAACAATGAATGATTTCAATGGCAATAAGAGCATTATCAATAATAGACCTCCCTTCAACAAATGCTGACTGCTCCTCTGAAATATATTTACCCAATACTACTTTCAGTCTATTCGCCAGAAGCTTTGACACCACTTTATAAAGAACATTACAAAGTGATATCGGTCGAAAATCCTTCATAGAGTTCGGGTTGTCACACTTCGGGATAAGACAAATATTTGTTTCATTCAACGATGACGGAAAATAACCCCTCCCTAACCATTCTTTAACCGCCGCAAACACTTCATCTCCACACATCTCCCAAAAATTTTGATAGAACGCCGGGTTAAAACCGTCAGGACCCGGGGACTTGTCAGGGTGCATTTGGAACAAAGCAACACGAACCTCCTCCTTAGTAATGGGAGCTTCAAGACTAATATTATCTTCAGCGGAAACTCTAGGAGAGATGAGAGAAAGAACAGGGTCAAGGACCCCTCCTTTAGGTGTAAAAAGATCATGGAAATATTTTTTAGCAACTTCACATAGATGCTGCTGTCCTGTAACTATCTCATTCTCCTCATTTTTTAGTCTCTCAATCCTCTTAAACTTTGACCGGGCAGTTGCTGACATGTGAAAAAATTTTGTATTAAGGTCCCCCTCTTTTAACCAATGCATTTTTGCCCGTTGCTTCCAAAACGCCTCCTCTTGAATAAGGAGTTTGGCATGTTGTTGAGTAGCTTCCTGGAAACGGGCCACACTAGCTGAATCACGTTTATCCCTACACCTCTCCATCTCGGCCTCATGCTCCTGAATATCATCTTTGAACCTCTTCTTTTTCCTCCTACCCCATCTCTGAAGTTTGTCTGCACAATGAGTCAGTCTATGCGTTAATTCCAGGCCAAATCCATCATTCCACCCTTCTTGGACAATGTCTCCAACATCCTCCTCCATCAGCCAACTATTCTCAAATTTGAAGTCATGTTTATAAAATTGTTTAGTCACCGGGGAGCAATGCAATAAGATGGGACTATGATCGGAGTGTGACGACAAAATATTCCTTAGGTTAGCATTAGGAAATTTTGCCAACCAATCTGATGACGCCAAAGCTCTATCAAGTCTTTCTTCAATCATGCGATCAGAACCACTGCTCTTACACCAAGTAAATGGATATCCGTTAAGTTGGATATCCGTGAGGTCACAATCGTTGACAGCATTCCTGAATCCCGTACACAACCAGTTAGGATGCGGAAGCCAGCCTTTCTTGTCATCTTGTGAGAGAAGGTCATTAAAATCTCCTATCACACACCACGGCAAAGTTGACATAGTTCTGAGTTCTCTAAGGAGGTCCCATGCCATACGTCTTCTACTTCTCTCTGGGAAGCCATAATAACAAGTCAGCCTCCATTCACCCCTTTCGTCGTCCTCCACAATGAAATTAATAAAATTTCTGGTATAGTTCATTACCCGGCAATTTACACTGTCCTTCCATAACACGGCCAACCCACCACTCCTTCCTTCTACATCAATAGAGAGACATGAATCATATTTTAGCATTGTTCTAATTCTCTCCATCCTATGTGCTGTTGTTAATGTCTCCGATAAAAATAAAATATCCGGTCTGTACCCTTGAGCAAGATTGCGAAGATTAGGAATTGCACTCGGGCCGCTCAAACCCCGGCAATTCCAACTGAGAATAATCATTGGTCCCGGCAGGCCTGGCTGCCAGGACCTGCCGTTAAAAAATGCTGTGTTACAGTCGAATTGTCAGTAGTCTCCTTTTCCTCATCTCTTCTTCTTTTCTTTTCCGTCTGGATGTCCATGGTAACAGGCGAGTTTTGGTTTAGGGGTGGGCCAGGTTTAGTTGGTTCGGGTTTAGTACCGGTTCGGGTATTGGTAGTTCGGGTCAATTTCTGGTTTGGATTAATTTTAATGGTGCGGTTAAGTGGGTTAATGGCATGGTTAATTTTGTGGGTGTTACTGGCAGTGAATGAAAAGTGATTATTGGGTTTTTGAGTGGTTGCATCAATTAGGATTGGAGAGAAAGTAAGTGACGTGGGTGATGGGGTATTACTAGGTAATGAATGATCAATTAATGTGTTGTCTGGGGTAATCATGGGTTGGGTCAAACGTTGCAGGTTGTTTGGAAGCTGGTCATTTGATTGGTTCATGATGAGTTGGTGATTGGTATGTGATTCCGTGTTGGCAGTAATGATAGGGCCAACAGCTGGCTGGGAAACTTGCAGGTGGGCCAGGTCATGTCTGTTTGGGTTAGTAGAGGGGACACGGGGGGGACAAGCCAATGAGTGGGAGTTAATGCCATGTCGGTTATTGATTGGAGAGAATGAAGGAAAATTTGAAACTAATGGATCCCGCTGCTCCTCACCGGTAACGTTCGCCGGACTGTCATCTTGTGCATCAGATCGGCCACCTTCATCATTCAAGAGCCATTTTGATGTTTGTCTACCTCCTCTCCTTCTTGGTTCTGCTCTTAAATCCTTGGACCATGCTCTAGACCCATCATCTTCAACCATAGAAAAACGAACAGCACATCTGTTTTCACCATGGCCTATAATACCGCAGACAAAACAAAATACGCCGAGCTTCTCATACTTGAAATGAACAGTACACCAATTGCCTCCTTGATTCTTAACTCTGGATTCCTTTTTGAGTGGCTGACGGATATCAATTCGGACTTTTATTCTCATAAACTCTCGCCAAAAACTCCCTTTGTTATTTTTATCGTACTCCACAAACGTTCCTATGTAGTTGGCCAAGGTCTTCCCAACTCGTTCCGCCATAAGTCCCGTCGGAAGATTATGCACCTGTACCCAAAAATCAACATGGTACAGCGGAATATTCTCAATTTGCACACCAATCTGAACTCTCTCCAAGATCAGCATTTGATTATTAAAGGACCAAGGCCCTCCTTGAAGCACCGCTTCCATGTCCAACGCATGACCGAATTGGAAGAGGAAAAGGCCCGGTGTTGCCTCTTTGATCTTCACCCCTTTTACCGGTCTCCAAACATCCGCCATAGTCACCTTCATGGAATTAACATGGATAGAACGATCTCCCAAGAATCTTCCTACAAGGCACCAACGAAAATCAACAACTTCATCATCTCCTTCCTCAACGTCGAAAACAAATCCATCCTCCTCTTGTAAGGACAAATCTTCCAGATTAACACTAGACATAGTGAAGATTGTTTGTGTGTAAACTCAAACTGAATCGGCAAAAGTGAATAATAAAGTAAGGAAAATAAGCTTCTCAAAAGAGAAGAGAACAAACCCTTTTCGAGTGTGACATAGTCGTATATTTTCTTCTTTTATATTACGTCATAAATCATCTTCTTATATATAATGTGGCGGAAAACATGATTGTGACATAGTCGTATATTTCCTGCTTTTTTCTCTATTTTTAAATATCAATCTTTAAAACATGTTATCTTGTGATAAACTTAAACTTTAATAAATGTATGGCATATCTCATATATTTTTGATAAAATTAACAAAAATCTTTTTTTTTTTTGTTTTTAAAAAAAATAACAAAAAATCTAAACTTAGAAATTCTCTTATAACAAAGACCAACACAGAATACGACTAATTTAAAAAGTATTCGTACTTCATAGTTATCATATATGTTTCTATTAAAAGTAATTTTTTCTTTTAATTAAGGAAGAGAGTAATAATTTAACAAACTTATAGCAATTTGTTTTGAAAATAATTGATAAAGTATATCATATAAAAAATTTAAATGGAATCAAACATATATGATAACTATGAAGTACGAATACTTTTTAAATTAGTCGTATTCTGTGTTGGTCTTTGTTATAAGAGAATTTCTAAGTTTAGATTTTTTGTTATTTTTTTTAAAAACAAAAAAAAAAAAGATTTTTGTTAATTTTATCAAAAATATATGAGATATGCCATACATTTATTAAAGTTTAAGTTTATCACAAGATAACATGTTTTAAAGATTGATATTTAAAAATAGAGAAAAAAGCAGGAAATATACGACTATGTCACAATCATGTTTTCCGCCACATTATATATAAGAAGATGATTTATGACGTAATATAAAAGAAGAAAATATACGA
This sequence comes from Trifolium repens, assembly GCA_030408175.1. Lineage (NCBI taxonomy): Eukaryota > Viridiplantae > Streptophyta > Magnoliopsida > Fabales > Fabaceae > Trifolium > Trifolium repens. The sequence goes on from CP125850.1 coordinate 25,548,462, forward strand.
CTATGTCACACTCGAAATAAACTACAATCTTTTGTGCAAAATTTTGCTTTCGATTCTCATCTGACATTTTCTAAATTCAGATTTTATCAAGAATTTATGCCAGACATATATAGGACTAACAATATGGACTTTCATATTTTACTAAACAACATACGAGATACGCCAGACATTTATTAAAGTTTAAGTTTGTCAAGGGATAACATGTTTTAAAGATGGATATTTAAAAATAGAAAAAAAAATATGAACAAACAATGTAAAATAATTGTACACTGTCAATCAATCACATCATATTTTCCGCCACGTTATACACAAGAAAATTATATATGACGTAATATAAAATAAGGAAATGTACAACTATGTCGCACTCGAAATAAGCTACAATCTTTAGTGCAAACTTGCGTTCGATTCTAATTTGACATTTTCTATGTCCAGATTTTTCGTTATTGTAAAAAACGAAGAAAAAAAAATTCCGTTACATTTATCAAGAATTTATGTCATGAATATATATGACTAACAATATGGACTTTCATATTTTACTAAATAATATACGAGATACGTCAGACATGTATTAAAGTTTAAGTTTGTCACGGGAAAACATATTTTAAAGACGCATATTTAAATATAAAGAAAAAAGAAGATACACAAACAAGATATTTTCGTTATTGTAAAAAACAAGGAAAAAAAAGATTTTTGTTACTTTAATCGGGAATTTATGTCATGAATATATATGACTAACAATATGGACTTTCATAATTTACTAAACAATATACGAGATACACTAGACATTTATTAAAGTTTTAGTTTATCACGGGATAACATGTTTTAAAGATGGATATTAAAAAATAGAGAAAAAAGAATATGCACAAACAATGTATAATAATTTTACACTGTCAACCAATCACAATCATGTTTTCAGCCATGTTATACACAGGAAGATGATCTATGATGTAATATAAAAGAAGGAAATATACGACTATGTCACACTCGAAATAAACTACAATCTTTTGTGCAAATTTTTGCTTTTGATTCTCATTTGACATTTTCTAAGTTCAGATTTTTCGTTATTGTAAAAAAAGACAAAAAAATATATTTTTGTTAATTTTATCAAGAATTTATGTCAGGAATATAAATGTCTAACACTATGGACTTTCATAATTTACTAAACAGTATACGAGATATGTCAGACATGTATTAAAGTTTAAGTTTGTCACGTGATAACTCGAACATGTTTTAAAGATGAATATTTAAAAATAGTAAAAAAAGAATATGCAGAAACAATGTAAATTAATTTTACACTATCAACCAATCAAAATCATGTTTTCCGCCACGTTATATACAGAAAGATTATCTATGAGGTAATATAAAAGAATGATATATGCGACTATGTCACACTAGAGATAAACTACAATCTTTTGTGCAAACTTGCTTTCGATTCTAATTTGAAATTTTTTAAGTTCAGATATTTCGTTATTGCAAAAAACGAAAAAAAAAAAATATTGTAGTTACTTTTATCAAGAATTTATGTCATGAATATATATGACTAACAATATGGACTTTCATATTTTACTAAATAATATACGAGACACGTCAGACATGCATTAAAGTTTACGGTTGTCACGAGATAACGTATTTTAAAGACGAATATTTAAGAATAGAGAAAAAAAAAATATGCACAAACAATGTAAAATAATTTTACACTATCAACCAATCAAAATCACGTTTTCTGCCACGTTATACACAGAAAGATGGTCTATGACGTAATATAAAAGAAGGAAATATACGACTATGTCACACTCAAAATAAACTACAATCTTTTGTGCAAAAATTTTCCTTTCGATTCTCATTTGTCATTTTCCAAATTCATATTTTTCGTTATTGTAAAAAAAAAAAATAGAGTTATGTTACTTTTATCAAGAATTTATGTCAGGAATATATATGATTAAGAATATGGAATTTCATAATTTACTAAGCAATATAAGAGATACGCCAGACATTTATTAAAGTTTTAGTTTGTCACCGAATAACATGTTTTAAAGATGAATATTTAAAAATAGTGAAAAAAAATATAAACAAACAACATAAAATAATTGTACACTGTCAATCAATCACAATCATGTTTTCCACCATGCTATACACAAGAAAATTATCTATGACGTAATATAAAAGAAGGAAATATACGACTATGTCGCACTCGAAATAAACTACAAACTTTTGTTCAAACTTGCGTTCGATTCTAATTTGACATTTTCTAAATTCAGATATTTTCGTTGTTGTAAAAAACAAAGAAAAAAAAGTTTTTTATTACTTTAATCGGGAATTTATGTCATGAATATATATGACTAACAATATGGACTTTCATAATTTACTAAACAATATACGAGATACGCTAGACGTTTATTAAAGTTTTAGTTTATCACGGGATAACATGTTTTAAAGATGGATATTAAAAAATAGAGAAAAAAGAATATGCACAAACAATGTAAAATAGTTTTACACTGTCAACCAATCACAATCATGTTTTCCGCCACGTTATACACAGGAAGATGGTCTATGACGTAATATAAAAGAAGGAAATATACGACTATGTCACACTCAAAATAAACTACAATCTTTTGTGCAAAAATTTTCCTTTCGATTCTCATTTGTCATTTTCCAAATTCATATTTTTCGTTATTGTAAAAAAAGTAGAGTTATGTTACTTTTATCAAGAATTTATGTCAGAAATATATATGATTAACAATATGGAATTTCATATTTTACTAAGCAATATACGAGATATGCCAGACATTTATTAAAATTTATGTTTGTCACGGGATAACATGTTTTAAAGATGAATATTTAAAAATAGTAAAAAAAGAATACGCAGAAACAATGTAAATTAATTTTACACTGTCAACCAATCAAAATCATGTTTTCCGCCACGTTATATACAGAAAGATTATCTATGACGTAATATAAAAGAATGATATATGCGGCTATGTCACACTAGAGATAAACTACAATCTTTTGTGCAAACTTGCTTTCGATTCGAATTTGAAACTTTTTAAGTTCAGATTTTTCGTTATTGCAAAAAACGAAAAAAAAAATATTGTAGTTACGTTTATCAAGAATTTATGTCATGAATATATATGACTAACAATATGGACTTTCATAATTTACTAAACAATATACGAGACACGTCAGACATGCATTAAAGTTTACGTTTGTCACGAGATAACATATTTTAAAGACGAATATTTAAGAATAGAGAAAAAAGAATATGCACAAACAATGTAAAATAATTTTACACTATCAACAAATCACAATCACGTTTTCCGCCACGTTATACACAGAAAGATGGTCTATGACGTAATATAAAAGAAGGAAATATACGACTATGTCACACTCAAAATAAACTACAATCTTTTGTGCAAAAATTTTCCTTTCGATTCTCATTTGTCATTTTCCAAATTCATATTTTTCGTTATTGTAAAAAAAAATAGAGTTATGTTACTTTTATCAAGAATTTATGTCAGGAATATATATGATTAACAATATGGAATTTCATATTTACTAAGCAATATACGAGATACGCCAGACATTTATTAAAGTTTATGTTTGTCACGGGATAACATGTTTTAAAGATAAATATTTAAAAATAGTGAAAAAAAATATACACAAACAACATAAAATAATTGTACACTGTCAATCAATCACAATCATGTTTTCCACCATGCTATACACAAGAAAATTATCTATGACGTAATATAAAAGAAGGAAATATACGACTATGTCGCACTCGAAATAAACTACAATCTTTTGTTCAAACTTGCGTTCGATTCTAATTTGACATTTTCTAAGTTCAGATATTTTCGTTATTGTAAAAAACAAAGAAAAAAAGTTTTTTATTACTTTAATCGGGAATTTATGTCATGAATATATATGAGTAATAATATGGACTTTCATAATTTACTAAACATTATACGAGATACGCCAGACATTTATTAAAGTTTTAGTTTATCACGGGATAACATGTTTTAAAGATGGATATTGAAAAATAGAGAAAAAATAATATGCCTAAACAATATAAAATAGTTTTACACTGTCAACCAATCACAATCATGTTTTCCGCCACGTTATACACAGGAAGATGATCTATGACGTAATATAAAAGGAGGAAATATATGACTATGTCACACTCGAAATAAATTACTATAATCTTTTGTGCAAATTTTTGCTTTCGATTCTCATTTGACATTTTCTAAGTTCAGATTTTTCGTTATTGTAAAAAAAAGACAAAAAAATAGATTTTTGTTAATTTTATCAAGAATTTATGTCAGGAATTTACTGATCTTTGAAGTACTTCTACCTGCATTTGTTCTTTAAAACTACTTTATGTAATGTATTGACAATGTTTTTATCCGTAATATTGATCGTTACTAAATAATACATATATCATGAATGTCTAACAACATATTAGCCATATTTATATATACTAGCCGCCAAACGGGCACGTGCCCGTTTGTGTGACCGATATTCTCTTCTTTATTTTTTGTGATCGATATTCTCTACTGTGCAAATATAAATAACTATTTAATCTCCTTTTTTATTGGACTTAGTTAATTGATAACTACGTAACCTTTTTTTTTTGTTAGGTTTTAAGAAGAAAAAAATATATATTTTTAATATAAAAAAACTGAAAATCTACTTTTATGTGGAAGTTGTGTTTAGTTGTTAAGAAAAAAAAATATTATTTACTAAAAACAACTGAAAATCTATTTTTATGTGGAAGTTATTTTTTAAGGGTAAAATAGGAATAACAAAAAAGCCATCCAAAAATTTGTATCCCCTTTATATATTAGTATAGATAATGTTCATGACATTACTTCAATTGATAAGAAAAAAAATATTTGAAACCCGTCCGGAGGACGGGTTCTTAACTAGTATATAAAGAAACTTTGTGAGTCATAAGGTTTCATGATGTTTGCACAATTGAATTGTGATTGTACATGTTTTTGGAACTAATGTCAAGGGTGCAAAATGTCAAATATACAAGCATTAAAAAGTAACAGTCACAATTGATCTTTAAGTCCGACAAAATTTGTTCTCATTAAAAATTGAATTCAAGTTCTTCTAAATGATTTTTAGAGGAGTTGGTTAACTACTTGATTTGTATGTGGTCAGAGTCAATTGAAAGATATTAATTAAACGGTGTAGATCCACACTTGACTCTCTCCACTGAATTGTCATGCTGCTTCATCAGATAGTTTTGTTAACTTTGATGGTGCATAGAGAGTTTTCGGTGTTTCTTTTTGGAGGGTAGCCGTCACCACTTCGCGTGAACCTAGTGGAATGGTCTAGGACGCGGAGGAGGAAAAGGTGAAATTGAGAATTTGTTGTGTTGACCATATATAGGACTCCTTGGGGAACTAGAGGTTGTGAACCTTTGAAATAAGGTTAAATTTTGAATGTGAACTCGTTGTGTGATGTCTAGCTTGTGTCTAGAGTTTGAAACCAGTGCGAGAGAGTTGCGATGGGTGCACAATTGTGCCAGTATTGGTTTTAGTAATGACTAGTTCAGTTGTTATTTTTATCTTTAGTTTCTAGGACGAAACTTCTTTTTGGAGGGTAGTAATATAAGACCCGTAGAATTACTGTAGCAGAAATATGATTTTTGAAATACTAATTAGTTTCCGCTTTATGTTCTTGTCGGTTCATGTTTAATTGTCTGCTCTGACATGAATTTTGCTGAGTTGGTGCCTGCACTTTATTTTAGCATTTGAAAAATGGGCACAATGATTTTATAAGCTTTAAATGACTTTGTTGAAACGTTGAAAATGTTTTTCTAGTGGTTTTTGAGAAAACGGACAAGATATACCTGCTGTTTGAAAATTTTACGGTTTCTGATTTCCATCAAAATTTAATTCGAGAATTTATATATCGACTGTGATGAGAATTTGATCTCATTATATTTTTCCGAGCTAATGAGCGAAAATTTATTCGGAATAAAATTTATTCGAATTCTTGTGAATTCTTTTAATTAAGTGGTTTACGGTATAATTTTTCTCTTTTCAAAAAAGTTGTCTGTGAGTGAAGTCCGACTCATCTGCGAGCGAACGCGAGAGCTGAGGAGCATGAGGTGGCATAAAATAGAAAATATCTAACATATTTATGAAAGTTGTCTTGGTGACCAAGACTTGATCCAAGGGCTAGGATTTTGTCTTGAAACTTTATCCTATTTGATCCAATGGCTAGTATGAACCAAGACCAAACTTAGGGAGACTTTTATGGGACTTGGAGACTTAGAAAAATATCATAAAACACTCTCACTTCTCTCTCATTTGGCCGTGGCCTATGTTCTTCATTCGTCCATCACAAAAATTTCAATCCTACACCAAGTCATCTCATTTTTTTTGTTTGTTGGATCTTAGAGCGTGCAAGGAAACCATCTCCTCTTGAGGAAGTGCAAATTGTAGAGTTGAACGAGAAATAATTGTGGAAGTTCGCCGAGGTAAGGGCACCTTTCCTTTAGTATTTTTCGTTAATAGCATGAGTATGCTTTGCTTGTGGCGTGCTTTGAGTGCTTGACATGTATGTGTGATGTATTCTCGGGATGAGAAATTGTTTACAATACGTACTTTGATTACATATGATTGAGAATATATGTATGTTGTTGTGATTGGATTACATATGCTTGGATGATATGTAATTGTTGCATGAACATGTATGGAATGTGTATGTCTGGGAGACTACACGGGTGATTATCTGTGTGACTTCACCGAGGCTTTGTCTTTGAGACTGCCCTATATATGCTGAAATAGAAAATATGCTCATGCATTTCATAGTTGCGTGTGGGGTGTGGATTTCCTGTGAGAGGACCCACCTAAGCACCAAGTGTTCGTTTTGGAGACTTCACCTAATCCTGCGGGATTTTATTGAGTCAGTGTTTGTCTGGGAGATTCACCTGCCCCGCGGGGTTTAGTAGGTGGGACCTACATTTCTCGATTTTTGTCTGAGAGACTTCACCTGCCTGTGTGGCTTAGTAAGTGGGACCTACGACTCTCTGCGAATAGGTTAAATTATGGAATTCATGCATGTAGCAGCCATTGATTGGTGTCACGCTCATTGTAGAGTATGTATTGATAGGCTATGTGCGCATTTGGATTATGATGCTTGTTGAGAAGGAAATGCTAAATGTTTATTTGTTTTCTGTATTTTGGTATATGCGTACTTGGTATATGTGTATTTGGTATGTACGTTTTTGTTGTATATTTTTTTGTATATGTATATATGTGGTGGCCCTTACTTTGAAACATGAACGGGTTATCCCCACCTAGACGATGATTTCCCTTCTGAGACTGTGGGTCGCGAGGACAGTGGTGGCTACTTTGGCCCTCAATGATCGACTGGTGTGGTGGATATAGTTAGGTTGTGTGTCGGTGTCTCTCGTACACCGTGCTTTTGGTTAGGCGTATCATTCTGACTTTAGTTTGGATGACTATATATTATACTGATATTTACACTTAGACTACTTTACCCATTTGACGGTGTGATGCATATAGTTCATAACACCGTGTGTATTTGTTATGAACTAGAATGTTATCTTTTGGGTCTGTAAATATTCAAGTACCACACTTTCCTTCTCAGAGACACTAATATGTATAATTAGTCCTTTGTATGTTTAATGTCGGCTCGTCACAATTCGTATATGCGCTCTGTTTTGTTTAACAAAAATAATAATAGTGCCCCTTTTATTAGTCTTTGAAAAATTTGGGTGTTACAGTTGTGAAAAATGTGAATTTTTTAATTACTATTAATTTGGTGAAATATGGTTGTTTAATTTTTTACAAACTTTGATTGCCATAATTTAACCAAGAGCATTATATATAGTCTCTAACAAGAATTTGAACTCGTTATATTCTACGATCTTGAGGAACAAAAAATTTATTGGGGAAAAATTTATTCACGAGAGGGTGAAAACTTTGTAAATATTTTGAATTACCAAAGAATTTATCTGTGAGTGAAATGAGACTCCTCTAACCTAAAATATTTTGGAACTAAACTAGTGATGTAACATAAAGTGTAAAATATTTAGATATTTCTTTAATTTATTATTATGATAATGTATGTGAATGGAACAAATGACAAGCAAGGCCGTCCCTAATTATTTAGAGGCCTTGCTTAAATATTAAAAATAGACTCTAATAAAAAATGTAAAACAATTAAAAAAAGTCATTCTCTATTTAAATTATACATAAGAAATACATAAAAAATAATTATTATTATATATAACATCAAAAAAAGACATCCTAATCTAAGATTAAAATGTACTAGAACTATATTTATGAGTATAAATAACTAATATATTGATACTTATATAATATTTTATAAACATAAACAATATATACTTATTATTTTAGGACCTCAAAATTAATCTATTGATACACATATGATAATTTTTTAGTATAATAATATATAATTAATATTATAGGACCTTAAAATTTTAAAACGAGGCCTAAAAAATTTAGAGGCCCGATGCCCGCGCACACCCTGCACATGTGTGCAGGCCGGGCCAGATGACAATCTATCAGAAACGCACACATATAAAATAGAGAACTGAAGTTCGAACTCCGATCATGACATTCGACATAGTAATTTCAGCATTTCTACTAATTAAGATAGGATTTGTGGATATTTTCCCCTAAATTTCATGACATTCGACATAGTAATTTCGGCTTCAGCTTGGATTTTCATCGAACTCAACTTTTGTTCGACTTCATTCAATTTCTTATCAATAAATATTTTCTAGTTTTATTAATATTCACATTTCTGGTATTATGTTCTAGACTTTTAGAGACTTACTAATTAAAATAGAAAATTTCTTCCGGTTTTCCTCAATTTGTTTCTTCAACTACTTTCAATAGGAACAAATTGAGGAGAACCAAAAAATTTTTTCCATTTTAATTAGTAATGTCTCTAAAAATCTAGAACATAATAATAGAGATGTGAACATTAATGAAACCAATAATATGAAAATGTTTATCGATAAGAAACTAAATGAGGTCGAACAAAAGCGGAGTTAGATGAAATTCCAAGCTGATGAGGTAACCCTCTCTATAGTTTCATAATAATCAATCAATTAAATTATAGAAGAATATGTTTGTGAATGAGAAATAACTAGTGAAGGGGACTTTTCAAACCTTATGCGAACTCAAGAAACATCATCATATTTTGGAGAAGTGAATTTTACAATTACAAGTGGTGTAAAGATAATGAGCTCAACCATAAATTTATAGGGAGTTCGATAATTCTATTGTGAAAGGGGAAAGACACATGTGTATTTAAATTGAAGAGATACATCTATAAATTCATGCACCATTCTTTTTCCAAAATAAAAATTCATGTACATTGAATTTTTACATTCTCATTTTTAAGTTCATGCACTATATTCTTTTACTAAAGAAATAAATAAATCATAAATTATTTTCAATATTTACACTTTTTCTAAAAATGCATTTTCACACTTAAACAATGATTTGTATAGATACATGTATTTGACAAGGTGTACCGAAGAATTTACCATTTGATAAGATAATATTGAATAAGAGCTAAAAGGGGAAAGACACGTGTGTGTATTTAAATTGGAGAGATATGTCTATAAATGTTGGGTCACCAAGAGGGGGCAGCCACGGGGGATCATCCACATTGGGTTCAAGAACAACTTCGCAAGTGAGTTGAACACCACACTCTTACCCAAAACCTTAAGGTGTTAGGTTTATGGGTCCTCTCACTTATAAAGTGTTCAACCTCCACCATTTTAAGCAATGCGGGACTTTTCACTCACACTTGTCACAACAATCTCCCCCTCAAGTGTGAGTCCATCCATTCTTGGATATGCTCCCCCTCAAGCGGAAGCTTTCTTCATCCATACACTTGTACTTGTACCGCCGTTGCCACAGTCAACAGGACACGCCATACAAGGAGCCGGTCGAACCCTTCGTCGAACCAGGCTCTGATACCACTGTTGGGTCACCAAGAGGGGGCAGCCACGGGGGATCATCCACATTGGGTTTAAGAACAACTTCGCAAGTGAGTTGAACACCACACTCTTACCCAAAACCTTAAGGTGTGAGGTTTATGGGTCATCTCACTTATAAAATGTTCAACCTCCACCATTCTAAGCAATGTGAGACTTTTCACTCACACTTGTCACAACAATAAATTCATGCACCATTCTTTTACCAAAAATAAAATTGATGTACATTGAATTTACATTCTCATTTTTAAGTTCATGCACTATATTCTTTTACTAAAGAAATAAATAAATCATGGCATTATTTTCAATATTTACACTTTAATTTTCTTTTTTTATAATAATATTTACTCTTTTTCTAAAAATGTTTTTCCACACTTAAATATTGTATAAATATATGTATTTGACAAAAGATAGTATTGAATAAGAGCTAAAAAGGAAAGGGATACATTTTTGTGTGCGTGTGTGTCTATTGTATTTAAATTGGAGGGATACAGCTAAATTCACGCACCATTTTTTATCAAAACAATTAAAAATTCATGTACACTGAATTTACATTCTGATTTTTAAGTTCATCCACTTTTATTTTTTTTTTTTTGGTGATAATTTTAATCCATTAGATTAAATGAAATGAGTGGATGAGATTTGATGTCAAATAAATTTTGACACTTTGGTGTCATTTGATCTTGTAAATATGATAAACTCAAATCTTCTAATAATATAAATGCAATTTATTCACCTGTTTCTTGGATTATTTCTTAGACACAAGGAATCAAGAGGACTCGGTACAAATTTTAACCATTCAAAGAGAATTGTATTCTAAGAAAAAGTTTGACTAGCTTAACCCCCGCTGTTTTTTTGCAGTGCTTTAATTTTTTATATATTAAATTTTATTTTTAGTCTATATAAAAATTTCTTTCAAATTTTTATCCTTTAAATTTTTGTTACAAATATTAGCTCTTATTAAATACTATCTATTGTCAAATACATGTATCCTATGAAGCACGGACACCTCTAGGAGGTGGCGTGTCGCGGTGTCCGACACGCGTCAGTGTCCGACACTTGTATGACACTCGTACGACACCTGTCGGAATAGTCAACCAAATTTCACCAAAAAAATAATTTCTTTTCCTTGCTTTGACACTCTAAAAAAGTTAAATATATATTGAAACAATGTTATCAATGAAGAATTAAAGATATTAATTTTGATTAGAATATTTTTAATTATTTTTAATAAAAAATCGATAAATAAAATCAAAATTTATCATATATATAGCGGTGTCAGTGTCCTTTGTTTTTTACATTATCGATGTCGGAGTGTCCGTGTCGTGTCGTGTCGCGGTGTCTGTATCAGAGTCCGTGTTTCATAGCATATATCTATACGAGCCATTATTTAAGTGTGGAAATGCATTTTTAGAAAAAGTGTAAATATTTTTGAACAATAATGCCATAATTTTTTTAATAAAAGAATATAAAAGTGGATGAACTTAAAAATATTCTAATCAAAATTAATATCTTTAATTCTTCATTGATAACATTGTTTCAATATATATTTAACTTTTTTAGAGTGTCAAAGCAAGGAAAAGAAATTATTTTTTTGGTGAAATTTGGTTGACTATTCCGACAGGTGTCGTACGAGTGTCATACAAGTGTCGGACACTGACGCGTGTCGGACACCGCGACACGCCACCTCCTAGAGGTGTCCGTGCTTCATAGGATACATGTATTTGACAATAGATAGTATTTAATAAGAGCTAATATTTGTAACAAAAATTTAAAGGATAAAAATTTGAAAGAAATTTTTATATAGACTAAAAATAAAATTTAATATATAAAAAATTAAAGCACTGCAAAAAAACAGCGGGGGTTAAGCTAGTCAAACTTTTTCTTAGAATACAATTCTCTTTGAATGGTTAAAATTTGTACCGAGTCCTCTTGATTCCTTGTGTCTAAGAAATAATCCAAGAAACAGGTGAATAAATTGCATTTATATTATTAGAAGATTTGAGTTTATCATATTTACAAGATCAAATGACACCAAAGTGTCAAAATTTATTTGACATCAAATCTCATCCACTCATTTCATTTAATCTAATGGATTAAAATTATCACCAAAATAATTTATCTACCACTACATTAAATAAGGCAAGCGGCGGCGGTTCGTAGAAGCAAACAGCGGCGGTTCAAACCGCCGCTAAATGCTTAATGCGGCGGTTTGCAAGCGTCGATAAATGCGGCGTCGCTAGGCCATTCTGCGGCGGTTCTAGAAAACCGTCGGAATAACCGCCGCTAGGATGTTAGCGTCGGTTGTGTTAATTTTTGCGGCGGTTGCAAACCGTCGCTATCTGTACACATTGTTTACATTTTTCTCAGCTTTTAGCGTCGGTTTGAACCGCCTGTTTACCCCGATTTTTAGTAAACAACCGCTAGTTTGATTATTACAAGAAGGATCAACTAGTAAATCCTGGGACATATGGACTGTGCAGAAGATGATGAAAACATATTCATATCTTTTTGGGTTAAATCGGATAAATTGATAAAAAGTAAAAGCATTTGACGCAGTCAAATGGTTTGGTTTAAAGTAAAATGCTTCAAAGTTAAATTTGCAGAAAACTTGTAAATGAATTGCAGAATAAAGTTTAAAGAAAACTTTGAAATGTAAAGACATGCAATGAAATAAATTGCAGAATGCTTAAAGTGCAGAAAAGCTTTAAATTGCAGAAAGCTTAAATGAAAGGCAAGTAATCAATACTGCAGAATGTAAATTGCATTGACAATTGTAAAAGTGTTTACAAAGGATGGCACACAGATTCGTACATGTTCCTGTCATTCATTTCGCTCGTTGACATGGGTACTCTGAATATCTTAGGAATTTGCATGTGAATTGTGAACTGTGGACCCGTTTCTCCTATCAGAAACTAATATTTATAGACAAACAGAATAACTGCCGAAACCTACAAGACGTCTAAACGAACTCCACGTGTCTCTGACAATTTGAATTCCTTTTGACACCTGGCGAACCCTTCAACGTTATTCACTTTTTGAATATTTTTGCTAAGTCCAGGATACGCTTCTTCCGTTCTGCACAGTACGTTAGACAAACAAACAATACATATATACATATATATATATATACAATATTTTCGACAAACATTCGTTATTGTCGAACCAGCATGTTTACTCAAGTAAACAAGTTTCTGTCGAACTCGACAGATTTTTAGGACTTGACACGTCAAAAATCTTTAATGTCAAATGCTTTGATTCTCTCTTGATTTATTGTCAGAATCAGTTTCCAAGAGAATATTGAAAAGCAATAATATACATTAAATGAGATTTCATCATCTCTCTCCAATTCATTATTGCCTGTCGAAAATACAGGCTAACAAATTGCCCCCTCAAAAATGCCAGTTTCGACTGCATGTCGAATACGAAAGGGAGAAATGGCAGTTTTGAAGATACTCACCTTTTCCAATTCTGCACGTTTACCAAAGACGGCACAAACGTCACATCAAGTCATTATCAATCATGACAAAATTTATAACCGTCACCTCAATCCCCACAAACCATGATTTCCATTTTTTTAGCTTAATGGTGGGACACGTGGCAAGATCAGAACAGTTAAGATGGAAGAGTGGTGATGTTTCAGTTACCAGATACATGCAAAAATGCAGTGCCTATAAATAGAAAACGTATTCCACACTTTCATTTTTCTGAAACTTGAAAACTCTTCACTTTCTCTTCACAGAAAAACTCTACACATTCTTTGCGCAAAAACTCACCAACACATCTCTTAATCTTTCTCTTTTCTTACGTTTTTGTCCAATCTACACCAGTGATCGTGATCATCTTGCATTTTCGTTCATCACTGTGGTTTTTATACTCAGATTTGAGCAAGAACTGAGTTGGTTTTTTAAGTTTTTAGCTTCTTCTTGCTGTCACCTGTCAACATCATCAAGATCTTCAAGAACATCAAGAACACGAAGAACAACAATGGCATCTTCTTCTTCCAATCCCAGAAACGTGATCATTTATGCTGTTGATGATAACAAACCCATCATTATTGAGGATTCAGAGTTCGTGTCGGAACCGGACATGACCTCCGTCGAAGACAACATATGGGGAGAAGAGTTGATGATTCCCCACAAGCTTGGAGGTAAAACTCTTGCTTTCGCAGGCCCTCTTCCTTCATCCGACAACTTCAGTGAGGATGTAAGTAATATCTTTCCTCTCAACACTACTTGTGAACCAAAGATATTCGCCAACTCTGTCTTCGACATGAGTTTCTTTGAACCAGGATATAGGGCTTTTAGGTCTGCACCTGTAGTTAGTGAGAGTTACCTAAAATGGCTTAACAAAGTCGAAAAGCAATATGCTACTTTCTGGAAAGAGAGTGGTATATTCGACTTGATTCAGCTGTCGAGAGAGGGACCTAAGTACAACGCAGAAATGCTCATAGCTGCCCTTCACTTTTGGGAAAATTCTACCAACACTTTCCATTTTAAGGCAGGAATGATGACCCCAACCTTATTCGACGTTGCTGCCATTACTGGCTTAAGACCCACAGGACCTACGTTCGACCCTAAGTACACCACTGTCAACCACCACTTCGACTTCAAAGTCTTATCTTTCTCAGGATTTCTCAAAACTTTTCATGACACAAGCGACGAAGATGTGTCTTTCGAAGAACATATAGCCTTCCTGACTTATTGGCTATCACATTTTGTTCTGTGCACCAGTTCACTTCAAGTGGTGAAGAGACTTGTTCCTCTCGCCATCATGCTTCACCAAGGTTTAGACGTAGCCTTAGGAAGATTTATCTTGGCTTCCCTTTATGATTCTTTGGGGCAAGCTAGTGACATGCTGAAGAAGATTGATAAAGGATCACAGCTTGCTTTCCCTGGCCCTATCTGGCTTCTACAACTTTGGCTGAATGCCACATTTGAGTCGAACTTTAACCTCTTCCTTCCTTCTTACTTGGAAGCTTCAATTGCCGCTCGACAATCAGAAAGCGCTAGGTTGGCCTTGTTGAGATATAGAGAAACAAACCTGACCACTCGACAGCTTTTCTTCCACTACTTCAAGACTCTCCTTGAGTTCGACGAGATTACTCCTAAGAATACCCCATTTGTTAAAAGAGCTGTTGGGCCTGCTTGGTTTAGAAGGCCATTCCCTGCAACCAACCCAAATGAAGAGGAGGATACAAACAACATTTGGACTATGTTCTTGAACCCCACAATCTTATCCTCAAGGCAAGGAGTCGAAAGAAGGCATCTAGGCTTGGTTGGGTACCAACCTAACCTTGTTGCTCGCCAATTTGGCCTAAGTCAGTTCAGGCCAAAGAGTTTGTTCAAGAACAAAGATGACATTGTCTTGGGCAATTCTGGTATGTCTGTCGAATATTTTGAGCGTCGTTTGAAGCTCGCTGACGAAAGGAAACCCTATAAGCTCACACCTGTTGCCTTTGAAACTTCTCAACATTGCACCTTCGAGTTTGCCACCTGGTGGAGTTTGCATTATGAGAAGCATGCTAAGAACAGTGATGAAGTGCTTCTGCAAGCAATAGAGGCTGGGTTCGACGCTCTACAGCAAAAGACCCCCAAAGGCAAAGGTAACTTTGAGTTATTTAACAATTTGATTTTTATAGTGTTTGTAGTTTTTTAACCCTTTACTGATGTGTGTTCCTTTCATGTTTCGACACTAGGTGCTTCTAAAGTCAGGGAAGCCACTACTTCGATGGATTCTGCTGCTCCTACTGCAACCCCAAAGAAATCACTCCCCAACACTGGGGCCAAGGTATCAAATCTCAAAGTAACTTAGTCTCTGAATTTCAATTTTTTACAAACATATCTTTGATCCTTTTGATTTTAAATGCAGCTTCGTAAGAGAGCCTTAATGGCGTCGAAGGAGAATGGAGAAGCCACCACTAAGAAGAAACAAAAATCACTCACCATCCAAGAACCAACAGTAAGTTGATCTCGACACTTCTTTTAAGTTTGTCTTAACTTCAAAGAAATTTTGGTGTTGATAATCTAGCTTTCCTTTCAGCCTGCTGGTACTACTATCCCAACTGCTGCTGCTGCTAATGTAGAAGGCCAAAGAGACAAAGGAAAGGCCAGTGTCGAAACTAGTGAGGCAGGCATGCCCCCAAATCCAAAGAAGAAAGCTGACAAAGAGAAGAAGAAGAAAAAGAAGGTCAAAGCCAATCCTAAACCTTCTGCAGAGACAGAAAAAGACATTGAAATCCCTGATTCCACTTCTCCTATTGAGGATCAACCAACCATCAATGTCGAAGCCCCTTCGACTGGAGGTCCCGCTCCCGTACTAGAGAAAGTTAACCCAAGTTTACAAGACCCTAGTGATCAGGTAAAAATTATCTTCATCTTCAAGGCTTTGTCAAATGACCATACTTTCGTTGTGATTTCTAAGACTTTATTTCATTTTGTTTTTGACCAGGATGGCAATGAAGGAAATGCCACTATACTTGTCAATGATGAAGACAGCTTGGCCCAAGACGTTGGAACCAATAACGTCGAGGTCACTCTAGCTGGAAAAGATAAAGGCCCAGAGATTGAAGAAATTCCCACCAATCATCCAGATTCTGAAAAGACCATCTCTGCGCATGCTGCTGAATCTACTCATTCGTCAGAAAACACTGATGTCGAAATGGAATCCGACAACCAAGATGATTCCATGCCTGAGGCTACTGAGGGAGGTTCTGAAATACTCCCAGTCTCTTCGACATCAAAGTTATCTGCTGACATTGGAATATCAGAGATGCAATTTATTGCCATGAAGGATTCTGACCCTGCTGCAGCACTCAAGATGCTTCTTTCAAGCAAAGGCAACAAAGAACAACGCAAAGGTGCCTCCCATCATAGCAGTTCGACGGCTTCTGATACAGAGATTAGTTCGACAGTGAGACAAGATTCTTTGCTCCTTAAACTGCACACAGACTACATCAACCAAGATGTCTTTGCCTTAATTGAGGCGAACCCCAGTGGTGCATTTTCTCACTTAGGCTTCCTGAAAAAGCTTCACAACCCTTTGACTGATGGTGCTACCCTTCGCAAGGTTATTCAACTTGAAAACCTTATTGATGGTTTCACCCAAGCCATTCAAAAGAGGAAGATCAATGCTCTGAAGCTGGAGGCTCAAACTGAAGCGTATGCTGCATTGGTCGAAAAGGCCAATACTGCCCAAGCCAATGTCGAACAACTTGAGAAGGAAGTAGAGTCGAATGTCGAACTTGCTGAATACAACCAGAATATCACTGCCTGGGAAAGGGAGATTGCAGAGCTGAACTTAAAGATTCAAAGTCTCAACGTCAAAATTGATGAAGAGAAAGCTAAGCGTGACAAAGCCAAGGCCAACCTTTCCAATGCTGTCAAAGCCAAAATTGACAAAGAGGCTAACGAAGGTATTAAGTTCTTTAGTGCTTCAGCAGCTGTGGAAGAAGAAATTCAGGGTCTGGAGGAGTCGAACAAGGTTCTCGACAAAGAAATTTCTTCTTTCCAAAGCCTATATGAAGACCTGAAGAGACAATTTTAGTTTTGTAATAATTTGCTCTTAGTTTTATTTCAACTTTCTGAACAATTTGTTAAGGTTTTTTGGTTTGTACTTTTGACAATGCCCATTTTGTGGCGAACACGTTTATGATCACCAATTTGTTTGATTATGTCTTAAGTTTTATTCTTCGTTAATTTTTATTTCTTGCAACGCTGGTTTATACTTTTTCAAGTACTTACCATTTATAATTAACGAACGTTGTTCTTCTGTTAACTCTTCAATTTCGTAAGCACCATTTGAAAAAACTTGAACAACTTTAAAAGGGCCTTCCCAATTTGGAGACCATTTGCCTAAGACTCTGTCTTTTTTATCCATTGGCAGAATAACTTTCCAAACCAAATTTCCAACATTAAAGGTTTTAGACTTAACCTTTTTATTATAAGCTTTAGCAACTCTTTCTTTCTGTCGAGTTAACATTTCTAAAGCTTTTACTCTCTCCTCATCTAGATCAACTAATTCATCTAACATCATATCCCAGTAATGATCTCTTGGGATTTCCATCTGCCTTTGAATTCTGACTGATTGTAGATGTATTTCGACTGGTAAGACTGCATCATGTCCATATGTTAGTCGAAAGGGTGTGGTATTAGTTGATTCTTTTGGAGAATTTCTGCATGCCCATAAGACTTGGTCCAAAGTCTTGTTCCAATTTCTAGGCTTTTGGGCAATATGCTTTTTTATCAAACCAATGATAATCTTATTAGCAGCTTCCACTTGACCATTTGCTTGGACATAATATGGTGTAGAGGTTAAAAGTTTAAAGCCAGTTTGTTGGGCAAATTCAACCATCTTTCGTCCAGTAAAAACTGAACCTTGATCTGTAGTAATAGATTCAGGTATACCAAATCTATAAATAATGTGACTTTGTATGAAACTAATCACTGCTTCTTGATCAACATTTGGTAATGGAATTGCTTCTATCCATTTAGTAAAATAATCTATACCAACTAAAATATAACGTTGGTTTTTAGATGAACTTGGTTTTATTTCACCAATTAAATCTAAAGCCCATCCTCTGAAAGGCCAAGGCTTAACTATTGAATGGAGTTCACTTGCAGGTACATGTTGTATGCCTGAATGTCTTTGGCATTCTTGACAACCTTTGGCAAACTCTATACAGTCCTTTAAAATTGTTGGCCAATATACACCTTGTCGAAACAACAACCATTTCATTTTATGGCCTGCCCGATGAGATCCACATGCACCACTGTGCACATCAGATATAGCCAAATAGGCTTCAGTTTCACTTAAACATTTTAGCAAAACCCCCTCAGGTGTTTTCTTCATTAGTTCATTAGTTGCCAATGATGACATAACTCAAGGCTCTATATTTTATCTTTCTATTGGTCGTTTCATTTGGATCTCGCAAATATTCGACAAGTTGTTTTCTCCAGTCAGTATCAGATAAATTGTCAATGGCAAAAATTTCAAAAATTTCTGAATTTTCGTCAAAGTCATAAGTGGTATCTTGACCATTTTCTTGTGGTATATCTGCCCCCACAAGTTTTGGCATTGACAATTCCATGGAAGGAGGTTGATCAATAATGAGTTTATCTTTAATTTCAATCAACTCTTCTAGTTTCTCACTAGAAATTTTATAGCCAGAAGCTATTTGAGCCAAATCATTGGCTTCTTGATTTTCTATACGAGGCACATGTTCAAAGATGACTTGGTCAAAACGTTTTAACAAAGAAATTGCTATGACAAAATATTTCATCAAGTGTTCTTTTATGCACTTGTATTCTTTTGTCAACTGTTTCAAAACCAATTCTGAATCACCTCTGATCAAAATATTTTTTGCCCCCAAGTCCAATAAAATTTCTAGGCCTGTTATCAAAGCCTCATATTCTGCTTCATTATTTGAGCAAAAACCATTGATTTTATATTTGAACTTGGTGGGAATTTTGGAGGGAGAAATGATTAAAATCCCAATTCCAACTCCATGTTTATGTTTAGAACCATCAAAATATAATTTCCAAGGTTCTGAATCCACATAATTTTGAGGAGTTTCTAATGCAGAATGATCCACTATAAAATCAGCCACAATTTGGCCTTTAACTGCCTTTAAAGGTTTATAAGTTAGTGAATATTCTGTCAAGGCTAAAGCCCATTTTCCAATTCGACTATGCAGGATTGGTTTAGATAACATATGTTTGATGATATCACAATGAGAGTAAACCAAAACGTCAACAGGCTTTATATAATGCATGAGTTTTATACAAGAAAAATACAAACATAAGCATAATTTTTCAATACTACTATATCTAGTTTCAGCATCATTTAAAACCCTACTTAAGTAATAGATGGCTCTTTCTTCACCATTTTCATCCTCCTGGGCAAGCATACTACCCAATGTCGAATCTGATGCTGATATATACAACTTCATGAATTTGTTCCTTATTGGAGGCATTAACATTGGTGGCTTTGACAAATAATCCTTGATTTCGTCAAAAGCTTGTTGTTGATCTTGCCCCCAAGTGAAAGTACTTTCTTTCTTGAGACGAAGTAATGGCGAAAACGGTTGAGTTTTGCCACTTAAATTTGAGATAAACCTTCTCAGAAAATTGATCTTCCCAAGTAAGGACTGAAGTTGCTTTTTTGTAGTTGGAGATTTTGTCTCCATAATAGCCTTTGTTTTGTTCTGATTTATTTCAATGCCCTTTTTGTGCACAATAAACCCAAGGAAATCTCCTGCATTAACACAAAAAGCACACTTTAATGGATTCATTTTCAATCCATATTTCCTCATCTTTTCAAAAGATTTTTTCAAATGATCTAAATGATCATCATCTGACGAGGATTTGACAACTATGTCGTCAATATACACTTGCATGAAAGTGTCTATGTATTCATGAAAAATCAAATTCATTGCTCTTTGATAGGTGGCCCCAGCATTTTTCAAACCAAAAGGCATCACTACCCATTCATATGTGCCTAAAGCTCCTGGGCATCTAAAGGCAGTTTTGGGTACATCATTTTCAACGATGAAAATTTGGTTATAGCCAGAATAGCCATCTAACATACTCAAATATTCAAACCCAGCCGCTGAATCAATTAACATTTCTGCCACAGGCATAGGGTATTCATCTTTTGGTGTAGCATTATTTAAGTCTCTAAAGTCTATACATACTCTAAGAGAACCATTTTTCTTAATTAAAGGCACTATATTTGCTAACCATTCGACATACCTTGCTGTTCTGATAAATTTGCTCCTCAGCAGCCTTTCAATTTCTTCCTTGATCTTTGACATTATTTCTGGTGCAAATCTTCTAGGTAACTGTTTCACTGGCTTTTTATCTGGTCGAACTGGTAGTTCATGCTCCACCAATTTTCTGCTCAAACCTGGCATTTCATTGTAATCCCAAGCAAAACAATCTTTGAATTCCATCAAAAGTTGCACCACTTTCGCCTTCAGATCTGGAGGAATGTTTGCACTAATGTACGTTGGTCTTTTTGTCAAACCATCTCCAAGGTTAATTTCTTGCAAAGGATCCTGTGCTTGCATCTTGTGACTTTGACTGGTTGGATCTTTTTCAAATCCTAGGGGTTCGTCATCATAAATGCAATCCAGCTTTTGCAATTCTGGCTTGTGTTTGCCAACTTTTATGTCATTGGCTGCATCAGCCATATTTTCTGACAATGAATTGGCTTCTAAAGCCATTTTGATTCTATTTTCAGCCATGTAGGCTGTAATCTTTGCCCAAGTTTGGGACTCAGACATAGTAGTTTTCTTTGATATCCCACCCAGTTGGGCAGTTGTGGCCTTCATACTCGCCATCCTCACTGTTTCCATCTTCTCTTTCCCACAAGAAACCATGTGTGGGATCCAGTTTAATTGCATGGTGAACATTTCCTGCTGGACGATGTGCAAAGTCTCTCTCAGTACATGGTGAGATTGTTGCTAATTTCTTGTCGAATGAGTGCTTTGTCAGATGATGGACTTCAGTTTTGAAATAACTTTGATCTGCTTCAACATTTTCCACTATACCATCATCTCGCCAGATAATAAGGCGCTGGTGCAGGGTAGATGGGACTGCCCCCACTCCATGAATCCACTCTTGACCTAGGAGCAGATTGTAATTTGCCTTAGAGGCCACAACCAAGAATAAGGTTGGCCTTACAGTACTTCCAACAACCACATCCAACTGGATTGCTCCTAAAGAAAAACCAGTTTCACCCTCATAGTTTGAGAGCACTATGTTGTGAGGATGAAGATCCACCAAAGATTTGCCAATCTTTCTCAGCAAAAATTCTGGCATGAGGTTAACAGCAGCACCACTATCAATTAGCACTTTGTTGATCCCTACATTATTCACTTTAGCCTGTATGAAGAGAGGCTTCAAGTGACTCTTCATGCCTTCATCTGGCCTTTCAAATGTAGCCATTTGGTCTTCCAAAGCACCATTGCTCATTACATAGTAACAGACTGGCCTGTGAAGAGCCATTTGCATCCCAGATTCTTCTTCGTCATCTGTTATTTCAGAACAGACGTCGAACTCCCTTGGCAGAATTGACACAACATTTACTATTATGTCGAGATCAGGTTCAGAATCCAGAAAGTCATCTGCTTCCATGTGGTCGTCTTCGACATTATCAGCAACTGAAGACTCGACTTTTGGTTCACCTAACCTTTCTTTCATTGGCCTCTTCGCCAATTCCATAGGCCTCTCTCCATTACCATCAGCAGTAATTTGGGATTTTTGAGCAGCCACTTTCTTCTGGCGTTGATATCTGCGCCATTGAGATCTTGTCATGGGGTTTTTCCCTTTGTAATTATTCCTGTAATCATATTTCCTTGACTCAGGATCTTTTTTGGGATTGAAGTTACTGGAGTTTCCCTTCTCAATATTCCTTTGACCATAGTCCATGTTTCTTCCATGAACCCATTGATTGACAGGTGTCCTGCTTGAGGGGACAAATGATTTTTGTGGTCCCAACCTCTGATGTACAGGCGCCTGTTGGCTATTCAGAACATTAGAATAAGTTGGCTTTTGATTTGGCCAATTGTTTCTACCTTGACTATGAGGCAAAAACTTGTTGAGGCCTGCAGCAGCCTTCTTGTCGAAAATGGCACTACAATGAGGACATAATGTAGCTTCACCATCATTCTCTTTGCAGCGTTGAAGGAAATCCAATAAAGTTTCCCCAGCCTGTGGATATACTTCTTCCACTTTGTTTTCGTATTCTTCTTCGGGAATAGAAACTAGTTGCCCCCCTTCAGTGAGGTTCAATGCTTCTAACATCAGGCACTCAAATGGCTCTGTGTAAGCAGCATCAGCAATCTGCAATGGATCCTCATCCACCTGCTGTTTGGATTTTGGCTTTTCGCCAAATTTGAGCCTTCCCTCCTGCAGGGCTTTCTGGACCAGATCCCTGAAAAGAACACATTGTGAGGTTTTATGACCCAAAAAATTATGGTATTTACAAAAACCTCTTTTCTTGCGTTGTTCCAAAGGTGGAACTTTTAAACCCTTTGGCACAATTATTTGGCCATCAGTGACCAGTAAGTCAAAAATTTCATCACATTTAGTAATGTCGAAAGTATATGTCTTAGAAACAAATCGATCATTTTTTGGTTCGACAGGATTATTCCCATTTGATGGTTTTAACATTTTACAAGTATAGGGAGGGCCTGGTTTTAACTCAGCAATATTAACTTCATTATTTTCCATGTAATCCTGACCATCGTCGAACTCATTTTCACTTTCATATGTTTCTATGTACGCCACTTTTTCTTTTTTGTGGAATTTAGAATTTCTGACTTTTTCAGCCCTGAGGCGTTCGACCTGTCGAACACGATCTGCTAATTGGGCTATGTCTCTTAAATGTTGAGTATCTAACTTTTTCCTAATGGAATAGTCAAGGCCACCAGCAGCCATCTCAACCAATTCATGTTCAGGCACTTGAGTAAAGCACCTTGCCTTAAGGAGGCAAAACCTGTTCAGATAGTCATCAATGGCTTCTGAGGTTTTGCGCTTCATACTGGCTAACTCTTTGAGGCTAATCCTAGATTGTCCCATGTAAAACTGTTCATGAAATAGCCTTTCTAATTGAGTCCAAGTATGAATTGAATGGGGGGGAAGTGTGGTAAACCACGTAAAAGCATTTTTAGTGAGGGAATTGGGAAAAAACTTCATTCTTAAATCTTCATTATTTGCCAAATTCCCTGCCTCTGCCAAATATCTGGCAATGTGTTCGACAGTAGACTCATTAGTATCACCAGCAAATTTTGTGAATTTGGGAATTTTCCATCCCCTTGGCAATTCTGCCTGCAATACATATTCAGACAATGCTGACACAAAATTTGGTCTATGCAATCCTATATTCAAACCATTTTGGGCCAAGATATTTTCTACCAAGTTGGCCAAGTTATTATGCCCTGCAACATTTTCTTGTCGAACATTCCTAAGAACATTATCAGCATCCTGGTTTCTATTAACCAAAACCACTCCTTGTTCTGGCTGTTCTCTCTCAATGCGCACTGGTTGGGCTTGGACTTCTGGTTGAGTCTCTGGGTTTGCACGACGCACTCTTTGGTTGTTTGGAGCATCAGGGGCACCAAAAAAGTCTGCCATCCTCCCCATTTGATTGGCTAATAATAAATAATTATCATTGGCTGTTTGTAAAACAGGGTTAAAAACTGTGCCAATCTGTTGGGTTAACGCGTTCACCATATCATGGTTACTTTCGTCCATTTGTTGCCTAAGTGCATTCATAGAATTATTTGTCAAGTTCAGAGAATTTCCCCTATTTCCCATCGCAGAAGATGAGGGAGAACTTTCTATCGAAGGCCAATTATACAGGCTTGCCATCGTTGTTGTTGGCATTCCATATTGTGGGTTTCTAGGCAACCATGGAGGTCTCGACGGTGTTCCACCAACTTGGCTACCGTCTGTGTATCCATGTGTTTGTGACACGTTCGTTGGCATAAATGATACATTCATTTGTGTCATTATTGCACCATTCGTATTTGGAGGAACAAACCCTCCTGCCATACTTGAAGTAGTGGCAGGCATTGTTGACCCACTGGCGCTCACGCCAACGGTCGCAGAACTTATTACAGGGTTCGAACTCCCCCCATTAACGTTATTGCTTGGGATACTTTCAGAATTTATAGAGTTCAGGGCAGGGCTTGTTGGCCCACCAGTAGGATTGGCGCTAGGATTGCCAGATACTGGTTGATTTGGTTGCCCTGTCGAATTTGGAACATGATTTGTTTCTGCCCCATTATTGTTATTATTATTATTATTAGGATTAGGATTGTTTGGTGGTCTCACCGTTCTGGAACGAGGACGAGTTGGTATACTTGAAAAATCTGGAAGAGACTTACCACTTCTCAAATGCATATACAAATATACACAAAATCAAAAGTACAACACCAAACAACAAATTTTTGTAAGAATTTTTTTTCAAAAACAACTAAAAAAAAAAAAAAAATACACAATCCAAATGGTCCCACTGGGCGTGCCAATTTGTTTACCCCGATTTTTAGTAAACAACCGCTAGTTTGATTATTACAAGAAGGATCAACTAGTAAATCCTGGGACATATGGACTGTGCAGAAGATGATGAAAACATATTCATATCTTTTTGGGTTAAATCGGATAAATTGATAAAAAGTAAAAGCATTTGACGCAGTTAAATGGTTTGGTTTAAAGTAAAATGCTTCAAAGTTAAATTTGCAGAAAACTTGTAAATGAATTGCAGAATAAAGTTTAAAGAAAACTTTGAAATGTAAAGACATGCAATGAAATAAATTGCAGAATGCTTAAAGTGCAGAAAAGCTTTAAATTGCAGAAAGCTTAAATGAAAGGCAAGTAATCAATACTGCAGAATGTAAATTGCATTGACAATTGTAAAAGTGTTTACAAAGGATGGTACACAGATTCGTACATGTTCCTGTCATTCATTTCGCTCGTTGACATGGGTACTCTGAATATCTTAGGAATTTGCATGTGAATTGTGAACTGTGGACCCGTTTCTCCTATCAGAAACTAATATTTATAGACAAACAGAATAACTGCCGAAACCTACAAGACGTCTAGACGAACTCCACGTGTCTCTGACAATTTGAATTCCTTTTGACACCTGGCGAACCCTTCAACGTTATTCACTTTTTGAATATTTTTGCTAAGTCCAGGATACGCTTCTTCCGTTCTGCACAGTACGTTAGACAAACAAACAATACATATATACATATATATATATATATACAATATTTTCGACAAACATTCGTTATTGTCGAACCAGCATGTTTACTCAAGTAAACAAGTTTCTGTCGAACTCGACAGATTTTTAGGACTTGACACGTCAAAAATCTTTAATGTCAAATGCTTTGATTCTCTCTTGATTTATTGTCAGAATCAGTTTCCAAGAGAATATTGAAAAGCAATAATATACATTAAATGAGATTTCATCATCTCTCTCCAATTCATTATTGCCTGTCGAAAATACAGGCTAACACCGCCGCTATTGGCTTTTTTTATAAAAAAAACGTTTTTTTTTTCCCAAAATTTTTTTTTTCCACATTTTTTTAATATATTTATCTGCTCTATGGTAGAAGTATAGCACAAGTTCATACAATTTTATTACGTGTTTAACCTGTTGGCCACCACATCAAAATTAAAGCTGGCATAGTTTAGCATCAAATGAAAGAAAAGTATTCAAAAATATTATTCGTAGTTACAACTATTTCTATTTGTGTTCAGTAATTTGAGTCATATTATGCAGGAAACCCTAACTAATCATCCTTCACATGCTATTGAATAAAAACGAGACAAAAAAATGCATTGCACTTGCACTGCCTATGTGAGTATGCATTCATACACCATGCTCTCTATACTCACACACCGAGTACCACGAGCCGGCAATGTTTCATGTGGCAAACTAGTGACTGATTCTTGCCCACAACTTGTAGCACCTGTAACAAGAGTTTAAAAATAAAATTTAAGTTAAAACAATGAGGAAAAGGACTGGAAGTAGAAAACCATTATTTTCCTAGAAGCACCAAAGCTTGCAATACCATATAACAGGACATAACAGACTACCTCTTGCAATATCTTTGGTAGAATCAAATGTCATGAATGGATGTGGAATGTTGTAACTTGTCACCCTATCAAATAAGAGGTAAATACTAAAAAACAGCTCATAAAATACATATATAAAGAAATATAGATGTAACTTTAAACCATAAAACAGATGTGGCTGTTCTAGAAGAAAAATACATTGGCATCAAGATCCCCATTGAAAAACACAAACCGTCTAGAACATATCATATTACATGCGCAAAATCTAAAGATATAAACATTGAAGGCTCAATTCTCTCCTTTGGAACATCTTAATTCAAATATTAGGAAAATAAGTCATTATCAAGTATGCCTAGCAAGCTGAGAACAAAAGGCTTGGTGCATATATCATTTATATCATGAAATTAAAATAGGTAGTACTACACAGCTGCAAAAAGAATCATACATATATCATTTATATCAACAAATTAAAATAGATAGTAATACACTGTAATTTCATGTTCTTAACAATATATCAGTCTAAAATTACATTTACGCAAAAAAATCAATTTTAGACGGAGGCAACCAAAACGTAAAGAAAAATCACATGTAACATACTGCTGTTCATCGTCCTCAACAAAAAAAACAGACAAAAAAGTAGAGAGATATTGAGGCTCAAATACCTTCAACTTGTTGTGGCCTTCTGCAGTCACTTTTAATGTGCAACAACAACCTGTATCAGCTTGATCGTCATCCTGAGGAAATGTGATAATAATTCTCAAGTAGCATAAACAGTTCTCATGAAATAGAATTATTACACTTTCAAAATGACACAATAGTGATAGATTAGCTCAGACTGTTTTAATATTTAACGGTGGCTTCTTCCAATTAAATACCGAGACCAATGACAATCCCAACAAAATGTCCAAGGACTAGGGTGTAGAGATTTATCAGAAACTTGGATATATCTTTAACATAGACACCCAATGATATAGATCAAATCATCCATTGTGTATATAATAATATCATATTATCCTGTAAACTAGTCGCTATTTAATATTTATACTATCAGCAATAACTAAGCATAATCACCACTGTGAAAATATGAAGGGGAAAGCCCTTGGAGATTTATTTCCCTACTCACACAAAGCTAGCTAAGTCATACGTGAACTGATTGCCTCATCCACTTTGTAGCTGACCACTTCTCCCCAGCGAGTACCGGACATCCTCCATGCACACTATCCGGATCTGACTGTCCATCCAGTCCCTGAGAAAACCAAGCAGAAATAGTTTAAAATATAAAAATAAAAGTTGATAGTGTATTGCCTTATTTGACGAGATATATAACAAGTTCGTATGAAAAACGTGCTGCACAAAAAATAGCGCTCCATGATTTGATACTTTGAGATTGAATTTTCTATCATTCATGGGGATTGGGGATTATAATCTTGGTGAATGATTTCCATAAAAGGCAAAGTTATACTGACCATACTCCAGAAAAGTACTGTGTTTCCTTTAATTGGTTTCACACATAACCCTTTGGTTAATTTCCCACCACAGCTACATCCATCTGAACCAGCCTGAAACAAATTGAATATTATCAATAGCAGCCTTGAGTAGAGTCAAAATGTCCAACTAGAGTGTTTGATAATACAATCACACCGCATAACAGATAACTAATACTTGCATTTTACACATTGGGCATGTTTCTCAGGTTATAGGTAAATCCAAATATAGTCAATAAATCAATTAATAGTTATTCAAGAAAAGGCACGAGCACTAAGAGTAACATATGTGCATAACTAGTCCGAGCAGTGAAACATGATCACAGCATCATAATTGTTCGGCATTCCACTTCTTATCTACTTCCAAAACCCACAATAATCAAAATTCAACTCATTATCAATGAGAGAAATGTAGAATAAGATTTGGATTTCGGGGACAAAACAAAACACAAAACTTTGATGGTTCTGCAAACTAAATAAATAAATAATAGACAACAAAAGATACATGCATCTTGTTAGTTGTCAAAATAAAACACATTTTCTCTTCTCAATCAGAGCCTAGAGTTAACATCCATACATAATTTTGGCATCAGCTTGCCACTTAATATATGCTTTAGATTAAGGCTCCTCATACACTTCACAACAATGTCTACAACAACTACCTAAACATGCCAAAATGATAGTTCAGAAATCGAGAAGCTTACCGATGGGAAATGTGTTTCTCCTCCCTCAACATTGTCACCTAAATACATAAGCATTGTAGCTATTCGCTGTCCACCACGCTTCAAGTTGAACTGTCTCGAAAAAGAAAGGCACAAAGGGTTGCAGATGATTTATTGAAGCCAATTGAGGTGATTCCCATCTTACTATAAATCTATAATAATGAAAATAGACAGGAATATAACTTACAGTATCAGAAAAATAGTCATGATGGGGTCTGTAATACTGATTCTTCTCATACCTGTGCTGCTGCATATGTTAGATTGATACTAGAAAAATCCATCAGGTTCAGATATTATTAGTAAAAAATAAATCATATCCTCACCTTAGGACTTGCATAAGCTCTCCATTTTCAATTGGAACTTGAGAGTAGACAGAAATTCTTTTTTCAATTGCCTAGTTAAGAGGTGGAACATATTTTATCAGACTCTACAACGAATCCTATCCAATAAAATATGGGTTTTAAAAAAAAAAAAATTGGGTAAATGAAATCAAATAAATGTTTTCATGGGAACTAAAATATTTATACAAAGTTACAAAACAGAGTAAAGACCTATTATACATGTACATAAATGAAATCAAATAATACTCGATATCCATCAAAATAAAATAAAAAACACACAACGAATCTAAATCTAAAAACCCTAATTCTAACCCTAATCCACTAGATTTACAACAAGAAAAATAGCATCACGCTTAATGATGATTATTATTACTATTGTAAATAAAATGAATTGGAAAATAACATAGATGAATCGAAATTGTACAATGAGTATTGAGATAACAACAGAGTAATCAATAATCATGATCAAACGTTACTCAAAATCATCATAATCAAGTTAACAACAAATTAACAAAGAGTAATCGAAGATAGAGATAGATACAACGAGTGAGAGAGAGAGAGAGAGAGAGGAAAAGAGAGAACCTGTGTAGAGAGAGAGCAATCGGGGAGCTACGAGAGAAACTGCAGCGGATGACGACGTCCAAGAGGTGCGATGAGTCTTGGAAGTAAATCCCTAATTGCTTTTGTTAGTTTTGAGTGACAAAGGGAAAATTAAAATAAACAAAGAATTATATAAATCAATCATCACAGTGCGTTGTGTCTAGAAAGCAAATACAGGCGGTTTAAACCGCTGGTAAACATAGAAGGCGGTGGCGGTTACAGACTAACCACCGCTAATTGACAGTCACTAAATGCCTTTTTTCTTAGTGTACACCAATATCATCTTATTAAAAACAAATCTTTATCCTCATAAATGCACAATATTCTCTATTTGTTTTCCCAATTTTTTATTTTCTCATTAGTGTGACAGACAAACTAATATTTTAATTTATATAATTAAAAATCAAGGTAAAATTTATTTTGATGGGTTATGTCCGTTGTGTTTGTCACTTAATGTATACTTTTTTTTACCCAAAAAAAAATGTATAATTTTTTGAAGCAATATATATTTTATAACTTAAAGTAAGTCTTAAGCAATATATTAGTTTTTGATTGTTTAAGCAATATATTATTAAAATTTAACAAGATAGATAATTTTTACTGAAAATATTTATTTTTTTGGCTAAAAAATAATATTTTATTTACAAATACAAATATTGCGATTGGCACAAATAATAAAAAAGAACTATGTAAAAAAAATAACAATGTAGATTTGTAAAAAAAAAACAATGGGAAAAACATTTGAATAATAAAAAAAACAAAATAGGAAATGTTTCATTATAAATTTATTATGGTAAGATTTGTATTTAATTAGGTGTTATTGGTGTACATTAATTATTTGGGTGATAATTTTAAACCGTTGGATCAAATAAACTGAGTGGATGAGATTTGGTGTCAAATAAATTTTAACACCTTAGTGTCATTTGATCCTAACTTTATATATATATATATATATATATATATATATATATATATATATATATATATATTATGAGAAAAACTGAATATCAAATTTAATAAATGAATTACGGCAAATGCTAACAAGTGCCCCCGGGACACTCTTTAAACCCTTAAATAGTAAGTTTTTTTTATAGAATTTTTATTAGAATTTGTAAAATCAACACGTTGGAAATTGCAGTGTTTAACTTTTTGAATAAAAAGTTTCTTTAAATGATATACTTAAAGAATGCTCCAGGGACACTTGTTAGCAAGACCCATGAATTAAATCTTACTGAAACATGAATATACAACTTTTGATAAAAAGCTTATTTGCTTTGTTAAACTGAACACTTTAATCTAATTTAAATTCAATTTTTTTGTGTGTGTGTGGGGGGGGGGTTGGGGGGGTGGGGGCGGTATTAGAGCTGTCAAACCGGGCGGCCCGGCCCGTTTCGGGCCGGCCCATTCGGGCTTCGGGCTTCGTCGGGCTGGGCTTAAAAAGCCCGGATTAAAAACGGGCTACAAAATCAAGGCCCGAGCCCGGCTCGGTACGGGCCCTCGGGCTTTTGGACCGGCCCGGTTTTTTTAAAAAAAAACATTTTTAAAGCAATAGATGAAGGGTAATTAAAAAAAATAAATTTAAGTGCTCAATAAATTTGACAAAGAGATCACAACATTAATTCATTACAAATAGGTTGAAATTTGTTAGTATTAATGTAAAGTTATTTAAGCTAGTTACAGTTTACGAGTAATTACGTAGGGAAATATTTCACAATCGTGGTTTTATATTTTTAGCTTATTTATTTATTTATTTTAATGACACGATAAGTTATTTTTACTTTTAGCTTCTTTTCATTTCCTTATGTATATAATTTGCGTTATTAGTGCATGTATATAATTTGCGTTACTAGCGCATATTTATTCTCTTAAATGCGCGTTCGATGGAATTGGAAGGTGTGTGTGACGTGTGTGTTGTGTTATTGCCGTGTTGTTAACTTATTATGTTTGTGTGGACTTTTAGATTGGTGGTCCAAGCAAAAATATTATAAACATCCTTCATTGTTTACTCATATTTTTTATTTTTATTTTTTTATTATAATTTAATCGGGCTTGCGGGCGGCCCGCGGCCCATTCGGGCTGACCCATATTTTTTGCGGGCGTTATCGGGCCGGGCTAAAAAGCCCGGATGCTAATTCGGGCTAGATTTTTAAGGCCCAAGCCCGGGAAAAAATCGGGCTCTTCGGGCCGCCCATTCGGACCAGCCCATTTTGACAGCTCTAGGCGGTATCCTTTGTTTACAAAAAAAACTTCTTGATCAAAGTGGCAACCGTTAAGCAATAAACAAGTAGATACATGAATGAAAAGAATAAGTAATGTGATTCCTTCCCCAATAGGAAGATTTCTTTGGCCCACACTTCATTTTGATTCTCTAAAATGAATAAAATAAAGTAAAACAATTAGGATTGTAGTTATAAATCTTATAATTTATCTAGATGATTAGGCACAACCAATCACATAATTACAAATTATTAATATATTAAAAAATTACAAATAATTAATAGACTAATAATTAAAACAAAATATCTATAAATAAGGAAAGAAAAATGTAACAACCCAACTCTAATTAATAGGAGATTATTAATTAAAGGAAATTAATTGAGACTAATTGGATTAAGTGAGTTGGACTTGTCACACAATAGATACACTACATCTAGTGAGACTCTTATATTCCTAAGTGTTGAACTAAAACCAAGTGGAACCCACAATGTTTTTCTATTTAAGCATAAGACTTGGGAGTAAACTATTCACTTTTGTTTCCACTTCCCGAAGTAATAAGCCAAGGAAAACATCCTTTCTCTTTCTCTTCCCCATGGCCGTATCACACACACACCCTTTAACTTCAATCTTTGATTTTTCTTCACCAAATCAACATGCAATAAACATCTTGATCACATCTTAGGGTAAGAAGCAACTGATCAAAAGCTCCAAACTACACCCACCCCCATCTCTTCCCTCGCCATTCCCCTCTTTTGACCCATGATGAAGCTTGCATGTTCAACATCCCTCATTGGAATTAAGTTTTGGAATGAAACCATGTAACCCCAGCCATTGCATGTTCTGATTACCCAAGAGATGACATTTCATTGTTCAGAAATTTGAGGTAATGATAAAGAGATTCCTTCCCTTCCTTACTTACTCTTGAGTTTTTCTACTTGCAATCTAATACCCATTTTCCAAACCTTAATTGAAATTTGTTGTTGCATGTGTATTTACCACCTTAAATACGAGTTTGGAGACTACTGGGAAGTTAAGGGTACCTTGGAAAAGTGGATTTTGAAGCAATCGACAAAACCTTGTTCTTCATCTCTGTCATGCTTGCTCAGCGAGCAGATACTCGCCCCAGCGAGTTTCGCAGTTGCAGCTGCATGTGGTTTTTCTGTTTCTGTAATCCACTTCTAGCCTTGGTAAGTTATTCCTAACATTCTTATACCCGCCTCAGCATAGTGATGACTATTCCATCTTCTTTGACCTTATTAATTGTTCCAACACTCTCAAAAGCCATTCCTTTCATTGTAGTTCAAGAACACTAGTTTGGATGTTCATATCAGTTTTGGAGTAGAGAGCTCGTGGCTGTAGCTGGGCTTAGTATCAGAGTTAAAGCTTCATTACCAGGTGGGTTCCTTTGGATAGTGTAGTTAGTGTCCCCAATTCAATAAATTTGCATGTTGACTTAGGATTTAGGAAAATGTTGTGTGAGGGAAATTAACACCTAAATTCCGCTCCATTCTATCTTATAGTATGTATATTACATTACAGCACTGACTTAAATGAGGATTGTAGGTGTCCCCCTTGAAAAATTATGATTTTTGCAAAATAGGGTAATTTCTGCATGAACTCGCCATAGCGAGTAGCTGGCGAGTATTCATGGCGAGCTGGGTTCTGGGCTGGTGAAACTCGCCATGGCGAGCTTCTGCTCGCCACAGTGAGTTGATTTAGGTCAGGACCTATAATCTCGCCATGGCGAGCTGGTGACACGCCATAGCGAGCTTGTACAGAAGTGACCTACATTTTCATTTTTCTAACAAAATCTCATACACTCGTTTTATATCTTCATCAGAGTCAGATAGTTTACAGTAATATAATTAATATAATGTTGAACAGAATGTTAATCACAGATAATCGTTAGGGCATAACTTAGAATATAACTAGGTTTGTATGCTCCCCGGGTTTTGGGAAATTATGGTAGTAAGAACTAAATTAGTATCAGTCAATCATGAGCGATCTGTGATGTCGCGCTATGGACTCCCAATGGGATAATCCATTAGGATATGTTATTGTGAGCTGTATCTCGTGGTTGGATCGATCGACGGACAAGGCGGGCCTCCGAGACATGCTCACCTCGGAGAATCCTTGCGGTTAAAATGAATAAGAGTTATTATCTGTGTTACACCTTTAATTTCAGTATTATGTTATGATTATGTATATGTTAGCAGGTTATGAATATTTAGGATTCCCCGGTGTAGTCACCATTAGGAGGGTAGTAGGACTCATTGAGGCTTAGTAGTCTCACCCCACTCTAAATCAATTTTTTTAGGTAGACATGTTAACTGGAGCAAGGACCAGGATGGATCTGATGATTGGAGCTGAGCTTGGATCATCGCATTAGACGATTTTAGTCTTCCCTTGTTTTAGTTATCTGTATATCTTGTAATTTTATTCTATTTCCGTTGTAGTGTATCAGTTCATTATTTGATATTAAGAAATTTTTGTAACTCGATTGTTTAAACTTGTTAATTTTATGTACTCAGAACCATTTATTTATGTCTTAACTAAATATTCTAGATATTTTAGTTGGGCGTTATAATTGGTATCATAGCAGGTCGATCCAGTATCAGACCTTGCCATGAGTCATTCCAATCCTTTCCTAAGTAATACAGACCCTTTGAATCTGGACTGTTTACGTTGAAACCATCGCGTGCTGAGTCTGATCAGCTCAGTATTGTGTATGGTAGGCAGAGTATTATGGTTGAGAACTAAAGTGGACTCTGAAATTTCAGCGTTAAGGTCGTAGTGAAGATGCAATCGAGGAGCGGTCGTTGAAGGACATTCTTATAAGTGAATATTGGATCAATGGCAAATGGTGCCACATGAGTAAGTTGCGTAAACAAGCAAGGAATGCAAGTGTACCCTCATACTGAAATGTGTAGTGCATAACAGTTTTCCACCGACGCTGTGTGTCAGCTAAACTTCCTAACCCAGAAGTAACTTCACTCTTAATTGGACGAACTACAGAATCATTCCCTTTTACTCTGTCTCACTCGCTCAACGAGAAAACTCACGCTGCAGCGAGCGTAACAGGCTGCTGCTACTGCTTGTTGCTATCTTGTTCTCTGTTCAGACATTTTAACCATGATGAACAGTCTCTAGCCCTATTTTCTGTTTTTCATCATCATTCCACCTTTTAGAGTTTTGGTGTGTGTTACACTAAGCTATCCGGTATGCTTATGAGTTGTTGAGGTAATATTGGAATTGGACGCAGCAAGAAATTAGAATGAGTATACCCTTCCTATTAGAAGCCAATGACTATATTGAAACTGTTAGCAACCCAGCTTAGTGGACCAAATAGATACCTTGGTTATAGAATTTCAAATCGAACTATCCAGACTAGAGAAACTAAATTAGAGCACAAGCACCTTCTTACATTCCTGCAAGTCACCCTATTAGAACTGCCCCCTAGAATGCCCTTAATTAAGTTACTCTGATTCATCAACTCGTAACAACATTCCTACCTCACCATTCCGAGCCAAGTTTCGTTTAGTGCAACAACGTTAGGAATTACCTTTTAAACTATACCAGTCGTTAGCAGTAACCCAACAAATTTTAGAGACCAAACGTTGCTTAGCTTAACAGTTAGGAATCACTTATAACCCCAGTACACACTCAAGTCAATTCAGGAAGCATCAACACGAAAATAGTTAGTAACCAAACCAGTAACCAACCCTGGTCAGCCTTATAAGTCAGTACCCAACATTAATACCTTACCCCATGAATCCAGAGTTATTAGCATGCCGCTTAGAAAATTCCATTGTACCCGACCGTTAGACAGACATACTAAGTATCATTATTTAATTATTATAAGTTGCCAATTCAGCATTACTAGTCAATTAGCTAACTCTGTAAGGATAGTTGAACCAGAACTCTTAGGTTTAGCATTCTCTTACCGCAAGCCTATTGAGCTAACATTTTTTAATACTACCGTAAACGACAATAAATAGGATCAGCATACCACTCTATACCGGCAATTGCACCGAACCATCGTAGGTCTAGCCTTGATTAAGACCAGTTAAGAATCGCCATTAGCACAATCAGTCCCCAAAGTCTATCCGTAGTTGCCTTGTCATTATATAGTCTAGAGACCGGTAACTTAGTTCCGGGTTAGGATGACCATCCAATATATGAATTCCTACATTTGAATCAATTAGTTAAGGAATCAATAGGATTAGGTAAACCGTGCATCGAGAATTACCATTCAGCTACCGTTAGCCTAGTAATTTTGTATTATAGACCAAACAGCGACCCGGTTCGAAGATTAGATTTAAGATATCATACTTCATCACTCCTCTGAGACCAACCTGTTAGATATGTGTTAGCTACCGGAAACAAGTAACTAAATTTGACTTTAGCACCGGCCAGCGTCCTGTCACTTCTTCTTATTCAGATCTCTCAGCCGGATACTAATTGGATCAGTTAAATCTTCCTGTAAGAGCTTGTCAGTGAGAAACCTGAGAGAAGACTTAGTTATCCCAACCTGCGAGAACGAGAAGAAGCAGGACTGTGGAACATAAGTCTGAACCCAATAGGAAACAAATCTTCCATTGCCTTCCTTTATTAGAATCCTCATTCAGCCGTTCGTCGAATCAAGCGTTGTTCAACTCGACGTTCACCAGTCTTGGAACACTAAGAACATGTGTACTGTCTAGCTTATTTGATTATGCCTCAGATGGGTAAGTCCTTTTTCGTATTTTAAGTACTTGTCTGTCAGGTATTAAGGCACAAAATCAATTCTTGTGCAACCTTCCAAATCCATCGACATCAGTCAGACACACAGATTGTGTATAACGTTACTCCTAAGTAATCGTATCAAACGTCTTCAGCCTTTCAGTTATGTCGTGAGTAACTCCATCGGATTTGTGGAAGTCAGTCACTCTTGAGGACCCACGGATAATTTCAATTCAATTTTCGCTTGTTGATAGATATGTTAATCAACAAACTCAGTTGCTCTGGTGCAAATGGTTTAGCTCAGTATTAGTGATGACACTCAATTATTTATTCATTTTCATTATAGTTTTATAGTTTTTTAGTTAGTTTTTAGGAGTATTTCATGGTCCAAGAGAAGAATATTTGAAGAATTTGACATAGCAAGAAGTTTGAAGAAAAAATAAAATAAAAGAAAACACTTAGAGAAAAATTGAAGTTGCAACGTGTTTATGCATAAGTCTCTGTTTTCTTCGCGTACTCACAATCATTCCGTCGCGGCACTATGTGATGACCAACCCAAGAGCAACACGTCAGCATCTATATAATGGTAAATCTCCTTGGTGATGAAAGCATGATGTCAGCAAATGGATTGGAATTAAATTCTCACGTGATCCTTGAAGCTAGCAACAAGTAACAGACTCCTTCTCACACATTAGGGACGCGATCTATTCACTTGGGGGCACGATTTGGATTAATTATGTGGCTATAAATATCACTTTTTACCAGAAATAAGGGTTCGGACTTCTTGGAGAAAAAAAGTATCAAGGGTTTTGCCGTCGTATTTTTCATCGGTTATTCATGTATAATTTTCTTAACTCTTTTGTTATGTCAACTATTATTATGAGTAACTAAACTCATTAGATTAGGAATCATAGATGAATCTCTTTGGAACTGTTACACCCCGATTTTCAAAGGCTAAAATGAGTGTATATATATATTTTTTTAAAACACAAACAGAGTGCGCATGAAACGAGTGGTAAGCCCGACGTTATAACATACAACGGAACTAAAGCATATAACAGTACAATCACAAGATAACAGAAATAGTACTATATGCATCATAGTGCTTCTCAAAGAAGCAAAGTGTGAACCTGAATATATACATCCCCAAAATATAGCAACTTGTTCATGACAATATAAACAAACCAGTCATGAACCTGTGCATACTACGGCCATAAACAAAAGAGGCCGGTCCAAGAGTGTAAGAGTATAAGTACAGTCATCCAAAATATTAGAACTATTCCTAGTCAGAGATACCAGATACCGACCAACGCGGCCTATCCAAAAAGTGCTAATCTAAGGTCAGCGGTCAAATGTCCTAAGGTGGACAACAGCAAGGGTGCTCTCCACACACCAAACAGGAGCTCTCCGAAGGGGTTCGAGCACGGGAAGTAGCCTCGTACTCCTCAGGTCCGGAGTCCGTATCCGAGTCACTCGAGATCAAGATAAGGTCCATGGTAGGTGTGGTCGAAGAAGTAGTAAGGATGGGTGAAGGTGGTGGAATCTCTACACAACTACTGTCCTCCAAAGCAGCTGCCGGTATAGTGGGGGTACTCGATCCACCCGAAGACACCTCCCCAGAAACTGAACCCCCAACCCCGGTCACACCCTGCGCCCCAGGCTGGGGTCCCGCAGGAGCCGTCCAAAACGCCCCTAATAACACCTGTAAGGGCACGGGGAAAGGTGGAGTCTGCCACAGCATGCACTCATGTATCTGCAGAGTACCACGACTAGTAATGATCCTAACACGCCCATGATAGAAAGCTGTGCCTGAAGCTGGGTCGAGGCTCCAAGCAGTCAGCAGCAACCGGTCAACGAAGTCCCAAGTAGTCACCGTCTCCCGCACGAGCATCGGCAATAGGTGGTGGTCCATCGTCTAGGGTGGGAGGAGCCCGCAAATCATTGTAAGGGTCACCACAAGTACCACAATAATACACTTACCAAATATGGAAAAACAAGTAAACATATAATATTTTCACATCAACGTACATGATATATTTAAATGCACACATAGCCTACAAATGCAGACTCTACATGATCGTGACACCAATCACTGGCTGTCACATGCATGAAATTCCGGAATTTACCTCTCCGCAGAGAGTCGTGATCTTCAAATCACTAACAATCAATATAATCTCGATGATCTTCTAATCAAACCCCGTGATCTTCTAATCACGTATTGTACTCAATAAAATCCCGCAGGATTCAAGGTGGATCTTCTAATCGAACCCGGTGGTCTTCTAACCACTACCATGAATGCATGAGCATACGATACAACTTATCTATGCCGATGCATTCAATTACATATCAAACATGCATATGTAATTTCCATACATGTCACTACGTATATTTAATTAAATCATATGTAAGACATAATCATTTATTCTTAAACACTTACTCGTCACGAGAATACATAACACAACCATGCCAAACACGCAAACACACCACAGTACCAAGCATACACACATATCATACAGATATAAGACGGAAATAAAGGTGCCCTTACCTCGGCAAGCTTCCGTTACCCTTTTTCGCGAAATTCTACAATTCACGCTACCTAAAATATAAGTAGCGTAAAATCAATAAAATACTCATCGTACATCCTATCGAAATGAAACTTGCTCTCAAAAGTCTAGGGGGTTTGAGGTACTTTCTAACTCTCTTACTTAGCGATTCCAAGTTCTTCCCATGGCGATAAAAATTCACGAAGTTAAAGACATTATTTTTGCTATACGAAATTAATTTTGTTTCAAAGCATACAATGAAACACTAGAGTTATCAACCCAAAAGAGATCAATTTCACACCACAAAGTCAATTGAAAACAAGCCATATACTTCAAAATAAATCTACAAAATCAGAGTTTTCTTGCGTCGCAAGTTTCAAGTTTTCTTATCAAGTAAAACCATGTACTTCTACTCTTTTAAAACTATAAACATAAACTAACTCAATGATCAATTTCTCCACATTATGGACTTTAAAAATTTTGAAATCTTTTTCCCTTCTCCTCAATTGGCCACGGCCAAGAATGTGAAAAACACCTAATCACTCAAAATTTTTCAATTCCAAAAGCATGGTAATATCCTATAATACCCCAAAATCATTTATCCTCACAATCCAAATCATTTTAAATCAAACTACAATTTTTGACAATTTCAAATTGATTTTCCTTAAGACAAAATCAACACATTTCCTTCCCTAACAAACCATACTCAATTACTCCTTAAAAACCATGATCATGCCTACACAATTGTCTTAGAACAATTTTGAAAACTCTCCCTCCCTTTCCATTATTATGCCACGGCCAAAAGAGGGAAATTAAGGCCAACCCTCAAAAATTTTCAATTTAAAACCCTAGTGATAATCCTTTAGTTTGCAAGGTCATACAATTGTTCCATTCACAATTTTGAGAATCAAAACAAAATTCCCCTAAAACATGTTTATCAAATTACTCATGAACACCATAAAAATTATTTTCTTATTTTTCAAAACAAAGTTCATAATCCAACATCCATTTTGCCCCAAAGCTCAAAACTAACATAAAAAATCAAAACATATATCAATTACTCATGGTTATGCTCTTTTCAAAATTTTTTCTTAAAACCCTAACTTAAATTTGTGAAAACTTTAAATCAACCATGGGAATCATCTCATCCTTCACTCATGTGTACTAATTAACTCTTATGAACACATCTTTGGAACCAACAACTAATTAAAACAAGTTCTACTAATTTCTTCTCAAGAACACAATCATAAAGAACTTAAAAATCCAAGAGATTCATGGAGAGATAAGGAAGAGAAGAGGTTAGTTACCTTAAGTGAAAGTGATTCCTTAGTAAGCTAATGATCCAAACTTGAGAAGATGAGAATTGAAATTTTTGAATGGATAATGAGAGTGAGTGAGAGTTCGGCCGAGAGAGAGTGAGGAGGGAGTATTTGTGATTTTTCCTTCTAAGTCCACAAGGTTAAACCTCCTTACTATGCAAAAGTCTCGATCAAACTAAGCCCTTGGATCAAAAGCAAAAGCTTACAAGACTAATCCCTAGCCATTGGATCAAAATAAACTCATGATTGCTTTTTGAACAAATATCTAGCTATTTCCCCCTTTACACTTCTCAGCTCTCGCGTTCGCTCTCGGCGAGTCGTACTTCGCTAACGGTCTAACTTGCGAAAAATAGAAAATCTACGAGGTAAAAGTTCATCGTAAACCATTTCTAAAAACTATCGCTAAACTTGATTCTCCGACTGAAATTTATTTCCTTAGCTCCAAAAAAATTCTGAAACCAGATTCTAACTCGCGCCGATATATAAAGTCTCTAATTAAAATTCGACGGAAAACATAAACCGTAAAATTTTAAGCAGCGGGTACAGTTTTCTACTCGTTTTTCAAAAAAACGGGGAAAGTCAAATTTCAAAATTCTGAAGGCACAAGAACGTTCTCATTAGGGCTGGAAATGAGTCGAGCTGAGTCGAACTCGTCTGAGCTCGACTCGACTCGTTAGGAATTGGTTCAGCTCGAAACTCGGCTCAATTGTCATACGAACTCTTTTTTCAGCTCGAGTTCGGCTCGTTTAAAGTTCACGAATAGTTTGGTTCGGCTCGTTAGGTTCAACTCGTTAAGTTAAATCACATCATTTTAAAGTTAATTTTTTTGTCAAAATTTGATCTTTACTCTTTTAAACTATTTTTTAAAAAGAAAAAGCAAATATTAAATTAAAATAAATGTCATCCCAAGTGAATAATGGATAAACACGTACAAAATTCAAATCGGCATAAACCGATACAAGTAACAAAGTTACAAAGCAAAAACCAACAAATTTCTACAATTATTCTCAAAATATTCTTCCATTTCAAAACTCTAATAGTTCTCTCATTCAAGATAAAATTGCATCAGTTAAAAATATTTGGAAAGTTATATATATATACATATATATATATATATATATATATATATATATATATATATATATATATATATATATATATATATATATATATCGAGCTGGTTCATGAGTCGAACGAATCGAACTATATATAGTTTATGTTCAGCTCATTTATTTAACGAACTATATTTTTAACTCAAGTTTAGCTCATTTGGTTCATGAACCAAGTTCACGAGTCAAATATCGAATCGAGCTTCGAACTATTCACGAGTTGGCTCGGGTCATTGCCAGCCCTAGTTCTCATATATAAAAGAGGACTAAGAACCAAAAGCCTGGGCTTTAATAGTACACGAATCCAAAACCAGCTTCAACTCAGCAATAATGCTGTTATTACAACGATGCTTGCGAAATAACTTAATAAAAACCCTAAAACTCTTAGCCAACACCAACGTTCCTTACACAAACTGTACAGTGAGATTCTGGGTCTTACAGGAACTATTTGAATCATGTAACTACGTGTTCTAGTTTTATTCAATAAAAGCTTATAATTATTCAGTTAATTTTGTGTTTGTTGTTTTTCTTTATCTGGCCAATATTGAATGGAATTTAAGGGATAAATCACTACTGACCCTAGGTTTTATAACTGGATCTAAATTAACTGTTTGCCAATCGTAATTGCTTTAGGAATAAAGAATTAGTTGGTATGATTAAGAATTTAACGTTCATTCATGCTTTTGATAATATTAGTTTCGCCTAAGGAATTAGGGTGCTGTATTAGATAAACGAGACTGATGAGCCAAGGAATTGGACTCGGTCTATTTTGTTAAATTATCGTGATTATAAGAGTTTTATTGTTGAGAGCTAGAACCTAGATTACCAGATAGGAACAAAGAGAGGATTCGAAATAATTCCTAATCGCTTTTCTCTATTAAAAAGTCTTTGTTTATTTCTTTTTGCAAATTAAGAATTGTTACTACAAAACCTGAAAACTCCCCCCTTTGCATTTTATTTATTAATCCTAAATTTTATTTAATTGTTTTGTCGAGATTGAAACAATCCCTGCAGATACGAACTTTATAAATTTTATTACTTAACGACAAGTTAGTACACTTGCTAATTTTGTCATCAAGTTTTTGGCGCCGTTGCCGAGGATTGTTGATTAATTTTCAACAAGGCAATTTCGTTTTATTT
Source organism: Trifolium repens (assembly GCA_030408175.1). NCBI lineage: Eukaryota > Viridiplantae > Streptophyta > Magnoliopsida > Fabales > Fabaceae > Trifolium > Trifolium repens. Next base: position 25,591,263 of record CP125850.1, read on the forward strand.
AGGATTTATTTTATTTATTGTTTTGTCTTAATTTGTTTTTATTATCTTTATTGTGCAGTGCTATTGAGGTATTTTTCTGGTTGTTTATGTGAGGTAAATCAGTAGTACGAGAGCTCATCTTCGATCCTGAAATCGAGAAGACCGCAAAAGCAAACAGAAAAGCAGCAAGGTTAGCACGGTTGGCTGAGAAAGAGCTAACTGAATCTTCAACAGGAGCTACTTCAGACACAAGTTCGCAGTCCGAAGAAAGAGATATGGCCGAAGAACAACCACCACCACCGCCACCTAGGCGTACCATGGGGGACTATTGCCGCAGAACTGATGCGGGACAGATTTCTATGGGGTTCCAACCGGCGAATCCTGTGACTTTTGACATCAAGAATACTGTTCTTTCTGGTCTGAGGGAGAACCAATTTGATGGGAGTGAAATCCGAGACCCGTGGGCACATCTTGAGAATTTCTACGAGACATGTACTATGTGTCGTCCTGACAATTTCGCTGATAGTCAGATTAAACTCAGGCTGTTTGGGTTTACTTTGATTGGTAGAGCAAAAGACTGGTTGCAGTGTATTCCGAGTGGTACTATCACTACTTGGAAAGAGCTGGAAGACAAATTTTTGGAACGTTTCTTTACTACTGATTAGTTCTTAGCAAGAAGGGCTGATATCACTGGGTTTGAACAAGGCGAAACTGAATCCTTGTATGAAGCCTATGAACGTTTCAAAATGTTATTGAGGAAGTGCCCGAATCATTGTCTTGACAACATGGAACAGATGCAGATATTCATCAGAGGCTTGAGAATGCAATCCAGAATGTTGATTGATGCCTCAGCTGGAGGTACAATTAAAAACAAAAATGAAGATGAAGTCAGACAATTGGTGGAGAACATGTGCTTGAATGAATACCGTTCCAAAAGTGAGAGGGATCCAAAAAAGAAAGGTATGATTGAGGTTAGCACTCACACGGCTTTATTAGCTCAGATAGAGTTGTTAAATAAACAGTTGGCTGCAAAGAGTATCTCAGAAGCTAATGTCAGTCAAGTCCAAGATGTCAGATGTGATTTTTGTCAAGGACCTCATGCTAATGGAATGTGTTCAGCTGAAGCAAATGCGGAAGAAGCGAACTATGCTGGTGGTTATCAGAAGAATAATCCCTTTTCTAGCACATATAATCCAGGTTGGAAAGACCACCCAAATCTGAGTTGGGGTAATCAAGGTAATTCTTTTCAAGGAAACTCTCAAACTCAACAGCCCAGAAAACCATCTCCCTTAGAGGAAACACTTAACAAATTCATGCGGATGACTCAAACCAACTTTGAAGGCATGAAAGCAAGCCAAGAACTCGCCCAAAAGAACAATGAAGCCTATATAAAGAATTTGGAAACTCAAATTGGGCAATTGTCGAGACAAGTCGCAGCCACACAAAATGGGGGTTTCAGTGGAAATACGGTAGATAATCCAAAAAATGAGAGTTGTAAGGCTATAGGCTTGAGGAGTAGAGTTGTCCCATCCGTAGTAGAGACTAAAAAAGAAAAGAAAAAAGAAGTACAAGTAGAGGAAAAAAATGAGGGTGAGGGAGAAGTTGAAAATGAGTGGTTGATTATAGATGAGGGCGAAGTCGAAAAAAAGAGTGTTGAGGAAGAAAAAAGTGAGAAGGGGTTTAAGGGTACTAGTGAGGGAGAAGTCGAAAAGAAAGAAAAATTGATTGATGCAGATTCAATTCTGAGAAGAACCAAAAAGCAAATTCTTGAAGACTGTGGCAAAGAGGAAGTTGTTCCCCCTTATGTGAAATTACCGTACCCCCATTTGAAGAAAAAGAAAGCCAAGGAAGAAGGCCAATTCAAAAAATTCATGGAGTTGTTTACAAAGCTACAGGTCAATATTCCTTTTGGTGAGGCATTGGATCAGATGCCGGTGTATGCAAATTTATGAAAGATCTCTTGTCTGGTAAAAGGAAGCTGAGGGATGATGAAAACATTGCTTTGTCAGAAGAGTGTAGTGTTATTCTCCAACGAAAGCTACCACCCAAATTGAAAGACCCAGGTAGTTTTACTATTCCTTGTTCCATCGGTGAAGTAAAAGTTGGAAGAGCTTTATGTGACTTGGGGGCAAGCATCAATCTGATGCCGTTGTCCATGATGAAAAAGTTAAACTGTGGAGAGCCCAAGTCGACACGAATGACTTTAACATTAGCTGACAGATCTGTTACTTATCCGTACGGAGTACTAGAAGACGTGTTGGTTAAGGTTAATGATCTACTTTTTCCTGCTGATTTTGTTATACTTGATATGGATGAAGATTCCGAGGTACCTCTTTTGTTGGGAAGACCGTTCCTAGCTACTGGTAGATCACTTATTGATGTTGAACTAGGAAAGTTGATCTTGAGATTCCAAGATGAACAAGTCATTTTCGATGTGTTTGAAGCGATGCGCCATCAAAACGAGAACCCTCAATGTTATCGGGTTGATGTGATTGAAAATATTGTTGAAGAAACCTCTCGAGTTGAGACACCGACCTTACCCATTGAAAAGGTGATTGTCAACTCAATTACCACATCTGAAACAGACCAGGAGCCAAAGATCGAAGAGGTTATTCGTCAGTTGGAAGCCTTGAAAGTTGATGAAGCGGAAAAGAAAATTGAGGATTTAAATGCTGCAAAGTCGGGTGAGTCAAAAGAAAATCCATCTCCACCATCAGCACCTGAGCTAAAAGAGTTACCCGAGCACCTCAAATATGTCTTTTTGGGTGAACAGTTTATGCATCCTGCCATTATCAGCAGTTCCTTAACTGAATTGAAAGAAGAAAAACTTATGAGAGTGCTTAGAGAAAATAAAAAGGCACTTGGTTGGAGTATCTCTGATTTGAAGGGCATCAGCCCAGCCTACTGCATGCATAAAATTAAGTTAGAAGAAGAATTCAAACCAGTCGTCCAACCACAACGGCGACTGAATCCAACCATGAAAGAGGTGGTGAAGAAAGAGGTTACAAAGTTGCTTGAAGCCGGGATGATATATCCCATATCAGACAGCTCATGGGTAAGTCCGGTACATGTAGTCCCTAAAAAGGGAGGTATGACAGTTATCAGGACTGAAAAAACGAGTTAATTCCAACTCGTACAGTTACTGGGTGGCGCATGTGCATCGACTACCGAAGGTTAAATCAAGCAACAAGAAAGGATCACTTTCCTTTACCTTATATGGACCAGATGCTAGAGAGGTTGGCTGGTCAGGCCTTTTATTGTTTTCTGGATGGTTATTCGGGCTACAATCAGATAGCTGTAGACCCGGCGGATCAGGAAAAGACAGCGTTCACTTGTCCATTCGGGGTGTTTGCTTACCGGAGGATGCCTTTTGGTTTATGCAATGCCCCCGCCACTTTCCAAAGGTGTATGTTTTCTATCTTTTCTGATATGATTGAAAATTCCATTGAAATTTTTATGGATGATTTTTCGGTTTTTGGCAAAACCTTTGATAGTTGCCTTGCCCACTTAGATGTTGTTTTGAAGAGATGTGTCGACACAAATCTGTTTTAAATTGGGAAAAGTGTCATTTTATGGTTACTGAAGGAATAGTGTTGGGACACAAAATCTCTTCAAAAGGCATTGAAGTGGACAAAGCAAAAATTGAAGTGATAGAAAAATTGCCACCCCCAATCAATGTGAAAGGGGTGAGAAGTTTCTTAGGACATGCCGGCTTCTATCGGCGTTTCATAAAAGACTTCTCCAAAATTGCCAAACCGTTGTGCAATCTCCTTGTAAAGGAGAATGATTTTAAATTTGATGATAAATGCTTAAATTCTTTTTCCATCGTAAAAGATAAGTTGGTCACCGCGCCCGTAATCACAGCCCCTAATTGGGAATTACCTTTTGAACTTATGTGTGACGCTAGTGATTACGCGGTTGGAGCAGTGCTTGGCCAACGACACGCGAAATTTTTCCATGCTATTTATTACCCGAGCAAAGTCCTGAATGAAAACCAGGTCAATTATTCCACAACTGAAAAGGAATTGCTTGCTGTGATATTTGCCTTGGAAAAGTTTCGCTCTTACTTAATTGGTTCCAAGGTTATTATTTTTACAGATCATGCAACATTGAAGTTTCTACTCACAAAGGGGGATTCTAAACCCCGGTTACTCAGATGGATATTATTGCTGCAAGAATTTGATATTGAGATCAAGGATAAGAAAGGGGTTGAGAACGTGGTAGCTGACCACCTCTCAAGGTTAGAGAACCCCGATGTAACACAAAAAGAAAAGAGTATAGTTGCTGAGTTCCCAGATGAACAGCTGCTAGCTGTGACTGAAAGACCATGGTTCGCAGACATGGCAAATTTCAAAGCTGGGAATCTAGTCCCAGATGATTATAGTTACCAGCAGAGACAGAAATTCTTTAGAGATGCCAAATTTTACCTTTGGGATGACCCATATCTGTTTAAGGTTGGTCCTGATGGTTTGATAAGAAGATGTGTTGCAGGTGACGAAGCGAAAAGTATCATGTGGCATTGCCACAGTTCAGCTTATGGAGGCCACCATGGTGGAGAAAGAACCGTAGCTAAAATTCTTCAAAGCGGGATCTGGTGGCCTACATTATTCAAGGATTGTGTGGAATTCGTCACAAATTGTGACAAGTGCCAAAGAACAGGTAGTATCGCCATGAAGAATGAGATGCCCCAAAATGGAATTTTAGAAATTGAACCTTTTGATTGTTGGGGCATTGACTTCATGGGTCCTTTTCCTTCGTCTTACAAAAATCTTTACATTCTTGTCTGTGTTGATTATGTAACTAAGTGGGTGGAAGCAACAGCTTGTGTTGCTAATGATGCCCAAACTGTTATTAACTTCTTAAAAAAGAATGTTTTTGCTAGGTTCGGAGTACCTAGAGTTTTGATCAGTGATGGGGGGAAACATTTTTGCAATAAGTATCTGGAAAGCGTGCTAGCTAAATATAATGTTAAACACAAAGTTGCTACCCCATATCACCCACAGACATGCAAACAAGTCAAAGTATCCAACCGACAGTTGAAACAAATACTTGAGAAAACTGTCGCCAACTCAAGGAAGGATTGGGCAAAGAAGTTAGATGATGCGCTTTGGGCGTATAGGACATCATTCAAGACACATCTTGCATTGTCGCCATATCAGTTGGTGTATGGAAAGGCATGTCATCTACCGGTGGAGCTAGAACACAAGGCCTATTGGGCGATTAAATTTTTAAATTTTGATGAAAAAGCAGCCGGTAGGAAGAGGTTGTTGAAGTTGAATGAGCTGGAAGAGATGAGGCTGCAAGCATATGAAAATGCAGTCATTTACAAAGAAAGGACCAAAAGGTATCATGACAAAAAACTGGTCAAGAAAGACTTCTATCGCGGACAAAGTGTGTTGCTATTTAACTCTCGATTGAGACATTTTCCCGGAAAACTCAAATCTAAGTGGTCAGGACCTTATGTGATCAAAGAAGTTTTTCCGCATGGAGCGGTCGAACTAGAAGAACCGCTATCCAAAAGGACGTTCAAAGTAAATGGGCAAAGGCTCAAGCCATACAAAGGAGGAGAGATTCCTACTGAGAGGGTCTCATTGGTACTGACTGACCTTTAAGGTCAGCAGGGGTCAAGCTAGTGACGTTAAAGAAGCGCTTAATTGGAGGCAACCCATCATGTATATTTTTATTTTTAGTCCTTATTTTTCTGTTACAAAAAAAAAGCAAAAAAAAAGAAAGCAAAAAAAAAACCAAAAAAAAAGAGAAAAAAATTGATGTCATCTGCTGACAACCTCCGAGGTTCATGTATTTTTGTTTCTTGTTTATTATTAAGTGTGATGTTTTTATGTCTTTTCAGAATTTTCAGTGTAGGAACATATGAGTTTGCATGATCCAAATCTCGCCCGCTTGCATACAAAAGATTAATGAACGTATGATTGCTCATGAAAACACTATGGTTCTAAAGACAGAGAGATGAGTAGGAAAGAGGAGTTTTGCGAGATGAACCGGTTCAACCTTAAGATACCTCAGCTTGTGAGCACTTTGAGCCAAATATATTCCATGGTATACTATTTCTTTCACATATTATGAGTGTATCCGTGCTTTGTATATTTTCTAGAACTTGCGACTATTCTTTACTGTTGATTGTTTTACATGTACACACATAGAGGCACATTTGTTGGTACTATGAGCCTTTTCAAGCTACCCTATATATTATTTATCCTTTGCTAACCCACTTTGAACCTAAATATTTCCTTTTCTTTCGGTAACAAACCACAAAATAAGCCACTTGGACTTGATAGTTTTTATCTGTGTACCGTTTATGGAGTTAGGTAGAAGCTTTAAAATTCCGTATCTTGCCAATGTCTTAAGTTTGGGGTTGCTCCTGGAATTAGCAACATATTAAGTTTGGGGTAGGGGTACTAGAGAACTTCAACAAAAAAAAAAAAAAAGAATAAAGAGACACACACAAAAACAATAAAAAAAATTAAAACAAATTGTGTTGAGTCTTCTTCAAAATAGAGAACCACCAACAATTATTGGTCTCTTCAAAAAAAAAAAAAAAAGAAGAAAAGAAAAAAAAAAAAGCTCTCTAAGTACCTAGTTATCATTGAAACTCAGCCCCGGTAATGGTAATTCTTCATTAAGGATTAGTAGCGGACACCTAACTCCAAATTAGCCTACTTATCCAAATTTATCTCACCGTTACCCAAGCCAAGTTACAACCCTTAAAGACCTAAAAATGTGTGTGCTGTAATGAATTTGATTGACGTTTAGAATTTTTTCAAGCTTATGGTAAAATTGCATTTGCACGTCGATTGAGTGAATACCCTTTGAATTTCGAGAGAATTTGTGAGTGAGAGAAAAGGTTGAGTCTGGAACATTTTGTATAACTTACATCAGACTGAATCTGATCAAAGTTTGAAAGCCATGGTGTCGATTGAGTAAGATTGTTGAAGTTAAAGATCGGATTCCATTTCCGGTGAAAAGAAAAGCTACTGAGATTTTTATCATGCAAACTAATTTGTTAATTCACTGACAGTTTTGTTTTGGCAGACATTGTCACTAGAGGACAAGTAACAGTTCAAGTTTGGGGTTGTGATGACACTCAATTATTTATTCATTTTCATTATAGTTTTTTAGTTTTTTAGTTAGTTTTTAGGAGTATTTCATGGTCCAAGAGAAGAATATTTGAAGAAATTGACATAGCAAGAAGTTTGAAGAAAAAATAAAATAAAATAAAATAAAAGAAAACACTTAGAGAAAAATTGAAGTTGCAACGTGTTTATGCATAAGTCTCTGTTTTCTTCGCGTACTCACAATCATTCCGTCGCGGCACTATGTGATGACCAACCCAAGAGCAACACGTCAGCATCTATATAATGGTAAATCTCCTTGGTGATGAAAGCATGATGTCAGCGAATGGATTGGAATTAAATTCTCACGTGATCCTTGAAGCTAGCAACAAGTAACAGACTCCTTCTCACACATTAGGGACGCGATCTATTCACTTGGGGGCACGATTTGGATTAATTATGTGGCTATAAATATCACTTTTTACCAGAAATAAGGGTTCGGACTTCTTGGAGAAAAAAAGTATCACGTCAACAACTAGAGAGGAAAATCAAGGGTTTTGCCGTCGTATTTTTCATCGGTTATTCATGTATAATTTTCTTAACTCTTTTGTTATGTCAATTATTATTATGAGTAACTAAACTCATCAGATTAGGAATCATAGATGAATCTCTTTAGAACTATTTGAATCATGTAACTACGTGTTCTAGTTTTATTCAATAAAAGCTTATAATTATTCAGTTAATTTTGTGTTTATTGCTTTTCTTTATCTGGCCAATATTGAATTGAATTTAAGGGATAAATCACTACTGACCCTAGGTTTTATAACTGGATCTAAATTAACTGTTTGCCAATCGTAATTGCTTTAGGAATAAAGAATTAGTTGGTATGATTAAGAATTTAACGTTCATTCATGCTTTTGATAATATTAGTTTCGCCTAAGGAATTAGGGTGCTGTATTAGATAAACGAGACTGATGAGCTAAGGAATTGGACTCGGTCTATTTTGTTAAATTATCGTGATTATAAGAGTTTTATTGTTGAGAGCTAAAACCTAGATTACCAGATAGGAACAAAGAGAGGATTCGAAATAATTCCTAATCGCTTTTCTCTATTTAAAAGTCTTTGTTTATTTCTTTTTGCAAATTAAGAATTGTTACTACAAAACCTGAAAACTCCCCCCTTTGCATTTTATTTATTAATCCTAAATTTTATTTAATTGTTTTGTCGAGATTGAAACAATCCCTGCGGATACGAACTTTATAAATTTTATTACTTAACGATAAGTTAGTACACTTGCTAATTTTGTCATCAATCAGCTAGTCAGCTAAACTTCGTGCGCTCGATTCTGACAATCGGTTCTTCAATATAATCAGTTATCTATCTTTTCGTAACCTTATCAGCCGAATCCATAATTAGTTCGAATCAGTTCCATTTCAGTGGAATTAAGCTGTATCAGTAAAATCAGTGTTGAGGATTCAAACCTTTCAGCTCTGTGTTCTGGATCATGTGAGACCAGTGTGTCAACCTTAAATATCTCTGCTGAACATGTTAGCCTTTAGATTCATCCATGTAACCTTATGAGATCAACTTTTAACTCGGATATCTCGATTAGGATCCTCCGACCCCAAGTTTAGTTATCATTAATCAATTCTTATAAATGAAAGAGTTAATTGTTCGTCTAGAGTAATGTTTCATCCTCGTTGGAAACCATCTCTCTATGATCCGTTAGTTAATCCAGCCGCCCATTCTAAGTCAGACCAATCAATTCAGCCTCAACATTACAAATTCAAACTCTATGTATTCAGTTAGCCAAGTTGAGAATCCGATTACTTTAGCCAAGATTCCATACATTAATTACCAGTGAAGGACTCCAAACAAGATTGACAATTGACCCTGGGAGATAATCTGAACCTAAGTGTATTCGCATGTTGAATGTACAACTCGATCATCGTGTCGTGCAAGAAAGGATTAGGATTGTAGGTGGGATTTTATCGGATAACTGTAGATTCGTCTGCGGATGAGTCTAACTCGTTGGCAGAAGAATCAGTAGCGTTTAGACAATTTCCCACTCGTTTTATGTTTCGATCGATTCTGGAGTATTTAGACAACACGCGATACAGAGGTACAATTGACACGTCATGCACGATAATGTTCGGAAAGGAGAACAACCGTAGGAAGAGAGAGTTTCAATTTGACAATATCAATGCCAAGCACATACCCTTTAGTTGATCATATAAACTTAACCAACGTAACACGTATTAATGTGTACTCAACCATGCCAGATACCAACCTACTAGTTAGTAAAGTTACGAAGTGCAGAAGAAAGATAAAGTGTTATGTCCCAAGCATACAAAATAGTGGTAAAGTGTTGGAAAATATGGTCGTATGTCTAACTTCACGAAGTGGAATGAGTATTACTTTGTAATGCTCTACCACATAAAGTGTGATAGCAGTAGAAGTGGAATCAGATTGAATGACATGATATACGACCGTGTTTAGGAATCGTAGACTAAGATTGTAGTGACGCTATCGGAACGTGACAGTAAGTTTTCGAATCAAAGTGCGCAGCATGAGAATAGATGTGAATGCGTACCAACTGACCAGTTCTTAGCCAATAAAACTGAGCGAGGAAAGGTTTATTCCAAGGGATTGAATACAACCGACCGGAGAGTAGGTGAAGTTTAGACTTGGATGTGAATATGGGAGAATTACCTGAAGGTGAATGTAGAAGTTTTGAATTTCGAGGACGAAATTCTTTAAGGGGGGTAGATTGTAACAACCCAACTCTAATTAATAGGAGATTATTAATTAAAGGAAATTAATCGAGACTAATTGGATTAAGTGAGTAGGACTTGTCACACAATAGATACACTACATCTAGTGAGACTCTTATATTCCTAAGCGTTGAACTAAGAACCAAGTGGGACCCACGATGTTTTTCTATTTAAGCATAAGACTTGGGAGTAAACTATTCACTTTTGTTTCGACTTCCTGAAGTAATAAGCCAAGGAAAACATCCTTTCTCTTTCTCTTCCCCATGGTCGTATCACACACACACCCTTTAACTTCAATCTTTGATTTTTCTTCACCAAATCAACATGCAATAAACATCTTGATCACATCTTAGGGTAAGAAGCAACTGATCAAAAGTTCCAAACTACACCCACCCTCATCTCTTCACTCGTCATTACCCTCTTTTGACCCATGGTGAAGCTTGCATGTTCAACATCCCTCATTGGAATTAAGTTTTGGAATGAAACCATGTAACCCCAACCATTGCATGTTCTGATTGCCCAAGAGCTGACATTTCATTGTTCAGAAATTTGAGGTAAGGATAAAGAGATTCCTTCCCTTCCTTACTTACTCTTGAGTTTTTCTACTTGCAATCTAATACCCATTTTCCACACCTTAATTGAAATTCGTTGTTGCATGTGTATTTACCACCTTAAATACGAGTTTGGAGACTACTCGGAAGTTAAGGGTACCTTGGAAAAGTGGATTTTGAAGCAATCGACAGAACCTTGTTCTTCATCTCTGTCATGCTCGCTCAGCGAGCAGATACTCGCCCCAGCGAGTTTCGCAGTTGCAACTGCATGTGGTTTTTCTGTTTCTGTAATCCACTTCTAGCCTTGGTAAGTTATTCCTAACATTCTTATACCCGCCTCAGCATAGTGATGACTATTCCATCTTCTTTGACCTTATTAATTGTTCCAACACTCTCAAAACCCATTCCTTTCATTGTAGTTCAAGAACACTAGTTTGGATGTTCATATCAGTTTTGGAGTAGAGAGCTCATGGTTGTAGCTGGGCTTAGTATCAGAGTTAAAGCTTCATTACCAGGTGGGTTCCTTAGGATAGTGTAGTTAGTGTCCCCAATTCAATAAATTTGCATGTTGACTTAGGATTTAGGAAAATGTTGTGTGAGGGGAATTAACTCCCAAATTCCTCTCCATTTTGTCTTATATTATGTATATTACATTACCTCACTGGCTTAAATGAGGATTGTAGGTGTCCCCTTGTAAAATTATGATTTTTGCAAAACAGGGTAATTTCTGCATAAACTCGCCATAGCGAGTAGCTGGCGAGTATTCATGGCGAGCTGGGTTCTGGGCTGGTGAAACTCGCCATGGCGCGCTTCTGCTCGCCACAGCGAGTTGATTTAGGTCATGACCTATAATCTCGCCATGGCGAGCTGGTGACACGCCATAGCGAGCTTGTACAGAAGTGACCTAAATTTTCATTTTTCTAACAAAATCTCATACACTCGTTTTATATCCTCATCAGAGTCAGATAGTTTGCAGTAATATAATTAATATAATGTCGAACAGAATGTTAATCACAGATAATCGTTAGAGCATAACTTTGAATATAACTAGGTTTGTATGCTCCCCGGGTTTTGGGAAATTATGGTAGTAAGAACTAAATTAGTATCAGTCAATCATGAGCGATCTGTGATGTCGCGCTATGGACTCCCAATGGGATAATCCATTGGGATATGTTATTGTGAGTTGTATGCCGTGATCGGATCGATCGACGGACAAGGCGGGCCTCCGAGACATGGTCACCTCGGAGAATCCTTGCGGTTAAAATGAATAAGAGTTATTATCTGTGTTACACCTTTAATTTTAGTGTTATGTTATGATTATGTATATGTTAGCAGGTTATGACTGTTTAGGATTCCCCGGTGTAGTCACTATTAGGAGGGTAGTAGGACTCACTGAGGCTTAGTAGTCTCACCCCACTCCAAATCAATTTTTTTAGGTAGACAGGTTAACTGGAGCAAGGACAAGGATGGAGCTGATGATTGGAGCTGAGCATGGATCATCGCATTAGACGATTTTAGTCTTCCCTTGTTTTAGTTATCTGTATATCTTGGAATTTTATTCTATTTCCGCTGTAGTGTATCAGTTCATTATTTGATATTAAGAAATTTTTGTAACACAATTGTTTAAACTCGTTAATTTTATATACTTAGAACCATTTATTTATGTCTTAACTAAATATTCTAGATATTTTAGTTGGGGCGTTATAAACAAAAAAGTGAGTTATAAAAAAACAATCATTTATTTTTATTCATTATTATTCCTCTATTTTTTAGAAACTTAAGAACCATCCAAACTATTATGAATTTATTTAATAAAAAAAGTTGATATTTGATAAACAAACTTATATTGTATAAATTATAAAATTGTTTATAATCGATAAGCTAGATAATTCAATTTGTATTATTTAGTAAAATTGTAACACCCGTATTTATTTATTTTATTTTTAATTAGAGTTAATTAGCCTTTTTATAGTATTTTATTGTGAGTTAGTAATTAATTAAGAATTGTGGCTATTTTGGGAAAGTGTAGTGTTTTGAGTAGGATAAGTTTTATTAGAGTTATGATAAGAGGAGTTGGGCTTGAGTGTTATTGGGCCTAAGTTAATAAGAGGGACATTATGGTCTTTAATTAAGCTAGGTTTAGATAGGGTTATGAGAATAGAGAGATAACACTCATAACTTAAGAAAATAGAAAAGAGGTAGAAAGAGAAAACTTTGAAGTTTGAAGAGAAGGAAGTAGAGGGGAAGAATAGAGAAAGCTCAAGAGAAGGAGAAGAATCAGAATTTCATCAATTCTAAGGTTAGAGAGTAGTTTACAATTCATGTGAGATGATCAAAGAGGGGGGAGATGACTATTCTCCACACCCAAACCCTCTCATCTCTTTTGGTGGGGAAGGGAATCAAGGGAATGTGATTTAATGATTTTCTGTGTTATTGAATGATGTTAGTATGTTATTACATGATTATATCTTCTATTTCAATCATCAATTTCGTGTGTCATATGAGAATTGTTGTTGTTGATGTTTGAAAATGGTTTTAAGCAAAATAAGGAAAAATCTCTACTTTCTACTTAAAATGATGTTTGATGATGTTAGAACTTGTACTTCTAAGTCTATATATGATATGTATGCTTAAATGTGATAGCTTTAAGAGTTTATAACATGAAATTCGTGATTTTTATGTAATTTTTATGTGAACCCGAGAGCAGAGCATAAAATTTTTGGTTTGCTCGCTCAGCCACCAGTTGGTCGCTGGAGCGAGGATTCATGTTCTTCATGAACCCAGAAATTTATGAATGCTCGCTTAGCGAGCAGTAGCGAGGGGCAGCGACCAGCCGTCGCCAGGTCTCGCTTCGAGCGATGACCAGGCTGCCACTTCTCGCTTGTTCCATCGCTGGTAGTCGCTCAGCGACCATGACCTGTTTTTGAGAATTTTCTTCATGTTGTATGATGATTTATGAGTGTATAACATGTCTAGATTTGGTTTTATAATATGTTATATGTATGGATTGATTTAGGCTTCAGTTGGTATGATGATAACATGTTTATATGAACATTGTTGATTGAGATTGAGCTATGATTAACTAAGATAACATGTGTTATTATGTAATGCTCAGATGTATACCTTAATGATGATATGATGATGTGTTGAGATAAGTTAATAATAACTTAAAGAAGGAATAATAGGAATGAGTGGCCTATTATTCATGAGTAGAATATAGTATTATCATCACTAATTGGTATGTGTACATTCATGCATTCATTCTTGAGTCGGATATTAGGATCATGTGGATTCTAATAAAGAGGATATCAAATGATAATATTTGATAAAGACGGATATTAGAGGTGAGATACTCTAATAAATACGATGGTACCACATGCATTAGATATGTCTAGGGTGACATATGTTGTGTGATTGCACTAGTTTGCATTAGGGAATTATGTGATCTAATTGATAATTGGTAGTTGGTAATTGTGATTGCATTCCAATATGATTCTATGAATGTTTGGATGGTGTGGATTTGATTAGATGATCTAATTCTTGTTAATGAGTATGATATTGCTATGATGTTGAAGATTGCTAATACAATGTGGTATATGCATGGATTTAGTTATTATATTTGTTTATATAATATAAGTATATACTATGCTTATTATTATAGTCTTGAATCGTAGCTAACTCTCTATTTTTGTGTATGTGTAATGGTTTGGGTCCAGATTCTCCACTTGAGGAGTGATCCCGTTGCTTTGGAGTTTAGCTCGTGAGGACTAGCATAGCTTGGTAAGGTGAAGGATAGAAGGATCCTAGAAGTTTAGAAGTCTAGGATATGTTCTGATACTTGTAACCTTGTTTAGGCTAGTGTTCGGTTCTTCGTTTGTTTGAGATTCTATATATGACCTTGCTACTTCTATTATCTTATCTTTAATTACTTGTTGGATTATTTTGGATTGTATGATGGGTCTTCATTGTGGAAGTACCTAGTTGGAGTTGTAATATGACTTATAACTTGCATGTTTGGGTTTAATTGCTATAACTTATTTAGTATAGTAGTTTTGATGCTTCCGTTGGCTTAAGTGAATTAAATGCATGTTATTAGTTACTTTGTGTTAAGTAATGTTCTTGATGATTTCTATGTTGAATGATTTAAATTAATTATTGTATGTGAATCGATTAGGAGCGTTACATTTTGGTATCAGAGCAAGGTCGGTCCATATCGGATCAAGTAGGTTAGTATACCCATAGGTGCTTGAGTATAGTGAACACTTTTAGTACCCTTAGTCTAACGTAAGGTTGGATTTCTTTTGGTTGGTTGTCTAGGTGATGGCGCAAAGAGCTATGGCGGATGCGATAACCTTTATGGCTAATGCTTTAACACAAGAAGCGGCAGCTAGGATGGCCGAAAGGGTTGCACAAGAGAATCGTATGGGGAATGAAGATGAAATGAGGTTGGAAAGATTCCTTAAGAACAATCCAAAGGAATTCAAGGGAGGTCATGATCCCGAAGGAGCTCAAAAATGGTTAGAAGCTATGGAAAGAATTTTCGGAGCAATGAGGTGTTCGGAAGTTCAAAAAGTGACTTTGGGAAGCTATATGTTGCATGAGGATGCGAGCTATTGGTGGAGGAATACATGTCAAAGGTTGGGCCAAGGAGGAGCTATCATTACTTGGGATATCTTTAAGAGGGAGTTCTTGACTAAGTACTTTCCGATAGACATGAGAAACCGAAAGGTAGTGGAATTCATGGAGCTCAAGCAAGGAAATCTATCGGTTGCGGAGTATGCAACCAAGTTTGAGGACTTATGCCGTTTTTGCCCACACTACAACACCGTACAGGCGGAAGGGGATAAGTGTGTGAAGTTCGAAAGTGGTTTGCGTCCCGATCTTAAGCAATTGGTTGGCATTTTGGAGATAAGGAACTTTGCTAACTTGGTGAACAAAAGCAACATTTGTGACTTGGATGGGAAAGCTAAGGCAAACTACTACAAGGAAGTGCATGATAGAAAATGGAAGAACCAAGATCGTGGTAAGCCTTATGACAAGAAGAATAAGGGCAAGTTTGGAGGTAGTGGAGGAATAGGAAAAAGTGCTAATGACAAGTGCTACAAGTGTGGTGTTTTGGGTCATCATTCTCATGAATGCCCAAAGGGAAAGAAGTGTTTCAAGTGTGGAGAGTTTGGACACAAGGCCGATGCATGTAAGAAGAAGATTTCTTGTTTCAATTATGGTGAAGAAGGTCACAAGAGTCCGGAATGTAAGAAGCCAAAGAAAGCGACCGGAAAGGTGTTTGCTTTAAGTGGAGATGGAGCGGAACAAGTGGACAATCTCATTAGAGGAACATGTTTCATCTATGACACTCCTTTAATTGCAATTGTTGATACTGGAGCAACACATTCTTTTATATCTTTTGAATGCATGAAGCGTCTTAATATTCCTGTGTGTGAAATGCTTGGTTGCATGGAAATAGAAACTCCTGCTAGTGGTTCTGTAACTACTCTACTTGTTTGTCGTAAATGCCATGTGACTGTGTTTGGTAAATCTTTTGATATGGATCTAGTGTGTATTCCACTTAGCGGTATAGATGTGATTTTTGGTATGAACTAGTTAATCTTTAATAGAGTCCACATTAACTGTTGTGAGAAAGTGATTACATTTTCGAAGTTGGAGGAAAAGTCTAAGTTGATGAGTGGGAAAGAAGTAAGAGAATCCTTATTGGAGCATGGTGAATTGTTTGTTTTGTTTGCATCTTTGAAGATTGAGAATGAAGTTGGAATTAAGGAACTACCGGTTGTGCAAGAATTTCCCGATGTGTTTCCGGAGGATGTGTCAGATATGCCTCCAGAAAGAGAAGTGGAGTTTACTATTGATTTGGTACCTGGTACAAGTCCAATATCTATGGCACCTTATAGGATGTCAGCAACTGAGTTAAGTGAATTGAAGAAGCAACTAGAAGAACTACTAGAGAAGAAGTTTATTCGTCCTAGTGTATCGCCGTGGGGAGCACCTGTGCTTTTGGTGAAGAAGAAGGACGGAAGTATGAGGTTGTGTATTGATTATCGTCGTTTGAACCAAGTGACAATCAAGAACAAGTATCCGTTGCCAAGGATTGATGATTTAATGGATCAGTTAGTGGGTGCTTGTGTGTTTAGCAAGATTGATTTGAGGTCCGGATATCATCAAATTCGAGTTAAGGCGGAAGACATTCCGAAGACTGCTTTTAGGACAACATATGGTCACTACGAGTATTCAGTCATGCCTTTTGGAGTAACTAATGCACCGAGAGTGTTCATGGAGTACATGAATCGGATTTTCCATTCATATTTGGATAAGTTCGTAGTGGTTTTCATTGATGATATCCTAGTGTATTCTAAGACCGAGGAGGAACATGCGGAACATCTAAGGATAGTGTTGAGAACCTTACAAGAGAAGAAGCTTTATGCGAAGTTGTCTAAGTGCGAGTTTTGGTTGAAGGAAGTAAGTTTTCTAGGTCACGTGATATCTAGTGGATGTATTGCGGTGGATCCTTCTAAAGTGGATGCGGTAATAAAGTGGGGAACTCCAGAATCAGTGTTTGACATTAGAAGTTTTCTCGGATTGGCCGGTTACTATCGGAGGTTTATTGAAGGTTTTTCAAAGTTGGCTTTACCGTTGACCCGATTGACTAGGAAAGATCAACCTTTTGTTTGGGATAGTTTGTGTGAGAAAAGTTTCCAAGAGTTGAAGAAGCGGTTGACATCGGCACCGATTTTGATTCTACCGAAACCGGATGAGCCGTTTGTTGTGTATTGTGATGCATCTTTGATGGGATTGGGTGGTGTTCTTATGCAAAATGGACAAGTGGTTGCTTATGCTTCTAGACAATTGAAAGTGCATGAGAAGAACTATCCAACACATGATCTTGAGTTGACGGCCGTTGTATTTACCTTGAAGATATGGAGACATTATCTATTTGGTTCTAGATTTGAAGTCTTTAGTGATCATAAGAGTTTGAGGTATTTGTTTGACCAAAAGGAATTGAATATGAGGCAAAGACGTTGGTTGGAATTTTTGAAGGACTACGATTTTGAGTTGAGTTACCATCCGGGAAAGGCTAATGTTGTAGCCGATGCTTTGAGTAGAAAGTCCTTGCATATGTCTTCACTTTTGATGAGAGAGTTGGATTTAATTGAAGGGTTTAGAGATTTGAGTTTGGTTTGTGAAACGACTCCAAGAAGTGTGAAATTGGGAATGTTGAAGTTGACAAATGATTTTCTTGATGAAGTAAAGAATGGTCAAAAGGGAGATTTGGATTTGGTGAATCGTCTAGCATCGATTGATCAAGGAAAAGAGACCGATTTCAAAGTTGACGAGAATGAAGTTATAAGATTTCGAGAAAGAGTTTGTGTTCCTAACATACCCGAGTTGAAGAGAAAGATTCTAGAGGAAGGACATAGAAGTGGTTTGAGTATTCATCCTGGAGCTACTAAGATGTACCAAGATCTTAAGAAGTTGTTTTGGTGGCCAAGTATGAAAAAGGAAGTTGTCGAGTTTGTTTATGCTTGTTTGACTTGTCAGAAGTCCAAGGTTGAACATCAAAGACCATCCGGATTATTACAACCCATGTTTATTCCGGAATGGAAGTGGGATAGTATTGCTATGGATTTTGTAAGTGGTTTGCCGAGGACTACAAAAGGGAATGATTCGATTTGGGTGATTGTTGATAGGTTGACGAAGTCGGCGCATTTTATTGCTTTTAAGACCGGAACCTTAATACCAAGGTTAGCGGAGATTTATGTTGAGCAAATTGTGAGATTGCATGGTATTCCCTCTAGTATTGTGTCGGATCGAGATCCAAGGTTTACTTCGAGGTTTTGGGAAAGTTTGCAAGAGGCTTTGGGAATTAAGTTAAGAATGAGTTCGGCTTATCATCCTCAAACGGATGGACAATCGGAAAGAACTATTCAATCACTTGAAGATTTGTTAAGAGCTTGTGTTTTGGAAGATGGAGGGAGTTGGGATAAATATCTACCTTTGATAGAGTTCACCTACAACAATAGCTATCATGCGAGTATTGGGATGACACCTTTTGAAGCTTTGTATGGTAGAAGATGTCGTACTCCTTTGTGTTGGTATGAAGATGGAGAAAGTGTTGTGTTGGGACCGGAATTGGTTCAACAAACTACGAAAAAGATTAAGATGATTCAAGAGAAAATGAAAGCGACTCAAAGTAGAGGAAGGATGTGGAATTTCAAGAAGGAGATCATGTATTTTTGAGGGTTAATTCAACCACCGGTGTTGGTCGTGCTTTGAAATCTAAGAAGTTGACATCGAAGTTTATTGGACCTTATCAAATCTTGAAAAGAGTGGGGAATGTGGCTTACAAGATTGCCTTGCCACCATCGTTGTCTAATCTTCATGATGTGTTTCATGTGTCGCAATTAAGGAAATATGTCACGGATCCATCACATGTCATTGTATCGGATGAGGTGCAAGTAAAGGATAATTTGACCGTTGAAACTAAACCTTTGAGGATTGAAGGTAGAGAAGTGAAAAAGTTGAGAAACAAGGAGATAGCGTCCGTTAAGGTCATTTGGGGAGGACCCGCGGGAGAGAATGCTACTTGGGAGCTAGAAAGCAAGATGAGGAGTTCTTATCCGGAGTTATTTTCAGGTAAATTTTCGAGGACGAAAATTCTTTAAGGGGGGTAGAGTTGTAACACCCGTATTTATTTATTTTATTTTTAATTAGAGTTAATTAGCCTTTTTATAGTATTTTATTGTGAGTTAGTAATTAATTAAGAATTGTGGCTATTTTGGGAAAGTGTAGTGTTTTGAGTAGGATAAGTTTTATTAGAGTTATGATAAGAGGAGTTGGGCTTGAGTGTTATTGGGCCTAAGTTAATAAGAGGGACATTATGGTCTTTAATTAAGTTAGGTTTAGATAGGGTTATGAGAATAGAGAGATAACACTCATAACTTAAGAAAATAGAAAAGAGGTAGAAAGAGAAAACTTTGAAGAGAAGGAAGTAGAGGGGAAGAATAGAGAAAGCTCAAGAGAAGGAGAAGAATCAGAATTTCATCAATTCTAAGGTTAGAGAGTAGTTTACAATTCATGTGAGATGATCAAAGAGGGGGGAGATGACTATTCTCCACACCCAAACCCTCTCATCTCTTTTGGTGGGGAAGGGAATCAAGGGAATGTGATTTAATGATTTTCTGTGTTATATATTGAATGATGTTAGTATGTTATTACATGATTATATCTTCTATTTCAATCATCAATTTCGTGTGTCATATGAGAATTGTTGTTGTTGATGTTTGAAAATGAGTTTTAAGCAAAATAAGGAAAAATCTCTACTTTCTACTTGAAATGATGTTTGATGATGTTAGAACTTGCACTTCTAAGTCTATATATGATATGTATGCTTAAATGTGATAGCTTTAAGAGTTTATAACATGAAATTCGTGATTTTTATGTGAACCCGAGAGCAGAGCATAAAATTCTAGGTTTGCTCGCTCAGCCACCAGTTGGTCGCTGGAGCGAGGATTCATGTTCTTCATGAACCCAGAAATTTATGAATGCTCGCTTAGCGAGCAGTAGCGAGGGGCAGCGACCAGCCGTCGCCAGGTCTCGCTTCGAGCGATGACCAGTCTGCCTCTTCTCGCTTGTTCCATCGCTGGTAGTCGCTCAGCGACCATGACCTGTTTAATTTTGAGAATTTTCTTCATGTTGTATGATGATTTATGAGTGTATAACATGTCTAGATTTGGTTTTATAATATGTTATATGTATGGATTGATTTAGGCTTGAGTTGGTATGATAATAACATGTTTATATGAACATTGTTGATTGAGATTGAGCTATGATTAGCTAAGATAACATGTGTTATTATGTAATGCTCGGATGTATACCTTAATGATGATATGATGATGTGTTGAGATAAGTTAATAATAACTTAAAGAAGGAATAATAGGAATGAGTGGCCTATTATTCATGAGTAGAATATAGTATTATCATCACTAATTGGTATGTGTACATTCATGCATTCATTCTTGAGTCGGATATTAGGATCATGTGGATTCTAATAAAGAGGATATCAAATTATAATATTTGATAAAGACGGATATTAGAGGTGAGATACTCTAATAAAGACGATGGTACCACATGCATTAGATATGTCTAGGGTGACATATGTTGTGTGATTGCACTAGTTTGCATTAGGGAATTATGTGATCTAATTGATAATTGGTAGTTGGTAATTGTGATTGCATTCCAATGTGATCCTATGAATGTTTGGATGGTGTGGATTTGATTAGATGATCTAATTCTTGTTAATGAGTATGATATTGCTATGATGTTGAAGATTGCTAATACAATGTGGTATATGCATGGATTTAGTTATTATATTTGTTTATATAATATAAGTATATACTATGCTTATTATTATAGCCTTGAATCGTAGCTAACTCTCTATTTTTGTGTATGTGTAATGGTTTGGGTCCAGATTCTCCACTTGAGGAGTGATCCCGTTGCTTTGGAGTTTAGCTCGTGAGGACTAGCATAGCTTGGTAAGGTGAAGGATAGGAGGGTCCTAGAAGTTTAGAAGTCTAGGATATGCTCTGATACTTGTAACCTTGTTTAGGCTAGTGTTCGGTTCTTCGTTTGTTTGAGATTCTATATATGACCTTGCTACTTCTATTATCTTATCTTTAATTACTTGTTGGATTATTTTGGATTGTATGATGGGTCTTCATTGTGGAAGTACCTAGTTGGAGTTGTAATATGACTTATAACTTGCATGCTTGGGTTTAATTGCTATAACTTATTTAGTATAGTAGTTTTGATGCTTCCGTTGGCTTAAGTGAATTAAATGCATGTTATTAGTTACTTTGTGTTAAGTAATGTTCTTGATGATTTGTATGTTGTAAGACCCAAGATTTCCTCTGTACAGGTTTTTCTAAGGAACTTTAGTGTCGGCTAAGTTTTTAGGGTTTTTGGTGAAGCGGTTTCGTGAGTATTGTCGCGTTAATAGAATTTTTGCTGAAATGGAGTCTGTGTTGTGCTCGTGCGCTGGAAAGGCACAGACTTTTGGGTCGTAGTCTTCTGTTGAGTATAAGAAGGTTTATGTGTAGTCAGAATAACGAGTTTTGGATTATTCTCGCTTTTGGAAAAACGAGTAGGAATTTTACCCGCTGATGTTAAATTTTATGGCTTCTGAATTTCGTAGAAATTTAGATGGAGGTTTTATATATCGGCGTGAGTTAGGATATGTTGTCAGAATAATTTTCGAGGGTGAGGAAGAAAATTACAGTCGAGGAAAAAGTTTTGGCGATAAGTTTTGGAAACGGTTTATGACGGACGTTGATTTGGTAGATTTTATATTTTTTTGTGATTTCCGTCCGTTAGCGAAGTACGACTCGCCGAGAGCGAACGCGAGAGCTGAGTAGAGTAAGAAAATATCTAGATATTTTCTTTAAAGCAATCATTACCATTTTTAATCCAATGGCTAGGGTTTAACAAGAGTACCTTTACACTATTTGATCCTAAGGACATCATTGATCAAGACCATTGTAGCTAGGATTGTTTGGCACATTGAATCAAAAACCAAAATTGAAATATATACTCCCTCATTTCTCTCTCGGCCGAACCACCCTTCCACCCCAAACATCAACTTCAAAAATTTCATCTCCTTCATCTCTTCAAGCTTGGAACTTCTTGGAAGAGGATCTTGGAAGTTGCTAAGAGATCATCTTCTTCTTGAGGTAAATAGACCTCCTCCTTTCCTCATTATG
The DNA here is from genome assembly GCA_030408175.1 of Trifolium repens. Lineage (NCBI taxonomy): Eukaryota > Viridiplantae > Streptophyta > Magnoliopsida > Fabales > Fabaceae > Trifolium > Trifolium repens. The sequence continues at coordinate 25,613,405 of CP125850.1, forward strand.
TTCATGAAGCTTTTAGATTTCAAGTTTTAAATTTTTGTGTTCTTGAGCAAATCCATGAGAAAATTAGTTGTTAATTCATAGGAGGTATTATTTAGTAGTAGTATAACCTATTCAAGCCTAGCATTGATGATTCTCATAGTTTATTTAAAAGTTTTCACAAAATTTTTTTGTTAGGGTTTTAAGCAATTTTTGAAAAGAGCATGATCATGAGAAATTGTTGAGTGATTTGATTTTTTATGATAGTTTAGAGCTTTGTGACAAAATGGATTCTTGAATATAAACTTTGTTTTGAAAAATAAGAAAAAATTTATTTGGTGTTCTTGAGCGATTCGATGAACATGTTTTAGGAAATTTCGTTTCGATTCTCAAAGTAGTCGATTGAGCAATTAGATGCCTTTGCAAACTAATAGATAATTGTTAGGGTTTTGAAATGAAAAAAAATTGGTGTTGGCCTTGTTTTTCCCCCTTTGGCCGAGGCAAAAAGTTAGGGTAGGAAGAATCGATTTTCGAAATTGTTCTAAGACAAATAGTTTGACATAATCATAGTCTTAAAAGTTTGATTGATTATGGTTTTGTTTAAAATGATTTGGATTGTGAGGATAACTGATTTTGAAAATATTCTCTTGTGTTTAGTATTGGTTTTGTTTCGAAAATGAAAACTAGTTACTTGTTTTTGAAGTAAACAAGTAAGTATGGAAAGTGTTGTATTTTGTTTTGAAAAGAATGTTTTGGGGTTTGATGTGAAAAGAAAAAGATTTGCGAAGTTTTGAAGAAAAATGACATTCTTGGATTCAAAATGACTTGGTGTGAGCATTTGATCAATTTGAGAAATTAGAAATGGTTTAGGCGTTTTACACTATGTTTGATTTTGAAAAACAATGGTTTTGGAATAATTCCAATTCTGGCCGAAACTGGAAGGGCATTTTCGTCCATTTTAAATGTTATATTTGGTCATAGAAATTTGATCATTCAATCCGTTTTTTTCGAGACGAAGATTTCGGCGTATGGCTCGTCTCGATCAGATAAAGATTGAATAAGTTATGACCATTTTATTTGAGAAGAAAAACTTGTAACTAGTGATGAAAGTAAACTTTTATTTTTGTGAAAAAGGTTGAAAGTTATTGTGCTGATTTCAAATGGTTTTAGTGTGTGAAGTTGATTACTTTGGTGTTAGAAATAAAAGTGTTTCGTAGTTTGTTTTGAAACGAAGTTATTTTCGTATAGCGAGAAATAGTGCAATTAACTTCGTGAATTTTTAATCACTATGGGGAGAACTCGAAATCACTATCCGAGAGTTTCATAAAGTACCTTAGACCCCTCTAGATTTTTGAGTTTAGTTTCGTTTCGATAGAATACAGTGGGAGTATTTTATTGACATTACGCTGCTTAAATTTTTGGTAGCGTGAATAGTGGATTTGAGCCTAGTTAGTTGTGAGGGAACAACCATAGGTCTTGATCCATTAGTAGCCGATCTAGGACTTATTTGAGTAACCAATTAGAATGTGGTATTAACTTAGATAAGTTATGTTTTGTAAAAGGTTAAGAGGATTAGCCGATTTGGAGTTTTCGTCAAGAGGGACGGTTATTGCTCGCGTAATGTAAGTTGTGCGTGTTGGAATGCTTGTTGAGGTAAGGGCACCTTTATTTCCGTCTTATATCTGTATAATATGTTTGTATGCTTGGTACTGTGGTGTGTTTGAGTGCTTGGCATGTATGTGTGTTGTATTCTCGGGATGAGAAATTGTTTACAATACGTGCGTTGACTACATATGATTGGAAATATATGTATGTTGTTGTGAATTTCATATGTATTAATAATATGAAATGTTGATGCATGTACTTGATTGAAGATCTCGTTGTGCATGATGTTTGTTGTCTTACATATGATTTTGTTAGAAATATATGTATTGACATGTGGTTGAGAATTACATATGCATGATTGGTATGTAATTGAATGCATCGGCATAGATAAGTTGTATCGTATGCTCATGCATTCATGGTAGTGGTTAGAAGACCACCGGGTGCGATTAGAAGATCCACCTTGAATCCTGCGGGATTTTATTGAGTACAATACGTGATTAGAAGATCACGGGGTTTGATTAGAAGATCCACCCTAATCCTTCGGTTAGAAGATCGTCGAGATTGTATTGATTATTGGTGATTAGAAGATCACGACTCTCTGTGGAGAGGTTAAATTCCGGAATTCATGCATGTGGCAGCCAGTGATTGGTGTCACGATCATGTAGAGTCTGCATTGATAGGCTATGTGTGCATTGGTTTATATAAGCCCGTTGGTGGGAATTGCTTTTGTGTTAAAGAGTTTTTCTCGTGTATGTGGAAATTTGTTATGTGTACATCTTTCACAACGGTTATATATATATATATACTTTTATTTTGTGGTGACCCTTTCAATATTCATTTGCGGGCTCCTCCCACCCCAGATGATGCTGTAGGTCGCGAGGGCGGCGGCTGCTCAGGGCCCCAGTGAACTCGTGCCGGAGCTATAGTTTAGAATTAGACTCTGTGCCGGTGTGGTTGTACATCGTGCCTTTGGGTTAGGCATAGGTTTCTATCTTGGTTTGTTTTGGGTTGTAGTGCTTGGAGTAATTTGAATACTTAGACTTGGACTGTAATTATTCAGGAACACACTTTGCTTGTCAAAGCACCTTATGGTAATGAGTTCTTTTGTATGTTTAATGTCGGCTCTCACAGTTTGTATGCGCGCTCTGTTTTGTTTTTTAAAAAAAAAAAATGCCCCTTTTTAGTCTTTGAAAAATCGGGGTGTTACATTTGTGGTATCAGAGCCCGGCTTTAAATCTTCAAAGGGAAAGTGTGCACTTGAGTCGTTAGTCCAGAGTCGGTTAGAACATAGCTAGAGTTGTGTTAGTTCTAGCGGTTGTTTTTGTTGTGTTGTGAGTTATGTGGTTGGTTGTTTTGAGTCTAGCATGGGATATGCTTAGACACTGGTTTGTGTCTTACCGAAGTAATGCAGGGAGTGAGGCTTCAGTAAGTGGAATTGTGAAACCCCGAGCCTTGGTCGAATTTAGTCGACAAGTGTCTCTGAATTCCTTAGACAGAGTGGTCCGAGGATGATGGACTTGAGGCGAACGAGAACTAAATGTGATTCTTGGAAGTAAATCAATGGAAGTAGTATTGCTCGTTGTCACTCAAAGGTACTGAGTATGGACGAGTGAACGTCAATTGAAAAAGGATTGTAAGTAAGGATCGGATTGGGACGATCTTTTGAAGAAGATATTGAATATCTGCTCTGGTGAGTTAGGGTGCGACTTGATGAAGTCATTAGGTTTTCAAGAGAACGCAGCCACTATGGAATGGTGGAGCATGCGAGATGCCAATTGGATTTAATTGCGACGATTGGACAATAATTGAGGCACTTTGAATTGGAATTAAAGGACGTTGTATGTTCAGAGTGAGGAAACCTGGTGGTGTTAGACGACATTTATGCAAATGGTGGATAACTTAAGGGTTTAATTTAAGTGTGCGAGATGAATTAGATTCGAAACTATGATTTGTAAGGATGAATCTCGTGATGATTAAAGGTAGGAGACCAAGTATCACATTGATAAGTGACAATCTATACATAGTTCGGGAGATAGTAAGTATAGATGTCGGTGTGAAACGAAATTATAGGTGATTGATTATTGGATAAAAGGTGGATTTGGAGAGATGTTTAGGTAAGAACGAGGAGTTCAACCTTGGAAAGTGAGTTGTATGTCGATGACGGGTGATACCAGAGGTGTGTAGTATGGGAATGCCTAGAGAATTGTAGCAGTAGAAGCTGGAATTGTCAGTTATTGGCAGGTAAACCATAAGAGAAAGTAAACATTTTGAGAAAATCTTAGGGATTAGTCAAGAATTATTGAGTAGTTGAAGAGATTAGTCAAGATTTGAGTAGAGATCCTGTGTGGATGTGAGTTTAAGTTAACAATTTTGATCGACCAAGAGGGTTGAAGGACTAAGTGGCATCTTGAATTTATGATACCATGAGAGTCGAGGTAGGCAAGTTTTAAATAATTCAAGTTATGGACGAGAATTTTTGGAGATATTCTAGAAATGTCGTGTATGAGCAGGAAAAGAGTTGTTAGTAAGAGTACTAAGACAATAAGAGTTGATAGTTGGAAGGACTTTTATTGTATATTAGGATTAAACGGATGGTATGACAAGTAATTGTAGTTCTTGAGCAGTAAATTCAAGAGTTTGATTTGGGTATCGAACGTACTAATGATAAAATCATAGCGAATTGTCGTGCGTTGGTAGATATTTTTGATAAGTCGAGCATTAAGATTTGAGATAAGTGTTAAAGGTTTGATAGCTGAGTAAGATAAGTCGATTTGTAGGCGAATTACAGTGACCCTATAAGGACGAGTTTAGATATAGTCATTCATAAGAGATGATTGTTAGTAAAAAGTTAGAAGTGAATAAGAAAACGATGAGTGACGGGATGTAAGAGCTTGGTTAGCTAGAACTTGCGATCTAGAATTGGTTCCCCGGTGGAACAGACTTTATAACTTTAGAATAGTCATGATGATGAAGGACCAATCGAACGAAGAAGAGTGTGCTTGATTGGAAACAAGTTGATGTGGAATGAGAGTAATTATTTTGTGTATGGCGAATTAAAGATGTTGTTTGAAATCAACAAGTTATGGGTCATGGTGGTTTGGGAACCAACTCTAGGCAGTTGTTGAACTTGAAAGTTGTAAATTAGTAGATCGATGAGACAGACTTAATTGGAGTTTTTTTTTGAGTTTATGACATCGATGAGATAGTGGCAAATAAAGTTAGTCATTGGAAAGACATGTTAAGAATAAGTAAGAGAGAAGCACATGAGAATGTGGTTTATATCGATTGAGGATTGGCGAAGGAATTACCTCACACATAATTTGGAAAATTATGATTGTACGTGTATATTAAGGATTCGAATGCACCACCTGAATGGATGTCATGGCGGTGAGTGTGTTGTATGTGGAAATGAAAAGGATAAGCAATTGTCTAATGGCGAAGTTTGGTGGAAACTAGTAGAGTTCGATTCATTGTAATGATTAGGATGAAGAAAGATGTAGCATAATGGAAATTTGTATGGAGTAAGTAAAGGACTTCAGATATTGTCATCATGGACGGTTGAACAATAGTGATGTGAGGATTACCTTAAGATATATTTTGGAGGTAGGTATCTCGAAATAAGAGGTGAGGTCAGAATAATTAAGAATGGCCAGGGTGACAAACTCTTTAGAGTAGGAGAGGATTTAATGGTAAGAGGAAAGAAACTAAAGAGAGTTTAGAAATATAATGAGAATACGATTTGAAATGGTTTGTGCCAATGATGGCAGTCGACGAGGATAAACGTTTTATACTAAGGTTGGCAAGTATAAGCTAGGTATTAATTTGGAAAATAATATTCGACGGCCGAGAGATTGAATTTTGGGAATTTGAGATTTGTATAAAAGAAGTCGCAGTGAAGTAGATAGTATCGTCTTGCATGCGCCAAGAAAAATTGATGAGTTGTAATCACCAACCGGATGTTGGGATGATGTCATTAAGCTTATGGTTAGAATGAGATTTGAAAGTGAAAGTGTACAGTTCAACACAGTTATGGGATTGAAGGAAAAGTTAAGGACTTATAGATATTGGAGAAGTTGTGAAGTTCTATAGATATGACAACTTCCTTCAGAGTATAATGGTATGAGAGGTACTTGCCATGGTGGCCTTGTACTTACTGATTGAATGATACTAAACGGATGTTTCGTGAGTGGAAGCATGAGAGTCCACGTGACGTGTTTTGGGCGATTGGATCTCACTAACGAGATCGAGATAATAAGAATTGAGGAAATTGTTGGACCATTGTGCCTCGGATGACCTGAAGCACAATTGGAAGGGAGCATTATTAAAGTTAGGTAAAAATGGTCTAAGACACCATCATGATTGTTGGCTATCTGTTAACAAATTGAGGAACTGATCACCCTTAATCTCTTGTTAATAATAGACGGAATCATGTTGACTGGAATTGACTAGTTTTGCTAGCTTTGGTGATGCGCAGAGAGTTTCAGTGTTTCTTTTTGGAGGGTAGTCGTCACCACTTTGTGTGAGCCTAGTGGAATAGGCTATGTCGCGGAGGCAAAAGAAGTGACTTTGGAAATTTTGTGTGTGGACCCTAGGAAATTTTTGAGTGGTGAACTCGTTGAGAGTTGCGGTTGGTGCACGGGTGTGCCAGTGTGTTGGTGAGAGTATCTGTGTGACTTCACCCGGTGTTAGCATCTGTGTGGCTACACCTAATCCTGAGGGATTTTGTTGTGTTGGTGATGATAATAACTAGTTGAGTTGTTACTCTTACCTTTAGTTTCGAGGACGAAACTTCTTTTTGGAGTGTAGTAATGTAAGACCCAAGATTTCCTCTGTACAGGTTTTTCTAAGGAACTTTAGTGTCGGCTAAGTTTTTAAGGTTTTTGGTGAAGCGGTTTCGTGAGTATTGTCGCGTTAATAGAATTTTTGCTGAAATGGAGCCTGTGTTGTGCTCGTGCGCTGGAAAGGCACAGACTTTTGGGTCGTAGTCTTCTGTTGAGTATAAGAAGGTTTATGTGTAGTCAGAATAACGAGTTTTGGATTATTCTCGCTTTTGGAAAAACGAGTAGGAATTTTACCCGCTGATGTTAAATTTTACGGCTTCTGAATTTCGTAGAAATTTAGATGGAGGTTTTATATATCGGCGTGAGTTAGGATATGTTGTCAGAATAATTTTCGAGGGTGAGGAAGAAAATTACAGTCGAGGAAAAAGTTTTGGCGATAAGTTTTGGAAACGGTTTATGACGGACGTTGATTTGGTAGATTTTATATTTTTTGTGATTTCCGTCCGTTAGCGAAGTACGACTCCCCGAGAGCGTACGCGAGAGCTGAGTAGAGTAAGAAAATATCTTGATATTTTCTTTAAAGCAATCATTACCATTTTTAATCCAATGGCTAGGGTTTAACAAGAGTACCTTTACACTATTTGATCCTAAGGACATCATTGATCAAGACCATTGTAGCTAGGATTGTTTGGCACATTGAATCAAAAACCAAAATTGAAATATATACTCCCTCATTTCTCTCTCGGCCGAACTACCCTTCCACCCCAAACATCAACTTCAAAAATTTCATCTCCTTCATCTCTTCAAGCTTGGAACTTCTTGGAAGAGGATCTTGGAAGTTGCTAAGAGATCATCTTCTTCTTGAGGTAAATAGACCTCCTCCTTTCCTCATTATGTTCATGAAGCTTTTAGATTTCAAGTTTTAAATTTTTGTGTTCTTGAGCAAATCCATGAGTAAATTAGTTGTTAATTCATAGGAGGTATTATTTAGTAGTAGTATAACCTATTCAAGCCTAGCATTGATGATTCTCATAGTTGATTTAAAAGTTTTCACAAAATTTTTTTGTTAGGGTTTTAAGAAAATTTTGAAAAGAGCATGATCATGAGAAATTGTTGAGTGATTTGATTTTTTATGATAGTTTAGAGCTTTGTGACAAAATGGATTCTTGAATATAAACTTTGTTTTGAAAAATAAGAAAAAATTTATTTGGTGTTCTTGAGCGATTCGATGAACATGTTTTAGGAAATTTCGTTTCGATTCTCAAAGTAGTCGATTGAGCAATTAGATGCCTTTGCAAACTAATAGATAATTGTTAGGGTTTTGAAATGAAAAAAAATTGGTGTTGGCCTTGTTTTTCCCTCTTTGGCCGAGGCAAAAAGTTAGGGTAGGAAGAATCGATTTTCGAAATTGTTCTAAGACAAATAGTTTGACATAATCATAGTCTTAAAAGTTTGATTGATTATGGTTTTGTTTAAAATGATTTGGATTGTGAGGATAACTGATTTTGAAAATATTCTCTTGTGTTTAGTATTGGTTTTGTTTTGAAAATGAAAACTAGTTACTTGTTTTTGAAGTAAACAAGTAAGTATGGAAAGTGTTGTATTTTGTTTTGAAAAGAATGTTTTGGGGTTTGATGTGAAAAGAAAAAGATTTGCGAAGTTTTGAAGAAAAATGACATTCTTGGATTCAAAATGACTTGGTGTGAGCATTTGATCAATTTGAGAAATTAGAAATGGTTTAGGCGTTTTACACTATGTTTGATTTTGAAAAACAATGGTTTTGGAATAATTCCAATTCTGGCCGAAACTGGAAGGGCATTTTCGTCCATTTTAAATGTTATATTTGGTCATAGAAATTTGATCATTCAATCCATTTTTTTCGAGACGAAGATTTCGGCGTATGGCTCGTGTCGATCAGATAAAGATTGAATAAGTTATGACCATTTTATTTGAGAAGAAAAACTTGTAACTAGTGATGAAAGTAAACTTTTATTTTTGTGAAAAAGGTTGAAAGTTATTGTGCTGATTTCAAATGGTTTTAGTGTGTGAAGTTGATTACTTTGGTGTTAGAAATAAAAGTGTTTCGTAGTTTGTTTTGAAACGAAGTTATTTTCGTATAGCGAGAAATAGTGCAATTAATTTCGTGAATTTTTAATCACTATGGGGAGAACTCGAAATCACTATCCGAGAGTTTCATAAAGTACCTTAGACCCCTCTACATTTTTGAGTTTAGTTTCGTTTCGATAGAATACAGTGGGAGTATTTTATTGACATTACGCTGCTTAAATTTTTGGTAGCGTGAATAGTGGATTTGAGCCTAGTTAGTTGTGAGGGAACAACCATAGGTCTTGATCCATTAGTAGCCGATCTAGGACTTATTTGAGTAACCAATTAGAATGTGGTATTAACTTAGATAAGTTATGTTTTGTAAAAGGTTAAGAGGATTAGCCGATTTGGAGTTTTCGTCAAGAGGGACGGTTATTGCTCGCGTAATGTAAGTTGTGCGTGTTGGAATGCTTGTTGAGGTAAGGGCACCTTTATTTCCGTCTTATATCTGTATAATATGTTTGTATGCTTGGTACTGTGGTGTGTTTGAGTGCTTGGCATGTATGTGTGTTGTATTCTCGGGATGAGAAATTGTTTACAATACGTGCGTTGACTACATATGATTGGAAATATATGTATGTTGTTGTGAATTTCATATGTATTAATAATATGAAATGTTGATGCATGTACTTGATTGAAGATCTCGTTGTGCATGATGTTTGTTGTCTTACATATGATTTTGTTAGAAATATATGTATTGACATGTGGTTGAGAATTACATATGCATGATTGGTATGTAATTGAATGCATCGGCATAGATAAGTTGTATCGTATGCTCATGCATTCATGGTAGTGGTTAGAAGACCACCGGGTGCGATTAGAAGATCCACCTTGAATCCTGCGGGATTTTATTGAGTACAATACGTGATTAGAAGATCACGGGGTTTGATTAGAAGATCCACCCTAATCCTTCGGTTAGAAGATCGTCGAGATTGTATTGATTATTGGTGATTAGAAGATCACGACTCTCTGTGGAGAGGTTAAATTCCGGAATTCATGCATGTGGCAGCCAGTGATTGGTGTCACGATCATGTAGAGTCTGCATTGATAGGCTATGTGTGCATTGGTTTATATAAGCCCGTTGGTGGGAATTGCTTTTGTGTTAAAGAGTTTTTCTCGTGTATGTGGAAATTTGTTATGTGTACATCTTTCGCAACGGTTATATATATATTTATATATACTTTTATTTTGTGGTGACCCTTTCAATATTCATTTGCGGGCTCCTCCCACCCCAGATGATGCTGTAGGTCGCGAGGGCGGCGGCTGCTCAGGGCCCCAGTGAACTCGTGTCGGAGCTATAGTTTAGAATTAGACTCTGTGCCGGTGTGGTTGTACATCGTGCCTTTGGGTTAGGCATAGGTTTCTATCTTGGTTTGTTTTGGGTTGTAGTGCTTGGAGTAATTTGAATACTTAGACTTGGACTGTAATTTGAATACTTAGACTTGGACAATTAAAATTAGATATTTGGTAAGGGGCGAGTTGCAATTAAAAATTACAATTTTAATTGTAATTTTTTTCTCTGCGAAAGGTTCATTCGTTCGTTAACAAATTCGTAAAGAAGCTAAAGGTTCATTCGTTCACTACTTAACAAATTTACAAGACACAAATTTCATCTTCACTTCTTTTTTTTCTCTAATATTTAAAAAAATATTTTTCTTATTTTGTCAAAATTAAATACATTGAATATTAGTCAAAAATAAAACAGTGTAGCAAAAAATAACAAAAGAATACATTTTTTTAGATAATGAAAGAATATATTTTTTAATAAGGAAATAATGTTATATTATTATTTTATGATTAATAAATTATACTCCAGTAATTAAATTGTTTTAGTTAACAAAATATTTATTTTAAGCTGTTTGATTGTTTTAAATATGTTTTAAGTTGTTTCCATATCAAAAGTGTGCGTGCAGCACATTTGGCTGGGAGGCGAATCCTTGAAGGAGACGGTGCGGGTTCGAGCTGGTGTGGAGACAATTCCACCATTTTTCTTTCTTTTAAATTCAGTTTATTTAAAAAATAAATAATTAATAATAGGTTTGACACGTGTCACTGACACTTGTCATTAAATTTAAATAAAAAATAAAAATAAATACACGTGGATTTGCCATGTGGCCAAAACGCCCAGTCAGCTGCCAGATTTTGGTAATAGGGGGCAAATGCAAAGAGTCAATATTTAGTAAGGGGCGAGTTGCAAAGAAATTTTTTATAGGGGGAAAAAGCAAAACACGCCCACATTACAAGGGGGTATCAGTTATTTTACCCATTAATAATGAATGCAAATGATACTGCAAATATCTATCAGTTTGCATTTTTTTGTCTTGTCCTTCCTTTTATCATACAAATGTGTTAATTTGGACCATATAGAAGAAAATGTGCAAGTATTTGTCCTAGCCTTCTCCAAAAGGGAAATTATTTGACAGCAAGGAATTTAGAAGTATGAGATGAGATGTATACCTTTTGAATATTGGACGTGATTACTTAGGATTAGCTAGGTATTAACCTGATATATATTTGATTCTTGCACGGTATGAATAATGACATCTACTTCTCTTCTCTTTCATTCTTGAAACTTTTGGTTTATCCCCTATCAAAATATTTTATAATTTGAGATTCTTTGAAGTATTATTCTATTTACCCTGTAGTTATTGTAATCGTTATGTTAAATGGTTAAGATAGATAAATTAGATGAATTTATATTTAGAATAATGTCATTGCTTCTTATTGATATTATATATGCTATTATGTTTTGTTTATCTTTTAGTTTGCCAGTTGGATATATATGGTTTCTAAAGTTCTAATTATCAAGTAATATGCCACTACTGGTCTGAATTGCTTATCTTATATGAAGTTGTTATATGAATCATAACATAATGCATTACCTTGAACTCAATGGAATGGATATTGCAAAGTATTCCTATCGAATTGTTAGCCATCTTGATAAATAATGACATTTTTTTAAGAAAAGAAATAATAACCGGTGGTGGGCTATTTTAAGAGACAATTTTATGATTACTAATTAGTTATATAAATGTTTTGGAGCTAAACTAATGAGCATAATAAATATCTCAATATTACTAAAGCTTTATGTTTAATAGTATCTTTGAGTTTCCTATAACAAGAGACATGGTTCATGGAGAATAAGAGATTTAATATCATGTCATATATTTTTGGAGGATTGCATAAAGAATGATTTGTTCTTGATCTTATGAAAATTATAGTTTCTGAAGAACTAATATTTAATGTCAAATATATTCTGGAAGGATTAAAAATTATGATTTTCCTTGGTCGTTATTGATATAGATTTGTGATTGAGTTCTTAAAGAACTAAACTTTTAGACCATGCTTTATTCTTAAAATATATTAGTTCTTGAAGAACTTAAAAATTCGATTTAATTTTCTATGAATTCCTAAAAAATTCATTAATGATATATCCCAGAAGGATCGTACAAATAACTGATAAGATTGGTTATTTATTTCTTGAAAAACTACACACAAAAATTTATAACATCTATTTGATCTTTATAATTTATATTAATTTGAAAGAAAAATTATTGTTAAGAAGATTAATTTTGAGTTCCTGAAGAACAAAAAGCAGTTATTTGAATATCATTCCCAGAAGTGAATGGTTCATAATGTTATGGTTATGGTAATTGATTTATTGTTGATATGATACATGTCAAAGTTATAAAATTTAATTATTATATATGAGGTAATATTTAATCAAAGAATTTTATTTTTATGAGGTAATATTTAAACTTATATTATATGCTTTGTTTCCTTATTCTATGAACCAATATATTTGATCATGGTTTTTTTTTTATTCCACAAGATGATACGCATATTTTCTTATGAAATATGTATGATTTACAAAATCTTATTTGTTGGAGAAATTTTATGTTCAGTTTTTTGTATAATGCAAAAAATAAATCAAAATTTTATTTTTTAATATATAGTTTGAATTAGATATAATATTTTTAGTTCATTATTGTTTCCGATGAATAACAATAAAGAAACACATATTATTGTAAAACATGTTCCAAATTTTAAACGAATTAGAATAAATGTAATATATATTATCGTAAACTTGAAGTTTACAAATCATGCTTCGAATATTCATTCTTGAGTGTATCCCTGAATGATTGTACAAACAATGATTTTTTTCCCCTATCATTTGTGATATAGTTCTCGAAGAACTATAAGATTATTGAATGCTCCAGAAGAGCTAATATTGTATTGTAACATAGAGGAACAAAGTTATCATCTTTTTCTTGTTGTTTGTACTCTACACATATATTAGGGGAATTGAAGCACAAAAGTCATTGTAAAACAGAAGTTTACAAATCATAATGAGTTTGTATTTGGCAAGACCGGTTGGGTTATCCAGGATCTAACATGATGCGAAAAAATAATTATTATATTATTGGATATGTATTAAAGAGCCAGAAAATTCTTCAATCAAATTATTTGTGGATTCCTTGTTCCCAAAGGAAGTTCAAAATTTGAAAAATTAAGTCTCTCACAAATTTTGAGAGTACGTGATATTTGTAAATCAATACACCAATTACGATTTAAATATTTTATGACTTTAATTGATGCATCAATAAAATGGTTAGTCGACTCACAACCAGAAGTTTGTGAAATTTCTAAATATCACATGTCGACTAAAATTGATTTGAATATCTTGTAGCATATGCTCATTAAAAAATATGGACCTGAAGATCGATTCTTTAGACATCTAAAGTTAAATGTGTGATTCGTACTTATGAAATCATAACTTCAAAATTCTACTTTGGGAACATGAGTTCATTTATATTGAGTTTTACTTCGCATCAAGCCAATAAGTTATTATATGGAAGTCTTCCCCCTAATTTGCAATTCAGTTAAGTTTAGGTTTATAACATAATATTTTTCATATAAGCATGTTTGGATGTGTTGGTATATTCCAATTGCTCCAATATAATGCACTAAGATGAATTATTAAAGAATATTGAGAAAACTATTTAATATGAATCTCCATCTATTATAAAGTATATTGAGTTAAAAATTGGAGACTTGTTTACAGCCCAAAAGGCTGATTATCAAGTGATGAATTAGTTTTCCCAATATTAGGGGGAGAGAAGAGAAGCAGCTGAAAAATATGAACCTAAAGTTCAAATGAATTATTTGAAAATAAATATTATTGTCTCATCATGATCCTTAGAATATAACTCATTTGCAAAGTTAAGAAATCAAAATAGAAGCTGCCAATGCTCCAAAGAAAATATATATCCTTATCGGATAATAGAATATTGCAAATAAGTCTCAACCGCGCATGAAACGTGGTAGATTAATTGGTTCCAAACATAAAAATCCTCAAATAAGAAAAGAAGCTAAAAGAAAAGATAACCCAAATGAGGATGTAGAAACTCTTGAAGAGTTAACTGATATATTTGATTTTTAAGTTCCAGAAGAACTGATCAGGTACCTGAAATTTATGAAAATAAAAAGATCTCGATAAACTATGAAAGTAATGAGATGGAACAAAAAATGAAAGTCAACGTTGACGATGTTTTTCTATAGTGTTATATGTGACAAGTAATAACGAGGATCATGAATCAAAGTCTATTAAGGAATATATATAAAGAAAATATCTGCGGAAGGAAATAGACAATTCAAATGAAATCAAACTCTATTTATGTAGCCGAACTGTTTGGACTTGTAGTCCGCACACCTGAAGATGTGAAGTTAGTTAGTTATTTATGACTTTTTACGTAAAAGAGAATTTTATTGATAAAATATACTTATAGAGTTTGATATGATCACCAAAAAAAGGATGGTAAATTTTTACAATTTATTTTGATGAGACATATTCACCTGAAGTGAATTTAAGAAATTTTCTTGCTTGATTAAGTTTAATAGTACTTGAACGATTAAATTTGTATGAAATATATGTTCCAATATATTTGTATGACTCACTTGAATTGATGATTATATGAAACTCTTTGAATGAGTTAATTTTTATGATACATTGAAAAAATGACATCATATGTCCATTCTAAACATTTGAAAGTGAATTTATAGTCGATTTTATGATAATATAAATATCGTTAGGACTCCAGAAGAGATCCTAAATTATGTGGATTATAGCGAAAGATTCGAAATTGCATACGATACATGCGAAAGGTTTGTTTGGATTTGCAATTAAATTTATGATTTAAATGATTTGATATAGACAAATCTAGTTGATTGAGTACTAGAATGATTTTGATGTCACTTGATGTTAGTATATATCATGTCTTCGAGAAAATGATGAGCACATGAATTGATCATGAAGTACCATATCTTAGTTCAAACAAGGCCATTAATGTATTTTGTTAATTATATATATCGTGGTATTTTTGTTTTTGTCAATATTTTTAAAATGCAGATATCAGAACAAAATTAGGTATACATTGCTCAATTGGAAAAGGGCTACATCAAAGGAGATCGAACAAAACATATTTCTCTCAAATTCCTTTTCACCCGTGATATTCATGAAGAATGGTGATATAAGTATTCAACAAAATTTGTCGTGTGATAATCTAGCAGACTTTTTCACAAAGTCACTCTCAAGTATAAATTTGGAACAACTGATACAAAAGATTGGTTGTCATCGTCTTAGAGATGGTTGTATGGTTGAGGGGGAGAAATAAATATATTATGTAAAAGGATGTTGTACTCTTTTTCCTTCACTAGAATTTTTTTCCACTGGGTTTTTTTCTAGTAAGGTTTTAACGAGGCACATCCTCGATGGACATCCAAGGGGGAGTGTTATGAATAATTAGTATAAGTGTTAGTGGATGTTCATCCCATCCCTTTCCTATAACTCCCACAAGTGAGTGGATATTCATTACTTTTGTCTATTCACTTATTTGTTTGTGTCATATAAATAGGACTCTTGTTATCATATGGAGATACACAAGTGAAGAGAATAATACAATAGTTCTTATCTTCTCTATTTCCTAGCACTAGTTTATTTCTAACACTTTGCTTTTATCTTTTTTTTTTTTAGGAAAAGCTAACATGTGTCTATAATAATTTAAAAAAGAAAATAATTTATCATAATTCATGTATCTAATTTATTTTATAACTTGATCATAAATTAATTGTACAAAATTTAAGATAATATTTCTATTTTTGGATTTTTAACGTGTGCCTTTAGCGCACATGTTATGTTAGTAAGACCTTTTTTTTAAAATGTTAAACAATAGTCTTTTATTACTCAATATTACATACTAAAGTCCAAGTATCCAATGTTTAAATTGTCTAAAAAAATGATCGATTCTAAATATAAATTGAGCATATATTTTGTCTTTGTCAGCATAATTTTGTTGATAATAGACATCTCATTTTATATGAACCTTCAATTTAGAACCTTCAATTTTTAAAAGTCCTGTATCTCTTCCTTAACCAATTTTTAATTGTTCTTTCAAACAAAATCCAATCAACTGTTCTTTCAAAAACCCCATTTAATTGTTCTTTCAAACAAGGAAAAAAACAAAACCCAATCAAAGAGGGGTGACCACAATTAGGGGTGTTCAAAAATTCAGTTAACTGAACCAAACTGTGGTTCGAACTGCACTGAACCATATTTTAAACCAAACCATTTAAAACAGTTTGTGAACTGAACCACTTTTAAAAAACAGTTACAATTCAATTTATAACCAGTTCAGAACCGGTTTAAATTTATAAACTAGTTTTAATTAAAAAATAAATATTTAATATTTCTTTTTGTTTTATTAACATTTTCACCTTTTATTAATCACCATTTTCACTCTAACCCTAACCCCCAAATCACTTATCGCTCTTTCTCGTTTCTCCAATCTCCACCGCCGCACCGTCCACCACCAATATCTCCACCGCCGCACCGTCCAACTTCAACATCAATTTCAACTTCTTAGCCGATACTACCGTGTCAGCATGTGACTTTCATTTTTCTCTCAACTTGCTCAAAATCAACTTGCTTTAATTTTTCGCTCTTGCTTCAACTTGCTCAAAATCAACTTGCTTCAATTTTTCTCTCTTACAGATGGGTATATGATAAGTGATTTAAGTGATTTTTAAGTGATTTAAGTGATTTTTAAGTGATATTTAAGTGATTTTTATTTAAGTGATTAATTTGTCTAAGTATGGTTCAGTTGGGTATATGATAAGTTACTTTTTGTTCTGCATGTTTGTCTTACTTTACCACCATAGGATGCTCTTGTTAGAATTAATCTATGTTAGTTGTTGCAAATGAGTGAGATTAGTTTCAAATTTGCAATCGAATTCTGGCTCTTAATATTGTAGCTGCAGATTTTTATTCGATATGAAGTTAGAGGAGTACAGATGAATAGACATGATTTAATTGGTTTTTTTTTTTGTAAAAAAAAAACTGGATTAAAACCAATTTTTTTTTATAAAAAAAACCGGTTTAAAAAAAAACCGGATTTAAACCAGTTCACTGAAACCAAACCGGTTCAAAGATGTAAACCGGTTTTAAACCGGTTCTGAACTGAATTGGAACTGGTTTGAGAAATAAACTGGTTTTTGCTAAAGTGGTTTTTATGAACTGCACTGAACCAT
This sequence comes from Trifolium repens, assembly GCA_030408175.1. NCBI lineage: Eukaryota > Viridiplantae > Streptophyta > Magnoliopsida > Fabales > Fabaceae > Trifolium > Trifolium repens. The sequence continues at coordinate 25,630,459 of CP125850.1, forward strand.
ATTAATGGTTCAGTTCAGTGCAGTTCATGAACCATGAACACCCCTAACCACAATTAAATTTTGAGAAAGAAAAGGATAACGATTAGCAACGGCGGCGGCAAGGATGATGAAGAAGATGGAAAGAAGCAGTACAAAGAAGCATTTTTTATTATTTGATTCCGTGTTTTTAATCTTTTATTATTTAATTATAGCCTTTAAATCATAGCCATTAGATTTATTACTGCCACATCTCTTCAATCTGGCAAGTGAAAAGGAGTAAAAGGAGCCTTGTTAAATGGAGTAAAGCCGCACTCAAAAAATTTGGGTTTGAATATAAAAAATAACTAAAACGATTAGCGACTTTTGATATACAAAATGACTAAAGTTCAATCAACATTTAAGAAGATTTTTTTTTAAAAAAAAAAAGAGTACAATTCAATTTTATGTCCACATCTACCTTACGAAAAACATATCATATGGAGTCCCCTCATATTCAATTGGAAGCTTGAATCCATTATAATGACTGCACAATAAGTTTTGGAAAATGAGTCTCTATTTAAGGAAGTAAATATAATAATATAAAATTGGAGTTTTTGCAGTCAATTTTTTAAAAATCTAAAAAGCATTATTTTTAATTTAATATTTTCTTTTTTTAGATTCCTTAATCAGTAGACCGGGGCAGTTAGCATGACCCATAAGTTTTTATAAATTGATATCTACACAAATATCGACATACTCTTGAGTGATTAAACGCCGCATCCGATTATTTTTGGCATGATGACTATTGTGTTGGGTCACCATGAGGGGGCAGTCAAGAAATCATCCACATTGTGTTTAAGAACAACTTCAAAAGTGAGTTGGACACAACACTTGGATATGCTCCCCCTCAAGCGGAAGTTTTCACACTCACACATCTGTACTCGTACCGCTGTAGTCATACTCAACGGGACCCGTTCAACATCCACTTAACTAAGCAATATGGGACTTTTCACCTCACACTTGACACAACAATCTCCCCCTCAAGTGTGAGTCCATCCACTCTTGGATATGCTCCCCCTCAAGCGGAAGTTTTCACACCCACAACACTTGTACTCGTACCACCGTTGCCATACTGAACGGGACCCGCCGCCTGACCACCTTTGTCAGGAAGACTTTCGATACAAGGAGCCGGTCAAATCCTTCGTCGAACCATCGACTCTGATAGCATTGTTGGGTCACCATGAGGAGGCAGCCATGGGGATCATCCACATTGGATTTAAGAACAACTTCACAAGTGAGTTGGACACCATGTTATAGAATTGACCTACAGAACATAATAATAAACATATATATATATATATATATATATATATATATATATAAGAATATAAACATCAAATAAATATGACAATAATATACGAGTATAGAGATATCATATAAACTTATCTTTCTCAATTTAGTCCTCAAAATTGTACCAGAATTGAGACCTAAGATTATCAGAATAATAAACACGTAAGAACATAATCATCAAATAAAAATTAGAATCAAATAAAGTAGAGATGATGAACTTATCTTTTGATGAAAGCTTAAACTCATGAATTGCGGATAACCTGCAAAATAGAGTAATAACCTGAGGCGTGACAAAGTCACTGTTCTTAAGGATTTATCCGTCATATATTTGCGCAAATCCTCCAAGATTCAACAGGCCCTTCTGTGATATGAATCATACCAGAGGTGACAGAACAACTTAAATTCACTAAGTACTGACAATGTTACTCAGAAAATAATTTTCATTGTCAAGAGGAGGATTGAATTTTTCTGTTGCTTCTGTTTCTCTCACTTTGCTCATATATCACATATATATTTATATGTCAAAGAAGGATTCCTATATGTGACTAGCTTGTGAGGATACTTGCCATATGCTACCGTTTCATATTTATTTGCAATAAGTACAATTAAGTATTGATAAATGTAATCATTAAAATGAATGTTGGGATGCCAATAAAAAATATTGGGAATCCAACGATTGGACAAATTAAATAAATATCACAATGTAGCATATATTTATAATTTATAAAACTTTTGAAATTAAATACAACACACCACATTTTAACCCAAAATCTTAAGGTGTTAGGTTATGAGTCTTCTCACTTATAAAGTGTTTAACCTCCACTTATCTAAGCAATGTGAGACTTTTCATCTCACACTTGACACAACAGATTGTAGATCCAATTTTGTATTAGAATTGGACATTATAGAGGATAGGAAATGTAGGAAACAATCTTCGGAGAAATTTCCATATTTTGGAAAGAAAAAAGGGCTCCATCTTTGATATGTCAAATTGTGATAATCTTACTCTACAAAGCCATTCAAACAAAGCATGTATGTAATCTTCTTCTATTAAAAGTGAACCACAATCAATTATAACAACAATGCTAATGAATCCATTCTTAGTCCAACACCTTTGAAAATTACTTTCCATGATTTCGAAATTAACATTCTTTCGCTTAGTGTTAACAATGAGAGGATTAAACCAATTTTACCATTTGATATCCGCCAAAGGGATGACAAAATCATCATCGATAAATGTATTTGCCATTTGCAAGAATATTCTTATTCTGATTCTCGTAAATATCCCTTCCAAATATATTATAAAGTTTATTCTTGATTCTTAATCTACAACTATATATAAAAATGATACAAATTTTTGGGATGACTTTTTCGTTATTCTTATTTTACCCTTAAAAAAACTATTATATATAAAAATGATACAAATTTTTGGATGAATTTTTCATTATTCTTATTTTACCCTTAAAAAAAACTACCAACAATAAAAGTAACCAACTACATATAAAAAATATACAAATTTTTGTGATGACTTTTTCATTATTTTTATTTTACCCTTAAAAAACTACCAACAAAAAAAGTAACCACCAATTATGGTTTACACTTTTTTTAAAAAGTAACCACAAATTATATCATGGAACTTTTAATACATTTCTATACCATATACTATTATGTATACATTAATAATCTTCTATTATACATAACATTTTAAGTTGAATATTATTAAAATATAGTAAAACCCAAATTGGAATTATATATGAATGATATCAACATGAATTAATTTAGGTCAAAAGAATGATTCTATGATAACAACATGAATTATGTAAGTTTGCTAATAGAAGTAAACTAAACAGAACAAAAAAAATTACTTATCAAAAGTTTGCTAAATTAAATTATGATTTGGATTACTAGTTGAGCACACATGAATGACTTAAAAAATAGGAAAACTAAAGATACACACATTAATTTAAATAAAAATCAAATTTATAATAAATCACGATTTACAATTTATGTACCTCAGTAGAATAAAAAACGCGAATCACACAAACGGGCACGGGACGTGCTTGTTTGGCCGCTAGTATCAATAATGTAATGTCACTTCATGAACCGTCTTCTCTCTTGAAGTTGTTTCCTCATCTACGCAATCTTTCTAATGTTATGTTGAAATTGTTAAGAGTCTCGCATCAGATGTGATATGGTCTGAAAATGAGCTTAAGAGAAGGTACAATCTTTATTTAACAAGCTAATCTTATATGATTATTCTAAGATGGCACTACAAGAAATATGATTTTTGCTAACAACTTTTTTTGTTACAGGTCGCTGGCAAAACTATTTTGGGTAGTTTTGCCAGCGACTTGTAACAACTTTTAACAAAAAAGTTGTTGCAAAAAATCATATTTCTTGTAGTGTGGTATTAAAGTCTTCTCCAAGATTCGTTCGACCACCTGCTATCAAGTTGTAGCTATCAAGAACATTATTGATATAACATGTATAAGTTGTTGGAGTAAACCCTAAAAGCCGATCTAATTTGATAGTATTTGCTTTTGTATTGTGACTTGATTTATATATTTAATATATATAATAAGGCATTTCTTTATTATGTTTGTTTTCCAAAATAATAAAGTCCCTATAATAGATAGTTCATGTGATGAAACATTAAGTGAGACTTAATCATGAGATTACATTAACTTAAGGACACTATTCTTAAAAGTATCCGTAGTCAAGCTTTAATATGAATTGGGATAATAATAAAGCGCAAAGACTATTATGTATGTAGAATGATGACCACATCTCACGGGTCATGAATATGAGATATTAAGTCTATACATAAGTATAAATATTAGAAGTAATATTTATACTGGATTGACCCACCATGAGAGTACTACATGGTATGTTATGAAAAGTGTCATAATCTCATAGTGATAATGGTGTATACCACCCTTAGACCTGAACCAACTATGATCCCTAGATGTGGAGTCAAGTACTTTATTGCTATTCAAACGTTATCTGTAAAAGGATAATCATAAAGTTAGTTAATAGGTGCTTCACAAATCATGCTGAGGGACATGAGTGACCTAGTGTTAGCCTGTATTTTCGACAGGCAGTAATGAGTTGGAATGAGATGATGAAATCTCATTTAATGTATATTATTGCATTTTAATATTCTCTTGGGAACTGATTTTGGCAATTAATCAAGAGAAAATCAAAGCATTTGACATTAAAGACTTTTGATGTGTCGAGCCCTGAAAATCTGTCGAATTCGACAGAAACTTGTTTATTCAAGTAAACATGTTTGTTCGACATTGGCGTATTTGTCGAATATATTATGTATATATATATATTTGTTTGTTTGTCTAACGTATTGTGCAGTACGGAGAAAGCATACTCTGGACTTAGCAAAATATTCAAAAGTGGATAACGTTCAAAAGCCTCACCAGGTGTCAAAGGAATTCAAATTGTCAGAGACACGTGGAGTTTAGTTAGACGTTTTGTAGGTTTTTGGCAGTTATTTTGTTCGTCTATAAATATTAGTTTTTCATAGGAGAAACGGGTTCACAATTCACATGCAAATTCCTAAAATATTCAGAGTACCCATGTCAAAGAGCGAAATGAATGCAAACAGGAACATGTACGAATCTGTGTACCATCCTTTGTAAACATTTTTACAATTGTCAATGCAATTTACATTTTCAAGTATTGATTACTTGTTTTTCATTTAAGCTTTCTGGATTTTAAGCCTTCTGCAATTTATTTCATTGCATGCTTTTACTTTTCAAAGTTCTTCTTTAAACTTTATTTGCAATTCATTTACAAGTTTTCTGCAAATTTAAACTTTGAAGCCTTTACTATTTTTTTTATCAATTTATCCGATTTAACCCAGAAAATATGAACATGTTTTCGTCATCTTCTGCAAAATCCATATGTCCCAGGATTTACTAGTTGATCCTTCTTGTAATAATTAAACTAGCGGTTGTTTACTAAAAATCGGGGTAAACAAATTGGCACGCCCAGTGGGACCATTGGATTGTGTAGTTTATTTAGTTTGTTTTTGAAAATTTTCTTACAAAAAATTCGTTGTTTGGTGTTGTACTTTTGATTGTGTGTATATTTTTATATGCATTTGAGGAGTGGTAAATCTCTCCCAGAATTTTCAAGTATACCAACTCGTCCTCGTTCCAGAATGGTGAGACCACCAAACAATCCTAATAATAATAATAATAATAATAATAATGGGGCAGAAACAAATCCTGTGGTAAGTCCCCAGAATGTGACAGGGCAACCCAATCAACCAGTATCTGGCAATCCTAGCGCCAATCCTACTGGTGGGCCAACAAGCCCTGCCCTAAATTCTATAACTTCTGAAAGTATCCCAAGCAATAATGTTAATGGCGGGAGTACGAACCCTGTAATAAGTTCTGGAACCGTTGGTGTGAGCGTCAGTGGGTCAACAATGCCTGCCACCAGTTCAAGTATGGCAGGAGGGTTTCCTCCTCCAAATCCAAATGGTGCAATGATGACACAAATGAATGTATCATCCATGCCAACGAACGTGTCACACACACATGGATATACAGACGGTAGTCAAGTTGGTGGAACACCGTCGAGACCCCCATGGTTGCCTAGAAACCCACAATTTGGAATGCCAACGACAACGATGGAAAGCCTGTATAATTGGCCTTCGATAGAAAGTTCTCCCTCATCTTCTGCGATGGGAAATAGGGGAAATTCTCTGAATTTGACAAATAATTCTATGAATGCACTTAGGCAACAAATGGATGAAAGTAACCATGATATGGTGAACGCATTGACCCAGCAGATTGGCACAGTTTTCAACCTTGTTCTACAAACAGCCAATGATAATTACTTGTTACTAGCCAATCAAATGGGGAGGATGGCAGACTTTTTTGGTGCCCCTGATGCTCCAAATAACCAAAGGGTTCTTCGTGCAAACCCGGAGACTCAACCAGAAGTTCAAGCCCAACCAGTGCGCATTGAAAGAGAACAGCCAGAACAGGGAGTGGTATTGGTTAATAGAAACCAGGATGCTGATAATGTTCTTAGGAATGTTCGACAAGAGAATGTTGCAGGGCATAATAACTTGGCCAATTTAGTAGAAAATATCTTGGCCCAAAATGGTTTGAATATAGGGTTGCATAGGCCAAATTTTGTGTCAGCATTGTCTGAATATGTATTGCAGGCAGAATTGCCAAGGGGATGGAAAATTCCCAAATTCACAAAATTTGCTGGTGATACTAATGAGTCTACTGTCGAACACATTGCCAGATATATGGCAGAGGCATAGAATTTAGCAAATAATGAAGATCTAAGAATGAAGTTTTTTCCCAATTCCCTTACAAAAAATGCTTTTACGTGGTTTACCACACTTCCCCCTCATTCAATTCATAATTGGACTCAATTAGAAAGACTATTTCATGAACAATTTTACATGGGACAATCTAGGATTAGCCTCAAAGAATTAGCCAGTATGAAACGCAAAACTTCAGAAGCCATTGATGACTATCTGATCAGGTTTCGCCTCCTTAAGGCAAGGTGCTTTACTCAGGTGCCTGAACATGAATTGGTTGAGATGGCTGCTGGTGGCCTTGACTATTCCATTAGGAAAAAGTTAGATACTCAACATTTGAGAGATATGGCCCAATTAGCAGATCGTGTTCGACAGGTCGAGCGCCTCAGGGCTGAAAAAGTTAGAAATTCTAAATTCCACAAAAAAGAAAAAGTGGCGTATATAGAAACTTATGAAAGTGAAAATGAGTTCGACGATGGTCAGGATTACATGGAAAATAGTGAAGTTAACATTGCTGAATTAAAACCAGGCCCTCCCTATACTTGTAAAATGTTAAAACCATCAAATGGGAATAATCCTGTCGAACCAAAAAATGATAGATTTGTTTCTAAGACATATACTTTCGACATTACTAAATGTGATGAAATTTTTGACTTACTGGTCACTGATGGCCAAATAATTGTACCAAAGGGTTTAAAAGTTCCACCTTTGGAACAACGTAAGAAAAGAGGTTTTTGTAAATACCATAATTTCTTGGGTCATAAAACCTCACAATGTGTTCTTTTCAGGGATCTGGCCCAGAAAGCCTTGCAGGAGGGAAGGCTCAAATTTGGCGAAAAGCCAAAATCCAAACAGCTGGTGGACGAGGATCCATTGCAGATTGCATATGCTGCTTACACAGAGCCATTCGAGTGCCTGATGTTAGAAGCAATGAACCTCACTGAAGGGGGGCAATTGGTTTCCATTCCTGAGGAAGAATATGAAAACAAAGTGGAAGAGGTATATCCACAGGCTGGAGAGACTTTACTAGATTTCCTTCAACGCTGTAAGGAGAATGATGGCGAAGCTACATTGTGTCCTCACTGTAGTGCCATGTTCGACAAAAAGGCTGCTGCAGGCCTCAATAAATTTTTGCCTCATAGTCAAGGCAGAAACAATTGGCCAACTCAAAAGCCAACTTACTCTAATGTTCTGAATAACCAACAGGCGCCTGTGCATCAGAGGTTGGGACCACAAAAATCATTTGTCCCCTCAAGCAAGACACCTGTCAATCAATGGGTTCATGGAAGAAACATGGGCTTTGGTCAGAGGAATGTTGAGAAAGGAAACTCTAGCAACTTCAATCCCAAAAATGATCCTGAATCAAGGAAATATGATTACAGGAATAACTACAAATGGAAAAATCCCATGACAAGATCTCAATGGCGTAGATATCAACGCCAGAAGAAGGTGGCTGCTCAAAAACCTCAAATTACTGCTGATAGTAAAGGACAGAGGCCTACAGAATTGGCTAAAAGGCCAATGAGAGAAAGGTTAGTTGACCCAAAAGTTGAGTCTTCAGTTGCTGATAATGTCGAAGATGAACACATGGAAGCAGATGATTTTCTGGATTCTGAACCTGATCTCGACATAATAGTAAATGTCGTGTCGATTCTGCCAAGAGAGTTCGACGTCTGTTCTGGAATGCAAATGGCTCTTCACAGGCCAGTCTGTTACTATGTAATGAGCAATGGTGCTTTGGAAGACCAAATGGCTACATTTGAGAGACCAGATGAAGGCATGAAAAGTCACTTGAAGCCTCTCTTCATACAGGCTAAAGTGAACAATGTAGGAATCAAAAAAGTACTGATTGATGGTGGTGCTGCTGTTAACCTCATGCCAGAATTTCTACTGAAAAAGATTGGCAAATCTTTGGTGGATCTTCATCCCCACAACATAGTGCTCTCAAACTATGAGGGTGAAACTGGTTTTTCTTTAGGAGCAATCCAGGTGGATGTGGTTGTTGGAAGTACTGTAAGGCCAACCTTGTTCTTGGTTGTGGCCTCTAAGGCAAATTACAATCTGCTCCTAGGACGAGAGTGGATTCATGGCGTGGGGGCAGTCCCATCTACCCTGCACCAGCGCCTTATTATCTGGCGAGATGATGGTATAGTGGAAAATGTTGAAGCAGATCAAAGCTATTTCAAAACTGAAGTCCATCATCTGACAAAACACTCATTCGACAAAAAATTGGCAACAATCTCACCATGCACTAAGAGGGATTTTGCACATCGTTCACCAGGAAATGTTTACCATTCAATCAAACTGGACCCCACACATGGTTTCTTGTGGGAGAGAGAAGATGGAAACAGTGAGGATGGCGAGTATGAAGGCCACAACTACCCAACTGGGTGGGATATCAAAGTTAACTATCATGTCTGAGTCCCAAACTTGGGCAAAGATTACGGCCTACATGGCTGAAAATAGAATCAAAATGGCTTTGGAAGCCAATGCATTGTCAGAGAATATGGCTGTTGCAGCCAGTGACATAAAATGTGGCAAACACAAGCCAGAATTGCAAAAGCTGGATTGCATCTATGATGACGAACCCCTAGGATTTGAAAAAGATCCAATCAGTCAAAGTCATAAGATGCAAGCACAGGACCCTTTGCAAGAAATTGACCTTGGAGATGGTTTGACAAAAAGACCAACGTACATTAGTGCAAACATTCCTCCAGATCTGAAGGCAAAAGTGGTGCAACTTCTGTTGGAATTCAAAGATTGTTTTGCTTGGGATTACAATGAAATGCCAGGTTTGAGCAGAAAGCTGGTGGAGCATGAACTACCAGTTCGACCAGATAAAAAGCCAGTGAAGCAATTACCTAGAAGATTTGCACCAGAAATAATGTCAAAGATCAAAGAAGAAATTGAAAGGCTGCTGAGGAGCAAATTTATCAGAACTGCAAGGTATGTCGAATGGTTAGCAAATATAGTGCCTGTGATTAAGAAAAATGGTTCTCTTAGAGTATGCATAGACTTTAGAGATCTAAATAATGCTACACCAAAAGATGAATACCCTATGCCGGTGGCAGAAATGTTAATTGACTCAGCGGCTGGGTTTGAATATTTAAGTATGTTAGATGGTTATTCTGGCTATAACCAAATTTTCATTGCTGAGAATGATGTGCCCAAAACTGCCTTTAGATGCCCAGGAGCATTAGGCACATATGAATGGGTAGTGATGCCTTTTGATCTGAAAAATGTTGGGACTACTTATCAAAGAGCAATGAATTTAATTTTTCATGAATACATAGACACTTTCATGCAAGTGTATATTGACGACATAGTTGTCAAATCCTCGTCAGATGATGATCATTTAGATCATTTGAAAAATCCTTTGAAAAGATGAGGAAATATGGATTAAAAATGAATCCATTAAAATGTGCTTTTTGTGTTAATGCAGGAGATTTCCTTGGGTTTGTTGTGCACAAAAAGGGCATTGAAATAAATCAAAACAAAACAAAGGCTATCATGGAAACAAAATCTCCAACTACAAAAAAGCAACTTCAGTCCTTACTTGGGAAGATCAATTTTTTGAGAAGGTTTATCTCAAACTTAAGTGGCAAAGCTCAACCGTTTTCGCCATTACTTCGTCTCAAGAAAGAAAGTACTTTCACTTGGGGGCAAGATCAACAACAAGCTTTTGACGAAATCAAGAGTTACTTGTCAAAGCCACCAATGTTAATGCCTCCAATAAGGAACAAGTTTATGAAGTTGTATATATCAGCATCAGATTCGACACTGGGTAGTATGCTTGCCCAGGAAGATGAAAATGGTGAAGAAAGAGCCATCTATTACTTAAGTAGGGTACTAAATGATGTTGAAACTAGATATAGTAGTATTGAAAAATTATGCTTATGTTTGTATTTTTCTTGTATGAAACTCAAGCATTATATAAAGCCTGTTGATGTTCTGGTTTATTCTCATTGTGATATCATCAAACATATGTTATCTAAACCAATCCTGCATAGTCGAATTGGAAAATGGGCCTTAGCCTTAACAGAGTATTCATTAACTTATAAACCTTTAAAGGCAGTTAAGGGCCAAATTGTAGCTGATTTTATAGCAGATCATTCTGCATTAGAAACTCCACAAAATTATGTAGAATCAAAATCTTGGAAATTATATTTTGATGGTTCTAAACATAAACATGGAGTTGGAATTGGGATTCTAATCATCTCTCCCTCCAAAATTCCCACCAAGTTCAAGTATAAAATTAATGGGTTTTGCTCAAATAATGAAGCAGAATATGAGGCTTTGATAATAGGCTTAGAAATTTTATTGGACTTGGGGGCCAAAAATATTTTGATTAGAGGTGATTCAGAATTGGTTTTGAAACAATTGACAAAAGAATACAAGTGCATAAAAGAACACTTGATGAAATATTTTGTCATAGCAATTTCTTTGTTAAAACGTTTCGACCAAGTTACCATTGAACATGTGCCTCGTATAGAAAATCAAGAAGCCAATGATTTGGCTCAAATAGCTTCTGGTTATAAAATTTTCAATGAAAAATTAGAGGAGTTGATTGAAATTAAAGATAAACTTATTATAGATCAACCTGCTTCTATGGAATTGTCAATGCCAAAACTTGTGGGGGCAGATGTACCACAAGACAATGGTCAAGATACCATTTATGATGGTGATGAAAATTCAGAAATTTTTGAAATTTTGGCCATTGACAATTTATCTGATAATGAATGGAGAAAACAACTTGTCGAATATTTGCGAAATCCAAATGGAACGACCAATAGAAAGATAAAGTATAGAGCCTTGAGTTATGTCATCATTGGGAATGAACTAATGAAGAAAACACCTGAGGGAGTTTTGCTAAAATGTTTAAGTGAAACTGAAGCCTATTTGGCTATATCTGATATGCACAGTGGCGCATGTGGATCCCATCAGGCAGGCCATAAAATGAAATGGTTGTTATTTCGACAAGGTGTATATTGGCCAACAATGTTAAAGGATTGTATAGAGTTTGCTAAAGGTTGTCAAGAGTGCCAAAGGCATTCAGGTATACAACATGTACCTGCAAGTGAACTCCATTCAATAGTGAAACCTTGGCCTTTTAGAGGATGGGCTTTAGATTTAATTGGTGAAATTAAACCAAGTTCGTCCAAAAACCAACGTTATATTTTAGTTGGTATAGATTATTTTACCAAATGGATAGAAGCAATTCTATTACCAAATGTTGACCAAGAAGCAGTGATTAGTTTTATACAAAGTCACATTATTTATAGATTTGGTATACCTGAATCTATTACTACAGATCAAGGTTCAGTTTTTACTGGACGAAAGATGGTTGAATTTGCCCAACAAACTGGCTTTAAACTTTTAACTTCTACACCATATTATGCCCAAGCAAATGGTCAAGTGGAAGCTGCTAATAAGATCATCATTGGTTTGATTAAAAAGCATATTGCCCAAAAGCCTAGAAATTGGAACAAGACTTTGGATCAAGTCTTATGGGCATGTAGAAATTCTCCAAAAGAATCAACTAACACCACACCCTTTTGACTAACATATGGACATGATGCAGTCTTGCCAGTCGAAATACACCTGCAATCAGTTAGAATTCAAAGGCAAGCAGAAATCCCAAGAAATCATTACTGGGATATGATGTTAGATGAATTAGTTGATTTAGATGAGGAGAGAATAAAGGCTTTAGAAATGTTAATTCGACAGAAAGAAAGAGTTGCTAAAGCTTATAATAAAAAGGTTAAGTCTAAAACCTTTAGCGTTGGAAATTTGGTTTGGAAAGTTAATTTGCCAATGGATAAAAAAGACAGAGTCTTAGGCAAATGGTCTCCAAATTGGGAAGGCCCTTCTAAAGTTGTTCAAGTTTTTTCAAATGGTGCTTACGAAATTGAAGAGTTAACAGAAGAACGACGTTCGTTAATTATAAATGGTAAATACTTGAAAAAGTATAAACCAGCGTTGCAAGAAATAAAAATTAGCGAAGAATAAGCTTAAGACATAAGGAAATAATGGTGATCATAAAAGTTGTTCGCCACAAAAACTGGGCATTGTCAAAAGTACAAACCAAAGAAATCCTAACAAATTGTTCAAAAAGTTGGAATAAAACTAAGAACAACAAGTGAAAAACTATCACACATTAAATTGTTTCTTCAAGTCTTCATATAAGTTCTTGAAAGAGGAAACTTCTTTGTCGAGAACCTCGTTCGACTCCACCAGATTCTGAATCTCCTCGTCCACAGCTGCTGAAGCACTAAAGAACTTAATGCCTTCGTTAGCCTCTTTGTCAATCTTGGCTTTGACAGCATCGGAAAGGTTGGCCTTGGCTTCCTCACGCTTGACCCTCTCTGCATCAATTTTGACATTGAGACTTTGAATCTTCAAGTTCAGTTCGGCAATCTCGTTTTCCCAAGCAGTAATATTCTGGCTGTATTCAGCAAGTTCAGCATTCGACTCTATTTCCTTCTCAAGGCGTTCGATATTGGCTTGAGCAGTCTTGGCTTTCTCGACCAACGCAGCATGTGCATGGGTTTGAGCCTCCAGCTTCATAGCACTCATTTTCTTCCTTTGAATGACTTGGGTGAAACCATCAATAAGGTTTTCAAGTTGAATAACCTTGCTAAGGGTAGCACCATCAGTCATGGGGTTGTGAAGCTTTTTCAGGAAGCCCAAGTGAGAAAATGCACTACTGGGGTTCGCCTCAATTAAGGCAAAGACATCTTGGTTGATGTAGTCTGTGTGCAGTTTGAGGAGCAAGGAGTCTTGCCTCACTGTGGAGCTGTTTTCTGAATCAGAAGCTGTCGAACTGCTGTGATTGGAGGCACCTTTGCTTTGGTCCTTGTAACCTTTGCTGGAAAGGAGCATCTTGAGTGCTGCAGCAGGATCAGAGTCCTTCATGGCAATGAACTGCATCTCTGACAATCCAATATCAGCAGATAACTTGGAAGCTGAAGAAACTGGGAGTATTTCAGAACCTCCCTCAGTGGCCTCAGGCATAGCATCGTCTTCATCGTCGAATGTCATTTCGACATCCGTACCTTCTGATGAGTGAGTAGATTCAGCAGGATGCACAGTGATAGTCTTTTCAGAATCAGGATTGTTGGTGGGAATTTCTTCAGTCTCTGGGCCTTTGTCATTTCCAGCTAAATTGACCTCGACGTTATTGGTTCCAACGTCTTGGGCCAAATTGTCTTCATCATTAACAAGTGTGTTGGCATTTTCTTCATTGTCATCCTAGTCAAAGATAAATAAAATAAAGTCTTAGGAATAATGATGAAAAATGTTCATTTGACAAAGTCTTAGGGACAAGGGAATTTTACCTGAGCACCAGGGTCTTGTGAACTTGAGCTTATTTTCTCTTGCATGGGGGCAGGACCTTCAGTCGAAGGAGCTTCGACATTGATTGTTGGTTGATCTTCAACAGGAGAAGTGGAATGAAGGGTTTCAGTGTCCTTTTCTGTCTCTGCAGAAGGTTTAGGATTGGCTTTGACCTTCTTTTTCTTCTTCTTTTCTTTGTCAACCTTCTTCTTTGGAATTGTTGGCATACTTGCCTCACTAGTTTCGACACTGGCCTTTTCTGTGTCTCTTTGGTCTTCTCCACTAGGGGCAACAGCAGTTGGATTAATAGTACCAGCAGGTTGAAAAGAGAATGAAATTGTTAACCCAAAATTTTATTTGAAGCCAAAGCAAAACCCAAGAGAAATGGTGAAAGGCTTACTGGTGGTTCTTGAATGGTGAGAGCTTTCTGTTTCTTTTGTTTGGTGGGCTCTCCAGTCTCTTTCGACGCCATCAAAGTCCTCTTACGAAGCTGCATTTGAAATCAGAAAGATCAAGGATATGTTTGTAATAATTGAAGTTTAAAGACTAAGTTTAAAAGATAATTTGAGACCTGATACCTTAGCCCCAGTGTTGGGGAGTGATTTCTTTGAAGTTGCAGCAGGAGTAGTCGAATCAGTGGAGGTGTTAGCATCCTTGGTTTTAGAAACACCTATTGTCAAGACACAAAGGAATTAAGCATCAACAAAAGATATAAAAAAAAAAACTACAAGCATTATGAAAGTCATATTGTTAAAATTGCTTAAAATACCTTTGCCTTTGGGAGTCTTTGGCTGTAAGGCGTCGAATCCAGCCTCTATTGCGCCCAAGAGTTCATCATCACCCTTGGTTCTACCCTCATAGTATAGACTCCACCATGTGGCGAATTCATAGGTGCAGAATTGAGAAGGCTCAAAGGCAATGGGTGTGAGCTTATAAGATTTTCCTTCGACAAGCTTCAAACGGCGTTCAAAGTATTCGACATACATTCCAGAATTGCCCAAGACAATGTCATCCTTGTTCTTGAACAAACTCTTTGGCCTGAACTGACTTAGGCCAAATTGGCGAGCAACTAAATTAGGTTGGTACCCAACCAAACCTAAGTGTCTTCTCTCAACTCCTTGCCTTGAGGATAAGATTGTGGGATTTAAAAACATAGACCAAATGTTGTTCGTATCCTCCTCCTCATTTGGGTTGGTAGCAGGGAATGGCCTCCTAAACCAAGCTGGCCCAATGGTTCTCTTGACGAAAGGGGTATTCTTGGAGGTAATCTCGTCGAACTCAAGGAGTGTTTTGAAGTAGTAAGAGAAAACATGTCGAGTGGATAGATTGGTTTCCCTATGTCTCAATAAGGCCAACCTGGCGCCTTCTGATTGTCGAGAGGCAACGGAAGATTCCATGTGAGTAGGAAGGAAAAGTTTGAAGTTCGATTCAAAGGTGGCATTCAGCCAAAGTTGCAAAAGCCAAATGGGTCCAGAGAAGGAAAGTGGTGATCCTTTGTCTGTTTTCTTAAGCAAGTCACTAGCTTGTCCTAAGGAGTCATAGAGGGATGCCAAGATGAATCTTCCTAAGGCCACATCTAATCCTTGGTGAAGCATGATGGCGAGAGGAACAAGTCTCTTCACCACTTGTAGTGAACTAGTGCAGAGAACGAAGTGTGATAGCCAATAAGTCAGGAAAGCTATGTGTTCTTCATGTGATACATCATCACTGCTAAGGTCATGAAAAGTTTTGAGGAATCCTGAGAAAGATAAGACTTTGAAGTCGAATTGGTGGTTGACAGTGGTGTACTTAGGGTCGAAAGTAGGTCATGTTGGTCTCAAGCCAGTGATGGCAGCAACGTCGAATAGAGTTGGGGTCATCATTCCTGCTTTCAGGTGAAAGGTGTTGGTAGAGTTTTCCCAAAAGTGAAGGGCAGCTATGAGCATTTCTGCATTGTACTTAGGTCCCTCTCTCGACAGTTGAATCAAGTCGAAGATACCACTTTCTTTCCAAAAAGTGGCATACTACTTTTCGACCTTGTTAAGCCATTTCAGGTAACTCTCACTAACTACAGGTGCAGATCTAAAAGCCTTATAGCCTGGTTCAAAGAAACTCATGTCGAAGACAGAGTTGGCGAATATTTTTGGCTCGCAAGTAACATGAAGATGGAAAATATTATTTACATCTTCGCTAAAGTTGTCGGATGAAGGGAGAGGGTCTGCAAAGGCAAAAGTTTTACCTTCAAGTTTGTGGGGTATTATCAATTCTTCTCCCCATATGTTGCTTTCGACAGAGGTTATATTCGGCTCCGACACAAACTCTGAATCGTCAATGATCACAGGTTTCTTATCATCAACAGCAAAAGGAATCACGTTTCTGGAAGAAGAAGAGGACGCCATTGTTGTTCTTGATGTTCTTGGTGTTCTTGAGGTTGTTGGTGATGAACAAGCAGTAGCAGCAAGAAAAATCAAAAAAGCTTCAAAACAAACTTGTTTCTTGCCCAAATCAGACAACAGAAACAATGGTGATGAACGAAAATGCAAGAGGATCACTTTTGCTGGTTTAGATTTAGCAAAAACGCCAGAACATAGCAAGATTGAAGAGTTTGTTCGTTGGTTTAGATTTAGCAAAAACGCCAGAACATAGCAAGATTGAAGAGTTTGTGCGTAAGGTTTCTGTGGAAAGGAAGTGAAGAGTTTGAGGTTTCAGAAAAATGAAAGTGTGAGATGCGTTTGTTATTTATAGGCACTGCATGTTGCATGTATCTGGTAACTGAAACATCACCACTCTCCCATCTCGATCGTCCTGATCTCGCCACGTGTCCCACCATTAAGCTAAAAAAGTGGAAATCATGGTTTGTGGGGATTGAGGTGACGGTTACAAGCTTTGTCATGATTGATAGTGACTTGATGTGACGTTTGCGCCGTCTTTGGCAAACGTGTAGAAGTTGAAAAGATGAGAATGTTCAAAAATGCCCTTTCTTCCTTTTGTATCTGACATGCAGTCGAAAATGGCATTTTTGAGGGGGCAATTTGTTAGCCTGTATTTTCGACAGGCAGTAATGAGTTGGAATGAGATGATGAAATCTCATTTAATGTATATTATTGCATTTTAATATTCTCTTGGGAACTGATTTTGGCAATAAATCAAGAGAAAATCAAAGCATTTGACATTAAAGACTTTTGATGTGTCGAGCCCTGAAAATCTGTCGAATTCGACAGAAACTTGTTTATTCAAGTAAACATGTTTGTTCGACATTGGCGTATTTGTCGAATATATTATGTTGATATATATATGTTTGTTTGTCTAACGTATTGTGCAGTACGGAGAAAGCATACTCTGGACTTAGTAAAATATTCAAAAGTGGATAACGTTCAAAAGCCTCACCAGGTGTCAAAGGAATTCAAATTGTCAGAGACACGTGGAGTTTAGTTAGACGTTTTGTAGGTTTTTGGCAGTTATTTTGTTCGTCTATAAATATTAGTTTTTCATAGGAGAAACGGGTTCACAATTCACATGCAAATTCCTAAAATATTCAGAGTACCCATGTCAAAGAGCGAAATGAATGCAAACAGGAACATGTACGAATCTGTGTACCATCCTTTGTAAACATTTTTACAATTGTCAATGCAATTTACATTTTCAAGTATTGATTACTTGCTTTTCATTTAAGCTTTCTGCATTTTAAGCCTTCTGCAATTTATTTCATTGCATGCTTTTACTTTTCAAAGTTCTTCTTTAAACTTTATTTGCAATTCATTTACAAGTTTTCTGCAAATTTAAACTTTGAAGCCTTTACTATTTTTTTTATCAATTTATCTGATTTAACCCAGAAAATATGAACATGTTTTCGTCATCTTCTGCACAATCCATATGTCCCAGGATTTAATAGTTGATCCTTCTTGTAATAATTAAACTAGCGGTTGTTTACTAAAAATCGGGGTAAACACCTAGATGGGATTTGCCCCTCCTGTTTAACGGGAGTAATATCTATAGGCCTCTTGATGGAATATGATTGATAAAATGCGTGGCCACGCCGAACTAAGTCAATATGAGATATTGAGCTTGTTCGTTGCTCAGTATATTCTGGGATCAAGAAATAAGATATTGAACCATACAAGGGTGACACGATCTATGCCTTGTGTTCAATATAGATATAAAGGGCAAAGGGGTAATTATGCACAAATTCGTTATCACGGAAAGGTTTCGTCAGATCACATGACATTCTCGTCACTTGGGTGACAACGGCGTATTGCTAGATGCTAACGATTGTTTATAATATTAAATACATGATTTAATATTATTACCAATGTTACGAGAACCTACAGGGGTCACACACATATGACATATATATGAGAGAAATAGATAAGTTAGACTTATTTATGAGATAAATAAATAAGATTTATTTATAAGATAAATAAGATTTATTTATTTATCTAAAGGGGATACAAATTTTTGGGATGCCTTTTTCAATATTCCTATTTTACCCTTAAAAAAAACTACAAAAAAACACTAAGCACGACTTCCACATAAAAGTAGATTTTCAGTTTTTATATAGTAAAATATTTTTTTTTTCTTAATAAGTAGCCACAACAAAAAAGGAGGTTAAATAGTTATCAATTAACCAAGTCCAATAAAAAAGGAGATTAAGTAGTTATTTATATTTGCACAATAGAGAATATCGATCACAACAAACAAACAAAAAAATATCGATCACACAAACGGGCACGGAATGTGCCCGTTTGGCGGCTAGTAAGATAATAAGTGAGACTTATTATTAATTAGATAATTGCGGAATAATTATAACGGATAATTATGCATGTTTTAGTGGGATGAAAATTAGGATAAGGACGAGCAAGTATGACTTGTTGATCACACAAGAGACTCTATAAATAGAACTCTTGTGTAAAATACTTTCAACCTAATTAAATTAGAATCCTAATTTTCTAATCACAAACCGCTCCCTCACTCTCTCTCTCTAAAACCTTCGGTTAAAGTTTCGGCTAGCACTGGGATCGAAGTTGTTGTCTGTGTGGACTGAGTAGAGGCATCGCTGCGTTGCTTTACTCGTGATCAGAAATCGTTTCTGCTTCAAAGGTTCTGCGCTACAAGAGGTATAACAATTTATCACTGATTCATGCATCTTTCGTAATGATCCAAGGAAAGGGAATCGAATTTTTTTATAAATTCCGCTGCTTCTGATATCTCGATTTCCCTTCATAAGTGTAGTAATTTATATGGATGACAATTTGCACATACCTAGTGGGTACCTGCAAAAAATATCCACAACGGGTAGGGTAAAAACCAGCATTTTTGTACGGGCATGGATATCGGTGCAGGTACGGGTACCTTAGTACCCACCCCCGCCATACCCGCATAGTATATATTCATTTATTTTAATTATATTCTTATATAATAATACGTGTAAATCAATTTTAAAAAGAACAACATTAATTATATTATAACATATTTTTAATAAAAATATTTATTTATAACATAATGCAAATATCACAACGGACTGACGGAGAAATGAACTTTAACATGTTATTTCTAATAATTTTATTTATAATTTGCATGAATCAACATTAAAATCTTTGAAATTTTTTTAATTATATTAAAATGATAAAATATTTTATAATTGATCAATTTATTTTCAACAAAAATGCGGGTAATAGATACGAGTATAGAAGTACTCATATGGTATGGACACGGGGACAAAAGATTATCACCCACACGGATATAATAATGGATACGAATATTTTTTCAAACTGCGGTGAGGACTATAGTACCTTATCCATACTTTATGCATTGTCATCCATAGTCGTTCATTAAACGTATCCGGATTGCATGCAATTACATTCTATTTCATATATCACTCCATAGGTGGTCTCAAATCGGACGGTTTACACTCGTGATGCGTCAAATACAAATCCATTATTAAACTATTTGAAAATATATATATATAGGTCAAGATCAAATGACACCAAGGTGTCAAACTTAGTAACATGACACCTCCGATAATTCTTTATCGGATAATCGTATTACAAAATCAACCGTTGGATTCAAAGCTATTATTATATAGATCATGTCTATAAAATTTAACATCAATCGGAAACCATTTGATGAGTTAAAGAGAAGGATAAAAATTAACGGTTTTGACGAAGTTTTGTAAGACGTTGGTTTTTATATATATATATATTATTCTTGATCTTATTCCTATTCTTGACAGATACCATACCATGTTGGCATGTTGTGTGATTTACTATCTTATCCGTGTGATCTTTACCGTAACGTGACGAAGGCTTTCTCTTATAAATACCCACAAAACCCAGGAACAAAGTTTTCAAGCACCAACACTTCAAACTTCCAAACTCTTCGCTCCTCCCACGTAACTGCTAGCTAACTAATCAACCAAACCGCGACACGTACCTAACCATGGAATCAAATCCCAAAATTACCATTAAATTCCTCTTTAGCTACGGTGGCAAAATCATTCCCCGCCTCACTGACGGCAAACTCCGATACTCCGGTGGCCACACCAGAGTCCTCGCACTCCCTCCCACCATTTCATTCTCAGGTTCATTTCTCATTCCATTAAAACTTCCATTTGTCTCTCTTTCATATAAAGATACTATTAATAAAATATGATTTTAGTCGCTGCAATTATAGTGTTTCTTAGTTTGATAAGTTTTTTCTGGTTTGAACCGAATTCAAACCAAAAAATCTTACAAAGATTATATATAAAGTTAATCATATTTAAATCATAAATCTTGCTTCAATTGATTTATTAGTTCAATGAAATTTGTCAATTACAGGATTAATGATGAAGCTTATGGAATTGTGTGGTTCATCTTCAGTAACATTAAAATGTCCATTACCAAATGGAGATTTAGAGACATTGATTTCAATCACCAGCGATGTAGATCTAGCAAATATAATTGAAGAATACGACCGAGCTTCTTCATCATTAACTCATCCATTGAAGATCAGAGCCATTCTTTCACCACTCAAATCTCTGAAGAAATTATCTCCTCCTCCGTCTACTTCGTCCAGTGCAACTCACTCTCCGATTGGTTCGCTTCACACCTCCGCAGAATCACTGCCGTATGCAGCTGTGAATCGAAATAGCCGCCTGAATTGCTCGCCGGTTTCAGTTGGTTTTCCGATTGGTATTCGGAATCGAGTAAAAGGTAGTTGTTACAAAGGGCAATTAGATGGAAGTCCTAGATTTCTTTATCGCTTCTCTAATAATTATTGTCACTGATGCAAGAGTTATGTTTTTTGGAGAATACAAAGATGTATACCAAATAGACAATAGTTGATGATGATGATGAAATTCGATCTGTAGTAGGGTGTGTATATAGCAAAAAGTGATTTGTAATAGTGCTTGAGCTTTTCCTTTTTTCTTCTGAGCTTGAGCTTTTAAAAAAAATAAAAGTACTACTCTGTTTTCTCTATTCATTACTTTCCATGTAAAAAAAATAAAAGAAAAAGAGTTTGAGTTTGAAATTGTTTGTTGCCAGTGTGGATCCTGATTTGCAGGCATAAATAATTTTAAAGGTAAATAGGTTGACAACCTTTGTAATTTGTGCGAGTTTTGTTTTTCCCTGTAATATTTTTTCTTTTGATTCGTCTCTTGCAAAGTAAATTTTTTTGGTTTCTTCCCTTGGGTGCAAGGAATTTGCACTTTTTAAATCGGTTGAATAGATTAATTGTTTTAAAAAACAACACTTTTTAAATCGGTTTGAACAAAATAACTGATTTAAAAAGTGCACCCAAAGGGCGAGTCCAAAATATTCAACTTTGTAAGGGGCGAGTCAAAAAAAAAATTACATGGAAGAAAAACAAAACTCGCCCACATTACAGGGGTACCAACCTATTTACCCTAATTTTAATTATTAATTTGAGAACAGATGAGGTTAAAGGTGTTGTCAGATTTGAGTTTACCAAATTAGTGGAAAATCAATCACCAGATGTTGTAGGAGATGACGAATTCATGAAAAATACACATTTTGTGCAAAAGTAGAGAAGTTTTGTCAAGTGGGGGTGGGGGGAATAAAGGAAGAGAAGAGAAGAATTTGTGCATTTTGGATTATGTTTCAAGTATGTCTGTATTACTTTGCAATTTTATTTTATTTTTGATTTTTTACTACCAGTTTAATCTAGTTCGAGAGTCAATTATAGTATCAAGTGGTTTTAGTCCCTCCGATTGCAGTTGCAGGAGACCAAATTATGGTTCTCCTTATCCAGTTCAGCGTCAATCATCACTGAACCAACTAACGATTGATTGTATTATTTTGCATTTTAATTCGCTATCCATATACTAGGTTAATTGCAAACTTTGGTTTGTACACGGAATCTGTTTTGCATGGGTCACTGAACAACAGTGCATTATTTCGGTGTTGTCACAATTGCCTTATTCATGTAAGGTCTATTTGTTATGGTGGATTAGCTTGTTGTTATGGTTATTGTTGGATTATGAATAGGAAGAATGTTGTATTAACATTGAGATGTGGTAAATAGGTTGATATCCTCTGTAATGTGGGCGAGTTTTGTTTTTTTTCCTGTGATTTTTTTTCTTTTGACTCGCCCCTTGCAATTGTTGAATTTTTTGGACCTGCCCCTTTGGTGCACTTTTTAAATCGGTTATTTTGTTCAAACCGATTTAAAAAGTTATGTTTTTTAAATCGGTTAATCTGTTCAACCGATTTAAAAAGTGCAAATTCCTTGCACCCAAGAGGGAAACCAAAAAATTTACTTTACAAGGGGGAATCAAAAGAAAAAAAATTACAGGGTAAAAAACAAAACTCGTCCACATTACAGGGAGGTATCAACCTATTTACCCTTAATTTAATAGTCTTAAACTTTTGAATAGAAATATGGCGTCTTCTCTCTTATATAGTATTGGTTTGACGTTGTGTGAGAACTTATCTTTAAAGAAAATTAAATCAAATATAAAAAATATTAAAATATAAATAATTATGAGAGCTTTTTAATTGTTTGTTAGAACCAACATGACTATTTGGCAGAGATGCTAAAACTGTGAAACTTATCGAGGAAGACATGAAACTAACTTTTGATGAAACTAAAATAAATGAATTGGTCTTTGAAAGCTCAAAAGGAGGCAATTGTGATTCCACACAATTATGAAGAGCATAATGCACATGAAATTAGCTCATGAGGAGCCACAATCTAGGTGTTTCAAACGACACTTTCAGATTTAGACGAAAGATTCACAGTAATGGTGGATTGGTGGAAGAAATACCCGGACAAATGAGAGGTTGAAGTTGGAAATCTGAGATAAAGATGAAAACGATGGAGGAGGGAGGAGTTTGTACCTGCAAATATTCTAACACTCAAGTCAATATAAACTTGAGTCAGAGAGGTTAGAATGAGACCTACACAACCTGTGAGGTTGTAAATGGTCATTTTTATAGTTTAATATATATATATATATATATATATATATATATATATATATATATATATGTGGTAATGACCGATGAATGTGACATTTTGCTTGACCACCAAGCTCAAATGTTCAATCCATTACAATAGAAGTAGATCAGTTGCAACACCAATTACCGATCAGATTGAGTGATGATGTTATGGATAATGATAGTGATCCATCTAATGAAGATATTATCAGTTCACTTTATGTATAGATTTGTGAACCAATGACTTTAGAAGGATTGAAGAAAAACATTGGATGATAAGATAAATGCAATTGAGAAGAATAAAATATGAAACATATTTGAAAATAGATAAAAAATTGAGTACAAACTTAGTGCGACATTGATCACTTCAAAACAAGATTAGCAGACAAACAAGACAATCATAATCAAGAATTTAGGTAGATTTTGATAATTTGTTATACTAAAGAAATGTGTTTGGACTTTTTTGTTTTTGGTCTTAATTCTTCGATTTTTCAAGAGAATAGATTTTTTTTTTAATAACAAGAGAAGAGATCTTAATAACCATAGTTTGATAGAGTTAAGTAAAATCCAGTCGTTAATTGTTCTAGTTAAAATTATATATGGGTTATGTAAATATGCTTTCCTTTGGCTCACGGATTAGCAATTTGCTCAATATTACTTCTTTTAGTCATTAATATAAGGAAAGAATATAATTTATAGATACATTTAAATATTGATGTATTTAGTTTATGATATAGTATAGATACATCAATATTTGAATGTATTAAAAATTGAACTTTTATATTAAAGATCTTTGAGATCTGAATAACATGTAGTCAAAATTATAAACAATCTTACAATCAAGACATATTTAACCGTTTAATGAAAATCAAACGATTCAGATTGAAAACATGTTTATCTTTTTTATTTAAACTATTTTAAATCTAAACCCTCAAATCTTAATCAAACCGTCAAATCTACGTAATATTACATGCAATCCAAATCGGTATTACTATTATCCCCACCCAAAATTCCTAGTCCTATAGATTGGACCCAGTTTCCCCCACTTTAGCGTATCTGCTTAATAGCAACGCTACCCCACACAATCACAGTACTAAACTAACCAATCAACCGTTTATTCTAAGGGTCCGTTTGATGGTCAGGATAGAGAATAGAATATGATAATAATTTTCTGTCCTATTTTAATCTTTAATTTGATGCACCAATATGATAGGATAAATTATTCCCTTTTTAAATCCTATCATATTACTCCTTTGTAAGTTTAGGTTGGGTTAGAAATGATATTTGCATATTCTGGTCATCCAGATTATGTTTGTTTATTGAGAAAATCTTTATACGGGCTTAAGCAGGCCCCCGTGCATGGTACAAGAGATTTTCTGATTTCGTTTCTGTCATTGGTTTCACTAATAGTAAATCAGATAATTCTCTATTCATTTATCAGAATGGCTCTGATTTGGCTTACTTATTATTATATGTTGATGATATTATTTTGACTGCGTTTACGGATGATATCCGCTAATCTATAATGGCTAGTCTCAGCTCCGAGTTTGCTATGAAGGACTTGGGTTCTCTTAATTATTTTTTGGGCATCAGTGTGACTCGCCACGAGGGTGGTTTGTTTTTGTCACAACAGAAGTATGCTGCAGAAATAATTGACCGTGCTAGTATGTCTGCCTGTAAACCAACTCAAACTCTGGTTAACACTAAATCGAAAGTTAGTACTAAAACAGGTAATTCATGCGAGGATCCAAAGCAGTATCGCAGTCTTAATATCTCACATTCGCGAGGCCCGATATTTCTTATGTTGTTCAACAAATTTGCCTACATGCATGACCCCAAGGATGAGCATATGAACGCTCTAAAGCGTATCATACACTATGTTCAGGGCACTCTTCATCTTGGTTTACATCTTGCTCCTTCCTCAGTGGCAGATCTTGTCTCCTATCTGGGAACCCTGTTCAAGACCAACGCACAAAGCATATTGAAATGGATATTCCTTTTGTCGGGGAAAAAGTTGCACGTAGAGAGGTTCGTGTTCGTCATGTCCCTTCTCGTTATCAAATAGTTGACATCTTCACTAAGGGATTGCCTCTCATTCTTTTTGAGGATTTCCGCAATAGTCTCAACGTTCGTGACCCTCCCGTTTCGACTGCGGGGGTGTGATAGAATATGCAAATATCATTATTAGTTTTGATTTACTAGTGAATGTTTATTATTGTATATTAATGATTATTATTTGGTGTTGACTATATAGTATTAGTTACCTTAGATGTAGCCATGAGATTAGCATTCCGTTGGACATTGTGACAGTTAGGAATTCTTGTATGTAATGATTGATCATGGAATAGAAACATTACAGAATTATATTGTTTTAAGAAATTATCCTATCGATAAAAAAGGAAAAGAATTATTCTGCTCCTATTTTCTTTGCCTCCTATCTCTAAGGTCAAAACAAAAATATGTTCTTACGCAACTCATTCTCTCTACAATCCCCTCAAAAAAAATACACAACTCATCTTATAATCTCATCCTCTCTTCTTTTTTGTCCTCTTGTATTTTTCCTATTTTTCATTATATAGGAGTATGTTGTATCGATGTTGCCGTGATTTTGTTTTCTGCATAGTTGTTGTGATGCCGCTGCCTAATTAAAATTTACATAGCAATTGAGGATTGAATTTGTGATTTAGATTTTTATGAATTGTTTTAGTTTTGGTTTTTATTCCTCTCTAGTGACAATGACAGTTTTTGTGTTGTTGATCCAAAAACCCCATTGTTAAATAATTTGATAAATTAATGCTTTTGTTTATTTGTCTTTCCCAAATCATACTTTTTCCCCAAATAAATTAAAGGGTCTTCTTTTTTTTATGAATAAAGGAGAACTAGTTGTGTTCTTAGTTTGGTGAATAAACTAATGAGAAGTGTTTGATAAAATAATATTATCATGTTGGTTATCGTTTGCCCATCAAACACATGATAGAATATTGTCTATCCTCTCTATATCATATCTTATTTCTATCAAATTCGCTATCATATGATATTTATATCATATCCTGACCATCAAAAGGAGCCCTAAATCACATCCACCCATAATCGTTACTATATAAACTTTGTGTGCGTCACTTGTTCTCATTACCGATTTCATATCTCACTGACACCACCATGGATCCCAATCCGGGGACCTTCCCCATTCTCTCCTATGTCATGTCCCGTCTTCAATCTTTGAGCCCTAGAGCTCATCATTCCCAATCTAAACCTGAATTCGACGTTGAAAAACCACACCCCTCAAATCCATCATCATCTTCGCCATCTTCAATCGTAGGCCAAATGCCGAATCTCACCGATCCCAAACTACTATCCTCCATGACCCGCGCTATCTCCGATGTCTCACAAGCTCGATCAGTCCTTAAACAAATCGGCGACCGTCCTACTCACGAACAAGTCGACATTGCCAAAGCCAAGTTGATCGACCTCGATGTTCATTTATCTCGTCAATTGGAAGAGATCATGAACCTCCCTCGACCTCCGGAGATCGACGAACAACAATGGCGGATTCACGTTAATGAAAGAGAGATGAAATGTAGAGAATCAGTTGAGAATGAGAGACGTGTTTATAAGTCTCTGTTACAAAAGGATGAAATGTTTGATGCTTATGAGAAGCTTCTTAAGAATGCTGAGTCGCGGCTTGTGAAGATTTATGAAGATGATGGTGATATTGGTGGTGAGATTAGTAACGGCGGTGATGTGGCTGAGGATGGTGAATGTCATGAACATATTGCGAGGATATTGCTGGAGGCGCGTGAAAAAGATGTTGATCGAGTCGAACTTACCGGGAAAAGGTTGAGAAGGATGCCGGAGGAATTTTGCAACATTGATTCATTGGTTTTGCTTAACCTCTCCACTAATCAGCTTTCGGTAACAATGCTCACATTGGTTTTATGTGTTTTGTTTTTTCATTTATATCATGCATGTTTAAACTGCAAAAGTTTCATTTAGTGTTAGGTATAATATTAATTTAATTTTTCATTGTTTATTAATTTGAGCTTAATTTGTTGTTTCAACTCAGAGTCACAATATTTTGATATTGTTAGGCTGAATATTTTCACCTGGGTTCGAACCCAAGACATCACACTTGACACTTGTGTGTGCGAGTTTTAAGTGGTGTATGCAATTGAGTTTAATTTTGTACTACAAGTGTTGATTATTGAAACATGTTATCAGCTTTTGTAGAGGAATAGTTTTTACAGCAACCTCTTAACAATTGCTGATGATATACTGTAATAAAGATCTAGTGTTTAGGTTGGATGAATGACTTGATTTTTTCTTGGTGGTTCTCTCCTTTTAAGCTTTGGGTTTTCTTCTAGTCCGACGGATATCTTGTCCCCTATATTAGGCCATTTGGCCAGGCTTTATTAATCACACAACCATGTACTCACTATTTTACTCAGATTCTATTCGGATTGGTTGGTCCCAAGTTATGTCGAGTATGGGAAGGTGTTGTCCGAGTATTAGACTGTGGGCAGATCATAGTAGAGGAGGTCTTTAAAGCCTTCTAGTTCTAACCGGGCTAAGTCAAAATCTCATGAGTCCACAGCCCCTCAAGCATGAGGCCCGTGACTGTGAGATGCTTAGAGTATGTGGGTTTGGTCAACGACGTGGGTTGGGAATGGAAATAATCTTGGAATGATCCATTTATTTTTTGAGTGATTAAAGTTTGTGAATTGAGGATTTTGTTTTCATTCTTTTGTTTTATTTGGATTTTATTGCAATGTTTTCCTTGGCTAAATTATGAACAAGAAGTAACTGATACATGTGAACCACATAGGGTTAAATCATAAATGTATTGCAATTCTCAAAGGTTGAAATCAGAGAGCATTGCTGGAATATGAATGAACCTTCTTCTAAGCCAATTTACATTCATTGAGCTAGAACTCCAAGAGGAGATTTTTTATGTGGTTTATTTATTTTGTCTGCATGATAGGTGATTCCTGACACAATAGCTGCATTGCAAAATCTTGAGGAGCTTAATATCTCTACAAATCTTTTGGGGTCACTTCCAGATTCAATTGGCTTGTTACAAAAGTTGAAAATCCTCAATGTCTCTGGAAA
This sequence comes from Trifolium repens, assembly GCA_030408175.1. NCBI lineage: Eukaryota > Viridiplantae > Streptophyta > Magnoliopsida > Fabales > Fabaceae > Trifolium > Trifolium repens. The sequence goes on from CP125850.1 coordinate 25,658,926, forward strand.
TAAGTTGAGTTCCCTTCCTGATTCCATCAGTCAGTGCAGGTAAAGAGATATGCTACATAGAAATTTTTTAGAACACCATTATATTATATTGTTTTCATTGTTGTTAATTTGGGTAATAACCGTGGTTTAGCATATATGGCCAACAGTAGATTTTAAGTATGAGTTTTTTCATTTATATGTCTTTATTGAACTCATTTTATTCATTGCTCTTTAATTTTCCATTTCCTTATAAACAAATTTGTTCAATCTTAATGAAAATATTCAATATCTAGGTCATTTCAGGATTATTTAATTTACAACTTGCAACCTAAAATATACATTTGAAAAGCATCCAAATATTCTGAATAACATCACATTAATAGTTTGAAACCTTACTTTGTTTCTTTATATGAATCTAAGCTATTAATGTCTATGTTATTGATTGAATTATTTGTGCATTAAATGATCAGATCATTGGTTGAGCTGGATGCAAGCTTTAACAGTCTGACATATTTGCCAACAAACATTGGATACGAATTACAGAATTTACAGAAGCTCTTGGTTGGTTTAAACAAGATACGATCCTTTCCCTCATCCGTTTGTGAGATGAAGTCATTGCGCTATCTAGATGCCCGTTTTAATGAACTACATGGGCTTCCTCTTGCAGTTGGCAAATTGACTAGTCTTGAAGTTATCAACCTCAGTAATAACTTCAGTGACCTTAAAGAATTACCAGAGACATTTGGTGATTTGAGTAGCCTCAGGGAACTGGACCTTAGTAACAATCAAATACATGCACTTCCTGATACATTTGGCCGCCTTGATAGTTTAATCAAGCTAAACTTGGAGCAGAACCCTATTGAATTGCCACCTATGGAGGTTGTAAATGAAGGTGTCCAAGCCATCAAGTCTTACATGACCGAGAGGTGGTTAGATATATTGGCAGAGGAAGAGAAGAAAAAAATACATGAATCGCAAGAAGGACAGAGTGGTTGGTTAAATCGAAGTACCTCCTGGTTGAAGAACGTTTCTGAAAATGTAACCGAGTATATTGGAAGTACTATGTCCCCCAAAACTCCCAAATCTCCCAGAACTCCCAGAACTCCAAGAACTCCCAAAGATAATTTTCTTGATCAGCAACTATGAATTATGAAGTGGCGGTCCAACAGACATTGGGGACTTACTATTGGAAGCTGCCCAACATATCTTACCTAAGGGGTGCAGATGGTAACATCATTTCCTTTTAAATATCTAGCATAATAACAGTTTTGTTTACATGCAATAGACAAATGAGAAAACAAATACCTTTTTATTTTGAAGTTGTTTCCTCCAATGGTAAAACCTTCATGTTATTTATAGTTTCACATTTTTAACTCCAAAATCAATAAGCTTTGTGGTTTCCTTTCTACATTTTTTCATGGGTCATTTGTAGTTCTAGTTCTTAATGTGTAACTTACATACAAACAACTTTTAACATGCTTATTGGTGATTACTATTGTAAAAGTAGTGTGTATGATACACAACTATTTTGAAGCATTTGATGAGTTAGTTCAGGGATTTAATGATTGAATATATAGTATATACAAAAATTCCTAGTCCCTTCTCTCCCAAATACTACTAGTACTTGCTCGGTGTTTACCAGCAAAACCATCTAGTTATAAAGAGCTTGCAAGGGAATAGAAAGATATGAGAAAAAGAAAGAGGAGCTACAATTTGCTACATGTGGAGACTAGAAATAGGTGGTGGCAAGGCATTCATTGTAGGCTTTTAGCAGCCATTGCCATGGAGAGGGAAGTGGTGTTGGTTTGCAGTTGGGTCTATTTGAAGAAGATGAATAGAGGGCAATAGATATATATATGAATGAACAAAATAAGCATGGGTACTGGTACGTAGGGATGGACATGGTTTGGTTTTGGAAAAAAACCGAATTGAACCAAATTGTTTTCAAAATTTATAATAACCGAACTGTTTGTCTTTAAAACTGAACCGAACTGTTAAAGTGGTTCGGTTTTTTTATAACTGAACCGAATTGAATATTTTTCTCATATGTTTCTATTCCCTAACACGAATCCATTTGTATTAGCATACAAGAAGAATCCTTAAACTTGAAAGATATGAGCAACCTTCACCCTAAAACGATCAATTTTTTATCTCCATATTTTTATCTTTCACACAAGATATCTCTATTTTTTTTATTACTATATCTCCAAATTTCTTTTTAGCACAAAATATAAAAGTATCTAAAACTCATTAAATTGATCGAAATTTTGAAAATTATTGTGTGTTATTGAATTTGTTAAATAAAAACTAGAAAAATTTGATCAAACTTTTTTTTTTCATATTAACTTCTAAATTTTACGTGAAGGGTATAGTAATCTATGAAGCACGGACTCCGACACGGATACATTAACATTGCTAATATGAAAATATATAGGACACCTCGACACCGCTATATATTTATAAAAGTTCTAAATTAAAAATCAAAATATATATATGTATATCTAAATTGTGCATATATTTAATTTTAAAAAAAGTTTTATTGACAAGATATAATAATATTTGATCTCTATTTATCAAACTACTGTTAAAAAAGCTAAAATTGTTATCAATTCTTCAATCCCTTATTGATCGATATTGTTGCTTCGACTCATTTTTAATCTTTTGTGGACATACGTCTAATTTGTGTCTAAGGAGAGTAGAAGCAAAGAAAAAATCGTTTGGGACACTTGCCCTACACGTGTTGTATGAGTATTCTACAGGTGTCGGACACCGATCTAAGGAGTGTCGGACAAAATCTTTTACATGACCAATTAATCAATATCAATGGGATATTTTTGTTTTTTTCAATTAATACGCAAATCTCTTCCATTAATGTTGAATTATTTTTTGGCCCCTCCATTAATATTGAATATAATGGGATGTATTAACAACAATTTTTTTTTCTCCTAAATAATAAGTAAGATTTTTTTCCTTAAGATACTCTCTCACTTTACATCATATCAATCAAATAAATAGTAAATTAAAGAAACATTATTTAAGCAAACGATTAATGGAATAAATTGATCCTGATATGATTTTATTTTATTTTACTTCTGTAAAAAAATCAATTATGGAATTTTCCCCCTTTTCCTCAGATTTTATCAAATTATATCTCATATTATTAAAAATTTATATCCGTGTAACGCGGTTATAAATAATTCCTTATGTTGACCTGTAAGGAAGAATATCACACTGTAGCACACACAAATTTTATATTCGATAGGAATTCGTCAATTAATTGGTGACCACTATAGGAATATTTCCTTTTCTCAGACATCAATATACACCGTAGACATTATATAATTATATAATATATATTACAATTACAATCACAACTACTATATATACTCCCATGTGCTGCACATGATTGATGCAATAATATAATACTTCACCATTATTACAAACCAACAAATCACTCGCTAGTGGTTAATTACATTACATTATTATTGCATATATAATAGCCACCAATTTGTGTTCTTTCTCATTATTAATTTTAGCATCTTCCTTTGGTTTATGAGAGCCTTCTTTGCTGCCAACTATGACCAAGATTAGCATAATCAAAATCACAACATTGTTATTGGTAACCTTAGCCGTGTTATATTCTTTGTTCTATTATAAGGTACCGTTCCTTTACTTAGCCATTGCGGCCGCAGTTGCGTCGTTGATGATCTTGTCTCTCCGAGCCACCATGGTGATATGGATCACGGTCTTGGTGCTGTTAAGTTTTGCTGGCAACCGTAGGAAGATTTTGGTTCAACGAGGTAGAAGAATAACTCTTGATGTGGTGTGGCACTTGGCTAGAGTTTTATTCAGATCACACAAGGGTACTGAAGTAAATTAGCATAGAAGATTCTTTATAGTTTTTTTTTTTATCTTGAAAGAAAAAAGTTCTGAAATTAACTACATCTTCACAGAAAATTTCTATTGATATTGATTATGTTGAATAGTTTTGAAATTGTGGAGAATAGGTTAGTATTCTAACTTCATGTATTGAATGGCTTAGAAAACAAATGTAATTAAATATTGACATCTTTTGAAATTTGAAGGGAGATTCCAAAAACTTTGCATTTTTATTTTATTTTCATCGGATTGGGCCTGCTCCTGGAAACTCCAGTTTGTGATAGTCTTAAGAATTGTTTCAAGGAATTGAACTCTCTATCGATAACAATTACTCGTTATTGTCTATGTAACACTTTTGTGTTTGTCCGTGTAATAAGCAAAATGCTAATTTACGTTGGTAAGTGATAATATACATTGAACTTGGTAGGAATGATCAAGGTTCCATTCACGCAACTGCGATCAATAGGGGCTGGAACAATCTAAAAGAAAAAATACATGTAGATAATAATAATAATAATAATAATAATAATAATAATGGGTATTATTATGTTATGGGTTCAGTGGAATTTGGATTTTGGTGGGCCTAAAATTTCAATCTGAGCTCGTCTGTCTCAATTCATTTAAATCCAATTATATTCATTCACTCATTTAACCTATTTGTCGGATTTGGATTGGTTCGGAAAATTTTGTCCACCCCTAAATAAAAAGTATCCAATTCGCCCGGAGCTTCAAAATACTAAGGCCCTGTTTGGCCCGACTTATTTTCTCATTTTTTTTCTTCTCCTTAAAAATAGTAAAGAAGGAAAAAATTGTGTTTGACTTCACTTTTCTTTATTTTTTACTTTTTTACTTTTTTACTTTATTTTTCTAATACTTTTAAGAAGAAATAGTGTCAAATATAATTTTATACTTCTCTATTTCGTTTAAGCAAAATAGAAAAGTAAAAAATAATTCGGGCCAAACGGAGCCATAGGGATGACCCGAGTACACCCCATACTATTGGATATGTATTAAAATTAATTTTGATAAATCCACAAATAATATTTAATATAAAAAAATTAATAATGTTGATCTTTTTTTTTTTACAAACATAATATTGTTGATCTTTTTTTTTTGACACATAATAATGTTGATCTTATAACCCCTAATAATCTCAATAATAGAATTGCTTTAGCCCAATTCTCGTAAAGGAATGAAGGGATACTATAATATCTGATTTCACGTCCCACAACTAACTTTGCCGAGAAGTAATACCATTGGAGTCTGTATAGCGGCTGACTGCTACACTTCCTTTCATTCTTCATCGCTTTCATAGCTATGGTTTCTGCTTTCGTCATCAAGGTTCGATCTCAATTTTCCCCTTTCTCTCTATATCTTTTTCTTCTCATTACTCTTTTTGCATCTCATTTGGATGGAGTTTTTTTTTTTCCTTGACTCAAATTTGGATGGAGTTTTAAGTCTCATAATATATTGATTCTATTGTTTTCAATTCGTGCTCAAATTTTCATAAATGCCTTTTTTATCTTTGTTTTGTTATGTATGCATGTTATGGCTCTTTATTTTGTAAAACTAAAACTGTTTTCTATTTTCATTAATAAAAAAAAAAAAATTAAAATTGTTAATAAAAACATGTGAGTTTACGCTATTAAAAGTGTCAATTGTTTTAAAAGTTAACGTGTACCCTATTAGCACCGACTTAGTAGTCCTCTTCTTTCCGGAGGTTTCACTCATATATCGATATTTGGTGGGACACATATTAATTCAGTTTATAGGTAGCTCTTTTCTTTCGGAAGAATTTGGTTGTGAGTTAAATAGAGAAATAGAATAGTTAATAAAAATGAATAAATGAGTTTTACAAAGGAGGATTTTGAAGGGAAGTAGTTTTGTTCATCATCAAAATCCTTCTAATTCATTGGAGTTAAAAATTTGAGTTAGAGAGTTTTATTTGAAGAGTTTATATGAATTCTTCAAACTTAACTTGTTTTATAATATTTTTTAAATTAAAAATATATTAATCATAAATATATATATATTTTTATTTATCAAAGTATTTATTTATTATATTATCATCTACAAAAATACATAAAAAATATGAAAGATTTCATTTTTGTTTTTGTTTTGCTCTAGTTTTGTCTCTCTAAAGTCTAAAGTCTCTCTTCCCCCATCCAAACTCACAAACAAAACTTCAGTGAAATTAGTAAAAAAATAGTGTTTTTATAAAATATTGAAAACATTATTATTTTTTATTTTTTTGCGTTTTAATTATTTTCAAAATAATATAAGCAATTAGTCATGTCTTTTATTTTCTTGTTAGCATATAAATTTACCAAAATTTAGAAAAGAAATCACAACTTGTAAGAATCCAACATGGGTTTCATTAAAGTGATCAATTTAGATATCCCTATTATATTGTTACTTTAAACTATAATAGCTCAATATTATAAGTGTGTTTGATCTGCTAAAGAATAAAAGACGGAATATGACAATTTCAGTTGTACTGCATTTTATTTACAAACTGTTCCTAGGACTGGACAAACTGTGTCCCAAAGGACGGGACAAAAACCTAAATGTTTGTCTCTCACTAAACCACAGAACAACTTTTTGTCCTTTGTACAAGTTGTCTAAAATACTAAAACGACATTTTGTCTACCAAACATCGTACAAATACAAAATTTATTCAACATCTTAAACTTTATTCTCTCTTATATTATACTGTCTTGTAATGTTCTATCAAGTACTTATATTTTGGAGATCCAACAGACCCATATGTCACTTGTTATTTTAATTATTTTTTTAATACATGTGTCATTTGTTATTTGTGTACAGGTGACATATGGAAATGATTTGAAGCGCTTCAATGTTAATGTGGATGAGAATAATCGAATGGATCTTAACATGGTTGGCTTGAAGGCTAAGATAAGATCCATTTTCAATTTTAGTGCCGGGGCAAATTTCATTTTGAAATATGTTGATGAAGAGGGTGATTTGGTGAATCTTGTGGATGATGCTGATTTCCATGACATGATCAGCCAGAAATTAGAATTCTTGAGAATTAAAGTGCACATGGTCGATACTTTTGGTGGTGAAACAACATGGATCGAAGCAATATTAGTATTCTGTGCCATTGTTATTTGGGGGTTTTGGGTTTGGGTAATGTGTCTTAATATTTTGAATCAATCTACCAAAGGATGAGTTACCTTTTCACCCTCCTTATCAATTCTATCATCCTTTAAGAGAGTGTGTTTATATGAAACTAACAAAACATTGTCATTTGTTGGATCCTTTGAATTTGTCTTAGTTTTTAAGTTTGGATACCTAATTGGCTTTTGACATAGCAATGTATCTTTGTTTTTATATCAGTTTGTTTTATGCTTTATGTTATATATGATGTTGATTTTATCAATGATGATTGAGACTGAGCCAAAAAAAAAGTTGACTTTGCGAGATTTATTAATTGGAGCGTAAAAATAAATTTGTGATGGTGCAAAATAAAGAGTTGATTTTGCTGACTTGCCATGAACTTTTATGCAAAAAACACATCGACACAAGCTCCTATACAAATCCGTGGTCTTCTAACTATCAAGCATAAATGTGCATATTAGACACAACACTAACACATCAACACAATAATTTTTTAAATGTAATCAGATATATCAGCGTTATGTAGTGATATATGTCAGACACCAAACTTGACTCCGATCAAAAGTCCCGTGCTACAGAGGTGGTTAGCTACTGCGTACTCGGTTATTTATTGGTTGGTTGTCAGGTTGTGGCTGGGTTGAAATCGAAACTTTGGTTTTCTTCCTTTTAAAAATCTTTATTTGTTAATCCCAAAAACAAAAAATCTTTATTTGTTTACCATTAATTGTCTCTTTACCGGCTAATGTTTGTAAAATTTCTTTTACCACCAAATAAATTGTTCCCCTCTCCATGAGAGAAATCATTCAAAATTGTAATAATGTACTTAAAAACCTCGTCATTGCTAAATATGTTCACCAATAAAGAACTTTTTGCTGGTTTGTTTTTTAGTTTAACTGTAATATTTTTTGGTTTTTGTATGTTTAGCATATTCATCAGTTTCTACCACTGCTTAGTTGCAGGACCATTTCAACATTTACTTTCATATAAGTGTGTATTGAATGTAAAATGTTTCAAAATCACCAATGTAGGCCTGCTCCTTCATGTCACTGTATCTCTTGATGCGTCTGTTTCACTCATTTGCATTGCATTGTCCTGTTTGTGGGTTTTTGTATTTTCACTCATTTGCTTTGCATTGTCACTAACTTATAAATATATATATACTCCCTCCGTTACAAAATATAAACAAAAGTGAGTAAAAGAAACTTGATGTATTTTGTTCAAAATTTAGACCAAATACATTTACTTTTGTTATCAACTTTAGCTTATATTTTGTAACGGAGAGAATATATACACAACACATTGAGACTCTACTATATGTACACAACACATTGTCCCTAACTTATAAATCTATGAAAACTTAAAATGATTTTCGCCGCAACAGCGACGCGCCCACAACAACCATGGTCACAATAACTTCATCTGCTACCACAACTATAATTTAAAACCATGACATCTAGTACTGTTAATAAATTTATGAAATTATTAATTTTTGTTTAATTCCCGTAATTTAATCAAACGAGATTCTATATTTTGGATGAAAGTAGTACAATTAATAAAAGTATTTTACTCCCCAGAGTGAATAAAACTTATTTTTATCAATAAATCAACGCAACTAATGATTTTCTTAAAATTGTGCACATTCCAAATAAATAAGACATTTTTTATGATAAATAGGGAATAATAATTATAATAATAAGTAAAAAAGAAAAATGATATTTCTTGTTGGTAAAGCCAAACTAATAAGTAAAAAAAGAAAAATGATATTTCTTGTTGGTAAAGTCAACAGAAAAAGAGCACTACATACTTACTATAAATATGTCATTCTCCACTTCAGAAAGTGTGCATAGTGGTTAGGGTTCAGTGTCTAATTCCTTCACTTCGTCCTTCATCGCTTTCGATTTCACAGCTATGGTTTCTGAATTCGTGATCAAGGTTCCGATCTCAATTTTCCCCTTTCTCTCTGTTTTTTGTTTGATTACTTGTCTTTCAATTCATTTATCTTTTTTTACCTATTTTATTGTTTCTAGTTTCTACGCAGTACTGCTTTAAGTTAATTATTATTGGGTATTGCATTGTGTAAATGAATTTAATCATCTTCGTTCATTTCGTAATAATTTTCTATCTGATTTAGAGTTTTAAGTCTGATTGTGATTGTATATAGTTTTCAATGAGTGGTTGACTTTTTTATGATCCGAACACTGATAGAACGATTCCAAACACAGTATCAATTGTGTGATATGGATATCTAATTTCATCAAATTTCATTGTGCAAGACTTTACTACTAAATAATGAATTTATTTAATTTATCTACATTGTTAGTCATCAACCAAAAAATAGTATATACTACCTCTGTCCTTAAATATAAGACCCCTTTGAGAAAAACTCGGATATTAGGAAAGTTGATTTTGGTATTAAATTTGTTGATGATTGATAATATTTTTACAATTTTATCCTTTAAGAGAGTGAATTAGTTAATGTTTTTTAGTATATTTATTAGAGATTGTAGAAAGTTAATGTTGTGGTAAAAAATATAGTCTTATAATTAGGGACCGAGGTAGTACATGGGTAGTGTAAAATTTTTCACACATGCATTCAATCATGTCTCAGCAATACAACTATTTGATGAGATATTTTAGAAAATGATATATAACAAAGTGACATAATAGTGTGATGTGATTGGATGTGTAAAAAAAATTCCGTCTTCTATGTAGTGAAGTTAATTTCATAAGCAATATCACATTATTATTATTATTATTATTATTATTATTATTATTATTATTATTATTATTATTATTATTACTACTATTACTACTATTATTATTATTTTTTTTTTTATTATTATTATTATTATTATTATTATTATTATTATTATTTATAAATATAGTAGTAGATGTACTACAATATCATGTCACTTGTTATTTTTGTACAGGCAAAATTTGGAGATAGTTTCAGGCGCTTCAGTGTCCCTGTCAATGAAAATAATCAAATGGAAATTAGCATGGTTGATTTCAGGGCTAAGATATGTTCTGCTTTCAATTTTACTGCGAATGCAAAATTCATTATGAGCTATGTTGATGAAGATGGCGACGTGGTGCATCTTGTGGATGATGGTGATTTGGATGATGTGATGAAACAACGAATGAAATTCTTGAAAATTGATATACATGGGAATGGAATCCTTCCGTTGGAATTCTCTCAATGGCGAAATAACATCACTAAATCTGCTAGTAAAATAGTATGGAATGAAGAATTAGTATGTTACGGATCTGCTTTTGTGGCTTGGGTAGGGTTGTGTTCAGCGATTATTTTCTCTAAACCAAAAGCTCAACCCCCAGCTATTATAAATCTTAGTAAAGGTTGGTGGGGGCTTAGATAGGGTCTATCAAGTCTATGAAGAATGTGTTGCAGTTTCCACCCAGTCAATCATCCTTTCAGAGAGTGTGTTGGTCTGAAAGTTGCAATAAAAAACTATTAGAAAAGATTGTGTTTAATAGGTTATTGGTTTCTTTCTGAATTTGTCTTATTTTTTAAGTGTGGATGTTCCTGTGTTTTGACACAGCAAACATATCTTTGTTTTAATATATTGTCGTATGCTTTATGAGATACATTGATGCCGATTTGATTGAGCCTTGTTTGTTTGGTGTAGATGTTGTTTAACTATCTTTTTTTTCAAAGATGTATTAAAAGGAAGAGAAATGCTTATTGTTACAAACTTAATTTTACGAAAGTAACGATTGGTGTGGCTATATGCATGCAAATAACCGCATAACATCAGTTCTTGTCTTTGCTAGCGCTTAGCTATCTCCATGAAATAATGCAAGATGGAAGCGAGGGATGCATATCGTCTTGTCCTCTCATTCTTTGTTTCCTTCTGCACTTATTTCCTCATTAGATAGGTTTCTTGCTACTCTTAATACATTTCTCTTTGTTATGTTGCAATATTTATATTTGGGTTATGATGTTGTAGTTTATGTGTTAGGAATCTTCAATATGTTGCAAGAAATAATATAATTTTTAACCAAGTGGGTTTTGAGTGGAAAAAAGTTCTGGAGGAGACTAAAATCTTTTCGTGGAATATCCTCAGAGCCTGATTTAAAGGGTTCAACTATGAAATATGTGGCGGCTGAATCCGCTAGCTTGTCTTGGTATATATAAAGAATGATGATTTTACAGGTTTTATATCCAGATCTGTTCTGCTGTGCTGGATATCTGTTTTACAGCTCTAAACAGGAAGGTGGTGAAGGACTTTACTTGTTTCAGGCCTTGGAACGAGTTTATGGATGGATCTCCTCTCTCATGTCTTGAGAAATTGTTAGTTCTTGCCCCTCTGATGCTCTGCAGATGTACAGGATTGGTGTACCGGTGATTGTATTTGTGGTGTTGTCTTTGTGCATTTTAACCGTCTAAATATTTTGCTTTGGCAGTTTGGCTGCATCTCATAATGTCTTTGTCCGGTTGTCTTAGGACAGAAGTTTTTGCTTCTGAAGCCTGAGCGTTATTTAGTGACTTGACGCGAGACCCCAAGGCACAATATTTATGATGTCAATTGGATTGCTCAGCCCACTGTCATGTGCTCGACTGCTTTAGAGCTTTACCTCCCTGCTGACGGAACTTTTGAATTTGAATTATCCTGTTTCTTTAATGTTTGTAGGGGCTGTTGTGCTCATGCTTTTCCTATACTGTAGAAGGGGTGCTGTTCTTCTCGCTGTGTGTTGTTTAGGCTTTGTGTTAGCTCTGCTATACTCCAATTTAATAGGCTACTGCAATCCAATTTTAATAGGGAGGATGCTAGGTGCTTGTTGTTGTTGCACTGTATCAGTTTGACTTGGGAATTGGGATAGTGAGGCTACTGAGTCTGTAATTCGCTTTTAATAATTGTTTTGCCTTTTAAAAAAAAAATTGTTGTGGCCTTGTGCAAATCCCTAATTGATAGAAGATTAAGTAAGGCTGGGGCTTTAGGAAATCACTGAAGTTCATTGGTTAGAAATGTCATTTTCAGACACTCTGAGAATTGGTATGTGTGTTTGGAATGAATTTGGTATATTCATAGATGGCAAGAAATAGTGGATACAATTGGTGGTGAAGGTAATTGTTGGAGAGAAGTTTGGTTTAGCAATGAAGTGAATTTTAGAATTGGGGATTTCAACATGTTGTATATTCTATAATCTATATATAGTCAAGGTCTTATCGCTTCAATTCTAAGGTGCATGGTATCACTAATATGACTTTTATTTGTAGCAATTCACATGTGACGTTTTCTCACATGAGAAATTAGTATAGTTAATTTGACAAAGATGATTAAAATAAAATATTCCAAACGGACCTTGACTATACTAATTTCTCATGTGAGAAAACGTCACATGTGAAATGCTACAAATAAAAGTCATATTAGTGATACCATGCACCTTAGAATTGAAGCGATAAGACCTTGACTATATATAGATTATAGAATATACAACATGTTGAAATCCCCAATTCGAAAATTCACTTCATTGCTAAACCAAACTTCTCTCCAACAATTACCTTCACCACACCAATTGTATCCACTATTTCTTGCCATCTTTGAATATACCAAATTCATTCCAAACACACATACCAATTCTCAGAGTGTCTGAAAACGACATTTCGAACCAATGAACTTCAGGGATTTCCTAAAGCCCCAGCCTTACTTAATCTTCTATCAATTAGGGATTTGCACAAGGCCACAACAATTTTTCTTTTAAAAGGCAAAACAATTATTAAAAGTGAATTACAGTAGCCTCACTATCCCAATTCCCAAGTCAAACTGATACAGTGCAACAACAACAACAACAAGCACCTAGCATCCTCCCTATTAAAATTGGATTGCAGTAGCCTAAAGGTCCGTTTGGAATATTTTATTTTTGCGTTTATGCAAAATAGCTTATGTAAATAAATAAGTCTATATATTATTATAAGTTTTTTAAGGTAGTTTATAAAGAATAGCTTCTAAAAATACAGTTTTTGTTAGTAAAAACTTAAAAATTAATATAAAATCTTATTTATTTGCATAAATTCAAAAATATGCTATTTTGAACTGGACCTATATATATATTATCAGTTCTCATCATTACTAGGACATTAATATATATACTATTTTTTTTATTACTAAATGAAATTTTATATAAAAAATTACTAATTTTTTTTTTTTTGAAATAAAATTAGAGACCTTTATAATATATAATAATTACACCTGACTGAAAGGTAAACGGGCAACAAGCTGCGCCGCTAATCCTTTCTGGATTGCAAAACCAATCCTTTTGAAAACTACATCCATCAATCTAGGATATACTATTTTAAATTTTTATTAAAATGACTTGATTTACTAAATAAATTGAATTTGACAAAGTTGGAAATGCTTACCTTGGTAATAATCCGAGCTATGTTTAGTGGAGTATATGAAAGTCCTGTCACATTTTGATACATGGCAGGTGGGTAATAGGAGATGGAAGTCAAATGAAGGTCATGCATGACCCATGGTTGAGATCGGAGGAGGAATGTTCGTTAAGTGCTCCACAAAATTAAGGTGCGTATAATTTATGCTCCCAAATGTCAAAGAGATGGGATAATAGCAAGGTGAGAAGAAGTTTATTTCCAGCACCTACTTGCTGTCCCATTGTTAGATTGTATTCAAGAGGAGGACAAACTGATATGGAATGGAGAGAAAGATGGTATCTATTTGGTCCGGTCCAGCTATAACAAATTTATGAAGGGAAATGTAATGGTAGGAAGCCGGGAGATGATGAAGCATAGGGTAAATTACAGAATATTCAAGCTCCTCCAAAAGCTAAACACTTACTTTGACGCATTTGTAAAGGGTGCTTACTGACTCGTTTGAGATTACGAAACCATTATGTGAATTGTCCGCTGTGCTCGCATCATGAAGAAGAGGAAATGCATCTATTATTTGAGAGTGAAGCCAGCAAAGAGGCGTGGGGTGTGGCAGGATTAGAGCATATAATTAATCTTAGAGTGCAAAAAATTCTTACAGCAACAGAGGTCATATTTGACATTTGTTGTCATGAAAATAAAAGTATAGCTGAAAGGGTAGCTATGGTGATGCAGGTAATTTGGAACAATAGAAACAACTAGGTATGGAATGACTCAAGAGTGAATGCACGACAAGCCGATTACCAAGCGGACAACTCTGGGACGAGTGGGCAGCGGTGAACGGTGCTGCAAACACGCACCAGCAGCTCTAGAATATGACGGCAGCAAGGTCGGTCGGTGGTGGTGCATTCACAATCATCATGGTTCTTTTATTGTTGCAGGTTCCAATTTCATTCATCAAAAACTACAACAAGGCTTTTTCCATGTGACTTTTGAAAGTGACTAAAAAAATTGTTGTTGACACAATTATGTCCAGCAATGTTGGCATATAGGAATTTAGTAGTTTAATTTATAATATTAAGAAATTATTGTTGTATCCCAATTGCAAGGTGAAGTTCATTAAGCGACAAACGAATATAATTGTTTATTTCAGTCTTTAGCTATGGCGGCCTATTCTCATAGTAGTCGCTGTTTGATTTGATTCCTCATTATATTGAACACATCTTAGTTAATAAAATGCATTGAGTTTGCTTTTGTAAAATAAAAAGTGTTGAAGAATTTTATAATTCTATTTTTTTATCTGTACTAGTTTTGAGACCCGTGCATTCGCCCGGGTCTATTGACTTTTATTTATAAATTATTGTTAAATTATAAATGACGTCATTCTGGTATTTTTTATAAAATATATTAAATTAAGTCATTTTTTTTATTAAAGTAATTGTCTCGTGTATGATTTTTGTGTAATAAATTATAATTAATAATAAAAATTATTTAATATTCAATTTCTTTTTTTTTATTAAAGCAATTGTTCCGTGTATGATTAATTTTTTTTTATTAAAGCAATTGTCCCGTGTATGATTAAATTTTTTTATTAAAACAATTGTCCTGTGTGTGATTAATTTTTTTTTAATAAAACAACTGTCCTGTGTATGATTAAATTTTTTTTATTAAACCAATTGTCCCGTGTATGATTAATTTTTTTTATTAAAGCAATTGTCCCGTGTATGATTATAATTTTTTTATCAAAGCAATTGTCCCGTGTATGATTAATTTTTTTTTATTAAAGGAATTATCCCGTGTATGATTAAATTTTTTTTATTAAAGCAATTATCCCGTGTATTATTAAAAAAAATTATTAGAACAATTTTCCCATGTATGAGTTTTTTATATTAGTAATAGTGATCAACACTTTCTTTTTTTTGACAAAATTATTGATCAACACTTGTCCCGTGATGTTTTAAGTATAATGACAAATATTTACCCCGTAATTATTATAATATATATTCATCAATAATGCACTTCTTTTGTATTTTTTATATAAGAGTAAACAAAAATAGAGTAAATCTTTTTATAATAAAAATAGAGTAGAATTCAACTATTATATAATAATATATTAAATTAAAATATATAATTTTTTTTACGAAATAGAAGATTTGATATATTTTTAATAATTGATGAGCACAAATTAGAATTTTTAGTAGTAATACCTTTTAATATATTGAGCATGTTTGAATTTGGCTTATTTTTAAGCTTATGAAAATAGTTTATGGTTATAATTTTTAAATAAACTTTTATGTTATTTGATAAGTTTTTTTTACGCATATTAATTCATAAGTTTTCACTAACAAAAATTACATCTTTATAAATAGTTTTCATGAACTATCTTTAAAAACTTATAATAATACATAAAAACTTATTTATTTGCAAAAGTTATTTCGCATAAACTCATAAATAAGTCAATCAAAACGGGTCGATTGTGTTTTTGTTTCTATTTTTCTGTTCTTTTATTTTTAAGCTCATAAATAAGTATCTTATTTTATTAGGTAATTCTATTTTTATTTCTTATATATAAGTTTTTATATGTTAGATTGACTTACTATTTTTTCATAAAAAAAAAAAAAATACTTACTATTGTTGAAGCGGATCTTTTATAGTGATTTTTGTTCATATTTTTATGCATAAATTTATTTTAATTAAATTTTTATGGGAAGATTTATTTGATGCTTATCTTTCTTTTTTTCCTATTTTTGTTTTTTTTAGAGATGTAGTTTCTGATGCTATCTACTAACAATATATTAAAAGAAACTTATGTTAAAAAATCAAATTTGTCCTTGGCACTTTTAACGGTGTTCCAAGTTTTATGCCTTTAAATGTAATTTTAACTTTAATAAGATAAGTATAAAAAATTAATTTACCATAAAAATAGCATAAAAAACTACATCTCTAAACTAATAAGAAAATTCCAAAATAAAAATAGGAAAAAAATGGATAAGTATGAAATAAATCAAATTGAACAAAAAAAAAGGCATAAACATGAAAATAAAAAAAGAAAAAAAGAAAAGTAGATAAGCATGAAATAAATAAAATTGAACAAAAAAAGATATAAACATAAAAAAAATGTAAAACAAAAAAAGAAAAATAGATAAGCATGAAATAATCTACATACAATATATTAAAAGAAACATCTACTATTTAACTCTAAACTAATAAAAAAAATACAAAAAAAAAGAGAAAAAAGATAAGAATAAAAGAAATCCTCACATAAAAATAGCATCACAAACCAAATCTCTAAAAAAAAAACATAAAAAAAATAGAAAAAAACTAAAAGAACAGGAAAATAGAAACAAAAAAACAATCGGCCCGTTTGATTTGACTTATTTATGAGTTTATGCGAAATAATTTATCTAAATAAATAAGTTTTTATGTATTATTATAAGTTTTTTAATGTAGTTCATGAAAAAATTTATAAAGATATTAATTTTGTCTTCTTCAAAAAAGATATAATTTTTGTTAGTGAAACTTATGAATTAACATGCGTCAAAAAAACTTATGAATTAACATAAAAGTTTATTTATAAATTATAACCATAAACTATTTTCATAAGCTTAAAAATAAGCCAAATTCAAACAGGTTCAATATATTAAAAGGTATTACTACTAAAAAATTTAATTTGTCTTCATCAATTCTTAAAAATATTTCAAATCTTCTATTTCGTAAAAAAAATTATACTTTTTAGTTTAATATATTTTTATATTAAATTCTACTCTATTTTTATTATACAAAAATCTACTCTATTTTTATTTACTTTTATATAAAAAATACAGAAGAAGTGCATTATTGATGAATATATATTATAATAATTATGGGGTAAATATTTGTCATTATACTTAAAACATCACGGGACAAGTGTTGATCAATAATTTTGTCAAAAAAAAAAAAACGAAAGTGTTGATCACTAATATATAAAAAATCATAGACGGGACAATTATTCTAATAATTTTTTTTTAATAATACACGACACAATTGCTTTAATAAAAAAAATTTAATCATACACGGGACAATTGCTTTAATAAAAAATTTTAATCATACACGGGACAATTGCTTTAATAAAAAAAATAATCATACACGGGACAATTGATTTAATAAAAAAAATAAGTCATACACGAGACAATTGCTTTAATATAAAAAAATTAATCATACACGGACAATTGCTTTAATAAAAAAAATTAATCAAACACGGGACAATTGCTTTAAAAAAAATAATCATTCACGGGACAATTGATTTAATAAAAAAGTAAATCATACACGGGACAATTGCTTTAATAAAAAAAATAATCATACACGAACAATTGTTTTAATAAAAAAAATTAATCATACACGGGACAATTGCTTTAATAAAAAAAATTTAATCATACACGGGACAATTACTTTAATAAAAAAAATTTAATCATACATTGGACAATTGCTTTAATAAAAAAAATTAATCATACACGGGACAATTACTTTAATAAGAAAAATTAATCATATACGGGACAATTGCTTTAATAAAAAAAATTTGAACAGAAAATATTTTTTATTATTAATTATAATTTATTATACAAAAATCATACACGGGACAATTACTTTAATAAAAAAATGACTTAATTTACTATATTTTACAAAAAATAACAGAATGACGTCACTTATATTTTAACAATAATTTATAAATAAAAGTCAATAGACCCGTGCATTCGCACGGGTCTCAAAACTAGTTTTTATGGGAATATTTCTTTTATGTTTATCTTTCTTTCCTATTTTTATGGCTTGTTTAGAGTTAAAATTACACTTAAGGTCATAAAACTTGGAACACCGTTAAAAGTAATAAGGACAAACTTGTATTTTTAATAGTAGTTTCTTTTAATATATTGTAAGTAGATATATAAGTTTTTATATGTTAGATTGACTTACTATATTTTCATAAAAAAAATATACTTACTATTGTTGAAGCGGATCTTTTATAGTGATTTTTGTTCATATTTTTATGCGTAAATTTATTTTAATTAAATTTGTATGGGAAGATTTATTTGATGCTTATCTTTCTTTTTTTCCTATTTTTTTTTTTTTTTTTAGAGATGTAGTTTCTGATGCTATTTTTATGGGAATATTTCTTTTATGCTTATCTTTCTTTCCTATTTTTATGGCTTGTTTAGAGTTAAAATTACACTTAAGGTCATAAAACTTGGAACACCGTTAAAAGTAATATGGACAAACTTGTATTTTTAATAGTAGTTTCTTTTAATATATTGTAAGTATATACGAAGTGACGATTATTACAAAGAACCGACATTTACAACCGTAAAATGGCGTATTCAAATTCAATCAAATGTGTTCAATCTAACATTCACATTTGTGATTTGAACTAGGTCTTGTGGACTTTATTCCTTCATTTTTGCCTTAAGGGTTAAGGATAGAAGAAATTTATTTTATGTTATTTAGGCCCCGTTTGGCCCGGCTTATTTTTCTCTTTTTTTCTCCTCCTTAAAAATAGTAAAGAAGGAAAAAATTGTGTTTGACTTACTTTTTTTTATTTTTTACTTCTTTACTTTATTTCTCTAATACTTTTAAGGAGAAATAATGCCAAATATAATTTTATACTTCTTTATTTCGTTTAAGCTAAAATAAAAAGTAAAAAATAAGCTGGGCCAAACGGGACCTTAATACTACTATAGAAGGAAGTTGTTAGGGAAAGTCACAATTAATGGTAACCCTCTTTGGCAAGTTGTATACTACTAGAGTTTCTTAAAATTAAACTAATAGGTATATTTTAATCATATTTGACGGAAGAAAAATGAGATATTGACGGACTATTTCAATTTTTCTCTAAATTATTTTAATACTTATATGGAGATTCCTCAAAAAATGACTTCAAGTCTTCTCTCTAACAACATTTTTAGACTTGCATAGCTAAGAATATTGGAGTATCTATTTAATTTTTTTGTTTGTTGGGAGTTAGCCCTTAGAAATAATAAATGAATATCACAATCAAATGGATAATATCTCTTTGTGGGCCCCACAACTAAACTTTGTGAAGAAGTAAGTAAATATCAAATTAATTAAAAAACCAAAATGAAAAATTTCTTGTTCGCAAAGCCAAACAGATCACTATATATCTCACTTTTCGCTTCAGAGAACGTGTATAGCGGCTAACCGGTACGCTCAAATTACTTCTAAATTTCTCTCTAAATTTCTGATCGGAATAGGCTTTCGTTCTCTGCTAGGGTTAGGGTTTCGCTTCTCTTCCTCTTCTTTTCCTCTTTCATCGCTTTCGTTTTCATAACTATGGACTCTGCTCTCGTGATCAAGGTAACGATCTCAATTTTCCCCTTTCTATTTTTGTTCGATTATGTAGCTTTCAATTCATTTCTCTTTTCTTATTACGTTATTCTTGTTGCGTCATGCACTGGTTTTAGTTAATTAGGTTTTGCATGGTGGAAAATGAAATTAATCGTTATTGGTTCGTGATGTTTTTTCTTTTGCTTCTGATTTTGAGTTTTTATATCTAATATTGTGTTCAATTAGTGCACGAAATTTTGTAATTGAATTTAACGATAATCGATGTGTATCTCTTATTAATTTTGCTTTTAGTTTTGTTGTTTTCGGTGATCGGAGCGAGGAAGCAAAAATGGTTAAATTGCAAGTGGTGGATGTTGTGTTTCGTAAAAATAATTATACTCCTTAACATGAAAATTGAATATATTT
Organism: Trifolium repens; assembly: GCA_030408175.1. NCBI lineage: Eukaryota > Viridiplantae > Streptophyta > Magnoliopsida > Fabales > Fabaceae > Trifolium > Trifolium repens. The sequence goes on from CP125850.1 coordinate 25,679,012, forward strand.
GTTTAGGTTTTAGTTAGGAGTACCTTATCAACTTTAAATGGATTGAATTTTTCATGAGGATAGCATATAGCAGTGTTATCGAATATCGACCATGGCAAATATCAGGGGAGGATTTTAGCCTCTCCAATATGGTAAATATCGGACGATATGGTGAGTTTCCCGCCATAATCCGCTATGGCGCCACAAAATGCTGTTATTGGGTGATTTTGGCTCTCCACCATCCGCCATCGGTAACACTGGCACATAGTTCTTTTTACTACGTTTCCATGTTAGTTTATTTGGGGTATATGATGGATCAAAGACTGAGCGATCCAGTAGGTTTAATTTTGTGATATGTGGTTTCTGGATACTTATTTTATTTCATCAAAATTCATTGTGCAAGACTTTAGTAATTAGTAATATTGTGGTTTTTTTATACATATAATAGGCCGACTTCATATCATATCACTTATTATTATTACTTTACAGGTGAAACATGGAGATACCCTCAGGCGCTTCAATGTTCATGTGGACGAGAATAAACGAATGGATCTTAACATGGTTGGGTTGAGGGCTAAGATATGCTCTATTTTCAATTTACCTGCTGATGCAAATTTAACTCTTAGATATGTTGATGAAGATGGTGACTTGGTGAATCTTGTGGATGACGATGATTTGAATGAAGTGACGAGACAGCAATTAAAATTCTTGAAAATTGATGTACATGTGGTCAATAACTCTGATGGTAAATCAGAAGCTGATGGCTCTAGTGGAAGTGCCACCCCTTTAAGATCTCCTGCTGTCTCAGACCCATTTATGATTGGAAACTTCGATGCTTTGCAAGCTCTGCCAGAGCCAGTACGCGAGGCTCTGTGTTTGTCATTTTCAAAAGTTGCTTCTTCAAATCCAGTGCTAACAAATATTGCTGATTCAATTTTATCCATTCTAAAGCCACATGGCCCTCATGTTGCAGGTGGTACAAGTTCAAAAAATGGTGTTCCTGATGAATCAGTCACTCACGAAGCAAAAGGTCCACAGTCTCCGTGTGTGGATTCAGCTTCCAATGCCAGTGACTATGTTAGATCTAGTGGAACTTCCATACCCTTGAGGTCTCCTGTTCTTGACCCATTTAAATCTGGAAATGTCAATCAAACTGGTGTTTCAAATTCTGAGCCAGTAGCATTACAGGAGGCTCTTTCTAATTTATCACTTTCACAAGCTGCAACTTCCAGAGAAGTGTTTCGAACTTTCGCTGATATGATTTCCAAAAAGCATCTGAAGGTCCCTCTTGTTGCTGGTCCGAGCTCAAAAAATGATGTTCCCAAAGAACTTGCCACTCCTGAAGCAAGAGGTCCACAGTATCCATATCTGAACTATGTAGATTACGATGGCAATCGTCAGAGGGCGGGAATCAATGCCAGTCGACTGGAGGAGTCTAGAAATGTGGGAGTTGATCTCAATACTGTACCGAGTGATCCCAGTTCATCCACCAATGTAAATAGAACACAACTTTCATCAGCAGTACCTGTTAGTGATGACAAGGGTAAAGCGTCTATCGATGACAGTTTTGCTGGTAAGGTTGAAAGATGTGGAACATCAATTAATTCTGCTGTTCCTAATAATATTCCAACCAAGAGTCCCGCTGTGAGTTTTGTTGCTCCTAATGAATGTCCATTTTCTGGGACACATACTCTTCACTCAATGCCACCTCCTCTAGGAAACTTTCGCATTTCTCCATTCAAAAGGAGCCACGGTCACACTGATGCAATGAATGGCATGTTTCACAAGGGGGTCTGCTGTGATGGCTGTGGAGTCTATCCAATAACTGGACCTCGTTTCAAATCCAAAGTGTGAGTATTGAGTACGCTTCTTTTTATTTCAATAATGTAAAATGTTTTTGGAGTGTTTCATGATTGTTTTTTGTCTATTATGCAGAAAAGTAAACTATGACCTCTGCAGCATTTGCATCAATGAAATTGGTAATCAGACTGATTATATCAGAATGGACCGTCCTTCATCATTTCGGGCCCCAAGATGTTCATATCAGAATACAAAAGAATTTGTAACCTCATTTGAACTCAATTCTATCTTATTTCTTCTTTTGGTGACTTCACACATATTTATACCTTTTTTCTTTTATGGTTCAGAGGCATCATCCAAAGATACCACCACCTATTTTTAAAACAGGTTCTCTTTTGAAGCATGCAAGGACTAAGCTAGATAGTCGGTTCATTTTGGATGTTAATGTCATAGATGGTACAATGATGGCTCCATTTACTGCATTCACAAAGATCTGGCGGATGCGCAACAATGGCACTATGGTATGGCCCAAGGGAACTCAACTTGTTTGGATTGGCGGAGACAAATTAAGTGACTTGCTTTCTGTTGACTTAGAGGTTTGCCAATTACTCATGTTGTACTTCTACCATTTCTAAAATTTAATTAGCCTTTCTCTAGGTTTGGTTCGCCTGTTAATCTTTTGAATGCCTATCTGATATCCTGATTAAATATCCTAGGTTCCTGATGATGGTGTACCCATGGAGAAAGAGCTTGACGTTGCAGTTGATTTTAGAGCTCCCCAGTTACCTGGTAGATACATATCATACTGGAGGATGGCATCTCTCTCAGGACATAAATTTGGCCAACGTGTTTGGGTCCTTATACAGGTAAAATGACAGCTTTGCTTATATTTTGTTTTTCCTGTATAATGTTTTGACTCAGAAACAAGTTTTCTTACTAATGGTTTAATGATATTCTTTCTCTCTTCCACTATCATACTTGAAGGTCGATGACTCTCTCAAGGACTCATTCTATGATAGCTCTCAAAGTCTGAACTTGAATATTCCCCTTGGTGTTGGTAGTAGCTCTGAAGTGCCTCGGGTTATAGATATCAATGTTCAACCTATTGAGGATACCGTATTTCATCAATCCAAAAATCCTAATGCTCCCCCTGAACCTGTGAATCAAATGGTTGATGAGGAACAAAGGCAGGAACTGGGAAACGAATTTCCTACAATGGAAACTACATTTGTTCCTCCTGCCGCCTCAGCCCCTGCAAGTTCGGTGGAACCTTCATCTGTTTCTTATCCCATTATTGATTTCTCTGGTACAGCCTCAGCTGTTCCCTCCAATCAGCAAACCTCAACTTCATCCGTTTCTTATCCCATTATTGACTTATCTGGCTCAGCCCCAGATGTTCCCTCCTATCAGCAAACCTCAACTGTGGATGCGCTGCCATCGTCTCTAGGCATGAATGAAAGTAAATCTGCAGTAGGCACGCGCACGAATGAAAATGAATTTGTGGAAGAGGTTCTCCTTAAAGAGCTTGAGGAGATGGGTTTTAAGCATGTTGATTTAAACAAAAAGGTTCTGAGATGGAACGAGTACGATCTGGAGCAGTCAGTAGAGGAACTCTGCGGTGTTTCTGAGTGGGATCCTCTCCTTCATGAGTTACACGAGATGGTAAATTGTTTTCTTGACTGCTTTTTTTCATTTGTCTGATTGATAGTCCCTTTTTTTTGGAAGAGGTAAGATAATTTAATTAATTAATAAGTAAATCAAAAGGACTTGGGCAGGAGAAGGACTAAATCCACTACAAAGTTCACCCAGTACAATTTTAAGGCAAATACTAATTAGTGCCCCTCGGGCGCTAATTAAGAAACTAAATATGGTAAAAGAGCCTTATAACTTGTGTAGTTTACTTTTTAAAAATGTTAAAAATGCCCTTACTAATGCAATTTTTTTTTATATAGTTTTTTTTTTTTAACTAGTATCCCATAGACATGACCACAATTTAAACATTAAGAACTCCTTTACATCTTCGGTTACAATTAATGTTGTTAGCATTTCCCTTTTTTATTAATGATTGTGATGCGGTTTGGTGTGAATGCAGGGTTTCCATGACGATGAGACTAACAAGAGGCTGCTGAAGAAAAACAATGGAAGCATTAAACGTGTTGTTATGAATTTAATCAATGGAGAGTTGGTTTAATTATAAGTTAGCTGTTATATATGTTAAAGTTGGCAAAACGTTCTCTGAGAACGATAAATAATTGCTAGGCACAGGGTTCTATTTAATTTCCTAACTCGATCTTGTGTTGTGGTGCTATGTCATTGCAATTTAACAATTTGATCGATCTTATGTTTTATGCATATATGCAAGACTCAAAACTATGATATTTATAAAATAAATTATTATATGTATGACTTGAGACTGTTTCTTTTATTACACTTCTTTTCTATTATTGATTGGCCATGTTTCCTATACTTGTTTGTGGTTTGGGTTCTATTTTAAAAACAGTCAAGTGAAGTCTATAATACATTTCATAAAGTGTTGCAATATTTTCTCCTATATTTTCAACCACCATTTGCATATATTGGATAAAATTTATGCAGGTCTACTTTATGCGAGAATTATTTTCAAAATAATGCGTCATGAATTTCCTTCATTAGGTAAGGCCCTTAAAAATACTTATGAACTAGTAAATCAACATGCTTTTGATATTTAACATGATATTTTAGAGAATTTGACTATATATGTCATCATATTTCAATTCTAGTTTATAATAACGCATTTATATATGTGAAAGACTAATGTAGATTAATAAATTTAAACTACCGAAAATGTTAATAAATTTATAATTTAATCAAAGTACAAATTTTAATATATAAATAATAATAGTATTAAAAATATTATTCATATTAACTTAAGTAGGCCGGCCTAATAGGCTAAAAGGCTTTTTTAATGGCATGTGGCCTGGCCTATTTACTTAAATAGGCTTATAAAAAAGCTTTGGCCTGCTCTATTTAAAGAAATAGGGCGGCCTGGCCCGAGCCTATGTAGGCTAGGCCTTAGGGCCTCGTAGGCCGGCCTGGACTATTCCCACCTCTAGGTAAGGGAGTGTAAAAAAGAGACGGTTAGAGGATCAACACTTTGTTACAACTTTAATTTTTAAAATGACTTTTGAATTATTTTCTTTTTGTTGTAGCTTTCTTAAAAGAGATTTTATATTTTATAATTTAAGAGAGTTTTTGAAAATAACTTCATCGTAAATCATTTGATATTCTCTCTATCACAAAATTCTGTTGATTTTACAATTTTCAATAGAATGAAATTCTAGTAATATAGAGTTTGGCTGAAAGATACCAAATAAATAAAGTAAAGTTTAACAAAAGTTTGAGCTCCTTTTGGGTGGAGCTTATTAATTATTTGAATTTAATAATTTGGTTAATGATTCATTTTAAGATATTTATATTTAATTTTTGGATTAATAAACCAAGTTTTGTGAAGTTGACATATACTTGTGGACTGGTATGGAGGTTATACGATATGTACATTATTAAACTTTGACCATATAGGTTATCATGAGCTCCATCTATAGCCTAATTCAACTCGACCATCTTTGGCCTGCTTTGTATATTTTGCATGGAGGAACATAGTGACGTAAGTTCCGTATGTCTCAGCTCCATGACATCTGCACAGACGAGTGACATGAGCTACACGTGCGTTAATTCCACGCGTCTTATACGGATGAGTTGTTTAAGGATCTCAATGTTATAGCTTATTGGGATTGGACTTTTCAATCCGAAAGAAGGCCCATTAGATTAAGGAATGTTGGACTATAAAAGGAGACACTTCGAAGAAATAAAGGTAGATCCGATATAGGGCAAACATTGTATTTTACTATAGTCTTTTAAGAGTATTCTTGGAGCCTCTCTTGTATTGCTCCATAGAGTAGCTCATCTATTGTATCTTGTGTTTACATACGTGAACAACTTTTTTGTATTGGTAAAAAAGAAAAAGTGGAAACTAGTTAAATAATAAGTTAATTTATAGTGAATGAGTTTATAGTTAATATAATTTATTGTGTTTGTTAAAAAATAGTGGTTTTACTATCTCATAAATATGAAATGACATAAAAATATATATTTTTAATTAATATTTAATTTTTTTTAAAATAAGATGATGGAGATACAATTGAGAAAATTAATGATAAATTATAAAATTAGCTTATCAAAATAAATTGCAAATTTATAAAAATAAGTTATAAACTCATGGAAAAAAAAAAGTCTTTTTTATCATATGGACTTATAAATTCAAAATTTTAAAAATAAACTACAAGTTTGTAAAAATAAGTTATAAGCTCATGAAAAAAATTATCGAATGAGCTTTTTCTTAATCACATGAACTTATAAGTTATAAATTAAAAATTTGGCATTGTGAGTCAAATATGGTAAAATTAAATTAAAACACATTATATAATAAAATATAGTAAAAAGTATATATACAACAAAACACGATAGTTCCATCTTTAATAAAAACAAATCGGTATTTTTTTTTTTTAAAATGATAAACATTTTTATAGTTAGTTATGATTGATAAATCTTATTGGTCTACTATTGCAATGGTACTTCAAACAAATTTCTGAAAAATTCCAATATTGAGAAATTTTAACTTTTAATCGATATTGTTTGATGCTATTTGCTGAGCAACTTTTCTTCTTTTTGAAGTTGAGCAGACCTTACATGCTTTAAAATCAAAAACTTTTTCAACTGTGATATATAAAGGAAGAATAACAGCTTAAATAAATAAATTAAGCTGGCTCTTAACATAAAAAGAAGAAGAAAATCATTCATGTAGTATCATTTTTCATTGAAAATTTAGGGACATTAAATCGCCTAGAAGACATATTATTAAACAGATTCCTAAGACTATTCTTACTCTCCCTCTTACCTTTTATTTGTTTTGATGTAGAGACACAAAAATCATCAAATGGATTATCTAAAGCTAACCCTGTTTCAATCCTTCTTGAAACTGCTACAAGCTCATAAGGGTCCCAAAGTGATTGTTGAAAGTCACAAGAATAGTTGGAAGAGCTTGTGTTTGTGTCCTTTGTTGAGGATGATTTTTTGGTCAATGATTCAAGCTTAAATCTTGAAGGATTATTACCTTTGAAATTTCTTCGACGCGCGTCGAATTCACTCAAAGGTTTAACACTGCCTGAGTGATTGTACCAAGCTTGTGCAACTGCTTTCAACACTTCTAAATCCTTGTTATGTTGTTCATGATGTAGCTTCTTCTTCATGGTGATGACCCGTGACCTTCAAAATGCTTTGTTTTTTCATTGGTTCTTCAACTTTTCATAGCCTCACAAATGCCAAAAGGGAAGTGATAAGGTTAGTAAGAGTGGTTTTTTTGTTTCTTGTTGACGGGGTTATGTTTTTTTGTTTGTTTATGTTCTCCTAATTTTTGTGACTATAATATTTGTTTTTATTTATTAGTCAAAATCACAATTATAAAATTGTATTTCAAAAATGATTTTTATGAAAATCTATTTGAAATAGCTTCAAATTAAATGATTTTTTTGAAAATTTAATATCCAAATTTTTTTTCGATAACATGATGAAATGCCTAAAATGACATTTTAAGAATAACTATTCAAACCAAATTTTCATTTGAATCTTTTATAAAAAGTTTCTTTGTAAATTTTTTTAAAACAAAATTATGTAACACTATAAAATCTATTTTCAAAAAAATCAAAAACAAACGGGCCCATTATTTTATGTGAATATGATAAATTGATAAACTAAGAAGATTATAATTTTAAGTAATGTGGAATTTGACCATCAAAGGGTGGGTGTGGATGTTAAATATAAGTCGCTTTCATAGCTCCAAATTGTAGGTTGTGAGTAAGATAGGAATGGACATAACACACTTGAATAACACATTTGTCAGAAAGGAAAAAAAAAACTAAAGGCTTAAATGCAGTTTTATCCTCCTATTTTGAATAAATTAAAATTTTACTCCTTTATTTTAAAATCCGGAATTTAACCCTCCAAATATTAATATTCAAACAAATGAGCTGATTTTCGGGAGAAAAACTACTACTAATATTTATTGCAATTAATTTAAGAAAGAAACAGAATATTATTTGTTAGTGTAGTTTTCTAATAGTTGAAGAAAAATGGGAAAAACTTGAACCATCATGGCCCTAGAAACTCATCATACAAAATTTAATGTTTATGGCAAGAAAGGCTCAAGAAAGAGTTCTACTACTCTCTATCACAAAATGAGTGACTCAATTTAACCGTATACACTATTATTTTGTTCTTACCATATTTTTCTACTAATAAATAAAAACAAATATTAGCATATAAAATGTTGAATTTGTTTCAATGAATCTTTTCAAAATATTAACATTTTATAATTTTTAGTCAAAGTGCGCTATGAACTACCTCTTTGCACATAAATTATAGTATATCAACAGAGATTTTCTAACCACAATAAAACAATCTTAGTTGACCATCACCAAGGGTGCTTTAAACTCCAATTTGAAGCCATCAAATAGTTAGAAACTTCTTTTAGCAAGAAAATTGATAGGTATCAACAGAAACTGTAAGATTTATGAGCTCAAGCATATACATCCAATATAAAAGCTGGATTGTGTAAAATCTTTTTAAAAATACTTATCAATGATAACATTACTTGTCATACATGAAAGCATCTTACAAATCCAAGAATAAACTTAACTGACATCATATACTATGTCCTAATGGTTTTTCAAATGCAACGACAAAACCGACTTGATAGCTTCATAAAAGTTATTAGTATGATGAAAGACAAGATAGATACTAAGAAATAAAAAAAATAGGGATCAAGTAGCAACTATCTGAGCCTCGGCCGCCGGACTCTCAGATGAACCAAAAAGTTCACAGATTTTCCTATCCCTCCGGATATGGTGAGGACACTTGTACAACAGATCTTTGGCCTCTGAAAGTCTACCTTCTTTGAATAAAGATTCAAAAACTTGAAGGTAAACTTTCTGAGATGGGTAATTTTTCATAGCCAAAACCTTCAAGAATTCTGCAGCATCCTCCATGGTCCCAAACTTTGAAATATGCGACACAAATGGTACGTGGTATGGAGGGTATTGTTTAGTCTTCATCAAACGAAGAAGGTCAAGTGCCTCTTCAAATTTTCTGACTCCTAATAGACTGTCAATCAATTTCTTGAATGTAGCTTGCCACGGACATATACGACACGTACCAGATATCTCTAGAAGCAGCTTGTATGCACCATCTATCCTCTTTTGCGTAATAAAACCGTCAACCAAAACTTCCAACAAATCAGCATCTGGTTTGCAACTCGTTTCCATCATCTTATATAGACTAAGTAACGCTTCGTCTAGTTCGCCAGCTCTACAGTACCATTGGATCAAGATGGTCCAAGTTTTGAGATCAGGTCCATAACCGTGAGCTTGTTGCAACTCATCAATTACCTTACGTGCTTCTTCGAACCTCCCCAATTTACAAAATCCATACACAGTTTGACTGTACGTAATGTTATCCGGCTCATAGCCAGCATTTTTCATCGTCTCAACAATTTTTTCAGCTTCATCAAAGTTCCCTACACTTGTCAAACACCTGTGGATACCATCATAGACTGCCTTGGAAAGAGTATACCCTGTCGACTCGAATTTCTTAGCTACCCTAGAAACCAAATCCAAATTCGGCTTATCGCTTGCAGAAAGGCTCTTTATAAGCATAATGCAATCCGAAACTGATGGCTTATACGAACTATCCATCATAAGCTCATAAAGCTTGACAGCATCCTCCATCATCCTACTCTTTTGAAATTGCCTCGATATCTTGATATAAGTATCGAGATCCAATTCATGACCGACACTCTTCATCTCCTCAAAAACACTCCAAAACTCTTCGATTGAATCCGTCCTAGCAAGAACTCTAGCAACTGCATTGTAAATCACAGTATTTTGTTGATAACCAGAATGCTTCCCAACCCAATGAAAGAACTTGTAAGCCTTTAAAGGACTATCACGAAGCGATTTCAAAACCCTAATCACAAAATTATCCGAAAATTGAATCTTAACCTTCGCCAATTCATTCTCAACACTATCATCATCCCACTCAGACCCTGAAATGATATCAATCACCTTTGTGACAACACTCTCCATAGCATTTTGCTGAAGCATCCCTTTATAGAAATGCGAAAGAGCAACAACATCACTATTCATTTTTTCCTTTTTAAAACCATTTGAAATTGTCAAATGAGTTTCTCCATCAAGATAAAACCCTTTTTCCTTCATAGTCCTAAGAATAATCCAAAACTCTTTCATCTTCTTATTACTCGCTAAAACCCTAACAACTAAGCTATAAACTGAAGAACTAGCCATAAACCATTCTTTCTCACTGACCCATTTGAAAAAGGTAAAAACTTTTTCTGGGTTTTTATCTAATCGCTTCAAAACATAAACAACAGTTTCATGGGTTAACGATTCACGACAATTTTCTAAATTCTTCTCTAACTCTTCGGACCAATCGTTGGTAAAAACAAGCTCTAAGATTGAATTTGGTTTCGAAGAAAAGTGATGTTTTTGGTGATTGTTGTGAAAACGAAATAGATCGTTTGAACGATTCAAAAGAGGGGGTGAAATAGAGGAAGAAGAAAAGTGAGTCACCTGGTTCCGAGTTGCGAGAACTCGGGTAGCGAGTGATGAATTGAGGAATCTGAGAGAAGTGGTTATTGCTTTCATGCGGTTCATCGTACAAGTTTGCGAGTGTTCCTAAGATGAAATTTGCAGTGCAACACAAAGATTGTTTTTTGTGAAGGGTTTAACAACGTTAACGATGGGTTTTGTTTTGTGGGTATGGGTCCAGTGTTTCGGTTTACCATAACCCGATTGTATATTTTTTTTCTTTTAATTTTTATTTTTGTTAATAATGGATGGAGTCAACGAGAGTCAAACATAAACCTCATGCATATTACTCAAATTTTTTAATTTTTACCATTAAATCAAATCTAGTGACTTAGTAGATAGACAAAACAACTCATCATTAAAAACTCACACAAAGTGGAAGATCGAGGTTTGAACATTGGTCATTGTCTATCTAACCAATTTCGGCATTAATGTCAATTAAATTATTTATTTATAAAAATAATAATTTTAATTCTAATACGACGACCCTTCTAAGAACATCTTCAGTTGTAGTGAACTAAATTTTAGCTAACCACATGACATGTCATGCTTCCTGCAATGGAGAATTCTGTATAGCTCACGTCAACTATAGAAAACTTTGTGATAGTTCATAAGCGCTAAAGATGCTCTAAATTTGCTTTAAGATACACAATTCCTCAACTTAAAGTTTTAGTATGATTTTTTGTAGAGGATTCTAGATTCGAACTCCGAAGATAAAAAAATGAAAATTAAAGATCATGTGAGAGGAGATAATTTTTCTAGTTAGTATTTTAAATTTTTAAAAATATCGAGTGACTTACTGTTAAAAAATAAAATACCAAGTGAGTTTTAAGTTTTACCCAGAAATCATTAAAGTCCTTTAGCGTTTCCTCGTTTTGTTGTTGATTGATGTGAAATTGCATGATGGGTATGAAGCACATAAGGAAAGGAACTTTGATATTGGTTAGTACTGTCCATCGTCGTTTACATAGTTGAGAATGATGAATCGATGTTGAATATTGGTGAAAAATAAGATGAACATTGATGTATGTAAACCATTTTTGGAAATGATTTGAGATTTTAGGATTTCTAATCTAGGTTATAAGAAAATGGAGAAAGAGCTCCGGTGAAACAATCAAACTTTGGGAGGCGAGCTACCAAATTGACAACGGAGAGAAAATTTAAGGGACATAAATCGCAAAAATTAGAGAACCAAATGTGAATTTAAGCTTAAATGTTTTAAAAAAGTTACTATGGACACTGTTACAAAGTTGATGTATTTTGTAAAAGAGTCTCTATTATACAATTGCTACACATTGCTCATTGATTGATAGTTTTGGTTTTGGGTCTCTTCTACCATTTTGTTTTGCTTTCCTATGAGATAAATCTCTATATACATTCGAAACAAAGAGAGCTTAACAGAGAATCGCCATATTTTAGCCTTCAACAGAAAGAGAGAATCACCGTTTCTTATTGTAACACGGTATAGAATAAAGCATCTCTCAAACAAGCACATTGTGAGAGCATCCATCATCAAAAGAGCAATGAAGGACAAACATTGTTGAACCAATCTATGAAAGAGAGTGTAAAGTTGTCACCTTTGTACCCAGAATGTTCAAAACATATATGAATATGTCTGAACTCGGATTCGCCACTGAAATTCTATATTTCAAAAAGGGTACCCTGGGGAAGTAATAATGCGAGTTATGAAATTTTGAACTGAACTTATGAAATTCTATATTTCAAAAATGACAGTTCAGAAAATAGCTCAAATAATCAGAACCATAACAGTTAAATAACTCATTTGTTTGTATGAACCATGGCAAGACTCATGTACAAAACACACCAATTGATTCAATTCCTGCTCTAACTAATGTTTGGTTGGAATGTGAAATTTAGGAACAATTCAATTTAATGAAAAAGAAAAAATAGCATGCCCTCAAACTTTCTTTAACCGGAGATGGTTTTACTTTGATTTACTTGGAAACAACTAATATACTCGTGCATGCACACGAGACACTTGTAACTTCACTCATGTATGAAATGCATCTGTCATAATCAATTAAGTCAATCCTCCAGAAATTATGTAAAGAGTTCTTTGATTCTAGAATACAAATTTATCCATATTAAAGGAAATATGAACTTAATATGCATTTAAACAAAACTTATGCTTACTTATAAAAACGAAACTCACCTCCAAAAAAATGAAACTGAATCCAGATGTTGTTATATAAGATGGTTCATGTTGGCATCCCAACATGATTATTGTAATGCATTCATCCTCTTCAATTAGTCCATTAACTATGTATGTAAATCACATACTCTTATCAACTTATCAGTATCAGCAATCGATTGAAAATGATAATAAAAATTGGGGACAAAGAAGGTATAGAGGCCTAGCTACCAATGTAAATGTAACTAAACACTTAGCAATCAAAAGATTAATTTTTCTCAGAAAATCATAGTTCATAGTACTCTTGAGCTGGAGTCCAAACATTTTTTTTATCAGTGATTCATAATATCTTCTTACCTGATAAGTAAGAAACCAATATTTTAGTAAATTCTATCAATTCAAGTGCTAAAGGCGGAACCCTTCTAAACTATTTTTTATTACACATAGCTATATAACTATTTTATGCTAATGAATGAGATTCGTAATTTGTAAAAACTTGGACTCATCGGTCCAAACTGGAAGTGTAACTATGTGAAAGGAAGTGATCAAAAAGCCTGATCAAAAATCAAACCTGCCTACAAGCCTGATCAAAAAGCTAATGATTTGGGGAAACTTGCAATTAGAAGTCTAGTGTGAAAGGAAGTTGCCACTTGCCTCAATCCAAGATCATGGCATACCAAAAGTCAATAGCTTGCCCTGATGCTTACAAATGACAGATTTTTGAAAGATTAAAAGCAGGAACCCAACCCAAGACCAACGACTTTTGACGCAGTTTGGATCTACTCATTAGCATGATTCTAGTTATTTGAGAAACAATGAGATACACACTGGGAAGAAAACGTTTCCTGGGTATCAAGTAGCGCTACAAGCAGCATCCGAGTCTTCACATAAACGAGTAAATTCACTGACTTTTTTACGTCTCCTTATTTGAAAAGGATACTTGCACAATAGATCTTTGACCTCAGAGAGCCTTTCTTCTGCTTTGAAAGATTCAAAAACATGAAGATAGGCTGAATGAGACCGAGGACTTCCCTTTCTCCATGCCTTCAGGAATTTCACAGCATCCTCCACCGTCCCATGCTTTGAAACATACTGCACAACGGGTTTGGTGAATGGAGAGTACTTGTGTTTCCTCATCAAACAGAGAAGGTCAAGTGCATCTTCAAATTTTCCGATCCCTAACATTTTTTCAATCATTTTCTCATACGTACATTGCCTAGGAGAAGCACAGAAATTTCTAACCATCTCTACAAGAAACTTGTATGCATCGTCTATTTTCTCTTGACTAAGAAAACTATCAACCAGAACTCCTATCGCATCAGCATCTGCATTGCAGCCTTTTTCAATCACCTTACTTAAACAAAGTAATGCCTTATCTAATTCATCGGCAGCACAATGCCCTTGAATCAAGATGGACCATGTTTTGTCATCAGGGATACAGCCACTAGATTCCATCTCATCCAGCACCTTACATGCTTCTTCAACCCTCTTCATTTTACAAAGTCCAAAAACCACTTGACTGTAGGTAGTATTATCAGGCTCATAGCCAGCATTTCTCATAGTCTTAACAATATTTTCAGCTTCATCAAATTTCCCAGCATTTGTCAAACACCTGTGTATTCCATCGTAGATTTCCTTCGTCAGAGTATACCCTGCAGATTCATATTTCTTGGCTACCCTAAAAACAAGATCATAATTTGGCGAATCGCTTGTAGCAATGGCGTTTAAAAGGACACAGCAATCATGAGCCGATGGCTCATATGAACCATCCATCATATGCTCATAAAGCTCGACAGCTTCCTCCATCATCTGATTCTTTACAAGCTGCATTGTTATCTTCATATAAGTATCAATATCCAATTCATGATTCACACTCTTCATCTCTTCAAGAACACTCCAAAACTCCACAATTGAACCAGGCCTAGCAAGAACTCTAGCAACTGCATTGTAAGTCACTGTATTATGTTGATAACCGGATTGCTTCCCAACCCAACGAAAGAATTCGTAACCCTTTAAAGGACAACCTCGAAGCTCTTTCAAAACCCTTATTACAAAACTATCCGAAAGCCGAATTTTAAGCTCAGCAAGTTCATTCATAACCTCATCACTCCACTCAGATCCTAAAATAACACCAACCACCTTGTTAAAAACACTATGCCTTGCATTTTCCTTAACCATTTGCTTAAAGAAGGTTTTAAGACGAGCAAAATCCTTATTCATTTTTTCTCTTCTAAAACCCTCTAAAATCGATCGATACGTCACTCGATCAAGATAAAACCCATTTTTCCTCATAATCCTAAGAGTACTCCAAAATTGATTAATTGTAACATTATTAGCTAAAATCTTAAGAATTAAGTTACACAATGAAGAACTTGCAAGAAACCATTTTTTCTTACTGACCCAATTGAAAAAGCAAGAAGCTTTTTGTGGGTCATTGTTCAATTGATTCAAAATGTAAATAACAGTTTCATGGGTCAAAGATGGGTAACATTTTTCTATATCATGTTCTAACCCTTGAGACCAAGCGTTTGTTAAAACAAGCTCAACAATTGAGTTGGGTTTGGAAGAAAAATGGTGTTTTTGTTGAAAACGTAAATGGTGAAACGGAAAAGGGAGGAAAAGGGGTGGTGGAGTATAGGGAGAGAAGTGAGAAACCTGGTGGTGGTTATGAGTGAGTTGGAGAGAGCGAGTTGCAGTGAGTCGGAGAGGGAGTGACGAGTTGAGGAATCGGAGATTACTAAGGATTGGTTTTAACGCTTTCATTGCTGAACGGAATGATGAACGCGAGTTTGGGATCAATGCACCATATGCCAAATCAAAATATGCAAACCCTAGTTATTTTTTTTATGCCAAACTAACCAGTAACGGTTTATCCCATATGTACAAAGTCAAATGTGAAACAGATTTCATGTTGTCTATTGACACAATATTAACTAGGGTGAGCATGGGTCGGGTTCGGTCGGATTCGGGCAAAAAATTGTAAAATCGATAAAAATCACGGTCTCTTAATTTGGACTCAATTCCGACCGTCTACATATTTGGTTTGTTCGGGTTCGGGTTCGGGTCATATGGATGACGGGTATAGCGGGTCGGTTTTAACGGATTACATTGAAACTTTGTTGTTACATCTAAAATTTCATTGATCAGAAAAATATTATTCTTCAAATAGTTCAATATTTCGTACACACTGCAACAAATGATACAATAAAAATGATGAGATGCAATTATTTTGTTTCAAATTTGTTAATCCAACGACAATAATAGATAGTAGATGAGAAGTAAAAATTAATATAAATCTAGAATATTATCTTTCACATCTCCTTTATCAATCTATTACAAGCATAAATTTGTAAAATATAACATTTTTCTTCTCTATCAAAGATAGACAAAATTAACAAAGCGGAGAGTATAAGAGATTAAGAGGTGCTCAAAACTGAAAAAAAAAATTAATTTATATTTTAGTAATTGTTCGTTCGGTTTCGGTTATGAAGAGATAAATTTTAGAGACTCGCGCCCGCCCGTATACAACCGTTCATGATCGATTTTTCACAATTATTGACCCGAGATCCGACCCGCACCCGACCGAATGCTTACATATGTTGGCGGTTATGTCGGTTTCGAGTCGGGTTGCGGGTTCCTGCTCACCCCTAGTATTAACATTGTTTTACATCACAATCGTCCGATCTAAAATATGTGGCTGAGATTGTTTTAAGCAATTTTATAACTATATTAATCTAAACCGACTGATATATAATCAACGGTTCATATTCAAAACAGCGTGAAGCTTTGTTAAAAAAAAACAGCAGAGAATCTACATCCTCTGGTTTGGGAGTCAGTTATGGCATCAAGTGGTTCTAAACCCCTCCGATCGCAGTTGCAAGGAATCGAACCGTGATCCTTCCTATCAAGTTCAGTGTCAATCACAACTAAACCAACTAATAATTGATAACTATCTGTTTACTCTAAAATTTGGTAAACAGGCACTAGTTTAAGTTTAATTACTTAAAGGATCATCTATCTTTTAAATTTACCATTTAAAAAAAATTCTTGTTTTAAAAGAGTCTCAATTTGACCCTCGTATTTATCCTTTCCTTCAACTTTAATAGATTGCAGATATCCCTCAATTGATGACACTTCTTTGATGTCTTTGCTCGATTCAAGTCGTAGAAAGTTCAAAAGGAAACAGGTAAAATCAATAATTGATTTGCAAGTATTTTCTGAAGGAATCGTCGATGCTTCATTCACCTCCTTCTCTTGTTTTAATAGACTTTTAATTTTGTCCCCATCTTTCTTTATACTCTCAAATTCATTGCATCGCAATGATTTCTTTATTTGAGCCTTTAGAGGCACTTCTTGAATCTCTCGTACAAAATAATCATCAAAGTTTGCTATTTAGACCTCCTACTATTATTCGCAGGTCCCCCGTTGTAAATAAAATATCCTGATAACCATTTGTTTCCTAGAAAATGAAGGAAACAAATTTCGTCACATAGAAGACGAAATTATGTTAAAACATAGTAAGCCTGCATTGTCTCGCACATTTGAGCATAAAACACGTAATTTCGTCTCATAGTTATCGAAACGCCGATTTTTTGAAATTTTGTCACCTATAAGACGAAATTTTGGTTAAACATAGTAGGTCTGCCTTGTCGTGCACATCTGGGCACAAAACACACAATTTTGTCTCATAGTTACCGAAAAAAATCCATTTTTTGAAATTTTGTCACCTAGAAAACGAAATTTTGGTTTTCTGCGATCTTGTTTCCTATAAACCAAAATATTCTGATGCAAAAGTGAGGGTATTTTAGAATTTTTGGGGGCTTAAAATCAACATAAAAGGCCTAGATAGCAATTTTCATAATCATCAAAGTTAGACAAATGGTCAGCTAGAGTTAGAAAATAAGAAAGAACTCATATATTTTATATTTTATTGAAAATTTGCTCTCATTTTTTCTCCTTGTCTCTCAAATCTTTTTTCTTTGATTTTTTCATTTTTCCTCAAAACTACATTTTCAACTTTTCGAAAAACTTGAGATTCAAAACAAAATCTCTAATATAACTCTCACGTGGCATCTAGATCTTTTTCTTTACCATTCTTTTCATATTTTCTATGTTTTGTCTCTATTGTATACCGCATATCTTCCATATCAACATCTTTAAGCCTTGTTTATTTTTCTTTAACTCTTCTTTCATACCTCTTTCTTCTTCATCATAATCTCTAAAGTTTTATTTGTGAGTTTAGAGGGAAGAGAATGAGAGGGCCTTGAAGAGAGGAAAGTATAGAAAAAATTGAGAATGATGAATAAATGCTTGTGATTAACATACTTTTAATTTTGATAAACAATCTCAAAATTCGCCTCTAAAATGATTTTTTAGTTCTGCTAGTAAGATTTTAAATTGTGAAGAAAAATAAATCCCCCAATATTCTTCCCATCCCAAGGGTGGCCTTAAGGGGGATGCAAGGTGCCATAAGGTGTCGGACCTCCATTTTTTGGGACCTCCATTTTTTTATATGGTCGTAGGTCTTTTAGAAAGAAAAAATATAATTTAAAAAGTCTCAATATTTTAAAAATTTATTTTTGTTGGTCCAATCTAAAGTGGCTAGCCTCATGTTTTAGAAGAAGAAGAAGAATAATAATAATGAACGAAAAATAGAGGTTTGTCATGTGTCAAATAGAAACACATGTATCTTCTCCCCTACACTGCTAAAAGGAAGACTCTTTTTTAAGTATCTAGATAATATTTAATTAATTGTAATTAGAATATAAATATTTTGTATGTTAGTTACAAAGATGACTATTTTTTACGTTATTGATGTTATTGACAACTAGCGGCCAAACGGGCACGTTCTGTGGCTGTTTGTGTGATTGACATTATCTAATGTGCTAATTATAGATAGCTATTTAATCTTCTTTTTTATTGTACTTAGTTAATTGATAACTACTTAACCTTATTTTTTGTTGTGCTTAATTATTAAGAAAAAAAAATTGTTAACCTAATTTTTTGTTGGATTAGTTATTAAGAAAAAAAAATTTACTAAAAAAAACCTGAAAACCTACTTTTACGTGAAAGTTGTTTTTCAACATATACAAATATTTGAATAGAGTGAATGACAAAATTGGCAATATGAAAAATCCACATACATTAAAATTTTCCATGTCACTAATTCAATTTATTTTAATTCATAATAAATACACAAAAATTAAAATAATAAGGCTTAATTACGGTTTTGATCCCCCTATTTTAATTTCAATCAATTTTAGTGCCCCTTATACAATTTTGGTTTTATGTATCATATTTTTAATGATTTTAGTATCAGTTTTAACTACCAACAATATTAGTATCATTGTGGTTGTTGATCATTGATGATTGTCGTTAAAGCAATGACCCATTAGACGATGATGTATCAAAGTTAACTAAAAAAATGTACAATTTTTCCTTCTAACACCGATGAATATTTGTCCTATACAATTAAAGGAGAATACACTGATTGTTTTATACTCCCTCTATTTCTTTTTATTTGTCTTTTATTGTCAGATTTAGCGTTTCTATTTAATTGTCCTTTTTGTATTTTACTAGTATGATTTGTCAATTATACCCTTTGTCAATTGCTCTTATCTTTTCAATAAAACCAATTAATGTTATATATTTGGAAAACTAAATCTTTTTATGTTTTTTATTTTTTTTGGTACATAACATATTAAATTTTGTTTTTTTTACATAATAAATTAAATTTATTGATAAGAGAAAGTGTGAGTGCAAAAAAATAGGAATTTATTGGTGGATTAAAACGATGGTATAATAGTAAGATAGCGTGCAAAAATATACTTCTTTAATTTGGTGTTACTATTCTAAAAAGACAAATAAAAAGAAATGGAAGGAGTAATAGATTTTGATATTCATAAAAAAAAAATAATCTTACTTGACCTAAATATAATGGATTGAAGTGATAGGAAGGATTACTTGGCACCGATTCATGCATGATCTTAAACCAAAAACATTCCTAATATATTAGTAAAAAAAATATTCCTAATATATATTGTACGTGTCTCTTCAATAAAAAAGAAAGAGATCTCATGATTAAATTTTATTTGGGTTTTGTACATGTTAAGAAGTTTAAAATAATAAATTTGTACTGGAACGTGTGTATTTTATATCAAATATATAATTTTTTAATAAATAATTATTGATTTTCAATAAATATTTATTACTTTTGGTGGCTTTAACTTGTGCAATATTATACATTTAGACAAACCCATTTTATTAGTACATCAATTATTAAGAACCAAAATCGGTAACTTGGAAATTACTTGATAGTCAATGATTATAAAATTATACTTGATTCCTTTTATAAAAAAATACCTAATATTTCAAGAGCTTCGACTTTTTGGGAGAAATCAATGGAAATAATTTTGGAATATTATAATTTTGGAATTATTATCATTGAAGATATATTATATATGTTTGGAATAGAGATTTTAAAAAAATTAGTTTTAAGACGGGTCTATTAACTTTTATTTATAAAATATTGTTAAAATATAAATGATGTCACTATTTGCTTTCTTGTAAATTTAATAAATTAATAATTTTTTGATTTAATTACGGTTTTGGTCCCCTATTTTGTTTTTTTCACTGTTTTGGTCCCCCTATTTTAATTTCAATCAGTTTTAGTCTCCCTTATACAATTTTGGTCTTATATGTCATATTTTTAATGACGTGACAAACATAGTGCTGATGTGTCAGAATCCACATACATTAACACTTTCCATGTCACTAATTCAATTCATTTTAATTTATAATAAATACACAAAAATTAAAATAATAAGGATTAATTACGGTTTTGGTCTCCCTATTTTAATTTCAATCAGTTTTAGTGCCCCTTATACAATTTTGGTTTTATGTATCATATTTTTAATGATTTTACACATCAGTACTATGTTTGCCACGTGATTAAAAATATGATACATAAGACCAAAATTGTATAAGGGGGACTAAAACTGATTGAAATTAAAATAGGGGGACCAAAACTGTGAAAAAAACAAAATAGGGGGACCAAAACCGTAATTAAACCAAAAAATTATTAATTTAATAAATTTACAAGAAAGCACATAGTGACATTATTTATATTTTAACAATATTTTATAAATAAAAGTTAATAGACCTGTAACGCCCATATTAATTTAATTTCTTTTAGTTACTATTTGAGTACTTTCTATGATGTTATATGACTTTATTTTAATATATATGACGTTATGTGTATAATGTGTGATTTAAATGATGATATGATGTTTTATGTGACATGTGGTGTATTATTATTTTATTATAAGGATTGTTTAGAAAAATGTAAGAGAAATAATATTATTTGTGTTATTTAAGATTAAATAGGAGTAGAATAATATTCATTTGAGTTAAGGGGGAATAAATGAAATTAATAGGAATTAAAAAGGGAGTTAATTGTCATTAGTGGGGAGTTACACTTTTCAGTAAAAGAAAAACATAGAAAGTCAAACCAAAACATATTTCACATACGGAGAAAAAGGGAGTTTTTGAGAGAATTTGAGAAGAACCAAGAGGAAGCTAGGAGAGGACTAGGGAGGAATCGTTGCTGTGGAATTGCTTTTTATTGTTGAATTAAGGTAAGGGTGGGATTCCTTTCACTAGTTATATATATATATATAATTTCTGAAATTGAAGAATTGATGTTCTTGATTTTAAGGTTTAGAAAATTTTATGATGATTGCTATAATGTGATGATCTGTGTGGTTTGATGCATGATTTTGTGTTGTTTTGGTTGCTATGTTGTATACCTAACCGGTAAATATTATTCTAATTCGATTTGGGGTTGGGTGACCTAAAAATTGGGTTTTGGGTGAAAAAGGTCACTTTTCCCGAAGCTGCACAGTGACAGCATCCCTTGTTTCAAGTTCTTGCGTCTTTTTCACACGTTTCTGTTTGAACTGGGTTTTGGTGTAAACACGAAAGTTGTAGATAAGGATTTTAGCTTTCCAATGGCGTTGGTTTTACTTCAAAACTATATTTAGAACTTAAGTTATGGCCGAATTACTACACGTAGGTCACAGTGAAGTTTCAGCTTCTGTACCCGAATTTGAAATAAAAATTGGTATTGATAGGTACCGAATTGGTCTTAGGTGTAAACATGAAAGTTGTAGATACGGATTTTAGCCTTCCAATGGCGTTGGTTTTACTTCAAAACTGTTTTTAGAACTTAAGTTATCGCCGAATTACTACACGTAGGTCACAGTGAAGTTTCAGTTTCTGTACCCGAATTTTTAAAAAAAACTGGTATTGATAGGTACAGAATTGGTCTTAGGTGTAAACATGAAAGTTGTAGATAATTGAGTTAGCTTTCTGATGAATTTGGAATGACTAAAATATTGTTTGTAGATTTTGAGTTATGGTAAAAATAGTCCAAGTGGGTCTTTAGAAAACTTTAAGAAAATTAGCATAACTAATTCCAAGTTAGTCCAAAAACTTATTGTTGGATTCCCAACCTCAAATTTAAGTATTAGGGAATTAGTTGAAGTATTTATGAGTATTGGCTTATGTCATGTTGATCAAACTTGCTTTGCTTTTGAAGAATGTTCTGGTTTGATACGAATGTAATTGATTAATGTATATGTGCTAAGTTGATATCCTTGAATGATTCGAGTATTGTGTCGGTGTTGTCAAAGTTTGAGAGGGTGGTTCAAAGAGCCTAGGCACAATTATTATTGTTGTCGAGTCAGTGTAAAGTTGTTAACTTGTTTAAGTTATAAGTGGAGTCCATTGCATATACATAAAAGTGGCGATGGAGCTTTTGCTCAAAGTGGCGATGGAGCTTTTGCTCAAAGTGGCGATGAAGCATATTAATGCTTAAAATATGGTACCACATGCATGATGTCTAAGTGTAGTGTTGCATTGTCAGGTCGTGTCGTCGTGAAGTCGTTTAAGTGATGATGTGATGGTGATAGTGTTAATTTCGTGGCGTGATTATGATGAATAAAAGTGGTGAAATCGTGATATGTTTTACTATGATAAATGCTATCTATTATGATGCGTTGTTTATGTTGAAATAATGCTATCTTGCTAGGATATAATTAAAGTGATGATTTCATGTTGTTTATCATTAATTATTGAATTATATGATATATATTATTGACTGTGTTTCTCACCCCTTCTGCTTGAAAATGTTGCCCTTCGTATGGGTAACTTGCAGGTGAACATGCTTAGGTGCGTACGTGAGGATTCCGTTGTGTGAGGTGTCTTAGGATGCTCTGATACGTAACGGGATGGGGATATTTGTTATTTGTTTCTATCCTTTACGTATTATTTAAGAATTAATTATTTACAAATTGGTTGTTAAACATTTTATGAGATTTTTGATAAGGCCTTGTGCCAAGACCTTCTTGAAGGGATATACTTGATGTTGAATTATCCTTGAAAGGATTTCGATTTTAATTTATAAATTCCGCTGCTATATTGAATAATGATGAGGAATAAATTATTATTCATTTTTGTTTAGTAATTTTATGATATGTGACATCCTGAATGTGTTAAACTCTGTTAATATATGAAATTTTTATGCTGGGATTTTCGGGGTGTTACAATTGGTATCAGAGCAGACCTATCCCAGTACGATGTGGTTCGGGGACGAACCAAGCGGAAGCTGGTGGGCATGTAATACCCGAGGCTGACGAGGGCGGGGAGTGGTCGCCGGTGCACGAGGCATGACAATGTGCGGCTCCTGGCAGCTTCTAGGCAAAACCCGAATTCACATCGGAATGAGAGGGATCCTGAGACTGTGCAGGTTTGAGACTGCATGGTTGAAGGAAGGTTTATAAGGATTGATGGGTACTACCTATACCAACAAGATGCATCTTCTTTTCGGTAGCTCATTTCATAAGAACTCCACAGTTAAGCGTGCTTGACTTGAAGTAGTCTTTGGATGGGTGACCTTCTGGGAAGTTTCCCGGAAAGCGTGCAAGTGAGGACAAAGCTCGCTGAAAAGACTTGTGTTGGTTTGTGGGGTCAGTCGGTCATCCTATGAAGCACCGACACTTCTCGAATTAGACGTGTCTGTGTCGGACACGTGTCCGTGTCAGTGTCCGACACGACACCGACACTTATGATTACATTGAATTATGTCATTTTCTCAAATTATTATCGGTGTCGACGTGTCCGTGTCGTGTCCGGTATCCGTGTCTGTGTCCGTGTTTCATAGCTGGAAACTTTTCTGAGAAATCATCCTCCTACTTTCAAAGGAAGGTACGACCCTGACGGGGCTTAGACATGGCTAAAGGAGGTAGAAAGAATCTTCAGAGTCATCCAATGTGACGATGCTCAGATGGTGCGGTTTGGCACCCATATGCTGGCTGAAGAAGCTGATGATTGGTGGGTTAGTGTACAACCCGTTCTTGAAGTTGGAGGTGCTGCTGCTACATGGCCTGTGTTTAAGAGGGAGTTCTTGAAACGTTACTTTCCTGAGGATGTTCGCGGGAAGAAAGAAATAGAATTCCTTGAGCTAAAGCAAGGTAACATGTCGGTGACTGAATATGCTGCGAAGTTTGTGGAGCTTGTTAAGTTCTATCCACACTATGCTGCTGAGAATGTTGAGTTTGAAGGTGGAAAAACACAAGAAGGGGGGGGTTGAATTGTGTTTTAGAAAATTAAAACTTTTTGGTTCTTAAGGGATTATATGCAGCGGATTTAAAACAAATTCAAGGAGATGCTGAGAGAGAGAAAGATAGACACACAGATTTATCCTGGTTCCCTTCACAAATTGAAGGTACGTCCAGTCCCCTTGTTTTCAACAAGAGCTTTTCACTATAATCTTTACAAGATTACACTTTGCTCAAGCACACTTGCAAGAGACTTCTCAAATGCTCAAGTTACAATTAACAAGAGACTTCTCAAAAATACTTAAAAACTAAGAATGAATGTTTAGGGACACTTGATATACTATCAGAGGTGTTTACAAAATACAACTCAAATTGTTCTAAGACTTAGAATGACAGATTGAAATTATGGTGTCAGAATGCTTCTTAGTCTTTGAACGTAGTAACAGAATAGTGTTAATGGAACAGTTGTCATTCCTTCCATTTGAGTCTTCTATTTATACTTGGAGGAAGATGATGACCGTTGCAGAGAGAGATGCGCCAGCTGGAATATACTCGTACAATTGTGATAGCTGTAGTTGTCTTCTTTGGCAAAGATATCCAATTCCACTACCTTGCTATTTGAATTATCACTCATCCATTTTGAGTAATAATAGTACAATAGTACGATCCTCAATTGCGCTCCACATATGGATAAGGTTAACGTTGTACCAACGAATATTCCTTCCTGTGGACGTAACAGAGCCTTGAAGTAGATTGTTCTTCAATCATTGGTTCTGAATATGTCAGTTCTTGAGTGACGTAAATTCCTTTTGCTTCAGATGCTGTTGTCATTGCTTCTTGAGGCCCTTTTTGCTTCTGAGTCCGTCAGAGCCTTGTTTTTGTCCCCAGAAGCACTTTCTTCAACATGCAAAATTTAAGCTTCTGATGAACAGTGATGTGCTTTCAGAACTTGTTTTGACTGGCTTCTCTGCTATTATTCGTAGTGCTTCTGAATGAATTTTAACTTGTAGTTCTGCACACTAGAATAATCATTAGTAATTCCAATTGTAATTTTAATACTTTGTTATCATCAAAACCACTTAAAACATTAGAGGTTCATGTCAGACCCACTTTGTTCCAACAATCTCCCCCTTTTTGATGATGACAAACCAAAGCATTAAAATTCAATTGTTGTTGATTTAATTTAATTATGATGACTTCAGGTTTCAAAGGTTTGCAATCTCCCCCTGAGTCTGATAATCCATAAGGGTAGGTTTGTAAGCTCCCCCTAAGTTTTATCCATAATTAATTAAAACAGTTTAAGAGTCGATTTATTAACTTAAAATAAATTTTCATATTTAACTCTCAGAAGCATAGTTTTGTAAGCTTTGCTTCTTAGAGTTTGATAATGCTCAGAAGCGGTTTGCAAGCTCTTCTGATATTGTCTATGAATTTTATTTTAGGTTCTTAAATCTTCTCCCCTTTCAAAAATCGTTCAGAATGAGAAAGAATCATAAGGGATAAAAATTGATTCATAATGCATTTAACATTACAGTTTCAGATTGAGCAGTATATGAATGAATCAACATTAATTTTAACGCTACTCTTACTCCCCCTTTTGGCATCAGTCAAAAAGACACAGAAAACCAAGCAGTCAAAGCGCCAATCAAGGTAGTCAAGTCAAGAAGGCAGTGACAACCAAACGCATTCAATGAATGGCATTGATTATCCTACTGACAAGATATCTTGAAGGTACTATAACTAAAGGATGATTCCTCTCATTTTACTCATTCAGAGTAATCAAGTAATATCCAAAAAAAATACAATGGAAAGGCAGGTTACCAAGGATGCTTCAGGCTCAAAAGGAAAGAGCAAGAAGGAAGCAGAGCCCTGGCGCTGCGAAGAAAATAGGCTACGATATGAGAGAAACAAGGAAGAACTTATTTTAACAGAGTCAGTGGAAGAAGAATTGGGCTCTGATCTGGAAGAGTTCTTATGGACATATGAAGATAATCTAGCAGATTATCCAGCTGAGGTTCAGAAGCTTGCTGATGAAGCACTATCTCTTCTCAAAGAGAAACTGAAGAGTATAGAATCAGAGGCTTCTAAATCTAAGCCTTAGGCTAGATGCAATCATATGTAATAAAGAATCTTTCTATTAATAATAAAAGTTGTTCCTCTACCTATCTCTTTCTTTTAAGCTTGCTTTCTTTTTATATACCACATTGTTATTGTCAGAACACCAGTTACCAGACACGCCTCATTCGGTATTGGTGCCCCGTTGTTAAACAGGCTTTAATACTAAGAAGCTATTTCATGAGTAAACAGGAGTACTGATGAGAGGGACTCTTAGGTTTTGAAAATCCTAGGCTTATTAGTTTAAAAACTAAGATGCTCTTCAGCATCTTTCACTAGAGTCAGAATTCTCAAGAGTACCAGACAATATCATGGTATATAGAAAAGTTAAATTTTGAAAAACAAATATAAAACAACCATATAAGCAAATAATAAACACACAAATATGGATAATAAAGACTTTGAATTCAAAAGATAAAATTATCCAAAGTTACATGAGAACCATAAATAAGAACAATAACAAGAAACAAGGTTATGTGCACAAATAGAGTTTATGGCTTCTTAATATCCTTAATAGCTTGCAGAAGGGTTGCCATCATTTCATCCATTTTTCTGCGAGTGTTTTCCTCAGAAGCAGTAATGTCAGCCCTAAAGTCTGCCCTTAAATCTGCTCGTAGATCCGTTCTGAGGTCAATCCTGAGTTCATCTATCTCATTCCTGATTTCTTCAGCTAAATCAGTTCTGATAGAATCCAATTCCTTTTGAACAGCAGGATCAATACTTGACGATGGAGAACCCTTTTCTTTCTTGGGAGAGATAGGAGGAGTTGTATCAACAATAGCCTTTTTACCCTTATCAGATTCTTCAATTATAGGAGACTGATCAGCCATAACAGTGCTCCTTGTTCAAATACTGTTGTGAACTCTTGCATTTGAAGTTTTTCTGCTACTGCTTGATCAGATAAAATCTTGTTTGTCTCAACAGTGGCAATGTGAGTTCCCATTTCAATTGCCACTCTGAGAGCTTCTTGAACAGCTAGCCTTTTATACTCAATTTCTTCTAGTCTTTTCTTCTCAACTTCAGCAGCTATCCGAGCCTGCTCATTTACATGGTTGTAAGATGTGAGCCTTGGAGCGTTTAGCTTCTCAACAATTTCAAACAATTCCCGTACAGTGTTTGCTCCTCTACCCTTAATTTTATCCTTCAGATGAGTGCTGAGAATCCTTAAAGATTTACCAAATAAGTACTCTAATTCCCTGACATCAGCATCTATATCAGAAGGGAAGATAAGAGCTTCTTCCTCTCTTTGTTTGAACCTCTTAAGTCTAATACCTATAGCATTATATAGCAGCTCAAGATTTGGTTCAGAGTCAGAATTGAAAAAGGGTAAGGATGGGTCAAAAGGAATGGTTGGTTCAGGTTGTTTACGTTTGAGGTTTATGATTTTTATTTTACTGAGATTTGGAGGTATGATATCATCATCAAGATTGATGGAATCCTTGAATATTTGATGTTCAGCCTCAGTGATGTGTTTGAAAATCTCAAGAACCTCTTCTAGAACTAGAGGTTTGTTGAGTGGATCACAGACAGGTGGTGGTGAAGGTGAAGGAGATGATTCATCAGTGTATGCTTCTGGTGGAGGTGATTGAGGTTGTTTTTCAGTTTCAAAGACATTGATAGGTGATGAATGGGGTGATTTTTGTTGTTCTTCAGAATGAGCAATTGACTCATCCTGAACAGGGGTGAATGTAGGTGGATTCACTTGTGAGATGTGATCAAGTGAGGGGGGAGGTGTTTGAATGGTTTGAATAGTAGGTGGTTCTTGGATAGTTTGAACAGTGGAGGGTTTGATAACAGGAAAACGAGGAGAGTTGGGATTGGAATGTGTAAATGCATCTCCAGATAGGTGTTGTTGGAGATGATCAAGAACTGATTCAGTAGTGGTTGGTTGATTAAGGATGGTAGTGTCTATGATGATGGGGGTATCTTCATCAGAGGAGAGTTGAATTGGCTTTTTGATGGGTCTCTTGGTAGTCTTTTTAAGATTTATTTTCTTTGATCCTTCTCTGATTATCTTAGCAATGAATTCCTCAGAGTCAGTGCTAGTTTCAGATGATGATGATGATATAGCTTTATGATCAGGTAAGACTACACTCAGAGGTACAGTGAAGTCTATGGGTTGAGTTTGATGGGTAGTTGAGGGAGGTTGAGAGGTAGATGGTTTAGCAATAGAGGGTTGAGGTTCAGAACCAATAACCCGAGCTACAGGAATGCTAGAAGTATTAGATTCAGAGATCTTACCTTTTGGTTTAGAGGCTCTGACCTTTAATTTCTTTGCAGGCTTAGCAAGGTTCTGATCTTCCTCAGAAGCTGAAGGCCTATCATGCCTTTTCTTTGTCCGTTTTTCCTTCTGAACATCTTCAGTCATCATATCTCCAGCACCTTCCTCAATCTCATCAGCACTAATATGCCCTTGATCATCAGAGCCTTCATCAATCATTTCTTGCTCAGTTGTTCTTGGCTTTCTTCTATTTCTTGTAATTTCTCTTGGTCCCTTGAAGATATCCCAATTAGGAACACTTACAACCATTTTCCTGGGAACACTTACTCCAGTGTCTCTTCTCACTGACTCAAGGAAGTTCTTAATCACCTCATCATTATCATGTTCTGAGATGGTGGGAAACCCATCACACCAGAAGTACTTCTCGTACACTTGTTGTAGAGGTGATTTTACTGAGATGATTTCTTCCTTGGTCTTTCTCTTCATGTGGACCAAAACTGATGCATCATACTTAGCAGTTTGAAAAACTCTAAGCTTTTCTTTGGCACTCACAATATCTGTGAGTTTGGTTTGCCTTATCAGTTCTGAAATCAATCTTGGATGATGAATGACTGATGGTATTTTTGTTCTGCCCTCATTGATGGTAAGACACATGTGATCAAACAGTATCTTAGCCAAATTGACTTTCACTCTCTTGAATAAGAACCAAATGAAATGTCTGTGAGGAATGGAGATGGTATCCAATCCACCTTTTCTGGTGAAGATGGTAGATAAACACATTCTGAAAGCAAATTCAAATGTGTGCTTCATGTTCATGATTTTTCCAAAATCCTTTTTGGAGCATCCAGATTTGAAGAGGTCCTGATGAATTGAATCCAAATACTTGCTTTTCTTATCATACACTTCTATATCTTCTCCTTTGTTGTCTAAACCCAGAATCTTAGCAATGTGTGTCTGAGTTATCACGACATTGATTCCCAAAATGTTTGACCTAATTTCCCTTCCTCTATAAGGTTTAAGACCAAGTTCCTTTCTTGTTTTCCCTCGTAATTCCTTGTTCTTCTCAACCATATCCTTGTATTCTTTATCAGCACTTTCCCTATCGTACACTTTAGCCTTCTGCCAGAAGTACTTCACTATGTCGTAGTATACGAAGCCATTGAGCATTTCGAAGTAGTTTTGCCATTTTTGATTGTCGAACAAGTATTGAATGTCAATCCCATTTGCTTTCAAACTATCAAAATCCACGAACTTCTCGGTGAAGAAATCATAAGCATCTGGTCCAGCGTCAGTTTGATGATGTTCGTAGACTAGATTATCCTCAGAATTGAGATCAATAATGGGTGGTAGGGAAGGATTAAACGGTTCTTGGATGATTTCGTTTGACGATTGAGCAGCCATAGTTTCAGAAAATTGAGAAGATGAAGATTGGGATTTTTCTGTAAAGTCTAGGGTTGTGTAGGTGGTGATTTCGTGTAAAAAGTTGTGCAAGTGAATGAAGTGACTTATGAATAGTAACTAGCACACATATACAGAGAAAATAAACATTGGGAGGGAGCGCGAGCAGTTTTAAAAAATTAAATAATATACTTAACTGCCATAATCATCATTAACTGTTCTCTGCCCGTCAGGATCTGGACACGTGTTGAAAGAGTTTAATCATAGCTGACGCGTGTATTGACAACTGTTGTACACTTAGTAGTACTGAACGTTTCATTTCCAAAAGTTCAGAACTACAATCATTCGTGTATGACCCTTCAGAACCTACTACCCTTCAGAACCCGTATTATTTAGAGCTTCTCGAAAGAGACTCGAAATTATAAGAGGTTCTGATTGAGCTTCAGATGCTAATTCTATTCTACTTCTCAGAGCTAATTTTCTTCAGAGATATAGTGCATGTTCAAATTCTTTTTGATAAAATCAAATCTTTCAATTGCTAAAGGTTTAGTAAATATGTCAGCCCATTGATGTTCAGTATCAATGAATTGAATATTTATTGTACCTTTTTGAACATGATCTCTTATAAAATGATGTTTTATTTCAATATGTTTAGCTCTAGAGTGTAGAATAGGGTTCTTAGACAAATGAATAGCAGCAGTATTGTCACAATATAGTGGAATACTACTTTCAGCTATGTTATAATCTTCCAACTGATATTTCATCCAGAGAAGCTGTGTGCAGCATTTAGCAGCTGAGATGTATTCTGCTTCTGCTGTAGACAAAGCAATGGTTGTTTGTCTCTTGCTAGCCCAAGATATGAGATTCTCACCAATGAATTGGCAATTTCCACTAGTGGATTTTCTCTCAATCTTATCACCAGCATAGTCAGCATCACAGAATCCAACTAGCTTACTATCTAGGGATTTTTTATAAAGAAGTCCTAGATTAGTTGTTCCTTTCAGATATCTAAAGATCCTCTTAACAGCAGTTAAGTGAGGTTCTCTAGGATCTGACTGGAATCTAGCACACAGGCATACACTATATAAAATATCAGGTCTAGATGCTGTAAGGTAGAGTAAAGAACCAATCATACCTCGATATAGCTTCTGATCTACTTTGCTTCCAATCTCTTCCTTGCTTAGGCTGCTTGTAGGGTGCATGGGTGTAGACATTATCTTGCAGTCATCAAGGTTGAACTTCTTCAGAAGCTCTTTAGTATATTTGCTTTGATGAATGTAAATGCCATCTTTTCCTTGATTAATTTGGATTCCAAAGAAGAACTTCAATTCACCCATCATACTCATCTCGAATTCATCCTGCATCAGCTTTGAAAAACTCTTGCACAAGGAAGCATTAGTAGAACCAAAAATAATATCATCAACATATATTTGAATGATTAAGATATCTTTCTTAGATGTCTTTCTGAATAATGTATTGTCAATTTGTCCTTTTTGAAAACCATTTTCTAATAAGAAATTACTTAGTCTTTCATACCAAGCTCTAGGAGCTTGTTTAAGACCATAAAGTGATTTCTTTAGTTTAAAAACATAATCAGGGTTTTTCACATCCTCAAATCCTGGAGGTTGCTTGACATATACTTCTTCAGAAATAACACCATTAAGAAAGGCGCTCTTAACATCCATTTGGTACAATGTAATTCCATTGTTAACAGCATATGAAAGAAGTAACCTGATTGCTTCCAGTCTTGCTACTGGAGCAAATGTTTCAGTGAAATCTATACCTTCTTGCTGACTGTAGCCTTGTGCTACCAGTCTAGCTTTATTTCTTACCACTTCACCTTGTTCATTCAACTTGTTTCTAAATACCCACTTGGTTCCAATGATGTTCTTATGTGCTGGTCTTGGCACTAAATCCCATACATCATTTCTTTGAAACTGATTGAGCTCATCTTGCATAGCTACAATCCATCCATCGTCAGTAAGTGCTTCATCAATATTCTTTGGTTCTATCATTGAGATTAGTCCCAGAAGTGAATCAAGTTGTTGATAGTCTGATCTTGTCTTTCTTGGACTTTCTTTGTTTCCAAGAATTAGATCTTCTGGATGTGATGATCTATATTTGAACTTCCTTCTTGGAGCTTCATCAACATCAGCACTTGGTTGAGTGTCTTCTTCTGAAGTGACATCATGTTCTTGTGATGCTTCTAATTGAGATGCTTCTTCAGCATCTTCTTCCAATACTGCTTCTGAAGCTTCTGAAGTTTCAATAGCTTCTGATGCTTTTTCAGGTTCTGAATTGATGTATTGGTATGGAACACCTGCATAACTATTATCTTGCTCTGACATTTTACTGTCAGGCTCTCTATCATCAAATCTAACATGTATAGATTCTTCCACTGTGTTAGTTTCAGAATTATACACTCTGTATGCCTTTGAGCGTTCAGAGTAACCTATAAAGATTCCCTTACAAGCTTTGGCATCAAATTTTCTTTTGTAGGCCTTGTTGTTTAGAATGTAACAGGTACATCCAAACTGATGAAAATAAGAGATGTTGGGCTTTCTTCCTTTGAAGAGTTCATATGTTGTTAGATTCAATAGAGGTCTAATATAGATCCTATTTTGAATATAACAAGCTGTGTTTACAGCTTCTGCCCAGAAGTGCTTAGAAAGTTTTGTCTCATGCATCATGGTTCTTGCCATCTCTTGTAAAGACCTGTTCTTTCTCTCTACAACACCATTTTGTTGTGGTGTTCTAGGAGCAGAGAACTCATGGACAATGCCATGATCTTCACAAAAGGTTGCAAATGGTTCGTTTTCAAACTCACCACCATGGTCACTTCTTACCTTTAAAATTTTGAGACCTTTCTCGTTTTGCACTTGAGTGCAGAAGATGCTGAACACATCATATGCATCATCTTTCACTCTTAGAAACTTTACCCAAGTCCATCTACTGTAATCATCAACAATGACTAATCCATATTTCTTCCCATTGATTGAGGCAGTACTTACTGGTCCAAACAAATCAATGTGAAGTAGTTCTAAAGGTCTTGAGGTAGAGACAATGTTTTTAGGTTTAAAAGAAGTTTTTGAAATTTTGCCAATCTGACAAGGACCACACAGAGCATCTGAATGATAATTAAGATTTGGCAGGCCTTTAACCAACTTTAGTTTGCTAAGCTTAGAGATTAATCTCCAGTTAGCATGACCTAAGCGTTGGTGCCAGACCCACTTTTCATCATTCAGAGATAGAAGACAAACTATTTTCTGCTCAGTGAGTTCTGACAGATTCACTTTATAAACATTACCTCTTCTTAATCCTTTAAACAATATGGACTTGTCAGAGTCATTGATTACTGTACATGCCTCTTTATCAAATTTAACAATAAATCCGCTATCACAAAATTGGCTAATGCTAAGCAGATTATGTTTGAGGCCATCAACTAACCAAACATTTTTAATTGAAAGAGAAGAGTTACCAACTATACCTGTACCAATGATCTTCCCTTTTTGGTTTCCTCCAAACCCCACAGTACCTCCCTCCTTCAGAGTCAGGGTTTGGAACATATGCTTTTCTCCCGTCATATGACGTGAGCAGCCACTGTCCAGGTACCAGCATTGCTGCTTTGGCCTTCTTGGTGTGCAAACCTGAAGCAAATATTATTTGAGACTTTGGTACCCATATCTTTATGGGTCCTTTTGTGTTAGTCTTCACAGGCCTAGGTGGCCTTTGTTTGAAGGGCCTATCAGAGCCTCTAGAGTTATCCATCCTTGTTGAAAATTTTTTGGGTTTATCATAACTCTTGAGCTTTGTTCTTGGATGTGTCAGAGCTTCTTTAGATTTAACATTAGCTTGAGGCTTTAAAATCTTAGGTTCTGAGGTTTTAACCTTCAGAGCCTTTGACTTTGAAGCCTCTGGCTTTGATTTTCTATTAGAAGCTGACTCATTTAGAACTTCTGATTGACTCTTTACAAAGCCAACCTTGGGTTTTGATTTATCTATATTAGAGGATTTTGAAGATAATGGATTATCTTTAAAGCGTGAGAATCCAAGACCTTCTCCTCTATTTCTACTTACATGATAAATCAAAGAAGCTATTTTGCTTCTTTTCATTCCATTGATAAGAAATTCCTGAAGAGCAAATTCATGCTCTGGAGGAACCTTATCATCAAGAACATAATGAGTTTCCATAAATTCATTTCTGGATTTTAGAGACTCATTTTGCTCAATTATTTCATTTGCCTTTTCGGTCAGGTTGTTGTAGGCCTTTTTAAGGACCTTACACTCACCTGCCTTTTTGGTTAAAAGTTTTAAGGCATCTTTTAAGGAATCTATTAATTCAGAGCGAGAAAGATTAGCAAGTACCTCATCTTCATCTTCTGAATCTGAATCAGCTTCGTGCTCAGAATTCTCTTGGTCAGAAGTGGTTGCCATCAAGGCTAGGTTTGCTTCTTCTTCCCCATCAGAATCTGATTCCTGATCCAAGTCATCCCAAGTGGCAAGGAACCCCTTCTTGAGCTTACTTTTGTATCTCTCTTTGTTAGAGGTTCTCTTGGATGTTTTACTCAGGTTCTCTGGGCAGTCAGCAATGAAGTGTCCTGGTTTGTTGCACTTAAAGCATTTGTTTTGTTCTTCCTTCTTATCCTTAGAAGCACCAACCTTCTTAGAAGAACCTCCAAACTTACCAGCATACTTCTTGCTTCTCTTGGCCCATTGCGATACTTTTGCAGCCATTAGAACCATTTCTTCTTCTTCATCAGAGTCCATCTCGTGACCTTCTTCAGAAGCTTCTTCATCAGATACTAAAACCTTCGCCTTCAGAGCCTTAGAGGAACTCTTGGTGCTTAGGGCTATCCCTTTTAGCTTCTTAGTAGATTCATCAGTCATGAGTTCCATCTCATGACTCTTTAGAGAACTAACCAAGCTTTCAAGAGACACAGTATCTAAATCCTTAGATTCCTGAAACGCTGTTACTTTTGGTCTCCATTTTGGCGGCAAGCTTCTGAGTACTTTCCTTACATGATCAGCTTCCGTATAGCTCTTATTTAAAACTTGAAGTCCAGAAACAAGAATTTGAAACCTAGAGAACATTGTCTCAATGTCCTCTCCGTCCTTCATTTTAAATAATTTATACTGATGTACTAACAAGTTGGCCTTGGCCTCCTTAACTTGTTTATTTCCTTCATACTTAGATTTAAGAGAATCCCAGATAGACTTAGCTGTTCTCTTATCTCCAATTTTCAAGTACTCATCATGAGAGATGGCATTTGTCATCATCCCTTTTACACTGTGGTGCTTCTTATACTCTAGCTTTTGAGTAGGTGTAAAAGCCTTTCTGTCTTTAGAGCTGACTATTCCTTCCAAATCCATATTTTCAAAATTTACTCCATCTTCTACCAAGTCCCACAGATCACAATCAATCCCCATGATGTGACTGTACATCTTGGTTTTCCAGAATGGATAACCGGTCTCAGTTCCATTGAAAAAGGGAACTTTGTCAGAAGACCTTCTGTCTTTAGAATTGGAATCATAGTCATAGTTCACGTTGTTGTTGTTGTTGTTGTTGCTGTTGTTTCCTTTCTCAGCAGACATGTTTTTCCTTCCTGAATCTTAACTGTTTCACTGATAGGTGAGAGTTAGGCAACAGCCCAGCTCCTGATACCAATTGAAGGTGGAAAAACACAAGAAGGGGGGGTTGAATTGTGTTTTAGAAAATTAAAACTTTTTGGTTCTTAAGGGATTATATGCAGCGGATTTAAAACAAATTCAAGGAGATGCTGAGAGAGAGAAAGATAGACACACAGATTTATCCTGGTTCCCTTCACAAATTGAAGGTACGTCCAGTCCCCTTGTTTTCAACAAGAGCTTTTCACTATAATCTTTACAAGATTACACTTTGCTCAAGCACACTTGCAAGAGACTTCTCAAATGCTCAAGTTACAATTAACAAGAGACTTCTCAAACAAACTTAAAAACTAAGAATGAATGTTTAGGGACACTTGATATACTATCAGAGGTGTTTACAAAATACAACTCAAATTGTTCTAAGACTTAGAATGACAGATTGAAATTATGGTGTCAGAATGCTTCTTAGTCTTTGAACGTAGTAACAGAATAGTGTTAATGGAACAGTTGTCATTCCTTCCATTTGAGTCTTCTATTTATACTTGGAGGAAGATGATGACCGTTGCAGAGAGAGATGCGCCAGCTGGAATATACACGTACAATTGTGATAGCTGTAGTTGCCTTCTTTGGCAAAGATATCCAATTCCACTACCTTGCTATTTGAATTATCACTCATCCATTTTGAGTAATAATAGTACAATAGTACGATCCTCAATTGCGCTCCACATATGGATAAGGTTAACGTTGTACCAACGAATATTCCTTCCTGTGGACGTAACAGAGCCTTGAAGTAGATTGTTCTTCAATCATTGGTTCTGAATATGTCAGTTCTTGAGTGACGTAAATTCCTTTTGCTTCAGATGCTGTTGTCATTGCTTCTTGAGGCCCTTTTTGCTTCTGAGTCCGTCAGAGCCTTGTTTTTGTCCTCAGAAGCACTTTCTTCAACATGCAAAATTTAAGCTTCTGATGAACAGTGATGTGCTTTCAGAACTTGTTTTGACTGGCTTCTCTGCTATTATTCGTAGTGCTTCTGAATGAATTTTAACTTGTAGTTCTGCACACTAGAATAATCATTAGTAATTCCAATTGTAATTTTAATACTTTGTTATCATCAAAACCACTTAAAACATTAGAGGTTCATGTCAGACCCACTTTGTTCCAACAGAGTTCTCCAAGTGTATCAAGTTTGAGAGCGGTTTGCGTCCTGACATCAAAAGGGCAATTGGCTATCAAAAGATAAGAAACTTTTCTGAATTAGTGAGTAGTTGTCGGATTTATGAAGAGGACACTAAGGCTCACTATAAGATTGTGAACGATAGAAAGGCGAAGGGTCAGTCGAGTCGTCCTAAGCCATATGATGCTCCTAGAGACAAGGGTAAGCAAAGAGTTAATGATGAGAGACGGTCTCAGAAGAAAAATGTTCCTGCTGAGATTACCTGTTATACTTGTAATCAGAAGAGCCATAAGAGTAATGCTTGCCCGGAGGGTGTGAAGAGGTGTTATCGTTGCGGTCAGAAGGGGCATATTACCCCGGAGTGCAAATCCGATGATGTGGTGTGTTTCAATTGTAATGAGAAGGGACATATTAGCACTCAATGCAAGCAATCGAAGAAGGCTAGGACCACTGGAAGAGTGTTTGCCTTGACTGGCACCCAGACCGAAAGTGAAGATCGTTTGATCAGAGGTACTTGCTATATTAATGATACACCTTTAGTTGCTATTATTGATACCGGTGCTACTCATTGTTTTATTGCTTTTGATTGTGCTACCAAGTTGGGTCTCTCTATGTCTAATATGAATGGAGAGATGGTTGTCGAAACCCCAGCTAAGGGTTCGGTGACTACTTCTCGTGTATGTCTGAGTTGTCCTTTGTCTATGTTTGACCGTGATTTTGAGATAGATTTAGTTTGTCTACCTTTGAGTGGTATGGATGTGATTCTTGGTATGAATTGGTTAGAGTACAACCATGTGCATATCAATTGTTTTCGTAAGACGGTGTATTTCTCTTCCGAGGAAGAAGAAAGTGGAGTTGAATTTTTATCTACCAAGCAGCTGAAGCAATTAGAGCGTGATGGGATTTTAATGTTTTCTTTGATGGCATTTTTGTCTATTGAGAATCAAGAGAAGATTGATAGATTGCGAGTGGTGTGTGAGTTTCCCGATGTTTTTCATGATGAAATACCTGATGTGCCACCAGAGAGGGAGGTTGAATTTTCGATTGAACTTGTGTCGGGTACAAAGCCTGTGTCGATGGCTCCTTACCGTATGTCAGCTTCTGAGTTGGCAGAGTTGAAGAAACAATTAGAAGACTTGCTTGATAAGAAGTTTGTGAGACCAAGTGTTTCACCTTGGGGAGCCCCTGTGTTGTTAGTGAAGAAGAAAGATGGTAGTATGAGGTTGTGTATTGACTATCGTCAGTTGAACAAGGTAACTATAAAGAATAGATATCCACTCCCTAGAATTGATGATTTGATGGATCAGTTAGTGGGTGCACGTGTATTTAGCAAAATTGATTTGAGGTCAGGTTATCACCAGATAAAAGTGAAAGATGAAGATATGCAGAAGACGGCGTTTAGGACGCGATATGGTCACTATGAATTTAAAGTGATGCCTTTCGGTGTTACTAATGCACCTGGTGTGTTTATGGAGTATATGAACAGAACTTTCCATGCTTTCCTAGATAAATTTGTTGTGGTATTTATTGATGATATTCTAATTTATTCTAAGACCGAAGAGGAACATGCAGAGCATTTGAAGATTATTTTGCAGGTGCTGAAAGAAAAGAAGTTGTATGCAAAGTTGTCGAAGTGTGAGTTTTGGTTAAGTGAAGTAAGTTTTCTTGGCCATATTATTTCTGGTAGTGGTATTGCTGTAGACCCGTCGAAAGTTGAAGCGGTATCACGATGGGAGACTCCTAAGTCAGTTACGGAGATTAGAAGTTTTCTTGGTTTGGCTGGTTATTATAGAAGATTCATTGAGGGATTTTCTAAGTTGGCACTTCCGTTAACGCAGTTAACCTGTAAAGGTAGAGCTTTTGTGTGGGATGCTCGGTGTGAGAGTAGTTTCAATGAGTTGAAGAAGCGGTTGACAACAGCTCCTATTTTGATCTTGCCGAAGCCGGAAGAACCTTTTGTTGTTTATTGTGATGCGTCCAAGTTGGGATTGGGTGGTGTGCCTATGCAAGATGGTAAAGTGGTAGCGTATGTGTCATACCCCATTTTTTGACCAATTTTCTTTTTTTTAGTTGTCTAATAAACCGGAATATTTCGTCGTTTCTGACAAAATTTCGGCAGAAAGGTATTTTAAAATACCTCGTCTTTTTTTGGTTTATTTTTTATTTTTTTATTCCATTTTATTATTTGTCTTTTGTTTATTTTTTTTATTATTAGAAATTATTTTTTTAGTTACTACTTTTAATAAGAGAGGGGCGCTTGCCCCCACATTTTAGTCTCACTTACTTAATTTTTATTTCTATTATATTATATTATTGTTTTTTTCTTTTTCTTCATTTTGGTTCAAAGTCAATCCAATCCAAGGCAAGATCAGCTCACAACACAGTCATACACAGCTCAACACAGTCAAACACACATCAAAGCAAAAACCAAATGGGGAATTGTCATTCAATGTCCATAATTGCTCTTTATTTTCTTTCCTAAATCAATAATTTGCAAAAAAGGCATAAAGGGAGGAGCCAATTCTTTGAGAAAAGAGGAGAACAATCACAGCAAAAAAAAAAGCACAAACATCACAGTAGCCAAAGTCACAACCATATCCCTCATAGAACCAAAGCAACATCCAAACCAATAATCCCTCAAAATCATAAACTTTTCAACACAACAAACAAAACAAAACCATAACACAAAACTCCATCAACAACACTAACACAAAAATCCGAAACCGATCGAAGAGAAGGTAGAAAGGTTGTTCCTTTTTTTCATTTTTTTTCGAAAATTAAAATATAGATCTAGGCTTTTACAAAACTTATTTCAAAAAACTAAGTTGATTTTCGGGATCTAGGAAAAAAAGGATTTTCGAAAAAGTCATTTTTTTTTTTTAAAAAAAGAGTCTTTTTTTTTCCGGTGGTGGCGCCGCCGCGTCCGTCGCCGCACCACCACCGGAAAATTCATGTGTTGTTGATGAATGAAGAACATGAGACAGAGAGAGAGAACAAACTGAGAGAGAAAGAAAAGTGAGAAAGAATGAAAAATCTGCGTAAAAAGAAAACATATGCTCAGTTTCTCCGCACCCCCCTGTTACTCCGCGCACCCCCCTTCCCGTTTTTTGTTGAAGCTGTTTTTGGCCGGATTGGGCCTTGGGCTTAGGCCCTGCGAATTGCTTCCTGCACCCCCAGGTGCTATGCGCACCTCCATCTGTTTTTTTGTGAGACTAATGTTTTTGCAGGTTTGGGTTTGGGCTTGGCCCTGCATTTTGCTAATGCACCCCTGTTCTACTCTTTTACCCTTTCTGTTTGGTTTATTTTTTCTGTTTTTTTCATACATGCTTTTATTTATTTATTTATTTGTTTTGTTTAATTATTGAGAATTAGAATGTATTTAGGATCAATGTAAATATAAATGAGAATCCTGCATTGCATGCATATTTATTTATCGCTTTACGTCAAAAAAACTAAAACACACAAAAATAGTAGCGTAATGATTCCAAGGAAAGGAAGAGTTTTCATCTCGATCCAATATCGTTATGAAAAATTCTCGCGTTAGTCTTTTCAATCATACTTAGTTTTCTTTTTTTAAATTAATTAATCAAAATAACAAAAAACAAAAACATTCAAAAAAACCATTTTCATAAAAAAGAATCTCTTTCATAAAAAAACCTCGATTTCGTCGAGAGATTTTTTCAAAAACATTTTTTCATAATAAATTTTTTTAATTCATGTAAATATATCTAAACTCTTCTTTTCTCAAAAAATTAAAAAAATACGAAAACACATTCAAAAACATTTTTGCCACTTGGCTTTTATTTTAAAATATTTTCAAAATAAAAAAAAACATCAACAAATCAATTTCAGTCTTTTTACCCCGAACTACGAGATTTTGATCCTTCGGGTACGTAGTGCAAAAGACTTCGCGTCTTCCCAAATCAATAAAAATAACAAAAACATTTTTCTCTTTTTTTTAATTAACACTTTAAACTTTTTATTTGTGTACATTTTTTTTCTAACAAGCAAATTAATTTTTTAGCACAAAAATAAATAAAAACAAGAGGTTCCTATAGAGTACTATAGACGTTTAGGGTGCTAATACCTTCCCTTAACGTAACCAACCCCCGAACCTTTAATCTCTCAAAAAATAGGGTTATTACGAACTTTTCCCCTTTTCCTTGGAAAAATAAAAGCTCGGTGGTGAAATAAAAATTGCGATTCAATGCTCTTCAATAGCTTGACATCCAAAAATCACCGCGACAGAAATGGCGACTTCACTGGGGACTCCCCTAAAGAAGGTTGAGCCTAACTTGTTTGAAATTTATTTTTGTGCTATTATATTTTGTTGCTTGTATGTATGTATATATGTTCTCTTGTATGGGTTTCTTGAGTGGCGAGATAAGTCCCCCACCCGGACTTGAGAGAAACAATAAGATAGGATAGTGGTATAATCAAAGCGACATGCCCGAAGTATATTTCGGACCATGGCACGCATATGATATAATCACACTTAGCTGAGGAAACTTGAAGGTAACAACGTTGACATGAGTAATCGTCTTCGGCGTTCTACTTTCGAGGGACTGACGACGCTATGGACCTTTAGAGTTACCTTTAACCCATCTTGACTTTTAGGACGTAGTGCGGTGACTAATTAAGAGTCAATCTTAAGTTGGTCGATACGCGATACTACACTCAAACGAGATCGTCTTGTGGATATTATTGGACCGAGAGTTAATCTTGTAAGCCGATAATATCTATGAGACGGTTGATAACTTTGGGAACTGTGTAGAACCCGTGATACAGGTACAAAGAAACTCTAGTACTTACCATGTGGGAGGGCTCTGACCCCTGACTCCAACATCATACCTTAACCCCACCATGTTTTCAGCATAATCATGCATACATACACTCATTCATAAAGTTTTTTCCATCCAATATTGAAGGACTTAAACAATTTTTTTTTTTTTTTTTGTAAAACATTATAGATATGGATCTTGTAAGAAGAAAAAAAAACAACAAGAAAAAAAGAGATTTACTTTGTAATGATTTTAGTTGTAATGATGTTCTCTAGAATGTTTACAATTAATGTGTAAGTCCTTCGATAAAATGAAACTTTGCATATTTAACATAAACATATCATGCATCATACTGCATTCATAAGTTTCAATACCGAGTCTCATATTCTCTTTCTCTCTCTCTGGTCCAGTCAAGGAAAAAGTGGCCCGACCTATGCACTACAAGTCTACTCATACTTACAACACTTGTGCAAACAGAAAAAGGAGAATGGACTTAGCCGAACAAGAGATCATTGAACTTCGTGGAGAGGTGATAGCACTTCGGTCAGATTTGGAAAAGTTGGAGGCCGTAGTAACTTCGTTGGTGGTTGCGCAGAATCAGCCACCAACTCCTACTTCTCTCAGCCCTCAAGCTCCACAACACGAGACATCATTTGTTAAGATGGTGCTTAGTCAATTCCAAGGGCTCTCATTAGGCAATATGAAGGCCAAGGAGAATATGCCATCTATTTCTTCCTTGAAAGATGCACGAAAGGTGGTACAAAGTGGGTTGTCCACGGGTTGGGGACGGGTTGTGACCCTGCCAGAGAACAATCATCGTGAAGGGTTGGGCTTCTATCCTTCATCCGCAAAGGCTGTTGGGCCAAATGTTGCTATTAAGACGCTTGAGGAGATCTTCCACAGTGCAGGATTCATTTACCCTTCTTCATCAAGTGCCTCCTAAAGTCAGAGCACCGACAAGGAAATTCGTCCCTATGGTCACTAGGCCTTTTGTTTTCATTGCAAGTTGTAATTTCTTTCTTGCCAAGTATTTGTTTGCTTCTTAAAATTGTACCTTTTGATTACTATTTTTTAAATAAAATGAGCATGCATGTTTTCGGAATCCACTCATTCGTATTCACTCTTTTCTTGTGCCATCAAACAAATGACAATGCTTTTCCATTCCACTTGAGGGGAGAATGATGTAAACTAAAATTGCTGATATATGCTTTCATTTGTAAGACCCGGTTGATGATGTAAGGCATTGTTTTATTTTTCAAACACTGGAGATATAAGGAGATAATCCGTAGTCAACCCCTTCGAGCCTGAAGTTGGTGTTCTTTCTACTTTTCAAAAACCCTT
This sequence comes from Trifolium repens, assembly GCA_030408175.1. Lineage (NCBI taxonomy): Eukaryota > Viridiplantae > Streptophyta > Magnoliopsida > Fabales > Fabaceae > Trifolium > Trifolium repens. The sequence continues at coordinate 25,721,912 of CP125850.1, forward strand.
GATCTCAACCAGGGGCAGGGTAGTCTTTCAGTCAATTCGATGATGCAGCTCATTACAAATGGAGGAGGTCATGAGAGGATTACTCACAATAATATATGGCAGTCACCATCCTCATACATCAACAAGAGGCCCGCTAAGTAAAAAGACTTAGGCAAAATTAGGGCATCCCGATGGACCACAAAATCCAAAAGAATTAGTCCATGCAAAAATAAGGGATTCAAAGCTAAAAAAGAAAACAAGCTTGTAAATGAAAAAGTGATTGTCACTTCAAGAACCTCATCAGAGTTCTGACCAGAGCGTCAACCTCAAATATCGTTGCCGAAATTCTCTTGTCAACTAAGGCGTCAGCCTAATTAATTGAATCTAGGAATGGAGGATATCAAAGAAGAATGGGTGGGTTAAAATAAAACTTTGAGCCTAATAATCTTTTTTTTTCAAAACCATAAACCAAGCCACGTTATAACCCTCAAAAGACCTAATTGAAGCTAGGTTCACTATGAAAGCATATTCAGCAAAATTGTTGTCCAACTGACTCCACCTGTTTGTTGAGTAATTATCTTTTATACACACCACGTGTGTTTTCCCTTTAATTTTTTTCGATTCCAAAACTTGCATGTGCATTTCATTGGAAATACTTTTTAAAAGAAATAATTTTGTTTGCAAATCTATATTTGGCACCAAAGAAATTTGAGCGAATGGTCTGATCAAGGATGAACCGACTCAAAATGCTTCTAACTTGCGGCAACTTACTTCGGAATCCTGCCAGTCAGGGGCAAGTCTTTATATCAAGGGGCATTTCCTTCAAAGATTTAAGTCAGTGGTCGAGAGTTTCCGCCGTTGATGAATGCTGCCACAGTCAAAAATAAAAAAATAAAAAATGGCTCGCTAAGTCGAAAACCTGAAAAGGCGGCTTAGGCAAAAGAGAGCGTCCCGGTGGACTGAAAACCTGAAAAGGCGGTCCAGGCAAAAATTAGGGGCACCAAAAAAGGAAATATATTCCCGGTGGACTGAAAACCCGAAAAGGCGGCCCAGGCAAAAATTAGGGATTCTCAAAAAAAAAAAAAAAAAAAAAGCATGATGACTGTTGCAAGCCAATGGAAGAACACTCTTGTTCGGTTTACAAATGGCGACTTCTTATCTACCAGTGGACTTTAAGCCTGGTATCTCCATCTAAAACTCTGATTCATATTTCTGATTAATATTGGGTGTTCTCCCCAGGAAACATCTTCTTCCCTGCAAAGTTTAAGCCTCATAACCGGAACTTGCTCCGTCAGTGGCCTGATGTGTACATCCAATAATATCTTCACCGTGTTAAGGATTGCCGTGTATTTGTGATGTGATGTCAATACACTCCAGTCTCACTTGTCATGTCTGTTCGTCAGTACACCTGTCACATACATACTTACATGCATTCATATATACATACATTCATTCATACATAGCATATACATTCATATTATTCATACATTATTTCATCTCCTTGAAGTCTAGTTAAATCATTTGTCTTGTTTATCCCCAAAAATAGGGTGGGCGTGTCATTCTCTCCAATTAGAGTGTTTGCCATAAGCAAGAAAGTACATATCCTTTTTAAATTCCCCACCGAGTTCAGTCCTCGTGGAAGAAGGTTGTTTCAGTTACTTCCATTTCCATTACACGGATGGAGAATCCCAGTTGAGTTATTTCCTCATCGGGCATATAGTCTTATTTGACCGTATCTTTCCAGTTCATTCCTAGATTGAATCATGGTCTCAAAACAGCAAGGGGCAGTCTCTTCATGTGAATAACTTGCTCATACATATTCAAATTTCCTCAAAAAGTGTCATCACTAGTGTGTCTGGTCAAGACATGTTACTAAAAATCATACCTTCATTAAGCTATCGATATGATAGTAGGTAATATCCATCATTTTCATTGCCTTCATTAAGCTATCAATACGGTAGTAGGCAATATTTGTCACTTGTCTTCATTAAGCTATCCATACGGTAGTAGACAGTGTCTCATCATTTTCATTGCCTTCATTAAGCTATCAATACGGTAGTAGGCAATATTTGTCACTTGTCTTCATTAAGCTATCCATACGGTAGTAGACAGTGTCTCATCATTTTCATTGCCTTCATTAAGCTATCAATACGGTAGTAGGCAATATTTGTCACTTGTCTTCATTAAGCTATCCATACGGTAGTAGACAGTGTCTCATCATTTTCATTGCCTTCATTAAGCTATCAATACGGTAGTAGGCAATATTTGTCACTTGTCTTCATTAAGCTATCCATACGGTAGTAGACAGTGTCTCATCATTTTCATTGCCTTCATTAAGCTATCAATACGGTAGTAGGCAATATTTGTCACTTGTCTTCATTAAGCTATCCATACGGTAGTAGACAGTGTCTCATCATTTTCATTGCCTTCATTAAGCTATCAATACGGTAGTAGGCAATATTTGTCACTTGTCTTCATTAAGCTATCCATATGGTAGTAGACAGTGCATCATCATTTTCATTTGCCTTCATTAAGCTATCCATACGATAGTAGGCAATATTTGTCATTTACCTTCATTAAGCTATCCATACGGCAGTATGTCATATCTATCATTTTTCACATGCCTTCATTAAGCTATCCATACGATAGTAGGCAATATTTGTCATTTACCTTCATTAAGCTATCCATACGGTAGTAAGTCATATCTATCATTTTTCATATGTCTTCATTAAGTTATCCATATGGTAGTAGTTCACATCTATCATCTTTCGTTTACCTTCATTAAGCTATCAATACGGTAGTAGGTAACATCTGTCTTGATTAAGCTATCATGCGATAGTAGGCAGCTTATCCCCAGTGAAACTGTATTGTTTCGCAGCGGAGTTGGACCATTCCTTTAACGGACTCGGGTATTGTTCATAGCATTTAAACAGTTAACTTGGTCAAAAAATGATGTACTCTGTATTTAAGTCTCTTCGACCCATCGAAACAAACCAAAATTCTCTTTCAATTCTCCGGTCGAAGAAACTTAAATAGGGGCATCTGTCATACCCCATTTTTTGACCAATTTTCTTTTTTTTAGTTGTCTAATAAACCGGAATATTTCGTCGTTTCTGACAAAATTTCGGCAGAAAGGTATTTTAAAATACCTCGTCTTTTTTTGGTTTATTTTTTATTTTTTTATTCCATTTTATTATTTGTCTTTTGTTTATTTTTTTTATTATTAGAAATTATTTTTTTAGTTACTACTTTTAATAAGAGAGGGGCGCTTGCCCCCACATTTTAGTCTCACTTACTTAATTTTTATTTCTATTATATTATATTATTGTTTTTTTCTTTTTCTTCATTTTGGTTCAAAGTCAATCCAATCCAAGGCAAGATCAGCTCACAACACAGTCATACACAGCTCAACACAGTCAAACACACATCAAAGCAAAAATCAAATGGGGAATTGTCATTCAATGTCCATAATTGCTCTTTATTTTCTTTCCTAAATCAATAATTTGCAAAAAAGGCATAAAGGGAGGAGCCAATTCTTTGAGAAAAGAGGAGAACAATCACAGCAAAAAAAAAAGCACAAACATCACAGTAGCCAAAGTCACAACCATATCCCTCATAGAACCAAAGCAACATCCAAACCAATAATCCCTCAAAATCATAAACTTTTCAACACAACAAACAAAACAAAACCATAACACAAAACTCCATCAACAACACTAACACAAAAATCCGAAACCGATCGAAGAGAAGGTAGAAAGGTTGTTCCTTTTTTTCATTTTTTTTCGAAAATTAAAATATAGATCTAGGCTTTTACAAAACTTATTTCAAAAAACTAAGTTGATTTTCGGGATCTAGGAAAAAAAGGATTTTCGAAAAAGTCATTTTTTTTTTTAAAAAAAAGAGTCTTTTTTTTCCGGTGGTGGCGCCGCCGCGTCCGTCGCCGCACCACCACCGGAAAATTCATGTGTTGTTGATGAATGAAGAACATGAGACAGAGAGAGAGAACAAACTGAGAGAGAAAGAAAAGTGAGAAAGAATGAAAAATCTGCGTAAAAAGAAAACATATGCTCAGTTTCTCCGCACCCCCCTGTTACTCCGCGCACCCCCCTTCCCGTTTTTTGTTGAAGCTGTTTTTGGCCGGATTGGGCCTTGGGCTTAGGCCCTGCGAATTGCTTCCTGCACCCCCAGGTGCTATGCGCACCTCCATCTGTTTTTTTGTGAGACTAATGTTTTTGCAGGTTTGGGTTTGGGCTTGGCCCTGCATTTTGCTAATGCACCCCTGTTCTACTCTTTTACCCTTTCTGTTTGGTTTATTTTTTCTGTTTTTTTCATACATGCTTTTATTTATTTATTTATTTATTTGTTTTGTTTAATTATTGAGAATTAGAATGTATTTAGGATCAATGTAAATATAAATGAGAATCCTGCATTGCATGCATATTTATTTATCGCTTTACGTCAAAAAAACTAAAACACACAAAAATAGTAGCGTAATGATTCCAAGGAAAGGAAGAGTTTTCATCTCGATCCAATATCGTTATGAAAAATTCTCGCGTTAGTCTTTTCAATCATACTTAGTTTTCTTTTTTTAAATTAATTAATCAAAATAACAAAAAAACAAAAACATTCAAAAAAACCATTTTCATAAAAAATAATCTCTTTCATAAAAAAACCTCGATTTCGTCGAGAGATTTTTTCAAAAACATTTTTTCATAATAAATTTTTTTAATTCATGTAAATATATCTAAACTCTTCTTTTCTCAAAAAATTAAAAAAATACGAAAACACATTCAAAAACATTTTTGCCACTTGGCTTTTATTTTAAAATATTTTCAAAATAAAAAAAACATCAACAAATCAATTTCAGTCTTTTTACCCCGAACTACGAGATTTTGATCCTTCGGGTACGTAGTGCAAAAGACTTCGCGTCTTCCCAAATCAATAAAAATAACAAAAACATTTTTCTCTTTTTTTTAATTAACACTTTAAACTTTTTATTTGTGTACATTTTTTTTCTAACAAGCAAATTAATTTTTTAGCACAAAAATAAATAAAAACAAGAGGTTCCTATAGAGTACTATAGACGTTTAGGGTGCTAATACCTTCCCTTAACGTAACCAACCCCCGAACCTTTAATCTCTAAAAAATAGGGTTATTACGATCTTTTCCCCTTTTTCCTTGGAAAAATAAAAGCTCGGTGGTGAAATAAAAATTGCGATTCAATGCTCTTCAATAGCTTGACATCCAAAAATCACCGTGACAGTATGCTTCGAGGCAGTTGAGAATACATGAGAAGAATTATCCCACGCATGATTTAGAGTTGGTTTGCCACCACATCTTTCGAACTTACATGATGTGTTTCATGTGTCGCAACTTCGGAAGTATATAGCGGATCCTTCACATGTTATTCCTATAGATGATGTTCAAGTTAGAGACAACCTTACGGTGGAGACTTTACCTTTGAGAATCGATGATCGCAAGGTGAAGACGTTGAGGGGCAGAGAGATACCTCTAGTGAGAGTTGTTTGGGGTGGAGCAACTGGGGAAAGTCTTACTTGGGAGTTGGAAAGTAAGATGCAAGAGTCATATACTGAGTTGTTTGCTTGAGGTAAGATTTCGAGGACGAAATCCTTTTAAGTTTGGGAGAGTTGTAACCCCCATATTAATTTAATTTCTTTTAGTTACTATTTGAGTACTTTCTATGATGTTATATGACTTTATTTTAATATATATGACGTTATGTGTATAATGTGTGATTTAAATGATGATATGATGTTTTATGTGACATGTGGTGTATTATTATTTTATTATACGGATTGTTTAGAAAAATGTAAGAGAAATAATATTATTTGTGTTATTTAAGATTAAATAGGAGTAGAATAATATTCATTTGAGTTAAGGGGGAATAAATGAAATTAATAGGAATTAAAAAGGGAGTTAATTGTCATTAGTGGGGAGTTACACTTTTCAGTAAAAGAAAAACATAGAAAGTCAAACCAAAACATATTTCACATACGGAGAAAAATGGAGTTTTTGAGAGAATTTGAGAAGAACCAAGAGGAAGCTAGGAGAGGACTAGGGAGGAATCGTTGCTGTGGAATTGCTTTTCATTGTTGAATTAAGGTAAGGGTGGGATTCCTTTCACTAGTTATATATATATAATTTCTGAAATTGAAGAATTGATGTTCTTGATTTTAGGGTTTAGAAAATTTTATGATGATTGCTATAATGTGATGATCTGTGTGGTTTGATGCATGATTTTGTGTTGTTTTGGTTGCTATGTTGTATACCTAACCTGTAAACATTATTCTAATTCGATTTGGGGTTGGGTGACCTAAAAATTGGGTTTTGGGTGAAAAATGTCACTTTTCCCGAAGCTGCACAGTGACAACATCCCTTGTTTCAAGTTCTTGCGTCTTTTTCACACGTTTCTGTTTGAACTGGGTTTTGGTGTAAACACGAAAGTTGTAGATAAGGATTTTAGCTTTCCAATGGCGTTGGTTTTACTTCAAAACTATTTTTAGAACTTAAGTTATGGCCGAATTACTACACGTAGGTCACAGTGAAGTTTCAACTTCTGTACCCGAATTTGAAATAAAAACTGGTATTGATAGGTACCGAATTGGTCTTAGGTGTAAACATGAAAGTTGTAGATACGGATTTTAGCCTTCCAATGGCGTTGGTTTTACTTCCAAACTGTTTTTAGAACGTAAGTTATCGCCAAATTACTACACGTAGGTCACAGTGAAGTTTCAGCTTCTGTACCCGAATTTTAAAAAAAAACTGGTATTGATAGGTACAGAATTGGTCTTAGGTGTAAACGTGAAAGTTGTAGATAATTGAGTTAGCTTTCTGATGAATTTGGAATGACTAAAAAATTGTTTGTAGATTTTGAGTTATGATAAAAATAGTCCATGTGGGTCTTTAGAAAACTTTAAGAAAATTAGCATAACTAATTCGAAGTTAGTCCAAAAACTTATGGTTGGATTCCCAACCTCAAATTTAAGTATTAGGGAATTAGTTGAAGTATTTATGAGTATTGGCTTATGTCATGTTGATTGATAACACCGAAAAATACACTATTTATTTAGTTATATAATATAATATTTTTATTATTTTTATTTCGATTTTGTAATTTTATATTATGAATAATTGCTAATTCCTGGTATTTTATTTACAGATAAAAAGTGAATGAATTAAATAAAGGAACGAAAACGGATCGAAAAGGAGCAAAATCGGACAAAAAGGGCCACACAAGTGCAGCCATTTGGGCCACACAAGTGCAGCCCATACAAATCCACATGCTGTCTGCCATAGCTTGAATTTAGGAGCACGTGAATCTTCAATTAAGCATGCTGCCCGCCACGTTTCAGTATCAAGTGTAACTGTTCCCCCCTTTACACGCCAGTTCTCTGCAGATACCAAGCCACTCCGTCCGAACCGTATGCCAGTCACGTATTGATAGGAAAATCAACAGAAAAATCCAGTGGAAATAAGATTGAAACGTGGGGAGAAAAATAGGAAGTCAGTTACTTTTCTCAGCACTATAAATACATGAACCGATTCCTTTTATTTTTGGGGGGGACGCAACTTTAGAGAATTCAAGAAAAAAAAATACCAGTTATTAGTTTAAGTCTAAGCAATTTATTTTCGTACCAGTTTCCAGTTTCTAGAGTCTCTATAAGTCTATATTCAGTTTTAATTCAAGTTTGTTATTCATTTAATTTACTTGTTCTGTTTGCTTTTCATTTTCAGTTTAGTTTATTTTATTTTACTTTCAGTTTATTATAATCGTATTGTTATGTCCCTATTTAATATTCCTGTTAATCATTTAGTAAGTATGTTTTTAAGTTCTACTATGTCTAGCTAATTTATTAAAACCGGAATGTGAAATAGGGAGCTGATTTGGATTCAATAATTAATTTGTAGTTCTATTTTCAAAACTAGTTTTCAGTACCAATTTTTAATTAAATGATAGACTATAATTTTGCACGACAGTGAAAATTAACTAAAGTGTAAACCAATAGCGCGACAGTGTGAGGTTTTATATTAGATAGTAAAAATTGGACATTAACTTTAAACACCGCAACAGCTCTTTGAAGTTAATTAAACTATATTAGTATTCAAAAAGTATTTTATAAATAAATGAGTGAGCGACAGCAAAACATTGATTTATATAATATAATATCAGTTCAATAGCGCGACGGTGTGAGGACTATATTTTTAAACTAATACTGTTTTGTGAAAACTAGAGTGTTTCTAATTGAATTAAATTGGTTTTCAAAAAGTATTTTTATAAGTAAATGTGAGAGCGAGAGTGAAGCATTTATTTTATTTCTATATGATATAATTCAACAGCGCGAGAGTGTGAGATGCATATTTTTAAATTAACGTTTAATTTGTTAGAAACTAAACTTTTTCTCTAAACACAAATTAATTGTCGAATCCTTTGAAGCAACTTAAATTCATATTCCGGTTATTTAAGTCTTATTAATTAATACAAAGTCAAATTATTTATTTAAAGTCTCCTATTTAATTATCAACTCATAGCCTTAACCTTACAACATATTAAAAACATAAGCGAAGTATTGAAGAAATAGTCCTCGTGGGAACGATAATCTTTTATAACTACACGGTAAATCTGTGCACTTGCAGATAATACGCATCAAGTTTTTGGCGCCGTTGCCGGGGACTAATTTAGTCAATTTTCGCTACGTTGTTTTTAATCAATAACGATTAAGGCAACCCCTTTTATGCCCAATACTCGTTCCTCCGAGGAACCATTAGAACCACTCATTTCCGAAGTAGAGCGTTTTCTTAACCTTAGACGCCGACTAGAAGAACTTCGTGCTGAAATGGCAGTGAACGATAATCGTCCTCTTAAGGACTTTGCAGTCCCATCTGAGGACGAGCCTCACTCAAGTATCGTTAATCCTGCAATCCAGGCTAACAACTTTGAGTTGAAACCCTCTCTGTTGCAAATCGTGCAACAGAAGCAGTTTTCCGGTAACCCAACGGAAGACCCAAATTTACACCTCTCCGTGTTCGTGCAATTTGCTGATACGCTAAAAATCAATGGCGTCGAGCCTGAAGCCATTCGATTACGTTTATTTCCTTTCTCCCTAAGAGACAGAGCCCGAGCCTGGCTTCAATCTCTGCCGCAAAATTCCATTACGACATGGAATGGTTTAAAGAAGGAGTTCCTTGCAAGATATTTTCCACCTAGCAAAACTGCTCAATTGAGGAACCAAATCACCTGCTTTAGGCAGAAGGACGGCGAATCACTTTTTGAAGCATGGGAAAGATATAAAGAGCTAATGAGAGCCTGCCCACACCACGGATTGGAAAAATGGCTAATAATTCACACATTCTACAATGGTTTGCTTTATAACACAAGAATGACCGTTGATGCCGCAGCTGGCGGAGCTTTGATGGACAAGCCCTTCCTTGAAGCCTATCAACTTATTGAAAATATGGCTCAAAACCACTACCAATGGGGGAATGAACGCACTCCTGTAGAAAAATCCCAACTAAAAGGAGGAATGTATGAAGTTAGCAGCCTCGATCATGTGAATGCAAAGGTTGATGCACTCACTCAAAAGATTGAAAGCTTATGCGCCAGTCCCGCAGCTACCGTAGCTGCCATGACTCCAAACTGCGAAATATGTGGAGTCCCTGGACATTTCACCACCAATTGTCAGTTATTATTAGAAACAACTCCAAATCAAACCAACTATGCACAAGGAAACTCATACTCTAATGAGTACAATTCAGCTTGGAGAAATCACCCGAATCTCTCCTATAAGAATAATAACGCCATGTTTGCACCTAGTACCACTCCACCAAGTTTCCAAAACCAAAGAGGAGCCCCTGCAGCTCCCATTGCCCCTATAAAGTCGAATCTAGAACTCATGATAGAAAATTTCATCTCAACTCAGACTCAGCAAAACAAAGAGTTCATGAATCAGAACATCCATACCAATGAGCTAGTCAAGCAGTTAGCCAATAAAGTTGATGCTATAGCCACGCACAACAAAATGCTAGAAACACAAATATCTCAAGTGGCGCAACAATAAGCAGTTAATGCTGCCCCAGCAGGAACCTTTCCAGGTCAACCGCAGCCAAACCCAAAGGGGCATGTTAACGCTATAACGCTGCGAAGTGGAACAGAGTTAGAAGACCCCGTTGCTATAAGAGTCAGAGACCGAGACCTAGTAAAAAGCGTAGAGAAAGACTTTGAGAAAAACCCGATAGCAGTTGAGGATGAACAAACATCGAAGGCTAATGAGATATTGGAGAATGAAAAAGAAATACCATATGTACCCCCTCCTCCCTACAAGCCTCAAATCCCATATCCTCAAAGACTTGTCAAACCTAAGAACTCAGGGCAGTTTGAGAAATTTATTGAGATGCTGAAAAAACTTCATATCGACATACCCTTCATTGAGGCTATAACCCAGATACCTTCGTATGCCAAGTTCTTAAAAGATATTCTATCAAATAAGCGGAACCTTGAAGACACTGGGACAATGGAGTGCAATGCTATTAGTGAAAACAAGCTAGCCCCAAAACTCGAGGACCCAGGAAACTTTTCTATTCCTTGTGTTGTTGGTAAACATATCATAGATAAAGTCCTTTGTGATCTAGGATCATGTGTAAGTTTGATGCCTCTGTCTCTCTGCAAAAGGCTCGGGCTTGGAGAGTTAAAAGCTACTAAGATATCCCTACAGTTGGCTGATAGATCTATCAAATACCCGGTAGGAATACTAGAAAATGTCCCAGTCAAGATCGGCCATTTGTTTATCCCTACCGATTTTGTGATCATGGACATAAAGGAAGATGCTGATATCCCCATTTTGTTAGGCAGGCCTTTCCTAGCTACTTCGGGCGCTATAATTGACGTAAAGAGAGGGAATATTACCTTTGAGGTAGGTGATGAGAAAATCAAGTTCATAATGACCCAATTCATGAAAAGTCCTGCCTTTAAGAACTCTTGTTGCAAATTAGATATAGTTGAAAGATATGACGGCGAACCCCCCTCTAAACAAGTCTCACCCAACATACCAAAAGCCCACCCAGTGAATGATATCTTCCACGATATAAAACAAAAAGAAGCCGAGACTTATGAGAAGAGGCTGGATGGATTTCCTGATACTCAAGCGCAAATCTTTAAGAAAGATTGCCAAATTCTGCCACACGGGAAGTTTCACACGGTGAAGAAGAAACTTGCGCCCCTTCCCAAAAGAAAGAATCAACAAGGGAAATCACCTATGAGATGGTTGGATATGTTCAAATGGAACCCTAAGCATGTTATGCACAGTGTTGAGGATGTGAGCCTGAAAGAAGCACCTTTTTGATTTAAAGGGTTAAGAAGTCGAGCTAACCGACTTTAAACAAAGCGCTGCGTGGGAGGCAACCCACGAGTTTCTAATTTAATGTTTTTGTCTTTATTTGAATTTTCAGCAAATAAAGAGATCGATCGCTAGACGCCTATCATCTTCGTACCAGCGTGACTCTCCAGGTTTACCGCTCCAATCCTACTCTTGAGTCGCAACATTGAGGACAATGTTGGTTTTAAGTTGAGGGGAGGACTTTATTACTTTTATTTACTTTTCAATAATTTTCCTTTTTGCAAATAAATATTTTTCAGTGCATTTTTTTAATTTCTCCAAAATCTTGAGCCATAACAAATTTTTTGAGAAACTATTCAATTTTGAAGTTCCAGAGTCACGGACGTAATTAAGACTGAATTTTCAAAATAAGTCTATTTTCATACTAGCTATATCATTTTAACACCTTAAATTTCTTAATTATGTAGACCAATTTGGATACTTGCTAGAACCCGAGCTTAAATTTTCCTTGACACTTTACTAATCCTTGAGTAAATCCAATGGTAGTCGGCACCATCTAGGACCACTATCTAAGTAGTAGAGTCGACGAATATAAGTGAATGACTTTGAATAAAAAGAAAAAAAGAAAAAATTTGAAAATCAAGGATGTATAAATCTGAAAAGGGACTACGCACTCTAAGTCAGGTGACCCTCATCCGGTCATTTAGCCCAACTGCGAAATACCTCAAGATGTAAAACTATCCTATGATACAAAAAGAGGAAAATGAGTAAATTGAAAAAGAATCAGGTCATAATCACTAACAGACTCACTATCATGTGTGTGTTAATAGATAACGGGCTTAATGTGATTACCATGGGTCAAAAAGGGTGATGAAAGAAGAAATGAAAGTTAAGTTCGATATAGCAAAATAATTCGAAACGGTCTATATAAGGAAGAAATTCATGATCGTGCTTGATTTGTGTTTCCATGATATTTTTAGTATGATCAAGAAACTAGTTTGTTTGGTTTGGTAAAGATTAAATACGTGACTTTAGGAATATCTTTTTGTCTTGTTTTCTCTACCACTAAATTCTTATATCTTTTTGCTTGAGGACAAGCAATGGTTCAAGTTGAGGGGAGTTGATAACACCGAAAAATACACTATTTATTTAGTTATATAATATAATATTTTAATTATTTTTATTTCGATTTTGTAATTTTATATTATGAATAATTGCTAATTCCTGGTATTTTATTTACACAGATAAAAAGTGAATGAATTAAATAAAGGAACGAAAACGGATCGGAGCAAAATCGGACAAAAAGGGCCACACAAGTGCAGCCATTTGGGCCACACAAGTGCAGCCCATACAAATCCACATGCTGTCTGCCATAGCTTGAATTTAGGAGCACGTGAATCTTCAATTAAGCATGCTGCCCGCCACGTTTCAGTATCAAGTGTAACTGTTCTCCCCTTTACACGCCAGTTCTCTGCAGATACCAAGCCACTCCGTCCGAACCGTATGGCAGTCACGTATTGATAGGAAAATCAACAGAAAAATCCAGTGGAAATAAGATTGAAACGTGGGGAGAAAAATAGGAAGTCAGTTACTTTTCTCAGCAATATAAATACATGAACCGATTCCTTTTATTTTTGGGGGGGACGCAACTTTAGAGAATTCAAGAAAAAAAAATACCAGTTATTAGTTTAAGTCTAAGCAATTTATTTTCGTACCAGTTTCCAGTTTCCAGAGTCTCTGTAAGTCTATATTCAGTTTTAATTCAAGTTTGTTATTCATTTAATTTACTTGTTCTGTTTGCTTTTCATTTTCAGTTTAGTTTATTTTATTTTACTTTCAGTTTATTATAATCGTATTGTTATGTCCCTATTTAATATTCCTGTTAATCATTTAGTAAGTATGTTTTTAAGTTCTACTATGTCTAGCTAATTTATTAAAACCGGAATGTGAAATAGGGAGCTGATTTGGATTCAATAATTAATTTGTAGTTCTATTTTCAAAACTAGTTTTCAGTACCAATTTTTAATTAAATGATAGACTATAATTTTGCACGACAGTGAAAATTAACTAAAGTGTAAACCAATAGCGCGACAGTGTGAGGTTTTATATTAGATAGTAAAAATTGGACATTAACTTTAAACACCGCGACAGCTCTTTGAAGTTAATTAAACTATATTAGTATTCAAAAAGTATTTTATAAATAAATGAGTGAGCGACAGCAAAACATTGATTTATATAATATAATATCAGTTCAATAGCGCGACGGTGTGAGGACTATATTTTTAAACTAATACTGTTTTGTGAAAACTAGAGTGTTTCTAATTGAATTAAATTGGTTTTCAAAAAGTATTTTTATAAGTAAATGTGAGAGCGAGAGTGAAGCATTTATTTTATTTCTATATGATATAATTCAACAGCGCGAGAGTGTGAGATGCATATTTTTAAATTAACGTTTAATTTGTTAGAAACTAAACTTTTTCTCTAAACACAAATTAATTGTCGAATCCTTTGAAGCAACTTAAATTCATATTCCGGTTATTTAAGTCTTATTAATTAATACAAAGTCAAATTATTTATTTAAAGTCTCCTATTTAATTATCAACTCATAGCCTTAACCTTACAACATATTAAAAACATAAGCGAAGTATTGAAGAAATAGTCCTCGTGGGAACGATAATCTTTTATAACTACACGGTAAATCTGTGCACTTGCAGATAATACGCATCATTGATCAAACTTGCTTTGCTTTTGAAGAATGTTCTGGTTTGATACGAATGTAATTGATTAATGTATATGTGCTAAGTTGATATCCTTGAATGATTCGAGTATTGTGTCGGTGTTGTCAAAGTTTGAGAGGGTGGTTCAAAGAGCCTAGGCACAATTATTATTGTTGTCGAGTCAGTGTAAAGTTGTTAACTTGTTTAAGTTATAAGTGGAGTCCATTGCATATACATAAAAGTGGCGATGGAGCTTTTGCTCAAAGTGGCGATGAAGCATATTAATGCTTAAAATATGGTACCACATGATGTCTAAGTGTAGTGTTGCATTGTCAGGTCGTGTCGTCGTGAAGTCGTTTAAGTGATGATGTGATGGTGATAGTGTTAATTTCGTGGCGTGATTATGATGAATAAAAGTGGTGAAATCGTGATATACTTTACTATGATAAATGCTATCTATTATGATGCGTTGTTTATGTTGAAATAATGCTATCTTGCTAGGATATAATTAAAGTGATGATTTCATGTTGTTTATCATTAATTATTGAATTATATGATATATATTATTGACTGTGTTTCTCACCCCTTCTGCTTGAAAATGTTGCCCTTCGTATGGGTAACTTGCAGGTGAACAGGCTTAGGTGCGTACGTGAGGATTCCGTTGTGTGAGGTGTCTTAGGATGCTCTGATACGTAACGGGATGGTGATATTTGTTATTTGTTTCTATCCTTTACGTATTATTTAAGAATTAATTATTTACAAATTGGTTGTTAAACATTTTATGAGATTTTTGATAAGGCCTTGTGCCAAGACCTTCTTGAAGGGATATACTTGATGTTGAATTATCCTTGAAAGGATTTCGATTTTAATTTATGAATTCCGCTGTTATATTGAATAATGATGAGGAATAAATTATTATTCATTTTTGTTTAGTGATTTTATGATATGTGACATCCTGAATGTGTTAAACTCTGTTAATATATGAAATTTTTATGCTGGGATTTTCGGGGTGTTACAAGACCAGTCTTAAAACTAGTTTTTTAAAAACTCTATTCCAAACATATATAATATAATACCCCAAGCTTTTGTCTAGAATATTTAGTCGAGACATAAATAAAAAGATCTGAGTACAAGAAAAATTTCTGAATAATTAATGAAGTTACAACTTGAAGCAATTACAAGATTAAATCCAACATATTAATACAGCGGAATTGAATGAACATGAAAGCTAAACAAATAACTATAGCAAGGAAGAAAATAAAAATCTTCTGATCCGATGATCCAAGCACAACTCCAATCATCATCTCCCAACTGGTCCTTGCTCCAATTAACCTGTTTACTTTAAAAAAAATGATTTGGAGTGGGATGAGACTACTAAGCCTCAGTGAGTCCTACTACCCTCCTAATGGTGACCACATCGGGGAACCTAGATAAGGTAATAATCTAAGTTCAACTGTTTTACATACAAATGTGTCAATTGCAATAAAAGGTGTAACACATTTATTAATCTTGTCAAATTACTCTTCAAAGGACACGCCGAGGCAAGCCGGTCTCGGGTGCCTGACGCCTACTACCGAAACAGAGGCTCGGATTCCGACGTTGGCTCATATAATAAAATAGTAGAATTCAGATGAATTCTTTAATCATGGCATATAATTACCATTTAATTTTTTAATGAGTATACAATTCTAACCAATATATCCCACCCAGGATATCCTAAACATGTTACTTAATCACATAAATATATTTCTTTTCTCTGACCATATAGTCTATTTAATACTATTATGCATGTTCATTGAACCCAAGTTGCATTCGAACATAAAACGAGTGATTTATGAATTTTTCTAAAAATTTATGCAGGTTCTGACCTGCTACATTCGCTACGGCGAGCTCAGTCCTTGCCACGGCGAGTTATGTTCTGTCAGACCTTAACACTCGCCACGGCGAGTCAAGAACTCGCCTGGCGAGTTATACAGGACAACAACACTCGCTATGGAGAGTAAGCACTCTCTGCGGCGAGTTTAGCAGAACAGATCCTTGTTTCTGCAAAAACACTGTTTTTCTTAAAATACACCTACAATCTCTATGCAACTCGTTATAAACATGTTTAATAGTATAAAATAAAGTATATTGGATTAGGAATTGAGATCGATTTCTGCTCTTTCATAATTTTGATCCTAAACCTATGTTTGCATGTAAAATCTCATATTTGGGGATAAACTAAGCTTCTACAACAATGTTATGGTTAAAGATCCTAAGAACCTACCTGAGATTTGAGATTGAGAATCAGCAACTTATTGAATGCATGGCTAAACAGCAGCACCGTAAATTCTCCAGTCACGTTTCCTTGTTTTTAAATTTCTTTACCAGTAGTAACTCAAAACTAATACCCACTACTTCTGCCTCCACAAAACTCACATGCAAGGATCAAGAATGGAAAAGATACAGTTTGTGAGACCTCAAACACCAAAGAATAGAACAGAATCATATAAGGAAAAGAGATGATAAGTTAATCCTTTTTCTTACCTTATTTACCAACATCATAAAGTGATGATTTGAAGCTCTAATTGGAAAGTAGAATTTGGCCAAGATGTGGAGGGAGAAGGCGTGGAATTGAAGATGAGTTAAGGGGTGGCGAGTTACGGTGAGTACAAGAAAAAAACTCATGTGAGGTGATGAAGGTTGGAGGGTTGTTGTTGTTTGGGTTATGCGTGGGAAGAGAAGAGAAATGGAAAGTGTATCTACTGATTTTGGTTAGCTTGTTTGCATGCCCTTAAATAGAAACAATTGGGAGGTAATGTGGGTGTTGGAGAAAGAGTGGGGGTTTGGTGAGAGAGGAAAAGTGAGTGGTGAGGATTATTTGATTTTTCTTTTGCTTGGTGAGGTCTAAGTGTAGTTAATTTAATAGGTTTGATCACTTAAGAATAAATTCCTCAACTCTAAATATAGCACTTAAACTCCAATTAAGCTCCAATAATTAATTTTATTTAATTTTCTTCTATTTAATAAAGTCGGGATGTTACAATCTACCCCTGATGACAGAAATTTCTATGGTATTTTTAGTATTATTATTAGTAGTAAAATGACCAAGACAGACCGAAATACGAAGGAAAACCTACAAAAGCAGAAAAAAGCATCAAGACAAGGTCCAAGATGCCAAAAGACAAGAAAAAACCCAAAATGTGAAGAAAACAGAAGAAATAAATCTGAAGAAAATCTGTACATCGCAGCACGATGACATAACTTGGCGACCAAGCTGATGAAATGCACAGGATCAATTATAAATTGAACTGAATCTTCACATCGCAGCACGATGACTCCATCGCAGTGCGATGACCTTGCTGAGGCCTATTACGAAAACTATAAATAGAGCCTCTCATTCCTTGTTTAAATCATTCAGAAATAGTAGAACACTCTCTACTATAAGGAGAGGTTCAGAGGAGCTCTATTGGGCATAGTTTTCTCCCCTTACGGGAAAACTAACTCAGCAAGGTATGTTTTCTTTAGGCTTTTGTATTTAGGTTATAATTTCTTTATTGTAATTTAAATATGTAGTCTTTATTAATTATGCCTTAGGTTGTGGTGGAGAAGATGAACTCCCCTATGAATATTTGGAGTTTGTGGTTGAGTCTAAGTTATAATAAATGATATTTAGTATTATCTTTGTTATTTACTTTCTTGCACTTTAATAAGGTATCTCGTAATCTGGCCGGATAAGCGGGAGCGCACATAAAATTGATATTAGGTTTTAACTTAATATGGTCCGGAACTAGTAGTAAATAATGCTAGGTGTATAGAGACGGTAACATCCTGAACTAGTCGTGAACCGAGCGGTTAGAGGAGGAATCGTGAACTAGGTGTGAACTGAGCACTTAGAATATGAACAGCCTGATACTAGGACCTAGAGGTTAATTGATGAAGATAATAATGCATGTTTATAAACAACTCAATTTATAACACCCCACATCTAAATCTAGAATAAAACGCTGGATATTATTATTGGCATAGAGTACATCATTATTACAACTGAAATTCAAGCACACGCAGGTGCTAAGTACAACACAGATTAAGAAACAACGGAAGCGAAAACATGAATTCAACGGTACAACATGGAATTATTGAAATACAACGAGACAAGGAATAAAAGAAAGCATGAACAAGTGCAATCCTCCAAGCACAGCTACTAGCACACCAACAAGCATACCTTAGCTTACCTGTTTATCTGAAAAAAAATTGTTTGGAGTGGGGTGAGACTACTAAGCCTCAGTGAGTCCTACTACCCTCCTAAGGTGACTACACCGGGGAAATCCTAATCAGTCATAACATATATTCATAACATAACATAATACATAATTATAAATAAAGGTGTATCACAAAATTAATCTTATTCATTTTAAACACAAGGACACTCTGAGGTGAGCATGTCTCAGAGGCCTGCCATATCCGACAACCGATTCGGTCACGGCATAAAGCTCACATAATCATAACCTGATGGATTATTCCATTGGGAGTCCATAAAGCGACATAAATCGCAGCAAACTGACTGATACTAGTTTAGTTGTATTCTACCATGATTTACCAAAGTCCCGGGGAACATGCATTTCTAAATTCCTAAGTTATACCCTAAAGTTATCCGTGATTAACATACTGCATAACATTATACAAAACATGCTACTGCAAAATGTATAGCTCAGAGGAGGACATAAAACAAGTGCTTTAAGTTTGATTTGGAAAACAGTTTTAAAATGTAGTTCTGTTCTGCTAAACTCGCTCAGCGAGTCAAAACTCGCTGCGGCGAGTTTATGGGTATGCCCTGTATCAACTCGCTACGGCGTGTTGTCAGCTCGCCACGGCGAGATTATAGGTCCTGGCCTAAATCAACTCGCTAAGCGCGCTGGAGCACGTTGCGGCGAGTTTCATCAGCCCAGAAAACCCAGCTCGCTATGAACGCACGCTTGCAACTCGCTGCGGCGAGTGTACACAGAATGTACCCTGTTTCACGAAAATTCCATTTTTAACAAATTTAACACCTACAATCCTCATTCTAAGCTATGCAGTCACACAATATGTATAATATAAGACAGAATGGAGAGGAATTTGGGAGTTAATTCCTCTCACACAATATTTCCCTAATTTCTTAAGTTATCATGCAAAGTTCATAATTTTGGGAATCTAACTAAACTAGCCTAAGAACCCACCTGGAATGAAGATTTAACCTTGCTTCTGGGCTCTAACAACAACTACTGCAACCCTCTAATTGCCCCACGAACACCAGACTAAGGATTGGAAACTTTGACACTTTGAACTCTAAGGTTGAATTTGGGTTTTGATGCTGAAATCAGTTGAGGTTTGGGGGTTTATATAGGAAGATTTCTGAGGCTTATACAGTAGGATTTTCGTTCTGATATGAGCATGCATGCTATTCTATTGGTTAGAAAAGGTGGATTTGAAATTGTTTGTCTTTTGGCTAAAAATGAAGCTTTGGAAAAATGATGAGGTGAAAGTTCTGATGTTGTCTTGTTGATTCAGATTCATGTGATGAGAAACTTGTGGTGTAGTATCATGTTTATGGTAAATGACAAGTTTTTGAGTTTTGGAGAAATTGATGAGTTTGGAACTTTGCTTGTTGTTGTTGTTGGAACGTGAGAGAGAGAAAGAAATGAGGGAGTAGTTTTGCTGATTTTCAGCATGCAAATGAGAGTGGAGAGAGAGCTAGTGAGGTGTTAACATAAGGAGACAAGAGTTTGTGAGTGGAAAGGTGACTCATGGCACAAGAGAGGGAGGGAGAGAGCACGTGAGAGGGAGATGAAGGAGGGAGTTCAAATTTCCTTGTCTTAATCAATTTTTCTCATGAATCATGGTGTATTATTGTGAAAATAGGTTCACTACTAATTTTGCACATAAACCACTTAGTTCTCAAGATTTAATTAATTAAGCACCACTTATTTGATTCTAATTTTTATTAGACATTCTCTAATTAAATTAGTTGGATAATTTAGGAGTTGGGATGTTACACACTTAGTAATTAGGGTATGTGACACATCGAGGTTAGGCTCTCGTAGGTACCTTAGTTGTTAATGTAGGGAAACTTTAATAGACATAATGTAATAGTAAGGTATTACTACAACTAGGAAAAGTCACCGCCGAACATAATCTGAGTAACTATATTATACACCGATCTTGCCAAATAGGAAGAAGGGAGTAAGTCCAACCACCATACCTATCCTCTATGTTTCTGAATCTATATATATATATATATATTTATTTGTTTATTTATTTATGGGTCATGCTAAACAGTGCCCCCGGGGCACTTGTTAAGCATACTAAAAAAGGAAATAAAAAATAAAATTAATATCTCAAAGACAACTTTTTATTCTTTGGAGGTATTGAATGCACGAAATTTGAGAGAGAATTTCTATTTTAATATGCTTAACCAATGCCCCGGGGGAACTGTTTAGTATTTTTCCTTTATTTATTTATTTATTTATTTCTGCAACGCATTACGCTATTTTTTATAAAAACCTTTTTCCAAAACCAAAGTGAATGCAAACTATACGAACTTAAATAACGCTAGTGAAGCTTCGACACGATTCCTGTGGATACGAACTCATTCTAGACACCTAGAGTGTGAATTATTACTCGACGACAGACTGGTGCACTTGTCAGACCTGCAGTCAAGTTTTTGGCGCCGTTGCCGGGGATTGTGTTTACAAAGCATTACTAGATTTATTTAAGTTTGTCAAAAAAATTAAAAAATACAAAAAAATTAAAAAAATCAAAAATCTTGTTGATGATTGTGGATTTTGATCTGTGAAAATTCTGGCAAAGGATAAGTCAAGGTCTCCGAGCGATCCGTTGTGATCCACCTCACTTACCTGAGAATTTTCATAGTGACAAAGAGACATGAGACAAACCAAAAATAGTTTTACCATTTAAATTTCCAGTGCTACTGAAGGTATTCATTTGTTGTACTTGATAACAGGTATCCTGGAGTTTAACTACGATCCTGAACCAGAAAGAACGCTTTGGAAAAGAAGGCAAGCACAAAGGCTTGCACAATCCAGAAATCTCAACACAGAAGAAGAGCCTACCACCAAAGCCATGGGGGACGAGCAAAGAGTTACAATGGGAGATTACTGCAAGAGGACTGACACAGATCAGATCTCACTGGGGTTCCAACCAGCCAACCCAGCTAACTTTGATATTAAGGGTAATGTTCTTACAGGTTTCGGGAGAACCAGTTCGACGGACGTGCCAACAATGATCCCTGGGATCATCTCTCAAAGTTTTCAGAGACATGTCAGATTCAGAAGGTGCCGGAAAACGTTTCTGAGGACCAGAAGAAGCTGCGTTTGTCTTTTTCTCTTACAGGTCCAGCTAAAGATTGGCTTCAATGCTTGCCAAGGGGAACGATTGCAACATGGAAGGAGCTTGAAGACAAGTTCCTGGAAAGATTCTTCACACATACACTATTCCAGAAAAGGAAGTCAGAGATTCTGAGTTTCAAACAGCATGAATCTGAAACGCTGTGCGCGGCTTATGAACGCTTTAAGTTGTAACGACCGTATTAGAATAATTAATAGTTATTTACTTAGTATTAATTAATTCTGTGTGATTATGTGACTTCTATGATTAATTGTGCTTTGATGGATTAAAAAGGGTATTTTGGTCATTAGCATGTTTATTATGATAGTTAGAAACTCTCAGTAAATTATGCATAGGTTAATTAATTAATTATTAGAATTAAGAGAATTATGTGTTGTTGGGCTTAGAAAATAAAAGTGTAGAGTTACTAAGGAAAAAGAGGTGTGATAAGTAAAAAAGTAGTGACTTGAGGTATTTAAAGAAAAGAAAAAAGCGACTAGGGTTTAGTCTTGGAAAAACTAAAACAAAGAAAAATAGAAAGAATGGAGGCTTAGAAGAGAGAAGGGATTTTAGAAGAAAAAACAAGGGAAGAGACAAAAGCTTGAGGTAGAGGATTGAAGAGGGAGGACTAAAGATTCCAACTCTTAAGGTAAGAGGTTAGATAATATAATTTTGAGTGAATCAAAGAGAGGGGATTTTGTCTAAAACTCCAAACCCAAACTCTCTTCACTCATTTTGGTTTTGGGTAAAAATGGGTTTTGGGAACATGTTTATGTTGAAGCTTTGATGATGAGTTATATGTTAACATGTTTCTACTTGTGATTGTTGTATGAAATGTATGAGAAAAATGATTACTTGAGCTTTGATTTTGATTGAATATGTTAAAAATAGGTTTTTAAGAAAATAGTAGAAAATCATGAATTAAAGTGTTGATTTTGGTGATTTTTTAGTAGATTATGAGTTTTGTAAAAATGGGTCATAAATCAATGAAATAAGTGATTATGTTTTGATGATTTAAGTTGTTTTAAGCATGTCATAAGTGGGGTAATTGTTGGTGAAATGATACTTGTTGATGTTGTATAATCATGTATGTTGATTTGGAGAATCTTTGAGTGTTATGGTTCAAAATGGGTCGTTTGGAAGATTGAGAATTGAGAATCATAACATAAAAGTGTAGAAATACTATTTTTTTTTAGGGTCTGAAGCAAAAGGGGTGATTTTGACCCTTTTTCACTTGGAACTGGTTTTAGCCATCAACATAAAAGTTGTAGATATTTTGTTTAGCTTTCCAACGCATATTTATACGTTTCATTTGGATCAACCTAGCCCGAGTTATGACCCTCGCAAATTCTAGAGCGTTCCTTGCTAGTTGTTCAAGCCTTGCTTGCTCAGCAGCTATTCTAGCTTCCTCTGCTAGTCTAGCTTGCTCTCTTGCCAGAGCTTCTTGTCTTTCCCTTTCAATCCTCTCATCCTCTAATCTCTTCTTCTCACGCTCAACAGCTTGTTTCTTCTCTTGTTCAATTCTTTCAGCTTCTAATCTTGCCAACTCCTTTCTAAATTCCGACTACTTCTTATAGGATTCTCTGATAGCCTTCATCATATTCTGAAGTCCAGCTCCCATTAGATCACACTCTTTGTCAATGTCTGCTGACTCAACAGACATATTAGGAATAGCAATTTGAATTCTCCTAATATTCTTGTCAACCCTTCAAGAATTGAGCATGAGCTTCTGCTACAATTCTAGCATCTCTATCACTAACATGAACCAATCTACATTTAGCAATGTCATCTTCAGTTTCTCTAATCAACAGAGGATGTGTTGGATGGACTATCTTTTTATTCTTCACAAGTTGTAGATACCTCAGAGTAGTGTTATTTACAACCTTAGAACTACTCAAATAGGTACCATACCCAGGGAAGAAGGGTGTGACAGCATCCAGCAATCCACATTGAGCAAACATATGACTTAGAAGTCTGCCATGGTGAATAATAGGTTTGTCAGATTCTATAGAGTCCAGAAGATGGATGAATATGAGCTTAGCAACATCCAATAAGTTTCATTTTCCAACATGAAATGTGAAGAGCCTCTGAACAACAGAAAATTGATCAGTACCTCCCAGCTTGGGTACAATACTGTCAATGAAAATCTTGTATATAACCTTGCAGATATTTGTCATTTCAAGCTTATCTTCTGGATCAGTTTTGGCTTTGAAGATGAACTGCTCAACATCTGGACCAACAGAGTCTGATGTCTTGAGGAAGAGTCCATTAGCAGATAACTTCAGAGCCTCATAGATGCGAGCCAATCTGATTGAAATTCTGAATCCAGCCACATAGGATTCAACCTCAGTAGTAACAAACGGTCTTATACCCATTTCAATAGGTGATTTTCCTTGCAACTCTGGTCTTTCATTAATCAACTTCTTCAACTTTGCATTGTACTTATCCCTTGTAATAACCGACGCCTTCATCCAAAACTCTTTGATTAACTCTGTATAGGTTGGACCATTCAGAATGTCGAAGTAATACATCAAACCTTGTTTCTCGTAAAGTTCCTTTACTTCAGGAAACCCATTTACTCTAAGGCTTTCGAAATCAACCGGATTCTCAACGGCGAACTGAAGATCATCATATTTGTACGACCGTTGATCCTTTGCAAACTTTTTTGGGATGGAGTTCTCGGTTTTGATCATGCAAGCATTAACTTTGATTACAAGGAAAGTAGCCATTTTAATGAAGTTTGGGGGTTAGGGTTTGCTAGTTTGAGAGCGAAAGAAATTGCTTGAGTTTTAGAAGAATGAAAGTGTGGGTTGTGAGAGTGCAAAAGTGTGAATATGAACAGTTATGTGTTTAAATAGAAAGTTTCGCGCAAAAAAAATAGTACAGACACATAGGGGTAGCAGAGTCTTTTACCTATCAAATAGGGATTAGAACACTAATCATCATAAACCAACTTCTTTAACCACTTGCAATAGGACACGTGTATTAGAAGTTTATTAAATAACTGACACGTAAATGGAAGGAAAACGAACGGGTTTTCATATAAAATGTTTTCCTTACGCGCCCTTTTTAGTAGATTGTGATAGTACATCAGAAGATGGTCTCATAAAAACTTCTGATACAGAAGGTTCTGATGACTTCAACTTCTGATAACTATTAGATTCTTATAAAAACAAATTTTACATAGAGTCTTAGCTATTCAGGGATTTCCATCATATTCAAATTCTTTTTGATAAAATCAAAACGTTAACAGCTAAGGGTTTTGTAAAGATATCAGCCCATTGATTTTCTGTTTCAATGAACTTAAGATCAATTACACCCTTTTGAACATAGTCTCTTATGAAATGATGTTTAATCTCAATATGCTTAGCTCTTGAATGTAAAATAGGATTTTCGAAAGATGAATGGCTGCAGTATTATCACAATATAAAGGCATATTGTTACTGCTTATTTGATAATCTTCTAATTGATATTTCATCCAAAGCAGTTGTGTACAATATTTTGCTGCTGATATGTATTCTGCTTCTGCTGTTGACATAGCTATGATGGTTTGCCTTTACTGGCCCATGAAATCAAATTCTCACCAATGAATTGACAATTACCACTGGTGGATTTTCTTTCAATTTTATCACCAACATAGTCAGCATCACATAATCCAATCAATTTGTAGTCATTGGATTTCTGATACAGTAATCCAATGTTACAAGTAGCTTTCAAATATCTAAAGATTCTCTTCACATAAGTGAAATGAAATTCTCTAGGATTTGATTGAAATCTTGCAGAATAGCATACACTGAATAAAATATCAGGTCTTGAGGCAGTTAGATAAAGAAGAGATCCAAGCATACCTCGATAGTGCTTCTGATAAACTTTGCCTTCAGATTCTTCTTTGCTTAAGCTTGATGTAGGATGCATTGGAGTGTTCATGGGCTTGCAATCTTCCAAATTGAATTTCTTCAGAAGATCTTTTATATATTTTGATTGATGAACGAATGTTCCTTTCTTTGTTTGATTTATTTGGATTCCAATAAAGAACTTCAATTCCCCCATCATGCTCATCTCAAATTCGTCCTGCATAAGCTTAGAAAAATTCTTGTACAAAGTGGCATTAGTTGATCCAAAAATGATATCTGAAGGTGGAAAAACACAAGAAGGGGGGGGGGGGGGGTTGAATTGTGTTTTAAAAATTGAATCTTTTTCACGAATAAAAACAAGTTTGCAGCGGATATAAACACAAAATAAAAGAGGTGCTGAAAGGGAGAAAGAAAGACACAGAAATTATCCTGGTTCCTCTCACAAGTTGAGAGTACGTCCAGTGCCCTTGTTACTAACAAGAGCTTTTCACTATAATCTTTACAAGATTACAACTTGCTCAAGCACACTTACAAGAGACTTCTCAGATTGCTCAAGTTACACTTAACGAGAGACTTCTCAAACAAACTTACAAGTAAGAATGAATGTTAATGGACACTTGATATACTATTAGAGGTGTTTACAAAATACAACGCAAATTTGCTTTAAGACTATGAATGACAGATAGGTTCTTGAATGTCAGAATGCTTCAGAGCCTTAAACGCAGTAATAGAACGGTAGTCATTTCTTCCATTTGAGTCTTCTATTTATACTTCAATGGAATGTGATGACCGTTGCAGAGAGATAAGATGTCAGCTGGAATTTGATCGTACAATTGATAGCTGTACATTGCCTTCTTTGGTAAAGAACTTCAATTCCACTACCTTGCAATTTGAATTATCACTCAACCATTTTGAGTAATAATAGTACAGTCGTACAATCCTAAAATGCGCTCCATTTATGGATAAGGTTAACGTTGTACCAACGAATATTCTTTCCTGTGGATATGACAGAGTCCCAAAGTGGATTGTTCTTCAATCATTGATTCTGACTCTGTCAGTTCTTGAGTGACGCAAATTCCTTTTGTTTCAGAGTCTGTAGTTGTAGCTTCTTAAGTTCCTCAGCTTCTGAATCCTTCATAGCCTAGCTTTTGTCCTCAGAACCACTTTCTTCAGACCTTGAATTTTAAGCTTCGGATGATCAGCGATATACTTCCAGAGCTTCTTAGCTTGGCTTCTCTGCTTTTATTCATAGTGCTTCTGAGTGAATTTTAACTATTAATTCTGCACACTAGAATAAATATTAATAATACCAATTGCAATTTTAATACTTTGTTATCATCAAAACCAATTAAAATACTCGGGATTTATGTCAGACCCACTTTGTTCCAACAATCTCCCCCTTTTTGATGATGACAAACTAAAGCATTAAAATTCAATTGTTGTTGCTTTAATTATTTATGTTGACTTCAGGTTTCAAAGCTTTGCAAGCTCCCCCTGAGTCTGATAATCCATAGGGTTAGGTTTGTAAGCTCCCCCTAAGTCTTATCCATAACTAATTAAAGCAGTTTAAGAGTTAATTTATTAACTTGAAATAAATTTTCATATTTAACTCTAAGAGGCAGATGTTTGTAAGCTCTTCCTTCAGAGTCTGATAATATTCAGAGAAGGTTTGCAAGCTTCTCTAATTTTATCTATAAAAATGTGTTTCAAATTTAAAATTATCTCCCATTTCAATCAGATTCTGAATCGATGACTTTAAAACAAAGGATAGAAATTGATTCAAGATGCATAAACATAACAGTTTCAGATTCTTGCATAGTAACAGAATCAATTATTATCAATTTTAACGCTATTCTTACTCCCCCTTTTGTCATTAATCAAAAAGTAACGAAAAATAAGACACTTAAGTCAAATAACGCTTTTCTCAAGACAGTCAAGTCAAACATTGGTTACAGCTATGTTCAATTAATGAACTTGTTGATTACCAGGTAGACAAGAGAGCTTGAAGGCATTATAAAAGGAGATGATTCTTCTCATTTTATTCACAACGAATAATCAAAGAAGCATTTTCAAGCACACAATTGAAAATCAGACAATGAAGAAGGCTTCAGGATCAAACAAGGAGATCAAGAAGGAATCCACATCTTCACGTCCAAGAAGAAACAGGCAAGCAAAGGAAACAACCAAGCAAGTGATAGATTTAACAGAGTCTGGAGAAACAAATTCTGATTATGCAGAGTTCTTAAGAACATATGATCCTGAGAAATCTTACTCAGAGTATCTAGCTGAGTTCCACCAAGCCATGGTTGACTATCTTTCTGATGCAAACACTATTGAAGCAGCAAAGCCAGAAGTGTCCAAGAAGGATGAGTCAGAGGCTAAGTCAGATGTAGAGTCTGAGTAGAGTTCTCACTATCAATGTACTAAGACTTTGCATTAATAATAAATAAAAATTTATTGCTGTTAAGTTATTTATTTTCTTTGCATGTTTCTTATATTCACTTAAGAATGTCAGAACACCAGTTACCAGACACGCCTCATACGGTATTGGTGCCTCGCTGTTAAACAAGCTATAATACTAAGAAGCTATATCATGAGTAAGTAGGAATACTAATGTGGGGGAACCTTAGGTTTTCAAAAGCCTAATATAAGTTTAAAACTAAGATGCTCTTCAGCACCTTACACTAGGTTCAGCAGCCACAAGAGTATCAGACATAAGTAGTGAATATATTTTAATTTTGAAAACAAAATTAAAATTAATGCACACACAACCAGATAGACAGACAATCAAGCATGGATAATCAATTAATTCATTAAATAACAGA
This sequence comes from Trifolium repens, assembly GCA_030408175.1. Lineage (NCBI taxonomy): Eukaryota > Viridiplantae > Streptophyta > Magnoliopsida > Fabales > Fabaceae > Trifolium > Trifolium repens. The sequence goes on from CP125850.1 coordinate 25,750,003, forward strand.
TAGAAATTATTATCCAAGATTACAAAACAGAACATATATATGTGCTCAAACAAAAGGGTTAAGACTTTGGTGATTGACTTGTAAGCTTTAGCAGAAGCTTCATCATAGCATCTATCTTCTTATGAGTGGCTTCTCCAGATCAGTTCATATCTTCCCTTATATCAGCCCTAATTTCATCCATCTCATTCCTCAGCTCTTCCCTTAAATCATTCTTAATTTCTTCCAGAGCCACTTGTACAGCTGGAGGTATAGCAGATGATGGAGAACCTTGGACAAGTCTTGGTGGAGATCTTGGAGGGGTAGTATCAACTATTGGAGCTTTACCTTTGTCAGCACTGTTCTCATCAAGGTTTTGATCAGCCATAATTTGATCCTCGTCAGTTGCTTGATTCTCATATATCTTGCGAGTCTCAATCACAGCAATATGATGGGCTCTATCCACTAATAACTTGAGAGCTTCTTGATCAGCTAGTCTCTTACGCTCTACTTCAGCAGCTATCCTAGCCTGCTCAGCATCAAGTATCATTCTGGCATACCTTGCTTCCTCTTCAGCTAACCTTTCAGCTGCTTCAAGTGATGTACTGATACTTTCATTCACAGCAGCCAAAAATTCCAGACGTTGACGCTTTTCCTCATGATTGTAGTTGGTAAGCTTAAGAGCATGATAGATCTCTGCAGCATGCATAATCTGATTCAGTGCATTCATTCCTCTTCCTTCAATCTTACCCTTTATATAATCTCCCAGAAGCTTCAGAGACTGACTGAACTTATCCTCCAATTCCTTGATCTTACTATCTATATCTGAGGGAAAAATCAGAACCTCTTCCTCCATGCTTTTGAACCTCTTAAGACTAATACTAACAGCACTGTCTAATAGCTCAAGATTGGGTTCTAAATTGGAATTGAAAAAGGGTTGATTTTTGTCAAAGGGAATGGTGGGTTCAGGTCTTTTTCTTTTGAGAGGGATTATTTTAATCTTGCTTAGGTTAATGGTTGGATTCTGAGAGAGTGTGATAACATCATCATCAATGTTTATGGCTTCTTTTAGTATACTCTCTAGAATAGGTAGAGCAAAATCAGTAGGTAAGACTAATTCACCTATGGTCAAAGGTTTGTATACAGGACCATAAATGGGAGAAGATGTGGGTTCATTTGAAATATGATGCTCTTGATTATCAGAGGGAATGTCATCACATTGGTCAGAAGGTGAATGTTGGACTTGTTCAGAATGAGCTATTTGTGGTTCAGGATTGTTTTGTTTTGGTTGTGGAGTGGGAGGTTTTGAGAGTGATATGTCATCATTCTGAGGTGGTTGTGTCTCAGGTTCAGAATTGATGACTGTGTTTGGATTTTCCTGTTCAGGAGCAACAACATGAGAGGGTGGTGTTTGAATAATGGTTGTGGGAGGTTCTTGAACATGAGGTTCTTGTGGTGGTTCAGTAGTTACATTTAGGAATTTATTAATGGGGTGATTTGGGGATTTCAGATTGGAGTGAGTGAATGCATCACCAGAAAGGTGTGGTGTGAGATGGTCAAAGATGGAAGTGTCTTCAGCAACAGCTTTCTTGGGTGGATTATTTTTGGTTTTCTGAGGGGTCTTTTTCTTGAGTGATCTGAGTTTCCTTGCAGATTTTCTAAGGACTTCTGCTACATTATCACTACTATAGTCAGAAAGGGTACTCTTAGATGAAGATGATGATGATGATGATGATGATGATGATGAAACAATAACTGTTTGGTGTTTCTGGTTAAGCAGGATCATAGATATGGGTTTTGATAAATCTATGGTTGGACTAGGAGGGGGTAAATCTCTAGCTACAGGCTTGCTATTAACATTAGTCTCAGAGATATTACCTTTATGAGGAGCTTTGTTAGGAATCCTCTTAGCTTTGGTCTTGGTTCTTTTAGAGGCTCTGACAGATTGATCATCCTCAGTAGCTGGAGGCCTCTCATTCCTCTTCTTGCTTTTCATCTCCTTCTCAACATTTTCCTCTGGGGCTACCTCAGCAGCTTTAGCTTCTTCAGTCTTAGAGACTTCTTCAGCAGCAGTCTCAACCATCTCATCTATACTGTCATGCCCAGATTCTTCTTTCTGCCCTTCTGATCCTTCCTCAATCATAGCTTGTTCAAAGACAATGGGCTTTTTCCTTGACCTTGTAATCTCCTTGGGACCATCGAAGATATCCCAATCTGGTACATCCACTACCATACTTCTGTTAACCTTTACACCAGTTTCTTTTCTTACCATTTCCAAGAAGTTCTTGATTACCTCTTCATTATCATGTTCTGAGATGGTTGGAAAACCATCACACCAGAAATATTCTTCATATATCTTCTTAAGAGGATGTTCTGCGCTCTTTAAATCTTCTTTCTTAATCAGCATCATATTCACCAAAATTGTTGCATCAAACTTTGCAGTATTAAATACTCTCAGCCTTTCTTTAGTTCTGACAATCTCTACAAGCTGTGTCTGACGTATAATCTCAGAAATTAATCTTGGGTGGTGTAGACTGACTTTTGGCTTAGTGTGACTTTCTTTGATGCAAGCACAAAGGTGTTCAAAAATTAAACCAGCCAAATTAATCTTCACCCTCTTATGCATAAACCATATGAAGTGTCTGTGAGGCAAAGAGATTGTAGCTCTTCCTCCTTCTCTTGTGATGATAGAGGCAAGAAAAACCTTGAAAGCAAATTGAAGTTCCTTCTTCATCCACTTAGCTTTCCCAAAGTCACACTCTTGTGTACCAGAAGGGAAAAGGTCATTTTTGATACTTTCAGTATACATGCTCTTTGTCTTGTACAGATTAACATCTTCACCTTTGTTATCTAGACCCCGAACCTTAGCCACATGTTCCTGAGAGATCAACATTGGTAATCCCAAAAGATTAGACCTAATCTCTTTACCTTTGTAGGGTCTTAATCCTAGTTGAACTCTAGACTTTCCCTTCAGAGACTCATCCTTGGCTACAATTTTTCTTACTTCTTCTTCAGCACAAAATTCATCGAAGACGGTTGCTTTATTCCAGAAATTCTTGACGAAGTCATAATACACAAACCCATTTAGCATATCAAAGTAGTTCTTCCATTGCTGATCATAGAACAGACTCTGAATATCAATGCTATTCAACCTCAAGCTTTCAAAATCTACAAACTTCTCTGTGAGGAATTCCATGGCTTCTCTACCGCAGTCGTTTGAATTTGGGGGAATTTCGAGCGATGCTTGAGAGTTTAAATTGATTACAGGTGGTAATTCTGGGTTGAAGGGCTCTTGAACGATGATACGAGTAGGTTGAGCAGACATGATTGCAGAAATTTTTGAGATGATGAGAGCGTTCGAGATTCTGAGTTTTAGGGTTGTGTTGGTAGTGATTGTGTAAAAAATGTGCTTGTGTAAGTGAAGTGACTATTTATATCAAGCAATAAACACACACAGAAAATAAGCACAGAGGAGGGAGCGCGAACAGTTTAAAATTAATTTTAAATTGTATTAACTGCAAATTCATCATTAACTGTTCTCCAGCCATCAGGATCTAGACACGTGTAGGAAAGACTCTATCATAGCTGACACGCGTACAGACAACTGTAGTACACTTACTAGTACTAAACGTTTCATTTTCGCTTAGTTCAGAGCCAGACTCATTAGTATCTTTCATCTCATCAGAACCTGTTACTTTTCAGAGCTCACTACATTCAGAGCTTCTCCAAAGAGATTCTGAACATTAGAGGCTCTGAAAGAGCTTCAGACCCTGATTCCATTTTACATCTCAGAGCTAGTTTTCTTCAGTGATAAAGTGCATGTTCAAATTCTTTTTAATAAAATCAAATCTTTCAATAGCTAATGGCTTAGTAAATATATCAGCTCATTGATGTTCAGTATCAATGAATTGAATATTTATAGTGCCTTTTTGTACATGATCTCTTATAAAATGATGTTTTATTTCAATATGCTTAGCTTTGGAATGCAAAATTGGATTTTTAGATACATGAATGGCAGCAGTGTTATCACAATAAAGTGGAATACTGCTTTCAGCTATGTTATAGTCCTCTAACTGATATTTCATCCAGAGAAGCTGGGTGCAACATTTAGCAGCTGAGATGTATTCTGCTTCTGCTGTAGACAAAGCAATAGTTGTTTGTCTCTTGCTAGCCCAAGATATGAGATTCTCACCAATAAATTGGCAATTTCCACTAGTGGACTTTCTCTCAATCTTGTCTCCAGCATAGTCAGCATCACAGAATCCAACTAGCTTACTATCTAGGGATTTTTTATAAAGAAGTCCTAGATTAGTTATTCCTTTCAGATACCTAAAGATTCTCTTAACAGCTGTTAAATGAGATTCTCTAGGGTCTGATTGAAATCTTGCACACAGACATACACTGTATAAAATATCTGGCCTAGATGCTGTTAGATAGAGCAAAGAACCAATCATACCTCTATACAGCTTCTGGTCTACTTTGCTTCCAATATCTTCTTTGCTTAAGCTGCTAGTAGGATGCATGGGTGTGGCCATTGTCTTACAGTCTTCAAGATTGAACTTCTTCAGAAGCTCTTTTGTATATTTGCTTTGATGAATGTAAGTGCCATTTTTTCCTTGATTAATTTGAATCCCAAGGAAGAACTTTAGTTCACCCATCATGCTCATTTCAAATTCATCCTGCATAAGCTTTGAAAAACTCTTGCACAAAGAAGCATTAGTAGAACCAAAAATTATATCATCAACATAGATTTTGATAATTAAGATATCCTTCTTAGTTGTCTTTCTGAAGAGTGTATTGTCAATCTGACCATTTTGAAAACCATTTTCCAAAAGAAAATTACTCAGTCTATCATACCAAGCTCTTGGAGCTTGTTTGAGACCATAGAGTGATTTCTTTAGTTTATAAACATAGTCAGGATTTTTCAAATCCTCAAAACCTGGAGGTTGTTTGACATACACTTCCTCAGAAATGACTCCATTTAGAAAGACACTCTTAACATCCATTTGATACAATGTAATTCCATTATTAACAGCATAAGACAGTAATAACCTGATTGCTTCCAGTCTTGCTACTGGAGCAAATGTTTCTGTAAAATCAATACCTTCTTGCTGAGTGTAGCCTTGTGCTACCAGTCTAGCTTTGTTTCTTACAACCTCACCTTGTTCATTCAGTTTATTCCTGAATACCCACTTAGTTCCAATGATGTTCTTATGTGCTGGTCTTGGCACTAAATCCCATACATCATTTCTTTGAAACTGATTGAGCTCATCTTGCATTGCCACTATCAATCCATCATCAGCTAGTGCTTCATCAACATTCTTGGGTTCAATCATAGATATTAGTCCCAATAAAGAATCATTTTGTTGATAAGCTGATCTTGTATTTCTTGGGCTTTCTTTGTTTCCAAGAATAAGATCTTCTGGATGAGATGACTTGTATTTGAATTTCCTTCTTGGAGCTTCAACATTCTCTTGCATTTCATCTTCTGAGATATCATCATGTTCTTCAGATGCTTCTATTGGAGATGCTCCTTCAGAGACTACTTCAATTTCAGCTTCTGAAGTTCCATTAGCTTCTGATGTTTTCTCAGGTTCTGGAAGGTTGTATTGATATGGCACACCTGCATAGCTATCATCTTGCTCTGACGTTTTACTGTCAGGATCTTTATCATCAAATCTTACATGTTTAGATTCTTCCACTGAGTTAGTTTCAGAATTATACACTCTGTATGTCTTTGAGCGTTCAGAGTAACCTATAAAGATTCCCTTACAAGCTTTGGCATCAAATTTCTTTTTATAGACCTTATTGTTTAAGATGTAGCAAGTACATCCAAACTGATGGAAGTAAGAGATATTGGGTTTTCTTCCTTTGAAGAGTTCATATGTTGTTTTATTCAGTATAGGTCTGATATAGATCCTATTTGGAATATAACAAGCTGTATTCACAGCTTCTGCCCAGAAATGCTTAGCAAGTTTAGTCTCATGCATCATGGTTCTTGCCATCTCTTGCAAAGACCTGTTCTTTCTCTCTACAACACCATTTTGTTGTGGTGTTCTAGGAGCAGAGAACTCATGGATAATTCCATATGGTCTTCACAGAAAGTTGCAAAGGGTTCGTTTTCAAACTCACCCCCATGATCGCTTCTGATCCTTAGGATCTTAAGACTTTTCTCACTTTGCACTTGTGTGCAAAAGATGTTAAATACATCATATGCATCATCTTTTACTCGTAAGCATTTAACCCATGTCCATCTACTGTAATCATCAACTATGACAAGTCCATATTTCTTCCCATTGATTGAGGCTGTACTAACAGGACCAAATAAATCAATGTGAAGCAATTCAAGAGGTCTTGAGGTAGAGACAATGTTTTTGGGTTTAAAGGGTGTTTTAGAAATTTTCCCAATCTGACAAGGACCACACAGAGCGTCCGAGTGATAGTTGAGATTGGGTAGGCCTTTAACCAAGCTTAGTTTGCTGAGCTTGGAGATTAATCTCCAATTAGCATATCATAAGCGCTGGTGCCAGACCCACTTCTCATCACTCAGAGATAGTAGACATACTATCTTTTGCTCTGTGAGTTCTGAGAGATTGACCTTATAAACATTGCCTTTCCTTAGGCCTCTGAATACTACAGATTTGTCAGACTCTCTAGTTATAATACATGACTCTTTATCAAAAACTACCACAAATCCACTATCACAAAATTGACTGATGCTAAGTAGATTGTGTTTCTGGGCTTCTACAAGCCATACATTATTAATAGATAAGGAAGAATTACCAACTGTACCTATCCCAGTGATCCTCCCTTTTTGTTTGCCTCCAAACCACACATTTCCTCCCCCTTTCAGAGTGAGGGTTTGGAACATACGCTTTTCGCCCGTCATGTGTCGCGAGCATCCACTGTCCAGGTACCATGAATGCTGCTCTGGCCTTCTTGGAGCGCAAATCTGATACAAAGACAATCTCAGCTTTTGGTATCCATATTTTCATGGGTCCTTTATGGTTAGTCTTAATTGCCTTAGATGGTCTTTGTTTGAAAGCTCTATCAGAAGTTCTAGAGTTGTTAAAGCCTTTTGAAAAACTTTTAGGCTTCGTATAGTTCTTAGATTTAGCTCTAGAATATACCCGTGTTTTGTTTGTTTTGACATTGGTCTGAGGTCTGGAGGCCTTAGGCTCTGAAGAGTTAAGAGTCTGAGACTTCTTAACCTCTGACTCAACTATTTTTTCAGAATCTGGTATAACTTTAACTTCTGAATTACTTTTCACAAAGACAACCTTAGGTTTTGCTTTATCAATGTTAGAGGGTTTAGAAAATAATGGGTTTACTTTAAAACGTGAGAACCCAAGACCTTCACCTCTATTTCTACTAACATGGAAAATTAAGGAAGCTATCTTACTTCTCTGCATGCCATTGATAAGAAGTTCTTGCATAGCAAATTCATGCTCTGGAGGAACCTTATCATTATATACGTAATGAGTCTCAAAAAATGAGTTTCTGCTTTTCAGAGACTCATTTTCTTCGCTCATTACGTTTGCCTTTTCAGTCAAGTGATTGTAAGCCTTTTTGAGAACTTTACATTCACTTGCCTTTTTTGTGAGCAATTTTAGGACATCTATAAGAGAATCTACTAATTCTGATCTAGACAGTTTAGCAATTACCTCTTCTTCATCCTCAGAGTCTGAGTCTGCTTCAGAGTCTTCTCTGTCAGAAGTAGTTGCCATCAAACCTAGATTGGCTTCCTCATCATCATCTGAGTCTGAGTCTTTATCAAGATCTTCCCAAGTTGCCAGAAGACTCTTCTTGACTTTACTTTTATATCTTTCCTTGCTAGAGCTTTGCTTGGATGATCTGCTCTTGTTTTTCGGACAATCAGCAATGAAATGGCCAGGCTTGTTGCACTTGAAACACTTGCTTTGGTCTTCCCTTTTATCTTTACCAGTACTAACATTCTTGGAAGACCCTCCAAACTTGCCTGCATATTTCTTGCTTCGTTTTGCCCACTGTGAAACCTTGGAAGCCATCAGCACCATCTCTTCTTCATCATCAAACCCAATCTCTTGACCCTCTTCAGAAGCTTCGTCTTCAGACTCAATAACTTTAGTCTTCAGAGCCTTTGATGGACCCTTAGAGCTTAAAGCTATTCCTTTTAGCTTCTTGGTTGATTCATCAGTTATTAATTCCCTTTCATGGCTCTTTAGTGAACTGATAAGCCACAGTATAACTTTTGTCTAATACTTGAAGTCCAGAGACTAGAATTTGAAACCTTGAAAACATAGTCTCAATGTCCTCTCCATCTTTCATTTTAAACAACTCATACTGATGAACTAATAGGTTAGCTTTTGCCTCTCTGACCTGTTTGTTACCCTCATACTTGGATCTAAAAGACTCCCAAATTGATTTAGCAGTCCTTTTATCTCCAATTTTTAGGTACTCATCATGTGAAATTGCGTTTGTCATCATTCCTTTCACTGAATGATGTTTCTTATATTCCAACTTCTGAGTGGGTGTGAAAGACTTTGTCCATATTATCAAACGCAACTCCTTCTTTGATAGTTAACCACTCCTTCTTTGTCCATATTATCAAACGCAACTCCTTCTTCTACCAAGTCCCATAAATCACAATCAATACCTATGATGTGACTGTACATCTTGGTTTTCCAGAAGGGATAAACAGTCTCAGTTCCATTAAAAAATGGAACCTTGTCAGAAGATTTCCTCTCATGTGCATTAGAATCATATTTGTATGAAAACTCATTTTTCTTTCCTCCATCATTTCTAGCAGTGTTAGACATATTTTTCCAATGGATCTTTTACTGTTTCACTATAAGGTGAGTTAGGCAACAGACCTAGCTCCTGATACCGATTGAAGGTGGAAAAACACAAGAAGGGGGGGTTGAATTGTGTTTTCAAAATTGAATCTTTTTCACGAATAAAAAAAAGTTTACAGCGGATATAAACACAAAATAAAAGAGATGCTGAAAGGGAGAAAGAAAGACACAGAAATTATCCTGGTTCCTCTCACAAGTTGAGAGTACGTCCAGTCCCCTTGTTACTAACAAGAGCTTTTCACTATAATCTTTACAAGATTACAACTTGCTCAAGCACACTTGCAAGAGACTTCTCAGATTGCTCAAGTTACACTTAACGAGAGACTTCTCAAACAAACTTACAAGTAAGAATGAATGTTAATGGACACTTGATATACTATCAGAGGTGTTTACAAAATACAACACAAATTTGCTTTAAGACTATGAATGACAGATAGGTTCTTGAATGTCAGAATGCTTCAGAGCCTTAAACGCATTAATAGAACGGTAGTCATTTCTTCTATTTGAGTCTTCTATTTATACTTCAATGGAATGTGATGACCGTTGCAGAGAGATAAGATGCCAGCTGGAATTTGATCGTACAATTGATAGTTGTACATTGCCTTCTTTGGTAAAGAACTTCAATTCCACTACCTTGCAATTTGAATTATCACTCAACCATTTTGAGTAATAATAGTACAGTCGTACAATCCTAAACTGCGTTCCACTTATGGATAAGGTTAACGTTGTACCAACGAATATTCTTTCATGTGGATATGACAGAGTCCCAAAGTGGATTGTTCTTCAATCATTGATTCTGACTCTGTCAGTTCTTGAGTGACGCAAATTCCTATTGTTTCAGAGTCTGTAGTTGTAGCTTCATAAGTTCCTCAGCTTCTGAATCCTTCATAGCCTAGCATTTGTCCTCAGAACCACTTTCTTCAGACCTTGAATTTTAAGCTTCGGATGATCAGCGATATACTTCCAGAGCTTCTTAGCTTGGCTTCTCTGCTTTTATTCATAGTGCTTCTAAGTGAATTTTAAGTATTAATTATGCACAATAGAATAAATATTAATAATACCAATTGCAATTTTAATACTTTGTTATCATCAAAACCAATCAAAATACTCGGGATTTATGTCAGACCCACTTTGTTCCAACAATATCATCAACATAAATTTAATACTCGGCATCAGAAAAAGCAAACAAACGTAGCTTCTTCTGGTCATCAGAAACGTTTTCCGGCCCCTTCTGATCTGTGAGATCTGATATGTGTCAGTCCTCTTGCAGTAATTTCCCATTGTAACTCTTTGCTCGTCCCCCATCATTATCAAATCTACATGACGTCTTCCATGTGTCACAATTAAGGAAGTTTGTTTCGGATCCGTCACATGTGATTGAATCAGATGACATTCAAGTGAAAGAGAATTTGACCGTTGAGACCGTATCGTTAAGGATTGAAGGTAGAGAGGTGAAGAAATTGAGGAAAAAAAATTGCATCGGTCAAAGTTATTTGGGGAGGACCGGCAGGTGAGAATGCGACTTGGGAGCTTGAGAGCAAGATGAAGGATTTGTATCCAGAGTTATTTCCTTCAGGTAATTTTTGAGGCCGAAAATTCTTTTTAGGAGGATAGAGTTGTAACGACCGTATTAGAATAATTAATAGTTATTTACTTAGTATTAATTAATTATGTGTGATTATGTGACTTCTATGATTAATTGTCCTTTGATGGATTAAAAATGGTATTTTGGTCATTAGCATGTTTATTATGATAGTTAGAAACTCTCAGTAAATTATGCATAGGTTAATTAATTAATTATTAAAATTAAGAGAATTATGTGTTGTTGGGCTTAGAAAATAAAAGAGTAGAGTTACTAAGGAAAAAGAGGTGTGATAAGTAAAAAAGTAGTGACTTAAGGTATTTAAAGAAAAGAAAAGAGAGACTCGGGTTTAGTCTTGGAAAAACTAAAACAAAGAAAAATAGAAAGAATGGAGGGTTAGAAGAGAGAAGGGATTTTAGAAGAAAAAACAAGAGAAGAGAAAAAAGCTTGAGGTAGAAGATGCAAGGTCCAAGATGCCAAAAGACAAGAAAAAACACAAAAAGTGAAGAAAATGAGCATTTCATTGCAGCACGATGTCTCCCATCGTGCCACGATGGGAGCTGCTTGCTAGCCAAGAAAACAGAAGAAATAAAGCTGAAGAAAATCTGTCCATCGCAGCACAATATAGCACATCGCAGCACGATGACATAACTTGGCGACCAAGCTGATGAAATGCACAGGATCAATTATAAAATTGAATTGAATCTTCACATCGCAGCACGATGACTCCATCGCAGTGCGATGACCTTGCTGAGGCCCATTACGAAAACTATAAATAGAGCCTCCCATTCATTGTTTAAATCATTCAGAAATAGTAGAACACTCTCTACTATAAGGAGAGGTTCAGAGGAGCTCTATTGGGCATAGTTTTCTCCCCTTACGGGAAACCTAACTCAGCAAGGTATGTTTTCTTTAGGCTTTTGTATTTAGGTTATAATTTCATTATTGTAATTTAAATATGTAGTCTTTTGTAATTATGCCTTAGGTTGTGGTGGAGAAGACGAACTCCCCTATGAATATTTGGAGTTTGTGGTTGAGCCTAAGTTATAATAAATGATATTTAGTATTATGTTTGTTATTTACTTTCTTGCACTTTAATAACGTATCTCGTAATCTGGCCAGATAAGCGGGAGCGCCCATAGAAAGTGAGGTGGATCACAACAGATCGCTTAAATACCAAGACTTTATCCTTAGCCATAATTTTCACATACAAAATCCACAATCATCAACAAGATTTTTGATTTTTTAATATTTTGTATTTTTGAAATTTTTTGACAAATTTAAATAAATCTAGTAAGGCTTTGTAAACACAATCCCCGGCAACGACGCCAAAAACTTGACTAGGGTCTGGCAAGTGCACCAGTCTGTCGTCGAGTAATAATTCACACTCTAGTGTATAGAATGAGTTCGTATCCACAGGGATCGTGCCGAAGCTTCACTAGCGTTATTTAAGTTTGAGATAGTTTGCATTCGCATTGGTTTTTGGAAAAGGTTTTTATAAAAGAAGCGTAATGCTTGCAAAAATATAAATAACATAATGTATAAATAATAGATTCAAGAAATATAGAGGCTAGGTATGGTGGTTGGACTCCCTCCCTTCTTCATATTTGGCATGACCGGTGTATAACATAATTACTTAGATTATGTTCGGCGGTGAATTATCCTTGTTGTAGTAATACCTTACTATTACACTATGTTTATTAAAGTTTTCCTACATTATTAACTAAGGTACCTACGAGAGCCTAACCTCGATGTGTCACATACCCTAATTACTAAGTGAGTTGTTTATAAACATGCATTATGCTCTTCACCAATTAACCTCTAGATCCTAGTATCGGGCTGTTCATCTTCTAAGTGCTCAGATCACACCTAGTGCATGATTCCTCCTCTAACCGCTCAGTTCACGACTAGTTCAGGACGTTACCGTCTCTATTCACCTAGCATTATTTACTACGAGTTCGGACCATATCAAGTCAAAACCTTATATCAATTCTATGGGTGCTCCCGCTTATCCGGCCAGATTACGAGATACGTTATTAAAGTGCGTGAAAGTAAATAACAAACAGAATTACTAAATATCATTTATTATAACTTAGACTCAATCACAGACTCCAAATATCCATTGGGGAGTTCATCTTCTCCACCACAACCTAAGGCATAAATATAAAGACTACATATTTAAATTACAAAATATAACCTAAATACAAAAGCCTAAAGAAACATACCTTGCTGAGTTAGTTTTCCCGTAAGGGGAGAAAACTATGCCCAATAGAGCTCCTCTGAACCTCTCCTTATAGTAGAGAGTGTTCTACTATTTCTAAATGATTTTAACGATGAAAGGGAGGCTCTATTTATAGTTTCCGTAATGGGCCTCAGCAAGGCATCGCAGTACGATGAAGCCATCGTGCTGCGATGTGAAGATTTAGTTCAGTTTTATAACCGATCCTGTGCATTTCATCAGCTTGGGCGCCAAGTTACTCCATCGTGCTGCGATATACTCCATCGTGCTGCGATGCAAAGATTTTCTTCAGATTTATTGCTTCTGATTTCTTGGCGAACAAGCAGCTCACATCGTGGCACGATAGGAATAATCGTGCTGCGATGGAATGCTGATTTTCTTCACTTTTTGGGCTTTTTCTTGTCTTTTTGCATCTTGGACTCTGTCTTGATGCTTTTTCTTGCTTGTGTAGGTTTTCCTTCGTATTTGGGCCTGTCTTGGTCATTTTACTACTAATTATAATACTAAAAATACCGTATAAATTCCTGTCATCAGTGATCATGTTTTCCTAAGAGTTACGGTGACTACGGGAGTTGGACGTGCACTAAAGTCTAAGAAGTTGACCTCTAAGTTTATTGGACCTTACCAAATTTTCAGGAGGATTGAGAATGTGGCGTACAAGATAGCTTTACCACCATCGTTATCAAATCTACATGACGTGTTCCATGTGTCACAATTAAGGAAGTATGTTTCGGATCCGTCACATGTGATTGAATCAGATGACATTCAAGTGAAAGAGAATTTGACCGTTGAGACCGTATCGTTAAGGATTGGAGGTAGAGAGGTGAAGAAATTGAGGAACAAAGAAATTGCATCGGTCAAAGTTATTTGGGGAGGACCGACAGGTGAGAATGCGACTTGGGAGCTTGAGAGCAAGATGAAGGATTTGTATCCAGAGTTATTTCCTTCAGGTAATTTTCGAGGCCGAAAATTCTTTTTAGGGGGTAGAGTTGTAACGACCGTATTAGAATAATTAATAGTTATTTACTTAGTATTAATTAATTATGTGTGATTATGTGACATCTATGATTAATTGTGCTTTGATGGATTAAAAATGGTATTTTTGTCATTAGCATGTTTATTATGATAGTTAGAAACTCTCAGTAAATTATGCATAGGTTAATTAATTAATTATTAAAATTAAGAGAATTATGTGTTGTTGGGCTTAGAAAATAAAAGAGTAGAGTTACTAAGGAAAAAGAGGTGTGATAAGTAAAAAAGTAGTGACTTAAGGTATTTAAAGAAAAGAAAAGAGAGACTAGGGTTTAGTCTTGGGAAAACTAAAACAAAGAAAAATAGAAAGAATAGAGGCTTAGAAGAGAGAAGGGATTTTAGAAGAAAAAACAAGAGAAGAGAAAAAAGCTTGAGGTAGAAGATGCAAGGTCCAAGATGCCAAAAGACAAGAAAAAACCCAAAAAGTGAAGAAAATGAGCATTCCATCGCAGCACGATGTCTCCCATCGTGCCACGATGGGAGCTGCTTGCTTGCCAAGAAAACAGAAGAAATAAATCTGAAGAAAATCTGTCCATCGCAGCACGATATAGCACATCGCAACACGATGACATAACTTGGCGACCAAGCTAATGAAATGCACAGGATCAATTATAAAATTGAATTGAATTTTCACATCGCAGCACGATGACTCCATCGCAGTGCGATGACCTTGCTGAGGCCCATTACGAAAATTATAAATAGAGCCTCCCATTCATTGTTTAAATCATTCAGAAATATTAGAACACTCTCTACTATAAGGAGAGGTTCAGAGGAGCTCTATTGGGCATAGTTTTCTCCCCTTACGGGAAAACTAACTCAGCAATGTATGTTTTCTTTAGGCTTTTGTATTTAGGTTATAATTTCTTTATTGTAATTTAAATATGTAATCTTTTTTAATTATGCCTTAGGTTGTGGTGGAGAAGATGAACTCCCCTATGAATATTTGGAGTATGTGGTTGAGCCTAAGTTATAATAAATGATATTTAGTATTATGTTTGTTATTTACTTTCTTGCACTTTAATAACGTATCTCGTAATCTGGCCGGATAAGCGGGAGCGCCCATAGAATTGATATTAGGTTTTAACTTAATATGGTCCGGAACTAGAAGTAAATAATGCTAGGTGTATAGAGACGGTAACATCCTGAACTAGTCGTGAACTGAGCGGTTAGAGGAGGAATCATGAACTAGGTGTGAACTGAGCACTTAGAAGATGAACAGCCCGATACTAGGACCTAAAGGTTAATTGGTGAAGATAATAATGCATGTTTATAAATTACTCACTTAGTAATTAGGGTATGTGACACATCGAGGTTAGGCTCTCGTAGGTACCTTAGTTGTTAATGTAGGGAAACTTTAATAGACATAGTGTAATAGTAAGGTATTACTACAACAAGGAAAAGTCACCGCCGAACATAATCTGAGTAACTATGTTATACACCGATCATGCCAAATAGGAAGAAGGGAGTAAGTCCAACCACCATACCTATCCTCTATGTTTCTGAATTTATCTATATATATTTATTTATTTATTTATTTCTGCAACGCATTACGCTATTTTTTATAAAAACCTATTTCCAAAACCAAAGCGAATGCAAACTATACGAACTTAAATAATGCTAGTGAAGCTTCAGAACGATCCCTGTGGATACGAACTCATTCTAGACACCTAGAGTGTGAATTATTACTTGACGACAGACTGGTGCACTTGCCAGACCTGCAGTCAACCCCCCTTAGAGAATTTCGTCCTCGAAATTCAAACTTTTACAATCATCATCAGGGTAATGCGTCCATATTCACATCCAATTCTATCCTCCACTTATTCTCCGATTCAGTCGCATTCAGTTTCTTGGAATAAAACCTTTCTCTCTTAGGGGTTATTGGTTAAGGAGCCTGATCAAATAATCCATACTTACAACTGGTCTCATGCTGCGCACTCTGATTCGAATACTTACTGTCACCTTCTGACAGTGTCGCTACCATCTTAGCCTATAATTCCCTGAACACATTCGTACATCAACTTGTCTTATCGACTTCTACTTCCATCACTACGATTAAGCTACGTCCTTTACTATCGGTATTAACTCTGATACTCCATTGACTTAGTAGGTTGGTATCTGGCCTGGATAGGTACACCAAAACCTAAGGCAAGAGTGGCGTTAAATAATTAACTGAAGGGTATAAACTTGAGTATTCCTACTGACAAATTCAAAATATTCCTTCCCAAGGCCGTTCTTTATGCATAACACGTCATATGTACCTGTGAACCACGCGTGTTGTCTAAATACTCCAGGATCGATCGAAATATATCACGAGTGGAAAATTGTCTAAATACTACAGATTCTTTTGACAACAAGTTAGACTCATCTGCAGGTGAATCTATAGTTATCCGATAAAATCCCACCTACTATTTTAATCCATTCAGGCACGACACGATGATAGAGTTGTACATTTAACATGCAGACGTACTTACGTTCAGATTATCTCTTAGGGTTAATGGTTAAGATTTAATTGGTAGCTTCCTTAATAATTCAACATTAAGGAATTTGCTAAGGTGGTCAGCTTCTGACTGGATAGTTGAACACATGAGGTTTGAACTTGTAATGCGGAGTCTGAGATAAATTGCTCAGCTTGGAACGATTAATAGGTTGACTGACAGATCACTCAGGATAGAGATGGTTTCCAAGAAGGATGGTATACTACTCAAGACGAGCAATAAACTCTTACATTTATCTGAATTGATTGTTGGTAACTAAACTTGAAGTTGGGATAGTCTGGTTAAGATGTTCGAGTTCAGCAATTGATTTTGCAAGGTCACAGGAAATGAGTCTGGAAGGTCGAAACGTTCGGGCAGAGATACTCAAGGTTAACACACCGATCTCTTATGATAAATAACACGAAACTGAAAGGTTCGAATTCTCAACACTGATTCCACTTGTATAGCTTAATTTCACTGAATTGGGAATAATCCAACTTAATTCTGATTGTACTTTTAGGCCTCCGAGAAGATGGATAACTAATAATATTGAAGAACTGATTACTGGTTCGAGTGCACGAAGTTTAAATGATTTGCTGATTACTGAGCTGGGTCATTTGTATTAGAACAGTTAGTGATGTTGACTAACCAACAAGTGAGAATTTGAATTGAATCCATTCGGGGCTAATAAAAGTGACTAGCTTCCATGAATCTGAGGTAGTTACTAACGGCATGGCTGAAAGACTGAAGACAAAGAACATGGTTACTTAGAAGTGACGTTCTACACAATTCGTGTGACTGACTGAGCTGGGTCATTTGTATTAGAACAGTTAGTGATGTTGACTAACCAACAAGTGAGAATTTGAATTGAATCCATTCGGGGCTAATAAAAGTGACTGGCTTCCATGAATCTGAGGTAGTTACTAACGGCATGGCTGAAAGACTGAAGACAAAGAACATGGTTACTTAGAAGTGACGTTCTACACAATTCGTGTGACTGACTGACGTCAAGAAGTTTGGAAAGTTTCATCTTATTTGAATTTGTGCGTATCACTTGATTGAAAATTATTTAAAGTACGCGAAGAATTTACTCATCTGAGACATAATCAGACAAGTTAGAGAGTACACACGTCCAGGGTGTTCCAAGACTCGTGAACGTTGAATTGAACAGCGTTCGGTTCGACGAATTGGCTGAATGAGGATCCTTTAGAAAGGCAATTGAAACTTTATCTCCTACTGGATTCAGACTTATACTTCCTACTTCTATTTCTCCTAGAAATTCTCATCGGGTTAGGACAACTAGATTTTTCACTCAAGTTTCTTGTTGACAAGCTCTCACAGGAAGGTTTAACTGATTTAATTAGTATCTGGCTGAAAGGTCTGAATATGAAGAAGTGTCGGGTGGCTGGATGATGCTAAAGTCAAACTTAGTTACTTGTTTTCGGATAACTAACATATATACCTAAAAGATTGATCTAGGTGGTTGGTGCTATTGATATTGTTTCCTGTTGGTTAACCTTATCAAGTTGTGTGTTATACCGTCTGACTTACGGTTGGTTTCATACTGAAATGTTGGCTCTACATCTTTTGGCGTCTAATGTTAATATCCTAAAAGGTATTCTAACTGGCCGGCATTTAGGTAGTGATAAAATATGGTTGGTCAATTCTAATCTTCAAACCGGGGTACCTAATTGGTCTTTAATACTGAACTACTAGCCTACTAATAACTGAATGAAAATTTTCAGTGCATGGTTAATTGACTCTATTGATTCCTTAACTAAATGATCCAAAGACATGAATTTGTATAATAGGAAGTCAAACTAATATGGAATCGAATTGCCGAAATCTAAACTATATAATAATAAGGCTCAACGGATCGATTTTAGCGACTGATTGCGCTAAAAGTAATTCTTAACTGTTATTTTAATCAAGGCTTAACCTACGACGGTTTGATACAATTACCGGCATGGAGTGCTAGGCTGACCTATTTATTGGCATCTAAGGTAGCATCATAAGTGTTGACTTAATAGTTTTGTGGTAAGAGGATGTTAAAGTATAGGTGCCCTGATTCAACTATTCTTATAGAGGTAGCTAATTGGCTTGTAACGATGAGTTACTAATTCTTGGTTATTTAAATGACGATTCTTAAGGATCCTATTTGGGATAACGATTAGTGCTAACGGAGAGTTCAGGTTATGCTTAAGTGACATGGTACTATTATTGGCTTCTAACTATTCAACGATAATGTCCCACAATTGGCTTAGGTATATAACGGTGTTACAAGTGATTCCTATTTGTTAACTTAATCAAAGTTAGGTCGCTAAAGGTTTGTTGGTTTTACTACTACCGACTGGTGTCATTAAAGAGGAAGTCCTAATTTATCATACTATTTAAGGCTACTCCTAGTGGTATGGTAAGAATGCTGTTACGAATTAAAGGGTCAAAATAACTAAGCTGAGAGCATTCTAGAGGGTAATCTAATAAGGTGACTTGAAGTAACATTGGAAATGTGCTTGTGTTCTAATTTGGTCTTGCTAGCATAGATGGTTCGATTTGAAATTCTATTACAAGGATACCTATCAGGTCCACTACACTGAGTTACTAATTTAGGGACATAGGATTGAGGGTACTTAGTGTGTATTTATTGGGTATAGGTACTATTAATAAAGATTCTATTCGTCAAACTAGTTAAGGCTAAGTTCCTAGTGATTCAGTATAATTATTGGTTTCTAATAGGAAGGTGTACTCATTCCATTGAGAACATATGGAGTTGACAGGTTCGGGATAGTCCTTCTAGTTGTCATTAGAAAATAACGAAACACGTTTGAGGTCTTACTAAGTTTTCCTTATAATGGTTGAACTTCTCAGCTGGATTAAACAACTAAATACTTAGGAAGAGTTTTGGTTTACTACCTACTATTGCTGGGTGTTACTCGGGTCTCCAAACTTGGATAATTAGGTTCTCAATAGGGTGAGGTTACTCCTAGGTTTAGGAAGTTTAGCTGACATTCAGTTTCAGTGGAATACTGTTATGCACTACACACTCCAGTATAATGGTACACTTGCATTCCTTAAAGCTACAACTCTACTCCTGACTTCTTACGTCACGGGATTAACTCATTCACCAGACTGCTCTTAATTCTTAAGACTTCAACAACTGCTTCCTTACTAACTCCAGGCTTATCTCCTGTTACTTGTCTCAATCCATTTACTACGTCTAAATTCCTTGCGCCACATGCTGGTGTTACACTTCTTACTCCCGTGGCACCATCTGCCATAGTTCCAATACCCACTTATAAGAATTTCTTTCAACGACTGGTTCTCAATTGCATCTTCACTGCGATCTTACTGCTTGAACTTCCATGGTCCACTTCAGTTCTCAACCATAATACCCTGCCTACCATACATAATACTGAGCTGATCAGACTCAGCACGCGATGGTTTCAGCGTAAATAGTCCAGATCCAAAGGGTCTGTATTACTTAGGAAAGAGTTGTAATGACTCATGGCATGGTCCGATACTAGATCGACCTGCTCTGATACCAATTATAATACCCCAACTAAATTGTCTAGAATATTTAGTCGAGACATAAATAAATGTATCTGAGTACAAGAAATATTTTTGAATAATTAATGAAGTTACAACTTGAAGGGATTACAAGATTAAATCCAACATATTTATACAGCGGAAATGAATGAACATGAGTGCTAAACAGATAACTATAGCAAGGAAGAAAATAAAAATGTTCTGATCCGATGATCCAAGCACAGCTCCAATCATCATCTACCACCTGGTCCTATCTCCAATTAACCTGTTTACTTAAAAAAAAATTATTTGGAGTGGGGTGAGACTACTAGTACTAAGCCTCAGTGAGTCCTACTACCCTCCTAATGGTGACTACATCGGGGAACCTAGATAATGTAATAATCTAAGTTCAAATGTTTTACATACAAATGTATCAATAGCAATAAAAGGTGTAACACATTTATTAATCTTGTCAAATTACTCTTCAAAGGACACGCCGAGGCAAGCCGGTCTCGGGTGTCTGACTCTGCGTACTACCGAAATAGAGGCTCGGATTCCGACGTTGGCTCACATAATAAAATAGTAGAATTCAGAGGAATTCTTTAATCATGGCATATAATTACCATTTAATTGTTTAATGAGTATACAATTCTAACCAATATATCCCACCTAGGGTATCCTAAACATGTTACTGAATCACATAAATATATTTCTTTTCTCTAACCATAGAGTATATTTAATACTATTATGCATGTTCATGGAACCCAAGTTACATTCGGACATAAAACGAGTGATTTAGGAATTTTTCTAAAAATTTATGTAGGTTCTGACCTGCTACATTCGCTACGGCGAGCTCAGTCCTCGCCACGGCGAGTTATGTGCTGTCAGACCTGTAACACTCGCTACGGCGAGTCAGGAACTCGTTTGGCGAGTTATACAGTACAACAACACTCGCTATGGCGAGTAAGCACTCGCTGCGGCAAGTTTAGCAGAACAGATCCCTGGTTCTGCAAAAACACGATTTTTCTTAAAATACACCTACAATCTCTATGCAACTCGTTATAAACAAGTTTAATAGTATAAAATAAATTATATAGGAGTAGGAATTGTGATCATTTCCTGCTCTTTCATAATTTTGATCCTAAACTTATGTTTGCATGCAAAATCTCATATTTGGGGATAAACTAAGCTTCTACAACAATGCTATGGTTAAAGATCCTAAGAACCCACCTGAGATTTGAGATTGAGACTCAGCAGCTTATTGAATGCATGGCTAAACAGTACCACCGTAAATTCTCCAGTCACGTTTCCTTGTTCTTAAATTTCTTTACCATTAGTAACTCAAAACTAATACCCACTACTTCTTCCTCCACAAAACTAACATGCAAGGATCAAGAATGGAAAAAATACAGTTTGTGAGACCTCTAACAACAAAGAATAGAACAAAATCGTATAAGGAAAAGAGATGGTGACTACGGTCTGGCAAGTGCACCAGTCTGTCGTCGAGTAATAATTCACACTCTAGGTGTCTAGAATGAGTTCATATCCACAGGGATCGTGCCGAAGCTTCACTAGCGTTATTTAAGTTCGTGATAGTTTGCATTCGCTTTGGTTTTTGAAAAAGGTTTTATAAAAAAGAAGCGTAATGCTTGCAATAAATAAACAAACATAATGTATAAATATAGATTCAGAAACATAATAGAGGATAGGTATGGTGGTTGGACTTACTCCCTTCTTCCTATTTGGCATGATCGGTATATAACATAGTTACTCAGATTATGTTCGGCGGTGAATTTTCCTTGTTGTAGTAATACCGTACTATTACACCATGTCTATTAAAGTTTCCCTACATTAATAACTAGATACCTACGAGAGCATAACCTCGATGTGTCACATACCCTAATTACTAAGTGATTTGTTTATAAACATGCATTATTATCTTCACCAATTAACCTCTGGGTCCTAGTATCGGGCTGTTCATCTTCTAAGTGCTCAGTTCACACCTAGTTGATGATTCCTCCTCTAACCGCTCAGTTCACGACTAGTTCAGGATGTTACCGTCTCTATACACCTAGCATTATTTACTACTAGTTCCGGATCATATTAAGTTAAAACCTAATATCAATTCTATGGGCGCTCCCGCTTATCCGGCCAGATTATGAGATACGTTATTAAAGTGCAAGAAAGTAAATAACAAACATAATACTAAATATCATTTATTATAACTTAGGCTCAACCGAAGACTCCAAATATTCATTGGGGAGTTCATCTTCTCCACCACAACCTAAGGCATAATTACAAAAGACTACATATTTAAATTACAAGAATTATAACCTAAATACAAAAGCCTAAAGAAAACATACCTTGCTGAGTTAGTTTTCCCGTAAGGGGAGAAAACTATGCCCAATAGAGCTCCTCTGAACCTCTCCTTATAGTAGAGAGTGTTCTATTATTTCTGAATGATTTAAAGAATGAATTGGAGGTTCTATTTATAGTTTTCGTAAAGGGCCTCAACAAGGTTATCGCACTGTGATGGAGTCATCGTGCTGCGATGTGAAGATTCAGTTCAATTTTATAACTGATCCTGTGCATTTCACCAACTTGGTCGCCAAGTTAGGTCATCGTGCTGCGATGTGCTATATCGTGCTGCGATGAACAGATTTTCTTCGGATTTATTTCTTCTGTTTTCTTTGCCAGTGACTACGGTCTGACAAGTGTACCAGTCTGTCGTCTAGTAATAATCCGCACCCTAATTAGGATGGGTTCGTATCCACATGGACAGCGCCTAGGTTACTATGCTTTACTCTAGGAATGGGTGAGATTGCCTCCACTTTAATTTTAAGGTTGATTGATTTAAGAAATTTATTAAGAAATATAGTTTGCTTCAGATGAGAAAATGTAGGTTAAGTGTGTTGAATCCCTCCCTAAGTCCTGCTGGGTAGTTGGAACTATATCATTGCCTATTCATTCTTATTTATTGGTGAACTAATATAATTAGAAATAACCGTGTACGATAATTACTCTAATTACGAGTATAGAGAACCTTAATTATTAGACAGAGACCCGTGTTAGCCACGTTGTCACGTCCCTAACCTAGTGATTAGATCTTAATATTAATATGTAGTCAATTAAGCATGGTTTCATTAGTTCTTTTACCCTTAATTTATTAAGCTATTATCTATTGGTCGGGGTTGGCTGCCGGCTTTGAGGCACAATACTAGATCACTAACCCTATAAGCTAGTTGCCAGCCAGTGAGAAACCCTGGCTTAGAGGCACAATGCTAGATATCACCAACCCTATAAGCGTTCCCTAATTGTGTACATCAATTAGATTACGTAATTAAAGCATAGACAATAGAATAAATAAAGCTGAATAGACAATTATATAAATATAGTACCAAATTACATGATTCCAGCATTCCTAAGGGAGTTCATCTCCCCACCGAACCCGGAAGGGGTTTAGCTACTAAAATGCATAATTAAATCACAAGAATAGAAAAATGCATAAAAGAAAACTTAACGTTAGAGCTCTGACTCCTTTTCCTTCAGAGAGTAGTAGTTCACTCTGTTTCTGAATGAATAAAATGAGGAAAAGGGAGCTCAATTTATAATTTTCGCAGTGGGCTGCAGTTTGCCATCCTACTGCGATGAGCCCGTCGTACTGCGATACACAGATTTAGTTCAAAATTATAACTGATCCTGTGTGTTTCATCAGCTTGGTCGCCAAGTCAAGCCATCGTACTGCGATATAGCACATCGCAGTACGATGAACAGATTTTTCCCAGATTTTCTTCTGTTGTTTCCTTGGCCAGCAAGTCGCTTTCATCGTGGGACGATGGATGCCATCGTGCTGCGATGAACATCACAATTTCTTCACATTTTTGGCTCCTTTTAGCTTTTTCTTGACTTCTTATGCAAGTAACTTGATTTCTCTAGGAATCTGCTTTGTAATTGGTCTAAAGTGCTATAATTTATTACTAAAATTATACTAAAAATGCAGTATGAATTCCTGTCATCACAAGCCCAAACTTGAATCGTTGCTTGTCCTCAAGTAACATGCTGTCAAGCGAGATTGTTAGCAAATAAGTAAACAAAAGTATGACAGGAATTTTCACAACCTTGTTTTTATCAGCAATGATTTATCGGCTCAAGAGACTTCAATAGTAGCAAATCGGAGAAATGCCCACAAGAGTCCATGTTCAACTTTCTCTCTCTCTCTCTCTCTCTCTCTCTCTCTCTCTCTCTCTCTCTCACATTTGTATTTTTGGCTCATAATTGAAAGGGTTATCTCTCAATCATCGTACAACCTGCCATTTTACCATAGGCTTGCAAGAACTCTAAGCAACTGGTCAAAATTCAATATACATGCATTATTGGAGGTCTTTTTCAGGGTTATAATGTGGCTTAGGTCAAGGTATGTCATTTTTGGGAATAGTAGGCTAAACATTGGAGTGAAGTGCTACTTTGTTGTTCCTTTTTGTGTACGCAACCTTATTCCTTAGGGTGCCTTTTTGTGTTGGTATTGGAGATTAAGAACCGGATGTGTCTTTGTGTGGTTCTTTTCTATCACTTCTTTTGCCCTTTGGCTCTTTTCTTTTGCCCTTTGGCTCTTTCTTTTTCATTTTTTTTTTAAGAGACTATTTTTTTAGGGAATTTTTGGTGTTTTCCCGTCTCTTTTCTTTTTTTCTTTTTGTAGTGATAGTTCTCTGTATACCCACCCCAAACTTGTTTTGTTGCCAATACTTTTTGAGAACTATTACCTAACTCCAAAGAGGGTAAATCATTGTTTTTCTGGTCTATAGGCTTGAAATGTGGTTTGTCACCGAAACAAAAGGGATAATATTTTTACGGCTCAAAATTTGCTAGCAAAGGATATAATAATAATAAGTGTGGCTTGAAAAGGCTCTGGGTTATAACAAACAATTGCCTCAATGCATATAATTTCAAACTAACCAGTCAGCAGAGAATTAGAGCAAGTTCTAGAAAATAAACAAGTGCACGGTACTCTCATAGTAATTCGAAAGAAAGTGGTAATACCGTTTTGGAAATATTTGGCTCAAATCCTCACATGGCTTAGGTATATCTGAAATTGAACACTTGTCTCACGGACATCAGCTTCATCACTCGTCTTTCTGTCTCCCGAACTTCCGCCCTTTCTGAGCAATCACCTTCGGTGTTCTTTTGTATAAAGGCATGGAATTCAAATCATACTTTGCCACTCACTTGCCGTAACCTGCCTATAACATTGAATCATGCACATGATAATAAACAAGAACAATTATTGAATTTTTTAGAAGTTAGTTGAGGTTGTCAGCAAATGACACAGCGGGAATTCATTTATTGAAATATAAAGTACTGAAAATGTAATTGGTCAATGGTAGGTAGTCGAAAAGAAAGAATTCTGCTCCAGATTGTTGGTAAAGTCTCCTGGCTGGTGTTGTGCCTTTGGTGGCATATCCCAGTCTGTTATGGTATTGCATGGACTGCATCATTGTCCTAATACTGAATTGCTTTACTGTCTTTATCTGTGACTTCTTCTTCCTGCAACTCCTGCTTACTCCTTGACCTGCAATTAAGAAAAATAAAATTAAATGCATATTTTTGTTAAATTTTATATGATGGGTTGCCTCCCATTAAGCGCGTGTTTAACGTCTCGAGCCTGACATATGATGCTTAAGCATCCTTGAGGTATAGAGTGACCCCTGTTTCTGGTATCTTCTCGCCTTCGTATATTTTCACCCTGTGTCCATTAACTTGGAAGGTTGTTGCTGTCCTCTTGTCATAAATTTCAACAGCCCCGTATGGAGATACTCTGACTACCTCGTATGGCCCTGTCCACTTGGATTTTAGTTTTCCTGCTGTGAACTTGAATCTTGATTGGAAGACCAAGACCTTTTGCCCTGGTTTGAATTCTCTGCGGCGGAGCTTTTTGTCATGAAATCATTTTGTTTTTTCTTTGTAAATTTCTGCGTTTTCATAAGCTCAGAGGCGAATTTCCTCCAACTCAAGCAACTTCATATTTCGTGCATGTCCTGCAAGGTCTTTGCCAAAGTTCAGTTCTCTTGTAGCCCATAGTGCATTGTGCTCCAACTCTACCTGAAGGTGGCATGCTTTCCCATAAACCAGGTGGTAAGGTGTTAGTCCCAAGTGTGTTTTAAAGGCTGTTCTGTATGCCCAGAGAGCATAATCCAGTTTCCTAGCCCAATCTTTCCTGGAAGTCATAACTGTTTTTTCCAAGATACTCTTGAGCTGTCGATTGCTTACTTCCACCTGTCCACAAGTCTGGGGATGGTATGGGGTTGATACTTTGTTTTTCACCCCATACTTTTCTAATACCTTCTCCAAGTATTTGTTTAGGAAATGTGTCCCTCCATCGCTGATCAGGACTCTAGGGGTTCCAAACCTGCAAAAAATATTTGATTGCAAAACCTGGATAACAGTCTTGGCATCGTTAGAATGACTGGCTAATGCTTCTACCCATTTGGACACATAATCAACACACACACTAAGATATACATTTTATTGTCAGATTCTGGGAATGGTCCCATGAAATCGATGCCCCAGCAGTCAAAGGGTTCTATTTCTAGAATACCTTTCTGCGGCATTTCATTTCTTTTTGAGATGTTACCTGTTCTTTGACACCTGTCGCAATGTTTTACAAACCTTTCACAGTCATTGAATAAGGTTGGCCACCAGAACCTACATTGCAATATTTTAGCTTTTGTACGATCTGCATCATGGTGTCCTCCATATCTTGAACTGTGACAATGCCACATAACTCGGCGGGCCTCGTCTTGAGCCACACAGCGCCGTAGAACTTCGGTAATACCTTCCTTGTACAAGTAGGGATCGTCCCACCAATAGGATTTTGCTTCATGGTATAGCCTTTTCTTTTGCTGCCACGTATATCCTTTTGGTATTATTTTCCCTGCTTTGAAATTTGCTATGTCAGCGAACCATGGTCTTTCTGAAATCGCGAATAATTTCTCATCCGGGAATTCTTCCTCGATGTTTTTCTCTTTTGAAGTTATTGTTAGACTACTAGGCTCAACCACTTAGAAGGGGGGTTGAATAAGTGGCTTCTTTAATCAACAGTAATTTTAAAAATTTATTGATTAAAATAATGCGCGGAAGCACCACCGGATCGGTAGTCTACTTTGCACCTTTTGACCAAAGGAAAGATAGTATCGCCTTGAACGAAATTGGAAAATTACGGAACAATTTATGCGAGATATCCAAATTTAACGCAATTTTACAAAAACAGTCCCAAGCAAGTTTATATGGTTTGTTTGTCGAATTCAATCACAATCAAGCAAGAATCAATTGGATTTTTGTGAACCAATACGAACAACAAAAATTCAATCGATTAATCAAATCAACGAAATTAACGAAATTAAAGAGAGAGATAAAGAGAGACACACACGATTTGATTAGGGAGTTCCCCGGATTGCGCGTCGTCCACGCGTTTGTCCGAGTACGTCTCCCCCCAAATAACCAAACGGGTTATTTGAGAGTTTATAGATCAAAAACTTGATGAACAAAAAGTGCACAGTTTACAATTGAAATCTATAATCCTA
Source organism: Trifolium repens (assembly GCA_030408175.1). NCBI lineage: Eukaryota > Viridiplantae > Streptophyta > Magnoliopsida > Fabales > Fabaceae > Trifolium > Trifolium repens. The sequence goes on from CP125850.1 coordinate 25,777,242, forward strand.
TAGCAAAACAAAATGTAAACTAATGCGAATAACCTCGACACCCAACGGAACTTCGCCCTCTGATTCCAACGATTCTCCTTGTGCCAAACCGCACCCAATCGTCCAGCTGAGTCCTTCGTTCCTTGTTGTCGAATCCTTCAAGACACGCACGTTCTTGAATCACTTGAGAGAAACACTAGAACCTTCAACCCAATTCAACCCGATCACGATTCTGATTCACCACGAACCGTATCGAACATTAACACACAATTCTGCAATTTCTATTGAATTGATCCCATACTCAAATCCAATTTTGATTGCAAACTTGATGAAGATGATGAACTTGTGTTGAATCAAACCTTTGATGCAAATTCTCACTCAATTTGTACCCAAAGCGTTTATCTGATCTTTCACACTAGTTTTCTCTCACTTGTTGCTGTTACAAAGATCACACACATTGCTATTTAAAGAGAAAATAGAATGAGCAAATTTAGGCATAATTTTTCATACATGTATCGATACAAATGATCATTTGTATCGATACAAATGCTTTGACCAACGTTAAAATTGGAAAAATTGACCTTTGTATCGATACAAACACGGGTGTGTATCGATACAAATATCAGAATCTTGAAATCTTGACTGATATGTATCTAAGCATGCAAGCATGCTTCGAAACATCTTGAGTTTTCTGGATTTTGAGAGCAAACAGATGTGTATCGATACATGCAAGCATGCTTCGATACACAGGAGCTGTTCTGTCTCTGAGAGACCTCTTTTGTATCGATACAGGCAATGTATGTATCGATACAAAATGCACAAAATCAAACAGAAGAGATTTCAGGACGTTTGTATCGATACACCAATGTATGTATCGATACAAAATACCTAAAAGTCAGTTTTTCAAGGTTTTAGAAAATAGTTCTTTGTTGTCAAGTCATTTGTAATGTTGCCAAAATATGTTCAATCCTATTTTCATGTGTTTTGACAATTATTAAAACATGAGGATGAACTGGTGCACTTACAGTTATCTCTGAGTTGTCGAGCCTTGACAAATGGTCGGCAACGACATTTTCAACTCCTTTTTTATCTCGAATCTCCAAGTCGAATTCCTGCAACAACAAAATCCAACGCAAAAGTCGAGGGTTTGATTCCTCTTTGGTTAGTAAATATTTTAAAGCAGCATGATCAGTGTAAACTTCTACCATAGAGCCGACTAGATATGATCTAAACTTTTCTAAAGCAAAGACTACTGCTAATAACTCATTTTCTGTAGTTGCATAATTCAACTGTTGTTCTGTCATTACCTTACTGGCATAGTATATAGCATGAAATAATTTTTCATGCCTTTGTCCAAGGACTGCTCCGACTGCATAGTCACTTGCGTCGCACATGAGTTCGAAATGCAAGTTCCAATTTGGAGCTCCTATGATCGGTGCCGTTACAAGTTTCTCCTCTAATGTGTTAAAAGAGATAAGGCACTCTTCGGTAAACGCGGAGGTGCTGTCTTTTAATAGGAGATTGCATAATGGTTTTGATATTTTTGAAAAGTCTTTTATGAATCTCCTATAAAAGCCTGCATGTCCAAGAAAACTTCTGACGCCCTTCATATTTACTGGTGGTGGGAGTTTGGAAATTACTTCAATTTTTGCTTGGTCGACCTCTATGCCCTTTTTTGAAATTTTATGACCTAGGACTATCCCTTCGGTTTGAAATTGCATTTCTCCCAATTTAAGACTAAATTGGTCTCCACGCATCTTTTAAGAGCGACATCAAGGTTGTCCAGGCAATCGTCGAAGCTTTTTCCAAACACCGAGAAATCATCCATGAAAACCTCCATAGATTTCTCTATCATATCTGAGAAGATAGCAAACATGCATCTTTGAAAAGTTGCCGGTGCATTACACAAGCCAAACGGCATTCTCCTATAGGCACAAACTCCATATGGGCAAGTGAATGCCGTTTTCTCCTGGTCTGTTGGATCTACCGCTATCAGGTTGTACCTGTTGGAGTAAGCCCTAGAGGCCAATACTTTAGTGTTTTATTTATTAATAATAATAGGCATTTCTTTATTATGTTTGTAACGTTCAAAATAATGAAGTCCCTATAATAGAAAGTCCGTTTAATATTAAGTGTGACTTAATCATGAGATTACATTAAACATAAAGACGCTATTTTTAAAGTATCCATAGTCGAGCTTTAAGGTGAAAAGGGATAACCTTAAAGCATAAAAACTATTATGAAGATAGACTGATGATCGCATCTCATGGATCATGGGATAAGGAGTTATCAAGTCTTGACATAGGTATAAGAAATATTAGGAGTAATATTTATACCGGATTGACCCGCTATGAGAGTACTACATGCAAAGTTAAGCAAAGTGTCATAAGTTACTCTCATAGTGATAATGGTGTAAACCGCCCTTAGTCCTGAAACCACTTTGTACCCTAGATGTGGAGTCAAGTACTTTGTTGTTGATCTAACGTTGTCCGTAACAGGATAACCATAAAGGCAGTTGATGGGTACTTCACAAAGCATGCTGAGGGACAGTAGTGACCTAGATGGAATTTGCCAATGCTGCATAACAGGATAAATGTCATGGGACCAATATTGAACTGGACAAAGATGACACCAAGTATGCTTTATGTTCAATATAGACATAAAGGGCAAAGGGGTAATTATACACGCATATATTATCACTAAAGGTTATGTTATGATCACATGTTAATTTCTCATAACTTGGGTAGCAATGATGTGTTGCTAGATACCGCTCATTGTTTATTATATTAAATAAAGGATTTAATATAATTGCCAACGTTATGGAAACCTACAAGGGTCACACACATAAGGACAATCTAATATTGAGATAATTAAGGAACACCGTAAGGTACGGTGTATGTGCAATGTGATAAGGGTATCACAGTAATTAAAACGAGCAAGAACACCATAGGTTATGGTGGGAGGGCGCGCACATGAGTACTACCACTCATGGGGGGGGGGGGGGGGGGGGGGCGCGCCCTAGTTTTGTTTCTTGTTGGGCTTTCCCCAATAAGAGATATCTTGGTGCACAAGACAAGAGTTGTCTTGATGCACAAGACAAGAAATATCTATAAAATGAGACCTCTTGTCATTGCTCAATACACAACAAAAAGCACAAGAATATTTTAGAATTGAAAATCCTAATATAATTCTCTCTCTCTCAATATTCTTGCATAGCCTTCAAACATAAAGGGCTAGCACTCTATTGAAGGTGACTGTCCGTGTGGACTAGTTAGAGGCGTCGGTGATCTTCATCAACGCTCATGATCGTCTTGTTCGTGATTCAAAGGTTCTTCCCTACAAGAGATCGTGATTTAAAGGTTCTTCCCTTGAAGAGGTAAAAACCCTAAAACACATATCATGCCCAATTCGTAAGGATCAAACTAAGGAAATTTTTTGAATTCCGCTGCTTAAAATAACGCTATTTTCCTTCAGTGGTATCAGAGCCACTTACGAATCCATGATTTGATGTTTGTTTATTTCATGTACTTTGTTTTAATTTGATTAAAACACTTAATAAAGATTAAAATCGAATAATTAAAATTTGGCATCTATTTGTGTATGATTTGGATGATTGACATTGAAACGGCTTCGGAATCCGACTTTTGTATGGTGAAGCAGCGATATGTTAATCGTCCTAAGTTTACACAAACTAGAATGATCAAGACTTATGTGTGATATAAGTGATCATGATGCAAAGCGGTGTATGTGATATACCGTTCATAATTTCGTTCATTAAAACATGTTATGAAGGTTATTCGATATTGAAGCGATCCATGTTCATTTGCTTTGGAATCCGACATTAGTATGGTGAAGCAATGACATGTTAATCAATCATATTGAATTTCGGTCATGATAAGTTTTGACGGCGTGAAATTATTGCATTAGGATTCGCGAACCCACAAGGGTTGTGCTGTCAAAAAGGAGCTAATTGCGTGCCTGCGCAATGGCGCAGGGTATGCTGCGCTATGGCGCAAAGACCAGAGAGACCTGCGCTATGGCGCGGCTGGCATCGGTCGAATTTTGATCGTTCGCCAAAATTTTAATTCTAAGTTATCTACAGCACTTAAACTGATAATAATAATAATAAAATATGTGTTTATTGTTATGATTTTGTGATGATCGGTTATGGCCTTAGTTTACTCTTTTTGTTTTAATTTGGGAATTTAAATACGGCCTGCGTGTCGTGCCTCTCTCTGAATTTCTTGATGTAACTTCTTTTCTCATCTTACTCCCTCGTATGTAAAACGAGTATTCTTTGATGTAACATTATAATAGAATTACAAGAGGAACAAAGAAGGAGAGCCATGAAGATGATGCTTGGAGAAGTAGATCATCGTTAGGCTAGTTTAGGGTTCTCTCATTGGCTTAAGAGGACACTTGCGTTAGGAGGCCATAATCATATCATTATGTATTATTGTATGTATGTATATTGATGCATGTGAGAGCGTTTAATATGTTAAACAAGCCGGTGAGATCAAATCAATTAAATATCCCTCAAGAGACACATAAGAGATTAATAAAGAAAATGTAGGTTCGCCCACCGCGGAGTGCATTCTCTTTAATAATAAAATATGTGAATATTAAGTTTACGCTTTCCAAGCTTTAGAACTCATCAAGACTAGTATCGAACTATGTAGGTTCGCCCACCGCAAAGTGCATACTCTATATTGGTAAGGTGCGATGGGATAATTGTAATATCCAACTTCTAAAGTAAGGGTCAAACTTAACTTAACAAATATAATGAGATTATATGAGTTTAAGAAGCAATGGTTGGGAATAATTCATAAGATGAATTAGAATAAGGAGTTATTCACCCAATTGATATATTCAAGAATTGTATGAGATACAATTGGAAGGAGTTCCTACCTAAATAACTAAGTCTTATGTAATCCGCCCACCGTGGACTTAGGACAAAGTGAAATATGGATCTTGAACCACTAGAAAATCTTCTAACGGGATTTTCCGAATCAAATGATGAGGGTCATTTGTTTTGAATAAAATAGTGGAAGCATTTTAATAAAAGTCCTTATTAAAATTATACAAATATCTTACATATCTTTATAATTAAAATTTTATACAATACAAATTATATTGTCCTTATGAAGGACAAGAATTTCAGAAAAAGAGTTTCTGAATTGGTACACAAATTAAGAATTGTAAGATATTGAACTATACTCTATAAAAGAACCTACTATAACTAGATTTGAAAAAGGATGCTTGTCAGAAGCATCAAGTTGACATCTAGATATAGAATATTTCATCCTTTTAAAAGAAATGATGAGATCATTTAAAACGAGTTCTTTTGAAAGAACGACAAAGTATGATAGATTTCTCAATAGACCAAAGAGTTGGTCATAGGTTCAATCAATTAATTTTAGTGGATTGATATGGTCAAAATTATTATATCTATCCGAAAATTATTGAATTGAATGAGAAATAATTTGCACTATCAAAGAATAGAGATATGATATAAATGAGATTTATATTCCTCTTATTTGAATAGAACAATAAAAGTTGCCAAAGGAGAACGGATGTTTCAAATTGGTTGAAATGGGAGTGCCGTAGATAGTTCATGAAAGAGTCAAAATAAAAGAATGAAGTGAGACTTCAATTTTGTACATCTAGTTATAGAAAGTCAAAGTTTCTATTTCTACATCAAGGGTATATGATACACGATGTTGAATCTCTAAAGAGATGCTTAAAGAATTAGAACATTGACTATAAGTTTAAGTCAAGCTATGTCTAGAATGAAACAAGTTGTTTCATTGACAATAAGAGATATGCCATGACTTAAAATCGAGTTTGAAATGGAATACAATAATTGTTATTGAGTTCTATTTGGTAATAGAAGTATTAATTAAAATACCTTGTATTGACAAGATATGAAAAGTAGCTTTGAATGATAAGACAAGTAGTGGTCCTATCATTTGAGCAAAGTCTTCTATACTAGTGCTCCAAATCAAGTAATGGACTAGGGCTCCATGATCTTGATAAGATCATCTATAACAGTTGTAATAAGAGCCAAATAAGATTTGGACCTCATATGTATATATATCAAGAGCATTGTTGTTTAGTACAAACATTTGATGTATTTGAACAATATACATGAGATGTATGTTGACCACTAAACATATTTATTTGATATATTGAGTGTATTTTACTTTATTTACATTGATGATTAAAATCATTAAATGGGGATATGTGTGTGACACAAATAAGAAATCTTTGAATTTGTCAAGGAGTTTGATAAATGGAGTAAAATGATATAACTCGACAAAAGTATGTAAGTCATATGAATAAGTCATAGTAATAAATACTTAATTAAAGGAGTATAATAAACTAATTTTATCACATCATGTTTGACATGATATAAGATAGTTTAATTATGTCATTGACTCTTAGAAATTTATTTGCTTATAATTAATCTTCACCCACAAATAGTTTCCCTTTTTTAAAGTAATCATAAAAACACCATATATATGATATAAAGGTTAGACCACCAAGTTTGTCTTTATGAAAATTTGGACTAAAAATTTATCAGATAAATTTAATTCCAAAATTTGAAGAATAAATATGTGGAAATATCCTAAAGAATCTAAGGGATACTGGTCTTATATCACTCTTGGGACAAAAGTTGTTTTGTTGCTAGATTTGAATCATTCCTCTAGTGGGAGTGTGTCTCTAAAAGAAACAGTGGGAGTGATATAGAACTTGAATAAGTTCAAGTACCACAAAATATATTTGTTTGAAAAGGGAACATAAACCGGTTCCTCAAAGTTGTTGAAGAACCATCAGTTTAAGTTGCACAAAATCCTAGATAAATCTAACATATTACATGGGTGAGATGTATGATCTAATCATGAATCAACAAAGTGATATGGTTTTCATGAAAGATGAATCTTTGACTTGGTAAGAGGTCGTAAAAGGCCTAAAATATGAGAAGTGGCTAAATGCCATGAAATCTTGTACAAAATCCATATACACATACCTTATGGTGATAATGGTATTGTCATCAGGATGAGTAAGACTCATACGATGAAAGTGAGTATTCTTATTGAACACTGATATGGATGGTATTGAGAATACCCTTTAAGATTTGATTGATCATTTAAGGTTTCACGCAAATTCATAATGCAAGTTATGAAGAAATCATAATTGTAATCATAAAGCTTAAAATCTGTTTAAATTCTATTTACTGAATATTGTACTACAAGTTTTAGCAGATGGACAACAAAGATGCATTCCTTAATTGGAGTGACCTCATATATATGTACTAGACATATACGAAGGGTTTTGCTTGATTCAACGGATGCTAGAAAAGTATACAATTTGTAGCTATCTAATTTTGATTATATCAAAATTCTCAGAAGTTTAATTATTTGTCCCTTATAAATTCGTTTTTCACAAAACTTCAAAAAGGAACAAATAATAAAATCTTGTGCACACAAGGAGGTTAGTCGGAGTAATAATATTAATCTAGTGTTATATGTGGCTGACATATTAATCATCAAAAACCTTTTCCTTTTACATGTGAGACATGGTTAAGGAAATAACTCTTGATGAAATACTTAGGCAAGAATTCCTAAAGAGTTAGGAATATCCTATGTATTTGGGCAAGGATTCCTAAAGAGTTAGGAATAGCCTATGTACATATATTGATGAAGTGTTCAGACACTTGATGTGTAAAATCATCGCATGTGTCAGAAGATTGGTCTTTGTCTAAAGGACAATAGCATATCTCATTGGATGAGAGAGAGACACGTGAAAATAATCCATATGCTTTGGAAGATGGATTAATCATACACATCATAATATGTACTTAATCAGATACACCATATGCTTGTAGCATATTCAATAAATACCAAAATTGAGACTAGTGTTGGACACTAACTGATCTTCAAGAATATCCCCAAGGACCTTAAAAGGAACTAAGGACCATTTCTTGAAATATGTAGGTGTGGGAAATATCATTATAAGGAAGTTATATTGATGGTAGTTTCCATACTGATATATTGTATATCATGCCAGAATATAGACATTGTAAGCTATATAGCTTAGTAATATGTTTATTTCAGTTACAGAGGTAGAGTATTTTGGATCGTTTAGCTCATGATTGAGCTAAAGCTATATTTCCGGTATTGCGGATTACATTAAATCACATTAGTGATGGTAATGGTTTGATCTTGCAAACAATAACGGAGAATAGATCTCACCGACGATTCATATATATACTTAGACACTTCTATATTTCGATAAAGATCGAAATAGAAAGTTGGATAGATACGTAAGGTACCAACATAGGAAACAGTTCCTAATCCACTAACAAAGGCTCTTGCGCAGTTGAAGCGTGATGGGCATACTAGGTCTATGGGTATTAAGGTAATGCTTGATTGGCTCTAGTGCTAGTGGGAGATTGTTGGAGTAAGCCCTAGAGGCCAATACTTTAGTGCTTTATTTATTAATAATAATAGGCATTTCTTTATTATGTTTGTAACGTTCAAAATAATGAAGTCCCTAGAATAGAAAGTCCATTTAATATTAAGTGTGACTTAATCATGAGATAAGATTAAACATAAAGACGCTATTTTTAAAGTATCCATAGTCGAGCTTTAAGGTGAAAAGGGATAACCTTAAAGCATAAAGACTATTATGAAGGTAGACTGATGATCGCATCTCATGGATCATGGGATAAGGAGTTATCAAGTCTTGACATATGTATAAGAAATATTATGAGTAATATTTATACCGGATTGACCCGCTATGAGAGTACTACATGCAAAGTTATGCAAAGTGTCATAAGTTACTCTCATGGTGATAATGGTGTAAACCGCCCTTAGACCTGAAACCACTTTGTACCCTAGATGTGGAGTCAAGTACTTTGTTGCTGATCTAACGTTGTCCGTAACAGGATAACCATAAAGGCAGTTGATGGGTACTTCATGTTGGAACAAAAGAGGTTCTGACATGATCCAATTAAGTTTTGATGATAACAAAAGTATTAATATACAATAGGGTATACTAATTATTTAATCCAAGTGTGCAGATATTCAAGTTAATTTTTATATTCATTTAAAAGCACATTGGAAGCTCTGATATGGCAAAGCAAACTCTGATCAGAACTTGAAGACATCAGAAGATGCGTATGTGTTTCATTAGAGGATGCAAATTTTATTCATCAGAAGATGCATATCAGACTCTGATAAGAGCAGTGAGAGCCGTTTTGTCAGAAGAACATTCTCTGCATCAATGATTATACTCTGACATTCCAAAAGCTGATGGAATCAATCTTATCCACAGAATTGTGACGTTTGTACTATTGTACGAACTCTTTACCTGATTTGGATAAATCTTTCTCTCCAAGATTGATCGCATACAAGGTTACCTGATTTGGATATCAAAGGTACTATCTACAGCTGGCGCAATCTCACCGTATCAAATTCAAATCAAACACGCTCCACCTTCATCTATAAATTGGAGCAAGTTTGAAGCTTTGATATACGATACTTGAAAAATTTGAAAAGAGCTGTTACTCTGCTAAATTCATCCTAAAGCACAAAACTGCAAATACAACTTGAACTCATATTCAAAATCCAAGACTCCAGTTTCAGCTTCTGTTAATTCATTAGTTGAACCTTAGAATTTTGTATTAAGATTCTAAGTTAAGTCTTGTATCAAAAGTTGTATTTATTCTGTAACTGAACATTGATCTTTATATCAATTGTTCAGACTCTGTTTTTCTAAACTTGTGTTTTGAAGTCTCTTGCCTGCGTGCTTGAGCATTAGGAAGTCTCTTGTTTGTATACTTGAGCATTGGAAGTCTCTTGCTTGTGTGCTTGAGCATTTGTAATCTTTGGGGATTATAGTGAACTCTCTTGGAAGTACAAGAGGACTGGACGTACTCTCGGTTTGTGAGGGGAACCAGTATAAAAATCTCTGTCTCTATCTTTCTCTCTTTCTCTCTACCTTCAAAGTTATTCTTAATTGTGTTTTGTTTTCTAAACCACTGCAAACTCTGATAAGTTCTCTGTAACTTAGAAGAAATTTTTAAATTACCAAAAACACAATTCAACCCTCCCTTCTTGTGTTTTTCACACCTTCAATTGGCATCAAGAGCCTGGTTCTGTTTTTAATCACCTAACAGTGAGACAGTTTTCTGTTGAAAGACACTATGACTGAAACTCCAAGTGGTAGCTTCAAATTAGTTCCACATGACTATGATGTTGAAGAAAAGTCAAGCAACAAAGCACCAAAGTTCAATGGAGATGCATCTACCTTTTCCTGGTGGAAAGATAGAATCTACAGTCATCTTATTGGTTTAGATGATGAGCTTTGGGACTTGGTTGAAGAAGGGGTAACTTTCCAAGGACTAGATGAAAAGGGAAGGCTATCTGTTGAAGAAAGAAAGAAGTTCACTCCTACAGACAAGAAACTTTACAAGAAGCATCACAAGGTTAAGGATCTTCTCATTGGGTGTATAACTCATGATGAGTACCTCAAGATTACAGACAAATCCACTGCCAAGAGCATTTATGACTCCTTGTGTTCCACATATGAAGGGAACAAACAGGTTCAAGAGGCAAAGGCTACTCTTTTAATCCAACAGTATGAACTCTTTAGAATGAAGGATGATGAGAACATTGAATCAATGTATTCTAGATTCAAAATTCTTGTGGCTGGTCTCCAAGTTCTAAAGAGAAGCTATACAACCTCTGATCATGTAAGGAAGATTTTGAGAAGCTTACCTTCAAGGTGGAGGCCTAAGGTAACAGCTATCCAAGAAGCTAAAGATTTGGACAAACTTGGCTTGGAAGAATTGATAAGTTCACTCATGAGTCATGAGATTGAACTATCTTCTGATGAGCCTCAGAAGAAGCTAAAATCTGTGGCTTTGCCATCTATTTCAGTTTCATCTAAGGCTCTGAAAGCCAAAGTTGTAGAATCTGAAGCAGAGGAATCTTCCATAGATAATCAAGAGGAAGGATCAGATGATGATTTCTTTGCACTCTTGTCCAAAAACTTTCAAAAGTGCTCACTAAGGAAGGGCAAAAATTTTCAAGGCAGACGATCTGGATCAAGAAACAACACCAGCAAAGAGAAGAAGGATGACACAAAAAATTGTTTTAATTGTCATAAGCCTGGACACTTCATGGCTGATTGTCCTGAACTCAACTCCAAGGGTAAAGGAAGAAAGAGAATGATCAAGAACAAAGCCAAGAAGAGTCTGATGGCAACATGGGAGGATATTAATGAACTATCTGAGGATGAAGACTCTGAGGAAGCAAACCTAGCGCTTATGGCCATTGGTGAATCAGACAATGAAAATGATTCAGAGTCCGATACTGACGACATTGATGAGGTAATATCTAAAATGTCTAATAATCAAATGACCAAAGCTTTGAAAGATGTAATGGTGAAGTACATGGAAAAATTGAGTGAGTTAGATTTTTGCAAACAAAAAATGAAGCTCCTCAATGAAAATCTCACCCAGACTCAAGCAAACTATCAAAAATCTCTTAAAACAATTAAGGTGCTTGAGACTGGATGCAGAACATGTCATAAACCTTATGATGAGTATGAAATCTCTCTACAAGAGTTTGTGCACCATAACATAGATAAGACTAGGGTAACTTCTGTAATTCATGGTGGACTTAGCAACTATTATAAAAGACAAGGACTTGGTTCTCTTACATGTCCTGATGTGGGAAAATTAAGTAAACCTGTCTTGTTGAGCAAGTCACCATCAGAATCTTATTCAAACTTTACTAAGGGTACATCAGAACCTCTGACTGTGTCTGGTACTCTTGTGAGCTTGGAACCACAAGATAAGGTATCAGAAGATGACTCATCTTCTGAACCTAAGTCTTCTAAAACTAAGGTTCCCCTCACATCAGTACCCATGTCTACTCAAGTTAAAGCTGTCAAAGTACCAAAGCCTGTTGATAAGCGGGGCACTAGTACTTCTAAGGCAAACTTGGTAATTGGTTCTCTGACACACTCAAGAGGAAAGTCTCAGAGACAACATAAGCCTAAACATTTTTCTAAAGGCTCAGTTGACTCCAGATCTTCTGATTATTCTAACAAGAAGGATAAGATTCTCAAAACTAACCAAAAAGGACCCATCAGAGTATGGGTACCAAAATCTGAAATAGTGTATGCTACAGGTATGCACCCAAAGAAGAAAAGAAAGCTCATGGTATCTGGACTCTGGCTGCTCACGTCACATGACAGGAGACAAGCTCTTATTCCACACCCTGAATCAGCAAGAGGGAGGAACAGTAGGGTTTGGTGGCAACCAGAAGGGAAGGATCATTGGTATAGGTACAGTTGGTAATTCTTCTTTGTCAAAATCTGATGTTTGGTTAGTAGATGGACTACATCATAACTTACTTAGCATAAGTCAATTGTGTGATAGTAATTATGATGTTATGTTTAATAAGGATTCATGTACTGTAATTAGAAACTCTGATCAATCCATTGTTTTCAAGGGAAATAGAAAAGGCAATGTGTACAAAGTAAATTTTTCTGATTTAAAGGAACAACAAGTGCTTTGTCTTTTGACACTGAGTGATGAAAAATGGATCTGGCATAAAAGATTGGGTCATGCTAACTGGAGATTAATTTCTAAGCTTAGCAAGGACAATCTTGTCAAAGGCCTTCCAAAAATAAAATATCACTCAGACTCACTTTGTGGTTCCTGTCAAAAAGGAAAAATTGTCAAAAGTTCTTTTAAAAACAAGAATATTGTCTCTACTACTAGACCTTTGGAACTCTTACACATTGATCTCTTTGGACCAGTTAGTACTGCTTCAATCAATGGTAAGAAATATGGATTAGTCATTGTAGATGATTATAGTAGATGGACTTGGGTAAAATTCTTGAGAAATATAGATGATACATATGAAGTGTTCGGCATCTTCTGCACCCAAATTCAAAATGAAAAGAATTCAAAAATTTTGAAAGTAAGAAGTGATCATGGTGGTGAATTTGAAAATGAACCTTTTGAAAAATTTTGTGAAGAACATGGAATTCTCCATGAATTCTCTTCTCCTAGAACTCCACAACAAAATGGAGTTGTAGAGAGAAAGAATAGATCTTTACAAGAAATGGCACGCACCATGATGCATGAAAATAATTTAGCAAAATTCTTTTGGGCAGAAGCTGTTAACACTGCTTGTTATATTCAGAATAGAATCTATATAAGACCTATTTTGAACAAAACAACATATGAACTCTTTAAGGGAAGAAAACCCAATATTTCTTATTTTCATCAATTTGGTTGTACATGTTACATTCTGAATAACAAAGTCCATCTTAAGAAATTTGACTCTAAAGCCTGTAAGGGTATCTTCGTTGGATACTCTGAACGCTCTAAGTCATACAGGGTGTATAATTCTGAAACTAATATAGTGGAAGAATCAATGCACGTAAAGTTTGATGATAAAGAGCCTGATGATAAAAAGTCAGAGCCTGTTAAAGATTTGTCAGGATCTGATGAGTCAGAATATGAAGCTCCAGAGTATGATAACAACGTAGAATCTATAGAAGACTCTGAAGCTCAAGAAGATGCACCTTCTGATGCCGCTCAAGAACATCAAACTATTGTTGATAACTCTGAAGAATCTGATATTCCAAGGAACACATTCAAATACAAATCATCACATCTTGAAGAGCTCATTCTAGGAAACAAAAACAGTCCAAGAAAAACAAGATCAAACTTCAGAGTTGAAGAATCATTGTTTGGATTAGTTTCCTTAATTGAACCCAAGACAACAAGTGAAGCTCTATCAGATGATGCTTGGATAGTTGCAATGGAAGAAGAGTTAAATCAATTCAAGAGAAATGATGTGTGGGATCTGGTACCCAAACCCAAGCATAATAACATTATTGGAACAAAATGGGTATACAGAAACAAATTGAACGAACAAGGTGAAGTCACTAGGAACAAAGCAAGACTTGTTGCACAAGGATACAGTCAACAAGAAGGAATTGACTTCACTGAAACATATGCTCCAGTAGCAAGACTGGAAGCAATCAGGTTACTTTTATCTTATGCAGTCAATATTGGTATTACTCTATATCAAATGGATGTGAAAAGTGCATTTCTAAATGGTGTCATTTCTGAAGAAGTGTATGTCAAACAACCTCCTGGTTTTGAAGATTTGACAAACCCTGATCATGTGTTCAGACTAAAGAAGTCACTCTATGGACTCAAACAAGCTCCCAGAGCTTGGTATGAGAGATTGAGTACTTTTTTGGTTGACAATGGTTTTGAAAAAGGACAAGTTGACAATACACTTTTCAAAAAGACCCTTAAGAAAGATATTTTGATCATTCAAATATATGTTGATGATATCATTTTTGGATCAACTAATGCCACTCTTTGCAAGAATTTTTCTAAGCTTATGCAGGATGAGTTTGAAATGAGTATGATGGGAGAATTGAAGTTCTTTCTTGGTATTCAAATAAATCAAACAGAGAAAGGAACATTCATTCATCAATCCAAATATATAAAGGATCTTCTGAAGAAGTTCAACTTAGAAGATTGCAAACCCATGAATACTCCAATGCATCCTACATCAAGTCTAGGCAAAGAAGAGTCTGAAGGCAAGGTTGATCAGAAGCTGTATAGAGGTATGATTGGATCTCTTCTTTATCTAACTGCCTCAAGACCTGACATTTTATTCAGTGTGTGTTTGTGTGCAAGATTTCAATCAGATCCTAGAGAATCTCATCTCACTACTGTGAAGAGAATCTTTAGGTATTTGAAAGCTACTTGTAACATTGGATTACTGTATCAGAAATCCAATGACTACAAGCTGATTGGATTCTGTGATGCTGACTATGCTGGTGATAGAATTGAAAGAAAATCCACCAGTGGTAACTGCCAGTTTATTGGTGAGAATTTAATTTCATGGGCTAGTAAAAGACAAACCACCATAGCTATGTCAACAGCAGAAGCTGAATACATATCAGCAGCTAAATGTTGTACACAACTACTTTGGATGAAATATCAATTGGAAGATTATCAAATCAGCAGTAACAATATTCCTTTATATTGTGACAATACTGCAGCTATTCACCTTTCTAAAAACCCTATTTTACATTCAAGAGCTAAGCATATTGAGATTAAACATCATTTCATCAGAGACTATGTTCAAAAAGGTGTAATTGATCTCAAGTTCATTGAAACTGAAAATCAATGGGCTGATATCTTTACAAAACCTTTAGCTGTTGAACGTTTTGATTTTATCAAAAAGAATCTGAACATGATGGAAATCTCTGATTAACTTAGACTCTGATGAAAAATTGAGTTTGTGAGAATCTAATAGTAATCAGAAGATGAAGTCATCAGAACCTTCTGTATCAGAAGTTGTGATGAGAGTATCTTCTGACATACTATCAGAATCTGATTAGAAGGTAAATGGTTCTGGCGCGTAAGTAAAAATCTTTAGTAAAAACCCTTTCGTTTTCTCAAACTTATGTGTCAGTTATTTAACAATCTTCTAATACACATGTCTTGTTGCAAGAGGATAAAGAAGTTGGTTAATGATGATCAGCATTTCTAATTTCCAATTGTGGTAAAATACTCTACTACCCCTGTGTATGTGTACTTGTTTTTTGCGCGTAAGTTTCTATTTAAACACACTAACTGTTCACATTCACACTCTTGCACTCTCACAACCTACACTTTCAATCTTCTAAAACACAGAGCAATTTCTTTCTCCCTCTTTAGAAACCCTAAAATTCCATATTTCATTCATGGCATCCTCATCAACTTTCCTGAATAGATCATGTTTGATCCTACCAAATGAATCCAACCCTACAGAGTTCGCAAAGGATCAACGCCCATATAAGTATGACGAACTAAATGTGGCGATTGAGAATCCTGTTGATCTTGAGAGCATTAGGGTAAACGGTTTTGCTGAAGTCGTTCATCTATACAAGAAGCAAGGTTTGGAATATTATTTTGATCTTCTCAATGGACCAACTTATACTGAGATGGTAAAGGAATTCTGGATGAAAGCCTCTGTTATTACAAGGGATGTTTATGACAGGAAGGTCAAGGAAAAGATTAAAGAAAATCCTGAATTCAAAGAGAGAACCCCGGAAGAAATGGGATTAAGGTCTTTTATCTCTACAGAGATTGAATCCTTCGTGGCTGGATTCAGAATCTCTATCAGACTCTGCCACATTCTTGAGGCTCTGAAGCTCAAGCGTGATGGTGTGATAATCAGACATACTGATGAAGCAGGTCCTGATGTGGATGAATATCTGTTCAAACCTAAGACCAACCCTAAGGACAAGTTTGAATGGACAAACAACTGCAAGATCATCTACAGGATCTTGATTGATAGTGTTCTGCCCAAATTGGGAGGCACTAATCAAATATCAAGTGTTCAGAAGCTGTTTACGTTCAATGTTGCAAAAGGAAATATTGTAGATATTGGAAGGCTTATTTTTGATCACCTGTGTCTGTCTATTATCTCTAGCAAAGCTATTGTTAGACATTCAAGACTACTGAGCCACATGTTTGCACAGTGTGGTCTGTTAGATGCTATTACTCCATATCTTCCTGGCTTAGGTACCTTTTTGCTTAGTTCTAAGATTGTAAATAGTACTACATTAAGATACTTAAACCTGGTGAAGAATAATGAAATAGTTCATCCAACACATCCTGTGTTACTCAGAGAATCTGAGAAAGGCATTGGTGAAAGTTGGCTTGTACATGTCAGAGATAGTGAAGCAAAGAGAGTGATAGAAGCACATGCTGAATTCATGAAAAAGCTGGGTGCTGATGTAGGAGATGGAGAACCTACAAAGCTGACTGTAAGACAATCAAGGCTTTTGGAACAACCTCTTAGAATTGAACCAGTCAAGAGGAAAGCTGCCAAAAGTCCTACTGTTAAGAAAGCTGCTAAGATTCCAAAGACTACAAAAACTACAGCTCCAAGATCCTCAAAACCAAGGGCAAAGAAAGTGATACTGGAGGATCTTACTGAGGAAGAAAAGGAAGAAGCTGTGGTACAAGTAGCTTTGGCTAAGGTTGCAGAGTTTAGTAAGAAGCAAGAAGCTCTGAAGGATGGCTATGACTGTGGTATTGATGAAACTGCATTTGATGATATGCACAAGAAGCTCCCAAAAAGGAATGATCCTCACAATCTGCTGGAACAGCAGACTCTGTATGGTAATGAAACTGGTAAGTTTTCTAATTTTCTTGGAGGCAGCAAAGGATCTAGTGATTATTTCAGAAGACTTCAATTCCCTTCTGAAATTAGAGTTAAACATGCTTTTGATAAGATTTTAAAAGGAGTTAATTCTGAGAAAGTCATTGACCTTTCTGAGAATCAACCATCATCATAGCAGTTTAACCTCATCCTATATCACCCATCAGAATCTCAGGCTAATTTTATATGCAATAATGCAGCGCAAGCTTCCACAAGCACTGCGCCTGCTATTCAACTTTCTATTGATGATGATTCTGATAAAACCCCATCACCTCCACCTGAACAATCCCCCAACCATCAAGAAATACCTACCACAACACCACAACAAGATGAACCACAAAATGATCCCCAACCAAACTCTGAGATTGTTCATCATGTGAACACTCAAGAACAACCAAAAACACCTCAACCAGAAAATACTGAACCAGAGACTACCCAACCAGAAAATCAAATCCCACCAGAGCATAACCCATCAGAACATGATCACCAATCACCAGAATATAATCAAGATCAAGCCTCAGAAACTCTTCATGCTGACGAACATGTTCATGAGAAATCCCCACAACATGTGGCTGTGGACAACTCATGCGATTTACCTACACCAATCAAGACACATGTTCAACATATAAATGAGACTATGAACCTTGAAATCCTACAAAAAACTCCTCCTGACCAATCACAACATCTCCAACACCTTTTGCAGGATCTCTCTATGGACTGCATATTTTTCCCCCCTCACCTACCCTCAAGAATTATCAATGAACCTCTTGACCAAACTCAGGATGACATCACTAACCTGCTGCAAGCTGTTGACAAGAATCTTTGGAGAATGTCCAGTGCCATTCCACACAGGTCTATTGACACAGCACACATTGACAAAGAGTGTGACCTTATGGAATAAAATCTGGTACTCATGATTCGTTCTGTCAGAAAAGCTTATACTACAGACTTGAGTTTGAGGAATGAAATAGCTAGGAAGGAAGAGGAAGAGAGGCGTGAAAGGGAAAGATTGGAAGCTGAGGAGAGGGAAAGAAAAAGATTGGAGGATGAGCGTATAGAAAGGGAAAGACAAGCTGCTGAGCAAGCCAGGCTAGCAGAAGAAGCTAGAAGAGCTGCTGATCAAGCAAGGCTTGAGCAACTTGCTAGAAATGCACCAGAGTATGCTCAGCACGTATTGGAAAATCAGGATAATTTTCAAAGAAGGCTTGATGAGCATTCGTCTATGCTGGCTGCTATTATGGAAACTCTTCAGAGCATCAATGCAAGATTGCCTCAGCAACCTGATCAACCTTAACCCCTAGGATTCTATGCACATTTTCTAATTATTTGTTTAATGTTTTATCATATTTTGATACCTGTTTTGTAACTTGCTGAATATTATTTTCTTATTAAGTACTCTGTTGCTTATTTAATTATCTTCTGTGTTCATTATTCATTTCTATGTTTATTATTTGTTGATTTTTTTTAGTTCATAAATGATTTTGAGACAAAAATCAACACAAAGATTTCAAAGCTAAATAATGAGTTTATTCAATTGAAAATTGTTGATTACATAAGTTTCTATCCACCTTTTCACTTGGATCCTACATAAAACAGCTAGTCCTAAATCTAGCTTATTTGAATCTAAGGGAAATGGAAGAGTTCACGACATTCTCTTCACTTCCTTATTGGGAAATCAATGAAAAGTGATCTCATTGATTATGAAGAGGGGTATTCTTCCTTGGGAGGAACATATGTACTCAAGAATTCCTTCCAATCAGAATCCCATTCAGATTCTGACTCAGATAAGGACTCTTGTTGTTTAGTCTTGGATCTCGTTTGATATTTGACTCTGACAGGAGCAGAAGTTGATGCCCTCATCTTCTGAAGTTTCTTCTTAGACTCTGGATCGTGTTGAATCTTCACTTTCTTCTTCTTCTTCTCCTGCACTCTCTTACTTTTGATCACTTTTCTATCCTTCTCCATTGTTGATCTTTCACAATGGAATGGAAGTGTTGAGTGAAATGACAAAGTTCATGGTCCTTATATAGTAGTTTCAAAATAGACAAGTTCTTGGTTTTTACGACAAGCCATTTAATTGGAGTAGTTGTAACCACCTTGACTGCATTGAAACTCTACTTTTGACCATTTTTTTTCAAAATTGTCATTTATTTCTTGTCAGATTTATCTTTTTGTTTAATGACAAAAGGGGGAGTAAGAGCTGTTATTAATTTATGAGATGCTAAACTGAAACCAAATTTCAAAATTTTATTTTTCAGTTATGTCTATATACAATATAATTTTGAGGGAAATATTAGTTGAAATTTGAACTTCTGATACATGGTACGTATACAAGAAAATTGCACTTTTCTTTCATAGGTATCAGACTTAGGGGGAGAGCTTGCAAACCTAGCCTCTGAAAGTCTAGTGTATTAGTTTAAGTTCAAAATTCAAATAAATATTTTTAAACTGATTTAATTAATCATTGCTGAACTTAGGGGGAGCTTGCAAAACTCATCAACCTAAGAGATGCTTGATAAATTTTATCAACAACCATTGTAAATTAATACTTGGTTTGTCATCAATCAAAAAGGGGGAGATTGTTGGAACAAAAGAGGTTCTGACATGATCCAATTAAGTTTTGATGATAACAAAAGTATTAATATACAATAGGGTATACTAATTATTTAATCCAAGTGTGCAGATATTCAAGTTAATTTTTATATTCATTTAAAAGCACATTGGAAGCTCTGATATGGCAAAGCAAACTCTGATCAGAACTTGAAGACATCAGAAGATGCGTATGTGTTTCATCAGAGGATGCAAATTTTATTCATCAGAAGATGCATATAAGACTCTGATAAGAGCAGTGAGAGCCGTTTTGTCAGAAGAACATTCTCTGCATCAATGATTATACTCTGACATTCCAAAAGCTGATGGAATCAATCTTATCCACAGAATTGTGACGTTTGTACTATTGTACGAACTCTTTACCTGATTTGGATAAATCTTTCTCTCCAAGATTGATCGCATACAAGGTTACCTGATTTGGATATCAAAGGTACTATCTACAGCTGGCGCAATCTCACCGTATCAAATTCAAATCAAACACGCTCCACCTTCATCTATAAATTGGAGCAAGTTTGAAGCTTTGATATACGATACTTGAAAAATTTGAAAAGAGCTGTTACTCTGCAAAATTCATCCTAAAGCACAAAACTGCAAATACAACTTGAACTCATATTGAAAATCCAAGACTCCAGTTTCAGCTTCTGTTAATTCATTAGTTGAACCTTAGAATTTTGTATTAAGATTCTAAGTTAAGTCTTGTATCAAAAGTTGTATTTATTCTGTAACTGAACATTGATCTTTATATCAATTGTTCAGACTCTGTTTTTCTAAACTTGTGTTTTGAAGTCTCTTGCCTGCGTGCTTGAGCATTAGGAAGTCTCTTTTTTGTATACTTGAGCATTGGAAGTCTCTTGCTTGTGTGCTTGAGCATTTGTAATCTTTGGTGATTATAGTGAACTCTCTTGGAAGTACAAGAGGACTGGACGTACTCTCGGTTTGTGAGGGGAACCAGTATAAAAATCTCTGTCTCTATCTTTCTCTCTTTCTCTCTACCTTCAAAGTTATTCTTAATTGTGTTTTGTTTTCTAAACCGCTGCAAACTCTGATAAGTTCTCTGTAACTTAGAAGAAATTTTTAAATTACCAAAAACACAATTCAACCCCCCCTTCTTGTGTTTTTCACACCTTCACTTCACAAAGCATGCTGAGGGACAGTAGTGACCTAGATGGAATTTGCCAATCCTACATAACAGGATAAATGTCATGGGCCCAATATTGAACTGGACAAAGATGACACCAAGTATGCTTTGTGTTCAATATAGACATAAAGGGCAAAGGGGTAATTATACACGCATATATTATCACTAAAGGTTATGTTATGATCACATGTTAATTTCTCATAACTTGGGTAGCAATGATGTGTTGCTAGATACCGCTCATTGTTTATTATATTAAATAAAGGATTTAATATAATTGCCAACGTTATGGAATCCTACAAGGGTCACACATATAAGGACAGTCTAATATTGAGATAATTAAGGAACACCGTAAGGTACGGTGTATGTGCAATGTGATAAGGGTATCACGGTAATTAAAACGAGCAAGAACACCATAGGTTATTGTGGGAGGGCGCGCACATGAGTACTACCACTCATGGGGGGCGCGCGCCCTAGTTTTGTTTCTTGTTGGGCTTTGCCCAAAAAGAGATATCTTGGTGCACAAGACAAGAGTTGTCTTGATGCACAAGACAAGAAATATCTATAAATAAAGACCTCTTGTCATTGCTCAATACACAACAAAAAGCACAAGAATATTTTAGAATTGAAAATCCTAAAATAATTCTCTCTCTCTCTCTCTCTCAATATTCTTGCATAGCCTTCAAACATAAAGGGCTAGCACTCTATTGCAGGTGACTGTCCCTGTGGACTAGTTAGAGGCGTCGGTGATCTTCATCAACGCTCGTGATCGTCTTGTTCGTGATTCAAAGGTTCTTCCCTACAAGAGATCATGATTCAAAGGTTCTTCCCTTCAAGAGGTAAAAACCCTAAAACACATATCATGCCCAATTCGTAAGGATCAAACTAAGGAAAAATTTTGAATTCCGCTGCTTAAAATAACGCTATTTTCCTTCAGTACCCTGAGTATCCATCGAGAAAACAATAGTAAGCTTGTCCTGCTAGTCTTTCTAACATCTGGTCAATGAAGGGTAGTGGGAAATGATCTTTCCTAGTTGCTTGGTTCAGTCTCCGGTAATCGATACACATTCACCATCCCGTCACATTCCGAGTAGGAATTAGCTCATTCTTCTCATTTTTCATGACGGTGATGCCTCCTTTCTTCGGTACCATGTGTACCGGGCTTACCCATGGGATGTCAGAAATGAGGTAAATCATTCCTGCTGCCAGAAGCTTTTGTTGTTCCTTTTTCACCACCTCACTCATGGCTGGATTTAACCTTCTTTGTGGTTGTACCACAGGCTTGTACTCTTCTTCCATTTTGATCTTGTGCATGCAGTAGGCCGGACTGATTCCTTTTAGGTCGTCAATACTCCATCATATTGCTTCTTTGTTTCTTTTGAGCACTGCAATGAGTTTTTCCTCGTTGTCTGGGGTTAAGGCATTGCTTATAATTGTTGGTTTAGTTTTTCCTTCCCCTAGGAAAACATACTTGAGGTGTCCAGGTAGTTCCTTTAGCTCTAAGGGCTTTGGTTTATCTTCTATACTTACCCCTAAGGGTTCGTATTTCTGCGTGAATCTTAACTCCTTGTGCATTCTAAGCCATCAGACGTTGAGATTTGTTTCTTCATCCATGTCTTCCCTTTCTTCGTCCAAAGATTGGATGATTGCTCGCTCAACTCCAGGTGCTGCCTTTGCTAACTCTTCTTCCACCAATGAGTCCACCACGTCAACTTGATAACATTCAATTTTTTCTTTCTTTTGATTCATCATCTCTTTGACATTGAATGTTACCTTGTTTCCGTCTACTCTGAAGGTGACATTACCTGTTGCCATGTCTATGATTGCTTTACCTATTGTGAGGAAAGGTCTCCCTAGCATAATGGGTGCATCCGGATCGGCCTCGATGTCCATGATGATGAAATCGGCTGGAAAGAGCTTACCATCAACTGTTACTAGCACGTCTTCCAAGATTCCATATGGATTAACTTTTGTCCGATCTGCAAGGATAAGTGTCATTCTGGTGGGTTTCACCTCTCCACAGTTGAGCTTTTTTAGTATGGATAAGGGCATGAGAGTAACACTGGCTCCTAAGTCTAGAAGTGCTCGGCTAATTTCTACCCCACCAATTGTACATGGAATTGTAAAGCTCCCTGGATCTTTGCATTTGTTGGGTAGGTTCTTTTGAAAGATTGCACTACATTCCTCGGTGAGCATAATTGCTTCTTCATCTTTCAATTTGATTTTACCAGCCACAATTTTTTTTATATACTTCTGAAATGGAGGTGATATTTGTATCATATCATTGAATGGTACATGGATCTCCATTTGCTTCACTAGTTGCCCCATCTTCTTGAGTTACTCAATCTGCTTCTCTTTTTTGTTATCTTTGTTTGGGTATGGTATGTAATTCTCTTGGTTTTTAGGTTCAAGGGGTGGTTTATCACTTCCGAACACTGTTTTGGGCTTTTCTTGACTTGGTTAAGTTATGGTCGGCACATTTGTTGTGTCCTCTTCCACTTTTGTTTCTTTTTCCAGGTCCAACACATCTTGGCTGGTTGGTTCTGTGTTAGGAGGTTGGGTATCTGGCATTTGAGAGTCAGGTATTTGAGATACGGGTATTTCCTGGCTTGCCGCCTTCTTACCTCTTCGGGTTGGTTCTTTCGGTTATAGTTGCCTGCTTCATAATGTTATTGCTTGCAGTTCCCCAATATCTTCTACCTTCTTAGCCCAAGTGATCACCGTCGTTTTGTGATCAAAAATAAGTTTTAATTAAGAATAGTACAAGGTAGTTAACCTTGGTCGTCTCACAAGGATCTCTAATTTGATAATTAACAAAACTAAGAACAATTTAAAACTTTAAAACATGGGGGTTTTCTTTTGCAAGCAGGAAGTATTTTGTGTGAAATTCAATTGATATAAAACGATCAATTCATTGGCTTCGGCAACTCGACATTAATTCTATCACAGGTATACAGAATTATTCAATTGACTATTTATGCTCCGGTTGATTATAAAACTAATTTAACAAGCGACAATCAGTTTTACACACGAATTCATTCGATAAGCATCGTATGCGTTCAACCGACCATGTAAAGCGAACAAGCGTCACAGAACACGGCTAATATCATAACATATTCGATCAACCTATTGCTAAGCGCAAAACTATGTCGATTCAATTCATGTTCGGTTTAATCTAAACAAGCGATGAATTAAAGCGAATAAGTCTACTGTATAAATTCGAATATAACAATTAAGCAATCATCTAACACGAATCCATACAGTGGACAAGGAATTAAATCGACATAAGGAAGCATAAACAGAATTGATTTACTATAAAAAACAGACCTCAAGAATCATAAATCGAGTTCCTTACACCAACGAATTGAAAGATGAATTAGTTCTCCATAGCTTCGGCCGAAATCCTTATTTTATTTCGTGAGTACTGAATGCCTAACCCTAGGCTGCGTTTTTCTATTTAAAGTGCAAGGAAAAACAGGCCTCAAAACAATTGGGCCGAAAACATAAGTTTGGGTCGTAAATAGTTAAAATGCATAAAGTCTGGAACATTGACGCAATTATTCGACACATTTGCGCTCCGAACTGATCTTTGGCTTCAACATAAAAGTTGTAGCTCTTTCTCTTAGCTTTCCAACGCAACTGGCGGCGTCTCAATCCGATATTCCTAGCTCCAGTTATGGTCTGCGCAATGAGAAGGTGTCATTTAGTCAATAAATCCGAAAATTAATCAAATAAATTCATTAAGGCTCAATTGTGATCCAAGACTTAGAAACATAGTAAAAACATAATATTATAGTAGAAAGGCTATTAAAATGCTAAATTATAATGCTAGAAAATATGTGCTAAAATGCACTGATCAAATTCCCCCACACTTATTCTGTTGCTCTCCGAGCAAAACTCGAGTTGAAAACTTGAAATAAAATTTAAATAGTCACAAGCATTCGACATATTCCAGATTCAAAGCTTCAAGCCTTAGGTTAAAACTCAAAAATTGGCATAACTCTCATCTATCAACCTTCCATGATAATCTTGCGTATCTGTACTGTCTCCTACTGTCAACCAAAGTAATGTCAAAATCCCTCTCCGAAATACCCAATCTAAAAATGCTAAGCTGTCATCCTCTTCCTATAATTTTAGATTTAACCAGAATTTCAGTCTAGGGGTGCTGTTTCTTTTCAAGAGATCCAAAGCTTTTCAATTTCAACACAGGGGAAAGTTCCTTCGAGCTTTATTACTTATTATTATAATTATTATTATTATTTCAAAGCTTTAGGTACTACTCCACCTTTTCACCTGACGGGATCCTACTTGTAATAGGTCCAACCTGTTACTCAGAGTAGAGCATCCTACACATCACTTGTTCCTCCAGTTTCGGGCACAGGAACTTATTATCATCATTTTTTTTTGTATTATTATTATTATTTTTAGCTCTCAAGAAGTTTCCCTTTTTCTTTATTAATAGCAATGATCAGTCTATCCTTTACTTCAGCCTTACCCCCACACTTAGTTCTAGTCGTACCTTCCATTATATTCAAATTCAGAGAACTTAGTCTAGAGAATGTGTATTTCAGAAATTTATCTAGACATTACTAAGTTTAACAGTGTTCAAGCAGTTGTGCATTAAGGTTGCAAAGACTATCATGTCAAGTATCAAAACAAGAATTTCCAAAGATTTTACCAACCTTACAACTATCTGCTCTTAGCCTTAGAACATGTGACTACTCATGACATTTATTATATTTTTGTATTTTTCAAATTTTTATTTATTTATTTATTTTAATTTTTTAAACATAAAGTAAAATGTATAGTAAGTAATCATAAAGTAAAATGTCCCTCCCCCACACTTAAATCAGACAGTGTCCGCAATGTCATAATAAACATAAAGTGAGAGTAAAGGAAGGAACACACCCGAGAGGTCAAGGTGGAATTGTATTTTTCACGTCTGGTGGTTTCCTTGGAGGCCTTTCCAAGCTACGAACACGTGGGAATGGAAAAAGAAGATAACAAGTGAACTTGGATATTAATGAAAAATCTGGTGGCTTAGGAGGAAGAGCATGAACATATGGTAAACCTGCAATAGCAAAAACATGGAAATCACAAAGTTCAGAGTTAGCTTGGGACTCAGATAAAATAGGTGGAAGAGATGCACAAATGGCGAATGGCAGCTGCAAGTGGCGTGGCTTAATCAGATGCTCAACAAAAACTTTCTCTGCTATAGGCAATGATTGCTTATGGTTAAAATCCACATGTTTAGTGTAAAATTCAACAACTATTGGATTTTCTTGAATTTCTGCACAAGTGGTTGGCGGCATCAAAATATCATCACCTAAAATGGCTGCACTGATCTCATGACAAACATTACAAACGCCACATTCACAAGGAAAAATTTCAAAAGATTCATCTACTTCAAGCGAAGTATATAATTCATCCAGATCAGATTTCAAGAAATTTTGTGGTGTAATCTCTTTCATGCATTCACTTGAATTCAAGTTATTTATTTTTTGTTCATCAATGGACACAAGTATTGTTTCAATGGGCTCACCTGGAGTTTCATCAAGACTTGTATCACATTGCATTACCTCTAATAGTGCAACATGTTGTACACCATCATGGAACATCTTCTTCTCTTGAAGTTGATGGGCTTTGGAGACTATTTGCTCAACTTGGACTGCTAAACTTTGAAGAGAGGATTGAATCTGTTCATCCCTTTGCTTATGATTTTCATCCATCTGCTTTATCATTTCTTCCAAACTAAGTTGTGGCTCAACCACCAAATTTCGGATCAATCTGAGATATCAACAAAAAATTAATTATTTTTCAGCTTCACTGCAAAATTCAACGTCAGAACCTGAAACACGACAAAAACTCACAAAACAAAATTGTTAGTAATGTTAGTTAGTTCTCAATTTTACTAATCCTAATCAGAGATCCCCGGCAACGGCGCCAATTTGATCACGGTCGTTTTCGTGATCAAAAATAAGTAATTAAAAAGTAGTAACAAGGTAGTTAACCTTGGTCGTCTCACAAGGACCTCTAAATTAATAATTAGTAAAAATAAGAACGATGAATAACACAACTAAAAGGGGGGTTTGGTTTCGGATTAGGTAATTGAATAGAATTGTGGTGAAAACAGAATTTATAAACAAGCGGATCTACTGTATCGATTTCCAACTTTTCATCGGTTCTTATAGTTTCAGTATCCTAAGCGGTTTCAATCCTATTCGATAATAATACCTACTGACAAGCGCATTAGATATTATGTATGTTCCTAATATTTGAATTAAACAAACGAATTAGACACTCTCACGAATTAAGCAAACGCGAGAGATCAAACGTAATAACGAATTAAGCAAACGTTACGCGGTTATAATTAAGAACATGCATTAATCGAATTAAATCAACTTTATCCTATGAATAACTAACGAATTAAGCAAACGAAAGTAATTCAATTAAGCATTGAATTCATAGGAAGAATTGAAAAGGAATTGAAATAAAACTGAAATTAATAAAAACCTCAAAGTGGAGTACGATTACAATAGATCGGCTCCAATGGATTAGTTCTCCATGGAAACTTGTAAATCCTTATTCTATTTTCGTGGTTGCTGACTGCCTAACCCTAGGCTGCGTTTTTCTATTTAAAGTGCAAGGAAAAACAGGCCTCAAAACAATTGGGCCGAAAACATAAGTTTGGGTCGTAAATAGTTAAAATGCATAAAGTCTGGAACATTGACGCAATTATTCGACACATTTGCGCTCCGAACTGATCTTTGGCTTCAACATAAAAGTTGTAGCTCTTTCTCTTAGCTTTCCAACGCAACTGGCGGCGTCTCAATCCGATATTCCTAGCTCCAGTTATGGTCTGCGCAATGAGAAGGTGTCATTTAGTCAATAAATCCGAAAATTAATCAAATAAATTCATTAAGGCTCAAGTGTGATCCAAGACTTAGAAACATAGTAAAAACATAATATTATAGTAGAAAGGCTATTAAAATGCTCAATTATAATGCTAGAAAATATGTGCTAAAATGCACTGATCACCAAGCTTGAACCTGTATTCCTAGCTTTTCATTGGATTCCTTAATCTGATCTCTAAAGCTTTGCGTGAATTCTTTGAGTGATCAGTTCTCCTCCTGCAGCTTTTCTACTTATGTCTGTGAGGCTTCTAGTTGTCCTATGAGGACTTCTTCGTTATCTTTGTCTTCTTCCTTGTTGTACTCATTTCGGCACATCGTCTCAATCAATTGCTCTACTTCTGTTGGAGTTTTGCTTTTGATTGATCCTCCCGCTGATGCATCGAGAAGCATTCTCTGTCTAGTTTTCATACTATTGACAAAGATGTGAATTAATTCTGCTGCACAGATCATATGATTTGGGCATCTTCTTTTGTAGAGCTTGAATCTTTCCAAACTCTGGTGAAGTGATTCCTTTTTCTCTTGTTGGAATTCAGTGACCGCCCTTCTGCGTTCCTTGTGTTGCTCCTCTGTGAAGAAACGGTCCAGGAACTTGTCTTCTAGTTCTCTCCATGTTTCAATCGTTCCACTTGGTAGGCAGACTAGCTAGTCTTTTGCAGTCTTCCCAAATGAAAATTTGAACAAGTGTAACTTTACTTGGTCCTTAGTGACTCCGTCTAGGACTGGTTGGGACTCACACACCTAATAGAACTCCTGGAGATGTTCCAGTGGATCTTCATCTCTCCTTCCATTGACTGCATTGTCCTTCAGCTCCTTTCGTACACTGGGTTTGGGAGTTAACTGTATTGGATTTGCTGGAACAAACCCTTGTATTATTCCCTCCCGATCCGTTGGTCGGAAATACTCACTCATCGTCTTTCTGTCATCCATGTCTAATGCAAAACAAAATAATACCTTAGTAGCACTGTTTGGTTCAGAAAGGTTGTGTGTTTTAGTGTTCTTATAGTTGTTAGCTACTAAGATTCTCATGTAAGAAAGGTGGATCACACGGATCGCTTAAATACCAAGCCTTTGCCTTAGCCAGAACCTTTGTAGGGCGCAACAGTAAAAACCAATTATACTATTAAAAATAGAAAAACAGAAAAATACAATTCATAAAACTAACCTAATAACTTCGTCTACACCGTCCCCGGCAACAACGCCAAAAACTTGACTACGGTCTGACAAGTGTACCAGTCTGTCGTCTAGTAATAATCCGCACCCTAGTTAGGATGGGTTCGTATCCACAGGGACAGCGCCTAGGTTACTAAGCTTTACTATAGGAATGGGTGAGATTGCGTCTGCTTTGATTTTAAGGTTGATTGATTTAAGAAATTTATTAAGAAATAAAGTTTGCTTCAGATGAGAAAAGGTAGGTTAAGTGAGTTGAATCCCTCCCTAAGTCATGCTGGGTAGTTGGAGCTATATCGTTGCCTATTCATTCTTATTTATTGTTGAACTAATATAATTAGTAATAACCGCGTACGATAATTACCCTAATTACGAGTACAGAGAACCTTAATTATTAGACAGGGACCCGTGTTAGCCACGTTGTCACGTCCCTAACCTAGTGATTAGATCCTAAATATGTAGTCAATTAAGCATGGTTTCATTAGTTCTTTTACCCTTAATTTATTAAGCTATTATCTATTGGTCGGGGTTGGCTGCCGGCTTTGAGGCACAATACTAGATCACTAACCCTATAAGCTAGTTGCCAGCCAGTGAGAAACCCTGGCTTGGAGGCACATTGCTAGATATCACTAACCCTATAAGCGTTCCCTAATTGTGTACATTAATTAGATTACGTAATTAAAGCATAGACAATAGAATAAATAAAACTGAATAGACAATTATATAATCATAGTACCAAATTACATGATTCCAGCATTCCTGTAACATTTCATATTCTTACCAATTTAATTCAATTCTAAATAGAGTCTTAATACTTTAAATTAATTTCAAATTGGAGCTCTATGTTTTAAAACATGGGTTTATTGGGAGAAATTAATTAAGTCTTAGAATTAATTAAATCAAGTAAGATTAAGATTCAATTTAATTTTCCCTCCCTCATTTTCTCTTGTTCATGACTCACACCCTACTTTCAATCTTAAGCTCACACATCTCCTAAACTATGAGTCATGTTTCCACTCAAATTCTAATCACTCCCATTTCATGCAAATAAACCTCATACCTCTCATTACTCACTTCAGCAAAAACTGAACACTTTCAAGCCATCTCCCCCTCTCTCACGCCAATCAACAAAAACAAGAACATGCAACCAAACCTTCACTTCCCATTAACACAAGAGTTTGGAATTTTCTATCACATGCTATACTTTAACCCATTAAATTATCAGAGATTCCTCTTCTGCTTAGCACCAGTTCTGAAGCACTGATTCTCCACTAAACCAAAGCTTCACATGATAGAAAACAAAAACAACCCCATTCTAACCATTCTCCTACCCAATGAAATAACATGCAAAGGAATCCAAACCTCACCCATTTCTGTTATTAATCAGCCTCAAGCCTCTATAAATACCTCTCTAACTTCAGAATCAAACCATCAACACAACACTACTTCACAATTTCACAAATCTAAGTCTTAGAGCTCAAGTGTCAAAGTTTCAAATTCTGGTCCTGTGTTCGTGGGAGATGTTGAGGGGTTGCAGTAGCTGTTAGAAGAGCCCAGAAGCAAGATTAAAGCTTCAATCCAGGTGGGTTCTTAGGTTAGTTAGTTAGTTTCCCAAAAATCATGAAATATTCATGCTAACATAAGTATTAGGGAAATGTTGTGTGAGAGGAATTAATCCCCAAATTCTTCTCCATTTTGTCTTATATTATAAATATTATTTAACTGCGCTGCTTGGAATGAGGATTGTAGGTGTTAATTTTGTCAAATTTTGATTTTTCGCAAAACAGAGTTCATTTTGTATGAACTCGCCGCAGCGTGTTGCTGGCGAGTATTCATGGCGAGCTGGGTTTTCTGGGATGATGAAACTCGCTCTGGCGTGCTCTTGCACGCTTAGCGAGTTGATTTAGGCCAGGACCTATAAACTCGCTATGGCGAGTTGGTAACACGCCGTAGCGAGCTCATACAGGACAGACCTATAAACCCGCTCTGGCGAGTTGTAACACGCTGAGCGAGTTTGACAGGAACAGACCTGTATTTTCAAAATTTTCTAAGAAATCTTAAATACTCGTTTTATGTCCCCATCTGAGTTAGACGCTTTGCAGTGGAGTAATTTATATAATGTTAAACAGGATGTTAATCACAGATAATCTTTAGGGTATAACTTAGAGATTTATAGGTTTTTATGCTCCCCGGGATTGGAAATTTATGGTAGAATCAATTAAACTAGTATCAGTCATTTCAGATGCGATTTGTGATGTCGCTTTACGGACTCCAAATGGGATAATCCATTAGGTTAAGATTATGTGAGCTGCATGCCGTGACCGAATCGGTTGTCGGATAAGGCAGGCCTCTGAGACCTGCTCACCTCAGAGTGTCCTTGTGTTAAAATGAATAAGATACTTTTCTATGTTACACCTTTATTTATGCCATTATATTATGTTATGTTATGTTATTTTATTATGACTGATTAGGATTCCCCGGTGTAGTCACCTTTAGGAGGGTAGTAGGATTCACTGAGGCTTAGTAGTCTCACCTCATTCCATACAATTATTTTATTCTAGATATAGACGTTGGGTGTTATAATTCCTAAGGGAGTTCATCTCCCCAACTAACCCGGAAGGGGTTTAGCTACTAAAATGCATAATTATAACTGAATGAATAAAATGAGGAAAAGGGAGCTCTATTTATAGTTTTCGCAGTGGGCTGCAGTTTGCCATCGTACTGCGATGAGCTCATCGTACTGCGATACACAGATTTAGTTCAAAATTATAACTGATCTTGTGCGTTTCATCAACTTGGTCGCCAAGTCAAGCCATGAACAGCACAATTTCTTCACATTTTCTTCACAATTTCTTCACATTTCCAGCAGTACGATGAACAGATTTTTCCCAGATTTTCTTCTGTTGTTTCCTTGGCCAGCAAGTCGCTTTCATCGTGGCACGATGGAAGCCATCGTGCTGCGATGAACAGCACAATTTCTTCACATTTTTTGCTCCTTTTAGCTTTTTCTTGATTTTCTTGACTTCTTGTGCAAGTAACTTGATTTCTCTAGGAATCTGCTTTGTAATTGGTCTAAAGTACTGTAATTTATTACTAAAATTATACTAAAAATGCAGTATGAATTCCTGTCATCAGCAAGTAAGCAGCTCCCATCGTGGCACGATGGGAGCCATCGTGCTGCGATGGAATGCTCAATTTCTTCATTTTTTGGGCTTTTTCTTGTCTTTTTGCATCTTGGACCTTGTCTTGATGCTTTTTCCTGCTTTTGTAGGTTTTCCTTCGTATTTGGGCATGTCTTGGTCATTTTACTACTAATAATAATACTAAAAATACCGTAGAAATTCCTGTCATCACAACCTCAAACTTAATCTGTTGCTTGTCCTCAAGCAACATGCTGTCAGACAAGATCGTTAGAAAAATAAGAGATAAATAAAGATGATGGGAATTTCACAACCTTGCTTATATTTCAGCAATGGTACCGCTGATTTCTTACCGTTGCGATCATGTTCAGTCCTGCTAGGCTCAGGAGACATCAATAGTAGCAAATCGGACAAATGCCCGCAAGAGTCCATGTTCAACTTTTTCTCTCTCTCACATTTGTATTTTTCGCTCATAATTGAAAGGGTTATCTCTCAATCATCGTACAACCTGCCATTTTACTATAGGCTTGCAAGAACTCTAAGCAATCAGTCAAAATTTAATATACATGCATAATTGGAGGTCTTTTTCAGGGTTATAACGTGACTTAGGTCAAGGTAGGACATTTTTTGGAATAGTAGGCTAAACATTGGAGTTAAGTTCTACTTTGTTGTTCCTTTTTGTGTATGCAACCTTATTCCTTAGGGTGCCTTTTTGTGTTGGTATCTGAGATGAAGAACCTGATGTGTCTTTGTGTGGTTCTTTTCTATCACTATTTTTTCCCTTTGGCTCTTTCTTTTTCATTCATTTTTTTAAGAGACTATTTAGGGAATTTTTGATGTTTTCCCGTCTCTTTTCTTTTATTTTTTTTTCTTTTTATAGTGATAGTTCTCCGTATACCCACCCCAAACTTAGATGTTGCTAGTTGCATGAGCAACCCCAAACTTGTTTTGTTGCCAAGACTTTTTCAGAACTATTACCTAACTCCATATAGGGTAAATCATTGTTTTTCGGGTCTATAGGCTTGTAATGTGGTTTGTCACCGAAACAAAAGGGATAATTTTTTACGGCTCAAAATTGGCTGGCAAAGGATAATAATATAGTAAGGGTGGCTTGAAAGGCCCTGGGTTATAACAAACAATTGCCTTAATGCATATAATATCAAATTAACCAGTCAGCAGAGAATTAGAGCAAGTTCTAGAAAATAAACAAGTGCACGGTACTCTCATAGTAATTCGAAAGAAAGTAGTAATACCGTTTTGAAATATTTGGCTCAAATCCTCACATGGCTTAGGTATATCTGAAAGTTGAACACTTGTCTCACAGACATCAGCTTCATCCCTCGTCTCTCTATCTCCCGAACTTCGCACTTCGGAGTAATCACCTTTGGTTTTTTGTATGAAGGTGTGAAATTCGGCTCATCAAAATTTATAACTTACTTCGCCGCAATCTTACCTATAACAGTTAGTCATGCACTAGATAATAAACAGCAAAACAGTTATTTAATATTTTGTAAGTTTGAATAAGGGTTGTTTACAGATGAATATGACATGCAGAATTCTTGGCATATTTTATTGAATTGAAAATACTGAATTGAAAATACTGAATTAAAAATACTGAATTGAAATACTTATCCTTGGGTTGCCTCCCAAGCAGCGCTTGTTTAGCCTCTCATTAGCTTGAGGCATTTCCTCCATTACAGAGGATAGGTTCGCATGTTTCTCTCTTCTGTAGGAGCTTTCGCCTTAGCTCCTCCCTCTTTCTTGTTGCTTCTTTCATACTTTTCTGGGTTCTGTTTCTCTTTGAAGGTGGCAAAGCAGAGTCGTCCATCATCTTCTGAAGGTATTGTTTTTATAATGGACTTCCAATTTCCTTTTGGTGGATGTTCCTTCTTTTGTTCTTTCTCAGCTCTGACCCAGTTATACTTCTTTCCTTCAGCAGCGGGCTTCTTCAGAGGTGGCATATTAACCCCAAACTTAGATTTTCTAGCCACTTTTCGGTTTCTACCTCATGCTTTGACCCATGTTGCTCGGATGTCCACTTCAATAGTTAGCCTCTTCAATTTGTCAGTGAGTTCTTCGGGTACCTCCTCTTCCTGAGTTGTCTCTATCTCTAGTTGCGCCATTTCATTCTCCAGCTCCTCTATCTCTACCTTTACCTGTACTTCTTGAACTGGAGTCGGTGGTGTAGCTTCTCTATCTTTCCACTCGAGCATGAAGCACTTATCCTTTCCTGCATTGAAAGTTTTTACGGTTGTTGACTTACCCCCACTCCTTAGTGTTATCTCTCCAAGGTTTCTAGGATCATGAAGTCTACTAGAAATTCTAGATTTTTGACTTTCACAAAGACGTCTCTGACTGTGCCTACTGAGTGGATGGATGACTGATTAGCTAGTACGAGTTCTCGAGCTGTCCCTGCAATAGGTAATGTGAGCTTGAACTTATCTGCCAAAGATAATGGTATTACGTTCACACTTGAGCCTACATCACATAGTGCATTGACTCCTGCTTTCCCAATCTGACTGATGATGGTGACGCTTCCAGGATCCTCCTTCTTGGGTGGCAGCTGTGAACTTTTTGCTGATCTTTCTCTAAACTCGCTTTCAGTCTCTTTCTCTTGGTGTTTGCGCTTTTTATCTTTAAGCGCCATGCACTTGTCATTTATGGTGCCCTTCATTTCTTCCTTTATTCCCTCACACTCGACATTGGTGTAGTCTTCTACAAAAACGGTGTGGGACCTGATCAGCCATTCCCGGACGACGTGTTGTTGGTACTCTATCTTCCGGCGCTTTTTGGCTGATAATGGTATTTTCGCATAGTGCTTGGATTTGGGTGCAATTCTCATCCAATTCTTGATCCACTTTACATGCTCCGTCCACCTGTTATCTAAAGGTATCATGAGTTTCCAACTGTCTTCCCTGGATAGTTTTGAGACATCAGAGAAGTTGTCCCCCTGAGATTCTAGTTCTATATCTTCTAGGTCATCCCAAAATATCCCTTCAGAGCTGTTGTGGTTGCTTGGTGGTGACCATTCTGGCTCCTGCTTAATGCTGACTTTTCCACAGTAATCCCTTCCATTTTGTTCATCTCGCATGGCTTTGGTGGTAGGCTCTCCTTTGGTGTTGAGATTACTAGAGTGTGCAAGCCTTTGTGCTTGCCTTCTTTTCCAGAGCGTTCTTTCTGGTTCATGATCGTAGTTAAACTCCAGGATACCTGTTATCAAGTACAACAAATGAATACCTTCAGTAGAACTGGAAAATTAATGGTAAAACTCTACATTATTATTTGTTTTTTTGGTTTGTCTCATGTGTCTTCGTCACTATGAAAATTCCCAGGTAAGTGAGGTGGATCACAACAGATCGCTCGGAGACCTTGACCTATCCTTAGCCAGAATTTTCACAGATTAAAATCCACATTCATCAACAAGATTTTTAATTTTTTTGTATTTTTGAAAATTTTTGACAAACTTAAATAAATCTAGTAATCCTTTGTAAACACAATCCCCGGCAACGGCGCCAAAAAATTTGGCTACGGTCTGGCAAGTGCATCAGTCTGTCGTCGAGTAATAATTCACACTCTAGGTGTCTAGAATGAGTTCGTATCTTCAGGGATCGTGCCGAAGATTCACTAGCGTTATTTAAGTTCGTGATAGTTTGCATTCGCTTTGGTGTTTGAAAAAGGTTTTATAAAAAAGAAGCGTAATGCTTGCAATAAATAAACAAACATAATGTATAAATATAGATTCAGAAACATAGAGGATAGGTATGGTGGTTGGACTTACTCCCTTCTTCCTATTTGGCATGATCGGTGTATAACATAGTTACTCAGATTATGTTCGGCGGTGAATTTTCCTTGTTGTAGTAATACCTTACTATTACACTATGTCTACTAAAGTTTCCCTACATTAATAACTAAGGTACCTACGAGAGCCTAACTTCGATGTGTCACATACCCTAATTACTAATTGAGTTGTTTATAAACATGCATTATTATCTTCACCAATTAACCTCTAGGTCCTAGTATCGGGTTGTTCATCTTCTAAGTGCTCAGTTCACACCTAGTTCATGATTCCTCCTCTAACCGCTCAGTTCACGACTAGTTCAGGATGTTATCGTCTCTATACACCTAGCATTATTTACTATTAGTTTCGGACCATATTAAGTCAAAACCTAATATCAATTCTAAGGGCGCTCCCGCTTATCCGGCCAGATTACGAGAAACGTTATTAAAGTGCAAGAAAGTAAATAACAAACATAATTACTAAATATCATTTATTATAACTTACACTCAACCACATACTCTAAATATTCATAGGGGAGTTCATCTTCTCCACCACAACCTAAGGCATAATTACAAAAGACTACATATTTAAATTACAAGAATTATAACCTAAATACAAAAGCCTAAAGAAAACATACCTTGTTGAGTTAGTTTTCCCGTAAGGGGAGAAAACTATGCCCAATAGAGCTCCTCTGAACCTCTCCTTATAGTAGAGAGTGTTCTACTATTTCTGAATGATTTAAACAATGAATGGGAGGCCCTATTTATAGTTTTCGTTATGGGCCTCAGAAAGGCCATCGCACTGCGATGGAGTCATCGTGCTGCGATGTGAAGATTCAGTTCAATTTTATAACTGATCCTGTGCATTTCATCAGCTTGGTCGCCAAGTTCAGTCATCGTGCTGCGATGTGCTATATCGTGCTGCGATGAACATATTTTCTTCAGATTTATTTCTTCTGTTTTCTTGGCAAGCAAGCAGCTTCCATCGTGGCACGATGAGAGCCATCGTGCTGCGATGGAATGCTCAATTTCTTCATTTTTTGGGCTTTTTCTTGTCTTTTTGCATCTTGGACCTTGTCTTGATGTTTTTTCCTGCTTTTGTAGGTTTTCCTTCGTATTTGGGCATGTCTTGGTCATTTTACTACTAATAATAATACTAAAAATACCGTAGAAATTCATGTCATCAGATAGTAAGCTAATCCTTTTTCTTACCTTATTTACCAACATCATAAAGTGATGATTTGAAGCTCTAATTGAAAAGTAGAATTTGGCCAAGATGTGGAGGGAGAACGCATGGAATTGAAGATGAGTTAAGGGGTGGTGAGGTACGGTGAGTGTAAGTGCACCAGTTCATCCTCATGTTTTAATAATTGTCAAAACACATGAAAATAGAGTAGAACATATTTTGGCAAACATTACAAATGACTTGACAGCGAAAAACTATTTTTAACACTTTGAAAAATTGTTTTTAGGTATTATGTATCGATACATAAACATGTGTATCGATACAAATGTCCTGAAATTACTTCAGACTGATTTTGTGCAATTTGTATCGATACATATATCACTTGTATCGATACAAAAGTGGTTTCTCAGAGGCAGAGAGTTACATGTGTATCGAATCATGCTTGCATGTATCGATACACACCTATGTCTCTCAGAAATCCAGAAACATCATGATGTATCGAATCATGCTTGCATGATTTGATACATATCAGTCAAGATTTCAAGAAACTGATGTATGTATCGATACATACCCGTG
This sequence comes from Trifolium repens, assembly GCA_030408175.1. Lineage (NCBI taxonomy): Eukaryota > Viridiplantae > Streptophyta > Magnoliopsida > Fabales > Fabaceae > Trifolium > Trifolium repens. The sequence goes on from CP125850.1 coordinate 25,814,993, forward strand.
TTTGTATCGATACATAGGTCAAATCTTTCATTTTTAACGCTGGTCAAAGGGTTTGTATCGATACAAATCATCAATTGTATCGATACATGTGTGTGAAATTTTGCCCAAATTTGCTCAATTCTATTCTCTCTTTAAATAGCAATGTGTTTTGTCATTGTAATTAAGAGGAAACTAGTGAGAAAGTTCAGAAAACGCTTTGGGTACAAATTGAGTGAGAATTTGCATCAAAGGTTTGATTCATCACAAATTCATCATCTTCATCAAGGATTGCAATCAAATTGGATTTGAGTATGGGATCAATTCAATAAAGATTGCGTTTTTGTGTGATAACGTTCAATACGTTTCGCGGTGAATCAGAATCGTAGTCGGGTTGAATTGTGTGACGAAGGTTCTAGTGTTTCTCTCAAGTGATTCAAGATCGTGCGTGTTTTGAAGGATTCGACAACAAGGAACGAAGGACTCAGCTGGACGATTGGGTGCGGTTCGGCACAAGGTGAATCGTTGGAATCAGAGGGCGAAGTTCCGTTGGGTGTCGAGGTTATTCGCATTAGTTTACATTTTGTTTTGCTATAGGATTATAGATTTCAATTGTAAACTGTGCACTTTTTGTTCATCAAGTTTTTGATCTATAAACTCTCAAATAACCCGTTTGGTTATTTGGGGGGAGACGTACTCGGATAAACGCGTGGACGACGCGCAATCCGGGGAACTCCCTAATCACATCGTGTGTCTCTCTTTATCTCTCTCTTTTAATTTCGTTAATTTCGTTAATTTGTTAATCGATTGAATTTTTGTTGTTCGTATTGGTTCACAAAAATTCAATTGGTTCTTGCTTGATTGTGATTGATTTGAATATTGATTTGTAACTTGCTTGGGACTGAAGTTATATTGTTTACATTCAAATAATTTTGAACTCAAACATTTTCGTAACTTTTCACAAATTCGTTCAAGGCTTAATACTACTTTTCTTTTGGTCAATCGGTGCGTAGACTACCGATTCGGTGGCTCTTCCGCTCGCTTGATTAATTCGAAATAATTTTTAAAAACCCCATTGTTTCAAGGATCACTTATTCAACCTCCCTTCTAAGTGATAAGCCTAGTAGTCTAACAGTGAGGACAAGAAGAAAACTCGTGTGAGGTGATGAAGGTTGGAGGGTTGTTGTTGTTTGGGTTATTCGTGGGAAGAGAAGAGAAATGGAGAGTGTAGCTACTGATTTTGGTTAGCTTGTTTGCATGCCCTTAAATAGAGACAATTGGGAGGTAATGGGGGTGTTGGAGAAAGAGTGGGGGTTTGGTGAGAGAGGAAAAGTGAGTGGTGAGGATTATTTGATTTTTCTTTTGCTTGGTGAGGTCTAAGTGTAATTAATTTAATAGATTTGGTCACTTAAGAATAAATTCCCCAACTCTAAATATAACACTTAAACTCCAATTAAGCTCCAATAATGGATTTTATTTAATTTTCTTCTATTAAATAAAGTCGGGAGGTTACATATAAAATATCTTCAATGATAATAATTTCAAAATTATAATATTCCAAAATTATTTCCATTGACTTCTCCCAAAAAGTCGAAGCTCTTGAAATATCAAGTATTTTTTTTATAAAAGGAATCAAGTATAATTTTGTAATCATTGACTGTCAAGTAATTTCCAAGTTACCGATATAAAAGGAATCACGTATAACTATTTATTGAAAATCAATACTTATTTATTAAAAATTATATATTTGATATAAAATACACACGTTCCAATACAAATTTATTATTTTAAATTTCTTAATAGGTACAAAACCCAAATAAAATTATGTATTTTATATCGGTAACTTGGAAATTACTTGATAGTCAATGATTATAAAATTATACTTGATTCCTTTTATAAAAAAATACTTGATATTTCAAGAGCTTCGACTTTTTGGGAGAAATCAATGGAAATAATTTTGGAATATTATAATTTTGGAATTATTATCATTGAAAATATATTATATATGTTTGGAATAGAGATTTTAAAAAACTAGTTTAAGACGGGTCTATTAACTTTTATTTATAAAATATTGTTAAAATATAAATGATGTCACTATGTGTTTTCTTGTAAATTTATTAAATTAATAATTTTTTGATTTAATTACGGTTTTGTTCCCCTGTTTTGTTTTTTTCACTGTTTTGGTCCCCCTATTTTAATTTCAATCAGTTTTAGTCCCCATTATACAACTTTGGTCTTATATGTCATATTTTTAATGACGTGACAAACATAGTGCTGATGTGTCAGAGTCCACATACATTAACATTTTCCATGTCACTAATTCAATTTAGTTTAATTCATAATAAATACACAAAAATTAAAATAATAAGGCTTAATTACGGTTGTGTTCCCCTATTTTAATTTCAATCAGTTTTAGTGCCCCTTATACAATTTTGGTTTTATGTATCATATTTTTAATGATTTTACACATCAGCACTATGTTTGCTACGTGATTAAAAATATGATACATAAGACCACAATTGTATAAGGGGAACTAAAACTGATTGAAATTAAAATAGGGGGGCTAAAACTGTGAAAAAAACAAAAAAGGGGGACCAAAACCGTAATTAAACCAAAAAATTATTAATTTAATAAATTTACAAGAAAGCACATACTGACATTATTTATATTTTAACAATATTTTATAAATAAAAATTAATAGACCCGTCTTAAAACTAGTTTTTTAAAAAACTCTATTCCAAATATATATAATATATCTTCAATGATAATAATTCCAAAATTATAATATTCCAAAATTATTTCCATTGATTTCTCCCAAAAAGTCGAAGCTCTTGAAATATCAGGTATTTTTTTTTATAAAAGGAATCAAGTATAATTTTATAATCATTGACTATCAAGTAATTTCCAAGTTACCGATTTTGGTTCTTAATAATTGATGTACTAATAAAATGGGTTTGTCTAAATGTATAATATTGCACAAGTTAAAGCCACCAAAAGTAATAACTATTTATTGAAAATCAATAATTATTTATTAAAAAATAATATATTTAATATAAAATACACACGTTCTAATACAAAATTATTATTTTAAACTTCTTAACATGTACAAAACCCAAATAAAATTTAATCATGAGATCTCTTTCTTTTTTATTGAAGAGACACGTACAAAATATATTAGGAATTTTTTTTTACTAATATATTAGGAATGTTTTTTTTTAAGATCATGCATGAATCGGTGCCAAGTAATTGTTCCTATCACTTCAATCCATTATATCTTCTACTATTTTTGTACAAAATCCATTATATTTAGGTCATGCAAGATTTTTTTTTATAAATAGCAAAATCTATTATAAAACAATCGGTGTATTCTCCTTTAATTGTATAGGACAAATATTCAACGGGGTTAGTAGGAAATTTTTTTTGGAGTTAACTTTGATACATCATCGTCTAATGGGCCATTGCTTCAACGACAATCATCAATGATCAACAGCAACAATAATACTAATAATGTTGGTAGTTCTAGTTATGATCCTTTTTCTAGTGTTGCTTATGGTTCATTGCCAAATACTACATCTACTCCAGTTACAAAAGACTTGAAGGTATTTTTCAATGTTTCACAACTTATAAATATTTCTTAATAATTGTTAAAATTTAAATATATATGAATTATTGTAATTAAAAATATAAATGATATACTTGTTCAACAATGTCACAAATATCTTTTTAGGACAAGTTCTTTATTTTTTTTTTATTACTTTTACAACTTCAGTGTGACAAATTCACGGTCTGTTTGTTACAAATTAAAAAATTAGTGATTTTGATGTTAAATATTCTAGAGATTACTTTTTTGAGATTTTATAGAAAAATAGAATTTTCTATGTGTTTGTTTATTGTAATAAAAAAACTTTTTTTAATAAAATAATCTTTAACTTGTTTAGATACAATATGTAAAAGTAATTTTTTTAGTTACAAAATAACCACACTTGTTTATAAAATAATTTGTCACACCGAAGTTGTAAAAGTAATAAAGAAATAAGAATTTGTCTATTTGTGATATTGTTGAACGAGTATATCATTTATATTTTTATTACAATTCTCACAAATTCACCCCACAAAATAATTCATTCAAAATTCATATATTTTTAAGTTTTAACAAGTATTAAGAAATATTTATAAGTTGTGAAATATTGAAAAATACCTTCAAGTCTTTTGTAACTGGAGTAGACGTAGTATTTGGCAACGGACCATAAGCAACACTAGAAAAAGGATCATAACTAGAACTACCAACAATATTAGTATCATTGTTGTTGTTGGTCATTGATGATTGTCGTTGAAGCAGGCATGCAGCTCACAAAACTTATCCTGATTGATACTCCCAATGGGATTCCATAAAGCGACATCATAAATCGCACCTGATTGACTGATACTAATTGATTCTTACTACCATAATTCTCAAAACCCGGGGAGCATACAAGTTTATTTAATCCTAAGTTATACCCTATAGATTATCTGTGATTAACATCCTGTTCGACATTATATTAATTACACTACTGCAAGATATCTGACTCTAATGAGGACATAAAACGAGTGTGTGAAGTTTTTAGAAAATGAAAGTTCAGGTCTGTTCTGCACAAGCTCGCTATGGCGAGTTACCAGCTCGCCATGGCGAGATTACAGGTCCTGGCCTAAATCAACTTGCTAGGCGAGCAGGAGCTCGCCACGGCGAGTTTCATCAGCCCAGAAACCCAACTCGCCATCAATACTCGCTAGCAACTCGCTGTGGCGAGTTCATGCAGAAACCACCCTGTTTTGCGAAAATCACTATTTTTTAAACAGAAACACCTACAATCCTCAATTAAGTCAGTGCAGTAAGGTAAAATACATAATATAAAACAGAATGGAGGGAAATTTGGGAGTTAATTTCCCTCACACAACATTAATCCTAAATCCTAAGTTAACATGCAAATTTGATGAATTGGGGATAACTAACTAAACTAGCTTAAGAACCCACCAGGAATTGAGATTAACTCAGAAGCTTAAACACAATGCTAACGACATCTTTGGAGCTCTCCGAGAAACTGAATTTGCAGCGAAGAAGTGCTTTAAATCCATAACAGTATTTTTGCAATAGAGCATCAACTTCAAAAATACCTACAAACTTCTTCCCTTAACGAAAATCCACAAAACCGGAACCACAACGACCGTAATCGAGTTAGCTATCCATAGAAACAAACGGAATCTCAAACCAAGTTACAGAAAGAGCGTAGTTAACCTTTTAATGCAGCACTATCCAAACACATTTCTGCAGAAATTCTGATTCAAACCTCCAACTTTAAAAATTCGCACAGGCCTCATTATTGATCCTAAAATTACGAAACCTACATAGAAACGACCGGAATTAAATTATATAACTATGACAACTGGAATCAGTTCAATCAGAGTTACAGGGAGAGAGTAGTGATCGATTTAGTACAGACCTGTCCAGTTACAAATTCTGCAGAAATCTGATTTTGACCTCCAACTTCAAAAATTCGTACAGAGCTTAATACTGGACAAAAATTAGGGAAACTTATGTCAAAATGACCGAAAATTTATTAGGAAACTACTCCAAAAAGAATTAACAAATTCGGAGTTGTGAGGTGAGATTAATTACTGTTTTGCTAGAGGCTCTGCTTCTAATACGGGTTTCATACACTTACTCCATAATTTCTTATTTCTTTTCAACACGCACCAAGATAATGTTGGAGTAAGCCCTAAGAGCCAATCTATTTTCATAGTATTTGCTTTAGGACTTTGAATATAAATATGGCATTTCTTCATTATGTTTGTAGGAGTCCAAAATAATGAAGTCCCAAGAATAGATAGTCCGTTTAAAGAAATATTAAGTGTGACTTAATCATGAGATTCTATTAAACATAAGGACACTATTCTTAAAGTATCCGTAGTCGAGCTTTATGGTGAAATGGGATAACCTTAAAGCGTAAAGACTATTATGAAAATAGACTGATGATCGCATCTCATGGATCATGGGATAAGGAGTTATCAAGTCTTGACATAGGTATAAATATTAAGAGTAATATTTATACCGGATTGACCCGCTATGAGAGTACTACATGCAAAGTTATGCAAAGTGTCATAAGTTACTCTCACGGTGATAATGGTGTAAGCCGCCCTTAGACCTGAAACCACTTTGTACCCTAGATGTGGAGTCAAGTGCTTTGTTGTTGATCTAACGTTGTCCGTAACAGGATGACCATAAAGGCAGTTAATGGGTACTTCACAAAGCATGCTGAGGGACAGTAGTGACCTAGATGGAATTTGCCAATCCTGCATAACAGGATAAATGTCATGGGCCCAATATTGAACTGGACAAAGATGACACTAAGTATGCTTTGTGTTCAATATAGACATAAAGGGCAAAGGGGTAATTATACACACTGATATTATCACTAAAGGTTGTGTTTTAGATCACATGTTAATTTCTCATAACTTGGGTAGCAATGATGTGTTGCTAGATACCGCTCATTGTTTATTATATTAAATAGAGGATTTAATATAATTGCCAACGTTATGGAAACCTACAAGGGTCACACACATAAGAACAGGCTAGTGTGAAGTTGGAACACCGTAAGGTACGGTGCACCTCAGAGAATTAAGGAAATATGATAAGGGTATCATGGTAATTAAATAAGCGTATCATAATTTATTATGAAAAGAAAGCACTCATGTGTACATGACACATGGGGGTGCGTTTCTTAAAAGATTTATTTAATTAAAAGGTTTTAGTATAATTGTGGCCCAATGACAAATAGTTTGTCTTGGTGCACACTGTCACACCCCGTTTTTCAAAGCCTAAAAAGGGGCATTATTTTTTTTTTTAACAAACAACAGAGTTGCGCATAAAATATTTTACAGTGAGCCGGCATTAAATTTACAACGAACCCATATATAATATATAGTGCATCCGAGACGCAAAGTATTCACCTGAATAATTTACAATCCACAAGTCTAAGTACTCAAAGTACAAGTGCAACAAAACAAGTTAGAATCTTATGCCTAACCAAAAAGCACGATGTACAACCACACCGGCACAGAGTCTAATTCTAAACTATAGCTCCGGCACGAGTTCACTGGGCCCTGAGCAGCCGCCGCCCTCGCGACCTACAGCATCATCTGGGGTGGGAGGAGCCCGCAAATGAAATGTTGCAAGGGTCACCACAAGTACCACAAATAATACACTTACCAAATATGGAAAACCAAGTAAACATATAATATTTTCACATCAACGTACATGATATATTTAAATGCACACATAGCCTACAAATGCAGACTCTACATGATCATGACACCAATCACTGGCTGCCACATGCATGAAATTCCGGAATTTTAACCTCTCCGCAGAGAGTCGTAGGCTCAGCCTACCAAACCCCGCAGGGCATCAATAAAATCATGTGGCCCATCACGGTCACCACATAGGATTAGAGTGGATCCAATCACTGTCAATCACACCCCGCGGCCCATCACAGTCACCACGTATTGGACTCAATAAAAAATCCCGCAGGATTAAGGTGGACCCAATCACTGTCAGTCGCACCCCGTGGCCCATCACGGTCACCACGTACTATGAATGCATGAGCATACGATACCTCTTATCTATGCTAATGCACCAATTACATACCATCTAGCATATGTAATCCCATATCATATTCATACATATATTTTCACAATCATATGTAACAACGCATGTAACTTTTAAACAATTTCTCATCACGAGAATACATAATATATACATGCATAACACTCAAAGCACACCACAACAAGCATACAAACAATGCTACCAACGGAAAATAAAACAAAGGAAAGGTGCCCTTACCTCAGCAAGCATTCGAACACGCACCACTTACACTACACGAGCAATATCCGTCCCTCTCGACGAAGTCCCCAATTCGGCTAATCCTCTTAACCTTTTACAACACATAACTTATCTAAGTTAATACCACATTCTAATTGATCACTCAAATAGTCCTAGCTCGGCTACTAATAGATCAAGGCCTATGGCCGCTCTCTTACAACTAACTAGGCTCGACTTGTTTTCAAAACGACTCTTTTAAAAACAAAACACTTTAATAAAATAGTTTCTCATCACGAAACGTCATTTAAATAAATCTCGGCTATTTTAAAACACTTAAAACGCCAAATCCTTTTTCAAAATAACTCTTGAAAATGTTAACACTTAAATAAATAGTTTTTCTCACAAAACGCTATAACAAATAGTTTTATCCAAAAACGTCCTCAAATAAACTCAAACTATTTTAAAGCTTTTCACAAAGCAAGAATACTTTTTCGAATAACTTACGCACTTCTTTTTCAAAACCAAACAAGTTTAACTAAGCATTTTCTTAATCGATTTAAAACAAAAGGCTTTTATGAACACACGCAACCTAAACCTTTTAAAACACAATTCTCGACAAAAGAATTTTCATTTGAAATAACAAACCGATTTCCAAACATTTCTCTCTTCTATAGAAAAACAATCTCTATTATTTTTCTACTACTATACTTTAAATTCAAAAAAGACGGTAAAATAGTTACAAATTAAAACGACCATAACTCATTCAATCTTTATCGGATCGAGACGAGCCATACGCCAAATTCATCGTCTTGAAAAGACGAATTTAATAGTTAGGTTTCTAGGACACAACAACAATTTTAAAATGACGAAAATACCCTTAAGGATTTCGGCCAGAATCTAAATCACACCAAAAATCATTTTTCTAGAAATCTAACTTAGTTAAAATACTTATACCATTTCCAATTACTCAAAAACAAACTCAATTTGATTTAATTCCACACTTACAACTTTTTCAAAACCCTAACTTCATAAACTCATAAAAATTGGGGCTTTTGCTTTCTCACAATTTTCTTTCAAAAATTAAGACCATAAATCACCTCGTTATTACTTTAATTGCAAGAAAACTATTTCACAAATTGATTTCAACATTTCATAATTTTCTTCAAGGTCTCTAAAATTTAAAGTCATCAAAATAAAAATTTTCTTTTAAATCTATTATCTCAATAACTCACACAACAATATTAACAAAAGAAAAGAGTAAGAAAATCAAAACCCAACACAAGTTTTTGATAATTAGAACAAGCAATTCAAATAACAATTTTTTTTTTTTAGATCTATCTCTAACTAGCATGGATAATCACTATTACTAAAGAGAAAATGTGAAACCCAACCACTACAACAAAAGGCCTCACGGCCAGTTAGAAAAAAAATGGAGAGAATGAAATTCTTACCACTTAAAGGTAGCTCTAATTGATCAACAAGTACTTGAATCAACTTCTCTTCAAATGGTTCAAGCTTAACTAACCATCTTCTATGTTTTCTATACTTATTTAATTTTTCTATGAAGGTATGAATGGATGAGGGAAAGGAGGGGTTCGGGTAACAGAGACTAATGGGAGGAAATGAAATTTCTCTATGCCTATCCTTATGTAGACTTTCTAAGCTAATCCTAGCCAATGAATCAAAAAGCAAGTTTCATGTGGTTTCAATCTAAGCCCTACATCCTTACTACTCACACAATTATAAATATCTAGATATTTTGCTTTACGCTACTCAGCTCTCGCGTTCGCTCTCGGCGAGTCGTACTTCGCTAACGGTCTAACTTGCGAAAAATAGAAAATCTACGAGATAAAAGTCCGTTGTAAACCATTTCTAAAAACTATCGCTAAACTTTATTCTCCGACTGAAATTTATTTCCTTAGCTCCCAAAAATATTCTGAAACTAGATTCCAACTCGCGCCGATATATAAAGTCTCCAATTAAAATTCGACGGAAAACAGAAACCGTAAAATTTAACATCAGCGGGTAAAATTCCTACTCGTTTTTCCAAAAGCGAGAATAATCCAAAACTCGTTAATCTGACTACACATAAACCTTCTTATACTCAAAAGAAGACTACGACCCAAAAGTCTGTGCCTTTCCAGCGCACGAGCACAAAACAGGCTCCATTTCAGCAAAAAAATTCCATTAATGCGACGATACTCACAAGCCGCTCCACCAAAAACCCAAAAACCTTAGCCGACACTAAAGTTCCTTAGAAAAACTGTACAGTGGAATCTTGGGTCTTACATTACTACCCTCCAAAAAGAAGTTTCGTCCTCGAAACTAAAGGTAAGAGTAACAACTCAACTAATTATTACCATCACCCACACAACAAAATCCCTCGGATTAGGTGTAGCCACACATACGCTAACATCGGGTGAAGTCACACAGATACTCTCACCAACACACTGGCACAACCGTGCTACAACCGCCACTCTCAACAAGTTCACCACTCAAAAATTAACCTCACAACAGAGGTTCACAACCTCGAGTTCCTCAAATATCCTAGGGTCCACACACAAAATTTCCAAAGTCACTTCTTTTGCCTCCGCGACATAGCCTATTCCACTAGGCTCACACAAAGTGGTGACGGCTACCCTCCAAAAAGAAACACCGAAACTTTCTGGCACCACCAAAGCTAGCAAAACTAGTCAATTCCAGTCAACATGATTCCGTCTATTATTAACAAGAGATTAAGGGTGATCAGTTCCTCAATTTGTTAACAGATAGCCCACAATCATGATGGTGTCTTAGACCATTTTTACCTAACTTTAATAATGCTCCCTTCCAATTGTGCTTCAGGTCATCCGAGGCACAATGGTCCAACATTTTCCTCAATTCTTATTATCTCGATCTCGTTAGTGAGATCCAATCGCCCAAAACACGTCACGTGGACTCTCATGCTTCCGCTCACGAAACATCCATTTAGTATCATTCAATCAGTAAGTACAAGGCCACCATGGCAAGTACCACTCATACCATTATACTCTGAAGGAAGTTGTCATATCTATAGAACTTCACAACTTCTCCAATATCTATAAGTCCTTAACTTTTCCTTCAATCCCATAACTGTGTTGAACTGTACACTTTCGCTTTCAAATCTCATTTTAACCATAAGCTTAATGATATCATCCCAACATCCGGTTGGTGATTACAACTCATCAATTTTTCTTGGCGCATGCAAGACGATACCATCTACTTCACTGTGACTTCTTTTATACAAATCTCAAATTCCCAAAATTCAATCTCTCGGCCGTCGAATATTATTTTCCAAATTAATACTCAGCTTATACTTGCCAACCTTAGTATAAAACGTTTATCCTCGTCGACTGCCATCATTGGCACAAACCATTTCAAATCGTATTCTCATTCTATTTCTAAACTCTCTTTAGTTTCTTTCCTCTTACCATTAAATCCTCTCCTACTCGAAAGAGTTTGTCACCCTGGCCATTCTTAATTACTCCGACATCACTTCTCATGTCGAGATACCTACCTCCAGAATATATCTTAAGGTACTTCCCACATCACTGTTATTCAACCGTCCATGATGACAATATCTGAAGTCCTTTACTTATTCAATACAATTTCCATTATGCTACGTCTCTCTTCATTGTAACCACTACAATGAATCGAAGCTCTACTAGCTTCCACCAAACTTTGCCACTAGACAATTGCTTACCCTTTATTATTACTGCATACAACACATACACCGCCATGACATCCATTCAGGTGGTGCTTTCGAATCCTTAATATACACGCAAAATCAAAATTTTCGAAATTACGTGGGAGGGAATTTTCTTTCGCCAATCCTCCATTGACATAAGCCACATTCTCATGTGCTTCTCTCTTACTCATTCTCAACACGACTTTCCAACGGCTAACATCCTTTGCGACTAGTCTCATCGATCTACTAATTTGCAATTTTCCAGTTCAACAACTGCCTAGGGTTGGTTCCCAAAACCATGGCCCACAACTTGTTGATTCCAACCAACCTCTTTAATTCGCCGCACACAAGCCAATTACTCTCGTCCCACATCAACTTGTTTCCAAACAAGCACACTCTTCTCCCATTCGATTGATCCTTCATCATCGTGACTATTCTAAAGTCATAAAGTCTGTTCGCACCGGGGAATAAATTCCTAGACCTCAAGTTCTAGCTAACCAAGCTCTTACATCCCGTCACTCATCGTTTTCTTATTCACTTCTAACTTTTTACTAACAATCATCTCTTATGAATGACTATATCTAAACTCGTCCTTATAGGGTCACTGTAATTCGCCTACAAATCGACTCATCTTACTCAGCTATCAAACCTTTAACACTTATCTCAAAACTTAATGCTCGACTTATCAAAATATCTACCAACGCACGACACTTCGCTATGATTTTATCCTTAGTACGTTCGATACCCAAATCAAACTCTTGAATTTACTGCTCAAGAACTTCAATTACTTGTCATACCATCCGTTTAATCCTAATATACAATAAAAGTCCTTCCACTATCAACTCTTATTGTCTTAGTACTCTTACTAACAACTCTTTTCCTGCTCATACATGACATTTCTAGAATATCTCCAAAAATTCTCGTCCATAACTTGAATTATTTAAAACTTGCCTACCTCGACTCTCATGGTATCATAAATTCAAGATGCCACTTAGTCCTTCAACCCTCTTGGTCGATCAAAATTGTTAACTTAAACTCACATCCACACAGGATCTCTACTCAAATCTTGACTAATCTCTTCAACTACTCAATAATTCTTGACTAATCCCTAAGATTTTCTCAAAATGTTTACTTTCTCTTATGGTTTACCCGCCCATAACTGACAATTCCAGCTTATACTGCCACAATTCTCTAGGTATTCCCATACTACACACCTCCGATATCACCCGTCATCGACATACAACTCACTTTCCGAGATTGAACTCCTCGTTCTTACCTAAACATCTCTCCAAATCCACCTTTTATCCAATAATCAATCACCTATAATTTCGTCTCACACCGACATCTATACTTACTATCTCCCGAACTATGTATAGATTGTCACTTATCAACGTGATACCTGGTCTCCTACCTTCAATCATCACGAGATTCATCCTTACAAATCTTAGTTTCAAATCTAATCCATGTCGCACACTTAAATTAAACCCTTAAGTCATCCACCATTTGCATAAATGTCGTCTAACACCACCAGGTTTCCTCACTCTTGACGTACAATGCCCTTTAATTCCAATTCAAGTCGCCTCAATTATTGTCCAATCGTCGCAATTAAATCCAATTGACATCTCGCATGCTCCACCATTCCATAGTGGCTGCGTTCTCTTGAAAACCTAATGACTTCATCAAGTCGCACCCTAACTCACCAGAGCAGATATCCAATATCTTCTTCAAAAGGTCGTCCCAATCCGATCCTTACTTACAATCCTTTTTCAATTGACGTTCACTCGTCCTTACTCAGTACCTTTGAGTGACAACGAGCAATACTACTTCCATTGATTTACTTCCAAGAATCACATTTAGTTCTCGTTCGCCTCAAGTCCATCCTCCTCGGACCACTCTGTCTAAGGAATTCAGAGACACTTGTCGACTAAATTCGACCAAGGCTCGGGGTTTCACAATTCCACTTACCGAAGCCTCACTCCCTGCATTACTTCGGTAAGACACAAACCAGTGTCTAAGCATATCCTATGATAGACTCAAAACAACCAACCACATAACCCACAACACAACAAAAACAACCGCTAGAACTAACACAACTCTAGCTATGTTCTAACCGACTCTAGACTAACGACTCAAGTGCACACTTTCCCTTTGAAGATTTAAAGCCGGGCTCTGATACCACAATGTCACACCCCGTTTTTCAAAGCCTAAAAAGGGGCATTATTTTTTTTTTTTAACAAACAACAGAGTTGCGCATAAAATATTTTACAGTGAGCCGGCATTAAATTTACAACGAACCCATATATAATATATAGTGCATCCGAGACGCAAAGTATTCACCTGAATAATTTACAATCCACAAGTCTAAGTACTCAAAGTACAAGTGCAACAAAACAAGTTAGAATCCTATGCCTAACCAAAAAGCACGATGTACAACCACACCGGCACAGAGTCTAATTCTAAACTATAGCTCCGGCACGAGTTCACTGGGCCCTGAGCAGCCGCCGCCCTCGCGACCTACAGCATCATCTGGGGTGGGAGGAGCCCGCAAATGAAATGTTGCAAGGGTCACCACAAGTACCACAAATAATACACTTACCAAATATGGAAAACCAAGTAAACATATAATATTTTCACATCAACGTACATGATATATTTAAATGCACACATAGCCTACAAATGCAGACTCTACATGATCGTGACACCAATCACTGGCTGCCACATGCATGAAATTCCGGAATTTTAACCTCTCCGCAGAGAGTCGTAGGCTCAGCCTACCAAACCCCGCAGGGCATCAATAAAATCATGTGGCCCATCACGGTCACCACATAGGATTAGAGTGGATCCAATCACTGTCAATCACACCCCGCGGCCCATCACAGTCACCACGTATTGGACTCAATAAAAAATCCCGCAGGATTAAGGTGGACCCAATCACTGTCAGTCGCACCCCGTGGCCCATCACGGTCACCACGTACTATGAATGCATGAGCATACGATACCTCTTATCTATGCTAATGCACCAATTACATACCATCTAGCATATGTAATCCCATATCATATTCATACATATATTTTCACAATCATATGTAACAACGCATGTAACTTTTAAACAATTTCTCATCACGAGAATACATAATATATACATGCATAACACTCAAAGCACACCACAACAAGCATACAAACAATGCTACCAACGGAAAATAAAACAAAGGAAAGGTGCCCTTACCTCAGCAAGCATTCGAACACGCACCACTTACACTACACGAGCAATATCCGTCCCTCTCGACGAAGTCCCCAATTCGGCTAATCCTCTTAACCTTTTACAACACATAACTTATCTAAGTTAATACCACATTCTAATTGATCACTCAAATAGTCCTAGCTCGGCTACTAATAGATCAAGGCCTATGGCCGCTCTCTTACAACTAACTAGGCTCGACTTGTTTTCAAAACGACTCTTTTAAAAACAAAACACTTTAATAAAATAGTTTCTCATCACGAAACGTCATTTAAATAAATCTCGGCTATTTTAAAACACTTAAAACGCCAAATCCTTTTTCAAAATAACTCTTGAAAATGTTAACACTTAAATAAATAGTTTTTCTCACAAAACGCTATAACAAATAGTTTTATCCAAAAACGTCCTCAAATAAACTCAAACTATTTTAAAGCTTTTCACAAAGCAAGAATACTTTTTCGAATAACTTACGCACTTCTTTTTCAAAACCAAACAAGTTTAACTAAGCATTTTCTTAATCGATTTAAAACAAAAGGCTTTTATGAACACACGCAACCTAAACCTTTTAAAACACAATTCTCGACAAAAGAATTTTCATTTGAAATAACAAACCGATTTCCAAACATTTCTCTCTTCTATAGAAAAACAATCTCTATTATTTTTCTACTACTATACTTTAAATTCAAAAAAGACGGTAAAATAGTTACAAATTAAAACGACCATAACTCATTCAATCTTTATCGGATCGAGACGAGCCATACGCCAAATTCATCGTCTTGAAAAGACGAATTTAATAGTTAGGTTTCTAGGACACAACAACAATTTTAAAATGACGAAAATACCCTTAAGGATTTCGGCCAGAATCTAAATCACACCAAAAATCATTTTTCTAGAAATCTAACTTAGTTAAAATACTTATACCATTTCCAATTACTCAAAAACAAACTCAATTTGATTTAATTCCACACTTACAACTTTTTCAAAACCCTAACTTCATAAACTCATAAAAATTGGGGCTTTTGCTTTCTCACAATTTTCTTTCAAAAATTAAGACCATAAATCACCTCGTTATTACTTTAATTGCAAGAAAACTATTTCACAAATTGATTTCAACATTTCATAATTTTCTTCAAGGTCTCTAAAATTTAAAGTCATCAAAATAAAAATTTTCTTTTAAATCTATTATCTCAATAACTCACACAACAATATTAACAAAAGAAAAGAGTAAGAAAATCAAAACCCAACACAAGTTTTTGATAATTAGAACAAGCAATTCAAATAACAATTTTTTTTTTTTAGATCTATCTCTAACTAGCATGGATAATCACTATTACTAAAGAGAAAATGTGAAACCCAACCACTACAACAAAAGGCCTCACGGCCAGTTAGAAAAAAAATGGAGAGAATGAAATTCTTACCACTTAAAGGTAGCTCTAATTGATCAACAAGTACTTGAATCAACTTCTCTTCAAATGGTTCAAGCTTAACTAACCATCTTCTATGTTTTCTATACTTATTTAATTTTTCTATGAAGGTATGAATGGATGAGGGAAAGGAGGGGTTCGGGTAACAGAGACTAATGGGAGGAAATGAAATTTCTCTATGCCTATCCTTATGTAGACTTTCTAAGCTAATCCTAGCCAATGAATCAAAAAGCAAGTTTCATGTGGTTTCAATCTAAGCCCTACATCCTTACTACTCACACAATTATAAATATCTAGATATTTTGCTTTACGCTACTCAGCTCTCGCGTTCGCTCTCGGCGAGTCGTACTTCGCTAACGGTCTAACTTGCGAAAAATAGAAAATCTACGAGATAAAAGTCCGTTGTAAACCATTTCTAAAAACTATCGCTAAACTTTATTCTCCGACTGAAATTTATTTCCTTAGCTCCCAAAAATATTCTGAAACTAGATTCCAACTCGCGCCGATATATAAAGTCTCCAATTAAAATTCGACGGAAAACAGAAACCGTAAAATTTAACATCAGCGGGTAAAATTCCTACTCGTTTTTCCAAAAGCGAGAATAATCCAAAACTCGTTAATCTGACTACACATAAACCTTCTTATACTCAAAAGAAGACTACGACCCAAAAGTCTGTGCCTTTCCAGCGCACGAGCACAAAACAGGCTCCATTTCAGCAAAAAAATTCCATTAATGCGACGATACTCACAAGCCGCTCCACCAAAAACCCAAAAACCTTAGCCGACACTAAAGTTCCTTAGAAAAACTGTACAGTGGAATCTTGGGTCTTACATTAAAGCTCAATTGGTAGTGGTGAATGCATTGAACATGTACTTATGCTCCAGGTACATGGTTCGATTCACCACGAGGGCAAAAACTCCACAAGGGGGGTGGAGAAGGCCGTGAGTAACAGTGCTCAGTATCGGGAATGGCTGAGTTACCTGGTATCGAGAATGGCCAGGGCTGTTACAGAAAAAGGCGCCTTTTAATGTAACAGCCCGGCGACCAGCCACACAGATGCTGAAGCCCCGCTGCTCGTTACCAGCTTAATCACTACCCCCCTTGTAGTGTTTTTGCCTCCATAGTGATTCGAACCATGCACCCTGGGGATAAATACATGTTCAATGCAATCACTACTACCAATTGAGCTAGTAGCTCAATTGGTAGTAGTGATTGCATTGAACATGTATTTATCCCCAGGGTTCATGGTTCGAATCACTACGGAGGCAAAAACACTACAAGGGGGGTAGTGATTAAGCTGGTAACGAGCAGCGGGGCTTCAGCATCTGTGTGGCTGGTCGCCGGGCTGTTACACACACAAGACAAGTGGTTCTATAAATAGAACACTTGTGAGAAAGAAAAATGTTGTTGAAAATCAATTGCTAAAACCCTAATCCTTATTTTCCCACCTCTCACTAGAAACCTTCATTCTTGGAGCTAGCACTCTTTTGGAGGGATCTGTTCGTGTGGACTAGCTAGAGGCGTTATACTATTAACGCTTGTGATCAACGTGGTGGTGACTTGTTTGTGATCTTGCTCGTGATTCAAAGCACTAATCACCAACAGTTCGTGAAAGAAGGGATTTTCGTTAAGAGGTAAAATCCTAAACACGATTCATGATCATTCGTAAGGATCAATTAGAAGGAAAATTTTAAAATTCCGCTGCTTTTTCTATTACTATTTTCCTTCAGATAAATTGTCCAATCAACACATGCAGTCCATAATAACAACACAAGAGAAGTTAGTTCTTGTTTAAAAGTAAGGATGGCACGATCAGTGAAAAGGGTGAGCTTTCTTACCTTGTTACTTATTTTCCTCCTATTTACAACATCCAATCAACCTCTGACAATTTAGCAGCTCGATTCCAATTAAACTTTCAACATACAAGATTTGATTTTTTTGAAGGATTGGGAATGAATGGTTCAAGGGCTGTTCACTCAAAACAGTGGAAAGGAGGAAGAGTTAAAGTTGGAGATTGCTAACTATATGCTCAAAAGGTCATGGATTGAGTAGGACATGTGCATGCAACCAAGAATTAAGCTTAAAGAAAATTTGAATCTTTGACTATGGTGGTGATGGTTCTTAGGCGTGAGAAGAAGAATAGAGAGAGCTAGGGATGTGTTTTTGGTTTACTGATTGTGTGTACACTAAACAACACAATTTGTCATTTTATTTCTCTTTAACCTCCAAGCATGGGTCCCACGTGTCCAATTAAATTAAATTGGCATACCACTATCCCATTATATTTCTAATAGTTTGTCTTGCTCCCACCTAATTCACAATTTCTCATTTCTAATTAATAGAAATATTTTCAATTAGTTTCCAATAATCTTCTCTAATTAATATTCTTCTATTAATTAAAGTCGGGATGTTACAATTTACCTCCCTTAAAAGAATTTCGTCCTCGAAATTCAAAACTTCTTCATTCATCATCAAGGTAAATCATCTATATCCGCATCTATTATCTATACTTCACCTATTCTCTGGTCAATTGAATTCGATCCCTTGGAATAATTCTTTTCTCTCTTAGGGTTTATTGGCTAAAAGCCGGTCAATTAATCCACACTTACCCTAGTCTCATGTTGTGCACTCTGATTCGAATACTTACTGTCACCTCCGGACAGTGTCCCTACAAACTTAGTTTATGATTTCTGAACACGGTCGTATATCATCTCGTTTTATCCGATTCTACTTCTACTGTTATCACACTTTATGCGGTAGTGCATTACAAAGTAACACTCGTTTCACCTTGCGATGTTAGATATACAGCTCCATCTTCAACATTTTACCACTACTTGATATGCTTGCGACACAACAACTCATGTTTCTTCTCTACTTCGTAAACTACTCACGGTTTGCAACTTGATTGTTGAAAACTAAACTTGAAATTGGAATACTCTGGTCAAGATGCTCGGGTTTACCACTTGATCTCACAAGGTTACAGAAAATGAATCTGGGAGGTTGAAACGTTCGGGCAGAGATGCTCAAGGTTAACACACTGATCTAACATGATTCCAGAAAATGGAACTGATAGGTTCGAATCCTTAACACTGATGTTACTAGTATAACTTAATTCCACTGAATTGTGAATAATCCGAACTTAATTCTTGAATTTAGCTTATAAGGCTCCACAAAGGAGAGTTAACTAATTCTGGTTGGAATAATGATTTCGACGTTCTTGCGTACGAATGTCTAATGATTCACCAATACCGAGCTAAATCATTTGTATCAGGACGGTTAGGGATGTTGATTAACAGATCGACCAACGAGCGAGAACTGAAATTATCAGTGGTTTAACAAGAGGGATTGACTTCCACGAATCTGATGGAGTTACTAATGACATAACTGAAAGACTGAAGACATTGAATATGATTACTTATGAGTGACGTTCTACACAACTGGTGAGACTGTCTAGCGTCAAAGAATTTTGAAAAGTTGCATCTTAATTGAATTTGTGTGTATCGCTTGACTGACAAGCATTTAAGGCACGAGAAGACATTCTTCGTCTGAGGCATGATCAGACAAGTTAGAGAGTACTCATGTTCGCGGTGCTCCAAGACTCGTGAACGTGAAACTGAGCATTGTTCGGTTTTGCTGAATTATGATCTCTAAGAATAATAATGCAATTGAAGATTGGCCTCCTATTGGGTTCAGACTTATGTTCCACATTTCGATTTCTCCTGGCAATTCCCTCGGGTTAGGATAACTAGGTTTTCACTCAAATTTCTTGCTGAAAACGCTCACAGGGAGGTTTATCTGATTCAATTTGTATCTGGCTGAAAGGTCTGGATATGTAGGAGTGTCGGGCAGTTGGCTGTTGCTAAAGTCAAACTTAGTTACTTGTTTCCGGATAACTAATTTATATACCTAAAAGATTGATCTAGGTGGTTGGTGCTATTGATACTGTCTCCTGTTGATTAACCTCATCAAGTTGTGTCTTCTACCGTCCGACTTACGGTTGGTTTCGTACTGAAATGTTGGTTCTACATCTTTTAGCGTCTAATGTCAATGTTCTAAATGGTATTCTAACTGATTGGCGTTTAGGTAGTGATAAAATAAGGTTGGTCAATTCTCATCTTCAAACCAGGGTACCTAAGTGGTCTTTAATACTGAGCTACTAGCCTACTAATAACTGTATGACAATTCTTAATGTATGGTTAACTGACTCTATTGACTTCCTAATTAAATGGTCCAAAGGCCTGAATTTGGATAGTAGGAAGTCAAACTAATATGGAACTGAATTGCTGATCTCTAAACTATCTAAATAATAAGGATCAACGGATCGATTTTGGAGACTGATTGCGCTAAAGGTAATTCTTAACTGTTACTCCAATTAAAACTTAACCTACAATGGTCTGGTGCAACTACTGGTATGCGGTGATAGATTGGTCCTATTTATTGACATCTAAACGTAGTTATCGTAAGGGTTAACTTAATAGATTTGCAATAAGAAAATATTAAGGTATGGGTGCTAGGATTCCACTATTCCTATCGAGGTAGTTGATTGGTCTAAAGTGCTGAGTTACTAGTTTTTGAATACTTAGTTTAACGGTCATTAATAAACCTATTCTGATAACGGTATTGTTACAGGAGAATTCATTTTTGATGTGAGGCAGGGTTATACTTATGTGACAAGATTCTACTATTGGCTTCTGACTAGGGTCTGGCAAGTGTACTAGTCTATCGTCGAGTAATAATTCACACTCTAGTGTATAGAATGAGTTCGAATCCACAGGGATCGTGCCGAAGTTTCACTAGCGTTATTTAAGTTTGTGATAGTTTGCATTCGCTTTGGTTTTTGGAAAAGGTTTTATAAAAATAGCATAATGCGTTGCAGAAATATAAATAGCAGAATGTATAAATAAATAGATTCAAGAAATATAGAGGCTAGGTATGGTGGTTGGACTCCCTCCCTTCTTCACATTTGGCATGACCGGTGTATAACATAGCTATTTAGATTATGTTCGGCAGTGAATTATCCTTGTTGTAGTAATACCTTACTATTACACTATGTCTATTAAAGTTTCCCTACATTAACAACTAAGGTATCTACGAGAGCCTAACCTCGATGTGTCACATACCCTAATTACTAAGTGAGTTGTTTATAAACATGCATTATAACCTTTACCAATTAACCTCTAGGTCCTAGTATCGGGCTGTTCATCTTCTAAGTGCTCAGATCACACCTAGTGCATGATTCCTCCTCTAACCGCTCAATTCACGACTAGTTCAGGATGTTACCGTCTCTATTCACCTAGCATTATTTACTACGAGTTCCGGACCATACCATGTCAAAGCCTGATATCAATTCTATGGGCGTTCCCGCTTATCCGTCCAGATTACGAGATACGTTATTAAACTGCGCGAAAGTAAATAACAAACATAATACTTTAAATATCATTTATTATAACTTAGACTCAATCACAGACTCCAAATATTCATAGGGGAGTTCATCTTCTCCACCACAACCTAAGGCATAAATTATAAAGACTACATATTTAAATTACAATAAAGAAATTATAACCTAAACATAAAAGCCTAAAGAAAACATACCTTGCTGAGTTAGTTTTCCCGTAAGAGGAGAAAAATATGTCCAATAGAGCTCCTCTGAACCTCTCCTTATAGTAGAGAGTGTTCTACTATTTCTGAATGAATAAAACAATGAAAGGGAGGCTCTATTTATAGTTTTCGTAATGGGCCTCAGCAAGGCATCGTACTGCGATAAGCTCATCGCAGTGCAATGTGAAGATTCAGTTCAATTTTATAACTGATCATGTGCATTTCATCAGCTTGGGCGCCAAGTTATGTCATCATGATGCGATATGATGCATCGTGCTGCGATGAGAAGATTTTCTTCAGAATTATTGCTCTTGATTTCTTGGCGAACAAGCAGCTCCCATCGTGGCACGATGGGAGCCATCGTGCTGCGATGAAATGCTGATTTTCTTCACTTTTTGGGATTTTTCTTGTCTTTTTGCATCTTGGACTCTGTGTTGATGTTTTTTCCTGCTTTTGTAGGTTTTCCTTCGTATTTGGGTATGTCTTGGTCATTTTACTACTAATAATAATACTAAAAATACCGTAGAAATTCCTGTCATCAGCTTCTAACTATTCGATGATAGTGATCTATAGACTAGCTTAGGTGACTCATGGTGTTACAAGTGATTTCTATTTGCTAATCTTGTCAATGTTTGGTTTCTAAAGGTTTGCGGATTCACTGCTAAAGACTGGTGTTGTTTTAAATGGAAGTTCTAATTGTTCTACTAAATAAAAGTTAACCCTTAGTGGTATGAAGGAATACTGTTACGAATTGTAAGGTCGAATTAACTTAGCTGAGGGCATTCTAAAGGGTAGTATAATAAAGTGACATAGAAAGAATATTGGTATGTGCTTGTTTTTCTTAATTTGGTTCTTCTAGTGTAGATGGTTCGATCTGGATTTCTATTACAAAGGTAGTTATCCGGTCTACTATACCAAGTTACTAATTTAGGAATTTATGGGTGCTGGTGCTTACTGCGTCTCCTTGGGTACGAGTACTGCTAAAAGAGAATTTTCATCGTTATGTCAGATAAAGCTAGGCTTCGAGTGGTTCGGTATAACTACTGGTTTCTATCTGGAAGGGTGTACTAATTCCATTGTGAACATTAAGGTTTGATAATCTTGGAATACTCTAGACGGGTTGGAATCTCAAAAATTAAAGGGACATGGATGAGGTCTAATTAAGTTTTTCCAACACATGTGAATTTCTCGCTTGCACTGGACAACTAACTATTCAGGGTGGAGTTTTGGTCTACTACTACTATTACTGGGTGTTACTCGGTTAATAGACTTGGCTGAATTTAGGCTCTCGGTAGGATAAGGTTCCTTCCAAGTTCAGAGAGTTTACCTGACACACAGTGTCAGTTGAATATTGTCGTGCACTACACACTTCAGTATAATGATACACTTGCGTTCCTTGCTTGTTACACAACTTACTCTTGTGGCACCATTTGCCACCGTTCCAATATTCACTTATGAGATCTTCCTTCAACGACTGTGCCTCGATTGCATCTTCACTTCGATCTTAACGCTGGAGTTTCAGAGTCCACTTCAGTTATCAACCATAATACCCAGCCTACCATACACAATACTGAGCTGATCAGACTCAGCACGCGATGGTTTCAGCGTAAACAGTTCAGATCCAAAGGGTCTGTATTACTTAGGAAAGAGTTGAAATGACTCATGGCAAGGTCCGATACTGGATCAACCTGCTCTGATACCAATTATAATGCCCCAACTAAAATATCTAGAATATTTAGTTAAGACATAAATAAATGGATCTGAGTACAAATAAATTACTGAATAATTAATGGAGTTACAACTTGAACGAATACAAAGATTGAATCCAATGTGATAGATTACTAAAGTACAGCGGAAAGATACTAGAATTCCGAGTGAACAAGATAACTAATAACAAGGAGAAGAAATAAAATCTTCTAATCAGATGATCCAAGCTCAGCTCCAATCATCAACTCCCACCTGGTCCTTGCTTCAATTAACTTGTTTACCTAAAAAAATTGTTTTGGAGTGGGGTGAGACTACTAAGCCTCAGTGAGTCCTACTATCCTCCTAGTGGTGACTACACCGGGGGTTCCTAATCAGTCCTAACATAATTAATCTTATCATAACATAATAGCATAAAGTAAATGTGTAACACAGATAAAAACTCTTATTCATTTTAACCGCAAGGGCACTCTGAAGTGAGCATGTCTCAGAGGTCTGCCTTGTCCGACAACCCATTGGGTCTCGGCATGCAGCTCACAAAACTTATCCTAATTGATACTCCCATTGGGAGTCCATAAAGCGACATCATAAATCGCACCTGATTGACTGATACTAATTGATTCTTACTACCATAATTCCCAAAACCCGGGGAGCAAACAAGCTTATTTAATCCTAAGTTATACCCTATAGATTATCTGTGATTAACATCCTGTTCGACATTATATTAATTACACTACAGCAAGATATCTGACTCTGATGAGGACATAAGACATGTGTGTGAAGTTTTTAGAAAATGAAAGTTCAGGTCTGTTCTGCACAAGCTCGCTATGGCGAGTTACCAGCTCGCCATGGCGAGATTACAGGTCCTGGCCTAAATCAACTCGCTAGGCGAACAGGAGCTCGCCACGACGAGTTTCATCAGCCCAGAAACCCAACTCGCCGTCAATACTCGCTAGCAATTCGCTGTGGCGAGTTCATGCAGAAACCACCCTGTTTTGCGAAAATCAGTATTTTTAAACAGAAACACCTACAATCCTCAATTAAGTCAGTGCAGTAAGGTAAAATACATAATATAAAACAGAATGGAGGGGAATTTGGGAGTTAATTTCCCCCACACAACATTATTCCTAAATCCTAAGTTAACATGCAAATTTGATGAATTGGGGATAACTAACTAAACTATCCTGAGAACCCACCTGGAATTGAGATTAACTCAGAAGCTTAAACACAATGCTAACGACATCTTTGGAGCTCTCCGAGAAACTGAATTTGCAGCGAAGAAGTGCTTTAAATCCATAACAAGATTTTTGTAATAGAGCATCAACTTCAAAAATACCTACAGACTTCTTCCCTTAACGAAAATTCACAAAACCGGAACCACAACGACCGTAATCGAGTTATCTATCCATAGAAACAAACGAAATCTCAAACCAAGTTATAGAAAGAGCGCAGTTAACCTTTTAGTGCCGCACTATCCAAACACATTTCTGCAGAAATCCTGATTCAAACCTCCAAGTTTAAAAATTTGCACAGGCCTCATTATTGACCCTAAAATTACGAAACCTACATAGAAACGACTGGAATTAAGTTATCTAACTTTGACAACTAGAATCAGTTCAATCAGAGTTACAGGGAGAGAGTAGTGTCGATTTAGTACAGACCTGTCCAGTTACAAATTCTGCAGAAATCTGATTTTGACCTCCAACTTCAAAAATTCGTACATAGCTTAATACTGGACCAAAATTAGGGAAACTTATGTCAAAATGACCGGAAATTCGTTAGGAAACTACTCCAAAAAAGAATTAATGAATTCGGAGTTGTGAGGTGAGATTAATTACCGTTTTACTAGAGGCTCTGCTTCTAATACGGGTTTCATACACTTACTCCATAATTTCTTATTTCTCTTCAACACCCACCAAGATAAATTGTCCAATCAACACATGCAGTCCATAATAACAACACAAGAGAAGTTAGTTCTTGTTTAAAAATAAGGATGGCACGATCAGTGAAAAGGGTGAGCTTTCTTACCTTGTTACTTATTTTCCTCCTATTTACAACATCCAATCAACCTCTGACAATTTAGCAGCTCGATTCCAATTAAACTTTCAACATACAAGATTTGATTTTTTTGAAGGATTGGGAATGAATGGTTCAAGGGCTGTTCACTCAAAACAGTGGAAAGGAGGAAGAGTTAAAGTTGGAGATTGCTAACTATATGCTCAAAAGGTCATGGATTGAGTAGGACATGTGCATGCAACCAAGAATGAAGCTTAAAGAAAATTCGAATCTTTGACTATGGTGGTGATGGTTCTTAGGCGTGAGAAGAAGAATAGAGAGAGCTAGGGATGTGTTTTTGGTTTACAGATTGTGTGTACACTAAACAACACAATTTGTCTTTTATTTCTCTTTAACACCCAAGCATGGGTCCCACGTGTCCAATTAAATTAAATTAGCATACCACTATCCCATTATATTTCTAATAGTTTGTCTTGCTCCCACCTAATTCACAATTTCTCATTTCTAATTAATAGAAATATTTTCAATTAGTTTCCAATAATCTTCTCTAATTAATATTCTTCTATTACTTTGGCGGTGGTTGGATTTCAGATCGGAATCAGATTTATTTTCTGATCTGAATGTTGTGTTGTTGTGATTTCTTGGTGGGTTGCTTGCATTGTTACAGATTTGGTGTTGTTGTGGTTTCTTGGTGGGTTGGTTGATTGTTACAGATTTGGTGTTGTTATGTTTTCTTGGTGCGTTGGTGGTTTCGTTGTGTTGTTGTGTTCTCTTGGTGGGTTAGTGATGGGTTGGTGATGGAGGAGTCTCGCTGCTCCGGCGGCAGCTCCGGTTGGGTTCTATTTTGATGGTAATGAGGTGGGGGTGGTGGTGGTTGATGCTGTGTATAGTTGAGTTAATTTTGATACTTGATTTTCTGACCGTTTTTCAAATCTGTTGAGATTTGCAGGACTCTTTTTGAGTCGGTGAGGGTTTTCAAATCTGTTGAGGTTTGCAGGTGTCTCGTATCTGATTGAACTCTACCGCATCAGTGTTGACCGCTACTTCTTTTCTATCGGTGTCCACCAACTTTCAACTTAAGGAGCTGCTTTTGGATTCTGATGGGCCGAGCACTTTTGATTCGAGTTCGGAAGTTAGTGTCTAGGGATATCTCTACGGGGTTGGTTGGTGTCTATCGATGTACTGTAAGGAGCGTATTGGGGTGATGTTTTGATGTACTTTTTGATTGGTTTAAGTGTTTATATCACTTTGTCTTTCGTTGTATGATCGAACAATTCCTTTTACTTCTTGTTTAAGGAATTGTCTTTTAATAAAATTTTGCCGATTCAAAAAAAAATTCTTCTATTAATTAAAGTCGAGATGTTACATTGATTATGGTCTGTTGCCAAATACTACATTAGATAGTTTTGCCAGCAACTTGTAACAACTTTTAACAAAAAAAGTTGTTGCAAAAAATCATATTTCTTGTAGTGACTCCAGTTACAAAAGACTTGAAGGTATTTTTCAATGTTTCACAACTTATAAATATTTCTTAATACTTGTTAAAACTTAAAAATATATGAATTATTGTAATTAAAAATATAAATGATATACTCATTCAACAATGTCACAAATATTTTCTTAGGACAAGTTCTTATTTTTTTTTATTACTTTTACAACTTCAGTGTGACAAATTCAGGGTCTGTTTGTTACAAATTAAAAAATTAGTGATTTTGATGTTAAATATTCTAGAGATTACTTTTTTGAGATTTTATAGAAAAATAGAATTTACTATGTGTTTGTTTATTGTAATAAAAATCACTTTTTTTAATAAAATAATCTTTAACTTGTTTGGATACAATATGTAAAAGTAATTTTTTTAGTTACAAAATAACAACACTTGTTTATAAAATAATTTGTCACACTGAAGTTGTAAAAGTAATAAAAAAAATAAGAACTTGTCCTAGAAAGATATTTGTGACATTGTTGAACGAGTATATCATTTATATTTTTATTACAATTCCCACAAATTCACCCCACAAAATAATTCATTCAAAATTCATATATTTTTAAGTTTTAACAAGTATTAAGAAATATTTATATGTTGTGAAATATTGAGAAATACCTTCAAGTCTTTTGTAACTGGAGTAGACGTAGACTCGAAGTATTTGGCAACGGACTATAAGCAACACTAGAAAAAAAGATCATAACTAGAACTACCAACAATATTAGTATCATTGTTGTTGTTGATCATTGATGATTGTCGTTGAAACAATGACCCATTAGACGATGATGTATAAAAGTTAACTCCAAAAATGTATATTTTTTTTCCCTCTAACGAATATTTGCCCTATACAATTAAAGGAGAATACACTTATTGTTTTATACTCCCTCCGTTTCTTTTTATTTGTCTTTTATTGTCCTTTTTGTATTTTACGAGTATGATTTATCAATTATACCCTTTGTCAATAGCTCTTATCTTTTGGATGTTATCTTTCTATTATACCATCGTTTTAATCCACCAATAAATTCCTATTTTGTTGCAGTCACACTTTCTCTTTGCAATAAATTTAATTTATTATGTAAAAAAAACAAAATTTAATATGTTATGTACCAAAAAAAATAAAAAAATAAAAGTAAAAAGATTTAGTTTTCCAAATATATAGCATTAATTGGTTTTATTGAAAAAAATATTTAGTGTTTCTATTTAATTGTCCTTTTTGTATTTTACGAGTATGATTTGTCAATTATACCCTTTGTCAATTGCTCTTATCTTTTTCAATAAAACCAATTAATGCTATATATTTGGAAAACTAAATCTTTTTACTTTTTTAATTTTTTTTGTACATAAAATATTAAATTTTGTTTTTTTTACATAATAAATTAAATTTATTGGAAAAAGAAAGTGTGAGTGCAAAAAAATAGCAATTTATTGGTGGATTAAAACGAAGTTATAATAGAAAGATAACGTCCAAAAATATACTTCTTTAATTTGGTGTTACTATTCTAAAAAGACAAATAAAAAGAAATGGAAGGAGTAATAGATTTTGCTATTCATAAAAAAAAAAAAAATCTTGCATGACCTAAATTTAATGGATTTTGTACAAAAATAGTAGAAGATATAATGAATTGAAGTGATAGGAACGATTACTTGGCACCGATTCGGCAATTCATGCATGATCTTAAACCAAAAACATTCCTAATATATTAGTAAAACAAATATTCCTAATATATATTGTACGTGTCTCTTCAATAAAAAAGAAAGAGATCTCATGATTAAATTTTATTTGAGTTTTGTACATGTTACGAAGTTTAAAATAATAAATTTGCATTGGAACGTGTGTATTTTATATCAAATATATAATTTTTTAATAAATAATTATTGATTTTCAATAAATAGTTATTACTTTTGGTGGCTTTAACTTGTGCAATATTATACATTTAGACAAACCCATTTTATTAGTACATCAATTATTAAGAACCAAAATCGGTAACTTGGAAATTACTTGATAGTCAATGATTATACAATTATACTTGATTCCTTTTATAAAAAAAATACTTGATATTTCAAGAGCTTCGACTTTTTGGGAGAAATCAATGGAAATAATTTTGGAATATTATAATTTTGGAATTATTATCATTGAAAATATATTATATATGTTTGGAATATAGTTTTTAAAAAACTAGTTTTAAGACGGGTCTATT
The DNA here is from genome assembly GCA_030408175.1 of Trifolium repens. NCBI lineage: Eukaryota > Viridiplantae > Streptophyta > Magnoliopsida > Fabales > Fabaceae > Trifolium > Trifolium repens. The sequence goes on from CP125850.1 coordinate 25,844,192, forward strand.
AACTTTTATTTATAAAATATTGTTAAAATATAAATGATGTCACTATGTGCTTTCTTGTAAATTTATTAAATTAATAATTTTTTGATTTAATTACGGTTTTGGTCCCCTGTTTTGTTTTTTTCACTGTTTTGGTCCCCCTATTTTAATTTCAATCAGTTTTAGTCCCCCTTATACAATTTTGGTCTTATATGTCATATTTCTAATGACGTTGCAAATATAGTGCTGATGTGTCAGAGTCCACATACATTAACACTTTCCATGTCACTAATTCAATTTATTTTAATTCATAATAAATACACAAAAATTAAAATAATAAGGCTTAATTACGGTTTTGGTCCCCCTATTTTAATTTCAATCAGTTTTAGTGCCCCTTATACAATTTTGGTTTTATGTATCATATTTTTAATGATTTTACACATCAGCACTATGTTTGCTACGTGATTAAAAATATGATACATAAGGGGAACTAAAACTGATTGAAATTAAAATAGGGGGACCAAAACTGTGAAAAAAAACAAAATAGGGGACCAAAACCGTAATTAAACCTTTTATTTATTAAGGAGTTCACTTTTAATATTCGGTATCTGACCTCTAAATTGTCGGGACCGACCTCAATTCACCCTTCTCAAACTCATCTATATCACCACTGGTTTTCCTTTTAAAATCCTCCACATGGTCACCAAGTGGAAAAGAATACCCTAACTTTGCTTCTCTAACTTTAAGCAAAAAGAAATAAAGCGAATGTGTAAAAATATGAATTAATTTTGGAGGGAAAATATGAAAGATAAGATAAATAAGGAAAGAGGTAGAGACAAAATCACACAAACTTTCATTCAAAAAAGTTAGAGAATAGTTAGCCATCACCAAGTACCAACTATGACCAAATAGAATATTTTTTTTGGGAAAACCATCATTTTGGTCCCTGAATGTGCATCTCGCTGTCATAATAGTCCCTAACTCGCACGAAAACACAAAATAGTCCTCAACTCCTCATTCAGTTAGCCACATTAGTCTCTGACGTTAATTTATTCTGTTCACTCTAAAAAACAGTTGATGTGTCCCTTTTTTTAATGTTTTTTTGTTAAAATAAACTCAGAATAATACACCTTCATCACTTTGTTCATCAATGTTCATCATCATTAATATGTTTTATCAGAAGCCCAGAAAATAAATTTTTTTCTCTCAAGAAAACTCTTTTTTGACCATCATCTTCTTCCCTTCTTTGTTGTCATTGCTCCATTATTTCCTCTCTCTCTCTCTCTCTATACAAACCCGCACACACTTTTATCTATCTCTTAATTTCCAGAAGAAAAAAACAACTCAGAAACCCAATAAAAATCATCAACACCAAATCATAATTTTCCATTCTCTCAAAATGAAAAATTAAATTTATACCAATCTCTCACTCCTGTAAACCCATCAGCACCAAATCATAATTTTCCATTTTCTCTTCCACCACTCTTTCCTTCTTCCAATAACCCAATAGAAATATCTATATTTGTAATTCTTTGAGTATGTTAATACCCAAGAGTTGCTGATTTTCACAGATTGGTATGGATTCAAATGGGTTTAAGTTTACTATTAGATATTTTCTTTCAAAAATCTCAAGTTTCCCCAAATAGTTATAGTTGTACTTTGAGTGTGTTAATATCCAAGAGGTGGTGGTCGCTGTTTTTTAAACGATTCCTTGTTTTGCCGTGTTTGAATCGGATACTGTTGGTGGAAAGGTTGAAGGATCTGAGAGTGTTTGTGGCAAGGTTTTTTTATTTGAAATTGTGATTTTGTTTTTGAATTTTGTATGATAGTTATATTTATGGGTTGCATGGATTTATGTCATGTGATGTTCATTGTTAAGTTTGTTCTTATTATTTTTTATTTTCGGATTTTTCTGGCCCATTGATGTTCATATATGGGTGTCGATGATAGATTTTCATGATGTTGAAGGGATTTTTCTGGACTTTTGTTGATGATGATGAACATCGATGAATAAAGTGATGAAAATGTATTTTTTTTAGTTTTTTTTAATAAAAAAAATGCATTAAAAATAGGAATATGTCAGTGTTTTTTGAGTTAACGGAATGAATTAACGTGAGGGACTAATATGACTAACGGAATGAACAGTCGAGGACTATTTTGTATTTTTATGTGAGTCGAGGACTACTTTGACAGCGATGTGCACATTCAGGGACCAAAATGGTAGTTTCCACATTTTTTTTTGGATTATCATGATATTGATACGAAGTTTTCATCGTCGTTAACTTTGACTAATTTTTATCGGAGAATCTATGGGACAATTCTCCTCTCCCAACCGAATTTTTTCTATATCTATGAGTCAAGAATCGTGCCCCTAAATATACGTTTAAGGAGGTCAAATTTCTTACTACTTAAACTAAATTATTGGTGACCAAATAGAATATATTAGAATGCAAAATGATAAAAAAATTCTACTCTACTCAACAATTCAATTCTTAAAATCAATTCTTAAAATATTCAATAGCTTTTCTCCATCTTTATAAAACTACTTTATGGTCACAAAAGCTGAAAATGACTACTTTCTCACATTCGGACAAACTTTTGGTTTTAGATGTTCGTTGCTTCGTAACTACGATATCAATGGTGCTCACTGCCATGACATTACTTTCTTTGTGTGTGTTCACAACAATACTAGGAGTAAAGTACTCACTCCATAGACACGATCTTTTTACTTTTCAACTTTCCATTTCCCTTTTCACTAATACTACATTTATTGATTCAATAGTTTAATTGACATGCACACAATAAATTAAATAGTTGAAATTTTCAATTTTAGATGGTATAAATATTATTCTGTACTTTTGTAGTTTACTATTTCTTCTTATTTTGTAAAGTTATTATTTTTTTGACAAATTATTTTTTAAATTTTTGGTATTATCATTTTCGCTAGATTTATTTTTGAATGATCTGATACTAATAATAATCAAATTATATTTTTATGCTATTAAAGCATATTTATGTTAAATGAAATAAATCATTTTTTTTATATTGTCTAGGACCTATAAAATATAAGAACGAAAGTTGGGACTTGGTATATAATTTGTATCACTTGCCAACCATAAACTTAACCTTTTATCAATTACAATTATAGTATGATGCATTGATGCATGATATGCGATTGAACACCAAGAAAATTAGAAGGCCTCGGGCAAAATTTATTCGGGACTTAATATTATACAAAGAGCACAATATTGAGATTGATTAATATTACTCCCCATTAAGTCGAACCGAGTTCTAATATTTACTAATCTAATTGAGAGAGTCTTACTAAATTGAATAACACATTGAATCAATAGCCTTGCTAAGTTGAATCCAGCTTTATGAAATCCAAATGGAGTACTTCCTATACATGTGCATTGAAAATAAGCAAAGGTAAATGGATTAGCCATTCAAATGCAATCAAACGGCTATAATTAATCATTGTAATTAAAGTACAGTTTAATCTTAACCATTTATTATTGATCGGACGGTTAAAATCACTAATGCGTTGACGCAGTTACTTGGGCTAACCCTTTTCCCAGGCAAAGTGTACTACTGTTGATCTTTTTGTGTGTTGGAAAAGCATCAGTGTCAGAAGCCAAACATGAGTCAGCAAAACATCACAATGCCACAAAGCCATTGGTGACTCATGATGTTGTAAAAGTAAAGTCGTCTCATTTGTACTGTTACTAGTTCTTGTCCTTGAGACTCCAAAAGCACCTTTTCTCTTTGATCATTACTTCATTACCACCTACCATAAGCAATCCCACATAACCCTCAACCAAACAAAACCATCACTTTCACCTTACTGCACAATCTTCTTCTGAAGAAGAAGCAAAAAAAGTTGATATCATCATCATCATCATGGACTTGGACATCATGGCTAGTACTATTCATTCTGCAAACCACCTTTCTTCTACTCTCCAATATGCTCCACTTCACTCTGGTTAGTTAGTACCACTTGTTTTTTACTCACTAGTTTTTATCTCAAGTTTGAGCCATGGTTTTCTCTATCTGAGTTTTTAGTATTATTCAAATTCCCTTTGGGTTTGGTCTCCTAAAGTTTTACTATTTTTTTACTGAGGAAGAGCATTTAGGTTGCCTTGCATAGTATAGTATAAAGTTTGATTTTGTTGTTTGACGCGGTTAATACTACGTTAAGAGTATGTTTGAATTGACTTATTTGAACTTATCTATCTGTATAAACACTTGTGAGACTCGTCGAGAGAACTTATGAAAATAGCTTATGATATGTTTGTAAGTTGTTTTAAGTTTATGTCTGTAAGCTCTCCCTAATAATAGCTTATAGCTTATGTAATAAGGATTTGAGTTTATTTCATCTTTTGTTATTATAGAAATAAATATAAATGCTTTATCATTTGAGAAATTAAGATGCTCTTTTAATATATCATGCTATATGAAATCATTGTGATTGTGCTACAAAAGTTTGCAAACACTAATCCCTTTCATACCACAGATGATTATTCAGTAATCCATTACACAAATGTGGATAATGATGGCCAATGTGACTTTCGATGTCCTTTTTGTGATTTCGACATTCAAGTACACGTTTTCTGCAGCGATTTTGAAGATGTGGTATATAACCTTTCTGTTTCAGCGTTTCTCGAATTTTTGTTCCGGCAGAAGTTATTGCTGAGTGCTAATATGCTGATTGTTTTGTTGTAATTTTTTTACATTAGGTTTGTCCTGTGTGTGAAGAAAATTTAGGGAAGGATGCAATGACACAATTTACACATTCAAACTCGCGAAAGGTATATTTTGCTTATCTCAAAATTGTTGTGCACTAATACGTAATCCGGCATTTGTTTTGACTGTATAACATTTATTTATCTTTGATCTGAAGTGGGGGTGGAAGTCTGAGAAGTCTAGCATCTGGTCCGGTAATTCAGCAATGTTTGGTAAGAAACTCGGTGCCAGGGGAAACAAACAAGAATCGATACCGGATCCTCTTTTGTCACCGTTCATATGCAATGTCCCCGTTCCTAACTCTAACAGTAACCATTCAGATGAAAACTCCAGCCGCAGCAACAAGGATATAGACATCGATAATATAAAAAGGTATGGTTTTATTCCCTAGAGAATTTGTAGTTCCAGTCTTGTAGATTATAGTCAAGTGCTGAACCGTACCACTCGAAAAGTTTTAGACAATCCTGATGCTGTCATGATTAAAAATTTATAGCATGTGTTTAAGCTTTTCAGATTCTTCGTTATCCATACCAAAACTTCAAAGCAAGTTGATTATAAGTCATATAATCTTAGTGGCGACCTTGTATGCTGGTTTCACATAAGAGATAGAACGAAGTATTATGGAACGTCTCTCCCTAAATCCATAGCTGATGAATGTTTGCCGCTGGTTTTGTCTCGGCAGGTGTATGACTGATGTTGGTGAGCAGGATCAACTAGAACGCGGGCTGAGGGCAACTTTTGTTCAAAAATTGATTTTATCAACAATATTCGAGGAAATCGTATAGAGAATTTAATTTACAGTAAGTCATGAATTAGTAGTAGCTTTTTACATATTCAGATAGCCTAAGAATTATGAATTATGATGATGCCGGTCTAAAGAGGAGGCACTAGTTTTATTGCAGTGCTTCGGTTTACGATGTGAAGTAGTATGAGTAATAGTTATGTTGATGCCATATGAATTTTACATGTATTTCAGACCTCTCTATTATTTAATGTTGATTTCTTCGGTTAACTACATCGAAATTTGTTTTAGATCCAGTATGCTGATTACTGATACATTCAATCATTGAATTTATTGGATAGTTAAATTTTGATGTAACATTTAAATCTATGCGTGCATGAATGTAAAAGTGTGGCCATAGTCAATCAAGCATCTGGCTTTGCAATCGCCTTTAATTGCGGCTTCCAAACAGTTGCTTATCTTGTGAACGTACATCTTGCAGAAGCAATTTTTCATACCAGCAGTTGAACTTAACATAATTTTTTCCAGCTTATGGAAAGATCAAACAAGATGCAAGATTCATACATATATAATAATCCAACTGGAGGTCACTAGACTAGTTCACTTTTTTGCTTATTATATGAATATGATTCTTTGATTGCTATGGAAATGGAACATATTGATGAAAGCAAATAACCATGGTTATCAAATTAAGGTTCAAATCATGAGTTGAAAGACCTATTTTTTTTTGTTAAAAATGACATAGCAAAAGTAAATCGAGTGTTCTTAGCACTACTCGAAAGTTACAAGTTAATCGAGTGTTTGGCTATATTCAAAATTGCCAGAGTGGTTTCCTATGCTAAGTTTAGACATACATAGATTAAAATTTATCGTGATTATATCAATAATATTTAATTCAATATTAGAAATAATTAATATCTATGTATAAAAATGAATAGTATTATAGGATGGACGCCTCTCAACTGACAATATTGATAACTTAACTGGCAATGTCATTATTGTTAGATTAGACACTTTTATTCAGATTCAAACACATACCATTGCGGTGTGTATAAGTTTCAGTGGTATTTGTCAGTTTGTCGGTATAAAATAAATAAATTAATAGTGCTATATTTTATACTACAATATTATACTTAACTAGTGTGATCTTTGTTTTAGCTTTTGATCATTCATCTTTAACTAAACTAGCCAAAAAAGAAAGAGACTAATTAGCTACTTTGTGATTGAAATTTGGTAGAAGAAGCACGGTGTGTGTGTGTCTAGAATGGAAACATTGAAGACAGTGTGTGTGGCCAAGCATGTGTCCTAGAATGGCCCGAGCCTATAAAAGACCAGGCTGAACATGCAAATTTAAGGAAAATGACTTTTGCTGTCTTACCATTTTTGGGGCGCGCTCTACGAAATTACAAAAAATACCCCCGTCTGTTATTTAAGTCATGGACACCCTCTTAAAACATCCTACTGGGTTTTATTTTTATAATGTTCGAAACTTAAGTCACGGATGACATTTTTCAAAAATTTTCATTTTTCTTACATCCGTAACTTAAGTCACGGAAGAATATTTCAATCATTTCGTAAGGCGCGCGAGTAATCCATAGGGTGACAAAATTACTTATCAATTTAAGCCTTAGGACATGGTCCATAACATTAGTGGACCATATATGACTGGCCACTTTTACTTTACAGTTTACATTGTTGTAGATTTTGTAAGCACGTGGTTTGTGGATGATGGGGCAAGACTGCAAGATGAATTGCCAATGATTCCCTACTCATGATGAGTCAAGTAACTTATAAAATATTGATACCTGATTGGTTTGTTGACTAGGAGGGTAGTAGGACTCACTGATGCTTAGTAGTCTCACCCCACTCCAAATCAATTTTTTTAGGTAGACAGGTTCTCCGGAGCAAGGACCATGTTGAGACTGACAGTTGGAGCCGAGCTTGGATTGTCAGATCAAAAGATTATATTTTCTTTCTTGCTTTAGTTATCTGTTTTGTACTAGTAGCTCTTTCTGTTGTATATTTATGTTGGATTTATTCATTTGTATTCGTTCAATTTGTAAATTATTCGTTTATTCTGTTAATTTTAATGTACTCAGATCCATTTATTTATGTATTGACTTAATATTCTAGATATTTTAGTTGGGGCGTTATAATTGGTATCAGAGCAGGTCGATCCAGTATCGGACCTTGCCATGAGTCATTTCAATCCTTCCTAACTTGAACAGACCCTTCGGATCTGAACTGTTTACGCTGAAACCATCGCGTGCTGAGCCTGATCAACTCAGTAATTGCGTATGGTAGGCAGGGTATTATGGTTGAGAACTGAAGTGGACTCTGAAATTCCAGCGTTAAGTTCGCAGTGAAGATGCAATCGAAGAGCAGTCGTTGAAGAAAATTCTTATAAGTGGATATTAGAACGGTGGCAAATAGTGCCACAAGAGTAAGTTGTGCAAGACAATCAAGGAATGAAAGTGTATCATTATACTGCAGTGTGTAGTGCACAACAGTATTCAGCTGACACAGGGTGTCAGGTAAACTTCCTGAACATAGAAATAACCTTATCCTACCGAGAGCCTAAATTCAGCCAAGTTTATTAACCGAGTAACACCCAGTAATAGCAGATAGTAAACCAAAATTCCTTCCTAAATACTTAGTTGTTCAGTGCAACCGAGAAATTCACCTATGAGGGAAAAATTAGTAAGACCACAAACGTGTTTCATTATTTCCTAACGACATCTAGATGATTATCCCAAGCCTATCAAACCTTAAGTGTCCTCAATGGAATGAGTACACCCTTCCAGTTAGAAACCAGTAATTACACCGAACCACTTGAAGCCTAGCTTTACCTAGCATAACGATTAGATTTTTTTTTTGTTTTAGCCATACCCGTACCCTAGAAGGCGCAGTAGGCATCAACACTCACAAATTCCTAAATTAGTAACTTGGTATAGTAGGTCGGATAGCTATCTTTGTAATAGGAATTATAATCAAACCAGCTATACCAGGGAAACCAGATTAGAACACAAGCACTTTTCAATATTTCTTCTAGCCACCTTATTAGACTACCCTCTAGAATACTCTTAACTAAGTTACTCCGACCCTTCAACTTGTAACAACATTCCTATCTCACCACTAAGAGCCAAGTTTCGTTTAGTGCAGTAAAGTAGGAATTGCCTTTTAACTACACCAGTCTTTAGCAATAAACCCAGCAAGCTTTTAGAGGCACAAACGTTGACTAGTTTAACAGTTAGGAACCACTCAACACCTTTAGACACTTAAGTCAATTCGGGAAGCATCACCGCGAAATAGTTAGTAACCAAACCAGCATAAAACCTAGTCAGCTTCGTAATTAGTACTCGATATTCATACCTTATCTCAGGAATCCAAAGTTAATAGTATACCAATTAGAAATCTCATTGTCATAACACCCGACATTTGGACAGACATATTAAATACCGTCACTTAGTTACTTTAAGTTGCCAACTCAGCGTTACCAGCCAATTAGATAACTCTTTAGTGGAATCAAAACGCCTATACTTTAACATTTCCTTACCGCAAACTATTGACTTAACATTTACGATCCTACCATTAGATGCCAGTAAAATAGGGTCAGTCAACCATCTTATGTCGAGAATCACACCAAACCATCATGGGTTAAGTTTTGGGTAGAATGACAATTAAGAATTACTTTTAGCACAATCAGTCACCAAATTTGACTCGTTGAGTCTTACCCTTAGACAATTTAGAGACCGACAACTCAGCTCAATAGTAGTCTGACTTTTAACCAAACAAATATGCAAACCGTTTAGCTAAAGAATCAATAGAATTAGTTAACCATACATTGAGGATTGACATTCAGTTACCATTAGACTAGTAATTCCGTATTATGGACCTATTAGTTAACCGATTTAAGAGTGGATCGAACAAGACATATTCTATCACTACCTTAGTATCATACATTCACTACTACAAAATAGACATTTGGTTGAGACTTTTTACATCAGGTAACTATATACTGCATGTTAAAGGGGACACGGTGGCACTCTTGTAATTAAGAGCACAATACGTTATAAGGATTTTACATACGACAATAGTTCCACCGATGTAAAATCCTTTTCAATTACAAATCTTTCTTTCCCATATTCTAAAAACACGCGCCCGCGAACAAAGACCCTCTCACTCTTTCTCTGTCACGAATGAAACCCTAAAGCTCACCTCACCAAAAGTGAATCTCTCAATCCTCACCGAAATCGATCTTTCTCTCTCGTTTCTCTCTTGTTTCTCTCAATCCTCACAGAGATCGAACCTATTTCAAGTAACACATAAAACAAAACAATACTTTGTGAACATAAGAACAATAATGAATATCATTTACTTTGAAAATATAAACAAAAGCACTATGTCCCGAGATTTACTAGTTGGTCTCTCTTGTAATAATCAAACTAGCGTTGTTTACCAAATTTCACAGTAAACAATTGGTTCCTCTTAGAATATCAATAGATATGAAACAAAGGAAATAGTAGAATAGAAATCAAATTAAGCAATAGAGTACAAACATGTAATAGTAGGACTTGCATCCTCTACAGCCCCTCTAGTGAACTTTCAACTGTTCAACTTTCAGCTAGAGGAGCTGCAAAGATCAACAGATAACTACAACCAGAGTAGGTATGGTCAGGGTGGTTATGGCATGGTTTAAAAAGGAATGTTACATGATGGAAGTGGAACCATAGTTGCAGTTACAAAATCAAAACAGCTCGACAGAAACTAAATAAAAACTTTTGCTAATGAAGTGGTCATCTTATCAAAAAAATAGTCCAACTATTAGGTTGTGGTCTTGAGGCAGAAACACTTTCTCAACACATCCATAGGAAAGATCATGACTCAACCCTTTCATGGGAAAGTTTCCTAAGAGTTGCTGCAATTCAGGAGATATAAAACCAAGTAACATACTCCTAGACAACAAGTTTGTGCCAAATTTTGGAACATCTATATCAATTCCACTCGATGAGACTCATTTAACCACAGCTGTAGGAGGTACAATGGATCCTGAATATTTTCAACCAAGTTAATTTACAGATAAGAATGATGTATATAGCTTCGACATTGTGCTTGTAGAGCTTATAACCTGCAACTCCAAATTAGAAACATTTGTGCATCTGTTCTTACACTGTGATGTTGTGGCACATGTATGGTATGAGATTGCGCGATGGGTTGGCCATGATCTGATTATGCCCCCAACCTTAGGCCACTCCTTTTCCCTTCTTTTGAGCTGTGGTTTTGGCAAAATTCGTAAGAAGGGATTGGCTTTAATTTGGCATGCTTTTATTTGGTCAATTTGGCGTGCGAGAAACAATCGGATTTTCAATAACGGTGTATGTGATCCGGATGAAATTTTCGAAAGTATCAAACAGATCTTTTGGGAGTGGTTCGTCGAAAGAATGGCTAAGTCTCCATGTCATTTTTACGAGTGGCGGTGGAACCCTGGTGATTGCTTCCTTCGATGATGGCGTGGTATTGGTGCTTCTGGTTTTGCTTGAGAGGATTCTTCTCTCTGCTGGTGTGCTTTTTTTATGTTGTTTTGAGTTGCCACTCATTTTTAGCTGTTCTGTTTTTTCTGTTGTTATCTAGGTTTGTTTGTTATAGTTTTTGGCTGCTATTTTACTATGTTGTATTGGCCTTGTAACCTTATTTGTATCCTCCCTTTTCTCTTAAAGTACTTCTTGTACTTTAGAGTCTTATATAATAAATCATTTGCCTTCAAAAAAAAAAGTAAGTGTATATACAAACATTTAATATAATTGTTTTTCTTATTAGATAAAGACAAATAAAATTTATATAAGTTCTTACAAATACTCACTATAATCTGAATATGCTATTATATTATGAGTTTATTTAGGTTGGTGTTTTGATTCTTGACTTTCTTATTCACGTATTTGTTGTTTTCTTCTTTGCAGTCAAGCAATTCTTATCTATATTGCTTCGGGAGGGCTTGTTTGTTACTATGGTGAGTTATATTTCTTTCTCTCAGCTAGCCATGTTTTCTGGAGTTATATAAAGATTAAGATTTATCTGGTGAGTTATATATTAAATTGTCTATATTTGTTTGATTTGAGTTATATAGTTAATGTGATTTATGTGTCATGATAAAATTGCAATTGTGAATTAGTAAAGGGAAGGAAACTCAACTCATATATATGTATAATAAAGTGAAATCAAGGAATGAAACATATATAATCAAATGGGTATATGAAACTGAGAGTGATGAATTTTCAAAAGTTGAACAAGTGTGTGAGGAAAAAAATAAAAAGAAAAACATAGAAAAGCATGAGAAATGGAAACATAGAAATGAAAAACATAACAAGAGTTGTTATATAGTGTCTGCTGCTTTTGCTTTGTGTAGAATTTGAATTGCACTCAACACGCAGCACTGCCTTATTCTTTCTTTAGAGGCTAGTATTTAGCTATTCCATTTGCAGATTGAAGAAAACATAAGACAGGTAAGGAACAATCTCATGGTTTACTATATAATCATTCATTCATAGTTTTCTTGTTTATTTATTCTCTTTGTTTATGCTATCTTCTACTGCAGATTAATTAATTGGCGAAAGATCAGGTTAGTTATTCATATTACACATTCTAGCTGTATACTTGGATTAATGTAGTGGCTGAAGTTAATGAATAATGTAGTGGCTTATTAATTTTTATGGACTGTGTAATTTATTTTTGGCTCTTTGCATCTGATATCTATGTAGTGCCTGAAGCTAATTAAAGATGTTGTTTTTCATGTCAGGTGCGTGTTAACAGACAGTCCAAAACTTGTTTGATAGGACCAAACTGCCCTTGTATCCTCAAGACTGATCATGGCCTTATTTTTGCTCAGCTATAGCAGACATTTGATAGTGGCATCTGCATTTTTGCTTTCCTCCCTGCTATCACAGTTAGTGTAAAATCGAGAATCAATGTTCTTTTGCCTTTTGTGTTGCATTGGTCTTGTGTAAGCCATGCATGTTGTTTGCTTTTTGTATTAGGGAGGACTTAATTTAGTGCTGCTTCAGTTGGATGTGATTCTGATGAAATTTCAAATCACTTGTGTTTGTAGAAATGTTATAACCTTTGCTAGCTATTATTTTGTTGCAATGATAATTGAGTTTCGAACAATTATTATTAGAGTTATATATATGTTTGTGGTGATAATTATCACTTGTGTTTGTAGAAATGTTATAACCTTTGCTAGCTATTATTTTGCTGCAATGATAATTGTTGCTAGCTATTATATATGGAAAAAAAAATTAGGTACCAAATTGTGGTTTGTGTGATTATATGGAAAAAAAATTAGGTAGCACAGGTCTGTTTGCGATACAAGAAAAAATATGATAAATTGTGTGCCAAAAACGGGAAAAAAAAAAGAAAAAGGAAAGAAGACATTTCACATGGGTGTGGCTACGAACCTGATGTGATATATTGGCTTTTCACATCGGCTTAAATGAGAACCCGATGTGAAATCTACATTTGTTTTTAATAAAATAAAATTAAAGGTCAGATTTCACATCGGAGAAAATAAATAACGCATGTGATATCTTAGTTTTCACATCGGGTGGCCAACCGATGTGAAATGTGTCAGACATACAACATCAACTGTGTTTACATCGGACCCTGACCCGATGTAAAATGTCAATATGGCCCGATGTAAAAACCCTTTTCTGTAGTAGTGATTAGAAGACACAGCATGATTAGATTCACGAGTAGTAGTTCCTATTAAGGACACCAATCACCTAGACTAATCATTTAGGTATATATTAGTTAACCAGAGACAAGTAATTAAGTTTAACCTTAGATTCAGCCAGCCGCCGACACTTTCACATGTTCAGACCTGTCAGCCAAGAGACTATTAGAATCAGTTAAATCTTCCTATGAGAGCATTGTTAGCAAGAAACGTGAGTGAAAACCTAGTTGTCCTAACCTGAGAGCTCTGCCAGAAGAAATAGAATTATGGAACATCAGTCTGGACCCAATAGGAGACCAATCTTCAATTACCTTTCATTCGTTCTGGATCCTCTTTCAGCCAACCCGTCGAATCGAGCAATGTTCAATTCTACGTTCATAAGTCTTGGAACACCATGAACGTGTGTATTCTGTAACCTGTCTGATTACGTCTCAGACGAATAATTCTCCTCGTGTTTTAAATACTTGTCTGTCAAGTGCTAAGCACAAATTCAATTATGATGCAACTTTCCAAATTCATCGACGTCAGTCACATGGATTGTTTAGAACGTCCCTCCTAAGTAACCTTATTCAATGCCTTCAGTCTTTCAGTTTTGTCGTTAGTAACTCCATCAAATTCTTGGAAGTCAGTCACTCTTGAGAAACAACGGATAAGTTAGGTTCAATTTCTCACTCGTTGGTTAATTTATTAATCAACATCCTTAACTGTCCTGATACAAATGACTTAGCTCAGTATCAGAAATTCATTTCAAACTTCGTGCACTTGAATCTGGTAATCAGTTCTTCAATATAATTAGTTATCTATCTCTTCGTAGCATTATCAACAGGATTACGATTTAAGCCGGATCACTTCCAATTCAATGGAATTAAGTATACAAGTGAAATCAGTATTGGGAATTCGAACCTTCGGCCCCGTGTTCTAAATCATGTTAGATCAGTGTGTTACCCTTAAGCATCTCTGCCCGAACGTTTCAACCTTCCAAATTCATTTTCTAGAATCTTATGAGACCAAGTGTTAAGCCGAATACCTTGACCAGAATATTCCAACTTTAAGTTTAGTTATCAACAACCGGTCCAGGTAAGTGTAAGTGTTAACTACTCGTTTAGAGTGATATATCATCATTCACTACTACAGAAAGGGGTTTTTACATCGGGCCATTTTGACCTTTTACATCGGGTCATGGTCCGATGTAAAGACAATTGATGTGGTAAGTCTGACCCATTTCACATCGGGTCATGGCCCGATGTGAAAACCATTTTATCACATCGGTTATTATTATTGACTGATGTAAAATATCAACTTTAATTTAATTTTATTAAAAGCCAAGGCACATTTCACATCGGGCGCTCATCTAAGCCGATGTGAAAACCAACTATATCACATCCGTGTTGTAGCAACACCGATGTGAAATCTCTGTTTCTTTTTCTTTTTCTTTTTCTTTTTACTTTCCATTTTTGGCATCTAATTTCTCATATTTTTTCCTACACCACAAACCACATTTTGGTATCTAAATTGTTTTCCATATCATCACACACAGACCACAAACATATATAGCTCTAATAAAAATTGTTCAAAACTTAAATTAATTTTCATTCCAACAAATTAATAGCTACAAAAGGTTATAACATTTCTACAAACACAAAGTAATGCAAAATCACCAAAATCAAATACAACTGCAGCAGCACTAAATTAAGTTTTCCCTAATACAAAAAGCAAACAACATGGTCAACACAAGACCAATGCAACACAAAAGGCAAAAGAACATTAATTCTCTATTTTACACTAACTGCGATAACGGGGAGGAGAAAGCAAAATTCCAGATGTGTAAGTGGCTCCTCTATCTGGCAAAATGAAGGGCATACACCTACAAATAAAATTTAATTATTATATTACTTTAGAAGCTTATACGTCAAACATATGATATGCCATTCACAATCAAGATACTATGCGTATTCTCTAATGGAACATGAGAAAAAAGATATTTTAATGTTATGTGGAACAAGCCAAAGTAGGTAAAACAAAGCCATGGGTTGAGTATAGAATATTTACCAAAGAAAGATAACTAGCCTTCTTCAACAATGATTATTTTACTCCTATTTCGTTCCTGCAGTTGTTGTCAAAGCTACCGTTTTTGTTTTCTTATCATGAAAGCTGCCAAATTAAAGGTAACAAGAAATGCATCCTTTATTGCATACAAGGGCTGAAGATAGTTGACAAAGATTATATGTGTAAAGACAAAAATCCACTTACCACGTGAACCTTCTTTTGTAGTGTTAGTAGCCCTCCTGATTGCTTGTAAAATAATCTTCCATCCTCAACAACAACTTCATAAGATTTGTTCTTTCCTTCTAGAATAAGAAAATGAAAATAATGAGTATAATTTTATTCAAAGATAGCTCAAATGAAGATAATATCTGAAAAGAAGAGAATGTACACATAAATGGAAATGGAAATTTACAGGACCAAGATATTTGATACACTGCTGTTGAAGTTTAGTTCTAGGACAATGATTTTCCAATTCTGATAAGCATAAAACAAACCCAATACAACTCCAACTCTAATAATTTGACATCACAGCATCACATTGAGTCTAAGGCCAGCATTATACTCAGAGAAGAAAAATATTGTCCATCTCCAAGAGTGATTGAAGCTGGAGCCACTATTATCAAGAGCACTTCGAAACATGATGAAAGCTCTCGCCATATCACATGTCAATCACCGTAGACTCTAACTTAAGGCTTGAGTTTTATTAGGATATGATTTGTTACTACTTAATTATTCCATATATCAGAACCTTGACATAGCTATAGGACAAGTTAAGAACACTAACACCTAAAACATGATATAACATCAACTTTTAGAAACAATATAAAAACACTAGTTAATTTTCAAAAGAAAAGGTGGCTCACACACTGACTAGTCTACAAGAACTAATGTAAGAGGCAAGGCATACTATTTTTTTTTTGAATAGGCAAAGAATTTATTAGAAGACTCTATATTGTACAAGAAGTACAAAATAGGCAAAATGAACAATACAAGAGAAAATCCACAAGGCACATAAGCCATAAAACAACCTACCTACAACAAACAGAGATAAAAAGTAAAAACCAACACAAACTGGGAGCAAAACACACAGACCAGCAACAAAACAACAAAGGTAGCAGCAACAAGCCTCGAACAGTAACGACAACAAAACCAAAAAACCAGAAAAACCATGAAAAAACACAGCAGCAGTAGAAGAAACAAACTGCAAATACTCCGCCACCATGTCGAGGTATCATGTCTCAAAGTTTCCACATCTAGATTAATGTTGCCTACCACTCCAACACCATACTTAGCCACCAACACTCTTTTCCAAACCTCATCTCCTCCCGTAAGTAACTTCCAACGCCATTTCGAAAGTAAACTCAAGTAAACTCAAATTCATGACACGTATACCCCGAATACCTAACCCTCCCTCCTTTTTCAGTTTACAAATATCACTCCACTTAACCCGCAAGGCATACTATTATTAAAATTAAACAACCTGAAAATAGAAAATAGGAGCATTATTACCCAAAACTCACTTCCAAAATCAATCAACAAGGAACATTATTACTATGATAGTTCAAGTTTGACTACAATTTAACTTACATGACAACAATCAAAGTTCTTCCAGCTTCTATTTTTCCTAAATAAATTCCAAAAACTAATTTAAATATACATTATCACATAATTTTCCTTTGGCTACTACTTTTAAAACAGATCCTGTAATTAAAAGACTAGGATTTGGAGGATCCAGCGGCTCATGCTCTCATAACTCAGATTTTATAATTGAGGATTAAGTTCAGCTACTTATCCTTAAATTAATACATCGCTAGTAAAAGGTCATCTCATAAACTCAACATTTTGGAAACTGCAATGGATATTAGTTTGGACGTGAAAGGAGGATGACATTTGTTTATGACTATGGGTCAAGTTTAAGCAGGGAAATTAGTCTCAGTGTAAGGGTGGTTCCACAACCTTAAATTTACTATCTATCATCAACACCATGCATTAGTTACCAGTGCAGGACTTCAAACAAGATTAACCATTAACCCTAAGAGATAATCTGAACCTAAGTGCATCTGCATGTCGAATGTACAACTTGACCATCGTGTCGTGCCAGAATGGATTAAAATTGTAGGTGGGATTTTATCGGATAACTATAGATTCGACTGCGGATGAGTCTAACTTGTTGGCAAAGGAGTCTGTAGTATTTAGACAAATTTCCACTCGTTTTATGTTTAGATCGATCCTGGAATATTTAGACAACACACGTGGTACAGGGTACATATGATGTGCTATACGCTGTAGTGTTTGGAAAGGAGGATGACGGTGGGAAGGAAGACGTTGGATTGTCAATATCAATACCGAGCTTAAACCCTTTAGTAAACTTTTGACGCTGTCATACCCCAATTTTTGACCTAAGATCTCATATCATATTCTCATTATTCATTTTATGCATCACTAACAAAAATTCAAAAAAATGTGTTAATTTATTTAAATTTGTTATTATTAGTAACTTTATTGAAAATCCAAAAAATATGTCTAAATTAGGTAAGTTCTTATTTTATTTGAAAACAATCAAAAATATGTTGCATATTTATTTTTTCCTTCTATCACCATCATTTATCATTTATTATTTTAGTTGTTACTATTATTATATTATTATTATTTTTAAAATGAAATAAAAAAAAATAAAAAAATAAAAAAGATGCAGCACGTGGCTGCATCTATCTTTTTCTCTCCACCTTCCTTTCTTTTCTCTTTTTTTTTTGTTACTATTATTATATTTATTATGAGTCAGGATCCGTTGACACCAACAAGTTTGACACCAAATGTTACACCTCTCAATAACGTTTTAACCGATATAAATTTTATAAGATCCACCGTTGGATTGAAAGTTTATATCATATAGATCATTTATGTAAAGTTTCAGGAAAATCCAAAATCATTTGATATGCTATTGAGACACATAAAGATCAACGACATTTAAAAAAAGACGCAAACCGTTAACTTTGATGTATCTCAATAACATATCAAATGATTTTGGATTTTTTTTTAAACCTTACATAAATGATCTATATGATATAAATTTTCAATCCAACGGTGGATTTTATAAAATTTATATCGGTTAAAACGTTATTGAGAGGTGTAACATTTGGTGTCAAACTTGTTGGTGTCAACGGATCCTAACTCATTTATTATTATTATTATTATTATTATTATTATTATTATTAAACAAAAAAAAAGGGAAGTCAGTAACAGCAACACAGCAAACACGCATTCTTCCCCCTTTTCTTCCACTTTTCAGAACTTTTTTCAACCTTCCATCAAAAGCTTAAACTTTTCTCTAAATTCACACTCAATCAGAAAAGCAAAACCATTTTTCTTCCCAAGCCAAACTATAATCATCACACCAAAATCATGCATTGGTCAAAGAACTCAGCAATTTATTCTATAAATTGGAATCAAAATTTCAGAAGAAAGGGGAGGAGAACAGAAGCAAAAAAATAAACAACACAACAACAGTGCTGCAATTTCCATCTCCAATCTCTCATCAAAAAAATCAACTCCATCACCACCATTCAAAATCCATCTTCGACGTTAGCGGAAGCCATAGGCATAAGTGAAGCACTGATCTGGATTAAAACCCTTAATCTTCAGAAGGTGATCATTGAAACGGATGCAAAAATTCTCACTACTGCTTTGGAGAAGAAACTCTTCCCACGAACTAATTGGGGAAATGTCATGCGAAAGGTTTCTAGGGATTTAGCTAGTCTCGAATCTGTATCGGTTAGCTGGGTGAATAGGAAAGGGAATCAGGTGGCCCACAATTTGGCCCGGTTAGCTTTAGAGGAGCCCAATAAAGTTTGGCTTCAAAATTTTCCAACTTGTATTGCCTCTTATATCCTATCTGATATGGAGGGTGTAAACAGCTCTTTCTAGTTTCTAATAATATTTGTTTGGTTTCAAAAAAAAAAAAATCCATCTTCAAATAAACACATAACCACAACTTCCAAACTCAGAACCATCACAACATCACAATACACAAAAATCCAAACCATCTCAAAACACTCACACACACAAACACACACACAAAACATAAAAAAAAAAAAAACAAAAAAAAAAGAGAGAAAGAAAGAGGAAAAAACAGAGTGAGTGAAAAAGAAGAGAGATTTCGCCGTTCATCATTGTTGTTCTCCGATCCGGTCGATTGGTGAGCCTTTTTAAATTTTAGAGTTCAGATTTGAAATAAGCATCTGAAATAATAAGGGTTTAATGTAAAAAGTCTTAATTTTGGGTATTTTTCCAGTAGGCTCGCCGGAGAAGACGGTGGCGCCGCCGCGGGCCGCCCTTCTCCGGCGATGTGACAAAAATAGAGAGATTAGAGCATGAGAGAGATGAGAGAAGTGAGAGAGAGAAAGAGAGAGAAACACATAGAAAAATGAAAAATCTGTGAAAGAACATATATATACCGTCTTACTCTGTGCACCCCCAATTACTCCATGCACCCCCAGCTGCGAATTGTTTTCTACACCCTCCTGGGTTGCTTGACGCGCCCCCTCTAATTCCTATTTATTTTTTTATTTTTTTGTTTTATTATTTATGTGAAGACTAACTTTTTTTGCAGATTGGGCTTGGACTTAACCCTGTATTTTTGTCATTACACCCCATATTTTGTTCTTTTATCATTTAGAACTTAGTCTATTTTATTGCATTTTTTTTTAATCTTTTTGCATCATTATTTATTTCGTTGAGAATTAGAATGTATTTAGGATTGACGTAAATATAAATGAGAAGTTGCATTGCATGCATATTTATTTATTCCGCTTTATGTCATAAAACAAAAAAAATCCAAGGAAAAGGGATCCTTCATCTTGATCTAATATCATTATGAAATACCTCGCGTTTAGTTTATTTTATTACGCTTAGTTTTTTTTTTTTTTAGAATAACCAAAAATCACAAAAACATTCAAATATCCAAAAAACTTTATCAAAAATATTTTCCTATTAATGAACCTTGGATTTCAAACTAAGTGTTTCCGTCCTTTTTTCCAAATCAAACTTCAATCAATTTAAATCACATTTAGACTTTTCTTCACAATTTAAAATCAATCAACATCACACTTCATTTTTCTATGTCATTTTCGCCTCTTACATTTTCTAAAACTTTTTTTTAAAACTTTAAAATCAATCAAACAAATCACTCGGGTTTTTACCCCGAACTACGGGATTTTGATCTCTCACGGGTACGTAGTGCAAAAGACTTCGCGTCTTCTCAAATCAAATAAAAATAACAAAAACATTTTTCTTTTCTATTTTCAATCATCACTTTAACTTTTACATTTTTTAGACTTTAATTTACAAGTAAATAAATTTAGCACAAAGATAAATAAAAACAAGAGGTTCCTATATAGTACTATAGACGTTTAGGATGCTAATACCTTCCCTTAACGTAACCAACCCCCGAACCTTCAATCTCTCAAAAATAGGGTTTATTCGAACTTTTTCCCTTTTCCTTGGAAAAATAAAAGCTCGGTGGTGAATCATAATTTGTGAGTCAAACTAATCAATAGTTTTGATATCCGAAAATCACCGCGACAGACGCCAACCGTTGCCTCAAGTTTTTGAGTGTATCCAACCAGGCCAGATACCGACCCCCTAGTTGGTCAGATGACGAAGTTTTACCAGTAGAAGTAGAATCAGATTGAATGAGATGACATACAACCATGCTCAGGAATCATAGACTAAGATGATAATGATGTCGTCAGAAGGTGACAGTAAATTTTCGAATCAGAGTGCGCAGCACAAGATCAGTTGTAAATGTGGTTAATTGACTGGCTTTTAGCCAATAACCCCCAAGAGAGGGAAAATTTTATTCCAAGGGATCGAATACAATTGACCGAAGAATAGGTGAAAAATAGTTATTAGATGCGGATATAGACGATTTGCCCTGATGTGGAACAAAGAAGTATTGAATTTCGAGGACGAAATTCTTTTAAGGAGGGTAGATTGTAATATCCAAATTTTAATTAATAGAAGAATATTAATTAGAAATAATTATTGGAGACTAATTGGGAAATATGTGAACAAGTATGAAGGAAAAATTAAATGACACAAGTATATTTTGATAATAAGTGGAAGGACAAAGTTGGAATTGTACACAAATACATGATGCACTATATAAAAAGCCAATTGGAAGTAGAGTTGTGAAAAAAAAAACTCATTTCCTTCCCTCTGTTCCCTCTCACATTTCAGAACATCAAAAACCACTAACCTCCTTCTTCCATGACCAAAACCTAAGATCACTAAATCTCATCTCAATCCCACATGCAATCAAAGATTTGAGTCACTAACTTCTACTCCTCTCCCTCTCAACCGTAAGTTCTCTCTCTCTCTCTCTCTCTCTCTATCTCTCTCTCTCTCTCACTCACTCTTAATCCAAATTTAGTTGGTTCTAATAAGCTCTTGTGAAACCTTTGCATGCACAAGTGAGGAGTTAAAGTCTCTTAATGTTACATAATCTAATTGGAAATTGATGTTAGAAGGATTCAAAGATTGGGACTGAAATCAAGAGAAAAGGTAAGAAGGATTAACCCACTTTCACTCTATTTTTCTCTAATTAGTTGGAACCTATCTCTATTTGTTATGTTTTGACTCAATTAGAGCAATTTCATTTACTCATATGCTGTATTTTAGAGCTATTGAGAGCAATTGGAAATTGGTACTGAAGTTAGGTTGTGATATATGGATAAGTTTGAAGAACAAGAAGAAATTGGAAAAAGGTTCATGAAACCCGTAATGGAAGAATAACACCTAGTAAAACGGTAATTAATCTCTCCTCACAACTCTGATTCGGTTGATTCTTTTTGGAATAGTTTGCTGTCGAAATTACAGTCGTTTTGACATAAGTTTCCCTAATTTTGGTCCAGTATTAAGCCCTGTGTGAATTTTTGAAGTTGGATGTTCAACACAGGATTTTGCAGAATTTGTATTTGGACAGGTCTGTACTAAATCGATCACTACTCTCTCCTTGTAACTCTGATTGAATTGATTCCAGTTGCCATAGTTAGATAACTCAATTCCGGTCGTTTCGATATAGGTTTCGTAATTTTTGGCTCAGTAGTGAGTTCTGGAGACCTATTTTAAGTTCAGGACATGATGTTTAATGTTGGACTACAAATTCTAAGTGTTGTAGCTGTAAATTCTGATTTTTGGCAAGATTTGAACATGCCGTTAGCAACCCAGTTCAAGCTTCATTTCAGGTGGGTTATCTAGGTTCTTAACCTTAGAATTGTTTAGCAAGCTTAGTTTCCCCAAATATGTTAATTGCATGCAAACATAGGTTTTAGGTATCAAATTAATGAAAGAGCAAGAATAAATCCCAATTCTTGCTCCTATATAATCTATTATGTATTATAAGACATGTTTAAAACGAGTTGCATGAAGGTTGGAGGTGAATTTTGGAGAAAATGGCATTTTTGTAGAAACAGGGGTGTGACCTGCTAAACAGGAGTTACTACACGCCACAGCGAGTGTTAACGTCTTGTATAACTCGCTACGCGAGTCTTTGACTCGCCAGGGCGAGTGTTACAGGTTTGCTGACCTGTAACTCGCCGTAGCGAGTAATAGCTCGCCGTAACAAGTATATCAGGAATAGAACCTGCATAATTTTTTAAGCTTGCTATATCATTCGTTTTATACCCGAATGCAACTTGGTTGCTTAAACCTGTTTAATAGTGTTTGACAGATTATATAGTCAGAGAATAGCATGAATAGTTTATGTATCAGTAACATGTTTAGGATACCCTGGGTGGGATATATTGGTTATAACTGTTATAATCATTGAATTAAATGGCAACTATATGTCGTGATTAAAGAATTCCTATGAATTCTGATCATTTTATTATGTGAGCCACGTCGGAATCCGACCTCTGTTTCGGTAGTACGCAGAGTCAGACACCCGAGACCGGCTTACCTCGGCGTGTCTTTGAAGAGTAATCGACAAGATAATACATGTATATGTAAAACAGTTGAACTTAGAATATTACCCTATCTAGGTTCCCCCGGTGTAGTCATCATTAGGAGGGTAGTAGGACTCACTAAGGCTTAATAGTCTCTCCCCACTCCAAATCAATTTTTTTAGGTAGACAGGTTCTCCGGAGCAAGGACCAGGATGAGACTGACAGTTGGAGCCGAGCTTGGATTGTCAGATCAGAAGATTATATTTTCTTCCTTGCTTCAGTTATCTGTTTTGTACTAGTAGCTCTTTCCGTTGTATATTTATGTTGGATTTATTCATTTGTATTCGTTCAATTTGTAAATTATTCGTTTATTCCGTTAATTTTAATGTACTCGGATCCATTTATTTATGTCTTGACTAAATATTCTAGATATTTTAGTTGGGGCGTTATAATAACTGATACCAATTATAACAACCCACGATAGAGTATCTAGAATACTTCGTAATTTATTATAATGTAGTACATATGTCAATAAAATTATTACAACACTGAAATTTATTGAATGCACGCGCAGGTGCTGAATACAGAGTACGAATACAACATGATACTGAAAAGAAGATAACATAAACTGAGAACTGATACATCATGATTAAGGCACAAGTCTGAAAGCATGACAACAACATGGCTGACGTTAAACAACACTACAATTGGAAAGAAAGCAAAAAAGCAGCATAAATCATGTAAATCTCCTGATGTAGGCCTAGGCAATTCCAATGCTTACCCTGCAACCTGCTTATCTGAAAAAAATTTGAAGGAGTGGGGTGAGACTACTAAGCCTCAGTGAGTCCTACTACGGGCAACGTTATTGTCCATAAAGACCATCCTTATGGACCGTCCATAAGCCAATCAAAACACAACAACTTTACTCATGCGCCCCCCATTTTACTCGCGCACCCCCATATTACTCACGCATCCCCAAATTTCGCGCGCGCCCCCAACTGACTAGCGCCCCCCATATTTCTCATGCACCCCCCAAATTACTCATGCACCCCCCAAATTTCTCACGCACCCCAAAAATTTCTCATGCACCCCAAAAATTTCTCATGCACCCCCCAACTTTCTCATGCACCCCCCAAATTTCTCGCACACCCCATATGACTTTTGTCCCCCAATTTTTTTTGGTCCCCTCCACATTTCTATCTTAAACCATTTTGCTGTGGGAATGGTTTCAGAGATATGCACTCAAAAACCATTAAGTGCATAAGATTGTTTTAGATTACAACCCTATAATTAAAATAGAAACAATAATTGTGATTTAATGGTATCGATTGTCTTATATGAGAAACCAAAATTATTGTTAAATGGTTTTAAATACTTTAATGATTATAATTGTACCAAAAAAAACTAAAAAATCATGATTATAATAAAAAAACCATTAAACCATTTTGCTGTGGGAATGGTTTCAGATGATTGTAATAAAAAACCATTAGGTGCATAAAATGGTTTTGGAGTACAACCCTATAATTAAAATAAAAACAATAATTGTGATTAAATGGTTTAAATTGTCTTATATAGGAAACCAAAATTATTGTTAAATAATTTTAAAAAATGATTATAATTGTACCCAAAAAAAATAAAAAATAATGATTCTAATTATAGGTTGTACTTCAAAACCATCTTATGCACTTAATGTTTTGGAGTGTATATATGTGAAGTCATTCCCACAACAAAATGGTTTAGGCTAGAAATGTGTGGGGACAAAAAAAAAAATTTGGGGGCACAAGTCATCCGGGGGGTGTGTGAGAAATTTGGGGGTGCACGAAAAATTTGGGGTGCATGAAAAATTTAGGGGGGTGCATTAGAAATTTTGGGGGGGTGCGCGAGAAATTTGGGGGGTACACAAGAAATTTAGGGGTGTGCATGAAAAATTTGGGGGGGTGCATTAGAAATTTGGGGGGTGCGCGAGAAATTTGGTGGGTGCGTGAGAAATTTTCCTCACTTATGGGGGGTGTATGAAGAAAAAGTATGGTGTGGATAGCAATCAGCTAAAGCTTATAGACGGTCCATAAAGACCCCTTATGGACAATAACCAGTCCCTCCTACTACCCGCCTAAAGGTGACTACACCGGGGAACTAGAGTGTGTAAAATACTAAGTTATCTGTTTTACAAATACTAATGCATTAATAATACAACATAAAGGTGTGTCACAGAAATTATTATCTTGTTCAGTTACTCTTCAAAGGTCACCGAGGTAAGCCGGTCTCGGTGTCTGACTCTGCGTACTACCGAAACAGAGGCTCGGATTTCGACGTTGGCTCACAATAATACTTAATAGAATTCAGAGGAGTTCTATCAACATGGCTTAATGCCATTTATTCCAATGGTTTGACAATTCCACCAATATATCCTCCCAAAGGTTCCTAAGCATGTTATCAATTACTTAAGCATATACATATTAATCTCTAACCATATAATCCATTTTATACAGTTAAACATGTTCATGAAAATCTCAGTTGCATTCGGACATAAAACGAGTGATTTGAGAGTTTTATGAAATTATGCAAGTTTTGTCCTGCTGATCTTGCCATGGCGAGATTTCGTGTCCTGCTCAACTTGCCATGGCGAGAATTTCACTCGCCATGGCGAAAATTCGTGTCAGGACCTGTAATTCTCGCCATGGCGAGCCAAAAACTCGCATGGCGAGCCATACAGAGCACAAACCTTCGCCACGGCGAGAATATGCCTGCCATGGCGAGCCATAGCAGTAAAACCCCTGTTTCTGCAAAAAATGTGATTTTTCCCAATTTTCACCTACAATCTCAATGCAACTTGTTACAAACATGTTTTATAATGTAAAATAGATTATATAGGTGCAAGAATTTGGATTTATTCTTGCTCTTTCCTTAATTTGATTCCTAACCCTATGTTTGCATGCAAAATCATATTTGGGGAAAACTAAGTTTCTAATGAATAACTAAGTTTGGAACCTAGAGAACCCACCTTAAAGAAGGTTTAAACTTTAATGCTAAGCTCTGCTACAGCCCAGAACCTTAGCTCTAATTTCTGACTCAAAAACTCCAAAAGCTCAAGAACACGCAAAATGAAGAGGAAGTGGAATTGAAAGTGTTTGCTGAGTTAGGTTGTTTGATGAGTATGATTCTGAGTTTATGAAGGTATTTATAGCACTTTGGTACTGATTATAAACAGTGGGTATCTTGTTTTGGTCTCAATTGCATGTAAAGGCATTGGTTGAGTGAGTTTTTGAGGGATTGGAATTAATGAGGGAAAGAGTTGGTGATTTAATCAGAATATGGGGAAGAGAAATAGGTTCAAAATTGATTCCATTACAGAAGGATTGAAACATGCATGAAATTTGAGTGGTTGAGAAGAATTGAAGTTTTTTGGTTCTTAGCTCTTGTTGTTGTTGATTCACGTGGGTGGAGAGGAAGGTTTGGAGGATTGTGGTGATTAGCTTCAGCATGTGAGGGAGAGAAATGGAGTGTGTTTCAGAAGTCTTGTTGTTCCAAGACTTTTCATGTGTTTGTAGTGGTTGAAGTGAGTTAGTGGGGAGGTGCAAGAGAGGTAAAGGGAGCGTGGGAGTAAAGAAATGAGTGGAGGGAAATTTTGTTTGTTTAATTAGTTAAGTCGTGGTAGAACACTTAGTGTACCTTAATAAACTTGCTAATTAGGAAAAATAATTCACTTAAGTCATAACAATACCACTTAATTAACTTAATAGAATTTTAATTAATTTGTGGGATGTTACAACCTACCCCCCTTAAAGAATTTCGTCCTCGAAATTAAGAAATTTACCTTAGAATAGATGAGGATAATGCTCTTTCATTTCCGATTCCAACTCCCAAGTGAAATCTCCATCAGGTGATTGTGACCATTCCACTTTGACCACCGGAATCTTCTTATTCCGAAGAGTCTTAACATCTCGGTCTACAATACGAACTAGATCTGGCTGATAAGTTAAGTCTGGCTAAAGATCATTGTGTTCCAATTCCACTGGCTGAAAAGGATCAGGAATGTACTTACGAAGCTGAGACACATGAAACACATCGTGAAGTCCTGACATGGACGGAGGTAAAGCTAGCTGATAGGCGACCGGTCCAACGCGCCTAAGAATCTGATAAGGTCCAATATACCTTGGACAAATCTTCTTAGTTTTGAAGATGCCGCGCAATCCCAACTTATGAGTTACGCGTAAGAAAACATGATCACCTTCCTCGAATTCCAATATTCTCCTCCTCCTATCCGCTTAACTTTTCTGTCGGCTTTGAGCCACTTTCATCTTTTCGCGAATAGATCTGATTTTTAATGTGGTCTCTTGGATAAGATCGGGTCCCAAGATTCCACGATCACCAACTTCAGTCCAACACAGGGGTGTTCTACACTTCCTTCCGTACAATGCCTCAAAGGGTTCCATCCCGATGTTGGCATGGTAACTGTTATTGTAAGCAAATTCAATCAGATGCAAGTAGTTACTCCAACTACCTCCATCCTCCAGCACACAAGCCCTAAGCATGTCCTCAAGAGTTTGGATAGTTCGTTCTGATTGACCATCAGTTTGAGGATGGTGCGATGTACTCATTTTCAATCTAGTACCCATCACTTTCTGAAAGGCATTCCAAAATCTGGAAGTGAAGATTGGATCCCTGTCAGACACTATGCTCAACGGTACACCGTGTAACCTTACAACCTGCTCAACATAGATTGTGGCATACTGCGAAGCTTTATAGGTTGACTTCACCGGGATGAAATGTGCTGACTTGGTCAGCCTGTCGACGATTACCCATATTGAATCCTGGCCCTTCTGATTTCTAGGTAACGCGCCGACAAAGTCCATAGTGATATGTTCTCACTTCCATTCAGGTACTTCCAAAGGCTGAAGAAGACCTCCAGGCTTTTGGTGTTCAACCTTGACTTGTTGACAGATTAGACAGCGTGATACAAATTCTGCAATTTCCGCTTTCATGTTAGGCCACCAATAACCTTTCTTCAAGTCATGGTACATTTTGGTGGAACCAGGATGAATAGAGAAACTGCTTTTGTGTGCCTCTTCCAAAATCAACCTTTTAATCTCATTGTTGTTTGGTACACATATTCTTCCTTCAAACAGAATTACACCATCGGAGGCTACAGTAAACTCAGGATTGCTCTTTCGTTTCTGTAGGTCCGAATCATACTCTTGTGCTTGAGCTATCATTGAGCGTAGCTCACATGACAACTCCATACGGTTTATTCTAACTCCCTTACTCCAGTACTTAACATTGAGGTTAATATCTCTGAACTTCTCATACAAACTGCACTGGTGCATTAACAACTCCGATACATACAATGCTTTCATACTTAGAGCATCAGCTACAAGATTGGCTAGAATACATAAACAAAATCTAATTAAGTGACATCCGATAAAATTGGGATAAGGTAAAATATGTTTTTGGTCCCCAATTTTATATGGAATTTTGGTTTTGGTCCCTATATTTTAAAATCACCTTTTTTCATCCCAATTAATTTGATGTTTTGGTTTTAGTCCCAACCATTAAGTCAACTGTTAGTTGACTAACGGATATCCACATGGCAGTGCCACTGTGGATTTGTTTGACACGTGGCATCCTACGTGGATTGCCACGTCAGCTTTTTTTTTAAAAAAAAAGTAAAAAAATTTTTTTTAAAAAAAATGAATGATTAATAAACTTAAAAAAATTGAATTAAATCTAAAAAAACCACTTAAATTTATAACGTCTTGCTCCACTTATATTAGTATTTGTATAGGCCATGCATAAATAAAACTCATCCACCAACATATTTGTAGTGTTTGGAATTTTCAAGTTTTGCACTAAGACAAACCCTTCATTGATGCAGTACTTATGCACTAAGACAAACCCATCATTCATTCATTCCAAAAGAGAAGGTTGCATTAGCATACCCTTTACATAAGTACTAAAAGCATTCCAAAAGAAAAGGTTGCAGTAGCATACCATTTACATAAGTACTAAAAGCATTCCAAAATAAGGTTGCATTAACATACCTTTTACATCACTACTATTAAGCATCACAAAATTAGTGCTCAAATTAAGTCAATTGTCTTACAACCAAACATTAAACTACATCATAATAAACTAGTAAATTAATATCGAAACAGTAGCAAACATCCATCATTGTGTCAAACTCTTTTCAATTGCGTCCCACCCTCATCAACCGTAGGCACAACACTTGTAGGCTCTTTAACTGTAGGATCTGCAACTATAAGCTCATCAATTGTAGGCTCAGCACCTTCCACTTGTTTCCCTTTTTTTGTCTTTGGCTTTTTCTGAGGTGGTTCACTGGTTTTATCAGTCTTTGATGTCTGGCCCTTAGACCTCCCCTAATTAAACAAGCATAAATAATGATAAACTAATAGTTATTAAACAAACAATTTCAAAATGATAAGAAAATATTTACTCTTTTATTTGGTGCTGTAGTTTGACTCCCTTGAGTTGGTAAAGGCACATCACTAGTCAAAGAACCTTTATCTTTTCCCTGAGTATGTACAAATACACATGTTTATCTTTTCGACAACTTAAATTAATATTACAAACAGCCATACAACTATAAAAATACTTACTCTTTTCTTTGGAGCTGTAGGCTGACTCCCGTGTCGTTGAGTATATCATTGGCGGCTTTTGCAGCTTGCTCCTTTACTATTTTACAACCCCTAGCATTATGACCATAGTCCTGACACACAGTACACTGATTTGTGGTATTATTCCTATTCCAACGATTCTGACTTGTTGTCTCATCAGGTTGTCTCCTTCTCAGCTTCTTGGGCCTACCAGGACCCCGCTTGTATGCAGGTGGTAAAATATCAGGGAAATATGTTTTCGGCCACATGTTTTCACCACTTATAGGTGTAATGCCCTCTGAGTAGCACTCTCTATATTTCTCAATGCTATAGTACCTATGAACATATTTCTGAGGGTCATCCTCCTTCCTTCGTATGGCAGCCACTGCATGCCTACATGGTATTCCCACGAGTTCCCAGAAATTGCAAGTGCAACTATATTTGTTCAAATCTACAATAAACTTCTCGGTGAAATAAGTATGAAATACTTGAAACCTTAAAAGCTCAGTAACTTCTGCACACCAACTTCCACTCTTCTCAATTTCCCAATTAAGTCTCTTTAACGGTTTTGGCGTAATTGTACCGGTATATTTCCTAGCACTCTCTCTAAGAGATGCAAACCTACCCATTAAATAAGTTCTAATCCATTCAAACATTGTAATAATAGGCTTATCCCTTTGCAAAAGAATAGTTGCATTAAATGACTCACTTAAATTATTCATTAGCACATCACATCTTGAATAAAAAGGAAAAGCGTGCTTACACCAACACTTTGTAGGGATTTTTAGCAGCCATTCATAAGCATTAAAATTCACTACTTTCATCTCATTCATCTTAGCCTCCCATGCTTCAAAATAAGTAGTCTTTGCAGCTGCCATCATAATATCCCTCATCTGCGTTCCTCCACCAAACTTCTTCTTGAAATTAGCATATAAATGCCTCAGGCAAAATCGATGTTCTACCCCAAGATATTGTTCTTCAAAAACAGCTACTAACCCCTACAAGAGCAATTACATAAGTTACAAAGCATGAACAAATATATCTAAAATAAAGTTTTAAAATAAAGTAGAAAATTACTTACTTTTTGCTGATCAGAAATAAAGCACCACCTTTGATCTCCGATATCTTCCATGAGTAATTTCATGAACCAGCTCCATGTGTCTTTTGACTCAGTTTCCACAACAGCAAATGCAAGAGGCAAGTACTGCTCATTTGGATCCCTTCCAACAGCAATTAAGAGTTGTCCTCCATACTTGTTCTTCAAGTGGCAACCGTCTAGTCCAATGAATGGTCTACAACTACTCTTGATTGCCTTTTTACATCCAGCAAAGCACAAATAATATCTTCCAAATCTAGGTTGTAATCCTGGTCCCGGCCTATCTAATTCCAACTTGCATGTGTTTCCAGGACCTCTTTTCCTTAACTCTTCACTGTATGACCACAAAAGTGAATATTGTTTTACTGCATCACCTTCAACAACTTTCCTTGCAATTTCTCTAGCTTTCCATGCTCTATGACCTGTAATTACTACAGAATACCTATCCCGGATTTCACCTACCACTTCACCAAGTTTCATCTTCTCATTATTTTTAATCTTATCAACCAATTCTTTTGCAACCCACTTAGAATTGGCATTTTTGTTGTTAAAAGATCTTACACAACTATGTGTTGGTGAGCAATTCTTCACCCTGTAGGTAGTAGTCCTACCTACTCTGCTCGCATATACAAAGTAAGGACATGTCTTTTTATTAATGCAAACAGCTTTAGCTCTCCTCAAGTCATTCCTTGGAAACCTTACCTCTCTGCCAATCAATACATTGTGGTGTAGAACTGCTTCCTTAAATTGTTGCAAAGAACTAAATTCCATTCCACCACTAAACTTGTCATTCGCAGTCATTTTCACTTCAGGATTGTATTTAGCATACTTAGGCTTAGGATTTTCATTCTCAGAATCTTCCTCAGATGCACTGTCCAGCTCATCAGTAGCATATTCATCGTCCATCTTATGCATTGCAGCAACTTCAGGTGTAACAAGAAAACCCTCATTTTGTTCATTATTCAATGAGGGCATTGGACCTTCAACTTCAGGTGTAACAGAAACTTCAAGTGTTGTGACCGATTGACCTTCTTCCA
This sequence comes from Trifolium repens, assembly GCA_030408175.1. Lineage (NCBI taxonomy): Eukaryota > Viridiplantae > Streptophyta > Magnoliopsida > Fabales > Fabaceae > Trifolium > Trifolium repens. Next base: position 25,876,112 of record CP125850.1, read on the forward strand.
CATCTTCACCAAAACCTTGGACCCTTTCTTCCTCACTCTCATCAAAATGCACCCCTTCACATGAATGACTATCATTTTCACTTTCGCTCCATTCTTCAACTTCATCATCACCATCAGCACCAATTTTTTCTTTACCCATGTTTCTGTGTTAAAAAAACACCGTAAATACATAGAAAAAAAACATTGTAATTACAGCACTAAATAAATTGTAAATACACAAAACACACAACCCTAAAATACACATAAAATACAACCCATAAGCAAATAAAAAACATAAACCAAAGCTACCCCACATTAAAGGAACCCAATATACAACAACTTAAATTATTCAACAACCTAAAAGTGATTCTTTCAAAAAATCAGTATATTGAAAGAAGCAATAACAAAGGGGACAAAAAGGACCACTTTCACGTTCTACAGTTTACATAGATTATTCAAATTGTTTTCCATAAAGCAAAGTTATATAATAAACTCACCTTAAAAAAACTGACCACGAGAGACCTTCAATCGAACGGAGTATGCACAACCACGTCTCTGAGCTTCCGAAATCGACGGCGGAGGATGGCCGATGGTGGAGGAGAGGTCGCTAGAGTGAGAGAGATGGTGGAGAACAAGAAGTGCGTTTCTGTCCAAATTTAGGATTAGGGCTTTTTTTTTCTATAGATTTAAGTAGCCTTTGCAAATTGATTTATTTTTGTTAAATAATTGTAAAACTTATCTTTCTTAAATAATTTAGGATTGGATTAGGATTAGCGTTTCTCTCCAGATTCTTTCTTTTCTTTTTTTTTAATCAAATTGATTTATTTTTGTTAAATAATTGTAAAACTTCTTTTTTTTTGGTAAGATTGTAAAAATATTTATTAATTCAATTTTTTTAAGTTTATTAATCATTCATTTTTTTAAAAAAAAAAAATTTAAGTGGCAATCCACGTAGGATGCCATGTGTCAAACAAATCCACAGTGGCACTGCCACGTGGACATCCGTTAGTCAACTAACAGTTAACTTAACGGTTGGGACTAAAACCAAAACATCAAATTAATTGGGGATAAAAAAGGGTGATTTTAAAATATAGGGACCAAAACTAAAATTCTATATAAAATTGGGAACCAAAAACATATTTTACGTGCCTTATTAACAAAATTTGCCGTCAGCATGTTTCCTATTCTTGTTTTTGAACAGCAAGTGTTTCCTATTCTTCTTCTTCCACAAAATCTTCACACCATCATCTCCATAAAAAAAGCTCTTCCCACCTCTACAAACCACCATTCTCTTATCTTTTCGAACTCATCTCTTTCTTATCTACAAATCTAATCTCCTTATTTTCCAGATCTATTAAGTTTCACTCTACCCTTACGGCCACCGTGAGTTTCCTTTCACGAAACTAAGTCGATTGTGTTGTTGTCATTACCATGGTGCTGCTCTGCAATTTCTTTTCCTGCTCGGTTGTGCCTCTGTTACGGCCATGGGGTTCTGCTTTAGGCTGTCTTAGTTTATTATATTTTTGATAGCTATTGGTTGTATGTTTTTGCGCTACTGTTGTTTTATTTGCTGCAGTCATTGTCTCTTCTTCTTTCTCAAAATAAAGGAAGTTTACTACTGACCACCGTGTCAGAAAAAACTCCGTCGTGTCGGAGTTGTTGGAGTTGTTGGTTGCGGCAATTGCATCACTGTCTCCTCAAAATTTTGCAATAATGGCTGAAACTGAAACTCAAACCGAAACTCAGAATCAACACGTTCTAACTCAGAGAAAAATCGTCTTTGTCCCTAATTGCAAACCTTTCAAAGGCTTTTCCAATGATTTCCATATCGAAACCCTAAACCCTACCACCACCTCCGAACAACGCCAACTTGTTTGCGTTAATGGTACTTCCCATCCACCTCCCAAAAAACACGATAGTTCCGAATTCTCCGAGTTTGGTTTGGATCCAGAGCTCAACTTCGGGATAACCTTTCGCAGAATTGTGAGTTTTTGTTTTATTTTTAATTTTCTCTATAATTTAATTTCTTTACACAGCTCAAGTTTTGGTGAAATTTGAGATGCTAATTTGTTTGAATTTCATTTTGAATGGTTAAATTCAATTGTAATTGATCTTTTTTTTAGCTTAAATGTTTTTTATAGGCTAATTTATTAACAAAATTATTGTAAATTTTCAGGGAGCTGGATTATGGAATCTTGGAAACACTTGCTTTCTCAATTCAGTGTTGCAGTGTTTGACATATACTGCGCCTTTAGCTGGGTATCTGCAAAGTGGCAAACATAAAAGTTCATGTAAGCGATACATTTACTTCAATGACACTTTATGTTAATGATTTGCTTTTCCTTTGATTTTTTTTTGTGTTTTAAATATTTGAAGATAAGCGTTGTTTTGGTTTTTTAGTTTCCATTTATATGTGTCAATTATTCATATGGGTGAAATAGAGGAAATTTCTGTTACATAAAATTTCTAATTATAGTTTGCAATATTTATCTTTATAGGCCGTGTTAAAGGGTTTTGTGCTCTTTGTGCAATACAGAATCATGTTACTCGCGTATTGAAATCAACTGGAGCCATATCTCCAAACGATCTGGTTGGAAATCTGCGGTGTATCCTTATGTTGTGTTTTTATTTATTTAATTGAGTAATGAAGGTTTGCTTATGTTTTAGAAACTTGACAATAACATGGCCATGTTTTTATTATGATATTCTTCTTCACTTTCCTATGTATTTCTATTGTTTCTGCATTCATTCCTTTGAGCCAAGGAGAATGGCATGTGGGAAGTTGTTTTCAATTCATTATTGTTGTAATGTGCACTCTTTCTTTGCATAACCATTATGGTTCCATCTTCCTTAATCTCATACTCTTTATTACAATGATATTCTTTTTTCCCTTATGCCTCATACTCGAGTCTCTCAGTTTTTGAAATAAGGCCAAAAGCCTAAACCAACTTCTTGACTTATGGGTTTACCCACATGCATCTTTTGGGAACTTCCATGTTGTTTATTTACCTTTTTCACCTCAGATTCTTTAAACTAGGGAAAAGATTGAAAAGGTTTTTCATAATATAAGCTTTACGGGACTAAGAAATTTGTTGACTACTCTTCTCTAAAATCTGGCTATACTATCTAGAACAAAATCTAACATGCTTTACGTTTACCTATATATTGATTGCTTTTTGGTTTTATTCATATGTATTGTCCCCTCCCCTTACCCCGTTTTTTGTTAAAATCACTCCATTTTATTAGCTTGCATACTTGTACTTCTTGACATAAGATTAGGCATATCACGCAATTTCCAAAAATCTAGGCAGGAAGATGCACATGAATATATGGTGAACTTACTTGAGTCAATGCATAAATGTTGCCTGCCTTCTGGAGTACCGAGTGAATCACCTGGTGCTTTTGAGAAAAGTTTGGTTCACAAGATCTTCGGTGGTCGCCTTCGAAGCCAGGTACTTGATTTGGTGGGATTTTTATGAAGATGGTTATTATTGGGGCAAAAACCCAAGTCCCACTTGAGAAAGGTACCTCTCACCTTACAAACCATACTTGTAAGGATGAGCTGACTCTATATAAACCTAATATGGTTTCAGAGTCTATTGATGTTGGTCACCCATCATTTATATCCACACACCAAGCTCAATAGTAGTGCTGGGTGTGAAGAGATATTGAGAAAATCTGAAGTCCCGCATAGAGAAGAAAAAAAGAAGGCTTGAAATGGGTTTATAAAGTGTGGCAATGGGTTATGCCCAATATAAAAACCTGATATGGTTTAAGCCTATCAATTTGAGCCACCAATCATTTATATCGACGCTCTAAACCCAAATAGTTGGGCGTGAGTGGGTGAATTGGGAAAAACCCAAGTTTCACATAGAATAAAAAAGGTACCTCTCTCTCACCTTACAAACCATACTTGTTAGGATGAGTTGCCTCTATAAAAATCTAATATGGTTTCTGAGTCTATTGAGGTCACCCATCATTTATATCTACACACCAAGCTCAATAGTGCTGGGTGTGAGGAGGTATTGTGAAAATCCCAAGTCCCTAATAGAAAAAGAAAAAAAGCTTGAAATGAGTTTATAAAGTTTGTTGGGTGCTTTTTCCAGGTGAAATGCAGGCAGTGTAATTTTTCATCCAACAAGTTTGATCCTTTCTTAGATTTAAGTCTTGAAATATTGAAGGCAAATTCACTGCAAAAGGCACTTGAAAATTTCATAGCTGCAGAATTGTTGGATGGGGGAGAGAAGCAATACCATTGTCAACGTTGCAAACAGAAAGTGCAAGCTCTCAAACAGCTGACAATTCATAAGGCACCTTATGTGCTGGCAATTCATCTAAAGAGATTCTACGCTTATGATCCTCATAAAAAGATTAAAAAGAATGTTGAGTTTGACTCTGCACTGGATTTGAAACCCTTTGTCAGTGGTTCATATGTAAGTAAGCAATGGTCTTTTTTTTTTAGTTATATGTAATCTCACTTGTAAGATAAAATTAAAAATCTTGTCTGAAATATTTAATTTGTGAAGGGATTACTGTGTTCAAAAGGACTGGCCTGAAAAATATTTCAAAATATGTCTTGATCTATTTGACTGCTTTCGATATCTTCCCATGACTTAATGATGTTGTTATGTTATACTTCTTACTTTCAAGTTTCCCCCGTTTGGCAGGATGGAGATGTTAAGTACTCGTTATACGGGGTCCTTGTTCATTCTGGTTACAACACTCATTCTGGCCACTATTACTGCTATGTTCGCACTTCAAATAACATGTGGTATACCTTGGATGACACTCGGGTACTGAAAATATGTTAATATCCTTTAATCTTTATAGTGTTATGAATTCTGTAATACTTGCATAAATATATATATAACCCTAGAAAAGTCAGTTAGTGTTATCAAGAACACATCGTTTCTGTTTATATCATTAAGAATAAACATCTTTTTTGGAACCCTTTTTAGTCTATTCCTAATAGGTAATGTTTACCTTCTTGAAGTTTGACATTCTGGAACCCTTTTCTTTTATTGAAAAATAAGTAAACATTGGCTTTCTTTTGATTCTTTCCAATTTCTGGTTATGTTAACTTGTTTATTTTAATTAGAACTGGGTAAATTAATACTCCTGCTTGGTACATAAAGGTGATGGATTATATGTCATGGAATCCTTACATAAGTTGTGAATTATTGTATAGATGAGTGTTCTGTGGTGGAATAGTTTCTTAAAACCAGACACCAGAGGGCCCCTGTTTCTGCAGTGACATTAAGTCAATTAATCATTTTAACCCTATTTTTACTGTTGCACAGGTAAGTCATGTCAGTGAATTGGAAGTTCTAAAACAGCAAGCTTACATGTTATTTTATGTTCGTGATAGAAAAAGTGTAGCTCCAAGCAAACCTGTTGATATCCCTAAGGAGGAGAACGTGAAGACCAATGTTATTGGAAGTAGATATTCTTCAACATCAAACACTGCACTTAAAGATTATCCAAATGGTCATGTGGAAAATAAGTTTTGCGTTGAACCTTCTTTGACTGCTGAAACTCAGAAAAATATGTTAAATGCTGATACATCAAGGGTTTCATGTGCGAATAATGCTCAGGTTCAGCAAAAGAATAGTTTCATTTTAGCAAAAAGCTTAATACATAGTGAAATCCCTGTATCTGAACTTACTTCCAAGGAACTTACACAGAAGAACTCATCAGTCGGACTCTCTTTTGCTAAACCAGAACTTGAATGTTTGTCATCCCTAGATCACTCTGGAAAAGACAAGGTTCCTTGTAATCAGAAATGTTTAGATGCACCAGCTGTTGACTTACCTAATCTGTTGAACAAGAATGCAGTTTTAGAAGGTGTAGATTCTTCTTTAAAAGAGCAGACTATGAGTAATCCCCAGTCTTTTATTGGTCAAAATGTTAGTGACAAAACATCACAGTCTCAGAAGGTAAGTGATACAAAATACTTTATGCATCCTCTTTGGACCAAGCTGTTGCTATTTCAGTTTTGTTGATTACTTATCTGTTGATTCATTCCCAGAAGAATTCCCCCACTGAAGTTGATGCTGTTGCAGCTCAAGATTCAGTCACAAATTTATCAGACACAGCTAGTCTTGTAACTTCGGTAACTAAACCAAAATTTGTTCATTTTATATCCCGTCTGTCCATATCTTGTGGCCTTACTGTTTTGGTGTATTTTCCCTACTTTTATATTTAGGTTGGAACTTCAAATGGTCCGGTTAATGTGGAAGCATGCAGTTTATTGTGTGAGAACGTGGTTGTTTCTCAGGGACTTCTTGAAGGTTCATCGAATAGATCCTTGAGTGACTTGAGTCTTCATCAAAAGCAAGTGAAAAAATCAAAGAAGAAGTTTCCAAAGTACCATGGATCAATCATGCGGCTTCGCCCTATCCTCCATTATGTGGCATACCTCGGCCTGCGAAAGAAGAATCACAAAAAAAGTAAACGCCGTGAAAAATTGAATAAACATGCTATCTCGACAGATGCTGGACTATCTACTTCTGGAAAAGCACATTTACTTCCCTCTGTAACAAGTTATTCTGAAAGTAAAGCAACTAAGCCTTGTCCTATACCTGTTGCTAACATTAAATGTAATGATGTATCTCTGACGGAACATAATGCTGAAGGAGAGTTAAGGAAGAGGATGGATCAGAACTGCGCTGTGCTTGCAGCAGCCACACAAGTAGAAAATATGTCCCAGTGTTTAGTGGAAAATAAATTTGATGCTGCACATGCTTTTAGTTCACAAGATGATAAGACAGATCAAATGCATAATAGTGTTATGAGGATGCTCACTCGAGGTCTGGAGGAGACAGTTGGTATGTTTCTATTGACATTTTCCTTAAGTTTGTGTTCCACATCTTTGAACTTTTATTTCTTGGTTCTAGACTGTGCAAGATCTTTCATGTCACATGCTAAATGTCATTCAAATGTTTGCCACCTTCGATTAACATAAAGCTACTTTAATTAAACTAGCTTAATTTGACACCTTTATGCTTTATGTATAATAACAGATGTGTTCTCTTTTGGTACAGTTGCACGTTGGGATGATGTGGAATTACCTTCATCTGAACTCTTGGAGTCAAAGAATGACCAGATCGCACACATTGGATATGTTGGGGATGAATGGTGAGCTCTTTCTCTCTACATGGTTCCTTTCTTGTTTAGTATGGATGTAATTGAAATAATTTGGACTGTTTTAGTTTCTGCATTTCTGTGTTGGAACCAATTGAATGCCTGAATCATTTTTTAAGGCCGTAGTTTGAAAGTGATTTATTTCTCTTGGGAGAGATATGGTGAATGTTTATTTCCAAATATGAGGTAGCTCAAAATTTTATGTTAAATGATTATTTTGAAATATTTGTTCTTGCATAAACGGTATTTTCTTCTACTCGGTTGAATTTGCTTTTTAGATAAGCAGGACTATGGTGTAATAAGGCTTAATTCACTTCCAAATTTGACGTAGTGATTGCTTGTGTAGAATGTAGGCTTGTAGATTCACTTATTACTAAGCACTTCCTTTAGGCAATGCATCGTACAGTGGTCATGTTTGGTCTGATCTATGAATTAAATAATCCATTCATGTTGTTATGCTCTACTAACCATTACATTATGAGGTAGCTCAAAATTTTTATGTTAAATGATTATTTTGAAATATTTGTTCTTGCATAAATGGTATTTTCTTCTACTCGGTTGAATTTGTTTTTTAGATAAGCAGGACTATGGTGTGTGAAATAAGGCTTAATTCACTTCCAAATTTGACGTAGTGATTGCTTGTGTAGAATGTTGGCTTGTAGCTTCACTTATTACTAAGCACTTCCTTTAGGGAGTGTGAATGTTGGCTTGTTATGCTCTACTGACCATTACATTAGAGCTGCTAATAATAGTAATGTATGAATTTTTTTGGTAGGGAGTGTGACTAGACTATTTTGATGAATAACTGTGTATATATATTTATTCCGTTAAAAAAACCCTGCATATATTTTAAAATTTGTATCTTACCACCCATAAATTTTCAGGGATGAGGCATACGACACGGGGAAGAGGAAGAAGTTAAGGGGCTTGAAGCAGAGTTTTGGTGGGCCAAATATTTTCCAACAAATTGCCACTGAGAAATCTACTCAGTTAAAAAGAGCAAAATTGGACCATTTTAACTCGGGGAACCCTCCATTCAGGATATGACTCCAATAGTCGTTTCGATTGTCTGTGGGCTTGTAGCAATTATTGATTCTTCAAACACCGAAAATGTAGCGAAGAGGAGAACATCTATTTATTTTTTCCGGTACAAATTTTGGTGGCTACATCATATTGTCTTTGTAGCTGAGCTGAAGAGTGTTAAGAGTTATTTATGCAACTTGGTTTCTTTGTAGGGCATTTCTCATTTCACAGTCCAGACAACTATTAGCTGCATGCATGTTTGGAAAAGTGTAAAATGAAACTCCTTGTATTATTTCTCTTGTAATAGCTGCATTGCGTAAAAAATGTTGCTGCATGTCGCTGCCATAAGTGCCGTTGTGAAAAGTTTTGCAAGGACAATTAATGTCGCTGCCATAACTAGTGTTTTGCAGTAACAATTAATGTCGCTGACAAAACTAGTATTTTTAGCAACAATTAATATCGCTGGCATAACTAGTGATTTTTTGCAACATTTATTGTCGTTGTCATTACTAATGTTTTTTGCAACAACAATTATTGTTGCTGGAAAAAAATGTGTTTTTTGCAATGAAAATAATTGTTTTTTAAGGACAATTAATGTCGCTGCTATAACTAATGTTTTTCGCAGTGAAATAGTTATTTTTTTGTTAACGATATAAATTATTGTTATATCATTTTTACCTCGGCAATAAAAATTGTTGGAATATATTATATTTTCCAAAAATAAAAGATATACAATATAAACCAACAAATTAGATTCACAATAAAAGATATACAACATAAATCAACAAATTTATTTCCCAATATATTTTGTGAAATAGATCAATTTAAAGATAACAAACAAGTGTTTTAAAAATTATAATAATACAATTTCTAAAGATAACAATCTAATGATAACAAATCAATCTTTAAAATATAGTCAGATAAGCTTTCTACTCGAAACAAGCTTGTTACAACATATTTCCTACTCGAAAAATTTGCAAAAACGGTCTTCATTCGTAAGCTCCCTTCTTTGTATCTCTTAATTAGCCATAAAAACTTGTTATAACTCAACTTACAGGAACAACTGTTTAAAATCTTCATTTGTGTGACAAAGCTTAACAAACCTGAAAAGCACAACAAACTCAAAGAAAACTGAAAAAGAAAACCGCGACTTTTTCTTTTAGTAATGACTATTCAAAGACAAGTTATTAATGCAATAAAAAAATAATCTATTATATTATGAATTGAAGTAACATATGAATTCTTGTACAAAAAAAAAAGAAAAAAAAAGTACAATATGAATTATTATAACAATAATTAGTAAGTGACTATCCATAATATCAGTTAACTTTACTATGTTGTTATTTGATTCCTCTCAATTAGTTACATCCTAACTAGCATAACTCCATTATACAAAAGCCACGAATTAATCAATAAAAACATATTATGAATCATAACTCAAAGGAATCAAAATATTAAAAAGAAAAGGGAAACAAAAAAGGGAAAACGGAAGGAGGGCAAGGTCCCCTCGACTATTCTTATGCTCAACACTACCCCTATGCATGAACAATCTCCCCCCTTACCTAGAATTTGCAGAAACTTCCTCCAGCTAAATTGGGATATCTACTGTGCCATTGCTCCTACGGTCGTTCAGCAACAAACGAAATCGAATTCGGACTTCGGATGAGAAAGTTATGAGTATTTTAGTATTGCTCTCGAAATCCACTATTTGGTCATAAAGGGTACACGAATTTTTGTTTGTAAATTGTGGTAATCCTAATTCTAAGTTATTTTGCTCCATTTATAAAGGAAGTTTATGTTTTTCTTTTCCTAAAAACAAGCAAGATTCATAACGGATTTGTTTCTATTTTAATTCCCTAAAAACTCTCATCTTATTCCTCATGAAAATTCAAATATTTTATTTTGATGATATATTCCTAAAATATACTGTATTTCAAAATTATATCTATGATTCTAAAATATATCTTAATTAATTCTATCTTTCAAATAATTCTCCTATTCTCACTATATTAAATAAATTTTAATTTATCAAATAGTTTACTTAGCACATAATCACTTAAATATACTATATTCTAAATAAATAACTATTTTTAAATTTTAGGGTGTTACAAAAATATCCAATTAGTATAAAAAAAATAGAATAAAAATCATGCATATTCCAAATAACATAATTTCTATTTAATTAATAGATTTAGTAAAAAAATAATTAATAGATGACAATTGAACCTTTTAGGCGTCAGTTAAATGTTTATGTCTATCCAATTAGTCAAAACGTACAAATATTAATTTTCAATTAGAATTAAAAAAAACAAAAAAAAAACATTGTAAATACTAACAACTAACATTGCCTATAAAAAGAAAACAAAAAAAAAAAAATCATGTGTATATCAAATCCCAAATAACATGATTCCTTTTTAATTAAAAGATAACATAAAAAAAATGAACCTTTTTTATTTAAATTAATTATTCTATTTAATAATTAACAATAAAAAATAAAGTAGTTAGAAATTAATAAATTAAATAATTAAAAAAAATTAAAGATAGTCATAGAAATATTATTATTAATAGCAATTTTAAAAATAGTAAGCATTCTCATTAGATGACAAATGAAAAATTTGTCAAAGAATCATCTTGCTTTATTATATTCAAATTAATATAATGTATTTCTATTCTATTAACAATATATTAAAAGGAACAAAAAAACCTTAATTTGTTCTCATCAAGTATGATAATATTTCAAATATTCAATCCTTAAATGTAATTATTAAAAAAAAGATGCAAAACATAAAAATAGTAACAAAAATAATAATTTAATGTTAAAAGAAATTTAAGCATAAAAATAGGAACAGAAACCATGACAAAAGATGATATAAAAAAAATAGTAATTGAGTGGTTTCCCAGCGACTTTACAAGGTTGATGCAAAAAAGTTATACTATTAGTGACAATAATAATTATTGTTGAGATAATTAACTATTCACAACGATAATGTAATTGTTGAGAAAAAGACTAACTTATAACAACAAGTTTAATTAGTTGTTATTATATGTATATTTTTATCAACAATTTGAATGTTGCTGCGAAAAAGTCGCTTGCAAAAATCTTATTTCTTGTAGTGTGAAGTGCTTTGTCTTATAGTATTTATTAATACACAAAAATCTAAATTGTGTAGGTTTGCATTTCAAAACAGCAAAATTTAATATTATGTTGTAGGTCGAAATCGAACCATTGGCATCTTTATCATTTTTAACTCATTCACTTAAAAAAAAACCCTAAATTCAATAAATTGTCCACTTAGAAGCCAATTTTTTTTTAAAAAATAGTTTAGTGGCTAAAAATTCCACATTAAAAGTGAATAAATGAAATGTCAGAGTTCAAATTTTAACTCCTACATATATAATATCATGTCTCTGCCAACTAAACAAAACTTACGGGAAGCCATTTTTTCTTAATTAAAATTAGGCAAATGCTAATGAGTGCTCTAGGGCACTCTTTAAAACCTTAAATAATAAGTTTTTATAGATTTTTTATGGAAATTTGTGTTAAAAAGTCCCACATCAGATGTGAGTTGGTTTGGACAAGTCTCTATGATTAAGTGGTCTAGAGTTTGATCTCCGCTCCCCTCACTTTCTAATTAAAAGGTGGAATTTAAACATATGGTAGATGAGTCTATGCATAATCCACGCCTCAAGCCCAAGTGAGCTCTTGCGTGAAGGGACGTGTTAGATATAATATGAAATCATTGATATGACTCTATCCTAATAGCTTAAACTTTTGGGATAATCGATTACATGACATGGTATCAGAGACTAGGGGTGTGCAAATTATTTGGATAATACTAACTGAAGTAGTATCCAATTTGTATTGGTTTATAAAACCCAAACCAAAGTTGGGAAAAAAAACCAGTAACCAATTTGTACTTAAAAATGAAATCAGTAACCAATTTATAATTATTTGGGTATCCATTTGTGAACGAGTTTCAATTTCACAATAAAAGTATAAAAAAAAATAAAAATAAAATAAAGACAGTAGTACCAAATCCAATCCACCATTAAACTAAAGACGGTAGTACCAAATCCAGTCCAAAAGGGAAAAAGACGAAACTCTTTTTAATGTTATTAATTTAGTAAAAACAGAAAATAAAATAAAAAAATGAAACTTTTTGGTACTTTGGTTTCTCGTTCCTCTTTGCGTTTGTTTAATGCCAATAAATAATAAATTTTGTATCTTTGAAAAATGGGTATTGAGTATTTTCCTTGTTTATGAAAAAAATGTGTGAAAAATGAGAAGAAAAAAGTGATTGGGTTTTCACTGAAATCGGAGCTCCTAAGAAAGTGGGTTGGTTTATGTGAAATTTGTCTTTGTCATTGTCTTGGTTTTCGGTGTGTGAGTCTTGAGACAATTTGGGTATTTATTTGTGAACCAGATTTAGATGAAAGTGGTTTTGGTTCGGTTTATGAACCACAAATTTAGTTCAAGTTTGGATCAATTCATAACCATGCACACCCCTATCAGAGACTATCGGTCTATTGTTGGACTTCCTACATTATTCACGCTTCAGGCCCATTGGGTTGGGCTGAAGCGTGAGGGGGTGTGTTAGCGGCCAACACTCGGTGGGATTTTGTGCCACATCGGATATATAGGATTCTTGATAAAAGTTTATAAAGAGAAGACATTCCTCATCTTACAAGCCGATTTTGTAAGGATGAGTAAAATCAAAATCTAAGAATTTGTAAAGTCAACGTATTAAAAATTGTGATATTTAATTTTTTGAATTTTTTTAAATAAAATGCTTAAAGAGTGCTTTAGAGATACTCGTTAGCTGACCCTTAAAAAGTTAAAAGTAACATGCAATGTTATTATGGTAGTATTAAGGAGATACTTCAAACAAGGGAGAAAATATATTTGATGATACCTTGCATCGGAAAGCTAACCCTCACAACTACAGTTGATCTTTTATCCCTAACAGTTTTGACCGGTTATTTTTGATTTTGACCATATCATGTGATGTTATGAATAAATGTATTCCTAAGTTTGTGAAAATCTATACACCAAATCTGATGAAAAATTGCTTCTCTGCATCAAACTGCCTGGAAGTAAGCACTTTTGAATATAGTATAATATATAAATAAAGCAACCTTGGATTCTATAAAGTTGGTACAGATTAAACTTTCAACTTAAAAAGGTAATTTTTAACCCTCCCCATTAATAAAAAGATATTACTAAAAAGAGATTTCAACTAAATGAGACATACTAATCCAACAATTTTAACCAAAGTATTCAATCTTGAATTTGAGCAACATAATAATTTTTTTAAAAGAGTTTACGGTCCATTTAAATCTCATAAAATTCATTGAATTAATTTCTATATTTACGTGTAAAGATATCCGATTTAAAAGAAATAAAAATAAATGAGAGATACCGAATAAAAAAATGCATATAATAATAATATAAAAATAGTTGTTCTTACACTCACTTTCACTCACTGCCAGTTTGGAAAATAAATGTTTTTAATTCCAATTAATAATGCTTCCAAAATCACCTCTGGCACCATCTATCATTCATTCATCCACCTTGTGACTAAGATCTCTCACCCTCTCACTCCCTTCACAAATAATTGTTAAAACTATCTCTACAAAATTCTACCTATTCAACTCTAACCTCCTTTATAATCCGAGTCGCGACATCAGGGTTTTTTATGTCTTGTATTCGATCGTACTTGATTGCGATTCTCTACAATATTTTCATCTGAACTTTTAAAATTAGGCTGCTTTTGCAACCTAAGCCGCGACATCAGAGTTTTTGATATCTCGTTTTTATTGCAACTACTACAATTAAGATATTGACCGCGATATCTCTACAATATCAAAGATCACAAAACGATGCAAGACTCGATCGGTATACCTACTTGCTTTTCATCAGCTGAGAAGCTAAGTGATGATCATGGAGCTGGCGTGGCTCGTTCGGGGCAAAGTGTTTACATGTCAGTATACAGAACAAAAGTAGCTGATCATTGCCGTTTGATAACAATCACATGGTGCAAAAATCTGTTACTTCATGGGCTATCAATATCAGTAGAAGGTCCAGAAGGAGAATCTCAATATACCTGCAAGATTGAACTAAAACCATGGTATTTTTGGAGAAAACAAGGATCAAAGAAGTTTGTAGTAGATGGTAATAAAGCAGTTGATATTTTCTGGGACCTTAAAGGTGCTAAATTCAATGGAGAAACAGAACCAACTTCAGAATACTATGTAGCTGTTGTTTGTGATGAAGAGGTTGTTCTTCTTCTTGGTGATCTTAAAAAAGATGCTTATAGAAGAACAGGTTGTAGACCAGCACTTATTGATCCAATATTGGTTTCAAAAAAAGAACATATTTTTGGTAAGAAGAAATTCTCAACAAGAGCTAAGTTTCATGAGAAAGGTAAATGGCATGAGATTTCAATTGAATGCAAGAATAGAGGAAATGGAAATGGAAATGGTGGTGATAAGAATAATTCTGTTGTTGTTGGATCAGTTCAAGTTCAACCAGAAATGGAGATAAGAATTGATGGTCATTTGGTGATTCATGTGAAGCATTTACAATGGAAATTTAGAGGTAATGAATCAGTTCATCTAAGTAAAATGAGAATTGAAGTTTATTGGGATGTTCATGATTGGTTATTTAGTCCTGGTTTAAAACATGCTTTGTTTATTTTTAAGCCTATTTTGTCATCTACTATTTCTTCTTGTTCATCTTCTCCATTATCAATTCAAGCAAGGAGTGTTGAATCAGTTGAAGGATTTAGTGTAAGTGGTTCATCTGAATTTTGTTTGTTTCTTTATTGTAACAGCCCGTTTTTCAAAGGCCAAAAAGACACTATAAATTTTTTTTTTTTTCTTTTTCAACTAACACTCAGAGTGCGCATAGAATATTTTCCAATGAGCCGGCATTCAAATATACAAAAGACTCATTACCATAGGTGCTTCGACAAGCAAAGTGTATTCCTGAATAATTACAATCCAAGTCTAAGTATTAAAACACTTACAACAAAGCAAGTTAGAATCCTATGCCTAACCAAAAAGCACGGTGCACAAAACACACCGGCGCATAGTCTAACTACGCTAAAACTCCAGCCACTCACTGGGGCCTGGAACAGCCACCGTCGTCACCACGACCTAACCCATCACCTGGGTGGGATGAGCCCGCAAATGAAAGAAAGGGTCACCACAAAATATATAGTATATATATAAATAACCGGTGCGAAAGATTGTACACATAACAATAATTCCACAAAACACAAGAGAAAGCTCTTAACCAACAAAGCAATTCCCACCAACGGGTTCATATAAGCAATGCACACATAGCCTATAATGCAACCTCTACAATGTGTGGTACTAACCCTAGCTACCACAATGCATGAGCTTCAGAACTGTAGGTCCAACCCCTACTAAAACACCAATGAAATCACAAGATTAGGGTAGATCTACTCCCGCAATCACACCCCATGGTCCACTCCCGCAACCATGTATCAAACTCAACAAAGTCACAAAGGTTAAGGTGGATCCACTCCCGCAATCACACCCCATGGTCCACTCCCGCAACCATGTATCGAACTCAACTAAATCACACAAGATTTAGGTGGATCCACTCCCGCAATCACACCCCATGGTCCACTCCCGCAACCATGTGTTGAACTCAATAAAACCCTATAAGAATCAGGTGGGTCCACTCCCGCAACCACACCTCGTAGTCCACTCCCGCAACTACACCTCGTAGTCCACTCCCGCAACTACGCGCTAACAATGCATGAGCATACGATTCCCATGTATACTAATGCAACAAATACATACCTCCCTAGCATATGTAAACCATCCCAACAACATACATACATACATATCCAATCATATGTAACAAACCACAACAAACATACATACATTTCCAATCATATGTATTCACCCACATGTTCATACATACATCTCCAATCATATGTAAAACAACGCACGTATTGTAAACACTTTCTCATCACGAGAATACATAACACATACATGCCAAACACACAAACACACATCACCGAAAATAACCAACAAACATGTTATAACTCAGTGAAAAGACAGAAATAAAGTGATGCCCTTACCTCGGCAAGCTTCCGATTAATACCACTCGACCAACAACACAACGCGCTTCCTAAAACAAGCAGCGTACCATCAATACATTGTTCTCCAACCAATAGTATTGAAACTAAACCAAAACCTCAAAAACCTAAAGGTTCCTAAGGAAAAATCCCTCTTTCGGATACCTTACCAAATTCCACCATATTGATCAACCACCATGAGTTATTTGTACTATTTTTAGGACCCAAAACAATAGCCAAAAGTCTTAAATAAATTGAAATGCCAAATGGCCGTTTTCTTGCGTTACAAGCTACGTACTTTCCGAGTACCCGAAAAACTCGTTTCCAATCCCAACCACTTCCATAAATTAATAAAAAGGGATTAGAAAGCTAAAAACCCAGTTCAGAAATCAGAATCCAAAATCTCAACTCGCCAGGGGCTTGGAAAGTTGAATGAAAAAAAAGGTCATTTCAATTTCAATTTGTATTTTTTTTTTCTTTTTTAATCGAAAAAAAAATTTAAATGCATTATTGAATTCTGATGATTCACCAAAGTCAGAATAGACCTCGAAACTACAGATTCTATCAACGAGGTCCTTACTACGCGAATGGTAGCATGAACATGTTATTGTGATACCAAGTAGTACTCAATAGTCATAATCAAATCCGGCAAAAGAAGGTTGGAAAATGAAATGGGTGACCAAATTATGAAAAAATAATGGAATGGTGAGTGAGGATGCATATTGAAAGATGATGACAAATGAAAAACTGAAAAAAGCCAAGTGGGGCCAAAATGGGTTTGGGAGTTAGTTACAGCTGGTATTGAGCAAATATATATATATATATATATAATTGCAAAACAAGATAGAATGCATCACATGCTTAATAATTCTCCATATAGAGCTATCTACATCTACACCAACAATTTGCATAAATTGGAAATGTTCTTTGTTGATCCAATCTTGGTAATTGAGCTATAAATGTTAGTACTTGAAGATTAAAGTAACCAAGGTATTATTGTAAATAAGAATGCAATAATTAATCCATGTCACGGATATTCATATTGATACATTTGTTTTTTCCAACTAGTAGTTGGATTATCTGTATGGTTGTCAACATTATTGCTTAGATTTCGTCAACAAAAAAAAAATATTATTGCTTAGCTGGCTAAGTCCATCAATCTATTTTTTAAGGTTTCATAAAATGATAGTAGTTTAATGTGTAAAGAATGGTTCAAACTTCAAAAAATAATGTAAGAATGGTGAAAGAAAGGTAGCATGGGGAACTTGGATGGGTGTGGCCAGTGACTAGTTTTATCGTCATTAGATAGATTAATTTCTCACATATTATTCACACTTTTCATATTATATATTAGGCATAAAATCATCTTTCGGAAGATAGCCTCCGAAGCATAGCAATTTCGGAACGTAGGTTCTGAATCATTTTGGCAAGCCTAAAGAGCGAATTTCTTGGGTTAATGTGACAGGCCAACCACTACCAAAAAAAAAAAATGTGACAGGCCAACCTATTACTATTAACTATACTTTTGTAAGCCTGAAAAAAAAATATCTCATCTCAATACAATTGAATGCTACATGCATTGCATAGTGAAGTTTTCGTTTTTAAGATACAAAACCATGCATGCATCATAAAACATGTACATTAATAGAGTGACAGAAGCATTTGTCGCAGATAATTAATAGCAGATTTGTTAGATAGAGGTCTAATCAAACTCAAAAAAAATAATTAAGGAGTCCATAGTTCATGAGACCAGAGGAAGATAATGGAGAGGCAGCTTGAAGGATTTACCAATGAAAAATATTTGGTAGTCCCATATGTATTCCTCATCACAATTATGTCATAATAATAATAATAATAATAATTTAATTTAATAAATAACTAAAAAAGTGACAATGGCTTTGCAACTTGCAAGCTTACATATACAATCCACATCAGGACGGTCAAAATCAATAACTGCGTCACACAATTACTGTGTGGAATCAAAATCCTAACTTGACCCATATATATTTTCAAGAACAAGCATCAAGGGAAAAAAGCGGACGGGATTTAGAATTGAATTATTATTATTTGTTGTTTTGTATAGAATTTTGCAAAAAATAAGTTGCATTTGTATAAATGTGAGAGTTCAAGTTCATTTGGAGCCAAATCCAAACCATCTTGCCAAGAAGAACTTGTTTTTCCCACTAGAGGATTCCTTTTCTGCATTTGATGATGCTGCTGGACTAGGAGATTGCAAAATTGGCGTCGCAAGTTTTACTGCAACGATAAGTATCGTAACCAAATTTATATATAGTTGGAACAATATAAAATAGAATTGCTATAAATATTTTTCATGGAACTTGTTTATCAATTCATCAGTTCAAAATATACCTTTTGTGTCTATGGAATTTGTTTTTGAACTTGGCTTGGTGGTAGTTTCACGTTCCGATGAGCTGGACTTTCTCTCGCGAACTTTATGCTTCATGTTTCCTTCACTATTTTTGTTACCTATGATTATAAAAATAAAGGAAAGCAATTGTAATCATATTATAATTTTCAAAACTATAGAAAACTAGACATGGATACTTACTTTCGTCCGGGGGCTTCCAATAGTTATGGTTCAAAGCTTCGACAAAAGAAGAAGATTGTTGGTCTTGCATTACTTCAACGAACAAAAAAGAACTTAATACATAGAACTTGATTATCAATAAACTAATTCTCAATTTAAAATGTGTGAACAAACATAAACCTTACACTGATCAAATAAAGTATATCGGTAGTTTGGGGCGGAGCCAACCAAGAGCAGCTGCACTGCCTCTGCATCTCTTGTCATTGATACCGATGCAGAAGCTTTTAGATTCTGTGTGTCGAGCAGAATACCAGCAAGCTGAAAAATAATATATAAGCATAGAGTAATCTTATTCTAAATTGTAGAAAAAGTACTTATCGAGAAATTAACTAGGAATACAATGAGTTTATTTACCAATAGTTTCTTCAACACAGAGTTCTGAAGTAGATCATATGCATCTTCACAGTAATTATCAGTAAGAACGGTGCATTGAGATCCGACCTGTGTTGAACAAATTAAGACATACAAAATTAATTCTAATGCACGTTGCACATTGACTTGGCAATTTGTTTTCAAAATTGATTTTCAGATTCATCAAGTATTCATATATGAACCAACCTCGTTAGTTGCGTTTAAGATATCTTGTCCAACCATTAGGACGCTCAGTTTACCAGTCGCCAAAAGGCTTTCCATGTCCACCTGTAAACAAACTTCAATACCATATCAGCAAACAAAGTAAAAACTCACATTTTCCTTCAAACATCTTCAAGTGATCATTATTGGCTTGGCGCAACATAGGCGCAATAATGTTGCTTCAGATTATAGGCGCAGCATATGCGCAACCTTGTCCTTCTTGCACATTAAGCAATCAAACAAGAATGAAAGAAAGAGATATTGGTTCAATCACTTATTTGTTAAATATGAAAACAAAAATGACTACAACTCTATTTATAAGCAATGGCTTGTTAGCTAAGTAATTGAATAACTACCTAAACTAATCAAAACAGATTTTCTAACTGTCAAAATTAACTATCAAGGTTGTTATATGTTGTAATTGCCTTAGAAAATGAAGGAAAAAATCTGGTTTATGCTGTCATAGGTGCAAAGTGCTGTACAGGCATATCCACACAGTTCTATGGGGGTCTGTTTACATCCACAGAGTTCTATGAGCACAGGGGCCCTATATATACCAGATTTTCAGATATGTTTTGAGAGAGTGAGAAAAAACAGCAGCCGCCAGGAGAGAGAAAATATAGGTTTTGAAAGGGGGTTTCACCAACATGGAGGCTAGGGTTCAAGGGGGTTTCTCTTGGGTTAATCCTAGGGTTGGGTACTCTTTCTAACACCTTGTAATTACTATCAATTGAAATCTCTTGGTCACGGGAAGAGATTTGGGAAAAAAGGTAGAATTTAGGAAAACTCTAAATTCTTGTAACTCTTGTAAATCTCATTGTAACCAAGTTTGAGGAAGCTTTGATAGTGGAAAGGAGAGTTCTCTCTCCCCCAGATGTAGGTTCATTAACACCGAACTGGGTAAACAATTTCTATTGTGTTCTTTATTGCTTTCATAGTTTTAACTTTGTGATTATTACTATTGCTTGGTCCATTGTTAGTGTTGGTTGCTTTGTTTGTTTTGCCCCACACACTAGTTAAAGGATTATTGGTGTGTTTTTGGTTTGAATTCACAACATTATAGATTAGTTACTCAACAATCATAAGACACGCATACTTTATGCGTTTAATCCAACCAATTACAAAACCATGTTTCAAGGCAATAATAACAAATAGACAAAAAAAAACCATAAAGGCAAAGATAAAGGAGTTGAACAAAGACACTTGAAAGAGTTTGATAAAGATATACATAATTCAAGTTTCAGCTATTAACATTACAAATTTGGATCGCATGCAGTTCTACAGTCAAACAAGATATGACCGTCTGATTTAGATCGGGCGGTCCAAATTTAAAACAGGTTTTCCTCTTTTATTTAAACTATTTTAAATCTAGATTGTCGATTCGGAAGATCTTCTCTAACGGAAGGGGTGCACGCAACATGGATCTTTAACATTATATACTAAAAACCTATGTGATGCCTACACTTCAAATTGAAAATGTATCTAGTTTTTGATGCAAGTGCATGATAACAAATGTAGTTACATTTAATTACTTCTATATTCTTAAATACTGATGTGATGTCTTCGTATCAATGTCGTGTTCGAGTCTACAAACTAGTGGCTACGAAAAACGAAAAGAAGAAAACTAACCTCATCAGTAAAAAGCAATGAAGTAGCATCAAGACCAGCATGATGAAAGAGCCATGCAGCTTGCTTAAGCTTACACATATCACCGCGCTTCACATTCATCACAGGCACCACCACCGTTCGCTCATTTCCTCCTTCATCGCCATTCTCTTTCTGTCTATAACCTAATAACCATGCATGACAAATAGCAGCCACCATCGACGCCGTACCTACACCACACACAAAAAAAAAATATAATCACCACATTATATTTTCAAACACTCCCACAAACAGAAAAAACAAAACAGAATGAACTTTTTCACTCACTGTTTGAATGACCAGAAAGCACGATTTTGATTTTGACATTTGAACGAAGCTCTCCCTTATAGAATCTCTGAAACAAATTCCTCTGCTCTTTCAAAAACCCGTTGAGGCTATACTCTTCCGTTGGTTCTTCTTTTTCTTCTTCTCCTTCCTTTGTGGAATACTTCACCGGAGGTACTATCTTCTCCCACGAGCATGTAGAAGAAGATATAGTTCTCCGGTGAGCAGATTCCACGAGGTTCCTCGGCGGAGACAGAGGTAGAGACTCCAACGACGTAGGTGGTATTCGTCGGTTGGGATTCTCCGGCGATGGTGCAGAAGTCTTGAAAGTTCTTCGGGAATTGTAGTTAGGGACTTGGATTCCCTGTGGATGAGGTGCACTCGTAGGTTCCGTTTGAAAGCGGGATTTTCGAGAAAGAGGCTGACGTGGAGGGAGAGAATCCGGTGAAGGAGGCGGTGTGCTATTGTGATTGTTACTGTCATTGTTACTGTTATTGTTGTTGTTGGGATTGAGGATGTTGGAAAACCATTTGTGCACTGCAGTTGCAGGGGATCCATCATCATTTGATGAAGATTGAGCAAATGTGTCGGATTTGTTGCGGGTGTGTTTTGCTGTTTTTGATAGTATCTCATCACTGATTCCTTCCACTGTTCTGAATCTGCTTCACAAATTATGTAACAAATTTAACTATTTTTTTCTAAATTTTTTATACATCATCTAAACTTTGGTGAGGGCGGCCTAGCCTATTGTTTGTGACTCACCGTGATTTACGGTGATTTTATAGTTTGATTTTATAGAAGCTACACTCTGTAGTTTCTGGAAAATCATGGTGAATCAGACATATCTACTTCCGATAGCCATAACTAACTTATAACCAACTTTTATTTCACATGCATATAACTTGTTCTCGTTAACCGACGGATAAATAGTCCTAAATTATGAATGAGTAGTTTAAAAAAAATCCAAAATTTTACTCAAACAGTTGTTACTAGTTAAATTTTGGTTCCTTATGTAAATAGTATGATGAAATAAAAAGGAATGTTACCTTCTGGCGGACCTAGCTCTGGAAAGAGCCTCGGTTCGATCAGAAGAAGGAAGCAACGACTTCGAGGGTGATGCAAAGCGAGGGGAACCTAAAAGACGTCCAGGAGACTCACAACGCGAAGGAGAAGAAGCAACAACGAGTCGTGCTTCTTGCAACCATTCTTGTGTCAACCTTGCACTATTACTTCTAGTACTGTCATCAAATCCATCATCTTCTTCATCATCATCCATGCTCATTCCAACTCCGCCAGTAAGATCATAGGTTTTCTGATGAGTATCTGCTGTCCCAAAAAACATATCATTCATGAAATCTGTAAGGTCAGGTGGTGGTTCTTCTCTTCTTAGTGTCTCTGCCATCTTTTTTTGTAGGTTTAGTGTCCCTTTTTTACTTTCTCTGTTAAACCTTCGCTCCATCGAGACACACACTATTGCTGATTTCTCTGTTTCTTAGTCTTGCTCACTTATGCATTCAGAGATTAAACTTTGAGGAGGATGATAAAAGGGGTTATTAAAATTTAAGAATGGTAGAACAAAGACATTGTAAATATCAGTTTGACTATGTCTGAAAGAATTTTGCCGGCATTTGTCTTGTTATCCATTGTTTGTCTTTGTATCTAACTTAGAATGCTGATTAAGGATGTTATTAATTAGTACTTAATTTTATTTTATCTTGTGGAAAATAGATTTAGTCATGAATTGTTTTGCTGTTAAAAAAGAAAAGGGTGATGAAGTATTTGCTGCATTTTTTAAGAATTTTGGATCGAAAGAAACATCAAATTTATTTCATTGTTTTAGTTTAATAGATTATTATCAACCTCTATCTCTATATGCATCTTATAGTGTTCTTGTGAATGCCAGGACTAAACTAAATCTTGGCTTGATAGAGAAAAAAATATATAATCAAGGCTTAGGAAAGTCAATGGTATTTTTAGTTATGAGTTTGATGTTTTTGAAAGTTATTTTGGTCTACTTAAAAAGTTTATTTCATTTGAATGTATTTAAATAAGTAATGTATATTATGTTATGAT
This sequence comes from Trifolium repens, assembly GCA_030408175.1. Taxonomy (NCBI): domain Eukaryota; kingdom Viridiplantae; phylum Streptophyta; class Magnoliopsida; order Fabales; family Fabaceae; genus Trifolium; species Trifolium repens. The sequence goes on from CP125850.1 coordinate 25,899,554, forward strand.
ATATTTACTAAAAGTTGGTTTTGCATAGCAATTGTTGGTTGATTTAGTGGTGATTAATGTTGGATTTGGTGGGGAGAGCCAATGTTCAATTCCCCGCAGCTGCGATTGAAAAGGGGCTGAAATCACTTAATGTCAGAACCGACCTCTGAACCAGATTAAGCGGTCCAGTGGCCGGACAATACTGGTGGTGAAAACAGAAAAATAAAAGTTGGTTTTGCATATTTTTTCTAAGCATATCTCAATTGATAGAAACGCTATAATATGCAGGAATGAAGATTCAAATTCATAACTTTCCACTCATCTTATGTGTGTAAGTGGATTAGAAAAAATCTATAAATGAAATCAAACCAAACCAAAAATGAATTGATCTAGTTTAGTTCGAATCAAAAACCGAACCAAACTTCTTACTAATAATATTTTTATAAATATTAGATAAATAATATGGTTCATTGTATAAAAATTCATGGAAATAGATTTTTTTTAACCAAGAAAATGAAATTATATTAGTTTATTTTGTTTTGTACTATAAGCAAGAACGAATCATTCATAGTTCACTACAAGCTGATTCTACATGTTCCTTTGAGAATCAAGATGAAGGGCATCTTGGAGCACATTTTGAGAATGATCAGCCCACTCATCTCTCTTCAACAACTTTATTGTTTTATCAGCTAGTTCCATTGCAAACGGACATACTTCATGCGCTAGCAACACAAGACAAAGTTTCAGCTATAAATAGAGCACTTAGTCACCTTTATGGAACAAACAATCTTAAGCTCTTCTTTATTCTCTCTCACTCCAGAATTATAATTTCATACTAGGATCAGTATAAACACTAAGTGAACTTGGAGTTTTACTTTTCATATGCTTCTCAACTTAATTGAGTTTGTTTTTATGTTTAGATCCAAATCATTCTCTTTGTAAAAGATTACTCAAGGAAATGTGACTATTGATTGAGTGTTACCTCATAAAGTCTGCTGGACTTAAGTAATTAAGCATGTAGGACTTAAAGGTGATTTTTTATTTTATTTTGGTGTAGATCAAAAGAAGAAGTGTAATTTGAGATCGATAATATCTCATAGTAGATAAACTCACTCAAGAGTGGGGACTGAACGTAACTCATATACTGTTAAGGGGTGAACTAATATAAATGTTTGTGTGATCTTTCTTCCCTATACTCTCATTTAATTTACACAAGCACCACACACACAAATCACATTTTATTATTGTGTATTCAGTTTAAAGAACGATCTGAGAACGTTCTCTTGATTTTTGTTCTTACTAACCAAACATTCCGATAATGTTCTAATGTTTGTTCTTGGAAGTATTTCATTCTTATTTTTAAGGTTCACAATTCAAACTTTCAATTTCTTATGAAAAATTTTGCTACTTTAGATAAAACTCTTGTTCACACCCGTAAAAGTGGCAAAATAACCACCCACAACAGAAAATACCCCATTTGTTTTCAGTTTGAAGACAACATCCTAAGATCTTTTGTTTGATCAGTCGTAATATGTTCAAGGGTTAATAGGCTTTTATCCCCTGCAAAGTAGGCGAGTTTTGCGTTACCACTCTGTAATTATTTTTTTTTAGATTACCCCATGCAATTTTTTTATTTTATGTACCCCTTTTGCTGACGTGGCAGGGAAAAAAACAGAATAACCGATTTAAAAAACAACACTTTTTAAATCGGTTGAACAAAATAACCGATTTAAAAAGTGCATCCAATGGGGTAAATAAAAAAAATAAATTTTGCAGGGAGGTAATCTCAAAAAAAATAACTACAGGGGTAAAGCAAAACCCGCTTACTTTGCAGGGGGCATAGGCGGAGCCACTGCCCGACCAGCCTTGGCACGTGCCCGGGCTCCGCCTTCATCAGCTTCCTCTTACTAATGAACTGCAACAACCTAAAAGTTCAGATCTGTTAAAAACAAGATTTATGTCGAAACAACTCTCCATCTCTCTGTCATCTCTCCTTTGTTGTTTCTCCGACTCATCATTGTTGTTCCCTTTTTCAGTTTGAAATTGAAGATTTTTGAATTGAAATTGAAGAATGATTATAAGTTATAATTAATTTGAAGTTCAAAAGCTTCATGTAAATAGAAAAAGAAGATGAAATAGCAATATATGTTACTCTTTGTTGCCCAAAAAAATAAACAAACAGGATGATAGAAAGGGAAAGAATTTGATAAACCTCTCAACAACAAGGTGGGAGGATGATGAAGTCAAGGCGGCGATGCGAGCTGTTATCGGGTTTGAGTACCTTTTTTTAATTAATTAAAATTGAAAAAAATCCTTTAATTTTAAACCATTGGTTCATTTTTTTCCACTTGTCAGTCATCTACCCATGTAACTGGACAATTGGAGCATAGTGGAACTAGAGTGGATCTCAATTTCAGGTTACATTCTTTGGCGCATGCTTTTCAACTTATTTGTGTTACTTATATTTATATTAGGGTTGTGTTAATGGGCTTGATATAGACATTTTTTTTTCCACTTAAATGTGGGCTTAATGTATAATTTTTGAAAAATTCTCATTCCACCTCAAAAAAAACTTTTTCACCTTGAAAAAGTTCGCGAAACGTTTTTCAAACTTTTTACTGTAAATTTTACTGAAGTTTGCACTAAAAAAAGTTCGAAACGTGAATCCGTCCAACCGATTGAAACCATGAACAGAAAGTTGCATCGGTTCAATCATCAGTCCGGTTTTTAAAATATTGGTTTCGATTTATGACTATTAATATATTATCACATATGTATTTTCCGCTTGTGACTAAATATGTGCCAAGGCTCTCTAAGGTTCCTGGCTCCGCCTATGGCAGGGGGTAAAGACCTATTAACCCTATTTTCAATCATCATAGTCCAAAAGTCTCTTGTTGATCATCATAACATTCTCAATCATCATCATCATCATCATCATCATCATCATCATCATCATCATCATCATCATCATCATCATCATCATCTGATCATCATCAAATAACAACAATATGAATGTTTTGGTTGATCAACGATAGATGCAATTGTTTACCTACAAACTTTTGAAAAGAATCGGCAAGAAGATAGTAGAGAGAAGAAAGAAGAGGAGGGTAAATGATGAAGATTAAGAATGAAGAACAATATTTGTAGACGAGAACAAGACAATAAATTTGTTGGATAAGAGGCAAAACCTTTGCAAATGACTCAAAAATTATTTCACTATCGGCCACCGACCAAAGCCCTAAATTGATTCACTACTAGCCATCGATCCACTTTTTATTTTAGAACTCAAAAGCTAAAAAGCATGTTTCAAATTTTAAGACTCGAAGAAATTATTATGAAAAAAATAGGGGGTACAAAAGATTTAGAGTCCGTTTGATTTGCAAACTTTAAAATACTGGACAGTATAAGACAAACCAAATGTTTAAGGTATTGAACAAATTTTGTCTTATACGATATTTAGTGGACAAAATATTATTTTGGTATTTTAGACAATTTATGCAGAGAACAAAAAATTGATCCTTGATTCAGCAGGTTAGAGAATATCTGTTTTTGTCCAGTCTCTTGATCTCCAGTTTGTCAAATTCCACAAACAATTTCAAAATCAAACACAATACAACTGAAATTGTTTTATTCAGCTTTTTAATTTAGTAGACCAACACATCCATAAAAAATAGATAAAATTCACAAAAGAAGCAGGCAACATTAAAAAAAAAGGTACGACCATATTTTGTTTTATTAAAATAAAAACAAACCCAAATTTTTCAAGAGATGGGTTACAATGATGAGAAGGAGTATATTAAACGAAAATTTCTAATCCCAGTCCTTGTTTCTTGTATCTCTTTTGCCTTTGAATAAATATTTTGGAATGCATTTTTCGATTTTTTGCTTTAAAAAAAACTTCATAATGTATTTTCCAATGTTAAACTAATTAAAAAGACTTCAAAAAACATATTTCGAAGTTTTTATGCAATAACAAAAATAAAACAATAGGTGTAAAAAAGAAACACGGGAAGTGAAGATAGAAAAATTCTATTAAACCAGTTTGTATTGGGCTTGCTTGTAGCCCATCTAGCAAAGTAGGGAGTAACATGTGACTCTTAGTATGTCTAACAACCTTAACACGAGTTGGGTTCCTATCAATTTTTTATTGTTTCCATTTCTTCCATTATCAAACACCGGCATTAGAGTTATCTTTAAAAAAGAAATATCATTAATAATAGGCAATAACATATACGAAAAATATGAATTAATTTGTTATATCTATATCTTAACTTTGCAATGTATGTTTGTGATTTTTACTTTGCAAGCTGCTTTCAAATTTCAATTGCTGTGCTAAGTTGGGCTGCTATGCTACCGTGCCAATGAGTTGAGATTTCAATGGGTCTAGGTGGAGTATTGTGTGTAAATATATAAAGGAGTAAAGAAGATGAATTATAAAGTTGGGATTATTGGGATTATCTATTATACCCGTGGAAAATGAGTCCGGACGGTTACAATTAACTTTGAAATAATTGTTAGAAGTTCCATATTTTTTTTAAAAGATTAGAAGTCTTATATTAGCTAGAAATATGACATAGATAATCTTTATAAGGATAGTGCAAACATCGACTCTCAAGCTAGAATTTGTAGTTGAGTATAAGCCTTCCAACTTCTAATAATAACTTTTATTGGTAAAAGAGACTTGAAAATAATTTTAGTCAAAAAAATAAAACATAGAAATAATTCAATTTTTTAGGTCAACTTTGAAGTAAATCGTATAATTGAAATATCAAATAATATGCTAAGAAATATGATCTTGGCATTCCTGATCTTTGAAATATTAAATAGGTAGCCAACCAGTTTTAAGAAATATGCATTTCTGATCCTTCTACATGAAACATATTAAGTTATTGTTTGACAACATTCAAAATCAATTAGTAAAAGAAAAAGACATTCAAAATCAAAACTAATTTGGCATCTTCAAAATTAAAATACCAAATTATATATATTTCTTTAAAAAAAATTTCAATTAGTAAAAGAAAATGACATTCAAAATCAAAACTAATTTGGCATTTTCAAAATTAAAATACCAAATTATATATATTTCTTAAAAATATATATTTCTTTAAAAAAAATTCAATTAGTAAAAGAAAATGACATTCAAAATCAAAACTAATTTGGCATTTTCAAATTTAAAATACCAAATTATATATATTTCTTAAAAATATATATTTCTTAAAATCCCAAATATCTTCCATGTAATTTTCTATTTAACCCCTGCACAATTACTCACAAATCACCATAGTAACACTCAATCCTAATTCCAAACTAAGGATATTCAGAAAGAAAATATTCCTCTATTTTCACTCTTGTGTTAAACATGCAATTGTTAATCACTTGTGTTTTTATTTTTTGTTTTTTTTCACCTTGTCTATGTGAGAGGTGGAATTTAGTTAGAACAAAAAATAATATATTTAATGTCATGGAATATGGTGCTTGTGGCGATGGCAAATCTGATGATTCACAAGTATATATGCGTGTTTCTTTCTTATCCTTAATTTTAATATCTACATTTCATTAAAATATTTATCTTTTATAATTGAAGTGCATGGAAAAGTGCAAGTATATATGTGTATCAATGATTTATCTTTTATCCTTAATTTTTTCATATATTTTGAATTGATTTTAGGCATTTTTAAGTGCATGGAAAAGTACATGTGCAACAGAAGGAGCAGCAACAATGATTATACCACCAAATAAAATATTCCTACTGACAAACTTAATATTCCGTGGTGTTTGCAAGGCCAAAAGTATTCACATTAAGGTATGATATTTCTCAAAGCTCATACTTTTTGCAGTTAATTAAAACATAAAGTTTCAACTCTATTTCAATGTTCCAATAGAAAGAAAAATATTAATTAATTTATTTGAATTAAAAACAATATATCAAGAAAAAGAGATCAAGATGTACAAGGTTACAACTTCATCCATCCCATTTTGTATATTATTCATTCTAGTAATAGATATCATGTATTATAACAACAATTTTAAAATGGACCAATTTTTATTTTTTGCACTATGATGCATATTTGAATTGTAGCTTCAAGGAAAAATAGTTGCTCCTCCTAAAGAAGCATGGAAGGATGGGTCATATATGATTAGTATCGAGCATGTAAACGGTCTCACAATTGATGGAATAAGTGGAGGAGAAATCAACGGCTATGGTTCTACATGGTGGCAGTGCAAAAGTTGCTCTCGACCCGTAGTATGATTATTTTACACTTTGTGCTAATTAATTTGTTTTTGTCACCAGATATCCAATTTAATAGTTTTATCTTTAAAAATTAAAAAATATAATTTTTCAAAAAAATTAAATTAAAAATAATTTAGTCTCCATATATATATATATATATATATATATATATATATTATATTTAAGTGATTATATATCATACTAAATTTTTTTTATGGTATAGGCTTTGGCTTTCCATTCGTGCAATGATCTTAATGTTAATAACGTGAAGATCATTAATAGTCCAAGAGCTCATATATCCATAGATAATTGCAACGGTGCAACATTCTCCAATATAGTAGTTCAGTCTCCTCAAGATAGCCCCAACACAGATGGGTTTGACATTTCTGATTCTAAGAATATTTCGATAGAAGATTCAACCATTCAAACAGGTTAATTATCAAAGTTTAATTATTTTGATTTTATAAAATTTTAATTTTAGTATTTTAAAATGAGTTATTTACACATAGTGAACTTAAATGTATATGGGTTCAAAAATTTCTAAACTTGTAATGTGGATTGAAATATATCTTTGATTCAAAAATTTCTATTGAGTTCAAGTATCTCTTATACTCCTTATAATATACCTTTGTTTATAAAAAAGTTAGCATAATTATTAAAATTGCATTTTATAGCAATGATTAATTAATGTGTGTAAAAAAAAAAGCAATGATTGATATATATGTTTGCAATTTTAACATGAGTTGGATTCTTATAAGCAGGTGATGATTGTATTGCTATCAACGGTGGATCCTCTTACATCAATGCAACTCGTGTTGCATGTGGACCCGGCCATGGAATAAGGTTATTTTTTAATTTCTATTGTTTTTAGTTTATTTTCTTTAAACATAAAATTCAAAGTTTATTTATTCCATTCACTTATCTCATGCAATTAGATAGCAAAGGGTATATACAAATATTTATAAGGGTGGATCGGGTTATGCAAGGAAGATTACTTTTGAGCAAATCAAACTTACAAATGTTAAGAATGCAATAATTATAGACCAACACTACGGCATTAAAGTTGAAAATCAAGTACACATCTCTTGCTCTCTCTCTCTCTCTCTATATATATATATATATATATAATAATTATAAATAGTTATAAATAGTTTTGTTTTTGAATTTATTAGGAATCGTCGGCAGTGCAAGTGAGTGATGTTAGATATCATGGATTTAATGGAACTTTTGTTGGTGGCTTAGCTATTGATTTGGACTGCACAAGTTGTTTCAACATTGTATTGGATAAAATTAATATTGTTTCTTCTCAACCTAAAAATACGCCTCAAGCTTTTTGCAAAAATTTCCACGGAAAAATTGGCTCCACTGTTCCAAGAGTCTCATGCCTTTAAGAATATTTATATCAATTATTGGGCACGTTCCATATGTGATGTTAAGTTGTAATATTGTGTTCATTTATAAAATTTCAGTGAGAGTTTTAATGCAAAATGTAATCTTCTCGCTTTCTCGTCGCATATGTGTCATTCCCAATTCAATATTGCATTTGAATTTCATTCAATCATCAACTTGAATAATTAGGGTAAGGTCAAATAACTAACCTTTTAACCCTAAATCTCAAAATAGGAATAATCTTATATTCATAAAAAGTGACCTTTCAAAAAAATTTCCCAAAGCTTAAGAATATCACATACACCCATAAAAACTCATCAAATAGTTTTGACAAGATCACAATTTTGAAAAAGAAATTACAACTCAACATAACATTTCTAACTTATAATATAATTTGAAATAACAACCTATACAAGGGTCATTAACCAGCCCCAACATCACTTATCAAAGCAGAATTTTCCAATTAACGAATTATATGGGTCTTAGCATTTACAACAATATGCAAGACTCCATCGATATGAAAACGCGATTAACTCCAAATTTTTACTTTGATTGTAACTATGTAATAATTGCATTCTTGCAAGCGTCAAACACAAGAAATGAAAGAGGTGAGTTTCAAAATCATGTTGATAGTATAATATGTAAGAAGAAAACACAAAGTAATCACATCACACTATAACATAGCATGTCATATTCTTAAATTTCTAACTACTTATGATCCTTGTAAAAAAAAAAACTACTTATGATCCCTTTAAAATCAATTTTGTGATAAACCTTGATACCCTGCTCTTTTTATGAGTGAGAGATGAAACCTATTTTGTGTTGAACCCGGTAGAGTGGTGCATTGTGGCGGTAACACTTAGTCTTAGTGTAGTGTGAGCCTGTTTTTTTTTTGCCTCATTTTCGTGGTGCTTGTTTTTCTCTGGAGTTCCTAATTATTAGGTGTCTTCTTTATTTTCTTTTACTCATACTTTTCATTTTATTGGAGTTTGGTACCTCTTGTACTCTCTCTCATGTGTATATATGTGACCTTTTACTTTATATATAAAATTTGGCATTGCGATAAACCTAACAAATACTAATTGAATATTGATCCTAAGGACTAATGAGAGGAGATATAATGAATATTGATGATACTAGGTGCTGGGTAAGAATGAGATTCCATTTTCATTTTTCATTTCTTTTGATGGATTGAAGTATTTCAATTTGGTGATTGTTGGAGAAAACAAAAGAAATTGAATTAAGTTATCAAACCCGTTTTTGAAAACAGGTATGTACTAAATGTTAGACTACTAGGCTTATCACTTAGAAGGGGGGGTTGAATAAGTGATCCTTGAAACAATGGGGTTTTTAAAAAATTGTTTCAAATTAATCAAGCGAGCGGAAGAGCCACCGAATCGGTAGTCTACGCACCGATTGACCAAAAGAAAAGTAGTATTAAGCCTTGAACGAATTTGTGAAAAGTTACGAAAATGTTTGAGTTCAAAATTATTTGAATGTAAACAATATAACTTCAGTCCCAAGCAAGTTACAAATCAATATTCAAATCAATCACAATCAAGCAAGAACCAATTGAATTTTTGTGAACCAATACGAACAACAAAAATTCAATTGATTAACAAATTAACGAAATTAACGAAATTAAAAGAGAGAGATAAAGAGAGACACACGATGTGATTAGGGAGTTCCCCGGATTGCGCGTCGTCCACGCGTTTATCCGAGTACGTCTCCCCCCAAATAACCAAACGGGTTATTTGAGAGTTTATAGATCAAAAACTTGATGAACAAAAAGTGCACAGTTTACAATTGAAATCTATAATCCTATAGCAAGACAAAATGTAAACTAATGCGAATAACCTCGACACCCAACGGAACTTCGCCCTCTGATTCCAACGATTCACCTTGTGCCGAACCGCACCCACTCGTCCAGCTGAGTCCTTCGTTCCTTGTTGTCGAATCCTTCAAGACACGCACGATCTTGAATCACTTGAGAGAAACACTAGAACCTTCGTCACACAATTCAACCCGACTACGATTCTGATTCACCGCGAACCGTATCGAACGTTATCACACAAAAACACAATCTTTATTGAATTGATCCCATACTCAAATCCAATTTGATTGCAATCCTTGATGAAGATGATGAATTTGTGATGAATCAAACCTTTGATGCAAATTCTCACTCAATTTGTATCCAAAGCGTTTTCTGATCTTTCACACTAGTTTTCTCTTTTTTTACAATGACACACCACATTGCTATTTAAAGAGAAAATAGAATTGAGCAAATTTGGGCAAAATTTAACAGACATGTATCGATACAAAGATGGTTTGTATCGATACAAAACCCTTTGACCAGCGTTCAAATTGAAAGATTTGACCTATGTATCGATACAAACACGTATGTGTATCGATACATACATCAGTTTCTTGAAATCTTGACTGATATGTATCAAATCATGCCAGCATGATTCGATACATCAAGCACCTACTGGTTTTCTGAGAGACATAGGTATGTATCGATACATGCAAGCATGATTCGATACATAGGTGACACTCTGCCTCTGAGAGACCACCTTTGTATCGATACAAGTGATATATGTATCGATACAAATTGCACAAAATCAGTCAGAAGTAATTTCAGGACATTTGTATCGATACACATGTTTATGTATCGATACATAATACCTAAAAATCAATTTTTCAAAGTTTAAAAATAGTTTTTCGCTGTCAAGTCATTTGTAATGTTTGCCAAAATATGTTCTACTCTATTTTCATGTGTTTTGACAATTATTAAAACATGAGGATGAACTGGTGCACTTACATTCTCCCCCTTTTTGATAATTGTCAAAACTATACATAAGCTAACTAAGCCTATACCTAATATGCAATAAAATAGCAATATGTATACAGACGCAATTAAAACACCAAGGCTAACAATAAGCACGCTCCCCCTGAGTTGATGCCATAATGCGATTGTCATAGTAGATAATATTCAAGACTCTTTTAGCTATTCATCCTTAGCTTGTGCATCCAAATCTCTCCCCCTTTGACAATATCAAAAAGAAGAAGAGGGTCTATTAGAAGTATCATGTTCAAACAATTTCAAACAAAGTCATATCGTGCACTTACATTTGTCGAAATGCACATATATGATGAAAGTTCCTAATCAATATAAATACATACAAAGATATGCCAAAATATATCAATGACGAATACCAAATTTCATGACAAATATGGAATGTAGAACAACAACCAAAACCAACGCATGAATATCGTAACACATCGACATTTTAAATCAATAAACATATCAAAATATGAGACGAAATAAACAAAGCAATGCAACAAAAGCATAAACATAACATGATTATCCATACAAACAAAATTATCCAAAATAACATGTATGTATGAAACACATATAATCAACAAGGTACATACTTATGTATGTGAGCAAAAATAATACCAAAGCACATTATAACATGAGAACACATGTTGAACCATATATGCATGATAAAGCATCCACATAAATGAATCAAGTACCAAAATCAATCGTATGAAAATATATATATCTACGTAGGCTCATAAAGTCACATATATAAGAACCAAACAAACATATACAAACCAAGTATGAACTTAATATGACAATTGTAATGATTTTTGTCAAATCCCCATTTAAGACGTATGAGTCTCAAAGACTTATCAATATCTTTGAGCAAAATTCTTGGAAATGAAGGATGAGACAACTATCAAGTCAAATATCACATTAAGGTAGAAGTTTTGTATATGAGCCAATATTCAAATGCTAAGTAAAAAAAAATATAAAGGAAAAGGTAGAGAATAGAATCTTCCCTTGAGTGTTAGGTGGAGGAAGTGATCAATTTCCGCACCATTGTAAGTGTCGAGTTGAAGCTTTTCTCATTGCTTTCCTTGTTCGTAAGTCTTGAACTCCATTGTTGTTGGTGTCTTTTGTCAATGGTTTCAAGACACTTCCCTACATACTTAGACATTTGAAATAGGTCCCCAACTCATGTTGGGTCCTAGTTGGTGAGGTAAACAAACTTTGTTGAGTTTTGGCATCCATTGCAATACGCCCTTAGGTACCAACAATTTCCTAGCTTTACATTTTGCAATGATATGGCCTTCACAACAACAATAGTGACAAGTGATATGTGAGTCACTCTTCTTTTGATCCATTTTGAAATGTTTAGAATTTTTATTTTTGACTTTCAAATTGTTTCGAAAATGTTTTGGATCAACTTGATGAGAGACTCTAGGTTTTGATGAATTTTCCACTTTGTCCTTAAGAGTCTTAATATTTTTTGACAAAGTGATACAATTATCACAACCAACTATATCACCATTATCATGACTTGTACTTGACCTTTCTAATAATAATACTTTGAAAGCTTTCAACTCTTCTTCCGTTTCGGAAACTTTCTTTTCAAGAGCTTTGTTAACTTTTATAATTTCTTTTAATCGTTTGAAAGCTTTCCTAGTTTCACTACATAGGTCCTCAAATGCACTTTGCAAATCATGATATTCTAACAAAGTATATGAGCTAGAGGGATTTTGGTTTACCTTTTTGGGAGCTTTATCCTTCTTTTTGTGATGATGAGTTGTGAAATTAGCCAATTCGCCTTCATCACTTGAACTAGAGCTTGATGATGAATGAGAAAAAGAGCCACTACTCTCCCATGCAACATAAGCTTTCTTACCTTTGCTCCTCCTTTTGTTTGAAGATGACTCCTTCTCTTTTCTCTTGAGATTAGGACAATCCGGCTTGTAGTGACCAACTTGGCCACACTCATAGCATAGCCCTTTCTTGGAGTACCTAGCATCATCATTCTTCCGGCGGTAACCACTATCTTTCCGAAACTTCTTAAGATTGTCATCGGAATGTCTTATCCCCTTCTTTCTCACATATCTATTATAGCGTCGAACGAAGAGCTCCATTTCCTCATCATCGGAATCGTCTTCGCTTGAGCTACTTTCCACATGCTCAACCTTTTTGGACTTGGACTTTGAAGCTTTTAGAGCAATTGACCTCTTATCCTTTTCTTTTTCTTTTTCATGGTGTTTTTCCTTTTTCTCACCTTTCTCATGTTTTTCTAACAAACTAAGCACTTGTTCATGTTCCGTTAGCTTACCAAACAAAGTCGTGAGGATCAAGGTAGTAAGATCATTTGCCTCTTTGATCGCGGTGACCTTAGGTTGCCATGACCTATTAAGACACCTCAAAATTTTGTTAGTAGCATCTTGATTAGTGATTGGTTTGCCTAAGCCATGTAACTTGTTTGTGATTTTAACAAATCGTTGTTGCATATCCGCGATGGTTTCACCATCTTGCATATGGAACAACTCAAATTCTTGGGTTAAAGTGTTTATTTTCGAAATTTTGACCTCATTAGTTCCCTCAAAGTGAGTAACTAATGTATCCCACATTTCCTTAGCCGTAGACCAATGCGACACATGATAAAATTGTTCAATCCCAAGGGATGAAATAAGTATGTTTTGTGCCTTTGCATCGTAATTGACCTTTTTCTTTTCATCATCCGTCCATTGTGCCATAGGCTTAATAGTGACAATGCCATTAGGATCGGTGATTGTCGGAACAAACGGACCGGTCTCAATAGCATTCCACACTTCACCATCAAAAGAATTGATGTGAATCCGCATACTACTTTTCCAATAGTCAAAATGATCTCCATTGAATATAGGAGCCCTATTATACGCCCCTTTCGGTGCGAAAGCCATGTTTTCTAATAATTGGCACAATCCTCCGAATTTTGTAAACAAAATTGAACCGGACTCGTGATACCACTTGTTAGACTACTAGGCTTATCACTTAAAAGGGGGGGTTGAATAAGTGATCCTTGAAACAATGGGGTTTTTAAAAAATTGTTTCAAATTAATCAAGCGAGCGGAAGAGCCACCGAATCGGTAGTCTACGCACCGATTGACCAAAAGAAAAGTAGTATTAAGCCGTGAACGAATTTGTGAAAAGTTACGAAAATGTTTGAGTTCAAAATTATTTGAATGTAAACAATATAACTTCAGTCCCAAGCAAGTTACAAATCAATATTCAAATCAATCACAATCAAGCAAGAACCAATTGAATTTTTGTGAACCAATACGAACAACAAAAATTCAATCGATTAACAAATTAACGAAATTAAAAGAGAGATAAAGAGAGACACACGATGTGATTAGGGAGTTCCCCGGATTGCGCGTCGTCCACGCGTTTATCCGAGTACGTCTCCCCCCAAATAACCAACGGGTTATTTGAGAGTTTATAGATCAAAAACTTGATGAACAAAAAGTGCACAGTTTACAATTGAAATCTATAATCCTATAGCAAGACAAAATGTAAACTAATGCGAATAACCTCGACACCCAACAGAACTTCGCCCTCTGATTCCAACGATTCACCTTGTGCCGAACCGCACCCACTCGTCCAGCTGAGTCCTTCGTTCCTTGTTGTCGAATCCTTCAAGACACGCACGATCTTGAATCACTTGAGAGAAACACTAGAACCTTCGTCACACAATTCAACCCGACTACGATTCTGATTCACCGCGAACCGTATCGAACGTTATCACACAAAAACGCAATCTTTATTGAATTGATCCCATACTCAAATCCAATTTGATTGCAATCCTTGATGAAGATGATGAGTTTGTGATGAATCAAACCTTTGATGCAAATTCTCACTCAATTTGTATCCAAAGCGTTTTCTGATCTTTCACACTAGTTTTCTCTTTTTTTACAATGACACACGACATTGCTATTTAAAGAGAAAATAGAATTGAGCAAATTTGGGCAAAATTTAACAGACATGTATCGATACAAAGATGGTTTGTATCGATACAAAACCCTTTGACCAGCGTTCAAATTGAAAGATTTGACCTATGTATCGATACAAACACGTATGTGTATCGATACATACATCAGTTTCTTGAAATCTTGACTGATATGTATCAAATCATGCCAGCATGATTCGATACATCAAGCACCTACTGGTTTTCTGAGAGACATAGGTATGTATCGATACATGCAAGCATGATTCGATACACAGGTGACACTCTGCCTCTGAGAGACCACCTTTGTATCGATACAAGTGATATATGTATCGATACAAATTGCACAAAATCAGTCAGAAGTAATTTCAGGACATTTGTATCGATACACATGTTTATGTATCGATACATAATACCTAAAAATAAAATTTTCAAAGTTTAAAAATAGTTTTTCGCTGTCAAGTCATTTGTAATGTTTGCCAAAATATGTTCTACTCTATTTTCATGTGTTTTGACAATTATTAAAACATGAGGATGAACTGGTGCACTTACACTAAATCCATCACTACTCTCTCCTCGTAACTCTGATTTCGTTGATTCTTTTTGGACTAGTTATATAATGAAATTCTGGTGATTTTGGTACCAGGCTCGTGAAATTTGGTTAAGAAATAAATTCTGTGTGAATTTTTGAATTGGGATGTTCAACACAGGATTTTGCAGAATTCGTGTTTGGATAGGGCTGTGCTTAAAAGGTAATTTCTTACTCCTCGTGACTTCAATTGAAATTCCGTTTGTTGGTATGGATAACTAACACAATTGTGGTCAGTTGAGCTTCAGTCTCATAATTTTTAGAGGCGAAATGAGTTCTGGAGATGTTTTCAAATTTGGAGGTCCGTGGTAGATTCATGCAGAAAAATCTGTCGCGGGTTTGCAAATTAGAGCGGCACAATTGGATGGTTGTTAAGCTTGCGAAACAACTCGGTACTGCAATTTGTTTCA
Organism: Trifolium repens; assembly: GCA_030408175.1. NCBI lineage: Eukaryota > Viridiplantae > Streptophyta > Magnoliopsida > Fabales > Fabaceae > Trifolium > Trifolium repens. The sequence goes on from CP125850.1 coordinate 25,914,947, forward strand.
GGTGGGTTCTTAGTTCCTTAAACCTTAGTATTATTGTAGAACTTAGTTTTCCCCAAATATGAATTTGCTTGAAACATTAGGATTAGGAACAAAATTATTGAATGAGCAGGAATAATTCTCAATTCCTACTCCTGTATAATTAATTAAATACTGTAAAATATGTTTTGTAACAAGTTGCATGAAAATTGTAGGTGAATTTTTTGAAAACGATACATTTTGTAGAAAACAGGGGCCTGTTCCGCGATACTCGCCTTAGCGAGGGCCTGCTCGCCATAGCGAGTGTTGATGTCCTGTATAGTTCGCCAGGCGAGTTCTTGACTCTCCGTGGCGAGGATGAGCTCTCCGTAGCGAGTATAGCAGGTCAGCACCTGGATAATTTTTAGAAAAAATTCCTAAATCGCTTTTTTATATCCGAATGCAACTTGGCTTTTATGAACATGTTTAATAGTATTAAATCGATTATATGGTCAGAGATAGAGATGTATATTTTATATGTATCAGTAACATGCTTAGGATTCCTTGGGGGGATATATTGGTTAGTATAACACCCCACATGAAATATCTAGAATATCAGTGAAATATCATAACTGGTAGCTGAGTACATTATTATTACAATTGAGAATAAAAGCACACGCAGGTGCTAAGTACAACAAAGTTACTGAACAACGGAAGCGAAACGGAGATACAACGATACATCAAGAATTTATTAGAAACACAACAGGACAAGAAATAACTAGAAAGCATGAACAAGAATGCAATCCTCCAAGCACAGCTACGAGCACACCAACAAGCATACCTTAGCCAACCTGTTTATCTGAAAAAAAATTGTTTGGAGTGGGGTGAGACTACTAAGCCTCAATGAGTCCTACTGCCCTCCTAGAGGTGACTACACCGGGGAACCTAATCAGTCATACATACTAGCAATATATCATAATACATAAGCATAAATAAAGGTGTAACACAAAAGTATATCTTATTCATTTTATCACAAGGACACTCTGAGGTGAGCATGTCTCAGAGGCCTGCCATATCCGACAACCGATTCGGTCACGACATACAGCTCACATGATCATAACCTAATGGATCATCCCATTGTGTAACACCCCGATTTTCAAAGACTAAAAAGGGGCATACATTTTTTTTTAAAACAAAACAGAGCACACATACAAACTGTGAGAGCCGGCGTTAAACATACAAGAGGACTATATATACATAATAGTGCTTCAGAGAAGCAAAGTGAAATACCTGAATATTTACAACCCCAAAGACAAGGGGTCTAACAACTACGAAAGTAAATATTCAGAATACAGTCATCCAAAAGAGTTAGATCCTATGCCTAATCCAAAAAGAGCATGATGTACAAACCACACCGGCGCACAACCTAACTTAAGTAGTACAACTCCTCGATCGCTGAAATCCCACGAACTCACCGTCGTCCTCACGACTCATGACAACATGTAAGGGTCCATCGTCTTGGGTGGGAGGAGCCCGCAATATTCATTGTAAGGGTCACCACAAGTACCACAATAATACACTTACCAAATTTGGAAAATAAGTAAACATATAACATTTTCACATCAACGTACATGAAATAATTAAATGCAGACTCTACATGATCGTGACACCAATCACTGGCTGCCACATGCATGAAATTCCGGAATTTTAACCTCTCCGCAGAGAGTCGTAGGCCCAGCCTACCAAACCCCGCAGGGCATCAATAAAATCCTGTGGCCCATCACGGTCATCACATAGGATTAGAGTGGATCCAATCACTGTCAATCACACCCCGCGGCCCATCACGGTCACCACGTATTGGACTCAATAAAAATCCCGCAGGATTAAGGTGGACCCAATCACTGTCAGTCGCACCCCGTGGCCCATCACGGTCACCACGTACTATGAATGCATGAGCATACGATACCTCTTATCTATGCTAATGCACCAATTACATACCATCTAGCATATGTAATCCCATATCATATTCATACATATATTTTCACAATCATATGTTACAACACATGTATTTTTAAACAATTTCTCATCACGAGAATACATAATATATACATGCCAAGCACTCAAAGTACACCACAACAAGCATACACACAATGCTACCAACGGAAAATAATACAAAAGAAAGGTGCCCTTACCTCGGCAAGCTTCCGTTACCCTTTCTCGCGAAATTCTACAATTCACGCTACCTAAAATATAAGTAGCGTAAAATCAATAAAATACTCATCGTACATCCTATCGAAACGAAACTTGCTCTCGAAAGTCTAGGGGGGTTTAAGGTACTTTCTAACACTCTCTCATAGTGTTTTCGAGTTCTCCCACTAGTGATTAAAAATTCATGAAGTTGAATACACTTTTCTCGTTTCGCAAAAATAGTTTCGTTTCAAAACATAATCAAGAAATACTTTTATTTCTAACCCCACGCGATCAAACTCATACACTAAAACCATTTGAAATCAACACATAAACTCTTCAACAAAAAAATTTCACAAAAATAAAAGTTTACTTGCCACAAGTTACAAGCTTTTATTTTCAAACTAAAATGGCCATAACTCATTCAATCTTTATCCGATCGAGACGAGCCATACGTCAAATTCACCGTCTCGAAAAGACGGATCAAATAGTTAAGTTTCCAGGTCACAAAAACAATTTTAAAAGGACCTAAATACCCTTAAAGATTTCGACCAGAATCTAAATCATACCAAAAATATTTTTTTCTAAAACCACACACTTTGACAAATTTCAAATTTGTTTCCATAAGACAAAATCAACTAAATTTTTATTTTCCCATCAAAGCCAATATTAGTCATCTCTTTGAAACATGTCATGCCCTCTCAAATTAGGACTTAAAAATTGAAACTCTTTCTCCTACACCATATGGATGCCACGACCAAAAAATGAATAAAAAGGCCAACACTCAATTTTTTTTCATTTCAAAACCTTTGTAACAATCTACTAGCTCCCAACATCATTTATTTGAATGGACAAAACATTTTCTTAACACAACCCTCAATCAAAATAGTTTTTACTAATTTCTCAAGAACACCAAATATATATTTTTCTTGTTTCTCAAAACAAAACCATTTATCACACATCCATTTTACTTAAAAGCTCAAAAACAACATCACTAAGACAAACACCAAGCAAGGACCCATGTTCTTGATCAATATAATTTTTTCTTTAAACCCTAACCTAAAAATCTCATCTAGCCATGGAAATCAAAACATCTAAGCCTAAACATCCTAGATATTCACTCATGAACAACTTTCATAGAACAAAAATCAACTATAAACAAGTTCTAAGAAAAATCTCTCAAGAACATAAACCACCCAATCATAAACCCTAAGAGTTTGAACCAACAAAAGGAAGGGAATAGATTTAGTCACCTTAAAGAAAGTGATCCTTGCAATACTATGATTCCAACAAGCTTGAAATCCTTAGCTTTGGTGAAGAAATGAGAAATTTATGGAATGGTGAAGGGCAAAGGGTGGTTCACGGCAATGGAGAGAAGAATGAGAGTCTTGTGCAATTTTTCTAAGTCTCCAAAGTGATTCAAAAGTCTTACTATAAAGTGGTCTTGGTTCATGGCAACCATTGGATCAAAAGGCAAAGTTCAAAGATTAAATCCTAGCCATCCATCTCTTCACAAAATATCTAGATATTTTCTTCCTCGTGCCACCTCACGCCTCACAGCTCTCGTGCGCCGCGACGAACTAAACTTGCAAAAATAGAAATTCCACGGAATAAAAGTCCGTCGTAAACCATTTCCAAAACTTATCGCCAAATCTTTTTCCTCGACTGAAATTTTCTTCCTCACTCTTGAAAATTATTCTGAAAACATATTCCAACTCACGCCGATATATAAAACTCCCATCTAAATTTTTACGGAATTCAGACACCTTAAAAATTTTCAACAGCGGTAAAATTCCTACACGATTTTAAAAAAAACGGAGAAAACCAAAACTCGAAATTCTGACTTCACAGAAACCTTCTCACACATAAAAGAGGACTACGAACCAAAAGTATGTGCCTTTCCAGCGCACGAGCACAAAACAGGCTCAATTTCAGCAAACAGCCGTTATGGCGACATTACTCAAAAAAACCACTTAATCCAAAAACCCTAATATTCTTAGCCATCACTTATTTTTCTCACACAAAAAGTATCGTGGAATTATGGGTCTTACACATTGGGAGTCCATAGTGCGGCATAAATCGCTCATAATTGACTGTTACTAAGTTTAGTTATCACTACCATGAATATCCAATTCCCGGGGAACATGCAAACTTAATCAATTCTAAGTTATACCCTAAGAGTAACTGTGATTAACATTCTATATAACATTATATCAATTATATCACTGCAATTTGTCTATCTCAGATGAGGAAATAAAACGAGCGAGTAAAACAGTTTGAAATCAAAAGTTGCAGGCTGGTCTGTGTAAGCTCGCCACGGCAGTTACCTGCTCGCCATGGCAGGTTTACAGGTTGAAACTCCTGGCACACTATGCACGATGCTCTACCCGATGCTCTAACACTGTGTCCGGCCTAGCGCGTAATAATTTAAAACAAGTATAAAAGAAAACAAATAAAAGAGACAAGTTATTTGTTAACCCAGTTCGGCGCAAACAGCAACCTACGTCTGGGGGATACCAATCCAGGAAGGAATATCACTATAATAGTCCTAGTTCTAAGTCTACAGCAAACCACCCGTTTACAACTTAAAACCTAGGCCCTATCAATGACTCTTCTACCTAGGAACTCCTAGATATGAGATCCCATCTCACTCCCCTACAACCTTACAAGACAGCAAGGATTTCAATACACAAAGATAAAACAAGTTTTGGAGACACACTCCTAAAAACTACACACTCGTACCTAAAGGCTTAGAGTGTAAAACACTAAAAGTCCTAACTCCGTGCTTCAAAGCTTAGGAGAAGGATCACACAGTTACAACTCAAGAACACGTCCTAAGCTTGCATCAAGGTGACACAAGAAAGGCTCACAAAATTAACACACACGCAAAACCTAATTTCTTAGACAAAAACACAAGTCGGCGTGAACAATCATGAATTAGGTTTAGCTCCTTCCTCATATATATAGCTGGTGACATGGGCTAAAGAAGATCTGAACCAAAATAACATCCAACTCACAAAATAAAATTAAACCATATCTTTAAAAGATTAGATATGTTTTGAAAATAAATCTTCACAATAATTTCTGAACCAATCTCTAAACAAAAGATTTGTTTAGAAAATAAGGCCTTTCTTTTCGCACAAGATATGATTCATGAGAGAGAAATATAAATTCCATAAATAGAAAACGCGCATGCTTGGCGCGCAAGTAATACTTCCAGTGAGACGCTGCAATGCTCTACGCAATGCTTGAGGCATCGGATCCAGCATCCTGCTACAGATTTTATTTTACCAAAAATGCAGCCAACACCAAAGACTCAACACAGGTCATTTTACACAATCTCGCCACGGCGAAATGCCAGCCCGCCATGGCGAAATCTCAGGTACTGACCTAAACAACTCGCCTGGCGAGCAAATGCCCGCCATGGCGAAGTTCTTCAGCCCAGAACCTTATTTTCGCCATGAATGCTCGCCATCAATTCGCCATGGCGAGTTCATGCAGAATGGCCCCTGTTTTGCGAAATTCACAAATTTTCCAAAGTTTCACCTACATTCCTCATTTAAGATAGTGCAGAAACATAAATCATATAATATGAGATAGAATGGAGAGAAATTTGGGAGTTAATTCCCCTCACACAACATTTATCCTTAAATCCTAAGTTAACATGCAATTTTGGTAAAATTGGGAAACTAAACTACCTAACCTAAGAACCCACCTGGAATGAAGCTTTACTCCTTGCCTCTGAGTTCTACTACTGCTACTGCAACCTCCTAGCTAACCCACGAACCGTTCTCCTTGTTGGATTCAAAACCCCCAAAAGCTCAAGAACACGAATTTGATGAGAAGAATGTTTTGAAGTGTTTGACTGAATTGATTGTGGATGATTTCGTTTCTGAAGCCTAAGGGTGGTATTTATAGTGGTTTGGAATCAGAATTGGACCATGGGTGGTCTTCTTTGCATGTAAGTTTATTGGTGAAGTGTTTAGGGAAATTGTGTTGCTTGTTGTTTTGTGGCTAAATTCAGATCATGTGAAGGTATTCTGAAGGTAATGTGGATTCAGGAGCTGATTGAACAGAGAGGGAAATTGAAGTTGTTGTTTGCTTGCTACATGTGACCAAGAGTGGTGATTGCATGTGAATGAAAAGACAAACTCATGTGGTTTTTTCCTTGTTGTTTCTAGGCGTGAGAGGTGAAGGTGTGAAAAACACAAGAAGAGGGGGTTGAATTGTGTTTTTGGTAATTTAAAAATTTCTTCTAAGTTATGGAAAACTTATCAGAGTTTGCAGCGGTTTAGAAAACAAAACACAATCAAGAATAACTTTGAAGGTAGAGAGTAAGAGAGAAAGATAGAGACAGAGATTTTTATACTGGTTCCCCTCACAAACCGAGAGTACGTCCAGTCCTCTTGTACTTCCAAGAGAGTTCACTATAATCACCAAAGATTACAATTGCTCAAACACAGAAGCAAGAGACTTCCAATGCTCAAGTATACAAACAAGAGAATTCCTAATGCTCAAGCACGCAGGCAAGAGACTTCAAAACACAAGTTTAGAAAAATAGAGTTTGAACAATTGATATAAAGATCAATGTTCAGTTACACAATAAATACAACTTTTGATACAAGACTTAACTTAGAATCTTAATACAAAATTCTAAGGTTCAACTAATGAATTAACAGAAGCTGAAACTGGAGTCTTGGATTTTGAATATGAGTTCAAGTTGTATTTGCAGTTTTGTGCTTTAGGATGATTTTTGCAGAGTAACAGCTCTTTTCAAATTGTTCAAGTGTCGTATCCCAAAGCTTCAAACTTGCTCCAATTTATAGATGAAGGTGGAGCATGTTTGATTTGAATTTGATGCAGTGAGATTGCGCCAGCTGTAGATAGTACCTTTGATAACCAAATCGGGTAACCTTGTATACGATCAATCTTGGGGAAAACGTTTTATCCAAATCAGGTAAAGAGTTTGTACAATAGTACAAACGTCACTATTCTGTGGATAAGATTGATTCCATCAGCATTTGGAATGTCAGAGTATAATCATGATGCAGAGAATGTTCTTCTGACAAAACGGCTCTCACTGCTCTTATCAGAGTCTGATATGCATCTTCTGATGAATAGGACTTGCATCCTCTGATGAAACACATACGCATCTTCTGATAGCTTGAAGTTCTGATAAGAGTTTGCTTTGCCATATCAGAGCTTCCAATGTGCTTCCAATGAATATAAAAATTAACTTGTATATCTGCACACTTGGATTAAATAATTAGTATACCCTATTGTACATTAATACTTTTGTTATCATCAAAACTTAATTGGGTCATGTCAGAACCTCTTTTGTTCCAACAATCTCCCCCTTTTTGATTGATGACAAACCAAGTATTAATTTACAATGGTTGTTGATAAAATTTATCAAGCATCTCTTAGGTTAATGAGTTTTGCAAGCTCCCCCTAAGTTCAGCAATGATTAATTAAATCAGTTTAAAAATAATTATTTGAATTTTGAACTTAAAACTAATACACTAGACTTTCAGAGACTAGGTTTGCAAGCTCTCCCCCTAAGTCTGATACCCATGAAAGAAAATTGCACTTTTCCTTCATACGTACCATGTATCAGAAGTTCAAATTTCAACTAATATTTTCCTTAAAATCATATCATACGAAGACATAATCTGAAAAAAAAATGAAATTTGGAATTTTGGTTTCAGTTTAGCATCTCATAAATTAATAACAACTCTTACTCCCCCTTTTGTCATTAAACAAAAAGATAAAACTGACAAGAAATAAATGACAATTTTGAAAAAAATTGGTCAAAAGTAAAGTTTCAATGCAGTCAAGGTGGTTACAACTACTCCAATTAAATGGTTTGTCGTAAAAACCAAGAACTTGTCTATTTTGAAACCACTATATAAGGACCATAAACTTTGTCATTTCACTCAACACTTCCATTTCATTGTGAAGAATCAACAATGGAGTAGGATAGAAAAGTGATCAAAAGTAAGAGAGTGCAGGAGAAGAAGAAAAAGAAAGTGAAGATTCAACAAGACTCAGAGTCTAAGAAGAAACCTCAGAAGATGAGGGCATCAACTTCTGCTCCTGTCAGAGTCAAATATCAAACAAGATCCAAGACTAAACAACCGGAGTCCTTATCCGAGTCAGAATCTGAATGGGATTCTGATTGGAAGGAATTCTTGAGTACATATGTTCCTCCCAGGGAAGAATACCCCTCTTCATAATCAATGAGATCACTTCTCATTGATCTCCCAATAAGGAAGTGAAGAGAATGTCGTGAACTCTTCCATTTCCCTTAGATTCAAATAAGCTAGATTTAGGACTAGCTGTTTTTTTTTTTTTTTTTTTTTTTTTTTTGTAGAATCCAAGTTAAAAGTTGGATAGAAACTTATGTAATCAACAATTTTCAATGGAATAAACTCATGTTTTTAGTTTTGAAATCTTTGAGTTGATATTTGTCTCAAAATCATTTATGAAAATATACAAAAAAAAATAAAATAAATAATAAACACAGAAATAGATAATGAACACAGAAGATAATCATCAAACAACCAAGTACTTAAAATGAAGTAATATCCAACAGGTTACAAAACAAATAACAGAATATGATAAACAAATAATCAAAATATGTGCATAGAATCCTAGGGTTTTAAGGTTGGTCAGGTTGCTGAGGTAATCTTGCATTGATGCTCTGGAGGGTAGCTATTATAGCAGCCAGCATAGACGAGTGCTCATCAAGTCTTCTCTGAAAATTATCTTGATTTTCCCTTATGTGCTGAGCATACTCTGGTGCATTTCTAGCAATTTGTTCCAGCCTTGCCTGTTCAGCAGCTATTCTAGCTTCCTCTGCTAGCCTAGCTTGCTCAGCTGCTTGCCTTTCCCTTTCTATACGCTCATCCTCCAATCTTTTTCTTTCCCTCTCCTCAGCTTCCAATCTTTCCCTTTCACGCCTCTCTTCCCCTTCATTCCTTGCTATCTCATTTCTCAAATTCAGGTCTGTAGTATAAGCCTTTCTGACAGAACGAAGCATGAGTACCAGATTTTGTTCCATAAGGTCACACTCTTTGTCAATGTGTGCTGTGTCAATAGACCTGTGTGGAATAACACTGGACATTCTCCTAAGATTCTTGTCAACAGCTTGCAGCAAACTAGTGATATCATCCTGAGTTTAGTCAAGAGGTTCATTAGCTATTCTGGAAGGTAGGTGAGGAGGGAAAAATATGCAGTCCATAGATAGATCCTGCATGAGGTGTTTGAGATGTTGTGATTGGTCAGGAGGGGTTTTTGGTAGGACTTCAAGATTCAGGGTCTCATTTATTTGTTGAACATGTTTCTTGATTGGTGTAGATAAGTCACATGAGTTGTCCACAACCACATGATGTGGGGATTTCTCATGGACATGTTCATCAGAGTGAAGAGTTTCAGAGACTTGAACTTGATCAGGTTCTGGTGATTGTTGGTGATCATGTTCTGATGGGATTTCATTTTCTGGTTGGGTATTTTCTGGTTCAGCATTTTCTGGTTGAGATGTTGGTAGTTGTTCTTGAGTGTTCACAGGATGAACAGTCTCAGAGTTTGGTTGGGGATCATTTTCTGGTTCTTCTGGTTGTGGTGTTAAGGTAGGAATTTCTTGATGGTTGGGGGATTTTTGAGGAGGTGGGGATGGTGTTTTATCAGAATCTTCATCAATTGAAGGTTGAATAGTAGGTGCAGTGCTTGTAGAAGCTTGAGCTGCATCATTGCATATAAAATTAGCCTGAGATTCTGATGGGTTAGCTAGGATGAGGTTAAACTGCTCTGATGATGGTTAATTCTCAAAAAGATCATTGACTTTCTCAGAATTAACTCCTTTTAAAACCTTATCAAAAGCATGTTTAACTCTAATTTCAGAAGGGAATTGAAGCCTTCTGAAATAATCACTAATCGCCGAGCTGCCTCCAATAAAATTAGAAAACTTACCAGTTTCATTTCCATATAGAGTCTGTTTCTCCAGCAGGTTATGAGGATCATTCCTTTCTGGAAGCTTCTTGTGCATATCATCAAATGCAGACTCTTCAATACCACAATCATATCAGTCCTTCAGAGCCTCTTGCTTCTTATTAAACTCTGCAACCTTTGCCAGTGCTGCCTGTACCACAGCTTCTTCCTTTTCTTCCTCTGTAAGATCCTCCAGTATAACTTTCTTTGTCCTAGGTTTCTTTGAGGATCTTGGAGCTGTAGTCTTTGGAATCTTAGCAGCTTTCTTCCCAGTAGGACTTTTGATAGCTTTTCTCTTGACTGGTTCAAGTCTAAGAGGTTGTTCCAAAAGCCTTGATTGTCTTACAGTTAGCTTTGTAGGTTCTCCATCACCTACATCAGCACCTAGCTTTTTCATGAATTCAACATGTGCTTCTATAACCCTCTTGGCTTCACTATCTCTGACATGAACAAGCCAACATTCACCAATGCCTTTCTCAGAGTCTCTGAGTAACACAGGATGTGTTGGATGAACTATCTCATTATTCTTTACCAGCTTTAAGTACCTTAAGGTAGTACTATTTACAATATTAGAACTAAGCAGAAAAGTACCTAAGCCTGGGAGATAAGGTGTGATAGCATCCAACAAACCACACTGTGCAAACATGTGGCTCAGTAGTCTTGAATGTCTAACAATAGCTTTGCTAGAGATAATAGACAGACACAGATGATCAAAAATAAGCCTTCCAATATCCACCACATTTCCTTTAGCAACATGAAATGTGAATAACTTCTGAACACTGGATATTTGATCAGTGCCTCCCAATTTGGGCAGAACACTGTCAATTAAGATCCTGTAGATGATCTTGCAGTTGTTTGTCCATTCAAACTTGTCCTTAGGGTTAGCCTTAGGTTTGAATATAGATATTCATCCACATCAGGACCTGCTTCGTCAGAGTGTTTGATTATCACACCATCACGCTTGAGCTTCAGAGCCTCAAGAATGTGGCAGAGTCTGATAGAGATTCTGAATCCAGCCACGAAAGATTCAATCTCTGTAGAGACAAAAGATCTCAATCCCATTTCCTCTGGGGTTCTATCTTTCAATTCAGGGTTTTCTTCAATCTTTTCCCTGACCTTCCTGTTATATACATCTCTTGTAATAACAGAGGCTTTCATCCAGAATTCCTTTACCATCTCAGTGTAAGTTGGTCCATTCAACAAATCAAAGTAGTATTCCAATCCTTGTCTTTTGTAGAGATGAACGACTTCAGCAAAACCGTTTACTCTAATGCTCTCAAGATCAACGGGATTCTCAATCGCAACATTAAGTTCATCATATTTATATGGTCGTTGATCCTTTGCGAACTCAGTAGGGTTGGATTCATTTGGTAAGATCATGCATGTTCTATTTAGGAATGATGATGAGGATGCCATGGATGATATTTGGAAGTTATGGTTTCTAAAGAGGGAGAAAGAAATTGCTCTGTGTTTTAGAAGAATGAAAGTGTAGGTTGTGAGAGTGCAAAAGTGTGAATGTGAACAGTTAGTGTGTTTAAATAGAAAACTTACGCGCAAAAAACAAGTACACAAGCACAGGGGTAGTAGAGTATTTTACCACAAATGGGAATTAGAAATGCTAATCATCATTAACCAACTTCTTTATCCTCTTGAAACAAGACAAGTGTATTAGAAGATTATTAAATAACTGACACGTAAGTTTGAGAAAATGAAAGGGTTTTTACAAAAGATTTTTACTTACGCGCCAGAACCATTTACCTTCTAATCAGATTCTGATAGTGTGTCAGAAGATGTTCTCATCACAACTTCTGATACAGAAGGTTCTGATGACTTCATCTTCTGATTACTATTAGATTCTCACAAACTCAATTTTTCATCAGAGTCTAAGTTAATCAGAGATTTCCATCATGTTCAGATTCTTTTTGATAAAATCAAAACGTTCAACAGCTAAAGGTTTTGTAAAGATATCAGCCCATTGATTTTCTGTTTCAATGAACTTGAGATCAATTACACCTTTTTGAACATAGTCTCTGATAAAATGATGTTTAATCTCAATATGCTTAGCTCTAGAATGTAAAATAGGGTTTTTAGAAAGGTGAATAGCTGCAGTATTGTCACAATATAAAGGAATATTGTTACTGCTGATTTGATAATCTTCCAATTGATATTTCATCCAAAGTAGTTGTGTACAACATTTAGCTGCTGATATGTATTCAGCTTCTGCTGTTGACATAGCTATGGTGGTTTGCCTTTTACTAGCCCATGAAATTAAATTCTCACCAATAAACTGGCAGTTACCACTGGTGGATTTTCTTTTAATTCTATCACCAGCATAGTCAGCATCACAGAATCCAATCAGCTTGTAGTCATTGGATTTCTGATACAGTAATCCAATGTTACAGGTTGCTTTCAAATACCTAAAGATTCTCTTCACAGCAGTGAGATGAGATTCTCTAGGATCTGATTGAAATCTTGCACACAAACAGACACTGAATAAAATGTCAGGTCTTGAGGCAGTTAGATAAAGAAGAGATCCAATCATACCTCTATACAACTTCTGTTTTGAGAATTAAAACTTTTTCTAACTTAAAACAAGTTTGCAGCGGATATTAACACAAAATAAATAAGGGTGCTGAGAGAGAGAGAAAGAAAGACACGAAATTTATCCTGGTTCCCCTCACAAATTGAGAGTACGTCCAGTCCCCTTGTTACTAACAAGAGTTTTTCACTATAATCTTTACAAGATTACAACTTGCTCAAGCACACTTGCAAGAGACTTCTCAGGTGCTCAAGTTTAACTAAACAAGAGACTTCACAAACAAACTTAAAATCTAAGAATGATTGTTTATGGACACTTGATATACTATCAGAGGTGTTTACAAAATACAACGCAAATAGCTTTAAGACTTGAATGACAGATTGAACAAATTATGTGAGAATATTTCAGAGCCTTAAACGCAGTAATGTAACAGTAGTCATTTATTCCATTTGAGTCTTCTATTTATACTTGGATGAAAGATGATGACCGTTGCAGAGAGATAAGTTGCCAGCTGGAATTTGTTCGTACAATTGCCAGCTGTTGATTGCTTTCTTTAGCAAGAAATCCAATTCCTCTACCTTGCAATTTGAATTATTGCTCAACCATTTTGAGTAATAATAGTACGATAGTACAATCCTCAAATGCGCTCCACTTATGGATAAGATTAACGTTATACCAACGAATATTCCTTCCTGTGGATATGACAGAGTCCTAAAATGGATTGTTCTTCAATCATTGGTTCTGATTCTGTCAGTTCTTGAGTGACGCAAATTCCTTTTGTTTCAGAGCCTGTAGTGTAGCTTCTTAAGGTTCTCAGCTTCTGAAACCTTCAGAGCCTTGCCTTTGTCCTCAGAGCCACTTCCTTCAGACCTTGAATTTTGAGCTTCTGATGATCAGCGATAAGCTTTCAGAGCTTCTTTGCTTGGCTTCTCTGCTTTTATTCATAGTGCTTTTGAATGAATTTTTATCTTATAATTCTGCACACTAGAATAAATATTAGTAATACCAATTGAAATTTTAATACTTTGTTATCATCAAAACCAACTAAAATCTTAGAGGTTCATGTCAGACCCACTTTGTTCCAACAATCTCCCCCTTTTTGATGATGACAAACTAAAGCATTAAAATTCAATTGTTGTTGATTTAATTATTTATGTTGACTTCAGGTTTCAAAGGTTTGCAATCTCCCCCTGAGTCTGATAATCCATAGGGTTAGGTTTGTAAGCTCCCCCTAAGTTTTATCCATAATTAATTAAAACAGTTTAAGAGTTAATTTATTAACTTAAAATAAATTTTCATATTTTGACTCTCAGAGGCAGAGGTTTGTAAGCTCTTCTTCTTAGGGTCTGATAATCATCAGAGGAGGTTTGCAATCTTCTCTTATATTATCTATGAAAATTAATTTTAGGTTCTTAAATTTTCTCCCCTTTCAATAAAGTTCAGAATGAGAAATCAGAAGGGATAAAGATTGATTCAGAATGCATATACATAACAGTTTCAGGTCTTTAAGCAGTAATAGAATCAATCAACATTAATTTTAACGCTATCCTTACTCCCCCTTTTGGCATCAGTCAAAAAGCACAAAAAACGAAAGTCAAAAGTGCATAAAAACAAGTCAGTCAAGTCAAAAAAGTGGTTTCAACTAGGTTCATTAAATGAACTGTGTTGATTTCCATGTAGACAAGAATGCTTGAGAGCACTATAAAAAGGGATGATTCTTCTCATTTTATACAAAATAATGAAAGAACATTGTAACAAACATACAATGGAAAAGCAAGCTGCGAAGAATGCTTCAGGATCTAAAGAAGTGATCAAGAAGGAAGCAGAGTCTTCACACTCCGAAAGAAACAGACAGTTGTATGAAAGAAACAAGCGAGAAGTGGTTTTAACAGAGTCAGAGCTTGAAGAAATAGGCTCTGACCTGGAAGAGTTCTTATGGACATATGATCCTGACAAGCCTTACGAAGAGTATCACGCTGAGGCTCAGCAAGCCCTGCGTGACTATCCTGCATATGCAAGCACTGCTGAATCAACGCTCAAGAAAGATAAGCCTGAGGCTGCTGACGTTGATTCTAAGTAGGATGTCATTATCAATGTAATAAAGAATTCTTCAATAATATTAATAAAAAGTTTCTGCTTTTAATTTCTTTCTTTTGTCTATGCATGTTTCTTTTATATTCATTTACAAATGTCAGAAAACCAGTTACCAGACACGCCTCATTCGGTATTGGTGCCCCGTTTTTAAACAGGCTATAATACTAAGAAGCTATATCATGAGTAAACAGGAGTACTGATGTGGGGGGAACCTTAGGTTTTGAAAATCCTAAAACTATAAGTTTAAAAAAACCAAGATGCTCTTCAACATCTTGCACTAGGTTCAGTACCCACAAGAATACCAGACATAATTAATGAATATAGATTTTAATTTTGAAAGTTAAAAAAAAATAAAATAAACACACAATCAGCTAAACACAAATATGGATAAACATTAAGTTTAATTAAAAGAGATTATCCAAACAAAATACATCAAAACATTTTACAGACAAGTGCTCAAACATAAGGTTAAGGTTTTGGTTGATTCTGAGTAAGCTTAAGCAGCATCTCCATCATAGCATTTAATCTCTTATTAGTAGCTTCACCAGATCTATTTAAGTCTTCTCTAAAGTCAGCTCTGAGCTTATCTATCTCATTCTTCATTTCTTCTCTAATACCATGCAGGGCCAGTTGTATGGCTGGAGGAAGAGTGGAAGAAAGAGAGCCTTGAATAATTTTTGGAGGAGAGCTAGGAGGAGTTTTATCAACAACAGGAGCCTTACCCTTATCTGAGCCTGCATCATTCAAGTTCTGATCAAGCATAATGCAGTCTTCTTCAGTTGCTTGATTTTCATGGATTTTATCAGTCTCAACCACAGCAATTTGAATTGCTCTATCAACAAGCAAATTAAGAGCTTCTTGCTCTGCCAGCCTCTTATGTTCTGCTTCAGCAGCTATCCTAGCCTGCTCAGCATCAATCACCAATCTAGCATATCTGGCTTCTTCTTCAACCAACCTCTCAGCAGCTTCACTTGACATTCTGGTGCTTTCATGTATAGTAGCCAGAAGCTCTAACCGTTTATGCTCTTCTTCATGATTGTAAAAGGTGAGTCTGGGAGCTTGAGAATGATTGGCAGAGTCCATTATATGACTGATAGCATCCATGCCTTTTCCTTTAATCCTATTCTTGACATGATTACCCAGAAGTTTCAGAGTTTCACTGAACTTTCCTTCCAAATTCCTGATCTCAGCATCCACATCTGAAGGAAAAATAAGAGTCTCTTCTTCCATAGTCTCCAGTCTCTTGAGACTAATACTGATAGCAATATCTATAAGCTCAAGATTAGGTTCTGAGATGGGATTGAAAAAGGGTTGGTTTTTGTTGAAAGGAATGGTTGGTTCAGGTCTCTTCCTTTTGAGAGGGATGATCTTAATTTTGCTTATGTCAATGGTTTGATTTGGAGAGAGATTTAATGGTATTGGTTCATCATCTATATCTATCGCTTCTTTCATTAATCTCTCTAGAATGGGTAAAGCAAAATCAGCAGGGAGGATCAATTCATCCACTGTCAAGGGTTTGTAGTGAGGACCATGTATAAGAGGTGTTGGAGGAGGTGTTTGAATATTTTGGTGTTCAGATGGGGTTGGTTCAGTGGTGGTCTAGGGTTCTTGTTCAACTTTGTTTTGGACAGGTTCATCAGTGATGATTTGTTCAGGTGAGTGTGGAAGTGGTTGTTCTGATGGTTTGGGTGAAGTAATGTAATGTTCAGAATGAGTCATTAATTCATCCTGAATGGCTGGTGTAGAAGTGGGTGGATTTTCTTGTTCAGGGACAAAAATTTGAGGTGATGTTTGAACAATGATTATTGGGGGTTCTTGAGCTGGTGGATTTTGAGGTGGTTCAGAGGTAGTATTCACAAATTTGTTTATTGGATGATTTGGTGAATCTAGATTAGAATGTGTAAATGCATCACCAGACAAGTGTGTGGTGAGATGATCAAGGATGGAAGTGTCAATAATAATATTTTCCTCTGGTGAATTGTTTTTGGTTTTCTTGGGAGTCTTTTTCAATGGAGCCTTTTTCATGGGAGTCTTTTTGTGGGTTTTGTTGAGGTACTTAGAAGATTTTCTAAGCAGCTCTGAATAGTCAGTGCCGGTATCAGAAGAAGTACCTTCTGATGAAGATGATGATATGTGTTGTGGAGAAGGTATGACAACATTAAGAGGTTTGGTATAGTCTATAGGGGGTTCTTGAGCCTTAGAATTGCTAACAATATTAGGTTCAGAGATATTACCTTTTGAAGTGCCAGCAGCTTTGGGCTTAGAGATCACAGTCTTTTTCTGTTTGGGAGCTTTGACAGGTAGATCTTCTTCAGCAGCTGCAGGCCTCTCATTCCTCTTCTTTGATCTCCTCTCTTTCTCAACAGCTTTTCTTTGAGCAATACTAGCAATTTGCTCCTCAGTGACTCTTTCATCATCCTCAGTGGCACTGTTATCCTCAGATTGTTCTTGTGATCCTTCCTCAACTAAGTCTTGTTCTACTGGTTGAGGTTTTCTTCTTGACCTAGTAATCTCCTTAGGCCCTTTGAAAATATCCTAGTTTGGTACACTGACTACCATGCTCCTGGGCATACTTACTCCAGTATCTCTTTTCACAATTTCCAAGAAGTTCTTGATAACATCCTCATTGTCATGTTCTGATATAGTTGGAAAACCATCACACAAGAAGTAGTTTTCATATATAGTCTGTAGAGGATTTTTAGGTTTCTTCAGATCTTCCTTCTTTACTAGCTTCATGTTCACCAAAACACTAGCATCATACTTGGCAGTTTGATAGACTCTTAATTTCTCTTTAGAGCTCAAAATATCAGTCAGCCTTGTCTGACGAATAATTTCAGAAATTAACCTTGGGTGATGGATCACAGAAGGTGATTTGGTTCTACTCTTGGAGATTGTAAAGCAGAGGTGGTCAAACTGAAGCTCTGCCAGATTGATCTTGACCTTCTTATGCAAGAACCAAATGAAATGTCTGTGAGGTACTGAGATTGTATCAAATCCTCATTCTCTTGTGATAATAGAGGCAAGAAATACTCTAAAAGCAAAGTTGAACTTTTGCTTCATGAATTTTGCTCTACCAAAATCAGCTTTTGAAATACCAGGAAGAAATAAATCCTTCTTAATTGATTCCAGATGCTTGCTCTTGTCAGCATAGTCATCCACATTCTCCCCCTCATTATCCAAACCTAATACTTTCGCTACGTGTTCTTGAGTGATCAGAACACTGATTCCCAGAATGTTAGACCTAATCTCGTTTCCTTTGAAAGGTCTTAAACCCAGTTGAACTCTTGTTTTTCCTTTCAAAGAACTGTTCTTTTCTATCATCTTTCTAACTTCTTCATCAGCCTGAACCTTATCAAAGATTGTTGCTTTTTGCCAGAAATACTTCACAATATCGTAGTATACGAAACCATTCAACATCTCAAAATAATTTCCCCATTGTTGATTATAGAACAAACTTTGAATATCAATACCATTTTCTTTCAGACTTTCAAAATCAATAAACTTCTCTATAACAAACTCAAATGCTTTCGGACCAGCATCGGTTGCATTATCTTTAAATACGAGTTTTGCTTGAGAAGAGAGATCGATCACAGGAGGTAGTTCTGGGTTGAAATCACGTTGAACAATGTTGCGAGTAGGTTGAGCAGTCATGATCACAGACGATTTTGAGAAGTAGAGAGAATTTGGGAAATTTTCTGAGGTTTAGGGTTGTGTAGGAAGTGATTATGTGAAAAAGTTGTGCTTTGTGAGTGAAGTGACAATTTATATCAAATAAAATATACACTTAGAAAATAAGCACAAACGAGGGAGCGCGAACAGTTTAAAATTAATTTTAAATTGTAATAACTGCATTTTCATCATTAACTGTTCTCTACCCATCAGGATCTAGACACGTGTAAGAGAGGCTTAATCATAGCTGACGCATGTACAGACAACTGTTGTACACTAACTAGTACTAAACGTTTCATTTCCGTCTAGTTCAGAGCCAAACTCATTTGTATCTAACACCTCATCAGAACCTATTACCCTTCAGATCCCATATTATTCAGAGCTTCCCAAAGGAGACTCTGAATTATTAGAGGCTCTGAAGGAGCTTCAGATCCTAATTCTATTTTGCATCTCAGAGCTAGTTTTCTTTAGAGATAAAATGCATGTTCAAATTCTTTTTAATAATGTCAAATCTTTCAATGGCCAAAGGCTTAGTAAATATGTCAGCCCATTGATGTTCAGTATCAATGAATTGAATATCTATGGTGCCTTTTTGAACATGATCTCTTATAAAATGATGCTTTATTTCTATATGTTTAGCTCTGGAATGCAGAATTGGGTTCTTAGACAAATGAATAGCAGCAGTATTATCACAGTACAGTGGAATACTACTTTCAGCTATATTATAGTCCTCTAACTGATATTTCATCCAGAGAAGCTGGGTGCAACATTTAGCAGCTGAGATGTATTTTGCTTCTGCTGTAGACAAAGCAATGGTTGCTTGTCTCTTGCTGGCCCATGATATGAGATTCTCACCAATAAATTGGCAATTTCCACTAGTGGATTTTCTCTCAATCCTGTCTCCAGCATAGTCAGCATCACAGAATCCAACTAACCTACTATCTAGGGATTTTTTATAAAGAAGTCCTAGATTAGTAGTTCCTTTCAGATATCTAAAGATCCTCTTAACATCAGTTAAATGAGGTTCTCTAGGATCTGACTGGAATCTTGCACACAAGCATACACTATATAAAATATCAGGTCTAGAAGTTGTTAGATAGAGTAAAGAACCAATCATACCTCTGTATAGCTTTTGGTCTACTTTGCTGCCAGTTTCTTCCTTGCTCAAGCTGCTTGTGGGATGCATGGGTGTGGCCATTGTCTTACAGGTTTCAAGGTTGAACTTCTTCAGAAGCTCTTTCGTATACTTGCTTTGATGAATGTAAGTGCCATCTTTTCCTTGATTAATTTGAATCCCAAGGAAAAACTTCAGTTCACCCATCATGCTCATCTCAAATTCTTCCTGCATCAGCTTGGAGAAATTCTTGCACAAAGAAGCATTAGTAGAACCAAATATTATATCATCAACATATATTTGAATAATTAAGATATCCTTCTTAGATGTCTTTCTGAAGAGAGTATTATCAATTTGACCTTTTTGAAAACCATTTTCCAATAAGAAATTACTCAGCCTCTCATACCAAGCTCTAGGAGCTTGTTTGAGACCATAGAGTGATTTCTTTAATTTATAAACATATTCAGGGTTTTTCAAATCCTCAAAACCCAGAGGTTGTTTGACATATACTTCTTCAGAAATTACACCATTTAGAAAGGCACTCTTAACATCCATTTGGTATAAGGTTATTCCATTATTAACTGCGTATGATAACAATAACCTGATTGCATCCAGTCTTGCTACTGGAGCAAATGTTTCAGTGGAGTCAATGCCTTCTTGCTGACTGTAGCCTTGTGCTACAAGTCTAGCCTTGTTTCTTACCACTTCACCTTGTTCATTCAGTTTGTTTCTAAATACCCACTTGGTTCCAATGATGTTTTTGTGTGCTGGTCTTGGCACTAAGTCCCACACATCATTTCTTTGAAACTGATTTAGCTCATCTTGCATTGCTACAATCCATCCATCATCAGAAAGAGCTTCATCAACAGTCTTAGGTTCTATCATAGATATGAGTCCGAGAAGTGAATCATGTTGTTGATAATCTGATCTTGTTTTTCTTGGACTCTCTTTGTTTCCAAGAATGAGATCTTCTGGATGTGATGATCTGTATTTGAATTTTCTCTTTGGAGCTTCATTAGTTTCAGCACTTGCTTGGGTATCATCTTCTGAGATATCATCATGTTCTTCATATGCTTCTATTGGAGATGCTTCTTCTGAGACTTCTTCCAATTCAGCTTCTGAAGTTTCATTTGCTTCTGATGCTTTCTCAGGTTCTGGATTGTTATACTGATATGGAACACCTGCATAACTATTGTCTTGCTCTGACATTTTACTATCAGGCTCTTTGTCATCAAATCTAACATGTATAGATTCTTCCACTGTGTTAGTTTCAGAATTATACACTCTGTATGCCTTTGAGCGTTCAGAGTAACCTATAAAGATTTCCTTACAAGTTTTGGCATCAAATTTTCTTTTGTAGGCCTTATTGTTCAGAATGTAACAGGTACATCCAAACTGGTGAAAATAAGAGATGTTGGGCTTTCTTCCTTTGAAGAGTTCATATGTTGTTTTATTCAGTATAGGTCTGATATAGATCCTATTTTGAATATAACAAGCTGTGTTCACAGCTTCTGCCCAGAAGTGCTTAGCAAGTTTAGTCTCGTGCATCATGGTTCTTGCCATCTCTTGTAAAGATCTGTTCTTTCTCTCTACAACACTATTTTGTTGTGGTGTTCTAGGAGCTGAGAACTCATGGATAATTCCATGGTCTTCATAGAAAGATGCAAAGGGTTCGTTTTCAAACTCACCCCCATGATCACTTCTGATCTTTAGGATCTTAAGACTCTTTTCACTTTACACTTGTGTGCAGAAGATGGTAAACACATCATATGCATCATCTTTTACTCTAAGAAATTTAACCCAAGTCCATCTACTGTAATCATCAACAATGACAAGTCCATATTTCTTTCCATTGATTGAGGCTGTACTTACCGGGCCAAACAAATCAATGTGAAGCAGTTCAAGAGGTCTTGAGGTAGAGACAATGTTTTTGGGTTTAAAAGAAGTTTTTGAAATCTTACCAATCTGACAAGGACCACACATAGCATCTGAATGATAGTTAAGATTGGGTAGGCCTTTAACCAAACTTAGTTTGCTGAGCTTAGAGATTAATCTCCAGTTAGCATGTCCTAAGCGTTGGTGCCAGACCCATTTCTCATCATTCAAGGATAGAAGACATACTATCTTTTGCTCTGTGAGTTCTGACAGATTGATTTTATAAACATTGCCTTTCCTTGGGCCTCTGAATAATATAGACTCATCAGACTCTCTAATTACAGTACATGTATCTTTATTAAACTTAACAACATATCCACTATCACAGAATTGGCTAATGCTAAGTAGATTATGTTTGAGGCCATCAACTAACCAAACATCTTTAATAGAAAGAGAAGAATTACCAACTATACCCGTACCAGTGATCTTCCCTTTTTGGTTTCCTCCAAATCCCACAGTTCCTCCCTCTCTCAGAGTCAGGGTTTGGAACATATGCTTGTTTCCTGTCATGTGACTCGAGCAGGCACTGTCCAGGTACCAAGAATGGTGCTCTTGCCTTCTTGGTGCGCAAACCTGATACATAAACAATTTCAGATTTTGGTACCCATATTTTTATGGGTCCTTTATGGTTAGTCCTTGCTACCCTAGGTTGCTTTTGCTTGTGAGGTCTATCAGTAGTTCTGAAGTTATAAGAGCTTTTAGAAAACTTTTTAGGCTCTGAAT
Source organism: Trifolium repens (assembly GCA_030408175.1). NCBI lineage: Eukaryota > Viridiplantae > Streptophyta > Magnoliopsida > Fabales > Fabaceae > Trifolium > Trifolium repens. The sequence continues at coordinate 25,937,152 of CP125850.1, forward strand.
AACTTTTAGACTTTGCTTTAGAATATACCAGAATTTTATTTGTTTTTACATTGGTCTGAGGTTTGGAGGCCTTAGGCTCTGAAGTATTTAGAGCCTGAGACTTCTTAGCCTCTGACTCAATTGATTTTTCAGAATTTGGTATATCTAAGACTTCTGATTGACTTTTAACAAACACAACCTTAGGTTTTGCTTTATCAGTGTTAGAGGATTTAGAAAGTAATGGATTATCTTTAAAATGTGAAAATCCAAGACCTTCACCTCTGTTCCTACTAACATGGTATATTAAGGAAGCTATCTTGCTTCTCTTCATGCCATTGATAAGAAATTCCTGCAGAGTAAATTCATGCTCTGGAGGAACCTTATCATTATAAACATAATGAGTTTCCATAAATGAGTTTCTAATTTTTAGAGACTCATTTTCTTCAACTATTATGTTCATTTTCTCAGTTAGGTTATTGTAAGCCTTTTTCAAGACCTTACATTCACCTGCCTTTTTATTGAGCATTTTTAAGGCATCCTTAAGAGAATCTACTAACTCAGTTCTAGATAATTTTGCTATTACCTCTTCCTCTTCTTCAGAGTCTGAACCTGCTTCAGAGTCCTCTCTGTCAGAGGTAGTTGCCATCAGTGCTAGATTTGCTTCCTCATCGCCTTCTGAATCTGAGTCTTTAACAAGGTCTTCCCACGTTGCTAGGAAGCTCTTCTTGACTTTACTCTTGTATCTCTCTTTGCTGGAGCTTTGCTTAGATGGCCTGCTCTTGTTTTCCAGACAATCAGCAATGAAATGGCCAGGCTTGTTGCATTTGAAACATTTGTTTTGATCTTCCTTCTTGTATTTGACGGTGCTCATTCTTTTGGAAGATCCTCCAAACTTTCCTGCGTATCTCTTGCTTCGTTTCGCCCATTGGGAAACTTTAGCAGCCATCAGCACCATCTCCTCTTCATCCTCAGACCCAATCTCATTGCCTTCTTCAGAAGCTTCATCATCAGAGTCTACAACCTTAGCCTTCAGAGCCTTTGATGAGCTCTTAGAGCTTAAGGCTGTTGAGTCTTTGATATTGGCTGCATTTTTGGAAAAATAAACTTGGTGTCAGATGTGCGATCCGATGCTCTGGCATTGTGTAGAGCATTGTCAATGTCTCAGGAGGAGCGCTCATGACAAGTTCTATTTATGGAATGATTGGTTTCTCTCTCATGTATCTTGTTTGGCGCGTTTTATAAGGTTTTATGTAAGGAAGGTTTTTAATGCTTCAGATTCAGTTCAAGAATATTTCTAAAGAGTATCTTCGTTGAAGAATATATTTTGGAAGAATCTCTTTTATTTAATATGGAGTTAATGCTTGGGTCAAATAAACCAAGCCCATGTTTGTCTAATTGTCTGAAGTATTTAAAGGAGCTGCAAAACCCTAATTGGACAGTTGTTCACGCCGTTATTGTGGCTTGACTAATATTCTAGGTTTTGCGTGTGTATTGTGCATTGTGAGCCTTTCTTGTGTCACCTTGAGTTCTTGAGTTGTAACTGTGTGATCCTTCTCCTAAGCTTTGAAGTACGGAGTTAGGACTTTTTAGTGTTTAACACTCTAAGCCTTTAGGTACGAGTGTGTAGTTTTAGGAGTGTGTCTCCAAAACATCTTTTGTACTTTGTGTAGTGAAATCCTTGCTGATTTGTAAGGTTGTAAGGGAGTGAGATGGGATCTCATATCTAGGAGTTCCTAGGTAGAAGAGTCATTGATAGGGCCTAGGTTTTAAGTTGTAAACGGGTGGTTTGCTATAGACTTAGAACTAGGACTATTATAGTGATATTCCTTCCTGGATTGGTATCCCCCAGACGTAGGTTGCTGTTTGTGCCGAACTGGGTTAACAAATAACTTGTCTCCTTTATTTGTTTTTCTTTACTTGTTCTATTTCGTTGCGTGCGAGACCGGATAGAGTGCTAGAGCATCGGGTAGAGCATCGTGTATAGCGTGCCAGGAATTACAATTGGCATCAGAGCAGGCACCCTGCCTGTTTATTTGGGTGAGATTCAGGACCTGAAATGTCTGGCGCTATGGAAAAAGAAGGAGGATACATGAACAGGCCACCTTTGCTCACTGGATCTGCCAACTATGACTCTTGGAAATCCAAAATGACAGCATTCTTGAGATCCATTGATAGCAAAGTTTGGAAGGTGGTTTTGACTGGATGGGAACAACCCACGTATGCTAGCAAGGAAGGTACCTCAACGGGGGTAATGAAACCTGAAATAGAATGGACTACAGAAGAGGAAGCTGCAGCCAACCAGAACCACAAGGTCATTTATGCCTTGTTTAATGGAGTAGACACTAGTGTTTTCAAACTCATAAAAAATTGTGTGTCAGCCAAAGATGCGTGGGAAATATTGCAAAAGTGCTATGAAGGGACTACCAAAGTAAAACAGTCAAAGATTCAACACCTTACATCCAAGTTTGAGGCTCTGAGAATGAAAGATGATGAGAACATTCAGGACTTTCACTTGAATCTGTTGGATATTGGTAACTCTTTTGAAGCCCTGGGAGAAAAGTTGTCTGATGAAAAATTGTCAAGAAAGCTCCTTAGATCTCTTCCCAAAAGGTTTGACATGAAGGTGACGGCCATTGAGGAAGCACAAGACATCTCCACTATGAAGATGGATGAACTTGTTGGATCTCTCCAGACCTTTGAAACTGTGTTGGATGAACGTGGAGACAAGAAGAATAAGAGCATTGCTTTTGTCTCAAACACTGATGAAGAAAATGATCAGATTGAAGATGGGGAGGAAGATAGCATAGCATATGCTATTGCCATGCTGGGCAGACAATTCAACAAAGTGCTAAAAAGAGTTGACCGTAGGAATCGACAGAATGGGCAAAGCATCCGATTCGACATCAACAAGCAACAGAATAGTCTGAAGAAATCCAAACCTGAAGAAAAGAGCACTCAAGGCAAAGGAGTTCAGTGTCATGAGTGTGAAGGTTATGGGCACATAAGGTCAGAATGTGGAACATATCAGAAAAGACAAAAGAAGGGACTAACTGTCTCATGGTCAGATGAAGATACTGATGAAGAAGGTGAATCAGCAAGACATGTGACAGCTCTCACTGGAACATGTGTTAATGTTGAGGATTGAGAATCTGATGAAGATGAAGATGTGTCATATGAGGAACTAGCTAGCACCTACAGAGACTTGCTGACATGATATGAAGAGATGTGTAGGATTCTTGAAAAGCAAAAGAAGACCATCAACAAACTTCAAACAGAAGTTAATATTCAGGTTCAAAAGGCTACTCAAGCAGAAGAGAAGGTCATTCAAGCTAATGTTCAAATGGATGATCTAAGGAAACGAGTAAGCCAGCTGAACTCAGGAGCAGATCTCCTTGAAGAGATTCTAGAAAATGTGCCAAGTGGGAAGCTTAGGTCTGTTGGATACAACTACTCAAGTTTGAATCAGTACCAACATGACCCTGAAACCAAGTTCACATCAGGAGGAAATATGATTGATCCCTGCACTGGAAGAGTAATGCTGGAGCATCAGCCTCGACATTCTAAAACCTTTCCTGTTCCAAAATTTGCTCATGATCCCAAACCTTCTGTTCATCAAAGACCAAGACCGTTTGTTCATCAAAGGCCAAATAATCAAAGGAGATACCGTAGGTGGGTGTGTCATCATTGTGGAAAAAGGGGGCACATTAGACCTTTTTGCTTAAAGCTACATGGATACCCCAACCAGGAGCCTAAACAAAATGTGATACCGGAGAAGATTCCTATGAAGAAGGAATGGAGGCCTATAGAAGAAAGTGTTGGACTGCCTAAGGAAGAAAATGTTGGGCTAATTGCTCACACATCCCTAAGAGCTTCTTCTAGGGAAGATTGATACTTTGATAGTGGGTGCTCCAGACATATGACTGGAGAAGAGAAGTATCTCATGAATGTAAGATCCTACAAGGCCAGTTTTGTAACTTTTGGAGATGGTGCAAAAGGAGAAATAGTAGGAATTGGGGATCTGATCAACCATGGATTGCCCAACCTAGAGAATGTGCTTTTAGTTAAAGGTCTCAAAGCAAACCTGATTAGCATTAGCCAGCTGTGTGACCAAGGCATGAAAGTCAATTTCACAAAATCAGAATGTCTAGTGAACAATGAAGAAGGAGAACTGGTACTAAGAGGTACTAGATCTAAAGACAATTGTTACATGTGGATGCCTCAGGAAGAAGCCCTCACATCCACCTGCCTTGTTACCACAGAAGATGAAGTTCAACTGTGGCACCAGAAATTGGGTCATCTCAACTTGAAAGGAATGAAGAAAGCTATATCACTGGAAGCCATTAGAGGTCTACCCAAACTCAAGATTGTTGAAGGAAAGGTGTGTGGTGAATGTCAAATTGGAAAGCAAACTAGAATGTCACACCCGATGCTGGAGCATCAGACAACCTCCATGGTTCTTGAATTACTACACATGGATCTCATGGGACCCATGCAGGTTGAAAGCTTGGGAGGAAAAAGGTATGCTTTTGTAGTAGTAGATGATTACTCTAGATATACTTGGGTGAACTTCATTAGAGAAAAATCAGATGCTTTTGATGTGTTCAAAGAGCTGTGCATCCAGATTCAAAGAGAAAAAGGTAGCAGTGTTGTGAGAATAAGGAGTGATCATGGTAGAGAGTTTGAGAACTCCAAGTTTAATGAATTCTGTTCTACTGAAGGAATTAAGCATGAGTATTCTTCTCCAATAACCCCTCAACAGAATGGCATAGTAGAAAGAAAGAATAGAACGATTCAAGAATCAGCTAGAGTCATGCTTCATGCCAAAAACATTCCTTATCATTTTTGGGCTGAAGCAATGAATACTGCTTGCTATGTACACAACAGAGTCACCCTGAGAAAAGGTACAACCTCTACTCTATATGAACTATGGAAGGATAGAAAACCAACTGTCAAGCACTTTCATATCTTTGGAAGTAAGTGCTATATTCTAGCTGATAGAGAACCTAGAAGGAAACTTGATCCTAAAAGTGATGAGGGATTTTTCCTTGGGTATTCCACAAATAGTAGAGCTTACAGGGTCTATAACACAAAGACTCAAGTTGTGATGGAATCTGTAAATGTTGTTGTAAAAGACTCTCCTGTCAAGGAAAATGAAAGGATAAATCAAGGTACTCCTGTCAGTGTGAATGCTGAACAAGGTACTGCAGTATCCGAACAGGCATTTATTGATAAATCTGATGAAGAGACTCTTGAAGAAGAAGAAGGTAAAGAAAATACAAGACCTCAAGCTACAAGTAAAGGTCCTTCGGTTCGTGTTCAGAAAAACCATCCCTTAGATCTGGTAATAGGAAATCCTAAACAAGGGATAACTACAAGAAGAACTAATGATGTTGTTGCAAACTCCTGTTTTGTGTCCCTGTTTGAACCAAAGAATGTAAAAGAAGCATTGACTGATGAAGCCTGGATAGAGGCTATGCAGGAAGAGATAAACCAATTTGAGAGGAGTGAAGTATGGGACTTGGTTCCTAGACCTGAAGATGTAAATGTTATTGGAACAAAATGGGTGTATAAAAACAAGTCAGATGAGAATGGCACAGTTACCAGAAATAAAGCAAGGCTTGTGGCCCAAGGATATACCCAAATTGAAGGACTTGACTTTGATGAAACTTTTGCACCTGTGGCCAGACTAGAATCCATCAGATTGCTTCTAGGAGTGGCTTACATTCTAAAGTTCAAGCTATACCAAATGGACGTGAAGAGTGCATTTTTAAATGGATACCTACAGGAAGAGGTGTATGTTGAGCAACCAAAAGGGTTTGTGGATCTAGAACATCCCAACTATGTCTACAAATTGAAGAAAGCCCTGTATGGTCTAAAACAGGCACTTAGGGCATGGTATGAAAGGTTGACTCAATTCTTGGAAGAACAAGGATACAGAAAGGGAGGATCAGACAAAACTCTGTTTGTGAAATAAGAAAGAGGAAAGTTTATAATAGCTCAAATCTATGTTGATGACATCGTGTTTGGTGGAATGTCGAACACAATGGTCCAACATTTCGTCCAGCAAATGCAGTCAGAGTTTGAGATGAGTCTTGTTGGAGAATTGACTTACTTTCTTGGTCTTCAAATCAAACAAATGGAAGACACCATCTTTATATCCCAGAGCAAGTATGCTAGAAACATCATCAAGAAATTTGGGATGGACAATGCTGCACACAAGAGAACACCAGCACCTACTCATTTGAAACTCACCAAAGATGAGAAGGGAATAAGTGTGGATCAAAGTCTCTACAGAAGTATGATTGGAAGCTTGTTGTACTTGACTGCAAGTAGACCTGACATCACTTATGCTGTGGGAGTGTGTGCTAGATATCAAGCAGATCCTAAAGTAAGTCACTTGACTCAAGTTAAGAGGATCTTGAAGTATGTGAATGGTGTAGCGGGCTGGAAAATCACTTCCATTTTTCATACAATGAAGTCGCCATTGACGTTTATTTATCCCGGAAGGGGAAAGGAAAATATCACGAAAACCTTGGTTTACACGGTTGAAGAACCGTGGCGGGTTCGGGAGTTGGTTATGCGAGAGGAAGGTATTAGCACCCCTCGCATCCATCGTACTTGATGGGAACCATTTAGGTGGTTTAGGTTCGTCTGCGCAGGTTTGAATTAAATTACTCTATCGCTGGCTAATCTCTACTCCGTTTCCAAATAAATTAAAAGAAATTTTTTTTATTAGTTGAGTTTGACGGTTGTAGGAGCCCGCTCCTACGTATTCCCCGGTGCAATGGGAAACTCAAAACTCACGTAGTTCTGGTAAAAGATGTTTGTGTGGTTGGTTGATTTTAAACGGGTAACATTTATTTCGTATTCCGCTGACACAACGACGCTTGTATACTCTAATCAGAGGCTTAAGCTGTGTGTGTGTCAGAGGAGTAGATAAGACGTGTATCCGTTGAAAAAGAGAGTTGAATAACGGATGTTGCTTATTTCACATTCCGCTGATACAACGGTGCTTGTATGCTCTAAAAAGAGGCTTAAGCTCGTGTGTGTCAGAGGAATGGATAAAGCGTATATCCATGTTTTCTGAAAAGAAGTTTGAGTGTGTTGATTTGATTTTAGCGCTTGTTTTGGTTTTAGAATGAGAGCTAACTCACGAGCACTAGTCAAATGTCTAGCGACCAAGTCAACCCGGGGGGAAAGAATCAAATGACAGATTCCCCCTTTTTCATCCTTTTATTGTGAAAGTCTTTATTAATTTGATTAAGGAAAAAGATGTTCAAAACAAAAAGACGAGTGTTGGTTGATTTTAACGCCTGTTTAGATTGAGAGCGACTCACGAGCACTAGTCAAATGTCTAGCGACCAAGTCAACCCGGGAGGAAAGAATCAAATGACAGATTCCCCCTTTTTCAACCTTTACTTAGTGCAAAAAGAGTTTGATTAAGTTTGATTATGAAAACTCAAGTTCAAGGATATAAAAATAGTGTGCAAAATTAAATAACAATGACAATTGATATAATAACAATGCGACAATTAAATGTGAATGAATGCAAGTATTCAAATGAAAATGCATGAATCAACATGATATAATTAAATATGCATGAATGAATCAAGAATGAATGAGAATTGATGATGCATAATTAAATAAAAATGCATAAGCTAAAGTAACGTACAATGAATTAAATAACATAAACATGCTAAATTAAATCAAAGTAAATGAGATGAGTTAGAATGAATTGAAGTAAAGCTAAAGAGCTGAAGACAAGCATAAGAAATAAAAATAAGCAATTAATCATAATTAAGCACTTAAGTAAATAAGCTAAAAAGCTAAAAAAGTAATTAAATAACAAGCTAAGGAAGCATGAACATAATCTGAAATCAAGCATGATATGAGCAAAGCAAAATGGTCCAGTAAGCTAAAAAGCTCAAGCACCAAATAAGTGCTTATGAAAATAAGCTAAAAAGTGATTAAATAAGCTAAAAAGCTAAAGAATAAGCTAAAAAGCAAAAATAAATGCTCAAATGAGACAAACAGGAATCACACATGATTTAAGCATAACCAAATGGTCCAATAAGCTAAAAAGCTTAAGCACCAAATAAGTGCTTATGAAAATAAGCTAAAAATCAATTAAAATTAACTTAAGCTGAGGGGGTGCAAACAGTAAAGGATGGGTGGTGCGAATAGCAAATCTGGGCCAGAAGCCCAGTCCACGCCAGAGTCAAAAGTCAGCACAGAAGACGATCCAGCGCCGCGTGAGATTGAGGTGCACAGTAAGGTTTTAAGATCTGGACCGCACGATCGATCTAACGCGCGTGTTTTAAAAAGGAAAGACATGATCTTGTGCGCACGTTTGATCGGACGGCTGAGGTCAGATCTGGAAACGCGATGAAGGTTCAAGGTTTTTGCTACGAAATTTTGCTACAAGTTCATCATTTAGCTACGAAATTTCGTAGCAAACTATGAATCTTCATCTTCCTCATTTTGAAATTTTTCCGGATTTTCAAAAACTAACCAAAATTAACGAAAAGAAGTTCAAACCCACTTGTTTTTGCCTCCTGATCATGAATCCAAGCTCGGATTTCACATTCGAGGACGTATTTTTAAGATTAGAACGAATCAAGTGAAGAACTCAAAAAATGTAAAAATGGCAAAACGAATTACAGATCAAATTAAAGCGAAACGTTTAACCAGAAAGCATTAGGACAAGTTAATGAGTTAGAATTAGAGATTAATTACGTTGTTTAGGCTCGTTTTAGGTCCAAATCTTCTTGAACTCCTCTTGGCCACCGTGGCCTTAATCTGAGCTTGGGGAAGTGTTTTTCGTTCGTCCTTGCGTGAATTCTTGTTTCTGGCAGTTGATTGAAGATGTTTGATGTTTTGTTTTTGAGTTTTGATGAAATTTTGAGGTTTTTGGTTTTTTTGTGAAAATGAAGAAAAAATGGATGTTGATGAGTATTGATTTTGGCAGAGTTTCTCTACTGTTATTGATGATTTCTTTTGGTCTGATGTGAGGCTTTATTTATAGTGAGAGATTAGGGTAAGAATGGGATGAGATTGTTGGCCAAGAAAAGGGTAATTTTGAGAATGTAATTTATGATATTTTGAGGTTTTTTGGTTGTGCTTTAGTTAGAATTTTTTTGTGGTGAGGTGGAGGAAAATAGAAGGTTCTAGTTCACTAATGATAGGAATGATGAGGTGTCAATGATTGGAAGAATTTTCTTGAATTTCTTTGATTTTTGGGAACAAATTAAAAATAACACATAAAATAATAAAATAAAAATAAATATGCAAAATAAAAATATGCATGATGGTGAAATGTGATTATGCAAAATGATTATGGATTAAAAATGAGAAAAAGAAAAAAAGGATTTAAATTTGATGTTAAAAGGTTTCTTGAAATGCAAGTAACTAACTAAAAATAAATAATAAATAAGAAATAAAAATTAATGGAAGGGCAAAATGGTAAGTATGGCCCTTTATGATCATGCCATGCAAAAACCATGCAAGAAAAATGATTCCATTTATTTTTGTGCCAACTTTGACCTTTTGGGTCAACAGTTGACTTTTGTTGACTTTTTTTTCTAAAAAGTGTGAAAAATATTATGGGGCAAAATTAGGGTATGACAAATGGAACTAGCGATTATGGGATAATGTATTCCCATTGTGAAAATTCTACCTTATATGGTTATTGTGATGCTGATTGGGTTGGAAGTGCAGATGATAGAAAAAGTACTTCAGGAGGTTGTTTCTTCTTAGGCACTAATTTGATATCTTGGTTTAGTAAAAAGCAGAATTGTGTGGCCCTATCTACAGCTGTGGCTGAATATGTAGCAGCTGGGAGTAGTTGTTCTCAATTGGTGTGGATGAAACAAATGCTGAAGGAATACGATGTTGAGCAGGATGCTCTAACATTGTACTGTGACAACATAAGTGCCATAAACATCTCAAAGAATCCAGTTCAGCATAGCAAAACAAAACATATTGACATTCGTCATCACTATATAAGGGATTTGGTTGAGAATAAGATTGTGATTTTGGAGCATGTGGGTACGAAGGAACAAATAGCAGATATTTTCACTAAGGCTCTTGATGCTGTGCAGTTTGAGAAGTTAAGGGGCAAGTTAGGAATTTGTCTCCATGAAGAAGCATAGCAATTACCGTTATTTGTGGAGTGGCATGTGGCAGTTGTTTTTATCTCTCCTCATCAAGTTAAACACGCTGATCAAGGTAATCATGGCCAAAACCGTCACATTTGCACGCCACCATCAATAGTTGGTTATTTCAATTTCAAATCTTTACCAAATATTTTCTTTCCCAATAAATCATCTTATACTTACAACTTCCCAACTTCCTCTCCTAATTTTCTCATCAAACCCAAACTCACTTGTTTCTGTGAATCCTACTTTCTCAATCTCACTACAATGTCTCAACCATCCGTTCAAACCTCTCCAACCAAAACCTCACCACAAAATCCATCACCGTCAAAAACGACCACCACCATTCCCAACGTCACTGAAAACACTTCTGTTCCCTTACCTCAACCTTCTACTGTCATTACCGATGCTTCTCCTCTCACCATGATACACCCATCCTTCAACTCTATTCTTAACCCCACACCTTCAAACCCTTCACCTTCACACAAATCTAAACCCACAAAGAGAACCAAATCTGTAACCACCAGAAAACCCAAGAACCAAAAATCCAAGTCTCGATATTCATCGAACTTTAACATGCAAGAGTTGTACCTTAGTGATCTGGGTAATGCGTGCACCAATGTTGCTTCTGATGTCGCAACACCGAGCCCTGATATTCAAATTGAAGCGAACAAAGAGGACTGCACTCAAACCCTAGGTTCCAAAGAGGGGAAACTGCTGAGGTGGCTGAACAAGATGTTTCCAACACCTCTACTGATGACAATGTTGATGAAGAAACCCAGAATATCAAGATTGCTGAAGATGCCCTTAAATCACTTGTGGGTTCTGTTTCTAGTGATAGGGCCGTGCCAGATGCTCCAGCATCTTTGGCACACGACAAATCTCAAGATGAGATGGCTAACGATGTGGTTGCTGATTCACCTATGCAACAAGACGAAGGTGTGATAGGTGCTGTGAACACTGACAATGCTATGTCAGAAAATTTGGACTATGTAACTGCTGATGAAGATGAAGGTGCTAATAAAGATGACAGCACTGAAGATGATGTAACAATCATGAAGATTGTTAGTGACTCTAAGAAGAAGAGTGGAAAGACTGGTGTTGGTAGCAGGCTGAGAGTAAGACAAGAGAAAGTGACTGAGGTTGTGACTGAAGAACCAAAGTCAACAAAGAAGAAGAATGTTGCAGCTGTGGCAACAAAATCTCCTAAGAAAAAGAAGGTAGCAGCTGAGGCTACTACATCTACTAAGAAGAAGATGTATGGTCCAGTTAGGAGATCAAGCAGAGTAGAGATCCCTGCTAAGTAGAAGAATAAGGCATCAAAGAGAAAGACCATTGATCTGAGTGACTCAGAGTTTGATGCTGAAGAGGAAACTTCAACTATCCCTACAGCCTCAAAACAAAAGACTCCAAAGAAGAGAAAAATTGTTGCTGAGGATGCTGAGGAGAATGCCCCAAGCATTGTGACTACACAGAAGAAGAAAGCTGGGAGAAGCATTCTACAAAATGTCCCTGATGTGCCAATGGACAATGTGTCATTCCACTTCAGTGCTAGTGCTGCTAAATGGAAGTTTTTTTTTGACAGGAGATTGGCTTTAGAAAGGGAACTGTCTGATGAAGCCCTAGAGTGTAAGGAGGTGATGGAACTGATTCATCAAGCTGGGTTAATGAAGACTGTAAGTGGGCTAGGAAGCTGTTATGAGAAGCTGGTGAAGGAGTTTATTGTTAACATTGGTGAGGACTGTGACAATAGACTCAGCAAAGAGTTTCATCAGGTGTTTGTAAGAGGCAAGTGTGTACAATTTTCTCCAGCTGTGATCAATGCATACCTTGGAAGAAGGGAGTATGGCTATCCTGGATTTGAACCAACTAACAACCAGGTTTGCAAGACTATCACTGCCAACCAGGTCAAGGTGTGGCCTCTTAAAGGTAAGGTACCTTATATAATGCTGTCTGTTAAGTATGCTATACTGAATAGAATAGGTGCAGTAAACTGGGTTCCAACCTCTCATACCTCCACTATAGCAACTAGTTTGGCAAAATTTATTTATGCTATAGGGATTGGTGCTACTATAGATTTTGGGTCCTTAATTTTTGATCAAATTGTTGAACATGGAAAATCTTGGGCTGTTAAACTTGTTATTGCTTTCCCATCACTTATCTCTGGGATTATTTTGGATCAACACCCCAATATTCTATTTCCTGAGGATGTGCCATGTAAGAGAGAGTCACCCATGACCTTCTCCTATAAGTTGTTTGAGGGTAAACATGCTGCTGATATAGCTGTGCCTCAGAAGAAAGTAGCTCATGCTGGTAAAGCTGCTTCTTCTTCCATGACTAGAAGAACAATGATCATTTCCATGGAAGCTGTTGTTAAGGCCTTGGATGAGCAGAAGGTTGAGCTTGAAAAGGTCATCACTGCCTTAAAGCAAGAGGAAGCTGAGGAAGAGGGGTTGGTAGCTGATGTAGGTGCTGATGATGCTGGTAATGGTGTTGAAGCTGCTGATGGTGATGCAGCTGGAGATGATGTTGAAGAAGATGGAGGTGACACAGAGGAGCTGGAAGTATCTGATTCCAGTGGCTCCTTTTAGATGATGTAATGAATTTGTTGCCCTATTTGTTTTGTTCTGTTTTGTTGCTATTTCTGGGCATAGATTGTGTTATTTTTGCTGGTTTGTATTATGGCTCTGTACTTATTAACTCTCTGCGCTATTACCTTTGCCAAATTTTGTGGCAAAAAGGGGGAGTAAAAACTTGGTTAGTTTGTTTAATTATGATCTGCTCTACTCTGGTGGTATTATCTGCATATTCTCTGGTTATGATATAGTGTAGCTAGTAGTGTATCTTGAATGGAGTATGTAGCTACGTGGCTGTGATATGATATGCAGGTTGTGAGGGGGAGCTGAATTGTATTTTGCAGAAGGAGATGTTGGACACAATGCTCCAACATCCCATGCATGTGTGCAGGGGGAGTAGGCTTGTGAAAATGCAGTAGCATTCTATCCCACATCCTATCAAGTTTATTTTCTTGACCATTTAAGGCGAAGTAGTTATTTTGTTCCGCTGTTGCATGCATCTCTGATATTCTTAAAAGATACAATTTATTCTTCTCTATTGTTATTCATGAAGGAGTAGTATGGTAACTGTTTTGAAGGATAGCATCTACTGATCTTTATGCTTGTGTGTTTGTGTTGAGAAAAAGAAATGTAGTTGAAGTATCTCTTTAAGTAAAATTTGTATGGTCATAATTTGTTTTTAGCCAAAAATTTGCCAAAGGGGGAGTTTGTTGAGTCTTTGATATTGACTGCATTTTTGGAAAAATAAACTTGGTGTCAGATGTGCGATCCGATGCTCTGGCATTGTGTAGAGCATTGTCAATGTCTCAGGAGGAGCGCTCATGACAAGTTCTATTTATGGAATGATTGGTTTCTCTCTCATGTATCTTGTTTAGCGCGTTTTATAAGGTTTTATGTAAGGAAGGTTTTTAATGCTTCAGATTCAGTTCAAAAATATTTCTAAAGAGTATCTTCGTTGAAGAATATATTTTGGAAGAATCTCTTTTATTTAATATGGAGTTAATGCTTGTGTCAAATAAACCAAGCCCATGTTTGTATAATTGTCTGAAGTATTTAAAGGAGCTGCAAAACCCTAATTGGACAGTTGTTCACGTCGTTATTGTGCCTTGACTAGTATTCTAGGTTTTGCGTGTGTATTGTGCATTGTGAGCCTTTCTTGTGTCACCTTGATGCAAGCTTAGGACGTGTTCTTGAGTTGTAACTGTGTGATCCTTCTCCTAAGCTTTGAAGTACGGAGTTAGGACTTTTGGTGTGTTTAACACTCTAAGCCTTTAGGTACGAGTGTGTAGTTTTGGGAGTGTGTCTCCAAAACATCTTTTGTACTTTGTGTAGTGAAATCCTTGCTGATTTGTAAGGTTGTAAGGGAGTGAGATGGGATCTCATATCTAGGAGTTCCTAGGTAGAAGAGTCATTAATAGGGCCTAGATTTTAAGTTGTAAACGGGTGGTTTGCTGTAGACTTAGAACTAGGACTATTATAGTGATATTCCTTCCTGGATTGGTATCCCCAGACGTAGGTTGCTGTTTGCGCCGAACTGGGTTAACAAATAACTTGTCTCCTTTATTTGTTTTTCTTTACTTGTTCTATTTCGTTGCGTGCGAGACCGGATAGAGTGCTAGAGCATCGGGTAGAGCATCGTGTATAGCGTGCCAGGAATTACAAAGGCTATCCCTTTCATCTTCTTGGTTGATTCATCAGTCATTAACTCCATTTCATGACTTTTCAATGAACTAACTAAGCTTTCAAGGGATACAGTATCCAAATCCTTAGACTCTTGAAAAGCAGTCACCTTGGATCTCCACTTAGGTGGCAAGCTTCTTAGTACCTTTCTCACATGATCTGCTTCAGTATAACTCTTGTCTAATATTTAAAGTCCAGATACTAAAATTTGAAACCGTGAAAACATAGTTTCTATATCCTCTCCGTCCTTCATCTTAAACAACTCATACTGATGCACTAACAAGTTAGCTTCCGCTTCCTTAACTTGTTTGTTGCCCTCATACTTGGATTTTAAAGAATCCCAAATTGACTTTGCATTTCTTTTATCTCCAATTTTAAGGTATTCATCATGTGAGATTGCGTTTGTCATCATTCCTTTTACAGAGTGATGCTTCTTGTACTCTAGCTTCTGAGTAGGTGTAAAGGATTTCCTATTCTGAGAACTAACTACTCCTTCTAAGTCCATATTTTCAAAATTAACTCCATCTTCTACCAAGTCCCATAAGTCACAGTCAATTCCCATGATGTGACTATACATCTTGGTTTTCCAAAAGGGGTAACTAGTCTCAGTTCCGTTGAAGAAAGGAACCTTATCAGATGACTTCCTTTCATGTGAGTTTGAGTCATAGTTGAAAGGAATCTCATTGTTGTTCTTCTCAGCAGACATGTTTTTCCTTCTGGATCTTTACTATTTCACAGTTATGTGAGTTACGCAACAGACCTTGCTGCTGATACCAATTGAAGGTGGAAAAACACAAGATGGGGGGGGGGGGGGGGTTGAATTGTGTTTTGAGAATTAAAACTTTTTCTAACTTAAAACAAGTTTGCAGCGGATATTAACACAAAATAAATAAGGGTGCTGAGAGAGAGAAAGAAAGACACGAAATTTATCCTGGTTCCCCTCATAAATTGAGAGTACGTCCAGTCCCCTTGTTACTAACAAGAGTTTTTCACTATAATCTTTACAAGATTACAACTTGCTCAAGCACACCTGCAAGAGACTTCTAAGGTGCTCAAGTTTCACTAAACAAGAGACTTCACAAACAAACTTAAAATCTAAGAATGATTGTTTATGGACACTTGATATACTATCAGAGGTGTTTACAAAATACAACGCAAATAGCTTTAAGACTTGAATGACAGATTGAACAAATTATGTCAGAATATTTCAGAGCCTTAAACGCAGTAATGTAACAGTAGTCATTTCTTCCATTTGAGTCTTCTATTTATACTTGGATGGAAGATGATGACCGTTGCAGAGAGATAAGTTGCCAGCTGGAATTTGTTCGTACAATTGCTAGCTGTTGATTGCTTTCTTTAGCAGGAAATCCAATTCCACTACCTTGCAATTTGAATTATTGCTCAACCATTTTGAGTAATAATAGTACGATAGTACAATCCTCAAATGCGCTCCACTTATGGATAAGATTAACGTTGTACCAACGAATATTCCTTCCTGTGGATATGACAGAGTCCTAAAATAGATTGTTCTTCAATCATTGGTTCTGATTCTGTCAGTTCTTGAGTGACGCAAATTCCTTTTGTTTCAGAGCCTGGAGTGTAGCTTCTTAAGGTTCTAAGCTTCTGAAACCTTCAGAGCCTTGCCTTTGTCCTCAGAGCCACTTCCTTCAGACCTTGAATTTTGAGCTTCTGATGATCAGCGATAAGCTTTCAGAGCTTCTTTGCTTGGCTTCTCTGCTTTTATTCATAGTGCTTCTGAATGAATTTTTATCTTATAATTCTGCACACTAGAATAAATATTAGTAATACCAATTGCAATTTTAATACTTTGTTATCATCAAAACCAACTAAAATCTTAGAGGTTCATGTCAGACCCACTTTGTTCCAACAGTATCGATACATATATCACTTGTATCGATACAAATATGGTCTCTCAGAGGCAGAGAGTCACCTGTGTATCGAATCATGCTTGCATGTATCGATACACACCTGTATCGAATCATGCTTGCATGATTTGATACATATCAGTCAAGATTTCAAGAAACTGATATATGTATCGATACACATACGTGTTTGTATCGATACATAGGTCAAATTTTTCAAATTTGAACACTGGTCAAAGGGTTTGTATCGATACAAACCATCATTTGTATCGATACATGTCTGCTATGTTTTGCCTAAATTTGCTCAATTCTATTTTCTCTTTAAATAGCAATGTGCTTTGTTATTGTAAAAGCGAGAAAACCTGTGAGAAAGTGAAATAGCTTTGAAAAACTCTTTGGGATTCAAATTGGGTGAAAAATTTGGATCAAAGGGTCATTCTTCACAAGATCATCATCTTCCATCAAATTGCAATTAATTGAAGAGTGAGTATGGGATCATTCGGATAAAGGTTGTACGTTTGATCGATAACGTTCGATACGGCTTGCGGTGAATCAGAGGCGTGATCGAGTTGATTTGTGAAGAAGGTTTGGGTTTTTCTCAAGGATTCAAGATTGTGCGATATCTTGAAGGATCAACAACGAAGAAGCGAGGTACTCAGCTGGACGATCGTTGCGAGGATTTGCGCACGGTTAGGATCGTTGGAATCAGAGGGAGAAGCTTCATTACTTGTTGAGGTTTTTACGCATAGTTTGCATTAGATTCAATATAGGGTTATTGGAGTCGTTGTAAATTGTGCACTATAGTTCAATTGTTTTTAATCAATATACTCTCAAATAACCCGTTTGGTTATTTGGGGGGAGACGTACCCGGCCGACCGCGAGGACGACACGAAAGCCGGGGAACTCCCTAATCAATCGTTTGTGTCTTTCTTCCTTAATCTTTTACTTTACGCAATTGCTTTAATTTTCGATTCAATTGAATTTTTGTGTTCGTACGTGTGCACCAAAAATTCAATTGACATATATCTTGATTGTGATTGGATTAGCTATATAATTGCGTAACTTGCTTGGACTGTGATTTGGATGGTTTAATTTGAATATTTTGCACACGATCGTTTCTAGTTCTTTATCATCACTCGTTCAAGGCTATACTACTTTTTCAGTGATCAATCGGGTGCAAAGAGACTACCGATCCGGTGGTGCTTCCGCGCGTACCTTTTGAACTAAATTTTTTTTAAAATCAACATTGTTTAAAAGGGCCACTTATTCAACCCCCCCCCCCCCCCCCTTCTAAGTGGTAGCCAAGTAGTCTAACAAGTGGTATCACAATCCCGGTTCAATTTTGTTCACAAAATTCGGTGGATTGTGCCAATTATTAGAAAACATGGCTTTTGCACCTAAAGGGGCTTATAATAGGGCACCTATATTCAATGGAGATCATTTTGATTATTGGAAAAGTAGTATGCGCATTCACATCAATTCTTTTGATGGTGAAGTGTGGAATGCTATTGAGACCGGTCCGTTTGTTCCGACAAACACCGATCCTAATGGCATTGTCACCAATAAGCCTATGGCACAATGGACAGACGATGATAAGAAAAAGGTCAATTACGATGCAAAGGCACAAAACATACTTATTTCATCCCTTGGGATTGAACAATTTTATCATGTGTCGCATTGTGTATCGGCCAAAGAAATGTGGGATACATTAGTTACTCATTTTGAGGGTACTAATGAGGTCAAAATATCCAAAATAAACACCTTAACTCAAGAATTCGAATTGTTCCATATGCAAGATGGTGAAACCATTGCGGATATGCAACAAAGGTTTGTGAAAATTACCAACATGTTACATGGTCTAGGTAAACCAATCACTAATCAAGATGCTACTAATAAGATTTTGAGATATCTTAATAGGTCATGGCAACCAAAGGTCACCGCAATCAAAGAAGCGAATGATCTTACAACTTTGAGTCTCACAACCTTATTCGGTAAGCTAACGGAACATGAACAAGTGCTTAATTTGTTGGAAAAGCATGAGAAAGGTGGGAAAAAGGAGAAACACAACGAAAAGGAAAAAGAAAAGGATAAGAAGTCCATTGCTCTAAAGGCCTCCACATCCAAGTCCAAAAAGGTTGAGCAACTGGAAAGTAGCTCAAGCGAAGACGATTCTGATGATGAGGAAATGGGGCTCTTCGTTCGACGCTATAATAGATATGTGAGAAAGAATGGGATAAGACATTCTGATGACAATCTTAAGAAGTTTCGGAAAGATAGTGGTTACCGCCGGAAGAGTGATAGTGGTAGATACTCCAAGAAAGAGGCATGCTATGAATGTGGCCAAATTGGTCATTTCAAACCGGATTGCCCTAAGTTGAAGAGAAAAGAGAAGGAGTCACCGTCATTCAAAAAGGGAAGCAAGGATAAGGGAAAGCAAGCTTATGTTGTATGGGAGAGTAGTAGCTCTTCATCTTCTTCATCATCAAGCTCTACACTACTACAATTTTGGCCTACAATAGCATTAATTTAATAGCACTTTTTCTGAAGTGCTATTAAAAATCTAACTCTGATGCTTATAATAGCACTTTCTGTCAAAAGCGCTATAATATAGTAAAAATAAATTTTGACTGAGACGTTTAATAGCGCTCTTTGGTGAAATGCTATTATAGACCTACCTCTTTGTTAGCGCTTTCTGAAAGCGCTATTACATGGTTTCCAGCAAAACTAAAAATAAAACAGGAAAAGTTCATCTTTAGCCAAAAAAATGGAAAATTAATCTCACTCGATCAGAAACATCTTCACTTCACTCTCTATTGTTCATCAAACCATCGTCGTACACTTCTCACCATCACTTTCAATTTCTTTTACTTTAATTATCTTTGTCTCTAAATCCCTAATTTCATCAAAGTAAATGAACCCTAAATCCCCAAATCGTTTTGTTCGCAATTTCGGTTTCATTTTCCACCACCGTCCTCTACATGAAGTCATGAACCCTGACCCACACAAAATTAGCGCCACCTAGAACGAAGCTTCTGCCGACGAAAGGAAGAATTCCAAAACGAGGCTTGAGCTGCGAAAGAGAGAGGTCTAGAATGTGGTGTCCACCCAGAACGAGAATCTTTCTCTTCAATCTTAGGGTTTTTCATTTTCTCTCTCAACGATCTCTCTCCCTCTGCTTAACGGCGCCAATAAGTTCTCTCAATGTGAGAGTAACACTGCAACCACATTCAGGTACAACAAGCTGCATCCAATTCTTCTTTCTTTTCAGTTTTATATGCTATAGTTTGTGACCCATTAGCATGAAGTTTTGATTTTTGGTTTCTGTTTCTTTTAGGTTGTCACAAAGAATTTTCATAGTCCAATCCACTATATTTTTGGTTTCTATTTCTTTTTGTTTCTATATTTTTAAATTAATTTCTTTTGTGCTTCATGTTAAACCCACATTGTTTTTCTTAATTAAATTTGTTTTGAATTGATTAGAGACTATGCAGTTAGTTATTTCTGAATGTAAAATAAAGGTTAAGGTTGTTGAAATCTGCCAGAAAGGGGATTCATTTAGTAGAGAGTAAGATTTGTGTGTAGTTATGCTATACTAGTAATTCATGGTATTTAAAATAGATTTGTATGTTTGATTTTCTATGTTTTGTTTTAGTGTTTTCAGCTTATGAAGTGTGGTGTGTTTTTTAAATAAAGCAAATTGGTAAATTGTACAAGAATGTGAAGAAGATTGAGAGAGGTGTTGCATTCTCAACACACATATCTGTAAACAATATTGTTTTTCACTTTTCTCCTCTTGTCAATGATGAAATGCTGTTGGAAGAAGGTGATATATTTAAAATGTAAGACTCTTTTGAAGCATTTTTATTGTGCGACCAAGAATGAAATAAAGATATTGCTTATGTTTTGGTTATTGATGGAAACTATTTGAAGCATTTTTTATTGTGCGACCAAGAATGAAATAAAGATATTGCTTATGTTTTGGTTATTGATGGAAACTATATAGTAATGGTGTCTTTGGGTGTTTACCGGGATTTGGCATATCATATTGATGGGTTCATTGCTATTGTGGCTCACATTCAAGTTCGTTGGGAGGGGCCTGTTACGGGACATGCATCTGATGTCATTCCTGCAACAAACACTTCAGCTGAAGTGGCCTTGAGGTTTGTTAGGCCAGGAAAGAAGGCTAATCATGTGTAAGAATTTTCATATAGATGCACTAGTATAATTAGAGATGATTTTGATTTTATAACTTCATATTTTTTCTCATATACCATTGAATTGATTCTATTCTATACTTTTTGTTTTTATGTGTCCTGTCAATTTAATTATAACCTTGTTGGATTTCATTTTTTTTAGTAGATTAGATTACAATTTTTTTCCCATGGAACCAATTGGTTTGTTTACTTGCATTTTGTTGATGAACATTTTTATCAAAGAGGACATAATCACAGAAACAAATATGACAAAGATGAGAATGAAAAATAGAGAGACAAGCATATGTATAGAGAATATAATAACATATAGGAACACCTATAAATTCAAACTTAGAAATAGAAAAAGTATGTCAGATTAGTTTTTACATCAAACAAGATGAAATGGCTATGTTTGACCTGTTGTAGCAGGTTGTTGTTGTATCTTAGAGAAGTAGTACAATGATAAATAAGAAATGTTTTTAATTCTTGCAGGGGGGGCTGTTTTGATCGTTTTAAGGATATGCTCAATGTGTTGGTCATGGTAATGCTGGTGCTCTAGAATTCCATATTACAGTTCCTTCAATTCAATCTAAGTAAGTTGTTTTGTTGTAGAGTTTATGCATAGGAAAAATTTCAATAAAATTGTGCCACTAGTTACTACACAAATTAGATGGTTAAGAAGAAAAATAAGTAGCTTTTGATGTGAACTAGTGCTTCTGGTTTTTGGTAGTGCTGGGAGGCTAATTTTTTTGCTATTATTCAGCATTATATTGTATATGTGCCGCTGTTTTCTTTAGTGTTTGTAGCTGTTATAGGTCTGTTGCGTCTTCTTTTCGGCAACTTTTTGTTGCTTACAGCCTCAAGGATGCAGCTTTGTTGTGGTTTTTTGTTGCTTCTAGGCCTGACTGGTAATGCTTCTTTTATTATTATAATTCCTAATTTAATTATTTGAATGTGCAGGACGTTGACTAACAAAACTGGGTGGGTAATGGAAGAGTCGAAAGTTAACTTTTTGGTACTTATGATAATTTTACTTTTGCTTTCTACTTCATAGAATAAGAAGGTCAATCAGCCCAATTTTTAAATACGAACCCTTTGTTTTTTGGCAGCAACAACTTACATACATACCTTTTAGCTAGTCAATTTTACTATTAATTTTACTATTATAATGCATTTTTCAATTTTGCCACAGCACATACTAGCTGGTACATTTGAAAGAGTTATCAAGTTGAAACTTTGAGTTTAAAATATAAGGTGAATATTTTTCTTATAATATTCAATTTGGTGTTTATCTTTGGCTAAACTGTTCATTTAGTCCCTTACGTTTATTTTAGGTTTGAATCAGGTCCCTCACGTTTTAAAAGTTCCATTTTGGTCCCTCACGTTTCCACCGTTTGCGTTAGTTAGTCCCCTCCGTCAAATTTCTGACTGACGCCGTTTGAACAGTATACGTGGCAGATGGAATTAGTGACATATGGATAAAAAAATAAAAATTAATTAAAGGAAGGAAAGAAAGAATTTGAAGAAACATCAAATTTGAAGAATTTGAAAAAAATAAAAATAACAACCTCACTTCTCTTAACTCTTCTGTGATTCTCCCTTGCCTTCAACTCATGAACACCATGAAGGTGTTCTTCATGCAACCCAGATTCCGGCCGGTGGCCGCCAGGCCAGACGGCGGCGCCACCGTGCCGGAAACATAACTATCACCCAAAAATAAAACTTTTTACATCAAAATCATTCTTTTCCTATTTCTAAATCTGATTCCGGACTCGAAAAGATCAAAAACGTTACCAAAACGTCTAGATCGGAGATTTAAAGTAACGACCGGAATTCGCTTGTTTTTTCGATCTGTTCCTCCTTCTTCTTCTTCTTCTTAGTTTCGTTTTTTTTTTCTGTTACCGGTTTTGGTTCGTGTTTTTTATGAGATTGATGATTTCTGGGTTCGTGTTTTTGTTGATTCGTGTTTTTGTTGATTTCTGAGATTGCTTCTCAAAATTCATTATAACTTCCTTTTCCCACCTGGCGCATATGTCTTCTCTCTGTTTCCAAAGCCTTAAATCCATGTGACTTGTGTTTTTTTTGCTTACAATTTTGTCTTTTGATTATCATAATGATTGTATTTTGTTGATTTTGGGTTGATGATTTCTGGTGGTGAATGAATGATGATTTTGTTGAAACGGTGGTGATGAATGAATAATTTCTGGGTTGTTGGTGTGGTGGTGAATGAATGAATGAATGATTTTTTTTTAATTAAAATCAAATAGAAAATAGTAATAATAATAAATAATAGTAAGCAAATAATAAAAAAAAAAAATAACACGTGGCATGTTCAGGTTCATTCGATTGATCAAAAGGACAGAATTTGGTTCCACCTGTACAAATCTGTTTGCCACGTGTACTGTTCAAACGGCGTCAGTGAGAAATTTGACGGAGGGGACTAACTAACGCAAACGGCGAAAACGTGAGGGACCAAAATGGAACTTTTAAAACGTAAGGGACCTGATTCAAACCTAAAATAAACGTAAGGGACCAAATGAACAGTTTAGCCTTTATCTTTCTAGGTGTGGCCATTGTAAGAAGCTTACATTGTTCCTCAAACCTGTAAGTTTTGTTTCTTGATGCATTGTTCGTAAATATTCTCTTTTTCTTCTTTGGTTTATACTGCCTGGTTGTTAGTTTATTTGTCTTCATTCCCATGTTTTTACTGCATTCTTTTGTTTGATGTGGCTGCAACAGATCTTGCATGATTGACTTGTTTGATAGTTGAAAAAAGGTGATTAAGGGTACAAACTGTCCAATATCTGTTATTTGTATTGAAACTGGTATGAGTCGGGAGTAGTGGTCTCATATGCTTAATTTGTCTCGGCAGATTATCTTTTATTTTTGAATAATGCATAAGTGGGATTTGGTTGATAAAATGTTACATTACCTTATTTCATGGTATCTTAGAAATTTAGCATGAGTAGCTTAGATGTTATTTCATGGTATCTTAGAAATTTATATATGTTCCTTCATTTCTGTCATTAAATAAGAGTAATCAACCAAAATATAGTATATTCTTAATTTTTCAGGGACTTCTTGGTAACATGAAAATGGTGTTGGCTTGGCAAGAAATCCTAAGGCGTTCAAGTCGAGTCTTGGTTGCTACATAAATTCTTTTCCATATAGTATTATAAAGTGTAGGGATAGACATAGGATTATTAAATGTAGGGATAGGTGGGTGATTATGTGAAGGGAGAGGGATGTAATTTTGATTGTACTAGAATTAACCTTTAATAAAACCTTTGTATAATTTGGTATGTTTTAAGTTTCATGTTATTGATTGAAAAAACAAAATTAAGTTTTAAATTGTATCATAAAATGTTGAAAGAGACCTGATGAAAAAATAAATAAATTGTTGGTTTTTTTTAAAAAAGACATACAATAGCGCTTTTTGATACGAGTGCTATTAAAACTAGAACCTATGATAGCACTTTTCAAAAAAAGTGCTATTAAATCTTGTTGCCAAAACACACTCTGAACAGGCATACGATAGCGTTTTAGGCATACAAGCGCTATTAAAAGTTATACATATGATAGCGCTTTTAAAAGTGCTATTATAGCCACAGACTTACAATAGCACTGGCTTCTATAGCATTTAAAAGTGCTATTAAAGCCAAAAAAGAGTGCTATAAAATCCTTTTTCTGTGGTAGTGCTAGCTCAAGTGGTGAAGATGTATTGGCAAATGTGTGCTTGACATCCTTTGACCGTAAGAAACTTGCTCCTAAAAAGGTAAATCAAAATCCCTCTAGCTCATATACGCTTTTAGAATATCATGAGTTGCAAGTCGCTTTTGAAAAATTACACAAAGAAACTAAAGAGGCTTTTCAACGACTAAAAGGTTTAATGCAAGTTAATAAATACCTTGAGGCAAAAGTTTCGGAAACAGAGCTTGAGTTGAAAGCCCTCAAAGAGTCTATGATTCAAAAACCTCTTGTGACTTTTGATAGTTTTGGTAACGATAGAACCGGATGCGATGGATGCTTTTACTTATATAGAGACTTGCGAAAGTTACAAGATAAGCTAAAAGAACCATCCAAGCCGGAGATTACTTTTGCGCTTGATTCATCTAAATTCAACAAATCGTTAAAACCTAGAAATAAAAAGTATAAATTTGTTGAAAAGGATCCTAAGAAAAGTAATCCTCATATCGTTTGTCATTATTGTTGTGACAAGGGTCATACTATTGAAAAATGCCATGTTCGAAAAACCTTGGTATCAAAAGGCAAATTGCAATGGTTACTCAAGTTAAGCAATAATGTTGCTACTAACCAACTAGGACCCAACATGAGTTGGGGACCTATTTCAAAGGTCTAAGTATGTAGGAAAACGTCTTGAACCATTGACGAAAGACACCGACAACAATGGAGTTCAAGACTTATGAACAAGGAAAATGATGAGAAAAGCTTCAACTCAACACTTACAATGTTGTGGAAATTGATCACTTCCTCCACTTAATACTCATGGGAAGATTTTGTTCTCTACCTTTTCCTTTATATTCTTTTTACTTAGCTTTTGTACATTGGTTCATATACATACAACTTTCACCTTAATATGATATTTGCTTTGAAAAGTTGTCTAATCTTCCATTTCCAAGAATTTTGCTCAAAAATATTTATAAGTTTTTGAGACTCATATGCCTTAAATGGGGATTTTACAAAAATCATTACAATTGCCATATTAAGTTCATACTTGGTTTGTATATGTTTGTTTTGTTCTTATATGTGACTTTGTGTGCATACATAGACATATATTTTCATATGATTAATTTTGGTACTTTGATTCATTTATGTGAATGGATTATCATGCATATATGGTTTAACATGTGTTCTCATGTTATAATGTGCTTTGGTATTGTTTTTGCTCACATACATAAGTATGTACCTTGTTGATTATATGCGTTTCATACATACATGTTATTTGGGAGTCATAAAAATTATTTTTCAAACTTATAAGTTCATGTGTTTTGAGAAAAATTGAAAATAATGCTTTTTGGATCGATACAAATAAACACTATATGGATACATGTTAGTTATTCTGCAAATTTTCAAAATGAACTGATATGTATCGATACATATGATGGTTGTATCGATACATAGCTCTTCAGTTAGGACAGACACTGTCCCATGTATCGATACATGCTGGCATGCTTCGATACATGTTGCAGAAAACTGACTTGTATCGATACAAACACGATTTTGTATCGATACATACGCGTGAAAACAGCTTTTATGTATCAATTTTCATTCATTCATTCATCAAACACCAAAAACTTCTTCTTCTACACGAGCAAAACCTCAAAAACCCTCATTCCCAAATTCTCAATTTCCCTCAAACTCAACCAAAACTCACAAAATTTGACCCTAAACTACTTCAAATTCATTACCCATTCACATTCCTTCATCAATTTCGTGGTTCAAGCTTCAAAGTCTTCACATTCAAGACAAGGGTTCTTCAATTTTGGTTTGTGAGAATTCTTCAAGGTCTTCATCAAAATTCAAGGTAATTCGTTCTATTTCTCACTCTCCTAGAAATGGCACCAAAAACTAAGTCTAAGAAAGGAAAGGAAATAGAAAGTAGTAGCAATGATGTTCCAAATTTTGGACTTAGGGAAGAGGAATTCGTTCACAAGGATTGTGTTACTACTTATACACAATATAGTAAAACTAGGAGCATTTTGCCTCAGAAATCTGTTAATACTGAAACACTTAGAAATTTGGGTCTCAATGATGTTGCAGAAATTCTTGAAAACGAACAACTTGATACTTTTTGTGATTTGCAAACCAAATATAATGATACTTTGGTTAGGATATTTTATGCTGGGCTACAGGAGAGAAATGGTGCTGAGTTTGAATTTCGTTGGGGACGTAAGACTTACAGGTTTAGTGCAAATATGTGGTTTGACTTGTTTGGAATGAGTATCGGTAGTAGGATAATCGGAGAAGATCTTTTGGCCTATACTGAAGCTAGCCAGGTTGATTATGATTCTATTGTTTTCATTTCCTCCATTACTAGAAATGGAAATATTCCGGAAACCATGGGAACCGGAAAATTAACTGTGAACACTAGAGTGATTTATTGGATTGTAAGTCACATATTGCGTCCTAAGAGTGCAAGTTCTAGAATGGATAGGAAAGACATTGATCTCATGTTTTTGCTAATGGAAGACCGAAAAGTTGACTGGCCATTTTATATTGTGAGTAGAATGTTTGACTTGAGGAACTCTAGCCATGATCAAAGCTTTGGATATTGTAGTTTGATAGCTTCCATTTTGAGAAAGTTCAAGGTTGGCCAAAACCTTCCCATTGAGTATACTACCCTTGGAAGGTTACAAAAATTTAGTGATACTCAAATGGCAAAGATGAACTGAACCTTGAATGTTGACAATGTCTATGTCTACAATGGTCAAGAGGAAGAAAATGTAGATCAAGGTGCTGCTCCAAGAGTTAGGAGACAAAGAAGAAATGCTAGGCAAGGTGAAGGTGAAGGACAAGGTGAAGAAGGCGGAAACTGGAATGAAATGATGGGCATGCTAAGGAATATGAGCATGCAACAAACCACCTTCTACAATGCGTACACTCAGAACTACCAAACTTAAAATGCTAGAATTGAAGAGTTGTACACCAACACCAATGAACTTCGAACCTATGTGACTACTCGCTTTGATGAGATGCAAGCTCAGATGCATGGCTACTATCAACCTAACCCTCCATCTAACCCGGACAACATGGATGAATGATGATGATGATGCTTGATTATGTTTTTGTTGCGTTTTATTTCTTTTACCGCATGAACAATTTTATTTCGATATGGTTGTACGGATAATTTTGATGTTGTCATGTTTGGACAACATTCATTTTGGTTTTGTATGACTTATTATTTTGGATAATTTTGTTTGTATGGATAATCATGTTATGTTTATGCATTTGTTGCATTGCTTTGTTTATTTCGTCCCCTATTTGGATATGTTACTTGATTAAAATGTCGATGTGTTACAATATTCATGCGTTGGTTTTGGTTTGTTACTCTACATTCCATGTTTGTCATGATATTTGGTATTCGTCATTGATATATTTTGGCATATCTTTGTATGTAATTATTTTGATTAGGAAACTTCATCATATAGTGCATTTCGACAAATATAAGTGCACGATATGACTATGGTTAAAATTGTTTGAACTTGATACTTCTAATGAGCTCTCTTCTTCTTTTTGATATTGTCAAGGGGGAGAGATATGGATTGCACAAGCTAAGGATGAATAGCTAAAGAAGTCTTGAATATTATCAACAATATCAAACGCATTATGGCATCAACTCAGGGGGAGCGTGCTTATTGTTAGCCTTGATGTAAATGCGTCTGTATACATATTGCTATTTTATTGCATATTATGTATAGGCTTAGTTAGTTTATGCAAAGTTTTAACAATTATCAAAAAGGGGGAGAATGTAAGTGCACCAGTTCATCCTCATGTTTTAATAATTGTCAAAACACATGAAAATAGAGTATAACATATTTTGGCAACATTACAAATGACTTGACAGCGAAAAACTATTTTAAAACTTTGAAATATTGATTTTTAGGTATTCTGTATCGATACATAATCATTTGTATCGATACAAATGTCCTGAAATTACTTCAGACTGATTTTGTGCATTTTGTATCGATACATATATCACTTGTATCGATACAAATATGGTCTCTCAGAGGCAGAGAGTCACCTGTGTATCGAATCATGCTTGCATGTATCGATACACACCTGTATCTCTCAAAAAACCAGATAGTGCAAGATGTATCGAATCACGCTTGCATGATTTGATACATATCAGTCAAGATTTCAAGAAATTGATATATGTATCGATACACATACGTGTTTGTATCGATACATAGGTAAAATTTTTCAAATTTGAACGGTGGTCAAAGGGTTTGTATCAATACAAACCATCATTTGTATCGATACATGTCTGCTAAGTTTTGCCTAAATTTGCTCAATTCTATTTTCTCTTTAAATAGCAATGTGCTTTGTTATTGTAAAAGCGAGAAAACCTGTGAGAAAGTGAAATACCTTTGAAAAACTCTTTGGGATTCAAATTGGGTGAAAAATTTGGATCAAAGGGTCATTCTTCACAAGATCATCATCTTCCATCAAATTGCAATTAATTGAAGAGTGAGTATGGGATCATTCGGATAAAGGTTGTACGTTTGATCGATAACGTTCGATACGGCTTGCGGTGAATCAGAGGCGTGATCGAGTTGATTTGTGAAGAAGGTTTGGGTTTTTCTCAAGGATTCAAGATTGTGCGATATCTTGAAGGATCAACAACGAAGAAGTGAGGTACTCAGCTGGACGATCGTTGCGAGGATTTGCGCACGGTTAGGATCGTTGGAATCAGAGGGAGAAGCTTCATTACTTGTTGAGGTTTTTACGCATAGTTTGTGTTAGATTCAATATAGGGTTATTGGAGTCGTTGTAAATTGTGCACTATAGTTCAATCGTTTTTAATCAATATACTCTCAAATAACCCGTTTGGTTATTTGGGGGGAGACGTACCCGGCCGACCGCGAGGACGACACGAAAGCCGGGGAACTCCCTAATCAATCGTTTGTGTCTTTCTTCCTTAATCTTTTACTTTACGCAATTGCTTTAATTTTCGATTCAATTGAATTTTTGTGTTCGTACGTGTGCACCAAAAATTCAATTGACATATATCTTGATTGTGATTGGATTAGCTATATAATTGCATAACTTGCTTGGACTGTGATTTGGATGGTTTAATTTGAATATTTTGCACACGATCGTTTCTAGTTCTTTATCATCACTCGTTCAAGGCTGTACTACTTTTTCAGTGATCAGTCGGGTGCAAAGAGACTACCGATCCGGTGGTGCTTCCACGCGTACCTTTTGAACTAATTTTTTTTAAAAATCAACATTGTTTAAAAGGGCCACTTATTCAACCCCCCTTCTATGTGATAGCCAAGTAGTCTAACAATATGTGGGACCCAAAATCAGCATCAGCCCCAGTTCCAATAGCATAAATAAACTTAGCCAAACTAGTTGCTATAGTAGAAGTGTGAGAAGTGGGAACCCAATTCACTGCACCTATTCTATTTAAAATAGCATACTTCACAAATAACATCACAGAGGGAACCTTACCTTTTACAGGCCACACCTTTACCTGGTTTGCAGTGATAGTCTTGCATACTTGATTATTTGTTGGTTCCAACTCAGACTAGCCATCCTCTCTTCTTCCAAGAAAACTGTTTATCACAGCAGGTAAGAATTCCACACACTTTCCTCTGACAAAAACTTGGTGAAATTCTTTGCTGAGACGATTGTCACAATCTTCACCAATGTTGACAATAAACTCCTTCACCAGCTTTTCATAACATTTCCCTATCCCACTCACAGTCTTCATTAAACCAGCTTTTTGTATCAGATCCATCACATCTTTACACTCTAGGGCTTCATCAGACAATTCCCTTTCTAGAGCTAATCTCCTATGGTAAACAAATTTCCATTTAGAAGCACTTGCACTAAAGTGGAAGGACACATTATCCATTGGTACATCAGGAACATTTGGTGGAATTGTTCTCCCAGCTACCTTCCTTTTTGCAGACAAAATGCTTGGAGCATTCTCTTCGGCATCTTCAACAGATGTATCAGCAACAGTTTTCCTCTTCTTTGGGGTCTTTTGCTTTGAGGCTGTAGTGATGATTGGAGCATCCTCTTCAGCATCATACTCTGAATCACTCAATTCAATGGTCTTTCTCTTTGAACCCTGCTTCTTTTGTTGAACAGGTATCTCTACCCTGCTAGATCTCCTAACAGGACCATACATCTTTTTCTTTGCAGATTTGGTAGCCTCAGCTGCTACCTTCTTTTTCTTAGGAGACTTTGTTGCTTCAGCTGCAACATTCTTTTTCTTTGTTGACCTTGGTTCTTCAGCCACAACCTCAGTCACTTTTTCTTTTCTTGCTCTCAATCTGCTACCCACACCAGCCTTTCCACCCCTTTTCTTAGAGTCACCAACAATCTTCATAATTGTCACATCATCTTCAGTGTCTTCATCCTCATGATCATCTTCTTCCACAATTTCATCTGTAGTGACATGATCAACATTTTCTTCAACTGACATGGCATTGTCAGTATTCACATTAGCAGATACTTCTTTCTCTTGTTGCACAGGTGAATCTGCAACCACATCATCAGTCATCTCATCTTGTGGTTGATCTTGTGCCAAGGGTGTTGAAGCATCCGGTACAGCCTTAACACTAGAAATAGAGTCCACAAGCGATTTCAAGCATCTTCAGCAATTTTGATGTTCTGGGTTTGTTCATCAACTCCTTCATCAATAGGAGTATCAGAAGCATCTTTTTCAGTTAACACAACAATATCCCCCTTTTGTTCACTTAGGGTTTGTGGAGTGACTTCCTTGCTTGTTTCGATTTGAGCATCTGGACACGGTGTTGTGACATCAGATGCGACATTGATACTCGCATACCCAGATCATCCAAGTACAACTTTTGCATGTCAAAATTAGAAGAATAACGAGATTTGGATTTTTGAGATTTTGGCTTCTTGGTAGTGGTAGATTTGGTTTTCTTGGTGTTTTTAGGTTTGGGTGAGGGATTAGTGGTCGTATTTTTTGAAGGATTGAGGACGAAGGCGAAGGATGGATGAATCATGGTGAGGGGAACAGCGTTGGTGATGGTATCTGAAGGTTGGGGTAAGCGAACAGTGGAATCATCTATGGTGTTGGAAGTGGTGGTGGTTGTTGGTGATGATTTTTGGGGAGAGGTCTTTGTTGGTGAGGTTTGAGTGGATGGTTGAGACATTGTAGTGGTGAAGGTTTGAAGAAAATAGGATTGGAGAAGAGAAAGAATATTAGGATTTGCAGGAAAGTTAGTATGGTGAGTTGAGAAGTTGAAAGAGTGAAAAGATATATTAGGAGAGAAAATATTTGAAAAACATTTGAAATAAAAATAACCAACCACAGATGGTGGCGTGTTTGTATGGTGGTTAAGGCCATGATTCCCTTGATCAACGTGCAACACTTGATGAGGAGAGATAAAAATAACTGCTGCACTCCACATCACCCCCAACGGTAATTGCTATAATTCTTCATAGAGGCAAATTCCTAATTTGCCCCTTAACTTCTCAAACTGTACAGCATCAAGCGCCTTAGTAAAAATATCTGCCACTTGTTCCTTTGTGCCTACATGCTCCAAAATTACTATTTTGTTTTCAACAAGATCCCTTATATAATGATGACGAATGTCAATATGTTTTGTCTTGCTATGCTGAACTGGATTTTTTGAGATGTTTATGGAACTCATGTTGTCACAGTACAATGTTAGAGCATCCTGTTCAACATCGTATTCTTTCAGCATTTGTTTCATCCACACCAATTGTGAGCAGCTACTCCCAGCTGCTATGTATTCTGCCTCAGCAGTAGATAGAGCCACACAGTTCTTAGGATCTGCCTGATGTCTAGCACACACTCCAACAGCATAACTTATGTCTGGTCTACTTGAAGACAAGTACAACAAGCTACCAATCATGCTTCTATTAAGACTTTGATCAACACTTATTCCCTTCTCATCTTTGGTAAGTTTCAAATGAGTAGGTGCTGGTGTTCTCTTGTGTGTAGCATTGTCCATTCCAATTTTTTTGACGATGTTTCTGGCATACTTGCTTTGAGATATAAAGATGGTGTCTTCCATTTGTTTAATCTGAAGACCAAGAAAGTAAGTCAATTCCCCAACAAGGCTCATTTCAAACTCTGACTGCATTTGCTTGACAAAATGCTGGACCATCGTGTTCGACATTCCACTAAACAAAATGTCATCAACATAGATTTGAGCTATTATGAATTTTCCTTTTTCTTCTTTAACAAACAGAGTTTTGTCTGATCCTCCCTTTCTGTATCCTTGCTTTTCCAAGAATTGAGTCAACCTTTCATACCATGCCCTAGGTGCCTGTTATAGACCGTACAAGGCTCTCTTCAATTTGTAGACATAGTTGGGATGTTCTGGATCCACAAACCCTTTAGGTTGTTCAACATACACCTCTTCCTGTAGGTATCCATTTAGAAATGCACTCCTCACGTCTATTTGGTATAATTTGAACTTGAGAATGCAAGCCACTCCTAGAAGCAATCTGATGGATTCTAGTCTGGCCACAGGTGCAAAAGTTTCATCAAAGTCCAACCCTTCAATCTGGGTATATCCTTGTGCCACAAGCCTTGCTTTATTTCTGGTAACCGTACCATTCTCATCTGACTTGTTTTTATACACCCATTTTGTTCCAATTATATTCACATCTTCATGCCTTGGAACTAAGTCCCACACTTCACTTCTCTCAAATTGGTTTAGCTCTTCCTGCATAGCCTCAATCCAGGCTTCATCAGTCAAAGCTTCTTTGACATTCTTTGGCTCATATAAGGACACAAAACAAGAATTTGCAACAACATCATTTGTCCTTCTTGTGGTTATACCTTGTTCAGGGTTCCCATATAATTAGGTCTTTGGGATGATTTTTCTGAACACGTACAGAGGGACCTTTACTCTGGGCTTGAGGACCTGCAATTGCCTCACTTTCCTTTTCAAGAGTCTCTTCATCAGAATCTTCATTACTAGGTTGTCCTGATGCTCCAACATCTTGTTCAACATCAGCACTAATAGGAGTACCTTGATCTATCCCTTCATTTTCTTTCACAGCAGAGTCCTTTACAAACAACATTTACAGATTCCATCACAACTTGGGTCTTTGAGTTATAGACCCTGTAGGCTCTACTATTTGTGGAGTACCCAAGGAAGATCCCCACATCACTTTTAGGGTCAAGCTTCCTTCTAGGTTCTCTATCAGCTAGAATGTAACACTCACTTCCAAAGATATGAAAGTGCTTGACAGTTGGTTTTCTATCTTTCCATAGTTCATATAAAGTAGAGTTTCTACCTTTTCTCAGGGTGACTCTGTTGTGTATATAGCAGGCAGTGTTCATGGCTTCAGCCCAGAAATGATAAGAGATGTTTTTGGCATGAAGCATGACTCTAGCTGATTCCTGAATAGTTCTATTCTTCCTTTCTACTACGTCATTCTGTTGTGGGGTTATTGGAGAAGAGTATTCATGTTTAATTCCTTCAGTGGAACAGAATTCATTAAACTTGGAGTTCTCGAACTCTCTACCATGATCACTTCTTATTCTTACAACATTGCTTCCCTTTTCTCTTTGGATCTGGATGCACAACTCCTTGAAAACATCAAACGCATCTGATTTTTCTCTAATGAAACTCACCCATGTGTATCTAGAGTAATCATCTACCACTACAAGAGCATACCTCTTTCCTCCCAAGCTTTCAACCTGCATGGGTCCCATGAGATCCATGTGTAATAATTCAAGAACCTTGGAGGTTGTCTGATGCTCCAGCATCGGATGCGACATTCTGATTTGCTTTCCAATTTGACATTCACCACACACATTTCCCTCAATGATCTTGAGTTTGGGAAGACCTCTAATGGCTTCAGCTGACATAGCTTTCTTCATCCCTTTTAAATTGAGATGTCCCAATTTCTGGTGCCATAGTTGAACTTCATCTTCTGTAGTGACTAGACAGGTGGATGTGAGGGCTTCTTCCTGAGGCATCCACAAATAGCAGTTGTCTTTAGATCTAGTACCTCTCAGCATTAGTTATCTTACTTCATTGTTAACAAGACATTCAAATTTGGTGAAGTTAACTTTCATGCCTTGATCACACAGCTGGCTAATGCTAACCAGATTTGTTGTGAGGCCTTTAACTAAAAGCACATTCTCCAGATTGGGCAATCCATGGCTGATCAGATCCCCAATTCCTATTATTTTTCCTTTTGCACCATCTCCAAAAGTTACAAAGCTAGCCTTGTAAGATCTTACATTTATGAGATACTTTTCTTCACCAGTCATATGTCTAGAACACCCGCTATCAAAATACCAATCTTCCCTAGAAGAAGCTCTTAGGGATGTGTGAGCAATTAACCCAACATTTTCTTCTTTAGGCAATCCAACATTTTCTTCTTTAGGTCTCCATTCCTTCTTAATAACATTCTCTTCCTGTACCACATTTGGTTTAGGCTCCTGGTTGGGGTATCCATACAACTTGTAGCAAAAAGGTCTAATGTGTCCTCTTTTTCCACAATGGTGACACACCCACCTACGATATCTCCTTTGGTTTTTAGGCCTTTGATGAACAAAAGGTCTTGGTCTTTGATGAACTGAAGATTTAGGATCAAGAGCGAACTTTGGAACTGGGTAGGCTTTATAATGTCGAGTCTGATGCTCCAGCATTACCTTTCCAGTACAGGGATCAAAAACATTTTCTCCTGATGTGAACTTGGTTTCAGGGTCCTGTTGGTACTGATTCAGACTTGAGTAGTTGTATCCAACAGACCTAAGCTTCCCACTTGACACATTATCCAGAATTTTTTAAAGAAGATTTGCTCCTGAGTTAAGCTGACTTACACGTTTCCTTAGATCATCCATTTGAACATTAACTTGGATGACCTTTTCTTCTGCTTGAGTAGCTTTTTGAACCTGGATGTTTACTTCAGCTTGAAGTTTGTTGATGGTCTTCTTTTGCTTCTCAAGAATCCTACACATCTCTTCATATCTAGTGAGCAACTCTTTAAAGGTACTAGCAAGTTCCTCATAGGACACATCCTGATCTTCATCAGATTCCCAATCCTCAATATTAACACATGTTCCAGTGAGGGCAGTCAAATGTCTTGCTGATTCATTTTCTTCATCAGTATCTTCATCTGACCACGAAACAGTTAGCCCTTTCTTTTGTCTTTTCTGATATGTTCCACATTCTGACCTTATGTGTCCATAACCTTCACACTCATGACACTGAACCCCCTTGGCTTGACCCCCCTTTTCTTCAGGCTTGGTTTTCTTCAGACTATTTTGTTGCTTGTTGATGTCGAACCGGATGCTCTGCCCATTCTGTCGATTCCTACGATAAACTCTTTTCAATACTTTGTTGAATTGTCTGCCAAGCATGGCAATAGC
This sequence comes from Trifolium repens, assembly GCA_030408175.1. NCBI lineage: Eukaryota > Viridiplantae > Streptophyta > Magnoliopsida > Fabales > Fabaceae > Trifolium > Trifolium repens. The sequence goes on from CP125850.1 coordinate 25,972,705, forward strand.
ATCTGTTATGCTATCTTCCTCTTCATCCTCACTCTGCTCATTACCATCCTCCGTGTTTGAAACAAAAGCAATGCTTTTGTTCTTCTTGTCACCACGTTCATTCAAAACAATTTCAAAAGTTTGGAGGGATCCAACAAGCTCATCCATCTTCATAGTAGAGATGTCATGTGCTTCCTCAATTGCCGTTACCTTCATGTCGAACCTTTTGGGAAGAGATCTGAGAAGTTTCCTTGACAATTTCTAATCAGGTATTTTTTCTCCTAAGGCTTCAAAAGAATTTGCAATGTCTAGAAGACTCAAGTGGAAATCTTGGATGCTCTCATCATCTTTCATTCTCAAGGATTCAAACTTAGATGTGAGATGTTGAATCTTTGACTGTTTCACTTTGGTAGTCCCTTCATAGCACTTTTCCAATATTTCCCATGCTTCTTTGGCTGACACACAATTTTTGATGAGTTTGAAAACACTAGTGTCTACTCCATTAAACAGAGCATAGATGGCCTTGTGGTTGTAATGGGCTACAGTTTCCTCTTCTGGAGTCCATTCTACTTCAGGTTTCAGCACCCCCGTTGAGGTACCTTCCTTGCTAGCATAGGTGGGACGTTCCCATCCAGTTAACACAGCTTTCCAAACTTTGCTGTCAATTGATCTCAAAAATGCTGTCATTTTGGATTTCCAATGATCATAGTTACTGGATCCATTGAGCAAAGGTGGTTTGTTCATGTAACCTCCGTCTTTTTCCATGATGCCAGAGATCTCAGGTCCTGAATCTCACCCAAAAAACAGGCAGGGTGCCTGCTCTGATGCCAATTGTAATTCCTGGCACGCTATCCACGATGCTCTACACGATGCTCCAACACTGTGTCCTGTCTAACGCGTAATTATTCAAAGCGTAAAAGGAAAAACAAATAATAGAGACAAGTTATTTGTTAACCCAATTCGGCGCAAACAACAACCTACGTCTGGGGGATATCAATCCAGGAAGGAATTTCACTATAATAGTCATAGTTCTAAGTTACCAGTAAACGCCCCGTTTACAACTTATAACCTAGGCACTACCAATGACTCTTCTACCTAGGAACTCCTAGATATGATATCCCATCTCACTCCCTTACAACCTTACAAACAGCAAGGATTTCAATAACACAAGTCACAAAGGTTTTGGAGACACACTCCTAAAACTACACACTCGTACCTAAAGGCTTAGAGTGTAAAACACCAAGAGTCCTAACTCCGTACTTCAAAGCTTAGGAGAAGGATCACACACAGTACAACTCAATAAATACAGTCCTAAACATGTATCAAGGAGACACAAGAAAGGCTCACAAATAACACACACGCAAAACCTAATTTCTTAGACAAAACACAAGACGGCGTGAACAACTCTGAATTAGGGTTTTGCTCCTTCTTTAAATACTTCAGGCAAATCAGACATGCATGGGCTTGGTTTGTTTGACCCAAGCAATTACTCCACATTAATTAAAAGAGATTCTCTAAAAAAAAAATCTTTGAAGGAGATACTCTTCAGAAGTATTCTTGAGAAGAATCTGAAGTATTAATAATATTCCTTATACAAAACCTGATTAAACGCGCCATGCAAGATTCAAGAGAGAGAAACCAAACATTCCAAAAATAGAACTTGTCATGAGCGCTCCTCGTGAGACACTACAATGCTCTACGCAATGCTTGAGGCATCGGATCGCACATCATGCACAAAGTTTATTTTACAAAAAATGCAGTCAATACCAAAGACTCAACAGTACCAAAAAAAATAAAAAACAATGATTATATTAAAAAACCATTAAACCATTTTGTTGTGGGAATGATTTCAGATGGTTGTAATAAAAATCATTAGGTGCATAAAATGGTTTTGGAATACAACCCTATAATTAGAATAGAAACAATAATGATGATTTAATGGTTTAGATTGTCTTATATGAGAAACCAAAATTATTGTTAAATGATTTTAAATAATGATTATAATTGTACCCAGAAAAAATAAAAAATAATGATTCTAATTATAGGTTGTACTTCAAAACCATTTTATTCACTTAATGGTTTTGGAATGTATATATCTGAAACCATTCACACAGCAAAATAGTTTAGGCTAGAAATGTGGGGGATAAAAAAAATAAATTTGGGGGCACAAGTCATCTTGGGGGTGCACGAGATATTTCGGGGGTGCACGAGAAATTCGGGGGCACAAGTCATCTTGGGGGTGCACGAGATATTTCGGGAGTGCACGAGAAATTCGGGGGTGCACGAGAAATTGGGGGAGTGCACGAGAAATTTGGGGGTACGTGAGAAATTTGGGGGGTACGCGAGAAATTTGGGGGGTGTGAGATTAGGTGTGAGTGTGTGAGTTGAGATTGACTAGGATTAATACATGTGGATGCTCAATCTAATGAATATTATTGACTTATGTACCATGCATAAGGATTACACTTATGTATAATAACTTCCCCCGATCTCATGTATCAGTTAATAATTGTATTGATGCAAAATTTTCTCAAATATCAATTGATTCTCTTGGTAAAAGCCCCAACGCTGATGACTTTGACATTTCTTCTTCTAAGAATATCTTAGTAGAAGATTCCTTTATCAACTTATAATAAACTTCTAAAATAAATCATTTAAACAACAAAGCGAAGAGTATATGCGATTGAGAGGGAGAGAAGGACAAAAATTAATTTACATTTTAGTGGTTGTTCGATCGGTTTCGGTTACAAAGAGATATAATTTTAAAAATCCGAACATGCCCGCATGTAACCGTTCTGTTCATGGTCAATTTTCCAAAATTGTTGACCCGCACCCGACCCGCACCCGACCGAATGCTTCAATATATTGTCGGTTATATCGATTCAAGTCGGAAAATTAGATGAAGCAAAACAACTAATTTGTAACAAACTTGTGTGACAACATACAAATCTAATTATATGGCTTGTTCTCATTGGCTAATGAGTAAATACCTTCAAATTATACAAGAGTTTATGAACCATTAGTCAAAGACATTCATTAGTATGAACAAATCTGCATATATAGCATGATCGATTGGGACTTGTTTTTCTACTGTTTTTGTTACACGATGAACCAAATTGTCGGTGGCAAATTGTAAATGCAAAAATCTGAAACACTAATAGAATAGTATGATCAAAGGAAGGGAACGTAATTAAGAGTATTAGTATATATTATTCTATGGCTAATGCTACGGTGGACCGCCTTCACAAGTTGACTGTGGACAAGTGATCTATCAAATATGAATTTCATAAAATTTATAAATAGATTGAAAGTTTATATCATATAGATCATTCATTTAAAAATTTAGAAAAATTGAAATTCATTTGATATTTTATTGAAATTTATCAAGATTTACAGTATTTATTAAATCGTTAATCTTGATGGGTCTCAATAACATATCCACTATAGACCACCTTATCAAAATGTATTTATTGAAATTCGTATTTGTTATAATATTATTTATAACTGATCCACTATAGACCACCTTATCAAGTACTTCATATTAGAATTTAACTATATTAGTATATGGGATCCCTTTGTGTTGGCTTTTCTGTAACTGTACGGCTATGGCTGACGTCCACGTAAGCTTTTGTACAAATATTGTCTGCTTGCCCTTTCCGAGACATAACGGACAAAACAGAGAGATCCCAAGCCCAAAAATGGGAAAGGAAGAATAAGAACTCAATTATATAAGGAATTATCTTTTCAAAAAAATTATATAAGGAATTATACATTGACTATTGTACTTTAATTTAGATGGATTGGGAGGATGACATTGAATTAATTTTTTTCTTTTTGTTAAATATCTTGAGTTATACGAGACTTTTGAAATTGTAAGGTTCTTTTTTATGATTATATGTATATAAAACTTCAAACAATATAACATGAAATAATAATATTAGAAATTTGTCCTTAAAAAAAATAATAGAAATTTGTCCCATAATTATAACTCAATTGATAAGAATGTTGCATTTTATATGTAGGAACGGAGTTCGAATTTAAGATCTCTTATTTATTCATTTAAAGAGGTGAATTCTTAACATTAAACTACTTGACAAAAAAAGAAAAAAGAAAATATTTATGTTTTTTTTTATGTCTTAAATAATATGTTTTAAAAATAATTTAATAGACTTGATCTATTTAACAAAAAATTTCAATTCAATAATTGAATTGATTTAATTCTTCTTCTACAAAAAGTTTAAGTATATTAAGTTTAACAACTAATATCAATGGATATATATATTTTTATTCATCATGTTGTCTAATTGCTAGAATTTCATCTTTTAATATGAATAAATGAGAGTATTAAAGTTCAAATTCAATCGTATATATTACATGCAGTATTCATCAACTGAATTATGCTCACGGGATACATATCAATAGATGTTTACTCTGTTTATATATAAACTTCAAATTTGATGGAAAAGTTTAAAGTAGTGTACAAACCCAACATTTTTGTGGACATTAAATGTCATAAATTTTGTGTGTAAAAAAAAAGGTATAGCATCTTAATCTTACCAACAATTTCTTTTTGAATTGTTCTTCCTCTAAATGGCAAATCATTGGCGCCTTTATTGATCATTTTAGGGACAAACAACACCTCCAAAGAATTTCGATATTTCAATGGATGGATTTATGTATAATCGTCTGTCTATAAAAAATTCCAACCACTTGAGAACAGGAAGAAAATATATTTTTGTCGAAAAGAACAGTAAGAAAATAGAAACACAATATATAACAATTTTAAAAGCAATAACTTTTATTTCTTGAGTAAAAATAAAACTTTATTTTCACTTATCGACAAAATTCAAAGAAAAAAATTACCCTTGTGTTACAATTAAAGGAACATTAAAATGTAAACATATTTAACATGAGATTTGGCTTAAGTAAATTTTTTTTCTAAAATGAGCCGTTTAGAAAAATTCGAGTTTATATATCTCAAGACCGAACTTGAGATGCATAAGGTTAACGCCAAAAATAGATTTAAATAAGCTTTATTCAAATTAACATGTCCTAATCCATAATTTATAAACTATTTCCATCATTCCAATAAGCTGGCATATTGGTTTTGAATAGGATGACCCTTCTATATGATCAAAGGGCCATATCTACAACTTGTTTGCTCCGTCCATTATTTTTTCCTCTTTCAAATATTTTTTTAGTTCATATTTTGAGCATTTGGGCCTTTTGACTTGTAATAATAGGTGTCATTACCCAAAGTCAAAACTCAATTTGTATAGATTTTGATATTATTTTATTTGGGTTGGGCTTAGTATATAATGGTTTAGAATCAGTGCATCTTCATTCAGATTCTACTTGGCATTAATTTCCAAATTGGCTTTTCTCTTAAGTCTTCTCCCTCTCACAAGTTGACTTTTCTTTAGAAGTGCTTTTGTGGTTGGATTATGGCAGCACATAGGCTTGTGGTAGCATCACTTTTTCTCTGCTGTTTAGCTGAGATTTGTTATGGAAAGGTTCTCTTTTCTTCCTTGAAAAGAACTCTTGATGTCACAGCTTCTCCCAAGCAGGGACAAGGTAAGAAAACACTATCTAGAACTTTTTTTTATCTATATACTAAATCAACAAGAAGATTTTGCACCTTGTATTAGCTGATGCTAGTTGAAGTAGAAGATGATGAATTGCCTAGATCATGTTTAATTTTGATAGTTAATCTTAAGCACTTTTTTCTTTTACAAAAATGGTATAATTTTGATTTGTATGTACTTCTAAACATAAAATAAGCTCATCCAACCTTGTTTTATGTTTTTATGTTCCATCCTCTTGATTACATCCAATAATTATGTTCTAAATAGCAATCGTGTTACGATTATTAATATTGCAAAGAAGCATAAATAAATAAGACTCATGTGACATTCTTTTATTTTGAGAATAATAACATTAGATAAGCTATCACCCGCAACTGCGATCACTTGATGTCAGAACTGGTCTCCGAATAAGATTAAACTGATGGTGAAATCCTAAAAATAAATTAAAATAAATAAGCTAAAGTTAGTTAAATTTTACTTATATTTTGGTCTGCCAAACATTACTAGTTATTTTATTTTGTTTATAGTTGAATTGAATTCAAAATAGTCATATTAAATTGAGTTTAACATTGTTATAAATTTATTTTACTTGAAGTTAAACTAAATTTTGGTATGAAATACCTATGTAGTTCTATTATCTGGAGTAGACAAAATCAGTGGAACATGGGTTCTAAACAAGACCTTCCCAGCTGGAACAGATTCTTCCTACAAAACCATAAAACTAAAGTTGTGCTACGCGCACATAAGCCAACTAGACCGTGCGTGGAGAAAGACGGTGGATGACCTCTCTAAGGACAAGACTTGTCAACACAAAATGCTAGCCATGCCCTACGATGCTGCCAACAAAACGGTTCATACATTCGAGTGGTTGATCGAAAGAGACGTTCCTCAAGCCACATACTTTGTGCGCGCCTACGCATTTGATTCCAGCGATGTGCAAGTAGCTTACGGGCAAAGCACAAACGCCAATAAAAGTAGTAACTTGTTTGAGATCAACGCTATAAGTGGACGCCACGTGAGTCTTGATATTTGCTCTGTTTGCTTCAGCGCTTTCTCGGTTTTGTCCCTTGGTGTGTTCTTCTATATTGAAAAGAGGAAGGGAAAGTCACAGAAGCAGTGATTGAATTTAAGTGACAAAGGAAAGTACTTTATGACTTTTGAACACAAAAAAGAAGAAGGAAACTTTGTAGTAGATTGGTTTAAGTGCTTTATGTTATATTTCATAATCATGAATAATCTTGAGGGACATGTTTTTCCCCTCTCAAAAGCAAATTTGAAATTCATGTTTTTTATATTAGTAAATTTCATATCATGTGAAGCATCATCTCCACCAAAACTTATAATATAAGGAAATTGGAATTATATATATTGAATGATAAAATAATTCGATATCTTAAATGATTAGGATGAGTGAGAGCAAAGTTGGGGCCTAGCACCTCACTTTCTTGTACAAATGTATAATTGGCTTAAATTGAAAATTGAAAATGTTTCTTCTACGTTTAAAATGACTTCTACCTATTGAAATAAAATAAAAATGTCAAATTTAATGGTCCATGATTAAGTATTAAGCTTGCAATGAGTTGAACCATCTGCCAAGTAGGTTGAGAGGTCAAGTTCAAAGCAATCAAATTTGCAGTTTCTTTAGCAAAGACACAAATAAAAATTGTAATAAATACTCTAACCATTTTTCTCTAAGTAACAAAATTTATTGTTTTTCTGAGTATGCATAATAACAATATTTAAAACGACAACAAAAAAGGGACAAAAATAATAATACGGCAAATGCTAAATAGTGCCCAGGGGCGCTTGTTAAGGATTCAAATATAGTAAGTTTTTTTTGGAAATGGTGTAGTCAATGCAACAAAAGTTCAAATTTTGGTGTTGTCAATGCAAAAACTTTTATTTTCTTTCTCTTTTTAGTTCCTTAACTAGTGTCCAGGGGCACTAATTAGCAAGACCCAAATAATAAAAGCAAGGAGAAAGTAACACGTAAGAGCATCCATTTTGTCACGATCACAACAAAGTTTCTCATTTATACATAACATCTCGGGCAAAACATCCTCCTCCTACTAGTCTTACATGGGCAATCAAAATTTTCGCAAGCAAAAAATCATACTATAAGAATTCTCTATTGTTCTCAAACATAACTTTATATTTATATTTAGATAATTACACTTGAATGAGAGATAAACGGGCAACAAACTGCACCGTCAATCTTTTATGGATGACAAAACCAATCATTTTAAACACTATATCTAAATACCTATGAGACACAACATTGTTATGCATGTTTACCTTTAAATTCTCACAAAAAACAACACATCTAATCATTATAAATTCCTTTTAGGATTTTTAAAATACATGTTTGTACTCTTCATTCTATCAGTACCATAAAGTGAAATTTTGTCCTCATAAACCTCAACATATCCAAATGCATTTGTACCAGGAGGACATTCCAATGCAGCTTCAAGAACTCTATGATGTATACCATGTGAATCAATTGAATATCCACCTTTATGATCATGACCAGAAAAACAAACCTTAACACAACTATATCTATGTATCAAATTCATCACTTCATTATAATTCCACAACAATGCTTCCTTAGATGATGCACTAGGATCTAGAGGCAAATGACAACTAACCACAACTTTTTGTTTCAATTTTGTTGATTCTTGAAGAACATTATTCAACCATTCCATTTGTTCCTTTCCAACACCTCCATTGAACATAAGAAACCTTCTTTCAAGTCCAACCAAACCTGTTGGACTATTCTTATCTTCATTTGGATTCTTCTCTTTGAGAAATTTCATTGCTTCTAATGTTCTTGGATGATCTTGTGGCCAACCAATTGCACTTATATCATATCCGTCAAGAACTACAAATCTATATTCAGGAACGGGCGAAAAATCATAATAAGCATGGCCTTCAAGATTATGTATCTTTAACAATGGAAGTAGCTTTTTGCGAGGTAGATTGTATAGACAGTGATTTCCAATTAAATGATATACTTGTCCTTCGAATTTGTCAAATTCATCCACAATTTTCTTTACAGTATTAAGAGACCGGTCTTTTGGACAAAATCCATCAACAATATCTCCACAATTTATCACAAATTTGTGTTTTCGATGATTATTCCAATTTTGAACTGCTCTTTGTAACACAAGAATGCTATGCCTATAGTAACGAGGAACACCGAGGAACGAACGACCATCAGGAATATCGCTATATTGCACATCAGATATCAATCCAAATGAAAAGAGAGGTTGTTTGTCATGAACACTTTTTAAACCATTTTCTGAACCCATGGTGTTTCTATCTAATCTCCACAAGCACATTACCTATTGGAAATGCAACACAACATCTATTATGTCCTCAAAATAGGACTTTTCGTGCACAATCAGTGAAAAAATTACTATCAATGTAACCATGATATCAAACTTGTTTGAAAATTGGAATTTGGAATGATAATATAACCATTGAAGCGCCCACACCTACATCAAACATGACACTAACACATTGACAGCTAAATGTAACCACAGGTGTTGGTGTCGGACATCAACTTGTGTCTGGCATCAAACATGACTATGTCGGTTTCCAACATCAAACACATCTTCAATCTGAAAGTGTCAGTGCTACATAAAATGTAACTAGTTTAGTAATTTACATATCACTTTAAGAAAATATATTAGTGAATGTTTGGATTGGCGACGACTCGCACAAAATCACGGCAACATCGTGATCATTTGAAGCTCAAAAATGTAATTTTTCCTAAAAACTATAAAACATAGACACTCTTCAGATTAGGCGTATTCCAGTGTCAGACATATGTCAAGACATCAACAAATATGATCTTTTGAAGCTCAAAAACGTAATTTTTGCTAAAACCTATTCTGATTAATTAGGCGTACCCCCGAAGTAGGATACATGCAAAGACATCAAAAAATATGATTATATTAAATCATATTATTTTTTAATATTATTATCGATGTCAATGTATCTGTATTTATGTACGTGCTTCATAGGCTAATAAAACAATTGGTTCACGTCATAATTTCAATCTCACTCTCAATTCAAACCTGCATTAATCTTACCTTGTCACTTTATTTGAAGCAAAGTATTTTCAATCCCAAAATTGAAATTTTCAAAAGAAGGAAGAGATAACAAAAATCAATAATCTTAACGAATAATTAAACTGATATTTGCCACAACAATTACATTAAAATATCAAGAGTCATTTAATAAAAATAGAAAAAATTGACACAAACATAAATAAATAATGAATTGCTAACATGGTTGAAAGAGAGAGAGATATGATTAACGTACTTGTGAATTGTGATCATAAGAATGCTAAATTATAATAGCGAGATGATTATGTATGAACGCTGTTGTTGTTGAATCGTATAATGTAGAATGAATGATGCAGTGATTAGTGTTTTTTGGTAGATCGGGAAGTTGGGAGGGGGAACAGAGAAAAAAGAAACTCGTATGTTGTATGTGTTATTCGGAATTTTTCTTATGTTAATGTAATGTAAATTGAAAGGACTAAAATTGTCCTTTACAGTTGTCAAATACAGAAACACGGGAACAACACTGCTTACCTTTTCTTTAATCTAACGCCATTTGTCATTCCTAAACTACGTAATCAAGTTCACAATTCAAATTGCAACTCAAACGGAGCAACAAAATAAAATGGAACTAACTAGTAATATATCTAGCTCATTTGTTCGTAAATAATAAAGAGAAGTAGGTTGGAGTGTTGATTAATCGATCATGTGATGTGATATTCACTCACTACTGGTGCGCGCGATTGGTAGGAGAGAAATTGAGAAGACGGAAATCAATGCATGTACATTAAAATAATTAATAAATTTAGTTCATTATCAATTTTTAATGTATTAAAAAAATTAAATTTACTTACAAATACCTCTGTCTCCAAATATAAGACCTCATTGAGAAAATTGGGGACATTAAGAAAGTGTATTTTGATATTAAATTTCTTGACAATTGCTTTTGTTTTTACAATTTTATCCTTTAAAAAAGTGTTCCTGATAGAACACTAGGGGGTATGAATTTGCTAAGTGATATGGCTATGCAATGGTCTAAAATGATATTATTGCTTGAGTTTTAATTTGCGTTGGGGGTTGTATTTATAGAGTTAGGGAACAGTCTCAAATGACCCCCACGATCCCATGATCTCTATTCAGGTGGAGTGGGGAATTTTGTGGTTACCTCACGCCCCACGATTCCTCACGAGGGAGAGTGGGGTTGTATTTGGCGCCACTCCTCCCATCCGTTTTTGGCACGTGTGTTTCATGGGTTGTGCTGAGTCATGGGGAGTGATCGTGGGTCACGTGGTAACCACGTGCGAGTGCTTGGCGCGGCGAATTGGGCCTTCTATCAATTGGGCCTAAATTATTTTATTCGGTACACAGCCCCCTAAGCACAAGGCTCTGGGGAGGCGTAGTGCTGATAGGCTCGTGTCGTTGGGTCAATTCTATTCTTTAGGCGGGCTCCTACATTTTCGGATACGAAGCAACGAGATTGAGCTTATGAGCCCGATATTCCCTCCTTCTTCGTAGCTTTTAGGCGTTACTGCTCCTGTCCTTTATAAAAGCAATGGCTTGTAGTCTCATGTCACATTCCTTATTCATTTCCTACTTCTCTTCATACATGGCCCCTTTCGTGGCTTCTTTGATTGACGCGCTGAAGTCTTTGCTTCTGCAGGATCCGGAAGATCTGATGGATGATTACGAGGATTTTGCTTCCATGGTTACGAACCTTCGTGACTACTCCTGGCGGTTGACTCTGCCTCAGCATGAATTCCTAGACTGCTTGCTGGCGTTGCGAGATCGGATGATCAAAGACTTCCCTTTCATTTCTGCGGTGGAGGAGTCACGCTCTCATAGCCAAAGGACAAATGATGCGATCTTCGACGAGATGTGGCTAGTGAAGGAGGGGATGCGCATGTATGAAAGCACTTTGGCGGCTTCCTTCGACGAGGAAGATTCTATTGAGCATCAACTTGCCAAAATGCGAACAGAGATTGAACAATTGGAGGAGAAGAAACACAAGTTGAAGAAAGATATTAAGTACGATGTCGCAAAGCTGCTGGAGAAACGCCGCACATTATTGGAGCTGCAAGATCGTCAGCGGGCGCATGGTGAGGATGCCTATAATGTCCATGGCGATCTGGAGATCGCCCGAGAATGTCTAAGGAAGATTGGAGAACTCTGGGATAATGCTAGAGACGCCGCCAGCCAGGCCTAGCTAGTTTAATGTGATTCCGCCTTTATTGCTTTTTAACTATGTAATTTCAATAATTACTCCTTGTATGGTTTTAACGCTGTAATGATGAACGAGCGTTAAATAAAATGATTTTGGTGATGTCATAATAATGCCTTTTAATATTTCGCGCTTTAGAGACACGTGTTGGTAACGTGTCTCCCCTGATGTGCAAGCTATTACCCAATGGGTATTGAGACTGTTCAGTTTTCTTTGTCCTTTGGATAAACGAATAGTCCTCTATTCCTATATATGTCGAGTCCCATAACCATTCTTTTATCCAAAATATCTCCTGCCCTTTCGTCTTTCTCTATTCTGAGTCGCATTCTTCTTGTTCCTGGAACAACTTTCGCCTAAGTGTTAATCGTGTTGACGAGGTATAAGTTCCTTCTCCCTGATCTCCCTTAGACTCTCTTCCTATTGCTCTTTCTGTCTCTTATTATGGTTATAATTCGTGACCTAAACGGCAAAGAAGGAGGATCGCCTCTGATCCCTCCTCTTGGGTCCGTTCTCGAGCGGCAAATCTATTCCCATTGTATTAGGAGTGATGGGTCGCTTGATGTGGATAGGTATATTACGGAGATATTCAGTCTCCCGATTGTCGAGAGCGATAGTGATTCCATGAGTAGTGATAGTGATAGCGACTGTATAATAATTCCCCGTTCGTCTTTCACAGGGAAAGAATTGGTGCATTTCGATTCTTCTACTGCCGTGATGTTCACCAAATCGAAATTGAACTCTCCAGATAGTGTTCAAACTCTTAGGGGAGCCATCAAGCTATCCGGCTCTGGATGGGAATGCGACGTCATTGTAGAATATATAGATGTTGGAGATCTTGCTACTATAGTTAACCCTGATCCTCTCCATTATTTTTTGATGTATGGAGTTGTTGTACAGACTTTCAACCTTTGGTTTCCTTTTACCCCCTTCGAGGTCTCCCTACTTCACACTCTAAATATCGCCCCTATTCAACTTCAACCCAACAGTTGGGGTTTTGCTAAAGCCTACGAGATCATTTGCCTCGCCTTGGGTTTAACGCCTAGTATAGGTGTTTTCTTTTCTTTTTACCATATCAAAAGTTTCACTGCTGATCGGCTGGTGTCGTTGTGTGTGTTACCTAATAGGGCCCTCTTCGCCTTGTATGCTAATGACTAGGGTCTGGCAAGTGCAGGAGTTTGTCGTCGAGTAATAATTCACACTCTATTGTATAGAATGAGTTCGTATCCACAGGGATCGTGCCGCAGCTTCACTAGCGTTATTTAAGTTTGTGATAGTTTGCATTCGCTTTTGGTTTTGAAAAGGGTTTTTATAAAAATAGCGTAATGCTTTGCAGAAATATAAATAACAGAATGTATAAATATAGATTCAAGAAATATAGAGGCTAGGTATGGTGGTTGGACTCCCTCCCTTCTTCATATTTGGCATGACCGGTGTATAACATTGTTATTTAGATTATGTTCGGCGGTGAATTATCCTTGTTGTAGTAATACCTTACTATTACACTTAGTCTATTAAAGTTTCCCTACATTAACAACTAAGGTACCTACGAGAGCCTAACCTCGATGTGTCACATACCCTAATTACTAAGTGAGTTGTTTATAAACATGCATTATAACCTTCACCAATTAACCTCTAGGTCCTAGTATCGGGTTGTTCATCTTCTAAGTGCTCAGATCACACCTAGTGCATGATTCCTCCTCTAACCGCTCAGTTCACGACTAGTTCAGGATGTTACCGTCTCTATTCACCTAGCATTATTTACTACTAGTTCCGAATCATACCAAGTCAAAACCTGATATCAATTCTAAAGGCGCTCCCGCTTATCCGGCCAGATTACGAGATACGTTATTAAGTGCAAGAAAGTAAATAACAAACACAATTACTAAATATCATTTATTATAACTTAGACTCAACCACAAACTCCAAATATGCATTGGGGAGTTCATCTTCTCCACCACAACCTAAGGCATAAATAATAAAGACTACATATTTAAATTACAAGAAATTATAACCTAAATACAAAAGCCTAAAGAAATCATACCTTGCTGAGTTAGTTTTCCCGTAAGGAGAGAAAACTATGCCCAATAGAGCTCCTCTGAACCTCTCCTTATAGTAGAGAGTGTTCTACTATTTCTGAATGAATAAGACAATGAAAGGGAGGCTCTATTTACAGTTTTCGTAACGGGCCTCAGCAAGGCATCGCATTGCGATAAGCTCATCGCAGTGCGATGTGAAGATTCAGTTTATTTTTATAACTGATCCTGTGCATTTCATCAGTTTGGGCGCTAAGTTACTCCATCGTGCTGCGTTGTGATGCATCGTGGTGCGATGGAAGATTTTTTCAAGATTTATTTCATCGGATTTCTTGGCGAGCAAGCATGGTTTCATCGTGGCACGATGGCACACATCGTGCTGCGATTGAATGCTGATTTTCTTCACTTTTTGGGCTTTTTCTTGTCTTTTTGCATCTTGGACTCTGTCTTGATGTTTTTTCATGCTTTTGTAGGTTTTCCTTCGTATTTGGGCCTGTCTTGGTCATTTTACTACTAATAATAATACTAAAAATACCGTAGAAATTCCTGTCATCACAACCCCAAACTTAAACTGTTGCTTGTCCTCAAGTAATATGCTGTCAGACAAGATCGTTAGAAAAACAAGAGATAAATAAAGATGATAGGAATTTCACAACCTTTCTTGTATTTCAGCAATGGCACCGCTGATTTTCTTACTGCCGCGATCATGCTCAGTCCTGCAAGGCTTAGCAGACGTCAATAGTAGCAAATCGTACAAATGCCCGCAAGAGTCCATGTCCAACTTTTCTCTCTCTCACATTTGTGTTTTTCGCTCATTTAATTGAAAGGGTTATCTCTCAATCATCGTGCAACCTGCCATTTTACCATAGGCTTGCAAGAACTCTAAGCAACCGGTCAAAATTCAATATACATGCATTTTTGGAGGTCTTTTCAGGGTTATAACGTGGCTTAGGTCAAGGTAGGACATTTTTGGGAATAGTAGGCTAAACATTGGAGTTAAGTTCTACTTTGTTGTTCCTTTTTGTGCACGCAAGCTGTGTTCCTTAGGGTGCATTTTTTTGTTTGGTATCGGAAAATAAGAACCGGATGTGTCTTTGTGTGGTTCTTTTCTATCACTTTCCTTGCCCTTTGGCTCTTTCTTTTTCATTTTTTTTTTGAAGAGACTATTTTTTTAGGGAATTTTTTATGTTTTCCCATCTCATTTTTCATTTTTTTTTCTTTTTGTAGTGATAGTTCTCCGTATACCCACCCCAAACTTAAACGTTGCTAGTTCCATGAGCAACCACAAACTTATTTTGTTGCCAAGACTTTGAGAACTATTACCTTAACTCCAAAGAGGGTAATTCATTGTTTTTCTGGTCTATAGGCTTGTATCGTGGTTTATCACCGAAACAAAAGGGATATTTTTTATTTTTTTTACAGCTCAAATTTGGCTAGCAAATGATATAATAATAATAAGGGTGGCTTGAAAAAGGCTCTGGGTTATAACAAACAATTGCCTCAATGCATATAATATCAAACTAACCAGTCAGCAGAGAATTAGAGCAAGTTCTAGAAAATAAACAAGTGCACGGTACTCTCATAGTAATTCGAAAGAAAGTGGTAATACCGTTTGGAAATATTTAGCTCAAATCCTCACATGGCTTAGGTATCTGAAGTTGAACACTTGTCTCACAGACATCCGCTTCATCACTCGTCTCCTGAACTTCGTACTTCGGAGCAATCACCTTTGGTTTTCTGTATGAAGGTGTGAAATTCATCTCATCGAGATTTATGACTTATTTCGCCGCAATCTTACCTATAACAGTTAGTCATGCACTAGATAATAAACAGCAAGCAGTTATTTAATTTTTTATAAGTTTGAATAAGGTTATTACAAATGAAAATGACATGCGGAATTCATTGGTATATTTTATTGAATTGAAAAACTATGCTGAAATTGAAATTGAAATATTGAAAATATAAATACTTATCCTTGGGTTGCCTCCCAAGCAGCGCTTGTTTAGCCTCTCATTAGCTTGAGGCATTTCCTCCATTACAGAGGATAGGTTCGCGTGTCTTTCTATTTGTGCTTCTTTGTTCCAGTTTGAAGCACTGGCCATCCTTAGCAGGACTAGGTCTGTTTCACCATATCCTCGACTATCCGGTTGGCGACTAATTTACCGGTGCAGCGTCATAGAACGCAGTGATCTCACCCCAAACTTGTATTCATGCATGTCTTTCCTTTTTTTGCGTTTTCTTCCTGAGGAAGAAATTGGTCTTAAGAGGTGATTTTACAGATTGATTCTCCTGATTGAATTATTTCTTTCTTGATGGCCTTTCTTTCCTTTGTCATCTTTGCCAATGGTTCCTGTGTTTCTGAACCATTCCTGTTAACAGCCCTTTTACTTACTTACTTCCTGTGGTAGCTCTTAGTCAAATGATCCTCCTGACCATTGACTTTTTGTTGCAGCTTTCACTTTTACAATGTCCTCCCTCTCTCATCACTTTGAGAGTTTTCCAATGAGAATGCTGTCTTTAATGGGCTGTTGCCAGCCTTCCTAGTGCTTTGAGTACCTGTCTGCATGCACTTTAAACGAAATACCTCAGTAGCACTAGGATAAATATTTTCTGTGGAACTATTTTTGGTTTGTCTCATGTGTCTTTGTCACCATGAATATTCCCAGGTAAGTGAGGTGGATCACAACAGATCGCTTAAATACCAAGACTTATCCTTAGCCAGAATTTCCACAGATCAAAATCCACAATCATCAACAAGATTTTTGAATTTTTAATTTTTAGTTGTATTTTTGAAATATTTTTGCAAACTTAAATAAATCTAATAAGGCTTCGTAAACACAATCCCCGGCAACGGCGCCAAAAACATGACTAGGGTATGGCAAGTGTACCAGTCTGTCGTCGTGTAATAATTCACACTCTAGTGTATAGAATGAGTTCGTATCCACAGGGATCGTGTCGCAGCTTCACTAGCGTTATTTAAGTTTGTGATAGTTTGCATTCGCTTTTGGTTTTGAAAAGGGTTTTTATAAAAATAGCGTAATGCTTTGCAGAAATATAAATAACAGAATGTATAAATATCGATTCAAGACTGTATCCACAGGTATGGTGGTTGGACTTCCCTATTCCCTTTTTATTGGTCTCCAAACCCTAGGTTAGTCAAGGGTCCTGATGCCGACCACTTATCTTCTTTTGAGATGGAAACTGTTGCTTTCCTTAACTCCTTTGATATTCTCAGTACGAAAGAACTTGTAAAATCGAGACTAATCCAAAGGGGGTTGTCGAGTATTTGAGTAAGTCTTATTCCAGCGCTTTTATTTGATCAAATATTATTTGGAGATCCTTGCTGACTTTTGTGGTTAATTTTTTGTAGGGAAGATGAAGACAATCTCGGATGCGGATTTTGCTTCCTATCTACTCAGGGCGAAGCAAAAGATGGATACCCTTGAGACTATAGTAGACTCGTTGTCCCAAGTTGTTGTGGCGGGCGATGCTGGAAAAGGTTTGAAAAGAGGGCGAATGGCCGAAACGAAGTGCCCCAGGGGCAACTGCCTCCTCCTTTGGTGAAGGGTGGAAGGACGACCCGTAGTCGCGCCTCTGCCTCTGTTAAGCCTATCACACCTCAAGGCGAGGCCGTTGGTTCCGCGGCTACAAGAGTCAATTCCTACTTGGAGCGAGGATTTTGACCCTTATCGCCTTTGTAGCGGAAAACCTAAAGAGCCATTCGACTCGTCTGGACGCGTTGAGTTTGGGGGAGCTCCGCAAGTTGGCTGTTGGGGGCGGTTTGAAGTGCCTGGCCTTGAATCAGATGGTGTTTACTCGCCAGGAGAATGAAGCTTCTTAAAAGTTGGAGAGAGAGGTTGGAGCGGCCAAAGAGGACCTAGAGAAAAACCTCGCTGATCAGTTGGCGAAGAGTCAAGGTAGTTTTAACAAGAGTTTGGCGAAGGAGAAAAAGAAAATCACTGCTTTGAGGAAGGACAAGAGGAATTTGGTGACGGCCCGCAATGCATTGATTGTGGCCTTGGTGAAGATTTGGAAAGATGCTGGTAAGCGAGATGATGATATGGCGAAACTTCAGATGGCGGTGGACAAGCTAGATGGCGACATGAAAGAGCTGGAATAGGAGAATGATGAGCTGAAGGAGAACATGGCTAGCCGGTATGTAGCTGGCTTTCAAGCTGCTATGGAGCAGGTACTTTTTCCCGATATTGACGACGACACTCTTGCACAAGCGGACTTTCTCAAGAAGGTTGATGAGGGGAAATTAGTGTCCCGCCTTCCGGCGTAGGGTTTTCTGTATTGGGATTATTGTATCTTTATTTCTGCGCTTTTGTAATATCCTTGATGTATTTGGCCTTTTCGCATTGCCCTTTTAGTGGCCTTTTGTAATATGACCCTTTAATGGAGTGTTTAATGTTTTTCTTGCTAATTTTGTGTCTTGTTATGCCTCCGGTTTTTGTTACTGAGTGGGCGAGTTCGCATGTTTTTATCGCCTTCGGATATCGCCCCACAATTGATCCTTATTTGTTAAACCAATAACTCTTTGATAACGTAACCGGTCGAAACAATATTTTGAAGAGATAACTTTAGCTCTTGTAACTATTCCTCCTGTCATCGGAACGAGCGCCCCATAAATAGGTAGTTGCAACCGTTTCTCTCATTTATTGCGGGGTTCAGTTACCCTCTTTAGGTTTAGGGTATTGGCCTATAAATACAACCCTCTTTCTCTTATTTTTCGCAGAAGATATTCATTCACAGCTTTATAATGGCTAGGAAGAACTCGAAAAGGAGCACTGTTGCGGAGTTGAAAACTCGGAGAAGTAAGAAGAAATTGGAGGGGTCTACTTCAACATCTAAGCTTGCAAACGAGCCCAAGAAGGTCAGGTTGAAGAATCCCCCACCTCCACCAGATTCTTCAAGTTCCAATGACATTGACGAAGATTATGCCGAATTCTTGAGGACTTATGATTCCCAGGAGTTCTATCCTAGTGGCTATACTTCTGGAGGAGATGATGGATCTCAACTTACTGTGGAGTCCAAGGACAAGACGTCGAAGCCCTTGGGAGTGAAAGCCTCCAAGTAATATCTCTAGGATTCGTGTTTTTCTTTGATTTTGTCTTTTGTATTTTTCAGATTTCCTATGTAAGCCTTTAGCTTCGGCGGGCGTGATGTATTGTCTTCGCCTTTCATGGCTTTTATTTAAATGAAGCAAGTTTGTGTTTTTGTCTTGGTGTTATGATGATGTTTTTGACTTTCATTTGTGTCGCCTTTCACCTTTGATCCACTAAGGTCGCCGTAACGTTTTACATAGGATTTTTCGCTATAATAGAGTCTTCGCTATAACGTTTTGGTGATGCCCTTGTGTTCACACGATGGCGATGATAACTTTGCACGCCAATGCCGTAGTCTTATATGGCGGCCTTAATGATTTGCACATCAACGCCGTAGTCTTACATGATGGCTTTAATAATTTTGCACGCCAATGTCGTAGTCTTATATGGCGGCCTTGATAATATGCACATCAACGCCATAGCCTTACATGATGGCTTATATAATTTTGCACGCCAATGCCGTAGTCTTATATGGCGGCCTTGATAATATGCACATCAACGTCGTAGCCTTACATGATGGATTTTATAATTTTTCACGCCAATGTCGTAGTCTTATATGGCGACCTTAATGATTTGCACATCAACGCCGTATTCTTACATGATGGCTTTAATAATTTTGCACGCCAATGTCGTAGTCTTATATGGCGGCCTTGATAATATGCACATCAACGTCGTAGCCTTACATGATGGCTTTTATAATTTTGAACGCCAATGCCGTAGTCTTATATGGCGGCCTTGATAATTTACCACGCCCAGAGGCGGTTTGGACGAACAAAGTCGCTTTATCTATATATTATATGCGCGTCGTACGTTTTACGTTCCTTAGCCATATTAGCTTCTGACCTTTAAGGTCGCAACAACATTCCATATACCGTGAGAACAAAATTTTTGGAATAGACGATAGGCCTCGATAAGAACTCCTATCCTTGCAGGAGAAAAGAGTGTCTTATCGCCCTTTTTATTTATTAGATATGATTCAAAAACGAGTACATGGTTGAGCGAATGGAAAATAACATAAACGAAAGATGAAAACAACAAATAAATAACTATGGCTATTCTAATGTTAGCCTTTGGTTCAACTATAGTAGAACCTGAGGTTTGACACGTTCCAAGTCCTGGGCATTATCTCGCCCCTGAGTGTCTCAAATCTCTATGCTCCTCCTTCAAAACCCTCGCAGAATCTGAAATGGTCTTCCCAGTTTGGGGCGAGCTTTCCTCCTTTGTCTTTTCCCATCGGACGCTTGAGTACCAAATCGCCTTCTTTGAAACTCCTAGGCATCACCCTTGTGTTGTATTTCTGTGAAACTCTCTGCTTCATTGCGAATTCCCTAAAATGGGCGGCTTCTCTCACCTCCTCAAGCAAGTCTAAATTTTCCTCGAGTGCCGCCTTATTCTTTGCTGTTGTTGTTGTTTCTCGCCTCCAACTGGGGGGGTCAATCTCCACTGGTATCATAGCATCTGTCCCATAGACCATTTTGAACGGAGTCTCGCCAGTGGATGATTGGACTGTTGTATGGTAAGACCACAGGATTGCTGCCAGTGGTTCGGCCCAAATCCTGTCTTTCCTGTCCAGTTTTCTCTTTATGGCTTTCAGAATTACTTTGTTTGCTGACTCTGCCTGCCCATTCGCTTGAGGGTGTTCTACTGAGATGAAAGTGTTCCTGATGCCATAGTTTCGCAAAATTGGATGACTTTGTCGCTGGTGAACTGAGTCATGTTGTCTGAGACAATGAATTTAGGTAGCCCGAACCTGCATATGATTTTTTTCCAATAAAAATGTTTTACCTTTTCTGCCGATATGGTGGCTACTTGTTCCACTTTGATCCATTTGGTGAAGTAATCCACTGCTACTAGTAAAAATTTGACTTGGCCTTGTGATGCGGGAAAAGGCCCTTAAATATCCACTCCCCACATGTAGAATGGCCATGGGGACATTACCATCTTCAAAGGTTCGCCTGGGGCGTGGTGCAGCTCGGCGTACCTCTGACATTTGTCGCAGCCTCGTACATAGCCCTTTGCATCTGATAGGATTGTTGGCCAGAAGAATCCTGCCCTTATGACCTTTCCCGCTAGCGATCTTGCACCAATATTGCTTCCGCATGATCCGTCGTGTATCTCCCTCAAAATCCTCTGGGACTCTAGCTCGCCCACGCATAACAGAATTAGGGCTGCGAAACCCCTTTTATATAGCTTGTCGCCTACCATGGCGTAGTGAACTGCGATTTTCTTTAACCTGGCTGCTTCATCCTTTTCTTCTGGCAACGATTCATCTTGCAGGTACCTGATTAGAGGGTATCGCCAGTCACTTCCCTCCACAACCATCAATATTTCGGCGGTTTCAGCACTTGGTTTAGCTATTGTTTCTTGTATGACAGTTCTATTGTTCCCTGGTTTTTTTGTGCTAGCCACTTTTGAAAGAAGGTCCGCCCTGGCATTCTGCTACCTTGGTACATATGAGTTCGAAACGCTCGAACTGTGCGGCTAAGCTTTGCACTTTTTCTAGGTACTTGATTAGTTGTGGGTCTTTAGTTTGGTAATCTCCGGATACCTGATTGGTTACTAGTTGCGAGTCGCTCTTTGCTTGCAGATTCTTGACTTCCATCTCTCTCGCCAACTTCATTCCGGCTATTAGGGCCTCGTATTCTGCTTGGTTGTTACTCGCCTTGAAGGAGAAACGTAGTGACTTCTCTATGAGTACTCCATCAGGACCTTCCAAGATCACTGATGACAGGAATTTCTACGGTATTTTTAGTATTAGTATTAGTAGTAAAATGACCAAGACAGGCCCAAATACGAAGGAAAACCTACAAAAGCAAGAAAAAGCATCAAGACAGAGTCCAAGATGCAAAAAGACAAGAAAAAGCCCAAAAAGTGAAGAAATACAGCATTCCATCGCAGCACGATGTGTGCCATCGTGCCACGATGGCGCTGCTTGCTCGCCAAGAAATCAGAAGAAATAAATCTACACAAAATCTTCCATCGTAGCACGATGCTTCATATCGTAGCACGATGATGTTACTTGGCGCCCAAGCTGATGAAATGCACAGGATCAGTTATAAAATTGAACTGAATCTTCACATCGCAGTACGATGGCCTTATCGTGCTGCGATGCCTTGCTGAGGCCCATTACGAAAACTATAAATAGAGCCTCCCTTTCATTGTTTTAATCATTCAGAAATAGTAGAACACTCTCTACTATAAGGAGAGGTTCAGAGGAGCTCTATTGGGCATACTTTTCTCCCCTTACGGGAAAACTAACTCAGCAATGTATGATTTCTTTAGGCTTTTGTATTTATGTTACAATTTCTTTATTGTAATTTAAATATGTAGTCTTTATTATTTATGCCTTAGGTTGTGGTGGAGAAGATGAACTCCCCAATGAATATTTGGAGTCTGTGGTTGAGTCTAAGTTATAATAAATGATATTTAGTAATTGTGTTTGTTATTTACTTTCTTGCACTTAATAACGTATCTCGTAATCTGGCCGGAAAAGCGGGAGCGCCCTTAGAATTGATATCAGGTTTTGACTTAGTATGGTCCGCAACTAGTAGTAAAAAATGCTAGGTGAATAGAGACGGTAACATCCTGAACTAGTCGTGAACTGAGCGGTTAGAGGAGGAATCATGCACTAGGTGTGATCTGAGCACTTAGAAGATGAACAGCCCGATACTAGGACCTAGAGGTTAATTGGTGAAGGTTATAATGCATGTTTATAAACAACTTACTTAGTAATTAGGGTATGTGACACATCGAGGTTAGGCTCTCGTAGGTACCTTAGTTGCTAACGTAGGGAAACTTTAATAGACATAGTGTAATAGTAAGGTATTACTACAACAAGGATAATTCACCGCCAAACATAATCTAAATAACTATGTTATATACCGGTCATGCCAAATATGAAGAAGGAAGGGAGTCCAACCACCACACCTAGCCTCTATATTTCTTGAATCTATATTTATATATTCAGTTTATTTATTTATCGCAAGCATTACGCTTATTTTTATAAAACCTTTTTCCAAAACCCAAAGCGAATGCAAACTATACGAACTTAAAAAACGCTAGTGAAGCTTCGGCACTATCCTTGTGGATACGAACTCATTCTACTCGTAGAGTGTGAATTATTACTCGACGACAGACTGGTGCACTTGCCAGACCGTAGTCAAGTTTTTGGCGCCGTTGCCGGTGATTGTGTTTACAAAGCATTACTAGATTTATTTAAGTTTGTCAAAAAATTTCAAAAATACAAAAAAATTAAAAAAAATCAAAAAAATCTTATTGATGATTGTGGATTTTAATCTGTGAAAATTCTGGCTAAGGATAAGTCAAGGTCTCCGAGCGATCCGTTGTGATCCACCTCACTTACCTGAGAATTTTCATGGTGACAAAGACACATGAGACAAACCAAAAATAGTTTTACCATTTAATTTTTCAATGCTACTGAAGGTATTCATTTGTTGTGCTTGATAACAGGCACTACAAGAAATCGCCCACTTTGTGACGGCCAAAAGCCCTCACTAAGTGAGAAAATCCGTCACAAGGTCATAATTTTGTGACGACTTTGTGATGGCCACAATCCCTCAGTAATTGCTCGTGGAAAACTTTGTGACGGCTCAGGTCGTCACAACTAAGTGATGACACTTTGTGACGGCTCAGGTCGTCACAAAATGTGAACGACAGCTTTTCTGAGCACAAGTTAGTGACAGCTTAGGTTGTAACAAAATTCAAATTAGTGACGACTTAGGTCGTCACAAATTCATCACAAAGTTTTGTTTTATTTTGTGACGGCTTAGGTCGTCACAAAATCCGTCACTAAGTTTTTTTAAAAAATAATTATTTTAATTGTTTTATTAATTATTTTTCAAAAATAAATAAATTAATTATTTTAAAAAAACATAAAAAACGTATTTTTTTTTACATATATTAAAAAATAATATATCATCATTTTTAATTTTAAATATATAATAAAACATTTATTAAATTTTTAACACAATAATAATATAAATTAAAAATTCAATAACGAACAATGACATACATACGATAATTAGATGAAATTAAAAAGTACGATAATTGTCTTAATAATACAAACAAAGTACGATAATTGTCATAAAATTACATAATAAAATACGATACAAACAAAGTACGATACTTCCACACATATAACATAATAAAATTACCACTGCCTTGAATACTCCCCATTCCTTGAAGACTTCCACTACCTTGAAAATTACCCCTGCCTTGAATATTCCCTGCTCCATGATAACTTCCACTAGCTTGAAAATTTGCACTGCCTTGAATATTCCCTCTTCCTTGAAAACTTGCACTACCTTGACAATTCCCTTGACCTTGAAAATTTTGATACCCTCCGCCTTGAAAATTTGGATCCCCTCCTTCGCCTTGAAAATAATTTGGATTCCCTCCTCCGCCTTGAAAATAATTTGGATTCCCTCCTCCTCCTTGAAAAGTTGGATTCCCTCCGCCTTGAAAATTTGGATCCCCTTCGCCTTGATTCCATGCAGTAGTATTAACAAATGGTAAACCGGGCATCTGAAAGTTATCAGAATCCAATAATTGCCGCAGCATCACACTGTCATTCATGATACCATTAAAGAAAGTCGGATCAGGATCAGACGATGATTGATTCAAAACAACATTATCAGGTCGATACACCTCTTCCTCCGCCTCCTCTTCAACTGATACATTTCTTGATGAAGACATCTCGGCGCTGAGTTTTGCAATTACCCGCGCTTCAATTCGCACTTCCATTTCTTCTTGAGTTTCTACCCGTCCTCCTCGAGATCGAGTTGTACTCATGCTGGCAGTACTGTTGAATGACTCAGATGAAGCATCAATATATCCGCCCGGTGACTTTCGAATGAATGAAGAAGTACTCCCTTGACCCTGGATACGACCATGATTCTTTCCTCCCGAAAATTCCACAAATTTGTCTATTATCATGTTTTGAAGAACAACTTCACTTTTTCGCTTAGAAGGTGGAAGGGCAGCCTCACTTTCTTTGAGCTCCTGTACATACACCTGAATCAAGTCCTACAAAATAAATAGTAAATTAATTATCACAAATTAAAATAATAACCAATTGTGATGAATATAATTAAAAAGTAAATTAATAATATACTCACATTTGCCCTTTTAGCTCTGGCAGAATCCCAAGAACCATCACCTTTTCGATGCAGCTCTTCATTCATATCAGATAAGGTTGATACACGTCCATGTTTCCGGTAATACCTTATGCGCACGGTACCAGATGATGCAGAACCAGTAGTGTGGATGCTTGCGTCAGGCTTTGATGCTCTGTTTTGTTTATTTTTGTTGCACTTGGAGACATATTCTGGATTATCCCATTTACGACACAATTCCGTCCATGTTTCGCCTGGGCCAATCCATCCCGGTGGTTCCTTACCAGTACGGTGCCTGCTTCGTGCTTCAAGGAGCAACGTAGACAACTTCTTTGAGCACTTATGGTCGAAAATTTGGATAACCTCGAATTCTCGACTCTTTAAAAAAGTGCATTTCATATACATATGAAAAAATAAATATGATTAGTCCACTTTGATAAATATCAACAAAAAATAATTTATTAATTCCACTTGATAAAAAACTTTAACTTACTTTGAAAGCATTCCAAAACCTAGTCCACACTCGTTCATTTCCAATTTTAGCTGCCTTAATCTCTCCCCACGTCAACCATGGCTCTTGGTAGTTTTGCTTAATGATGAAACCAATAGCGAATGTAGCTGCCTTTTGTGGATGAAAACTGCATAAGTTATATGATAACTAATTAATATAAATAAATAAAAAATCTTACTCAAATTATATAATGAATATAATTCAAAAAAAGTCTTACTCAGAAGCGTATGGAATAATAATGGTTCTATCATATCGATCAACCAAAAGAAACTGCGGAGGATCATAAAGGTCGTTACGATTGATCAGTTCATCCTCATGCTCTTGTTCATCGGCTGCCAGACTTTGTTGTTGGGAGGATTGTCCAGTTTCATCAGTTGATGGCAATGGCACCATAAATGAGTTATAAACGGTTCTATGGATAAGATCACGCGGTGGAACCCTCTTACCATCCGTCACTGGTGGGTCTCCATGCTCAACATATTGTGATGGATCGACCATCTACACAAAACATAAATATACAAACATACATATATATATTTTAAAAAACATATTGTATACATTCTTAAACCATAAACATTGATAATTAACAACTACATATCATTGTACGTGGATACATTCTTAAAAGCATAAACATTGATAATTAATAACTACATAACATTGTACGTGGATACATTCTTAAAAGCATAAACATTGATAATTAATAACTACATAACATAATGGATACATATTTTTTGCAAGATAACAGTGAATACATTATGGGAAACATAAATAGTAAGTGTTTAATTATCATCGTCCCAATCTGACACAACTTCGTCGTCTTGACGCTCATCTTCCACATGATCATCTTCATCTTCTTCTTCAACATCACCACCATCAGGTACTTCTTCTGCTTCTTCAGCCCCAACCGAAAGAGCAGTGAAAGGTTCAACTTCAATAACTTCATGTACGTTATTAGTCATCTCATCGAGCTGATATGGTTCCACTTCTTCTTCTATTCCATCTTTTTCAATTCGACCCCTTGGTTTTGTCGTAATTGCGGCACACCAGCCTCGTTTGTCAGTTTGTGTTGATGGATAAGGAACATAGTAAACTTGTCTGACATTGTGAGCTATAGCAAATGGATCAAACGGTTGATATCTTCTATTCATTTTTATGTCAACAGTGTCGGTCTTTGGATTATACTTTGTACCTCTTCTTGATGGATCATATCAATCACAATAAAACAATACAACTGCTTTATTGTAATCAAGGTAGTTGTACGAGACTTCGATTATTTTATCAATCACTCCATAAAAATCATTTTCACCATTTTCAGTTACACCTTTCATACACACTCCACTATTGATTGTTTCTTTTCCTTCTGTCCAACTATGTGTATGAAATTTATAACCGTTGACAAAGTAGGTGTGCCATTGTTTAACATTTGACACAGGGCCATCAGATAAGTTTCTCAAGTGTTGTATCATAGGGGTTGGTTCTAGATGATAAACGTGATGTCTGAACCAGTTTGGAAAAAATTCATTTATGCTCGCAGAAGATTGTTCCGGAGTTATCCCTTGTGATGTAAAAAATAACTCTAAGTAAGGTTGAACTTCAGTGCAATAATCAGCACGTGAACATGTGCTGCCCTTAATACCCTTTCGCCAGGAAAAAATACGTTCTCCGCGCCAGCCTGACGCCCAGACAAGTTGAATACTGATAGGTTTAATGGGTGGATGAAACTTTCACTACCAGGTTCGTTCCTACCAGATCTTCCTGTCAACGTGTCTTTGAAATAATGAGAACAAAAGTGAATGGTTTCACGATGCAAATAAGATGCACAAATTGAGCCTTCAACCTTAGCTTTATTTTTCACCGAACGTTTAGAATCTCCCATGAACCTTTCAAATGGATACATCCATCTATATTGAATAGGTCCACCAAGTCTAGCTTCGTATGCAAGATGCACTACAAGATGCTCCATAGAATCAAAGAATCCGGGAGGAAATATTCTCTCTAACTTGCACAGTATCATTGGAATGTCATTTTCCATCTTGATCAGATCGCTTTCTCTTAATGTTGCTGAACACAAATTCTTAAAAAATTGACTGAGTTCGATGAGAGGATTCAATGTATGTTGTGGTAAAGAACTAAATGCAATAGGGAGTAAAGACAGCAAAAAAACATGACAATCATGGCTCTTCATCCCACGCATTCTTCCATTATCAACATCGGCACATCTTGCCAAATTTGATGCATAACCATCCGGCATTTTGAGTTCTTTTACCCATCGACAAACTGATTTTGCTTCATCAATAGATAGAGTATAGTTCGCACGAGGTTTTAGGACTTTGCCATTGGATAACGTCTTCAATAACAAATCATTACGTCGACAATACAACGCAATGTCCTTTCTAGCTTTATCGTTATCTTTGGTTTTTCCTTTGACATTCATTACGGTGTTGAATATATTTTCAAAAACATTTTTTTCAACATGCATAACATCAAGGTTGTGACGCAAGAGGTTGTCTTTCCAATACGGCAGATCCCAAAAAATACTCTTCTTTGTCCAATTGTGTGCTAAACCGTAACCTCGCGGTTTTAAAGCAACACCACCCACAACTTGGACATTTGGCTTATCTTTAACTTTATCCCAAACTTGTTCTGGTGTCAAATATTGAGGTGGCCCTCGGGTTTCAATCTCGCCCTTAACAAATGCATATTTATTTCTTCGAAATGGATGATTAAGAGGAAGGAATCGACGATGACAATCAAACCACGTAGCTTTCCCACCGTTTTTTAATGTGAACGCTTTTGTGTCTTCCATGAAAATAGGACATGCCAATTTACCATGCGTCCCCCATCCAGACAACATCCCATAAGCAGGAAAATCATTGATGGTCCACATCAAAGCTGCCTTCATTTTAAAATTTCTCTTGCGGCTGATATCATATGTCACAACACTTTCCCACAACCTCTTCAAATCATCAATCAAAGGTTGCAAATAGATATCAATACCAGCAGTTGGACTAGATGGCCCAGGTATTACAGCAGATAAAAACATGTAAGGTTTTGACATACACATTTCAGGTGGAAGATTGTATGGGGTAACAATGACGGGCCAACATGAGTATGGAGTGGCTGATACTTGAGTGTACGGAGTAAACCCATCAGAGCATAAACCCAATCGCACGTTTCGTGGCTCTGACGCAAAATCAGGATTAACTTGATCAAAAAGCTTCCATGCTAGTCCATCTGAAGGATGTCGCAACTCACCAGAACTATTTCTTTTTTAAACATTTTCAGAATGCCATGTCATTTTGGATGCAGTTTGCAATGATGCATACAACCTTTGCAATCTCGATACTATGGGTAAATTGAACATAGACTTTCTTGGCACTGGTTTTCTTCTACTTGACCGCGAATTTTTTATTCCACAGTATCTTGGTTCTTCACAAAATTTACATTTATCCAAGTCTTCATCACTTACACCAAATTCGTTGCTATAGAGGATGTTACCGAGAGTTTGCAGAGAACTTGGGGGGGGGTTGAATTGTGTTTTGGGTAATTTAAAAATTTCTTCTAAGTTACAGAGAACTTATCAGAGTTTGCAGCGGTTTAGAAAACAAAACACAATTAAGAATAACTTTGAAGGTAGAGAGAAAGATAGAGACAGAGCTTTTTATACTGGTTCCCCTCACAAACCGAGAGTACGTTCAGTCCTCTTGTACTTCCAAGAGAGTTCACTATAATCACCAAAGATTACAAATGCTCAAGCACACAAGCAAGAGACTTCCAATGCTCAAGTATACAAACAAGAGACTTCCTAATGCTCAAGCACGCAGGCAAGAGACTTCAATACACAAGTTTAGAAAAACAGAGTCTGAACAATTGATATAAAGATCAATGTTCAGTTACAGAATAAATACAACTTTTTTATACAAGACTTAACTTAGAATCTTAATACAAAATTCTAAGGTTCAACTAATGAATTAACAGAAGCTGAAACTGAAGTCTTGGATTTTGAATATGAGTTCAAGTTGTATTTGCGGTTTTGTGCTTTAGGATGAATTTGGCAGAGTAACAGCTCTTTTCAAATTGTTCAAGTGTCGTATCCGAAAGTTTCAAACTTGCTCCAATTTATAGATGAAGGTGGAGCGTGTTTGATTTGAATTTCATACGGTGAGATTGCGCCAGCTGTAGATAGTACCTTTGATATCCAAATCAGGTAACCTTGTACGCGATCAATCTTGGAGAGAAAGATTTATCCAAATCAGGTAAAGAGTTCGTACAATAGTACAAACGTCACAATTCTGTGGATAAGATTGATTCCATCAGCTTTTGGAATGTCAGAGTATAATCATTGATGCAGAGAATGTTCTTCTGACAAAACGGCTCTCACTGCTCTTATCAGAGTCTGATATGCATCTTCTGATGAATAAAATTTGCATCCTCTGATGAAACACATATGCATCTTCTGATGTCTTCAAGTTCTGATCAGAGTTTGCTTTGCCATATCAGAGCTTCCAATGTGCTTTAAATGAATATAAAAATTAACTTGAATATTTGCACACTTGGATTAAATAATTAGTATACCCTATTGTATATTAATACTTTTGTTATCATCAAAACTTAATTGGATCATGTCAGAACCTCTTTTGTTCCAACAATCTCCCCCTTTTTGATTGATGACAAACCAAGTATTAATTTACAATGGTTGTTGATAAAATTTATCAAGCATCTCTTAGGTTGATGAGTTTTGCAAGCTCCTCCTAAGTTCAGCAATGATTAATTAAATCAGTTTAAAAATATTCATTTGAATTTTGAACTTAAACTAATACACTAGACTTTCAGAGGCCAGGTTTGCAAGCTCTCCCCCTAAGTCTGATACCTATGAAAGAAAAGTGCAATTTTATTTTATACGTACCATGTATCAGAATTTTCTTTTATACGTACCATGTATCAGAAGTTCAAATTTCAACTAATATTTTCCTCAAAATTATATTGTATATAGACATAGCTGAAAAATAAAATTTTTGGAATTTGGTTTCAGTTTAGCATCTCATAAATTAATAACAGCTCTTACTCCCCCTTTTGTCATTAAACAAAAAGATAAAACTGACAAGAAATAAATGACAATTTTGAAAAAAAATGGTCAAAAGTAGAGTTTCAATGCAGTCAAGGTGGTTACAACTACTCCAATTAAATGGCTTGTCGTAAAAACCAAGACCTTGTCTATTTTGAAACTACTATATAAGGACCATGAACTTTGTCATTTCACTCAACACTTCCATTTCATTGTGAAAGATCAACAATGGAGAAGGATAGAAAAGTGATCAAAAGTAAGAGAGTGCAGGAGAAGAAGAAGAAGAAAGTGAAGATTCAACACGATCCAGAGTCTAAGAAGAAACTTCAGAAGATGAGGGCATCAACTTCTGCTCCTGTCAGAGTCAAATATCAAACGAGATCCAAGACTAAACAACAAGAGTCCTTATCTGAGTCAGAATCTGAATGGGATTCTGATTGGAAGGAATTCTTGAGTACATATGTTCCTCCCAAGAAAGAATACCCCTCTTCATAATCAATGAGATCACTTTTCATTGATTTCCCAATAAGGAAGTGAAGAGAATGTCGTGAACTCTTCCATTTCCCTTAGATTCAAATAAGCTAGATTTAGGACTAGCTGTTTTATGTAGGATCCAAGTGAAAAGTTGGACAGAAACTTATGTAATCAACAATTTTCAATTGAATAAACTCATTATTTAGCTTTGAAATCTTTGTGTTGATTTTTGTCTCAAAATCATTTATGAACTTAAAAAAATAAATAACAAATAATAAACATAGAAATAAATAATGAACACAAAAGATAATTAAATAAGCAACTGAGTATTTAATAAGAAAATAATATTCAGCAAGTTACAAAACAGATATCAGAACATGATAAAACATTAAACAAATAATCAGAACATGTGCATAGAATCCTAGGGGTTAAGGTTGATCAGGTTGCTGAGGCAATCTTGCATTGATGCTCTGAAGAGTTTCCATAATAGCAGCCAGCATAGACGAATGCTCATCAAGCCTTCTTTGAAAATTATCCTGATTTTCCAATACGTGCTGAGCATACTCTGGTGCATTTCTAGCAAGTTGCTCAAGCCTTGCTTGATCAGCAGCTCTTCTAGCTTCTTCTGCTAGCCTGGCTTGCTCAGCAGCTTGTCTTTCCCTTTCTATACGCTCATCCTCCAATCTTTTTCTTTCCCTCTCCTCAGCTTCCAATCTTTCCCTTTCACGCCTCTCTTCCTCTTCCTTCCTAGCTATTTCATTCCTCAAACTCAAGTCTGTAGTATAAGCTTTTCTGACAGAACGAATCATGAGTACCAGATTTTGTTCCATAAGGTCACACTCTTTGTCAATGTGTGCTGTGTCAATAGACCTGTGTGGAATGGCACTGGACATTCTCCTAAGATTCTTGTCAACAGCTTGCAGCAGGTTAGTGATGTCATCCTGAGTTTGGTCAAGAGGTTCATTGATAATTCTTGAGGGTAGGTGAGGGGGGGAAAATATGCAGTCCATAGAGAGATCCTGCAAAAGGTGTTGGAGATGTTGTGATTGGTCAGGAGGAGTTTTTTGTAGGATTTCAAGATTCATAGTCTCATTTATATGTTGAACATGTGTCTTGATTGGTGTAGGTAAATCGCATGAGTTGTCCACAGCCACATGTTGTGGGGATTTCTCATGAACATGTTCGTCAGCATGAAGAGTTTCTGAGGCTTGATCTTGATTAGATTCTGGTGATTGGTGATCATGTTCTGATGGGTTATGCTCTGGTGGGATTTGATTTTCTGGTTGGGTAGTCTCTGGTTCAGTATTTTCTGGTTGAGGTGTTTTTGGTTGTTCTTGAGTGTTCACATGATGAACAATCTCAGAGTTTGGTTGGGGATCATTTTGTGGTTCATCTTGTTGTGGTGTTGTGGTAGGTATTTCTTGATGGTTGGGGGATTGTGCAGGTGGAGGTGATGGAGTTTTATCAGAATCATCATCAATAGAAAGTTGAATAGCAGGTGCAGTGCTTGTGGAAGCTTGCGCTGCATTATTGCATATAAAATTAGCCTGAGATTCTGATGGGTGATATAGGATGAGGTTAAACTGCTATGATGATGGTTGATTCTCAGAAAGGTCAATGACTTTCTCAGAATTAACTCATTTTAAAATCTTATCAAAAGCATGTTTAACTCTAATTTCAGAAGGGAATTGAAGTCTTCTGAAATAATCACTAGATCCTTTGCCGCCTCCAAGAAAATTAGAAAACTTTCCAGTTTCATTACCATACAGAGTCTGCTGTTCCAGCAGATTGTGAGGATCATTCCTTTTTGGGAGCTTCTTGTGCATATCATCAAATGCAGCTTCATCAATACCACAGTCATAGCCATCCTTCAGAGCTTCTTGCTTCTTACTAAACTCTGCAACCTTGGCCAAAGCTGCCTGTACCACAGCTTCTTCCTTTTCTTCCTCAGTAAGATCCTCCAGTATCACTTTCTTTGCCCTTGGTTTTGAGGATCTTGGAGCTGTAGTTTTTGTAGTCTTTGGAATCTTAGCAGCTTTCTTAACAGTAGGACTTTTGGCAGCTTTCCTCTTGACTGGTTCAATTCTAAGAGGTTGTTCCAAAAGCCTTAATTGTCTTACAGTCAGCTTTGTAGGTTCTCCATCTCCTACATCAGCACCCAGCTTTTTCATGAATTCAGCATGTGCTTCTATCACTCTCTTTGCTTCACTATCTCTGACATGTACAAGCCAACTTTCACCAATGCCTTTCTCAGATTCTCTGAGTAACACAGGATGTGTTGGATGAACTATTTCATTATTCTTCACCAGCTTTAAGTATCTTAATGTAGTACTATTTACAATCTTAGAACTAAGCAAAAAGGTACCTAAGCCAGGAAGATATGGAGTAATAGCATCCAACAGACCACACTGTGCAAACATGTGGCTCAGTAGTCTTGAATGTCTAACAATAGCTTTGCTAGAGATAATAGACAGACACAGGTGATCAAAGATAAGCCTTCCAATATCTACAATATTTCCTTTTGCAACATTAAACGTAAACAGCTTCTGAACACTTGATATTTGATCAATGCCTCCCAATTTGGGCAGAACACTATCAATCAAGATCCTGTAGATGATCTTGCAGTTGTTTGTCCATTCAAACTTGTCTTTTGGGTTGGTCTTAGGTTTGAACAGATATTCATCAATATCAGGACCTACTTCATCAGTATGTCTGATTATCACACCATCACGCTTGAGCTTCAGAGCCTCAAGAATGTGGCAGAGTCTGATAGAGATTCTGAATCCAGCCACGAAGGATTCAATCTCTGTAGAGATAAAAGACCTTAATCCCATTTCTTCTGGGGTTCTCTCTTTGAATTCAGGATTTTCTTTAATCTTTTCCTTGACCTTCCTGTCATAAACATCCCTTGTAATAACAGAGGCTTTCATCCAGAATTCTTTTACCATCTCAATATAAGTTGGTCCATTGAGAAGATCAAAATAATATTCCAAACCTTGCTTCTTGTATAGATGAACGACTTCAGCAAAACCGTTTACCCTAATGCTCTCAAGATCAACGGGATTCTCAATCGCCACATTTAGTTCGTCATACTTATATGGGCGTTGATCCTTTGCGAACTCTGTAGGGTTGGATTCATTTGGTAGGATCAAACATGATCTATTCAGGAAAGTTGATGAGGATGCCATGAATGAAATATGGAATTTTAAGGTTTCTAAAGAGGGAGAAAGAAATTGCTCTGTGTTTTAGAAGATTGAAAGTGTAGGTTGTGAGAGTGCAAGAGTGTGAATGTGAACAGTTAGTGTGTTTAAATAGAAACTTACGCGCAAAAAAAACAAGTACACATACACAGGGGTAGTAGAGTATTTTACCACAATTGGAAATTAGAAATGCTAATCATCATTAACCAACTTCTTTATCCTCTTGCAACAAGACATGTGTATTAGAAGATTGTTAAACAACTGACACGTAAGTTTGAGAAAACGAAAGGGTTTTTACTGAAGATTTTTACTTACGCGCCAGAACCATTTACCTTCTAATCAGATTCTGATAGTATGTCAAAAGATACTCTCATCACAACTTCTGATACAGAAGGTTCTGATGACTTCATCTTCTAATTACTATTAGATTCTCACAAACTCAATTTTTCATCAGAGTCTAAGTTAATCAGAGATTTCCATCATGTTCAGATTCTTTTTGATAAAATCAAAACGTTCAACAGCTAAAGGTTTTGTAAAGATATCAGCCCATTGATTTTCAGTTTCAATGAACTTGAGATCAATTACACCTTTTTGAACATAGTCTCTGATGAAATGATGTTTAATCTCAATATGCTTAGCTGTTGAATGTAAAATAGGGTTTTTAGAGAGGTGAATAGCTGCAGTATTGTCACAATATAAAGGAATATTGTTACTGCTGATTTGATAATCTTCCAATTGATATTTCATCCAAAGTAGTTGTGTACAACATTTAGCTGCTGATATATATTCAGCTTCTGCTGTTGACATAGCTGTGGTGGTTTGCCTTTTACTAGCCCATGAAATTAAATTCTCACCAATAAACTGGCAGTTACCACTGGTGGATTTTCTTTCAATTCTATCACCAGCATAGTCAGCATCACAGAATCCAATCAGCTTGTAGTCATTGGATTTCTGATACAGTAATCCAATGTTACAAGTAGCTTTCAAATACCTAAAGATTCTCTTCACAGCAGTGAGATGAGATTCTCTAGGATCTGATTGAAATCTTGCACACAAACACACACTGAATAAAATGTCAGGTCTTGAGGCAGTTAGATAAAGAAGAGATCCAATCATACCTCTATACAGCTTCTGATCAACCTTGCCTTCAGACTCTTCTTTGCCTAGACTTGATGTAGGATGCATTGGAGTATTCATGGGTTTGCAATCTTCTAAGTTGAACTTCTTCAGAAGATCCTTTATATATTTGGATTGATGAATGAATGTTCCTTTCTCTGTTTGATTTATTTGAATACCAAGAAAGAACTTCAATTCTCCCATCATACTCATTTAAAACTCATCCTGCATAAGCTTAGAAAAATTCTTGCAAAGAGTGGCATTAGTTGATCCAAAAATGATATCATCAACATATATTTGAATGATCAAAATATCTTTCTTAAGGGTCTTTTTGAAAAGTGTATTGTCAACTTGTCCTTTTTCAAAACCATTGTCAACCAAAAAAGTACTCAATCTCTCATACCAAGCTCTGGGAGCTTGTTTGAGTCCATAGAGTGACTTCTTTAGTCTGAACACATGATCAGGGTTTGTCAAATCTTCAAAACCAGGAGGTTGTTTGACATACACTTCTTCAGAAATGACACCATTTAGAAATGCACTTTTCACATCCATTTGATTTAGAGTAATACCATTATTGACTGCATAAGATAAAAGTAACCTGATTGCTTCCAGTCTAGCTACTGGAGCATATGTTTCAGTGAAGTCAATTCCTTCTTGTTGACTGTATCCTTGTGCAACAAGTCTTGCTTTGTTCCTAGTGACTTCACCTTGTTCGTTCAATTTGTTTCTGTATACCCATTTTGTTCCAATAATGTTCTTATGCTTGGGTTTGGGTACCAGATCCCACACATCATTTCTCTTGAATTGATTTAACTCTTCTTCCATTGCAACTATCCAAGCATCATCTGATAGAGCTTCACTTGTTGTCTTGGGTTCAATTAAGGAAACTAATCCAAACAATGATTCTTCAACTCTGAAGTTTGATCTTGTTTTTCTTGGACTGTTTTTGTTTCCTAGAATGAGCTCTTTAGGATGTGATGATTTGTATTTGAATGTGTTCCTTGGAATATCGGATTCTTCAGAGTTATCATCAATAGTTTATTGTTCTTGAGCGGCATCAGAAGGTGTATCTTCTTGAGCTTCAGAGTCTTCTATAGATTCTATGTTGTTATCATACTCTGGAGCTTCATCTTCTGACTCATCAGATCCTGACAAATCTTTAACAGGCTCTGACTTTTTATCATCAGGCTCTTTATCATCAAACTTTACGTGCATTGAT
The DNA here is from genome assembly GCA_030408175.1 of Trifolium repens. Taxonomy (NCBI): domain Eukaryota; kingdom Viridiplantae; phylum Streptophyta; class Magnoliopsida; order Fabales; family Fabaceae; genus Trifolium; species Trifolium repens. The sequence goes on from CP125850.1 coordinate 26,009,414, forward strand.
TCTTCCACTATATTAGTTTCAGAATTATACACCCTGTATGACTTAGAGCGTTCAGAGTATCCAATGAAGATATCCTTATAGGCTTTAGAGTCAAATTTCTTAAGATGGACTTTGTTATTCAGAATGTAACATGTACAACCAAATTGATGAAAATAAGAAATATTGGGTTTTCTTCCCTTAAAGAGTTCATATGTTGTTTTGTTCAAAATAGGTCTTATATAGATTCTATTCTGAATATAACAAGCAGTGTTAACAGCTTCTGCCCAAAAGAATTTTGCTAAATTATTTTCATGCATCATGGTGCGTGCCATTTCTTGTAAAGATCTATTCTTTCTCTCTACAAATCCATTTTGTTGTGGAGTTCTAGGAGAAGATAATTCATGGAGAATTCCATGTTCTTCACAAAATTTTTCAAAAGGTTCATTTTCAAATTCACCACCATGATCACTTCTTACTTTCAAAATTTTTGAATTCTTTACATTTTGAATCTGGATGCAGAAGATGTTGAACACTTCATATGTATCATCTTTATTTCTCAAGAATTTTACCCAAGTCCATCTACTATAATCATCTACAATGACTAATCCATATTTCTTACCATTGATTGAAGCAGTACTAACTGGTCCAAAGAGATCAATGTGTAAGAGTTCCAAAGGTCTAGTAGTAGAGACAATGTTCTTGTTTTTAAAAGAACTTTTGACAATTTTTCCTTTTTGACAGGAACCACAAAGTGAGTCTGAGTGATATTTTATTTTTGGAAGGCCTCTGACAAGATTGTCCTTGCTAAGCTTAGAAATTAATCTCCAGTTAGCATGACCCAATCTTTTATGCCAGATCCATTTTTCATCACTCAGTGTCAAAAGACAAAGCACTTGTTGTTCCTTTAAATCAGAAAAATTTACTTTGTACACATTGCCTTTTCTATTTCCCTTGAAAACAATGGATTGATCAGAGTTTCTAATTACAGTACATGAATCCTTATTAAACATAACATCATAATTACTATCACACAATTGACTTATGCTAAGTAAGTTATGATGTAGTCCATCTACTAACCAAACATCAGAAATTGACAAAGAAGAATTACCAACTGTACCTATACCAATGATCCTTCCCTTCTGGTTGCCACCAAACCCTACTGTTCCTCCCTCTTGCTGATTCAGGGTGTGGAATAAGAGCTTGTCTCCTGTCATGTGACGTGAGCAGCCAGAGTCCAGATACCATGAGCTTTCTTTTCTTCTTTGGGTGCATACCTGCAGCATACACTATTTCAGATTTTGGTACCCATACTCTGATGGGTCCTTTTTGGTTAGTTTTGAGAATCTTATCCTTCTTGTTAGAATAATCAGAAGATCTGGAGTCAACTGAGCCTTTAGAAAAATGTTTAGGCTTATGTTGTCTCTGAGACTTTCCTCTTGAGTGTGTCAGAGAACCAGTTACCAAGTTTGCTTTAGAAGTACTAGTGCCCCGCTTATCAACAGGCTTTGGTACTTTAACAGCTTTAACTTGAGTAGACATGGGTACTGATGTGAGGGGAACCTTAGTTTTAGAAGACTTAGGTTCAGAAGATGAGTCGTCTTCTGATACCTTATCTTGTGGTTCCAAGCTCACAAGAGTACCAGACACAGTCAGAGGTTCTGATGTACCCTTAGTAAAGTTTGAATAAGATTCTGATGGTGACTTGCTCAACAAGACAGGTTTACTTAATTTTCCCACATCAGGACATGTAAGAGAACCAAGTCCTTGTCTTTTATAATAGTTGCTAAGTCCACCATGAATTACAGAAGTTACCCTAGTCTTATCTATGTTATGGTGCACAAACTCTTGTAGAGAGATTTCATACTCGTCATAAGGTTTGTGACATGTTCTGCATCCAGTCTCAAGCACCTTAATTGTTTTAAGAGATTTTTGATAGTTTGCTTGAGTTTGGGTGAGATTTTCATTGAGGAGCTTCATTTTTTGTTTGCAAAAATCTAACTCACTCAATTTTTCCATGTACTTCACCATTACATCTTTCAAAGCTTTGGTCATTTGAGTATTAGACATTTTAGATATTACCTCATCAATGTCGTCAGTATCAGACTCTGAATCATTTTCATTGTCTGATTCACCAATGGCCATAAGCGCTAGGTTCGCTTCCTCAGAGTCTTCATCCTCAGATAGTTCATTAATATCCTCCCATGTTGCCATCAGACTCTTCTTGGCTTTGTTCTTGATCATACTCTTTCTTCCTTTACCCTTGGAGTTGAGTTCAGGACAATCAGCCATGAAGTGTCCAGGCTTATGACAATTAAAACAATTTTTTGTGTCATCCTTCTTCTCTTTGCTGGTGTTGTTTCTTGATCCAGATCCTCTGCCTTGAAAATTTTTGCCCTTCCTTAGTGACCACTTTTGAAAGTTTTTGGACAAGAGTGCAAAGAAATCATCATATGATCCTTCCTCTTGATTATCTATGGAAGATTCCTCTGCTTCAGATTCTACAACTTTGGCTTTCAGAGCCTTAGATGAAACTGAAATAGATGGCAAAGCCACAGATTTTAGCTTCTTCTGAGGCTCATCAGAAGATAGTTCAATCTCATGACTCATGAGTGAACTTATCAATTCTTCCAAGCCAAGTTTGTCCAAATCTTTAGCTTCTTGGATAGCTGTTACCTTAGGCCTCCACCTTGAAGGTAAGCTTCTCAAAATCTTCCTTACATGATCAGAGGTTGTATAGCTTCTCTTTAGAACTTGGAGACCAGCCGCAAGAATTTTGAATCTAGAATACATTGATTCAATGTTCTCATCATCCTTCATTCTAAAGAGTTCATACTGTTGGATCAAAAGAGTAGCCTTTGCCTCTTGAACCTGTTTGTTCCCTTCATATGTGGAACACAAGGAGTCATAGATGCTCTTGGCAGTGGATTTGTCTGTAATCTTGAGGTACTCATCATGAGTTATACACCCAATGAGAAGATCCTTAACCTTGTGATGCTTCTTGTAAAGTTTCTTGTCTGTAGGAGTGAACTTCTTTCTTTCTTCAACAGATAGCCTTCCCTTTTCATCTAGTCCTTGGAAAGTTACCCCTTCTTCAACCAAGTCCCAAAGCTCATCATCTAAACCAATAAGATGACTGTAGATTCTATCTTTCCACCAGGAAAAGGTAGATGCATCTCCATTGAACTTTGGTGCTTTGTTGCTTGACTTTTCTTCAACATCATAGTCATGTGGAACTGATTTGAAGCTACCACTTGGAGTTTCAGTCATAGTGTCTTTCAACATAAAACTGTCTCACTGTTAGGTGATTAAAAACAGAACCAGGCTCTGATACCAATTGAAGGTGTGAAAAACACAAGAAGGGGGGGTTGAATTGTGTTTTGGGTAATTTAAAAATTTCTTCTAAGTTACAGAGAACTTATCAGAGTAACTTTAGAAAACAAAACACAATTAAGAATAACTTTGAAGGTAGAGAGAAAGATAGAGACAGAGATTTTTATACTGGTTCCCCTGACAAACCGAGAGTACGTCCAGTCCTCTTGTACTTCCAAGAGAGTTCACTAAAATCACCAAAGATTACAAATGCTCAAGCACACAAGCAAGAGACTTCCAATGCTCAAGTATACAAACAAGAGACTTCCTAATGCTCAAGCACGCAGGCAAGAGACTTCAATACACAAGTTTAGAAAAACAGAGTCTGAACAATTGATATAAAGATCAATGTTCAGTTACAGAATAAATACAACTTTTTTATACAAGACTTAACTTAGAATCTTAATACAAAATTCTAAGGTTCAACTAATGAATTAACAGAAGCTGAAACTGAAGTCTTGGATTTTGAATATGAGTTCAAGTTGTATTTGCAGTTTTGTGCTTTAGGATGAATTTAGCAGAGTAACATCTCTTTTCAAATTGTTCAAGTGTCGTATCCCAAAGCTTCAAACTTGCTCCAATTTATAGATGAAGGTGGAGCGTGTTTGATTTGAATTTCATACGGTGAGATTGCGCCAGCTGTAGATAGTACCTTTGATATCCAAATCAGGTAACCTTGTACGCGATCAATCTTGGAGAGAAAGATTTATCCAAATCAGGTAAAGAGTTCGTACAATAGTACAAACGTCACAATTCTGTGGATAAGATTGATTCCATCAGCTTTTGGAATGTCAGAGTATAATCATTGATGCAGAGAATGTTCTTCTGACAAAACGGCTCTCACTGCTCTTATCAGAGTCTGATATGCATCTTCTGATGAATAAAATTTGCATCCTCTGATGAAACACATATGCATCTTCTGATATCTTCAAGTTCTGATCAGAGTTTGCTTTGCCATATCAGAGCTTCCAATGTGCTTTAAATGAATATAAAAATTAACTTGAATATCTGCACACTTGGATTAAATAATTAGTATACCCTATTGTATATTAATACTTTTGTTATCATCAAAACTTAATTGGATCATGTCAGAACCTCTTTTGTTCCAACAGTCGTGAACTGAGCAGTTAGAGGAGGAATCATGCACTAGGTGTGATCTGAGCACTTAGAAGATGAACAACCCGATACTAGGACCTAGAGGTTAATTGGTGAAGGTTATAATGAATTTTTATAAACAACTCACTTAGTAATTAGGGTATGTGACACATCGAGGTTAGGCTCTCGTAGGTACCTTAGTTGTTAACGTTGGGAAACTTTAATAAACATAGTGTAATAGTAGGGTATTACTACAACAAGGATAATTCACCGCAGAACATAATCTAAGTAACTATGTTATACACCGGTCATGCCAAATATGAAGAAGGGAGGGAGTCCAACCACCATACCTAGCCTCTATATTTCTTGAATCTATTATTTATACGTTCTGCAATTTATATTTCTGCAACGCATTACGCTACTTTTATAAAAACCTTTTCCAAAAACCAAAGCGAATGCAAACTATCACAAACTTAAATAACGCTAGTGAAGCTTCGACATGATCCATGTGGATACGAACTCATTCTAAACACTAGAGTGTGAATTATTACTCGACGACAAACTTGTGCACTTGCCATACCCTAGTCAAGTTTTTGGCGCCGTTGCTGGGGATTGTGTTTACAAAGCCTTACTAGATTTATTTAAGTTTGTCAAAAAAATTTCAAAAATACAAAAAAATTAAAAAAAAAATTCAAAAATCTTGTTGATGATTGTGGTATTTGATCCGTGAAAATTCTGGCTAAGGATAAGTCTAGGTCTCCGAGCGATCCGTTGTGATCCACCTCACTTACCTGGGAATTTTCATAGTGACAAAGACACATGAGACAAACCAAAAATAGTTTTACCAATTAATTTGTCGGTGCTACTTAAGGTATTCATTTGTTGTACTTGATAACAGGTATTCTGGAGTTGAAGTACGACCCTAAACCCGAAAGAACGTTCTTGGCAAGAAGGCGAGCACAAAGGCTTGCAAAAACCAGTAATCTAAACACAGAAGGAGAGCCTACCACCAAAGCCATGGAAGATTAACCAAATGGAAGGGATTACTGCGGGAAGGTCAGCATCAAGAAGGAACCAGAATGGACACCACCTCACGACAACAACGGTTCTGAAGGAATATTTTGGGACGACCTGGCAGATATAGAAGTTGAATCTCAAGGGGACAATTTCTTTGATATCTCAAAACCATCCAAGGAAGACAATTGGAAACCCATGATACCTTTAGACACCAGGTGGACGGAACATGTAAAGTCGATCAAGAAATGGATGAAAGTAGCACCAACATCCAGGCACAATGTGAAAAGACCATTCTCAGCTGAAAGGATTCGGAAGATTGAGTATCAGAAACATGTGGTCCATGAATGGCTGCTCAATACTTATCGCATTTTTTATGAAGACTACACTAACGTCGGGTGCAGCGACGAAGAAGTCAATGCAATGATGGAAGAACTAGTAGGCAACAAAAATGAAAAATGCATGGCGCTTAAAGAAAAGAAGCGCAAAAGAGAGACTGAAGGCGAGTTCCAAGAAAGAATAGCAAAAAGATCACAATTGCCACCCAAGAAGGAGGATCTTGGAAGCGTCACCATCATCTGTCAGATTGGGAAAGCAGGAGTCAATGCACTTTGTGATATAGGCTCAAGTGTGAACGTAATACCATTATCTTTGGCAGATAAGTTCAAGCTCGCATTACCTATTGCAGGCACAGCTCGAGAACTTGTACTAGCTAATCAGTAATCCATCCACTCAGTAGGCACAGTTAGAGACGTCTTGGTGAAAGTCAAAGACCTAGAATTTCTAGTAGACTTCATGATCCTTGACATTGGAGAAGACGAAGAGCATCCCATCATTCTTGGAAGGCCATTCATAGCCACCTGCAAGGCACTCATTGATATGAACCTTGGAGAGATAACACTAAGGTGTGGAGGTAAGTCAAGAACCGTAAAAACTTTCAATGCAGGAAAGGAGAAACACTTCATGCTTGAGTGGAAAGACGGGGAAGCTACACCACCGACTCTAGTTCAAGAAGTACAGGTAAAAGTAGAGATAGCAGAACTGGAGAATGAAATGGCGTAGATAGAGATAGAGACAGCTCAGGAAGAGGAGGTACCCTAAGAACTCACTGAAAAATTGAAGAGGCTAACCATTGAAGTGGACATCCGAGCAACATGGGTCAAAGCATGGGGTAGAAACCGAAAGGTGGTCAGAAGATCTAAGTTTGGGGTTAATATGCCACCTCTGAAGAAGCCTGCTGCTGAGAGAAAAGAGGAAAGAGAAAAGAAAAGTTGGGTTAATGCACCAAAAGAACAAAAGAAGGAACATCCACCAAAAGGCAAAGGGAAGTCCATCATAAAAACAGTACCTTCAGAAGATGATGAACGACTCTGTTTTGCCACCTTCAAAGAAAAACAGAACCCAGAGAAGTATGAAAAAAGCAACAAGAAAGAGGGAGGAGCTAAGGCGAAAGCTCCTACAGAAGAGAGAGACATGCGAACCTATCCTCTGTAATGGAGGAAATGCCTCAAGCTAATGAGAGGCTAAACAAGCGTTGCTTGGGAGGCAACCCAAGGATAAGTATTCAGTATTTTCAATTCAGTATTTTCAATTCAATAAAGTATGCCTAGAATTCCGCATGTCATCTTCATCTGTAAACAACCCTTTATTTCAAACTTACAAAAAAATTAAATAACTGATTTGCTGTTTATTATCTAGTGCATGACTAACTGTTATAGGTAAGATTGCGGCAAAATAAGTTATAAATCTTGATGAGACGAATTTCACACCTTCATACAGAAAACCAAAGGTGATTGCTTCGAAGTGCGAAGTTCGGGAGACAGAGAGACGAGTGATGAAGCTGATGTCTGTGAGACAAGTGTTCAAATTCAGATACCTAAGCCATGTGAGGATTTGAGCCAAATATTTCCAAACTGTATTACCACTTTCTTTCGAATTACTATGAGAGTATCGTGCACTTGTTTATTTTCTAGAACTTGCTCTAATTCTCTGCTGACTGGTTAGTTTGATATTATATGCATTGAGGCAATTTTTTGTTATAACCCAGAGCCTTTTTCAAGCCACCCTTTATATTATTATATCCTTTGCTAGCCAAATTTGAGCCGTAAAAAATAAATATCCCTTTTGTTTTGGTGACAAACAACGATACAAGCCTATAGACCTGAAAAACAATGAAATTACCCTCTTTTGGAGTTAGGTAATAGTTCTCAAAGTCTTGGCAACAAAATAAGTTTGGGGTTGCTCATGGAACTAGCAACATCTAAGTTTGGGGTGGGTATATGGAGAACTATCACTACAAAAAGAAGAAAAAAATGAAAAAGAGACGGGAAAACATCAAAAATTCCCTAAAAAAATAGTCTCTTAAAAAAAATGAATGAAAAAAGAAAGAGCCAAAGGGCACAAAAAGTGATAGAAAAGAACCACACAAAGACACATCTGGTTATTCATCTCCGATAACAACACAAAAAGACACCCTAAGGAACAAAGGTTGCGCACACAAAAAGGAACAACAAAGTAGAACTTAACTCCAATGTTTAGCCTACTATTCCCAAAAAATGTCCTACCTTGACCTAAGCCACGTTATAACCCTGAAAAGACCTCTAATAATGCATGTGTATTGAATTTTGACCGGTTGCTTAGAGTTCTTGCAAGCCTATGGTAAAATGGCACATTGTACGATGATTGAGAGATAACCCTTTCAATTAATGAGCAAAAAACACAAATGTGAGAGAGAGAAAAGTTGAACATGGACTCACTACAAGAAATATCGTTTTTTGCAGCGACAAATGTCGCTGCCAAAAACGCAAAGTTGCTGCAAAAAGTATTTTTTGCAGCAAAAAAAATGTTGCTGCATGTCGCTGCCATAAGTGCCGTTGCGAAAAGTTTTGCAAGGACAATTAATGTCGCTGCCATAACTAATGTTTTGCAGCAACAATTAATGTCGCTGACAAAACTAGTATTTTTAGCAACAATTAATGTCGCTGGCATAACTAGTGATTTTTTGCAACAACATTTATTGTCGTTGTCATTACTAATGTTTTTTGCAACAACAATTATTGTCGCTGGAAAAAAATGTGTTTTTTGCAACGAAAAAAATTGTTTTTCAAGGACAATTAATGTCGCTGCTATAACTAGTGTTTTTCGCAGCGAAATAGTTATTTTTTGTTAACGATATAAATTATTGTTATATCATTTTTACCTCAGCAATAAAAATTGTTGGAATATATTACATTTTCCAAAAATAAAAGATATACAACATAAACCAACAAATTATATTCACAATAAAAGATATACAACATAAACCAACAAATTTATTTCCCAATATATTTTGTGAAATAGATCAATTTAAAGATAACAAACAAGTGTTTTAAAAATCATAATAATACAATTCCTAAAGATAACAATCTGATAACAAATCAATATTTAAAATATAGTCAGATAAGCTTCCTACTCGGAACAAGCTTGTTACAACATATTTCCTACTCGAAAAACTTGCAAAAACGGTCTCCATTCGTAAGCTCCCTTCTTTGTATCTCTTAATTAGTCATAAAAGCTTGTTATAACTCAACTTACAGGAACAACTGTTTAAAATCTTCATTTGTGTGACAAAGCTTAACAAACCTGAAAAGCACAACAAACACAAAGAAAACTGAAAAAGAAAACCGCGACTTTTTCTTTTAGTAATGACTATTCAAAGGCAAGTTATTAATGTGATAAAAAAATAATCTATTATATTATGAATTAAAGTAACATATGAATTCTTGTACCAACAAAAAATAAAGAAAAAAAAGTAACATATGAATTATTATAACAATAATTAGTAAGTAACTATCCATAATATTAGTTAACTTTACTATGTTGTTATTTGATTCCTCTCAATTAGTTACATCCTAACTAGCATAACTCCATTATACAAAAGCCACGAATTAATCAATAAAAACATATTATGAATCATAAACTCAAAGGAATCAAAATATTAAAAAGAAAAGGGAAACAAACAAGGGAAAACAGAAGGAGTGCAAGGTCCCGTCGACTATTCTTATGGTCAACATTACCCCTATGCATGAACAATCTCCCCCCTTACCTAGAATTTGCAGAAACTTCCTCCAGCTAAATTGGGATATCTAATGTGCCCTTGCTCCTACGGTCGTTCAGCAACAAACGGAATCGAATTCGGACTTCGGATGAGAAAGTTATGAGTATTTTAGTATTGCTCTCGATATCCACTATTTGGTCATAAAGGGTACACGAAATTTTGTTTGTAAATTGTGGTAATCCTAATTCTAAGTTATTTTGCTCCATTTATAGAGGAAGTTTATGTTTTTCTTTTCCTAAAAACAAGCAAGATTCATAACGGATTTGTTTCTATTTTAATTCCCTAAAAACTCTCATCTTATTCCTCATGAAAATTCAAATATTTTATTTTGATGATATATTCCTAAAATATACTGTATTTCAAAATTATATCTATGATTCTAAAATATATCTTAATTAATTCTATCTTTCAAATAATTCTCATATTCTCACTATATTAAATAAATTCTAATTTATCAAATAGTTTACTTAGCACATAATCACTTAAATATACTATATTCTAACTAAATAACTATTTTTAAATTTTAGGGTGTTACAAAAATATCCAATTAGTATAAAAAAAATAGAATAAAAATCATGTATATTCCAAATAACATAATTTCTATTTAATTAATAGATTTAGTAAAAAAATAATTAATAGATGACAATTGAACCTTTTTAGGCGTCAGTTAAATGTTTATGTCTATCCAATTAGTCAAAACGTACAAATATTAATTTTCAATTAGAATTAAAAAAAACAAAAAAAAAAACATCGTAAATACTAACAACTAACATTGCCTATAAAAAGAAAACAAACAAAAAAAAAAGATCATGTGTATCTCAAATCCGAAATAACATGATTCCTTTTTAATTAAAAGATAACATAAAAAAAACCTTTTTTATTTAAATTAATTATTCTATTTAATAATTAACAATAAAAAATAAAGTAGTTAGAAATTAATAAATTAAATAATTAAAAAATAATTAAAGATAGTCATAGAAATATTATTATTAATAACAATTTTAAAAATAGTAAGCATTCTCATTAGATGACAAATGAAAAATTTGTCAAAGAATCATCTTGCTTTATTATATTCAAATTAATATAATGTATTTCTATTCTATTAACAATATATTAAAAGGAACAAAAAAACCTTAATTTGTTCTCATCAAGTATGATAATATTTCAAATATTGAATCCTTAAATGTAATTATTTAAAAAAAGATGCAAAACATAAAAATAGTAACAAAAATAATAATTTTATGTTAAAAGAAATTTACGCATAAAAATAGGAACAGAAACCATGATAAAAGATAATATAAAAAAATAGTAATTGAGTGGTTTCCCAGCGACTTTACAAAGTTGATGCAAAAAAGTTATACTATTAGCGACAATAATAATTATTATTGAGATAATTAACTTTTCCCAGCGATAATGTAATTGTTGAGAAAAAGACTAACTTATAACAACAAGTTTAATTAGTTGTTACTATATGTATATTTTTATCAACAATTTGAATGTCGCTGCGAAAAAGTCGCTGCCAAAAATCTTATTTCTTGTAGTGACTGTTGTGGGCATTTGTCCGATTTGCTACTATTGACGTCTCCTGAGCCTAGCAGGACTGAGCATGATCGATGCGGTAAGAAATCAGCGGTACCATTGCTGAAATATAAGAAAGGTTGTGAAATTCCTATCATTATTATTTATCTCTTGTTTTTCTAACGATCTTGTCTAGCAGCATGTTACTTGAGGACAACCAACAGTTTAAGTTTGGGGTCTTGATGACAGGAATTTCTACGGTATTTTTAGTATTATTATTAGAAGTAAAATGACCAAGACAGGCTCAAATACGAAGGAAAACCTACAAAAGCAAGAAAAAACATCAAGACAGAGTCAAAGATGCCAAAAGACAAGAAAAAGCCCAAAAAGTGAAGAAAATGAGCATTCCATCGCAGCATGATGGCTCCCATCGTGCCACGTTGGCAGCTGCTTGTTCGCCAAGAAATCAGAAGAAATAAATCTGAAGAAAATCTCCCATCGCAGTACGATGCATCACAACGCAGCACGATGGAGTTACTTGGCGCACAAGCTGAGGAAATGCACAGGATCAGTTATAAAATTGAACTGAATCTTCACATCGCACTGCGATGGCTCCATCGCAGTACGATGCCTTGCTGAGGCCCATTACGAAAACTATAAATAGAGCCTCCCTTTCATAGTTTAAATCATTCAGAAATAGTAGAACACTCTCTACTATAAGAAGATGTTCAGAGGAGCTCTATTGGGCATAGTTTTCTCCCCTTACGGGAAAACTAACTCAGCAAGGTATGATTTCTTTAGGCTTTTGTATTTAGGTTATAATTTATTGTAATTTAAATATGTAGTCTTTATATGTATGCCTTAGGTTGTGGTGGAGAAGATGAACTCCCCTATGAATATTTGGAGTCTGTGATTGAGTCTAAGATATAATAAATGATATTTAGTAATTATGTTTGTTATTTACTTTCGTGCACTTTAATAACGTATTCTCGTAATCTGGCCGGATAAGCGGGAGCGCCCATAGAATTGATATCAGGTTTTGACTTGATATGGTCCAGATCTCATAGTAAATAATGCTAGGTGTATAGAGACGGTAACATCCTGAACAAGTCGTGAACTGAGCGGTTAGAGGTGGAATCATGCACAAGGTGTGATCTGAGCACTAAGAAGATGAACAGCCCGATACTAGGACCTAGAGGTTAATTGGTGAAGGTTATAATGCATGTTTATAAACAACTCACTTAGTAATTAGGGTATGTGACACATCGAGGTTAGGCTCTTGTAGGTACCTTAGTTGTTAACGTAGGGAAACTTTAATAAACATAGTGTAATAGTAAGGTATTACTACAACAAGGATAATTCACCGCCGAACATAATCTAAGTAACTATGTTATACACCGGTCATGCCAAATATGAAGAATGGAGGGAGTCCAACCACGATACCTAGCCTCTATATTTCTTGAATCTATTATTTATACATTCTGCAATCTATATTTCTGCAACGCATTACGCTACTTTTATAAAAACCTTTTCCAAAAACCAAAGTGAATGCAAACTATCACAAACTTAAATAACGCTAGTGCAGCTTCGGCACGATCCTTGTGGATACGAACTCATTCTAAACACTAGAGTGTGAATTATTACTCGACGACAGACTGGTGCACTTGTCAGACCCTAGTCACTGTGGTAAGAAATCAGCGGTACCATTGCTGAAATATAAGCAAGGGTGTGAAATTCCTATCATCTCTATTTATCTCTTATTTTACTAACGATCTTGTCTGACAGCATGTTACTTGAGAACAAGCAACAGTTTAAGTTTGGGGTTGGGATGACAGGAATTTCTATGGTATTTTTAGTATTAGTAGTAAAATGACCAAGACAGACCCAAATACGAAGAAAAACCTACAAAAGCAGAAAAAAGTATCAAGACAAGGTCCAAGATGCCAAAAGACAAGAAAAAGCCCAAAAAGTGAAGAAATTGAGCATTCCATCGCAGCATGATGTCTTCCATCGTGCCCGATGGAAGCTGCTTGTTTGCAAGAAAATAGAAGAAATAATTCTGAAGAAAATATGTTCATCGTAGCACGATATAGCACATTGCAGCACGATGACTTGACTTGGCGACCAAGCTGATGAAATGCACAGGATCAGTTATAAAATTGAACTGAATCTTCACATCGCAGTACGATAGCTTTATCGCAGTGCGATGCCTTGCTGAGGCTCATTACGAAAACTATAAATAGAGTCTCCCATTCATTGTTTAAATCATTCAGAAATAGTAGAACATTCTCTACTTTAAGGAGAGGTTCAGAGGAGCTCTATTGGGCATAGTTTTCTCCCCTTACGGGAAAACTAACTCAGCAAGGTATGTTTTATTTAAGCTTTTATGTTTAGGTTATAATTCTTTATTGTAATTTACATATGTAGTCTTTTGTAATAGATGCCTTAGGTTGTGGTGGAGAAGATGAACTCCCCAATGAATATTTGGAGTCTGTGACTGAGTCTAACTTATAATAAATGATATTTAAGTATTATGTTTGTTATTTACTTTCTTGCACTTTAATAACGTTTCTCGTAATCTGGCCGGATAAGCGGGAGCGCCCATAGAATTGATATTAGGTTTGACTTAATATGATCCGAAACTAGTAGTAAATAATGCTAGATGTATAGAGACGGTAACATCCTGAACTAGTCGTGAATGAGCGGTTAGAGGAGGAATCATGAACTAGGTGTAAGCTGAGCACTTAGAATACGAATAGCCCGATACTAGGATCTAGAGGCTAATTGGTGAACATTAATCTGAATAACTATGTTATACACCGGTCATGCCAAATATGAAGAAGGGAGGGAGTCCAACCACCATACTTATCCTCTATGTTTCTGAATCTATATTTATACTTTTCTTTTATTTATTTATCACAAGCATTACGCTTATTTTTATAAAACCTTTTTCCAAAACCCAAAGCGAATACAAACTATACGAACTTAAATAACGCTAGTGAAGCTGCGGCACGATCCCTGTGGATACGAACTCATTCTACTCGTAGAGTGTGAATTATTACTCGACGACAGACTGGTGCACTTGCCAGACCGTAGTCACTACCCAAGGTGAACCAAGGATGATTCGCCCAAACCCCTAGAATTATACCAAGAATGAATTCTCTAAAACTCTAGTGTGACAAACCCTAATCCTAATTGCTTTCAACCTTATTTTTCTATGAATAAAGAGTTCCCTATTTATAGAAAAATATATGCCTAAATAACAGAAACAAATTTATCTTATAAAATAAATCAGAATTCAAGTCAGATATTGTTTGAAACAATTTTTTCCACAAAATCTACACAAAAACGAATCTGGTCAGTTGGCCTGCGCCCCGACGCCACTTAAGCCTGCGCCCAGGCGCGGGAGGTCAGTAGCTACTGCCTCCCTTCAGCTTATTGCGCCCTAGCGCCACTTAAGCCTGCGCCCCGGCGCAAATGCACCCAGAATTTTCCGACTTCTTGTAACTGAGATTTCATAGCATATCCAACAGTTTTCTCTTTCCTGTCTAAAAAAAATTCATATCTCACAATTGTATAAAATACACCAAACTGCGGGATTTTAAACTGCAGTAAATCCATTTTCCCTGTATTGTACTAAGTGGCCAGAACCAGGAAAATGTATTTGGGGGCCATAATTTTTTTTAATATATAAATTAAATGCAAAAATTATATTGCATATAAAAATATAAGTCATAAATTAAACATCACAAAGATATTATTTGCCAATTCAAAATTTTAAACCTATAGCTTATACTCTATCAACTTTAATTTGGTTACTTGGTTAATTTGCTCCACACATCAAATTTCATTGGTGTGATTTTTCAACGAATTCACAACAAAAACAAATATCCAAAAATAATAAAAAATAGTTATTTTGTGTGTGAAATGCATGCTACTGCACCAAAATTATACTACCGGGAATCCTCATCCCAATACAGGCACCCGTAGTACCAGTAACATAAAATAAAAAGGATACTTAAAACAAAATGGTGGGTGTGATGGGGAATTGACACACAATAATAATAACAGAGCAATATGCAGCGGAAATAAAAATTTCCCAAACTTGTAAGAACCTTTGAGGACCAACACACAAATAAAAAGGCAGCTAATAAAGCAAAATAAAGACACAAAAGAACACCGCAATTTTAACGTGGAAAACCCTCGATGTGAGAGTAAAAAACCACGGGTCGTCCAGACCAAAGAAATAGCTCCACTATAATCAAATATGGGTACAAGAGAGTCTCAAAGTGATGCACAAACAAGTGCTAACAACCAATTAAACAACAAAGCACTAAAGCTTACAAACCAAGAACAAGAAGTTGAAAATTCTCCCCCTAAAATCTGATGCACTGCAGACACGATTTCTCCCAAGTATGACCACTCTCCCCCTATAATCACTTAGTAACCCTAGTATGACCACTCTCCACTTACATAAGTGAGACCTAATGGGCTATCAATCTTGGACTTTTATCCACATAGAAAGGGAGCCCAAAACCCAACAGGGTGTATATTTTAAGAATATATTATGATCCTGTTTTGTAAAAATAATAGATAGTTGATGGCTAATTGTTTATTGTATTTGGCTGGATTGATAGTTGATTAAAATGTTTGATAAAATTAGCGGTTCAACTCATTAATAAATGTAAAATGATATAAAAGGGTATTGTTAATCCATAGTAAAATTGATATCGAATTACTATTTAAAATACTTACAATTTAGTAATTTAAACTTATTAATATAATATATCATTTATCTTGAGGGATCAAATTACAACGATGTAACATTTGAGTAATAATGTTACACCGTTCAATAACGCTTTAACCAATACAAATTTTACAAAATTCACCGTTGGATTGAAAGTTTAAATCATATATATCATCCATGTTAAGTTTTACAAAAATCTAAAATCATTTGATATGTTATTGAGACAAATCAAGATCAACGGTATTCAATAAAAACGCATAAACCGTTATTTTTGATTGCTCTCAATAACATATCAAACAATTTTAGATTTTTGTAAAACTTAACATAGATGATCTATATGATATAAACTTTCAATCAAACGGTGAATTTTGTAAAAGTTGTATTGGTTAAAGCGTTATTGAGCGGTGTAACATTACTCAAATATTACACCGGTGTAATTTGATCCCTCCCCATAATTTATATATATTATTAAATTATTTTTTATTAACTGAATTTTTTTTAAATTTTTTTTTCCATGAATCATTAATTTTTGAAAAATTAAAGTAAAAAATTATACTCCCTCCAGTACCAATTACAGTATTTTATGTGATGTTTCTTTTAATAATTATATTGTATGTAATGTATACATTCACTTGAAAAATAAAAACATGGTTAAAATCAAAATAAAATTACAAAGGTTTGTACTATTATGTTTTCACATTTCCTTCTCATATAAAAAAAAAAAGAATTATACTTTCACACTAAAGTTACGGATATTTCTTTCTCGAAAAAAGAACAATGTTCTTATACATATATATATATATATATATATATATATATAGACGATGTCACGATGCTAGGAATAATACCTATGAATTGACTTTTTTTTTTTGAATTTGTGCAAAATAACTTAAATGAATAAATTTTATGTATTGTTGATAAGTTTGTCAAGATAGTTTATGAAAAAAAAAAAAAAGACTTATAAACATATAAATTAACATAAAATCTTATTTATTTGCACAAACAATTTTTTTATAAACTAATCCACGTAGGCTCTTATTCTATCACAATAAGGTAAATTATAATATGGACCACCTCATCAAGTGGTCCATGGTAGATCAGTTATGAATAATATTATAATGAATACGAATTTTACAAAATCCACCGTTGGATTGAAAGTTTATATCATATAGATCATCTATAGAAAATTTTGGAAAAATTGAAAATCATTTGATATGTCATTGAGACCCAAAGAAATTAATGGTTTATTAAATATTGTAAATCTTGATAAATCCCAATAAAATATTAAATGATTTTCAATTTTTCTAAATTTTTTTATGAATGATTTATATGATATAAATTTTCAATCTATCAATAAATTTTGTAAAATTCGTATCCGGTAGATCACTTGTCAACAGTGGACCACTTGTGAAGGTGATTCATCGTAGCATTAGCGGACGCATTGATATTTCTATATTTGACAACTTGGATGGGTAGTTGGTATAGGAGTGGTAGCTTAGTTTAAGTTAATACTTGTATATTAGGTAGCTATGTTACTACTACCTCCGTCCCATTTTATAAGAACTATTTTGACTAAATGCACTATTTATATGTCTTACTTTGACCGTATTTTTCTAAAAATATATAAATGTAAATATTATCATATAAGATCTTGTTTGATTTGTCTCGATAGATATTTTCAAGATATCAAATTTCTTTAATTTTTATTAATAGACAATTAAAAATATTCGTAATCAAAATTATGCATTGGCATACATGCAATAGTGAAAGAGTTATAATATTTTGGGACGGAGGTATTAGTTTGTTAGAGTTTTATGCTAATCATAATTATAGCCAAGATTGTTATGGAAGTCCTATCATATACTATATATATAATACACCAATTATATATCAAATATTTTTTTTTGACGCAATTATATATCAAATATTAAGAGCAATAAAATATACATATTCATATGGTAATCAGTTTTTCCTTTGCTTAACAGCTTTTCATCGATCCTGATGGCTGCATCAAATAAACCTCAAATTAGCGCTGGACAAAATCTGCCCGTCCAGCCCAAACCGCCCAATCCAATAGGCCCGTTTGCAAGCGGGTGGATAGAGTCGGGTCAAACGGATATCGCGGGTCAGCTGAACCGGTTTTTAATGGCTTAATTCGGGCGGTTTCGGATGGGTAATTTAGATCCATCGAAAACCGTAACCGACCGTATATATGTATATTTATTATTTATTTATACTTTATTTAGTATTTATGTCTGTCACTCCTATCCCATCATACTAAAATGGCCAGGTAATTATTACTCTTGAGACCCACAAAGGCTGATAATTCTCCTTTATTTTTTCCTCATTAATTATACTAATACTTTACGTTTTCTCTCTCCCCCACTTTCTTCTACATTTTTTCACTCTCTTTCTATTTTCTACTATCTCTCAGACTCCCACAATCCTCCTTCTTCTCCAAATCCAATCTCCACACATGACACAATTATTCTTTTTATTTAGTATCATTACCATTGCTTGCTACCACCCATCACCATTCTGTTTCAGTGAAGTGCTTTTACAACTTTTACATTAAATCTACTCAAGGTTTTGAAATCTACAAGTTAAATGTGATTCAACGAAGAAGACAAGCTTCCTCGCTAGTAGATCTGAAATAATTTTAATCATCTACATTTTTGTTGTGTATGTTGTTTATATAGCTTGAACATTGATGTTCTTTTTTCTTCTTTTTTTTTATGTATACTGTTGTTGTTTCATGATGTTCATCAATGGCAATTTTCTATCAATTTTTTTTCTTCATCTGCTGAAATCCGAAATACCGACCCAATCAAACCGCCATCCGAGAAATCCGACATCTGAATTAACCGATGCTAAAAACGGACGGGAATGGGTTGGTGTTTGTCAACCGCGGGTGTCGATCGGATTGGCGGTTTTGGACCGAATCCGACCCACATCCGACCGATGTCCACCCCTACCTCAAATGAAACTTGTTGAATTCAACACCCAAACTCAACTTCCCATCAAATTATTGGTTGGGCAGCAATACCAATATGTGAGATTTTTCCTTGGTGGAGATGCATTGCCTGTGATTTATCAGCCATAAAGCATGCACGTTGTCAGCCTTTTCCAGGTGGTGGAAGTCGCCAATTACCAAAGGGTGGCGCCAACCTCAGTGGCGCCATTACATTATATGGTGGAAATGCGCACCATGCATCACGCGTCCAGAAACACTTGCCTAGGCACAAGTATTTGAGCACAAAATTTAGGCACATATACATCAATTCAAAAAATTAAAGGAAAAATAAAATTGTCACATCAAATCCTATTACTTTAATCATTTTTCTTTAATTTTAATATTTCTTATGAGTATGTGCCTAACAACTAATATTTATGTTTGTGCCTATTGAAGAATTGCTCTCACGCGTCTGTGTTAGTGTCTCCATTAACCACTTTCGTTCAGATTTGGCTCTTTCCTATAAAGCTGTTTCACCGGTTAAATCACACACATATCTCTACACTTAATTTTTCTGTTCAAGAAACGATGGATGCTGGATATCTTGCATGTGTCCACACTCATAGTGAAAAATCAATGACTAAATTTTGTGTTTATTATACTATCGAAAGTCTAGATACGTGATATGACATTGATACGCGAAACTTTTTAAAATTTCCGATACGATACAACTGTAATAAGTTTTTTAAAAATTTAAATTTAAAATTAAATATATAAATACATAATATATAATATAACTAAAATCGATAATGATGATAAATTAACATTTAAATTACTTAAAATAAACAAACAAGTGACAATTGATAATTATATATCTTAAGTTAAGTAGTATTACTAAAAAAGAACATAATTAATATTATCTAAAAAAACATCTTATTACTATTCAAAAAAGACATAGTTAATTATCCACAAAAAATATCTTTAATATTCACTACTTAAACATTCAGTTGTATGTCAAATTTCTTCGATCGATAGATGAAATTTTAGAACTCAGTCTTTGTCAAACATCGTCTAATGATAATTGTATGTAACATCTTTAATTTCTATATTTATTTATCTATGTAATTGTGGTGTTTTAGTGTAATCGATGATTAAGCGTTAACAAAAAATTAATCTATGTTGAATTTATTGGTTTTAATTCAAAACTCTGC
Source organism: Trifolium repens (assembly GCA_030408175.1). Taxonomy (NCBI): domain Eukaryota; kingdom Viridiplantae; phylum Streptophyta; class Magnoliopsida; order Fabales; family Fabaceae; genus Trifolium; species Trifolium repens. The sequence goes on from CP125850.1 coordinate 26,029,396, forward strand.
AATAACAGGAGAACGTTCTCAGACTGATTCTCAGAACGTTCTCAGAATTTAGAGAAGGTGATTTTCTGTTTCTGTTATTAGCTTTAGATAGTTAGTTTTGTTTGTGCTAGGTAGTTACTTAGTGGATAAGTTTGTTAGATGTTGTTGCTTGCATTGAAAGCAACCGCCACTTGTATAGATAGTTTTTGCCCCTAGTGGATGAATTAACAATCTTCTATTTTCTCTATTCTCTTTTTTTTTTCAATTCAGAATTCTCTTCTCTCTCTTTTCTTTGTTTAGTTCTCTTTGCTTGGTTTATCCCCAACAAAGTGGTATCTAGAGCATTGTTCGTTCCAAGGGACCTTGATCAAGAAAGTGATCAAGACTTGATCTTTTCCAAGTCTTTCTGGTATAGCAGGACTTGGTGGTTGATCACTGCAATCAACCATGGCTGGAAACAATAATTTTCATGCAAACCTCCCAGTGTTTGATGGAAAGAATTAGGATAGATGAGTAAAGCAGATGAAGGTGATATTCACTTTTCAAGAAGTGTATGAACAAGTGAATGATGATGTTGCTGCACTCCCAGCCAATGCGAATGAAGAACAAAGAACACCTTTCAGAGAGGCCAAGAAGAAAGATAACAAAGGCTTGTTTCTGATCCATCAGTGTGTAGATTCAAAAGTATATGAGAAGATTGCTGATGCAGAAACTTCAAAGGCTGCATGGGATATATTGCAGAAGAGTTATGGTGGTGATGCTAAAGTAAAGAAGGTGAAATTACAAGCATTAAAGAGGCAATATGAATTGATGCAGATGAAAGGTGATGAAAAGATTTCATACTACTTCACAAGGTTAGTGACACTCACTAATCAAATGAAGAATTGTGGTAGTAATCTTGAAGAACAAGAAACTGTTGAAAAGGTGCTTAGGACTTTAACTTCAAGATTTGATCACATAGTGGTGACAATTGAAGAGGCTCATGAGATGAAGCATGGTGAAACTTGAAGATTTGCAGAGTACATTAGAGGCTCATGAGATGAAGCATGGTGAGAAAGACCAAGGCAAGGAAGATGAGCAAGCTTTGTATGCAAAGTTCAAAAAGTTTCAGAACAACAAGAAAAATTGGCAAAAGAACAAGAATTGCAAAGATTGTGTTGAAGACAAACCTGAATCCTCAAATGGAGGAGAAGGGAAACAGAAGAGTAATTCAAAGAAGAAAGACAAGTCTCACATTCAATGTTTCAAGTGTTCAAAATTTGGACATTATGCAAGTGAATGTGGGAATGCAAAGAAGAACAAAAATCAGAAAAATGATGAAGAAGCAAATATGGCAGAGAACAAAGATTCAGATGATGATGTGAGTTTCATAGTGACTCTTACTGATGAAACTGCAGAATCTATGGAATGGTATTTTGATACAGGTTGTTCAAACCACATGACTGAAAACAAAAACATTTTTGAATTTAAAGAAAATGGTGTTAGGTCTACCTAGTGTTATAGCTCCTGTAGAGACTTGTACTACCCGCCTGTTAGGAAAACAACTAAGAGATTCATTCAAAAATCATCTACCAATGAGATCCAATGAAGTGTTGAATGTTGTATATTCAGATATCTGTGGACCTATAGATGTGTTATCTACTGGTGGAAACAAGTATTTTATGACATTTGTAGATGAATTCTCTAGAATGACATGGTTGTATCACATAAAGGTCAAGAGTGAAGCCTTTGATTTGTTTAAGAAGTTCAAGGCACTAGTTGAGAAGCAAAGTGGAAAGCCAATCAAAGTGTTGAGAACTGGTGGTGGAGGTGAGTATACATCAACTGAATTTGAGAATTATTGCAAGGAACAAGGCATAATTCATGAAGTTACAACACCATACACTCCTCAAACAATGGACTTGCTGAGAGGAGAAATAGAAGCATACTCAACATGGCCAGAAGCATGGTTAAGCAGAAGCAGTTACCTAAGAGATTTTGGGGTGAAGCAGTGTCCACTGCAGTATACATTCTCAACAGATCACCTACAAAGAGATTGGTAGATAAAGTTCCAGAAGAGGTATGGTCAAAATGCAAACCAAGTGTGTCACACTTGAAGGTGTTTGGTTCTCTATGCTACAAGCATGTGCCTGATGCTAGAAGGAAGAAACTAGATGATAAGAGTTAAGCTATGATATTTGTTGGATATCACAGAACATGTGCTTATAGACTATACAATCCCATTACTGACAAGGTAGAGATCAGCAGAGATGTGAAAGTTATTGAGAATGATAACTGGGATTGGAAGCAAAAATCAACATCTAAGAAAACTTATGAAGTGGACTTAGATGATGATTCAAACAAATTAGTCACATTTGTGGATCAGAATCAAGGAACCAACAGTGATGAGGATATGCACACCTCAAGTGATGATGAAGCAGTAGCACCAAGACCTCAGAGAAACATTCAATTGCCTAGAAGACTAGCTGACTGTGAAATAGCTCTAGACAATGAAGTAAGTAATGAAGGTGAAATTGTACACTATGTTATGCTAGCTGACACTGAGCCTATAGATATGAAGGCTGCATTGAAGAGTAAGATCTGGAAGGAAGCAATGAATGAAGAGTTAAGGTTAATTGAGGAGAACAAGACATGGGACTTATGTGATTTACCATCTGACAAGAAAGCAATTGATGTAAAATGGGTGTACAAGGCCAAGCAAAATCCTGAAGGCAAGATAATCAAGTACAAAGCAAGGCTTGTAGCTAAAGGATTTCTACAGAAGCAAGGATTGAACTATGATGAAGTATTCTCTCCAGTTGCAAGGCATGAAACCATTAGGTTAGTAATTGCTTTAGCTTGTAGTAGAAGGTGCCCCCTATTTCATCTAGATGTGAAGTCAGCATTCTTAAATGGACCCTTAGAGGAAGATGTTTATGTGAAGCAACCTCCAGGTTTTGAACTAAAGGGTAAGGATGACAAGGTGTTGAAATTGCACAAAGCATTGTATGGCTTAAAGCATGCTCCTAGGACATGGAACAAGAGAATTGATAGTTTTCTTGTTATGCAAGGTTTCAAAAAATGCAGTGTGGAGTATGGTGTATATGTGAAATGCAGTGAGGACAAGCACATGTTAATCATATGCTTGTATATGGATGATCTACTGGTGACTGGCAGCTCATCAACAGAAATTGAAAATTTCAAATCACAAATGAAGAGTGAGTTTGAAATGACAGATCTGGGTAAGCTTACTTATTTCTTAGGAATGGAACTATTGGAAACTACTGGAGGAATAGTCCTACACCAGGCAAAATATGCAAATGAGATCCTAAGAAAATTTGAAATGGTTGACTATAATTCTTCAGTCACACCAGCTGATACAAAAGTTACAATTGAAGATGATAACATAAGTGAAGAAGTTGACTCAACTATGTTTAGACAACTAGTGGGATCACTAAGATACTTATGTCAAAGTAGGCCTGATATAAGCTATGTTGTAGGATATATCAGCAGATTCATGAGCAAGCCACTGATATATCATTTCTTAGCAGCTAAAAGAATTTTGAGATACATCAATGGCACAGTGCATTATGGTATTCTATTTCCATATTCAAGCAACCGGGAAAATCTGGAATTGGTTAGATTCTCTGATGCAGATTGGTGTGGAGATAAGATTGAAAGGAAAAGCACAAGTGGTTACCTATTCAAGTTTCAAGGAGCTCCAGTTTCATGGTGTTCTAAGAAACAGCCAGTAATAGCTCTCTCAAGTTGTGAAGCAAAATATGTGGCAGGATCTCTAGCTTCTTGTCAAGCAAATTGGTTACAATCACTACTTAGTGAGATGAGCATTGTAGAAGACATCACAGTTGTACTAAGGCTTGACAATAAGTCAGCAATCAACCTGGCTAAGAACCCAATTAGCCATGGCAAAAGCAAACACATTGAAACCATATTTCATTTCCTTAGAGACCAAGTAAGTAAAGGAAAATTGAAATTGGAGTTTTGTTCAAGTGAGGATCAACAAGCTGATATCTTCACTAAGGCTGTCAAGAGAGATCAATTTCTTAAGCTCAGAAGAAAGATAGGGATTGTGTGCTTTGAAAGTTTGAATTAAGAGGGAGTATTGGTTTTAATTCAAAACTCTGCAAGAACGTTCTTAGTATTTAGAGAAGGTGATTTTCTGTTTCTGTTATTAGCTTTAGATAGTTAGTTTTGTTTGTGCTAGGTAGTTACTTAGTGGATAAGTTTGTTAGATGCTGTTGCTTGCATTGAAAGCAACCTCCACTTGTATAAATAGTTTTTGCCCCTAGTGGATGAATTAACAATCTTCTATTTTCTCTATTCTCTTTTTTTTCAATTCAGAATTCTCTTCTCTCTCTTTTCTTTGTTTAGTTCTCTTTGCTTGGTTTATCCCCAACAAAATTGTCTATTGCTAGTTCCTTTATTGCATGAGTGCTTACATTAACAGAAAATTATATACACTACTTTTACTAACCAAATAATAATATTATGAAAACTGAATTGTCTATTGCTAGTTCCTTTATTGCATGAGTGCATACATTAACAGAAAATTATATACACTACTTTTACTAACCAAATAATAATATTATGAAAACTCTTATTAATCTTGCCTCCAATTATGTTACCAAACTCAAGGAAATGTTGTTGAATATTGCTTGCAGTAGATACAGTAGCGCCCATCCATTCACCTCATTAATTATTTGTTTCCAAACACCTACTACTCTCACTCACTCCTCACTACTACTCTCATACTCTCACTCACCAACACTATAAATAAAATACTTCACTGCACTTATTCCTCACACTACAACTTCTTCTTCACACTACAATTTTTCACTAAACTTCCTCTCTATAACTCCAAAATTTCTTCTCTACAATACTATTTCTACATCTCTTCTCCAAACATCTTCATAATAACTTCTACGTTCACTACATTTCTTTACTAATACCTCCACAACCACAATACTTCACAAAATGGCAAATTTATGGATCGGTGACCAACATCTTTCACGAACCAAAAAAGTATGAGCTAATTTTATGTTATAATTTTATTTATATTTAAGTTATATATAGTTATAATAAATAAAAAATTTGTAGTTATTTTTATACTTATACTTAAATAATTTATTGATATTATGTTAAAAAATAATTTTTTGATATTAGGTTATAATTTTATTTAGTATATAGTTATAATAAAAATTAATTTATAGTTTTTTTATACTTAAAATTAAATAAGTATTAAAAGTATAAAAATCACTATAATTTTTTTTATTAATTGATGTTATGTTATAATTTTATTTAGTATATAGTTAAATTAAAAATACATTATAGTTTTTTTTGCCTACTTATTCGTAGATTAGTATCAAAATTATAAATATCACTATAATTTTTTGTATTGAAATTCATTTAGTTTCTAATTTTATTTAGTATATAGTTATTAATACCACTCTTGCTATTTGTTCTTATGTGTAGGACAACACGGCTCTTAGACCGCGATGGCAAGGCCGATTTGTAGCACCACATACTTTATTAACACCGCTCTTGGAAGCATGCGGTTTTGGTAACGTGGTCCGCATCCGGAATTGTATGTTGGATTGGCACTTAGCCACAACAATGGTATTGAGATGGAGACCGGAACGCCACACATTCAATTTACCAAGCGGAAAATGCACAATAACTCTTCAAGATGTGTCCATGCTATTAGATCTAAAAATTTCTGGACGAGTTGTCACCGGCCAAAATGTTCCCATTTGGGACCAGTTTGAACGATTGTTGGGAGTCGCTCCTCCACAGAAGAGACATGGATTGGCTATTCAGTTAAAATGGCTAGAAGAGCAGCTTGCAAACATGCCACCCCAACCTACGGCCGAACAACTAATGCAACACCTAAGGATATACCTACTATATTTTTTTGGTAAAGTTTTACTACCCAACACATCTGGTGACCGTGTACATACTATATATCTTCCACTCTTGGAAGATATAGCTACAATTAGAAGCTATAGTTGGGGTTCAGCTTGTTTGGCATCGTTGTACATAGGCTTGTGTGATGCGGCTACTTCAACAAAAGACAACCCAACAATTTCCGGATGTGCCATACTTCTCCAAGCATGGGCACATTCTCGCATTAAACAATTTAAACGTCGAAGAGTTACAGAGCCAGAGTTCGACAGACCATTGGCACTTAGGTAAGTATATACTATTTATTAATAATAAATATGAACATGTATATTTATTATGCTATTAATTGTGACGAGCACATATTATTTTAGGTACGTTGCTCCCGGGACAAAATATCAAGGTGATCCAGCACACAATTTAGTGGTTGCTAATGCCTTCGTCGATCGTATGACACGAGAAGATGTAATATATATTCTCTCTTCTTAATTGATATTTTTAAACTAAATGCATGCACTAACTTAAATCTCTAATTTGTTTTTTTATTAAACTACCAGTTTAATTGGACTCCTTACAATATTGGTCAGTGCCTTTATCCAGAGGACATTGAGTGTTGGTCAGCAACCACATATCTCATTAATTTTGGGATTGTTGAGTACCATCATACTGACAGAGTCTCACTCCAATTTGGACTTCCGCATAATCCAACAGAGAACGCCCAAATCATGATCCACTACCACAGCATAAACATGCGACAAAATACTAATGATTTGGCCACATATTTTTTTGCCGAAATCCATAATTGGAATAATCGCCACCTTCATGTTCTACGAGGAGATCCAATCAATGATGTACCTCCTATGCACTCAGCCGAGTTTCTGAGTCAATATACAAGGGAGTACATGTCATATGTGTCCGACGATCATTATTTAAAAGACCCACGTCCACGTCCACGTGCAGATGTGCAACCACATTACACCAATATCCCACACTCATATACCCAACAACAAGACCAACATACCTTCTTCCCACAATCAAATACCCAACAACAACATATCTATATCCCAGAACCACCATCATACACCCAACAACAACAACATACTCATATCCACCCACCATCTTATACCCCACAACAACAACATATCTCTACCCCACAAACTATAAATTTTCTTGGATTGGATGAGATAGAACAAATTAATCCAAACCAGGACGACGAGCATGTGCAATTATATGATCGAGGACAGGAAAATATTTTTTCTACCCCAACAATTATCTCTTTACCCCAACATATTTTAAAATATTCCAATTTTACCCTTATCTTACTTTAGTATATTTTATCATTTTTTTTTGTCGTTTTATTACTTTTCCGGTAAACTGTACACTCCCCCAAAACAGTGTACCGATAAGTTTTTTTTCCGATATATTAATATTACCGGTACACTTGTGAGTGTACCGGTTTGTATCATTACATGTATGAATTCATACCGGGATACTTTATAAAAGTGCATCGGTATTCAAAACGTTAGTGCAGGATGCATTGTTTAGTTTTGATCTTTGTGTTGTTTGGGAAAGTGAGTGCTAGTCTTAGAAAGAAATGCAGGATGCACTAACGTTTGCTGTCATATCAATTTCAGCATGCTCGTCAAACCACAGTTTTGATAAACACCATTTGCATTCAAAGCATATATGGTAGAAAAGGACAAAGGATATTTGCAGTTTTGATATACCCAACGGAAAACTTGCTATATGTTTTTGGGAAAGGATAAAAATAGCACAAGATTTAAATGATAAGCAAAATAGATTTTAGAAAGAAAAAAGAAAAGAAAAACTAAAACATAAAAAGATATAAAGTTGGGTTTATATTACATGTTTAATAACATGACAAAAATGTATACCGGATCTCTTTTGTCAAGTGTTCCGGTAGAATAGTGTGATTGGAAAAAATTTACATATCAGGAAACTTAAGAAATGTTTTTCGGTTATCTCTTGTGTGTACCGGAAAACTTTAGAAATTTGTGAGAAAAAAAATTGTAGTTTTAATTTATATAAGGGTAAAATTGTCAGTTGGCTCAACATGTAGGGGTGAGAGTATAATTGTTGGGGTAGAAAAAAAAACTTTCTCGAGGACAATGGCAAGATCATCCTCCAAATTATGGCACTGGATCACATAGATATTTTTAGTTTAATTTATTTGTAATTTATTGTAGTTGCATCCATAGCCCTTGAATATCAACGAGAAATATTCAATTACATAGTCGGTAATTGAACCCAACGGCTATAAGTAAAAGCAAATATGTCAAATTGATGTAAAATAATAAATTATTGGACCGTTCGTTGAGGACTGACCGACGCTTAAGGAAATCATAATAAATAAGAAATTATTCCACTCTCATTTTCTCATATATCTTCTCATCTCAGCTTCAAAACAGCATATATAATTTTTGAAAAACAATTTTATTACCCATTTGATTTGGTTAAAACCCTTTTGTTTTTGATACACAAAACCCATTTGATTTGGTTAAAAAAACAATTTTTTAAAAAAGTATATCTAGACTTATTGAATTATTAACCTAAATTTCAAGTGTAGGATTTTTTAATTTTTAACTTGTTATAACATATTTCAATTGATTTTGTTAAAGTGGGACAGAAATATAAGTTATGCACAATAAACATGTCTTTTTTTAGTACTCTGGAAAATACATGTCAGATCTATTGCTATCATGTCTTAAGCACAAGGCTGAAAGACAATTTCTTGCTTCAATACAAAAGCCATGAACACAGAGTTGTGTACATTTAATTTTATTTCAAGTTTTTCAAAGTGTGGTATAATCCCAAAATGCTACTATTTCATTCATTTCTCTATATTTGATACCGAACTTTGTTTTGTGATAATAATTAGCAGCAATAGTAATATTAGAAGTTTCCTACACTAAAAAAAACTACAATACAACAAAATCTAGCCGTGTCAACTATTATTACCTATCGTTTATTGCAAATTCGAACTGCTGACAATAGAGCAGAAGTAGTATATAACATTATTTCTCTGGAACAATCTAATCAACCAGCTTCTCTGGGATGAAGAATCTTATCAACCAGCATAGTTTATCACACCGACATTCCTTTGTCTTTGGTGCGAAGAATCTGATCGACCAACTTCTCCGGAAGCTTTTTAGTTGCCTGTGGTGCAAGTTACAAAAATGTTAATTAAAAGTACACGCGTTCATGTCAACAGTACACGTAAATTTAAACCAAGAAACTAACCTGGAAGTTCCTCATGTGCAAAATTGGTTCGCATCCTACGTCGGCCACAGATTGGCCATTTGGAGTCTGCAACTTAAACCGCTCTGCTTTGTATGCAGACAGCATATTTTCTTCATCGGGTAGGTGACGGGAAACGGTAAGGAGTGAGCTAAGGGAATTCATCTGAAAAGTTAAAGAAACAATCAGATGAAAACTTCCAACAATTAAACTAAGGGAACTTATAGTCCAACTATAAAAAGCTTTCACCATAAAGCAATCTTAATGAGAAAAAGAACTAAGCAGTTGATTATATATTTAGCTAACTGCACCTATACCGAACGAAGTCAACGAACAATTCTACCTTCATGTATGGACAAGATGCACAACCGCCATGAATGGAACAACCCTCCCCGCTAGCTACTCCGGGTACAACAGGAAGTATGATATCGCCAATTTCAACTGAATTAAGACTCGGAGTCGTTTGCGAGATTGATTCTGATGAAACTGGAAAGACTATTTCAACAGTAACGTTTGCTCCTTGAGAAGAGGACTTTGCAGCCTCTAACAAACTTCGAACCGCTGCCACAATTGCAGTCACCATCCCAGATTCTGTTCCTAAAACAAATTGGAGATGATCATTGATGTTTCTATCCAAAGATTCCTGAACCCTGTCTTTTATGAAATCCAAAATATTCTGGGTCGAGCCTACTACCCCCATTCCTCTTTTTTTTGCTTCCATTGCCAATGAAAACATCTCTCCAGGTACCTCAAGATGAGCAGTAAGGAACGCATCACAATACATTTCTTTTATCTTCTCCACAACTTCATGACCAAATAGATGATGAACAATGCATGTTCCATCCTGGCATCAAAAGGTAAGAGCATATAATCATGAAATGACCAATAGAGAGGCATAGATTTCTTTTAAAAAAGTCATTTTCATGTAGAAAAAATAAGTAGAAAACCATATAAATGCAGCACATAAAGTGAATTCTTCCTCGGCGTTTTAAAACATCCTAAAGACCTTACCTGATAATAGTAAAGCCGTGGTAGTAATTTTTTAATAGAGCCTACATTATGTTCAGGATGTATTGCAGCAACCTCTTCATCAGTCATTACTGTCATCTGTTGGAACAATTCTACGATATTTGCACCCATGTAAGAATCAGGCCCATACCATATGCTCAAATCTGGCACTTGAGCAAATGCCTGCATAAAAGCAGATGAATATATCATTTGAAGAAACAAGCACGAATCGAGCTTTATTGTTGTTATCACGCGTGCAATCATATGACTATCTACAAGGACAAAGAGGAACATGCAAAAGTTTGCATCTTACCGACCTGTAGAATAGTTTGGATGACATTTGATGAAGTACAGGTTATTGTTGGCACAAGCTCATGAGCATATGCCTTTGTCTCTAACTTAGTGTTAATGTATATGACATGCAAAGAAGTAGACCTAGAAGCTGGCTCAAGATACTCCATATAAGTAGAGGTAGCTGCAGCATCAGCCAGAGAACAACCAATACGCTCATTCGACATCCTATACACACCAACCTGAAAATAATCATCAGCCAGATTAACAAGTAGCACAAATACTGAATTTTTCGAATCTAAAATACTGCAGCAGCACATATTACATGCTTCATACAAGATGTTTGTATTAGTTTTAGACCAGTTTCTATCAAACAAACAGGTGAAAGATGTACCTCATTGAAACCAGCTTGATCGAGGATGGCACGCACATTTTCTGACATAAAGTCCACACCTAGCACTGTTATGAATTTGCATCCGGCTTTTGCCATTTTGACTGCTGAATCTGCCATGACCAGTGAATCAGATATATGAATATGAGGCCACTGCTTCTGAGCAGCGGTTAAAACGCCTTGGACTTCAGGATCCATGTAAAAATGTGCAACTACACCAATTTTCTTCTCCTTCAGCACATTGACTAGTTCATCAACTTTTAACTCATTAGGGAACAAGTATGTTGCCTGCATGAAAGCTAGACAAAATTAAGAAGTTTAATGCTTTCAGGTCCAGATTCCATAAAATTATCGCATTTCTTGTCATATCCATTATCCATTCATCATGAACATGATGTAATAAACTTTGTTTTAAAGTAAAGAGCAACTTGTATAGATAAAGTAATCATGAAACACAAATGTATTTTTCTAAATTAATGTTCATCCAAAATAAAGAGAGAAAAATGAAATTCACAAACAACAACAAAGCCTTATCCCACTAAGTGGGGTCGGCTACATGGATCAAACCACACGATAACGTTGTATCATATAAAACACCTGATGCCCTCCTCCATTTCATCCACCCAGCTTAAATTCAATGATTTACATTACATCTCATATTTTTCCATCATTTTGTACTATAGCCCAAGATATTTAAACCGTGTAACTTGTGGTATGATATGATCTCCAACTTTCACCTCGAAGCTAGAAATGCTTCGTCTTTTGCTAAAATTACATTCCATATACTTTGTCTTGTTTCTACTCAAGCGGAAACCATCCGCTTCCAAGGCTTGTCTCCAACCTCCCATTTAATTCCTCCCTCAACTACTGTATAATGTGTTACCCACTTAATTTCTTTATCATTCTTGATTAATACGGGATCCTTATCTTTTGTAATTAGTATGAGAAAAAGAACTCCTATAAACTATCTTAGAATTTGAATTGACACTAACTGGACTCTACAAAATCAACTTATAAGGTGAGGACAATCGACCATCTATAAATACAATTTTCACACTATATGAGATTTCTTAACACACCCTCACATCTAAGACTGGACATTTCGAGCATGACCCAAAAGTCTAATAGTGTGTGACGCAACAAATTTTGAATAGTCAGGTACCATCTTAACAAATTTGAGTTGGATCTAAATTGAGTAATCAACTCTATCAAACTGGAATATAAGGTTAGGACCACTCATGCATTATGTGACTTCTCAACAAACTAAACTACTACTAGCATCAGAACACCACCAAATATGCCTCGACTAATATGCATATTTATGACCCCCCATCTACAAAGTATATCCCGATCTACAAAGTAAGCATCCACAAATCATGACCAATACAAAATATCATCTATCACATAACAGGACAAAGCCTTATTAAAAAAAAGTATCAGATTTTTATTTTTAGAAAGCATCAAATACTTGCAAGATGTAACAGAAAGGGACACCACTTGTAATAATAGGTACTAAGTATCCATTTTCCTGTCTCACCACTTACTATTTCCCTTTTTCTCAAGATTCTATATACAATGACACACACAAACAAACAAACAAACAAACAAAGTGAACCCACCACTAATATTGTTTCTTCAAGGTTAAATAAATAAGTTTTCAAACATTTCTAGTAATTTTTATAATTATTAAAAATTTCAGCAACTTTAGTGTATATTAATTATGTTCTATAAGAATTTAATTTATATACACCGTCAATGTAAAATTATTTTACTCAAGCGTCCAATAATATACCAACACACCGTGTATGGTCTTTAAAAATACATGATGTGTCACATTTATTAAATGACATGGAAACACATCATTGGATCCATGTGTAAAAAAACTTTACACCGTCATTACATACCAATTAAACTCATTTTATAATCACATTTATAATTTTACGAGTTTAAAAGACATGATTTTACACTAACGACCAATAATTATCAATGAAGTTATTTTACATTGTCGATACATATTTTTTTTTCCTTTTTTTATCAAGTAGCAGTACATATTCTTTTTTCTCTTAAAAAATTAAGAATTTGTTAATCTATACTAATATATAAAGGGGATTCAAATTTTTGGGATGACTTTTTTGTTATTCCAATTTTACCCTTAAAAAATAACTTTCACATAAAAATAGATTTTCAGTTTTTTTTAGTAAATAATTTTTTTTTCTTCTTAATAACTAAGCACAACTTCTACATAAAAGTAGGTTTTCAGTTTTTTATAGTAAAAATAAAATATATTTTTTCTTCTTAATAACTAACCATAACAAAAAAATGAGGTTATGTAGTTATCAATTAACAAAGTCTAATAAAAAGGAGATTAAGTAATTATTTATATTTGCACAATACAGAATATCGATCACACACGAAGAAAAAAAAGAATATTGATTACACAAACGGGCACGGAAGGTGGCTAGTATAAGATAAATTAAATATAATATTTTATGTTTTAAATTCATATTTAATTCATCTCTCATTAAAAAATATTGCAAGAAAGATTTACAATGTACTAAAAATAACCGAGGAAAAATATTCAAAATTTTAAATGATATATCTATCAGAATTCAAAAGTTATGAAAGAAAAAAAATATAGAGATAAAACGAATGGATTCAAAGCTATTGCACTTGAATGGAATTTTGAATATTTTTAGAGATTAAAAATGAAATTTGAAAATATTTTGAAGACAAAAAATTAATTTAACTCCAATTATTATAAACAAAAAAACATTGCTAACCTGGGCTTCAGCGTAACTACCCTTAGGAACAACAGTATCAGCAGTTACAATTAACGAAGGAAAAGGTTCAAACAAAACCTTCCCTTCTCTCTCAGCAACTAATAGTTTCGTCTTTTTTTGCATAGTAACAAGAACATTATGCCACGTGTTCACCCTAGAACGACCGGTTCCTGGTAAACCAACATTAAGACCCACCAAATCATCGGTTCTCACTTTCAAAACCTCTTCCGGTTCAGACCCATCAAGAACCCAAACCAAACACGCACAAAACCCTTTCGTAATTTCCGAATCGCTATCAGCCATTACTCTCACTTTCCCTTCATCGTTAATCTTCACTTCAACCCACACTCTAGCAGTACAACCCATAACCCGGTTCTTATCAACCCGAACCGAGTCATCCATAGATGGTGTTAGTCCCGCGTAGTGTAACAGTTTCTTCACCCGATCAACTGGCTCTTGTAATGATCGGAATTCATCTTCCAGGTGACGGAGCTTGGAAGGAACGACGAGCTCTGTGGTCCCTGGAAAAGCGAGTGCGGAGCAGGAAAGAGGAGTTTTGTGTGTGAGAGATTTGGAGAAAGGTAAATTGGGTTGAAAGATGAAACGTTTTGGTTTAAGAACATGGTTTGGGTTGATTGGGATTGAAAACAGAGAGGAAGCAGTAGTTGAAGCCATGGCGGTAGAATGAATGAACTATAGCGTAAAATGGAGCGAAAATAGAGAAGAAATGAGGACTTAAAATATATTATAATAAACAGAAAATAAAATTATCAAAAAAGAAAATAAAGAAAAAGCCGTGTAGTATCTACCAAAAAAAGAAAAGGCGTGTAGCTAGGAAAAATGGGTTGGAATCAATGCTAGGTCCAAAAGGATATATGATGGATGGATCACGAGAAAACTTACCAATACATGACTACCTTTTTCACTCTTGGTAATGGAGGTTCCACCAAAACCATTATCTGCTATCTATTACTACTATTATAGCCTTATAGGAAAATTTTCTACATCATCGGATCATTTACAATTAATGCGGGTTTTATAGGTGAATATCATTTATTTATAATTTTTTAATAATAGTATCTACTAAGTTACCTTAACTAATTACCTTTTAAAAAAGTTTTAGACAAGTCCTATTAAAAACTTTGTAATAGCCGAATTTTCGGATTGCCAATTGGACATAAAAATACTATTAATGGGTGGGCCTCTCCGAAAGAGGGAATAAGGGCCTCGTGCGCCCAACGAAGAAGAGGCCTGGTACTGCAATAGGACCGGATCAAAGGGGGTTCACCAATGGTCGTCCAAATTTAGTTGAAAGGCAACACCATCCCAACAATTTAGGCCACGTGAGGTGATTTCGCCTATTTCCGCGAGGCTCGTCACTCCATTATCTCCATGAGTCTTTTTCGTCGGATTAGGTATTTTCGTGGCCTTTATATAGGAGAAACTCTAGTGGATTAAGGATCAGAAGCATTTTTTAATCCGAGATTATTATTATTCCCAGTCTTGTATGTTGATTAGAGTTTTTGCTTTATTACATTTCTGTCCCACTCTAATTTTTCAACAATTCTAATCAACAATTTCAAATAGATAAAATAATTAAATATAAATTTACACCATTATATATAATTTGATAAATATATAATACAAACAAAGGAGACATTTATATTTAAATCATTGGAAAATGCTTATGACAAATGAATGTCAAGGAACTTGACATATTTGATGCATCTCTCTCTAGAGGACTATTTTTTTTATATTTTAGGTACCCGGTGCAAGTCAGGGGCGATTCCACCGCCCGGCAGGGCCGTCTCCGACAATTTGGAGACCCCGAGCTAATAATAAAAATAGACCCCGAATAAAAAAAATACAATTTTTTTAAAAAAAGAATTTCATATATTTCAAATAGTCAATATTGAAGTTGAAATAATAATTAAAAAATTAAGAGATAACTAACAAATAAAACTAATATTTAAACGACAAATAAAATAATCAATTAAAAAACTTTTTTTTTTACATAAATTTAAAAAACTTTTACAAATTGTTATAATAATAAAGCAATAATTATAAAATTGTGATATGAAATTTAACACCAAACTTTCCAGGCTTCCAGCAATATTAATAATAACTACATGAATGAATGCATCTCTTAAAATAAAATTGAAAAACTGCCATAGATGGGATTTGAACACACAACCCACAACACACCTTAGGGCGCCCACACAAACCGCCAGACCAATGCACATTTCTTACAACAAATTCTCCAAACTACTACTTAACCAATATTTTAAATGTTGGGCTTAAATAAAAAAAAAATTGAGACCCCAATATTTTGGTGGCCCAGTTCTATAGAACTTGTTGCACTTGGCCAACACCGGGCCTGCCGCCCGGCTTGCCTGGGCAAGTGCCCGGGCTGCCCACCCAATTTTTTTTTTTTAAAATAAAATAAAGGAATGTTGCATTTCGTAGACTAGATCTTCACAACTACCACTCTTCCCAGACTAGATCCGTACTCTTCCTACTGCATGTTGCATTTCTCATATGAAATCAACAACCACACCTCTCTCCCACTGTAGAAACATCGATGTTGATTTTTGAGAAAGAAGAAATGATGATGCCATGAAATCAATGGATGTTGGTGTGCTTAGTGGTGGTTCAACCAACAGACATTACTGAAAAAAATAAGCAATTGAAAATGGAGGAGATGAAATTTTGCAATAGAATTTTAGAAATAGAGAATAGTTTTCTTCATATTTGTATGAGATTAATTTTAGAGATAGAGTAGTAGGTAGAAGTAAAAATGCTTAGAGACAGAATAGTCTTCCTCATCTTTTGCATTGAGCTCTAGAGAATTCTTTTTATTTTTGGATAATGGGTTCTAGAGAATTCTTATTCCTTTTTTAAATTGATTTTAATTAATTAGATAAACTGATAGTGGTGATTACATTTTTTTCACTTGATAATTGATTGATTATGAATTTATATTATACAGTAATTTACACATTTAAAAACAATTTTGATTTTATATTAGCCAAACAACATTAAATGTTGAGAATCACTTTTAAATAATATATTTGAACATAAATCAATTCGATTTAACTCACTTTTAACTAAAATCAATTCTGTCAAACTCAATTCTGGCAAACTCAATTTTTTCCAACGCAGAACCAAACACATATTTAATCTGGTCCAAATTCATCCAACATGAATGTTCATTATTACCTTGTTTGTCTCAATCAAGATAGAAAAGTAATACTCTCTCCGGCTACAAATATAATCAAAAGTGTATATTTTAGATTCATTTGATTACAGATATATCTGGTCTATACTACAATTCAGATACATAAAATTTAAATTATTACTGTATTTGAAAGTTGGGTTGATAAATTTCATCTAAAATTTTGCCCAGGCTCCCTGACATTCCTAGAGTCGCAACTGGTGCAAGTTATATATTTAATATCAAATTTTTTTATAAGTCATATAATTATAAATATATAATTTCTAAAAAAGGTCAATCAATACATCTATAATGTTCTGTGTTGAAATCACTCAATATAGAACATATTTTTACAAGTTTTTATTCTATTTTGTTGGGCCTTACCGACCTATAAAAACATGAATAAACTGGTAAAATTAATTAAATTGTAATATATTTTTTTTTAAAAAAAGTTATTATACTGATGAATACTAATATAATATTTGTGTATTGTTCAACCTTTAGAAATTTTGGACTTAGCCATATGAGTAGGAAAGGGAATAAGACAGCCCACCTGTTGGCCCATTATACTATAGATAACCCAAACTAAACATTAATGGAAAACAATCCTTTCGTAGCAAAATTTTAGAAAATAGAATCCAATTTTTTTGTTTTTTAACTCGACGTGTTTTGCTTCTTTGTTTAGTGCAACATTTTTATGCGTGTATTATTATTGTCAACTTTCTATTGAGTATTTCTTATACTTATGGGAGCTTTAATTAAGGGCAAAAAGGAATTTGGGAGGGGGTGGTTGGGAGAAACATAGGAGGGTGTTTACCCCGATTTTTAGTAAACAACCGCTAGTTTAATTATTACAAGAAGGATCAACTAGTAAATCCTGGGACATATGGATTGTGCGGAAGATGATGAAAACATATTCATATCTTTGGGTTAAATCGGATAAGTTGATAAAAAGTAAAAGCATTTGACGCAGTCAAATGGTTTGGTTTAAAGTAAAATGCTTCAAAATTAAATTTGCAGAAAACTTGTAAATGAATTGCAAATAAAGTTTAAAGAGAAAACTTTGAAAAGGTAAAAGCATGCAATGAAAGTAAATTGCAGAATGTTAAAGTTGCAGAAAAGCTTTAAATTGCAGAAAGCTTAAATGAAAAACAAGTAATCAATACTTAAGAAATGTAAATTGCATTTGACAATGTAAAAATGTTTACAAAGGATGGTACACAGATTCGTACATGTTCCTGTTCGCATTCATTTCGCTCGTTGACATGGGTACTCTGAATTTCTAAGGAATTTGCATGTGTATTGAATTGTGGACCCGTTTCTCTTATCAGAAACTTATATTTATAGACAAACTAACATAACTGCTATAAACCTACAATACGTCTAACTATGCTCCACGTGTCCTAGACAATTTGAATTCTCTTTGACACCTGGCGAACCCTTCAAACGTTACTCACTTTTGAATATTTTGCTAAGTCCAGAGTACGCTTCTTTCGTTCTGCACAGTACGTTAGACAAACAAACATACACACGTACATATATATACATATATATAGTTTTCGACCATTACCAGTTAGTGTCGAAAATATGCTTTTACACAAATAATATCTTGTCGAACTCGACAAGCTTATTCAGACAACACACGTTCTGTCGAATTCGACAGAACTCTAGGCTTTGACAAGCAACTTTGCATATTAAAAGTCTTTGATGTCAAATGCCTTGATTTTCTCTTGATTTATTGCCAGAATCAGTTTCCAAGAGAATATTAAAAGGCAATAATATACATTAAATGAGATTTCATCATCTCATTCCAATTTATTAATGCCTGTCGAAAATACAGGCTAACAAATTGCCCCCTCAAAAATGCCAGTTTCGACTGCATGTCAGATCCAAAAGGAAGAAATGGCAGTTTTGAAGATTGTCACCTTTCCCAATTCTGCACGTGGTATCTTGACCATTGTCTTGTGGTACATCTGCCCCCACAAGTTTTGGCATTGACAATTCCATAGGAGTAGGTTGATCAATAATGAGTTTATCTTTAATTTCAATCAACTCTTCCAATTTTTCATTGGGAATTTTATAACCAGAAGCTATTTGAGCCAAATCATTGGCTTCTTGATTTTCTGTTCGAGGCACATGTTCAATGATAACTTGGTCGAAACGTTTCAACAAAGAAATTGCTATGACAAAATATTTCATCAAGTGTTCTTTTATGCACTTGTATTCTTTTGTTAATTGTTTCAAAACCAATTCTGAATCACCTCTAATCAAAATATTTTTTGCCCCCAAGTCCAATAAAATTTCTAAGCCTGTTATTAAAGCTTCATATTCTGCTTCATTATTTGAGCAGAACCCATTAATTTTATACTTGAACTTAGTGGGGATTTTGGAAGGAGAAATGATTAGAATCCCAATTCCAACCCCATGTTTATGTTTAGAACCATCAAAATACAATTTCCAGGGTTGTGATTCTACATAATTTTGTGGAGTTTCTATTGCAGAATGATCTGCTATAAAATCAGCCACAATTTGGCCTTTGACTGCCTTTAACGGTTTATAAGTTAATGAATATTCTGTCAAGGCTAAGGCCCATTTTCCAATTCGACTATGCAAAATTGGTTTAGATAACATATGCTTAATGATATCACAATGAGAATAAACAAAAACATCAACAGGCTTTATATAATGCTTGAGTTTTATACAAGAGAAATACAAACATAAGCATAATTTTTCAATACTACTATATCTAGTTTCAGCATCATTTAATACCCTACTTAAGTAATAAATGGTTTTTTCTTCACCATTTTCATCTTCCTGGGCGAGCATACTACCCAGTGTCGAATCTGATGCTGATATATACAACTTCATGAACTTGTTCCTTATTGGAGGCATTAACATTGGTGGCTTTGACAAATAACTTTTGATTTCGTCAAAAGCTTGTTGTTGATCTTGCCCCCAAGTGAAAATTTCTTCTTTCTTGAGACGAAGCAGTGGTGAAAATGGTTGAGCTTTACCACTTAAATTTGAGATAAATCTTCTCAAGAAATTGATCTTCCCAAGTAAGGACTGAAGTTGCTTTTTAGTAGTTGGAGATTTCGTCTCCATGATAGCCTTCGTTTTGTTTTGATTTATTTCAATGCCCTTTTTGTGCACAACAAACCCAAGGAAATCTCCTGCATTAACACAAAAAGCACACTTTAATGGATTCATTTTTAATCCATATTTCCTCATCTTTTCAAAAGATTTTTTCAAATGATCTAAATGATCAACACTTGACGAGGATTTGACAACTATGTCGTCAATATACACTTGCATGAAAGTGTCTATGTACTCATGGAAAATTAAATTCATTGCTCTTTGATAAGTAGCCCCAGCATTTTTCAAACCAAAAGGCATTACTACCCATTCATATGTGCCTAATGCCCCTGGGCATCTAAAGGCAGTTTTGGGTACATCATTTTCAGCAATGAAAATTTGGTTGTAGCCAGAGTAACCATCTAGCATACTTAAATATTCAAACCCGGCTGCAGAGTCAATTAGCATTTCTGCTACAGGCATAGGGTATTCGTCTTTTGGTGTAGCATTATTTAAATCTCTAAAGTCTATACATACTCTAAGAGAGCCATTTTTCTTAATTACAGGCACTATGTTTGCTAACCATTCGACATACCTTGCTGTTCTGATAAATTTGCTCCTCAGCAGCCTTTCAATTTCTTCCTTGATCTTCGACATTATTTCTGGTGCGAATCTTCTAGGTAATTGTTTCACTGGTTTTTTGTCTGGTCGAACTGGGAGTTCATGTTCCACCAATTTTCTGCTCAAACCTGGCATTTCATTGTAGTCCCAAGCGAAACAATCTTTGAATTCCATCAGAAGTTGCACCACTTTTGCCTTCAGATCTGGAGGAATGTTTGCACTAATATATGTTGGTCTTTTTGTCAGACCATCTCCAAGGTCAATTTCTTGCAAAGGATCCTGTGCTTGCATCTTGTGACTTTGACTAATTGGATCCTTTTCAAATCCTAAGGGTTCGTCATCATAGATGCAGTCCAGCTTTTGCAATTCTGGCTCTTGTTTGCCAATTTTTATGCCATTGGCTACATCAGCCATATTTTCTGACAATGAATTGGCTTCCAAAGCCATCTTGATTCTATTTTCAGCCATGTAGGCCGTAATCTTTGCCCAAGTTTGGGACTCAGACATAGTAGTTATCTTTGACATCCCACCCAGTTGGGTAGTTGTGGCTTTCATATTCGCCATCCTCGCTGTTTCCATCTTCTCTCTCCCACAAGAAACCATGTGTGGGATCCAGTTTGATTGCATGGTGACCATTTCCTGCTAGACGATATGCAAAGTCTTTCTCAGTGCATGGTGAAATTGTTGCCAATTTCTTGTCGAAGGAGTGCCTTGTCAGATGATGGACTTCAGTTTTGAAGTAGCTTTGATCTGCTTCAATATTTTCCACTATTCCATCATCTCGCCATATAATGAGGCGCTGGTGCAGGGTAGATGGAACTGCTCCTACTCCATGAATCCACTCTCGACCTAGAAGTAGATTGTAATTTGCCTTAGAGGCCACAACCAAGAACAAGGTTGGCCTTACAGTGCTTCCAACAACCACTTCCAACTGGATTGCTCCTAAAGAAAACCCAGTTTCACCCTCATAGTTTGAAAGTACTATGTTGTGAGGATGAAGATCCACCAAAGATTTGCCAATCTTTCTGAGCAGAAATTCTGGCATGAGGTTGACAGCAGCACCACCATCAATTAGGACTTTGTTAATTCCTACATTATTCACCTTCGCCTGTATGAAGAGAGGCTTCAAGTGACTTTTCATGCTTTCGTCTGGCCTTTCAAATGTGGCCATTTGGTCTTCCAAAGCACCATTGCTCGTCACATAGTAACAAACTGGCCTATGAAGAGCCATTTGCATCCCAGATTCCTCTTCGTCATCTGTCACTTCAGAATAGACGTCGAACTCCCTTGGCAGAATTGACACAACATTTACTATTATGTCGAGATCAGGTTCAGAATCCAGAAAGTCATCTGCTTCCATGTGTTCGTCTTCGACGTTATCAGCAACTGAAGACTCCATTTTTGATTCGCCTAACCTTTCTTTCATTGGCTTCTTTGCCAATTCCAAAGGCCTCTTCCCATTACCATCAGCAGTAACTTGGGATTTTTGAGCAGCCACTTTTTTCTGGCGCTGATATCTGCGCCATTGGGATCTTGTCATGGGATTTTTCCCTTTGTAATTATTCCTGTAATCATATTTCCTTGATTCAGGATCTTTTTTGGGATTGCTGTTACTGGAGTTCCCTTTCTCCATGTTCCTTTGACCATAGTCCACGTTTCTTCCATGAACCCATTGGTTGACAGGTGTCCTGTTTGAGGGGACAAATGATTTTTGTGGTCCCAACCTCTGATGCACAGGTGCCTGTTGGCTATTCAGAATATTAGAGTAAGTTGGCTTTTGATTTGGCCAATTGTTTCTGCTTTGACTATGAGGCAAAAACTTGTTGAGGCCTGCAGCAGCCTTCTTGTCGAACATGGCACTACAATGAGGACATAATGTAGCTTCGCCATCATTTTCTTTGCAACGTTGAAGGAAATCCAATAAAGTTTCCCCTGCTTGTGGATATACCTCTTCCACTTTGTTTTCGTATTCTTCCTCAGGAATGGAAATTAATTGTCCCCCTTCAGTGAGGTTCAATGCTTCCAACATCAGGCATTCAAAAGGTTCTGTGTATGCAACATCAGCAATCTGCAATGGATCCTCATCCACCTGTTGTTTGGATTTTGGCTTTTCGCCAAATTTGAGTCTTCCCTCCTGCAGGGCTTTCTGGACCAGATCCCTGAAAAGAACACATTGTGAGGTTCTATGACCCAAGAAATTATGGTATTTACAAAAACCTCTTTTCTTACGTTGATCCAAAGGTGGTAATTTTAAACCCTTTGGTACAATTATTTGGCCATCAGCGACCAATAAGTCAAAAATTTCATCACATTTAGTAATGTCGAAAGTGTATGTCTTAGAAACGAATCTATCATTCTTTGGTTCGACAGGATTATTGTCATTTGATGGTTTTAACATTTTACAAGTATAAGGAGGGCCTGGTTTTAATTCAGCAACGTTAACCTCGTTATTTTCTATGTAATCTTGACCATCGTCGAACTCATTTTCACTTTCGTAAGTTTCTATGTATGCCACTTTTTCTTTTTTGTGGAACTTAGAATTTCTGACTTTTTCAGCCTTGAGGCGTTCGACCTGTCGAACACGATCTGCTAATTGGGCCATATCTCTCAAATGTTGAGTATCTAACTTTTTCCTAATGGAATAGTCAAGGCCACCGGCAGCCATCTCAACCAATTCGTGTTCAGGTACTTGGGTGAAGCATCTTGCCTTAAGGAGGCGAAACCTGTTCAGATAGTCATCAATGGCTTCTGAGGTTTTGCGCTTCATACTGGATAATTCTTTGAGACTAATCCTAGATTGTCCCATGTAAAATTGTTCATGAAATAGCCTTTCTAATTGAGTCCAAGTATGAATTGAATGAGGGGGAAGTGTAGTGAACCACGTAAAGGCATTTTTAGTGAGGGAATTGGGAAAAAACTTCATTTTTAAATCTTCGTTATTCGCCAAATTCCCTACCTCTGCCAAGTATCTGGCAATGTGTTCGACAGTAGACTCATTAGTATCACCAGCAAATTTAGTGAATTTGGGAATTTTCCATCCCCTTGGCAATTCTGCCTGCAATACATATTCAGACAAGGCTGACACAAAATTTGGCCTATGTAACCCTATATTCAAACCATTCTGGGCCAAGATATTTTCCACTAAATTGGCCAAATTATTTTGCCCTGCAACATTTTCTTGTCGAACATTCCTAAGAACATTATCAGCATCTTGGTTTCTATTAACCAAAACCACTTCCTGTTCTGGCTGTTCTCTCTCAATGCGTACTGGTTGGGTTTGGACTTCTTGTTGAGTCTCCGGGTTTGCACGAGGAACCCTTTGGTTATTTGGAGCATCAGGGGCACCAAAAAAGTCTGCCATCCTTCCCATTTGATTGGCTAACAATAAATAATTGTCATTGGCTGTTTGTAACACAGGATTAAAGATTGTGCCAATCTGTTGGGTCAACGCATTCACCATGTCATGGTTACTTTCGTCCATTTGTTGCCTAAGTACATTCATAGAGTTATTTGTCAAGTTCAGAGAATTTCCCCTATTTCCCATCGCAGAAGATGAGGGAGAATTTTCTATCGCAGGCCAACTATACAGGCTTGCCATCGTTGTTGTTGGCATTCCATATTGTGGGTTTCTAGGCAACCATGGAGGCCTCGACGGAGTTCCACCAATTTGACTACCGTCTGTATATCCATGTGTTTGTGATACGTTGGTTGGCATAGATGATACATTCATTTGTGTCATTATTGCACCATTTGTATTGGGAGGAACAAACCCTCCTACCATACTTGAAGTGGTGGCAGGCATTGTTGATCCACTGGCGCTTACTCCAACGGTTCCGGAACTTATTACAGGATTGGCATTCCCACCATTAGGATTATTGCTTGGGATACTTTCAGAAGTTGTAGAATTCAGGGCAGGGCTTGTTGGCCCACCAGTAGGATTGGCGCCAGGATTGCCAGATACTGGTTGATTTGGTTGCCCTGTCGAATTTGGAACAGGATTTGTTTCTGCCCCATTATTGTTATTATTATTATTATTAGGATTAGGATTGTTTGGTGGTCTCACCATTCTGGAACGAGGACGCTTTGGTATGTTTGAAAAAACTGGAAGAGACTTACCACTCCTCAAATGCATATACAAATATACACACAATCAAAGTACAAACACCGAACAAACAAATTTTTGTAAGAA
Source organism: Trifolium repens (assembly GCA_030408175.1). Lineage (NCBI taxonomy): Eukaryota > Viridiplantae > Streptophyta > Magnoliopsida > Fabales > Fabaceae > Trifolium > Trifolium repens. The sequence goes on from CP125850.1 coordinate 26,054,100, forward strand.
ATTTTTTCAAAAACACACTAAATAAAAATACACAATCCAGATGTCCCACTGGGCGTGCCAATTTGTTTACCCCGATTTTTAGTAAACAACCGCTAGTTTAATTATTACAAGAAGGATCAACTAGTAAATCCTGGGACATATGGATTGTGCGGAAGATGATGAAAACATATTCATATCTTTGGGTTAAATCGGATAAGTTGATAAAAAGTAAAAGCATTTGACGCAGTCAAATGGTTTGGTTTAAAGTAAAATGCTTCAAAATTAAATTTGCAGAAAACTTGTAAATGAATTGCAAATAAAGTTTAAAGAGAAAACTTTGAAAAGGTAAAAGCATGCAATGAAAGTAAATTGCAGAATGTTAAAGTTGCAGAAAAGCTTTAAATTGCAGAAAGCTTAAATGAAAAGCAAGTAATCAATACTTAAGAAATGTAAATTGCATTTGACAATGTAAAAATGTTTACAAAGGATGGTACACAGATTCGTACATGTTCCTGTTCGCATTCATTTCGCTCGTTGACATGGGTACTCTGAATTTCTAAGGAATTTGCATGTGTATTGAATTGTGGACCCGTTTCTCTTATCAGAAACTTATATTTATAGACAAACTAACATAACTGCTATAAACCTACAATACGTCTAACTATGCTCCACGTGTCCTAGACAATTTGAATTCTCTTTGACACCTGGCGAACCCTTCAAACGTTACTCACTTTTGAATATTTTGCTAAGTCCAGAGTACGCTTCTTTCGTTCTGCACAGTACGTTAGACAAACAAACATACACACGTACATATATATACATATATATATAGTTTTCGACCATTACCAGTTAGTGTCGAAAATATGCTTTTACACAAATAATATCTTGTCGAACTCGACAAGCTTATTCAGACAACACACGTTCTGTCGAATTCGACAGAACTCTAGGCTTTGACAAGCAACTTTGCATATTAAAAGTCTTTGATGTCAAATGCCTTGATTTTCTCTTGATTTATTGCCAGAATCAGTTTCCAAGAGAATATTAAAAGGCAATAATATACATTAAATGAGATTTCATCATCTCATTCCAATTCATTAATGCCTGTCGAAAATACAGGCTAACAGAGGGATAAAGGGAAATTTTCTTGCATAGTTCAACAAGTTTTGTTGAATTTGTTTCATTAATAAGAGTGCTGTGGATGTTAATGAGTTAGAGAAACCTTTTCCGAGGAGTAGGTGAATAACCAGTATAGGATTGTGACAACTTTAAAAGTTCAGAACTGGATGAAAATAATTTTGGTTTTGTGAAAGATTTTTGGGTCGAGGCAAATGATGATTTTATGAGTTTTCTGTTGGAATTCTATTCTAACGGAAAATTGGTGAGAGGTTCGAATTGCACGTTTATTGTGTTAATTCCAAAGATTTCTAATCCTCAAAGGGTATCAGATTTTCTACCTATTTTTCTAGTTGGTTGTCTTTATAAAGTTTTGGCAAATGTGTTGAAAAATAGATTGCGAGGGCTTATTGGCAAAATATATAATTCCTGAAACGCAGTATGCTTTTGTGAAAGAGAGGCACATTTTGGATGGTATTATGATAGCAATGAGATGGTTGGTGATGCTAAGAAAAATAATAAGAAGTTAATTTTATTTAAAGTGGATTTAGAAAATGCTCATGTACAACTCGGTTGGTTGGGGTTATTTGGACGTTGTTATAAATAAAATGGGTTATACTATAAAGTGGCGTCAATGGATTATAAAATGTATTAGTTCTGCATCAACGTCAGTTTTAGTGAACGGTAGTCCGACAAATGAGTTTCGTTTTGGTCGAGGGTTGGAACAGGGCGATCCATTATCCCCGTTTTTATTCCTTATTGTAGAGGGACTGAATGTGATTATACATGCATCTGTTGAAAAGCAAGATGCTCAAGACCGTATATCTCATCTTAAATTTGCATATGATACTCTGATTGTCGGTAAAAATAGCTGGAGAAATATATGGGCCTTTTAAGCTATTTTAATTTTGTTTGAATTAGTGTCAGGATTAAAAGTTATTTTACATAGGAGTATGTTGATGGGTGTTAATGTGAATGATTCTTGGTCGGTGGTGGTTAATGGTTAAATTGGTTGCATTCCATTTGCTTATCTAGGCCTCCCCATTGGAGGCAATCCTTGCTTTGACACTTTATAGTTATCTTTAACGGGTAAAGTTCAGAACTGATTATCTGGTTGGAAGAGTAGGCATTTGCCGATGGATGGACAACTAGTTTTGCTCAAATCGGTCTTGTCGTCGTTACTGGTTTACTTTCTTTCCTTCTTCAAGGCGCTTGCAAGTATACTTTTATCTATCGAATCTCTCTCAATATATTTTTTACGGGGAGGGGGCGGGGAGTGAGAAAATTAGTAAGATAAATTGGATGAAGTGGAACAAATTTTGTCACGATAGGGAGGTTGGAGGATTTTGGAGGTCCGAAGGGTTAGAAAATTTAATTTAGCTCTTTTAGGGAAGTGTAGTTGGAGGTTGTTGGTTGAGCAAGAGGGGTTGTGGTATAAAGTTTTGGTTGCAAAATGTGGCGTTGAGGATGGGTGGGTTAGGGGTGGAGGGAGGAATGCGTCTAGTTAGTGGTAGGATGTGTCTGACGTTCGAGAAGGGGTGAGAGTGTTGGGTGATGTTTTGATGTTAACTTAAGTATGACGGTGGGTAAAGTGGAACAAACTGATTTTCGGAGAGATAAATGGTTAAGTGCTGAACCACTTAAATTTAATAGACTGTTTGAGTGATCAGTTAATAAAGATATTTCGGTGGCAAATATGTATAGAAGGCAATGGGGAGTGGCGCAAGCGGATGGAGACAACATCTCTTTGTGTGGGAGGACGAGTTGCATATGGAGTGTTGTGTCGCGTTGGATTTTATTTTTTGCAAGATGATATGCCAGTCTGATGGAGATGATTGTCTGATCCTAATACAGGTTGCTCAGTCAGCAGAGCTTATGATTTGTTAACTCACATTGTCTCAGTAGCGGTGGCTGGCCATAAAGACGTTTTATGAGACAAAGTTGCTCCTCTGATAGTATCTCTCTTTGCTTGGAGGCTATTAAATAATAAGTTGTTGGATTAATTAATATTTAATTAATCAATTATGGATTGACAATAGTCAATTATTAGGAATTATTATTGATATAAATTATGGTCTATTGTTATTAAGCACTTATTGATGAATTATATGATTGGGCTTTTGTCCCTGAATGGACCGTGATGGGTTGGACCATTCAGTTAAGCCCAGTGAGAGGTTCATGCCCTCAACCATTCGGCTATATAATTGTTATCTCATCAGACAGTTAACATAGGGTGAAAACCTAATTCTGAATGCCAATGGTGATGAAGGTAGTCATCCCTCTCACGCTTCTCTCGACTACAATCCTAAAAGGTACGCATCATAATCTTCTCTAATAATATATCAATATGCTATACTTTTGTATCTATTGATTTATGGCTTATATTAAAATATCCTTCAATTGGTATCAGAGCGTGTAGATACATTTTATAGCTATTATGAATCATACGAATCGAAACCGTAAATCTTGTTGTTGTTTTCATACGATTTGTTAATTGTATTTAAGTGTATATGTTGATTATATATCACTTGTTGGTTGGTTCTAATACATGGATCTTTATTATATATGCACATGAGCCAACACATATCTTTATTGGATTTAGAAATTTGATTAAGGGTTTATGATTATAATCCTTACCTTTTGACAAAGTATAACAGTACCATGTGCTTAGATATTACAAAGATCGGTGTATTTTGTCCAGAAACCTATTTTACTTAATTTCATATTGTGTTATTTGATGTACAAATCAAAATGTACGTACATGGTTTCAAAAGGATATAACCTTGTTATTAAAGTCTGAATTCAAAGAACATATAACTCGTTCAGGTTGCTATTTTCGTTAAATAAATAAATAAATCGTGTTTTTCCTTGCCTGACGAATTCTGAGAAACCTTTTTCGATCCTTGATATATATGAACTGTATTGATGATTTTCAAAATTATCATGGGGCTTTTGTTATTTGATGTGTGCCAATTAAAACCCATGTAAAATCGCTGAGTTTCATAGCTTTTAGAGAGAGAAAAGACTAGGTCGAATCGTGAGTTGTTGTGACCATTTTTCTGTTAAACGGGTGAAACAAATGATACTCGCCCATGAACTGCAAACCCACTCTCGGAGAGTAGTGCGTGATGCGCGGACAGTTTATTGTTATTTATTATTTTGGCATAATTTTGGAGATATTCCTTAATCCTATTTATGACACTTATAAATGTATTTTATTCTCTTAATTATGTGTCATTAAGGAATTGATTTTATTTTATATTAAACTATGCCAAAATTCTGTTTTGGAATAAAATTCTGATTTGCCTTTGATTTGTATCCAAAATAATTTATAGATTCATTTCAAAAATAGTTGATTGATTTCAATATCATATTCTTGATTTTTTGGGATTGGAATTTTATTCCTTACATATGTAAATATTTGGTGTTTATTAAATTTGAGAATTGTGAACTTTATTACCTATATATTCTCAATAGTTGAGTCTTAAATATTTGGTATAATTTTTTTAATAGTCTCCAATATGAATTATTTTAATAAAATATTACATTTTGAAATTATTATAGACTCAATATTATTGATTCAGACATCAAATATTGTTTAAATTATATGTTGCCTAATCGTCATTTAAATGCTCACTTGTGAAATTTGATAAAAAATTATTCTTTTGAACAATTCTTAAGGCATATTATTATATCATCCTTGTGAATTTGTATATAAATTGTGCTGGTCTATCATTAGAGTTTTATGTCTTGATATAACGGTTTTCTTTGTTTATTTTATGAACCGCTTGAGACAACGTCGTGAAAGACTTCCTGAAATCCAGCTAAAGTCAATAAAGTTCAATGACTCTACATACAAGGATGAAAGTCACGCTCTCTGAGGTAAGTGTAATCTAATTATGTGACTTAAATTATATAATTGCATATAAGGAGAAAGTTGTTTAAATATTATATACTTCTTTCATGAAAATTTAAAATGTGCAATTATATATATAAAATAAACTATTGTCCAGAATAATTACTTTTTTGAAATTTAGAACTCTTTAACCTTTTATTGGTTTTTCGTTAATTAACTCCATTTAAAATTAAAAACTATTTTGGGAGTATTTAAAATTAAATTATTTTGAGAGTTCTATTCTGGATAATAGTATATTTATTCTATTAGTTAAAATTCTTCAATTGACATTATTTTAGCATAAAGATCCAAACATTTAAAGTTGATTAAATATTTGGATTATGTTAATATTAAACAATATGTATTTTATTGAATGATACAATCTTGCATTTCTTATGCTAAAATTCCATGTATGAATTAAAATTTGTACGCCTCATTATTGTTTATCAGTTAAATATCATCATTAAGGCAATCTTAAAACTATTGTCATCCTTGCAACCAAATATCTATATATAAATCGTATTGATTTATAATTAGAGTCTCATATATGTGTAATTATAATGGCTTATTCTTGATTCTTTATTCATGAATATTCTGAGACGATGTTATCAAATGGTATTCTCGGAAAATCATCAAAAGCCAATGACTCTAAGGATAAGGATGTATGTCACATTCTATGAGGTTAGTCGCAATTTAATTAAAATCTTCAACCTCTTGTGACTTATTGCTTGTTATTGCATATATGAAAAATTTATTTCCTCTTCTCTTTTGTTGTGCAACTATGTGTATAAAAGTGGAATCCTCTTTTGCTGAATATTCTAAATATAACTGTTAGTGTTTTCAACCTGTGAGGTTGAGTTTATTTTAGGGTTGGCTTCATTTGTTAAAATAAGCCTTTGGTCCAGATGTGGTGACTGATGTGCACACATGTGGTACTTGAACTGAATGCCCTAAAAACTCGCTTTCATTATTTGCGTGTGATCTTTTGAAAAAGATTTGTTTTGAAACAAATATATCCACGCTAGCTTGCGCGCCAAGGAACGAGCTGAAAGATTGAAAAAGATTCAGAAAAGATTTAAAAAGGCCGGTTTGTTACAAGAATATTCAAAAAGATTTAAAACAAACATATCTTTTGTAAAAGATTAAGTTTGTTTCTTAAAGATCACGATGACCAGCTTTCAGAAGTTCGTTCTATATAAAGGAAGACTGAAGACATAGTTCAACCACTGAAATCAATATTCATAATTCTAGTCATTAGGATTTTCAGTCTTTGTCCCTATTGTTTCTTGTTTCCATTGAGACTTGAACTTAGGGTTGTATTTAGCTCTTAAGCTTCTAAGCACAGAGCTGTTCCTTTTCTTGCTTCTAGTTTGAAACAAGATTTGGACTTTGAATCACTCAAAGCTTTGAAGCACGAGTTGGTTCTTTAGGTTAGGAGTGCATCTCCATCATTGAGTTTGTAAAAATCCATGTGAGGAGCAAGGTCCTTGGGAAGAGCAAGGTAAAGTCCTTGTGAGGAGCAAGGAAGAAGTCCTTGTGATGAGCTAGGCAGAAATCCTTGTGAGGAGCAAGGTCCTTGTGAGGAGCAAGGTAGGATAGCTAGGAAGTGACTATGGGTAGTCATATCTTGTGAGGAGCAAGGTAGAGTTAGCACGGGTAGTGTCTAAGTGAAAAGTTGTAAACTGGGTGTTTAGCTTTGAAGTAGAACTATCATAGTGGATTCATTCCTGGATTGGTATCCCCCGGACGTAAGTGCGTTGCGCTGAACTGGGTTAACAAACTCATTGTGTTCTTTATCTTCTGCACTTTATTTTCCTTGTTCATCAAATTATTGCATGTCTATAATGTTGGCACATTAGGCAACACTTCGTATACATAAACCCTAACGTGCTCCACATCACGCTGCACATCTGTAACTTGCTAACGGAATTTCAATAACTCTACAATCATTATATATATTATTTTCTTAAAATAATACTCCATTTTTGTAATCATATTCTAAGTTATAGTGGGAGTATTTAAATTCTTATTCTAATAGTTCTATTCTGGATAAAATACAAAACTATTTTACACACTTTTATTTTAAAAGAACAACTCATGTTATTATACTCTTTTGTATATATAAATTCTACGGTCATATTTATGATGTGCTAATTTAAAACATTGTTAAGCATGTATTTTTTTTGTTATTTGAATATGACTAATATTGGGTAAAATTAAATAGATTGTTTATGCATGATATTATTTTATCATATTATTTTAAGCATAAACATTATTGATTTGTATAATTGTAATCTCACCTATCGTGGACACAATTGTGCATAATATACTAAATATTATATTGATAACAATTATACCCTATCGGTGTGTTGTTGTTAATATAATTTTGTTATCACTCAATGTACTCTAATTTTATACTTATTATTTTTCAAGTACCCTGTCATTTTTGAAATATTGTGACATAAAAATAGTACATTGTAATGCTATAGTTCTTATTTATTACCCTTAATACTCTTGAATGCAATTACAATAAATAAGACACTTTACTAAATATACTATACTAGTAGACATGTAGCTATTATTTGAATTTTGCAATCCAATAGAATTCTAATTTAATTAATAACTTATTTAAATTTTAAATATTTTGGATTGCTACTATCCCTGAATTGTGTAAGTGGCGGACATACCCTATCGATGTGACGTTACCCAACATGATCATTCTGTGATAGAGAAATAGTTGAATAATTATTTATAATATTTTCAAATTTTTAATTCAACTATTATTCTCTATCAAGTGGGAGAATCTTCACTATGTATTGTGTAACGTGATGGACATACCCTATCGGTATGACATTGCTTAACATAATCATCCTTTGTGTGAGAAAAATATCTCACAAATTTAACTACAATTATCCATCAAGTGAAGAAAAGTTTACATGCCAATTAACTATAGCTCACAAATAAAGATATTTATTTGTTTCATAATTCTAGACATAAAACTATAGTAGAGACTTGTATTGAGGATATTAATCATAGTCTTTTCTTATAAATTATTATATACTTCCATATCATTTTATATCATTGTAAACTTATTTTGTAAAAGCAATATGTCAAAATCCCAAAAATTTTAACAACTCTATTAAGGAAAATTTATTTATTCTATACCATTATTCTAAATAATGATAAATGGTATATTTGGGATATTTAATTTTATCATTTTCACTATATTTGACATATATTTTATAGTATTGTTATTCTTCAACATTTATGGAAGTTAATGACTATTTCCTCATATATCCTCAATAATAATTATTAAATATAAGTCTCGTGTATTTACGCTGCGTGTAACCTAACTATCTCTCAAATGTTTGTGTCTTTAATTGTAGCATTTGAATTTTTTGAGTGAGTTATTAAACCTTTTATATATATAGTCTCATATCCTATTTTATAAACATAGAGATTTAATCTCACTCATATGATGATAAACCTCTTATATATAATCATCATATTCTATATGAAGGTTACTTTGTTTATAAAAATTCCTTTGAGAATTTATTTAATTTATGATAAGGGAATTTTGTGTTATAAATTATTAAGTAAAACTTACGTTCTCCTTAATTCTAAATGCAGAATATGTGGTTAACCATTAAATCCAAATCTTGATAAAATCTGCCATTGAAAAGTTATTTATATATTGGATTTCATATTATAATTGAGTTACCATTTGTATTAATAATTCTGCTATATTCATGTGCAAATATGTGGTTGAGTTTGTGAAACTCTATCAGTGAAATAAAATAAAATGATAACCACACATATATACAGATAATATTGCACTAGCAAATAAGTATCCCACTGTTAAATATTACATATTATGATATTTGTATATCAGTGATCACTAATGAAAACACTAAACAAAATTCCACTCATTCTTGTTTATATATGTGGGATCAGTGGGAGTGTGTACATAATATTATATACTATGAGCTCAAATGAAAAATTTCACTCTTGTTCATATATGTGAGATCAACGAAAATATGTACACAATGATCTAAACACAAAATTTAAAGTTATAATCTCACTCTTGCCATATATTCTTGCGCGCTAAATAAAATATGGCATAACTTAAGAGACTTTAAATTTCAGTCTCATTCTATTATACTGAGATATACATAAAAATTATATAATCTCAGTAAGCATCATAATTAGATGCTCAAGTCAGTTTGTTGGAAAATGCACAATATCTCTTAGCATGCAAATACATTGTGCTTCTCTTTTACCAACATTTCACAAGGTCATAAATAGTAAGTGTAAGTGCACCAGCTCATCCTCATGTTTTAATAATTGTCAAAACACATGAAAATAGAATAGAACATACTTTGGCAAATATTACAAATGACTTGACAGCGAAAAACTATTTTTAACACTTTGAAAAAATATTTTTAGGTATTATGTATCGATACATAAACGTGTGTATCGATACAAATGTCCTGAAATTACTTCACACTGATTTTGTGCAATTTGTATCGATACATATATCACTTGTATCGATACAAAAGTGGTTTCTCAGAGGCAGAGAGCTACCTGTGTATCGAATCATGCTTGCATGTATCGATACACACCTATGCCTCTCAGAAATCCAGAAACATCATGATGTATCGAATCATGCTTGCATGATTTGATACATATCAGTCAAGATTTCAAGAAACTGATGTATGTATCGATACACACCCGTGTTTGTATCGATATATAGGTCAAATCTTTCATTTTTAACGCTGTTCAAAGGTTTTGTATCGATACAAATCATCAGTTGTATCGATACATGTTTGTTAAATTTTGCCCAAACTTGCTCAATTCTATTTTCTCTTTAAATAGCAATGTGTTGTGTCATTGTAAAGTAGAGGAAACTAGTGTGAAAGATCAGAAAACGCTTTGGGTACAAATTGAGTGAAAATTTGCTTCAAAGGTTTGATTCATCACAAATTCATCATCTTCATCAAAGATTGCAATCAAGTTGAATTTGAGTATGGGATCGATTCAATAAAGATTGTGTGTTTGTGTGATAACGTCCGATACGGTTCGCGGTGAATCAGAATCGTAGTCGGGTTGAATTGTGTGACGAAGGTTCTAGTGTTTCTCTCAAGTGATTCAAGATCGTGCGTGTCTTGAAGGATTCGACAACAAGGAACGAAGGACTCAGCTGGACGATTGGGTGCGGTTTGGCACAAGGTGAATCGTTGGAATCAGAGGGCGAAGTTCCGTTGGGTGTCGAGATTATTCGCATTAGTTTACATTTTGTCTTGCTATAGGATTATAGGTTTCAATTGTAAACTGTGCACTTTTTGTTCATCAAGTTTTTGATCTATAGACTCTCAAATAACCCGTTTGGTTATTTGGGGGGAGACGTACTTGGATAAACGCGTGGACGACGCGCAATCCGGGGAACTCCCTAATCACATCGTGTGTCTCTCTTTATCTCTCTCTTTTAATTTCGTTAATTTCGTTAATTTGTTAATCGATTGAATTTTTGTTGTTCGTATTGGTTCACAAAAATTCAATTGGTTCTTGCTTGATTGTGATTGAATTTGAATATCGAATCATATAACTTGCTTGGGACTGTTTTTTGTTAATCAATTAAATTTGGATATTTTGCATTAAGCGTTCCGGTAACTTTCCTAGTTTGTTCAAGGCTATACTATCTTTCCTTTGGTCAAAAGGTGCAAAGTAGACTACCGATCCGGTGGTGCTTCCGCGCATTATTTTTAATCAAATAATTTTTTAAAATTGCCGTTGATTAAAGAAGCCACTTATTCAACCCCCCTTCTAAGTGGTAGCCTAGTAGTCTAACAAGTGGTATCACGAGTCCGGTTCAATTTTGCTTGCAAAATTCGGAGGTTTTTGCCAATTATTAGACAACATGGCTTTTGCACCTAAAGGGGCGTATAATAGGGCTCCGATATTCAATGGAGATCATTTTGACTATTGGAAAAGTAGTATGCGTATTCACATCAATTCTTTTGATGGTGAAGTGTGGAATTCTATTGAGAACGGTCTGTTTGTTCCAACAATCACCGATGCTCATGGCATTGTCACCAATAAGCCTATGGCACAATGGACGGAAGAGGAAAAGAAAAAGGTCAATTACGATGCAAAGGCACAAAATATTTTAATATCATCCCTTGGGATTGATCAATTCTATCATGTGTCACATTGTCAATCGGCTAAGGAAATGTGGGACACATTGGTAACTCACTTTGAGGGTACCAATGATGTAAAGATATCCAAAATTAATACATTGACACAAGAATTTGAGTTGTTCCATATGCTAGATGGCGAGACCATCGAGGATATGCAACAACAATTTATCAAAATAACAAACAAGTTACACGGTTTGGGAAAGCCAATCACAAATCAAGATGCCACTAACAAAATTTTAAGATGTCTTAGTAGGTGTTGGCAACCAAAGGTCACCGAAATTAAGGAGGCGAACGACCTCACTACTTTGAGTCTTACAACTTTATTTGGCAAGCTTACGGAACATGAACAAGTACTAAACTTGTTGGAAAAGAAAGAGAAAAGTGAGAAAAAGGGAAAACACAATGACAAGGATAAGGAAAAGGACAAGAGGACAATTGCTCTAAAAGCCTCAAAGTCAAAGTCCAAAAAGGTAGAGCATGTGGAAAGTAGCTCAAGCGAAGATGATTCCGATGATGAGGAAATGGGACTCTTCGTGAGACACTACAATAGGTATGTGAGAAAGAATGGGATAAGACATTCCGATGAGAATCTTAAAAAATTTCGGAAAGATAGTGGTTACCGTCGGAGGAATGAAGATGCTAGGCACTCCAAGAAAGGAATATGCTATGAGTGCGGCCAAGTTGGTCACTACAAGCCGGATTGTCCTAATCTCAAAAGAAAAGAGAAGGAATCATCTTCAAACAAAAGGAGGAGCAAAGGAAAGAAAGCTTATGTTGCATGGGAGAGTGGAAGCTCTTCATCTCATTCATCATCAAGCTCTAACTCAAGTGATGAAGACGAAATGGCTAATGTATGCTTCACATCTCATCATCACAAAAAGAAGGACAAAGCTCCCAAAAAGGTAAACCAAAATCCCTCTAACTCATATACCTCGTTAGAATATCATGACTTGCAAAATGCGTTTGAGGACCTATGTAGTGAAACTAGGAAAGCTTTCAAACGATTAAAAGAGATCATAAAAGTTAACAAAGCTCTTGAAAAGAAAGTTACCAAAACGGAAGAAGAATTGAAAGCTTTCAAAGTATCTCTATTAGAAAGGACTAGCGCAAGTCATAATAATGGTGACATAGTTGGTTGTGATAATTGTGTCACTTTGTCAAAAGAGATTAATGCTCTCAAAGACAAAGTGGAAAATTCATCAAAACCTAGAGTCTATCATCAAGTTGATCCAAAACATTTTCAAAACACTTTGAAAGTCAAAAACAAAAATTCAAAAAATGTTAAATTGGATCAAAAGAAGAATGACTCACATGTCACTTGTCACTATTGTTGTTGTGAAGGCCATACCATTGCAAAATGTAAAGCTAGGAAAGTGTTGGTACCTAAGGGCGTATTGCAATGGATGCCAAAACTCAACAAAACTTATTTTCCTCACCAATTAGGACCCAATGAAAATTGGGTACCTCTCTCTTATGTTTAATTGTTGTAGGAAAAGTGCCTTGATAATCTAGAAAGGAGATGGTTTCTAGATAGTGGATGTTCAAGGCACATGACGGGTGATGCCTCGCTTTTTATTGAATTCAAAGCAAAGGAGAAAGGCTATGTCACCTATGGAGACAACAATAAAGGCACTATTCTTGGTGTAGGTACTATCGGTAATCCTTCTACTATAACCATATCTAATGTTGTACTTGTGGATAACCTTAAGCACAACTTGTTGAGTGTTGCTAAGCTTTTTGATAAAGGGTTCACAATCAATTTCAAACCAACCTTTTGCACAATCGAAAGTAACAAAGACAAGAATGTGATTCTTAAGGCTATAAGGCATGGAAATGTATACATGTTACACCTAGATGATAATAGCCTAAGTGGTGCTAAGTGTCTCATAACCAAGAATGATAAATCTTGGTTGTGGCATAGAAGAATGGCACATCTTAATTTCGATTTACTAAATAAAATAGCTTCTAAAGATCTTGTAATCGGTCTACCTAAAATTCGTTTTTCAAAAGATCACTTGTGTGACGCATGCCAAATGGGTAAACAAACTAAGGCTTCTTTTAAAACTAAAAAGTTTATTTCAACTACTAAGCCTTTAGAGTTAATCCATATGGATCTTTTTGGACCATCAAGGACCAAAAGCCTTGGTGGTAACTACTATGGACTTGTGATTGTAGACGATTACTCAAGATTTTGTTGGACACTATTCTTATCTAGTAAAAGCGATACCTTGTCCGTTTTTAAACAATTTACTAAGATGATTCAAAATAAGCTAGACCTTAAGATCATTTCCATTAGGAGTGATCATGGAGGTGAATTTGAAAACAATAACTTTGATAAATTTTGCTCCAAACATGGCATTGAACATAATTTTTCGGCTCCACGAACACCACAACAAAATGGGGTAGTGGAGAGGAAAAATCGAATTCTAGAAGAGTTAGCTAGGACTATGTTAAGTGGTCTTCCTAAGTATTTTTGGGCCGATGCGATAAGCACCGCAAGTTATGTTCTAAATAGGGCGATCATTCGACCTATTTTGGACAAAACTCCCTATGAAATACTTAAAGGAAGATAACCTAATCTTAGTCACTTGCGTACTTTTGGATGCAAATGCTTCGTTTTAAATAATGGAAAAGAAAATCTTGGCAAATTTGATCCAAAAGCGGATGAGGGCATTTTCTTAGGTTATTCATTATCTAGCAAGGCATATAGAGTATACAATAAAAGGTTACAAATTGTTGAAGAGTCGGTTCATGTAAACTTTGATGAGACTTTTCCGGAAGAAAACGGGAAAGGTGATTTTATTGGTACATGTGTCGACACAATGGACATTCTAAAGGATCAAGAAGTTGTTGGAAGTGATCAACCCTCAACGGAAGTTCCAAAAGAAAAGGACGATAAGCCGTCACCATCCAATAAAGACAAAGATGATGGAGGATCTTCTTCATCAAAGAATCATCATAAGCAAAGAGGAGCCGGTCTTGCAAAGGAATGGCGTACTATAAAAGACCATCCCATTGACAAGGTCTTAGGTGATATCTCAAAGCGAGTGGCTACTCGGTTTCAAATAAGTAACTTTTGTTATCACTATGCTTTTGTTTCACAAGTTGAACCTAAAAACTCAAAGGCCGCATTACTTGATGAACATTGGATTCTTGCAATGCAAGAAGAACTAAATCAATTTAAAAGAAATGATGTGTGGGATTTAGTACCACCTCCTCCAAGTCATCAAGTGATTGGGACACGTTGGGTTTGTAGAAATAAGCTTGATGAAAACGGTGTTATCATTAGGAACAAGGCACGGTTGGTAGCGCAAGGCTATAACCAAGAGGAGGGCATTGATTATGAGGAGACCTATGCTCCGGTTGCTCGCCTTGAGGCTATTAGACTTTTATTAGCTTATGCATGCAATATGAATTTCAAGTTATATCAAATGGACGTTAAGAGTGCTTTCCTAAACGGATACATAAATGAAGAGGTGTATGTCAAACAACCTCCCGGTTTTGAAGATAACGAACATCCGGACTATGTTTTCAAATTAAAAAGAGCCTTATATGGTCTTAAACAAGCTCCTAGAGCTTGGTATGATAGGCTTAGCAAGTTCTTGATTAAAAACGGATATTCAAGGGGAAAGGTTGATACTACACTCTTCATTAAACGTAAAGGAAATGACGTCTTATTGGTTCAAATATATGTTGATGATATTATCTTTGGTTCCACTAACCCATTTCTTGTCAAGAGTTTTTCTAGTCTTATGCAAGGTGAATTCGAGATGAGCATGATGGGTGAACTAACCTACTTCTTGGGACTACAAATCAAGCAACTAGAAGAAGGAACCTTCATATATCAAACTAAATATTGCCTTGAGTTGGTCAAGAAGTTTGGGATGACGGATTCAAAAATTATGGAAACTCCCATGGCATCAACTTGTGCGTTAAGCAAAGATGAAGAAGGTAAAGATGTGGAAATCACAAAATATAGAGGTATAATCGGATCCTTACTCTATTTAACGGCATCTAGGCCGGATATTATGTTTAGTGTTTGCATGTGTGCATGATATCAATCATGCCCCAAAGAATCACACCTAAAAGCCGTAAAAAGGATTTTAAAATACTTGAAAGGAACATCAAATTTTGGCTTATGGTACTCTAAGGGGAATGATTATTCCGATTCCGACTTTGCCGGTTGCAAGTTGGATAGGAAAAGTACTAGTGGAACATGTCACCTATTTTGTAATAGCTTGGTAAGTTGGCATAGCAAGAAACAAGTATCAGTTGCTTTGTCAACCGCCGAGGCGGAATACGTTGCGGCCGGAAGTTGTTGCTCCCAAATACTTTAGTTAAAACAACAACTTCTCGACTACGATTTAAAACTACAACATGTTCCAATCTTGTGTGACAACACTAGTGCTATAAACCTCACAAAGAACCCCGTGTTGCATTCAAGGACTAAGCATATAGAGATTAGGCATCACTTTCTTCGCGATCATGTAGAAAAAGGGGATGTTGTTTTTGAGCATGTGGACTCGAAAAATCAACTTGCGGACATCTTTACAAAGCCACTTGCAACGGAACCCTTTATCTTTATTCGCGGAGAATTAGGGATCCTAGATATCTCTAACCTAGAATAATATACATTTGTACATGCACTTTATATACATATCATACTTCTTGGCAACTTGGAGTTTTATACAATGGGAAGTGCATCAACACCCTACGGTACAAGGTTAAAAAGTATCATCTCTATCTTCTTTTCTTAAAACTTACACTCTTATGCCTATGTGAATTCTTTTCAAGCATCAACATCACATGTTAGTTCTTTTCAATACATACATATGTTTGCTCATTTCCAAAAATTCTTGCTTTAAGATAAGTAATAATTCTTGAAGTTCATATGTATCAAATGGCAATGTATGAAATATTGATTAATTGATGTGTCTATAGCTTAACAGGTTGATAAATACTATCCGTGAATTTCATTTCTTCATGAAACATCGTTATATGATATGGCAACATCAAATTATGCATTTGTTGCATTGTTTTGTTTATTTTCGTCCCATATTTTGATATGTTGGTTGATTTAAAATGTCGATGTGTTACGATATTCATGCGTTGGTTTTGGTTTGTTGTTCTACATTCCATATTTGTCATGAAATTTGGTATTCGTCGTTGATACTTTTTTGGCATATCTTTGTATGTATTTATATTGATTAGGAATTTTTATCATATATGTGCATTTCGACAAATGTAAGTGCACGATATGACTTGGATCAAAATTGATTGAACTTGATACTTCTAATAGACCCTCTTCTTCTTTTTGATATTGTCAAAGGGGGAGAGATTTGGATGCACAAGCTAAGGAAGAATAGCTAAAAGAGTCTTGAATATTATCTACTATGACAATCGCATTATGGCATCAACTCAGGGGGAGCGTGCTTATTGTTAGCCTTGGTGTTTTAATTGCGTCTGTATACATATTGCTATTTTATTGCATATTAGGTATAGGCTTAGTTAGCTTATGCATTGTTTTGACAATTATCAAAAAGGGGGAGAATGTAAGTGCACCAGTTCATCCTCATGTTTTAATAATTGTCAAAACACATGAAAATAGAATAGAACATACTTTGGCAAACATTACAAATGACTTGACAGCGAAAAACTATTTTTAACACTTTGAAAAATTGTTTTTAGGTATTATGTATCGATACATAAACGTGTGTATCGATACAAATGTCCTGAAATTACTTCAGACTGATTTTGCGCAATTTGTATCGATACATATATCACTTGTATCGATACAAAAGTGGTTTCTCAGAGGCAGAGAGCTACCTGTGTATCGAATCATGCTTGCATGTATCGATACACACCTATGCCTCTCAGAAATCCAGAAACATCATGATGTATCGAATCATGCTTGCATGATTTGATACATATCAGTCAAGATTTCAAGAAACTGATGTATGTATCGATACACACCCGTGTTTGTATCGATACATAGGTCAAATCTTTCATTTTTAACGCTGTTCAAAGGTTTTGTATCGATACAAATCATCAGTTGTATCGATACATGTTTGTTAAATTTTGCCCAAACTTGCTCAATTCTATTTTCTCTTTAAATAGCAATGTGTTGTGTCATTGTAAAGTAGAGGAAACTAGTGTGAAATATCAGAAAACGCTTTGGGTACAAATTGAGTGAGAATTTGCATCAAAGGTTTGATTCATCACAAATTCATCATCTTCATCAAAGATTGCAATCAAGTTGAATTTGAGTATGGGATCGATTCAATAAAGATTGCGTGTTTGTGTGATAACGTCCGATACGGTTCGCGGTGAATCAGAATCATAGTCGGGTTGAATTTTGTGACGAAGGTTCTAGTGTTTCTCTCAAGTGATTCAAGATCGTGCGTGTCTTGAAGGATTCGACAACAAGGAACGAAGGACTCAGCTGGACGATTGGGTGCGGTTTGGCACAAGGTGAATCGTTGGAATTAGAGGGCGAAGTTCCGTTGGGTGTCGAAGTTATTCGCATTAGTTTACATTTTGTCTTGCTATAGGATTATAGGTTTCAATTGTAAACTGTGCACTTTTTGTTCATCAAGTTTTTGATCTATAAACTCTCAAATAACCCGTTTGATTATTTGGGGGGAGACGTACTCGGATAAACGCGTGGACGACGCACAATCCGGGGAACTCCCTAATCACATCGTGTGTCTCTCTTTATCTCTTTCTTTTAATTTCGTTAATTTCGTTAATTTGTTAATCGATTGAATTTTTGTTGTTCGTATTGGTTCACAAAAATTCAATTGGTTCTTGCTTGATTGTGATTGAATTTGAATATCGAATCATATAACTTGCTTGGGACTGTTTTTTGTTAATCAATTAAATTTGGATATTTTGCATTAAGCGTTCCGGTAACTTTCCTAGTTCGTTCAAGGCTATACTATCTTTCCTTTGGTCAAAAGGTGCAAAGTAGACTACCGATCCGGTGGTGCTTCCGCGCATTGTTTTTAATCAAATAATTTTTTAAAATTGCCGTTGATTAAAGAAGCCACTTATTCAACCCCCCTTCTAAGTGGTAGCCTAGTAGTCTAACAATAAGTACTACGTATAATATCAATACTCCTATCGAGTATGATATTGTGTTCCTAAAGTACTTATGAATTGCATAATCATAATTGTTCATTATTGACATTCTTGTGGCCACATTAATCCATATCTTATTTTTCCTTTAAACTAAGTGGTTGTGTTAATCCAATTGGAGACTCTCCAGTCTCCTATTTCTTTATGGATTTTCATAGTCACAATTTTTGTTAAAACTTGGATTAATTGAACGTCAAACATTGTAGAACATTTATTGATTTTGACTAAAAGTAATTATTCTCTTAATAGGCTATCCCTATAAGCTAGTAATTACTTGACCTATGTGGATATTCTATGACTATTATAAAATTAAAACTCATTGGCAGAACCACTAATTATAGACTTATATAAATGAGTATTATAACTCATAATAATTTGATTAAGTCTTCTATATATTGGGTTAGTGGGAGTTGTCGCGGTGATTTTTGGATATTGAGCTATTAATTAGCTTCGACTCGCAATTTTTAGATTCACCACCGATCTTTTATTTTTCCGAGGGAAAGGGGAAAAGTTCGTTAAAATATCCTATTTTTTAGAGATCAAAGTTCGGTGGTTGGTTATACAAAAGGAATGTTCTAGCATCCTAAGTATCTATAGTATCCTATAGGAACCTCTTGTATTATCTAATCTACGCGCTTGATTTTAATTGTTTGCAAAATGTATAAGAGTTAGGGAAATGAAGTGATGATTGAGAAAATGGTTTTAATTTAGAAAAATATGTTAAGCTTGTAAAAGAAAATGTTTTTGTTATTTTGTGTGATTTGGGAAGACTTAGAGCCTTTTGCACTACGTACCCGAGGGATCAAAACCACCGTAGTTCGGGTGAAAAATGCGAATACATGTGTTGGTTGATTTTAAAGTTTTGAAGATGGTTTTTAAAAGTAAAAGCCCAAAGTGGCATAAAAGAGTGAGGTTGATTGATTTTAAATTGAAAAAAAAGTCTAGGTAATTAGAGATTGATTGAAGTTTGATTGAGAAAGAATAACGCAAATACTTGGTTTGAATTCCAAGGTTTTTTGAGAAAAAAGATTTGACTTGGTTTAAAATCCAAGTGTTTTGAAAATGAATTGATAATGACATGTTTTTGGTATCTTTGAAAAGAGGTGTTGACCTCAAGTTTTGGATAAAAATGGGTAACGGTTTAAGCGTAGTTACTACGTTTGAAGACACTCCGCAACGATATAAATCGAGGCGACACCCTCTCCTCGGATTACTATACTAATCATACAAACGGACGATGATAAATACCAAAAGGAAAATTAACCACACAATACAACCGGGAGGGAAACATGCAAAGGGGATATTATTAATAATAATAATAATAATAATAATAATAATAATAGTGAACGAACAACTATAAATTACGCGTATTAAATAATACAACCGGGGGGGAAACATGCAAAGGGGAAATTAATAATAATAATAATAATAATAGTAAATAAACAACTGGAAATTACGCAAATTACGCGTATTAAATAATACAACCGGGGGGAAAATATGCAAAGGGGAGATTAAATTGAAATATCATGAATAATAATTTTAATAATGAATAATAAATGTAAAGCATACACAACATGATATAAATGTGAAACACATAAATATAAAACACATATAAATGTAAAGCATGTAAAACATATAACGAATAACGAACGTAAAGCGTGAAACAAGCAATTATGAACATGGTAAGGTAAAATATGAAACACTAACATGAGATGAAGATAATCAAAAATAATAAACTAACATGTTATGAGAATAGCATAAAAATCATCAAGCATTTAATCCTAGCATGCAAACATTCCTATGAATTTGATTAAATAAATAATACAAAACAAAACTCACAATTAATCTAAACCAAATAAATACTAAGCAAAAAAATCAAATAAATGAACCAAATAAATACTAAGCTAAAAAGCTTAAACACCAAATAAATGCTTATGAAAATAAGCTAAAAAGTGATTAACTAAGCTAAAAAAGCTAAAATGAATGCTAAAAAGCAAAAAATAAAAGCTCAAATGAGACAATCAGAGATCAAATATGATCTAAGCATAAAAAAATGGTCCAGTAAGCTAAAAAGCTTAAGCACCAAATAAGTGCTTATGAAGATAAGCTAAAAAGTGATTAACTAAGCTAAAAAGCTAAAATAAATGCTAAAAAGCAAAAATAAAATCTCAAATGATTGGGAGTAAAATCTAAGCATAGCAAAATGACTATAATAACTTAAATAAGCTATTATTCAAATAAGTGCTTTTGAAATAAGCTGAAATTTACAAAAAAAATAAATCAGGAGGGGGGTGCAAATAACAAGACTGGGTGGTGCGGAAAGCAGATCTGGGCCAGAAGGCCCAGTCCGCGTACAAAGTCAAGCAAAAAGGGATTCGGAGCGGTGCTGAAAAGGAGTGCACGATAAGATTTTAAAATCTGGGCTGCTAATTTGATCAAGCGTCCGTGTTTTAAACTTGAGGGAGCCAATGACGTGCTGACACATCATCGTCTTCAACCTCACTCACCTCCATCAACAACAAGAACGCGCTGCCATGAAAGGTGCTTCAAGTTCCACGGGTTGAACACCCAAAACGCGAATCGGCACCAAAGTTCCGCATAGAACCCAAATCCAACCTCAGTTTTTTCAGATTGTGATTAGAATTTAAAATACGAAGACAACAAGTAAAGAACTCAAAAAATGAAAATCAAATCTAGTGCAAATTAAAGGAAACTAGCATGCTAAAAAGCTTCATAACACTTAAATAAACAATAATTAACAGGAACTTACGTTTGTGGAGCTCGAATTTGGTCTAGAGAATCTCGATTGTTTCCTAGCCACAATGAGGTGTTCTTGAGCTATGGGTCACGGTTTTTGATGATTTCTTGATGGATTTGTGTTTTTGGAAGTGTTTAAAAGGTGTTTGATGGTTTAGATTTTTATTTAGAGCTTAGTTTGAACTTTTTGATTTTTTGAGTGAAAAATGATGTACACGAATTTGAGGCGTTTGTGAGCAGAAATGGTAACCTCTGAGCAATGAATTGTAATGTTTATTTATAGGGAGAGATTAGGGTTAGAATGGGTTGGGATTGTTGATCAAGAAAGGAGTAATTTGGAGAATGTAATTTATGATATTTTGTGAGATTTTTGTTGGCACTGTTGGGGATAACACCCACAAAGATGAACAACAAAGAACACTATGAAAGAATAGAGAGAACTATGAATGATATTGAAGAGAATGAATTTAAGGGAAAAAGTTATCTTTATTAATCACCAAAAGCACCTATTTATAGGTGAATGTACAATAGGTGGGAGAGGTAGCTTTGAACAAGCCAACTAACAAATCTAAACCTCTCTAACTAACTAACAGAAATACAACTGTACAAACAAACTAATCTAACTGTCAAAACAGAAAATATAATTGAACCAGAGGTTCAGAGCCTGAGAAGCATCAGAAGTTGTGTTTACTTGTTCAGAAGCTAGTTGCTTCAGAACCTGGTTGAGTGAGAGTCTGAGATATAGTCTTGTAGTCATTAGAAGCTAAGTGAGTACAAGAGCCTGTAACATCTCAGAAGCTGAGGTGAGTAAGACTGCTTCAGAGGCTGCACCCTTCAGAAGTTGTTCTCGTCAGAAGCTTGAATTATAAAAACTAACACTCCTCCTTAATTCAAGCTGTCAAAACTCACAACTCCCATTTCTCTTCTAAGCTTGAGAAATTGGTCTCTCTTCACAGCTTTGGTTAGAATATCAGCTTGTTGATTGTCAGTAGAGCAATACTCCAGTTTCAACTTTCCTTTAGTGACTTGGTCTCTGAGGAAGTGAAACCTTGTCTCAATGTGTTTGCTCTTCCCATGGCTAACAGGGTTCTTAGCCAAGTTGATTGCTGATTTGTTGTCAATCTTTAGCACAACTGTAATGTCAGCAATAATATTCATCTCACTGAGAAGTGATTGCAGCCAATTTGCCTGACATGCAGTAGAGACCATGCTACATACTCTGCCTCACAGCTGGAGAGTGCTATGACTGACTTCTTCTTAGAGCACCAAGACACTGGTGCATTTTGAAATTTAAACAAATAACCACTGGTACTCCTCCTGTCTACCTTGTCACCACACTAATCTGCATCTGAAAACCCACTTAACTCAAGTTTTCCATTATCCTTAGAGTATGGAAATACAATACCATAGTGGATTGTTCCATTGGTGTATCTAAGTATCCTCTTAGCTGCCAATAGGTGAGACTTCAGTGGTTTACTCATAAACCTGCTTACATAGCCAACTGCATAACTGATATCAGGTCTAGTTTGACACAACTATCTCAGTGAACCTATCAATTGTCTGAACATGGTAGAGTCCACTGCATCACTGCCTGTATCTTCTTCAATCTTGGCTCTTGTATCTGCAAGTGTGACTGATGAATTGCAATCAAGCATTTCAAACTTTCTCAGAATCTCAGTGGCATACTTAGCTTGATGCAATATCATCCCTTTTGGAGTTTCTAAGAGCTCAATTCCTAGAAAGTAGGTTAACTTTCCTAGGTCAATCATTTCAAACTCACACTTCATCTGTGATTTGAAATTCTCTATCTCTATAGATGAGCTACCTGTTACTAATAGATCATCAACATACAAACATATGATTAACATGTGTTTGTCATCACTGCATTTCACATATACACCATACTCTACACTGCACTTTCTAAAACCTTGCATAACAAAGAATTGATCAATTCTTTTGTTCCAAGCTCTTGGTGCTTGCTTCAAACCATACAAGGCCTTTTTCAGCTTCAGAACTTTGCCTTCCTTGCCCTTCAATTCAAACCCTGGAGGTTGCTTCACAAACACATCTTCCTCTAAGGGTCCATTTAGAAATGCTGACTTCACATCTAAATGAAATAAGGCCCACCTTCTACTACAAGCTAATGCAATCCCTAGCCTTATAGTTTCATGTCTTGCCACTGGAGATAACACTTCATCACAGTCCAAACCTTGCTTCTGAAGGAATCCTTTGGCCACAAGTCTTGCCTTGTATTTTATCACTTTGCCTTCAGGATTTTGCTTGGCTTTGTACACCCATTTCACATCAATTGCCTTTTTATCAGAGGGCAATTCACACAAGTCCCATGTCTTGTTCTTTTCAATTGACTTCAACTCATCAATCATTGCCTTCATCCAAACTTTACTCTTAAGTGCAACTTTGGTATCCAATGGTTCAGTATCTGCAAGCATTGCATTATGCACAATTTCTCCTTCATTGTCTACTGCATTGTCTGATACAATCTCACAGTCAACTAACCTTCTTGGTAATTGAGTGTTTCTCTGAGGTCTTGGTGGTACAGTAGTATCCTCATCATCACTTGAAGTATGCATGTCTTCATCACTTGCAGTGCCTTGATGCTGATTCACAAAAGTGGGAGTGTCATTGACATTGCTTGCTTCACCACCTAAGTCCACTGCACAAGTTTTCTTAGATGAGAGCTTCTGATCCCAATCCCAACTTTCATTCTCTAGTACCTTCACATCTCTGTTAATCTCTACTTTGTCACTTGTAGGATTGTACAGTCTATAGGCACCAGTTCTATGATATCCAACAAATATCATAGGAACACTCTTGTCTTCCAGCTTCTTTCTCCTGGCATCAGGTACATGTTTGTAGCACAAGCTACCAAACACCTTCAAGTGACTTACACTTGGCTTACTCTTGGACCACACCTCTTCAGGTACCTTATCCTTCAGCTTCTTAGTTGGACTTCTATTCAGAATGTAAACAACAGTAGCAACTGCTTCACCCCAGAACCTCTTGGGCAGATTCTTCTGCTTCACCATGCTTCTGGCCATATCTAGAATACTTCTATTCCTCCTTTCTGCAAGACCATTGTGTTGAGGAGTATATGGTGCAGTAACTTCATGAATTATGCCTTGTTCCGTGCAATAATTCTCAAACTCTGTAGAGGTATACTCACCTCCACCATCTGTTCTCAGAACCTTCAATGACTTGTCACTTTGCTTCTCAACCAGTGTTTTGAACCTCTTAAACACTTCAAAAGCATCACTATTAGCTTTTATATGGTATAACCATATCATTCTAGAGTACTCATCAACAAACGTCATGAAGTATTTGTTTCCACCAGTTGATAACACATCAAATGGTCCACAAATGTCAGAATGCACAACATTTAACACATCACTAGATCTCATAGGAAGATGACTTTTAAATGATGATCTATGATGTTTTCCTAACAGACAAGTAGTGCATGTATCAACAGGAGTTATGACACTAGGCAATCCTAGCACCATGCATTTTGAATTAAGCATTGACAGGCTCTTAAAATTAAAATGCCCATACCTCTTGTGCCATAGATCACTATCTTTCTCATCAGCAGTTGCAGACAAGCATGTAGCTTCAATAGCTTTGATTTGAGTCTTGTAGATCCTATTCTTGCTTTGTGCTATTTTGAAAATCAGTCTCTTCTTGGAATCAAAGAGTTGCAGAGTCTCATCTTCAATTACTATCTTGAAACCCTTTGAGATTAATTGCCCTATGCTCATCAAGTTACACTTCATACCAGGGACATAGAGAACCTTTTCAATCACAGCTTTCTTCCCATTCGACCTCTGAATCACAACATTACCCATACCTTCTGCTTTAATGGAATCACTGTTGGCTAATCTGATCTTTGTGTTGAGACATTCATCAAAGTCAGTCAAGATGCTTCTATTACCAGTCATACGGTTAGAAGACCATGAATCAAAATACCATACCATGGAATCTGCTGCCTCATCAGCAATTGTCACCATGAAGCTTGTTTCATCATCAGAACCTGAGCTATCATGTGCTACCTTTGCCTCTTCTTCATTGTCTTGACCTTTCTTTTTCTTTGGATTTTTACATTCATCGGCATAATGCCCATATTTGTCACAATTGTAGCACTGAATCTTGCTCTTGTCCTTCTTCTTTGACTTATCTTTCTGTTTCCCTCCTCCTCCACTAGAGGATTCATGCACTGTCTCAGCATTCTCCTTGCTTTTCTTGGAGTCTTTCTTATTCTGCCATTTCTTCTTCTCACTTTGATACTTCTTGAACTTTGAGAAAAGAGCTTACTCATCTTCTTTGCCATGGCTCCTCTCACCATGCTTCAACTCATGAGCTTCAAGAGTGCTTTGCAGATCCTCTATCTTGATCTCACTCAAATCTTTAGTCTCTTCTATAGTCACCACTATATGTTCAAATTTAGAAGTCAAAGTTCTTAGTACCTTTTCCACCGTTTCTTGCTCATTAAGATTACCTCCACAATTCTTCATCTGATTGGTGAGAGTCACCAATCTTGTGAAGTAATCAGCAATTGATTCATCACTCTTCATCTGCAACAGTTCATACTGTCTCTTCAAGGCCTGAAGCTTTACTTTCTTCACCTTTGCATCACCACCATAACTCTTTTGCAAGATATCACATGCATATTTGGAGGTCTCCGCATCTGCAATCTTCTCAAACACCTTTGAATCAACACATTGATGAATGAAAAACAGGGCCTTGTTATCTTTCTTCTTTGCTTCTTTGAATGTTGTTCTTTGTTCTTCATTTGCATTTTCTGGTAGAGGAGTGATTGCTGCATTCACTTGTTCATACACTTCTTGAACATTGAATATCACCTTCATCTACTTCACCCATCTATCCCAATTCTTTCCATCGAAAACTGGCAGATTCGCATGGAAATTGTTGTTCCCAGCCATGGATGATTCACTTTCAACCTGATTCCTCTTTCAAGAACGAATCAAGATCCCTTGGATCGTACGAGCTCTAAAACCACTTTGTTGGGGATAACACCCACAAAGATGAACAACAAAGAACACTATGAAAGAATAGAGAGAACTATGAATAATATTGAAGAGAATGAATTTAAGGGAAAAAGTTATCTTTATTAATCACCAAAAGCACCTATTTATAGGTGAATGTACAATAGGTGGGAGAGGTAGCTTTGAACAAGCCAACTAACAAATCTAAACCTCTCTAACTAACTAACTAACAAACAGAAATACAATTGTACAAACAAACTAATCTAACTGTCAAAACAGAAAATATAACTGAACCAGAGGTTCAGAGCCTGAGAAGCATCAAAAGCTGTGTTTACTTGTTCAGAAGCTAGTTGCTTCAGAACCTGGTTGAGTGAGAATCTGAGACAGAGTCTTGTAGTCATTAGAAGCTAAGTGAGTACAAGAGCTGAAGGTGTGAAAAACACAAGAAGGGGGGGTTGAATTGTGTTTTGGGTAGTTTGAAAATTTCTTCTAAGTTATAAAAACCTATCAGAGTTTGCAGCGGTTTAGAAAACAAAACACAATCAATCAGCAACTTAAAAGGTATGAGAGTAAGAGAGAGAGATAGAGACAGAGATTTATACTGGTTCCTCTCACAAACCGAGAGTACGTCCAGTCCCCTTGTACTTCCAAGGGAGTTCACTATAATCAAACAGATTACAATTGCTCAAGCACGCAGGCAAGAGACTTCCAATGCTCAAGTAACACTTACAAGAGACTTCTTTTGCTCAAGCACACCAGCAAGAGACGTCAAACAACTTAACAAGAAAAACAGAGTATGTGAACACTGATATACAAATCAATGTTCAAAAGAATAAGTAAAATACAACTCAATGACAAGACTAATCTTAGAGTCCTAATAAAAGAAATCTAAGGTTCAACAACTGTATGAATCAGAAGCTGGAACTTGAGTTCAAGTTGTATTCAAGTTGTTTCAAATGAGTTCAAGTTGTATTCAAGTTGTTTTGTGCACAGGATGATTTTTGCAGAGTAACAGCTCTTTCAAATTGTTCAATTGTATTGTGCACAAAACTTCACTACCACTCCTATTTATAGTAGAGGGTTGAGCGTCTTGAATTTGAATTCGTTGCAGGAGATTGCGTCAGCTGGTAATAGTACGATCTTGAACCATATCAGGTAACTTTTGTGTACGACCAAACTTGGGAATGAAGATTTGTCCAATTCTGGTAAAAGGTTCGTACAATAGTACTAACGTCACTATTCTGAGGATAAGGTTGATTCTCCACTTTTGGGTTGTCAGAAGATGATGAAATTCAATTATTGTAGCAGAGAATGTTCTTCTGACAAAACGGCCTTCACTGCAAGCATCAGAACATGAAGTGTTCATAACATAGCTTCTGATGACATAGCCTCTGATATGTAGCTTCTGACGAGACTTGACATTGCATCTTCTGATGAGCATGTTCTGGTCAGAATTTGCTTCCCATTTTCAGAGCTTCAAACGTTCTCATAGTGAATATAAATTTTAGCTTATATATCTGCACACTAGAGTAAATAATTAGTATACCCTATTGTATATTAATACCTTTGTTATCATCAAAACTTAATTGAGTCATGTCAGAACCTCTTTTGTTCCAACAATCTCCCCCTTTTTGATTGATGACAAACCAAGTATTAATTTACAATGGTTGTTGATTAATTATATCATTTTTCTCTCAGGTTTATGAGTTTTGCAAGCTCCTCCTGAGTTCAGCAATGATTAATTAAATCAGTTTAAAAAATTTTATTTGAATTTTGAACTAGACTTATACACTTAACTATCAGAGGCTAGGTTTGCAAGCTCTCCCCCTAAGTCTGATACTTATAAAAGAAAATTGCACTCTTCTCTTATATGTATCATGTATAATAAGTTCAGATTTCAAATAGAAATTTTCCTTCATATATAAATCAGAACTTAAAAAAAATATTATAAGCAAAATTTGGAATTTTGGCTTCAGGTATAGCGTTCCAGAAAATTAATATACTCTTACTCCCCCTTTTGTCATTAAACAAAAAGATAAACAAAGAAACTGACAAGAAAATAACTGCCAAGTTTGAAAAAAATGGTCAAAGGGAGTTTTTCAAGACAGTCAATGTTTACGAAAGTGGTTACAACTAAATCAATTAAATGACTTGTCGTAAAACCATAAACGTGTCTGTTTTGAAATCCTATATAAAGACCAAAAACCTTTGTCATTTCACTCACACTTCTATTTCAAGTTGAAAAACAACAATGGAGAAGGATAGAAGAGTGATCGAGAGTAAGAAATCACAGGAGAAGAAGAAGAAGAAAGTGAAGATTCAACAAGACTCAGAGTCTAAGAAGAATCCTCAGAAGATGAAAGCATCAACTTCTGCTCCTATCAGAGCCAATTATCAGACAAGATCCAAAACTAAACAAAAGGAGTCATCTTCTGAGTCAGAATCTGAATGGGATTCTGACTGGAAAGAATTCCTGAGTACATATGTTCCTCCTATGGAAGAATACCCGTCCTCACCTTCTGATTCTCATCATCTAGATTCAGAACAAGTTATTTCTGATGTAGAATCCAAGTGAAAAGTTGGATTAGAACTTATGTAATCAACAATTATTTTTTGGAATACAACTCTTTATTTAGTTTTGGAATCTTGTGTTTTGATATTTGTCTCAAAAACAATTGTGCATGCATGAAGATAAATAACATAATATAATCA
Source organism: Trifolium repens (assembly GCA_030408175.1). Taxonomy (NCBI): domain Eukaryota; kingdom Viridiplantae; phylum Streptophyta; class Magnoliopsida; order Fabales; family Fabaceae; genus Trifolium; species Trifolium repens. The sequence continues at coordinate 26,082,905 of CP125850.1, forward strand.
ATCAAAATAATTAACCAATCAAATCAAGTACTTAATCATTGATTAAATTTAACAAGTTCACAAACATGATAAACAACAAATTCTAAAAAATAAATTACAAGTGCATACAGTCCTAAGGTTGAGGTGGAGGAGGAGGGGGTAGTCTATCATTAATGCTTTTGAGAGTCTCAAGGATGGAAACCAGAATATTAGAATGTGAATCAACCTTCTTCTTCAGATTGTCTTGGTCTTGTCTCATAAGAAGGGCAAATTCTGGTGCACTGCTGGCTATACGTTCAATCCTTGCTTGCTCAGCAGCTATTCTAGCCTCTTCTGCTAGTCTAGCTTCTTCCTTAGCCAGAGCCTCCAATCTCTCTTTTTCAATCCTGTCATCTTTCAACCTTTTCTTTTCACGCTCTTCAGCTTCTCTTTTCTCACGCTCAATCCTCTTAGCTTCCAATCTAGCCAATTCTTTTCTGAATTCCAAATCTTTCTTGTAAGATTCTCTGATGGCCCTTAACATGTTTTGCAATCCAATTTCCATGATCTCACATTCCTTATCAATTTCTGCTGACTCAATAGACCTAGTAGGAATAACATTTTGGATTCTCCTAATGTTCTTGTCAACAACTTTCAGCATCTTAGTAATGTCTTCCTTGGTTTCATCCATGGGTTCATTCATAATTCTGGAGGGAAAGGAAGGAGGGACATATATGCAGTCATCAGAGAGAGTTTGCATCAGAGTTTCTGGATTGGTGTGATGAGGAGGTGTTCTAAATAACTCTGCAACAATTGTGTTGTCCATAGCCACATGAGGTGGGGATTTTTCAACATTAATTATTGGAGAGTTTTGAGCAGCCTCAGAGTCTGGATTTATTTGTGAGTTTGGTTCAGGTGATTTGACAGACTCAGGAGTAGGATTTGTTTGTTCAGCAACAGGGGGTGATGGAGGTGATTTGTGTTGGTCATTTTCTGGGGTGACGTTTGTGGTTTATTTTGTGCATCATGTTGTTGGTTTTCTTCAGGTTCTGGAGAAGGTTCCAGAGTTGAGAGATTTTTGTTTATGAGTGATTCAAATTTTTGAGGAGGTGGGGAGGGTGTGCGATCAGAATCTTTATCTTCATTCACAGAGTGAATGACTGGTGCAGTACTAGTTGTTGCTTGCGCTGCATCATTACATATTGTATTAGTTTGAGATTCTGAGGGGTTAGTTTGAAGTTTGTTAAACGGCTCTGACAATGGTTGATTCTCAGAAAGTTGAAAGTCTTTCTTAGAATTAACATTTTTGAAAATTTTGTCAAAAACACGTTTAATTGGAATCAATGGAGGATGTTGAAGCGTTTTAAAAAAATTTCTAAAATCTGATTTGTTACCAAGATACGTAGGATTCTTACCATCTGCTGGTCCATACATAGTCTGTTGAGCAAGCAGATTATGAGGATCATTCCTTTGAGGAAGTTTGGAGTGCATATCATCAAATGCCTTTGGGTCAATTCCACACTCATACCCATCCTTTAGCAGTACTTCCTTTTCCTTGAGTGCTGCAACCTTAGCAATAGCTGCCTCAAGGTCAGCTTTTTCCTTTTCTTCATCAGTTAAATCAGTCAACACTAATTTCCTTGGCTTTCTTGTAGCCCTTGGTCCAGTATTCTTCTTAGTTTTAGCAACCTTTTTGCTTTCAGAGACTGCAGGACTCTTAACAGCTTTTCTTTTTGATAAGATTTTGGTTGGTTGAGCCAAAATCCTTGCCTGCCTCACAATCAGATCCTGAGATTCTCCACTTCCAACCTCAGCTCCTAAACTCTTCAAAAATCCGGCATGAGCTTCTGCTATTCTTCTAGCACCTCTATCACTCACATGGATGAGCCTACATTCATCAATGTTTTCTTCAGTTTCTCTGAGTAACAGAGGGTGTGTAGGATGAACAACCTTTTTACCCTTCAACAGTTATAGATACCTCAGAGTAGTACTATTGATGATTTTAGAACTAATCAAATAAGTGCCATACCCAGGGAAGAAAGGTTTGATAGCATCCAACAGTCCACACTGAGCAAACATGTGACTTAGTAGTCTCCCATGACGAATGATAGGTTTGCTAGCAGTTATAGAGTCAGCAAGATGGATGAAGATGAGTTTACCAATGTCAACAAAGTTTCCTTTTCCAACATGGAATGTAAACAGCTTCTGAATAGTAGAAATTTGATCAGTACCACCTAGCTTGGAAATAATACTGTTGATAAGAATTCTGTAGATAACCTTGCTTAGGTCTTTCATCTCAGCCTTGTCTTCAGGGTTTTCCTTAGGTTTGAAGATGAATTCATCAACATCTGCTCCAACAGAGTCTGTAGATTTGATGAATAACCCACCATCTGATAGCTTCGGAGCCTCATAGATATGATCTTCTCTGAATGCAATTCTGAATCCAGTAACATACGATCCAATTTCCGTCGTCACAAAAGGCCTTAAACCCATCTCAGCAGGAGTTTTTCCACTTAACTCAGGTTTTTCTTTAACCAATTCATTCAGTCTTTCATAGTACTTAGGTTTTGTAATAACAGACGCTTTCATCCAAAATTCCTTGACAACCTCACTGTATGTTGGTCCATTCAACATATCAAAATAGTACATCATACCTTGCCTTTCAAAACGAGCTTTCACTTCTGGAAATCCATTTACCCTTAGACTCTCGAAGTCTACAGGATTTTCTATAGCGAAATTTTGGTCGTCAAACTTGTATGACCTTTGATCCTTTGCAAACTTATTTGGGATTGACTTCTCAATGTCGATTATACATCTATTAGTACTGAGTGAAGCCATTTTTGATGAAGTTTGGGAGTTAGGGTTTGCTAGTTTGAGAGAGAGAAAGAAATATTGCTTGAGTTTTTAGAAGAACGAAAGTGTGGGTTGTGAGAGTGCAAAAGTGTGAATGTGAATAGTTTTGTGTTTAAATAGAAAGTTTCGCGCAAAAAGATAGTACACACATAAAAGGGTAGCAGAGCCTTTTACCTATTACAAATAGGGATTAGAACACTAATCATCATTAACCAACTTCTTTGTCCACTTGCAACAAGACACACATATTAGAAATTTATTAAATAACTGACACGTAAGTGAGGAGAAAAATGAACCGTTTTTACAAAAGATTTTACTTACGCGCCAGAACCATCTCTTTTACAGAGTCTGATAGTTCATCAGAAGATGGTTTCATCACAACTTCTGATACAGAAGGTTCTGATGACCTCAGCTTCTGATAGCTATTAGATCCTTACAAAAATCAATTTTTCACCAGAATCTCAGCTATTCAGGGATTTCCATCATATTCAGATTCTTTTTGATAAAATCAAAACGTTCAACAGCCAAGGGTTTTGTAAAGATATCAGCCCATTAATTTTCTGTTTCAATGAACTTAAGATCAATTACACCCTTTTGAACATAGTCTCTAATGAAATGATGTTTAATCTCAATATGCTTAGCTCTTGAGTGTAAAATAGGATTTTTGGAAAGGTGGATGGCTGCAGTATTGTCACAATATAAAGGAATATTGTTACTGCTTATTTGATAATCTTCTAATTGATATTTCATCCAAAGTAGTTGTGTACAACATTTTGCTGCTGATATGTATTCTGCTTCTGCTGTTGACATAGCTATGGTGGTTTGTCTTTTACTAGCCCAAGAAATCAAATTTTCACCAATAAATTGACAATTACCACTGGTGGATTTTCTTTCAATTTTATCACCAGCATAGTCAGCATCATAGAATCCAATCAGTTTGTAGTCATTGGATTTCGGATACAGTAATCCAATGTTACAAGTAGCTTTCAAATACCTAAAGATTCTCTTCACATCAGTGAAATGAGATTCTCTAGGATCTGATTGAAATCTTGCAAACAAGCATACACTGAATAAAATATCAGGTCTTGAGGCAGTTAGATAAAGAAGAGATCCAATCATACCTCGATAGAGCTTCTGATCAACTTTGCCTTCAGATTCTTCTTTGCTTAAGCTTGATGTAGGATGCATTGGAGTGTTCATGGGTTTGCAATCTTCCAAATTGAATTTCTTCAGAAGATCTTTTATATATTTTGATTGATGAATGAATGTTCCTTTCTTTGTTTGATTTATCTGAATTCCAAGAAAGAACTTCAATTCTCCCATCATGCTCATCTCAAATTCATCCTACATAAGCTTAGAAAAATTCTTGCACAAAGTGGCATTAGTTGATCCAAAAATGATATCATCAACATAAATTTGAATGATCAAGATGTCTTTCTTTAGAGTCTTTCTGAATAGTGTATTATCAACTTGACCTTTCTCAAAACCATTGTTTACTAAGAAAGTACTCAGCCTCTCATACCAAGCTCTGGGAGCTTGTTTGAGTCCATAGAGTGATTTCTTGAGTTTGAACACATGGTCTGGATTTGATAGATCTTCAAATCCAGGAGGTTGTTTGACATATACTTCTTCAGAAATAACACCATTAAGAAATGCACTTTTCACATCCATTTGATAGAGAGTGATACCATTATTAACTGCATAAGATAAAAGTAACCTGATTGCTTCCAGTCTGGCTACTGGAGCATATGTCTCAGTGAAGTCAATTCCTTCTTGTTGATTGTATCCTTGTGCAACAAGTCTTGCTTTGTTTCTTGTCACTTCACCTTGTTCATTCAATTTGTTTCTGTATACCCATTTTGTTCCAATAATATTCTTATGTTTGGGTTTGGGTACCAGATCCCATACATCATTCCTCTTGAATTGATTCAACTCTTCTTCCATAGCAACTATCCAAGCATCATTAGAGAGAGCTTCATTTGTTGTCTTTGGTTCAATCAAGGATACTAATCCAAACAATGATTCTTCATCTCTGAAGTTTGATCTTGTTTTTCTTGGACTATTCTTGTTTCCAAGGATGAGCTCTTCAGGATGTGATGATTTGTACTTGAAAGTGTTTCTTGGAATTTTTGTTGCTTCAGAGTTGTCATCATTTGTTTGATGTTCTTGAGCAGCATCAGAAGGTGTTGCTTCATGAGTTTCAGAGTCTTCTACAGATTCTATGTAGTTGTCATACTCTGGAGCTTCATCTTCTGAGTTAGCAGAACCTGATACATCTATAACAGGCTCTGACTTTTTATCATCAGGCTCTTTATCATCAAACTTTACGTGCATTGATTCTTCCACTATATTAGTTTCAGAATTATACACTCTGTATGACTTAGAGCGTTCAGAGTATCCAATGAAGATACCCTTACAGGCTTTAGAGTCAAATTTCTTAAGATGGACTTTATTATTCAGAATGTAACATGTACAGCCAAATTGATGAAAATAAGAAATATTGGGTTTTCTTCCTCTAAAGAGTTCATATGTTGTTTTGTTCAAAATAGGTCTTATATAGATTCTATTTTGGATATAACAAGCAGTGTTAAGAGCTTCTGCCCAAAAGAATTTTGCTAAATTATTTTCATGCATCATGGTGCGTGCCATTTCTTGTAAAGATCTATTCTTTCTTTCTACAACTCCATTTTTTTGTGGAGTTCTAGGAGAAGAGAATTCACGGAGAATTCCATGTTCTTCACAAAATTTTTCAAAAGGTTCATTTTCAAATTCACCACCATGATCACTTCTTACTTTTAAAATTTTTGAATCCTTTTCATTTTGAATTTGGGTACAAAAGATGCTGAACACCTCATATGTTTCATCTTTACTTCTCAGAAATTTAACCCAAGTCCATCTACTATAATCGTCCACTATGACTAGTCCATACTTCTTACCATTGATTGAAGCAATGCTAACTGGTCCAAAGAGATCAATATGTAAGAGTTCTAAGGGTCTGGTAGAAGAGACAATGTTCTTGTTCTTAAAGGAACTTTTGACAATTTTCCCTTTTTGACAGGAACCACAAAGTGAGTCTGAGTGATATTTAATTTTTGGAAGACCTCTGACAAGATTGTCCTTACTAAGCTTAGAGATTAACCTCCAGTTTGCATGACCTAATCTTTTGTTCCAGATCCATTTTTCATCACTCAGTGTCAAAAGACAAAGCACTTGTTGTTCCTTTAAATCAGAAAAGTTGACTTTATAAACATTGCCTTTTCTATTACCCTTAAAGACAATAGATTGGTCAGAGCTTCTGATTACAGTACATGAATCCTTATTAAACATGACATCATAATTACTATCACACAATTGACTTATGCTAAGTAAGTTATGATGTAGTCCATCTACTAACCAAACATCAGAAATTGACAAAGAAGAATTACCAATTGTACCTATACCAATGATCTTTCCCTTCTGGTTGCCACCAAATCCTACTGTTCCTCCCTCTTGCTGATTCAGGGTGTGGAACAAGAGCTTGTCTCCTGTCATGTGACGAGAGCAACCAGAGTCCAGATACCATGAGCTTTCTCTTCTTCTTTGGGTGCATACCTGCAGTATACACTAATTCAGATTTTGGTACCCATATTCTGATGGGTCCATTTTGGTTAGTCCTATGAATCTTATTCTACTTCTTAGAGTATTCAGAGGATCTAGAGTCAACTGAGTCTTTAGAAAATAGTTTAGGCTTATGTTGTCTCTGAGACTTTCCTCTTGAGTGTGTCAGAGAACCAGTTACCAAGTTTGCTCTAGAAGTACTGGTGCCCCGCTTATCAACAGGCTTTGGTACTCTGATAACTTTAACTTGAGTAGACATGGATACTGATGTGAGGGGAACCTGGGTTTTAGAAGACTTAGGTTCAAAAGATGAGTTATCTTCTGATACCTTATCTTGTGGTTCCAAGCTCACAAGAGTATCAGACACAGTCAGAGGCTCTGATCTACCCTTAGTGAAGTTAGAATAAACTTCTGATGGTGACTTGCTTAGACAGACAATGTTGTTTGATTTCCCTACATCAGAAGATGTAAGAGAACCAAGTCCTTGTCTTTTATGATAATTGCTAAGCCCATCATGAATAATAGAAGACATCCTAGTTTTGTCAATGTTATGGTATAAAAACTCTTGAAGAGAAATTTCATACTCATCATGGGGTTTTTGACATGTTCTGCATCCAGTCTCAAGCACTTTAATTGTTTTTAAGAGATTTTTGATAGTTTGCTTGAGTCTGGTTGAGATTTTCATTGAGTAGCTTCAATTTTTGTTTACAAAAATCTAGCTCACTCAACTTTTCCATGTACTTTACCATAACATCTTTCAAAGCCTTAGTCATTTGAGTACTAGAAATTTTAGAGATTACCTCTTCAATATCGTCTGTGTCAGACTCTGAGTCACTTTCATTGTCTAATTCGCCAGTGGCCATGAGTGCCAGATTTATTTCCTCAGAGTCTTCATCCTCAGATAGCTCATTTATGTCTTCCCACGTTGCCATCAGACTCTTCTTGGCTTTATTCTTGATTGTACTTTTTCTTCCTTTACCCTTGGAGTTGAGTTCAGGACAATCAACCACAAAGTGTTCAGGCTTATGACAATTGAAACAATTTTTTGTGTCATCCTTCTTCTCTTTGCTAGTGTTGTTCCTTGATCCAAATCCTTTGCTTGGGAAATTTTTGCCTTTCCTTACTGACCACTTTTGAAACTTCTTGGACAAGAGTGCAAAGACATCATCATCTGATCCATCTTCTTGGTCAACTAAGAAAGATTCCTCTGCTTCAGATTCTACAACTTTGGCTTTCAGAGCCTTAGATGAAACTGAAATGGATGGCAAGGCCACATATTTTAGTTTCTTCTGAGGCTCATCAGAAGATAGTTCAATCTAATGACTCATGAGTGAACTTATTAATTCCTCCAAGCCAAGTGTGTCCAAATCTTTAGCTTCCTGAATAGCTGTTACCTTAGGCCTCCACCTTGAAGGTAAGCTTCTCAGAATCTTTCTTACATGATCAGAAGTTGTATAGCTTCTCTTCAGAACTTAGAGACCAGCCACTAGAATTTTGAACCTAGAATACATAGATTCAATATTCTCATCATCCTTCATTCTAAAGAGTTCATACTGTTGAATCAAAAGAGTAGCATTTGCCTCTTGAACCTGTTTGTTCCCTTCATATGTGGAACACAAGGAGTCATAAATACTTTTGGCAGTGGATTTGTCTGTGATCTTGAGATATTCATCATGAGTTATACAACCAATAAGAAGATCCTTGACCTTGTGGTGTTTCTTGTAAGCCTTCTTGTCTGTAGGAGTGAACTTCTTTCTTTCTTCAACAGATAACTTTCCCTTGTCATCAAGTCCTTGAAAAGTTACCCCTTCTTCAACCAAGTCCCAAAGCTCATCATCTAAACCAATAAGATGACTGTAGATTCTATCTTTCCACCAGGAAAAGGTAGAAGCATCTCCATTGAACTTTGGTGCTTTGTTGTTTGTCTTATCTTCAACATCATAGTCATGAGAAACTGTTTTCATGTTCACACTTGCAGATGCGTCAGTCATAGTGTTTTTCAACAAGAAACTGTCTCACTGTTAGGTGATTAAAAACATAAACGGGCTCTTGATGCCAATTGAAGGTGTGAAAAACACAAGAAGGGGGGGTTGAATTGTGTTTTGGGTAGTTTGAAAATTTCTTCTAAGTTATAAAAACTTATCAGAGTTTGCAGCGGTTTAGAAAACAAAACACAATCAATCAGCAACTTAAAAGGTATGAGAGTAAGAGAGAGAGATAGAGACAGAGATTTATACTGGTTCCTCTCACAAACCGAGAGTATGTCCAGTCCCCTTGTACTTCCAAGGGAGTTCACTATAATCAAACAGATTACAATTGCTCAAGCACGCAGGCAAGAGACTTCCAATGCTCAAGTAACACTTACAAGAGACTTCCTTTGCTCAAGCACACAAGCAAGAGACTTCAAACAACTTTACAAGAAAAACAGAGTATGTGAACACTGATATACAAATCAATGTTCAAAAGAATAAGTAAAATACAACTCAATGACAAGACTAATCTTAGAGTCCTAATAAAAGAAATCTAAGGTTCAACAACTGTATGAATCAGAAGCTGAAACTTGAGTTCAAGTTGTATTCAAGTTGTTTCAAATGAGTTCAAGTTGTATTCAAGTTGTTTTGTGCACAGGATGATTTTTGCAGAGTAACAGCTCTTTCAAATTGTTCAATTGTATTGTGCACAAAACTTCACTACCACTCCTATTTATAGTAGAGGGTGGATCGTCTTGAATTTGAATTCGTTGCAGGAGATTGCGCCAGCTTGTAATAGTAAGATCTTGAACCATATCAGGTAACTTTTGTGTACGACCAAACTTGGGAATGAAGATTTGTCCAATTCTGGTAAAAGGTTCGTACAATAGTACTAACGTCACTATTCTGAGGATAAAGTTGATTCTCCAGCTTTTGGGTTGTCAGAAGATGATGAAATTCAATTATTGTAGCAGAGAATGTTCTTCTGACAAAACGGCCTTCACTGCAAGCATCAGAACATGAAGTGTTCAAAACATAGCTTCTGATGACATAGCCTCTGATATGTAGCTTCTGACGAGACTTGACATTGCATCTTCTGATGAGCATGTTCTGGTCAGAATTTGCTTCCTATTTTTAGAGCTTCAAATGTACTCATAGTGAATATAAAATTTTAGCGTATATATCTGCACACTAGAGTAAATAATTAGTATACCCTATTGTATATTAATACCTTTGTTATCATCAAAACTTAATTGAGTCATGTCAGAACCTCTTTTGTTCCAACAAGAGCCTGCAACATCTCAGAAGCTGAGGTGAGTAAGACTGCTTCAGAGGCTGCACCCTTCAGAAGCTGTTCTCGTCAGAAGCTTGAATTATAAAAACTAACAGGCACATGGGCTCCTTTTTTTGGCATGATGAGGTGTAGAGATTTAGAATCTTCTAGGTTCAATTTAGGATAAGAATGAGAGAATGGTGAGGTGGTACCTATTTTTGGATGATTATCTTGTGGTACAAAAAATGAAATGGGCCAAAGAAAAATTAAGTGGATAAAGTGATGAATAAAAATGATGTAAGAATTTGAAAACGAAGTGGGGCAAAATTTGGGTATGACAGCTTGCAACAATCTAACTGTTGAGTCTTTGGTGTTGGCTGCATTTTTGGTAAAATAAACTTTGTGCAAGATGTGGGATCCGATGCCTCAAGCATTGCATAGAGCATTGTAGCGTCTCACTGGAAGTATTACTTGCGCGCCAAGCATGCGCGTTTCCTATTTATGGAATTTATATTTCTCTCTCATGAATCATATCTTGTGCGTAAAGTAAGGCTTTATTTTCTAAACAAATCTTTTGTTTAGAGATTGATTCAGAAATTATTGTGAAGATTTATTTTAAAAACATATCTAATCTTTTAAGATATGGTTTATTTTTATTTTGTGAGTTGGATGTTATTTTGGTTCAGATCTTCTGAAGCCCATGTCACCAGCTATATATATGAGGAAGGAGCTAAACCTAATTCATGTGTTGTTCACGCCGTCTTGTGTTTTTGTCTAAGAAATTAGGTTTTGCGTGTGTGTTATTTGTGAGCCTTTCTTGTGTCACCTTGATGCAAGTTTAGGACTGTTTTTATTGAGTTGTACTGTGTGTGATCCTTCTCCTAAGCTTTGAAGTACGGAGTTAGGACTTTTGGTATTTTACACTCTAAGCCTTTAGGTACGAGTGTGTCTCCAAAACTGTTTTGTGATTGTGTTAGTGAAATCCTTGCTGTTTGTAAGGTTGTAAGGGAGTGAGATGAGATCTCAAATCTAGGAGTTCCTAGGTTGAAGAGTCATTGGTAGTGCCTAGGTTATAAGTTGTAAACGGGGTGTTTGCTGGTAACTTAGAACTAGGGCTATTATAGTGATATTCCTTCCTGGATTGGTATCCCCCAGACGTAGGTTGCTGTTTGCGCCGAACTGGGTTAACAAATAACTTGTCTCCTTTATTTGTTTTCTTTTATACGCTTTGAATAACTACGCGTGAGACCGGACACAGTGTTAGAGCATTGAGTGGAGCATCGTGTATAGTGTGCCAGGAATTTCAATTGGCACCTTGCCTGTTTTTAGGGTGAGATTCAGGACCTGAAATCTCTGGCATTATGGAAAAAGAAGGAGGATACATGAACAGGCCACCTTTGCTCAATGGATCCACCAATTATGATCCTTGGAAATCCAAAATGACGGCTTTTATGAGATCTATTGATAGCAAAGTTTGGAAAGCTGTATTGACTGGATGGGAACATCCCACCTATGCTAGCAAGGAAGGTACCTCAACGGGGGTGCTGAAACCTGAAGTAGAATGGACTACAGAAGAGGAAGTTGCAGCCCACCATAACCACAAGGCTATCTATGGAAGGAAGTAATGTTGCTCCACTGAAGGGATCAAGCATGAGTACTCGTCTCCTATAACCCCACAACAAAATGGTGTGGTTGAAAGGAAGAACAGAACCATCCAAGAATCAGCTAGAGTCATGCTTCATGCCAAAAGCATTCCATATCACTTCTGGGCTGAAGCCATGAACACTGCTTGCTACATACACAACAGAGTTACTTTAAGAAAAGGTACTTCTTCTACTTTATATGAATTATGGAAAGAAAGGAAGCCAACTGTTAAACACTTTCATGTTTTTGGGAGTAAGTGCTACATTCTAGCTGATAGAGAACAAAGAAGGAAACTTGACCCTAAAAGTGATGAGGGAATCTTCCTTGGATACTCTACAAACAGTAGAGCATACAGAGTTTACAACTCCAAGACTCAAGTTGTCATGGAATCTGTGAATGTTGTTGTAAAAGACACCCCCTTAGAGAAGAATGATGACATTGATCAAGGTGCACCCGTTATTGACAATGTTGAACAAGATGTTGGAGCATTAGAACATCCCATTAAAGAAAAATCTGATGAAAAGACTCTTGAAGAAGATGCTGAGACAAGTACTGAACCTCAAGTCCAAAACAAAGGTCCCTCAGTTCGTGTTCAGAAAAATCATCCTAAAGATCTCATTATTGGGAATCCTGAACAAGGAATAACCACTAGGAGGACAAATGATGTAATTGCAAACTCTTGCTTTGTATCTATGTTCGAGCCAAAGAATGTCAAAGAAGCTCTCACTGATGAAGCTTGGATTGAGGCTATGCAAGAGGAACTGAACCAATTCGAGAGAAATGAAGTGTGGGACTTAGTTCCAAGGCCTGAAGATGTGAATGTAATTGGAACCAAATGGGTGTATAAAAACAAGTCAGATGAGAATGGTACCATTACTAGAAATAAAGCAAGGCTTGTGGCACAAGGATATACCCATATTGAAGGGCTTGACTTTGATGAAACTTTTGCACCGGTGGCCAGACTAGAATCCATCAGATTGCTTCTAGGAGTGGCTTGCATTCTCAAGTTAAAACTATACCAAATGGACGTGAAGAGTGCATTTTTAAATGGATACCTACAGGAAGAGGTGTATGTTGAGCAACCTAAAGGGTTTGTGGACCCAGAACATCCTAACTATGTCTACAAGTTGAAGAAAGCCTTGTATGGTCTAAAACAGGCACCTAGGGCATGGTATGAAAGGTTGACTCAATTCTTGGAAGAGCAAGGATACAGGAAGGGAGGATCAGACAAAACTCTGTTTGTAAATGAAGAAAAAGGAAAATTTATAATAGCTCAAATCTATGTTGATGACATTGTGTTTGGTGGAATGTCGAACACAATGGTCCAGCATTTTGTCAAGCAAATGCAATCAGAGTTTGAAATGAGCCTTGTTGGAGAATTGACTTATTTTCTTGGACTTCAGATTAAACAAATGGAGGACACTATTTTTATATCTCAAAGCAAGTATGCAAGAAACATAGTCAAGAAATTTGGAATGGAGAATGCTACATACAAGAGAACACCAGCACCTACCCATTTGAAACTTACCAAAGATGAAAAGGGAATAAGTGTTGATCAAAGTCTCTATAGAAGCATGATTGGGAGCCTACTATATCTGACTGCAAGCAGACCAGATATCACTTATGCTGTTGGAGTGTGTGCTAGATATCAGGCAGATCCTAAGGTAAGTCATATGACTCAAGTTAAGAGAATCTTGAAATATGTGAATGGAACTAGTGATTATGGGATAATGTATTCCCATTGTGAAGATTCTACTCTATATGGATATTGTGATGCTGATTGGGCTGGAAGTGCAGATGATAGAAAAAGTACTTCAGGAGGATGTTTCTTTTTGGGCACTAATCTAATATCTTGGTTTAGTAAAAAGCAGAATTGTGTGGCACTATCTACTGCTGAGGCAGAATACATAGCAGCTGGGAGTAGCTGCTCACAACTGGTGTGAATGAAACAAATGCTGAAGGAATACGATGTTGAACAGAATGCTCTAACATTGTACTGTGACAACATGAGCGCCATAAACATCTCAAAGAATCCGGTTCAGCATAGCAAGACAAAGCATATTGACATTCGTCATCACTACATAAGAGATCTTGTTGAGAACAAGGTTGTAACTCTGGAACATGTAGGCACAAAGGAACAAGTTGCAGATATTTTCACTAAGGCACTAGATGCAGTTCAATTTGAGAAGTTGAGGGGCAAGTTAGGAATTTGCCTCTATGAGGAGTTCTAGCAGTTAAGGAGCTTGAGGCGTGCAACTGTCATTTTTTTCTTCTCCAACCTATGTTTGCACACTATCCTAGGAGAATCAGATCAAATTCTTTCTTCTCACTACATGTGGTATAGGCTTTCATATGTCCTATCCTCAGGTGTGTGTTATCTGTATGTTTGCATTTGTCTACTAATTCATGATCGTTCTGATGTTGGTAGTTGTAGATCAGTTGTAGCATGTTTGCCTATAGAAGCATGCGTATGTTATGATGGTTACACATGGCTTGTCTGCCCCATGTGCATTTGTAGTTGTGGTGTGGTTGCATATAGCCTGTATGGCCTATGTGCATGAGATTGAGTAGTGAGGGGATGAGTAACTCTTGTGGTAGTTGGTGGTGATTATTATTATTCCTGTATGTGCTCCTTATGTGCGAGAAACTATTTTTCTCTGTATGTTGGTAGTGAGGGAGAGCTGGTGAGTTATGTATCCCGTCTGCTGGTGTGCATTAAAGTCATGTACTTCTGTACTCTCTGCTGGTGTGTATTTGTCAAATTTGTGGCCAAAAGGGGGAGTAAATGGTATGGGCTTCAACTTCCTGGGCTTCTGGTATGTGTTGTGACTGTGAACTGTGTCTGTTCAGGTATGTGTGCTTTGGTGTGTGGCTGTGTATGTTCTAAGATATGCAGGTGTTTAGGGGGAGCTGAGTTGTATTATGCAGGGGGAGATGCTGGATACAATGCTCCAACATCCCATGCATGTATGCAGGGGGAGTAGATTTGTGAAAAGGCTGAATCATTCTAATCCCCATCCTATCAAGTTTATTTTCCTGACCATTTAAGCCGAAGTAGTTTTGGTGTTCCGCTGTTGCATGCCTCTCTGATAATCTTAAAAAGATACATCTTATTCTTTTCTACTGTTCTCCATGAAGGAGTAGTATGGTGACTGTTTTGAAGGATAGCCTCTACTGATCTTTATGCTTGTGTGTTTATGTTGAGAAAAAGACGTGTAGTTGAAGTATCTGTTTAAGTAGTATCTGTATGGTCATAATTTGTTTTAGCCAAAAATTTGCCAAAGGGGGAGTTTGTTGAGTCTTTGGTGTTGGCTGCATTTTTGGTAAAATAAACTTTGTGTAAGATGTGGGATCCGATGCCTCAAGCATTGCATAGAGCATTGTAGCGTCTCACTGGAAGTATTACTTGCGCGCCAAGCATGCGTGTTTCCTATTTATGGAATTTATATTTCTCTCTCATGAATCATATCTTGTGCGTAAAGTAAGGCTTTATTTTCTAAACAAATCTTTTGTTTAGAGATTGATTCAGAAATTATTGTGAAGATTTATTTTAAAAACATATCTAATCTTTTAAGATATGGTTTATTTTTATTTTGTGAGTTGGATGTTATTTTGGTTCAGATCTTCTGAAGCCCATGTCACCAACTATATATATGAGGAATGAGCTAAACCTAATTCATGTGTTGTTCACGCCGTCTTGTGTTTTTGTCTAAGAAATTAGGTTTTGCGTGTGTGTTATTTGTGAGCCTTTCTTGTATCACCTTGATGCAAGTTTAGGACTGTTTTTATTGAGTTGTACTGTGTGTGATCCTTCTCCTAAGCTTTGAAGTACGGAGTTAGGACTTTTGGTGTTTTACACTCTAAGCCTTTAGGTACGAGTGTGTAGTTTTTAGGAGTGTGTCTCCAAAACTGTTTTGTGATTGTGTTAGTGAAATCCTTGCTGTTTGTAAGGTTGTAAGGGAGTGAGATGGGATCTCAAATCTAGGAGTTCCTAAGTTGAAGAGTCATTGGTAGTGCCTAGGTTATAAGTTGTAAACGGGGTGTTTGCTGGTAACTTAGAACTAGGGCTATTATAGTGATATTCCTTCCTGGATTGGTATCCCCCAGACGTAGGTTGCTGTTTGCGCCGAACTGGGTTAACAAATAACTTGTCTCCTTTATTTGTTTTCTTTTATACGCTTTGAATAACTACGCGTGAGATCGGACACAGTGTTAGAGCATTGAGTGGAGCATCGTGTATAGTGTGCCAGAAATTTCACTAAGTTTATGAGTAAATGTTGCTACAAAAGAGTATTTAAAAAAAGGGTGAAAAAAATAAAATGCAAAAAGTTAAATGGTTAATTAAATGAGTTAAGCAGCGTAAACGAGTTAAAAGGTATTTGTTTTTGATATTTTTTTGAATTTAGGAATAAAATAATAATAAAACAATATGACATAGAAAAGAAAAAATTTAAAATTTTAGGAAGGTCAAAAAATGGGGTATGACAGGAGTTTATTATAGCATTATCATATGCATGGGCCATTCTTTAATAACATATTATTCTCATTTGAAATATGTTACTCTAAATTCATCATTCTAGTATAAAGTCTAAGTCTTTGACTTGTATGATATGTTTTCCATATCGGATACATTTTCTGCAATGTTGAAGTTTACTTTTGGTTGGTAAACAAGTGCTTTGACCATAATTGAAATTATAGTATTAAAATTTATATTATCTTACTAATCGACGATTGTCATCCAAGTGGGAGAATGTTGGATTAATTATTTAATTAATCAATTATGAATTGACAATAGTCAATTATTAGGAATTATTATTGATATAAATTATGGTCTATTGTTATTGAGCACTTATTGATGAATTATATGATTGGGCTTTTGTCCCTGAATGGACCGTGATGGGACCATTCAGTTAAGCCCAGTGAGAGGTCCCTGCCCTCAACCATTCGGCTATATAATTGTTATCCCATCGGACAGTTAACATAGGGTGAAAACCTAATTCTGAATGCCAATGGTGATGAGGGTAGTTATCCCTCTCACGCTTCTCTCGACTACAATCCTAAAAGGTACGCATCACGATCTTCTCTAATAATATATCAATATGCTATAATTTTGTATCTATTGATTCATGGCTTATATTAAATTTTCCTTCATAAGCTTTCAACAAAAGATAACTTGATTCGACGAAGAATGAGCCATTTGGACTTGATATTATGTGCAGGTTGTTGTGGAGTCGTTGAAATTTCCAACCATTTGTTTTTAGGTTGCAATTTTTCTCATTTTCTCTAGAATAAAATCCTTCACTAGTTAGGTGAGTATGATCCTTTATCAAACGTAGTAGGCGACCACACTTCGCAATTTTCTAATGCTTATGTTTTTCGTAAATAGGTAAGGTTTACACGTGATGTGGTTGACGTGATGATGGATTCAGTGAAAGGAAAGAAACAATATGATTTTTGCTCATAAAGATTCTTCGGTGGAGATGTTTGACAAGGTGAAAAGATTAGCATGGTGGCCGAAGACTAGAAAAAAAGGTTTTAGTTATGATTTGAATATGTAGTGATTAACTCCATTGCGTCGTTCCTTTTCAAAAAAGAAACTCTATTGCATTGTTTAGGTTTTTGATTATTTTTGGATGTTGACGTTGTTGTATTTTTTGTAACCTTGTGTAATCTCGTGTAAACTCTTTAATTAAACACACCTTGTGCTTAACTTTATTTAAATTCATAGCATTTTTCTGTGACTTCTTAAAAAAAATGTTTAGTGTTTCATTTTCAAAAATAAAAATAAAGAAATTTCACAATCAATGACGAAATCAACTACTAAAAAATCAAATTTATTAATTTCTTTTATATTTGGTGTGACTTGTCAATTTCGTGAAGACATTATGGTTGGTTTAATGAAAATGAATTTTCAAGAACCAATAAATAATTCACACAAATCTCCACCACTAATATATAGGGATGTTTATATTCAAACCGATTTAAATAAAAATTGTAAATCAATTAAAAAAATAAAAAATCATAAAAAATGAATATTTTTTATATGTTTTGATGTTCTTTTATGAAAACCACCGAATCGGATTAAATTTTAGATTGTTTTTCAAAATAAATCCAAACTGTATCAAACCGTATAAATATATTTTAATACTTAATTTAATTTTTTATTAGTACGATACATTATACTAACTTGTTATTTGTTGGTTTTTAGTTTTTGATAATACTACTTATTAGTTCAATCTAATCTAGTTTTTTTTTAAACTATTTCATATGTTTCAAAGTCAATTTCCAAAATATTAATTTTTAATGTTATATTATGTATTTTATGTCAAATCTATTATTTAATTGTATTTTATAATATTAATATCTAATAAAAAAAATAAAAATTTATAATATGACTATTCAAAAATCGATCCAAATTAAACAGCAAAAATTGGATAAGATCATTTCAGATTTTTTAATTTGTCATCAAAAGTCGAACAAAACTGCAAATAATTTTATCTTTGAATCGGATGAATTTTTTTCATAAAATTGAACCACAAACGCCCCTACTAATAAGATATTGTAACCTTTGCACTTAAAAATTTGTTCAAAAAGTTCTAGATCTTCTCCCACCAGAATATCACCAAAAAATTTCAGTGCAAATTCATACCTTACGTTAGAGCTGTCAAAACGGGCGGCCCAGCCCATTTCGGGCTACATCGGGCCGGGCTAAAAAGCCCGGATGAAAAACAGGCTGGGAAAAGTATGGCCCGAGCCCGGCCCGGTACAGGCAGTCGGGCTTTCGGGCCGGCCCATATTTTTTACTTTTTTTTAAAAAAAACTACTAAGTAAAACTCAATTAAACAACCTGTCTTTGTTATTTTTTCTACATGCTAATTATGGATAATTAACCATTTGTGAGAACCTGACAATATGTATTATGCACAATGAATAAGTCTTGTTATGATAACATTATTATGTTCTTTGACTCCAATGGATTTTGATATCATCAATTCAAATGGACACCAAAATAATAGAACATTTGAAAAATTTATTAAAATTGATCTAGGCACAAAATGTGCTAGAGACACTGTACTAGAATTATCTGGTACAGATAGATAAACCTCTACAGGAGCTGGACATAAACTCCTTTTAACAAAAGTCAAGCCTTAGCTAGTTCAAATACAAAATCAACACCAAAAGAAATATATACTGCACCACAAGGTAAAATCAAACGGGACACATATTTATTTGTAGTCCATCCTTAAAGGAGCGGCCATCTTTCCAAAAATAAATGTATTATCCTATACCAAAGCATTGCATCAGATTGGCTTTGAGATTATGCAGACCAGCAATAACAGGATCTCGAAGCATTGGAAAAAAACATAGTAGCAGTCTACATTAATAGCATGATTGTAGCTAAAACTAGATCAAGAAACATATATTGAGCAAATTTGTAACCACAACTTGTATAAAAATGGACTAATTATATAAAATCAATTATACAAATAGTAATTTCCATATTGCAAGAAGCACACTACACAATTATATAAAATCAATTATACAAATAGTAATTTTCATCTCTTTGTTACTAAGTTACTAATTTTTATCTCTATGTTACTAATTCACATCTCTTTATTAATAATTTCCATATTGATATCATAATGTTACTAAGTTACAAATGTGTGTATAATGTACATGTATAGAATAGGAACCGGACAAATTGAAAAATTGGTTAAACTAAAAATTTAGCCTACACAAAACAAATACAAAATTACAAAACAAAACTAAAAGGTTAACCTACACAAAAAAAAAAAACATACGTTCCGCTGCACTAAGGAAGCAGTATAACAATAACAAACAGAAAAAATAATTATTTATAATTTATGCGGGCTGCAGGTGGCCTGTGGCCCATTCGGGCTAGCCCATATTTTTTGCGGACTTTATCATTCCAGGCTAAAAAACCCGGATGTTAATTTGGGCTAAATTTTTATGGCCCAAGCCCAGGAAAAAATCAGGCTATTTTGAGAGCTCTACGTACCTTACGTATTCTATAAGGACCATATATATATAGCTGGTGGGATTCTTTCTCTTTCGGTATGTAATGAGTATTGTCCCATATAATAGAAGAAAAAGAAAGCGGGGGAGCATACTTTTAACAAGAAATTGAGGAGTATTGTCTCTTTGCATATATTTAGATTTGTGGTAGACAATTGAAAGTTAGTTATTTTTGTCGTTCAAAAACAATCGAAAAGTTAGTTCATTCATTCCATTACTATCCAGATTTTATTTTACCATAAAACTAGCGTATTACCCGTGCGCCCGCACGGGTCGCGCCGGTGGCGCGTCCAATAATTCGGTGGAACTTAGGTCGCGGGAACGTGGGTCGTGGGAATACTTGTTATATAATTTAAAATATTGAAAAGTAAAATTTTCTTGACATCTATTATTTTTTATAATAGTAAAAATACAATACGAAATACATAGAGTTGTATCCATTAAATATTAATTTTTCAAAGATGATATCTATATAAGAGACAAAGTTTAAAAGAACAGTATCACTTGAAAAAAAGTTGTTCTTTCTACAAATCTTATTTCACAATTTATTTCCCGTATTATTTAATTTTTTTATCAGATTCTCCGTGCATTAAAGTTAATTAAAATTATTCGTCAACAACTTATTTTTTGTATATAGTAGTAATTTGATTTTTTTTTATCAACAACAATTTATTCCCCTTATTATTTAATTTTCTTATCAACTTCCCCGTACACTAAAGTTAATTAAAATTATTCATCAACAACTTATTTTTCGTATATTGTAGTAATTTGATTTTTTTTTATCAACAACAGTTTATTCCTCATATTATTTAATTTTCTTATCAACTTCCCCGTACACTAAAGTTAATTAAAATTATTCATCAACAACTTATTTTTCGTATATTGTAGTAATTTGATTTTTTTTTATCAACAACAGTTTATTCCTCATATTATTTAATTTTTCTTATTAGCTTCCCCGTGCATTAACATAATCAAATTTATATATGATAAAATAATCATCTTAGTTTTAATAGTTTTGTACATTAGTAGTTGAAAAGTTGTCTATGGAACTTTGAATCTTCTCGTGAGTGAAGTGATCCATGACCACTCTTACTACTTGTCCCATCATTTCTTTTTCTTTTTATACATTTCATCTCAATTCATCCACTCTTACTACTAATTTTGAATCTTCACTTGTATGCTTCATATATAAAATTTGATTAAAAATTATCTTTAGAAACAATTTGGTCCCCTTATTATTTGATTTTTGTGTCAGTTCCCCATGTACAAAAGTTAATTAAAATTTTTTATCAACAACAATTTGTTTTTTCGTGTATAAAACTTGGTTACAAATTTTCATAGTAACAACTTACTCCCTGTATTATTGTTTTTTATTAGCTTCCTCGTGTACAATAGTTAATTAAAATTTGTTATCAACAACTTATTCTTCGGGTATGGTATTTGATTAAAATAATTCATTAGCAACAACTTGTTCCTTGTATTAGTTGATTTGTTATCAGTTTCCCCGTGTACAATAATTAATTAAATTTTTTCATTAAAAACGATTTATTCTTCGTGTATAAAATTTGATTAAAATTTATCATTGGAAACAACTTGTTTCCCTGTGTACAATAGCTATCATTAATTGTAACTATAACACTATTCCCTATAATTTTTTCACAAGCAACAACTTATTCCCATATATAATATTTAATTTCAATTTTTCATGAGCAAGTATCTTGCCCCCTATATATATTTAAGTGTATAACTTTAACTTAATGATTTAAGTATATAAATTTAACACACCATTCAAGTATCTTGCCCCCGAAAAAAATATGCACTATCTATTCTTTATCTTCTCTTGCTCATATTGTTTTTTTGTCAAGTTTCTGTTTAGATCTGGGAGATTTTTAAATTTCTCAACCTTCAGTTTCTTGGCTAGATCTTTGTCATCATAGACTCTCTTTTAAAAAACCGTCATCATATAAAGACTATGCTCATTCTCCTCTACAAAACCCACAAAAAAAAAGATTGGAGCGTAGTCGCCGGTGATTGCCTCGCCGGAAAAGGAAACCACCGCGCCGGAAAATATGGTGTATCTATTTTGTAGTGTTTGCTCTCCGCTTTTCTCATGCTGCAGCAACAACAACAGCAAAATCAAGTTTGATATCTTCTTTCTTAAAATTAGTTATATAATAAGAAGAAAGCAAAGTGAGAGGTTTGTAGTTGACATAGAATGAGTTAAAATTACTTTTTTCTCATCATCTCTATTCTTAAAATTTATTATTTTAAAATTAGTTTATGTATCATCCATAAAATTGTAAGGAGAAAGTAAAGTGCTTTCGAAATTTATTTATACACTAATTTGTTTATGTTCTTGTTAACAAAAAAAAAGGTTTTATTTTTTGTTTAAGTTTTTAGGTTTTCATTTTGTGGATCTGGATCTAAATAAACTTTGCCGGGTTGTTTTGAAAAAAATGGTTGAATGAATTATCAATCCATAAAATTAACTGTAAGAAGAAAGTAATCTGATTGCAACAATTATTGTGTTTAGTTTTCTAGGTTTTTCATTTTCGTATTTATAACCTATAAATATGTTAAAAGTAGGAAGTAGTTCCATTTACTTGTGCTTTATTCTTCTCTTCTTGTCTGCTTTGTTGGAGATAACATCTGTTACTTTTCCTGCAAAAAATAAAAAAAAAATTTAGAAAGTTGTTCTTCATCTACTTTGCTGTTTTGCAGAATATCTGCCGTTTGTTTTCCTTTTTGTTTTCAAGAAATAGAAAAATATTAGAACAAAAATTATACATCCAAAACCCTTTTATGTTTCTCATGCTATGTATTTTTTATATTCTATCAAATATTTGTAAGATTTTTCATCCACGTGATTTTTTGTTATTCAAAATATTTGTCCACTAAAAAGAAAATGACAACAACATATCTAGAAGAACAATTTTAACATAGTCAAAGCAGATTATGAGATAAAATTGTAAAATAAAATGTTTAATGTGGAAGTAGGAAGATATTATAATTACTTGTGTTTTACATGTTCTTTCTCACTTTCGCGATCTGCAAAATATTTTTCTTATCCATGTAGCGATTCTTCTTACTATATACTGCAAAGTAAAAAAGGAAAATGAAGATTAGTAGAAATATATTGAAGATGAATAAATGTAGATAAGAAGTGAGAGAGAAAAGAAAGTAGGAACTAAATTTGAAAATGACTTATCAAAAAAAAAAAATAAATTTGAAAATGATAAAATAGAATGAGTTTGAAAGTTGAAATGAAATATTTGTTATAAGAGCATTGCTATTTAGCATGAAATTTTTACACAAGAAATACAAGAATTAACACATGGCAAAATCTTAAAGGATGATGTCATTTAATCTTCTTTTTTAGTGGAAAACATGGGTGGTTATGGATGTAATTAAGGGTGAGGATTTATTCCTCTCTTTCTTGCATTAAAAAATTTTTGCTAAATATCATTTTCCTTGTTATAAAGAGTGGAATCAAATTTTGAAAATCGAAATTCAAATTTGAAAAAAGAGAGGGAATTTGAAAGAGGACACATGTCAGTCATATAAGCCCAAAGGGCAATATGGTCTTTTCAGGAACATGTTTACTTCTTATACTAAGGGAGGATACTTTAGCAATTGTATGAAATTCTATTTAAAAACAAGCTGTTTAAAAGAATTTGAATTTGATTCATGTAAGGAGTTATTTATTATTAAATTGAATAAACTTTTAATTTAGTCTCTGAACTATCAATCTCTCTCTAATTTGATCCATAAACTGTAAAAATATACTAAATGGTCTGAACTATTAATAATCCATCAATTTGGTCCCTGAACTATTATTTTCTTTCATGTTTTTAAAAAGTTGAGGGACTAAATTGATGTACTAATGATAGTTTAGGGACTATTTGGTACATTTTTATAGTTTAGAGATCAAATTGGAGAGAGATTGATAGGTCAGAGACTAAATTGAAGGTTTATTCTATTAAATTTTACTTACTCCCTCCGGTCTCATATATAAGCAAAAAATTATTTTTTAAGACTCATTGAAAAAATTATGTATTTAGTCCGTATTATAGACCACATACATCACTTTTTTAATAAATCTAAAAAAATAATTTTTGCTTATATATGAGACCGGAGGTAGTACCTTTTAATTGATTCGGGATTTTCAATTTCTTCCTCTTTTATTTCTTTTAATATTTTTGATTTGTGTGAGTGTGCCTAAATGATTGTGTGTATGTAGGACATCCTCCATGTTATATATATGTTAAGACTTGGGCGTGACTCTCACACCAAAGATGTGTTTGGAAAAACCAATTATGGCTCTCAAAATATGGTCACATGAACAAATTAAACTTGTTTTTTCTTCTCCAATTTGTCTATCATTTTTCTTCCTTATAAGTGTGTTAATCGTATTTAATCTTGCAATCAAAAAACCTAAATCCAAAACCAATATAAATAAGCTTCCATCTCCACCTAAATTACCAATAATAGGTAATCTTCATCAACTAGGCACACTTCCATTCCGTTCTCTTCGAGATCTATCACTCAAATATGGCAACATGATGTTGTTGCAATTGGGATGGAAAAAAGCTCTAGTGATTTCATCAGCAGAAGTAGCTTTGGAAATAATGCAAACTCATGATCTCGCATTTTCAAACCGAATCCAAAATACAACTACAAACATCGTATTTTATGGATGTACAGATGTTGGTTTTCAAAATTATGGAGAAAATTGGAGACAAAAAAGAAAAATATGTGTTCTAGAACTTTTGAACACGAAAAGTGTACAATCATTTCGTCAAATTAGAGAAGAAGAAGTTGACGAATTGGTGAGTAAAATACGCGAAGCTAGCTCGAATAATGCATATGTGAATTTAAGTGAGTTGTTTCTTGAAACTACAAACAATATTATTTGTACATGTTCTCTTGGAAGAAAATATGAAGGAGCTAGTGAAAGTGACAATAGGGTGAAAGAGATAGCAAGGGATATTATGACTCATCTTTCTACTTTTATGGTTGGAGATTACTTCCCTTCATTGGCTTGGGTTGATGTTCTTAGAGGAAAAATTGGAAAAATCAAGGATACTTCTCAAGCACTAGGTCGTGTTTGATCAAGTGATTGAAGAGCGTTTGGATGTAAAAGAGATTGAAAATGATCAAATCAAGAAGAAAGGGTTTATTGATATTCTTCTTCAACTCAAAGAGGATGGCATGCTTGGCTTTGAGCTCTCCAATAATGATGTCAAAGCAATTCTAACAGTAGTTTTCTCTCTTTTAATTTATATATATTCTTGATTTATGTTTAATTTACATTCACTTCCTATTGGCTTGAGACCTAGGAGTGTACTCCTTCTTAAAGTTTCAGGTTCGATTCTCTCTGGTGCCAATTTGACGAACTAATTTAGTTTTTTCAAAAAAAATTTACATTCACTTCCTTACTCAAAAGGACACACACATGTACATATATAGATCACTTTTTAAGAGTATTAATTGTTAAAAAAAATTTGTTAAAAAAGAGTTTGTTAAATTTTATTTTGATCCTTTGCAAGTAGTTCAATCACACATAAATAGTTTGATCAAATTAAAATGACTTCTCTATAATTTGTAGAACATGTTTGTGGGAGGAACCGATACAACGGCAACAACATTAGAATGGGCTGTTTCAGAGCTCGTGAAACATCCAACCATAATGAAGAAAACACAAGAAGAAGTAAGAAGAGTTGTAAATGATAAATCAAAAGTAGAAGAAAGTGACATCAATCAAATGAACTATTTAAAGTGTGTAGTGAAAGAAACTCTCAGATTACATCCGGTTCTTCCTCTTTTGGTTCCTCGAGAAACAATATCTAGCGTGAAATTAAACGGGTATGACATTCCTGAGAAAACAAGTGTATATTTCAATGCATGGGCAATACAAAGAGATCCTAAAAATTGGGAAAACCCGGATGAATTCAAGCCAGAAAGATTTGAACATAACCAAGATGGTTTTAAAGTTGAAGATTTTCATTTTATTCCATTTGGTTTTGGGAGAAGGGGATGTCCTGGAATAAATTTTGGAATAATAGTTATTGAATATGTGCTTGCAAGTCTTCTTTATTGGTTTGATTGGAAGCTAACAGAAACAAATTCAGGTAAGCATGATATAGATATGAGTGAGATATTTGGACTTGGTCTCACAAAGAAAGAACCACTTCTTTTAAAACCAATAACATTTTCATTTTAATTAATGTACTTTCCAAGTGTTTTGTGGTCAAATTGATTATATGTAATATTGTAACTTTGATTATTTTCTTGTTGTAAGGTTAAAGGTGTGTCTTGTGTGTTGGATGCATAATAATTATGCAATTGTTGTTTTCCATGTCGTTATATTTAAGAAGGTGAATAATTATGGAAGTATCTCCTATTGTTTCATTAAATTTATAGGAAAATGCTTATTAGCACGACACACGCGTGTCGTCTAACGTGAACGACAATTAAATTACTACCTCTTTGAACTATTAATTTTGTACAACATTCCTCTTTTAAATTTCATTTAATTCAAAATGATTAATTTTGCTTGTGACACTCTATCTTGAATTAAATGGATATTAAATTTATAACAAGTGTTAAATATTTCTTTTTTTTGTCTCTTAAGTCCATAAGTTATAGCTCAAGTGATAAAAAATTGCCGAAATTATAAGGTCGGATGTTATGATTGGTGGTCGAATTCCGGCTCTCTAATGTATGTTTGAGTTGATAATGACTTTTTCATTTCGTCCATGTATTAAAAGAAAATAAAATTGTCTCTTAATTATTTTCCGTCGCTATAAAGATAAATGACTTGTTTGGAAAAAAAAGATAAAAAACTAATCCGTGCATGCATGTTTATGAAGATAAAAAATCGATCTCTGAATTTTATTTTTTGAAGAACGAATCCATTACAAATAAATAAGATAAATGATTTGTAATGTAATTTTGCTAAAATTTTAACAAGAATATGAAGCACGAACACCTCTATGATTAAGCGTGTCGCGGTATCCGACACGTGTCTGATAGGAGTCAAGGAAAAACATTTTGTTCTTTATCCCGACACTTCTTATATCAGTGTCCGACACCTATAAGACACTCGTATAAACCTGTCGAATAAGTGTTCCAAAAAATTATTATTTTACTTTGCTTCTACTCTACTTAAACATATTTACAAGGATTAAATTGATGTGTTAAAACAATAATAGTGATCAATGAGGGATTAAAGATGTTACATTATTTTTAGTTTTTCGAAAGTAGATGGATGAATAAAAATAAAATGTATTATCATATATTCTCTTTAAAAAATTAATGAAAAATTTGTTCAACTTAAATGCATATATATGTATTTTGATTCTTAATTTAGATTTTTTATAAATATGTAACAGTATTGTTGTTGTCTATTTTGAAGGTGGAAAAACACAAGAAGGGGGGGGGGGGGGGGGGGGGGGTTGAATTGTGTTTTGAAAATTAAATCTTTTTCTTAACTAAGACACGTTTGCAGCGGATTAAAAACACAAAGTAAATAAGGTGCTGAGAGAGAGAGAGAGAGAAAGACACAAAATTTATCCTGGTTCCCCTCACAAATTGAGAGTACGTCCAGTCCCCTTGTTACTAACAAGAGCTTTTCACTATAATCTTTACAAGATTACAACTTGCTCAAGTACACTTGCAAGAGACTTCTCAGGTGCTCAAGTTTCACTAAACAAGAGACTTCACAAACAAACTTAAAATCTAAGAATGATTGTTTATGGACACTTGATATACTATCAGAGGTGTTTACAAAATACAACGCAAATTGCTTTAAGACTTGAATGACAGATTGAACAAATTATGTCAGAATATTTCAGAGCCTTAAACGCAGTAATAGAACAGTAGTCATTTCTTCCATTTGAGTCTTCTATTTATACTTGGATGGAAGGTGATGACCGTTGCAGAGAGATAAGATCCAGCTGGAATTTACTCGTACAATTGCTAGTTGTACAGTGCCTTCTTTGGTAAAGAACTTCAATTCCATTACCTTGCAATTTGAATTATCACTCAACCATTTTGAGTAATAATAGTACAATCGTACAATCCTCAAATGCGCTCCACTTATGGATAAGGTTAACGTTGTACCAACGAATATTCCTTCCTGTGGATATGACAGAGTCCCAAAATGGATTGTTCTTCAATCATTGATTCTGACTCTGTCAGTTCTTGAGTGACGCAAATTCCTTTTGTTTCAGAGTCTGCAGTGTAGCTTCTTAAAGTCTTCAGCTTCTGAATCCTTCAGAGCCTTGCTTTTGTCCTCAGAGCCACTTCCTTCAAACCTTGAATTTTAAGCTTCTGATGATCAGCAATATACTTTCAGAGCTTCTTAGCTTGGCTTATCTGCTTTTATTCATAGTGCTTCTGAATGAATTTTAACTTATATTTCTGCATACTAGAATAATCATTAGTAATACCAATTGAAATTTTAATACTTTGTTATCATCAAAACCAATTAAAATCTTAGAGGTTCATGTCAGACCCACTTTGTTCCAACAATCTCCCCCTTTTTGATGATGACAAACTAAAGCATTAAAATTCATTTGTTGTTGATTTAGTTATTTATGTTGACTTTAGGTTCCAAAGGTTTGCAATCTCCCCCTGAGTCTTATAATCCCTAGGGTTAGGTTTGTAAGCTCCCCTTAAGTCTTATCCATAAATAATTAAAATAGTTTAAGAGTTAATTTATTAACTTAAAATATATTTTCATATTTAACTCTCAGAGATAGAGGTTTGTAAGCTCTACTTCTTGGAATCTGATAATAATCAGAGGAGGTTTGCAATCTTCTCTTATATTATCTATGAAAATTAATTTTAGGTTCTTAAATTTTCTCCCCTTTCAATAAAGTTCAAAATGAGAAGGATTCAGAATAGATAGAAATTGATTCAGAATGCATAACATAACAGTTTCAGGTCTTTAAGCAGTTATAGAATCAATCAACATTAATTTTAACGCCTTATCCTTACTCCCCCTTTTGTCATTATTCAAAAAGTACAGAAAACGAGATAAAACAGAGTCAACCTCGCATGAAATCAAGACAGTCAAGGAAAAAAATGGTTACAACTATGTCCATTAACTGAACTGTGTTGATTCCCATGTAGACAAGAGTGCTTGAAAACATTATAAAAGGAGATGATTCTTCTCATTTTATTCATACGGAATAATCAAAGAATACCATAACAGACACACAATGGAAAAACAAACTGCGAAGAGTGCTTCAGGATCAAAGCGAGGGATCAAGAAGGAAGCTGAGACTTCACGCTTGGAAAGAAACAGGCAACAATATGAAAGAAATAAGCGAGAAATAGTTTTGACAGAGTCTGAGCTTGATGCAATAGGCTCTGACTATGAAGAGTTCTTATGGACATATGATCCTGAGAAACCTTACTCAGAGTATCTAGCTGAGGCTCACCAAGCCATGCTTGACTATTTTTCTAATGCAAGCACTGCTGACGCAAAGCTCAAGAAAGATAAGCCAGAGGCTGCTGACGTAGATTCTAAGTAGGGTTCTCACTATCAATGTAATAGAAATTCTTCATTAATAATAAAAAGTTCTTGCTTTACTTTATTTATTGTCTATGCATGTTTCTTTTATATTCACTTACAAATGTCAGAAAACCAGTTACCAGACACGCCTCATTTGGTATTGGTGCCCCGCTATTAAACAGGCGATAATACTAAGAAGCTATATCATGAGTAAACAGGAGTACTGATGTGGGGAGAACCTTAGGTTTTGAAAATCCTAAAATATAAGTTTAAAACCAAGATGCTCTGCAACACCTTGCACTAGGTTCAGTAACCACAAGAGTACCAGACATAAGTAATGAATATATTAATTTTGAAAAACAAAAAAATAAAATAAACACACAGATATGGATAATATGAAGTTTAATTAATAAGGAAAAATTATCCAAAACAAAATACATCAAAACAAGCAAGTACAATCAAGTGCTCAAACATAAGGGTTAAGATTTTGGTTGTTGTTGAGTAAGCTTCAGTAGCAGTTTCATCATATCATCTATCTTTTGATGAGTAGCTGCACCAGATCTATTCATGTCTTCCCTCATATCAGCCCTGAATTCATCCATTTCATTTCTTAGCTCTTCTCTTAAGTCATTCTTGATCTCATCCAGAGCCAGTTGCATAGCAGGAGGTATGGCATATGAGGGAGAGCCTTGAACAAGTCTTGGTGGAGATCTAGGAGGAGTTGTATCAACAATAGGAGCCTTACCCTTATCAGCAATGTCCTCATCTAGGTTCTGATCAATCATGACAAAATCCTCATCAGTTGCTTGATTCTCATTAATCTTGGTAGTTTCAATCACAGCAATCTGAACAGCTCTATCCACCAACAACTTGACAGCTTCTTGATCAGCAAGCCTCTTATGCTCTATTTCAGCAGCTATCCTAGCCTGCTCAGCATCAATGACCAATCTGGCATATCTTGCCTCTTCTTCAACTATCCTCTCAGCTGCTTCACTTGATATTCTGGTGCTTTCACTTATAGCAGCCAGAAGCTCTAAACGTTGACGCTCATCTTCATGATTGAAGAAAGTGAGTCTAGGAGCTTGAGAATGGTTAGCAGAGGTCATTATCTGTCTGACAGCATCCATGCCTTTTCCTTGAATCTTATTCTTGATGTGATTACCCAAAAGTCTCAGAGTCTCACTGAATTTATCTTCCAAGTCCCTAATCTCAGCATCTACATCTGAAGGAAAAACAAGTGTTTCCTCTTCCGTACTTTTAAATCTCTTGAGACTAATACTGATAGCAATATCTACAAGCTCAAGGTTAGGTTCTGAGATGGGATTGAAAAAGGGATGGTTTATGTTGAAAGGAATGGTGGGTTCAGATTTCTTTCTCTTGAGAGGGGTAATCTTAATTTTGCTTAGATCCATGGTTTGGATTGTAGAGAGTGATAATGTTATTGGTTCATCATCTATATCTATGGCTTCCTTCATTATTCTCTCTTGAATGGGTAAAGCAAAGTCAACAGGTAGGATTAATTCATCCTCTGTCAAAGGTTTGTAGACAGGACCATATATGAGAGGTGTTGAAGGGGGTGTCTCAATGTTTTGGTTTTCAACTGGATTTGGTTCAGTGGGAATGTGATGTTCTTGTTCAGCAATGGTTTGGGCAGGATCATCAGTAGTGTGTTTAGGTGAGTGTTGAGGTGGTTGTTCTGATGGTTTGGGTGAGGAAATATGAGGTTCTGAGTGAGTCATAATTTCATCCTGAATGGCTTGTTCAGAGGTGGGTGGATTTTCTTGTTCAGAAGCAACAAAATTTGGAGGTGGTGTTTGAACAATGGTTATTGGGGGTTCTTGAACCGGTGGTTCTTGTGGTGATTCAGAGGTAGTATTCACAAATTTATTGATGGGGTGATTTGGTGAGTCCAGGTTTGAATGAGTAAATGCATCACCAGACAAGTGTGATGTGATGTGGTCTAGAATGGAAGTGTCTATAACAACAGCTTCCTTGGGTGGAATGTTTGTGGTTTTCTTGGGGGTCTTTTTCATGGGAGTTCCTTTCAGAGGGATCTTTTTCTTGGGTGGATTGTTTTTCTTGAGCTTATTTAGATGTTTAGTAGAATTCCTAAGAACCTCTTGTGTGTCAGTGCTGTAATCAGAAAGAGTGCTTTCTGATGAGGATGATGATGATGGTGAAGAGGGTAGGATAACATTAAGAGGTTTGGTATAGTCTATAGGGGATGTTTGAGCTTCAGAATTGCTAACAAGATTAGACTTAGAGACATTACCTTTAGAAGAGCTAACAGCTTTCTTTTGTCTAGAGACCACAAACTTTATCCTTTTGGGGGCTCTGACAGGTTGATCATCTTCAGTACCTGCAGGCCTCTCATTCCTTTTCTTTGTTCTCCTTTTCAACATTAGACTCTGGGACAACCTCAGCAGCTCTTGCTTCTTGATTTTTAGAGATTTCAGCAGCAACATCAACCATCTTATCCACATTGTTGTTCTCAGAATGATCATCTTGTCCTTCACTTGCATTCTGAGATCCTTCCTCTAGTATTGCTTGTTCAACTACTATAGGCTTCTTTCTTGACCTTCTAACTTCCTTAGGTCCTTTGAATATATCCCAGTTTGGTACTCCAACTACCATGCTTTTGTCAACCGTTACACCAGTCTCTTTTCTTACCATCTCCAAAAAGTTCCCAATCACCTCTTTATTGTCATGTAGTGAGATGGTTGGGAAACCATCACACCAAAAGTATTTCTCATAGATTGTCTTGAGTGGATTTTCTGGCTTTTTCAGATCCTCTTTCTTTACCAGCTTCATGTTGACCAAGATAGTTGCATCATATTTTGCAGTTTGAAAGACTCTTAGACTTTCCTTTGTCCTAAGAATCTCAATCAGCTTGGTCTGACAAATAATAGCTGTTGCTTTATGGCGAGTCTCAGTGATAATTGAGCATAGATGTTCAAACAGAAGTTCTGCTAAGTTAATCTTGACTCTCTTATGCATGAACCAGATAAAGTGCCTGTGAGGCAAGGTGATTGTATCTTTTCCTCCTTCTCTTGTAATGATTGAAGCAAGAAACACCTTGAAGGCAAAGTTGAATTCTTTCTTCATAAACTTTGGCTTTCCAAATTCAGCTTCAGTAACACCAGGAGGGAAAAGATCCTTTTTGATAGCTTCTATGTACTTGCTTTTTACCTTGTACTGATTCACATTTTCACCCTCATTGTCCAAACCTAGAACCTTGGCTATATGTTCTTGAGTGATAAAAACATTGATACCCATTATGTTGGACCTGATTTCTTTTCCTTTGAAAGGTCTTAAACCCATTTGAACTCTTGACTTTCCTCTCAGAGTGTTATCCTTAGCAATCATTTCTTTGTCTTCTTTATCAGCACTAAACTTATCAAAGATTGTTGCTTTGTTCCAGAAGTACTTAACAATATCATAGTAAACAAACCCATTCAGCATGTCAAAGTAGTTACCCCACTGTTGGTCAAAGAACAAGCTTTGAATGTCAATGCCATTAACCTTTAAGCTTTCAAAGTCGACAAACTTCTCCGTAATGAATTCCATGGCTTCCGTTCCACAGTCGGTTGTATTTCCATGAACAACAAGCGTTGCCTGAGACGAAAGGTCGAGAACTGGTGGAAGTTCTGGGTTGAAAGGACGTTGAACAATGGCGCGAGACGGTTGAGCAGTCATGATCGCAGTAGATTTTGTGAAGAAGAAACAATTTGGGATTTCTGAGTTTTAGGGTTCGTGTAGGTAATGATTGTGTAAAAATGTGCTTGTGTGAGTGAAGTGACTATATATATCAAATAATATACACAATCAGAAAATAAGCACAAAGGAGGGAGCGCAAACAGTTTAAAATTAATTTTAAATTGTATTAACTGCAAATTCATCATTAACTGTTCCCTACCCATCAGGATCTAAACACGTGTAAGAGAGACTTAATCACAGCTGACACGTGTACAGACAACTGTAGTACACTCACTAGTACTAAACGTTTCATTTCCGTCTAGTTCAGAGCCAAACTCATTTATATCTAACACCTCATTAGAGCCTATTACCCTTCAGAGCCCATCTTATTCAGAGCTTCCCAAAAGAGACTCTGAATTATTAGAGGCTCTGAACAAGCTTCAGATCCTAATTCTATTTTAGATCTCAGAGCTAGTTTTCTTCAGAGATAAAATGCATGTTCAAATTCTTTTTAATAAAATCAAACCTTTCAATAGATAAAGGCTTAGTAAATATATCAGCCCATTGATGTTCAGTATCAATGAATTGAATATCTATGTTACCTTTTTGAACATGATCTCTTATAAAATTATGTTTTATTTGAATATGCTTAGCTCTGGAATGCAAAATTGAATTTTTAGTTAAATGAATAGCAGCAGTATTATCACAATAAAGTGGAATACTACTTTCAGCTATGTTATAATCCTCTAACTGATATTTCATCCAGAGGAGTTGGGTGCAACATTTAGCAGCTGAGATGTATTCTGCTTCTGCTGTA
Organism: Trifolium repens; assembly: GCA_030408175.1. Classification (NCBI taxonomy): domain Eukaryota; kingdom Viridiplantae; phylum Streptophyta; class Magnoliopsida; order Fabales; family Fabaceae; genus Trifolium; species Trifolium repens. The sequence continues at coordinate 26,116,273 of CP125850.1, forward strand.
GACAAGGCAATAGTTGCTTGTCTCTTGCTGGCCCAAGATATGAGATTCTCACCAATAAATTGGCAATTTCCACTAGTGGACTTTCTCTCTATCTTGTCTCCAGCATAGTCAGCATCACATAATCCAACTAGCTTACTATCTAGGGATTTTTTATAAAGAAGTCCTAGATTAGTAGTTCCTTTCAGATACCTAAAGATTCTCTTAACTGCTGTTAAATGAGATTCTCTAGGGTCTGATTGAAATCTTGCACACAAACACACACTGTACAAAATATCTGGCCTAGATGCTGTTAGATAGAGCAAAGAACCAATCATACCTCTGTATAGCTTTTGGTCTACTTTGCTGCCAATCTCTTACTTGCTCAAGCTGCTAGTAGGATGCATGGGTGTGGCCATTGTCTTACAGTCTTCAAGGTTGAACTTCTTCAGAAGCTCTTTTGTATATTTGCTTTGATGAATGTAAGTGCCATCTTTTCCTTGATTGATTTGAATCCCAAGGAAGAACTTCAGTTCACCCATCATGCTCATTTCAAATTCATCCTGCATAAGCTTTGAAAAATTCTTGCACAAGGAAGCATTAGTAGAACCAAATATTATGTCATCAACATAGATTTGAATAATTAAGATATCCTTTTTTGTTGTCTTTCTGAAGAGTGTATTGTCAATCTGACCTTTTTGAAAACCGTTTTCCAAAAGAAAATTACTCAGTCTATCTTACCAAGCTCTTGGAGCTTGTTTGAGACCATAGAGTGATTTCTTTAATTTATAAATATAGTCAGGGTTTTTCAAATCCTCAAAACCTGGAGGTTGTTTGACATACACTTCCTCAGAAATGACTCCATTTAGAAAGGCACTCTTAACATCCATCTGATAAAATGTAATTCCATTATTAACGGCATAAGACAATAATAACGTGATTGCTTCCAATCTAGCTACTGGAGCAAATGTTTCTGTGAAATCAATACTTTCTTGCTGATTGTAGCCTTGTGCTACCAGTCTAGCTTTGTTTCTTACAACCTCACCTTGTTCGTTCAGTTTATTCCTAAATACCCACTTGGTTCCAATGATATTCTTATGTGCTTGTCTTGGCACTAAATCCCATACATCATTTCTTTGAAACTGATTGAGCTCATCTTGCATTTCCACTATCCATCCATCATCAGTTAGTGCTTCGTCAACATTCTTGGGTTCAATCATAGAGATCAGTCTAGCTGATCTTGTCTTTCTTGGGCTTTCTTTGTTTCCAAGAATAAGATCTTCTGGATGAGATGACTTGTATTTGAATTTCCTTCTTGGAGCTTCAGCATTTTCTTGCATTTCATCTTCTGAGATATCATCATGTTCTTCAGATGCTTCTATTGGAGATGCTCCTTCAGACACTACTTCAATTTCAGCTTCTGAAGTTCCATTAGCTTCTGATGTTTTCTCAGGTTCTGCAAGGTTGTATTGATATGGCACACCTGCATAGTTATCATCTTGCTCTGACATTTTGTTGTCAGGCTCTTTGTCATCAAATCTTACATGTATAGATTCTTCCACTGTGTTAGTTTCAGAATTATACACTCTGTATGCCTTTGAGCAATCAGAGTAACCTATAAAGATTCCCTTACAAGCTTTGGCATCAAATTTCTTTTTATAGACCATATTGTTTAAGATGTAGCAAGTACATCAAAATTGATGGAAGTGAGATATTTGGCTTTCTTCCTTTGAAGAGTTCATATGTTGTTTTATTCAAGATAGGTCTGATATAGATCCTATTTTGAATATAGCAAGCTGTATTCACAGCTTCTGCCCATAAGTGCTTAGCAAGTTTAGTCTCATGCATCATGGTTCTTGCCATCTCTTGTAAAGACCTGTTCTTTCTCTCTACCACACCATTTTGATGTGGTGTTCTAGGAGCTGAGAACTCATGGATAATTCCATGGTCTTCATAGAAAGTTGCAAAAGGTTCGTTTTCAAACTCACCCCCATGATCACTTCTGATCCTTAGGATCTTAAGACTTTTCTCACTTTGCAATTGAGTACAGAAGATGTTGAATACATCATATGCATCATCTTTTACTCTCAAGAATTTAACCCAAATCCATCTACTGTAATCATCAACTATGACAAGTCCATATTTCTTCCCATTGATTGAGGCTGTACTAACAGGACCAAATAAATCAATGTGAAGCAATTCAAGAGGTCTTGAGGTAGAGACAATGTTTTTGGGTTTAAAGGAAGTTTTAGAAATTTTCCCAATCTGACAAGGACCACACAGAGCGTCTGAGTGATAGTTGAGATTGGGTAGGCCTTTAACCAAGCTTAGTTTGCTGAGCTTGGAGATTAATCTCCAGTTAGCATGTCCTAAGCGCTGGTGCCAGACCCACTTCTCATCACTCAGAGATAGTAGACATACTATCTTTTGCTCTGTGAGTTTTGAGAGATTGACCTTATAAACATTGCCTTTCCTTAGGCCTCTGAATACTACAGATTTGTCAGACTCTCTAGTTACAGTACACGACTCTTTATCAAATACTACCACAAATCCACTATCACATAATTGACTAATGCTAAGTAGATTGTGTTTCAGGCCTTCTACAAGCCATACATTATTAATAGATAAGGAAGAATTACCAACTGTACCTATCCCAGTGATCCTCCCTTTTTGTTTGCCTCCAAATCCCACATTTCCTCCCTCTTTCAGAGTGAGGGTTTGGAACATAGACTTTTCGCCTGTCATGTGTCGCGAGCATCCACTGTCCAGGTACCAAGAATGTTGCTCTGGCCTTCTTGGTGCGCAAATCTGATGCATAAACAATCTCAGATCTAGGTACCCATATTTTTATGGGTCATTTATGGTTAGTCCTTACTGCCTTAGGTTGTTTTTGTTTGTAAGGCCTATCATTAGTTCTGAAGTTATCAGAGCCTTTTGAAAGAGTTTTTAGGCTTTACATAACTTCTGGACTTAGCCTTAGAGTATACTAGAGTTTTGTTTATTTTTACATTGGTCTGAGGTTTGGAAACCTTAGCCTCTGAAGTATTCAGAGTCTGAGACTTCTTAACCTCTGACTCAATTATTTTTTCAGAGTCTGGTATATCTGTGACTACTGATTGACTATTAAAAAACACAGCCTTAGGTTTTTCTTTATCAATGTTAGAGGGTTTAGAAAATAATGGGTTTTCTTTAAAACGTGAGAACCCAAGACCTTCACCTCTATTTCTACTAACATGAAAAATCAAGGAAGCTATCTTACCTCTCTGCATGCTGTAGCGGGCTGGAAAATTCCATCTTGCGTAACGCAATGAAGTCGCCATTGACGTTTATTTATCCCGGAGGGGGAAAGGAAAATATCACGAAAACCTTGGTAAACACGGTTGAAGAACCGTGGCGGGTTCGAGAGTTGGTTATGCGAAAGGAAGGTATTAGCACCCCTCGCATCCATCGTACTCGATGGGAACCGTTTAGGTGGTTTGGGTTTGTTTGCGCATGTTTAAATTGAATTAATCTGTCACTGGGCTAATCTATACTTCGTTTCCAAATAAATTAAAAAAAGGGTTTTTATTAGTTGAGTTTGACGGTTGTAGGAGCCCGCTCCTACGTATTCCCCGGTGCAATGGGAAACTCAAAACTCACGTAGTTCTGGTAAAAAATTGTTTGTGTAGTTATTTGTTTTATGCGAATAACGTTTATTTCGTATTCCGCTGATACAACGACGCTTGTATGCTCTACTTAGAGGCTTAAGCTGTGTATGTATCAGAGGAATAGATAAAACGCATATCCATTGTAAAAAGAGAGTTTGAATAACGGATGTTGCTTATTTCGCGTTCCGCTGATACAACGACGCTTGTATGCTCTACTTAGAGGCGTAAGCTGTGTATGTATCAGAGGAATGGATAAAGCGTATATCCATTGTAAAAAAGAGTTTGAATAACGGATGTTGCTTATTTCGCATTCCGCTGATACAACGACGCTTGTATGCTCTAATCAGAGGCTTAAGCTGTGTATGTATCAGAGGAATGGATAAAGCGTATATCCATGTTTTTCTGAAAAGAAGTTTGAGTGAGTGGGGTTAGTTTTAACGCTTGATTAGGATGAGGATGGTCCCAAGATCACGAGCCATACGTCAGGGATAAGAACCATCCGGAGTGTGAAAAGCCATACGTCAGATCAACCCCTTTTCATCCTTGTTTATTATGAAAACCTTGATTTAGTTTGATTAAGAAAGCATTTCAAAAGGAAAAGACGAATGTTGGTTTATTTTAACGTTTTAGGATGAGGATAGTCCCAAGATCACGAGCCATACGTCAGGGATAAGAACCATCCGGGGTGTGAAAAGCCATACGTCAGATCAACCCCTTTTCATCCTTGTTTATTATGAAAATCTTGATTTAATCAATAGTGAGGATAATCCCAAAATCACGAGCCATACGTCAGGGATAGGGATTATCCGGGTGTGAAAAGCCATACGTCAGATCAACCCTTTTTCACTATGTTTATTAAGAAAGCAAGTCTCAAATTTAAACCAAACAGTCCAGGAATAGAAGAAAGATGAGAGGTACAGAAATTTGAAGGGTTACATCAATATAAACAACATAAAGCATAATAATTAAATGCAATGAACAAGTAATCATGAATGCAAATTCATAAATAAAAATGCATGAACCAAAATGATGTAATTAAATATGCATGACAAAAAATGGGAGTGGGCAAACATGCATGAAGCAAGAATTAAATAAAAATGCACAAATTAATATAGCGAACAATGAAATAATAAATGACACAAGGTTAACCAAGCAAGAAAAAACATGAATGGATCACATGACAACTAAACAAAGTATACATTTCTGTTTGTGCCAAGAAAAAGTGGTCAAAAGCACTTAAAAAAAGTGTTTGTACTACTTAAGCACTTATTTAAATAAGTTACAAAGTAACTTAAGTTAAAAGGACTTATGAAAATAAGTAAAAAAAAAATGAGAAGACTCATATACGATGGCTACTGTATTGAAATGATGTTGTGTGAAAATTAGGGTCAAATAAGCTAAGGAGCTTATTTGAAACCCTAAATAAGCACTTATGCACAAAACAACTTAATTGAGAATCACTTATGAAAATAATTTGAAAAAGTTTGAAAATTGATTGTATACAGTGAACACTGTATTTGAATCAATGTTGTGCGAAAATTTTGATCAAATAAGCTAAAGAGCTTTTTGAAACCCCAAATAAGCATTTATGGTTAAAACCACTTAATTAGAAAATCTCTTATGAAAATAAGTTGTAAAAGTTTGAAAATTGATTGTATACAGTGAACTCTGTATTTGAATCAATGTTGTGCAACAATTAAGTTCAAATAAGCTAAAGAGCTTTTTGAAACCCTAAATAAGCACTTATTTGCAATTAGGTCTAAAAGCAATTATCATGGAAAAAGATTATTAAATAAGCTAAAAAAATTCACAAGTAAGTTTGACAATATGTAAGCATAAACAATGACCTAAAAAACTTAAATAAGCTGTAAGTTACATAAGTGCTTCTACAAATAAGCTAAAATTAACTTAAAATCAAAAACAGGGGGGGTGCAAATTATTCAGGCATAGCAAAAAATGGGGGTGCAGAAAGTACCTGAATCTGGGTCTAAGCCCAACCTGCAATCCTGTGTGGCACAGGAAAGGATGACTAGGGTGCACGCGCGTGTTTTAGGCCGTCTGATGAGATCTGATGGTGAGATTTGAATCAGCCAAGGAAACGTTCCAGTGCTTCGCAGGCATAAGGATCACCATGCACACGCGCGTTTCAGGACGTCAGATCTGTTCATTAAAGCATCCAACACGTGCGATCAAACCGAACAATCCAACGGTCCCGACTTAATCCAGCGATCTGACGGTTTCTATACGATCTGGGTTCTAGAGGGAGTACGGTGAGTCTTCTTCTTCCTCACAAAGAACAACAACACGCATGAACTCGGTCAAATCGAAAATTCTCAAATCTTAACCAAATCGTGCTAAACAAAGCTCTATCCTACTCGATTTTTCATGCTGGTCATGAATCCATCATTAGTTTTTTCAGAAAGTGTTTCAAACTTGAGATATGTTGAGATAAAGTTTGAGTGAAATTTTGAGAAATCACAAATTAAGAAGATTCGAGTTCGATTGATGATTGGAAAAGGTTCTTGGGATGAAATAAGGATCAATGGAGTTGAAAAACGATAGAAACAGAGGCTAGAAACTCCTACTCCATTATCACATTTTTGGAGGTTTTTTTGAGCTTTGAATCTCTCAAATTATGGGTTAGATCTTGTGTTTTGTGGTTGTTTCTTGCTACTTGAAGTATTTGGAAGCTTATTTGATGAAGAAATTGAAGCTTGAAGGTGGTTTTGATGGATTTCGAAATTTGAGAAAAGAGAGAAAAAGTTGATGAATTTTTGGGTGATTTTCTGACCTAGGGCTTCTGGCTGCGCAGCTGAGGCTTGATGAAGGCTTATATATGATTGGAATTAGGTTAGAATCAATGAGAATGAGGGTAGAAAGGACATAGTACAAATGATTGATTTTTTGTGATTTTTCAAAATGGATAAATGAGGAATTTTGAGTTGTACTATGATGAGGTGGATATGAGGAAGGTTCTAGTTTACTAATGATAGGAATGATGAGGTGTCAATGGTTGTTTGGATTTGGGCTAACAAAAAATGTTTGGACCAAAAATAATTAATTAACCATGATGCAACAATGCAATTTTGAACTTTAAATGATGCAAATAATGCAAATGACATGAGAGATGAATTTTTTGGAATTTTTATGCAAAATGTTGATTAAATGTGAAAAGAAAAATTATTTTATTATGTGGGGCAAAATTAGGGTATGACACATGCCATTGATAAGAAGTTCTTGCAGAGCAAATTCATGCTCTGGAGGAACCTTGTCGTCATAAACATAGTGAGTTTCCATAAATGTGTTTCTGCTTTTCAGAGACTCATTTTCTTCACTTACTATGTTTATTTTCTCAGTCAGGTGATTGTAAGCCCTTTTTAGAACCTTACATTCACCTGCTTTTTTGTGAGCATTTTTAAGGCATCTTTAAGAGAGTCTACTAATTCTGATCTAGATAGTTTGGCAATTACCTGTTCTTCATCTTCAGAGTCTGAATCTGCTTCAGAGTCTTCTCTGTCAGAAGTAGTTGCCATTAAAGCTAGATTGGCTTCCTCATCATCTGAATCTGAGTCTTTGTCAAGATCTTCCCAAGTTGCCAGAAAGCTCTTCTTGACTTTACTCTTATATCTTTCCTTGCTAGAGCTTTGCTTGGATGATCTGCTCTTATTTTTCGGACAATCAACAATGAAATGGCCAGGCTTGTTGCACTTGCTTTGGTCTTCCTTTTTATCTTTACCAAAACTAACTTTCTTGGAAGACCCTCCAAATTTGCCTACATATTTCTTGCTTCGTTTTGCCCACTGTGAAACCTTGGCAGCCATCAGCACCATCTCTTCTTCATCATCAGACCCAATCTCTTGACCCTCTTCAGAAGTCTCGTCTTCAGACTCAATAACTTTAGCCTTCAGAGCCTTTGATTGACTCTTAGTGCTTAAAGCTATCCCTTTTAACTTCTTGGTTGATTCATCAGTTGTTAATTCCATTTCATGGCTCTTTAGTGAACTAATTAAATCTTCCAAGGTCACTTGATCTAAATCTTTGGCTTCTTGAAAGGCTGTCACCTTGGGTCTCCATTTTGGAGGTAAGCTTCTGAGTACCTTCCTCACATGATCAGCCTGTTGGAGTAAGCCTTAAGAGCCAATCTATTTTTATAGTATTTGCTTTAGGAGTTTGAATATAAATATGACATTTCTTTATTATGTTTGTAAGGTTGCAAAATAATGAAGTCCCTAGAATAGAAAGTCCGTTTAATAATTAAGTGTGACTTAATCATGAGATAATATTAAACATAAGGACACTATTCTTAAAGTATCCGTAGTCGAGCTTTAAGGTAAAGGGGATAACCTTAAAGCATAAAGACTATTATGAAGATAGACTGATGATCACATCTCATGGATCATGGGATAAGGAGTTATCAAGTCTTGACGTAGGTATAAATATTAGGAGTAATATTTATACTGGATTGACCCGCTATGAGAGTACTACATGCAAAGTTATGCAAAGTGTCATAAGTCACTCTCATGGTGATAATGGTGTAGACCACCCTTAGACCTGAAACCACTTTGTACCCTAGATGGGGAGTGAAGTACTTTGTTGCTGATCTAACGTTATCCGTAACAGGATAATTATAAAGGCAGTTGATGGGTACTTTACGAAGCATGCTGAGGGACAGTAGTGACCTATATGGAATTTGTCAATCCTGCATAACAGGATAAATGTCACGGGCCCAATATTGAACAGGACAAAGATGACACCAAGTATGTTTTGTGTTCAATATAGACATAAAGGGCAAAGGGGTAATTATACACACTGATATTATCACTAGAGGTTGTGTTTTAGATCACATGTTAATTTCTCATAACTTGGGTAGCAATGATGTGTTGCTAGATACCGTTCATTGTTTATTATATTAAATAGAGGATTTAATATAATTGCCAACGTTATGGAAACCTACAAGGGTCACACACATAAGAACAGGCTAGTGTGAAATTGGAACACCGCAAGGTATGGTGCACCTCAGAGAATTAAGGAAATATGGTAAGGTATCATGGTAATTAAATAAGCTTATCATAATTTGTTATGAAAAAGAAAGCACTCATGTGTACATGACACATGGGGGTGCGTTTCTTAAAAGATTTATTTAATTAAAAGGTTTTAGTATAATTGTGGCCCAATGACAAATAATTTGTCTTGGTGCACAAGACAAGTGGTTCTATAAATAGAACACTTGTGAGAAAGAAGAGTGTTGTTGAAAATCAATTGCTAAAACCCTAATCCTTATTTTCCCTCCACTCACAAAAGGCCTTCATCCTTTTTGAGCTAGCACTCTTTTGAAGGTTGTTGTTCGTGTGGACTACTAGAGGCGTTGTTCTTCATCATCAACGCTCGTGATCAATCCGGTTCGTGATTAAAGTGTTGATCAGCCACCTGTTTACTGTGAAATTTGGTAAACAACGCTAGTTTGATTATTACAAGAGAGACCAACTAGTAAATCTCGGGACATAGTGCTTTTGTTTATATTTTCAAAGTAAATGATGTTCATTATTGCTCTTATGTTAATAAAGTGTTGTTTTTACGTTTTAGTAACTTGAAATGCAAGAAAGAATGTTTATCCAATTAAATAAACAGAAGGAAAGAAAGAGTCAAAAGTAAAAGATAATTGGATTGGGGAGAGATTGAAGAAAAACTGTAAATTGCATTCAAATGTAAATGATTACAGAATAAAAATGGTTCACATTACATACATTTTCCTTCGAACACTCGTTTCTCGCTTTGACATGGGTACTTAGAGTTTTTCTGAGGATTGTGTATAATGATTGTGACCCTTTTTTCGATCACATAACTAGGCTATTTATAGACACTAATCTAACTGCTACTAACGCCTAAATAACTACAGATAGGACGCGTGTCTTGACACGTATTTTGAATTTGAATCATTTCTTATCTTCCGAGTTAACCGTTGTTTCCATCGAAGTCGAAGTAACCATGCTTCTTTTGAATATTTCGCTAAGTCCATAAATTACTTTTGCTCACTGGATGCTTCGACCCTACTGATACTTCGACCAAATCGAAAGGATCCTGAAAGAAAGAGAATATGCATTTAAATGCAACGTTCCATAATAGAACATTTATTATACGTTCACGCATGATTAATCATTAAATCCATTGGTTCTGAAAACCAAGCATATTTAATGATTATTAAAAATAATTACATAATTAAACATAATTATTTTATTTATGCATTTAGAACATATTTTTACTTAGTAAAAATATGGGCTAACAAATTGCCCCCAAATGCCTGTTTCGATTGAGTGGTCGAACGAAAAAGGAAAAGGCATTTTATAACCATGTGCTTGACACTATTACCAATGACGGCGCTTATGTCACGTTCAGAAGTAACTGTCAACTTGCTTCCCCTTTTGACATCAGTCAAAAACACAGAAAAACAAGCAGTCAAAGCACCATATCAAAGCAGTCAAGTCAAAAAGGTGATGACAACCAAATTCATTAAATGAATTGCATTGATGACCATACTGATAAAAAGGCTTGATATCACTATAAAAAGGATGATTCTTCTCGTTTTAACTATTCAGGGTAGTCAAGTAACCTTAACAAGAAAATCATACCATGGAAAGGCAAGTTACCAAGGATGCTTCAGGCTCAAAAGAAAAAGAGCAAAAAGAGAGCAGAGCCCTGGCGTTGCGAAGAAAACAGGCTACGCTATGAGAGAAACAAGGAAGAACTAATTTTAACAGAATCAGAAGAGGAAGAAATGGGCTCTGATCTAGAAGAGTTCTTATGGACATATGAAGCCAATCTAGCATATTATCCAGCTGAGGTTCAGAAGCTTGCTGATGAAGCACTATCTCTTTTCAAGGAGAAACTGAAGAGTATAGAATCAGAAACTTCTAAATCTAAGCCTAAGTCTGGGTAGAATTATGTTATCATATGTAATAAAGAACTTTTCTTATTAATAATAAAAATAAAGTTATTCCTACTTCCTATTCCTCTTTTTAAAACTTGCTTCCTTTGACCAATTCCTGATTTGTGGCAAGCTTTAATTACTGCCATTTCGATTTCATGTTCAAGTATTATTCTGCGCTTATTTTTACTTCGAGTAAAGTAGGCTTGTATTTCTTCAAATACTTTCCATTTATACCCAAAGTACGTTTTTCAGGAGTTAACTCCTCAATTTCATATGCGCCATTAGAATAAACTTGAATAATTTTGAATGGTCCTTCCCAATTTGGGGACCACTTGCCTAAGATCCTATCTTTTTTGTCCATAGGCAATATAACTTTCCAAACTAATTCTCCTATATCAAAAGACTTAAACTTAACCCTTTTGTTATATGCTTTAGCAACTCGTTCTTTTTGTTTTGTTAAAACTTCTAAAGCACTAAGCCTTTCTTCATCTAGATCAATCAACTCATCTGACATCATTTGATAATAATGGTCTAGAGGTATTTCCATTTGTCTTTGTACTCTTGCTGATTGCAAATGTATTTCGACTGGTAATACTGCATCATGACCATAAGTTAGTCGAAATGGAGTAGTGTTAGTTGATTCTTTAGGAGAATTTCTACAAGCCCATAACACTTGGTCTAAGGTTTTGTGCCAATTTCTTGGCTTTTGGGCTATATGTTTTTTTATCAGATTTATAATAATTTTATTTGCTGCTTCGACTTGACCATTTGCTTGTGCATAATATGGTGTTGAAGTTAACAGTCTAAAGCTAGTTTCTTGAGCAAATTCCTGCATCTTTCGACCAGTGAAAACTGAACCTTGATCAGTGGTTATTGTTTCAGGAATTCCAAACCTATATATTATGTAATTTTGTATGAAATTAATCACTGCCTCTTGATCAACATTTGGTAAAGGAATGGCTTCTATCCATTTTGTGAAATAATCTATTCCAACTAAAATATAACGTTGATTTTTTGATGAAGCAGGTTTAATCTCACCAATAAGGTCTAGAGCCCAACCCCTAAAGGGCCATGGTTTTACTATTGAATGTAGTTCACTTGCAGGCACATGTTGAATTCCTGAGTGTCTTTGGCATTCTTGGCATCCCTTCGCAAACTCTATACAATCCTTCAACATAGAGGGCCAGTACAAACGTTGTCGAAACAAGAGCCATTTCATCTTATGTCCTGCTTGATGAGAGCCACAAGTACCACTATGAACATCAGAGATTGCTATATATGCTTCTGCTTCATTAAGGCATTTTAACAAAATTCCTTCAGAAGTCTTTTTGAAAAGATCATTTTCAAAAATTATATAGCTTAACGCCCTATATTTTACCTTTCGATCCACATTTCCTGTTGGATTCTTATGGTAATCTACTATAGGTTTTCTCGAATCATTATCTGACAAATTGTCAATGGCAAAAATTTGAAAATTTTCTAGGGGATTTTTTATTTCACCATTTATTTGTGGTATAGTCTCTGCCCCCACAAGTTTTGGTATTGACAATTGTGCAGATATTGGTTCTTGTAAAACCATTTTTTCTTTTATTTCGATTAATTGTGTCAACTTTTCTTTTGACATTTTATATCCTGAAGCGATTTGAGCCAAGTCATTTGCTTCCTGATTGTTTAATCGAGGCACATGTTCAATGTCTACATGATCGAAACAATCTAACAAAGAACTAGCTATAGAAAAGTATTTCGCCAGATGTTCTTTCACACATTTATATTCTTGTGTTAATTGTTTCAATACTAATTCAGAATCACCTCTTATTTTAATGTTCTTTGCCCCCGAGTCTTTCAATATTTCTAACCCTGTAATTAAAGCTTCATATTCAGCTTCATTATTAGAGCAAAGTCCATTTATTTTGTACTTGAATTTGGTTGGAACTTGAGTCGGAGATATGATCAAAATTCCAATTCCTGTTCCATACTTATGTTTGGACCCATCAAAATAAAGAATCCATGGTTGAATATCCACATAATCCTGTGGCATTTCGACCAACGAATGATCTACTATAAAATCAACCACAATTTGGCCTTTGACAGCCTTTAAAGGTTTATAAGTCAGTGAATATTCAGTTAATGCTAATGCCCATTTCCCAATTCTACTATGTAATATAGGTTTAGTTAGCATATGTTTAATAACATCAAAGTGGGAGTAGACATAAACATCAACAGGCTTTATATAATGCTTAAGTTTTGTACAAGAGAAATACAAACAAAGACAAAGTTTTTCTATGGCAGTATATCTAGTTTCTGCATCATTTAAAACTCTACTAAGGTAATAAACTGCATTTTCTATGCCATTATCGTCTTCTTGAGCTAACATGCTTCCTATCGTCTTATCAGACGTAGCAATATACAACTTCATAGCTTTATTCCTACTAGGAGGCATTAGAACTGGAGGCTTTATTAAGTATTCTTTGATGTCATCAAAAGCCTTTTGATGCTCTTGGTTCCATTTGAATGGATCATCTTTCTTGAGTCGAAGTAGTGGTGAGAAAGCTTGAGCCTTTCCACTTAGATTCGAAATGAATCTTCTCAAGAAGTTGATTTTTCCTATCAGAGATTGAAGTTGTTTTTTGGTCGAAGGAGGCTTGGTCTCCAAGATAGCCTTTGTCTTGTTTTGGTTTATTTCAATGCCTTTTTTATGCACCACAAAACCAAGGAAATCTCCTGCATGCACACAGAAAGCACATTTTAATGGATTCATTTTTAATCCATGTTCCCTCATTCTTTTAAAAGATTGCCTAAGATATACCAAATGGCTATCTTCAGAAGAGGATTTAATGATGATGTCATCAATGTAAACTTGCATGAATGTATCTATAAAATCATGAAACATGGAATTCATTGCCCTTTGATAAGTGGCACCAGCATTTTTTAAGCCAAAAGGCATCACAACCCACTCATAAGTGCCTAACGCACCAGGGCATCTAAATGCTGTTTTAGATACATCTTCCTCAGCAATGAATATTTGGTTGTAACCAGAATAACCATCTAACATGCTCAAAAACTCGAAGCCTGCTGCTGAGTCTATTAGCATTTCTGCCACAGGCATGGCATACTCATCTTTAGGTGTAGCATTATTTAAGTCCCTAAAATCTATACATACCCTAAGTGTACCATTCTTTTTAATAACAGGAACTATATTTGCTAACCATTCTACATACCTGGCAGCTCTGATGAATTTACTCTTCAGCAGCCTTTCGATCTCTTCTTTGATTTTGGACATGATATTTGGTGCAAACCTTCTTGGCAATTGTTTCACTGGTTTCTTACCTGCCTTGATTGGTAGTTTTAATTCGACCATTTCTCTACTGAGTCCAGGCATTTCATTATAATCCCAAGCGAAACAATCACTAAATTCTTTGAGAAGTAATTTGACAAAACAATGTTATGGGCTGACAAATCACAGTCATATTTGCCAATCTTGGGTAACATAGATAGAGGCAGTAGGTTAACAGCAGCTCCTCCATCTATCAGCACCTTGTTAACTTCAACTCCTTCAACCTTTGCTCTGATGAAGAGGGGTTTAAGATGGTTTTTCATGCCTAAATCTGGCCTTTCGAATGTAGCCTGTTGCTCCTCGATGCAGCCATTGTTCATGACATAGTAGCAAATTGGCTTGGGATCAGTCATTTCTAACTGGTCGAAATCAGTTTCGAGCTCAGTTATCTCTGTTTGCACATCATATTCCGATGGTAATATGGAAACCACGCATATTACGTCGAAATCTGGCTCAGAGTCCAGCAGATCATCTTCTTCCATCTTGCTTTCTTCTATAGGAGGAAGGATCCTTTCTTTTGCTGGCCTTCTAGCCACTTCTTTATATTGGCCTGTTTGAAGATTAGTTGCAGCCAATTTCTTTTGGCGTTGGAACCTACGCCATTGAGTCCTTGTCATTGGATGTTTACCCTTGTAATTATTTTTGTAAGAGTATTTGTTGACATCCTCTGAATAGCTCAATTTGGTGCCACTTGTGCCACCAACTTCCATTGCACCCCTGTTGAACTTTATGGTTCCTTGGTGCATCCAGCGTTCTATAGGAATCGAACCAGAAGGAAGGAAAGTGGGCCTTCGATCTGTTTGCAGGACCACATTATTTGGTCGAGTTAGAATGCCCTTTCCTTTACCACGAGATGGTTTTGGGTTTGCCCCCTGCCTATTCGCAACTGGTTGGAACTTCATGAGGCCTGCAGTAGCCTCCTTATCACAAATAGCACTGCAACGAGCACAAAGCATCACTCCTTTGATCTCTAGCTTGCATCTGTTTAGAAAGTCAATTAAATCCTCTTCAGCACGAGGATATACTACTTTCATTTTCTCATAGTACTCCTTTTCAGGGATTTTTTCCACTTGCACTTCTGAAACCTCCATGGCTTCGACCATCATGATAGCATGTGGTTCAGCATAGAGGGTATCAGCATTCTGTGAAGATTCTGGGTCTGCCGTTGCAGCTTTGGGTTTTTCACCAAACTTAAGTCTTCCTTCGTTCAAAGCCTTTTGAACTAGGTCCCTGAAAAGCACACATTGTGAGGTTCTATGTCCAAGAAAATTATGATACTTACAATAACCTCTTTTCTTTCTCATATCTAATGGTGGTATTTTAACACCTTTTGGAACCACTATTTGGCCATCAGTAACCAACAAATCAAAGATTTCATCATATTTTGTTATATCAAAAGTATAAGTCTTTGAAACATATTTGTCATTTTTTAGTTCAACAGGGTTTTTTCCATTTGAAGGTTTTAAAAGCTTGCAAGTGTAAGGGGGACCAGGTTTTAATTCTGCTAGGTCTATTTCCCCTTGTTCAACATCTTCATAAGAGACATCATATTCTTGGTCGCTTTCATGTGTTTCTACATAAGCAACCTTTTCTTTTTTATGATACTTTGAATTTCTAGCCTTTTCTGCTTTCAAGCGTTCGACCTGTCGAACCCTATCAGCCAATTGGGCCATATCTCTTAGGTGTTGAGTGTCTAATTTCTTTCTGATCGAATAGTCTAGGCCACCGGCGGCCATTTCGACCAATTCATGTTCAGGCACTTGAGTAAAACACCTAGCCTTAAGTAAACGAAATCTATTCAAATAATCATCTATGGACTCAGGAGTTTTGCGCCTAACACTTGCTAATTCTTTGAGACTTATCTTAGACTGTCCCATGTAGAATTGCTCATGGAAGACTCTCTCTAATTGATTCCAATTAAAAATTGAATGTGGAGGGAGAGTAGTAAACCATGTAAAGGCATTTTTCGTTAGAGAATTTGGAAAATACTTCATTCTTAAATTCTCATTATTTGCTAGATCTCCTGCCTCAGTTAGATATCTTGCTATGTGTTCAACAGTAGATTCGCTAGTATCACCAGCAAATTTAGTAAATTTTGGGATTTTCCAACCCCTTGGCAATTCTGTTTGAAGCACATATTCTGATAAGGCATAAACAAAATAAGGCATATGCATGCCTATATTTAAACCATTTTGTGCTAGGATAGTTTCAACCAAATTGGCTATGTTATTTTGCCCAGCAAAGTTATTATTCTGGACATTTCTAACTACATCATCAGCATTTTGGTTTCTATTTACCAATACAATTCCAGGATTTTGTTCGACCTGGGGCAAAGCCTGTTGCTGTGCCTGAATCTGCACCTGTGGTTCGACCACTGGCACTGGTTGTTGGACTTGGTTTGCAACATTATTTGGGGCAAGCATAATGGCATTATTTGGTGCTTGTACAATTTGTAAAGGCACCACATTCTGAATTTGGGGAACTTGTTGATTATGGGCTTGAGGAGCCCCAAAGAAATCAGCAATTCTTCCCATTTGATTTGCCAACAATTGATAACTTTGGTTTGTATTTTGAATTAATGGGTTAAATACTGTACCAATTTGTTGTGTTAACATATTTACCATGTCATGATTACTCTCATCCATTTGTTGCCTTAAAGCATTCAAGGCATTGTTGGTTAACGAGGGATTGCCATTCCGAGTAGCAGAACCAGAAACTATCTGATTATTAGGCACAAATACGCCTGGTGCTGACTCTGTGAACAATGATGCACTTGTTTGCAAACCTTGCATCATACTGGTAGGCATACCATATGGGTAGTTCCTACTTGTGCCTTGACCCACATATTGGGAAAAGGGTAATCAAAAAGTAGAAGAACTAGCGCCACCCCCATTAACATTTGTCCTATTTGGAGAGAAACTTCCCTCCATAGCATGGGGAAGGGACAAGATAGGTTCTGTAGTGGTCGAAGGTACCACTGTAGATGTTGGCATTGTCGTTGTGGCACTTACCACAGAAGATATTGGGGCGGAAACTATCGTCCCACTAGCGTTAGGCACAATCTCACTGATTACAGGAGAGATTATGGCCTCAGAAACGCTCGAAGCGGTTGATACATTCGAACCGTTATTATTATTGTTTCCGTTCGGATTTTCCATGTTTTGTCTTGGGTTACTTCTGGGTGGTGGTCTAACCATTTCAGGGAGTAATTTCTCGTTCCTCAAAAGCATACACTACACAAGAATCTTTGGAAACAATACACAAAAATGCAGAACAAATTAACTACACGAACTTTGAAGAAATTTAAACGTAAAGCACACTGTCCCACTGGGCGTGCCAATTTGTTTACTGTGAAATTTGGTAAACAACGCTAGTTTGATTATTACAAGAGAGACCAACTAGTAAATCTCGGGACATAGTGCTTTTGTTTATATTTTCAAAGTAAATGATGTTCATTATTGCTCTTATGTTAATAAAGTGTTGTTTTTACGTTTTAGTAACTTGAAATGCAAGAAAGAATGTTTATCCAATTAAATAAACAGAAGGAAAGAAAGAGTCAAAAGTAAAAGATAATTGGATTGGGGAGAGATTGAAGAAAAACTGTAAATTGCATTCAAATGTAAATGATTACAGAATAAAAATGGTTCACATTACATACATTTTCCTTCGAACACTCGTTTCTCGCTTTGACATGGGTACTTAGAGTTTTTCTGAGGATTGTGTATAATGATTGTGACCCTTTTTTCGATCACATAACTAGGCTATTTATAGACACTAATCTAACTGCTACTAACGCCTAAATAACTACAGATAGGACGCGTGTCTTGACACGTATTTTGAATTTGAATCCTTTCTTATCTTCCGAGTTAACCGTTGTTTCCATCGAAGTCGAAGTAACCATGCTTCTTTTGAATATTTCGCTAAGTCCATAAATTACTTTTGCTCACTGGATGCTTCGACCCTACTGATACTTCGACCAAAACGAAAGGATCCTGAAAGAAAGAGAATATGCATTTAAATGCAACGTTCCATAATAGAACATTTATTACACGTTCATGCATGATTAATCATTAAATCCATTGGTTCTGAAAACCAAGCATATTTAATGATTATTAAAAATAATTACATAATTAAACATAATTATTTTATTTATGCATTTAGAACATATTTTTACTTAGTAAAAATATGGGCTAACACCACCGTTCGTGAAAGAAAAGAAAAGGATTTTCAACAAAGGTAAAATCCTAAACACAAACTCATGCTCATTCGTAAGGATCATTAAAGGAAAATTTTTATATTCTGCTGCTTTTCTATTACTATTTTCCTTCAGTGGTATCAGAGCCACTTACGAAACCATGAATTGATGTTTGTTTAAGTTCATGAATTCAGTTTTAATATGATTAAAACGGTTAATAAAAGATTAAAATCGAGTAATTAAAATTTGACGGTTGTTTGTGTATAAATTGGGTAATTAACATTGAAACGGCTCCGGAATCCGACACTTGTATGGTGGAGCATGCGATATGTTAATTGTCCTAAGGTTACACGAACAAGAACGGTCAATACTTACATGTGATGTAAGTTTTGTGTATGAATTGGGTAATTAACATTGAAACGGCTTCGGAATCCGACACTTGTATGGTGAAGCATGCGATATGTTAATTGTCCTAAGGTTACACAATCAAGAACGGCCATAAACTTATATATGATATAAGTAACCGTAATGCAAAATGGTGTATGTGATATACCGTTAATAATTTCGTTCAATAAGATAAATTATGAAAGTTATTTGATATTGAATTGATTCATGTTCATTTGCTTTGGAATCCGACAATAGTATGGTGAAGCAATGACATGTTAATCAATCATATTGAATTTCAGTCATAAAAGTTTTTGACGGCACGAAATTCTGCATTAGAATTCGCGAAAAACAAGGTTTTCAGCACGGGCCTGCGCTAGGCGCAGGGTGTCTGCGCTAGGCGCAGATGGCAGAACCAAAGCTGCCTATTTGCTGAATACCTGCGCGGGGCGCAGGACAGTCTGCGCGGGGCGCAGATGACAGCTCCGTTTTTGACCGTTCGCCAAAATTTTAATTTCATTAATCTACACGACTTAAGCCGATCGTAATAATAAAATATGTGTTTATTGTTATGATTTGTGATGATCAATTAAGGGTTGCACAAATGTTGTGTCATTAAAATTAGGATTTGCAAAACGTATCAAGTGTTGATGCGAAAAGTAGATGATAAATATATTTAATTTTGAAATCGTTTCAAAATTCTAGAAATATCTTTTAAAATTGTTTTAAAAGATGATAACATCATTTTTGGAAATATTTTATTCAAAAGGGTTTTGATTAAATAATTTTCCATATTTGACAAATATATTTAATTATGAAATCGTTTCAAATCTCTAGAAATATCTTTTAAAATTGTTTTAAAAGATAATATTACCAATTTTGGAAATATTTTATTCAAAAAGGTTTTGATTAAATAATTTTCCATATTTGGAGAATTGTCAAAAGATTTAATTCTACTTTAAAATAATGTTATTTATTTTAGCAAATTTTGATTCGAAATATTTAATTGTGAATTAAATATTTGAATCAAAGTTACCTGATTTGATCAATCGCCGGATTTAATTAATTATGAGACTTTAATAATAATAAAGTTTGTTTGTTATAATATTTGATGATCGGTTATGGCCTTAGTTTATTTATTTTATTGCATTTGGTTTTTTAAAATACGGCCTGCGTGTCGTGCCTTATCTCTATTCTCTATATTCTCTTCTCATCCACTCCCTCGTATGTAAAACGAGTATTCTTTTATATTATTATGTAATATTATGAAGAAGAAGAACAATGGAGGTCAACCTTGGAGATCATGCTTGGAGAAGTATAGATTGTTTTAGGTTAGATTAGGTTCTCTCATTGGCTTGGGAGAACAAATGCGCTAGGGGCCATAACTGTTTCATTTTATTTATTTATGTATGTTGATGCATGTTTACTTGTATGTATGTTGATGCATGTGAGTGTCGATTTATATGATAAATAAGCCGGTGAGATCAAACTAATTAAAATCCCTCAAGAGACACATAAGAAATTAATAAAGAAGATATGGGTTCGCCTACCGCGAAGTATATTTTTCTTTAATAATAAAATATGTGGATATTAAGTTTATGCTTTCCAAATTTTAGAACTCATCAAGACCAGTATCGAACAATGTAGGTTCGCCCACCGCGAAGTGCTTGTTTTACATTGGTAAGGTGCGATGGGATAATTGTAATATCCAACTTCTAAAATTAGGGTCAAACTTAACTAAACTAAATATAATAAGATTATATGAGTTTAGAAGCAAGAGTTGGGAACGATTCATAAGATGAATTAGAATAAGGAGTTATTCACCCAACTGAGATATTCGAGAATTGTATGAGATACAATTGGAAGGAGTTCCTACCTAAATAACTAAGTCTTGTGTAATCCGCCCACCGCGGACTTAAGACAAAGTGAAATATGGATCTTGACCCACTAGAAAATCTTCCAACGGGATTTTCCAAATCAAATGATGAGGGTCATTTGTTTTGAGTAAAATAGTGGGAGCGTATTTAATTAAAGACCAAATTAAATATGATTTAGTCATAATATTTTACATATCTTTGTAATTAGAAATACAATACATATTAAGTTCTCCTTATGAAGGACAAGATTTTCAGAAAGGAGTTTCTGTATTGGTACAAATTGAGAATTGTTCTCAAATGCGAGAAAACTATAAGTTCTTGAACTATAAACTTTGGACAACCTGCTATAACTAGATAAGAAAGGGATACTTGTTAGAAGTATCAAGTTGACATCTAGACATAGAATATATCATACTAATAAATGATATAATCATTTATATCTCAAGTAAGATCTTTTGAAAGAACTTTAAGAGTATGATAAATTTCTCAATGGATCAAAGAGTTGATCATAGGTTCAATCCAACAAATTATAGTGGAATAGATATAGACAAAATTGTTTTGAATATCTACCGGAATTTGTTGAGTTGAATGAGAATTAATTTGCATTATCAAAGATTTGAGATATAATATAAATAAGATTTATATTCCTCTTATTTGAATAGTACAAAATGGTTGTCAAAGTAGAACGGCTATGGTTAGACCATTAAATAAAATGACGTAAATAGTTCTTGGAAGAGTCAAACCAAAAGTATGAAGTGAGACTTCAATAATGCACATATTGTTATAGAAAGTCAAAATTTCTATTTCTACATCAAAAGTATATGATACAAGATGTTGAATCTCAATTTTTCGAAAATAGAGATGCTTAAAGAATTAGAACATTGGCTATAATTTTAAGTCAACCCATATCTAGAATGAAAAATTGTTTCATTGATAATGAGAGCTTATGCAATGACTTAAAATCGAGTTTGAAATGGAACACAATAATTGTTATTAAATTCCATCTAGTAATAGAAGTAGCAATTGTATATCTTGTATTGACAATATATGAATTGTAGCCTTAAATGATAAGACAAGTAATGGTCCTATCATTTAAGCAAAATCTTCTATACTATTACTCCAAGTCAAGTAATGGACTAGGGTTCCATGGTCTTGATAGGGTTATCTATAACAATCATGATAAGAGCCAAATATGATTTGAACCTTAAATATATCAAGAGCATTGTGGTTTAGTACAAATATTCGATGTGTCAATAAAATAACGCATGACCTATTTGAACAATATACATGAGATGTATGTCGACCACTAAACATATTTGGTATATTGAGTTTATTTTACTTCATTAACATTGATGATTAAAATCATTAGATGTTGGTAGGTGTGTGACACCAATTAGAAATCTTTGAATTTGTCAAAGAAATTCAACAATGAAGAAAATAGAACTCGACAAAAGTATTTAAGTTATATGAATGAGTCATATCAGTAAATACTTAATTAAAGGACTATAAAAACTATTTTATCACATCATGTTTAATATGATTTAAAGATAGTTTCATTATATATTGACTCTTTCTATAAATCTCTTTACTTATAATTAATCTTCACCCACAATTAGTTCCCTTTTAAAATGATCATAAAGACACCATATGTGATATGGAGGTAAGAGTACCAAGTTTGTCTTTATGAGAATTTTGGATTAAAATCTATTAGATAAATCTAATTCCAAATGAATGAATGAATGAATAAGTGGAAATATCCTAAAGAAAGGGATATTGGTCCTATATCACTCTTAAGGACAAAAGGTTGTTTTGTTGCTAGGTTTGAAACATTCCTCTAGTGGGAGTGTGTCTCTAAAAAAAAAAAAAGACAGTGGGAGTGATATAGAACTTGAATAAATTCAAGTACCACAAAACGTATTTATTTAAAAGGGAATGCAAACCGGTTCCTCAAGGTTGTTGAAGAACCATTGTTTTAAAGTTGTACAAATCCAAGATAAGTCTAACATATCACATATGGCTACAAGGTATGGTTTTATCATGACTCAGCAATGTGATATGATTCTCATGGAAGATGAGTCTTTGACTTTCTAAAAGGTCGTAAGACGATCTAGATTATGAGAAGTGGCTAAATGCCATGAAAACTCATACAGAATCCATATACACTAACCTTATGTAGATAATGGTTATGTCTTCAAGATGAGTAAGACTCATACGATGAAAGTGAGTATTCTTTTTGAACACTGATATGGATGGTATTAAGAATACCTTACAATATTTGATTGCTTCTGATAAATGTTGTACTACATGTTTTGGTAGATGGATAACAAAGTTGCATTCCTTAATTGGAATGACCTCATATATATGTGTTGGACATATACGTAAGGGTTTTGTTGATCCAAATGATGCTAGAAAGGTATATAACTTGTAGCTATCTAATTTTGATTAGATAGAGTTCTCAGAAAATTAAATTATTGTTTGTTCCTTTTATGAAGTTTTATGAAAACAAATTAACAAGGACAAACCTATCTAATTTTGACTAGATCGAATAAATTTGAATATTTGTTCCTTTTGAAAGTTTTGTGGAAAACAAATGAAGGACAAATATAAATCTTGTGCATACAAAGTTTTAGTGGGAGTGATAATATCTGATATCATATTAATCATCAAGACATTTTTCTTATACATGTGAGACATGACTAGGAAAATAACTCTTGATGAAACACTTAGGCAAGAATTCCTAAAGAGTTAGGAATAACCTATGTACCAAAATTGAAATTAGTGTTTGACACTAACTTACCTTCAAGAATATCCCTAAGGACCTTAAAGGAACTAAGGCCTATTTCTTGAAATAGATAGGCATGGGAAGGATCATTATAAGGAAGTTATAATGAAGGAAGTTTCCATACCAATGTATTGTATATCATGGCTGAATACAAGCATTGAAAGCTATAAGATAAGCTTCGTAATGTGTTTGTTTCAGTTAAATAAGTTGAGTATTTAAGATTGGATCGTTTGGCTCATGATTGAGCTAAAGCTATGTTTCCAGTGTTGCAAGTCACATTAATCACATTAGTGATGGTAATAGTTTAATCTTGCAAGAACACTTGAGAATATATCTCACCGGCGATTCATGAATATACTTAGACACTTATATATTTCGATAGAGATCGAAATAGAACGTTGGAAGATACGTAAGATACCAACATAGGAAATAGTTCCTTATCCACTAACAAAGCCTCTTGCGCAGTTGAAGCGTGATGAGCGTACTAAGTCTATAGGTATTAAGAGTAACCTAGATTGGCTTTAGTGCTAGTGGGAGATTGTTGGAGTAAGCCCTAAGAGCCAATCTATTTTTATAGTATTTGCTTTAGGAGTTTGAATATAAATATGACATTTCTTTATTATGTTTGTAAGGTTGCAAAATAATGAAGTCCCTAGAATAGAAAGTCCGTTTAATAATTAAGTGTGACTTAATCATGAGATAATATTAAACATAAGGACACTATTCTTAAAGTATCCGTAGTCGAGCTTTAAGGTAAAGGGGATAACCTTAAAGCATAAAGACTATTATGAAGATAGACTGATGATCACATCTCATGGATCATGGGATAAGGAGTTATCAAGTCTTGACGTAGGTATAAATATTAGGAGTAATATTTATACTGGATTGACCCGCTATGAGAGTACTACATGCAAAGTTATGCAAAGTGTCATAAGTCACTCTCATGGTGATAATGGTGTAGACCACCCTTAGACCTGAAACCACTTTGTACCCTAGATGGGGAGTGAAGTACTTTGTTGCTGATCTAACGTTATCCGTAACAGGATAATTATAAAGGCAGTTGATGGGTACTTTACGAAGCATGCTGAGGGACAGTAGTGACCTAGATGGAATTTGTCAATCCTGCATAACAGGATAAATGTCACGGGCCCAATATTGAACTGGACAAAGATGACACCAAGTATGCTTTGTGTTCAATATAGACATAAAGGGCAAAGGGGTAATTATACACACTGATATTATCACTAGAGGTTGTGTTTTAGATCACATGTTAATTTCTCATAACTTGGGTAGCAATGATGTGCTGCTAGATACCGCTCATTGTTTATTATATTAAATAGAGGATTTAATATAATTGCCAACGTTATGGAAACCTACAAGGGTCACACACATAAGAACAGGCTAGTGTGAAATTGGAACACCGCAAGGTATGGTGCACCTCAGAGAATTAAGGAAATATGGTAAGGGTATCATGGTAATTAAATAAGCTTATCATAATTTGTTATGAAAAAGAAAGCACTCATGTGTACATGACACATGGGGGTGCGTTTCTTAAAAGATTTATTTAATTAAAAGGTTTTAGTATAATTGTGGCCCAATGACAAATAATTTGTCTTGGTGCACAAGACAAGTGGTTCTATAAATAGAACACTTGTGAGAAAGAAGAGTGTTGTTGAAAATCAATTGCTAAAACCCTAATCCTTATTTTCCCTCCACTCACAAAAGGCCTTCATCCTTTTTGAGCTAGCACTCTTTTGAAGGTTGCTGTTCGTGTGGACTACTAGAGGCGTTGTTCTTCGTCATCAACGCTCGTGATCAATCCGGTTCGTGATTAAAGTGTTGATCAGCCACCGTTCGTGAAAGAAAAGAAAAGGATTTTCAACAAAGGTAAAATCCTAAACACAAACTCATGCTCATTCGTAAGGATCATTAAAGGAAAATTTTTATATTCCGCTGCTTTTCTATTACTATTTTCCTTCACAGCCACAGTATAACTTTTGTCTAATACTTGAAGACAAGAGACTAGAATTTGAAACCTAGAGAACATAGTCTCAATGTCCTCTCCGTCCTTCATCTTAAACAACTCATACTGATGTACCAACAGGTTAGCTTTTGCCTCTCTAACCTGTTTGTTACCCTCATACTTGGATTTCAAAGACTCCCAAATTGACTTAGTAGTCCTTTTATCTCCAATTTTTAGGTACTCATCATGTGAAATTGCGTTTGTCATCATTCCTTTCACTGAATGATGTTTCTTATATTCCAACTTCTGAGTGGGTGTGAAAGACTTTCTGTTTTGATAACTAACCACTCTTTTTTTGTCCATATTATTAAACGCAACTCCTTCTTCAACCAAGTCCCATAAATCACAATCAATACCTATGATGTGGCTGTACATCTTGGTTTTCCAGAAGGGATAAGCAGTCTCAGTTCCATTGAAAAATAGAACCTTGTCAGAAGATTTCCTCTCATGTGCATTAGAATCATAGTTGTATGAAAACTCATTTTTCTTTCCTCCATCATTTCCAGCAGCGTCAGACATGTTTTTCCAATGGATCTTTTACTGTTTCACTGTAAGGTGAGATAGGCAACAGACCTAGCTCCTGATACCAATTGAAGGTGGAAAAACAAAAGAAGGGGGGGTTGAATTGTGTTTTGAAAATTAAATCTTTTTCTTAACTAAGACACGTTTGCAGCGGATTAAAAACACAAAGTAAATAAGGTGCTGAGAGAGAGAGAAAGACACAAAATTTATCCTGGTTCCCCTCACAAATTGAGAGTACGTCCAGTCCCCTTGTTATTAACAAGAGCTTTTCACTATAATCTTTACAAGATTACAACTATCTCAAGCACACTTGCAAGAGACTTCTCAGGTGCTCAAGTTTCACTAAACAAGAGACTTCACAAACAAACTTAAAATCTAAGAATGATTGTTTATGGACACTTGATATACTATCAGAGGTGTTTACAAAATACAACGCAAATTGCTTTAAGACCTGAATGACGGATTGAACAAATTATGTCAGAATATTTCAGAGCCTTAAACGCAGTAATAGATTGATTGTTTATGGACACTTGAGTCTTCTATTTATACTTGGATGGAGGGTGATGACCGTTGCAGAGAGATAAGATGCCAGCTGGAATTTACTCGTACAATTGCTAGCTGTACATTGCCTTCTTTGGTAAAGAACTTCAATTCCATTACCTTGCAATTTGAATTATCACTCAACCATTTTAAGTAATAATAGTACAATCGTATAATCCTCAAATGCGCTCCACTTATGGATAAGGTTAACGTTGTACCAACGAATATTCCTTCCTGTGGATATGACAGAGTCCCAAAATGGATTGTTCTTCAATCATTGATTCTGACTCTGTCAGTTCTTGAGTGACGCGAATTCCTTTTGTTTCAGATTCTGCAGTGTAGCTTCTTAAAGTCTTCAGCTTCTGAATCCTTCAGAGCCTTGCATTTGTCCTCATAGCCACTTCCTTCAGACCTTGAATTTTAAGCTTCTGATGATCAGCAATATACTTTCAGAGCTTCTTAGCTTGGCTTCTCTGCTTTTATTCATAGTGCTTCTGAATGAATTTTAACTTATAATTCTGCATACTAGAATAATCATTAGTAATACCAATTGCAATTTTAATACGTTGTTATCATCAAAACCAATTAAAATCTTAGAGGTTCATGTCAGACCCACTTTGTTCCAACATATTTTTTACATTAACGGTATCAGAGTGTCCATGTCAATGTCGCGGTATCCGTATCAGAGTCCGTACTTCATAAGTTATTACTACTTCAATCAATTTATTATTCATAATTTTATTTTACATTTTGAAATATTTTAGTGAAAATTAACATTTATAAGTTAACCAGTGTACAAATTGCAAGACATGTGAAAACCATAAGTGTACTAAAATGTTTCTTTTTATAAGCTACTAAAATGTATATAAACTAGTGCACGTCGTGCAGATCCGACGAAATGGCGTCGTGCCATCTAGCATTGCTGAAATTTATAAATGAGTGTTTTCTTAGTAGTTGCGTGAATTCTTCCACCTTTAAAGTCCATTAAAACCATTTCAATTGAAAACAGATTGTTATTGCGTTTGAAATCACAAACTTGCCATAGTCTTATAATCTTTGCCCTAAATTCCATCTATCTTTTTCAAAATTAATTTGTTCAATGTTTGAAAAATGATTGGCATTACCAATCATCAAAGCTACTTTTAGTAAATGACGGGGGAGAATGAAATGTTGCATAGATTAGATATTGTTATTTATTTGAAAAAACTAAAACCCAAAGTGCTAGCCAAAAGTAGTAGTCAAACTCTGATCCTTTGGTATGAAAGAAAGGGACGTCTGAAGCATGCTTATCCACCACAAATGTTTTTAGTTTGGCCTTAAGTTTTTCCTCCAGACGGACTAGGCTTTGCTGGGCCGGAATGTGATGGGAAACTAATTAATTTTTTTTAAAAGAAGTATGATTTTTGGCAATTTGTGAAAATAGAATTTTGCTCTAGCTTATTGTGTGCTTGACACGTGTCCAAACTTACCCCAAGCTGGTTTTTTTTTTTTTGTAAGGACCCCAGATTGTTTTGGGTGTGTTTAGTTGTAAGAATGATATTATATATTTAAATTTTTATTGAACACCGGTAATCTTGATTAATCTCAATAACACATCAAACAATTTTAGATTTTTATAAAATTTAATATATATGATCTATACGATATAAACTTTTTGATGGATTTTGTAAAATTTGTATTCAATAAAGCGTTATTGAGCGGTGTAACTTTACTCAAATATTACACCGATGTAATTTGATCCCTCCTTATATATATATATATATACACACGCATGATATAAATATTGTTATGCAAACGCAACTGAGATGATAAAATGCTTTTTAGATTCATAGAATATAACACCCCACGATATAATATCTAGAATACTTCATGATTTATTATAATGTAGTACAAAAGTCACTAAAATTATTACAACGCTGGAAAAATTATTTTTTTATTTTTTTTGATATATAACGTTGGAAAAATTATTGAATGCACACACAGGTGCTGAATACAAAGTACGGTTACAAGCACGATACTGAAAGAAGGTAACATAAACTGATAACTGATACAACAAGATTAAAACACAAGTCTGAAAGCATGACAACAACATGGCTGAAATCGAACAACACAACAATTGGAAAGAAAGCAAAGAAGCAGCATAAATCATGTGAATCTCCTGATGTAGGCCTAGGCAAAATCCATAGCTTACCCTGCAACCTGCTTATCTGAAAAAAATTGAAGGAGTGAGGTGAGACTACTAAGCCTCAGTGAGTCCTACTACCCGCCTAAAGGTGACTACACCGGGGAACTAGAGTGTGTAATATACTAAGTCATCTGTTTTACATGTACTGATGTATTAATAATATAACATAAAGGTGTGTCACATAAATTATTATCTTGTCCAGTTACTCTTCAAAGGCTCGGATTCCGACGTTGGCTCACAATAATACTTAATAGAATTCAGAGGAGTTCTATCATCATGGTATACTACCAGTTAATTCAGTGTTTAACAATTCTACCAATATTTCCCACCCAAGGTTCCTAAGCATGTTACGATATAATAAAAATAAAACATGTTATTTTCAGACTATACAATCCATTTTATGTTACTAAACCTGTTCATGAAATCCCAGTTGCATTCGGACATAAAACGAGTGGTTAAGATTTTTGAAAGAAAGATTATGCAGGTTCTGTTCCTGCTAAACTCGCTGTGGCGGGTTCTTACTCGCTGCGGCGAGATTTCATGTCACTGACCTGTAACACTCGCCCTGGCGAGTCAAAGGCTCGTCTGGCGAGTTATACAGGCAACAACACTCGCTACGGCGAGCTTATCAGTTCAGACCCCTGTTTTGCAGAAAATGTAATTTTTATAGTTTTTCACCTACAATCTCCATGCAACCAGTTATAAACATGTTTCATAGCATAAATTAAACCGTATAGGAGTAGAAATTGGGATTGATTCCTACTCTTTCATAAATTGAACCTAGAATCCTATGTTTGCATGCAAATATCATATTTGGGGCATTCTAAGTTTCTAAAGCATAAACTAAGTTAAGGACCTAAAGAACCCACCTGAAATAAGCTTTAAACCCTACTGCAAAGCTCTGCTACAGCCCAGAAACCTTGCTACCAAAACTGACTCAAAAACCCCAAATGCTCCAAAATACGAAATTGAAGAGGAAGTGAAATTGGAAGTGTTTGTTGTTTGTGTGATGAGTTTAACCAGCTACTGAGGGGTATTTATAGTGAGTTGTGGCTCTTTGATTCCTTTGCATGTCGTGTGATTGGGTAGTGTCCTTGGGAAGTGAATTGGTGTAAGCTCCTTGTTTAAGTTGCAGGCATGTGAAGGTTAATTTCCAAGAGAGAAAAATCAGAGTTTCTGATCACTCTTGAATGGTTACAGCTGCATGTGAGGGTGGGTATCACATAGTTTGAAGATTTTGCAAGTTTGTGACATGTGGGAGGCTTGGAATTGGAGTTTTGTTGTCTTGCCATTGTTGTTGCTCTAGGGCGTGAGAGAAGAGAGAAGTTGGAGGGAGTGAGACAGTGAGTTTCAAAATTTCTGATATGCAAGTGTTGCATGTCTTTCTATAGGTTAGGAGTAGTTAGTTGGGAGGTGGAGAAGAAGGATGGGGGGCGTGGGGGAGAGGGAAGAATTGGTGGAGTTTTATTTTGAATTTTCTCACTTAACACTTAACAAAATACTAGATTAATTTCTTGTAAGTTTACTAATTGGAAAATAATCTCACTTAAATCATAACAAAACCACTTAATTAATTTAATAAAATTTTAATTAATTGTGGGATGTTACATAGAACATTCTATGAAACATTCTATCAATCTAAAAAGTAGATTTCTTCTTATAATTAAAACCTTGAGGGAGTACTAAAGAATGAGCTCGAACAACCCACAATACTCTTCTTTATTTAATATGAGTCGTACTACTAAATTCTTTACATTTTATATACCAAATACATTATATTTTCAATGAATTGAAAAAGTAAATATTCTCTTATATCAAAAATCAAAGGGAGTAGTTATTAGTATTTTTACAAAAAAAAAAAATCATTTAGAATTTCATTATTGTTTCCTATAGACTCCCCCATTTTTTTACAAAGATATAGACTCCCCCATTTACTTCTTATTTAGGAACCGCAAGTGCCACTAGAGGAGTATTTCTCCAATCCTGCAGCACCACCAGGTAATTCCCAATTAAATTGATGCACAAGGTTGGCTAACACAATTTCATTGACAGCCGTAGCATATGCTATCCCAGGACAACCTCTTCTCCCACCTCCAAATGGAATCAATTGAAAATCATTTCCTTTAATATCTATTGAATTATTCAAGAATCTCTCAGGCTTAAATTCTTCAGGTTGATTCCAATTTGTAGGATCTCTTGCAATTCCCCATGCATTTATAATAACATGTGTGCCAGCTTTAATGTCGTAACCGTTTAGTGTTATATCTTGTCTACTTTGTCGAGGGACTAGTAGCGAAAATGGAGGATGCAATCGTAGTGTTTCTTTAATCACTGCCTTTAGGTATTTCATGTTAATCAAATCATCTTCATTTATGTGTGATCTACCTTTAGCCACCCTCCTTCCTTCTTCTTCCAATTTCTTCATGATATTTGGATGTCTTATGAGTTCTGTCAATTCCCACTCTAACAAACTTGATACAGTGTCTGTACCTCCAATAAACATGTCCTGGATATAAACAAATATATTGTTAGTAAAATTAGCATAATCAAATTTAAATTTACCATCGTTATGATTAAAAGCTATAACACCATCTAATGGCAAAGAATTTAAAAGCACGAAAAATTGGAATCAGGTTTCCTGCTGTCACAGCAGGGTGCTGTAACAGATTTAGGCCGTCCGATCTCTGATCGATGGCTGAGATAGTTCTACTTTATAAAACTGTTTTTTAAATTTGAACCATCCGTTCTTTATCTAACGGGCAAGATTCAAAATCGCATGAAACTGCATGCAAAACGAACAGTAGGAAATCTAGATCCTGAAAAATTGTAGCCCTGTTGGTCCACGCCTTGCGCATGAGGTAGTAGCTAGAACACAAAATTTTGACAAAACACTTCATCCTGTACGCCTCGTGCGTGGTGTCATGCACCCCACGCGCGAATCAAAATTACCTAATCCTTCCCTTTAATTGAAAAATTTGAAATTTTAAGACACACACAACATGCCTTAGAGGTGTCTCAAATATCATTTTAATTTGGTATTTGTACTTGCTAGAATAACTAAACCATCCCTATAAGGGTGAAGTTTAATAGATATGAAGAGATTAGGATAAAAAAAATTACACAATCATATCTCAGAGTACTAATTTGTTATATTATTTTTCTAAAATATATCAACAAACATCTTTATAACAAAACATGATTAGAGATAAACAAATGTACAAAAAAATACATTATGCTCCAAAGAGTAATTAATTACCTAGAAATTTTAGCTTTAAACTTACCAATAACAGAGCTTTTATGATTGTTCTGTCAACAGGAAAACCAGTTGATTCTGTCTTTTGAATCCAAAGCAAAACATCAACAAAGTCACCAAAATCTTCACTAGTTCCTCTCTGACGTTTGATATGATCTTCAACAACATCTTCCAAAAGATCATCAAATTGTTTAGCCACTTTTTTAGCTCTTCCATAAACTCCAGAAACATGAGTCAACCAATCAAGCCAAGGTACAAAATCTCCAACAATAAAAACACTAAGTAACTCTGTAAAATCCATCAACAACTTTTTAAATCCCTTACCACTTTCACCACTATACTTTCTTCCCAAAGCAACCCTACAAACTATATCATTAGTAGTTGTAGAGATTAATTCACTTATATTCAAAGGTAATGATTTGGAAGAATATTGCTTTATTTTCTCCATCATTAAACTCACTTCTTCCTCTCGCACGGCGCGAAGAGATTGAACACTTTTAGCACTAAGAAGATGTAAAACAGATATACTTCTTATTTGTCTCCAATATTCTCCATATGGAGCTGTTGAAACATCTTTGCAATCATATATAAGTATCTTGTAATTTTTCTTTTGTGGTCTGTTTGCAAAAACATGATCATGTGTTTTCAATATCTCACGTGCTGCATCAGCTGATGAGATCACAAGAAATGGTACACTGCCAAGATGAAGTTGCATGAAAGGGCCATATTTTTTAGCTAAAGAATGAAGTGTGCGGTGAGGGAATAGGCCAAGTTGATGGAGATTTCCTATTATAGGTAATTTTGGAGGAGAAGGAGGTGAGTTTTTGGTTTTTGTAGAATTGGAATACCATTTGATTAATAGCATAAAAAGAGTGAGAAAGATGGAAGAGATTATGAGTAGCATTGTGATCTCTAAGTTTTTCCTTTCAATTTGGAGAGAAGGCACTACACTATATAGTCGCGGGAATCAGTGTAAGTACTTTTACTATAAGCTAGACTAGACTAGATGTCAAGTCATACAATACAAGATATAAAAGCACCACCTCGGGCACAAGTGGTGGATATTTGGATCACTTAACTATTTGGTTTTGAGTTCGATCTCTGGTTAGTGCGTATAGAGAAGTATTTATTGTTGGAAGATGTCAACTCCTTAAATGGATCTCAGTTACCTTTTGTTAAAAAAAAAAGCCCCAAGTATATATATTTACTATGCATATTTTATTTTTAATTAAAGCAGTGACCCAACCAAATAATTCCGAGAAACTAATTTCACGGTCTATGCATATATTATATATACTCCCCTCAAGCCATAATTATACGTAAAATTGCACTTTTTAGATTTATATATATATATAAACTATAATACAAACTACATATATATATATATATATATATATATATATATATATATATATATTATTCAATAAATTTTAAAATTGCACTTTTGTTTATATTAATGGTATGTATATATGAATTCAATCCTATTTTCTTTAACACTAATTAAACTATTTTGTTAAAATTTATAAAGGAGTATTACGGTTAAGTTATGATTGGCACCCTTTTTTGGCTAAAATAAACACTCTATTTCGGTTCAAATGGTGATTAGTACTGAATTTGGTAGGGAGAGCCTCAGTATAATCCCTGCAACTGCGATCAGGAGGAAATCGGAACCACTTGTGGTGAAAATTAAAAAGAATAAAAAAAAATTAAAATCATGAAAAAAAAAATGTAAATGCATCCAAAAAAAAAACCAAAAGTGAATTTCAAAATACAAAATAAAATAGTATATAAGTACTCCGTAAATTAAAATATTACTCGTATAAATAAGTTAAAATATTTTTGTTGGACCGCAACTATATATGTTAATCGTATTTTCTCTCTTCTCGAAATTCAACCAAACACACAATTTCAGTGTATCTGATATTTATTGCTTAAAAATGAAACTACGAATATAAATTACAAATTGGTGTTTGTATTCAGTCAAAAGAAAAGCTATTGCATGTGGTCAATGTCATAGTTTTACTTTTATGATTTAAGCATGTAAGGGTCAAAGTTTTAGTTTTATGATTTAAACTATATAATTAGAAAAATGGAAAACGTCATTCATTCTATTTTTATAAGGAAAAAGCCATTCGATTCAGTTCGAAGTAATCTTGAAAAAAGAAGAAGAAAAGTTATATATATAAATTAAAAGAAAGAGTATCTAGTGAAATTTTCAAAAATGAATAATAAAATATAGATTGCGGTCACTTTTCACTATGGGACGGCCTAGAATATTTAAGCTCTATTTGTGTTAAAAATCTCACAATGACATATGATTTAAGAAAAGTTTATAAATCATTACTTTACAAGTTATTTTTAAATTTCATGACTAGTTAAGTTCATTAGATTATTTACTGTTAGGTGTATATTAACACCATCTCACATTACTGTTAACTACAGGGCAGTTTTAGAAAATTGAGCTAATTTCAATTTCAAATTTTAAGAATACTAATATAACTTACCTGTGTAATGCACGCATGGTTGTAAAAATCGCGTGTTAACACGTAAATTTGTCCGAGTCTGCGTTTTTAAGTATGAAAAATGGGTTAACTTGCATGTAAACTCGATTTTCTGTAAACTCGTGGAAAAAACGAGCTTAACCGAGTTAACTCGGTGTGAAAACGTTAAAATCAGGTGAACTCGGGCGAGTTTACTTGTTTTTCCGAGTTTACGTTTTCAAAATTTTCTAGCCCAATTTCAATTTTTTGGCTCATTAGACACATTTCCGATTTTTTGGGCTAGACACGTTTTCAAATTAAAGATGGAGTTAGAGGATTGTTTAGAAGTTGAAATGTTCTTTCAAGCAATCCTCTAACTCCATCTTTAATTAATTTGGATTGTGGTCCTAATATTGAATATCCTTTATCATCCGGAGAAGAATTTGATGATGTTGGAGATGAATACAATGATGAAGATGATGTTGTAACCTTTTAGGAGAATATAATTAAGTTAGAAATCTATGAATCTTCTTTTTTTGATGCAAGTTTATGGACATGATGCTATTTATATGAATATTTGGTCTATTTTGGCTTTATAATTAAGTTAATTTTTTGAAATACTAACATTTTATAGTATTATATTAGTATATATGTCATATACATAATAATTTTAATATTATTTTAATTTTAAGTAAACTCGCACGAGTTTACGATTCGAGTTTACCTATACAAAACGAGTTAAGGTAAAAACTCAATTCTGACAACCTTAAATGCATGTGTTAATATTCATATATATATATAGTGGCGGAACCAGGGGGTGGCTGAGGGTGGTCGCGGCCACCCCCGAAATATATGAAATTACTAGGATACCCTTGGTAATTTATAAAACAACAAATTTATATTATATATTTTCGTTTGTGAGAATAAACATAAACAAAGGCTAGCCCAGCGACTGAGACTTGAGGAATTGCGCTCTTGTTCCTAGAGGATCCGAGTTCAATCTCTATAGGGTGCATTTTTGGTTTTTTGGATATTTTCCTTAAAAAACTCAAACAATATCTCCAATATTCATTTGCATGCCGGTGAATTTATCTCCAAATTCGAATATCTCAAGCAGACACATATTTTTGCAAATATGGAAAAGGGAAATGCTCAATCAAGCGAAAATTTTTATCACGAGAGCATCACGAAATTACGTTGCACCGCCACTATCCCATTTTATTTCCTTTTTTGTTTTATATTATTTGTCTTACTTGCATTTATCTCCAAAAGCTACTAATGTCTCTCTTCCACAAGGCTGCAACCGCTTCACATTCCCGAACATGGATATCTTAGCATCTATCATTGCTTAGTTCTTAATTCTTAACACGACTAAGGCTCTGTTCGGTAAAAAATATCGGATAGTTGATAAGCTAGTTTATAGCGGATGAGTTTATAGCAGATAACTTATAAGATAGCTTATGTTATTTCATACTAATAAGCTAGTTTAACCGTTATTTTTACCAAACACAACAAATTCAATCAGCTAACTTTTAGGTTATAGCGAATACGCTAGTCGATTGAATTTGTAGTGTTTGATAAAATTAGCGGTTGAACTAACTTATAAGTATGAAATGACAGATATGTTTAATTAATATTTTATTTTTTTCAAGTAAGATGATAAGGGTAAAATTGGAAGAAAATATAATAAGCTATAAGCAATAAGCTCATAAGCTATTTGAAATGGCATTTGAAAAATAAATTATAAACTAGTACAATAAGCTATAAGCTCTTTTTTAAAAACAACTACTAAACAACTTATTTGTCTTACCAAACAAAACCTAAAATGAAAATTATGGTTAAGTTTTATAAGGAAACTAGTAAACCACAAAAAGCCTCCAAAAATTTGAAAATGAAATACTTGCTTAACAAAGAGGTTTTAGCAGTGACATGTACGTGTAGTATCTTTATATGAAGCTATTATTTATTTGTGTGAGTATATTATATAGTGCATAGCATACTAATTGCGGTCAAAGAAAAAAAAAAAGCGGTTCGTGAAATTTCACGAGGAACGGATTCGCTACATATAGCATTACTTTATTGAAAATGTAGGTAAGAAACTTGATGTTTCTTGAACAACTAGTTTTTTGCTCGTGCGCTGCACGGGTTTGGTTGGCCGTCATATGTATGTCAATTATGGTTGTTGCCAATCATGGTTGTTGTCAATCATAAAAGTTTATACAAAATTGCAATTTCTAAGATTGTAGAGATTGATAAAAAAATGAAAGAGTTTTAAGTTATATGTGTAAAATCTTCTATGAAGGTATTGCACGGAATTTAAAATATAATTTTTGCCTAAGAGCATACTTAATATAATCATTGATAATAGGACAATACAATATAAAAATGAACCACCCTATCGAATTTCATACTTGATCCTGCAAAGACCTATGAAATGTATACAATTTAATTTTACCCTTTTTTTTTATGTAATTAATATGCTTCTAAAGGACAACTGTCAATGGATTAAAAAGAAAACTTCATTAAGACAACAAACAAAATAGTTGACTCCAAGGATCAAATCAAGTTAAGATAATTACATAAATTGGAAGTAATCATGCGACTTCAAAGTAATAATATCAGATAATGTCAATTATTTGATCAAACAATGAACAAATGATTTTGATGGAAGAACCCCAAAATCAAGATCACTCTTATACAATAGATGTCTCTTGCGAGGATTAGAGATATGATATTTAACCTCCTCACCCACATATACTTCAAGCATCTCTATTAAACCCATAGATTTAGCTATTATCTTTAAAATTTAGAACATGTTATTAAATCATAATTTTTAAGTGCTAGATAGAAGTGGATGACTTTTCGAGATTTCAAGCACCTAAAAAGCGAATCAAGTAAGCTTGAACTTGCATAGTGAGATTGACATATCAACCATACTTTAAAATCATATTCATACATTGACTGCATTATAAAGGATTTGACCCAATTTTTCAATACTCAACACTTCTAAAGCAACATATTATGCCTCATTGTTGATTTCATTAGTGAAGTAAGCCACTAAATAACTGGTAAAAGAGTATCAATATACTACATAATGAGTATCCAATTCTTTAAAACTAATTCAAATCAGGTATGAGCTGAAAGGACAATGAGAAAAATGACAGATCATGTACAACTTCAGTGAGCAAAATCTTATCAAGTTTCTTCACTGCCACTAAGGTACCATCTCCTAAGCTTCCTTTATACACACTTCCAAATCCACCTACAAAATATATAAACAGTTAGCAACAAATGTAGCTAGTGTACAAATTAGTTGAAATACCTTATTGTATTGAGCATTTTTTGACACCAAGGATCAAATCAAGTTAAGATAATTACATAAATTACCATTGTAGAATTGCCAAATACTACTTCAGTGGCAATAGCAAATACTTAATCGCCAACGCATCTACCATTGATAAAAGTAGATTTCTACAGATACCGGCTGCTTCAAAAGTTCATTAAAGGATACATTATACTTATCTATGCCAGTGTGAGAATTAAGTATAGCTGTAACTAAAAGTGTAACTAAATTATATAAAAGGTAGTCTCCAAACAGTGACTTTTAACAATAATAAAATTAACAATCTAAAGCTTATTAGTCTTCGATTATGTTCATAAATAAATTTGAAGTCATACTTGTACCTCTAATTTGGTTGACTCTCCAACACCGTTTATTTGAACTCTTTCATACTTTTGCTCAAATATGTAAGTAAGTGTAAAAAAATACAATAAATTTTTTGGCATGATAAATAAATGTACAATTTGATAGATGGTTACTATGCTAACCATCAATTAGGAATATGAATCTCCTTTTAACGTGCTTCAAAGATCAATTTCACTAAAGACTCAACTATACATCTGATGACAGGAATTTCTACGGTATAGTATTATTAGTAGTAAAAAGACCAAGATAATCCCAAATATGAAGGAAAACCTACAAAAGCAGGAAAAAGCATCAAGACAGAGTCTAAGATGCCAACAGACAAGAAAAAACCCAAAAAGTGAAGAAAATGAGCATTCCATCGCAGCACGATGTCTTCCATCGTGCCACGATGGGAGCTGCTTGCTTGCCAAGAAATCAGAAGAAATAAATCTGCAAAATATCTGTTCATCGCAGCACGATGCACTACATCGCAGCACGATGGAGTAACTTGGCGCCCAAGCTTATGAAATGCACAGGATCAATTATAAAATTGAACGGAATCTTCACATCGCACTGCGATGGCTTCATCGCAGCACGATGACCTTGCTGAGGCCCATTACGAAAACTATAAATAGAGCCTCTCATTCATTGTTAAAATCATTCAGAAATAGTAGAACACTCTCAACTATAAGGAGAGGTTCAGAGGAGCTCTATTGGGCATAGTTTTCTCCCCTTACAGGAAAACTAACTCAGCAAGGTATGTTTTCTTTGGGCTTTTGTATTTAGGTGATTCTTGTAATTTAAATATGTAGTCTTTTGTAATTATGTCTTAGGTTGTGGTGGAGAAGATGAACTCCCCTATAAATATTTGGAGTCTGTGGTTGAGTCTAAGTTATAATAAATGATATTTAGTAATTATGTTTGTTATTTACTTTCTAGCACTTTAATAACGTTTCTCGTAATCTGGCTGGATAAGCGGGAGCGCCCATAGAATTGATATTAGGTTCTTACTTAATATGGTCCGGAACTAGTAGTAAATAATGCTAAGTGTATAGAGACGGTAACATCCTGAACTAGTCGTGAACTGAGCGGTTAAAGGAGGAATCATGAATTAGGTGTGAACTGAGCACTTAGAAGATGAACATCCCGATACTAGGACCTAGAGGTTAATTGGTGAAGATTATAATGCATGTTTATAAACAACTCACTTATTAATTAGGGTATGTGACACATCGAGGTTAGGCTCTCGTAGGTATCTTAGTTGTTAACGTAGGGAAACTTTAATAAACATAGGTAATAGTAAGGTATTACTACAACAAGGAGAATTCAACGCCGAACATAATCTAAGTAACTATGTTATACACCGATCATGCTAAATATGAAGAAGGGAGTAAGTCCAACCATCATACCTAGCCTCTATATTTATTGAATCTATTATATTTATACATTCTGCTATTTATTTTATGCAAAGCATTACGCAATTTTTATAAAACCTTTTTCAAAAACCAAAGCGAATGCAACCTATCACGAACTTAAATAACGCTAGTGAAGCTTCGGCACGATCCCTGTGGATACGAACTCATTCTAGGCATCTAGAGTGTGAATTATTACTCGACGACAGACTGGTGCACTTGTCAGTTCCTAAGCATGCATTAGAGACATAAAAGAACTAACAATTAATATTTTTATGCTCTGAAATTGCAAACCTTTGATGATGATGAAGATTCCATTTCTAATTATAATGCTTTCCTACTGTCCACATCTTCAAGCATCGGATCATCATCTTCCCCTCCACCATTAACTGTCTCCAGAGATTGATAAGAATTC
Organism: Trifolium repens; assembly: GCA_030408175.1. Taxonomy (NCBI): domain Eukaryota; kingdom Viridiplantae; phylum Streptophyta; class Magnoliopsida; order Fabales; family Fabaceae; genus Trifolium; species Trifolium repens. The sequence continues at coordinate 26,155,908 of CP125850.1, forward strand.
TGAGGCATGTCGTTGCTGGCCAAACTTTCATTCCTGAGAATAGTAACTTTGAAGCAATTGTCATAAATCTCATATGTGAGGAGAACTTGGGTTGGTTCTTGGAGGCCCAAGAAACAGGATGCAAGCATGCCATCTGTCATGTAACAGTTTTCCTCATGAAGTAAGAGTGCAACCCGAACTGATTGTCCATCATCACGTCGCAGTAGTCCAAAAAAATCCTTCCAAAGTTCTTTAATCCAAGCAGCTTTAAATCTCAGACAGATTTGGATCTTTCGCTATACATCGATAAACACAAAAAGTTAATGTGTTGAGTGTGTAGCTACTTTAAAGATACTGTTTAGGATGTTAGGGGGCAATACCTCGTGTGGATGGATGTAAGTCTCAAATGTCTTGGTCTCCTGTCGAAGAATTCTGGTGAAGCTTATATACAAAACAATCAAACACAAAAGTAAATCAGCAATGGTTGATTGAGCAAAAAATAGGTATGAAATCCTAGATCTGCTAAAGCTCAAAACCTCCAATAATCAAACAAAATAATCTAGCCTAATTGACATCAAACTATATAAAGAAATTTTCATCTCCATTAACCTAATCTCAATCTAACCATTAAATTGGTAGAGGATAGTGCAAACAAACCTTGTGAAGGATGGAGTTGCCATAGATGTGAAGACTATAAGGCAGGAAAGAGATGCGTCGTTGGGAGAGAAAATATGAGAATTCCAATGGAGAATTTTTATCAACACTCAACCCTGCAAAAACAACCATGGTGTAAGACCCAAGATTTTACTGTACAATTTTCTAAGGAACTCTAGTGTCGGCTACGAGTTTTAGGGTTTTAGTAGAAGCGGATTTGTGAGTATCGTCACATTAATGAGATTTTTGCTGAAACGGAGCCTGTTTTGTGCTCGTGCGCTGGAAAGGCACAGACTTTTGGGTCGTAGTCCTCTTTTAAGTATGAGGAGATTTCTGTGGTCTTAGAATAACGAGTTCTGAATTATTCTTGTTTTTGGAAAAACGAGTAGGATTTTTACCCGCGGATGGAAAATCTTACTGCGTCTGTTTTAAGTGAGGTTTCGGATGGAAGTTTTATATATCTGCGCGAGTTAGGATATGTCCTGAGATTAATTTTCTAAGGTATGGAAGAAAATTACAGTCGCGGAAAAAGATTCGGCGATAAGTTTTGGAATGGAAAAACGTTAGACGTTCTTTCCGTAGGTTTTCTGTTTTTGTGTTTTACGTTCGTCGCGACGCGCGAGAACTGAGCGTGCGTTTCGTTTTATGAGGTTATGGGAAATATCTTGGGAAGATAGACTCGGTTTGATCCAAAGGCTATTATGGAACAAGACTAAGTCTTAAGGGAGACTTTTAGTCACTTGTTGTCATAAGATAAATCACAAAACTTCTTCACTCTTCTTCTCTTTAGCCGTGGCTTCTTTTCCACCTTCCCAACTTGTGAAGTTTTGCATTCCTTCACCATATCACTTGATTAGAAGCTTGGTTGAAAGCTTGGAGTTGTGAGATTCTTCTTCCTAAGGTAACTAGAACTTCTTTCCCCCCCTTAGTTGGCTAAACTCTTAGAGATTCATGAGATTTTATGATTATGTTCTTGGGAGAAATTTCATAAGAATTGGTTGTGAATGGTTTTTGTTCCATGAGAGTTGTTCATGAGGGTTTAGTAAGCATGAGTAGGCTTTGTTATTTCAATTTTCCATGAGTTTGTGAGAATCTCATGAGAAAAGCTAGGGTTTTGAAAGTTTAGTGTATTGATCAATATCATGTGGTTAAGTTGTAAGGTTTTGAAAAGAAAAGTTGTCTTTGAACCTTTGGGCGAAAGGGAAATGCGTTGTATGGTTTTGTTTTGGAAAATCCGATGAAAAATATTTTGAGGTTTATGAAAATATTTTCTAAGAGTTTTTGAGTAGTGTTTTGAGGTCAAAATGATTTAAAACTCTTGTGACATGTGGTGTCGCTTTTTACCTTGAAAACATGTTTGAAAATGATTACCGGACGGTTAAGGCCCGTAATAAAACTTGTGCTTGGATTTGGTTTTGATTTTGGAAATGAAAATCAAATAACTTGCACTCGAAGCAACCAACAAGCTTTCGGAAAACGAATTGCTTGCTTATGAAAATGGTTTGCTTTTATGCCTTGAAAAGATGTTGGGAACTAATAGAATCAAACTAGGCTTGGGTGGAAAAAGGTGGTGTGAGTTGCTGTCTTTTGCTGTCATGACAGGTGCAACTCGCTGGGCGAGTGGTTACTCGCCAGGGCGAGTGTCACAGGTCATGACAACACGCCAGGGCGAGCTCTAGGGCGAGTAAGACCAGTACTCTCTGCCTTCACTCGCCACCAACTCGCCAGGGCGAGCTCTGGGAGTTGAGATTTTGGATTATGATGTCCTAACTGGGTTTTTAGCTTTCTAATCCCTTTTTATTAATTTATGGAAGTGGTTGGGATTGGAAACGAGTTTTCCGGGTATTCGGAAAGTGTGTGGCTTGTAACGCAAGAAAACGGCCATTTTGCATTTCAAATTATTTAAGACTTTTGACAATTGTTTTGGGTCCTAAAAATAGTATAATTAACTCATGGGTGTTGATCAATATGGTGGAATTTGGTTTGGTATCCGAAAGAGGGATTTTTCCTTAGGAACCTTTAGGTTTTTGGGGGATTTGTGTAGTTTCAATACTATTGGTTGGAGAACAATGTATTGATTGTTGCGCTGCTTGTCCTAAGGAAGCGCGTTGTGTTGTTTGAGCGTGTATTGTTGACGGAAGCTTGCCGAGGGAATCATGCCGCCAAGAAGGGCGAATCCAGTTCCTGTAGTACCAGAGGTTGATGTGAATCAGATGGCTTATGCCATGCATACCATGGCAGCTGCTGTGACTGCGCAAACTCATGCTAAGGCGCAGAGGGATGCAGAGAAGCGTGAGAGGGAGATTATAGCTGCTGCATCTCGGGTTCTTACGAGTTTCAATCAGCAGACTCCTCCAAAGTTTAATGGGGAGGGAGGTTCGGAAACTGCTGACTTGTGGCTCCAAGCTGTGGAGAGAATATTCGGGGCAATTCATTGTCCAGAAAGAGAGAAGGTGGTGTTAGCTACCTATCAGTTGCAGGGTAGTTCTGAATATTGGTGGGGAAACACCAGGCTCATTATGGGAAATGCCGATGAGGAGGTAAATTGGGAGAACTTCAAGAGGAGGTTCTTAGCTAAGTACTTTCCCGAGACTGCGAGGGAAAGGTACGGAGAGGAGTTCCTGCAGCTGCGGCAGGGGGGCATTAAAGTGGAAGCCTATGCCAAAAAGTTTGAGTCACTATCCCGTTACTTCCGTTTCTTTAGGGATGGGATAGATGAGGCCTATATGTGTCGTCGCTTCCAGGATGGTTTGAGGTATGAACTGCAAGACGCAGTGGTGCCGTTGGGCATTCGTCAGTTTCAAGTCTTGGTAGAGAAGTGCCAAGAGGTGGAGGATATGAGGAAGAAGCGGGAGAACCGCCAGGGTGATTTTAGCGTTGGAGGACCTAGTAATACTAGTGGTCAGAGTCCGAGTTCGGGTCAAAATAAGAGGAAGCAAGGGGATATGTCTGGTAACCGTTCCCAAAATAATAGAGGACCGGGTCGCTCTGAGAATCAAGAGACTCAGGGGAGTCGGGGTGGAGGGAAGCAAGGTTGCTTCAGATGTGGGCAAGCGGGGCATTATGCAAACGAATGTCCGAGTCCGGGGAATATTTGTTTCAACTGTCGGAAACCGGGTCATTTTGCTAGGGATTGCAAAGCCCCAAAGGCCGGGACGTCGGCAGATGTGGCACAAGGAGTTCGACCCGCTGCTAGAGGAGGTGCTTACTGTTTGGGCACTGGAGTGAACGGTCAGACCGGTAATGCCATGCATGAGGATTACTAGTTGCAGGTAACACTTTACTGCATTGATTATTGTTTGAGGGCAACCCACTCTTGTATGTTTGGATGTATGCTGTTTGTTTGGGTTTTGTTTATAAGTCGTGTTGTTTGGAATTGACTGGTTTTGCTAACCTTAGTGGTGCACAGAGAGTGTTGTGTTTCTTTTTGGAGGGTAGCTAGTCACTGCTTCGCGTGAACCTAGTGGTTTAGGCTACGTCGCGGAGGCAAAAGAATGGATTTTGGAAAAAATTTTGTGTGAACCTTTGGACTTTTGAGGAACTAGAGGTTGAGAACCTCTGTTGTGAGGTTAATTTTTGAGTGGTGAACTCGTTGAGAGTTGCGGTTGCTGCACGGTTGTGCCAGTGTGTTAGCATCTGTGTGGCTACACCTAATCCTGAGGGATTTTGTTGTGTTGGTGATGGTAATAATTAGTTGAGTTGTTACTCTTACCTTTAGTTTCGAGGACGAAACTTCTTTTTGGAGGGTAGTAATGTAAGACCCAAGATTTTACTGTACAATTTTCTAAGGAACTCTAGTGTCGGCTACGAGTTTTAGGGTTTTAGTAGAAGCGGATTTGTGAGTATCGTCACATTAATGAGATTTTTGCTGAAACGGAGCCTGTTTTGTGCTCGTGCGCTGGAAAGGCACAGACTTTTGGGTCGTAGTCCTCTTTTAAGTATGAGGAGATTTCTGTGGTCTTAGAATAACGAGTTCTGAATTATTCTTGTTTTTGGAAAAACGAGTAGGATTTTTACCCGCGGATGGAAAATCTTACTGCGTCTGTTTTAAGTGAGGTTTCGGATGGAAGTTTTATATATCTGCGCGAGTTAGGATATGTCCTGAGATTAATTTTCTAAGGTATGGAAGAAAATTACAGTCGCGGAAAAAGATTCGGCGATAAGTTTTGGAATGGAAAAACGTTAGACGTTCTTTCCGTAGGTTTTCTGTTTTTGTGTTTTACGTTCGTCGCGACGCGCGAGAACTGAGCGTGCGTTTCGTTTTATGAGGTTATGGGAAATATCTTGGGAAGATAGACTCGGTTTGATCCAAAGGCTATTATGGAACAAGACTAAGTCTTAAGGGAGACTTTTAGTCACTTGTTGTCATAAGATAAATCACAAAACTTCTTCACTCTTCTTCTCTTTAGCCGTGGCTTCTTTTCCACCTTCCCAACTTGTGAAGTTTTGCATTCCTTCACCATATCACTTGATTAGAAGCTTGGTTGAAAGCTTGGAGTTGTGAGATTCTTCTTCCTAAGGTAACTAGAACTTCTTTCCCCCCCTTAGTTGGCTAAACTCTTAGAGATTCATGAGATTTTATGATTATGTTCTTGGGAGAAATTTCATAAGAATTGGTTGTGAATGGTTTTTGTTCCATGAGAGTTGTTCATGAGGGTTTAGTAAGCATGAGTAGGCTTTGTTATTTCAATTTTCCATGAGTTTGTGAGAATCTCATGAGAAAAGCTAGGGTTTTGAAAGTTTAGTGTATTGATCAATATCATGTGGTTAAGTTGTAAGGTTTTGAAAAGAAAAGTTGTCTTTGAACCTTTGGGCGAAAGGGAAATGCGTTGTATGGTTTTGTTTTGGAAAATCCGATGAAAAATATTTTGAGGTTTATGAAAATATTTTCTAAGAGTTTTTGAGTAGTGTTTTGAGGTCAAAATGATTTAAAACTCTTGTGACATGTGGTGTCGCTTTTTACCTTGAAAACATGTTTGAAAATGATTACCGGACGGTTAAGGCCCGTAATAAAACTTGTGCTTGGATTTGGTTTTGATTTTGGAAATGAAAATCAAATAACTTGCACTCGAAGCAACCAACAAGCTTTCGGAAAACGAATTGCTTGCTTATGAAAATGGTTTGCTTTTATGCCTTGAAAAGATGTTGGGAACTAATAGAATCAAACTAGGCTTGGGTGGAAAAAGGTGGTGTGAGTTGCTGTCTTTTGCTGTCATGACAGGTGCAACTCGCTGGGCGAGTGGTTACTCGCCAGGGCGAGTGTCACAGGTCATGACAACACGCCAGGGCGAGCTCCAGGGCGAGTAAGACCAGTACTCTCTGCCTTCACTCGCCACCAACTCGCCAGGGCGAGCTCTGGGAGTTGAGATTTTGGATTATGATGTCCTAACTGGGTTTTTAGCTTTCTAATCCCTTTTTATTAATTTATGGAAGTGGTTGGGATTGGAAACGAGTTTTCCGGGTATTCGGAAAGTGTGTGGCTTGTAACGCAAGAAAACGGCCATTTTGCATTTCAAATTATTTAAGACTTTTGACAATTGTTTTGGGTCCTAAAAATAGTATAATTAACTCATGGGTGTTGATCAATATGGTGGAATTTGGTTTGGTATCCGAAAGAGGGATTTTTCCTTAGGAACCTTTAGGTTTTTGGGGGATTTGTGTAGTTTCAATACTATTGGTTGGAGAACAATGTATTGATTGTTGCGCTGCTTGTTTTAGGAAGCGCGTTGTGTTGTTTGAGCGTGTATTGTTGACGGAAGCTTGCCGAGGTAAGGGCATCACTTTATTTCTGTCTTTTCACTGAGTTATAACATGTTTGTTGGTTATTTTCGGTGATGCGTGTTTGTGTGTTTGGCATGTATGTGTTATGTATTCTCGTGATGAGAAAGTGTTTACAATACGTGCGTTGTTTTACATATGATTTGAGATGTATGTATGAACATGTGGGTGAATACATATGATTGGAAATGTATGTATGTTTGTTGTGGTTTGTTACATATGATTGGATATGTATGTATGTTGTTGTGATGGTCTACATATGCTAGGGAGGTATGTATTCGTTGCATTAGTATACATGGGGAATCGTATGCTCATGCATTGTTAGTGCGTAGTTGCAGGAGTGGACTACGAGGTGTAGTTGCGGGAGTGGACTACGAGGTGTGGTTGCAGGAGTGGACCCACCTGATTCTTATAGGGTTTTATTGAGTTCAACACATGGTTGCGGGAGTGGACCATGGGGTGTGATTGCGGGAGTGGATCCACCTAAATCTTGTGTGATTTAGTTGAGTTCGATACATGGTTGCGGGAGTGGACCATGGGGTGTGATTGCGGGAGTGGATCCACCTTAACCTTTGTGACTTGGTTGAGTTTGATACATGGTTGCGGGAGTGGACCATGGGGTGTGATTGCGGGAGTGGATCCACCCTAACCTTGTGATTTCATTGGTGTGTTAGTAGGGGTTGGACCTACGATTCCGGAATTCATGCATTGTGGTAGCTAGGGTTAGTACCACGCATTGTAGAGGTTGCATTATAGGCTATGTGTGCATTGCTTATATGATCCCGTTGGTGGGAATTGCTTTGTTGGTTAAGAGCTTTCTCTTGTGTTTTGTGGAATTATTGTTATGTGTACAATCTTTCGCACCGGTTATATATATACCTTTTATTTTGTGGTGACCCTTTCTTTCATTTGCGGGCTCATCCCACCCAGATGATGGGTTAGGTCGTGGTGACGACGGTGGCTGTTCCAGGCCCCAGTGAGCGGCTGGAGTTTTAGCTTAGTATAGATAGACTATGCGCCGGTGTGTTTTGTGCACCGTGCTTTTGGTTAGCATAGGGTTGTCTAACTTGTTTTGTTGTAAGTACTTGATACTTAGACTTGGATTGTAATTATTCAGGAATACACTTTGCTTGTCGAAGCACCTATGGTAATGAGTCTTTTGTATATTTGAATGCCGGCTCATTGAAAAATATTATATGCGCACTCTGAGTGTTAGTTGAAAAAGAAATTAAAAAAAAAATATATGCTCTTTTCTGACCGTTGAAAAAACGGGTTGTTACACATGGCCCGTTCAGTTACCAAATCCATCAAAAAGATTAATAAAATGCTTAACAAAGGTCCTGAACACTGCCTAAAGAGAATAGGGAAATTTTAATGAAGCTCAATAAAATGCTTAACAAATGTCCTGAATATTGTCTAAAGAGAGTAGGGAAATTTTCATCAAGTGTTGTTGGGTTTGTTGTACACTCAAGGAGGCTATCACCCCAGCAGTCTCATTTCCTACAGTGTTTCATTCAATTCAAAGAGGAGATGATTGCATACGCTGATATCCAAGAGAATGCATCATCATCAAACTCCAATTGCTATATGATGATTGCATGAATAATAAATAGAACATGATAAGATAGTAGCACAAGCCTCTACCAAATAAAAAAAAATAGTAGCACAAGCATAGCATTTAACTCACCACTTGATTTCAATAATTGTTTTTTGTTGTTCCATCTGACTCCACTTCTACAACCTTCACAATTCACAAACATCGAAACAGAACAAATCTAGCATTAAGAAAAATAGTACTGAAACTGAAGAATTTGGAACAAAATTCAAATACACATGCAACCATGAATTTGTTCTACTTCTAGTGACCCAAAAGACTGAAATTGAGAAGTCAAATACATATGCAACCATGAATTTGGAGGAATTAAAAATTGGAGAGGAAGAAAAAGAAAAAATTGAGATAAAACTTTGTTCATTATCATCACCATAACTGATCTTCAAATTTTGAAACAGGAATCAAACATCTCATGATTTTGATTTCAAAGCAAAAAAATAGGGACAACAATTAAGCAAAATTTATGCAGTACTAAACTTCAAAATCTTAACTTTATAACAACTAAAAACAAATTCAACCCTAAAAAAAATCCAGACCTAAAAAAGAAACAATCTCTATATGAATCATCACCAGTGGTATAACTACAACAATCAAATACACATGCAATCATGAATTTGGAGGAATTAGAATTTGGAGTTAAGATTGAGAGAGATAGAAATTAAAAGCTGATGAGCTACAATTTTGGGGTTAAGGCAGAAATAAAACTTTCTTTCACTCAAAAGAAATAAAATCAAGAACAGCCCCAAAATCCATCAATTATTCAGATTTCACAGTCATAGCAACACAAAAAATAACCCATGAAAAAAATAATTTGATAAAAATCACTCTAAAACCGAAAATTCAAGCATTCTTTTCATATTTCAAGTTCCTAAACCCCTCAAAATCCATCAAATTGATAACAAAAACCCATCAAAGAAAGAAAAGATTTTGTAGAGGAAAATAAGAATTTTCTTTCACTCAAGAAAAAAAACCAAGGATCAAAACAAATAAACCACGAACAACATGACCCAGAAGAATAAAACAATAAGAATTGAAGGCCTTAACATAAGGAGAATTCCCAGAAAGAATCTTACATGAAAAAGATCATATTTTCTCGCCGTTTTGCACAAGAGAACCTCACCCTCCCACCACGAAGCAACACCACACTTTTGCTACTGTTCTGGATCGGCTGAGAAGAAGAAGATCGCGGTTCTGATGGTGGTGATGGTGGTTGTGGTGGTGAAGGATGAGATGGCGAGGGCAGAGAGAGTGGAAAGCAGCGTGAGAGTGAGAGAGAAAGAGAAAAGTGTGAGAGTGAGAAGGAGGACGAGAGAAAGAGAGAGAGAAAAAGAGGAAGAGAAAGAGAATACTCTTTGATGGGGTACATGTGTCAATTAGTCTTCTGACAATTACATGCAAACCCAATGAGTCACTTGGTTATGGGGTACATGTGTCAATTGGTCTTCTAGCAATTACATGTGTCTAAAAACAATTGAATCAAGGTGGCAGACGAGCATTGGAGAATGGAAGAGTGTGTGTCCATCAACCATAAGCCAATCCAATGCATGACATAGGCAAGTCATAAGCAATGACATAGGCAATTAGGGTTATGGCAAGGGAATTAGGGTTGCATGCCTTACTTTTAGTATTGTATATAGATATAGATATAGATATAGATAGACTCTTTTCTTTTATACTTATGTTGTAGTTCAAATGTCGTAATTCAAAAAAAATTATGAGTGTTCTCAATTGTGATTGTAACTTTAATCTTTCTTTTGTTTTATTAAATTTTATAACTCAAGTTGAAATTTATAACTCTTTGTTGTGATAATGGAACTAATACATATTTCCGTTTTACCTACACCGATGAACCTAAAAAGACTACGTGCATTGGAACCAAGTGGAATGAATTATGTGCCGATAATGATTTTCGTGTGGGATATACCATTACTTTCAAATTCAGCATTGTCACTGCCTTCAACGTTGTTCATGTCTTCTGCACCTAATGTTTTTAGATTTATGTTTCTTAAGTTTGTATTATGTTCTATGTTTTGATGTTGTTGTGTTGTTGAACAATACCCAAATTTTAATTTCTTGTATTTTGTCCTAAGCTTGTATGATGTTATTTCTACTTGGCATTAGTAAGACCATTTTTAATTAATATCATGTTTTGTGTATTATAAATTGGGTTAATTGGTCTTTACCCCCTGCAAAGTAGACGAGTTTTGTGTTACCCCCTTGTAATATTTTTCTTTGAGAATACCCCCTGCAAAATTTATTTTTTTGATTTACCCCCTTAGATGCTGACTAGGGTCTGGCAAGTGCACCGGTCTGTCGTCGAGTAATAACTCACACTCTAGTGTATAGAATGAGTTCGTATCCACAGGGATCGTGCCGAAGCTTCACTAGCGTTATTTAAGTTCGAGATAGTTTGCATTCGCTTTGGTTTTTGGAAAAGGTTTTTATAAAAGAAGCGTAATGCTTGTAGAAATATAAATAACAGAATGTATAAATAATAGATTCAAGAAATATAGAGGCTAAGTATGGTGGTTGGACTCCCTCCTTTCTTCATTTTTGGCATGACCGGTGTATAACATAGTTACTTAGATTATGTTCGGCGGTGAATTATCCTTGTTGTAGTAATACCTTACTATTACACTATGTTTATTAAAGTTTCCCTACATTATTAACTAAGGTACCTACGAGAGCCTAACCTCGATGTGTCACATACCCTAATTACTAAGTGAGTTGTTTATAAACATGCATTATGCTCTTCACCAATTAACCTCTAGGTCCTAGTATCGGGTTGTTCATCTTTTAAGTGCTCAGATCACACCTAGTGCATGATTCCACCTCTAACCGCTCAGTTCACGACTAGTTCAGGATGTTACCGTCTCTATTCACCTAGCATTATTTACTACGAGTTCTGGACCATATCAAGTCAAAACCTGATATCAATTCTATGGGCGCTCCCGCTTATCAGGCCAGATTACGAGATACGTTATTAAAGTGCGCGAAAGTAAATAACAAACACAATTACTAAATATCATTTATTATAACTTAGACTCAATCATAGACTCCAAATATTCATTGGGGAGTTCATCTTCTCCACCACAACCGAAGGCATAAATATAAAGACTACATATTTAAATTACAAAATATAACCTAAATACAAAAGCCTAAAGAAACATAAGGGGAGAAAACTAAGCCCAATAGAGCTCATCTGAACCTCTCCTTATAGTAGAGAGTGTTCTACTATTTCTGAATGATTTTAACAATGAAAGGGAGGCTCTATTTATAGTTTTCGTAATGGGCCTCAGCAAGGCATCGCAGTACGATGAAGCCATCGTGCTGCGATGTGAAGATTTAGTTCAGTTTTATAACTAATCCTGTGCATTTCACCAGCTTGGGCGCCAAGTTACTCCATCGTGCTGCGATATACTCCATCGTGCTGCGATGCAAAGATTTTCTTCAGATTTATTGCTTCTGATTTCTTGGCAAACAAGCAGCTCCCATCGTGGCACGATGGGAATCATCGTGCTGCGATGGAATGCTGATTTTCTTCACTTTTTGGGCTTTTTCTTGTCTATTTGCATTTTGGACTCTGTCTTGATGCTTTTTCTTGCTTTTGTAGGTTTTCCTTCATATTTGGGTCTGTCTTGGTCATTTTACTGCTATTAATAATACTAAAAATACCGTAGAAATTCCTGTCATCAGATGCACTTTTTAAATCGGCTATTTTGTTCAACCGATTTAAAAAGTGTTGTTTTTAAATCGGTTATTTTATTTTATTTCCCTGCCACGTCAGCAAAAGGGGGGTAAATCAAAAAAATAAATTTTTCAGGGGGGTAATCTCAAAGAAAAAAATTACAGGGTGGTAACGCAAAACTCGCCTACTTTGCAGGGGGTAAAAGCCTATTAATCCTTATAAATTTAATGCGCCTTTCTACACAAATATTTCAATTAGTATCATTTAATTTAGGGTTAATAGGCTTTTACACCCCTGCAAAATAGGCGAATTTTAGTTTACCCCCCTATAAAAAATTTCTTTAAGATTTCCCCCTTGCAAAATTTTTATTGGTTTACCCCATTTGGTGCACTTTTTAAATCGGTTGAACAGAAAAAACCGATTTAAAAAACAACACTTTTAAAATCGGTTGAACAAAATAACCGATTTAAAAAGTGCACTCAAGGGGGTAAATCAAAAAAAATATTTTGCAAGGGGGAAACCTTAAAGAATTTTTTTATAGGAGGATAAAGCAAAATTCACCTATTTTGCAGGGGGCAAAAGTCTATTAACCCTTTAATTTAAAACAAAAGATTTAACAATATATTAAAATAATATCAAGATTACTCAATAAAAAAAAAATAATATCAAGATTCAATAAAAAAAAACTAACTTGCTTTACCTTTTAATCATATTTTCAATATTTATTTACGTTTTAAAATAATCTATTAAAATGAATCCATACAATTCGTTCAACATTGTAAGCTATCGCTACCTTGCTTTACAAAGTGACATTAGTTAGGTTTAGGGATGGGCATGGTTTGGTTTTAGAGGAACACTGAACCGAACTGAACCAAATTGTTTTTAAAATTTATAATAACTGAACCGAACTGAACTGTTTGTCTTTAAAACTGAACCGAACTGTTAAAGTGGTTCGGTTTTATGGTTTTCAACCAAACCATAACTAAATTTGCACTAGAAAAACTGAACCATTAAACCGAACTGTTAATCATGAACTAAACTGTTTCAGTTTGGTTTCAAAACTGTTGGTTATGGTTCAGTTTTTTTTGGTTCGGTTCGGTTTAGTTTACCAGTTCGGTTTGGTTTTCTGATTTTTTTTCCCACCCCTAGTTAGGTTACCTTCAAACTTCTATGCAACATTAAGTCTCATTATAAAAAAATTCAATGCTAACACTTACTCATATATATATATATATATATATATATATATATATATATATATATATATATATATATATCCTATTCAAACATGGTTACTAAATTATATTTTTTTGATATGTATATACTTTTTTAAAATATTATTAGAATAAATTTTATTATCATTGAAAAATAAATCACACAAACGACACATAAACCCCAACGACGGTCGACGCGCCAACGGCGCGCCCCTGGCGTTAGCATGGGTATCCTACTAGTTTCTTTTATACTTATGTTGTAGTTCAAATGCCGTAATTCAAAAAAATTTATGAGTGTGCTCAATTGTGATTGTAAATTTAATCTTTCTTTTGTTTTATTAAATTTTTTATACACAATATAATTTTTATTTAAATTTTTAGCGGCCTTCCCGAAAAAAACTAATTGGTTCCGCCACTATATATATATATTATTAAAATATTAATGTTAAAGTAATTTTTTTTGTCAAGTCATTCAGTGATTATAAATTTCACTCTTAAGAAGGATAAGTGAGATGATTGGGTTCAAACCCTGGTCCTCTGCATATATAATGCAATATCCTATCAATTGAACTAAATTCACAGAAAAATGTTGTGTTTTTTTAAGTATCTATAAAATTAGTTTTATATTTAATGTTTATTTATTTAAATATGAAAAATGATATTCAAACTTTGGAGATTTTAAAGGATTGGATGGGTATTTCGTGTCTTCAATGTTTCGATTATGATAAAAAATGGTTGTTCAAGCTTTTGGTCGACCCTAGTTTAGAAAAAAAATTCGTGTCTTCTAGTTCTCTTTCTTCTTGATTCATCCTAGAGTGAATATGGCAGAAGACCGTTCTGGCTCGCATCTCGAGAAACATTTCCGAGGAAAAAGTCCTGGGAAACGCGTTGTTGACCGTTGAAAACTTAATAGGCAGGTAACCGTTCTGCAGGCGCGATTTTCTAAGTCATTTCACATGAACATTTTCTTTGAAATGTTTCAAAAACAAACGATCATATTCAAAGGCTTCTCTGTATATATGTTGTTGCTGCTTCTTCATCTCTTCTATCTCAATATTTCTTCACTTCTTTCTTCAATCTCATATATATCTTCTTCTTCAAATTTTATATTCACCATTATTTCCAACCAAATTTGGGTTTGTTTACATCTATTTTGAATTATAACCGGTTAGTTTTGTGAATTTATTTTAAATTTTTTCTATATTTATATATATAATTACTTAGTAATTTAAAATAATTATTTAGTTTTTCTATATTCACCATTGTTTCTATTTTTTAAGTGTGATTGGTTGCTGCGCTGTTGTTGTTGCTTGTTGGGACTTTTTGTCATCAATCACATTTCATAATTTGAGGTTAGTTTGTCTAATTTATTTTTTTGGTTACATTTGTCTAATTTATTTTAATTTGGTAGTATGTTACTATGTACAAATTACTATATAATTAAGTTGTTAGAAAGAATATTGTTGTTGTTATTATTAATATTATTATTATTATTATTATTATTATTATTATAAAAGAATATAAAAATGAAAAGAAATAAATTTGAATTAATATCAATGATATGTTAGATTTTTACACGTAACTCGTATGAAAAATAAAAAAAGTAACTAATTTGAATTAATGTCAGTGATGTGTAGTTAATTATTAATTAAAATAATATTGTACATTTATTTTTAGTTAATTTTAATTTTGTTTTTATCGTTTAGTGTGATTTTTGCTGCTACTATTGCTTGGGACTTTTTGTCATCACATTTTATTTGAGGTTAGTTTGTTTAATTTATTTTATATTGGTAGTAAAAAAGTATTAGCGTTTATGTATCATTTAGTAAAACATATTTATTAATAAAAAATCTTTTTTTTATTAGTTAGTAAAAAACTTGTTGTTTAGTAAAAATGATTGTTTAGAGTAGTTTGTAAAAAACATTTAATTTGAAAATTATTTTTAGTAAAAAATATAATACATACAAATTACTAAATAATTAGGTAGTTAAATTGATTTTTAGGTGGTGGGTAAAAAACTTGTAGTTTTCAATTTCAAAAATTACCTTCACCATTTCCGAGGAATTTTCCTAGGAAACGTTCATGGGAAACGTATAAAATATGAATTTTTGTTTTCCACGCTATGTGTCAAACATATAAAATGATTGTTGTTGTTAATATTATTATTGTTATTATAAAAGAATATATAGATAAAAAAAAACTAATTTGAATTAATGCCAACGATATACTCAGTAGATGGATCAATATATATCTCATCGAAGTTGGATGTATGATAGAAAATATTCCGGTGGTAGGACAGTTAAAGCGGCTTTTAACGATGGAGTTGAAGAATTTGTTACTTACGCTATGTCACAAGATACTGTTAAAAGGGATGGAGGGATAAGATGTCCGTGTATTAAATGTACGTGTGGGAAGATTTGGAGTTCGGAAAATGTCAAAGCTCATTTAAAGAAGGTTGGATTTATGAGAGATTATTATGTGTGGATACATCATGGTGAACAAGAGCCGTTGAATATTAATACCGAGTTTGATGTTAATACGGACGCTTCGAGCAGTGGAGCACAAGCAGAGTGTCAAAACTTTGGCCGGATGCAAGATATGATCGGTGACGCTCTCGGGGTAAACCTGAATTACGAAGGGGGCCACGAAGAGGAAATAATCTCGAACGATAAAGCGTTGAAATTCTATGCAATGATGGAGGAAGTAAACAAACCGTTGTATGAAGGGGCGTCTGACTCGAAGTTATCCATGTGTGTGAGACTTTTAGCCGCCAAGTCAAATTGGAACGTTTCTGAAGATTGCTTGGAGTTCATCTCAAAAATGATATTGGATGCGACTCCTGTCAAAGACAGCTACCGACAAGTTATTACGATACGAAGAGATTGGTGTCGAAGTTGGGACTGAAAGTTAAAAAGATTGATTGTTGCGTTCAAGGGTGCATGTTGTTTTACGACAATGAGTTCGGTACAAAAGATGGCGCACTGGAGGAGTGTAAATTTTGCAATGCACTGAGGTATCAAGCCCGCAACAATGACGTTGATCGCAAGCAGAAAAAGATCGCAATCAAGTCAATGTTTTATCTGCCAATAATACACAGGCTACAAAGATTGTTTGCATCGATGAAGACCGCCAGCCAAATGACGTGGCATTATCACAATAAAACAAATTCAAACGTCATGCGGCATCCTTGCGACGGGTTGGCATGGAAGCATTTCGATGCAATGCATCTTGGGTTTTCCGAAGATCCATGTAATGTGAGACTTGGGTTGTGCTCTAATGGATTCACTCCATATATCCAAGCGTCGGCAACGCCTTATTCTTGTTAGCCGATTATTGGTACACCGTATAATCTTCCTCCGGAAATGTGCATGACAAAACCGTACTTGTTCTTGAGTTGTATTATACCAGGACCGTCGAACCCAACAAATGGAATTGATGTATATTTACAACCATTAATTGATGATTTGAAGATGTTGTGGATTGGTGAATTGACGTATGATGTTGCGAGGAAAGGAGAATTTCACATTGAGGGCAGCTTTGATGGGACTATTAACGACTTCACATTGGTCGGATTTATTTTATAAAAAATTTAATTTTTTGGGGGAAAACATTTTCTATAGAAGGAAATGAAAATTTGAAATTTTTTTGGGGGAAAATACATAGTACATTTCCCATGAAACATTCCTAGGAAATGTCATAAGAAATGGATAAACTATTTGGGTGACACGCGCAGGGGAAGAATGAAATTCAAATTTTATACATTTACCACGAACATTCCCTGAGAAATGTCCTAAAAAACGGTGGAGGTGTTTACGCTGAAATTTGGTAAACAACGCTAGTTAAAGTTATTACAAGAGAGATCAACTAGTAAATCTCGGGACATAGTGTTTTTGTTTATATTTTTAAGATAATTAGTGTTCATCATTGTTCTTATACATTTATTGTTGTTTTGTGTCTTTATAGTGTTTTATTTTACTTGAATTGCAAGACAGAATGTTTATCCAAAAGAATAAACAGAGAGAAAGAAAAGATCGAAATTAAAAGGAAGGATAATTGAATTAGAAAATAAATTGCATTGAATGTAAATGATTTACAAGGAAAATAAATGGTGCACAGTTACATACATTCTCCTTCGATCACTCGTTGACATGGGTACTTTGAGTTGGGTAAGGATTTCTGTATTAAGATTGTGACCCTTTGCTCGATCACAGAACTACGCTATTTAAAGACACAAATTCTAACTGCTAATAACGCCTAATTAACTATAGAAGTAACGCGTGTCCTGCCACATATTTTGAATTTGAATTCCTTCTTATCCTCTGGGTTAGCCGTTGTAAGCATCGAAGTCGAAGTGATAATGTTTCTTGAGTATTTGCTAAGTCCACAATCCTTTCTTTATACAGCATGCGCTTCGACCCTACTGGAGATTCGACTAACTCGAAATGAACCTGAAGAAAACAAATTCACAAATAATGTTCGAAGAAGAAGGAACATTTATGAAATGTTCATGCATGATTTCTCATTAAGTCCATTGGCTCTAAAAACCAAACAAGTTTAATGACCTTTGAAGCAATGGATAATTAAATGAATTCCATTTATTATCTTTTAATCATGCACTTAGAACATATTTTGATTTTACCAAAATATGGGCTAATAAATTGCCCCCAAAATGCCTGTTTCGATCGAGTAGCTCGAACGAGAATAGAAAAAGGCATTTTAATCCCACGTGCTTGACACTCTTACCAATGATGGCGCTGATGTCATGCACAGTAGTAACCGTCACCTTGATCCCCACAATCCATCATTTCTCCTAGGTTTTAGGGGTAGTGGAGGACGTGTCAGCGTTAGAAGTTGAAGAGAAAGAGTTTTGTTTTTCTTTTTGATTTATTTTTAAATCCATACACTCTTCCTTATAAATAGCAACAGAGAAACAACAAAGCACTTTTTACCAACTTCAAACTTCCAAGCTTTTTGCGCAAAAACTTAACTTTGATTTCTGCAATTTTTGTTCTTGATCCTCAAAAAATCAGCGATTTTGAACCATTGAATCGTTTTTAAACTTGATTCCGCTCTGATCCATCACCTCCTCATTCATAAAAACTCAACCTATTTCTCAGATTCTCAAAAACCCATTTTTTACTTTTCTCAAATATTTCAACAATGGCTGGAAATCAGATACATGAAGTACCATTTGCTGAGAATCAGGGAAAGGAAGGAGAAAAAGTATCACATGAGGAGCATGTGGCTTTCTTGACATTGTGGTTATCCCACTATGTTTTTTGTTCGAAATCTCTTCAAGTTGCAAGGATGTTTATCCCTATGGCCCAGCAAATTCATGAAGGTAGGCGCT
Source organism: Trifolium repens (assembly GCA_030408175.1). Lineage (NCBI taxonomy): Eukaryota > Viridiplantae > Streptophyta > Magnoliopsida > Fabales > Fabaceae > Trifolium > Trifolium repens. Next base: position 26,174,183 of record CP125850.1, read on the forward strand.
TTGGATTAGGACGCCTGTTGCTGGCCACTCTCTATGAAGCTATGGGGACTGCAAGTGATGCCATTAAAGCTTCAAAGGAGGGGTTGAACTTTGTTGTGTCTGGACCCATGTGGATTTTACAATTGTGGTTGAATGCCACATTCGAGACAGAACTTGGACTAATAGTTCCTTCTGACTATCAGAAAGAAGTTGATGAGAGAGAGGTCGAAGGGAAGAGGTTGGTTCGGTTAATTCCTCGTTCTCTAGACCAAGACACTAGAAGACTTTTCATGAGGTATATGAAAATGTTTTTGTATTTTAACCAGTTTTTACCTAGCCATGCCCCCTTTATTGAGCGCAAATATGGTGCTGCGTGGTTCACAAAAGACTTTCCTGCATTCGATCCAGATAATGAGGAAGAAGTGAATGAGGTTTGGAGAGCCTATTTGGAGCAGACTGTGATATCCTGCAGGATTGGGGATAAGTCGAACCAATTTTGCTTGGTGGGATATCTGCATAACTGTGTCTCGAGACAATTTGGTATGTCTCAGATGAGGCCCAAGAGCTTATTTGAAAAGGCAGATCGAATAGTCCTTGGAACTGGAGTGTCAGAGAAACTTTACAGCAAGTATCTGAGGATGATAAGTGGGTACGAGTATAGCCTCAAACCCTTTGAATTTAAGCCTTCTTTTTACCGTACCGATGAATTTTGTGCTTGGTGGGATGACTACTACTTCAGTCATTCCATTGGCAATGCTGACCATATGCTGGGCATGGGTGAAAGTGGTTTTATTCTTCCAGCACTTAGGAAGAAACCTGCTACCTCAGGTCGAGGTAAAACTCTTAGTCAATTTTTACTTGTAATATTTCTCCTTTCTTTATCTTCATAACTGACTAATATATTCTCTTTAGGTAAAGCCATAAAGAAGGACACTCGGTCTTCAAAGACTTCGACTGAAGTGAAGAAACCCAGTGGAGTAAAGATTAAGACTGAGGTTGAGCCTCAAAAACCAAAGGTAAACATAATACCCTTTAAAAAAAAATCTCAACCATCCTTTCGATTTCGACTCAGAATTTAACTTAATTTCCCCTTCATTTTTATTTTTTATATTATTACTTTCTTTTTCAAGATGATGAAGAAGAAGAAGAGCAAGAGGAGGTCCCCTTTGTTAGGAAAAGGAAGCAGCCATCTGCTTCGACTTCACATGGAGGTGAAGGGGGAAGCTCCATAAATGAAGAGAAGGAGAAAAAACAGGCGGTCGAAACTAAATAAAATCCAACAAAGGACCAAGGAGACCACCAAGCGAAGAAGAAAATGAAGAAAATAGAGGTAAGGGATAAAGAGGTCCCAAAGAAAAGTCAGAAAGAAAAGGAGGTCGAAAAGAAAACACCCGTAATCACTATCAGGGAGAAATCAACACTAAAAAAAAACTAAGGTGCTGTTAGCCCATATTTTTAATTATATGGTTATTTTAAAAGTCATTAAACGAGTTTGGTTTTCAGAGCCAATGAATTTAGTGATCAACCATGCATGAACATATAATAAATGTTCTATTGCTGAGCATTTCTCTTTGAAACTGCGTATTCTTCAGGATCCTTTCGATTTGGTCGAAGCTTCAGTAGGGTCGAAGCGTTCAGTAATGCAGAAGAGAAGCGTGGACTTAGCGAAATATTCAAGGAAAGTATTGCTACTTCGATTTCGATAGATACAACGGCTAAATCATAAGATAAGAATAATTTCAAATTCAAAATACGTGTCAAAGACACGCATCCTCTCTGTAGTTTTCTAGGCGTTATTAGCAGTTAGGATTTAGTGTCTATAAATAGTTTAGTTCTGTGATCGAAAAAAGGGTCACAATAATTATACAAAACTCAAAGTACCCATGCTAACGAGAGAAACGAGTTCGAAAAGGAAAATGTATGTTCTGTGTACCATTTCTTTTCTTGTAAACATTTACATTTGAATGGAAATTTACAGTCTTTTCATATCTATCCCAATCAATCTTTATTTCGACTCTTTCTTCCATTCTGTTTGTTCTTTAGAATAAACATTCTTTCTTGTGATTCAAGTAACATAAAAACATTCAAACAATATTTATGAATATAAGAACAATGATACATACTATTCACTTTGAAAACTTAACCAAAGCACTATGTCCCGAGATTTACTAGTTGATCTCTCTTGTAATAATCAAACTAGCGTTGTTTACCAAATTTCACAGTAAACAAATTGGCACGCCCAGTGGGACTGTGTGCTTTGGGTTTAGATTTCTTCAAAGTCTAGTGTATTTAGTTTGTTCTATATTTTAATTTGTTTCCAAAAAGTCTTGTGTGTAGTGTATGCTTTTAAGAAACGGGAAATCACTCCCTGAAATGGTTAGACCACCACCCAGAAATAACCCAAGACAAAACATGGAAAATCCAAACGGAAACAATAATAATAACGGTTCGAATGCATCAACCGCTTCGAGTGTTTCTGAGGCTATAGTTTCACCTGTAATAAGTGAGATTATACCCAACGCCTCGGGGGCAACAGTTTCTGCCCCAACATCTTCTGTGGTAAGTGCCACAATGACAATGCCAACGTCTACAGTGGTACCTTCGACCACTACAGAACCCATTTTGACTCTGTCTCATGCTATGGAGGGAAATTTCTCTCAAAATAGGTCAAATATTAATGGGGGTGGCGCTGGTTCGTCTACTTTCTCACTGCCTTTTTCCCAATATGTGGGTCAAGGCACCAATAAGAATTACCCGTACGGTATGCCTACCAGTATGATGCAGGGTTTGTAAACAAGTGCATCATTATTCACAGAGTCAGCACCAGGCGTGTTTGTCCCTAATAATTAGATAGTCTCTGGTTCTGCTACTCGAAACGTTAACCCTTCATTAACCAATGCTGCCTTAAATGCTTTGAGGCAACAAATGGATGAAAGCAATCATGATATGGTCAATATGTTAACACAACAAATTGGTACAGTATTTAATCCATTAATACAAAATACAAATCAGAGTTACCAATTGTTGGCCAATCAAATGGGGAGAATTGCTGATTTCTTTGGGGCTCCTCAAGTCCCTAATCACAAAGTGCCCCAAATTCAAAATGTAGTGCCTTTGCAAATTGCACAAGCACCAAATAATGTCATTGTGCCTGCACCAATTAACATGGCTAATCCTGTAAACCAAGTCCAACAACCTATACCAGTGGTCGAACCACAAATGCAGCCACAAGCGCAGCCACATGCTTTGCATCAGGTCGAACCAAATCCTGGAATTGTCTTGGTAAATAGGAACCAAAATGTTGATGATGTAGTTAGAAATGTCCAAAACAATAACTTTGCTGGACAAAATAACATAGCAAATCTGGTCGAAACCATCCTGGCACAGAATGGTTTGAACATAGACATGCACAGGCCTCACTTTGTATCTGCCTTATCAGAATATGTGCTTCAAACAGAATTACCAAGGGGTTGTAAAATCCCAAAATTTACCAAATTTGCTGGTGATACTAGCGAATCTACTGTTGAACATATAGCAAGATATTTGACTGAGGCAGGAGATCTAGCAAATAATGAGAATTTAAGGATGAAGTATTTTCCAAATTCTCTAACAAAAAATGCTTTTACATGGTTTACTACTCTCCCTCCACATTCAATTTTCAATTGGAATCAATTGGAGAGAGTGTTCCATGAACAATTCTATATGGGACAATCTAAAATAAGTCTCAAAGAATTAGCAAGTGTTAGGCGCAAAACTCCTGAGTCTATGGATGATTACTTGAATAGATTCCGCTTACTTAAGGCTAGATATTTTACTCAGGTGCCTGAACATGAATTGGTCGAAATGGCTGCTGGTGGCCTATACTATTCGATCAGAAAGAAGTTAGACACTCAACATCTAAGAGATATGGCCCAATTGGCTGATAGGGTTCGATAGGTCGAACGTTTGAAGGCAGAAAATGCTAGAAATTCTAAGTACCATAAGAAAGAAAAAGTTGCTTATGTGGAAACACATGATAGTGACCAAGAATATGGTATCTCTTATGAGGATGTTGAACAAGGGGAAATAGACTTAGCAGAATTAAAGCCTGGTCCCCCTTATACTTGTAAACTTCTAAAACCTTCAAATGGGAAAAATCCTGTTGAACCAAAAAATGATAAATATGTCTCAAAAACTTACACTTTTGATATAACAAAATGTGATGAGATTTTTGATTTACTAGTTACTGATGGCCAAATAGTGGTTCCAAAAGGTGTTAAAATACCTCCATTAGATATGAGAAAGAAAAGAGGTTATTGTAAATATCATAATTTTCTTGGACATAGAACCTCACAGTGTGTACTTTTCAGGGACTTGGTCCAAAAGGCTTTGAATGAGGGAAGACTCAAATTTGGTGAAAAACCCAAAGCCACGAAGGCGGATGCTGAGCCTTCACAAAATGCTGAAACTCTCTATGCTGAACCACGGGCTATAATGATGGTCGAAGCCATGGAGATTGCAGAAGTGCAGGTAGAAAAAATCCCTGAAGAGGAATACTTCGAGAAGATGAAGGTAGTTTATCCTCGTGCTGAAGAGGATTTAATTGACTTTCTGAATAGATGCAAACTGGAGAACAAAGGGGTGATGCTTTGTGCTCGTTGCAGCGCTGTTTGTAATAAAGAGGCTACTGCAGGCCTTATGAAGTTCCAACATGTAGCAAACAGGCAGGGGGAAAAGCCAAAACAACATCAGGACAAAGGAAAGGGTATCTTAACTCGACCAAATAACACGCTTCAAATTGATCGAAGACCTACTCTCCGTCCATCTGGTTCGATCCCTGTGGAGCGTTGGATGCACCAAGGAACCATAAAATTCAACAAAGGTGCAATGGAAGTTGGTGGCTCCAGTGGCACCAAATTAAGCTACTCAGAGGATGTCAACAAATACTCTTACAGAAACAATTATAAGAGTAAACATCCAATGACAAGAACTCAATGGCGTAGATTCCAACGCCAGAAGAAATTGGCTGCAAAAAATTCTCAAACAGGCCAATACAAGGAAGTGGCTAGAAGGCCAGCAAAAGAAAAGATTCGTCCTCTTATAGATGAAAATAAAATGGAAGATGATGATCTGCTGGATTCTGAGCCAGACTTTGATGTGATATGTGTAGTGTCCATATTGCCATCAGAGTATGATATTCAGTCAGAAGTAACTGAACTTGAAACTGATTTCGAGCAATTAGATATGGCTGATCCAAAGCCAATATGTTACTATGTCATGAATAATGGCTGCATCGAAGAGCAACAGGCTACATTCGAAAGGCCAGACTTAGGCATGAAAAACCATCTCAAGCCTCTTTTCATCAGAGCAAAAGTTGAAGGGGTTGGAATTAACAAAGTACTGATAGATGGAGGCGCTGCTGTTAATTTGATGTCTTTGTCCATGCTGTCAAAAATTGGCAAATATGACTGTGATTTGTCAACCCACAATATTGTGTTGTCAAACTATGAAGGCAAAACAGGATATTCCAGGGGGGCAATTCAAGTAGACGTTGCAGTGGGCAGCATAGTTCGACCAACCTTGTTCCTGGTAGTTGAATCCAAAGCAAACTTCAACCTACTTTTAGGAAGAGAGTAGATTCATGGAGTGGGAGCTGTTCCTTCTACTCTTCACCAGAAGTTGATACTTTGGAGGGAAGATGGTTGTGTAGAAAATATAGAAGCTGATCAGAGTTTCTACATGTCAGAGGTAGACACCATAACTAAGCAAACCTTTGACAAGAATTTGGCGAATATTGCGCCATGCTATGATAGAGAGAATGCTTTCACACCTTCTGATAATGTGATTCATTCTGTGAAACTCCACCCAACCCAAGGCTTCATATGGGAAAGAGAGGAAATAGATGCTGCATCCTCAGAAGATGGAGTTATACCACCATCTGGGTGGAATATCTACGAAGATTACTATGACTGAGTCCAATGCATGGGCCAGAATTACGGCTTATATGGCCGAAAATAGATTAAATACGGCTTTGGAAGCTGATGTTCAACAAAATGTGGCTACAGAAGCCAAGGTCGAAAGTAATGGCACTCCAATGCCACCAACCCAAAGACTTGATTGCATCTATGATGAAGAGCCCTTGGGGTTCGAAAGAGATCCACTGAATGAAACTCCAAAGATGCAAGCTCAAGATTCTTTGGAGGAAATTGACATTGGAAATGGCTCAGTAAAAAGGCCAACGTACATTAGTGCTAATATTAGTCCAGTTTTGAAAGGAAAATTGGTGCTACTTCTCAAGGAATTTAGTGATTGCTTTGCTTGGGATTACAATGAGATGCCTGGACTCAGTAGAGAAATGGTCGAACTTAAGTTACCAATCAAGGCAGGTAAAAAACCAGTGAAACAATTGCCAAGAAGGTTTGCACCAGAAATTATGTCCAAGATCAAGGAAGAAATCGAAAGGCTGTTGAAGAGTAAATTCATCAGAGCTGCCAGGTATGTAGAATGGTTAACAAATATAGTTCCTGTTATTAAAAAGAATGGTACACTTAGAGTATGCATAGATTTTAGGGACATAAACAATGCTACACCTAAAGATGAATATGTCATGCCTGTGGCAGAATTATTAATAGACTCAGCAGCAGGTTTCGAATTCTTGAGCATGTTAGATGGTTATTTTGGTTATAACCAAATATTTATTGCTGAAGAGGATGTATCTAAAACAGCATTCAGATGCCCTGGTGCTTTAGGCACTTATGAATGGGTTGTTATGCCCTTTGGGTTAAAGAATGTTGGTGCCACTTATCAAAGGGCAATGAATTCTATGTTTCATGATTTTATAGATACATTCATGCAAGTTTATATTGATGACATCATCATTAAATCCTCTTCTGAAGATAGCCATTTGCTATATCTTAGGCAATCTTTTGAAAGAATGAGGAAACATGGATTGAAAATGAATCTATTAAAATGTGTTTTTTGTGTGCATGCAGGAGATTTCCTTGGTTTTGTGGTGCATAAAAAAGGCATCGAGATAAACCAAAACAAGACAAAGGCTATCTTAGAGACAAAGCCTCCTTCGACCAAAAAGCAACTTCAATCTCTGCTGGGAAAAATCAACTTCTTGAGGAGATACATTTCGAATCTAAGTGGAAAAGCTCAAGCTTTCTCACCACTACTTCGACTCGAGAAAGATGATCCATTCAAGTGGAATGAGGAGCATCAAAAGGCTTTTGACGACATTAAAGATTATTTAATAAAGCCTCCAGTTTTAATGCCTCCTAGTAGAAATAAAGCTATGAAGTTGTATATTGCTGCGTCTGATAAGACAATAGGAAGCATGTTGGCTCAAGAAGATGATAATGGCGTAGAAAATGCAGTTTATTACCTTAGTAGAGTTTTAAATGATGCAGAAACTAGGTATACTGCCATAGAAAAACTTTGTCTCTGTTTGTATTTCTCTTGTACAAAACTCAAGCATTATATAAAGCCTATTGATGTTTATGTCTATTCCCATTTCGATGTTATTAAACATATGCTAACTAAACCTATATTACATAGTAGAATTGGAAAATGGGCATTAGCATTAACTAAGCCTATTGAAGTCCTTTGAAGGCTGTTAAAGGTCAAATTGTGGCTGATTTTATAGTGGATCATTCTTTGGTCGAAATACCACAGGATTATGTGGATATTCAACCTTGGATTCTCTACTTTGACGAATCCAAACATAAACATGGAACTGGAATTGGAATTCTAATAATTTCACCTACTAAAGTTCCAACTAAGTTTAAATACAAAATAAACGGACTTTGCTCTAATAATGAAGCTGAGTATGAGGCCTTAATTACAGGTTTAGAAATATTAAAAGACTTGGGGACAAAGAACGTTAAGATAAGAGGTGATTCTGAATTAGTATTGAAACAATTAACACAAGAATATAAATGTGTTAAAGAACACTTAACAAAATACTTTGCTATAGCTAGTTCTTTGTTAGATTGTTTCGATCAAGTAGATATTGAACATGTACCTCGATTAGAAAATCAAGAAGCAAATGACTTAGCTCAAATTGCTTCAGGATACAAGATGTCAAAAGAAAAATTGACACAATTGAACGAAATCAAAGAAAAATGGTTTTACAGGAACCAATTTCTGAACAATTGTCAATGCCAAAACTTTTGGGGGCAGATACTATACCACAAATCAATGGTGAGATGGAAAACCCCCTTGAAAATTTTCAAATTTTTGTCATTGACAACTTGTCAGATAATGATTGGAGAAAGCCTATAGTGGATTATCTTAAGAATCCAACAGGAAATGTGGATCGAAAGATAAAATATAGGGCTTTAAGCTATATAATTTTTGAAAATGATCTCTTCAAAAAGACTTCTGAAGGAATTTTGTTAAAATGCCTTAATGAAACAAAAGCATATATAGCAATCTCTGATGTTCATAGTGGTACTTGTGGTTCTCATCAAGCAGAACATAAAATGAAATTGTTTTTGTTTCGACAAGGTCTATATTGGCCTTCTATGCTAAAAGATTGTATCGAATATGCCAAGGGTTGCCAAGAGTGCCAAAGGCATTCAGGAATTCAGCATTTGCCTGCAAGTGAACTGCATTCAATAGTAAAACCATGGCCCTTTAGAGGTGGGGCTCTAGACCTGATTGGTGAAATTAAACCTGCTTCATCAAAGAATCAACGTTATATTTTAGTTGGAATAGATTATTTCACAAAATGGATTGAAGCCATCCCTCTACCAAATGTTGATCAAGAGGCAGTCATTAATTTCATACAAAATCATATAATCTACAGGTTTGGAATTCCTGAAACAATTAAAACTGATCAAGGTTCAGTTTTTACTGGACGAAAGATGCAGGAATTTGCCCAAGAAATTGGCTTTAGACTCTTAACTTCAACACCATATTATGCACAAGCAAATGGTCAAGTTGAAGCGGCCAATAAAATTATTATTAATTTGGTTAAGAAACATATAGCCCAAAAGCCAATAAATTGGCATAAAACTCTAGACCAAGTATTATGGGCTTGCAGAAATTCTCCTAAGGAATCAACTAACACTACCCCATTTCGACTGACTTATGGTCATGATGCTGTGTTACCAGTCGAAATACATTTGCAGTCAGCAAGGGTACAAAGACAAATGGAAATACCTTTAGACCATTATTATCAAATGATGTCAGATGAATTAGTTGATTTGGACGAAGAAAGACTAAATGCTTTAGAAATCTTAACAAAACAAAAGGAAAGGGTTGCTAAAGCTTATAACAAAAAAGTTAAGTCTAAGTCTTTTAACATTGGAGAATTAGTTTGGAAAGTTATTTTGCCTATGGACAAAAAGATAGGGTCTTAGGCAAGTGGTCCCCAAATTGGGAAGGACCATTTAAAATTGTTCAAGTTTATTCTAATGGTGCTTATGAAATTGAGGAACTAACTCCTGAAAAACGTACTTTGGGTATAAATGGAAAATATTTGAAAAAATATAAACCTACATTACTCGAAGTAAAAATAAGCGCAGAATAATACTTAAACATAAAAACAAAATGGCAATTAGAATTTAAAGGTTGCCACAAACTGGGACTTTATTCAAAGGTTACAAATAAGAAATCCAAACAGGATCAAATTCCAGAAATTGTTCGCAAGGGCAATAAACTAAGAAGATTACAAGTCCCTAGTACAATCAGCATAGATTCTTTTCAAAGTGGCCAGCTCCTTTTCGACCACGAGATTTGAGCTCTCCAAAGACTTGATCTCTTCAGCCACAACTTCTGCTGAATTGAAAGCTTGAAGTCATTCCCTGCCCTGCGCGTCAATCAGCTCTTGGGTCGAAGTCTTGGCCTCTTGTTCGATTCGAGCTCTTTTAGTCTCTTCATCAATGATTTTGCGCCTATATCCAACAATTTGTTCTTCCAAGAGTTTAATTTGCTCCTTATAGTGAGTAATATTCTTGTCACATTCATTAAGCTCTGGGTTGCCTTCGTTCAGTTGAGAAGATAACTTATCCACTTCAGCTTGCGCTCTCTGAGCTTTTTCAAAGAACATTGCTTGAGCTTGTTGCTGAGTAGTAAGCCTTGTGTCATTATCAAGTCTTCTTTGCACTGTTTTGGCATACTGGTCTATGATCGAACTGAGTTGAATAACCTTGCCTAGAGTTTCCTCACTGGTCATTGGGTTATGCAATTTCTTCAAAAAGGCCAAGTGGCTGTAAGCAAAGGCTGGGTTTTCTTCGATTTGCTTCAATACATCTCTATGAACAAAAGTGGTTGTAAGTTTCAGCAGCAGGGAATCTTGGCGCACCGTTGAGCTTATGTCTGAATTGGAAGGTGTAGAGTCAGTGGTGGTGTGCTCGCTCGAAGTAGTTTTTTGGCTTAGTCTTTTTGAAAGCAAAAGCCTAAGGGTGCCAACAGGATCAGACTTCTGCATAATGGTAAACTCTTCCTCTTGCACACCAAGACTTGCAGAGAGCCTTGAGGTCGAAGAAACAGAAGCAAGATCTGGCCCTCCCGCCTCAGCTTAAGGGATATCATTAGATTGAAGTGGAAGAAATAGTCACAAGAAAGGGCGGGTTTGAATTGTGACCCTTTTAAAAATTAATCCCGCAATCTACCAAAACTGATCTCAAGTGTATACTTGGATAAATGTTAGTGAATAATAGAAGAGCTTGATCTGAGAACGTTTTGTATTATTAAACAAATTGTTCTGAGAACGTTCTCTACTCCGTAAAAGTCCGAATTGAATGTAAATGAAGTGGTATGTATGATGTGTGTTTCAGTAAATAAAGAGTTAAAGGTAAGAGAGATTCACACACAAATTTATATTGGTTTACCCGAATTCTGGGTTACGTCCAGTCCCCACTCCTGTGAGTTTTCCACTATGATCTTTGAGATACTACCGATCCCAAATACAAATCTTCTTTGATCTAAACCAAGAACAAAAACCTTTAAGCCCTACAAGCTTAAAACTACCCCAGCCCTCCAAGCTAGTAAGGGTGTCACTCAATCAATAGTTACGTATTGACTTGAGCCAATCTTTCTTTTACAAAGATAATGATTTGGATCTAAGCTTACAATAAACTCAAACGACGTTGAGAAGCTTATAAAAAATTACACTCAGTACACTCAAAATATTTGATCCAAGAGATGATAAGGAGCTGGAATGTGAGTGATAAAATGAAGAGACAAAGATACAATCACTTAAAAGTGGATATTGTTGAAAAGTGGTCTCTTGAGATATTTGCTTGTAGAAACTCAAAGGCTAGTTTGAGAAGCAAATAAAAACACTCAGTAACTCAGAAGTATTGTTGAGAATGAAGATCTTGAGTGTGAGTGATGAAAGAAGATTTTTGTGACTTGTAGACAAAAACAAGTGTATGATGATTTGTAGCTTCAACTCTTACTCTTCAAAGGTAACCAAGTGCTCTATTTATAGCTGAGGTATGTCCTTGTATGTCTTGGTGAAGAAGTATGTCTGTTTGGATCAGAAACTAGCTGTTAAACACCTTTAAAATGACAGCTCATTAAATTCAAAAGTTGCTGAGCTTGGGAGATCGTTCTGAGAATGATCTTAGATCTGAGCCTTTGTCATTGATTCAAAGGAGCGTGGTAAAGAAGCTAGCTGTGAGCTGTAAATGATTCCTCTTAATCTTATTCAACAAGTAAAACCGTTGTTGTCCTTTAAGTCACGTTAAACACAGCTGTTCAAAAGTTTGAATAATAAAGTGATGAAGAACCTCTCTCTTGCAAACGTTCTGAGAACGTTCTCCAAATTCTGGGCAGAGGATGAACTTGTTCTTCAAGTTAAAAGGATCAATCACGTGTGATGCCAGCTGCAGAAGGTCAGTAGTGAAGCTTTAAAGTACAACCAAGCACTATTCACTTGTACTTGTTGATCACAAAGTCTTTGGAGAGAGAAGGATCACATAGGAGAATGTTGCTTCTTCTTGATTCTAAAAGGAGCATGTGAGATTAGCTTGTAGTGAGCTGTAAATGATTCCTTCTTGCTTTTTCGTCAAGGATAACCGTTATATAACATTTAAGCACGTTTGAATTAGTTGTCCATGAGTTTGAATATTTAAATGATAAGAACACCATTCACATAGAACGTTCTGAGAATGTTCTCCAAACTGGGCAGTAACCTTGGTCTCCAAGGAACTTTGATTCTTCTCTGAATAACCAGCTGTAAAGGTAGAGAGATGCAGCTGTATATCCTTTAAGTACTGTTCACTTGTCCTTTCTTGTACACAAAAGTCTTTGGAGAGAGGAAATTAAATGGGAGAATGTTGCTTAAAAAAGTTCATAAAGTAAATCCCTACCCATAGTTCCAAAAGTGTTGTACTGATCTTATTGGATTATGACAGATCTATCTAACATAAAATAGACAGCTTTTGCTCTTTGTCTTTGAATTAAATCTGTAAGTGCACCAGTTCATCCTCATGTTTTAATAATTGTCAAAACACATGAAAATAGGATTGAACATATTTTGGCAACATTACAAATGACTTGACAACAAAGAACTATTTTCTAAACCTTGAAAAACTGACTTTTAGGTATTTTGTGTCGATACATACATAGTTGTATCGATACATATGTCCTGAAATTACTTCTGTTTGATTTTGTGCATTTTGTATCGATACATACATGGCATGTATCGATACAAAAGTGGTCTCTCAAAGACAGAACATCATCTGTGTATCGAAGCATGCTTGCATGTATCGATACACATCTGTATGTTCTCAAAATCCAGATAGTTCATGATGTATCGAATCATGCTTGCATGCTTCGATACATATCAGTCAAGATTTAAATATTCTGATATTTGTATCGATACACACCCGTGTTTGTATCGATACAAAGGTCAATTTTTTCCATTTTTAACGTTGGTCAAAGCATTTGTATCAATACAAATGATCATTTGTATCGATACATGTATGAAAAATTAAGCCTAAATTTGCTCATTCTATTTTTACTTTAAATAGCAATGTGTGTGATCTTTTGTTTGTAACACAACTGAGAAAAATCTAGTGAGAACCAGTGAGAAAGCAAGAGTGCTTTGAGAGAAACACTTTGGATACAATTTGGGTGAAAAATTGGGATCAAAGTGTATCCTTCACAAGATCATCATCTTCCATCAAGTTGCAATCATTGAAGATTGAGTATGGGATCAATCCAATAGAAGTTGTACGCTTGGTCGATAACGTTCGGTACGATTCGTGGTGAATCAGAATCGTGATCGGGTTGATTTGCGAAGGAGGTTTGGTTGCTCGCTAGGGATTCAAGATTGTTCGATATCTTGAAGGATCAATCGAGAAGAATTGAAGGACTCAGCTGGACGATTGTTGCAAGGAGTTGCACGGGTAAAATCGTTGGAATCAGAGGGTGAAGATTCGTTCGTCGATTGAGGTTTAGCATAGTTTTACTTTTGAGTCAATATAGGTTTATTGAATTCATTGTAAATTGTGCACTTGTGTTCAAACTGTTTTTAATCAATAATACTCTCAAATAACCCGTTTGGTTATTTGGGGGGAGACGTACCCGGCCGACCGAGAGGACGACACGAAAGCCGGGGAACTCCCTAATCATCTTTTGTGTGTCGATTCGCTCTAAATTCTTACTTTACGCAATTCGCTTATATTTTGTGTCAATTGTAATTTTGTGTTCGTAAGTGTGCACAAAGGTTCAATTGCGATTATCTTGATTGTGATTGAATTTGAATATCGAATCATATAACTTGCTTGGGACTGTTTTTGTTAATCGATTAAATTTGGATATTTTGCATTAAGCGTTCCGATAATTTTCCTAGTTCGTTCAAGGCTATACTATCTTTCCTTTGGTCAAAAGGTGCAAAGTAGACTACCGATCCGGTGGTGCTTCCGCGCATTGTTTTAATCAAATAATTTTTAAATTGACGTTGATTAAAGAAGCCACTTATTCAACCCCCCTTCTAAGTGGTAGCCTAGTAGTCTAACAAGTGGTATCAGAGCCTGGTTCAATTTTGCGGAGGTTTGTGCCAATTATTAGACAACATGGCTTTTGCACCTAAAGGGGCGTATAATAGGGCTCCGATATTCAATGGAAATCATTTTGACTATTGGAAAAGTAGTATGCGTATTCACATCAATTCTTTTGATGGTGAAGTGTGGAATGCTATTGAGAACGGTCCGTTTGTTCCAACAATCACCGATGCTCATGGCATTATCACCAATAATCCTATGGCACAATGGACGGAAGAGGAAAAGAAAAAGGCCAATTACGATGCAAAGGCACAAAATATTTTAATATCATCCCATGGGATTGATCAATTCTATCATGTGTCACATTGTCAATCGGCTAAGGAAATGTGGGACACATTGGTAACTCACTTTGAGGGTACCAATGATGTAAAGATATCCAAAATTAATACATTGACACAAGAATTTGAGTTGTTCCATATGCTAGATGGCGAGACCATCGAGGATATGCAACAACGATTTATCAAAATAACCAACAACTTACACGGTTTGGGAAAGCCAATCACAAATCAAGATGCCACTAACAAAATTTTAAGATGTCTTAGTAGGTGTTGGCAACCGAAGGTCACCGCGATTAAGGAGGCGAACGACCTCACTACTTTGAGTCTTACAACTTTATTTGGCAAGCTTACGGAACATGAACAAGTACTAAACTTGTTAGAAAAGCAAGAGAAAAGTGAGAAAAAGGGAAAGCACAATGACAAGGATAAGGAAAAGGAAAAGGACAAGAGGACAATTGCTCTAAAAACCTCAAAGTCAAAGTCCAAAAAGGTAGAGCATGTGGAAAGTAGCTCAAGCGAAGACGGTTCCGATGATGAGGAAATGGGACTCTTCGTGAGACGCTACAATAGGTATGTGAAAAAGAATGGGATAAGACATTCCGATGAGAATCTTAAGAAGTTTCGGAAAGATAGTGGTTACCGTCGGAAGAATGAAGATGCTAGGTACTCCAAGAAAGGAATATGCTATGAGTGCGGCCAAGTTGGTCACTACAAGCCGGATTGTCCTAATCTCAAGAGAAAAGAGAAGGAGTCATCTTCAAACAAAAGGAGGAGCAAAGGTAAGAAAGCTTATGTTGCATGGGAGAGTAGTGGCTCTTTTTCTCATTCATCATCAAGCTCTAGTTCAAGTGATGAAGGCGAATTGGCTAATTTCACAACTCATCATCACAAAAAGAAGGATAAAGCTCCCAAAAAGGTAAACCAAAATCCCTCTAGCTCATATACTTTGTTAGAATATCATGATTTGCAAAGTGCATTTGAGGACCTATGTAGTGAAACTAGGAAAGCTTTCAAACAATTAAAAGAAATTATAAAAGTTAACAAAGCTCTTGAAAAGAAAGTTTCCGAAACGGAAGAAGAGTTGAAAGCTTTCAAAGTATCAGTATTAGAAAGGTCAAGTACAAGTCATGATAATGGCGATATAGTTGGTTGTGATAATTGTATTACTTTGTCAAAAAATATTAAGACTCTTAAGGACAAAGTGGAAAATTCATCCAAACCTAAAGTCTCTCATCAAGTTGATCCAAAACATTTTCGAAACAATTTGAAAGTCAAAAATAAAAATTCTAAACATTTCAAAATGGATCAAAAGAAGAGTGACTCACATATCACTTGTCACTATTGTTGTTGTGAAGGCCATACCATTGCAAAATGTAAAGCTAGGAAATTGTTGGTACCTAAGGGCGTATTGCAATGGATGCCAAAACTCAACAAAGTTTGTTTACCTCACCAACTAGGACCCAACATGAGTTGGGGACCTATTTCAAATGTCTAAGTATGTAGGGAAGCGTCTTGAAACCATTGACAAAAGACACCGACAACAATGGAGTTCAAGACTTACGATCAAGGAAAGTGATGAGAAAAGCTTCAACTCAACATCTACAATGGTGTGGAAATTGATCACTTCCTCCACCTAACACTTAAAGGGAAGATTCTATTCTCTACCTTTACCTTTATATTTGTTTTACTTAGCATTTGAATATTGGCTCATATACACAACTTCTACCTTAATGTGATATTTGACTTGATAGTTGTCTCATCCTTCATTTCCAAGAATTTTGCTCAAAGATATTGATAAGTCGTTGAGACTCATACGTCTTAAATGGGGATTTGACAAAAATCATTACAATTGCCATATTAAGTTCATACTTGGTTTGTATATGTTTGTTTGGTTCTTATATATGTGACTTTATGAGCATACATAGACATATATTTTCATACGATTGATTTTGGTACTTGATTCATTTATGTTGATGCTTTATCATGCATATATGGTTCAACATGTGTTCTCATGTTATAATGTGCTTTGGTATTATTTTTGCTCACATACATAAGTATGTACCTTGTTGATTATATGTGTTTCATACATACATGTTATTTTGGATAATTTTGTTTGTATGGATAATCATGTTATGTTTATGCTTTTGTTGCATTGCTTTGTTTATTTCGTCTCATATTTTGATATGTTGATTGATTTAAAAATGTCGATATGTTACGATATTCATGCGTTGGTTTTGGTTTGTTGTTCTACATTCCATATTTGTCATGAAATTTTGGTATTCGTCATTGATATATTTTTGGCATATCTTTGTATGTATTTATTTTGATTAGGAAACTATATCATAAAGTGCATTTCGACAAATGTAAGTGCACGATGTGATCATTGATTAAAAATTGCTTGGACTTGTTACTTCTAATGTGCTCTCTTCTTCTTTTTGATATTGTCAAAGGGGGAGAGATTTGGATGCACAAGCTAAAGATGATCAAAACGCATTATGGCATCAACTCAGGGGGAGCGAGCTTATTTGATGACTAGCCTTGGTGTTTTAATTGCGTCTGTATTACATTGCTATTTTTATTTGCATAATAGGTATAGGCTTAGTTTAGCTTATGCATAGTTTTGACAATTATCAAAAAGGGGGAGAATGTAAGTGCACCAGTTCATCCTCATGTTTTAATAATTGTCAAAACACATGAAAATAGGATTGAACATATTTTGGCAACATTACAAATGACTTGACAACAAAGAACTATTTTCTAAACCTTGAAAAACTGACTTTTAGGTATTTTGTATCGATACATACATAGTTGTATCGATACATATGTCCTGAAATTACTTCTGTTTGATTTTGTGCATTTTGTATCGATACATACATGGCCTGTATCGATACAAAAGTGGTCTCTCAGAGACAGAACATCATCTGTGTATCGAAGCATGCTTGCATGTATCGATACACATCTGTATGTTCTCAAAATCTAGATAGTTCATGATGTATCGAATCATGCTTGCATGCTTCGATACATATCAGTCAAGATTTCAAGATTCTGATATTTGTACCGATACACACCCGTGTTTGTATCGATACAAAGGTCAATTTTTTCCATTTTTAACGTTGGTCAAAGCATTTGTATCGATACAAATGATCATTTGTATCGATACATGTATGAAAAATTAAGCCTAAATTTGCTCATTCTATTTTTACTTTAAATAGCAATGTGTGTGATCTTTTGTTTGTAACACAACTGAGAAAAATCTAGTGAGAACCAGTGAGAAAGCAAGAGTGCTTTGAGAGAAACACTTTGGATACAATTTGGGTGAAAAATTGGGATCAAAGTGTATCCTTCACAAGATCATCATCTTCCATCAAGTTGCAATCATTGAAGATTGAGTATGGGATCAATCCAATAGAAGTTGTACGCTTGGTCGATAACGTTCGGTACGATTCGTGGTGAATCAGAATCATGATCGGGTTGATTTGCGAAGGAGGTTTGGTTGCTCGCTAGGGATTCAAGATTGTTCGATATCTTGAAGGATCAATCGAGAAGAATTGAAGGACTCAGCTGGACGATTGTTGCAAGGAGTTGCATGGGTAAAATCGTTGGAATCAGAGGGTGAAGATTCGTTCGTCGATTGAGGTTTAGCATAGTTTTACTTTTGAGTCAATATAGGTTTATTGAATTCATTGTAAATTGTGCACTTGTGTTCAAACTGTTTTTAAACAATAATACTCTCAAATAACCCGTTTGGTTATTTGGGGGGAGACGTACCTGGCCGACCGCGAGGACGACACGAAAGCCGGGGAACTCCCTAATCATCTCTTGTGTGTCGATTCGCTCTAAATTCTTACTTTACGCAATTCGCTTATATTTTGTGTCAATTGTAATTTTGTGTTCGTAAGTGTGCACAAAGGTTCAATTGCGATTATCTTGATTGTGATTGAATTTGAATATCGAATCATATAACTTGCTTGGGACTGTTTTTGTTAATCGATTAAATTGGGATATTTTGCATTAAGCGTTCCGATAATTTTCCTAGTTCGTTCAAGGCTATACTATCTTTCCTTTGGTCAAAAGGTGCAAAGTAGACTACCGACCCGGTGGTGCTTCCGCGCATTGTTTTAATCAAATAATTTTTAAATTGACGTTGATTAAAGAAGCCACTTATTCAACCCCCCTTCTAAGTGGTAGCCTAGTAATCTAACAAAATCCATGTGCACATGCTTGATCCTTAGCATAAGCCAAGGATGAAAGTCCAACTTTCACTCATAAATTCCTTGTTTTAATTGACATTGATATTGTTATGATTCTGTGAGTGGATTCCAAGGAAAAATGCTTCTTTGTCTTGTACATAGTTGACTTAAAGAAATAAGTGTTTTTGCGTTGAAGCTTGTTCTTGGTGAGAATGAAGCACGAACTGGAGAATGTTCTCAGAACATTCTTGATACAACATTCAAGATTTTCTCAAGGAGTGAGACATTTGATCTTGATCAATCAACCTTGAAATCTTGTTGCAAACCTTCCTACAATTCCTCTCTGATGTTTTGCACATATTGTTGCTTGTTCATCGAGTATCTTTAAGATTCTTTAGTGGAGGCGTGAGTATACTCATCATTGAAAATGATTAAAACTTTTATGCCTTGTGCATAACTCATTTGAAAAAATCATGGAACATTATTTTCAAACCTTGTCATCTTTGAGAAGCTTTGGTAAGATGATACTTTGAGTAGGTTTTGAAAATCCTTAACAAATGCATCATTCTCATTGATGTTAATTGTAGTGGTAAATCCTCAAAGCATGTAACACAAAACTCAATGTGAGTTTTTTCACATAACATCAAATATATTTTTTGTGTAGCTTGTGATGTAGGTTTTCCATTTTGATTCTTCAACTACGATCCTCAAATCCTTCCTTGAATAATTAATACTTGTTGTGAACCCTGCGGTGATGATGATGACAATTACCCATGAAGCTCACTTTCTTGCTTGATCCTTCAATGGATGCTCTTAAGATTCAAACAACACCCTTTCAATAGCTTCATGAAGCTTGTGATGCTATTGTTATGATCATCTGATGATACTCCAATTCTTTTATTGTTTGAGTATATAAAATGCATTTGTTGATATGAGTGGCCTCTAGCTTGTCCATTTTATTCGTTATCTATCATTCAACAAAAACTCAAGTGCAAACATCAGTAGATCACCATTCATAAAACTTAACATTTAATGCATAAGATTTGTTGTCATTAAAACATTCATCAAAACGATTTTGACCTCAACAATCTCCCCCTTTTTGATGATGACAAACCTTTTGAATAAATCTTATGTTTTATGGATGGATAAAATAATAAATGCAAGAATGTTCATAGATATGCAATTAAGCTCCCCCTAAACACATGCAAGAGTTTAATTCTTATCATTCTAATTAAACTCCCCCTAAATACATGCAATAGGTTAATTCATAACATTCTTCATTAATTAGTTCCATCTAACATTTCTCTCCCATCATATATATCTCTCACCCTTTTGTCATACATCAAAAAGTATGGGGAACAATATGAAACATGAATTGCAATGATAGGAATCAAAAGTAGAAATGTATTGCATATAGAAAACATGCAATATGAAGTTCATTCACATATTAAACTTATCAAGTTTACATTTAAGCATCAAAGCACATATCATGTATGATGATCAATAATCATTCTAGTCAATCTTGCAATCACATCATGAATAATGATTAAATTACATGTAAACATATGTAAGCATTTGAAAACAAATGTGAAACACTCAATTTTTAAAAAATGTTCTTTTGACCTTAATGACAATGCAAGTTATAAAGAAACAAACATTCTCAAATTTTGAAAACTCCCCCTAAGTCTTATGAGATGGATATTCTCTAAATGTTTCAATTTACTTGGTTAGAGGTAACATTTTCCTTTAAAACATGATCGTTATCAAAATGATGGACAAGACTATATTGTAGTCATAAAAGATCATTTGAGAAAAGAAGTCCAGGAACTTTAAAATAGAGAGAAAATAACGCATATGAGGAAGCTGTAAAATCAGAGTAAATTGACATTATGTCAAAATGAATTTTCTCTTTCTCTTTCAAATATTTTCATGATGAAAATGATTCTTTTACAAAGCAAGCAAACTATTCAGAGGATTGTCCTTTGCAAAAATATTTGTCCACATCTCAATTTTGACAACATAACATGCAAGTGTGGAAATATGATCACACATTAAAAACGACACTTGATGTTGAGAAAAAGTCAAATGAGTTTAAGAATATAATGTGCAAGATTATTATTCTTAGATCAAATCCTAATTTTATGGAGAGTAGACACAAAATTATTCTCATGAAGACCAATCATATATTTTCTTGTTAAAATCCTTCAAAGAATATATCCAACAAAAAATGGATATTCATTTAAGACCTTTGACGAAAGATATTTTACATAAGCCATAATAAAATCAAGCCATATTCAAAAGTTATACTTAAACATTAAGCAAACAATAGGCTAATCAAAATGTGCAATAAAATTGGATTGATCCAAACCTTTATATTAAGAAAGGTGCACATTTAAAAGACTTATAGAAAAGATATTTTCAAAAAAAAATGTACTATAAGTCAGGCTTATGTAAGAACAAAGTATGACATATAATTGATTATCAAAATCACAAGTTTTTTGTCACTTTTCTTCTACTAAAAATGTTGGTCTAACATGAAGGATAATTAAGAGACTAACTCCAAAAATTATTCAATGATCATCAAGAATAAGTTTTCATTAAGCATATAACATGACTTGCACATAAAAAGGATTGACCAACAATGTAATCAATACACAAAAACATTTGTCACAAGACAGAGAATGAATTAAGACAAGTGTTAATTCATCCACTTTTGGCATGTCATATTAAAATTGATCATTGTTGAAAGTGTGAGCAAAAGTTATGAAGAAAATTATTCTTGATAGAACATCCCTTACAAAAACATTGATTGCAATACATGTAAGTTTATTTGAAAATGTATTGCTTACAAGGGTGTAAAGAAGTAAATTTGCATAAGAATGAAGTTCATTCATTTCACACTTAGCATGATATTTTGAAAGAGATAATGTGTGAGCAAAAATCATAAAAAGTGTAAGAACAAAGAGTGCAAACCTTATTGCATTAAATTTATGTGATTTAAGCATAAGCATATATCAGTCATGACAAAAAAATGATGTGCTCATTAAAGCTTTAAAGTCATATGCTTGAATAGAGAAAATTTAGAATGCATTTGAAATTTCAAGATCATCCAATCAATCACATAGTAACATTGCATAAAGATATTCAAGCTTATTATAATGCAAATGTTATAAGATTTTGGAGTACCTCATTTGATGGATTTCCTTACTTGAGATTTAATAATGAGAGCGTCTTTAATTGTTTTGTAATTCCATCGCATGCTCATCATTGTAAAGAGAGGACACTTGATTGCTGGTTGATGAGAAAAGTTTTATCCTTTGATGCATTCTTCAATGTTGAGTAAATTCATCTTCTTATATATTGTCTAAGACTCATCATCCTTGTAGAGTAACTTTAAATGATAAGGATGAAGATAACATCGTGTTTAGAACAATTTACTCAAGACTCAATGTTGTAGTCAGAAGCATTGAGATTTCATCATCATTTGATTTTCCTTGAGAATGTTCTTAGAACATTATGATATTTCAAGAATGACATCCACAGGCATATTCATCTTTCATTTTTCTTCAAAAATAAGTTTTGCTCTCATTCCATCAATGGTGCTTTTAACCAATTCATTGAGAATTCAGAACTGAAAAAGAATTATAGAGATCCTTGGGTAGAATTCATCAATGGTGAGAAAAATGATTGGTTACTCAAGTTGGTTGTGAAAGTAAAACCTTCAATGCTTCTTAGCAGGGAGAACGTTCTTAGATTGACCTGCTGGAACACAACTTCAAGTAACTTATCCAAGTTACTTTCTTTTTCAAATTCTTCTCTTTTCCATTTGTTCCCAACCTCAGTAACATACTCCTCAAGATTAACAATCTCCTTTTTCATATGATGGACATTTTTGAAATCAAAAGAATTGTCCATTTCTCCTTCTTGAAGTTCACCTTTCCTTTGCTTCTTTTTCATGGAAATACACAATGTTGATATGTGTCTTGAAACAACTTGTATTCCTCCTTGAGAGTTAATGAGGGAAATTCTTCCATTTTAATACCAATTTCATTGAACATCTCCATGGTTAAATCATCTCTTCACAATCTCAAAGTGGTGTACCAATTTTCTCCATATATCATTGCACCTTCTAATGGAAAAAGTTCTTTGTGATTTGGAGAAAGTTATGATCTATGATTTCTTGTCGTTGTTATTCAGTAATATCAACACCATCATCATTTCTTCTTTTATCATGAAACTCATCAAACTCATCAAAAAGTAATATGCATGATTTTTATACAACATGAGAATTTAAATTGCATATACTGTAATCTTAGAGAGAGTAAAACAAATATGCTCTTGATATTTTGAATTAAATTTCTCAATGTTTTATTTTCTAAGTATGACATGAAAATATAAATGCATAATATGAATGAATTTCTCTCTTTTCAAAGTGTCGTGGAGTTTTAGTTAAAATAGAAACAAGCTTCAAAAACTTAGCATGCAATGTCAATAGTTTCTTTCAAAAGTATTTTTCAACACTTGATTAAAAATATTTCATCCACTGAATTTTTCTTTATAAAAACTCTATCTTAGTTGAAATTCTAAATCAAGAAAAATTAAGTGAAATATCATTTTCTTCAAAGAATATGTTTTGAAAGGAAGTTTTACAAAATTTCCCCATGATCACTACTTACTAAAAAATGATTTTTGAGCTTTTAAAGTTTGAACCATTTTTCAAAGAACTTAAAGGCTTTAAAAGAAACCATTCTTATGCTTTTAAAAATAAAGTTCAAGTGACTCTTTGAATAAGTCCTCAAGTATTACGAAATCATAAGACTTGTAGTTTTGACAAGAGCAAATAAACCAATATAAAGTAGTTCAAGAGGTTTATGGTTGAAATTGTATTTTTGAAATGAATACAACTCTTGACACAATAAATACAAGTCTACAAACTATATCATTTTCACAAACAATTTTTGAAAAATATCTTACCAGACCAAATTAGGATAAATTTGCCATAGTTGTCGTACTTACTTGACAAACACATTTATGCCAAAAATATTTATCTTTTTCAAAAGACTTTAAAACATGATTTGGTTTAAAAATCATTCAAATATTAAACATAAAGATTTTTAAAAAAGACATGATCACGAGGATGAATATGAAATAACTTCAATTTCAATTTTGACAAAATTTAATGAAGTTATATGTTAAACTTTTCACATAACAATCATCCTTAATTAATGCAAAATCATTTTACTAAGGATACATGTACCTTTGATTTGATTAATGATTTCAAAGGTTGCAGATTCTCATTTCTCTCTTTTTAAATGTGAGGAGGTATTGTCTTTCTAAAGTCATATTCTTTAAGCATCAATTTTCCAAGTCTCAAGGCTTTTTCTTGACTACTTAAAGATATTCCTGCAACACAAGTTAGTAACGATTTTGGTACCCATAGTGTTCTCTTCATTTACCATTGAACATGTATTGGTTTTTTCTTCAATTTTTGAGTCATCAAAGTCACCTTTGGTTGCCATCATGGATTTTCCTTTCGAAGCGAGCTTTCTTTGCGCTTTCTTTTTATGAGGACATTTAGTTTTGGAATGCCCTTTCTTTTTGCATTTGTGGCATGTGCTTTGATTTGCAGGTTTTGACATCACTTCTTCCCGAATCTTTTACTCTAACACTGTTAAGTCCTCAAACCTAGAGCCTGAGCTCTGATGCCAATTGAAGTGGAAGAAATAGTCACAAGAAAGGGGGTTTGAATTGTGACCCTTTTAAAAATTAATCCCGCAATCTACCAAAACTGATCTCAAGTGTATACTTGGATAAATGTTAGTGAATAATAGAAGAGCTTGATCTGAGAACGTTTTGTATTATTAAACAGATTGTTCTGAGAACGTTCTCTACTGCGTAAAAGTCCGAATTGAATGTAAATGAAGTGGTATGTATGATGTGTGTTTCAGTAAATAAAGAGTTAAAGGTAAGAGAGATTCACACACAAATTTATATTGGTTTACCCGAATCCTGGGTTACGTCCAGTCCCCACTACCGATCCCAAATACAAATCTTCTTTGATCTAAACCAAGATCAAAAACCTTTAAGCCCTACAAGCTTAAAACTACCCCAGCCCTCCAAGCTAGTAAGGGTGTCACTCAATCAATAGTTACGTATTGACTTGAGCCAATCTTTCTTTTACAAAGATAATGATTTGGATCTAAACTTACAATAAACACAAACGACGTTGAGAAGCTTATAAAAAATTACACTCAGTACACTCAAAATATTTGATCCAAGAGATGATAAGGAGCTGGAATGTGAGTGATAAAATGAAGAGACAAAGATACAATCACTTAAAAGTGGATATTGTTGAAAAGTGGTCTCTTGAGATATTTGCTTGTAGAAACTCAAAGGCTAGTTTGAGAAGCAAATAAAAACACTCAGTAACTCAGAAGTATTATTGAGAATGAAGATCTTGAGTGTGAGTGATGAAAGAAGAGTTTTGTGACTTGTAGACAAAAACAAGTGTATGATGATTTGTAGCTTCAACTCTTACTCTTCAAAGGTAACCAAGTGCTCTATTTATAGCTGAGGTATGTCCTTGTATGTCTTGGTGAAGAAGTATGTCCGTTTGGATCAGAAACTAGCTGTTAAACACCTTTAAAATGACAGCTCATTAAATTCAAAAGTTGCTGAGCTTGGGAGATCGTTCTGAGAATGATCTTAGATCTGAGCCTTTGTCATTGATTCAAAGGAGCGTGGTAAAGAAGCTAGCTGTGAGCTGTAAATGATTCCTCTTAATCTTATTCAACAAGTAAAATCGTTGTTGTCCTTTAAGTCACGTGAAACACAGTTGTTCAAAAGTTTGAATAATAAAGTGATGAAGAACCTCTCTCTTGCAAACGTTCTGAGAACGTTCTCCAAATTATGGGCAGAGGATGAACTTGTTCTTCAAGTAAAAAGGATCAATCACGTGAGAAGGATCACATAGGAGAATGTTGCTTCTTCTTGATTCTAAAAGGAGCATGTGAGATTAGCTTGTAGTGAGCTGTAAATGATTCCTTCTTGCTTTTTCGTCAAGGATAACCATTATATAACATTTAAGCACGTTTGAATCAGTTGTCCATGAGTTTGAATATTTAAATGATAAGAACACCATTCACATAGAACGTTCTGAGAATGTTCTCCAAACTGGGCAGTAACCTTGGTCTCCAAGGAACTTTGATTCTTCTCTGAATAACCAGCTGTAAAGGTAGAGAGATGCAGCTGTATGTCCTTTAAGTACTGTTCACTTGTCCTTTCTTGTACACAAAAGTCTTTGGAGAGAGGAAATTACATGGGAGAATGTTGCTTAAAAAAGTTCATAAAGTAAATCCCTACCTATAGTTCCAAAAGTGTTGCACTGATCTTATTGGATTATGACAGATCTGTCTAACACAAAATAGACAACTTTTGCTCTTTGTCTTTGAATTAAATCCATGTGCACATACTTGATCCTTAGCATAAGCCAAGGATGAAAGTCCAACTTTCACTCATAAATTCCTTGTTTTAATTGACATTGATATTGTTATGATTCTGTGAGTGGATTCCAAGGAAAAATGCTTCTTTGTCTTGTACAGAGTTGACTTAAAGAAATAAGTGCTTTTGCGTTGAAGCTTGTTCTTGGTGAGAATGAAGCACGAACTGGAGAATACAACATTCAAGATTTTCTCAAGGAGTGAGACATTTGATCTTGATCAATCAACCTTGAAATCTTGTTGCAAACCTTCCTAGAATTCCTCTCTGATGTTTTGCACATATTGTCGCTTGTTCATCGAGTATCTTTAAGATTCTTTAGTGGAGGCGTGAGTATACTCATCATTGAAAATGATTAAAACTTTTATGCCTTGTGCATAACTCATTTTAAAAAATCATGGAACATTATTTTCAAACCTTGTCATCTTTGAGAAGCTTTGGTAAGATGATACTTTGAGTAGGTTTTGAAAATCCTTAACAAATGCATCATTCTCATTGATGTTAATTGTAGTGGTAAATCCTCAAAGCATGTAACACAAAACTCAACGTGAGTTTTTTCACATAACATCAAATATATTCTTTGTGTAGCTTGTGATGTAGGTTTTCCATTTTGATTCTTCAACTACGATCCTCAAATCCTTCCTTGAATAATTAATACTTGTTGTGAACCTTGCGGTGATGATGAAGACAATTACCCATGAAGCTCACTTTCTTGCTTGATCCTTCAATGGATGCTCTTAAGATTCAAACAACATCCTTTCAATAGCTTCAAGAAGCTTGTGATGCTATTGATATGATCATCTGATGATACTCCAATTCTTTTATTGTTTGAGTATATAAAATGCACTTGTTGATATGAGTGGCCTCTAGCTTGTCCATTTTATTCGTTATCTATCATTCAACAAAAACTCAAGTGCAAACATCAGTAGATCACCATTCATAAAACTTAACATTTATTCCATAAGATTTGTTGTCATTAAAACATTCATCAAAACGATTTTGACCTCAACACAGATTCATGAATGGATTCTTGGGTCGAACTAGCTTGACTTGACTTGGCGAGAGAACTAGGAATAGTGTAGTTGACACTTGAAGGATTTTTCTGGGTGCCATCATTAGCTTCAGGTCCTTTTCCTTCCTTTGGCCCTTCATTAGGTTTCCCTAGGTCGACCTTCCCATCATTAGCTTCTTTGGTGCCATCATCCTTGGGGTTTTGATCATTATCAGCTGCGCCTTTGCTTGGTACTCCTTCAGAATCTGGTTGTTTATTACCTTCTAGAGTCTCCTCTTTAGATTCATCCTACAAATACAAAGAAAAGTTAGTTAAAACAATGGATGATTTGAAAAGTAATTGAAGTTTGAAAATGGAAATAAAATGTACCTCTTTGGTTTCGACCTCAGGGTTAGTGAGGGCGTCACCTTTCTTCTCAGCATTGGAGGCATCTCCATCCTTCTGCGCACTATCTTGCCTCATTTCATCAGTGACATTTTGGTCCTTGACCAATGCCTCTGGTTGTGGTTTAGGATTATCCTTAGGCCCAGGGGTTTTGTGTTCTGCAACTTTGAGATGTTGGTCCGTTTCGACCACATTTTCTTTTTCTATTGGAGGTTGGGCTTGAGATTGTGAGATTTCACCACTGTCACTGGGGGTGTGTATTTTAATTGCCTTAGGCACCTTGGCTTGCTTAATTGCTGATTTCTCCCTCGCTATGCTTTTTGGCCTAGGATCTTCATTCTTTTTCTTCTTTCTCTTTTCTTCTCTTCCCCCTTGATCCTTCTTTTGGGTCCCTTGGGTAGCAACTTCTGGATTTTTCTTTTTCTTTAAAGCTGGTTCAACCTTATCCTCCTTAGCTTCTTCAGTAGAGGGTCCTCCTTCGTTTTGATGCGAGATCGAAGCAGACGACTGCTTCCTTTTTCTAACTAGAGGAACCTGTTCTTCCTCTTCTTCCTCTTCATCATCATCATCCTGAGATAACAATATTATGAATGACAAAGGATGTCAAAACTTTGGCTTAAAATGAACTGTTTAGAAAGAGAGCCAAAGTAAATTGATGTAGAAAATGCTGGCTTTTACCTTTACCTCCACAACAATGGTGTCTTTCGACCGTTTCGAACTTGCAGACACAGTCTCAGTGCTGCTCTTCCTTTTTCCACTCTGAACAAGTAAAAGACAAGTTAGAGGCAATTTCGAAAATGGAGATTAAAAACATGTGAAATAAAGTTAAAGTACCTTTGGCTTAGGAGGTTCGACCTCCGTTTTGATCTTCACTCCTGTGGGTTTCTTTACTTCGATCGAAGTTTGAGAGGACCCAGCATCCCTCTTCACAGCTTTGCCTGCAAAATGTCTTACTAGTTAGTATGAAGAACATAGAGTGTTAAGAGTACTATATCAATAAAGGAAATTAGGAAATAAGATTTTACCTCGACCTGAGACAGCAACTTGTTTTCCTAGAGTTGGCATAATAAAGCCACTCTCCACCATTCCTAGCATGTGTTCTGCGTCACCAACGGATGAGCGCGAATAATAATCTTTCCACCACGCACTAAACCCATCAGTGCAGTAGAAAGAGGGTTTGAACTCGAAAGGCTTGAAGGTGTATTCATAGGTATTTATCATCCTAAGGTATTTTTTGTAGAATTTTTCAGTAACGCCCGTACCTAGCACCATTCGATCTTGCTTTTCAAAAAAAGCTTTTTGGCCTGATCTGGGACATGCCAAACTGTCTAGCTACACAATTGGGCTGGTATCCAACCAACCCATATTGGTTTGCATTAGCCCCAATCCTACAAGAAAGCACCGTTTGCTCTAAATATGCTCTCCAAACCTCGTTGACCTCATCTTCATTGTCTGGGTCGAAAGCAGGGAAGTCTTCCACAAACCAAGCAGCTCCATATTTGCGCTCAACAAATGGAGCATGACGAGGTAAAAACTGGTTGAAGTTCAAAAACATTTTCATATGCCTTATGAAAAGTCTCTGACTATCCTGATCTAGAGATCGAGGGGCCAACCTAACCAACCTTTGCCCTTCGACCTCCCTTGCATCTACCTCTTGCTGGTAATCAGAAGGGACTATCAATTCTAACTCCGTTTCAAAAGTGGCGTTGAGCCATAGTTGTAGCAGCCATATGGGTCCAGCAACAGAAAACTTCGACCCATCCTTAGATGCTTTGATTGCATCACTAGCATTGTCCATGGCCTCATATAAGCTAGCCAGCAACAAGCGCCCTAGGCTGAAGAGCCTGCCTTCATTAATCTGTTGAGCCATTGGAATGAACATCCTCGCTACTTGTAGAGATTTCGAGCAGAAAACAAAATGGGATAACCATAATGTCAAGAAGGCCACATGCTCCTCAATGGACACTTCTTCTCCAGCCTTGCCCATATTTTCTGCAAAATACTTGGAGAAAGTATTTTCTTTATAGTTCAGTTCGACCTTATCTTCAGTCTTAGTAGGGTCAAAGTGATCTCCATTAGGCCTAAGGCCTGTAATAGCAGCTACGTCCAAGAGGGTGGGGGTTAACATGCCACATTTGAATTGGAAGGTATTTGTGGACTTCTCATAGAAATGAAAGGCAGCTATAAGTAGCTCAGGTTTATATTTGGGTCCAGTTCGACTAAACTGGATTAAGGGATAAATCCCATAAGATTCCCAAGTCCCTTTAAATTCCTTTTCTACCCTATCTAACCAAGGAATGTAGTCTTTATGGGCAGTATAAGGGGCAACTCGAAATAATTTGATAGAATTTTTTAGATACCCAAAATTATAAGGGTCAGAGTCAAAGATTCTAGGACCACATGTCACATACTTAGGAAAGAGATCATTTATCTCTTTCGATATGATTTCAGAGTGTGGTGGATATGGGCCACAGAAGGCATGGTTTTCTTTCTTCAATGAGAAAGGTATCATCAGTTGAGCAGTCCAAGCTTTCCTCTCAGCTTCAGTACCAGATGGTTCAGGCACCACTTCTTCACCATCTTCGAGTATCATTAAATCTTTCCACTTCCCAGCGTTTGGAACCTCATAATTTTGGTTCGAAGCCATAGATGAACAGTTGCAAGGTTAGAAAGAAAAATGGGTTTTATGAGAAATTTGTAAGGAAACTGTTTGTTTTTGGCTGAATCAACGCGGAATCTAGTGTAGATTCGTATGAATGGTTTCAAATCACTGTTTTTTGAAAGATCAAAGCGTGATTTTGCAGAAAATCAAGAATGGAGTTTTTTCTTTCGCAAAAGGCTCTGTGTTGGGAAGTTGGTAAAAAGTGTTTCTTTGTTTCTTCACTTCTATTTATAGGGAAACGTGTTTGGCTCAAAATAAAAAAATTTCAAACAAGTTTCTTTTCAACTTCTACGAGCGCCACGTCATCCACTATGCCTAAAACCTAGGAACAATGATGGATTGTGGGGATCAAGGTGACAGTTACTTCTGTACGTGACATAAGCGCCGTCATTGGTAACAGTGTCAAGCACGTGGGTTTAAAAATGCTTTTTCCTTTCTCGTTCGACTAACTCGATCGAAACAGGCATTTGGGGGCAATTTGTTAGCCCATATTTTTACTAAGTAAAAATATGTTCTAAATGTATGATTAAAATAATTATGTTTAATTATATGGTTATTTTAAAAGTCATTAAATGTGTTTGGTTTTCAGAGCCAATGAATTTAGTGATCAACTATGCATGAACATATAATAAATGTTCTATTGCTGAGCATTTCTCTTTGAAACTGCGTATTCTTCAGGATCCTTTCGATTTGGTCGAAGCTTCAGTAGGGTCGAAGCGTTCAGTAATGCAGAAGAGAAGCGTGGACTTAGCGAAATATTCAAGGAAAGTATTGCAACTTCGATTTCGATAGATACAACGGCTAAATCATAAGATAAGAAGAATTTCAAATTCAAAATACGTGTCAAAGACACGCGTCCTCTCTGTAGTTTTCTAGGCGTTATTAGCAGTTAGGATTTAGTGTCTATAAATAGTTTAGTTCTGTGATCGAAAAAAGGGTCACAATCATTATACAAAATCCTTACAAAACTCAAAGTACCCATGCTAACGAGAGAAACGAGTTCGAAAAGGAAAATGTATGTTCTGTGTACCATTTCTTTTCTTGTAAACATTTACATTCGAATGCAAATTTACAGTCTTTTCATATCTATCCCAATCAATCTTTATTTCGACTCTTTCTTCCATTCTGTTTGTTCTTTAGAAGAAACATTCTTTCTTGTGATTCAAGTAACATAAAAACATTCAAACAATATTTATGAATATAAGAACAATGATACATACTATTCACTTTGAAAACATAACCAAAAAGCACTATGTCCCGAGATTTACTAGTTGATCTCTCTTGTAATAATCAAACTAGCGTTGTTTACCAAATTTCACAGTAAACAGGTGCATAAAGCCCTTAAGATCTCAACTCCTGATGATAGTGAAGGCGCTTCTGGGCCTAGACAAAACCCTGGGAAGGAAGAAGGGCCAGTGGTCGAAAAAGACCAAAAGACTAGCGCTGAGGGAGAAAATGAAGGTGTGCAAAAGGATAACACAATTCCTATAGAGGAAAATGCCCCCAACTTTGAGAAGAAGGATGACCCTCCAATTAACTCTGATAATGATAACAAGGTAACCGCAAATCCCTTTCCTTCAATCTTACCATTTCTTTTATTTAAACTCTTAACTGTTTCACTTAAAAGTTTTATAATGGTCTCTTGTAGGATGAATCGAAAGGGGAATCCCCTAAGGAGCAAGTCCAGCAACCTCCACCAGAACCACCAATTCTATCTCCAGCTAAGGAGAATGTTGATGAAAACAAAAGCTCTCAAGATGATGGACCTAGCAAGGTTGAAGGTGATGGGGTCGAACCAGAGAAAACTGATGAAAAGAAAGGAGAAGGAAATCAAGATGGGCCTGAGCCTGATATTATGAGTCTTAACACTGAGGATCTGCACTTAGACTCAAGCATTTCCCAACCAAAACCCAACATTTCAGCTAAATCAAACCAGGCTAGTTCGACCCAAGAACTTACTCATGACTCTGAAGGCATGCCTGAAGCTGAAGCTGGTGGTCCAGAAATCATTTCAGCTTCTTCGACCTCGAAGCTTTCTGCTAGTCTTGGAGTGCAGGAGGAAGAGTTTGCCAATATGCAAAAGTCTGATCCTGCAAGCACTCTTCGACTCCTAATTTCAAAGAAGCAAAACCAAACTACCAACTCTAATGAGCACACTACAAGTGATTATGCGCCTTCAAATGCTGAGATAAGCTCTATGGTGCGCCAAGATTCATTGTTGTTGAAACTCACCATTGATTTTACTAAAAGAGACGTGCTCAAACAGCTCGAAGAAAATCCTGCTTGTACTTATAGCCACTTGGCCTTTTTAAAGAAGTTGCACAATCCACTTACCAATGAAGTTACCTTGGGGAAGGTCATTCAACTTGGCTCTATTGTGGATCAGTATGCTAAGGCTATTCAGAAAAGAATTGATAATGGTACAGGGCTAGCTACTCAACAGCAAGCTCAAACCATGTTCTATGAGAAAGCACAAAAGGCACAAGCTGAGGAAGATAAACTGTCTACCCAAGTAGTCGAAGGGAATCCAGGGCTTGAGAACTGTGATAAGAATATTGCATTCTACAAGCAACAAATTGGATTCCTGGAGAACCAAATTGAAGGGTATAGGCACAATATCACAGAAGAATAAGCCCAGAAAGCTCGAATTCAAGAAGAAATGAAAGTTTCGACTCAGGAAATGATCGATGCCAAAGGCAGGGAAGGCATAGAAGCTTTTAGCGCCGCAGAGCTGGTTGCTGAGGAGATTAAAACTCTGGAGAGTTCAAACCTAGTGGTGGAGAGGGAGCTTACAACTTTGAAGAAGATTTATGCAGAGTGCACAAAAGACTTGTAGTTGGTTTTTTTTTTTATCTGTCCTTTTCGAACAATTTTGATGTTTAGTCCTGTTGGGACTATTTGATTGTAATTTTGAACAAAGTCCCATTTTGTGGCAACAATTTTAATTTTCAATTGCCATTTTGTTTATATGTTTAAGTATTATTCTATGCTTATTTTTACTTCGAGCAAAACAGGTTTATACTTTTTCAAGTATTTTCCATTTATACCCAAAGTACGTTTTTCAGGAGTTAATTCCTCAATTTCATAAGCACCATTTGAATACACTTGAACAATTTTAAATGGTCCTTCCCAATTTGGGGACCACTTGCCTAAGATTTTATCTTTTTTATCCATAGGCAAAATAACTTTCCAAACTAATTCTCCAATATTAAAAGACTTAGACTTAACTTTTTTGTTGTAAGCTTTTGATACTCTCTCTTTTTGTTTTGCTAAAACCTCTAAATCACTAAGTCTTTCTTCATCTAAATCAACTAATTCATCTGACATCATTTGCCAATAATGGTCTAATGGTATTTCCATTTGTCTTTGTACCCTTGCTGATTGCAAATGTATTTCAACTGGTAATACAGCGTCATGACCACAAGTTAATCGAAATGGAGTGGTATTAGTTGATTCTTTACGAGAATTCCTACAAGCCCATAAAACTTGATCTAAAGTCTTATGTCAATTTCTTTGTTTTTGGGCTATATGCTTCTTTATCAAATTAATGATAATTTTATTTGCTGCTTCAACTTGACCATTTGCTTGTGCATAATATGGTGTTGAAGTTAGCAACCTGAAGCCAATTTCTTGAGCAAATTCCTGCATCTTTCGTCCAGTAAAAACTGAACCTTGATCTGTAGTAATTGTTTCAGGAATGCCAAATCTATATATTATATGATTTTGAATGAAACTAATCACTGCTTCTTGATCAACGTTTGGTAATGGACTTGCTTCGATCCATTTTGTGAAATAATCTATCCCGACCAAAATATAACGTTGGTTCTTAGATGAAGCAGGCTTAATTTCACCAATCATATCTAAAGCCAAACCCCTAAAGGGCCATGGCTTCACTATGGAGTGTAATTCACTTGCAGGCACATGTTGTATTCCAGAATGCCTTTGGCACTCTTGGCAGCCCTTGGCATATTATATGCAATCTTTTAACATAGAAGGCCAATACAAGCCTTGTCGAAATAACAACCATTTCATTTTATGCCCTGCTTGATGGGAACCACAAGTACCACTATGAACATCAGAGATGGCTGTAACGCCCCAAAATTTAGAAGGAAGTTATTTAGATGTTATTTAATTAATTCCGTTAGAATTATATGTTGAACCAATTAATTAAAGAATATTTTTAGTAGAATAATTAAGTGGAGGAAAATAGAGATATTTATTTTAGTATAATTTTGGAGAGATATACTTAGAAAATAAAAGTAGAACCAAATTATTGAGAGATATGATCATAATTTTAAATTGAAACAAAATCTAATGAGATATACTCTTTCTTAAGGAAAAAGAAACCTAGACCCTTTCCTTTTATAAATAGGTAAAACATAAGACCAAGAAAGAATTAGGATTGCCACTTTTCATAAAATTGAAAATAAAAATTAGAGGGAGTGCTTGGAGGGGAAAGCGGCGAGGGAGAATGAGATTAAAGGAAGGAGTACAACTTCATCACACTAGGAGAAGAGATCATTGCTACTAACAAGTAAGGGAGTTTTAACCAACTCATTTAAAGATTCTGATTGTAGATAGCGTTACATATGTGGTTTTTTTTTCCGCTTAACTTTTCCTTTTCGTTCCTTTTCCTGATGTTCTTAAATATTATTACCTATTTTTATTAACGTAAATTAATTGTGTTTGATATGCTAAAACAGAATATATTTTGTTTATTACTTTTATGAAATCGAAGTGTACATGCTTTTCTCTTACTTCTGAGTATAGTCGTTATTGTTTATTTTAATATGGTGGTCTATAACTAATATTGACTAAGTGATAAGTTCAAATATTTGATCTATGAAATTCAATACATGTGTTATATTTTTCTCTTTTCATTTATGTGTTTATGATTCGTCTTGTTAAATTGTGTTTAAGGTGTTGATTAGTTACCCATGATATATAAGAGCTATATGTGTAAAGTTTTGAAGTAAAATTTGATCTTTTGCTTAAATAGAACAATTACTAATTTAAGACTAGTCACATCAATTCGTATAAGTGGATCAACTTGTTGATCTGGATCTGACTTTAGGATAACCCCTTGATTAAGTAAAATTAATGAAGATGAATAATAAGAAAGTGCTTTGAAAAGAAAATAAGAAATTAAATCATCCTTTTTATAAGTAAGATAAAGAAGTTTTCTAATAAATTTGAGGAATAGATTCTGTTAGTTTTATATTGTGTCGAGCTTATTTGGTGTTGAGTTTAACGGATGTCGAGTTTATCTGGTGTTGAGTTTAATTGATGTCGAGCTTATTTGGTGTTGAGTTTAATGGGTGTCAAATTAATTGGTGCTGGACTTACTTGGTGTTGTTTAACGGTGTTGTTATTAATTGATGTTAATGGTGTTGATACCAAGGTGTAGTTGACGATGTTGCTTTTGAATTTTCAATTCTAGTTGTTATTCATTTTGGTGTTGTTTGATTCATTGTTTGATCATTTAATTGGTGTCGGAATATATGTTCATGCATCCATTCATGTGTCAGTCCTCGGTGTTGATTCGGTGTTGATAAATCGGTGTTGATAATTCGGTGTTGACTCGGTGTTGAAATGGTACCACATGCATTTAAGGAGTCTATAGGTCGCATTGCATCCTAGATTGGTTGAGTTGAATTCTAATTATTCTATTGAATTGATATGTGTGATAAATATGTTTGTTTATGTGTTTGATCGACCCAAAGGATGATATTTTATTTATTGCTGCTATTGAATTCAGTTATTCTATATGATGTTCGTTACTCACCCCTTCTGGTTTGACCCTGCGACGTAAAACTCGTAGACTTTTATATGTAGGTGATGAGTCTTAGTTGTTGTGTTCGAAGAGCTCTTTCCTTGCTCTGTTCTGTGGAGTCGCTCTGTTAAGATACCATGGGGAAACTCTAAACTATTTTAGCCATTACCTTCAATAAGGATTGTCAGACTATATTATAATTTTCTTTCAAGATTTTGTTATTCAAGAAGTTTGGATATTGATATGTATTAATTTTTAAAATACGATGTAGCATTATTTATATATTTAATATATTAGTTGAGTTAAGCTTGTGTAACACTCCTTTTGGAATAAAATAACTAATGATTTTACCAATAAAACCTATGGGAATCTGGGGTGTTACAATTGGTATCAGAGCAGTCGGTCTAATTCGTCCGTGTGGGTTATGTGTCAATCAGAGCAGGTCTGTCCAGTCAGACCAAATGGGCATAGTGTCAGTCGTGCCTATCTTGTGTTTTCCTTTTTAGTTACACTTGCACCTTAGTCACTATTTCAATATCTTGCCACATGACTTATAACATGTTTTATTAGTTTTATGAGTTTTGTTCTTATTGTTTGCTGACATGTTAATTGCTTGATTTTTCTTTATATGACTTGCTTCTTTAATTCTTATTTAGTGGTGTGAGTAAACTAGTTTGCCTTTTAGAAAACCTTAGGCAATTTTCAAGGGCGAAAATTGGGGGGAGAATTGTAACGCCCCAAAATTTAGAAGGAAGTTATTTAGATGTTATTTAATTAATTCCGTTAGAATTATATGTTGAACCAATTAATTAAAGAATATTTTTAGTAGAATAATTAAGTGGAGAAAAATAGAGATATTTATTTTAGTATAATTTTGGAGAGATATATTTAGAAAATAAAAGTAGAACCAAATTATTGAGAGATATGATCATAATTTTAAATTGAAACAAAATCTCATGAGATATACTCTTTCTTAAGGAAAAAGAAACCTAGACCCTTTCCTTTTATAAATAGGTAAAACATAAGACCAAGATAGAATTAGGATTGCCACTTTTCATAAAATTGAAAATAAAAATTAGAGGGAGTGCTTGGAGGGAAAGCAGCGAGGGAGAAGGAGATTAAAGGAAGGAGAACAACTTCATCACACTAGGAGAAGAGATCATTGTTACTAACAAGTAAGGGGTTTTAACCAACTCATTTAAAGATTCTGATTGTAGATAGCGTTACATATGTGGTTTTTTTTTTTTCGCTTAACTTTTCCTTTTCGTTTCTTTTCCTGATGTTCTTAAATATTATTACCTATTTTTATTAACGTAAATTAATTGTGTTTGATATGCTAAAACAGAATATATTTTATTTATTACTTTTACGAAATCGAAGTGTACATGCTTTTCTCTTATTTCTGAGTATAGTCGTTATTGTTTATTTTAATATGGTGGTCTATAACTAATATTGA
Organism: Trifolium repens; assembly: GCA_030408175.1. Classification (NCBI taxonomy): domain Eukaryota; kingdom Viridiplantae; phylum Streptophyta; class Magnoliopsida; order Fabales; family Fabaceae; genus Trifolium; species Trifolium repens. Next base: position 26,211,417 of record CP125850.1, read on the forward strand.
CTAAGTGATAAGTTCAAATATTTGATCTATGAAATTCAATACATGTGTTATATTTTTCTCTTTTCATTTATGTGTTTATGATTCGTCTTGTTAAATTGTGTTTAAGGTGTTGATTAGTTACCCATGATATATAAGAGCTATATGTGTAAAGTTTTGAAGTAAAATTTGATCTTTTGCTTAAATAGAACAATTACTAATTTAAGACTAGTCATATCAATTCGTATAAGTGGATCAACTTGTTGATCTGGATCTGACTTTAGGATAACCCCTTGATTAAGTAAAATTAATGAAGATGAATAATAAGATAGTGCTTTGAAAAGAAAATAAGAAATTAAATCATCCTTTTTATAAGTAAGATAAAGAAGTTTTCTAATAAATTTGAGGAATAGATTCTGTTAGTTTTATATTGTGTCGAGCTTATTTGGTGTTGAGTTTAATGGGTGTCGAGTTTATCTGGTGTTGAGTTTAATTGATGTCGAGCTTATTTGGTGTTGAGTTTAATGGGTGTCAAATTAATTGGTGCTGGACTTACTTGGTGTTGTTTAACGGTGTTGTTATTAATTGATGTTAATGGTGTTGATACCAAGGTGTAGTTGACGATGTTGCTTTTGAATTTTCAATTCTAGTTGTTATTCATTTTGGTGTTGTTTGATTCATTGTTTGATCATTTAATTGGTGTCGGAATATATGTTCATGCATCCATTCATGTGTCAGTCCTCGGTGTTGATTCGGTGTTGATAAATCGGTGTTGATAATTCGGTGTTGACTCGGTGTTGAAATGGTACCACATGCATTTAAGGAGTCTATAGGTCGCATTGCATCCTAGATTGGTTGAGTTGAATTCTAATTATTCTATTGAATTGATATGTGTGATAAATATGTTTGTTTATGTGTTTGATCGACCCAAAGGATGATATTTTATTTATTGCTGCTATTGAATTCAGTTATTCTATATGATGTTCGTTACTCACCCCTTCTGGTTTGACCCTGCGACGTAAAACTCGTAGACTTTTATATGTAGGTGATGAGTCTTAGTTGTTGTGTTCGAAGAGCTCTTTCCTTGCTCTGTTCTGTGGAGTCGCTCTGTTAAGATACCATGGGGAAACTCTAAACTATTTTAGCCATTACCTTCATTAAGGATTGTCAGACTATATTATAATTTTCTTTCAAGATTTTGTTATTCAAGAAGTTTGGATATTGATATGTATTAATTTTTAAAATACGATGTAGCATTATTTATATATTTAATATATTAGTTGAGTTAAGCTTGTGTAACACTCCTTTTGGAATAAAATAACTAATGATTTTACCAATAAAACCTATGGGAATCTGGGGTGTTACAATTGGTATCAGAGCAGTCGGTCTAATTCGTCCGTGTGGGTTATGTGTCAATCAGAGCAGGTCTGTCCAGTCAGACCAAATGGGCATAGTGTCAGTCGTGCCTATCTTGTGTTTTCCTTTTTAGTTACACTTGCACCTTAGTCACTATTTCAATATCTTGCCACATGACTTATAACATGTTTTATTAGTTTTATGAGTTTTGTTCTTATTGTTTGCTGACATGTTAATTGCTTGATTTTTCTTTATATGACTTGCTTCTTTAATTCTTATTTAGTGGTGTGAGTAAACTAGTTTGCCTTTTAGAAAACCTTAGGCAATTTTCAAGGGCGAAAATTGGGGGGAGAATTGTAACGCCCCAAAATTTAGAAGGAAGTTATTTAGATGTTATTTAATTAATTCCGTTAGAATTATATGTTGAACCAATTAATTAAAGAATATTTTTAGTAGAATAATTAAGTGGAGAAAAATAGAGATATTTATTTTAGTATAATTTTGGAGAGATATATTTAGAAAATAAAAGTAGAACCAAATTATTGAGAGATATGATCATAATTTTAAATTGAAACAAAATCTCATGAGATATACTCTTTCTTAAGGAAAAAGAAACCTAGACCCTTTCCTTTTATAAATAGGTAAAACATAAGACCAAGATAGAATTAGGATTGCCACTTTTCATAAAATTGAAAATAAAAATTAGAGGGAGTGCTTGGAGGGAAAGCAGCGAGGGAGAAGGAGATTAAAGGAAGGAGAACAACTTCATCACACTAGGAGAAGAGATCATTGTTACTAACAAGTAAGGGGTTTTAACCAACTCATTTAAAGATTCTGATTGTAGATAGCGTTACATATGTGGTTTTTTTTTTTCGCTTAACTTTTCCTTTTCGTTTCTTTTCCTGATGTTCTTAAATATTATTACCTATTTTTATTAACGTAAATTAATTGTGTTTGATATGCTAAAACAGAATATATTTTATTTATTACTTTTACGAAATCGAAGTGTACATGCTTTTCTCTTATTTCTGAGTATAGTCGTTATTGTTTATTTTAATATGGTGGTCTATAACTAATATTGACTAAGTGATAAGTTCAAATATTTGATCTATGAAATTCAATACATGTGTTATATTTTTCTCTTTTCATTTATGTGTTTATGATTCGTCTTGTTAAATTGTGTTTAAGGTGTTGATTAGTTACCCATGATATATAAGAGCTATATGTGTAAAGTTTTGAAGTAAAATTTGATCTTTTGCTTAAATAGAACAATTACTAATTTAAGACTAGTCATATCAATTCGTATAAGTGGATCAACTTGTTGATCTGGATCTGACTTTAGGATAACCCCTTGATTAAGTAAAATTAATGAAGATGAATAATAAGATAGTGCTTTGAAAAGAAAATAAGAAATTAAATCATCCTTTTTATAAGTAAGATAAAGAAGTTTTCTAATAAATTTGAGGAATAGATTCTGTTAGTTTTATATTGTGTCGAGCTTATTTGGTGTTGAGTTTAATGGGTGTCGAGTTTATCTGGTGTTGAGTTTAATTGATGTCGAGCTTATTTGGTGTTGAGTTTAATGGGTGTCGAATTAATTGGTGCTGGACTTACTTGGTGTTGTTTAACGGTGTTGTTATTCATTGATGTTAATGGTGTTGATACCTAGGTGTCGTTGACGATGTTGCTTTTGAATTTTCAATTCTAGTTGTTATTCATTTTGGTGTTGTTTGATTCATTGTTTGATCATTTAATTGGTGTCGGAATATATGTTCATGCATCCATTCATGTGTCAGTCCTCGGTGTTGATAAATCGGTGTTGATTCGGTGTTGATAAATCGGTGTTGACTCTGTGTTGAAATGGTACCACATGCATTTAAGGAGTCTATAGGTCGCATTGCATCCTAGATTGGTTGAGTTGAATTCTAATTATTCTATTGAATTGATATGTGTGATAAATATGTTTGTTTATGTGTTTGATCGTCCCAAAGGATGATATTTTATTTATTGCTGCTATTGAATTCAGTTATTCTATATGATGTTCGTTACTCACCCCTTCTGGTTTGACCCTGCGACGTAAAACTCGTAGACCTTTATATGTAGGTGATGAGTCTTAGTTGCTGTGTTCGAAGAACTCTTTCCTTGCTCTGTTCTGTGGAGTCGCTCTGTTAAGATACCATGGGAAAACTCTAAACTATTTCAGCCATTACCTTCATTAAGAATTGTCAGACTATATTATAATTTTCTTTCAAGATTTTGTTATTCAAGAATTTTGGATATTGATATGTATTAATTTTTAAAATACGATGTAGCATTATTTATATATTTAATATATTAGTTGAGTTAAGCTTGTGTAACACTCCTTTTGGAATAAAATAACTAATGATTTTACCAATAAAACCTATGGGAATCTGGGGTGTTACAATTGGTATCAGAGCAGCCGGTCTAATTCGTCCGTGTGGGTTATGTGTCAATCAGAGCAGGTTTGTCCAGTCAGACCAAATGGGCATAGTGTCAGTCGTGCCTATCTTGTGTTTTCCTTTTTAGTTACACTTGCACCTTAGTCACTATTTCAATATCTTGCCACATGACTTATAACATGTTTTATTAGTTTTATGAGTTTTGTTCTTATTGTTTGCTGACATGTTAATTGCTTGATTTTTCTTTATATGACTTGCTTCTTTAATTCTTATTTAGTGGTGTGAGTAAACTAGTTTGCCTTTTAGAAAACCTTAGGCAATTTTCGAGGGCGAAAATTCTTAAAGGGGGGAGAATTGTAACGCCCCAAAATTTAGAAGGAAGTTATTTAGATGATATTTAATTAATTCTGTTAGAATTATATGTTGAACCAATTAATTAAAGAATATTTTTAGTAGAATAATTAAATGGAGGAAAATAGAGATATTTATTTTAGTATAATTTTGGAGAGATATACTTAGAAAATAAAAGTAGAACCAAATTATTGAGAGATATGATCATAATTTTAAATTGAAACAAAATCTCATGAGATATACTCTTTCTTAAGGAAAAATAAACCTAGACCCTTTCCTTTTATAAATAGGTAAAACATAAGACCAAGAAAGAATTAGGATTGCCACTTTTCATAAAATTGAAAATAAAAATTAGAGGGAGTGCTTGGAGGGGAAAGCGGCGAGGGAGAAGGAGATTAAAGGAAGGAGAACAACTTCATCACACTAGGAGAAGAGATCATTGCTACCAACAAGTAAGGGGGTTTTAACCAACTCATTTAAAGATTCTGATTGTAGATAGCGTTACATATGTGGTTTTTTTTTTTTCGCTTAACTTTTCCTTTTCGTTCCTTTTCCTGATGTTCTTAAATATTATTACCTATTTTTATTAACGTAAATTAATTGTGTTTGATATGCTAAAACAGAATATATTTTGTTTATTACTTTTACGAAATCGAAGTGTACATGCTTTTCTCTTACTTCTGAGTATAGTCGTTATTGTTTATTTTAATATGGTGGTCTATAACTAATATTGACTAAGTGATAAGTTCAAATATTTGATCTATGAAATTCAATACATGTGTTATATTTTTCTCTTTTCATTTATGTGTTTATGATTCGTCTTGTTAAATTGTGTTTAAGGTGTTGATTAGTTACCCATGATATATAAGAGCTATATGTGTAAAGTTTTGAAGTAAAATTTGATCTTTTGCTTAAATAGAACAATTACTATTTTAAGACTAGTCATATCAATTCGTATAAGTGGATCAACTTGTTGATCTGGATCTGACTTTAGGATAAACCCTTGATTAAGTAAAATTAATGAAGATGGATAATAAGATAGTGCTTTGAAAAGAAAATAAGAAATTAAATCATCCTTTTTATAAGTAAGATAAAGATGTTTTCTAATAAATTTGAGGAATAGATTCTGTTAGTTTTATATTGTGTCGAGCTTATTTGGTGTTAAGTTTAATGGGTGTCGAGTTTATCTGGTGTTGAGTTTAATTGATGTCGAGCTTATTTGGTGTTGAGTTTAATGGGTGTCGAATTAATTGGTGCTGGACTTACTTGGTGTTGTTTAACGGTGTTGTTATTAATTGATGTTAATGGTGTTGATACCAAGGTGTAGTTAACGATGTTGCTTTTGAATTTTCAATTCTATTTGTTATTCATTTTGTTGTTGTTTGATTCATTGTTTGATCATTTAATAGGTGTCGGAATATATGTTCATGCATCCATTCATGTGTCAGTCCTCGGTGTTGATAAATCGGTGTTGATTCGGTGTTGATAAATCGGTGTTGATAATTCGGTGTTGACTCTGTGTTGAAATGGTACCACATGCATTAAAGGAGTCTATAGGTCGCATTGCATCCTAGATTGGTTGAGTTGAATTCTAATTATTCTATTGAATTGATATGTGTGATAAATATGTTTGTTTATGTGTTTGATCGTCCCAAAGGATGATATTTTATTTATTGCTGCTATTGAATTCAGTTATTCTATATGATGTTCGTTACTCACCCCTTCTGGTTTGACCCTGCGACGTAAAACTCGTAGACCTTTATATGTAGGTGATGAGTCTTAGTTGCTGTGTTCGAAGAACTCTTTCCTTGCTCTGTTCTGTGGAGTCGCTCTGTTAAGATACCATGGGAAAACTCTAAACTATTTCAGCCATTACCTTCATTAAGGATTGTCAGACTATATTATAATTTTCTTTCAAGATTTTGTTTTTCAAGAATTTTGGATATTGATATGTATTAATTTTTAAAATACGATGTAGCATTATTTATATATTTAATATATTAGTTGAGTTAAGCTTGTGTAACACTCCTTTTGGAATAAAATAACTAATGATTTTACCAATAAAACCTATGGGAATCTGGGGTGTTACAATTGGTATCAGAGCAGTCGGTCTAATTCGTCCGTGTGGGTTATGTGTCAATCAGAGCAGGTCTGTCCAGTCAGACCAAATGGGCATAGTGTCAGTCGTGCCTATCTTGTGTTTTCCTTTTTAGTTACATTTGCACCTTAGTCACTATTTCAATATCTTGCCACATGACTTATAACATGTTTTATTAGTTTTATGAGTTTTGTTCTTATTGTTTGCTGACATGTTAATTGCTTGATTTTTCTTTATATGACTTGCTTCTTTAATTCTTATTTAGTGGTGTGAGTAAACTAGTTTGCCTTTTAGAAAACCTTAGGCAATTTTCGAGGGCGAAAATTCTTAAAGGGGGGGAGAATTGTAACGCCCCAAAATTTAGAAGGAAGTTATTTAGATGATATTTAATTAATTCTGTTAGAATTATATGTTGAACCAATTAATTAAAGAATATTTTTAGTAGAATAATTAAGTGGAGGAAAATAGAGATATTTATTTTAGTATAATTTTGGAGAGATATACTTAGAAAATAAAAGTAGAACCAAATTATTGAGAGATATGATCATAATTTTAAATTGAAACAAAATCTCATGAGATATACTCTTTCTTAAGGAAAAATAAACCTAGACCCTTTCCTTTTATAAATAGGTAAAACATAAGACCAAGAAAGAATTAGGATTGCCACTTTTCATAAAATTGAAAATAAAAATTAGAGGGAGTGCTTGGAGGGGAAAGCGGCGAGGGAGAAGGAGAACAACTTCATCACACTAGGAGAAGAGATCATTGCTACCAACAAGTAAGCGGGTTTTAACCAACTCATTTAAAGATTTTGATTGTAGATAGCGTTACATATGTGGTTTTTTTTTTTTTTCGCTTAACTTTTCCTTTTCGTTCCTTTTCCTGATGTTCTTAAATATTATTACCTATTTTTATTAACGTAAATTAATTGTGTTTGATATGCTAAAACAGAATATATTTTGTTTATTACTTTTACGAAATCGAAGTGTACATGCTTTTCTCTTACTTCTGAGTATAGTCGTTATTGTTTATTTTAATATGGTGGTCTATAACTAATATTGACTAAGTGATAAGTTCAAATATTTGATCTATGAAATTCAATACATGTGTTATATTTTTCTCTTTTCATTTATGTGTTTATGATTCGTCTTGTTAAATTGTGTTTAAGGTGTTGATTAGTTACCCATGATATATAAGAGCTATATGTGTAAAGTTTTGAAGTAAAATTTGATCTTTTGCTTAAATAGAACAATTACTATTTTAAGACTAGTCATATCAATTCGTATAAGTGGATCAACTTGTTGATCTGGATCTGACTTTAGGATAAACCCTTGATTAAGTAAAATTAATGAAGATGGATAATAAGATAGTGCTTTGAAAAGAAAATAAGAAATTAAATCATCCTTTTTATAAGTAAGATAAAGAAGTTTTCTAATAAATTTGAGGAATAGATTCTGTTAGTTTTATATTGTGTCGAGCTTATTTGGTGTTAAGTTTAATGGGTGTCGAGTTTATCTGGTGTTGAGTTTAATTGATGTCGAGCTTATTTGGTGTTGAGTTTAATGGGTGTCGAATTAATTGGTGCTGGACTTACTTGGTGTTGTTTAACGGTGTTGTTATTAATTGATGTTAATGGTGTTGATACCAAGGTGTAGTTGACGATGTTGCTTTTGAATTTTCAATTCTAGTTGTTATTCATTTTGGTGTTGTTTGATTCATTTTTTGATCATTTAATTGGTGTCGGAATATATGTTCATGCATCCATTCATGTGTCAGTCCTCGGTGTTGATAAATCGGTGTTGATAATTCGGTGTTGACTCTGTGTTGAAATGGTACCACATGCATTTAAGGAGTCTATAGGTCGCATTGCATCCTAGATTGGTTGAGTTGAATTCTAATTATTCTATTGAATTGATATGTGTGATAAATATGTTTGTTTATGTGTTTGATCGTCCCAAAGGATGATATTTTATTTATTGCTGCTATTGAATTCAGTTATTCTATATGATGTTCGTTACTCACCCCTTCTGGTTTGACCCTGCGACGTAAAACTCGTGGACCTTTATATGTAGGTGATGAGTCTTAGTTGCTGTGTTCGAAGAACTCTTTCCTTGCTCTGTTCTGTGGAGTCGCTCTGTTAAGATACCATGGGAAAACTCTAAACTATTTCAGCCATTACCTTCATTAAGGATTGTCAGACTATATTATAATTTTCTTTCAAGATTTTGTTATTCAAGAATTTTGGATATTGATATGTATTAATTTTTAAAATACGATGTAGCATTATTTATATATTTAATATATTAGTTGAGTTAAGCTTGTGTAACACTCCTTTTGGAATAAAATAACTAATGATTTTACCAATAAAACTTATGGGAATCTGGGGTGTTACAATTGGTATCAGAGCAGTCGGTCTAATTCGTCCGTGTGGGTTATGTGTCAATCAGAGCAGGTCTGTCCAGTCAGACCAAATGGGCATAGTGTCAGTCGTGCCTATCTTGTGTTTTCCTTTTTAGTTACACTTGCACCTTAGTCACTATTTCAATATCTTGCCACATGACTTATAACATGTTTTATTAGTTTTATGAGTTTTGTTCTTATTGTTTGCTGACATGTTAATTGCTTGATTTTTCTTTATATGACTTGCTTCTTTAATTCTTATTTAGTGGTGTGAGTAAACTAGTTTGCCTTTTAGAAAACCTTAGGCAATTTTCGAGGTCGAAAATTCTTAAAGGGGGGGAGAATTGTAACGCCCCAAAATTTAGAAGGAAGTTATTTTGATGATATTTAATTAATTCTGTTAGAATTATATGTTGAACCAATTAATTAAAGAATATTTTTAGTAGAATAATTAAGTGGAGGAAAATAGAGATATTTATTTTAGTATAATTTTGGAGAGATATACTTAGAAAATAAAAGTAGAACCAAATTATTGAGAGATATGATCATAATTTTAAATTGAAACAAAATCTCATGAGATATACTCTTTCTTAAGGAAAAATAAATGTAATATCCCACTATCTGATTCGCTTAATTAATTTTAATTAGAAAAAGTCTAGTGAAATTAATTTTAAGTTGAGATAATTAATTTAATCAAGTCTTGGTAATTAAGATTATGTGTGTATGTTAGTAATTTTCCACTAAGGCTAAATCACATGACATACTACCTTATTACTACATTTAACCATGATTAAATTAAATTGAATTCAAAAAACTCCCTCTTATGACTCATGCAATGACTCATTTCTATCTTCTTCCACAAACCAACACCTCATGGCTACATTGGTGAGTCACCAAACCACTACCTTCAAGCTACTACTTGGCATGCAAAGGAAACAAACTCATTTCATTAATCTCTTTCTACTGAAAATTCAGCAAACCAACTCCCTCTCACTCTCTTCCTCCCTCACGCTAAACAACAACAAACATACAACTCCAAACTCTCTCATTTTTTCCCACAACCTCACATGTCACTAACTAACAACCATCTCATTTTCCCATGAATGCACATGCAGCAACAAAACAAAGAAACAATTCAGAATCCTCACCTCTGTACAGAATCATCACTACCCAAAACATCACAAGCTACAACACAACAACCATATCAATCTCACGTACTTCCACAACCAATAACATGACATGCATTCACTAACTATCCAAATTCGTGTACTGTTACAAACTACCCCATAACTGCTATAAATAGCCCTTCATTTCACCTGAATTCATCACCAAACCAACTCAAATTCGTAGAGCGAAGTATAAGGGTTTCAAGAGTTATTTTCTTCAAATCGTGCTCTGGGGTTCGTGGGGCTCTTAGGAGGCTTCCAGTTGCTGAGTAGAGCTTAGATTTAAAGGTTAAAGCTTCAATCCAGGTGGGTTCTTAAGTTAGATAGTTAGTTTTCCCCAAATTATAAAATATGCATGACAACTTAAGAATTTAGGGAAATTGTTGTGTGAGAGGAATTAACTCCCAAATTCCTCTCCATTCTGTCGTATATTGTATGTATTGTATGATTGCATGCCTTAGGATGAGGATTGTAGGTGTTAAAACTATTAAAATGTGATTTTTCGTAAAACAGGGCAGGTTCTGAGTAAACTCGCCACAGCGAGCTCAGGGCGAGCAATCATGGCGAGCTGGGTTCTTCAGGCTGATGAACCTCGCCCTGGCGAGTAACAACTCGCCGAGGCGAGCGAATTTGGCACAGGACCTATAATCTCGCCATGGCGAGCTCCTCTTCGCCGTAGCGAGCTTACACAGGGCATGACCTGAACAAACTCGCCGTGGCGAGTGACAACTCGCGAGGCGAGCTTGACAGGAACAGGAACTTTTCAGAATTTTCTAAACAGGATCGTAGCACTCGTTTTATGTCCTCATCTGAATTTGGTGTATGCAATAGTACAGTTATATAATGTAAAACAGCATGTTAGTCACAGATAATCTTAGGGTATAACTTAGATATAATTAAGTTTGTATGTTCCCCGGGAATTGGAAATTCATGGTAGTAATAACTCAATTTAGTATCAGTCAGTTAAGAGCGAATAATATCGCACTATGGACTCCCAATGGGATAATCCATTAGGTTATGACTATGTGAGCTTCATGCCGTGACCGAATCGGTTGACGGATATGGCAGGCCTCTGAGACCTGCTCACCTCAGAGTGTCCTAGTATTAAAATGAATAAGATATGTTTTCTGTGTTACACATTTATTTATGCTTATGATTATGATAATATGTTAGTATGTATGACTGATTAGGATTCCCCGGTGTAGTCACCTTAGGAGGGTAGTAGGACTCACTGAGGCTTAGTTGTCTCACCCCACTCCAAACAATTATTTTCAGATAAGCAGGTCGGTTGAGGTATGCTGTTCGGTGTGCTCGTGGCTATGCTTGGAGGACGCATTTCTTTCATGCTTTTCCATTTCCTGTTGTTATTTCAATTCAATAATCTTGTTGTATCTGTTGTTACCGGTTGTTTCCGCTGTCTTATTTCTTGTTGTTGTACTTAGCACCTGCGTGTGCTTGAATTTTTTCAAGTTGTAATAATAATGACTCGGTATTCAATAATAATATTTCACGTTTTATTCTAGATTTAGACGTGGGGTGTTATAATTGGTATCAGAGCAGGTCGATTCAGATCGTGCCAGAGTTCATTAATATTACTATCCGAATCCCAGTATTTGTCTGGATTTCTAACATCTGTTCTAGGTGTCATGTCACTTTAAGCCTAGCTAACTTGACTTGATATTGGCAGTTAGAGCACTATGTCAGGAGCAAGACGAGGACCTGGAAGGCCTAGAAGGAATGTTGCTGATGATGATGATGAACCTGAGATGTACGGAGACGCTAATGCGAACATGTGGGCTGAGATGATGCATCAGCAGCAGCAGTTCCAAGCTCAACAGGCCCAGCAGCATCAAGAGTTCATGAATATGTTTCAACAACATATGAACAATCCTCCCCCTCAGCAGCAAGGATCTAGCGCTGCATTCAGAGAGTTCTGCCGAATGAGTCCGCCGGAATTCTACGGAGAATACAATCCAGCGAAAGCCAGGGAATGGATTCAGCGAATGAGCGGAATCCTTGAATCAATGGATTGCACAGAAGTTGACAAAGTGACGTTCGTCTCCCGCTTCTTTAGGGGCGACGCGTGTCACTGGTGGGATGGAACCAAGGCGTATTTGGAGGCCAGTCAGATGGAGGTGAATTGGGAAAATTTCCGACGTCTCTTCGTTGGACATTATATCCCAGAGAGCTACCAATTCCAGATGGAACGTGAACTGACGGAGCTAAAGCAGGGAAGTATGTCGGTGGCGGAGTATACCATGAAGTTTAATGAGCTGGTCAGATATGTGATGGATGGGAATGATGCTCCCAGTGAATCATGGAAGATGAAGAAGTATAGGTTCGGGCTGAGAGCTGACATAGCCCACGATGTCTCTATGCAGCATATCACTACCTTTGGTGATTTGGTGCAAAAGAGCTATCATGCTGAAGCTGATCTGGGTAACATACACAAGGAGCGTAGTGAAGCTTTTCAGAAGAAGAAGGATTCTGGAAAATTCAACCTGCAAGTGAGGACTAAAGGTACTACCAGTAAGGGAAAGCAGAGTTACTCTCAACGTTCACCAAAGAATTGTGCAGAGTGCGGGTTCCCTCACAGTGGAGAATGCATGAAGGGAAGGAATATGTGTTACTACTGTAAGCAGCCAGGCCACTACAAGCACGAGTGTCCTAAGCTGAAGAGACAGGGCGATCCCAGCGGCGCTTCTAAAAGCAAAGGTCGGGTATTTTCACTTGATGGTGAGAAAGTCAAATCTAATAACGCTTTGGTTATGGATGTATGCATGTTAGGACAGTCTGAAGTGTTAGTTTTGTTTGATTGTGGAGCTACTAATTCCTTTATAGCCGTTGACTGTGTTCAGCGACTTCAACTACCCTCGGTGCCTTTAATTCCCCCAATGACTGTAGCCGTCGCTACAGGTGGCAAGGTTACCTCTAAACGTGTTTGCCAGAATTGTCCTGTTCTTGTGGGCAGTAAAGTCTACAACATAGATTTGATCTGCCTACCTCTGAAGGATTTTGACGTGGTCCTAGGCATGGATTGGCTTTCTGCCAATACTGTGTACATAGGATGTGCGGAGAAGAACTTGTTCATTCCAACAGAAGTTTCAGCCGAAAGTAGAGCTATTACTGCTTTACTCCAGAATACTCATCAGATGATCCAGTACTTAGGTGCCAGTACTAAGTGTTTCAGTGTCTTGTTCACCATCGATCCGGAACCCAGTTTAAGCCCCAGTGATATTCCAGTTGTTAGTGAGTTCTTAGACGTCTTTCCAGATGACATTATGAATTTACCTCCCGAAAGGGAAGTGGAGTTTTCCATCGATCTAGTTCCTGGTTCCCAGCCGATCTCAGTTGCCCCGTATAGGATGTCTCCCTTAGAGCTACGTGAACTGAAATCTCAACTTGAGGAGTTGCTTCAGAAACACTTTATCCGACCCAGTGTCTCACCTTGGGGAGCACCGGTGTTACTTGTCAAAAAGAAAGATGGTACGATGCGTCTGTGCATTGATTATCGTCAACTCAACAAGGTCACAATCAAGAACAAGTATCCCTTACCAAGGATTGATGACCTTCTGGATCAACTTAGAGGTGCTACTGTTTTCTCCAAGATTGATCTCCGTTCCGGTTATCATCAGATCCGTATCAAGTCCTCGGATGTTTCCAAAACGGCATTCAGGACTCGCTATGGACATTATGAATTCCTGGTCATGCCGTTCGGTCTGACTAATGCTCCAGCCATTTTTATGGACTACATGAATCGGATTTTCCAGCCGTACCTTGATCAGTTTGTTGTTATTTTCATTGATGACATTCTGATCTATTCCAAAGATTCACAAGAGCATGCGGAGCACCTGAGAATTGTGTTGGGCATTCTTAGAGAGAAACAACTGTATGCCAAGTTCAGCAAGTGCGAATTTTGGCTATCCGAAGTTAAATTCTTGGGTCATGTCATATCGCAAGGCGGTGTGTCTGTTGATCCATCCAAGGTTGAAGCAGTGTTGAATTGGGAACGACCCAGAAGTGTTACCGAAGTCAGAAGTTTCCTTGGTTTGGCAGGCTATTACCGGAGATTCATCTTAGGATTTTCGGAGATCGCTTTGCCATTAACTCGTCTAACCAGAAAGGGTGCAGACTTTGATTGGGATGCTGCTTGTGATTGGAGTTTCAAAACCCTGAAGGAAAAGCTAACAACAGCACCAGTGTTAGTGATTCCTGACCCAACCCGCAAGTATGTGGTATACTGTGATGCGTCCAACAAGGGACTTGGATGTGTGTTGATGCAAGATGGAGCAGTTGTGGCGTATGCATCAAGGCAGCTAAAACCTCATGAGCAGAATTATCCTACCCATGATTTGGAGTTAGCAGCCATTATCTTTGCACTCAAAATCTGGAGACACCATCTGTATGGAGTGCAGTTTGATCTGTTCAGTGATCACAAGAGTCTGAAGTACTTGTTTGATCAAAAGGAGTTGAATATGAGGCAGCGGCGTTGGATGGAGTACCTCAAAGATTTTGATTTTAATCTCAACTACCATCCGGGAAAGGCCAATGTTGTAGCAGATGCTCTGAGCAGAAAGACGTTGTATGCATCGGAGTTACTAATGCAACAGTGCGGTCTGTATGAGAAGTTTAGAGATCTTAATCTGAATGTGATATATCGTAAGAGCGGTATTCGCGTTAACAGAATCGAAGTATCCTGTGAGTTACGCCCAAGTATCGTGCAGGCTCAGCAGGATGATGTAGAGTTACAGAAGAGGATAAACCATCCGGAGTTCTCAGTAGCCACGGACGGTGCTATTCTCTATGAAGGCAGACTTTGTGTACCTCAGAATGATGAGTTGAAGCGGTTGATTCTAGAAGAGGCACACAAGAGTGGATTTTCAATTCACCCTGGATCCACCAAGATGTATCATGATTTGAAGGAGAACTATTGGTGGCCTAACATGAAGGCAGAAATTGCTGAGTTCGTGTCCAGGTGTATTGTTTGTCAACAGGTGAAGATTGAACATCAGAAACCTGGAGGACCGTTGCAACCGTTGGATATTCCAGAGTGGAAATGGGAACATGTCACTATGGATTTTGTAGGAGGACTGCCACGTAACCAGCGAGGTCAAGATTCGATCTGGGTAATCGTGGACAGGTTGACGAAGTCAGCTCATTTCATTCCAGTGAAATCCACCTACAAAGCCCCGCAATATGCAGCCATCTTCATGGAGCAGATTGTAAGGCTGCATGGTGTACCTTTGAGCATCGTGTCGGATAGAGACCCGATTTTCACTTCAAGGTTTTGGAAAGCATTTCAGAGTGCGATGGGGACTCGGCTGAAGATGAGTACATCGCATCATCCTCAGACTGATGGTCAGTCAGAAAGGACTATTCAGACCCTTGAGGATATGCTTCGAGCGTGTGTATTAGAAGATGGTGGTTCGTGGAGTAATCACTTACACCTAATCGAGTTTTCTTACAACAACAGTTACCATGCCAGTATCGGTATGGCACCTTATGAAGCTTTGTATGGCAGGAAGTGTAGAACCCCGTTGTGTTGGACAGAAGTTGGTGATCGTAGTTTCTTGGGACCAGATATTGTCCAAGAGACCACGTTGAAGATCAAATCTATTCGGGATAAGTTGAAAATTGCTCAGAGTCGGCAGAAGAGTTACGCCGACAAGAGAAGGAGAATTCTGGAATTTCAGGAAGGTGATCATGTGTTCTTAAGAGTTACTCCTAAGTTGGGTTTGCGAGGTGTGTTCAAAACTAAGAAGCTCTGTCCAAGATTCATTGGACCTTATCAGATTCTTCGACGCGTCGGTCCTGTAGCCTATCAGTTAGCTCTTCCTCCATCTATGTCGGGGTTACACGACGTGTTTCACGTGTCTCAGCTGCGGAAGTACATTCCTGATCCATATCGTCCAGTGGAATTGGAACAGATCGATCTTCAACCAGATTTAACCTATCAGCCGGATCCTGTTCGGATTGTTGAACGTGATGCGAAAGTTCTTCGTAACAAGAGAATTCCAATTGTCAAGGTGGAATGGGCTCAGTCTCCTGATGGTGAATTCACATGGGAACTGGAGTCGGACATGCGGAAGAGTTATCCTTATCTTTTTACGAGGTAATTTCTTAATTTCGAGGACGAAATTTCCTTAAGGGGGGTAGGTTGTAATATCCCACTATCTGATTCGCTTAATTAATTTTAATTAGAAAAAGTCTAGTGAAATTAATTTTAAGTTGAGATAATTAATTTAATCAAGTCTTGGTAATTAAGATTATGTGTGTATGTTAGTAATTTTCCACTAAGGCTAAATCACATGACATACTACCTTATTACTACATTTAACCATGATTAAATTAAATTGAATTCAAAAACTCCCTCTTATGACTCATGCAATGACTCATTTCTATCTTCTTCCACAAACCAACACCTCATGGCTACATTGGTGAGTCACCAAACCACTACCTTCAAGCTACTACTTGGCATGCAAAGGAAACAAACTCATTTCATTAATCTCTTTCTACTGAAAATTCAGCAAACCAACTCCCTCTCACTCTCTTCCTCCCTCACGCTAAACAACAACAAACATACAACTCCAAACTCTCTCATTTTTTCCCACAACCTCACATGTCACTAACTAACAACCATCTCATTTTCCCATGAATGCACATGCAGCAACAAAACAAAGAAACAATTCAGAATCCTCACCTCTGTACAGAATCATCACTACCCAAAACATCACAAGCTACAACACAACAACCATATCAATCTCACGTACTTCCACAACCAATAACATGACATGCATTCACTAACTATCCAAATTCGTGTACTGTTACAAACTACCCCATAACTGCTATAAATAGCCCTTCATTTCACCTGAATTCATCACCAAACCAACTCAAATTCGTAGAGCGAAGTATAAGGGTTTCAAGAGTTATTTTCTTCAAATCGTGCTCTGGGGTTCGTGGGGCTCTTAGGAGGCTTCCAGTTGCTGAGTAGAGCTTAGATTTAAAGGTTAAAGCTTCAATCCAGGTGGGTTCTTAAGTTAGATAGTTAGTTTTCCCCAAATTATAAAATATGCATGACAACTTAAGAATTTAGGGAAATTGTTGTGTGAGAGGAATTAACTCCCAAATTCCTCTCCATTCTGTCGTATATTGTATGTATTGTATGATTGCATGCCTTAGGATGAGGATTGTAGGTGTTAAAACTATTAAAATGTGATTTTTCGTAAAACAGGGCAGGTTCTGAGTAAACTCGCCACAGCGAGCTCAGGGCGAGCAATCATGGCGAGCTGGGTTCTTCAGGCTGATGAACCTCGCCCTGGCGAGTAACAACTCGCCGAGGCGAGCGAATTTGGCACAGGACCTATAATCTCGCCATGGCGAGCTCCTCTTCGCCGTAGCGAGCTTACACAGGGCATGACCTGAACAAACTCGCCGTGGCGAGTGACAACTCGCGAGGCGAGCTTGACAGGAACAGGAACTTTTCAGAATTTTCTAAACAGGATCGTAGCACTCGTTTTATGTCCTCATCTGAATTTGGTGTATGCAATAGTACAGTTATATAATGTAAAACAGCATGTTAGTCACAGATAATCTTAGGGTATAACTTAGATATAATTAAGTTTGTATGTTCCCCGGGAATTGGAAATTCATGGTAGTAATAACTCAATTTAGTATCAGTCAGTTAAGAGCGGATAATATCGCACTATGGACTCCCAATGGGATAATCCATTAGGTTATGACTATGTGAGCTTCATGCCGTGACCGAATCGGTTGACGGATATGGCAGGCCTCTGAGACCTGCTCACCTCAGAGTGTCCTAGTATTAAAATGAATAAGATATGTTTTCTGTGTTACACATTTATTTATGCTTATGATTATGATAATATGTTAGTATGTATGACTGATTAGGATTCCCCGGTGTAGTCACCTTAGGAGGGTAGTAGGACTCACTGAGGCTTAGTTGTCTCACCCCACTCCAAGCAATTATTTTCAGATAAGCAGGTCGGTTGAGGTATGCTGTTCGGTGTGCTCGTGGCTATGCTTGGAGGACGCATTTCTTTCATGCTTTTCCATTTCCTGTTGTTATTTCAATTCAATAATCTTGTTGTATCTGTTGTTACCGGTTGTTTCCGCTGTCTTATTTCTTGTTGTTGTACTTAGCACCTGCGTGTGCTTGAATTTTTTCAAGTTGTAATAATAATGACTCGGTATTCAATAATAATATTTCACGTTTTATTCTAGATTTAGACGTGGGGTGTTATAATAAACCTAGACCCTTTCCTTTTATAAATAGGTAAAACATAAGACCAAGAAAGAATTAGGATTGCCACTTTTCATAAAATTGAAAATAAAAATTAGAGGGAGTGCTTGGAGGGGAAAGCGGCGAGGGAGAAGGAGATTAAAGGAAGGAGAACAACTTCATCACACTAGGAGAAAAGATCATTGCTACCAACAAGTAAGGGGGTTTTAACCAACTCATTTAAAGATTCTGATTGTAGATAGAGTTACATATGTGGTTTTTTTTTTTTCGCTTAACTTTTCCTTTTCGTTCCTTTTCCTGATGTTATTAAATATTATTACCAATTTTTATTAACGTAAATTAATTGTGTTTGATATGCTAAAACAGAATATATTTTGTTTATTACTTTTACGAAATCGAAGTGTACATGCTTTTCTCTTACTTCTGAGTATAGTCGTTATTGTTTATTTTAATATGGTGGTCTATAACTAATATTGACTAAGTGATAAGTTCAAATATTTGATCTATGAAATTCAATACATGTGTTATATTTTTCTCTTTTCATTTATGTGTTTATGATTCGTCTTGTTAAATTGTGTTTAAGGTGTTGATTAGTTACCCATGATATATAAGAGCTATATGTGTAAAGTTTTGAAGTAAAATTTGATCTTTTGCTTAAATAGAACAATTACTATTTTAAGACTAGTCATATCAATTCGTATAAGTGGATCAACTTGTTGATCTGGATCTGACTTTAGGATAAACCCTTGATTAAGTAAAATTAATGAAGATGAATAATAAGATAGTGCTTTGAAAAGAAAATAAGAAATTAAATCATCCTTTTTATAAGTAAGATAAAGAAGTTTTCTAATAAATTTGAGGAATAGATTCTGTTAGTTTTATATTGTGTCGAGCTTATTTGGTGTTAAGTTTAATGGGTGTCGAGTTTATCTGGTGTTGAGTTTAATTGATGTCGAGCTTATTTGGTGTTGAGTTTAATGGGTGTCGAATTAATTGGTGCTGGACTTACTTGGTGTTGTTTAACGGTGTTGTTATTAATTGATGTTAATGGTGTTGATACCAAGGTGTAGTTGACGATGTTGCTTTTGAATTTTCAATTCTAGTTGTTATTCATTTTGGTGTTGTTTGATTCATTGTTTGATCATTTAATTGGTGTCGGAATATATGTTCATGCATCCATTCATGTGTCAGTCCTCGGTGTTGATAAATCGATGTTGATTCGGTGTTGATAAATCGGTGTTGATAATTCGGTGTTGACTCTGTGTTGAAATGGTACCACATGCATTTAAGGAGTCTATAGGTCGCATTGCATCCTAGATTGGTTGAGTTGAATTCTAATTATTCTATTGAATTGATATGTGTGATAAATATGTTTGTTTATGTGTTTGATCGTCCCAAAGGATGATATTTTATTTATTGCTGCTATTGAATTCAGTTATTCTATATGATGTTCGTTACTCACCCCTTCTAGTTTGACCCTGCGACGTAAAACTCGTAGACCTTTATATGTAGGTGATGAGTCTTAGTTGCTGTGTTCGAAGAACTCTTTCCTTGCTCTGTTCTGTGGAGTCGCTCTGTTAAGATACCATGGGAAAACTCTAAACTATTTCAGCCATTACCTTCATTAAGGATTGTCAGACTATATTATAATTTTCTTTCAAGATTTTGTTATTCAAGAATTTTGGATATTGATATGTATTAATTTTTAAAATACGATGCAGCATTATTTATATATTTAATATATTAGTTGAGTTAAGCTTGTGTAACACTCCTTTTGGAATAAAATAACTAATGATTTTACCAATAAAACCTATGGGAATCTGGGGTGTTACAATTGGTATCAGAGCAGTCGGTCTAATTCGTCCGTGTGGGTTATGTGTCAATCAGAGCAGGTCTGTCCAGTCAGACCAAATGGGCATAGTGTCAGTCGTGCCTATCTTGTGTTTTCCTTTTTAGTTACACTTGCACCTTAGTCACTATTTCAATATCTTGCCACATGACTTATAACATGTTTTATTAGTTTTATGAGTTTTGTTCTTATTGTTTGCTGACATGTTAATTGCTTGATTTTTCTTTATATGACTTGCTTCTTTAATTCTTATTTAGTGGTGTGAGTAAACTAGTTTGCCTTTTAGAAAACCTTAGGCAATTTTCGAGGGCGAAAATTCTTAAAGGGGGGAGAATTGTAACGCCCCAAAATTTAGAAGGAAGTTATTTTGATGATATTTAATTAATTCTGTTAGAATTATATGTTGAACCAATTAATTAAAGAATATTTTTAGTAGAATAATTAAGTGGAGGAAAATAGAGATATTTATTTTAGTATAATTTTGGAGAGATATACTTAGAAAATAAAAGTAGAACCAAATTATTGAGAGATATGATCATAATTTTAAATTGAAACAAAATCTCATGAGATATACTCTTTCTTAAGGAAAAATAAACCTAGACCCTTTCCTTTTATAAATAGGTAAAACATAAGACCAAGAAAGAATTAGGATTGCCACTTTTCATAAAATTGAAAATAAAAATTAGAGGGAGTGCTTGGAGGGGAAAGCGGCGAGGGAGAAGGAGATTAAAGGAAGGAGAACAACTTCATCACACTAGGAGAAAAGATCATTGCTACCAACAAGTAAGGGGGTTTTAACCAACTCATTTAAAGATTCTGATTGTAGATAGAGTTACATATGTGGTTTTTTTTTTTTCGCTTAACTTTTCCTTTTCGTTCCTTTTCCTGATGTTATTAAATATTATTACCAATTTTTATTAACGTAAATTAATTGTGTTTGATATGCTAAAACAGAATATATTTTGTTTATTACTTTTACGAAATCGAAGTGTACATGCTTTTCTCTTACTTCTGAGTATAGTCGTTATTGTTTATTTTAATATGGTGGTCTATAACTAATATTGACTAAGTGATAAGTTCAAATATTTGATCTATGAAATTCAATACATGTGTTATATTTTTCTCTTTTCATTTATGTGTTTATGATTCGTCTTGTTAAATTGTGTTTAAGGTGTTGATTAGTTACCCATGATATATAAGAGCTATATGTGTAAAGTTTTGAAGTAAAATTTGATCTTTTGCTTAAATAGAACAATTACTATTTTAAGACTAGTCATATCAATTCGTATAAGTGGATCAACTTGTTGATCTGGATCTGACTTTAGGATAAACCCTTGATTAAGTAAAATTAATGAAGATGAATAATAAGATAGTGCTTTGAAAAGAAAATAAGAAATTAAATCATCCTTTTTATAAGTAAGATAAAGAAGTTTTCTAATAAATTTGAGGAATAGATTCTGTTAGTTTTATATTGTGTCGAGCTTATTTGGTGTTAAGTTTAATGGGTGTCGAGTTTATCTGGTGTTGAGTTTAATTGATGTCGAGCTTATTTGGTGTTGAGTTTAATGGGTGTCGAATTAATTGGTGCTGGACTTACTTGGTGTTGTTTAACGGTGTTGTTATTAATTGATGTTAATGGTGTTGATACCAAGGTGTAGTTGACGATGTTGCTTTTGAATTTTCAATTCTAGTTGTTATTCATTTTGGTGTTGTTTGATTCATTGTTTGATCATTTAATTGGTGTCGGAATATATGTTCATGCATCCATTCATGTGTCAGTCCTCGGTGTTGATAAATCGGTGTTGATTCGGTGTTGATAAATCGGTGTTGATAATTCGGTGTTGACTCTGTGTTGAAATGGTACCACAAGCATTTAAGGAGTCTATAGGTCGCATTGCATCCTAGATTGGTTGAGTTGAATTCTAATTATTCTATTGAATTGATATGTGTGATAAATATGTTTGTTTATGTGTTTGATCGTCCCAAAGGATGATATTTTATTTATTGCTGCTATTGAATTCAGTTATTCTATATGATGTTCGTTACTCACCCCTTCTAGTTTGACCCTGTGACGTAAAACTCGTAGACCTTTATATGTAGGTGATGAGTCTTAGTTGCTGTGTTCGAAGAACTCTTTCCTTGCTCTGTTCTGTGGAGTCGCTCTGTTAAGATACCATGGGAAAACTCTAAACTATTTCAGCCATTACCTTCATTAAGGATTGTCAGACTATATTATAATTTTCTTTCAAGATTTTGTTATTCAAGAATTTTGGATATTGATATGTATTAATTTTTAAAATACGATGTAGCATTATTTATATATTTAATATATTAGTTGAGTTAAGCTTGTGTAATACTCCTTTTGGAATAAAATAACTAATGATTTTACCAATAAAACCTATGGGAATCTGGGGTGTTACAATTGGTATCAGAGCAGTCGGTCTAATTCGTCCGTGTGGGTTATGTGTCAATCAGAGCAGGTCTGTCCAGTCAGACCAAATGGGCATAGTGTCAGTCGTGCCTATCTTGTGTTTTCCATTTTAGTTACACTTGCACCTTAGTCACTATTTCAATATCTTGCCACATGACTTATAACATGTTTTATTAGTTTTATGAGTTTTGTTCTTATTGTTTGCTGACATGTTAATTGCTTGATTTTTCTTTATATGACTTGCTTCTTTAATTCTTATTTAGTGGTGTGAGTAAACTAGTTTGCCTTTTAGAAAACCTTAGGCAATTTTCGAGGGCGAAAATTCTTAAAGGGGGGGAGAATTGTAACGCCCCAAAATTTAGAAGGAAGTTATTTAGATGATATTTAATTAATTCTGTTAGAATTATATGTTGAACCAATTAATTAAAGAATATTTTTAGTAGAATAATTAAGTGGAGGAAAATAGAGATATTTATTTTAGTATAATTTTGGAGAGATATACTTAGAAAATAAAAGTAGAACCAAATTATTGAGAGATATGATCATAATTTTAAATTGAAACAAAATCTCATGAGATATACTCTTTCTTAAGGAAAAATAAACCTAGACCCTTTCCTTTTATAAATAGGTAAAACATAAGACCAAGAAAGAATTAGGATTGCCACTTTTCATAAAATTGAAAATAAAAATTAGAGGGAGTGCTTGGAGGGGAAAGCGGCGAGGGAGAAGGAGATTAAAGGAAGGAGAACAACTTCATCACACTAGGAGAAAAGATCATTGCAACCAACAAGTAAGGGGGTTTTAACCAACTCATTTAAAGATTCTGATTGTAGATAGAGTTACATATGTGGTTTTTTTTTTTTCGCTTAACTTTTCCTTTTCGTTCCTTTTCCTGATGTTATTAAATATTATTACCAATTTTTATTAACGTAAATTAATTGTGTTTGATATGCTAAAACACAATATATTTTGTTTATTACTTTTACGAAATCGAAGTGTACATGCTTTTCTCTTACTTCTGAGTATAGTCGTTATTGTTTATTTTAATATGGTGGTCTATAACTAATATTGACTAAGTGATAAGTTCAAATATTTGATCTATGAAATTCAATACATGTGTTATATTTTTCTCTTTTCATTTATGTGTTTATGATTCATCTTGTTAAATTGTGTTTAAGGTGTTGATTAGTTACCCATGATATATAAGAGCTATATGTGTAAAGTTTTGAAGTAAAATTTGATCTTTTGCTTAAATAGAACAATTACTATTTTAAGACTAGTCATATCAATTCGTATAAGTGGATCAACTTGTTGATCTGGATCTGACTTTAGGATAAACCCTTGATTAAGTAAAATTAATGAAGATGAATAATAAGATAGTGCTTTGAAAAGAAAATAAGAAATTAAATCATCCTTTTTATAAGTAAGATAAAGAAGTTTTCTAATAAATTTGAGGAATAGATTCTGTTAGTTTTATATTGTGTCGAGCTTATTTGGTGTTAAGTTTAATGGGTGTCGAGTTTATCTGGTGTTGAGTTTAATTGATGTCGATCTTATTTGGTGTTGAGTTTAATGGGTGTCGAATTAATTGGTGCTGGACTTACTTGGTGTTGTTTAACGGTGTTGTTATTAATTGATGTTAATGGTGTTGATACCAAGGTGTAGTTGACGATGTTGCTTTTGAATTTTCAATTCTAGTTGTTATTCATTTTGGTGTTGTTTGATTCATTGTTTGATCATTTAATTGGTGTCGGAATATATGTTCATGCATCCATTCATGTGTCAGTCCTCGGTGTTGATAAATCGATGTTGATTCGGTGTTGATAAATCGGTGTTGATAATTCGGTGTTGACTCTGTGTTGAAATGGTACCACATGCATTTAAGGAGTCTATAGGTCGCATTGCATCCTAGATTGGTTGAGTTGAATTCTAATTATTCTATTGAATTGATATGTGTGATAAATATGTTTGTTTATGTGTTTGATCGTCCCAAAGGATGATATTTTATTTATTGCTGCTATTGAATTCAGTTATTCTATATGATGTTCGTTACTCACCCCTTCTAGTTTGACCCTGCGACGTAAAACTCGTAGACCTTTATATGTAGGTGATGAGTCTTAGTTGCTGTGTTCGAAGAACTCTTTCCTTGCTCTGTTCTGTGGAGTCGCTCTGTTAAGATACCATGGGAAAACTCTAAACTATTTCAGCCATTACCTTCATTAAGGATTGTCAGACTATATTATAATTTTCTTTCAAGATTTTGTTATTCAAGAATTTTGGATATTGATATGTATTAATTTTTAAAATACGATGCAGCATTATTTATATATTTAATATATTAGTTGAGTTAAGCTTGTGTAACACTCCTTTTGGAATAAAATAACTAATGATTTTACCAATAAAACCTATGGGAATCTGGGGTGTTACAATTGGTATCAGAGCAGTCGGTCTAATTCGTCCGTGTGGGTTATGTGTCAATCAGAGCAGGTCTGTCCAGTCAGACCAAATGGGCATAGTGTCAGTCGTGCCTATCTTGTGTTTTCCTTTTTAGTTACACTTGCACCTTAGTCACTATTTCAATATCTTGCCACATGACTTATAACATGTTTTATTAGTTTTATGAGTTTTGTTCTTATTGTTTGCTGACATGTTAATTGCTTGATTTTTCTTTATATGACTTGCTTCTTTAATTCTTATTTAGTGGTGTGAGTAAACTAGTTTGCCTTTTAGAAAACCTTAGGCAATTTTCGAGGGCGAAAATTCTTAAAGGGGGGAGAATTGTAACGCCCCAAAATTTAGAAGGAAGTTATTTTGATGATATTTAATTAATTCTGTTAGAATTATATGTTGAACCAATTAATTAAAGAATATTTTTAGTAGAATAATTAAGTGGAGGAAAATAGAGATATTTATTTTAGTATAATTTTGGAGAGATATACTTAGAAAATAAAAGTAGAACCAAATTATTGAGAGATATGATCATAATTTTAAATTGAAACAAAATCTCATGAGATATACTCTTTCTTAAGGAAAAATAAACCTAGACCCTTTCCTTTTATAAATAGGTAAAACATAAGACCAAGAAAGAATTAGGATTGCCACTTTTCATAAAATTGAAAATAAAAATTAGAGGGAGTGCTTGGAGGGGAAAGCGGCGAGGGAGAAGGAGATTAAAGGAAGGAGAACAACTTCATCACACTAGGAGAAAAGATCATTGCTACCAACAAGTAAGGGGGTTTTAACCAACTCATTTAAAGATTCTGATTGTAGATAGAGTTACATATGTGGTTTTTTTTTTTTCGCTTAACTTTTCCTTTTCGTTCCTTTTCCTGATGTTATTAAATATTATTACCAATTTTTATTAACGTAAATTAATTGTGTTTGATATGCTAAAACAGAATATATTTTGTTTATTACTTTTACGAAATCGAAGTGTACATGCTTTTCTCTTACTTCTGAGTATAGTCGTTATTGTTTATTTTAATATGGTGGTCTATAACTAATATTGACTAAGTGATAAGTTCAAATATTTGATCTATGAAATTCAATACATGTGTTATATTTTTCTCTTTTCATTTATGTGTTTATGATTCGTCTTGTTAAATTGTGTTTAAGGTGTTGATTAGTTACCCATGATATATAAGAGCTATATGTGTAAAGTTTTGAAGTAAAATTTGATCTTTTGCTTAAATAGAACAATTACTATTTTAAGACTAGTCATATCAATTCGTATAAGTGGATCAACTTGTTGATCTGGATCTGACTTTAGGATAAACCCTTGATTAAGTAAAATTAATGAAGATGAATAATAAGATAGTGCTTTGAAAAGAAAATAAGAAATTAAATCATCCTTTTTATAAGTAAGATAAAGAAGTTTTCTAATAAATTTGAGGAATAGATTCTGTTAGTTTTATATTGTGTCGAGCTTATTTGGTGTTAAGTTTAATGGGTGTCGAGTTTATCTGGTGTTGAGTTTAATTGATGTCGAGCTTATTTGGTGTTGAGTTTAATGGGTGTCGAATTAATTGGTGCTGGACTTACTTGGTGTTGTTTAACGGTGTTGTTATTAATTGATGTTAATGGTGTTGATACCAAGGTGTAGTTGACGATGTTGCTTTTGAATTTTCAATTCTAGTTGTTATTCATTTTGGTGTTGTTTGATTCATTGTTTGATCATTTAATTGGTGTCGGAATATATGTTCATGCATCCATTCATGTGTCAGTCCTCGGTGTTGATAAATCGGTGTTGATTCGGTGTTGATAAATCGGTGTTGATAATTCGGTGTTGACTCTGTGTTGAAATGGTACCACAAGCATTTAAGGAGTCTATAGGTCGCATTGCATCCTAGATTGGTTGAGTTGAATTCTAATTATTCTATTGAATTGATATGTGTGATAAATATGTTTGTTTATGTGTTTGATCGTCCCAAAGGATGATATTTTATTTATTGCTGCTATTGAATTCAGTTATTCTATATGATGTTCGTTACTCACCCCTTCTAGTTTGACCCTGCGACGTAAAACTCGTAGACCTTTATATGTAGGTGATGAGTCTTAGTTGCTGTGTTCGAAGAACTCTTTCCTTGCTCTGTTCTGTGGAGTCGCTCTGTTAAGATACCATGGGAAAACTCTAAACTATTTCAGCCATTACCTTCATTAAGGATTGTCAGACTATATTATAATTTTCTTTCAAGATTTTGTTATTCAAGAATTTTGGATATTGATATGTATTAATTTTTAAAATACGATGTAGCATTATTTATATATTTAATATATTAGTTGAGTTAAGCTTGTGTAATACTCCTTTTGGAATAAAATAACTAATGATTTTACCAATAAAACCTATGGGAATCTGGGGTGTTACAATTGGTATCAGAGCAGTCGGTCTAATTCGTCCGTGTGGGTTATGTGTCAATCAGAGCAGGTCTGTCCAGTCAGACCAAATGGGCATAGTGTCAGTCGTGCCTATCTTGTGTTTTCCATTTTAGTTACACTTGCACCTTAGTCACTATTTCAATATCTTGCCACATGACTTATAACATGTTTTATTAGTTTTATGAGTTTTGTTCTTATTGTTTGCTGACATGTTAATTGCTTGATTTTTCTTTATATGACTTGCTTCTTTAATTCTTATTTAGTGGTGTGAGTAAACTAGTTTGCCTTTTAGAAAACCTTAGGCAATTTTCGAGGGCGAAAATTCTTAAAGGGGGGGAGAATTGTAACGCCCCAAAATTTAGAAGGAAGTTATTTAGATGATATTTAATTAATTCTGTTAGAATTATATGTTGAACCAATTAATTAAAGAATATTTTTAGTAGAATAATTAAGTGGAGGAAAATAGAGATATTTATTTTAGTATAATTTTGGAGAGATATACTTAGAAAATAAAAGTAGAACCAAATTATTGAGAGATATGATCATAATTTTAAATTGAAACAAAATCTCATGAGATATACTCTTTCTTAAGGAAAAATAAACCTAGACCCTTTCCTTTTATAAATAGGTAAAACATAAGACCAAGAAAGAATTAGGATTGCCACTTTTCATAAAATTGAAAATAAAAATTAGAGGGAGTGCTTGGAGGGGAAAGCGGCGAGGGAGAAGGAGATTAAAGGAAGGAGAACAACTTCATCACACTAGGAGAAAAGATCATTGCAACCAACAAGTAAGGGGGTTTTAACCAACTCATTTAAAGATTCTGATTGTAGATAGAGTTACATATGTGGTTTTTTTTTTTCGCTTAACTTTTCCTTTTCGTTCCTTTTCCTGATGTTATTAAATATTATTACCAATTTTTATTAACGTAAATTAATTGTGTTTGATATGCTAAAACACAATATATTTTGTTTATTACTTTTACGAAATCGAAGTGTACATGCTTTTCTCTTACTTCTGAGTATAGTCGTTATTGTTTATTTTAATATGGTGGTCTATAACTAATATTGACTAAGTGATAAGTTCAAATATTTGATCTATGAAATTCAATACATGTGTTATATTTTTCTCTTTTCATTTATGTGTTTATGATTCATCTTGTTAAATTGTGTTTAAGGTGTTGATTAGTTACCCATGATATATAAGAGCTATATGTGTAAAGTTTTGAAGTAAAATTTGATCTTTTGCTTAAATAGAACAATTACTATTTTAAGACTAGTCATATCAATTCGTATAACTGGATCAACTTGTTGATCTGGATCTGACTTTAGGATAAACCCTTGATTAAGTAAAATTAATGAAGATGAATAATAAGATAGTGCTTTGAAAAGAAAATAAGAAATTAAATCATCCTTTTTATAAGTAAGATAAAGAAGTTTTCTAATAAATTTGAGGAATAGATTCTGTTAGTTTTATATTGTGTCGAGCTTATTTGGTGTTAAGTTTAATGGGTGTCGAGTTTATCTGGTGTTGAGTTTAATTGATGTCGATCTTATTTGGTGTTGAGTTTAATGGGTGTCGAATTAATTGGTGCTGGACTTACTTGGTGTTGTTTAACGGTGTTGTTATTAATTGATGTTAATGGTGTTGATACCAAGGTGTAGTTGACGATGTTGCTTTTGAATTTTCAATTCTAGTTGTTATTCATTTTGGTGTTGTTTGATTCATTGTTTGATCATTTAATTGGTGTCGGAATATATGTTCATGCATCCATTCATGTTTCAGTCCTCGGTGTTGATAATTCGGTGTTGACTCGGTGTTGAAATGGTACCACATGCATTTAAGGAGTCTATAGGTCGCATTGCATCCTAGATTGGTTGAGTTGAATTCTAATTATTCTATTGAATTGATATGTGTGATAAATATGTTTGTTTATGTGTTTGATCGTCCCAAAGGATGATATTTTATTTATTGCTGCTATTGAATTCAGTTATTCTATATGATGTTCGTTACTCACCCCTTCTGGTTTGACCCTGCGACGTAAAACTCGTAGACTTTTATATGTAGGTGATGAGTCTTAGTTGCTGTGTTCGAAGAGCTCTTTCCTTGCTCTGTTCTGTGGAGTCGCTCTGTTAAGATACCATGGGGAAACTCTAAACTATTTTTGTCGTTACCTTCATTAAGGATTGTCAGACTATATTATAATTTTCTTTCAAGATTTTGTTATTCAAGAATTTTGGATATTGATATGTATTAATTTTTAAAATACGATGTAGCTTTATTTATATATTTAATATATTAGTTGAGTTAAGCTTGTGTAACACTCCTTTTGGAATAAAATAACTAATGATTTTACCAATAAAACCAATGGGAATCTGGGGTGTTACAATGGCTATGTAAGCTTCTGTTTCATTAAGGCATTTTAATAAAATTCCTTCTGAAGTCTTCTTGTACAAATCATTTTCAAAGATTACATAGCTTAAGGCCCTGTACTTTATCTTTCGATCCACATTCCCTGTTGGATTCTTAAGATATTCTACAATAGGCTTTCTCCAATCATCATCTGAAAGATTGTTAATGGCAAAAATTTCAAAATTATCATGGAAATTTTCAACTTCATTTTCAATTTGTGATATAGCATCTACCCCACAAGTATTGGCATTGACAATTGTTCAGACATTGATTCTTGCAAAACCATCTTTTCTTTAATTTCAATCAATTGTGTCAACTTTTCTGGTGACATCTTGTAACTTGAAGCAATTTGCGCTAGGTACATGTTATATATCCACATGATATATATCCATATGATCGAAGCAATCTAATAAAGAACTAGCTATAACAAAATATTTTGTCAAATGTTCTTTAACACATTTATATTCTTGTGTTAATTGTTTCAATACTAATTCAGAATCACATCTTATCTTAATGTTCTTTGCCCCCAAGTCTTTTAAAATTTCAAGGCCTGTAATCAAGGCTTCATACTCAGCCTCATTATTAGAGCAAAGTCCATTTATTTTGTATTTGAACTTAGTTGGAACTTTAGTAGGAGAAATTATCAATATTCCAATTCCAGTTCCATGTTTATGTTTGGATCCATCAAAGTAGAGAATCCAAGGCTGAACATCCACATAATCTTGTGGCATTTCGACCAAAGAGTGATCAACTATGAAATCAGCCACAATTTGACCCTTGACAACCTTTAATGGCTTGTAGGTCAGAGAGTACTCCGTTAATGCTAATGCCTATTTTCCAATTCTACTATGTAATATAGGTTTAATCAACATATGCTTTATAACATCGAAATAAGAATAGACATAGACATCAACAAGCTTTATATAATGCTTAAGTTTAGTACAAGAGAAATACAAACAAAGACAAAGTTTTTCTATGGCAGTATATCTAGTTTCTGCATCATTTAAAACTCTACTAAGGTAATAAACTGCATTTTCTATGCCATTATCATCTTCTTGAGCCAACATGCTTCCTATTGTTTTATCTGACGCGGCGATATACAACTTCATGGCTTTATTTCTGCTAGGAGACATCAATATTGGAGGCTTTGTTAGATAATTCTTTATGTCATCAAAAGCCTTTTGGTGCTCTTCATTCCATTTGAATGGATCATCTTTCTTGGGTCGAAGTAGTGGTGAGAAAGTTTGAGCTTTTCCACTTAGATTCGAAATAAATCTCCTCAATAAATTGTGTAAGACCCAAGATTTCATTGTATAGTTGGTTTAAGGAATATTAGGGTTCCGATGTGTTCATGTTGTGAAACATCGTGTAATTATTAAGTTTTGTTGTAATTGAATCTGTTTTGGACTCGTGCGCTGTAAAGGCACAGGCTTTTGTCTTGTAATCCTCTTTTGTGAATAAGAAGGGTGATGTGGTTTTAGAATGACGAGTTTTGGATTATTCTTGTTTTTGGAAAAACGAGTAGGATTTTACCCGCGGATGTAAAATCTTACTGTGTCTGTTTTAAGTGAGGTTTCGGATGGGAGTTTTATATATCTGCGTGAGTGAGGTTATGTTCTGAGAATAATTTTCTAAGGTATGGAAGAAAATTACAGTCGCGGAAAAAGATTCGGCGATAAGTTTTGGAAATGTTTAACGTTGGACGTTCTTTCCGTAGTTTTTACGTTTTTGTGATTTACGTTCGTCGCGACGCGCGAGAGCTGAGTACGTGTCTTGTTTTGGAAGATTGGATTTAATCTTGTGTTGATCCATAAAGCAATTTGATCCAATGGCTAGGGTTTAAGCTTGGACTTTTGTTTTTGATCCAAGGGTGGATAAGTGACCAAGAGCTTTTGCATAGTAAGGAGGTTTATCACTTGTGGACTTAGGAAATTTATCACAATTCTCTTCTTTCTTTCTCTCTTTCACGTGGAACTCCATTTCCTCCTAACCTTCATCACAAATTTTCAATTCTTCACCATTTCACTCCATTTCAAGCTTGGAAGCTTAGTGGAAAGTTGTAGAGAAACACTTTCTTAAGGTAACCCTCTCTTCTCATCTCCTAGGTTGGTAGATTTTTAGAGTTTAGAGTTTTTGGGTTTATGTTCATTTGAGGGTTTGGTGAGAAATGTTGTTTTTGCTAGATTTTATTTCATGAATGTTGTTCATGAGGTTTAGAGAAGCATGTGTAGGCTTTGTTATTTTTGTTTTCCATGAGTGGGTGAAAATCTCATGAGAAAAGTTAGGGTTTTAGGTTGGTTATGTATTGATCAATAACATGTTGTTAAGTTGTAAGGTTTTAAAAAGAAACGTTGTTTTTGAACCTTTAGGCGAAAGGGATTGGTGTTGCATGGTTTTGTTTTAGAAAATCCGATGAAAAATATTTTGGGGTTTATGAAAATATTTCCTAAGTGTTTTGTGTGGAGTTTTTGGGGTCCAAGTGGTTTAAAACTCTTGTGTTATGTGGCGTTGCTTTTGCCTAAGAAAACATGTTTAAAAATGATTACCGGTCGGTTGAGGCCCGTAATAAAACTTGTGCTTGAGTTTGGTTTTGATTTTGGAAATGAAAACCAAATAACTTGCACTCGAAGCAACCAACATACTTTCGGGAATGTATTGCTTGCTTAGGGAAAATGGTTTGTTTTTGTGCTTTGAAAAGGTGTTGTGAACAAATAGAATCAAACTAGGCTTGGTTGGAAAAAGAGTGGTGTGAGTTGCTGTTTTTGCTGTCATGACAGGTGCAACTCGCCGGGCGAGTGATAACTCGCCAGGGCGAGTGTCACAGGTCCTGAACACGCCAGGGCGAGCTCCAGAGCGAGCGAGATCAGTAGCTCCTGACTTCACTCGCCGCCAACTCGCCAGGGCGAGCTCTGAGAGCTGAAATTTTGGATTCTGATTTCTAAACTTGGTTTTTATCTTTCTAATCCCTTTTTATTAATTTATGGAAGTGGCGGGGATTGGAAACGGGTTTTTCGGGTACTCGGAAAGTACGTAACTTGTAACGCAAGAAAACTGCCATTTGGCATTTCAATTTATTTAAGACTTTTGACTATTGTTTTGGGTCCTAAAAATAGTACAAATAACTCATAGTGGTTGATCAATACGGTAGTTTTTGGTGTGATATCCGAAAGAGTGGATTTTCCTTGGGAACCTTTAGGTTTTTGGGGTTTTTGGTTTAGTTTCAATACGATTGGTTGGAAAACGATGTATTGATAATACGCTACTTGTTTTAGAAAGCGCGCTGTGTTGTTTGGACGAGTTTTAGTAAACGGAAGCTTGCCGAGGTAGGGGCTCCACTTTATTTCCGTCTTTTAAAACGTTTACGACATGTTTGGTTTTGCTGTTATGCATTTGCTGTGTGCTTTGACATGTTTGTACTTATGTATTCTCGTTGATGAGAACGTGGTTATAATTACTTGTGCAATTTACATATGATTAGGATAATGTATGTAGGTTGTGATGGTTTGTGCATAGGCTTTAGGCTATGTGATTGGTTAAATGAGCATATATTAATGCGTGCGTCGGATAGGACTACGCGGGGATTTTGTCTGTGTGACTATCCTGTATATGCCAAAGAGAATATATGTCATGCATTTCATAGTTGCGTGCCTAGGTGTATGTCTGTGTGACTTTGCCTACGTATCGGGCGTTGACTGTGTGGCTTCGCCAAATCCGACTGGATTTTATTGAGTTGGTGTTTGTCTGTGCGACTTCACCTGGTGTTTGTCTGTGTGACTTCACCCGCCTTGTGTGGCTTTTTAGTGCGGGTACGTATATGACTGTGTGGCTTTGCCTACCCCACGACTCTTCGAGGAGAGGTTAATTTTCCGGAAAATCATGCATGTGGCGAACCAGTGACGGTTGTCACACCCATTGTAGAAGTCTGCATTAGGATTGGTGATTTATTTATATATACCCGTTGGTGGGGACTACATTTGAGTTTAAGAGCTTTCTCTTGTGTATGTGGAAATTTGCTACGTGTACATCTTTCGCACCGATTATATATATGCAAACTTGTATTTTGTGGTGACCCCTTTCTTTCATTTGCGGGCTCATCCCACCCAGATGTTGGGCTAGGTCGTGGTGACGACGGTGGCTGTTCCGGATCCCAGTGAGAGGTTGGAGTTTAGCTTAGTTAGACTATGCGCCGGTGTGGGTTGTACACTGTGCTTTTTGGGGTTTAGGCATAGGATTCTAGCTAGTTTTGTTGTAAGTATTTGAATACTTTGACTTGGATTGTAATTATTCCTGAATACACTTTGCTGGTCGAAGCACCTTTTGGTAATGAGTTCTTTGTATATTTGAATGCCGGCTCATTTAAAATCTTTTATGTGTGAACTCTGATGTGTATAAAAAAAAAAAATATATATATATATATATATATATTATTACTTCTCCAAGATTTCATTGTATAGTTGGTTTAAGGATTATTAGGGTTCCGATGTGTTCATGTTGTGAAACATCGTGTAATTATTAATTGAATCTGTTTTGGGCTCGTGCGCTGTAAAGGCACAGGCTTTTGTCTTGTAATCCTCTTTATGAATAAGAAGGGTGATGTGGTTTTAGAATGACGAGTTTTGGATTATTCTTGTTTTTGGAAAAACGAGTAGGATTTTACCCGCGGATGTAAAATCTTACTGTGTCTGTTTTAAGTGAGGTTTCGGATGGGAGTTTTATATATCTGCGTGAGTGAGGTTATGTTCTGAGAATAATTTTCTAAGGAATGGAAGAAAATTACAGTCGCGGAAAAAGATTCGGCGATAAGTTTTGGAAATGTTTTACGATGGACGTTCCTTCCATAGGTTTTCCGTTTTTGTGAATTTGGTTCGTCGCGTCGCGCGAGAACTGAACGTGAGTGTGGTTTTATGAGGTATTTGGAAAATATCTTAGGTGAGATTGGATTGTTAGATCCAATGGCTTGGGTTTTGTCTTGGCATTTTATCTTTTGATCCAATGGCCATGAGTTAGCAAGAGCATTGGCATAGTAAGGAGGTTTGTGTGTGGTGGACTTAGAAATTTGCCCAAGACTTTCTTTCTCTTCTTCTCCACCGTGCCTTCACTTTCTTCACCCTAAACTTCACAAAATCTTCCATTTCTCACCATTCTAGTTGATTTCAAGCTTGGTAGCTTTGTGGAAAGTTCAAGGAAATCTCTTTCTTAAGGTAACCCCTCTATTCCTATCTTGTATGTGTTCAAACTTGTAGAGTTTGTAGGATTTTGGGTTTATGCTAAGGTGAGGAAATGTTAGGAATTGATTCTTGTTTCATGAAAGTTGTTCATGAGGGTTTTGTAAGCATGTTTAGGCTTGGTAGTTTTGGGTTCCATGAGTGGATGAGAATCTCATGTATTTATGAGTTAGGGTTTTGGAATGCAAAGTATATTGATCAATAACATGAGGTTATGTTGTGTGGTTTTGAAAAAACGATGTGGTTTTTGAACCGTTGGAAAAAAAAAGGATGTTTGTTTTATGGTTTTGTTTTGGTATGAGATGGAAAATATTTATGAGTTTTGAAAAATATTTCCTAAGTGTTTTGAACTTGAAAATGGTGTTTTGAGTTCAGCCTTGAGTTTGCCAATTAAAACGTTTTTGCGTAGTCGTATCTAGTGTTTTAAAATGTGTTGGAAACTAGTAGAACCAAACTAGGCTTGGTTGGAAAAAAAGTTGGTGTGTTTTGCTGTTTTTCTGCTGTCTTGACTGGTGTACTCGCTAAGCGAGCTGTTACTCGCCACAGCGAGTGTGCTTTGAAGCAACTCGCCAGAGCGAGTGAGATCAGTAGCTCCTGACTTCACTCGCCGTCAACTCGCCGTGGCGAGCTCTGTGAAGTGATTCTTGGTTTTTGATTTCTAAACTTGGTTTTTATCTTTCTAATCCCTTTTTCTTAATTTTTGGATGTGGTTGGGATTGGAAACGGGTTTTTCGGGTACTCGGAAAGTGTGTAGCTTATAACGCAAGAAAACTGCCATTTGGCATTTCAAATTATTTAAGACTTTGCCAATGGTTTTGGGTCCTAAAAATAGTACAAATAACTCATGGAGATTGATCAATATGGTAGAATTTGGTGTGGTATCCAAAAGAGTGGATTTTCTTTAGGAACCTTTAGGTTTTTGGGGTTTTTGGTTTAGTTTCAATACGTTTGGTTGGAAAACAATGTGTTGATAATACGCTACTTGTTTTAGGAAGCGCGTTGTGTTGTTTGGACGAGTTTTAGTAAACGGAAGCTTGCCGAGGTAGGGGCTCCACTTTATTTCCGTCTTTTAAAATGATTACGATATGTTTGGTTTTGCTGTGTGCTTTGACATGTTTGTACTTATGTATTCTCGTTGATGAGAACGTGGTTATAATTACTTGTGCAATTTACATATGATTAGGAAAATGTATGTAGGTTGTGATGGTTTGTGCATAGGCTTTAGACTATGTGATTGGTTGCATGAGCATATATTAATGCGTGCGTCGGATAGGACTACGCGGGGATTTTGTCTGTGTGACTATCCTGTATATGCCAAAGAGAATGTATGTCATGCATTTCATAGTTGCGTGCCTAGGTGTATGTCTGTGTGACTTTGCCTACGTACCGGGCGTTTGACTGTGTGGCTTCGCCAAATCCGACTGGATTTTATTGAGTTGGTGTTTGTTTGTGCGACTTCACCTGGTGTTTGTCTGTGTGACTTCACCCGCCTTGTGTGGCTTTTTAGTGCGGGTACGTATATGACTGAGTGGCTTTGCCTACCCCACGACTCTTCGAGGAGAGTTTAATTTTCCGGAAAATCATGCATGTGGCGAACCAGTGACGGTTGTCACACCCATTGTAGAAGTCTGCATTAGGATTGGTGATTTATTTATATATACCCGTTGGTGGGAACTACTTTCGAGTTTAAGAGCTTTCTCTTGTGTATGTGGAAATTTGCTATGTGTACATCTTTCGCACCGATTATATATGTGCATACTTGTATTTTGTGGTGACCCCTTTCTTTCATTTGCGGGCTCATCCCACCCAGATGTTGGGCTAGGTCGTGGTGACGACGGTGGCTGTTCTGGGTCCCAGTGAGATGTTGGAGTTTAGCTTAGTTAGACTATGCGCCGGTGTGGGTTGTACACTGTGTTTTTGGGTTAGTGCATAGGATTCTAGCTAGTTTTGTTGTAAGTATTTGAATACTTTGACTTGGATTGTAATTATTCCTGAATACACTTTGCTTGTCGAAACACCATTTGGTAATGAGTTCTTTTTATATTTGAATGCCGGCTCATTTAAAATCTTTTATGTGTAAACTCTGATGTGTAAAAAAAAAAAAAAAAATTATAATGCCTTTTCTGGCTTATGAAAAACGGGTCGTTACAATTTAGAAAATATAGAAATCCACTTACTTGTTCAATGAAGGTTTATAGAACAATTTGTGATTTAACCTGTAATTTTTGATCATAGGCGATTTACAAGAGAGTTAAAGATTTAAAGTGAGAGAGACAAGTTAAAGATTTAAAGTGGGAGAGATGAAAAAACAGTTTTTTTTATTTAAGATTTAATCTTATCTATTTGTTTGTTTTCCTAAAATCAAGGTCAGTGTTGTTTGAGTTGCCATTAAACTTTTTTATTGGATGTTATTTTGTTGAGTTATTTCTACCTTATCACTTTTTTTTTCTTTTCTATATAGAATCTATTTAATTTCCTATTTTAATTAGAGTTTTTGTTTTTTTAATTTTTTGGCCAAAAAAAAAGAGTTTTGTTTCTTACCTATTTGAGAGTTAAATGTTTTTTTTAAAAAAAAAAAGTTGTTTTCTTGTTAAAATTATTAATCATATATATCGCGACTAAAAAAGCTGCTCCATGTAATCTTGTTTCCTGCTATGAACAAATACTCTCATTCAATTTGTAAAATGTAACGATGAGTTTTTGAATCCCCATCATCTCATGCTATTGTCAAAGGGGGTTAATTTTGCAGGAAAATACGAAGCGTGTTCACTTCTTTTTTTTAAAAAAATTATTATTAATTAAAAAATAAAATTAGTTATTATTTATTATTGTAACAAAAAAGTTGTTATTATAAACAAAATTAAAAAATTAAAGATAT
Source organism: Trifolium repens (assembly GCA_030408175.1). Taxonomy (NCBI): domain Eukaryota; kingdom Viridiplantae; phylum Streptophyta; class Magnoliopsida; order Fabales; family Fabaceae; genus Trifolium; species Trifolium repens. The sequence goes on from CP125850.1 coordinate 26,249,114, forward strand.
CAAAAAAAGATACAAACATAAAAATAGGATGAAAAAACAAAAAAAGATAATTATTTTAAGTTAAAAGAAATCTACACATAAATATAGAACAAAAACCACAATAGTAATAGTTGGTTTCAAGCGATTTTATAAGGTTTGTTGCAAAAAAAACTACTATATGATTAGTAGCAAAAATAATTATTGTTGGGATAAATAATTTTTTTCAGCGATAACGTAATTGTTGCGAAAAAACTAACTTATAATATATATGTTTTTGACAACAATTTGAATGTCGCTGCAAAAATGTGGCTGCAAAAAATCATATTTCTTGTGGTTCTGGATCCCTGCCGTCTCAAAGCTCTCCCTCCGTCCTCTCCGCCGCCGGTAATCTCACAGGAGCTTATTCAACTGTTCGATTTCCAGGTTTGAATTCGCTAATCTTGTTCGATTTCTAATTTTTCATTTTGATTTATGATTTTTCACTCTTCGTATTCATTTTTATTTCTGATTTTTTATTCCAGATTATGTAGAAATAGCAAAAGTAAGTAACTATCGATCCAATTGGTTCTGATTTTTGATTTTTGATTTCTGAGTTTAGGGAAAGTAACTATCGATCCAGTACAGTAAGTAGCTTATTTTGATATTTCAATTTTGATTTTAGGGAGAGTAGCTTATTCTGATTTTTGATTTTAGGGAAAGTAGCTTATTCTGATTTCTGATTTTAGGGAAAGTAACTATCGATCCAATAAGTAGCTTATTCTGATTTTTTTTTTATTTTAGGGAAAGTAAGTAAATTGGTTCTACCATATGATGGTGTACTTAACCTCCTCGTGTTCACACTTCACACTTTACACAGACACAACACAATCTATGGTGTCAACGACGATTCTTTGTCTCACAAGCGGAATTTGCACAGCATATTTTTTGTGTGCCTATTAATTAACCAATGCATTTCATGAAATGTAGGCACTGCCAAGAAGTACAAACTTCCATTTACATATATATGTATATTGAGAGATTCATTTATGTGGAATCAACAACAACCTGAGAACATGACTAACATAACAAAGTGGAGAAGCCTTATAAAGTGAGTTCACTCAATCATTGGAAATCCAAGGCTTTGCTTGTTTCTAACTAGTGTACTGTTAGTTTGTTATCATGAGTAGTCCATGGTGTATTGATCAATATTTGCATGCACTGTATTGTTCTTTGTTTCTATAGTTTCAATTTTGTGTCAATGGTGTTCATTTAAGTATGAAATGGATGCTAAAACCTGATGCATGTAACTGGTTTTACATCTTTGCACTGTTTCAGCATGATTATCAATATATGATTTAGAGAAGTCAAGAGTGTATGTGAGTCATAGCCTTTTGTAATGTATACTTTGGTGAAATAATAGTTACATATTTAGATCAATAGTTAAATGAGAGCATATCCACGTTTCTATCTTCTTCCTTATTTATTTTTTTGGAATTGGGGCTACTTTAAAGCTTACAAAGCTAATCACTTCAACATCAATGTGCAGGCAGTTCTCATTTGAGTGTAACTAACCACATGTATTGATGTTATGGTGTCAATGCTACATAAGAAATAAGTGATTATGGGATTTTGTAGAATTTGAGGGATGCACTGAAGTCTTGAGAAATCCAAGTGAATGCATGCAATCATTCTGTGATGCAGTAACCGATGCTGCTCGTGCTATTGATCCTATGTATTTGAAGGAAGGGGAACAAATTCTTGTGGGATTTGAAGGTCCTTTTGTTTCTCGCAGGGTTACGCCTAGGGATCTTCTTTCTGAATTTATAGGTTCTATGGTCTGTGTTGAGGGCATTATCACCAAATGTAAGTAAAACTATTTTACAGTGAAGTTGTTTTATCCAATTGCTCCTTGTTAAGGTTTAATTACTAGGTTTCAGGATATTTTTCCGGTACCAATTGCTCTTTACAGTGAAGTTGCTGGGATCTGTGGGTTTTTCTGTTCTAGGGTTTAAGCTTTACCTTTTGTCGTGGTCATTTGTTAATGATTTGGAACTATATTGTTAACAATAACTAATGTTAAACTTTATACTTTTTGAAACAATATTTGATTTTAATTGCAATATATTTTATAGTTTGAATAAGATTCAAAGGTTATCAAAATCCTAATTACAAATCCTTATATTTATCTGTTATGGGTATCCATTGAGTTTTGGGTCTGAATTTTATTTAAATGGGTCTGAGGGTAACATGTTATGCATTATGCTAGAGGATAACTAATATAAAGGTCATTTTATTGTTAAAAGGCATGTAATCTCATTTTTTTAAGCTGCAATTTGTGTTATCTATCGGTAGCTTTTCCTATTTTCTCTTTCCTTTCTGTTTGATACAGATTATAATTATATTGGCATTTGGTGTTTGCTACTTTGGTTACTGCAGGTGTTATATTATTCTATAAGGATTTTGTGGAATTTCTATATGAGCTTCTTGGAGTAACTGCGTCTATCATAGGCAAGTAAAGGTTGTTCTTTCTTTATTGTTAATTATAATGTGGAACAATGATTTACTAGTATATATGCTAACTATTCATTTTTATCTGTCACCTATCAGCTATTGGCCAAGTATCTCATTCAAGAAAGGTACATGCATTTTTTTTGGTTTGATATGTTGGTGGCATTAGGGTGTTTCTTACAGTTTGTTTGCTTCAAGGATTTGGAGCACGGAAAGTTGTTCTCTTTACAAGAACAAATCGATCATAAGGTAATTTAATGCTCGATATTTTTATATTCACGTATCATTGGCTGGTTGTAGTGTTAGAGTGTTTGACAAATGGCTTGTTTGAATACTGATTTAGTAGTTGGCAACACCATAGTGTCAGGAGAAAGAAGGCTAGAAGCTGGGGCAATGGTTCTTGCTGATTGAGGTGTTGTCGGCATTGATGAATTTGACAAAATGAACGACTAAGATCGTGTAGCTATACATGAAGTTATGGAACAACAGACTGTAACTATTGCTAAAGCTGGGATCCATGCATCACTTAATGCTCGTTGCAGTGTGGTGGCGGCTGCAAATCCCATATATGGAACTGTAAGTGGCATTCTGATATTTGCAGTTATGTTTTAACATAATTTACCAATATTCTACTGTACTGTTTTAATATTTTGTCATGAATTGATGATGAGCTGAGGTCTCTTTTACATTTGGTAGTGGGTAGATTTAATTTTAGCTATTATAAATTGTCTTGTATTAGTATATTTTAATGAAAGTTTCAATATTTTGATTTTATTTTTTTTTCAATTTTGCGGGGGTTTTGAACCTCCCCAATAAAACCGCCACAATTTTCTAGCTAGATACCAGCGGTTTTTAAAACTCCCGCAAAATAGCTTAAAAACCCCCGCAAAATGGGACTTTTTTTGTAGTGAGGGGACTTGACGGGACAACTTTTGTTGTATCCTGTTTGATTCAAAAATTGATTATGGTACTGGACAAAATAGGCAGTAAGGGACACTAAACTACAGGACAATTTTTTGTCCATGGTACAATTATAAAAAATACAAAAATACCCATTTTATTTTCGAATATAAAAAATATTATCTCTCTTTCTCTCATCGATGCAATTTTGTTTTGTCATGTTCTACTTTGTTCTGTCATGTTCTGTTCTGTCCAATAATACTTACTGTTGTCAAATAACCAATTATCCTAAAAGCTTAAGCTGTTAGGATTGACCACATCAATGGTTTTATATTATTTCTAACACGCCCCCTCACGCAAGAGCTCACTTGGGTGATCGAACTCTAGACTACTTAGTCATAGAGGCTCTGATATCATGTCAAATAACCGATTATCCAAAAAGTTTAAGCTGTTAGGATTGGCCACATCAATGGTTTTATATTATTTCTAACAACTGTTTTGCAAATCAAAACGCACCCTTAGAATTTATAAAAACACTTGCACACAAATAAATTAATAGTTCTTCTTCTAAAAAGATTAGTTTGTAGGACTCAAAACTCACAACATGTGGACCAACATCATTTTTTTCTTATTTTATCCCCAATTCCTTGAGAGTTAGGCTTTGTTTGCGAGTTTGGAGGGGGAGGGGAGGAGAGGGTTTTGGAGGGAGGGAAATAAAGAGAAAATTAGAGAAATCTTTTACATTTTTTGAGAAAGTATTTTTTATAGAAAATGACAAATAAATACATATGATTAATATATTATGAATTTAAAAATATTATGACAACATTAATTAAATTTGAAGAATTCATATAAACCCTCCAAATCTCCTCCAAACCCTCATCCAATACAATTTTTGAGTTCCTCCAAATTGGGGGGTTTTTGTGTTAGGAAGAAAAATTAACCCTCCAAACTCCTTCCCTCCCAAACTTGTTAATCTTTCCACTTGTTTCTTCCTTTTTAGCCTTTCCTTTCCTTCCCTTCCCCTCCAAACTCGCAAACAAAGCCTTAGAGTACAATTAATTTTTAGAGACTAGTTTTTCTTTTTTAGTGTTTTATATTACATCATAAGATGTTATTGTAGACGTCTCTCTTAAAGATAAGATTATTTTCTATTATGAGATGACTTAATTAAGGGTAGACGTCTCTTGTACGTATTTAATTTATTTTTACTCGGTAAAATGAGTTAAATTATATTCGTATTTAATTTTATTTTTTTTTATAATGAAAATTTAGGATTAGGGAATGGTGCTCTAGTCCAAAGTAGAGAAGACCTTAGGGTTCAAAGAGCACTTACAAATGTAATTACATTTACCTCCCTCGAAAGGCAAGCGGGGTTCGAACCTGAGACCTCTCTTTTTACCACTAGACCAAGTCTTTGGAGTTATTATATTCGTATTTATTAAATTAGTTTTTTGAAGGAAAAATATAGTAATTAAATTTTTGAGAAAAATCTTCTTAACTTGAGAAAAATATAGTAATTATGTTTGAATTGATAGATTGAGAAATGAAATAAATTATGTTCTATTGTTTAGATTATAAAAATAATAATGAGAATATATGGAATAAGATAGAATATGGTACTGTTAGGCTCAATTTTGTTCCATCCAATTTTGGAGGTAAAGAATAAATGTAAATTTGGTGCTGCTCCATCATAAATTAATTATCCAAACAATGAAATAATATATATATTTATTCTATTTCACTTCATTTCATTTCACTCCATTATACTCCGCTCCACTCTATTTCTATTAGAGTCCGGATCCCCTCCATTTGCTTAACCTCCATTTTTTCCCAGTTCCTTAATAGATGTCTGCCACGTGTGAACTAAAGATTTCAATGGTCCAGATTATCTTCTCCCCTTTTGTGTCTCTCACTCTCTATTAGTATTTCCCTTCATCCTCTCACTTACAAACTCATTACTCATGCGCTCTCTACATCGTCTCCGACGTGCGCCGCCGTGAAAGTTTGTTCGGCCATCTTCTCTATTAACACTGCCGCATCACCGCCGTGCTACCGTTACAACTCGTCGTCGTTCTGCCATTACAACTCGCCGCTCCTCCATCTTCTATTCTCTTTCTCGCAAAGCTGTTTAGTTCATGTTGCTTTTTACTTTTTACTTTTTTACAGGTTATCTTTTTGTTGTTATAAATAAACACCATAACTGTAATTTCTCGGTGAACATAGATTTCAAATTGCAGAATCATACAATCCCTAGAAACTGAAATCTAAAATTGATCGGAACAAAACAATATTCAATTTCAATCAAACAATCTTCAAACTAAAAAGTTGAACCATGATATCAAAAAAAAAAAAAGTTGAACCATAAATTTGTAGTCTAAAATTGATTACAACTAAATAAATATTCAAATTCAAACAAACAATATTCAATCTCCATTTTGGAAATGAGAGGAAAATGGAACGCTGTATCAATGGAGGAAGATGGAGAGTGGTGCGGTGTTAAGGAAGAAGATAGAGTGTTGTTAGTGTTTCTTTTTTTATTTAATCTAAACCATTGAAATGATATTTACCACATGTCACACATCCAATTAGTGAACAGAACTAAATGGAGGATAACACACTGGAGGAGATCCGAACTCTTTCTGATTATATTCTATCAATTGAGCATCATAAATTTGTTGCCGCTCCACTAAATTAACGGTAGAAAATATTAACAATGGAGTTTATAAAAATTACTCTACTTATATTATCCAATGTCTTATCAATTGAGTTAAGTTCAAGACAATATACTATACGTAATATTTTAAATGGTCATATATTAATTTTAGATTACAAGAAATTTATAGTTAATGTCTATTTTATTTTATTTTTAAAAGATATCAAACTTTTTTGACACTTGATATTAACGTAATTTTTTTTTTGTCAAACTTTTATTGGTAGAAACCCTATTTTTTTAATTGGTGTAATAACTCTTTAATATGCTTTCATTGTATATAAAGCGATTTTCAATTATAAAGTTTGAATACCCTTGATACTTTTATAATTCAATATTTGCTTTGAAAAAAACGGATTCTAACTTATCTTATATATTCAATATATTATCATACACCAAATTAATAATTATAATTAATCTTGGAGAGGCTAGAGACTAAATTAATAATTTATAATTAATTTTATGTTGGGTACCGGTTACGGGTAGCCTATTAGCATGTGACAAATTAGGGACATAATGTTTACAAAAGAAAGAGTCAATGCAGTGAAAGGAGGACACGATACGTTGGTATATGTTACAAGTGTTTACTTTGACAAATATACTTGTTGCATAATGTATATCCTTCATCTAGTCAACCGAAACAAAATACTAGCGTACGAGGGACGAGCTCTAAATTGGAAAATTTGATGAAGTTTTATAATATATAAGTTGTAAAAAATTAAAAATCATTTGATATTGTTGAGTATGCCTCAAATTTTCAAGTTCAGAAGACCAGAAAATAAGTCTTAATTGGTGCCGGGTGCCAAAACCCAGATTTAGGCGCAGGGCGTGCTGAAGCAAGGGAAGGGCTTCTGTGGTTTTCGCCTGAGGCACAGCTGGGCTCACTTAAGGCGAAAGGTGTGCGTATGGAAAGGGGTAGCCTCGGCTAGTTTCGCCCCAGACAAAGATTGCTTCGCGCATTTTGAGTTGGCCAGGCAAGATTTGTTTTGCTGATTTTATGGAAAAATTAGTTTTGGAGGATATCTGATTTGGATTTGGTTTTATTGTAAAGTAGATTTGTTTTAATTTATTAGGCATATATTTTCTATAAATAGAAGTTGTTTTATTTCTAGAAAAATAGGAGAGCAACAAGTGAGAGCAAGATGTAGGAAATTTAATTGGTGTGCTTTTTAGATGAATTCACAATGTGGCGCCCACTGTCGAGCAATCGAGACAATTTGAAGTGAACACTATGGGTATTAAGGGGGGATCGAGAGACTTTCCGGAGACAATTTGTAATTGTGGAAAGTGAATATTGAAGCAATTTTAATGTTTGGGATGATGGATAAAACATGGAGTGTTGTTATTAGGTGTCTTGAAGATAAAAAGTTAATGGAGATTGTGAAGAAGGTCAGCTTGGAAAAATGGTGTTAAGAATACTCGATATCATCTTAAAGAGACGGTGGTAATAGTACTCGACATCAGCCTGTAGAGGCTGTGGAAGTAACACTTGACATAAGTCTGGAGAGACGGTTACAAAAAATTTGACTTTTAATGACAAAATGAGAGCGTAGGTAAAAGTCTTTTATGTACCCTATAATTTGTTGTACTTACGGAATTTTGCCGTCATTGTAGCCTGTAGATACAGATTTTCAACCGTTGCCTACAGAATTTTTCTGTCACTATAGTCTGTAGTTACGGATTTTCAACCGTTGGTACAAAATATTTAGTTATACCTACGGTCTTTATCGTAGATATATACATATACCTGCTTATGTTTATGAGTATTGTGTCCGTTACTAGAAACTTCTGTTGATAATTGTCAATTTTCTTATAATATATACTCAGGCTTTTGCAGGTCAAAAGGTAGAGAACATAGTGAAGATATTCATCATTTTTGGTTTACCATTTGATGTACCTAGAGTTTTGACATGCTATAAAAACAATTGCATATAAAGGTAATAAAATCAACTTTTTCCTCAAAAGAACTAGTCTTCTAATATAATTGATGTAGTAATACATAGATACTCTTTCGTCCTTAAATATAAATCTTAATTTTAGTGTAGGTTTTCTTTTTCAACGGCAAATATATTATTATTAATAATTAAGTCTCTGCACAAGACATACAGAGACTCGTAATAGAGTGACTACGAAACAAATGTGCCGTATATAAGCGGAACACTAATGAAAATACCAAAACACATACCACTTAATTAATAGAAGTCTACTTCTAATTTCATTCTTGTAAGTGCACCAGTTCATCCTCATTTTTAATAATTGTCAAAACACATGAAAATAGAGTAGAACATATTTTGGCAACATTACAAATGACTTGACAGCGAAAAACTAGTTTTAAAACTTTGAAAAATTGTTTTTTAGGTATTATGTATCAATACATAAACATGTGTATCGATACAAATGTCCTGAAATTACTTCAGACTGATTTTGTGCATTTTGTATCGATACATATATCACTTGTATCGATACAAAAGTGGTCTCTCAGAGGCAGAGAGTCACTTATGTATCGAATCATGCTTGCATGTATCGATACACACCTGTATCTCTCAGAAAACCAGAGAGTGCATGATGTATCGAATCATGCTTGCATGATTTGATACATATCAGTCAAGATTTCAAGAAACTGATATATGTATCGATACACACCCGTGTTTGTATCGATACATAGGTCAAATCTTTCAATTTGAACGCTGGTCAAAGGGTTTGTATCGATACAAACCATCATTTGTATCGATACACGTATGTTAAATTTTGCCCAAATTTGCTCAAGTCTATTCTCTCTTTAAATAGCAATGTGGTGTGTCATTGTAACAGAGAGGGAAACCAGTGAGAAAGTTCAGAAAACGCTTTGGGATTCAAATTGAGTGAAAATTTGGATCAAAGGTTTCATTCATCACAAGTTCATTATCTTCATCAAGTTTGCAATCAAATTGAAGTTTGAGTATGGGATCAATTCAATAGAGACTGCATATTTGTTTGATAACGTTCGGTACGGTTCGCGGTGAATCAGAATCGTGATCGGGTTGAATTGTGACGAAGGTTTTGGTTTCTCTCAAGGGTTCAAGATTGTGCGAATCTTGAAGGTTCAACAACAAGAAGCGAAGGACTCAGCTGGACGATCGAGTGCGGATTGGCACGGGTCGGATCGTTGGAATCAGAGGGCGAAGCTTCGTTGTGTGTTGAGGTTTATTTGCATAGTTTACTTTTGATTCGTTATAGGGTTATAAGATTCAATTGTAAATTGTGCACTTGTGTTCATCATTTTTGATCAATATACTCTCAAATAACCTGTTTGGTTATTTGGGGGGAGACGTACCCGACCGACCGCGATGACGACACGAAAGCCGGGGAACTCCCTAATCAAACTGTTTGTGTCTCTCTCTCTCAATCTTTTACTTTTCATAATTTCGTTAATTTTGAATCAATTGAATTTTTCGTGTTCGTATTGGTACACCAAAAATTCAATTGCTATTGCTTGATTGTGATTGGAGTACACTTGATAATAACTTGTTTGGGGCTGATTTAATTCAAACATTTAAATTCGATTTATTTTGTACACGAGCATTTCTAAACCTTTTCATAAATCGTTCCAAGGCTATACTACATTTCCTTTAATCAATCGGTGCATAGACTACCGATCCGGTGGTACTTCCGCGCGCACGCTTGAAATAAAATATTTTTTAAAAAAACCTACATTGTTTCAAGGATCACTTATTCAAACCCCCTTCTAAGTGATAGCCAAGTAGTCTAACAAGTGGTATCACGATCCCGCTTCAATTTTGTTTACAAAATTCGGAGGATTGTGTCAATTATTAGAAAACATGGCTTTTGTACCGAAAGGGGCGTATAATAGGGCTCATATATTCAATGGAGATCATTTTGATTATTGGAAAAGTAGTATGCGCATACACATCAATTCTTTTGATGGTGAAGTGTGGAATGCTATTGAGAACGGTCTATTTGTTCCAACAATCACCGATCCTCGTGACATTGTCACCAATAAGCCTATGACACAATGGACGGATGATGAAAAGAAAAAGGTCAATTACGATGCAAAGGCACAAAACATACTTATTTCATCCCTTGGGATTGAACAATTTTATCATGTGTCGCATTGTTCTACGGCTAAAGAAATGTGGGATGTATTAGTTACTCATTTTGAGGGAACTAATGAGGTCAAAATTTCGAAAATAAACACCTTAACTCAAGAGTTCGAATTGTTTCATATGCAAGATGGTGAAACCATTGCGGATATGCAACAAAAATTTGTAAAAATCACCAACAAGTTACATGGTCTAGGTAAACCAATCACTAATCAAGATGCTACTAATAAGATTTTGAGATGTCTTAATAGGTCATGGCAACCAAAGGTCACCGCAATCAAAGAAGTGAATGATCTTACAACTTTGAGTCTCACAACCTTATTTGGTAAGCTAGCGGAACATGAGCAAGTGCTTAATTTGTTGGAAAAGCATGAAAAAGGTGATAAAAAGGAAAAACACAACGAAAAGGAAAAAGAAAAGGATAAGAGGTCCATTGCTCTAAAAGCCTCAAAATCCAAGTCCAAAAAGGTTGAGCAAGTGGAAAGTAGCTCAAGCGAAGACGATTCCGATGATGAGGAAATGGGGCTCTTCGTTCGACGCTACAATAGATATGTGAGAAAGAATGGGATAAGACATTCCGATGTCAATCTTAAGAAGTTTCGGAAAGATAGTGGTTACCGCCGGAAGAATGAAGATGATAGGCACTCCAAGAAAGGGGCATGCTATGAATGTGGCAAAGTTGGTCATTTCAAGCCGGATTGCCCTATGCTCAAGAGAAAAGAGAAGGAGTGACCTTCATTCAAAAAGGGAAGCAAAGACAAAGGAAAGAAAGCTTATGTTGCATGGGAGAGCGGAAGCTTATCTTCCTCTTCATCATCAAGCTCTAGCTCAAGTGGTGAAGATGCGTTGGCTAATGTGTGCTTAACATCCCATGATCGCAAGAAACTTGCTCCTAAAAAGGTAAATCAAAATCCCTCTAGCTCATATACGCTTTTAGAATATCATGAGTTTGTTTACCCCGATTTTTAGTAAACAACCGCTAGTTTAATTATTACAAGAAGGATCAACTAGTAAATCCTGGGACATATGGATTGTGCGGAAGATGATGAAAACATATTCATATCTTTGGGTTAAATCGGATAAGTTGATAAAAAGTAAAAGCATTTGACGCAGTCAAATGGTTTGGTTTAAAGTAAAATGCTTCAAAGTAAATTTGCAGAAAACTTGTAAATGAATTGCAAGTAAAGTTTAAAGGAAAACTTTGAAAAGGTAAAAGCATGCAATGAAAGTAAATTGCAGAATGTTTAAAGTTGCAGGAAAGCTTTAAATTGCAGAAAGCTTAAATGACAAACAAGTAATCAAGACTTGCAGAATGTAAATTGCATTTGACAAATGTAAAATGTTTACAAGGGATGGTACACAGATTCGTACATGTTCCTGTCATTCATTTCGCTCGTTGACATGGGTACTCTGAATATTTTAGGAATTTGCATGTGTATTGAATTGTGGACCCGTTTCTTCTATCAGAAACTTGTATTTATAGACAAACTAACATAACTGCTATAAACCTACAATACGTCTAACTATGCTCCACGTGTCTTGACAATTTGAATTCCCTTTGACACTTGGCGAACCCTTCAAACGTTACTCATTTTTGAATATTTCGCTAAGTCCAGAGTACGCTTTCTTTCGTTCTGCACAGTACGTTAGACAAACAAACATACACACGTACATATATATACATATATATAGTTTTCGACCATTACCAGTTATGTCGAAAAGTAGATATTTGCACAAATAACTTCTTGTCGAATTTGACAAGCTCATTGGGCAACAACATGTTCTGTCGAATTCGACAGACCCTTAGGCTTTGACAAGCAACTTTGCATTAAAAGTCTCTGACGTCAAATGCCTCAATTATCTCTTGATTTAATACTAGAATCAATTCCCAAGAGAATATTAAAAATGCAATCATGCACATTAAATGAGATTTCAACATCTCTCTCCAATTCATTAATGCCTGTCGAAAATACAGGCTAACAAATTGCCCCCTCAAAAATGCCAATTTCGACTGCATGTCGAATACAATAAGGAGAAATGGCAATTTTGAAGATTATCACCTTTTCCAATTCTGCACGTTTACCAAAGACGGCGTAAACGTCATATCAAGTTATTGTCAATCATGACAAAATTTATAACTGTCACCTCAATCCCCACAAACCATGATTTCCACCTTTTTAGCTTCATAGTGGGACACGTGGCAGAATGCGAATGACTGAGATGGAAGAGTGGTGATGTTTCAGTTACCAGATACATGCAAACTTGGAGTGCTTATAAGTAGCAAATGTATTCCACACTTTCAACTTTCTGAAACCTTAACTCTTCACTTTCTCTCTAAAGAAACAGAACCTCACGTATTCTCCCAAGAAACAACATCAAACAATCCTTCAATCTTGCCTTGTTCTTGCGTTTCTGTTAGATCCAAACCAGTGATTGTGATCGTCTAGCATTTTCGTTCATTATCACTATTTTTTATTCTTGGATTTGAGCAAGGAACGAGTCAAATCTGAAGCTTTTTAGTTCGTTGTTACTGTAGCTTGTTCATCTTCATCATCAACACTCAAGAACACCGAGAACACGAAGAACAACAATGGCTTCACCTTCTTCCTCCAGAAACGTGATTATCTATGCTGTTGATGATGACAAACCCATCATCATTGATGATTCAGAGTTTGTGTCGGAGCCAGACATGACTGTTGTCGAAGACAACATATGGGGAGAAGAATTGATGATTCCCCACAAGCTTGGAGGTAAAACGCTCGCCTTTGCAGGACCTCTCCCTTCATCCGACAACTTCAGTGAGGATGTAAGTAATATCTTTCCTCTCAACACTACCTGTGAACCAAAGATATTCGCCAACTCTGTCTTCGACATGAGTTTCTTTGAACCAGGATATAGGGCTTTTAGGTCTGCACCTGTAGTTAGTGAGAGCTACCTAAAATGGCTTAACAAAGTCGAAAAGCAATATGCTACTTTCTGGAAAGAGAGTGGTATATTCGACTTGATTCAGCTGTCGAGAGAGGGACCTAGGTACAACGCAGAAATGCTCATAGCTGCTCTCCACTTTTGGGAAAGTTCTACCAACACCTTTCATTTTAAGGCAGGAATGATGACCCCAACCTTATTCGACGTTGCTGCCATTACTGGCTTAAGACCCACAGGACCTACGTTCGACCCTAAGTACACCACTGTCAACCACCACTTCGACTTCAAAATCTTATCCTTCTCAGGATTTCTCAAAACTTTTCATGACACAAGCGACGAAGACGTGTCTTTCGAAGAACATATAGCCTTCCTGACTTATTGGCTATCACATTTTGTTCTGTGCACCAGTTCACTTCAAGTGGTGAAGAGACTTGTTCCTCTCGCCATCATGCTTCACCAAGGTTTAGACGTAGCCTTAGGAAGATTTATCTTGGCTTCCCTTTATGATTCTTTGGGGCAAGCTAGTGACACGCTGAAGAAGATTGATAAAGGATCACAGCTCGCTTTCTCTGGCCCTATCTGGCTTCTACAACTTTGGCTGAATGCCACATTTGAGTCGAACTTTAACCTCTTCCTTCCTTCTTACTTGGAAGCTTCAATTGCCGCTCGACAATCAGAAGGCGCTAGGTTGGCCTTGTTGAGATATAGAGAGACAAACCTGACCACTCGACAGCTTTTCTTCCACTACTTCAAGATTCTCCTTGAGTTCGACGAGATTACTCCTAAGAATACCCCATTTGTTAAAAGGGTTGTTGGGCCTGCTTGGTTTAGAAGGCCGTTTCCTGCAACCAACCCAAATGAAGAGGAGGATACAAACAATATTTGGACTATGTTCTTGAACCCCACAATCTTATCCTCAAGGCAAGGAGTCGAAAGAAGGCATCTAGGCTTGGTTGGGTACCAACCTAACCTTGTTGCTCGCCAATTTGGCCTAAGTCAGTTCAGGCCAAAGAGTTTGTTCAAGAACAAAGATGACATTGTCTTAGGTAACTCTGGAATGTCTGTCGAGTATTTTGAGCGTCGCCTAAAGCTTGCTGACGAAAGGAAACCCTACAAGCTCACACCTGTTGCCTTTGAAACTTCTCAGTATTGCACCCTTGAATTCGCCACATGGTGGAGTCTGCATTATGAGAAGCATGCTAAGAACAGTGATGAAGTGCTTCTGCAAGCAATAGAGGCTGGATTCGACGCTTTACAACAAAAGACTCCCAAAGGCAAAGGTAACCTTGAGTCATTTAACTATTTGATTTTTATAGTGCTTGTAGTTTTTAACCCTTTACTGATGTGTGTTCCTTTCATGTTTCGACACTAGGTGTTTCTAAAGTCAAGGAAACCACTACTTCGACAGACTCTGCTGCTCCTACTGCAACTCCAAAGAAATCACTCCCCAACACTGGGGCCAAGGTATTAAACCTTAAAGTAACTTAGTCTTTGAATTTCAATTTTTTACAAACATATCTTTGATCCTTTTGATTTCAAACGCAGCTTCGTAAGAGAGCCTTAATGGCGTCGAAGGAGACTGGAGAAGCCACCACTAAAAAGAAACAAAAATCACTCACCATCCAAGAACCATCAGTAAGTTGATCTCGACACTTCTTTTGAGTTTGTCTTAACTTCAAAGAAATTTTGGTGTTGATAATCTAGCTTTCCTTTCAGCCTGCTGGTACTACTATCCCAACTGCTGCTGCTGCTAATGTAGAAGGCCAAAGAGACAAAGGAAAGGCCAGTATCGAAACTAGTGAGGCAGGCATGCCCCCAAACCCAAAGAAGAAGGCTGAGAAGAAGAAGAAGAAGAAGAAGGTCAAAGCCAATCCCAAACCTTCTGCAGAAACGGAGAAGGACGCTGGAAACCCTGATTCCACCTCTCCTGTCGAAGAGCAATCCACTCTCAATGTCAAAGCTCCTTCGACTGACGGTCCTAATCCCATTTTAGAGAAAGTCAACCCAAGTCTGCAAGACCCTGGTGCTCAGGTAAAATTTTCTTATCTTTGAGACTTTACTACATGCACATTCTTTTATGGTTTTCTGACTCTAACTCATTTTGTTTTTGAATAGGGTGGTAATGAAGAGAACACCACTACACCTGTTAACCATGAGGAGGATTTGGCCCAAGACGTTGGCACCAATCGCGTCGAGGTCGATTTAACTGGAACAAGCCAAAGTCAGGAACATGAAGAAATTCCCACCAATGATCCTGGTCCTGAGAAGACTGTAACTGTACATGCTGCTGAATCTGCTCATTCATCAGAAAACACTGATGTCGAAATGGAGTTCGACACTGAAGATGATGTCATTCCTGAAGCCACTGAAGGAGGCTCTGACATTCTTCCTGTCTCTTCGACATCAAAGTTATCTGCTGATATTGGAATATCAGAGATGCAATTTATTGCTATGAAGGATTCTGATCCCGCTGCAGCACTCAGGATGCTCTTGTCAAGCAAAGGAAACAAAGAACGAAGTAAAGGCACTTCTCATCACAGCAGTTCGACGGCTTCCGATACAGATATCAGTTCGACGGTGAGACAGGATTCTCTGCTTCTCAAGCTGCATACAGACTACATCAACCAAGATGTCTTTACTTTGATTGAGGCGAATCCCAGCAGTGCGTTTTCTCACTTGGGTTTTCTGAAAAAACTTCATAACCCTTTGACGGATGATGCTACCTTAGGCAAGGTTATTCAACTTGAAAACCTCATTGATGGTTTCACTCAAGCCATTCAAAGGAAAAAAATGAATGCCATGAAGCTGGAAGCTCAAACCCACGCTCATGCTGTATTAGTCGAAAAGGCTAATGCTGCTCAAGCCAATGTCGAACGATTGGAGAAGGACATCGAGTCGAATGCGGAGCTTGTTGAATATAATGACAACATTACTGCTTGGGAGAATGAAGTTGCAGACTTGAATTTAAAAATTCAAAGTCTTAATGCCAAGATTGAAGCAGAGAAGACCAAACGTGACGAAGCAAAGGCCAATCTTACTACTGCTGTCAAAGCCTGGATTGACAAAGAGGCTAACGAGGGCATCAAGTCCTTTAGTGCTTCAGCGGCAGTGGAAGAAGAGATTCAGAATCTGGAGAAGTCGAGCAAGGTTCTCGACAAAGAGGTTTCTTCGTTCAAGAGTTTGTATGAAAATTTGAAGAAAAATTTTAACTTGTAATAATTTTAGTTTTACTTTTGAACAATTTGTCGAAGTTTTTTGGTTTGTAATTTGACAATGCCCATTTTGTGGCGAACGACTTTATGACCACCATTATTTCACCATGTCTCAAATTTTATTCTTCGTTAATTTTTATCTCTTGCAACGCTGGTTTATACTTTCCAAGTATTTACCATTTATAATTAACGAACGTCATTCAATGGTTATTTTCTGAACCTTTGAATTCTTTTGGCATTATTTCAACAACACAAAAACTAAGCAGTCAAAGATACCAAAACGAGACAGTCAAGTCAAAAGGTGATAACAACGAAAACTTGTTAAAAGAATCGTATTAATGACTATGTTGACCCACAAGACTTGAAGGCACTATAAAAAGGAGTGTTCTTTCTCATTTTACTCATCCAGAGTAACTGAATAACCTCTCCAAAGAATCAAGCAATGGAAAAAACCATTACTAAAGATGTTTCGTGCTCCGAAGAGAAAAACAAACAAGGTGCAAAACCTTGGCGTTGCGAAGAGAACAGGTTACGCTATGAAAGAAACAAAGAAGAGCTCATTTTAACAGAATCAGAGGAAGATGAATTGGGCTCCGACCTGGAGGAGTTTCTATGGACACATGAGGAAAGACTGGACGAATACCCACCTGAGGTCCAGAAACTTGCTGATATAGCAATATCTCTTTATAGGGGTAAAATGAAGAAGGTAGAGTCAGAGGTTTCTAAACCTAAGGCTCAGCCTAAGTAGTGTTGTATTCTCATGATGTACCAAAGAACTTCTCTATTGCAATAAAACAATACTGTTCTTCTGCTTTTGAATTATGGCAAATTTTAATTATTGCCATCTTGTTTTCGCGTTTAATCATTATTCTGCGCTTATTTTTACTTCGAGTAGAGCAGGCTTATATTTCTTCAAATATTTCCCATTTATGCCCAAAGTACGTTTCTCAGGAGTTAACTCCTCAATTTCATATGCGCCATTAGAATAAACTTGAACAACTTTGAATGGTCCTTCCCAATGTGGTGACCACTTACCTAAGACTCTGTCTTTTTTGTCCATTGGCAAGATAACTTTCCAAACCAAATTTCCAACACTAAAGGTTTTGGACTTAACCTTTTTATTATAAGCTTTAGTGACTCTCTCTTTCTGTCGAATCAACATTTCTAAAGCTTTGATTCTCTCTTCATCTAAATCAATTAATTCATCTAACATCATATCCCAATAGTGATTTCTTGGAATTTCTGACTGCCTTTGAATTCTGACTGATTGCAAGTGTATTTCAACTGGCAAGACTGCATCATGTCCATATGTTAGACGAAAGGGTGTAGTGCTAGTTGATTCTTTTGGAGAATTCCTACATGCCCATAAGACTTGATCTAAAGTCTTGTTCCAATTTCTAGGCTTTTGGGCGATGTGCTTTTTAATCAGACCAATAATGATCTTATTAGCAGCTTCTACTTGACCATTTGCTTGTGCATAATATGGTGTAGAAGTTAAAAGTTTAAAACCAGTTTGTTGAGCAAACTCAACCATCTTTCGCCCAGTAAAAACTGAACCTTGATCTGTAGTAATAGATTCAGGTATACCAAATCTATAAATAATGTGACTTTGTATAAAACTAATCACTGCTTCTTGGTCAACATTTGGCAATGGAATTGCCTCTATCCATTTGGTAAAATAACCTATACCAACTAGAATATAGCGTTGGTTTTTGGACGAACTTGGTTTAATTTCACCAATTAAGTCTAAAGCCCATCCTCTAAAAGGCCAAGGTTTCACTATTGAATGGAGTTCACTTGCAGGTACATGTTGTATGCCTGAATGTTTTTGGCATTCTTGACAACCTTTAGCAAACTCTATACAATCCTTTAACATTGTTGGCCAATATACACCCTGTCGAAACAACAACCATTTCATTTTATGGCCAGCCTGATGGGATCCACATGCGCCACTATGCACATCAGATATAGCCAAATAGGCTTCAGTTTCACTCAAACATTTTAGCAAGACTCCCTCAGGTGTTTTCTTCATTAGTTCATTCCCAATGATGACATAACTTAAGGCTCTATATTTTATCTTTCTATTGGTCGTTCCATTTGGATCTCGCAAATATTCGACAAGTGGTTTTCTCCAATCAGTATCAGATATATTGTCAATGGCAAAAATTTCAAAAATTTCTGAATTTTCGTCAAAGTCATAAATGGTATCCTGACCATTGTCTTGTGGTACATCTGCCCCCACAAGTTTTGGCATTGACAATTCCATAGGAGTAGGTTGATCAATAATGAGTTTATCTTTAATTTCAATCAACTCTTCCAATTTTTCATTGGGGATTTTATAACCAGAAGCTATTTGAGCCAAATCATTGGCTTCTTGATTTTCTATTCGAGGCACATGTTCAATGATAACTTGGTCGAAACGTTTTAACAAAGAAATTGCTATGACAAAATATTTCATCAAGTGTTCTTTTATGCACTTGTATTCTTTTGTTAATTGTTTCAAAACCAATTCTGAATCACCTCTAATCAAAATATTTTTTGCCCCCAAGTCCAATAAAATTCCTAAGCCTGTTATTAAAGCTTCATATTCTGCTTCATTATTTGAGCAGAACCCATCAATTTTATACTTGAACTTAGTGGGGATTTTGGAAGGAGAAATGATTAGAATTCCAATTCCAACTCCATGTTTATGTTTAGAACCATCAAAATACAATTTCCAGGGTTGTGATTCGACATAATTTTGTGGAGTTTCTATTGCAGAATGATCTGCTATAAAATCAGCCACAATTTGGCCTTTGACTGCCTTCAACGGTTTATAAGTTAATGAATATTCTGTCAAGGCTAAGGCCCATTTTCCAATTCGACTATGCAAAATTGGTTTAGATAACATATGCTTAATGATATCACAATGAGAATAAACAAAAACATTAACAGGCTTTATATAATGCTTGAGTTTCATACAAGAGAAATACAAACATAAGCATAATTTTTCAATACTACTATATCTAGTTTCAGCATCATTTAATACCCTACTTAAGTAATAAATGGCTTTTTCTTCACCATTTTCATCTTCCTGGGCGAGCATACTACCCAGTGTCGAATCTGATGCTGATATATATAACTTCATGAACTTGTTCCTTATTGGAGGCATTAACATTGGTGGCTTTGACAAATAACTCTTGATTTCGTCAAAAGCTTGTTGTTGATCTTGCCCCCAAGTGAAAATTTCTTCTTTCTTGAGACGAAGCAGTGGTGAGAATGGTTGAGCTTTACCACTTAAATTTGAGATAAATCTTCTCAAGAAATTGATCTTCCCAAGTAAGGACTGAAGTTGCTTTTTAGTAGTTGGAGATTTCGTCTCCATGATAGCCTTTGTTTTGTTTTGATTTATTTCAATGCCCTTTTTGTGCACAACAAACCCAAGGAAATCTCCTGCATTAACACAAAAAGCACACTTTAATGGATTCATTTTTAATCCATATTTCCTCATCTTTTCAAAAGATTTTTTCAAATGATCTAAATGATCATCTTCTGACGAGGATTTGACAACTATGTCGTCGATATACACTTGCATAAAAGTGTCTATGTATTCATGAAAAATTAAATTCATTGCTCTTTGATAAGTAGCCCCAGCATTTTTCAAACCAAAAGGCATTACTACCCATTCATATGTGCCTAATGCCCCTGGGCATCTAAAGGCAGTTTTGGGTACATCATTTTCAGCAATGAAAATTTGGTTGTAGCCAGAATAACCATCTAGCATACTTAAATATTCAAACCCGGCTGCTGAATCAATTAGCATTTCTGCCACAGGCATAGGGTATTCGTCTTTTGGTGTAGCATTATTTAAGTCTCTAAAGTCTATACATACTCTAAGAGAACCATTTTTCTTAATTACAGGCACTATATTTGCTAACCATTCGACATACCTTGCTGTTCTGATGAATTTGCTCCTCAGCAGTCTTTCAATTTCTTCCTTGATCTTTGACATTATCTCTGGTGCAAATCTTCTAGGTAACTGTTTCACTGGCTTTTTATCTGGTCGAACTGGGAGTTCATGTTCCACCAATTTTCTGCTCAAACCTGGCATTTCATTGTAGTCCCAAGCGAAACAATCTTTGAATTCCATCAAAAGTTGCACCACTTTTGCCTTCAGATCTGGAGGAATGTTTGCACTAATATATGTTGGTCTTTCTGTCAGACCATCTCCAAGGTCAATTTCTTGCAAAGGATCTTGTGCTTGCATCTTGTGACTTTGACTAATTGGATCCTTTTCAAATCCTAAGGGTTCGTCATCATAGATGCAGTCCAGCTTTTGCAATTCTGGCTCTTGTTTGCCAATTTTTATGCCATTGGCTACATCAGCCATATTTTCTGACAATGAATTGGCTTCCAAAGCCATCTTGATTCTATTTTCAGCCATGTAGGCCGTAATCTTTGCCCAAGTTTGGGACTCAGACATAGTAGTTATCTTTGACATCCCACCCAGTTGGGTAGTTGTGGCTTTCATATTCGCCATCCTCGCTGTTTCCATCTTCTCTCTCCCACAAGAAACCATGTGTGGGATCCAGTTTGATTGCATGGTGACCATTTCCTGCTAGACGATGTGCAAAGTCTTTCTCAGTGCATGGTGAAATTGTTGCCAATTTCTTGTCGAAGGAGTGTTTCGTCAGATGATGGACTTCAGTTTTGAAGTAGCTTTGATCTGCTTCAATATTTTCCACTATTCCATCATCTCGCCATATAATGAGGCGCTGGTGCAGGGTAGATGGAACTGCCCCCACTCCATGAATCCACTCTCGACCTAGAAGTAGATTGTAGTTTGCCTTAGAGGCCACAACCAAGAACAAGGTTGGCCTTACAGTGCTTCCGACAACCACTTCTAACTGGATTGCTCCCAAAGAAAACCCAGTTTCACCCTCATAGTTTGAAAGTACTATGTTGTGAGGATGAAGATCCACCAAAGATTTGCCAATCTTTCTGAGCAGAAATTCTGGCATGAGGTTAACCGCAGCACCACCATCAATTAGCACTTTGTTAATTCCTACATTATTCACCTTCGCCTGTATGAAGAGAGGCTTCAAGTGATTTTTCATGCCTTCGTCTGGCCTTTCAAATGTGGCCATTTGGTCTTCCAAAGCACCATTGCTCGTCACATAGTAACAAACTGGCCTATGAAGAGCCATTTGCATCCCAGATTCCTCTTCGTCATCTGTCACTTCAGAACAGACGTCGAACTCCCTTGGCAGAATTGACACAACATTTACTACTATGTCGAGATCAGGTTCAGAATCCAGAAAGTCATCTGCTTCCATGTGGTCATCTTCGACATTATCAGCAACTGAAGACTCCATTTTTGGTTCACCTAACCTTTCATTCATTGGCCTCTTCGCCAATTCCATAGGCCTCTTTCCATTACCATCAGCAGTAACTTGGGATTTTTGAGCAGCCACTTTTCTCTGGCGCTGATATCTGCGCCATTGGGATCTTGTCATGGGATTTTTCCCTTTGTAATTATTCCTGTAATCATATTTCCTTGATTCAGGATCTCTTTTGGGATTGCTGTTACTGGAGTTCCCTTTCTCCATGTTCCTTTGACCATAGTCCATGTTTCTTCCATGAACCCATTGGTTGACAGGTGTCCTGTTTGAGGGGACAAATGATTTTTGTGGTCCCAACCTCTGATGTACAGGCGCCTGTTGGCTATTCAGAACATTAGAATAAGTTGGCTTCTGATTTGGCCAATTGTTTCTACCTTGACTATGAGGCAAAAATTTGTTAAGGCCTGCAGCAGCCTTTTTGTCGAACATGGCACTACAATGAGGACATAATGTGGCCTCGCCATCATTCTCTTTGTAGCGTTGAAGGAAATCCAATAAAGTTTCCCCAGCCTGTGGATATACCTCTTCCACTTTGTTTTCGTATTCTTCCTCAGGAATGGAAATTAATTGTCCCCCTTCAGTGAGGTTCAATGCTTCCAACATCAGGCATTCAAAAGGTTCTGTGTAAGCAGCATCAGCAATCTGCAATGGATCCTCATCCACCTGGTGTTTGGATTTTGGCTTTTCGCCAAATTTGAGCCTTCCCTCCTGCAGGGCTTTCTGGACCAGATCCCTGAAAAGAACACATTGTGAGGTTTTATGACCCAAAAAATTATGGTATTTACAAAAACCTCTTTTCTTACGTTGTTCTAAAGGTGGTAATTTTAAACCCTTAGGTACAATTATTTGGCCATCAACGACCAATAAATCAAAAATTTCGTCACATTTAGTAATGTCGAAAGTGTATGTCTTAGAAACAAATCTATCATTCTTTGGTTCGACAGGATTTTTCCCATTTGATGGTTTCAACATTTTACAGGTATAAGGAGGGCCTGGTTTTAATTCAGCCACATTAACCTCATTATTTTCTATGTAATCTTGACCATCGTCGAACTCATTTTCATTTTCGTAAGTTTCTATGTATGCCACTTTTTCTTTTTTGTGAAACTTAGAATTTCTGACTTTTTCAGCCCTGAGGCGTTCGACCTGTCGAACACGATCTGCTAATTGGGCCATATCTCTTAAGTGTTGAGTATCTAACTTTTTCCTAATGGAATAGTCAAGGCCACCAGCAGCCATCTCAACCAATTCATGTTCAGGTACTTGGGTGAAGCATCTTGCCTTAAGGAGGCGAAACCTGTTCAGATAGTCATCAATGGCTTCTGAGGTTTTGCGCTTCATACTGGCTAATTCTTTGAGACTAATTCTAGATTGTCCCATATAAAATTGTTCATGAAATAGCCTTTCTAATTGAGTCCAAGTATGAATTGAATGAGGGGGAAGTGTAGTGAACCACGTAAATGCATTTTTAGTGAGGGAATTGGGAAAAAACTTCATTTTTAAATCTTCATTATTTGCCAAATTCCCTGCCTCTGCCAAATATCTGGCAATGTGTTCGACAGTAGACTCATTAGTATCACCAGCAAATTTTGTGAATTTGGGAATTTTCCATCCCCTTGGCAATTCTGCCTGCAATATATATTCAGACAAGGCCGACACAAAATTTGGCCTATGCAAACCTATATTCAAACCATTTTGGGCCAAGATATTTTCTACTAAATTGGCCAAGTTATTATGCCCTGCAACGTTTTCTTGTCGAACATTCCTAAGAACATTATCAGCATCTTGGTTTCTATTAACCAAAACCACTTCCTGTTCTGGCTGTTCTCTCTCAATGCGCACTGGTTGGGCCTGCACTTCTGGTTGAGTCTCCGGGTTTGCACGAGGAACCCTTTGGTTATTTGGAGCATCAGGGGCACCAAAAAAGTCTGCCATCCTTCCCATTTGATTGGCTAACAATAGATAATTGTCATTGGCTGTTTGTAACACAGGATTAAAGATTGTGCCAATCTGTTGGGTCAACGCGTTCACCATGTCATGGTTACTTTCGTCCATTTGTTGCCTAAGTACATTCATAGAGTTATTTGTCAAGTTCAGAGAATTTCCCCTATTTCCCATCGCAGAAGATGAGGGAGAATTTTCTATCGCAGGTCAACTATACAGGCTTGCCATCGTTGTTGTTGGCATTCCATATTGTGGGTTTCTAGGCAACCATGGAGGTCTCGACGGAGTTCCACCAACTTGACTACCGTCTGTATATCCATGTGTGTGTGACACGTTCGTTGGCAGAGATGATACATTCATTTGTGTCATTATTGCACCATTCATATTTGGAGGAACAAACCCTCCTACCATACTTGAAGTGGTGGCAGGCATTGTTGATCCACTGGCGCTTACGCCAACGGTTCCGGAACTTATTACAGGATTGGCATTCCCACCATTAGGATTATTGCTTGGGATACTTTCAGAAGTTGTAGAATTCAGGGCAGGGCTTGTTGGCCCACCAGTAGGATTGGCGCCAGGATTGCCAGATACTGGTTGATTTTGTTGCCCTGTCGAATTTGGAACAGGATTTGTTTCTGCCCCATTATTGTTATTATTATTATTATTAGGATTAGGATTGTTTGGTGGTCTCACCATTCTGGAACGAGGACGCTTTGGTATATTTGAAAAAACTGGAAGAGACTTACCACTCCTCAAATGCATATACAAATATACACACAATCAAATTATAAACACCAAACAACAAATTTTGTAAGAAAATTTTTCAAAAACACACTAAATAAAAATACACAATCCAGACGTCCCACTGGGCGTGCCAATTTGTTTACCCCGATTTTTAGTAAACAACCGCTAGTTTAATTATTACAAGAAGGATCAACTAGTAAATCCTGGGACATATGGATTGTGCGGAAGATGATGAAAACATATTCATATCTTTGGGTTAAATCGGATAAGTTGATAAAAAGTAAAAGCATTTGACGCAGTCAAATGGTTTGGTTTAAAGTAAAATGCTTCAAAGTAAATTTGCAGAAAACTTGTAAATGAATTGCAAGTAAAGTTTAAAGGAAAACTTTGAAAAGGTAAAAGCATGCAATGAAAGTAAATTGCAGAATGTTTAAAGTTGCAGGAAAGCTTTAAATTGCAGAAAGCTTAAATGACAAACAAGTAATCAAGACTTGCAGAATGTAAATTGCATTTGACAAATGTAAAATGTTTACAAGGGATGGTACACAGATTCGTACATGTTCCTGTCATTCATTTCGCTCGTTGACATGGGTACTCTGAATATTTTAGGAATTTGCATGTGTATTGAATTGTGGACCCGTTTCTTCTATCAGAAACTTGTATTTATAGACAAACTAACATAACTGCTATAAACCTACAATACGTCTAACTATGCTCCACGTGTCTTGACAATTTGAATTCCCTTTGACACTTGGCGAACCCTTCAAACGTTACTCATTTTTGAATATTTCGCTAAGTCCAGAGTACGCTTTCTTTCGTTCTGCACAGTACGTTAGACAAACAAACATACACACGTACATATATATACATATATATAGTTTTCGACCATTACCAGTTATGTCGAAAAGTAGATATTTGCACAAATAACTTCTTGTCGAATTTGACAAGCTCATTGGGCAACAACATGTTCTGTCGAATTCGACAGACCCTTAGGCTTTGACAAGCAACTTTGCATTAAAAGTCTCTGACGTCAAATGCCTCAATTATCTCTTGATTTAATACTAGAATCAATTTCCAAGAGAATATTAAAAATGCAATCATGCACATTAAATGAGATTTCAACATCTCTCTCCAATTCATTAATGCCTGTCGAAAATACAGGCTAACAGAGTTACAAGTCGCTTTTGAAAAGTTACACAAAGAAACTAAAGAGGCTTTTCAACGACTAAAAGGTTTAATGGAAGTTAATAAATACCTTGAGGCAAAAGTTTCGGAAACGGAGCTTGAGTTGAAAGCTCTCAAAGAGTCTATGATGCAAAAACCTCTTGTAACTTTTGATAGTTATGGTAACGATAAGACCGGATGTGATGGATGTTTTTACTTATATAGAGACTTGCGAAAGTTACAAGATAAGCTAAAAGAATCATCCAAGCCGGAGATTACTTTTGCGAATGATCCATATAAGTTCAACAAATCATTAAAACCTAGAAATAAAAAGTATAAATTTGTCGAAAAGGATCCTAAGAAAAGTAATCCTCATATCGTTTGTCATTATTGTTGTGACAAGGGTCATACTATTGCAAAATGCCATGCTCGAAAAACCTTGGTACCAAACGGTAAATTGCAATGGTTACCTAAGTTAGGCAATAATGGTGCTACTAATCAACTAGGACCCAACATGAGTTGGGGACCTATTTCAAATGTCTAAGTATGTAGGGAAGCGTCTTGAAATCATTGACAAAAGACACCGACAACAATGGAGTTCAAGACTTACGAACAAGGAAAGGAATGGAGTTCAACTCAACACTTACAATGGTGTGGAAATTGATCACTTCCTCCACCTAACACTCAAGGGAAGATTCTATTCTCTACCTTTATCTTTATACTTTTACTTTACTTAGCATTTGTACTTTGGTTCATATACATACAACTTTCACCTTAGTATGATATTTGCTTTGGTAGTTGTCTAATCCTCCATTTCCAAGAATTTTGCTCAAAAATATTAATAAGTTTTTGAGACCCATATGTTTAAAATGGGGATTTGACAAAAACCATTACAATTGTCATGTTAAGTTCATACTTTGTTTGTATATGTTTGTTTAACTCTTATTTGTGACTTTGTGTGCATTCATAAACATACATTTTCATATGATTGATTTTGGTACTTTGATTCAACTATGTGGATGCCTTATCATGCATACATGGTTTAACATGTGTTCTCATGTTATAATGTGCTTTGGTATTTTGTTTTGCTCACATACATAAGAATGTACCTTATTGGTTATATGTGTTTCATACATACATGTTATTTGAAAGTCATAAAAATTATTTCTTCAAACTTATAAGTTCATGTGTTTTGAGAAAAATTAAAAATAATGCATTTTGCATCGATACAAATAAACACTATATAGATACATGTTAGTTATTCTGCGAATTTTCAAAATGAACTGATATGTATCGATACATATGATGATTGTATCGATACATAACTCTTCAGATTGGACAGACGCTGTCTCATGTATCGATACATGCTCGCATGCTTCGATACATGTTACGGAACACTAACTTGTATCGATACAAACACGATTTTGTATCGATACAAATACGTAAAAACAGTTTTATGTATCAGTTTTCATTCATTCATTCATCAAAACTTCCAAAAACTTCTTCTTCTACACGAGCCAACTCCAAAACCCTCATTCCCAATTCTCAAATCTCCCTCAAAACTCAACCAAAACTCACAAAATTTGACTCTAAACCACTTCAAATTCATTACCCATTCACATTCATTCATCAATTTGGTGGTTCAAGCTTCAAAATCTCCACATTAAAGACAAGGGTTTCTTCAAATTGAGTTTGTGAAAATTCTTCAAAGTTCTTCATCAACATTCAAGGTAACTCATCCTAATTCTTACTCTCGTAGAAATGACACCTAAAAAGTCTAGAAGAGAAAAGGAAATAGAAAGTAGTAACAATGATGTTCCAAATTTTGGACTTAGGGAAGAAGAATTCGTTCACAAGGATTGTGTTACTACTTATATGCAATATTGTCGGACTAGGAGTATCTTGCCTCAGAAATCTGTTAATACTGAAACTCTTAAGAATTTGCATCTCAATGATATAGCGGAGATTCTTGAAAATGAACAATTTGATACTTTTTGTGATTTGCAAGCCAAATATAATGATACTTTGGTTAGGATATTTTATGTTGGGTTACAGGAGAGAAATGGTGCTGAGTTTGAATTTCGTTGGGGACATAAGACTTACAGGTTTAGTGCAAATATGTGGTTTGATTTGTTTGGAATGAGTACCGGTAGTAGGATAACCGGAGAAGATCTTTTGGCCTATTCTGAAGCAAGTCAGGTTGATTATGACTCTAATGTTTTCATCTCATCCATTACTAGAAATGGAAATGTTCCGGAAACTATGGGAACCGGAAAATTAACTGTGAACGCTAGAGTGATTTATTGGATTGTAAGTCACATATTGCGTCCAAAGAGTGCTAGTTCTAGAATGGATAGGAAAGACATTGATCTCATGTTTTTACTAATGGAGGACCGAAAAGTTGACTGGCCATTCTATATTGTAAGTAGAATGTTTGACTTGAGGAACTCTAGCCGTGATCAAAGCTTTGGATATTGTAGTTTGATAGCTAGCATCCTGAAGAAGTTCAAGGTTGGACAAAACCTTACCATTGAGTACACTACTCTTGGAAGGTTACAAAAATTTAGTGATACTCAAATGGCCAAAATGAACTGGATGTTGAATGTTGACAATGTCTATGTTTACAATGGTCAAGAGGAAGAAAATGTAGGCCAAGTACCTGCTCCAAGAGGTAGGAGACAAAGAAGAAATGATAGGCAAGGTGAAGGTGAAGGGGAAGGACAAGGTGAAGAAGGCGGAAATTGGAATGAAATGATGGGCTTGCTAAGGAATATGAGCATGCAACAAACCACCTTCTACAATGAGTACACTCAAAAGCACCAAACTCAAAATGCTAGAATTGAAGAGTTGTACACCAACACCAATGACCTCCGAACCTATGTGACCACTCGCTTTGATGAGATGCAAGCTCAAATGCACAGCTACTACCAATCTAACTCTCCTCCTAACCAAGACAACATGGATGAATGATGATGATGATGATGCGTGATTAACTTTGTTTTTATTGCTTTTTATTTTCTCGTACCGCATGAACAATTTTATTTTGTTATTTCTTATGACTTCTTTTATTTCAATATGGTTGTACGGATAATTTTTATGTTGTCATGTTTGAACAACATTCACTTTGGTTTGTATGACTTGATATTTTGGATAATTTTGGTTTGTATGGATAATCATGTTATGTGAATGCATTTGTTGCATTGCTTTGTTTATTTCGTCCCATATTTGGATATGTTACTTGATTAAAATGTCGATATGTTACGGTATTCATGCGTTGGTTTTAGTTTGTTATTCTACATTCCATATTTGTCATGATATTTGGTATTCGTTATTGATATATTTTGGCATATCTTTGTATGTAATTATTTTGATTAGGAAATTTCATCATATAGTGCATTTCGACAAATGTAAGTGCACAATATGACTTTGGTTAAAATTGTTTGAACTTGATACTTCTAATGAGCCCTCTTCTTCTTTTTGATATTGTCAAAGGGGAAGAGATTTGGATGCACAAGCTAAGGATAAATAGCTAAAGAAGTCTTGAATATTATCAACAATGTCAAACGCATTATGGCATCAACTTAGGGGGAGCGTTGCTTATTGTTAGCCTTGGTGTTAATTGTGTCTGTATACATATTGCTATTTTTATTGCATATTAGGTATAGGCTTAGTTAGCTTATGCATAGTTTTGACAATTATCAAAAAGGGGGAGAATGTAAGTGCACCAGTTCATCCTCATGTTTTAATAATTGTCAAAACACATGAAAATATAGTAGAACATATTTTGGCAACATTACAAATGACTTGACAGCGAAAAACTATTTTTAAAACTTTGAAAAATTGTTTTTTAGGTATTATGTATCGATACATAAACATGTGTATCGATACAAATGTCCTGAAATTACTTCAGTCTGATTTTGTGCATTTTGTATCGATACATATATCACTTGTATCGATACAAAAGTGGTCTCTCAAAGGCAGAGAGTCACTTGTGTATCGAATCATGCTTGCATGTATCGATACACACCTGTATCTCTCAGAAAACCAGAGAGTGCATGATGTATCAAATCATGCTTGCATGATTTGATACATATCAGTCAAGATTTCAAGAAACTGATATATGTATCGATACACACCCGTGTTTGTATCGATACATAGGTCAAATCTTTCAATTTGAACGCTGGTCAAACGGTTTGTATCGATACAAACCATCATTTGTATCAACACACGTATGTTAAATTTTGCCCAAATTTGCTCAATTATATTCTCTCTTTAAATAGCAATGTGGTGTGTCATTGTAACAGAGAGGGAAACTAGTGAGAAAGTTCAGAAAACGCTTTGGGATTCAAATTGAGTGAAAATTTGGATCAAAGGTTTCATTCATCACAAGTTCATCATCTTCATCAAGTTTGCAATCAAATTGAAGTTTGAGTATGGGATCAATTCAATAGAGACTGCATATTTGTTTGATAACGTTCGGTACGGTTCGCGGTGAATCAGAATCGTGATCGGGTTGAATTGTGACGAAGGTTTTGGTTTCTCTCAAGGGTTCAAGATTGTGCGAATCTTGAAGGTTCAACAACAAGAAGCGAAGGACTCAGCTGGACGATCGAGTGCGGATTGGCACGGGTCGGATCGTTGGAATCAGAGGGCGAAGCTTCGTTGTGTGTTGAGGTTTATTTGCATAGTTTACTTTTGATTCGTTATAGGGTTATAAGATTCAATTGTAAATTGTGCACTTGTGTTCATCATTTTTGATCAATATACTCTCAAATAACCTGTTTGGTTATTTGGGGGGAGACGTACCCGGCCGACCGCGATGACGACACGAAAGCCGGGGAACTCCCTAATCAAACCGTTTGTCTCTCTCTCTCAATCTTTTACTTTTCATAATTTCGTTAATTTTGAATCAATTGAATTTATCGTGTTCGTATTTGTACACCAAAAATTCAATTGCTATTGCTTGATTGTGATTGGAGTGCACTTGATAATAACTTGCTTGGAGCAGATTTAATTCAAACATTTAAATTCGATTGATTTTGTACACGAGCATTTCTAAACCTTTTCATAAATCGTTCCAAGACTACTACATTTCCTTTAATCAATCGGTGCATAGACTACCGATCCGGTGGTACTTCCGCGCGCACGATTGAAACAAAATATTTTTTAAAAAACCTACATTGTTTCAAGGATCACTTATTCAACCCCCCTTAAGTGATAGCCAAGTAGTCTAACAAATCTTAGAAAATAACACTCTTTAGCTTCCAAAAACTAACAGAGAAGGCAACAACTCAATCCATAAAGATGCCACTAGACACTAACTCCCGATCTCGAATCAAAAGTGATCGGCTCATTAGAATCCAAAAAATAGCTCATTGAATTAAAAGTTGATGGACATCGATAGAATGAAAACTTAGACATATGAGTCTCGGCCTGTAGACTGCCTCCTACGCTACTACGCTGTATTGTTGTTGACGTTGTCAGACAAATGATGAAGATTCTATGTTGGTGATGGTTTAAAATGAATTGAAGAGATAAATTTTTGTTGAAGAATTTCGGATGTTTTTCGGTTCAAGATGGATGAATACTAAACTGAAGTGATGAATATATTATTGCAAAAATGAAGAATATTCATTATATTTTTCATGTTTGTGGGTTTTAATTTTGATATTGTAGTGATAAAATATGTTTGATTTTTAAAGACTAAAATTAAAATGCACTCATATTACAAGAAAAAAATATATTTACATAACCCAAAATACCAAAAGCTGAGTTATTACACTTTATTACATATAATTCAAATTCGACTCATTATCCAAAGAAAAATGTTGAATTTTACAACAATCCTCTGTTGTCAAAATTGCACGAAGGAGTTTATGCTAGCTTTTTTTATTTTCAACTTACATTTTATTGACTTAAAATGATTAATTTTGTCTCTTGACAAATTTTCAATGAGAAATCTGTGACCCTGCTCACCATGAGTTTGAGTTTCCTCCATTTATTATCCCTTCATTTATTTTTCATTTGGAGAGAAATAGACACATTAAAAATTAGTGGGATCCATTAAAAATGGGTCCTGCTAATTTGTGGACCCCACTAATATTTTCTTGGATAGATAATAAATGAAGGGAACCTGAACTCGCTCATCATTGATTGTAGAACGGTGGATATCATTGCAATTTGCAGTACCACAAGCCAAAGTTGTTGCCACCGTCGGCATCTCCTTTGAATTGTATGATACTAGTAGTATATCTTTGGATATATACACACAAATGACAAAACTAGTGAACGGCTACCAAAAAGTCTAATAACAAATCAAATTGTGTAATATTTCAACTTTTAACTTGTCGTACAATGATTGCACGAAAAATCCCTCGTACCATATTTGATTTGATCTCCAATGAATTAGGATTAATTAAAACAAAGAAATATGAGGTCAATAAACAAAAGAGATATTATTTAATCAAATATCCAACTTATCACCATGTCGGGCAAGCGAAGAGCTATTGAGGGTAGCACTATACTTATCCAAAATGCGACAGAGTCTTATCTCTACAACCCCACAGAAAATCTGAAATGGCCAAAAGTCCAATAACTTCACAATTGAAAAAAAAATATGGTGGGGCTTCCTTCTAATATCATCACAAAATATTAAGCTCTTAAAATTAAATGAATAAGCCCCACCTACACCTAGAAAATCAAATAAAATCTTACATTTTTTTTCTGGTACAAACAAAATCTTACATTGTAAATCGAATATAAACATGAAACAAAATCTTACATTTAATTTGACCCAGTATAATAATTGAAGGAAGCTGCATATATGAATATACTAATACCAAATAATGTTGCAAATTGTTGCTTAATTTGATCGAGTAGATGTGGAGTGTGTGAATAGAATTATATCACGAATATCAGGTGTTTTATCCTTCTACGTTACAATAACACTGAATTATTTTCTCAATAAAAATATCCCCATGTAAATGAATGGTAGAGAATCAACATAGATCATTCATTCATTTAGTGTATGTTTGGAAGAAAAAGAAATTTGAGAGAATTTTTAAATTCTACTATAAGTTTCATTGTTTTAAGGATTAATTTGGAGAATTTAAATTCTATTTTTTAAATGACACCTAAAAATTAAAAATTTGTATTTTTTTTTTTTTACTCTATACAATGTGAGTGTCAAATTGATTCTTAAAGATTTTATGATTTTTGCAAGTTGGTCCACCTCATTGAAACACACTTTTAGTGTTATGGAGCGAGTAAATAGCCATTTTCATTCTTAAAAGTGTCACTCACTGTCGTAACAATCCCTGAATGAGCAAAAAACATTTTAAAGTTTATGATTTAACATTCTGTTAGTCAAAATCGTCCCTGACGTTATCTCAAATCACAAAATCGTTTATTTTCTATGACCTGTATCAATAGTTGACTATTGACCATGATGTGGCAGTTCTCTTTCAAAAACATAGTCCTATGCAAGGACTAAAATGAAAATGAACTTCAAACCAAAAATCTGGGAAAATGAAACCACCACCAATCTTCTAAAACAAATCTTCTCAACTTAAAACCAAAAACATCATAAATAAAGTTAAACACACGCATCAACACATTCCTGAATCGAAAACATGGTTCTTGAATCCATTTTGAACCAGATCCAACACGCTGAATATAACGAAAGTCTTTGAGGAAACCAAGAACAACTTTGCTTGATCTGGAAACGGATTTGGGTTTTAGTTTGCCTCTTCCGCCTTTCTTGGTTGTTGCTTTTGCTGTTGCTGCATGCATATGAAGAAGCCATTGGTGTGTTTCTTGTTTGGATTTGAAGTGAATAATAAGAAACAAGATAAGTTTGTTGTGAGGAAGTGAATGAACGGTTTTTCACTTCATCTTTGGCCATTTGTTTGTTAAATTTTCATTAATATTAAGAATAGAAGAATTTTTTGGGTAAGGGAATATGGTTGGAGATGAATTTATGAATTTGGATAAATTTTTAGAGTTTTAACTTTTTTATTATATTTTTTTGTCAACGTTTTTCCTGACCGTCAATTTGATCCTTGCTATTGTGGCTGTGAATTTTGGATAAAATTTGCTAAATATTTGGTTCAATGTATCAAATGTTAGGACACATCATCAAAAACAAGTAGAAATCATTTCAAAGTTAACCTTAGGGACTATTTTGACTAACAGAATATTAAATCAGGGACTTTAAAATATTTTTTGCTTATTCAGGAACAGCTATGATAGTGAGCGACACTTTTAAAGACGAAAATAATTGTTTACTCGTTATGGAGCACATGAAATATATATATTCTGGACTGAACCAAAAGCTGACCCAATCCTTCTCCTGCTCGACAAAACGAGCTTACTCTCCTGCTCGGATCTGAGAGCTATGAGCTCTGCTCAGCAGCTAGCTAGCGAGCTCCCCTGCTCGGAACTGTTATGCCGCCACACCTTCCACATGTTTCTATTTACTAGGTGTTAGCCCATATTTTTACTAAGTAAAAATATGATCTAAATGCATAAATAAAATAATTATGTTTAATTATGTAATTATTTTTAATAATCATTAAATATGTGTGGTTTTCAGAACCAATGAATTTAATGATTAATCATGCATGAACGTGTAATAAATGTTCTATTATGGAACGTTACATTTAAATGCATATTCTCTTTCTTTCAGGATCCTTTCGATTTGGTCGAAGTGTCAGTAGGGTCGAAGCATCCAGTGGGCAAAAGTAATTTATGGACTTAGCGAAATATTCAAAAGAAAGCGTGGTTACTTCGACTTCGATGGAAACAACGGTTAAATCAGAAGATAAGAAAGGATTCAAATTCAAAATACGTGTCAAGACACGCGTCCTGTCTGTAGTTATTTAGGCGTTAGTAGCAGTTAGAAATTAGTGTCTATAAATAGCCTAGTTATGTGATCGAAAAAGGGGTCACAATCATTATACAAAATCCTCAGAAAAACTCTAAGTACCCATGTCAAAGCGAGAAACGAGTGTTCGAAGGAGAATGTATGTAATGTGAACCATTTTATTCTGTAATCATTTACATTTGAATGCAATTTACAGTTTTTTTTTTTTAATCTCTTTCCAATCTAATCATCTTTTACTTTCGACTCTTTCTTTCCTTCTGTTTATTCAATTGGATAAACATTCTTTCTTGCATTTCAAGTTATTAAAACATAAAAACAAAACTTTATCAACATAAGAACAATAATGAACATCATTTACTTTGAAAATATAAACAAAAACACTATGTCCCGAGATTTACTAGTTGGTCTCTCTTGTAATAATCAAACTAGCGTTGTTTACCAAATTTCACAGTAAACAAATTGGCACGCCCAGTGGGACTGTGTGTTTTACGTTTAAATTTCTTCAAAGTTTGTGTAGTTAATTTGTTCTGCATTTTTGTGTATTGTTTCCAAAGATTTTTGTGTAGTGTATGCTTTTGAGGAACGGGAAATTACTCCCTGAAATGGTTAGACCACCACCCAGAAGTAACCCAAGACAAAACATGGAAAATCCGAACGGAAACAATAATAATAACGGTTCGAATGTATCAACCGCTTCGAGCGTCTCTGAGGCCATAATCTCTCCTGTAATCAGTGAGATTGTGCCCAACGCTAGTGGGGCGACAGTTTCCGCCCCAATATCTTCTGTGGTAAGTGTCACAATGACAATGCCAACATCTACAGTGGTACCTTCGACCACTACAGAACCTATCTTGTCCCTTTCCCATGCTATGGAGGGAAGTTTCTCTCCAAATAGGACAAATGTTAATGGGGGTGGCGCTAGTTCTTCTACTTTTTCATTACCCTTTTCCCAATATGTGGGTCAGGGCACAAGTAGGAACTACCCATATGGTATGCCTACCAGTATGATGCAAGGTTTGCAAACAAGTGCATCATTGTTCACAGAGTCAGCACCAGGCGTATTTGTGCCTAATAATCAGATAGTTTCTGGTTCTGCTACTCGAAGTGGCAATCCCTCATTAACCAACAATGCCTTGAATGCTTTAAGGCAGCAAATGGATGAGAGTAATCATGACATGGTAAATATGTTAACACAACAAATTGGTACAGTATTTAACCCATTAATTCAAAATACAAACCAAAGTTATCAATTGTTGGCAAATCAAATGGGAAGAATTGCTGATTTCTTTGGGGCTCCTCAAGCCCATAATCAACAAGTTCCCCAAATTCAAAATGTGGTGCCTTTACAAATTGCACAAGCACCAAATAATGCCATTATGCTTGCCCCAAATAATGTTGCAAACCCCATAAACCAAGTCCAACAACCAGTGTCAGTGGTCGAACCACAGGTGCAAATTCAGGCACAGCAACAGGCTTTGCCCCAAGTCGAACAAAATCCTGGAATTGTGTTGGTAAATAGGAACCAAAATGCTGATGATGTAGTTAGAAATGTCCAGAATAACAATTTTGCTGGGCAAAATAACATAGCCAATTTGGTTGAAACTATCCTAGCACAAAATGGTTTAAACATAGGCATGCATAGGCCTCATTTTGTTTCTGCCTTATCAGAATATGTGCTTCAAACAGAATTGCCAAGGGGTTGGAAAATCCCAAAATTTACTAAATTTGCTGGTGATACTAGTGAATCTACTGTTGAACACATAGCAAGATATCTAACTGAGGCAGGAGATCTAGCAAATAATGAGAATTTGAAAATGAAGTATTTTCCAAATTCTCTAACGAAAAATGCCTTTACATGGTTTACTACTCTCCCTCCACATTCAATTTTTAATTGGAACCAATTAGAGAGAGTCTTCCATGAGCAATTCTACATGGGACAGTCTAAGATAAGTCTCAAAGAATTAGCAAGTGTTAGGCGCAAAACTCCTGAGTCTATAGATGATTATTTGAATAGATTTCGATTACTTAAGGCTAGGTGTTTTACTCAAGTTCCTGAACATGAATTGGTCGAAATGGCTGCCGGTGGCCTAGACTATTCGATCAGAAAGAAATTAGACACTCAACATCTAAGAGATATGGCCCAATTGGCTGATAGGGTTCGACAGGTCGAACGCTTGAAAGCAGAAAAGGCTAGAAATTCAAAGTATCATAAAAAAGAAAAGGTTGCTTATGTAGAAACACATGATAGCGACCAAGAATATGATGTCTCTTATGAAGATGTTGAACAAGGGGAAATAGACCTAGCAGAATTAAAACCTGGTCCCCCTTACACTTGCAAGCTTTTAAAACCTTCAAATGGAAAAAACCCTGTTGAACCAAAAAATGATAAATATATTTCAAAGACTTATACGTTTGATATAACAAAATGTGATGAAATCTTTGATTTGTTAGTTACTGATGGCCAAATAGTGGTTCCAAAAGGTGTTAAAATACCACCATTAGATATGAGGAAGAAAAGAGGTTATTGTAAGTATCATAATTTTCTTGGACATAGAACCTCACAATGTGTGCTTTTCAGGGACTTGGTTTAAAAGGCTTTGAACGAAGGAAGACTTAAGTTTGGTGAAAAACCCAAAGCTGCAAAAGCAGATCCAGAATCTTCACAGAATGCTGATACCCTCTATGCTGAACCACAGGCTATTATGATGGTCGAAGCCATGGAGGTTTCAGAAGTGCAAGTGGAAAAAATCCCTGAAAAGGAGTACTATGAAAAAATGAAAGTAGTATATCCTCGTGCTGAAGAGGATTTGATTGACTTTCTGAACAGATGCAAGTTAGAGAACAAAGGAGTGATGCTTTGTGCTCGTTGCAGTGCTGTTTGTGATAAGGAGGCTACTGCAGGCCTCATGAAGTTCCAACCAGTTGCAAATAGGCAGGGGGCAAACCCAAAACCATCTCGTGGTAAAGGAAAGGGCATTCTAACTCGACCAAATAATATGGTCCAAACAGATCGAAGGCCCACTTTCCTTCCTTCTGGTTCGATTCCTATAGAACGCTGGATGCACCAAGGAACCATAAAGTTCAACAAGGGTGCAATGGAAGTTGGTGGCGCAAGTGGCACCAAATTAAGCTATTCAGAGGATGTCAACAAATACTCTTACAAGAACAATTACAAGGGTAAACATCCAATGACAAGGACTCAGTGGCGTAGGTTCCAACGCCAAAAGAAATTGGCTGCAACTAATCTTCAAACAGGCCAATATAAAGAAGTGGCTAGAAGGCCAGCAAAAGAAAGGATCCTTCCTCCTATAGAAGAAAGCAAGATGGAAGAAGATGATCTGCTGGACTCTGAGCCAGATTTCGACGTAATATGCGTGGTTTCCATATTACCATCGGAATATGATGTGCAAACAGAGATAACTGAGCTCGAAACTGATTTCGACCAGTTAGAAATGGCTGATCCTAAGCCAATTTGCTACTATGTCATGAACAATGGCTGCATCGAGGAGCAACAGGCTACATTCGAAAGGCCAGACTTAGGCATGAAAAACCATCTTAAACCCCTCTTCATCAGAGCAAAGGTTGAAGGAGTTGGAGTTAACAAGGTGCTGATAGATGGAGGAGCTGCTGTTAACCTAATGCCTCTATCTATGTTACCCAAGATTGGCAAATATGACTGTGATTTGTCAGCCCATAACATTGTTTTGTCAAATTACGAAGGCAAAACAGAACATTCAAGGGGGGCAATTCAAGTGGATGTTGTTGTGGGCAGCATAGTTCGACCAACTTTATTCCTAGTGGTCGAATCCAAGGCAAACTTCAACTTACTATTGGGGCGAGAGTGGATTCATGGAGTAGGAGCTGTTCCTTCGACTCTTCACCAGAAGTTGATGCTTTGGAGGGAGGATGGCTGCGTAGAAAATATAGAAGCTGATCAGAGTTTCTATATGTCAGAGGTTGATACCATAAATCAACAAACCTTTGACAAAAATTTGGCGAACATAGCGCCATGTTATGATAGAGAGAATGCTTTCACACCTTCTGATAATGTGATACATTCTGTCAAACTCCACCCAACCCAGGGCTTCATATGGGAAAGAGAGGAAATAGATGTTGTGTCCTCAGAAGATGGAGTTATACCACCATCTGGGTGGAATGTTTACGAAGATTATGATGACTGAGTCCAGCGTATGGGCCAGGATTACGGCTTATATGGCCGAAACTAAGTTAAATACGGCTTTGGAAGCTGATGTTCATCAAAATATGGCTTCAGAAGCCAAGGTCGAAAGCGATGGCATTTCTATGCCGCAAGCACAAAGACTCGACTGCATCTACGATGAGGAACCTTTAGGGTTCGAAAGGGATCCACTTAATGAAACTCCTAAGATGCAGGCTCAAGACCCTTTGGAGGAAATTGACATTGGAGATGGCTCAGCAAAAAGGCCAACTTACATTAGTGCCAATATTAGTCCTGACTTAAAAGGAAAATTGGTACTACTTCTCAAAGAATTTAGTGATTGTTTCGCTTGGGATTATAATGAAATGCCTGGACTCAGTAGAGAAATGGTCGAATTAAAACTACCAGTCAAGGCAGGTAAGAAACCAGTGAAACAATTGCCAAGAAGGTTTGCACCAGATATCATGTCCAAAATCAAAGAAGAGATCGAGAGGCTGTTGAAGAGTAAATTCATCAGAGCTGCCAGGAGATTTCCTTGGTTTTGTGGTGCATAAAAAAGGCATTGAAATAAACCAAAACAAGACAAAGGCTATCTTGGAGACCAAGCCTCCTTCGACCAAAAAACAACTTCAATCTCTGCTAGGAAAAATCAACTTCTTGAGAAGATTCATTTCGAATCTAAGTGGAAAGGCTCAAGCTTTCTCACCACTACTTCGACTCAAGAAAGATGATCCATTCAAATGGAACCAAGAGCATCAAAAGGCTTTTGATGACATCAAAGAATACTTAATAAAGCCTCCAGTTCTAATGCCTCCTAGTAGGAATAAAGCTATGAAGTTGTATATTGCTACGTCTGATAAGACGATAGGAAGCATGTTAGCTCAAGAGGACGATAATGGCATAGAAAATGCAGTTTATTACCTTAGTAGAGTTTTAAATGATGCAGAAACTAGATATACTGCCATAGAAAAACTTTGTCTTTGTTTGTATTTCTCTTGTACAAAACTTAAGCATTATATAAAGCCTGTTGATGTTTATGTCTACTCCCACTTTGATGTTATTAAACATATGCTAACTAAACCCATATTACATAGTAGAATTGGGAAATGGGCATTAGCATTAACTGAATATTCACTGACTTATAAACCTTTAAAGGCTGTCAAAGGCCAAATTGTGGCTGATTTTATAGTAGATCATTCGTTGGTCGAAATGCCACAGGATTATGTGGATATTCAACCATGGATTCTTTATTTTGATGGGTCCAAACATAAGTATGGAACAGGAATTGGAATTTTGATCATATCTCTGACTCAAGTTCCAACCAAGTTCAAGTACAAAATAAATGGACTTTGCTCTAATAATGAAGCTGAGTATGAAGCTTTAATTACAGGATTAGAAATATTAAAAGACTTGGGGGCAAAGAACATTAAAATAAGAGGTGATTCTGAATTAGTATTGAAACAATTAACACAAGAATATAAATGTGTGAAAGAGCATCTGGCGAAATACTTTTCTATAGCTAGTTCTTTGTTAGATTGTTTCGATCATGTAGACATTGAACATGTACCTCGATTAAAAAATCAAGAAGCGAATGACTTGGCTCAAATTGCTTCAGGATATAAAATGTCAAAAGAAAAGTTGACACAATTAATCGAAATAAAAGAAAAAATGGTTTTACAAGAACCAATATCTGCACAATTGTCAATACCAAAACTTGTGGGGGCAGAGACTATACCACAAATAAATGGTGAAATAAAAAAATCCCCTAGAAAATTTTCAAAATTTTGCCATTGACAATTTGTCAGATAATGATTGGAGAAAACCTATAGTAGATTATCATAAGAATCCAACAGGAAATGTGAATCGAAAGGTAAAATATAGGGTTTTAAGCTATATAATTTTTGAAAATGATCTTTTCAAAAAGACTTCTGAAGGAATCTTGTTAAAATGCCTTAATGAAGCAGAAGCATATATAGCAATCTCTGATGTTCATAGTGGTACTTGTGGCTCTCATCAAGCAGGACATAAGATGAAATGGCTCTTGTTTCGACAAGGTTTGTATTGGCCCTCTATGTTGAAGGATTGTATAGAGTTTGCGAAAGGATGCCAAGAATGCCAAAGGCACTCAGGAATTCAACATGTGCCTGCAAGTGAACTACATTCAATAGTAAAACCATGGCCCTTTAGGGGTTGGGCTCTAGACCTTATTGGTGAGATTAAACCTGCTTCATCAAAAAATCAACGTTATATTTTAGTTGGAATAGATTATTTCACAAAATGGATAGAAGCCATTCCTTTACCAAATGTTGATCAAGAGGCAGTAATTAATTTCATACAAAATTACATAATATATAGGTTTGGAATTCCTGAAACAATAACTACTGATCAAGGTTCAGTTTTCACTGGTCGAAAGATGCAGGAATTTGCCCAAGAAACTGGCTTTAGACTGTTAACTTCAACACCATATTATGCACAAGCAAATGGTCAAGTCGAAGCTGCAAATAAAATTATTATAAATCTGATAAAGAAACATATAACCCAAAAGCCAAGAAATTGGCACAAAACCTTAGACCAAGTGTTATGGGCTTGTAGAAATTCTCCTAAAGAATCAACTAACACTACTCCATTTCGACTAACTTATGGTCATGATGCAGTATTACCAGTCGAAATACATTTGCAATCAGCAAGAGTACAAAGACAAATGGAAATACCTCTAGACCATTATTATCAGATGATGTCAGATGAGTTGATTGATTTAGATGAAGAAAGGCTTAATGCTTTAGAAGTTTTAACAAGACAAAAAGAACGAGTTGCTAAAGCATATAACGAAAGGGTTAAGTTTAAGTCTTTTGATATAGGAGAATTAGTTTGGAAAGTTATATTGCCTATGGACAAAAAAGATAGGATCTTAGGCAAGTGGTCCCCAAATTGGGAAGGACCATTCAAAATTATTCAAGTTTATTCTAATGGCGCATATGAAATTGAGGAGTTAACTCCTGAAAAACGTACTTTGGGTATAAATGGAAAGTATTTGAAGAAATATAAGTCTACTTTACTCGAAGTAAAAATAAGCGCAGAATAATACTTGAACATGAAATCGAAATGGCAATAATTAAAACTTGCCACAAATCAGGAATTGGTCAAAGGAAGCAAGCTTTAAAAAGAGAAATAGGAAGTAGGAACAACTTTATTTTTATTATTAATAAGAAAAGTTCTTTATTACATATGATAACATAATTCTACCCAGACTTAGGCTTAGATTTAGAAGTTTCTGATTCTATACTTTTCAGTTTCTCCTTGAAAAGAGATAGTGCTTCATTAGCAAGCTTCTGAACCTCAGCTGGATAATCTGCTAGATTGTCTTCATATGTCCATAAGAACTCTTCCAGATCAGGGCCCATTTCTTCCTCTTATGATTCTGTTAAAATTAGTTCTTCCTTGTTTCTCTCATAGCGTAGCCTGTTTTCTTCGCAACGCCAGGGCTCTGCTCCCTTTTTGCTCTTTTCTTTTGAGCCTGAAGCATCCTTGGTAACCTGCCTTTCCATGGTATGATTTTCTTGTTGAGGTTACTCGATTACCCTGAATGGTTAAAATGAGAAGAATCATCCTTTTTTATAGTGCCATCAAGCCTTCTTATCAGTGTGGTCATCAATACAATTCATTTAATGAATTTGGCTGTCATCACCTTTTGACTTGACTGCCTTGATATGGTGCTTTGACTCCTTGTTTTTCTGTGTCTTTTTGTCTAATGTCAAAAGGGGAAGTAAAAATAAGCGTAGAATAATACTCAATCATGTAAAATAAAATGGTAAATTGTAAATTGCCATAAAACATGGACTTTGTTCAAAAGTTACAAGATCCAAAATATTGTTCAAACAGACAATAAAGAAAATAAACTAAGGGAATTATAAATTCTTGGTGCAGTCAGCATAAATCTTCTTGAGGGTTGCCATCTCCTTTTCGACTACCAAATTCGAACTCTCCAGGGATTTGATCTCTTCACCAACAACTTCTGCAGAGCCAAAAGCTTGAAGCCCTTCCCTGCCATATGCGTCAATCTGCTCTTGGGTCGAAGCTTTGGTCTCTTTCTCAATTCGAGCTCTCTTGGTCTCCTCTTCGATGATCTTGCGCCTGTAGTTAACAATCTGCTCCTCTAAGAGTTTGATTTGTTCCTTGTAATGGGCAACCTTGTCATCACATTCTTTTAGCTCTGAATTTCCTTCGACCAGTTGAGAGGACAATCTTTCCACTTCAGCTTGTGCTTGCTGGGCCTTCTCAAAGAACATGGTTTGAGCTTGTTGTTGTGTGGCAAGTCTTGTGTTATTATCAATCCTCTTCTGCACTGCCTTGGCATATTGGTCCACAATCGAACTAAGTTGTATGACTTTGCCAAGGGTTTCCTCATCAGTCCTAGGATTGTGGAGCTTCTTCAGGAAAGCCAAGTGGCTATAAGCACATGCTGGTTGTTCCTCAATCTGCTTCAACACATCCCTTTGGACGAATGTAGTTGTAAGTTTCAGCAACAGAGAGTCCTGGCGCACCATCGAGTCGATTTCAGAGTTGGAAGGCGCTGAGTCAGTGGTTGTGTGCTCACTAGAGGTGTTTCCTTGATTTGCTTTCCTCGAGAGTAGAAGTTTAAGGGTACCGGCAGGATCAGACTTCTGCATATTGGTAAATTCTTCTTCTTGAACGCCCAAGCTTGCAGAAAGTCTCGAGGTCGAAGAGACAGATATGATCCCTGAACCCCCGACCTCAGCTTCAGGAATTGCATCAGAGTCATGCTGAGATTCTTGGTTCGAGCTTGCCTGGCCTGAGTTTGTAGACATACTAGGCATTGAATATTTGATGCTCGAAGCATTGGTTGGCACCTCCTCAAGGTTTGGTTGTTTATCTTCCTCAACAGGACTTTTCTTCGACTGATCCTACAAACTCAAAAGAAAATTAGTAAAGATCAAATGTAACTATGAAAATTTAAGGTTGAGAGTAAGATGAGTTATACCTCTCTTTCTTCGACCTCAGGGCTAGTTTGAGGATTACCACCCTTCTCAGCATTGGGGGCATCGTTGCCTGGTTGTACATCATCTGTCTTTCCCCCATCAATAATTGGTTCATCATTGACCAAGGTCTCTGAATGAGGTGCAGGGTTACCTTGTGGTCCGTCAACCTGTTCTTCTGATGTCTTGGTAAGTTGGTCTTGTTCGACCACTTTTTTCTCTGAAGCATTGGTCTGAGGGGTTGGATCTCCACCGCTTTCACTCGAAGTGCGGATTTTTAATGCCCTATGCACTTTAGGCTTCTTGATTGCTGACTTGACCTTCATACCAATTTCTTTCTTCTTTTTCTTCTCTCCCCTTTGGTCCTTTGTTGGAGCTTCTTCAACCTTTTTCTGTTTCTTGGCTTGTGCAGCCTCATTTGCTTCGACTTCTGGTACAGTTGTTGCTTTCCCTTCACTAGGTTGTGAAGTCGAAGTTGATGGTTGTTTTCTCTTCCTAATCAAAGGGACCTCTTGTTCTTCTTCATCCTGAAATGATGGAGGTAACAAATGTCAAGATTTTGCTTCAAAATATATTACTATGACAAAAGTTTGAAGTATTTGATGGAAAGTTTGATTTTTACCTCCTCATCTAATACCACTGTGTTTTTATCTTTCTTCGAGCTAGCAGACACTGTCTCTGTGCTGCTCCTACCTTTTCCCTTCTAAGGACATAAATGGTCGAAGTTAGAACATATGTTTAAACATGAGGAGAGAAAATAAATAAAAAATTCTTAAGGCTAAATTACCTTTGCCTTAGAGGTTTCGACCTCTGATCTAATCTTCACCCCAGTGGGTTTCTTCACTTCAGTCGAAGTCTTTGAAGACCCACCATCTTTCTTTATGCCTTTGCCTGCAAAATGTTGTATTAATAAATATAAAAAGGTTTGAGGGAATAAATCTTGTAAGATAAATATAAGAGTTTAGATGTTTACCTCGACCTGAAACGTTTATTTTCTTTCCAAGAGATGGCACTATGAAGCCACTCTCCACCATCCCTAGCAATTGATCAGCATTGCCTATTGAATGTTTGGTGTAATGGTCACTCCACCATTTACTAAAGCCATCAGTGCAGT
This sequence comes from Trifolium repens, assembly GCA_030408175.1. Lineage (NCBI taxonomy): Eukaryota > Viridiplantae > Streptophyta > Magnoliopsida > Fabales > Fabaceae > Trifolium > Trifolium repens. The sequence continues at coordinate 26,293,832 of CP125850.1, forward strand.
AGAAAGAAGGCTTATACTCGAAGGGTTTGAAATTAAATTCATAATTCTCCAGCATTCTCATGTATTTCTTGTAAGTCCTTTCAGTCACTCCAGTGCCCAACACCATTCTATCCAGTTTTTCAAAAAGGGACTTGGGCCTAATCTGGGACATACCAAATTGCCTAGCCACACAGTTGGGCAGATATCCTACAAGCCCATACTGGTTTGCGTTCGAACTGATCCTGCATGAGAGCACAGTTTGCTCTAAATAGGCCCTCCAGACCTCATTGACCTCATCCTCATTGTCCGGGTTAAATGCAGGAAAATCTTCAACAAACCACGCAGCACCATGCTTACGCTCGACAAAGGGAGCATGACGTGGTAAAAACTTGTCAAAATTCAAAAACATCTTCATATGTCTCATGAAGAGTCTGCCAGTGTCTTGGTCCAAAGATCTAGGGGCTAATCGAACCAACCTCTGCCCTTCGATCTCCCTTTCATCTACCTCTTGTTGATAGTCAGAAGGCACTATCAACCCCAATTCCGTCTCAAATGTGGCATTCAGCCAAAGTTGTAACAGCCACATAGGTCCAGCAATTGAAACCTTTGATCCATCCTTGGAAGCCTTGATTGCATCACTGGCATTCCCCATTGCTTCATATAGACAGGCTAGTAACAAACGCCCTAAACTGAAGAGTCTACCCTCATTAATCTGTTGTGCTATGGGAATATACATACGTGCTACCTGAAGGGATTTCGAGCAAAACACAAAGTGGGATAACCACAATGTTAAGAAGGCCACATGCTCCTCAGTGGACACCTCATCTCCTTCTTCACCCATTTGCTCTGCTATGTACTTAGAGAATGTAGCTTCTTGAAAATTAACTTCGACCTTATCTCCAGTTTTGGTTGGATCGAAGTGATCACCAACAGGCCTAAGGCCTGTGATAGCAGCTACATCTAATAAGGTAGGGGTTAACATGCCACACTTAAACTGAAAAGTGTTGGTGGACTTTTCATAGAAGTGTAAGGCAGCCACTAGCAGTTCTGGTTTGTACTTAGGACCGGTTCGACTAAATTGGATAAGCTCGTAAATACCATAGTTTTTCCAAGAATCCTTAAAGTCCTTTTCGACCCTATCTAACCAGGGAATGTAATCCTTGTGCGCAGTATAGGGGGCAGCTCTAAAAATCTTAAGGGCATTCTTCATATACCCAAAGTTGTAAGGAGTAGAGCTAAAGATTCGAGGCTCACAGGTTACATGCAAAGGGAAGATATCACTTACCTCTTTTGATATAACCTCAGCACGTGTGGGATAAGGTCCACAGAAAGCGTAATCTTCCTTCTTGATAGAAAATGGAATCATAAGCTGAGTGTTCCAGATCTTACTTTCCGCCTCAGTTCCAGAAGGTTCTGGAACTACTTCTTCGCCATCATCAAGGACGCGAAGATCCTTCCATTTGCCAGCAGTGGGTACGTCGAAATCCAAGTTGGACGCCATTGATGAACAGTACGCAGAAAATCAAGAACTGAAAGGGTTTCGTGAAGAAATTTGTGAAAATTGTTTGTTTAAGGTGAAACAAAGATGAATCGATGCGGAATTTGAGGGTGAATCACTTGTACGGTTTAGAATTGCAAGATGATTGAAGATCAGCGTGTAATTTGCAGAAAAGAAGAAGATGAACAGTGGGTTCGTAAGGAAGCTTTGAAACTTGGAAGTTGGTAAAAAGTGTTCCTTTGTTCGTTTGCTACTATTTATAGGGGAACGTGTTTGTCTCCAGAAAATAAATCAAAAAGAAATTCAAAAAATTTCTCTTCAACTTCTGCGTATGCCATGTCATCCACTATGCTAAAACCTAGGAGCAATGATGGATTGTGGGTATCAAGTTGACAGTTACTTCTGAACGTGACATAAGCGCCGTCATTGGTAATAGTGTCAAGCACGTGGTTATAAAATGCCTTTTCCTTTTTCGTTCGATCACTCAATCGAAACAGGCATTTGGGGGCAATTTGTTAGCCCATATTGTTACTAAGTAAAAATATGTTCTAAATGCATAAATAAAATAATTATGTTTAATTATGTAATTATTTTTAATAATCATTAAATATGTGTGGTTTTCAGAACCAATGAATTTAATGATTAATCATGCATGAACGTGTAATGAATGTTCTATTATGGAACGTTACATTTAAATGCATATTCTCTTTCTTTCAGGATCCTTTCGATTTGGTCGAAGTGTCAGTAGGGTCGAAGCATCCAGTGGGCAAAAGTAATTTATGGACTTAGCGAAATATTCAAAAGAAAGCGTGGTTACTTCGACTTCGATGGAAACAACGGTTAAATCAGAAGATAAGAAAGGATTCAAATTCAAAATACGTGTCAAGACACGCGTCCTGTCTGTAGTTATTTAGGCGTTAGTAGCAGTTAGAAATTAGTGTCTATAAATAGCCTAGTTATGTGATCGAAAAAGGGGTCACAATCATTATACAAAATCCTCAGAAAAACTCTAAGTACCCATGTCAAAGCGAGAAACGAGTGTTCGAAGGAGAATGTATGTAATGTGAACCATTTTATTCTGTAATCATTTACATTTGAATGCAATTTACAGTTTTTTTTTTTTTAATCTCTTTCCAATCTAATCATCTTTTACTTTCGACTCTTTCTTTCCTTCTGTTTATTCAATTGGATAAACATTCTTTCTTGCATTTCAAGTTATTAAAACATAAAAACAAAACTTTATCAACATAAGAACAATAATGAACATCATTTACTTTGAAAATATAAACAAAAGCACTATGTCCCGAGATTTACTAGTTGGTCTCTCTTGTAATAATCAAACTAGCGTTGTTTACCAAATTTCACAGTAAACACTAGGACACAATCTGGATGAGTTCAACCGCCTCTCCCTACGATGCGGGACAACTCATCACCAGAATAAGGACTAAATGACGGTTCCTTACTCCAACATAGGAGAAATTCTGGCAGTCACTCTTATTGGGATGTCCTGACGGGCCAATAAGGAGACTTTGGCCCAGCGCCGGGGATCTATAAATACTCTCCTTCACTGGAGGGTCAGGTATTCAAGTATTTACTCACTTTCACTCTCTTCTGACTTAAGTATCAAAGCGCCTGCAGGTACAATCCTCCTCCGGGGGTGATTTGCTGCTCAACACTCAACGGACTACTCAACGGTGAAGGATTTGTCAGTCTAACATCCTTTCTGATCACAGCCTAGATCAATATATATATATATTTTTTGAAGTTAATGTAAAAGTAACCCTTTGATGAGTTATTCCGTTTAAAAACTATAAATATTTAATTTTATCAATTCAATTATCAATTAAAAAGTAACCCTTTGAAGTTAATGTAAAAGTAACCCTTGGGCTGCTGTTTGGTCGCTTTGGAAGTTCCGTAATTCGTCTTTTTTAACAATGGAAACGGGACTGTTGGATTTGGTGGAAGAAGTCAAAGTTGTCTCTTGGAAGTGGTGGATGGCAAGGTCGAAGAAGGGGCACTGCCTCTTTTATAAATGGAGGGTTGAACCAACTATTTGTCCGCTGTATTAGGATGGTGGTCGTTTTTTTCTCTTCCTGTTTTATCAGTGGCCGTGTTTTGCCTCTGCTGTTGGTTTTGGTTTTTCCTTTCCTGCAACTTGTATTTTTTCTAGCACTTCTCTTGCTTGCTGTACTGTGTTGCTTATCAATAAAAGTTTATTGATTCAAAAAAAAAAATTAAAAAATATTGAGTAGATTAACTTCGCATATTTTTAAAATAATTTAAAACTATACAATATTCACTAAATAGTTTTAGAAAATAAACTTTTGAAAAATTCAATTAAAAACTCTTAAAAAACATAAGGAAATATCGAGTGTTAGATTGATGAAATCAAATATTTATAACTATGACGAAGTGATCCAACTAAGAGTTACCGTTCAGAAGTAACTTAATAACATATATTTAACCAAAACATTTGACTAAGTGTTTAATAAAGTTTTTGTTAAGAAGAATCGTTTGAGATAATATGAGTTTCATTTTTTGTGGGAATAAATTTTGGTCAAATTTTACTTATCTTACGGTCGAATTTTGAAATACCGAAGCAATTTCTCTTGGAAAGACGGTTAATACAAGAAAAATATGATACATTTTCAATGGGATAAATATTAATATGTTAATAAATTATGTTAGTTCAAGATTTAAGCTCTAGAGTTATTCCTTTCATGTCTCTCTCAACTTACCAATCAGTTGCTGTTAGGATCATGCTCTATATATATGGTATGCCTAACTCTAAGTGCAACATATGCTTAAAAAATCCAATGGCTCTCAAAAAATGGTCACATGAACAAATTATAGAAGCTTTTTGTTCTCCCTTTTGTCTATCTCTTTTTTTCCTTGTAAGTGTGTTGATTGTGTTTAACTTTTCAATTAGAAAACCCAAATCTAAATCCAAAACAAATCTAAATCAACTTCCATTTCCACCTAAACTACCTATCATTGGTAATCTTCATCAACTAGGAACACTTCCACACCGTTCTCTTAGAGACCTATCACTCAAATATGGCAACATGATGTTGTTGCAATTGGGACAAAAACCAAATCCAACTCTAGTGGTTACATCAGCAGATGTAGCCATGGAAATCATGAAAAATCATGATAAGGTTTTTTCAAATCGACCCCAACATATAGCTCCAAAAATCTTGTTATACGGATGTACCGAGGTTGGTTTTGGACTTTATGGAAAAATTTGGAAACAAAAAAGAAAATTATGTGTTGGAGAACTCTTAAACATGAAAAGTGTGCAATTATCTTATCCTATTAGAGAAGAAGAAGTTGAAGAGTTGGTGAATAAGCTACGAGAAGCTAGCTCGAATGATGAATGTGTAAATCTAAGTGAAATGATTATTTCAACAATAAACAATATTGTGTGTATATGTGCTCTTGGAAGGAAGTATGAAGAAGCTAGTGAAGGTAGTTTGAAAGTGTTAGCAAGGAAGGTTATGATTTATCTTCAAGCTTTTGTTGTTGGAGATTACTTCCCTTCTTTGAGTTGGATTGATGTTCTTAGTGGAAAAATTAGAGATATTAAGGATACTTTTCAAGCACTTGATGGTTTCTTTGATCAAGTTATTGAAGAGCGTTTGGCTTTGAAGAAAATGGAAAATAATCAATTCAAGAAAAAAGGGTTTGTGGATATTCTACTTCAACTCCAAGAGGATGGCATGCTTGGCTTTGAGTTCTCCAATAATGATATCAAAGGACTTCTAATGGTTTTCTCTTTTATCCCTTTCTTTTTATTTCATTACACTTTCACTTCCTCACTATAAACACAAACTTGCATACATTGAACAATACTATTTTCACATAATTAATCATCATAGTTATAACATTCTAGTTAATTACGTTTGCTAGATGAAATAAAAATAATCTAATTAATTATTTTTTTGATAAGAACCTCATTAATTATTGTGCTTGAATGAAAAACTACTAAATATATTTTCAAGACTTCTTTATCAAATTTAATTCTTAACTACTGGCCTTAGTTAGCATTTTTCTTATTTCATTACCCAAGACTAGCTACCTCTTATATTTACCATAGTAATGAACAATTTCAGTTGTTTCTTTTTTTTTTTTTTTTAAGCAAAATTGGAAATGTAGAAGTGATATAATAATTTGATGATATTCTGGCAAAGCCGAAACTCCATCAAACCAACCACCAACAACAACACCCCAACGATAACATTGATAAGAAATAAAGAAAACAAAAAAGATGGGGGGCTACACCAAACCCATCAAAGAAGATCAACAAAATTGAAAATTAGGGAGACCGACCCTATTACGGAAAAAGTCATCCCTATATACACCAAACCCATCAATTTCGGTTGTTTCTATATACACATAAGTTTTCAAAGTTTTCACCAAAGAAATAAATACCAAAGTAAAAATAATAAAAACATTTGAGATTAAATTATGTAATGGTACATTAATTGTGGACATTTGAAATTGCAAGCATGCATCATTATTAAGTGATTCTACATACTCACTTGTTTCTTTTTTGTGGACAACAAAACGTAGAGTGAAAAAAATAACTAAATAATATTATATTTTCTTGTATAAACTAAATAATATATTATTAAAATTATTAAATTATATATATTTGTATATGGACCAAATTATGCGTCTAAATATGTGACCACCTGTTCAAAAGAATTTTTTTATTGATAAACCGAAAAAAAAATGTCATGTCCTTTTTCTGGATTTAGATTAGGTGCAGTTGATTGCATAGTGCAGTCGTTTTACAATCGTCCGATTATGATCGTACGGTTTAAACAAATACAGTCAAAAAATTTAGTTTTAAATTATAACCGTCTGATCTTGATCGGACGGCTGTAGATAAGGTGACTGCGTAACTGCATCCAAATATCAACTGCATAGAATCTAGGTCCCCTTTTTCTTCTTATTGTGAGGGTCCCCAAATTAATGGAATAAGCAAAGTCACCATACTTGTGAATGTTGAGAGATAAGACTAAGAATCAAGATAACAACCCACCTTGACTGATAGGAAAAGAAAAGTTCACTATACCTAAAACATTGACTTCTAGCACTTCCATGAACCAGACAAAAAAGATAAAATAAAAATTTAAAAGTTTTTTTTAAAGTAAAAACAGACAAAAAAAAATTATAAGGCGAAAAACATCTAGACATTAGGGAACAAAGCAGACTTCGTCTCCATTCTTTATCTACATTTTATTATATTAAAAAAAGAAAAATATACTAAAATATACAAAAATTAGGGGACATAGACCTAACCAATGAACCCACACAAAAACGTGTAAGACAATGAAACATACAAACTCCTAATTAATCCTAAAAGACAAAATAGAAGTCCTAACAAATTAGAATCAAACCAATTGACAAACTAATTAGTTTGCAGTTCAACTGATTTCGTTTATTTTTAAAATATCGTGAAATATTTGATAACTAAAATTATAGTATACATTTCAATATTTCCTTGCAAGTGATTCAAATCATGCATAAACAAGTTTTTCATAAAACAAAAAATAATTATTTGCAATTTTTAGGACATGTTTGTTGGAGCAACGGACACAACCTCAGCAACATTAGAATGGACAATTTCAGAGTTGATGAGAAATCCAACTGTAATGAAGAAAGTACAAGAAGAAGTAAGAAGAGTTGTTGGAAATAAATCAAAAGTTGAAGAAAATGACATCAATGAAATGCACTATTTAAAGTGTGTTGTGAAAGAAAGTCTAAGGTTACATCCAGCTACTCCTCTAATGGCTCCTAGAGAAACAATATCTAGTGTGAATCTAAATGGTTATGATATTCCTGAAAAAACAATGGTATTTGTAAATTCATGGGCAATACAAAGAGACCCTAAAAATTGGGAGAACCCTGAAGAGTTCATGCCAGAGAGATTTGAAAACAACATAGTTAATTTTATAGGTCAAGATTTTCAGTTTATCCCATTTGGTTTTGGGAGAAGGGGATGTCCAGGAATGCATTTTGGAGTAACTACTGTTGAATATGTACTTGCTAGCCTTCTTTATTGGTTCAATTGGAAGTTACCAACCGAAACAAATTTAGGTAAACAAGATATAGATATGAATGAGGTATTTGGACTTGTTACAACAAAGAAAGAACCTCTTCACCTTAAACCAATAGCATTTTTAGTTTAATCTACTTTCCAGGTATTTTGTAGAAAGTGATTATATATTATTGTAATTTTGATTAGAATGATACTAACTAGTGTATCTGAATACTAGTTAAGGATATTCATTTTATTATGTGTAATTAATTTTATGTTCTATTTAAAACAAATAAATTTATGTTATATCATTAGCAATAGTTCTCTCAAAAATCATTAGCAATAGCTATAGCTAATACTCCTAATTGAATACAATTAGAATTAGAAATAAAATTAAAATCATGAGCACACTAATAATGTATATACTCCCTCCATCCCATATTATAAGCAAAAAACATTACTTTTTTTGTCCCAAATTGTAAGAAAAAATAACTCATTTTCATCATTTTCAAGAGTTACTTTTACTTACTCTCATAAAATTTAAATCAAATTGCATTAAATATACTCTCTCTCTTCTTTTCCCCATAATCAATAACCAATAAAATTTCTTTTTACATCTTCCTATGAAACTTATTTCAAGAAAAACACAAAAAGTCATACTTCAAATTATTACATTTCACTTTTCTTAATAAGTGTGATTTTTGTTTTTTTTGCTTACAATATGGGATGGAGGGAGTATTATATAGCCACTCGAGTTACCTGATGAGTCATCACAATAGCTAGCTCCTACTAAAAATAGATAAACAATCAATAAAATTACGAATAAAACAAAAATAAAAATTTCCTTTTTTAGAATGGTCGATGACAACAGAACCGTGAGCAATCTATCACCGTTGCAAAAAAAATAACTGGAAGCACGCGTACATACATCATCCATCTCATTTTGTCAACATTCTCCCCTACTCCCCATAATATAATATTATGACGCTTTGAATAGTTCATAATATATATATATATATATAGTCAGGATGCGTTGACACCAACTAGTTTGACACCAAATGTTACACATTTCAATAACGTTTTAACTGATATAAATTTTTTAAAATCCACTGTTGGATTGAAAGTTTATATCATATAGATCATTTATATAAAGTTTCAGGAAAATCCAAAATCATTTGATATGCTATTGAGACACATAAAGATCAACGACATTTAAAAAAAGACGCAAACCGTTAACTTTGATGTATCTCAATAACATATCAAATGGTTTTGGATTTTTTTGAAACTTTACATAAATGATCTATATGATATAAACTTTCAATCCAACGGTGGATTTCATAAAATTTATATCGGTTAAAACGTTATTGAGAGGTGTAACATTTGATGTCAAACTTGTTGGTGTCAACGGATCCTGACTCATATATATATATATATATATATATATATATATATATATATATATATATATATATATATATATATATATATATATATATCCGTTGACTTCAGGAATAAGTCTTTCATTGACTTACTCCGCTTAATAACTCGATATTGACATTATATTTTTTGGATCCAACCGTTGAATTCAAAGATCTCATTGAGTGGATCAACTCCATAAATTTTTATAAAAATTCAAAATCGTTTGATACTATATATATATATATATATATAAATTTTAGAAATAAGTCATTAATTTCAAGTAATTAATAAGCTCTTCCCAAAATAACTTATTTGAAAGAATTCGAGTTCAATTGAAATAGACCCTAGAATTTTAAAAGCAAAGTAGTTCCAAAGGTCAAGAGATTCAAGTTAAAACTTTCAGGCTTTTAAAATCTTTTGGACTTAGACTACAACACCGGTCATACTTGGCAACTTAACTTCCACATACACATCACCTTCTAAGAAATATTTATTGGCATTCATTGGATGAAGTACTGAAACCATATGAACCACAAGAGTCGTTATGGATGAAGTACAAAAGATGTTTAGCGTCCAATTGAAGAAAAGAATAAAAAATTGATCTAAATTTATATTATACACTACTGCATTCATCAATAATTCAACGAAATCTAAAAAGTAATTTATCTCTTAAAATAAAGATCAAAGTTAGTTAGTCAATAACTCGTTTCTGTAATCTTTTTTCTTGTAACTTTTATGAAACTCAGCAGTCAAATATCTGGCTAAGATCGTTGGAAGCATAGCAACCCATACCAGAGAGTTTGGAAACATGATCCAAGTCCAAATTTCAAATATAAATGTTTCTTTCTAACGAAAAATTTTAAACATTAATGTTAAAATTGTAATGATCTTCTGTACAGTGAAATTAAAATTGATGTAGAGAATTTGGTAAGATGATCCAAAACCAAATTTTAAATATAAATGTTATTTTTTGATGAAAAAATTTAAACATAAATGTTGAAATTGTAATTATCTTCTGTACATCGAATTCATATAGGTCAGTATAAAACACATCTAAAAAAGGTTGAAGAGTTTAAGGGCCGAGAACAGCTGAAAAACAATCCTCGGTCACTATAGCATCACAACTCACAAGACTAAGATGGGAAATTTTACAGCGCCATAGCCTCCTCTTTAATTGGGAAGGATTAAGGCCATCTTATCACAACACAGAAATCACCATATTGCGAACGTAAATGATGGTGATTACTCAACTGCAGGAGGCGGGCAGCTATGAGTAAATTGGTGGATCTAACGTCATTGTTTAGTAAAATGCTGGGTAGGCTAATATGATCTCCTCATAAAAAAGGAATGTCTCAGGGCTTCCTTAGCTGTTATTCTTTCGGAGGGGTCATATCTAAGTAACCCTTGCAATAGATGAATGAGATCACCAGCTGAATGATCAACATGCTGCATTATAAGGTTCTGCAAATATTGAGAAAAAAAAGGAATAAGTTTAAAAATGATAAATTATTGGCTTTAAAAAAGGTCAGAAATTAAATGGCAATTAAGCACACCTGGAGTCTAGGGAGCTTTGTCACGGCTTTAATACTCTCCCTCGAGGTTGCACCCACTGGCCAGTCTAGTTTACCTCTTCTAACATACTTCTCAGCATGCCGGCTAAACATGCACAATAAAATACAGTTATTATACTGGGTTTAGAGATCAAACGATTGAAAAAGTTTCCGGAGTCATTCACTTACTCAACTCTCTTCAACATATGCATTGGTAGTGGACCAAGTACCCTCTCCATCATGGCAAGGTGTTCTAAATTTTCATGAGTCTGAAACAAAGCTTCGCCCTGCATCAGGAGATCAGATGTCAGAACTTAGAAGATTGTTAAATATGAGTTCCATACAGGTTTTCAAGAGCAACACATACCGTGCATAACTCAACCAATATACATCCCACACTCCATATATCACATGGATGACTCCAGCCAAGACCTACACAATATTTTACCAAAATCAACTAATTAGCTGAGATGGCTGGGATCCTATGAATTAACATCATGCAAATTCAGCAACAAAGGCAAGCATTCATTCAACAGTATTTAGTACATACCAAGTATAACTTCAGGTGCTCTATAATGACGAGTTGATACAATGTAACTCTGATCTACTCGCTCATAAGTGGTACTACCAAAATCAATAACCTTGATAGCACTAGACTTAGGCACTTTCTTGAAATACGAGTTTGGCGATCTAGATGAAATCTGTTGCGAGAAAAAAAAATGTCAGGGATTGACCAAGCCACATTGGGTTAATTGCTTTCATTATATTAATATACACTTAAAATATGGGCCAATGTCTGAAACAAATTGTACTACATATTTAGTTAAGCACTGCATCACAGGTGACATATTAGTTTGAATAATTCAAAGGAAGAAGCAGAAGTTCAAAAAAAGAATGCCGGGAGTGCAAAATGATATATACCTTGTAGTCAGGAACTTTGACATAGTCTGACGAAACAAGGAGTATGTTTTCAGGCTTTAAGTCAGTGTGGATCATGCGCAAATCATGCATAACTGAAAATTTACAAAAGAAACATATTAGAGAAATACACATAAAATAAGTCCTACGATAATTACATCATAACAAACTTTGAAACAAATGAGGACACAAACAAATAAGATGGTTTATATACTACTTTCATCAGCGTATGATAAAGCACGGTGATTTGTCCAAAAAAAAGTGAAATATATGGAAGAATAAAGTAATACTAGTTCAAGTAAATACTACACACATGCTATACATTCCAACAGTTGTCTGCCAATCTCACGGACAAGATCATTGGGAAATGAGCGATAATTGTTTTTCCGAAGAAAATCGTATAAGCTTGGTCCAAGTTTCTCAAACACCTGTTAAAACCATTTAAATTCACTGACGTCTTAACCCCCAAATTATTTTGTATATTGGGGAAATCAACCCATCACAAATCAATCAAATACTTACAATACATATATGATTACGATAGTCAAACCAGTTCCGTATTTGCACACAACTGCAAGGAATAAGACAATTTAACCAATGCAATGGAAACAAACGGTTACATTGTACTAGTGTAAATGAAGAAATAACACCAAAACCACTTACCGATTGCCACCCATATCATGTTTACCAAGCTGCTGCAACATCTCAATTTCTATCATAGCTGCTTCTCGATACTTCTTTATTCCACGGACAATTTTAATGGCAACCATTTCCTTCCTTTCTCTGTCCCAGCATTCCAATACCTGCCCAAAAGTTCCTTCACCCATTTTGCTGTGGATCTTATCTGTAACCGTAAGAAATAATTAGATATGACCAAGCAAACATAGCTAATCAAGTAAATACAAATATACATATCGATTATATAATGTTCAAAAATGTGGACGCCTATGAACATTTATTTAAAACTAAAATGGACCTCAATAATGACATTCATACAACCAAAACATAAATAGTAGTTAATACATTTAAATACATTTAAATAATATAAAATGTCTGAATTTAATTATGAAAATTAACAAGGGAATGGAGATGCATATGCAACAAAATGCTGTGTTTTGAAAGCAAATAATTGCAAATTTACGGAAAAACAATAAACTAGGATTTGACCAAGATATATATGAAGGTAAATTTTATAATTATGGTGAAGTGTAATTACAGCGGGAAGTTAAATTATCTCCAACAGCAAACATGTAATGGCCATCTTTGTCATCATTTCGCCAAGGGGGAGAACCATTTCGAGCATCACCCTTAACAATTACAGAACTAGTGATATTTTCTGAGGGAGCATAGCTTGAAATATTCCCAAGCTCTTGTCCAAAAAACAATCCTACCTGAGCCTACACACAGCCATCCATTCATGCACCACTAAGAGTTAAAAATCAAAATTCTATCCCACTGATTACCCTACCAATAATCTCTCCATCATCTCAGATTGTTACAACAAATTGAATGTGAGCATTCAAAAATAACCATAAAGAACAAAACAAAAACCAGAGAATTTCAATAAACCGTGTCAGATTCACATCAGAAATCACAGGTAATTCATTCTTCAAATTCCATTAACATGGGATCTCAGAGATTGAATCTAATCTTATAAATTAATAATTTAATTCCAATAAATTCCAGTAATTTACACAATGAAATCATCAAAAAGTGAAATTTTGAATATTATAAGGTGTATCAAAATATAAATCACAAAATACAGGTTTACAAGCTAGATTAAGTCTTGTACATAACAATCATGTCAATACAAAACTTTTAGCGAAGATAACAGGAAAAAAATTAACAAATTATATTAAATATCATCAGATCCAATTGGTGTATATAGAGAGAAAATAAACAAACACCGCAATCGAACACAAGCAAATCATGCAGAATAAAATTAATTAATTCAACCAGTATAAAAACCAGATTCATGTTCTGAAATAATAATCAAAACACCAAAACCTAACAGATCCATCAAATTCAACCTAAAATTCAACACATAAATCTTGCAAAATAAAAGAATGAAAATTACCTGAATCAAACATACCTAACTATACAGATTCGAACAGATCTACAACAAGATGAATATAACAACGAGAAAAAATTATCAGATCTGAGATTTTAGGAAAAACAAATTACCTTAGGGGTTTCAGGAACATCCCAACCCAATCTCGCTCTCTTTCTAGGACGCCGATCCATGTGATTATGAGGAAATTCAAAGACGCGTTCCATCTCCATGATTCAAAGATGTGCGAAAAGTTCAGAGAAAAATTGTGGCGAAAGAAAATTGATTCAAGAAAAGATTTTGCCAACGATGCGTACGAAGTACGAACCCTAATTTTGACGTTGGCCTAATAATAACGAACTATAGAAGCGGCTGAAATAAAATCTAGCCGTCCACGTGTTGGCCTAGAGGAACATCTAAGCTTAGTGGATCGTGCTGTCAACTTTTGACCAGGGTTTAATATAGGCCAGACTTTTAACCATGGTTTAGTTAGCTTTTGGTTGAGAATTGATATGGATATCCGCATTTTTCAATTTTTTGTTTTTTTTTTTGGATTAGTTTATTTTTTAGCTTATCCAAACAGTTTATTTATCTATACGTAGGGGTGTGCAAAAAATCAGGTTAACCATAACCAAAGTACTAACCAAACCAAATCCAATTTTAATAACCAAATCCATTTTATAAGAAAACCACACCAAATCCAATAAAAAAAACAAATTGTAAACCATATCCATTTTTTATAAATGGTTTGTAAACCATATCCATTTTTCAAAAATTTTTGATTTCAAATAAAAGAAATTCCAGAGTTTTTTTCGGAAAAAATTTTTGTCGGGAAAAAAAGTTCCCGAGTTTTCTGGAAAATGTTTCTGATTTTACCGGAAAAAGAAGTTTCCAATTTTTTTTGGAAAAAAAGTTCTCAATTTTTCCGGAAAAAAGTTCTTGATTTTTTGCCGGAAAAAAGTCCCTAATTTTTCCGGAAAAAACTTTCCGGTTTTTCCGGAAAAAAAGTTTCCGATTTTTTCCGAAAAAAAGTTCTCGATTTTTTGCCGGGAATAAAAGTCCCCGATTTTTCCGGAAAAAAAGTTTCCGGTTTTTCCGGAAAAAAAGTTTCCGATTTTTTCCGGAAAAAAAGTTCTCGATTTTTTGCCGAAAAAAAGTTCCCGATTTTTCTGGAAAAAAGTTTCCGATTGTTTCCGGAAAAAAAAGTCCCCAATTTTTCCGGAAAAAAGTTTCCGGTTTTTCCGGAAAAAAAGTTTCCGATTTTTTCCGAAAAAAAAGTTTCCGATTTTTTGCCGGGAATAAAAGTCCCCGATTTTTCCGGAAAAAAAGTCCCCGATTTTTCCGGAAAAAAAGTTTCCGGTTTTTCCGGAAAAAAGTTCTCGATTTTTTCCGGAAAAAAAGTTCCCGATTTTTTGCCGAAAAAAAGTTCCGATTGTTTCCGGAAAAAAAGTCCCCAATTTTTCCGGAAAAAAGTTTCCGAGTTTTTCCGGAAAAAAAGTTTCCGATTTTTTCCGAAAAAAAGTTTCCGATTTTTTGCCGGGAATAAAAGTCCCCGATTTTTCCGGAAAAAAAGTTTCTGGTTTTTCCGGAAAAAAAGTTTCCGATTTTTTCCGGAAAAAAAGTTCTCTATTTTTTGCCGAAAAAAAGTTCCCGATTTTTCTGGAAAAAAGTTTCCGATTGTTTCCGGAAAAAAATTCCCCAATTTTTCCGGAAAAAAGTTTCCGGTTTTTCCGGAAAAAAAGTTTCCGATTTTTTCCGAAAAAAAGTTCTTGATTTTTTGCCGGGAATAAAAGTCCCCGATTTTTCCGGAA
This sequence comes from Trifolium repens, assembly GCA_030408175.1. Lineage (NCBI taxonomy): Eukaryota > Viridiplantae > Streptophyta > Magnoliopsida > Fabales > Fabaceae > Trifolium > Trifolium repens. Next base: position 26,309,103 of record CP125850.1, read on the forward strand.
AAAAAGTTTCCGGTTTTTCCGGAAAAAAAGTTTCCGATTTTTTCCGAAAAAAAGTTCTCGATTTTTTGCCGGGAATAAAAGTCCCCGATTTTTCCGAAAAAAAGTTTCCGTTTTTCCTGAAAAAAAGTTTCCGTTTTTTTCCGAAAAAAAGTTCTCGATTTTTTGCCGGGAATAAAAGTCCCCGATTTTTCCGTTAAAAAAGTTTCCGGTTTTTCCGGAAAAAAGTTTCCGATTTTTTCCGGAAAAAAAGTTCTCGATTTTTTGCCGAAAAAAAGTTCCCGATTTTTCTGGAAAAAAGTTTCCGATTGTTTTCGGAAAAAAATTCCCCAATTTTTCCGGAAAAAAGTTTCCGGTTTTTCCGGAAAAAAAGTTTCCGATTTTTTCCGAAAAAAAGTTCTCGATTTTTTGCCGGGAATAAAAGTCCCGGTTTTTCCGGAAAAAAAGTTTCCGATTTTTTCCGAAAAAAAGTTCTCGATTTTTTGCCGGGAATAAAAGTCCCCGATTTTTCCGGAAAAAAAGTTTCCGTTTTTCCGGAAAAAAAGTTTCCGATTTTTTCCGGAAAAAAAGTTCTCGATTTTTTGCCGAAAAAAAATTCCCGATTTTTCTGGAAAAAAGTTTCCCATTGTTTCCGGGAAAAAAGTTCTCTATACTAATATATAAAGGGAGTACAAATTTTTGAATGACTTTTTTATTATTCCAATTTTACCCTTAAAAAATAACTTCCACATAAAAATAGATTTTCAGTTTGTTTTTTAGTAAAAAAAAAATATTTTTTTCTTCTTAATAACTAACCACAACAAAAAAAGGAGGTTAGTAGTTATCAATTAACAAAGTCCAATAAAAAAGGAGATTAAGTAGTTATTTATATTTGCACAATACAGAATATCGATCACACACGAAAATAAAAAAAATATATATCGATTACACATGGCGACTAGTGCAATATAAATTAGATTTTATGATATTTTATAAGTTCACACTAATGAAAATTGTAATTTTATAAGTTATTTTATCATAAACTACATTGACAAACTTATAATAATACATTAAAATTATATAAGTTGTTTGTAGAATCTCAAAAATAAACTAATCCAAACAGGCTTTTAGTTACATATTAATTTGTGCGAAGTTTTCGTCGCTGTTAAAGATGATTAATTTCCGTTTACATTGGTAACCCAAAAAAAACTCACGATTGGCCCAAAGTTTACTTTACAAACCAACTCAACAATAAGAGATTTACTTTTCGCAGCCCCTAACACTCATCCACTCTCAAACGTTTCCAATAAGAGATTTGCGTTCGTACCCAAATGTTGTCTTTTTTAAAAGTTGTAGTTCCCTGCGTGGAAGGCGAAGTTGGGGGGTGTTCGCTGCATAGGAGGCGAAATTTTGTTGTGCTCGCTTCCTAGTAAGCGAGATTGGGGGGTATTCACTGCCTAGAAGGCAACCTAGAGAATAGTTCATACACGAACTGGTTTTCTTTTCTGCAACACGCCCTATTTTTGTTTTGGCGTAATGTTAATCATAATTTTTTCGTTAAAATTAAATGAGCAACATACAACCAAACATTCATACATATTTTAATAATATCACTGTTAGCCCATATTTTTACTAAGTAAAAATATGTTCTAAATGCATGCATAAAATAATTATGTTTAATAATATAATTATTTTGATAATCATTAAATATTAAAGATGTTTGGTTTTTAGGGCCAATGAGTTTAATGATTAATCATGCATGAACATGTAATAAATGTTCTGTTATGGAACGTTGCATTTAAATGCGTATTTTCTTTCTTTCAGGATCCTTTCGATTTGGTCGAAGCGTCAGTAGGGTTGTAGCGCCTAGTGAGCAAAAGTAACTTATGGACTTAGCAAAATATTCAAGGAAAAGCGTTGGCACTTCGACTTCGATGGAAACAACGGCTAACTCAGAAGATAAGAAAGGATTCAAATTCAAAATACGTGTCAAGACACGCGTCCTCTCTGTAGTTATTTAGGCGTTAGTAGCAGTTAGGAATTAGTGTCTATAAATAGCCTAGTTATGTGATCGAAAAAGGGGTCACAATCATTATAAAGAAATCCTGATAAAACTCAAAGTACCCATGCTAACGAGAGAAACGAGTTCGAAAGGAGAAATGTATGTAATGTGTACCATTTATTTCTCTGTAAACATTTACATTTGAATGCAAGTTTACAGTATTTCAATCTTCTTCTTGTTTAATCTTTATTTTGACTCTTTTCTCCCATTCTGTTTATTCAATTGAATAAACATTCTTTGTTGCATTTCAAGTTATTAAAACATAAAAAGCAACACTTTATCAACATAAGAACAATAATGAATATCATTTACTTTGAAAATATAAACAAAAGCACTATGTCCCAAGATTTACTAGTTGGTCTCTCTTGTAATAATCAAACTAGCGTTGTTTACCAAATTTCACAGTAAACAAATTGGCACGCCCAGTGGGACTGTGTGCTTTACGTTTAAATTTCTTCAAAGTTTGTGTAGTTAATTTGTTCTGCATTTTGTGTATTGTTTCCAAAGGTTCTTGTGTAGTGTATGCTTTTGAGGAACGGGAAATTACTCCCTGAAATGGTTAGACCACCACCCAGAAGTAACCCAAGACAAAACATGGAAAATCCAAACGGAAACAATAATAATAACGGTTCGAATGTATCAACCGCTTCGAGCGTTTCTGAGGCCATAATCTCTCCTGTAATCAGTGAGATTGTGCCCAACGCTAGTGGGGCGACAGTTTCCGCCCCAATATCTTCTGTGGTAAGTGCCACAATGACAATTCCAACGTCTACAGTGGTACCATCGACCACTACAGAACCTATCTTGACCCTTTCCCATGCTATGGAGGGAAATTTCTCTCCAAATAGGACAAATGTTAATGGGGGTGGCGCTAGTTCTTCTACTCTCTAATTACCCTTTTCCCAATATGTGGGTCAGGGCACAAGTAGGAACTACCCATATGGTATGCATACCAGTATGATGCAGGGTTTGCAAACAAGTGCATCATTGTTCACAGAGTCGGCACCAGGCGTGTTTGTGCCTAATAATCAGATAGTTTCTGGTTCTGCTACTCGAAATGGCAATCCATCATTAACCAACAATGCCTTGAATGCTTTAAGGCAACAAATGGATGAGAGTAATCATGACATGGTAAATATGCTAACACAACAAATTGGTACAGTATTTAACCCATTAATTCAAAATACTAACCAAAGTTATCAATTGTTGGCAAATCAAATGGGAAGAATTGCTGATTTCTTTGGGGCTCCTCAAGCCCATAATCAACAAGTTCCCCAAATTCAGAATGTGGTGCCTTTGCAAATTGCACAAGCACCAAATAATGCCATTATGCTTGCCCCAAATAATGTTGTAAATCCCATAAACCAAGTCCAATAACCAGTGCCAGTGGCCGAACCACAGGTGCAAATTCAGGCCCAGCAACAGGCTTTGCCCCAGGTCGAACAAAATCCTGGAATTGTGTTGGTAAATAGGAACCAAAATGCTGATGATGTAGTTAGAAATGTCCAGAATAATAATTTTGTTGGGCAAAATAACATAGCCAATTTGGTCGAAACTATCCTAGCACAAAATGGTTTAAACATAGGCATGCATAGGCCTCATTTTGTTTCTGCCTTATCAGAATATGTGCTTCAAACAGAATTGCCAAGGGGTTGGAAAATCCCAAAATTTACTAAATTTGCTGGTAATACTAGCGAATCTACTGTTGAACACATAGCAAGATATCTAACTGAGGCAGGAGATCTAGCAAATAATGAGAATTTGAGAATGAAGTATTTTCCAAATTCTCTAACAAAAAATGCTTTTACATGGTTTACTACTCTCCCTCCACATTCAATTTTTAATTGGAATCAATTAGAGAGAGTTTTCCATGAGCAATTCTACATGGGACAGTCTAAGATAAGTCTCAAAGAATTAGCGAGCGTTAGGCGCAAAACCCCTGAGTCTATAGATGATTATTTGAATAGATTTCGTTTACTTAAGGCTAGGTGTTTTACTCAAATGCCTGAACATGAATTGGTCGAAATGGCTGCTGGTGGCCTAGACTATTCGATCCGAAAGAAGTTAGATACTCAACATCTGAGGGACATGGCCCAATTGGCTGATAGGGTTCGACAGGTCGAACGCTTGAGAGCAGAAAATGAAGGAAAATAGTAATGATAAAGCAGCGGAAAAAAAAAATTTCCTTTAGAGATCATTACGAATGGGCATGAGTTTGTGTTTAGGATTTTTACCTCTTGTAGAAAATCCTTTTCTTTTCTTTTCACGAACGGTGCCCGGTCAATTCTTTGATCACGAACCGGATTGATCACGAGCGTTGATGACGAAAAACAACGCCTCTATCTAGTCCACACGAACAGGAACCTTCAAGAGCGTGCTAGCTCAAGAGGATGAAGGCCTTTTGTGAGTGGAGGCAAGAAATAAGGATTAGGGTTTTCTGTTTCTTAAGAAATCACTTAAGTGTATTTTTCTCAATCACAAAGGTTCTATTTATAGAACCAAGTGTCTTGTGCACCAAGACAAACTATTTGTCATTGGGCCACAATTATACTAAACCCTTTTAATTAAATAAATCTTTTAAGAAACGCACCCCCCATGTGTCATGTACACATGAGTGCTTTCTATTCATAATAAATTATGATACGCTTATTTAATTACCATGATACCCTTATCATACTTCCTTAATTCTCTGAGCTGCACCGTACCTTACGGTGTTCCAATTTCACACTAGCCTGTTCTTATGTGTGTGACCCTTGTAGGTTTCCATAACGTTGGCAATTATATTAAATCCACTATTTAATATAATAAACAATGAGCGGTATCTAGCAACACATCATTGCTACCCAAGTTATGAGAAATTAACATGTGATCATAACATAACCTTAGTGATAATATATGCGTGTATAATTACCCCTTTGCCCCTTATGTCTATATTGAACACAAAGCATACTTGGTGTCATCTTTGTCCAGTTCAATATTGGGCCCATGGCATTTATACTGTTATGCAGGATTGGCAAATTCCATCTAGGACACTACTGTCCCTCAGCATGCTTTGTGAAGTACCCATTAACTGCCTTTATGGTCATCCTGTTACGGACAACGTTAGATCAGTAACAAAGCACTTGACTCCACATCTAGGGTACATAGTGGTTTCAGGTCTAAGGGCGGCTTACACCATTATCACCATGAGAGTAACTTATGACACTTTGCATAACTTTGCATGTAGTACTCTCATAGCGGGTCAATCCGGTATAAATATTACTCCTAATATTTCTTATACCTATGTCAAGACTTGATAACTCCTTATCCTATGATCCATGAGATGCGATCATCAGTCTATCTTCATAATAGTCTCTATGTTTTATCATTATCCCAATTCATGATAAAACTCGACTACGGATACTTTAAGAATAGCGTCTTTATGTTTAATGTAATCTCATGATTAAGTCACACTTAATATTAAACAGACTTTCTATTCTAGGGACTTCATTATTTTGGACATACAAACATAATAAAGAAAAATGCCTTTTATTATTAATAAAGAAACAATATATTTATTAATAATTTATTCGATACAAGTACTAAAGTCATTGGCCTCTAGGGCTTACACCAACAATCTCCCACTAGCACTAGAGCCAATCTGGCATTACTTTAATACCCATAGACCTAGTGTGCCCATCATGCTTCAACTGCGCAAGAGGCTTTGTTAGTGGATCAGCTATGTTGTCAAGTGTAGGTACTTTGCATATTTTCACATCTCCTCTATCTATTATCTCTCGAATAAGATGGAATCGCCTGAGTATGTGTTTGGATCGTTGGTGAGATCTAGGTTCCTTAGCTTGTGCAATTGCACCATTGTTGTCACAATACAGACTAATGGGATCAACAATGCTAGGAACCACTTCAAGTTCAGATATGAACTTCTTGATCCAAACAGCTTCCTTTGCAGCACTTGAGGCAGCAATATACTCAGCCTCAGTTGTAGAATCAGCTACTGTCTCTTGCTTTGAACTCTTCCAGCTTACAGCGCCACCATTTAAGCAAAACACGAAACCAGATTGCGATCTAAAATCATCCTTGTCGGTTTGGAAGCTAGCATCGGTGTACTCTACAACCGCAAGTTCTTCCTCACCTCCATATACCAAGAATGTTTCCTTAGTTCTTCTCAAGTACTTAAGGATATTCTTGACGGCTATCCAGTGACTCTCACCGGGATCAGATTGGTACCTGCTCGTTGCACTCAAAGCATACGAGACATCTGGACGAGTACACAACATGACATACATAATTGATCCGATTGCTGATGCATACGGTATCTCATTCATGCGTTCCCTTTCTTCTTTAGATGAAGGGCATTGTGTCTTCGAAAGACATATTCCATGTTGCATTGGTATGAATCCTTTCTTGGAATCATGCATATTAAAGCGCCTTAGCACTTTATCTATATATGTACTCTGACTTAGTCCAAGCAGTCTTTGTGATCTATCTTTATAGATTCTTATTCCCAATATATAGGCTGCTTCGCCAAGGTCCTTCATAGAAAAGCAATTCCCTAACCAAGTCTTTACTTGTTGTAAGGTAGGGACATCGTTTCCTATTAGTAATATGTCATCTACATATAACACTAGGAAAATGATCTTGCTCCCACTAACCTTCTTGTAGACACAAGGTTCATCTTCATTTTTAATGAATCCATATTTTGTTACGGTTTCATCAAAACGAAGATTCCAACTTCTTGAAGCTTGCTTCAATCCATAGATTGATCGTTGTAGCTTGCATATCTTATGAGCTTCATTTGGTATGTCAAATCCTTCGGGTTGTGTCATGTACACATCCTCAAGAAGATTTCCATTAAGGAAAGCAGTTTTGACATTCATTTGCCATATTTCATAATCATGATATGCTGCGATAGCAAGTAAAATCCGAACATATTTAAGCATTGCAACTGGTGAAAAGGTTTCATCATAGTCAACACCATGAATTTGTTTATATCCTTTAGCAACCAGTCTTGCTTTGTAGGTATGTACTTTACCATCCATGTCAGTCTTCTTTTTGAAGACCCACTTGCATCCTATAGGACGAATTCCTACAGGAGGCTCTACCAAGTTCCAAACTTGGTTTGTGTACATGGAATCCATTTCAGATTTCATGGCTTCTAGCCACTTCTCAGATTCAGGACCAGTTATGGCCTCTTGGTAGGTTACAGGCTCATCTTGATCCATGTGTAATACGTCACCTTGTTCAGTTATGAGATATCCATATCTCTCAGGTTCGTGACGTATCCTGTTTGACCTACGCTGGACTTGTTCTACTTGAGCAGGTTGTTCTTCCACAACATCTTGTGGTTCCCGCTCATGTTCCTCCACTGTTTGCCCAACAATTGGTGGTTCTTGAATTTCTTCAAGTTCCACACTCCTCCCACTGATTCCTTTGGAAATAAATTCCTTTTCCAGGAAGACACCCGTTCGAGCGACAAACACTTTGCCCTCGGAAGGATTATAAAAGTAGTATCCTCTTGTTTCTTTAGGATATCCTACAAATAGGCATTTGTCAGATTTTGGTTCAAGTTTAGTTGTTATTAGTCGCTTTACATAGACTTCACAACCCCAAACCTCCATGAAAGACAGATGTGGTTTCTTTCCACTCCATATCTCATATGGTGTCTTTTCAACCTTTTTGGATGGAACGTGGTTTAGTGTATAAGCTGCTGTCAATAGGGCATGTCCCCAAAAGGAGTTTGGAAGATCCGCATGACTCATCATGGATCGCACCATGTCTAACAAGGTTCGATTTCTTCTCTCAGATACACCATTCCATTGCGGTGTTCCGGGAGGGGTTAGTTGTGATACTATACCACATTCTTTAAGATGGTCATTAAATTCTAGGCTTAAATATTCACCACCTCGATCTGATCGAAGAGTTTTAATATTCTTACCTAATTGGTTTTGTACTTCATTTTTGAATTCCTTGAACTTTTCAAAGGATTCGGATTTGTGTTTCATTAGATACACATATCCATATCTACTGAAGTCATCAGTAAATGTTATGAAGTATGTAAAACCCCCTTTGGCAGGTATGTTCAATGGTCCACATACATCAGTATGTATGATTGCCAAAAGATCATTAGCCCTTTCACCTTTTCCTTTGAATGGGGCTTTTGTCATCTTTCCAATTAAACAAGATCTACATGTATCATATGATTCATAATCAAAAGAGTCCAAAAGTCCATCTTTATGGAGTTTGGAGATGCGTCTCTCATTTATATGGCCTAAACGACAGTGCCAAAGGTAACTTGGATTCAACTCATTTAGTTTCATCCTTTTAGTATTAATGTTATAGACTGGCGTTTCAAGATCAAGGACATATAGTCCATTATACATTTGAGCATTAGCATAGAATATATCATTTAAATAAATAGAGCAACAATTGTTCTTTATCATAAATGAAAACCCAAACTTTTCCAAACAAGAAACGGAAATAATATTCCTGCTAATGGCAGGTACATAATAGCAGTTCTTTAACTGAATTATTAAACCACTAGGTAAAGATAAATTATAAGTCCCTACGGCTAAAGCAGCAACTCTTGCTCCATTCCCAACTCGTAGGTCCACTTCACCTTTCGCCAATCCTCTACTCTCCTTTAGTTCCTGCACATTAGTACAAATGTGAGAACCACATCCAGTATCTAATACCCATGATGTAGAAGTAGATAAATTTATTTCTATAACAAAAATACCTGAAGTTGTAGGAGCTACTCCTTTCTTCTTATCTTCCAGGTACTTTGGGCAATTCCTCTTCCAATGTCCGGTCTTACCGCAATAGAAACAATTGCCCTCTTTTGCTATGCTCCCACTAGGCTTTAAAGCAGGGGGAGTTTCTTTTGGTTTGGCAACTCCCTTGCCTTTCCATTTACCACCTTGCTTTTTGGGCTTCTTGTGATGCTTATTTCCATTACTAACCATTAGAATGGATTTCCCTTTAGACTTCAGATTTTGCTCGACAGTTCTTAACATGCTTAGCAATTCAGGAAGAGTCTTATCCAAATCATTCATATTGAAGTTTAGGATAAACTGATTGAAACTATCCGGCAACGATTGCAGAATGAGATCAGTTGCAAGTTCTTTCTCAAGAGGGAATCCTAGCCTTTCAAGGTTTCCCACATACCCAATCATCTTGAGCACATGAGGACCTACCGGAGATCCCTCACTTAACTTGCATTGAAAAAGGGATTTTGAAACTTCGAACCTCTCATGACGGGCTTGCTCCGCATATAGAGTTTTCAAGTGTTCGATCATTTCAAAAGCATTCATGTTTTCATGTTGCTTCTGAAGCTCAGAATTCATGGTAGCCAACATGAGGCATGCAACCTCATTAGCATCATCAACATGCTTCTTGTAAGCATCCTTTTCAGCCCTTGGAGCATTATTAGCTGGCTCATTTTCAGGAACAGGTTCCTCTAAGGCATACAGCTTATTATCATGCTTGAGGACAATCCTCATATTTCGGTGCCAATCAAGAAAATTTGAACCATTCAACTTTTCTTTGTCAAGGATTGATCGCAAAATGTTGTTTGATGTGTTTGATGACATGGTTATCTACATAAAGAAGTGAAAATATAAGTATCATTTTATTTAATTAGGTCTTTAATTAAACATGCTCCCACTATTTTACTCAAACCAAATGACCCTCATCATTTGATTCGGAAAATCCCGTTGGAAGATTTTCTAGTGGGTCAAGATCCATATTTCACTTTGTCTCAAGTCCGCGGTGGGCGGATTACACAAGACTCAGTTTATTTAGGTAGGAACTCCTTCCAATTGTATCTCATACAACTCTTGAATATATCAATTGGGTGAACAACTCCTTATTCGAATTCATCTTATGAATTATTCCCAATCCTTGCTTCTTAAACTCATATAATCTCATTATATTTGTTAAGTTAAGTTTGACCCTTACTTTAGAAGTTGGATATTACAATTATCCCATCGCACCTTACCAATATAGAGTATGCACTTCGCGGTGGGCGAACCTACATAGCTCGATACTAGTCTTGATGAGTTCTAAAGCTTGGAAAGCGTAAACTTAATATTCACATATTTTATTAATAAACAAAATGCACTCCGCGGCGGGCGAACCCACATTTTCTTTATTAACCTCTTATGTGTCTCTTGAGGGATATTTAATTAATTTGATCTCATCGGCTTGTTTAACATATTAAACGCTCTCACATGCATCAACATACATACATACAATAATATAACATGATATGATTATGGCCTCCTAACGCAAGTGTTCTCCCAAGCCAATGAGAGAACCCTAAACTAGCCTAACGATGATCTACTTCTCCAAGTATCATCTTCATGGCCGTCCTCATTTGTTCCTATTGTAATTCTATTATTACATCAAAGAATACTCGTTTTACATACGAGGGAGTAAGATGAGAAGAGAAATTACATCAAGAATTTTAGAGAGAGGCACGACACGCAGGCCGTATTTTAAAAACCAAATTAAAAACAAAAGAGTAAACTAAGGCCATAATCAATCATCACAAAACACAATAATAAACATATTTATTATTATTATCAATTCAGGTCGAGTAGATTAATTAAAATTAAAATTTTGGCGAAACGGTCAAAATCGGAGCTGTCACCTGCGCCCCGCGCAGGTGCCCTGCGCCCCGCGCAGGTGCCCTGCGCCCCGCGCAGGTGCCCTGCGCCCCGCTCAATTTCACCAAAAAGGTAATTTTGATTCTGCCATCTGAGCCCCGCGCAGATGCCCTGCGCCCCGCGCAGGCCCGTGGAAAAACCTAGTTTTTCCGCGAATCCTAATGCAACAATTTCGTGCCGTCAAAACCTTTCATGATCGAAATTCAATATGATTGATTAGCATGTCATTGCTTCACCATACTATTGTCGGATTCCAAAGCAAATGAACATGAATCAATTCAATATCAAATAACTTTCATAATTTGTTTTATTGAACGAAATTATGAACGATGTATCAAATACACCGCTTTGCATCACGATCACTTATATCACATATAAGTTCTGATCATTCTTATTTGTATAAACCTATGACAATTAACATATCGCTGCTTCACCATACAATTGTCGGATTCCGAAGCCGTTTCAATGTTAACCATCAATTTTTCATACAAATAGATGCCAAATTTTAATTGCTCGATTTTAATCTTTTATTAACCGTTTTAATCATATTAAAACTGAATTCATGAATTTAAACAAACATCAATCTCATGGATTCGTAAGTGGCTCTGATACCACTGAAGGAAAATAGTAATGATAAAGCAGCGGAAAAAAAAAATTTCCTTTAGAGATCCTTACGAATGGGCATGAGTTTGTGTTTAGGATTTTTACCTCTTGTAGAAAATCCTTTTCTTTTCTTTTCACGAACGGTGCCCGGTCAATTCTTTGATCACGAACCGGATTGATCACGAGCGTTGATGACGAAAAACAACGCCTCTATCTAGTCCACACGAACATGAACCTTCAAGAAAGTGCTAGCTCAAGAGGATGAAAGCCTTTTGTGAGTGGAGGCAAGAAATAAGGATTAGGGTTTTCTGTTTCTTAAGAAATCACTTAAGTGTATTTTTCTCAATCACAAAGGTTCTATTTATAGAACCAAGTGTCTTGTGCACCAAGACAAACTATTTGTCATTGGGCCACAATTATACTAAACCCTTTTAATTAAATAAATCTTTTAAGAAACGCACCCCCCATGTGTCATGTACACATGAGTGCTTTCTATTCATAATAAATTATGATACGCTTATTTAATTACCATGATACCCTTATCATACTTCCTTAATTCTCTGAGCTGCACCGTACCTTACGGTGTTCCAATTTCACACTAGCCTGTTCTTATGTGTGTGACCCTTGTAGGTTTCCATAACGTTGGCAATTATATTAAATCCACTATTTAATATAATAAACAATGAGCGGTATCTAGCAACACATCATTGCTACCCAAGTTATGAGAAATTAACATGTGATCATAACATAACCTTAGTGATAATATATGCGTGTATAATTACCCCTTTGCCCCTTATGTCTATATTGAACACAAAGTATACTTGGTGTCATCTTTGTCCAGTTCAATATTGGGCCCATGACATTTATCCTGTTATGCAGGATTGGCAAATTCCATCTAGGACACTACTGTCCCTCAGCATGCTTTGTGAAGTACCCATTAACTGCCTTTATGGTCATCCTGTTACGGACAACGTTAGATCAGTAACAAAGCATTTGACTCCACATCTAGGGTACATAGTGGTTTCAGGTCTAAGGGCGGCTTACACCATTATCACCATGAGAGTAACTTATGACACTTTGCATAACTTTGCATGTAGTACTCTCATAGCGGGTCAATCCGGTATAAATATTACTCCTAATATTTCTTATACCTATGTCAAGACTTGATAACTCCTTATCATATGATCCATGAGATGCGATCATCAGTCTATCTTCATAATAGTCTCTATGTTTTATCATTATCCCAATTCATGATAAAACTCGACTACGGATACTTTAAGAATAGCGTCTTTATGTTTAATGTAATCTCATGATTAAGTCACACTTAATATTAAACAGACTTTCTATTCTAGGGACTTCATTATTTTGGACATACAAACATAATAAAGAAAAATGCCTTTTATTATTAATAAAGAAACAATATATTTATTAATAATTTATTCGATACAAGTACTAAAGTCATTGGCCTCTAGGGCTTACACCAACAGAAAAGGCTAGAAATTCAAAGTATCATAAAAAAGAAAAAGTTGCGTATGTAGAAACACATGATAGCGACCAAGAATATGATGTCTCTTATGAAGATGTTGAACAAGGGAAAATAGACCTAGCAGAATTAAAACCTGGTCCCCCTTACACTTGCAAGCTTTTAAACCCTTCAAATGGAAAAAACCCTGTTGAACCAAAAAATGATAAATATGTTTCAAAGACTTATACTTTTGATATAACAAAATGTGATGAAATCTTTGATTTGTTGGTTACTGATGGCCAAATAGTGGTTCCAAAAGGTGTTAAAATACCACCACTAGATATGAGAAAGAAAAGAGGTTATTGCAAGTATCATAATTTTCTTGGACATAGAACCTCACAATGTGTGCTTTTCAGGGACTTGGTTTAAAAGGCCTTGAATGAAGGAAGACTTAAATTTGGTGAAAAACCCAAAGCTGCAAAGGCAGATCCAGAACCTTCACAGAATGCTGATACCCTCTATGCTGAACCACAAGCTATCATGATGGTCGAAGCCATGGAGGTTACAAAGGTGCAAGTGGAAAAAATCCCTGAAGAGGAATACTTCGAAAAAATGAAAGTAGTATATCCTCGTGCTGAAGAGGATTTGATTGACTTTCTGAACAGATGCAAGTTAGAGAACAAAGGAGTAATGCTTTGTGCTCGTTGTAGTACTGTTTACGATAAAGAGGCTACTGCAGGCCTCATGAAGTTCCAACCAGTGGCAAATAGGCAGGGGGCAAACTCAAAGCCACCTCGTGACAAAGGAAAGGGCATTTTAACTCGACCAAATAATGTGGTCCAGATAGATCGAAGGCCCACTTTCCTTCCTTCGGGTTCGATTCCTATAGAACGCTGGATGCACCAAGGAACCATAAAGTTCAACAAGGGTGCAATGGAAGTTGGTGGCTCGAGTGGCACCAAACTAAGCTACTCAGAGGATGCTAACAAGTATTCTTACAAGAATAATTATAAGGGTAAACATCCAATGACAAGAACTCAATGGCGTAGATTCCAACGCCAAAAGAAATTGGCTGCAACTAATCTCCAAACAGGCCAATATAAAGAAGTGGCGAGAAGACCAGCAAAAGAAAGGATCCTTCCTCCTATGGACGAAAACAAGATGGAAGATGATGATCTGGTGGACTCTGAGCCAGATTTCGACGTAATATGCGTGGTTTCCATATTACCATCAGAATATGATGTGCAAACAGAGATAAGTGAGCTCGAAACTGATTTCGACCAGTTAGAAATGGCTGATCCTAAGCCAATTTGCTACTATGTCATGAACAATGGCTGCATCGAGGAGCAACAGGCTACATTCGAAAGGCCAGACTTAGGCATGAAAAACCATCTTAAACCCCTCTTCATCAGAGCAAAGGTTGAAGGAGTTGGAGTTAACAAGGTGCTGATAGATGGTTGAGCTGCTGTTAATCTAATGCCTCTATCTATGTTACCCAAGATTGGCAAATATGATTGTGATTTGTCAGCCCATAACATTGTTTTGTCAAATTATGAAGGCAAAACAGGACATTCAAGGGGGGCAATTCAAGTGGATGTTGCTGTGGGCAGCATAGTTCGACCAACTCTATTCCTAGTGGTCGAATCCAAGGCGAACTTCAACTTACTATTGGGGCGAGAGTGGATTCATGGAGTAGGAGCTGTTCCTTCGACCCTTCACCAGAAGTTGATGCTTTGGAGGGAAGATGGCTGCGTGGAAAATATAGAAGCTGATCAGAGTTTCTATATGTCAGAGGTTGATACCATAAATCAACAAACCTTTGACAAAAATTTGGCGAACATAACGCCATGTTATGATAGAGAGAATGCTTTCACACCTTCTGATAATGTGATACATTCTGTCAAACTCCACCCAACCCAGGGCTTCATATGGGAAAGAGAGGAAATAGATGACGTGTCCTCGGAAGATGGAGTTATACCACCATCTGGGTGGAATGTTTACGAAGATTATGATGACTGAGTCCGGCGCATGGGCCAGGATTACGGCTTATATGGCCGAAACTAAGTTAAATACGGCTTTGGAAGCTGATGTTCATCAAAATATGGCTACTGAAGCCAAGGTCGAAAGCGATGGCATTTCTATGCCACAAGCACAAAGGCTCGACTGCATCTATGATGAAGAACCTTTAGGGTTCGAAAGAGATCCACTTAATGAAACTCCTAAGATGCAGGCTCAAGACCCTTTGGAGGAAATTAACATTGGAGATGGCTCAGCAAAAAGGCCAACTTACATTAGTGCCAGTATTAGTCCTGACTTAAAAAGGAAATTGGTACTACTTCTCAAGGAATTTAGTGATTGTTTTGCTTGGGATTATAATGAAATGCCTGGACTCAGTAGAGAAATGGTCGAGCTCAAGCTACCAATCAAGGCAGGTAAAAAACCAGTAAAACAATTGCCAAGAAGGTTTGCACCAGATATCATGTCCAAAATCAAAGAAGAGATCGAAAGGCTGCTGAAGAGTAAATTCATCAGAACTGCAAGGTATGTAGAATGGTTAGCAAATATAGTTCCTGTTATTAAAAAGAATGGTACACTTAGGGTATGTATAGATTTTAGGGACTTAAATAATGCTACACCTAAAGATGAGTATGCCATGCCTGTGGCAGAAATGTTAGTAGACTCAGCAGCAGGCTTCGAGTTTTTGAGCATGTTAGATGGTTATTCTGGTTATAACCAGATATTCATTGCTAAGGAAGATGTATCTAAAACAACGTTTAGATGCCCTGGTGCTTTAGGCACTTATGAGTGGGTTGTTATGCCTTTTGGCTTAAAAAATGCTGGTGCCACTTATCAAAGGGCAATGAATTCCATGTTTCATGATTTTATAGATACATTCATGCAAGTTTACATTGATGATATCATCATTAAATCCTCTTCTGAAGATAGCCATTTGTTATATCTTAGGCAATCTTTTAAAAGAATGAGGGAACATGGATTAAAAATGAATCCATTAAAATGTGCTTTCTGTGTGCATGCAGGAGATTTCCTTGGTTTTGTGGTGCATAAAAAAGGCATTGAAATAAACCAAAACAAGACAAAGGCTATCTTAGAGACCAAGCCTCCTTCGACCAAAAAACAACTTCAATCTCTGCTAGGAAAAATCAACTTCTTGAGAAGATTCATTTCGAATCTAAGTGGAAAGGCTCAAGCTTTCTCACCACTACTTCGACTCAAGAAAAATGATCCATTCAAATGGAACCAAGAGCATCAAAAGGCTTTTGATGACATCAAAGAATACTTAATAAAGCCTCCAGTTCTAATGCCTCCTAGTAGGAATAAAGCTATGAAGTTGTATATTGCTACGTCTGATAAGACGATAGGAAGCATGTTAGCTCAAGAGGATGATAATGGCATAGAAAATGCAGTTTATTACCTTAGTAGAGTTTTAAATGATGCAGAAACTAGATATACTGCCATAGAAAAACTTGGTCTTTGTTTGTATTTCTCTTGTACAAAACTTAAGCATTATATAAAGCCTGTTGATGTTTATGTCTATTCCCACTTTGATGTTATTAAGCATATGTTAACTAAACCTATATTGCATAGTAGAATTGGGAAATGGGCATTAGCATTGACTGAATATTCACTGACTTATAAACCTTTAAAGGCTGTCAAGGGCCAAATTGTGGCTGATTTTATAGTAGATCATTCTTTGGTCGAAATGCCACATGATTATGTGGATATTCAACCATGGATTCTTTATTTTGATGGGTCCAAACATAAATATGGAACAGGAATTGGAATATTGATTATATCTCCTACTCAAGTTCCAACTAAGTTCAAGTACAAAATAAATGGACTTTGCTCTAATAACGAAGCCGAGTATGAAGCTTTAATTACAGGGTTAGAAATTTTAAAAGACTTGGGAGCAAAGAACATTAAAATAAGAGGTGATTCTGAATTAGTATTGAAACAATTAACACAAGAATATAAATGTGTGAAAGAGCATTTGGCAAAATATTTTTCTATAGCTAGTTCTTTGTTAGATTGTTTCGATCACGTAGACATTGAACATGTACCTCGATTAGAAAATCAAGAAGCAAATGACTTGGCTCAAATTGCTTCAGGATATAAAATGTCAAAAGAAAAGTTGACACAATTAATCGAAATAAAAGAAAAAATGGTTTTACAAGAATCAATATCTGCACAATTGTCAATACCAAAACTTGTGGGGGCAGACACTATACCACAAATAAATGGTGAAATAAAAAATCCCCTAGAAAATTTTCAAATTTTTGCCATTGACAATTTGTCAGATAATGATTGGAGAAAACCTATAGTAGATTACCTTAAGAATCCAACAGGAAATGTGGATCGAAAGGTAAAATATAGGGCTTTAAGCTATATAATTTTTGAAAATGATCTTTTCAAAAAGACTTCTGAAGGAATCTTGTTAAAATGCCTTAATGAAGCAGAAGCATATATAGCAATCTCTGATGTTCATAGTGGTACTTGTGGTTCTCATCAAGCAGGACATAAGATGAAATGGCTCTTGTTTCGACAAGGTTTGTATTGGCCCTCTATGTTGAAAGATTGTATAGAATTTGCTAAGGGTTGTCAAGAATGCCAAAGGCATTCAGGCATCCAGCATGTGCCTGCTAGTGAACTGCACTCGATAGTAAAACCATGGCCCTTTAGGGGTTGGGCTCTAGACCTCATTGGTGAAATTAAGCCTGCTTCATCTAAAAATCAACGTTATATCTTAGTTGGAATAGATTATTTCACAAAATGGATAGAGGCAATCCCTTTACCAAATGTTGATCAAGAGGCAGTAATTAATTTCATACAAAATTACATAATCTATAGGTTTGGAATTCCTGAAACAATCACTACTGATCAAGGTTCAGTTTTTACTGGACAAAAGATGCAGGAATTTGCCCAAGAAAGTGGCTTTAGACTGCTAACTTCAACACCATATTATGCACAAGCAAATGGTCAGGTCGAAGCAGCTAATAAAATTATTATTAATTTGATAAAGAAACATATAGCCCAAAAGCCAAGAAATTGGCATAAAACCTTAGACCAAGTGTTATGGGCTTGCAGAAATTCTCCTAAAGAGTCAACTAACACTACCCCATTTCGACTAACTTATGGTCATGATGCAGTATTACCAGTCGAAATACATTTGCAATCAGCAAGGGTACAAAAACAAATGGAAATACCTCTAGACCATTATTATCAAATGATGTCAGATGAGTTAGTTGATTTAGATGAAGAAAGGCTTAGTGCTTTAGAAGTTTTAACAAAACAAAAAGAAAGAGTTGCTAAAGCATATAACAAAAAGGTTAAGTCTAAGTCCTTTAACATAGGAGAATTAGTTTGGAAAGTTATTTTGCCTATGGATAAAAAAGATAGAATCTTAGGCAAATGGTCCCCAAATTGGGAAGGACCATTCAAAATTGTTCAAGTTTATTCTAATGGTGCATATGAAATTGAGGAGTTAACTCCTGAAAAACGTACTTTGGGTATTAATGGAAAGTATTTGAAAAAATATAAGCCTACTCTACTCGAAGTAAAAATAAGCACAGAATAATACTTGAACATATAAAGCAAAAATGGTAAATTGTAAATTGCCATAAAACATGGACTTTGTTTAAGGGTTACAAGATCTAAGAAATTGGTCGAAAGGACAATAAAGAAAATAAACTAAGAGAATTATAAATTCTTGGTGCAGTCAGCATAAATCTTCTTGAGGGTTGCCATTTCCTTTTCGACTAAATTGGATAAGCTCGTAAATACCATAACTTTTCCAAGAATCCTTAAAGTCCTTTTCGACCCTATCTAACCAGGGAATGTAATCCTTGTGCGCAGTATAGGGGGCAGCTCTAAAAATCTTAAGGGCATTCTTCAAATACCCAAAGTTGTAGGGAGTAGAGCTAAAGATTCTAGGGCCACAGGTTACATGCAAAGGGAAGATATCACTTACCTCTTTTGATATAACCTCAGCACGTGTGGGATAAGGTCCACAGAAAGCGTAATCATGCTTCTTGATAGAAAATGGAATCATAAGCTGAGTGTTCCAGATCTTCCTTTCAGCCTCAGTTCCAGAAGGTTCTGGAACTACTTCTTCTCCATCTTCAAGGACGCGAAGATCCTTCCATTTGCCAGCAGTGGGTACATCGAAATCCAAGTTGGACGCCATTGATGAACAGTACACCGAAAATCAAGAACTGAAAGGGTTTCGTGAAGAAATTTGTAGAAACTGTTTTGTTTAAGTTGAAACAAAGATGAATCGATGCGGAATTTGAAGATGAATCACTTGTACGGTTTAGAATTGCAAGATGATTGAAGATCAGAATTTAATTTGCAGAAAAGAAGAAGATGAACAGTGGGTTCGTAAGAAAGCTTTGAAACTTGGAAGTTGGTAAAAAGTGTTCCTTTGTTCGTTTGCTACTATTTATAGGGGAACGTGTTGTCTCCAGAAAATAAATCAAAAGAAATTCAAATAATTTCTCTTCAACTTCTGCGTGTGCCACGTCATCCACTATGCTAAAACCTAGGAACAATGATGGATTGTGGGTATCAAGGTGACAGTTACTTCTGAACGTGACATAAGCGCCGTCATTGGTAATAGTGTCAAGCACGTGGGTATAAAATGCCTTTTCCTTTCCCGTTCGACCACTCGATCGAAACAGGCATTTGGGGGCAATTTGTTAGCCCATATTTTTACTAAGT
This sequence comes from Trifolium repens, assembly GCA_030408175.1. Taxonomy (NCBI): domain Eukaryota; kingdom Viridiplantae; phylum Streptophyta; class Magnoliopsida; order Fabales; family Fabaceae; genus Trifolium; species Trifolium repens. The sequence continues at coordinate 26,328,610 of CP125850.1, forward strand.
AAAAATATGTTCTAAATGCATGCATAAAATAATTATGTTTAATAATATAATTATTTTGATAATCATTAAATATTAAATATGTTTGGTTTTTAGGGCCAATGAGTTTAATGATTAATCATGCATGAACATGTAATAAATGTTCTGTTATGGAACGTTGCATTTAAATGCGTATTTTCTTTCTTTCAGGATCCTTTCGATTTGGTCGAAGCGTCAGTAGGGTCGAAGCGCCTAGTGAGCAAAAGTAACTTATGGACTTAGCAAAATATTCAAGGAAAAGCGTTGGCACTTCGACTTCGATGGAAACAACGGCTAACTCAGAAGATAAGAAAGGATTCAAATTCAAAATACGTGTCAAGACACGCGTCCTCTCTGTAGTTATTTAGGCGTTAGTAGCAGTTAGGAATTAGTGTCTATAAATAGCCTAGTTATGTGATCGAAAAAGGGGTCACAATCATTATACAGAAATCCTGATAAAACTCAAAGTACCCATGCTAACGAGAGAAACGAGTTCGAAAGGAGAAATGTATGTAATGTGTACCATTTATTTCTCTGTAAACATTTACATTTGAATGCAAGTTTACAGTATTTCAATCTTCTTCTTGTTTAATCTTTATTTCGACTCTTTTCTCCCATTCTGTTTATTCAATTGAATAAACATTCTTTGTTGCATTTCAAGTTATTAAAACATAAAAAGCAACACTTTATCAACATAAGAACAATAATGAATATCATTTACTTTGAAAATATAAACAAAAGCACTATGTCCCGAGATTTACTAGTTGGTCTCTCTTGTAATAATCAAACTAGCGTTGTTTACCAAATTTCACAGTAAACAATCACATATAAACGCAATTAAAATGATAACGACAAATAACCAAAATAAACGTAAATAAAATAGAAACGATAAATAATCAAAATAAATGTAAATATTATACAAAACCAAATCCAAATTCTTACATAACAATGTACATAAACAAAACAGAGAACGATGTTCATAAATAAAAAATCAAACTAACTACTAGAACCTGATCCATCCCTCATAACAAAAGTCATACACCTAGTTAACTTCTCGGCCGCTTTAAGTTGACTGTAGACACGAGAATCATTCGCAACCTCATTGTTGGACATCAAGTCATGGAGTATGTCCCGAATGCACCCTAATATGCCACTTTTGAATTGGTGAGGGTTTGAGAGGGTTTCACACTTTCTTCTTCTATTTTCGTAACTGTTGGAATGAGGGGAAGAAGAAACAGATTCAACTTATATAGGAGGACCGTTCGCTTTCTACACGACGAACAGATAAGTTAATTTCCGCTTCCTAGAAAGCGAAGGTTAAGTTTTAAAATTTGTTCTCTAGGAGGTGGATGCATTCAAATGGTGGACAAACGGTCAAATTTTTTTAACACTCGTTGTCTAGGAGGCAATATGTGTTTGTTGTGTACAAGGCGAGGGGGGTATTTTAGTATTTTCTAGGGGTGCTTGAGGAAATGTAGGAGTGCGAAAAGTAATACTCTAACAATAATTACATGTGTAAGTGCACCAGTTCATCCTCATGTTTTAATAATTGTCAAAACACATGAAAATAGAGTAGAACATATTTTGCCAAACATTACAAATGACTTGACAGCGAAAAACTATTTTTAACACTTTGAAAAATTGTTTTTAGGTATTATGTATCGATACATAAACATGTGTATCGATACAAATGTCCTGAAATTACTTCAGACTGATTTTGTGCAATTTGTATCGATACATATATCACTTGTATCGATACAAAAGTGGTTTCTCAGAGGCAGAGAGTTACCTGTGTATCGAATCATGCTTGCATGTGTCGATACACACCTATGTCTCTCAGAAATCCAGAAACATCATGATGTGTCGAATCATGCTTGCATGATTTGATACATATCAGTCAAGATTTCAAGAAATTGATGTATGTATCGATACACACCCGTGTTTGTATCGATACATAGGTCAAATCTTTCATTTTTAAACGCTGCTCAAAGGTTCTGTATCGATACAAATCATCAGTTGTATCGATACATGTCTGTGAAATTTTGCCCAAATTTGCTCAATTCTATTCTCTCTTTAAATAGCAATGTGTTGTGTCATTGTAAAAGAGAGGAAACTAGTGTGAAAGATCAGAAAACGCTTTGGATACAAATTGAGTGAGAATTTACATCAAAGGTTTGATTCATCACAAATTCATCATCTTCATCAAGGATTGCAATCAAATTGTTATTGAGTATGTGATCAATTCAATAAAGATTGCGTTTTTGTGTGATAACGTTCGATACGGTTCGCAGTGAATCAGAATCGTAGTCGGGTTGAATTGTGTGACGAAGGTTCTAGTGTTTCTCTCAAGTGATTCAAAATCGTACGTGTCTTGAAGGATTCGACAACAAGGAACGAAGGACTCAGCTGGACGATTGGGTGCGGTTCGGCACAAGGTGAATCGTTGGAATCAGAGGGCGAAGTTCCGTTGGGTGTCGAGGTTATTCGCATTAGTTTACATTTTGTCTTGCTATAGGATTATAGATTTCAATTGTAAACTGTGCACTTTTTGTTCATCAAGTTTTTGATCTATAAACTCTCAAATAACTCGTTTGGTTATTTGGGGGGAGACGTACTCGGATAAACGCGTGGACGACGCGCAATCCGGGGAACTCCCTAATCACATCGTGTGTCTCTCTTTATCTCTCTCTTTTAATTTCGTTAATTTGTTAATCGATTGAATTTTTGTTGTTCGTATTGGTTCACAAAAATTCAATTGGTTCTTGCTTGATTGAAATTGTTTGAACATGATACTTCTAATAGACCCTCTTCTTCTTTTTGATATTGTCAAAGGGGGAGAGATTTGGATGCACAAGCTAAGGATGAATAGCTAAAAGAATCTTGAATATTATCAACAATGTCAAACGCATTTATGGCATCAACTCAGGGGGAGCGTTGCTTATTGTTAGCCTTGATGTTTATTGCGTCTGTATACATATTGCTATTTTATTGCATATTAGGTATAGGCTTAGTTAGCTTATGCATAGTTTTGACAATTATCATAAAGGGGGAGAATGTAAGTGCACCAGTTCATCCTCATGTTTTAATAATTGTCAAAACACATGAAAATAGAGTAGAACATATTTTGGCAAACATTACAAATGACTTGACAGCGAAAAACTATTTTTAACACTTTGAAAAATTGTTTTTAGGTATTATGTATCGATACATAAACATGTGTATCGATACAAATGTCCTGAAATTACTTCAGACTGATTTTGTGCAATTTGTATCGATACATATATCACTTGTATCGATACAAAAGTGGTTTCTCAGAGGCAGAGAGTTACCTGTGTATCGAATCATGCTTGCATGTATCGATACACACCTATGTCTCTCTGAAATCCAGAAACATCATGACGTATCGAATCATGCTTGCATGATTTGATACATATCAGTCAAGATTTCAAGAAACTGATGTATGTATCGATACACACCCGTGTTTGTATCGATGCATAGGTCAAATCTTTCATTTTTAAACGCTGGTCAAAGGTTCTGTATCGATACAAATCATCAGTTGTATCGATACATGTCTGTGAAATTTTGCCCAAATTTGCTCAATTCTATTCTCTCTTTAAATAGCAATGTGTTGTGTCATTGTAAAAGAGAGGAAACTAGTGTGAAAGATCAGAAAACGCTTTGGATACAAATTGAGTGAGAATTTGCATCAAAGGTTTGATTCATCACAAATTCATCATCTTCATCAGGGATTGCAATCAAATTGGATTTGAGTATGGGATCAATTCAATAAAGATTGCGTTTTTGTGTGATAACGTTCGATACGGTTCGCGGTGAATCAAAATCGTAGTCGGGTTGAATTGTGTGACGAAGGTTCTAGTGTTTCTCTCAAGTGATTCAAGATCGTGCGTGTCTTGAAGGATTCGACAACAAGGAACGAAGGACTCAGCTGGACGATTGGGTGCGGTTCTGCACAAGGTGAATCGTTGGAATCAGAGGGCGAAGTTCCGTTGGGTGTCGAGGTTATTCGCATTAGTTTACATTTTGTCTTGCTATAGGATTATAGATTTCAATTGTAAACTGTGCACTTTTTGTTCATCAAGTTTTTGATCTATAAACTCTCAAATAACTCGTTTGGTTATTTGGGGGGAGACGTACTCAGATAAACGCGTGGACGACGCGCAATCCGGGGAACTCCCTAATCACATCGTGTGTCTCTCTTTATCTCTCTCTTTTAATTTCGTTAATTTGTTAATCGATTGAATTTTTGTTGTTCGTATTGGTTCACAAAAATTCAATTGGTTCTTGCTTGATTGAAATTGTTTGAACATGATACTTCTAATAGACCCTCTTCTTCTTTTTGATATTGTCAAAGGGGGAGAGATTTGGATGCACAAGCTAAGGATGAATAGCTAAAAGAATCTTGAATATTATCAACAATGTCAAACGCATTTATGGCATCAACTCAGGGGGAGCGTTGCTTATTGTTAGCCTTGATGTTTATTGCGTCTGTATACATATTGCTATTTTATTGCATATTAGGTATAGGCTTAGTTAGCTTATGCATAGTGTTGACAATTATCATAAAGGGGGAGAATGTAAGTGCACCAGTTCATCCTCATGTTTTAATAATTGTCAAAACACATGAAAATAGAGTAGAACATATTTTGGCAAACATTACAAATGACTTGACAGCGAAAATCTATTTTTAACACTTTGAAAAATTGTTTTTAGGTATTATGTATCGATACATAAACATGTGTATCGATACAAATGTCCTGAAATTACTTCAGACTGATTTTGTGCAATTTGTATCGATACATATATCACTTGTATCGATACAAAAGTGGTTTCTCAGAGGCAGAGAGTTACCTGTGTATCGAATCATGCTTGCATGTATCGATACACACCTATGTCTCTCTGAAATCCAGAAACATCATGACGTATCGAATCATGCTTGCATGATTTGATACATATCAGTCAAGATTTCAAGAAACTGATGTATGTATCGATACACACCCGTGTTTGTATCGATGCATAGGTCAAATCTTTCATTTTTAAACGCTGGTCAAAGGTTCTGTATCGATACAAATCATCAGTTGTATCGATACATGTCTGTGAAATTTTGCCCAAATTTGCTCAATTCTATTCTCTCTTTAAATAGCAATGTGTTGTGTCATTGTAAAAGAGAGGAAACTAGTGTGAAAGATCAGAAAACGCTTTGGATACAAATTGAGTGAGAATTTGCATCAAAGGTTTGATTCATCACAAATTCATCATCTTCATCAGGGATTGCAATCAAATTGGATTTGAGTATGGCATCAATTCAATAAAGATTGCGTTTTTGTGTGATAACGTTCGATACGGTTCGCGGTGAATCAAAATCGTAGTCGGGTTGAATTGTGTGACGAAGGTTCTAGTGTTTCTCTCAAGTGATTCAAGATTGTGCGTGTCTTGAAGGATTCGACAACAAGGAACGAAGGACTCAGCTGGACGATTGGGTGCGGTTCTGCACAAGGTGAATCGTTGGAATCAGAGGGCGAAGTTCCGTTGGGTGTCGAGGTTATTCGCATTAGTTTACATTTTGTCTTGCTATAGGATTATAGATTTCAATTGTAAACTGTGCACTTTTTGTTCATCAAGTTTTTGATCTATAAACTCTCAAATAACTCGTTTGGTTATTTGGGGGGAGACGTACTCAGATAAACGCGTGGACGACGCGCAATCCGGGGAACTCTCTAATCACATCGTGTGTCTCTCTTTATCTCTCTCTTTTAATTTCGTTAATTTGTTAATCGATTGAATTTTTGTTGTTCGTATTGGTTCACAAAAATTCAATTGGTTCTTGCTTGATTGAAATTGTTTGAACATGATACTTCTAATAGACCCTCTTCTTCTTTTTGATATTGTCAAAGGGGGAGAGATTTGGATGCACAAGCTAAGGATGAATAGCTAAAAGAATCTTGAATATTATCAACAATGTCAAACGCATTTATGGCATCAACTCAGGGGGAGCGTTGCTTATTGTTAGCCTTGATGTTTATTGCGTCTGTATACATATTGCTATTTTATTGCATATTAGGTATAGGCTTAGTTAGCTTATGCATAGTTTTGACAATTATCATAAAGGGGGAGAATGTAAGTGCACCAGTTCATCCTCATGTTTTAATAATTGTCAAAACACATGAAAATAGAGTAGAACATATTTTGGCAAACATTACAAATGACTTGACAGCGAAAAACTATTTTTAACACTTTGAAAAATTGTTTTTAGGTATTATGTATCGATACATAAACATTTGTATCGATACAAATGTCCTGAAATTACTTCAGACTGATTTTGTGCAATTTGTATCGATACATATATCACTTGTATCGATACAAAAGTGGTTTCTCAGAGGCAGAGAGTTACCTGTGTATCGAATCATGCTTGCATGTATCGATACACACCTATGTCTCTCTGAAATCCAGAAACATCATGACGTATCGAATCATGCTTGCATGATTTGATACATATCAGTCAAGATTTAAAGAAACTGATGTATGTATCGATACACACCCGTGTTTGTATCGATGCATAGGTCAAATCTTTCATTTTTAAACGCTGGTCAAAGGTTCTGTATCGATACAAATCATCAGTTGTATCGATACATGTCTGTGAAATTTTGGCCAAATTTGCTCAATTCTATTATCTCTTTAAATAGCAGTGTGTTGTGTCATTGTAAAAGAGAGGAAACTAGTGTGAAAGATCAGAAAACGCTTTGGATACAAATTGAGTGAGAATTTGCATCAAAGGTTTGATTCATCACAAATTCATCATCTTCATCAGGGATTGCAATCAAATTGGATTTGAGTATGGGATCAATTCAATAAAGATTGCGTTTTTGTGTGATAACGTTCGATACGGTTCGCGGTGAATCAAAATCGTAGTCGGGTTGAATTGTGTGACGAAGGTTCTAGTGTTTCTCTCAAGTGATTCAAGATCGTGCGTGTCTTGAAGGATTCGACAACAAGGAACGAAGGACTCAGCTGGACGATTGGGTGCGGTTCGGCACAAGGTGAATCGTTGGAATCAGAGGGCGAAGTTCCGTTGGGTGTCGAGGTTATTCGCATTAGTTTACATTTTGTCTTGCTATAGGATTATAGATTTCAATTGTAAACTGTGCACTTTTTGTTCATCAAGTTTTTGATCTATAAACTCTCAAATAACTCGTTTGGTTATTTGGGGGGAGACGTACTCGGATAAACGCGTGGACGACGCGCAATCCGGGGAACTCCCTAATCACATCGTGTGTCTCTCTTTATCTCTCTCTTTTAATTTCGTTAATTTGTTAATCGATTGAATTTTTGTTGTTCGTATTGGTTCACAAAAATTCAATTGGTTCTTGCTTGATTGAAATTGTTTGAACATGATACTTCTAATAGACCCTCTTCTTCTTTTTGATATTGTCAAAGGGGGAGAGATTTGGATGCACAAGCTAAGGATGAATAGCTAAAAGAATCTTGAATATTATCAACAATGTCAAACGCATTTATGGCATCAACTCAGGGGGAGCGTTGCTTATTGTTAGCCTTGATGTTTATTGCGTCTGTATACATATTGCTATTTTATTGCATATTAGGTATAGGCTTAGTTAGCTTATGCATAGTTTTGACAATTATCATAAAGGGGGAGAATGTAAGTGCACCAGTTCATCCTCATGTTTTAATAATTGTCAAAACACATGAAAATAGAGTAGAACATATTTTGGCAAACATTACAAATGACTTGACAGCGAAAAACTATTTTTAACACTTTGAAAAATTGTTTTTAGGTATTATGTATCGATACATAAACATTTGTATCGATACAAATGTCCTGAAATTACTTCAGACTGATTTTGTGCAATTTGTATCGATACATATATCACTTGTATCGATACAAAAGTGGTTTCTCAGAGGCAGAGAGTTACCTGTGTATCGAATCATGCTTGCATGTATCGATACACACCTATGTCTCTCTGAAATCCAGAAACATCATGACGTATCGAATCATGCTTGCATGATTTGATACATATCAGTCAAGATTTCAAGAAACTGATGTATGTATCGATACACACCCGTGTTTGTATCGATGCATAGGTCAAATCTTTCATTTTTAAACGCTGGTCAAAGGTTCTGTATCGATACAAATCATCAGTTGTATCGATACATGTCTGTGAAATTTTGCCCAAATTTGCTCAATTCTATTCTCTCTTTAAATAGCAATGTGTTGTGTCATTGTAAAAGAGAGGAAACTAGTGTGAAAGATCAGAAAACGCTTTGGATACAAATTGAGTGAGAATTTGCATCAAAGGTTTGATTCATCACAAATTCATCATCTTCATCAGGGATTGCAATCAAATTGGATTTGAGTATGGGATCAATTCAATAAAGATTGCGTTTTTGTGTGATAACGTTCGATACGTTTCGCGGTGAATCAAAATCGTAGTCGGGTTGAATTGTGTGACGAAGGTTCTAGTGTTTCTCTCAAGTGATTCAAGATCGTGCGTGTCTTGAAGGATTCGACAACAAGGAACGAAGGACTCAGCTGGACAATTGGGTGCGGTTCGGCACAAGGTGAATCGTTGGAATCAGAGGGCGAAGTTCCGTTGGGTGTCGAGGTTATTCGCATTAGTTTACATTTTGTCTTGCTATAGGATTATAGATTTCAATTGTAAACTGTGCACTTTTTGTTCATCAAGTTTTTGATCTATAAACTCTCAAATAACCCGTTTGGTTATTTGGGGGGAGACGTACTCGGATAAACGCGTGGACGACGCGCAATCCGGGGAACTCCCTAATCACATCGTGTGTCTCTCTTTATCTCTCTCTTTTAATTTCGTTAATTTCGTTAATTTGTTAATCGATTGAATTTTTGTTGTTCGTATTGGTTCACAAAAATTCAATTGGTTCTTGCTTGATTGTGATTGATTTGAATATTGATTTGTAACTTGCTTGGGACTGAAATTATATTGTTTACATTCAAATAATTTTGAACTCAAACATTTTCGTAACTTTTCACAAATTCGTTCAAGGCTTAATACTACTTTTCTTTTGGTCAATCGGTGCGTAGACTACCGATTCGGTGGCTCTTCCGCTCGCTTGATTAATTTGAAACAATTTTTTAAAAAACCCATTGTTTCAAGGATCACTTATTCAACCCCCCTTCTAAGTGATAAGCCTAGTAGTCTAACAACATGTCCATGATGTTATGGGTTCAGCCCATAAACAGCCAATACACATATTCTCAACATTTATGATATATCTTCTACGCACAATATTTTTCGAAACAGTCAATATATTAGCAGTTAGTAATTAATATTGTTAGTTTTTTTTTTTCGATAGTAGAAATTGAATCCCTAACCTCTTCATCTTCACTCATTAACAGATCCATTTTCAGCGACCAAATCATCCTTATAACTCTCTTCTACGCATAATTGAAGAGATTAATTCATTGAGACATGTATGATCGCAACAAATGACAAAGTTTGCCCCTAAAAGATTTAACACGACATTTATTTCTAAACTAGATTCAAATCAAGAACCTTTGATTAAGTTCAAAGAGAACCCTTAACCACTCATCCAAGTGCTCTTGAATCTATTCCTCAACATTTGTCCCAGTTACACACAATTTGCAAAAAAGGTAAGCTACAGATCATTTAATCTCAACAGTTTGAATAAACAAATATTAAATCAGTGGTCACCATCATATTGGTTCATTAATACTCATATAGTTCAATATTTTGACAATTTATTTATGGGACACAAATTATAAATAAAAATATTTCACATTACAAAATTGTCTTTCTCTATTTCATAAGTGTAGCTCAAATGGTAGCTACCAATGACATTATTGGAGTAGCCGGAATTCGAATCCCGGATTCCACACATTTAAATGTATGAGTATAACCACTAGGCTATCTGACCAAAATTGTCTTACTCTTATTACTAAAAATATATATATTTTATTCAAATAGATATAATTCATTGAAAAAAACACAAATTCAATCTTGACGCAAGAACCAATGGCAAACTCAAAGAACACTTACAAAATAATTTACATTTATCTTCCTCTAGAAACACCAAAGACTCGAATTCGAAAGTTCAGTTTGGTTCCAAAACCTATCTTTATCACTAATTAATCAAACATTTGGAGTTATTTTATTCTAAATATTATATTGAATGATTTACATTAATTTTGCGCTACATATGCATCATCATGAAATTGAATTTAAGTTTTGCAGTGGTTGATTATTGTATGAGAATAGTATACATAATATTCTTGACTGTATTTCCTAAAAAAAATATATCCTTGACTGTAAGCATTTTTTATTTCTTTAGAAGACCACACCATATTAATGTGTGGAATTTTTTTTTATCATAACACCTCTTTCTTTTTGGTTTTTCCTTTGTATATTTTGTTTTTTTACCACTAGTTTAAACTGGTTCGGGGGTCAATTATGACATCAAGCCATGAAGTAATTCTAGCACTCTCCCGATTAATTTGTATATTTTGTTTTTATAGAAATTTTGAATTTTGTTTATATTAGACGTGAGACCAAGCAAACTGCTCATTAGTTAGCTAAGGCTAAATGCATATGTAAATCCTTTAAGTTTTTCGTTTATATCAGATAGATCCTTTAAGTTTATTTTAGTTCAAATGGGTCTTTTAAGTTTTTAAAATGTATCCTCTATGCCCTTTTGTTATATTTCGTTGCAAAAAAAGATGATGTGACCGTTAACTTGATGACGTAGAACCAGTGGCGGAGCTAGAATTTTTAGTAAGCATGGGCAAAAATTGAATCGTAATTTTTCTCGAGACAAAATATATAATTAGTCATAAATTCATATGTACATAATATATTTTTTTTTTGAACCAAAACATGTGACGTAATATTTAAATCAGAGAGATGAAATATAATATACCAATAGTGTGCTAAATAAAATTACGAGGCAAATTCCCTTTCCTAGACTTCATTGCGGTGAATGTTCGAATGATATCAACATCATCAATTGACTTGAATATCTCTCGCTCGGTGTAACATATCATCAAGTCATTTAACCAAACATCGTTGATCTTGCTGCACAATTTATTTTTGATAATGTTCATTGCTGAAAAAGCTCTTTCAATGGATGATGTCGACACCGGCAATATCAAAGCTAGCTCAATAAGTATGTAGACCAATGGAAATACCAAATGTTTCTCAGTCTGAACCATCTTCATAGACAAACTTTGAATATCTTCACAAGTAACAAAGGAAGTATGCCTTTTCACTTGAAGTATATAAAAAGAACAACTTGAAAACTTGTGAAAGTAGTGGAAGAAAGCAATTAATAGTTACTTATGATCTCTTCAATTCACATAAACAAATAAGAAAGATTCGAATCAACAGAACCCCCAAATTTGATCTTTTTGAATCAATTTGAAAAAAAAAAAACCCCAAATTAGGGCAACAACAAACCCCCATATTTGAATCAACAGAACAACAAAAACCTTCTTTAAACCAACAACAGAACATCTTAAACAACAACAGAAGAACAATAACAACTAATTTGAATCAAAACTAAATAACCCACAATTTAAAAATACTCTAAAATTTTCATACTCTTTGTGAAGAATATCTCTTTTTTATGTTTATGTTGGAGCCAATGAGAATTAAACCTATGATCTCATACACTCTACCTAAACCTCTCACCATTAGATCGAATGTACTGGCTTAAATCCTAATATATCTATTAAAATGTTAATATAAAAAACTAAAATCAATGCATGTTTTTATTTTGACTAATATTTCAAAATACGTAGTTAACTTTTTTTTGAAAACTTGGCAAGGACAAATTAATTTGAGGAGACCAATTCCACTGTTTATTTATGGAATCTCATTTAAAAAAAAACATGACTTATTGAAATGAAATTGGTCTTCTCACTAAAATTGATATCAATGAAATTGAACTTAAAATCTTGAGAGAAACACACTTCAAGATCTCAATCAGTTTAGTGGGTTGGATATTTACTTGTATTCTATCATACTAGTATGTTAGCCAGTGCCGTGCACGAGAATATTTTCTTTTTAAATATTATTTATATGTTTATTTTGATATATTATTTGATTAATTTGGTTTTGCATGATATAGATTTAACCATGTTACAGAATAAAGTGAGATTAAGAGTATTACTTCGCTTCTCATTTTACACTATTATGAGATAGATTTTTATCTCATCTTCATCCCCAAAACTATATAGTGATCCTATAAATATAAAATAATTATAAATTTCATTCTCAAAGGAAAATATGCTTTGATTTTTCATGGGCTTAAGATTTTTTGGGACCGTACCCATAAAATTAAAATATACCATGATTTTTTTTTCATCTCGAGCCCACTCTTTATAAAAAATTTACATTAGGTTCATTGTCATACACGAGATAATTTTTATTTTTTTCAATAGTATTTATTTTCATATGTTATTTTTTCTTTTGAAGGTTGTCTGTGTCTTTTATTTTATTTTTTATTATTTAGAAGGTTATATATGTTTTTTCAATTGTCTATGAGATTGATTTCTTTTAGTTTATTTGAGAATGAAAATACGATATATCTTTAACACAGGACTCTGTAGGACTTCATCAACAAAAGATAATTGTAAATTTTATACTATTTTATAAATGAATATTAACATACTAATTACACATAATTAATTTAGCTACACATAATTAAAACTAAAAGCATAAAAATAAAATAAGCAAATAAATAAATAGACATAAATAAATAAAAGTAGAAAATAAATAAAAGCATAAAATAAAATAAGACAAGAAAATAAATAAATAAGACAAGAAAATAAAATAAGAACCTGAATTAAAAATACTGGAAGTACGGACAGCGGAATAAAATTTTAAACTAAGAGAAGAAAACTTTTTAAGACAAAGGTCTAGTTTTCAATTCTCTCTTCAACTATTTTTCAAGTTGGTTGTTGTATGAATGAATGGAAAAAGGACCTATTTATACTATTACAAGTGAGACAAAACATAAAATTTGAGCGATGTGGGACTTTGTCCGGGTGCAATTTGCACCGTTTGATCCCTGATTACCGCTAGGATCTTTTGCTTTGTCTCCAAGACATGTGGCGGGCAGCAGCATTTGGGCGAGGCCCATTTTCTCTTTTCCTTAACAATTAAGCTTGTGCTGGGCAGCACAAGTATTTTGAGGGGTGTGGTGAACACGTGTGACTTTGTTTGATGGGCCACGCAGGCGTGGTCCTTAATGGGCTGCACTTGTGTGGTCCTTTTTGTCCCGTTTCGCTCCTTTTCGGTCCATTTTCGCTCCTTTATTTGATTCGTTCACTTTTCATCTGATAAAATAAAATACCAGGAATTAGTAACAATTTATAATATAAAATTACGAAATCGAAATAAAAATAACTGAAATAATATATTAATTTAACTAAATAAATAGTACATTTTTCGGTCTATCAAACTCCCATAAACTTGAACCATTGCTTGTCCTCAAGCAATTTAGCTTGCATATAGAAAACATTTAAAATGCGAAGCAACTCACAGACCTTAGAGAAAAACAACATCACGAGTACTCATACGCGGTCAGAAATTCAAATCGGCTAAGATCAATTAATTAGGTGCTTATTCAATCAAGAAGGGTATTTCAACGACACACAAAGTTCTCCCCTTTATGAATACCGAATTTGGATCATGCCGTTGTACTAAAATCTAAATCTTCTCCTTTGTTTTATTCTTGTTCATTCAAGACAGTCACATTAAGACCCTTTATCTATGTCACACATATGGTAAGAAAGTCGGTTAGCGATTTTATTCATCTCTTTCTTTCTCTTTTTTTCTTTTTCGCAATATAACTCGATGCAAAAGAAATTTTGTATCATTTTCATAAGCATTAATTATGTTTTTTTTTCTTCAAGGTTTAACCGTATTACCACAGTATGACCTTTTCAATGCGTTAGATGATTCGCTTATATTCATCGACTTAACTACTTAATGTGTGACTTTATAGATGGTGTCCGACTGAGTAAATAAACTACTAAAGGAATCCACAAATTTAAATTAAGAGATTTTGGCCCAATGGGTATTCAAATTGATATTCATACTAGGGAGACTTCTGGGTGTTGGAAAAATACCGATTTGGTTTGAAAAATTCCCTAGTTTTCTTAACTTAGCCTCTTGTCTTTTCTTAACCTATATACTTTCTAAGTGAGCTATTGTCCTAAATCTTTCGAAAAAATTTTAAATTGGCTCAAGAAAAGGAAAAATTTTAAAAAAAAGACCAGAGAATGACTATAAATTTAATTGATTTATTTTTTATTATGCGAAAGGGAAATTAAACTAATAGAAATTGAAATAACTGAAAATAAATGAAAGCGGTAAAACTCCTCCCCTAAACTTAAATCCAACAGTGTCCTCACTGTTGTGACTCAAGAGAAGAATTGGAGTGTAGAACCTGGAATGGTGTGAAAAATAACGGGGGAGGCTGCTTATAATTCTGAAAGTTGTAGAACTGGGGCCTCAAACCGCCTAACTCTTGTGTAATGTTGTCTAGTTGTTGCTGACGGTGTTCTTCTGAACTCTCTCATCTATGCGATTTTGTCTTGATGAGGAGGAACTACCTGCAAAAGTGTTAGGAAAATGTGTAGTGTGTGCAGGTGGAACAATATTGGCGCCCCCACCAGCGGCAACATTTTGAGAAATGTGCGTGGGAGCTCTATAGTCATTGAATCATCAGTATAATAAAAATTAAATAGCAACAAAAATTGAAAAGAGCAAAAGTAAAAAGTCATGGGTTGCCTCCCATGCAGCGCTTTGTTTAAAGTCGGTGAGCTCGACTTCTTGGCCCCATAGATCAATGTGGCTCTACCTCTAGACTCACATTTCTAATATTTTTCTGAATATTCTTAGGTCTCCATTGGAACATCTCAGACCATTTCATAGGTCTTTTCTTCTTTCCTTTCTTTTTCTTGGAGACAGAAGAAGGTGTCTTATCTTGAGGGATAATGCTCTTTGAGTGAATTTTTAATATGTCGGGAGGTATTTGTTTAGCAATGGGACTTTTTAATTTGGTTAGAGCAGCAGGGGCTCCTTTTTGAAATTCTGGTGGGGTTCCTAAACATTCACCTAGAGCGTCTTCATTTTTAAGGGTCGGAGGGGTGGATGTTCTTAGGTTTTTAGAATTTTTATTTTGATCCTTCCCTATTCCTTTCTGATTTTCTTTGATGACCTCTAACATGTAGCAGCTATCTTCTACGACTGGTGCTTTCATGAATTGAGTTAAAATAAATTCAATTTTCTCTTCACCCACTTCAAAAGTGAGCTTTCCTCTCTTTACATCTATTATGGCACCGGCGGTTGCTAAGAATGGCCTTCCTAAAATGATAGGTGTATTGGAGTCCTCTTTAATGTCCATGACTATGAAATCAGTAGGGATAAAGAATTGACCTACGCGTACTGGCACGTTTTCTATAATGCCTAGGGGGTATTTGATGGAACGGTCCGCGAATTGGATGGACATTTTAGTTGGTCTCAAATCTCCTAACTTAAGTTTTTCGCATATGGACATGGGCATTAAGCTAATACTAGCTCCTAAATCGCATAGGGCTTTATCTATAACATACGGTCCAATAACACAAGGTATGGAAAAACTTCCTGGGTCTTGAAGTTTAGGAGGCATTTTGTTTTGAAGAATGGCGCTACACTCGGCAGTAAGCATAACGGTTTCTTCATCAATCTTTTTCTTATTGGTTAAAATTTCTTTGAGAAATTTTGCGTACGAGGGCATTTGGTTAATAGCTTCCGTAAAAGGTATTGTGATGTTTAATTGTTTTAGAAGCTCTACGAATTTCTTAAATTGTCCCTCGTTTTTGGATTGTACTAATCTTTGAGGATACGGGATGGGTGGTTTATATGGTGGGGGAGGAACGTAAGGTTTCTCTTTCTCTTTGGTTTCATCTCCACTATCCTCATTTTCTTTTGGTTCACTCTCCTCGGTTTGTTTATTAGAACCTTGTTGCGTGGCTGTATTCTTAGGATCAGCTGGTCCCTCGTATTGTGTACCACTTCGTGATATAACAGCATTCACATGTCCTTTTGGATTCTGCTCAGGTTGTCCAGGAAATATGCCTGCGGGTGCAGCAGTAGATCTTTGTTGTTGGGCCACTTGTGAAATTTGTGTCTCTAACATCTTATTGTGTGTGGCTAAGATATCTAATTTGCTTGTTAATTGCTTAATTTGCTCATTGGTGTGTAAGTTTTGATTTAGGAAATCTTTGTTGGTTTGAGCTTGAGCTGCTATGAAATTTTCCATCATTAATTCGAGGTTAGACTTCCTAGGAGCATTTTGAGCGGGGAAGGCAGGCTTTTGGTATCCTGGTGGTGCAGAAGTAGGTGCTTGGCCAGGTGCATATAGAGCGTTGTTGCTTTTGTACGAAAGGTATGGATGGTTCCTCGGACCTTGGTTGTAAGGGTTTCTTTGATTATAGTTCACTTGGTCTAGGGAAGCTTCCGTCAAGAGTTGACATTCAGCGACAGCGTGCCCTTGAATTCCACACAGTTCACAATTTGAAATTGTTGCAGCCACGGTGGCTGCAGGTGTTGTGGTCATATTCTCCATTTTTGAGTCAAGGCTTCAAGTTTGGCTTTAACAAGATCAAGCTCGCTTACTTCGTACATACCGCCTTTCGTTTGAGGTTTCTCTACAGTTGTTCTCTCATTTCCCCATTGATAGTGGTTTTGGGCCATGCTCTCGATGAGTTTGTGGGCTTTGTTGTAAGGTTTATCCATCAGTGCGCCACCAGCAGCGGCGTCTATGGTCATTCTTGTGTTATACAAGAGACCATTGTAGAAGGTGTGGATAATCAACCATTCTTCGAGTCCATGATGTGGGCATAGCCTAATCATGTCTTTGTATCTTTCCCACGCTTCAAAAAGAGACTCGTTGTCTTTTTGTTTAAATCCATTAATTTGCGCTCTTAACATAGCAGTTTTGCTGGGTGGGAAATATCTGGCTAAAAAGACTTTCTTTAACTCATCCCATGAGGTGACTGAGTTAGATGGTAGGGATTGGAGCCAAGCTCTAGCTCTATCTCTTAACGAGAAAGGGAATAAACGAAGTCTTATAGCTTCGGGACTGACACCATTTGCCTTCACGGTATCCGCGTATTGCAAGAATACGGACAAATGTAAATTGGGGTCGTCCGTGGGGTTTCCGGAGAATTGGTTTTGTTGTACGGCTGACAACAATGAAGGTTTAAGCTCAAAGTTATTTGCTTCAATAGCGGGGGCAGCAATGCTATTGTGCGGTTCTTGTTGCGAAGGAATAGCGTAAGACCTTAGTGGTCGTTCTTGTGGTCCTTCAGCCATTTCTGATTCTCCAACTATTTCAGGAAGAGGATTCTCTAATTGATTTTCTAAATATTTACGTCTTAAAAGACGTTCGGGTTCGCTAACTAGTTGCTCTAATATTTCGCCTCTAGAGCGAGTACTTGGCATGCAACAAGCGAACTAATCGTGGTAAAATAAAAATTAAAATTAAAATGCCTTAGTCTCTACGGTGTAACACTGGAGTTACGATATCGACTAAATTGGTCCCCGGCAACGGCGCCAAAAACTTGATGCGACGACAACGTGACTGCAAGTATACAGCCTTGTCGCGTAGTTTTAAAAGATATCGAACCCACAGGGACCAATAATCGATCTACCGTTATCTAATGCTACTGTGTAAATCTAAGGCTTAATGATTAAATTAAAGGGGATTTAAATTATAAAATATATTTTTTTATGATTTTTAAATTAAATAGAAATAAGTATTACTAGGATGTGTTTTTAGTTGCTTCAAAGGGTTCAGTATTTAAATCGTGCTAGATAAAATATTTAGTTTTCGAAACTATATTGTTTTAAAAACACTAATCTCAGCTCTCGCAAATCTTGACTAGTATTATAAATTATAAAGGTGGTGCTTAACTCTCGTCCTCACACCCGCTAATAAAATATTTTTTGAAAAACAATATAATTTAATTAACTCCAATCCCAACTCTCGTTGCTAATTAGAGTTAATGTTCAGTTTTTACTATCTAGTAAAAATCTCACGCTCTCGCTCTCTTGATTTTTACTTTAGTTAATTCTCGCTCTCGCGACAAATTATAAATCTCGATTTAATTAAAAACTGCTTAGAAAACTATTTCATTAATCCTAAATAGCTCTCGCAGATTCTAGAATTAATGTCCAATTTTTACTATCCGGTCTAAGCCTCAACTCTCGTCAATGTTGGCCTATACCTTAATTAATTCTCACTCTCGTGACAAATTATAAAAATGCAGTATTAAAAATTGGATATAAAAATATAGTCACACTACTTAATTACCGAACCCCTAATAGCTCCTAATTACACATCCTAGCAATATTAATTTAGCTACACATAATTAAAACTAAAAGCATAAAAATAAAATAAGCAAATAAATAAATAGACATAAATAAATAAAAGTAGAAAATAAATAAAAGCATAAAATAAAATAAGACAAGAAAATAAATAAATAAGACAAGAAAATAAAATAAGAACCTGAATTAAAAATACTGGAAGTACGGACAGCGGAATAAAATTTTAAACTAAGAGAAGAAAACTTTTTAAGACAAATGTCTAGTTTTCAATTCTCTCTTCAACTATTTTTCAAGTTGGTTGTTGTATGAATGAATGGAAAAAGGACCTATTTATACTATTACAAGTGAGACAAAACATAAAATTTGAGCGATGTGGGACTTTGTCCGGGTGCAATTTGCACCGTTTGATCCCTGATTACCGCTAGGATCTTTTGCTTTGTCTCCAAGACATGTGGCGGGCAGCAGCATTTGGGCGAGGCCCATTTTCTCTTTTCCTTAACAATTAAGCTTGTGCTGGGCAGCACAAGTATTTTGAGGGGTGTGGTGAACACGTGTGACTTTGTTTGATGGGCCACGCAGGCGTGGTCCTTAATGGGCTGCACTTGTGTGGTCCTTTTTGTCCCGTTTCGCTCCTTTTCGGTCCATTTTCGCTCCTTTATTTGATTCGTTCACTTTTCATCTGATAAAATAAAATACCAGGAATTAGTAACAATTTATAATATAAAATTACGAAATCGAAATAAAAATAACTGAAATAATATATTAATTTAACTAAATAAATAGTACATTTTTCGGTCTATCACCATGTTTCTATTCTCAAATTTTTCTTTTCACCGTACCACAAAGAAGCAATCTTCACGCTGAGCGTCAAATGGGAAAACCTATGTGTGAATCTCTCCACTCACATTAATAAATTAAGGTTCTTAAAAAAGTTCGAACGAAGGTTATGGAAAGTTAAAAAAGTTTGAACGAAGGTTATGGAAAGTTTAAAATAGCATAAATTATAAAAAATCAAATTATATTAATTTATTTTAGATTTTCCATAGATTTCATAAGCCATGTGTAATCTAATAAAAGTGCGATGGACACATAGGTTTCTCGTATCCTATTATATAAGTCAATGTGTATTTTTAAGTCAATGTGTATTTTTAAGTGGGGTGAGAAGTGTTTCTCGTTTCCTATTATATACCACTGAGAGATTGTCTCTCTCCTGTCTCCGTCGCAGGATTCTATAGGGGCTTCATCAACAATAAAATAGTTGCTAATTCTATATATTTTTTTTAATGAATATCAATAAAATTCTAGTGTTAAGCTATCATTATCTTCTACATACACTTTTAATCATGGGTGATCACTTTTTATCGTGCTAAATAAAATTTTGAATAAATGATCCACGTGATAATAGTAAATATGAAAATATGGATAACCCCCGCAGTCGGAATTCAAAATTTAATTAGTCAACGTGTATTTTTAATAGTCGGGTGAAAAATGCTCTCTGTTTTCTATTCTACACCACTAAGAGAGTTTCTCTCTCTCTCTCTCTCTCGCTCTCTCTGTCTCTCTCTCTCTCTCTCTCTATTTCTATCTCTCTTCATTCTCCATTACATGATTCTATAGAGGATTCATCAACAAAAAATAATTGTTAATTGTATATTTTTTTAATGAATATCAATTAAATTTTCGTGTTTAGTTCTCACTATGATCTACAAAAACTTTTCATCATGGGGATCACGTTTCTTCGTGCTAGATAAAATTTTGGATAAGTTTTCCCCGTGATAAAATATGAAATATGAAAATAAGGATAATTCTTGCAGTTGGAATTCAAATTTTAATTCCTCAATGTGTATTTTTAATAGTGGGGTGGGAAGTGTTACCCGTTTTCTATTATATACCACTGAGAGATTCTCTCTCTCCCGTCTCCGTCGCAGGATTCTATAGGGGCTCCATTAACAATAAAATAGTTGTTAATTCTATATTATTTTTTTAATGAATATCAATGAAATTCTCATGTTAAGTTATCACTATCTTCTACATACACTTTTCATCATTGGGGATCACTTTTTATCATGCTAAATAAAATTTTGAATAAATGATCCCCGTGATAAAATATTAAATATAAAAATATGGAAAACCCCCGCAGTCAGAATTCAAAATTTAATTAATCAATGTGTATTTTTAATAGTCGGGTGAAAAGTGTTCACTGTTTTCTATTCTACACCATTAAGATTTTTTTTCTCTTTCTCTCTCTGCCTCTCTCTCTCTCTCTATTTCTATCTCTCTTCCGTCTCCATTACATGATTCTATAGAGGCTTCATCAACAAAAAATAATTGTTAATTCTATATTTTTTTAATGAATATCAATTAAATTTTCGTGCTTAGTTCTCACCATGATCTACATACACTTTTCATCATGGGGTCACGTTTCTTCGTGCTAGATAAAATATTGAATAATTTTTCCCAATGATAAAATATGAAATATGAAAATAAGGATAATTCTCGCAGTTGGAATTCAAATATTAACTCATCAATGTGTATTTTTCATATTGGGTGGGAAGTACTTGTCGTTTTCATTCTCCAACACCGAGAGTTTTCTCTCTCTCTCTCTCTCTCTCTCTCTCTCTCTCTCTCAAAATCTTCTATTTTGTTTTTGTCTCTAATGAATATAATTTTTTCTTCAGAATTAAAAAAAAAATGTTTTTACGTAAAAAATAAAGGTTTACAGATATGTCATAAGCTATTTTTTGAGTTCAAGACTTCAATTATTCGAGTGATCTTATCCATGAAAAAAATAGTGTACTTTCTTATTTTAATTTGTTTCAGAGTAATCTAAATATAATTGTTCTTTCATTTTACAAAATTAAAATAATAAAATGTACCAAGATAGTGTCGCACAAGTGGTTGATATTTGGGCCCCTTAACCATTTGGTCTTGAGATAGATCCTGACCGGTGCATATGGGGAACTATTTCTTATGAGAGGTCAATCCCTTAAATAGATCTCAGATAAATCGAGGGGATTAATCTCTACAGTTGCACACACACATTTTTGAACAATGAGATTCGAACAACATATATTTGTTAGTAATTATAATGTAATTTTCTCTACAAAAAGAAAGATAATTTTCCATAAAATATTATAAAAAATCAATTATTATTGTCAGTGAGATTCGAACAACATATTGAGAAGCTTATAATTGAATGTCACATAAGCAAGAGAAACTTTAATTGAATGCCACATAAGCAATTACTATTGAGAATGCACGAGAAAGCTCTATTGGAATCTCGTAATGTATATAATAGAGATGTTTATTTTTTATATATTATTTGATTAATTTGGTTTAAAATTCTAAGGTAAAACTGAGATAGGTTTTGCATGGTATAGATTTAACGATGTTACAGAATAAAGTGAGATTAAGAGTATTACTTCGCTTCCCATTTTACACTATTATGAGATAAATTCTTTATCTCATCTTCATCCCCGAAACTATCTAGTGATCCTATAAATATAAATAATTATAAACTTCATTCTCAAAGAAAAATATGCTTTGATTTTTCATGACCTTAAGATTTTTTGGGACCGTACCCATACAATTAAAATATACCTTATTTTTTTTATTTTTCATCTCGAGCCCACTCTTTATAGAAAATTTACATTAGGTTCATTGTCAAACACGGGATAATTTTTATTTTTTTCAATAATATTTATTTTAATATGTTATTTTTTCTTTTGAAGGTTGTCTATGTCTTTTTTTTTCATTTTATATTATTTAGAAGGTTATATACGCTTTTTCAATTGTCTATGAAATTGATTTCTTTTAGTTTATTTGAGTATGAAAATACGATATATCTATAACACAGGACACTGTAGGACTTCATAAAAAAAAATAATTGTAAATTTTCTACTATTTTTTAAATGAATATTAACATACTTTGACCCTGTTTCTATTCTCAAAATTTTAAATGTTTTCTTCAAAATAAAATAAAATGTTTTTACGTAAAAAAAACTTTACAGATATGTCTTAAGCTATTTTTGGGTTCAAGACTTCAATTCTTCGAGTGATCTTATCCATGAAAAAAATAGTGTACTTTCTTATTTTAATTTGTTTCAAAGTGTTAGACTACTTGGCTACCACTTAGAAGGGGGGGTTGAATAAGTGGCCCTTTTAAACAATGTTGGTTTTTAAAAATATTTCGTTTAAAAGATACGCGCGGAAGCACCACCGGATCGGTAGTCTCTTTGCACCCGATTGATCACTTGAAAGGTAGTATAGCCTTTGAACGTATGAAAATACTTAGAAATGATCGTGTACAAATTAATCGAATTTAAACGCTTCAATTAAAAATAGCCGAAGCAAGTTACTTAGTATTGAATCGAATCCAATCACAATCAAGATATGTCAATTGAATTTTTGTGCACACATACGAACACAAAAATTCAATTGACTCACAAATCAAGGTAATTGCGTGAAATAAAAGATTGAAAGAGAAAGACACAAACACTTGATTAGGGAGTTCCCCGGCTTTCGTGTCGTCCTCGCGGTCGGCCGGGTACGTCTCCCCCCAAATAACCAAACGGGTTATTTGAGAGTATATTGATTAAAAATGATGAACACAAGTGCACAATTTACAAACGACTCGAATAAACCTATATTGAATCAAATGTAAACTATGCGAATAAACCTCAACAACCAAAGAAACTTCTCCCTCTGATTCCAACGATCCGAACCCGTGCGCAAATCCTCGCACCGATCGTCCAACTGAGTACCTCGCTTCTTTGTTGTTGATTCTCCAAGATATCGCACAATCTTGAACCCTTGAGAGAAACCCAAACCTTCTTCACAAACCAACTCGATCACGTCTCTAATTCACCGCAAGCCGTATCGAACGTTATCGATCAAATGTGCAATCTCTATTCGAATGATCCCATACTCAATCTTCAATTAATTGCAACTTTGAAAGAAGATGATGATCTTGTGAAGAATAACCCCTTTGATCCAAATTTTTCCCTAATTTGAATCCCAAAGTGTTTTTTGAAGCTATTTCACTTTCTCACAGGTTTTCTCTATATTACAATGAACAAGCACATTGCTATTTAAAGAGAAAATAGAATTGAGCAAGTTTAGGCAAAATTTAACATATGTGTATCGATACAAATGATGGTTTGTATCGATACAAACCCTTTGACCAGCGTTCAAATTGAATGATTTGACCTATGTATCGATACAAACACGTATGTGTATCGATACATATATCGGTTTCTTGAAATCTTGACTGATATGTATCAAACCATGCAAGCATGATTCGATACATCATGTACCAACTGATTTTTTGAGAGATACAGGTGTGTATCGATACATGCAAGCATGATTCGATACACAGATGACGCTCTGCCTCTGAGAGACAAGTGATATATGTATCGATACAAAATGCACAAAATCAGTCTGAATTAATTTCAGGACATATGTATCGATACAGAATACCTAAACATCAATTTTTCAAGGTTTAAAAAATAGTTTTTCGCTGTCAGGTCATGTGTAATATTGCCAAAATATGTTCTACTCTATTTTCATGTGTTTTGACAATTATTAAAACATGAGGATGAACTGGTGCACTTACATTCACCCCCTTTTTGATAATTGTCAAAACTTTGCATAAGCTAACTAAGCCTATACCTAATATGCAAAATAAAATAGCAATATGTATACAGACGCATTTACACCAAGGCTAACAGTAAGCACGCTCCCCCTGAGTTGATGCCATAATGCGTTTGATATTGTTGATAATTTTCAAGACTTCTTTAGCTATTCATCCTTAGCTTGTGCAATCCAAATCTCTCCCCCTTTGACAATATCAAAAAGAAGAAGAGAACTCATTAGAAGTATCAAGTTCAAACACTTTTAACCATAGTCATATCGTGCACTTACATTTGTCGAAATGCACTATATGATAAAGTGTCCTAATCAAATAAATACATACAAAGATATGCCAAAATATATCAATGGCGAATACCAAATATCATGACAAATATGGAATGTAGAAAAACAAACCAAAACCAACGCATGAATATTGTAACACATCGACATTTTAATCAAGTAACATATCAAAATATGGGACGAAATAAACAAATTAATGCGACAAATGCATAAACACACATGATTATCCATACAAACGAAATTATCCAACATAATAAGTCATACAAAACCAAAATGAATATTGTCCAAACATGACAACATCAAAATTATCCGTACAACCATATCGAAATAAGAAGTCATAAGAAATAACAAAATAAAATTGGTCATGCAAAAAAAATAGAATGCGATAAAAACAAAGTCAAATATCATTATCATCATTCATCCATGTTGTTCGGGTTAGAAGGAGGGTTAGACTGATAGTAGCCATGCATCTGGGCTTGCATCTCATCAAAGTGAGTAGTCACATAGGTTCGGAGTTCATTGGTGTTGGTGTACAACTCTTCAATTCTAGCATTTTGAGTCTGGTAGTTCTGAGTGTACTCATTGTAAAAGGTGGTTTGTTGCATGCTCATATTCCTTAGCATGCCCATCATTTCATTCCAATTACCGCCTTCTTCACCTTGTCCTTCACGCTCACCTTCACCTTGCCTAGCATTTCTCCTTTGTCGCCTTCTTGGAGCAGCACCTTGATCTACATTGTCTTCCTCTTGACAATTGTAGACATATACATTGTCAACATTCAAGGTCCAGTTCATCTTGGCCATTTGAGTATCACTAAATTTTTGCAACCTTCCAAGGGTAGTGTACTCAATGGGAAGGTCTTGTCCAACCTTGAACTTTTTCAAGATGCTAGCTATCAAACTACAGTATCCAAAGCTTTGATCACGGCTAGAGTTCCTCAAATCAAACATCCTGCTCACAATATAAAGTGGCCAGTCCACTTTTCGGTCTTCCATTAGCAAAAACATGAGATCAATGTCTTTCCTATCCATTCTAGAACTTGCACTCTTAGGACGCAATATGTGACTTACAATCCAATAAATCACTCTAGCGGTCACAGTTAATTTACCGGTTCCCATAGTTTTCGGAATATTTCCATTTCTAGTTATGGAGGAAATGAAGACATTAGAATCATAATCAACCTGGCTAACTTCAGTATAAGCCAAAAGGTCTTCTCCGGTTATCCTACTACCGGTACTCATTCCAAACAAGTCAAACCACATATTTGCACTAAACCGATAAGTCTTACGCCCCCAACGAAATTCAAACTCAGCCCCATTTCTCTCCTGTAGCCCAGCATAAAATATCCTAACCAAAGTATCATTATATTTGGTTTGCAAATCACAAAAAGTATCGAGTTGTTCATTTTCAAGAATTTCAGCAACATCATCGAGACGCAGGTTTCTAAGTGTTTCAGTATTAACAGATTTCTGAGGCAAAATGCTCCTAGTTCTACAATATTGTGTATAAGAATCAACACAATCCTTGTGAACGAATTCTTCTTCCCTAAGTCCAAAATTTGGAGCATCATTGCTACTTTCTACATCCTTTCCTCTCCTAGACTTAATTTTTGGTGCCATTTCTAGGAAATAGAGAGAAATAGAACGAATTACCTTGAATTTTGATGAAGAGCTCGAAGAAGTGTCACAAACCAAAATTGAAGAAACCATTGTCTTGAATGTGATGATTATGAAACTTGAACCATGAAATAGATGAAGGAATGTGAATGGGTAATGAATGTGAAGTAGTTTAGGGTCAAATTTTGTGAGTTTTGGTTGAGTTTGAGGGAGATTGAGAATTTGGGAATGAGGGTTCTGAAGTTGTTTCTCGTGTAGAAGAAGAAGTTTTTGGTGTTTGATGAATGAATGAATGAAAATTGATACATAAAGCTGTTTTCACGCATATGTATCGATACAAACTCGTGTTTGTATCGATACAAGTCAGTTTTCTGCGACATGTATCGAAGCATACCAGCATGTATCGATACATGGGACAGTTTCTGTCCTAACTGAAGAGCTATGTATCGATACAACCATCATATGTATCGATACATATCAGTTCATTTTGAAAATTTGCAGAGTAACTAACATGTATCCATACAATATTTATTTGTATCGATCCAAAAAACATTATTTTCAATTTTTCTCAAAACACATGAACTTATAAGTTTGAAAAATAATTTTTATGACTCCCAAATAACATGTATGTATGAAACACATATAATCAACAAGGTACACACTTATGTACGTGAGCAAAAACAATACCAAAGCACATTATAACATGAGAACACATGTTAAACCATATATGCATGATAAACCATTCACATAAAGAATCAAAGTACCAAAATTAATCATATGAAAATATATATCTATGTATGCACACAAAGTCACATATAAGAACAAAACAAACATATACAAACCAAGTATGAACTTAATATGGCAATTGTAATGATTTTTGTCAAAACCCCATTTAAGACGTATGAGTCTCAAAAACTTATAAATATTTTTGAGCAAAATTCTTGGAAATGAAGGATTCGACAACTATCAAAGCACATATAATATTAAGGTGAAAGTTGTATGTATATGAACCAATATACAAATGCTAAAAAAATATAACGGAAAAGGTAGAGAATAGAATCTTCCCTTAAGTGTTATGTGGAGGAAGTGATCAATTTCCACAACATTGTAAGTGCGAGGAACTAATGTAAGTGTTGAGTTGAAGCTTTTCTCATCATTTTCCTTGTTCATAAGTCTTGAACTCCATTGTTGTCGGTGTCTTTCGCCAATGGTTCAAGACGTTTCCCTACATACTTAGACATTTGAAATAGGTCCCCAACTCATGTTGGGTCCTAGTTGGTTAGTAGCAACATTATTGCTTAACTTAGGTAACCATTGCAATTTGCCTTTTGGTACCAAGACTTTTCGAGCATGGCATTTTGCAATAGTATGACCCTTGTCACAACAATAATGACAAACGATATGTGAGTCACTCTTCTTTTGATCCATTTTGAAATGTTTAGAATACTTGTTTTTGACTTTCAAAGTGTTTTGACAATGTTTTGGATCAACTTGATGAGAGACTCTAGGTTTTGATGAATCTTTCACTTTGTCCTTGAGATTCTTAATATTTTTTGACAAAGTGATATAATTATCACAACCAACTATATTACTATTATCGTGACTTTCACTTGACCTTTCTAATAATGATACCTTGAAAGCTTTCAACTCTTCTTCCGTTTTGGAAACTTTCTTTTCAAAAGCTTTGTTAACTTTTATAATTTCTTTTAATCGTTTGAAAGCTTTCCTAGTTTCACTACATAGGTCCTCAAATGCACTTTGCAAATCATGATATTCTAACAAAGTATATGAGCTAGAGGGATTTTGGTTTACCTTTTTGGGAGCTTTATTCTTCTTTTTGTGATGATGAGTTGTGAAGGATACATTAGCTACTTCGCCTTCATCACTTGAACTAGAGCTTGATGATGAATGAGATGAAGAGCTACTACTCTCCCATGCAACATAAGCTTTCTTTCCTTTGCTCCTCCTTTTGTTTGAAGATGACTCCTTCTCTTTTCTCTTGAGATTAGGGCAATCCGGCTTGTAGTGACCAACTTGGCCGCACTCATAGCATATCCCTTTCTTGGAGTTCCTAGCATCTTCACTCTTCCGGCGGTAACCACTATCTTTCCGAAACTTCTTAAGATTGTCATCGGAATGTCTTATCCCATTCTTTCTCACATATCTATTATAGCGTCGAACGAAGAGCCTCATTTCCTCATCATCGGAATCGTCTTCGCTTGAGCTACTTTCCACTTGCTCAACCTTTTTGGCCTTGGATGTGAAGGTCTTTAGAGCAATGAACCTCTTATCCTTTTCTTTTTCCTTTTCGTTGTGTTTCTCCTTTTTCCCACCTTTCTCATGCTTTTCCAACAAATTAAGCACTTGTTCATGTTCCGTTAGCTTACCGAATAAGGTTGTGAGACTCAAAGTTGTAAGATCATTCACTTCTTTGATTGCGGTAACCTTTGGTTGCCATGACCTATTAAGACATCTCAAAATCTTATTAGTAGCATCTTGATTAGTGATTGGTTTACCTAGACCATGTAACTTGTTGGTAATTTTCACAAATCGTTGTTGCATATCCGCAATGGTTTCACCATCTTGCATATGGAACAATTCGAACTCTTGAGTTAAGGTGTTTATTTTCGATATTTTGACCTCATTAGTACCCTCAAAATGAGTAACTAATGTATCCCACATTTCTTTGGCCGATGCACAATGCGACACATGATAGAATTGTTCAATCCCAAGGGATGAAATAAGTATGTTTTGTGCCTTTGCATCGTAATTGACCTTTTTCTTTTCATCTTCCGTCCATTGTGCCATAGGCTTATTGGTGACAATGCCATTAGGATCGGTGATTGTCGGAACAAACGGACCGGTCTCAATAGCATTCCACACTTCACCATCAAAAGAATTGATGTGAATCCGCATACTACTTTTCCAATAATCAAAATGATCTCCATTGAATATAGGTGTCCTATTATACGCCCCTTTAGGTGCAAAAGCCATGTTTTCTAATAATTGGCACAATCCACCGAATTTTGTGAACAAAATTGAACCGGGATCGTGATACCACTTGTTAGACTACTTGGCTACCACTTAGAAGGGGGGGTTGAATAAGTGGCCCTTTTAAACAATGTTGGTTTTTTAAAATATTTCGTTTAAAAGATGCGCGCGGAAGCACCACCGGATCGGTAGTCTCTTTGCACCCGATTGATCATTGGAAAGGTAGTATAGCCTTTGAACGTATGAAAAGACTTAGAAATGATCGTGTACAAATTAATCGAATTTAAACGCTTCAATTAAAAACAGCCCAAGCAAGTTACTTAGTATTGAATCGAATCCAATCACAATCAAGATATGTCAATTGAATTTTTGTGCACACGTACGAACACGAAAATTCAGTTGACTCACAAATCAAGGTAATTGCGTGAAATAAAAGATTGAAAGAGAAAGACACAAACACTTGATTAGGGAGTTCCCCGGCTTTCGTGTCGTCCTCGCGGTCGGCCGGGTACGTCTCCCCCCAAATAACCAAACGGGTTATTTGAGAGTATATTGATTAAAAATGATGAACACTAGTGCACAATTTACAAACGACTCGAATAAACCTATATTGAATCAAATGTAAACTATGCGAATAAACCTCAACAACCAAAGAAACTTCTCCCTCTGATTCCAACGATCCGAACCCGTGCGCAAATCCTCGCACCGATCGTCCAGCTGAGTACCTCGCTTCTTTGTTGTTGATTCTCCAAAATATCGCACAATCTTGAACCCTTGAGAGAAACCCAAACCTTCTTCACAAACCAACTCGATCACGTCTCTGATTCACTGCAAGCCGTATCGAACGTTATCGATTAAATGTGCAATCTCTATTCGAATGATCCCATACTCAATCTTCAATTAATTGCAACTTTGAAAGAAGATGATGATCTTGTGAAGAATAACCCCTTTGATCCAAATTTTTCCCTAATTTGAATCCCAATGTGTTTTCTAAAGCTATTTCACTTTCTCACAGGTTTTCTCTATATTACAATGAACAAGCACATTGCTATTTAAAGAGAAAATAGAATTGAGCAAGTTTAGGCAAAATTTAACATACGTGTATCGATACAAATGATGGTTTGTATCGATACAAACCCTTTGACCAGCGTTCAAATTGAAAGATTTGACCTATGTATCGATACAAACACGTATGTGTATCGATACATATATCAGTTTCTTGAAATCTTGACTGATATGTATCAAATCATGCAAGCATGATTCGATACATCATGTACCAACTGATTTTTTGAGAGATACAGGTGTGTATCGATACATGCAAGCAAGATTTGATACACAGATGACGCTCTGCCTCTGAGAGATATATTTGTATCGATACAAGTGATATATGTATCGATACAAAATGCACAAAATCAGTCTGAAGTAATTTCAGGACATATGTATCGATACAAATGATTATGTATCAATACAGAATACCTAAACATCAATTTTTCAAGGTTTAAAAAATAGTTTTTCGCTGTCAGGTCATTTGTAATATTGCCAAAATATGTTCTACTCTATTTTCATGTGTTTTGACAATTATTAAAACATGAGGATGAACCGGTGCACTTACACAAAGTAATCTAAATATAAGTGTTCCTTCATTTTACAAAATTAAAATAATCAAAATGTACCAAGATAGTGTTGCACAAGTGGTATATATTTGGGCCCCTTAATCATTTGGTCTTGAGATAGATCCTGAACGGTGCATATGGAGAACTATTTCTTAGGAGAGGTCAATCCCTTAAATAGATCTCAGTTATTTGGGCACGGATGATACCTTTGGTTTACCAATTAAAAAATCAAAAATGTGTGCGTATATATAATATTTGAGAGTTTCTATAAAAAAATATAATATTTTTGAGAGTTTCTAAAAAAAAAGAGTTTCCAAAAAAATATAGTATATAATATTTGAGAGAGTTTTCACAAAAAAAATAATTAAAATTTGAGAGTTTAAAAAAAATATAATATTTGAAAAAGTTTATACCAAAAGAATACAAAAAAAATATAATATTTGAAAGAGTTTTTACAAAAAAAAATATTATAAAAATTCAGTTATTGTTGTCAATGAGATTCGAACAACATACCTTTGTTAGTAATTATAAGGTAATTTTCTCTACAAAAAAGAAAAGTAGTTTTTCATAAAATATTATAAAATTCAATTATTGTTGTCAATGAGATTCGAACAATATACTTAAGCTAAAAACTCTGAATGACACCTAAGCAAGAGAAACTCTAATTGAATGCTACATAAGCAATTACTATTGAGAATGCACGAGAAAGCTCCGTGGGAATCTCGTAATGTATATAATAGAGATTTGATGCTCTAGTTCTTGTGATGGTTTTGCTCAGTGGCGGACCTAGGGGTGGGCTGAGGTGGGCCATGGCCCACCCCCATCTCAAAAAAATAATTTTTTTATATGTAGAGTATTAATTTAAATATATTATTAATTATTTTAAGTTATTTAGTATACATATTTGTACAAATATTAATTTAGAGTTTATTATTGGTCATTATAAGTAACTCGGTACACATATTAGTTCAAGTATTAGTGTAAATATTAGTTAAAACTAGCAATTGAACTAACATATATAAATATGAAATGACATAAAAAAATATGTTTAATTAATATTTAATTTTTTAAGTCCCGTATTTTGACATTTGTTGCAATTTTAGGCTTATCTCAATGTTTTTTTTTTTGCTGTAAAAATTGCGAATTTTAATGCCAAAAAAATTTGAATTTTGGGTTAAATTTGATATTTCATCTTTATATTCAATGTTTTAGACAATAAATCACCTTAATGACCAAAAATCACAATTTTTAGAGTAAAAATATAGATTGTTGATATCAAAATTGTAACATATGAAAATAAAAGGACCAAAAAATTCAATTTGAAAATAGATTGACTATTTTTCGGCCCACCCACTATAATTTTTCTGGTTTCGCCACTGGTTTTGCTGTCGTCTTTTTATTTTATTGCTTCTCTTGTACTATTTTGTATTCTCATCTACACCTTTTTTATTTTTTGATAGAGTCATCTATGTACACCTTATGTTTGGATGAGTTTTTATATTATATTTTCCTTTAGCCGCTGAAAAAACACATAAATAATTATTAATTGCAGCAGAATAGAATGACTGTTTTCTT
The DNA here is from genome assembly GCA_030408175.1 of Trifolium repens. Classification (NCBI taxonomy): domain Eukaryota; kingdom Viridiplantae; phylum Streptophyta; class Magnoliopsida; order Fabales; family Fabaceae; genus Trifolium; species Trifolium repens. Next base: position 26,360,755 of record CP125850.1, read on the forward strand.
ATATTAATAAAAATAATAATAAAGAATGACGTTTTACAAAGATTTTTTTTAACTATATATTTGAATTACCACTAAAACATTGACCATTACCTATAACAGTTCTTTTTTCCGGATTACCTACACGTTTGTTATTTGTATTCACAGTATTTTGACGTTCTCATAATTTGGAATTTTGTTTTGCATCTATATTTCGTTCAATCATTTAACAACATATTAATTTTGAAAGGTTTGATAACTCAGATGACCTGAATTAAGAGTAAGAAAGTAAAAAATGAAAGGGTTCTAGATTACATATTATTTTTTGAATTAAATAAGTGTTTTGTCTTTATAAATATTTTAAATTTCATTTTTAGTCATATACATAATTTCAGCAAGTTTTAATTCCTCAAATAATTTCCTTCACAAATTTTGGGGTCTGATTTTGATTCAACTCATGTGTATCATTCATAAATTTTAATTCTTTTTCACAAATATCAAAGGTGATTGCTCCGAAGTGCGAAAGTTCGGGAGACAATGAGACAAGTGATGAAGCTGATGTATGTGAGATAAATGTTCATACCTTAAGATACCTAAGCCAAGTGAGGATTTGAGCCAAAAATTTCCAAACGGTATTATCACTTTCTTTCGATCTACTATGAGAGTACCGTGCACTTGTTTATTTTCTAGAACTTGCTTTAATTCTCTGCTGACTGGTTAATTTAATTTATATGGATTGAGGCAATTGTTTATTATAACCCAGAGCCTTTTCAAGCCACCCTTATATTATTATATCCTTTGCTAGCCAATTTTGAGCCGTAAAAAATTATCCCTTTTGTTTCGGTGACAAACTACATTCCAATACATGCTAATTAAAAAAAAAAAATTTGTACAATGAAACACTTGTTTCCCATATTAATATATACTATAATATAATGTAATATTTCCAAGAGTTCATTTGAGTATCACACGACTTTAGTGGAGATTCAAGTCTCTATTAGGAGTAGGAATCAGCTAGTTTATGTCTTTTTATTTTATTTTTTATGATAGCTAGTGTAGGTCTTATTTGTGATCTAACATGCATTTATTTATTTTTAAATTAAGCAATTATCTTAATGCAACTATGACACCATTATTTTAAGATAACCAATATTTATTTAAAGGGTTACAAAAAGAGAGGGGGGGGGGGGGGGACCAAACCCTAAAGAAAAAACGATAATAAGGAAGACCATCCCTATTTCTAGCAAGATCGCATCTAATGCTTGGAGGGGCAGAATTCCACCAAGTGAAGGCATTCAAAGAAAACCTAAACAAGCAAGTTTGTCTGCCATAAAATTCCCTTCCCTAAACACATGAGAGACTACCACATGCATGGTTCTAGCTTTAAACATACAATTTTTCCATCTGTTGAGAAGCTGCCAAAGAACAATACTAGACTTCTTGAAAGCTAAGACACCCAATTTTGAATCACTCTCAATCCATAAATTGTTCCAGTTTCGATCCGCAGCGCATTCAATGGCTAAGATAATTCCCATGATTTCAGAAAAAAGAGCATTAGCTATGCCTAAATTGAGAGCAAAACAGCCTAGATTAGCACCATGATTGTTCCGAAAAATACCAGCACAAGCTGCAAGGCCAGGATTACCAAGAGAAGTGCCATAAGTATTGCACTTAACCCATCCATCAAGGGGAGGAGACCAAATGATTTCAACAATAGAAGGTGCTTTAGGATGATGAATGGAAACTTTGAACTATTTCAAAATTACAAAGTCAGAAATTGAATTTCCACTAGCAAGAGAAGAATTATTACCAGCAAGAGAAGAAGTGGAAATAATCATAGAGAGAATAGAATTCAAATTTGGTCTTGTGTTCTTGAATCTAACAGAATTTCTACAAATCCAAATGTTGTTGAAGATTGAAACAATTGCAGCAGTAATCACCACTTGACACCGAGGGCTCTAACCTCTATTAACAATGCTGATCACAGATGATATGGAAGAAAGATTGATGTTCATGTTGATGATAGATGAAATTCAATTCCAAACAGACACGGCAAAGGGGCACTGCATAAATAAATGAGAAGATGTCTCTGAATGCTTACAACACAAGCTGCACATGGAGGGTAGAAGAAAACCACGAATGGATAAATTTTCACAAGTGGAAATCCTATTGTGAATAAGCCTCCACATCATAAAGGACTTGGACGGAGGGATAGCAATATTCCAAATTAACTTTGCCCAATCAAGTTTTTGAGATGAAGGGGAAATAAACTGATAAACATCTTTGAGGCTGAGCTCTCCACAGGTTGAATGTTTCCAAAGAATTTGATCATGTGATTGCTCTAAAGGAATTGTGACTTTGTTAATGTGTGACATGATGTTGTGGAAAGTATGTTGAACAAATAAAGGTATATTCCACTGCTGATTCACAATGTATTCTGAAACGGTAGAGTGAAGATTTAATTGGACATGAGGAGGAATGTTAAACAAGCTGCTGAAAGGGCTACCACACCAGTCATGAATCCAGAAGTTGATTTTGTTGCCATCACCAAGCTGCCATCTAGTGTTTTCCATGAAAAGATGAGCTATTGATTTTAATCCACTCCAAATGGAAGAATGAATATGATAGTTTATAAAACCATGAGTTCTAACCACTCTATTTCTAAGAAAAGTAGCCCAATGGTTATCGGTATTCATAAGATCCCAAAACAACTTCAAGTTAGAGGCTTGATTCAAAGAAGATAAAGATTTGATGCCTAAACCTCCTTCATCCAAAGGGGAACACACTGTTTTCAAAGAGACCGTCACAAATTTTCTGATATTCAAGTCACCACTCCAAAGAAAGTTTCTTAAATATTTCTCAAGCTCTTTGATTAAACTAATTGGCCAAGAATATATGGTAATAGAATAAATCATCATGCTTTGAACAACACTTTTGATCTACTGACATCTACCGGCATAAGAGAGTAAAGAGGCTTTCCATGAAGCTAATTTAATCTTGATTTTGTCAACAAGGGGCTGGAAGTAAGCAGTTTTGGGTTTGCCTTTAAAGATAGGAACACCAAGATAAATAAAAGGCAATGAACCAATATTTAAACAAAAAGAAGTAGTGATGACAGGAATTCATACTGCAATTTTAGTAATGATTTACAGCACTTTAGACCAATTACAAGGCAAATTCCTAAAGAAACGAAGTTACTTGCACAAGAAGTCAAGAAATTCAAGAAAAAGCTAAAAAGTGACGAAAATTAGCAGAATTGGGCTGTTCATCGCAGCACGATGATTCTCGTCGTGCTACGATGAAAGCTACTTGCTGGCCAAGGAAACAACAGAAGAAAATCTGAAGAAAATCTTTCATCGCAGTACGATGGCACACATCGCAGCACGATGAGGTTACTTGGCGACCAAGGTGATCAAACGCACAGGATCAGTTATAATTTTGAACTGAATCTTTGCATCGCAGCACGATGGCAAACCCAAGCCCATTACGAAATCTATAAATAGAGCTCCCTTTTCCTCATTTTATTCATTCAGAACAGAGAGAACTACTATTCTCTTGAGGAAAAGGAGGCAGAGCTCTAAGGTTAGGTTTTCTTTTATGCATTTTTCTATTCTTGTAATTCAATTATGCATTTTAGTAGCTAAACCCTCTAAGGGTTAGGTGGAGAGATGAACTCCCATAGGAATGCTGGAATTATGTAATTTGGTACTAAGTTTATATATTTGTTTATTCAGTTTTATTTATTCTATTGTCTATGTTTTATTTACGTAACCTGATTGATGTACACAATTAGGGAACACTCTTAGGGTTGATGATATCTAGAATTGTGCCTTAAGGCTAGAGTTTACCACTGGCCGGCAACTAACTTATAGGGTTGGTGATCTAGTATTGTGCCTCAAAGCCGGCAGTCAATCCCGATCAATAGACAGTAGCTTAATAAATTAAGGGTAAAGGAACTAATGAAACCATGCTTAATTGACTACATATTTGGAATCTAATAATTAGTCTAGGGATGTGACAGGTTTCTAACTAGTAATTGAGATTCTTTATACTCGTAATTATGGTAATTATCGTACGCGGTTATTACTAATTATATTAGTTCACCAATAAGTAAGAATGAATAGGCAACGATATTGATCCAATTACCCAGCAGGACTTAGGGAGGGATTCAAGACACTTAACCTACCTTTTCTCGTCTGAAGCAAACCTTATTTCTTAATTACTTTCTTAAAATAATCAAATCTTAAAATCAAAGCGGAGGCAATCTCACCCATTCCTAGAATAAGCTTAGTAACCTAGGCGCTGTCCCTGTGGATACGAACCCATCCTAACTAGGGTGCGGATTATTACTAGACGACAGACTGATACATTTGCCAGACCGTAGTCAAGTTTTTGGCGCCGTTGCCGGGGACGGTGTAGACGAAGTTTTTAGGTTAGTTATAGGAATTTTAATTTCTGTTTATTTATTTATTTCTTTTATTTTTACTTTTATGTATAAATTGTTTTTACTGTTGCGCCCCGCAAAGGTTCTGGCTAAGGCAAAGGCTTGGTATTTAAGCGATCCGTGTGATCCACCTCCCTTACCTGGGAATCTTTTGTGGTTAGTGACTATAAAAACAATTGTAAACATACAACCTTTCTTAACCAAACAGTATTACTAAGGTATTCTTTTGTTTTGCAAGAGTCATGGATAACGAAAGGAAGATGTATGAGCATTTCCGACCGACCGTTCGGGAGGGAATCATCCAAGGGTTTGTTCCAGCAAATCCAATAGAGATCAATCCCAAATCCAGTGTACAGAGGAAGCTGAAGGAAAGCGCATTCAAGGGAAGGAGAGATGAGGATCCTTTGGAACATCTCCAGGAATTCTACGGGGTGTGTGAATCCCAACCAGTCCCAGATGGTGTCACTAAAGACTAGGTAAGATTACACTTGTTCAAGTTTTCACTTGTAAAGACTGCAAAAGACTAGTTAGTCTGTCTGCCAAGTGGGACATTTGAAACCTGGAAAGATCTAGAAGACAAGTTTCTGGACCGTTTCTTCACAGGGGAGCAACACAAGGAACGCAGAAGGGCAATCACTGAATTCCAGCAAGAAAAGAAGGAATCACTACACCAGAGTTTGGAAAGATTCAAGCTCTACAAGAGAAGATGCCCAAATCACATGATCTGTGAAGCAGAACTAATGCACATCTTTGTAAACAGTATGAAGACCAAGCAGAGAATGCTACTCGATGCATCCGCGGGAGGATCAATCATAAGAAAAACTCCGACAGATGTGCCGAAATGAGTATAACAAAGAAGAAGACAAAGATAATGAAGAAGTCTTAACAGGACAATTGGAAGCTGCGCAGATGGAAGTAGAAAAACTGCAGGAGCAGAACAAGTCACTCAAAGAGTTCATGCAAAACTTTGGAGATCAGATTAAGGAATCTAATGAAAAGCTAGGAGTACAGGTACAGGCTTGGGCTAAAAAGGTGGAAGATATTGGGGAACTGCAAGCCATAACATTACGAAGCAGACAACTAGAGCCGGTAGAACCCACCAGAAGAGGAAGAAAAACAGCAAGCCAGGAAATACATGACTCTCAAATGCCTGATTCCCAAATGCCAGATACTCAACCTCCTGATACCGAACCGACCAGCCAAGACGCGGTGGATCTGGAGAAGGATACGGTAGTAGAAGAAGACACAACTGATGTGCCAACCATAACCAAACCAAATCCAGAAAAACCCAAGACGGTGTTCGGAAGTGATAAACCACCACCTGAACCTAAAAGCCAAGAACCTTACATACCATACCCCAATAAAGATAATAAAAAAGAGAAGCAGAAAGAGAAACTCCAGAAGATGGGGCAACTAGTGAAACAAATGGAGATCCATGTACCATTCGATGACATTATCCAAATATCACTTCCATTTCAGAAGTATGTAAAGAATCTTGTGGCTGGTAAAATCAAATTGAAAGATGAAGAAGCAATCATGCTCACCGAAGAATGTAGTGCAATCTTTCAAAAGAACTTACCAAACAAATGCAAGGACCCAGGAAGCTTCACAATACCATGCACAATTGGTGGGGTAGAAATTGGCCGAGCACTTCTAGACTTAGGAGCAAGTGTCAATCTTATGCCCTTATCAATACTGAAAAAGCTCAACTGTGGAAAGGTGAAACCAACAAGAATGACTCTTATCTTGGCAGATCAAACTAAAGTTCATCCCTATGAAATTTTGGAGGATGTGTTAGTAACAGTCGATGACAAACTCTTCCCAGCTGATTTCGTCGTCATGGACATTGAAGCAGGTCCAGAGGCACCTATTTTATTAGGAAGACCATTTTTAACAACAGGGAAGGCAATAATTGACATGGACACCGGAAATGTCACTTTCAGAGTTGACGGAAATGAGGTAACATTCAATTTAAAAGAAATGATGAATCAAAGGAAAGAAAAACTAGAATGTTACCAAGTTGACATGGTGGACTCACTAGTAGAAGAAGAGCTAGCAAAAGCAGCACCTGGGGTTGAGCGAGCAATCGTCCAATCCATGGACGAAGAAAGAAAAGACATGGATGAAGAAACAAATCTGAATGTTCGATGGCTTGGAATGCACAAGGAGCTAAGATTCCCACAGAAATACGAACCCTTAGGGGTCAGTATAGAAGATAAACCAAAACCATTAGAACTAAAGGAGTTACCAGGGCATCTCAAGTATGTTTTCCTTGGGGAAGGCAAAACTAAACCAAAAATTATCAGCAATGCCTTAACCACAGAAAATGAGGAAAAACTCATTGCAGTACTCAAAAGAAACAAAGAAGCAATAGGATGGAGCATTGACGACTTAAAAGGAATCAATCCAGCCTACTGCATGCACAAAATTAAGATGGAAGAGGAGTACAAACCTGTAGTGCAACCACAAAGAAGGTTGAACCCAGCCATGAGTGAGGTGGTGAAAAAGGAATTACTAAAACTTCTAGCAGCAGGTATGATATACCCCATTTCAGACAGCCCATGGGTAAGTCCAGTACATATGGTACCCAAGAAAGGAGGCATCACCGTCATGAAAAATGAGAAGAATAAACTAATTCCCACTTGGAATGTGACGGGATGGCGAATGTGTATCGACTACCGAAGACTCAACCAAGCCACTAGGAAAGATCACTTCCCATTACCCTTCATGGACCATATGTTGGAAAGACTGGCAGGACAAGCTTACTACTGTTTCCTCGATGGATACTCAGGATACAACTAGATCGCAGTAGATCCGGCTGATCAAGAAAAACAGCTTTCACTTGTCCATATGAAGTGTATGCCTACAGGAGAATGCCATTCGGATTGTGTAATGCACCTGCCACTTTTCAGAGATGCATGTTTGCAATCTTCGCTGATATGATAGAAAAATCTTTGGAGGTATTCATGGACGACTTCTCAGTGTTTGGGAAAAGTTTCGACGATTGCCTGAACAACCTCGAGGCCGCACTCAAAAGATGCGTGGAAACCAATTTAGTTTTGAATTGGGAGAAATGCAATTTCATGGTGATTGAAGGGATAGTCCTAGGTCATAAGATTTCAAAAAAGGGCATAGAGGTAGATCAAGCAAAAATCGAGGTGATTTCCAAACTTCCACCCCCAGTCAATGTGAAAGGAGTTCGAAGTTTTCTTGGACACGCAGGCTTTTATAGGAGATTCATTAAAGACTTTTCAAAAATATCGAAACCATTATGTAATCTCCTGTTAAAAGAAAGCACTTTCACATTTACTAAGGAGTGCCTCAAATCTTTTAATACACTAAAAGAGAAGCTAGTGACTGCACCAATTATAGTAGCTTCAGATTGGAACTTGCACTTTGAACTAATGTGTGACGCAAGTGACTATGCAGTCGGAGCAGTCTTAGGGCAGAGACATGATAAATTCTTTCATGCCATATATTATGCTAGCAAGGTGATGACAGAACAACAATTGAATTATGCAACCACAGAAAAAGAATTATTAGCAGTAGTTTTTACTTTAGAAAAGTTTAGATCATATCTAGTCGCATCTAAGGTAGTAGTTTACACTGATCATGCTGCTTTAAAATATTTACTAACCAAAGAGGAATCAAAGCCTCGACTTTTGCGTTAGATTTTGTTGTTGCAGGAATTCGACTTGGAGATTCGAGATAAAAAAGGAGTTGAAAATGTCGTGGCCGTCCATTTGTCAAGACTCGAAAACTCAGAGAGAACTTTAAAAGAGAAAAGCATCGAGGAAGAATTCCTGGATGAGAAATTATTCGCGATTTCAGAGAGACCGTGGTTCGCTGACATAGCAAACTTCAAAGCAGGAAAAATAATACTAAAGGGATACACGTGGCAACAAAAGAAAATGCTATACCACGAAGCAAAATCCTATTGGTGGGACGGTCCCTACTTGTACAAAGAAGGCATAGATGGAGTCCTACGGCGCTGTGTTGCACAAGATGAGGCCTGCCGAGTCATGTGGCATTGCCACAATTCAGGATATGGAGGACACCATGATGCAGATCGTACAAAAGCAAAGATCCTGCAATGTGGATTCTTGTGGCCAACCTTATTCAATGACTGTGAAAGGTTTGTAAAACACTGCGACAGGTGTCAAAGAACAGGTAATATCTCAAAAAGAAATGAGATGCCTCAGAAAGGGATACTAGAAATAGAATCCTTTGACTGTTGGGGCATCGATTTTATGGGACCATTCCCCGAATATGACAATAAAATGTATTTCTTAATATGTGTCGATTATGTGTCTAAATGGGTTGAAGCACAAGCTTGCCATTCTAACGATGCTAAAACTGTTATTCAATTTTTGCAAGGAAATATTTTTTGCAGGTTTGGAACCCCTAGAGTTTTGATCAGCGACGGAGAGACACATTTCCTAAACAAGTATTTGGAGAGGGTATTAGAAAAATATGGAGTAAAACACAAAGTATCAACTCCATACCATCCTCAAACTTGTGGACAGGTGGAAGTATCCAATCGGCAGCTCAAAAGCATCTTGGAGAAAACAGTGATGACTTCCAAGAAAGATTGGGTTAGGAAACTGGATGATGCTCTTTGGGCATACAGAACTGCGTTCAAAACACACTTGGGATTGACACCTTACTACCTGATTTATGGGAAAGGATGTCACCTTCCGGTAGAGTTAGAACACAAGGCACTGTGGGCCACAAGGGAGTAGAATTTCGACAAAGACCTTGCAGGCCATTCACGATTGATGAAGTTGCATGAGTTGGAGGAGATCCGACTAAGAGCTTATGAAAACGCGGAAATCAACAAAGAGAAAACAAAGCGTTTCCATGACAGGAAGCTCCGCCACAGAGAATTCAAACCAGGACAAAAAGTCCTGGTATTTCAATCAAGATTCAAGTTCACGGCAGGAAAACTAAAATCCAAGTGGACAGGACCATATGAGGTAGTTAGAGTATCTCCATACGGGGCCGTTGTGTTAGACTACTTGGCTATCACTTAGAAGGGGGGTTGAATAAGTGATCCTTGAAACAATGTAGGTTTTAAAAAAAAAAATTGTTTCAATCGTGCACGCGGAAGTACCACTGGATCGGTAGTCTATGCACCAATTGATTATAGGAAATGTAGTATAGCCTTGGAACGATTTATGAAAAGGTTTGGAAATGATCGAGTTCAAAATTATTTGAATATAAACGTTTGAATTAAATCAGCCCCAAGCAAGTTATTATCAAATGTAATCCAGTCACAATCAAGCAATAGCAATTGAATTTTTGGTGTACCAATGCGAACACGAAAAATTCAATTGATTCAAAATTAACGAAATTATGAAAAGTAAAAGATTGAGAGAGAGAGAGACACAAACGGTTTGATTAGGGAGTTCCCCGGCTTTCGTGTCGTCCTCGCGGTCGGCCGGGTACGTCTCCCCCCAAATAACCAAACGGGTTATTTGAGAGTATATTGATAAAAAATGATGAACACAAGTGCACAATTTACAATTGAATCTTATAACCCTATAACGAATCAAAAGTAAACTATGCGAATAAACCTCAACACACAACGAAGCTTCGCCCTCTGATTCCAACGATCCGACCCGTGCCAATCCGCACTCGATCGTCCAGCTGAGTCCTTCGCTTCTTGTTGTTGAACCTTCAAGATTCGCACAATCTTGAACCCTTGAGAGAAACCAAAACCTTCGTTACAATTCAACCCGATCACGATTCTGATTCACCGCGAACCGTACCGAACGTTATCAAACAAATATGCAATCTCTATTGAATTGATCCCATACTCAAACTTCAATTTGATTGCAAACTTGATGAAGATGATGAACTTGTGATGAATGAAACCTTTGATCCAAATTTTCACTCAATTTGAATCCCAAAGCGTTTTCTGAATTTTCTCACTGGTTTCCTCTCTGTTACAATGACACACCACATTGCTATTTAAAGAGAGAATAAAATTGAGCAAATTTGGGCAAAATTCAACATACGTGTATCGATACAAATGATGGTTTGTATCGATACAAACCCTTTGACCAGCGTTCAAATTGAAAGATTTGACCTATGTATCGATACAAACACGGGTGTGTATCGATACATATATCAGTTTCTTGAAATCTTGACTGATATGTATCAAATCATGCAAGCATGATTCGATACATCATGCACTCTCTGGTTTTCTGAGAGATACAGGTGTGTATCGATACATGCAAGCATGATTCGATATACAAGTGACTCTCTGCCTCTGAGAGACCACTTTTGTATCGATACAAGTGATATATGTATCGATACAAAATGCACAAAATCAGTCTGAAGTAATTTCAGGAAATTTGTATCGATACACATGTTTATGTATCGATACATAATACCTAAAAAACAATTTTTCAAAGTTTTAAAATCGTTTTTCGTTGTCAAGTCATTTGTAATGTTGCCAAAATATGTTCTACTCTATTTTCATGTGTTTTGACAATTATTAAAACATGAGGATGAACTAGTGCACTTACATTCTCCCCCTTTTTGATAATTGTCAAAACTATGCAAAAGCTAACTAAGCCTATACCTAATATGCAATAAAATAGCAATATGTATACAGACGCAATTAACACCAAGGCTAACAATAAGCACGCTCCCCCTGAGTTGATGCCATAACGCGTTTGATAATTGTTGATAATTTTCAAGACTTCTTTAGCTATTCATCCTTAGCTTGTGCAATCCAAATCTCTCCCCCTTTGACAATATCAAAAAGAAGAAGAGAGCTCATTAGAAGTATCAAGTTCAAACACTTTTAACCATAGTCATATCATGCACTTACATTTGTCGAAATGCACTATATGATAAAGTTTCCTAATCAAATAAATACATACAAAGATATGCCAAAATATATCAATGACGAATACCAAATATCATGACAAATATGGAATGTAGAATAACAAACCAAAACCAACGCATGAATACCGTAACATATCGACATTTTAAATAAGTAACATATCAAAATATGAGACGAAATAAACAAATTAATGCAACAAATGCATAAACACACATGATTATCCATACAAACGAAATTATCCAACATAATAAGTCATACAAAACCAAAATGAATGTTGTCCAAACATGACAACATCAAAATTATCCGTACAACCATATCGAAATAAGAAGTCATAAGAAATAACAAAATAAAATTGTTCATGCAAAAAAAAAGAAATAGAATGCGATAAAAACAAAGTCAAATATCATTATCATCATTCATCCATGTTGTCCGGGTTAGAAGGAGGGTTAGACTGATAGTAGCCATGCATCTGGGCTTGCATCTCATCAAAGCGAGTAGTCACATAGGTTCGGAGTTCATTGGTGTTGGTGTACAACTCTTCAATTCTAGCATTTTGAGTCTGGTAGTTCTGAGTGTACTCATTGTAGAAGGTGGTTTGTTGCATGCTCATATTCCTTAGCATGCCCATCATTTCATTCCAATTACCGCCTTCTTCACCTTGTCCTTCACCCTCACCTTCACCTTGCCTAGCATTTCTCCTTTGTCGCCTTCTTGGAGCAGCACCTTGATCTACATTGTCTTCCTCTTGACCATTGTAGACATAGACATTGTCAACATTCAAGGTCCAGTTCATCTTGGCCATTTGAGTATCACTAAATTTTTGTAACCTTCCAAGGGTAGTGTACTCAATGGGAAGGTCTTGTCCAACCTTGAACTTTTTCAAGATGCTAGCTATCAAACTACAGTATCCAAAGCTTTAATCACGGCTAGAGTTCCTCAAATCAAACATCCTGCTCACAATATAAAGTGGCCAGTCCACTTTTCGGTCTTCCATTAGCAAAAACATGAGATCAATGTCTTTCCTATCCATTCTAGAACTTGCACTCTTAGGACGCAATATGTGGCTTACAATCCAATAAATCACTCTAGAGGTCACAGTTAGTTTACCGGTTCCCATAGTTTCCGGAATATTTCCATTTCTAGTTATGGAGGAAATGAAGACATTAGAATCATAATCAACCTGGCTAACTTCAGTATAAGCCAAAAGGTCTTCTCCGGTTATCCTACTACCGGTACTCATTCCAAACAAGTCAAACCACATATTTGCACTAAACCGATAAGTCTTACGCCCCCAACGAAATTCAAACTCAGCCCCATTTCTCTCCTGTAGCCCAGCATAAAATATCCTAACCAAGGTATCATTATATTTGGTTTGCAAATCACAAAAAGTATCAAGTTGTTCATTTTCAAGAATTTCAGCAACATCATCGAGACGCAAGTTTCTAAGTGTTTCAGTATTAACAGATTTCTGAGGCAAAATGCTCCTAGTTCTACAATATTGTGTATAAGAATCAACACAATCCTTGTGAACGAATTCTTCTTCCCTAAGTCCAAAATTTGGAGCATCATTGCTACTTTCTACATCCTTTCCTCTTCTAGACTTAATTTTTGGTGCTATTTCTAGGAGATAGAGAGAAATAGAACGAATTACCTTGAATTTTGATGAAGAGCTTGAAGATGTGTCACAAACCAAAATTGAAGAAACCCTTGTCTTGAATGTGGAGTTTAGGAAGTTTGAACCACGAGATTGATGAAGGAATGTGAATGGGTAACGAATTTGAAGTGGTTTAGAGTCAAATTTTGTGAGTTTTGGTTGAGTTTTGAGGGAGATTTGAGAATTGGGAATGAGGGTTTTGGAGTTGGCTCGTGTAGAAGAAGAAGTTTTTGGAAGTTTTGATGAATGAATGAAAACTGATACATAAAACTGTTTTTACGCGTTTGTATCGATACAAAATCATGTTTGTATCGATACAAGTTAGTTTTTCTGAAGCATGTATCGAAGCATGCGAGCATGTATCGATACATGAGACAGTGTCTGCCCAAACTGAAGAGTTATGTATCGATACAAGCATCATATGTATCGATACATATCAGTTCATTTTGAAATTTTGAAAAATAACTAACATGTATCTATACAGTGTTTATTTGTATCGATCCAAAATGCATTATTTTCGATTTTTCTCAAAACACATGAACTTATAAGTTTGAAGAAATAATTTTTATGACTTCCAAATAACATGTATGTATGAAACACATATAACCAATAAGGTACATTCTTATGTATGTGAGCAAAAACAATACCAAAGCACATTATAACATGAGAACACATGTTATACCATGTATGCATGATAATCCATTCACATAAAGAATCAAAGTACCAAAATTAGTTATATGAAAATATATGTCTATGTATGCACACAAAGTCACATATAAGAACAAATCAAACATATACAAACCAAGTATGAACTTAATATGGCAATTGTAATGATTTTTGTCAAATCCCCATTTAAGACGTATGAGTCTCAAAAACTTATAAGTATTTTTGAGCAAAATTCTTGGAAATGAAGGATTAGACAACTATCAAAGCAAATATCATATTAAGGTGAAAGTTGTATGTATATGAACCAATATACAAAAGCTAAGTAAAAAAAAATATAAAGGAAAAGGTAGAGAATAGAATCTTCCCTTAAATGTTATGTGGAGGAAGTGATCAATTTCCACAACATTGTAAGTGTTGAGTTGAAGCTTTTCTCATCATTTTCCTTGTTCGTAAGTCTTGAACTCCATTGATGTCGGTGTCTTTCGTCAATGGTTCAAGACATTCTCCTACATACTTAGACATTTGAAGTAGGTCCCCAACTCATGTTGGGTCCCAGTTGGTTAGTAGCACCATTATTGCTTAACTTGGGTAACCATTGCAATTTGCCTTTTGGTACCAAGGTTTTCCGAGCATGGCATTTTGCATTAGTATGACCCTTGTTACAACAATAATGACAAACAATATGACGATTACTTTTCTTAGGATCCTTTTCAACAAATTTATACTTTTTATTTCTAGGTTTTAAGGATTTGTTGAATTTAGATGGATCAACCGCAAAAGTAATCTCCGGCTTAGATGGTTCTTTTAGCTTATCTTGCAACTTTCGCAAGTCTCTAGATAAGTAAAAGCATCCATCACATCCGGTTCTATCGTTACCATAACTATCAAAAGTCACAAGAGGTTATTGAATCATAGACTCTTTGAGAGCTTTCAACTCAAGCTCCGTTTCCGAAACTTTTGCCTCAAGGTATTTATTAACTTGCATTAAACCTTTTAGTCGTTGAAAAGCCTCTTTAGTTTCTTTGTGTAACTTTTCAAAAGCGACTTGTAACTCATGATATTCTAAAAGCGTATATGAGCTAGAGGGATTTTGATTTACCTTTTTAGGAGCAAGTTTCTTGCGATCATGGGATGTTAAGCACACATTAGCCAATGCATCTTCACCACTTGAGCTAGAGGTTGATGATGAAGAGGAAGATGAGCTTCCGCTCTCGCATGCAACATAAGCTTTCTTTCCTTTGTCCTTGCTTCCCTTTTTGAATGAAGGTGACTCATTCTCTTTTCTCTTGAGCTTAGGGCAATCCGGCTTGAAATGACAAACTTTGCCACATTCATAGCATGCCCCTTTCTTGGAGTGCCTATCATCTTCATTCTTCCGGCGGTAACCACTATCTTTCCGAAACTTCTTAAGATTGTCATCGGAATGTCTTATCCCATTCTTTCTCACATCTATTATAGCGTTGAACGAAGAGCCCCATTTCCTCATCATCGGAATCGTCTTCGCTTGAGCTACTTTCCACTTGCTCAACCTTTTTGGACTTGGATTTGGAGGCTTTTAGAGCAATGGACCTCTTATCCTTTTCTTTTTCCTTTTCGTTGTGTTTTTCCTTTTTCTCACATTTTTCATGCTTTTCCAACAAATTAAGCACTTGTTCATGTTCCGTTAGCTTACCAAATAAGGTTGTGAGACTTAAAGTTGTAAGATCATTCGCTTCTTTGATCGCGGTGACCTTTGGTTGCCATGACCTATTAAGACATCTCAAAATCTTATTAGTAGCATCTTGATTAGTGATTGGTTTACCTAGACCATGTAACTTGTTGGTGATTTTTACAAATCTTTGTTGCATATCCGCAATGGTTTCACCATCTTGCATATGAAACAATTCGAACTCTTGAGTTAAGGTGTTTATTTTCGAAATTTTGACCTCATTAGTTCCCTCAAAATGAGTAACTAATGTATCTCACATTTCTTTAGCCGTAGAACAATGCGACACATGATAAAATTGTTCAATCCCAAGGGATGAAATAAGTATGTTTTGTGCCTTTGCATCGTAATTGACCTTTTTCTTTTCATCATCCGTCCATTGTGCCATAGGCTTATTGGTGACAACGCCATTGAGGTCGGTGATTGTTGGAACAAACGGACCGTTCTCAATAGCATTCCACACTTCATCATCAAAATAATTGATGTGTATGCGCATACTACTTTTCCAATAATCAAAATGATCTCCATTGAATATAAGAGCCCTATTATACGCCCCTTTCGGTGCAAAAGCCATGTTTTCTAATAATTGGCACAATCCTCCGAATTTTGTAAACAAAATTGACCCGGGATCATGATACCACTTGTTAGACTACTTGGCTATCACTTAGAAGGGGGGTTGAATAAGTGATCCTTGAAACAATGTAGGTTTTAAAAAAATAATTTGTTTCAATCGTGCGCGCGGAAGTACCACTGGATCGGTAGTCTATGCACCGATTGATTAAAGGAAATGTAGTATAGCCTTGGAACGATTTATGAAAAGGTTTGGAAATGATCGAGTTCAAAATTAATTGAATATAAACGTTTGAATTAAATCAGCCCCAAGCAAGTTATTATCAAATGTAATCCAATCACAATCAAGCAATAGCAATTGAATTTTTGGTGTACCAATGCGAACACGAAAAATTCAATTGATTCAAAATTAACGAAATTATGAAAAGTAAAAGATTGAGAGAGAGAGAGAGAGAGACACAAACGGTTTGATTAGGGAGTTCCCCGGCTTTCGTGTCGTCCTCGCGGTCGGCCGGGTACGTCTCCCCCCAAATAACCAAACGGGTTATTTGAGAGTATATTGATCAAAAATGATGAACACAAGTGCACAATTTACAATTGAATCTTATAACCCTATAACGAATCAAAAGTAAACTATGCGAATAAACCTCAACACACAACGAAGCTTCGCCCTCTGATTCCAACGATCCGACCCGTGCCAATCCGCACTCGATCGTCCAGCTGAGTCCTTCGCTTCTTGTTGTTGAACCTTCAAGATTCGCCCAATCTTGAACCCTTGAGAGAAACCAAAACCTTCGTCACAATTCAACCCGATCACGATTCTGATTCACCGCGAACCGTACCGAACATTATCAAACAAATATGCAATCTCTATTGAATTGATCCAATACTCAAACTTCAATTTGATTGCAAACTTGATGAAGATGATGAACTTGTGATGAATGAAACCTTTGATCCAAATTTTCACTCAATTTGAATCCCAAAGCATTTTCTGAACTTTCTCACTGGTTTCCTTTCTGTTACAATGACACACCACATTGCTATTTAAAGAGAGAATAGAATTGAGCAAATTTGGGCAAAATTCAACATACGTGTATCGATACAAATGATGGTTTGTATCGATACAAACCCTTTGACCAGCGTTCAAATTGAAAGATTTGACCTATGTATCGATACAAACACGGGTGTGTATCGATACATATATCAGTTTCTTGAAATCTTGACTGATATGTATCAAATCATGCAAGCATGATTCGATACATCATGCACTCTCTGGTTTTCTGAGAGATACAGGTGTGTATCGATACATGCAAGCATGATTCGATATACAAGTGACTCTCTGCCTCTGAGAGACCACTTTTGTATCGATACAAGTGATATATGTATCAATACAAAATGCACAAAATCAGTCTGAAGTAATTTCAGGATATTTGTATCGATACACATGTTTATGTATCGATACCTAATACCTAAAAAACAATTTTTCAAAGTTTTAAAATAGTTTTTCGCTGTCAAGTCATTTTTAATGTTGCCAAAATATGTTCTACTCTATTTTCATGTGTTTTGACAATTATTAAAACATGAGGATGAACTGGTGCACTTACACGTTGAGATATATGATAAAGCGACACCAACAACCTTCCAAGTAAATGGACACAGGGTGAAAATATACGAAGGAGAGGAGATACCGGAAATGGAGGAGACTCTATACCTCAGAGATGCTTAAACATCATACGTCAGGCTCGAGACGTTAAACACACGCTTAATGGGAGGCAACCCATCATATAAAAATTAACAAAAATATGCACTTACTTTATTTTTCTTATTTTCAGGTCAAGGAGTAAGCAGGAGATGCAAGTAGATAAAGTCACAGTTAAAACAAACAAACTTTACCAGGAATATGAATCAAACAACTCTCTTCTCAAATGCCACCCTTGGCCAGTTACACTTTCAGTATTTTACATTTCAATAAATGAATTCCCGCTGTGTCATTTGCTGACAACCTCATAGAACTTCTAAAAACTCAATAATTGTTCTTGTCTATTATCATGTGCATGATTAACTGTTATAGGCAGGTTGCGGCAAAAGAGTAACAAGTATGATTTGAATTTCACACATTCATACAGAAAACCAAAGGTGATTGCTCCGAAGTGCGAAGTTCGGGGGACAGAGAGACGAGTTATGAAGCTGGTGTCTGTGAGACAAGTGTTCAACTTTCAGATACCTAAGCCATGTGAGGATTTGAGCCAAATATATCCAAATGGTATTACCACTTTCTTTCAAATTACTATGAGAGTACCGTGCGCTTGTTTATTTTCTAGAACTTGCTCTAATTTTCTGCTGACTGGTTAATTTGATATTATATGCATTGAGGCAATTGTTTATTATAACCCAGAGCCTTTTCAAGCCACCCTTATTATTATATATTATCCTTTGCTAACCAATTTTGAGCCGTAAAAAATTATTATCCCTTTTGTTTCGGTGACAAACCACGATACAAGCCTATAGACCAGAAAAACAAAGAAATTACCCTCTTTGGAGTTAGGTAATAGTTCTCAAAGTCTTGGCAACAAAATAAGTTTGGGGTTGCTCATGGAACTAGCAACGTTTAAGTTTGGGGTGGGTATACGGAGAACTATCACTACAAAAAGAAAAAATAAATGAAAAAGAGACGGGAAAACATAAAAAATTCCCTAAAAAAAAATAGTCTCTTCAAAAAAAAAAAATGAAAAAGAAAGAGCCAAAGGGCAAAAGAAAGTGATAGAAAAGAACCATACAAAGACACATCCGGTTCTTAACATCATATATCAACACAAACAGGCACCCTAAGGAACAAAGGTTGCGTACACAAAAAGGAACAACAAAGTAGAACTTAACTCCAAATGTTTAGCCTACTATTCCCAAAAATGTCCTACCTTGACCTAAGCCACGTTATAACCCTGAAAAGACCTCCAATAATGCATGAATATTAAATTATGACTGGTTGCTTAGAGTTCTTGCAAGCCTATGGTAAAATGGCAGGTTGCACGATGATTGAGAGATACCCCTTTCAATTATGAGCGAAAAACATAAATGTGATAGAGAGAAAAAGTTGAACATGGACTCTTGCGGGCATGATCGCGGCGGTAAGAAATCAGTGGTACCATTGCTGAAATATAAGTGGTACCATTGATGGGTATAACGCAGCACGATGGCAAACCCAAGCCCATTACGAAATCTATAAATAGAGCTCCTTTTTCCTCATTTTATTCATTCAAAACAGAGAGAACTACTATTCTCTTGAGGAAAAGGAGGCAGAGCTCTAAGGTTAGGTTTTCTTTTATGCATTTTTCTATTCTTGTAATTTAATTATGCATTTTAGTAGCTAAACCCTTTAAGGGTTAGGTGGAGAGATGAACTCCCTTAGGAATGCTGGAATTATGTAATTTTGTACTAAGTTTATATATTTGTCTATTCAATTTTATTTATTCTATTGTCTATGTTTTATTTACGTAACCTGATTGAGGTAAACAATTAGGGAACGCTCTTAGGGTTGATGATATCTAGAATTGTGCCTTAAGGCTAGGGTTTACCACTGGCCGACAACTAACTTATAGGGTTGGTGATCTAGTATTGTGCCTCAAAGCCGGCAGTCAATCCCGATCAATAGACAGTAGCTTAATAAATTAAGGGTAAAGGAACTAATGAAACCATGCTTAATTGACTACATATTTGGAATCTAATAATTAGTATAGGGATGTGACAGGTTTCTAACTAGTAATTGAGATTCTTTATACTCGTAATTAGGGTAATTATCGTACGCGGTTATTACTAATTATATTAGTTCACCAATAAGTAAGAATGAATAGGCAACGATATAGATCCAATTACCCAGCAGGACTTAGGGAGGGATTCAACACACTTAACCTACCTTTTCTCGTCTGAAGCAAACCTTATTTCTTAATTAATTTCTTAAAACAATCAAATCTTAAAATCAAAGCGGAGGCAATCTCACCCATTCCTAGAATAAGCTTAGTAACCTAGGCGCTGTCCCTGTGGATACGAACCCATCCTAACTAGGGTGCGGATTATTACTAGACGACAGACTGGTACACTTGTCAGACCGTAGTCAAGTAGCAATAGAATTTAATCTAGAAGAGGACATTGAACCAGCAAAGATTGTTGATTTTTGAGGATTTATCATCTGGCCTGAAATCTGAGCATATTTTGCAAAGAAATTTGATAAAAGTTGAATATTTGAATTTGAGCCTTTGCAGAACAACATCACATCATTGGCATATAAAATATGAGAAGGGATCTAAGTGTGTCTAGTGCCTTTTAAAGTCTTTAACTGACCATTATCCACAAGCATAGAAAGACCTCTACTTAAAACTTCTTCAGCAAGACAAAAAAGAAGAGGAGAGAGGGGATCTCCTTGTCTATCTCCTCTAGAATAGCTGAAATAACCCTCTTGTTTTCCATTGATAGATATGGAAAGCTTAGCAGATTGTAAGATTGTGTGAATCCAATTACAAAAAAGAGGACAAAAACCAAAAGCTTCCAGGACTTTAAGCAAAAAACTCCAATCAACTGTGTCAAAAGCCTTTGCAATATCAATCTTGATGGCAAGATTACTACCATATGATTTCTTGTGCAATAAGTTAATGGCCTCATAAGTCAAACAAATACAATCTTTGATTTGTCTCCCTTTGATGAACCCTCTCCGCTCCTTAGAAACAATATGAGGCATAATCTAGGCTAATCTATCCGCTAAAACCTTTGAGATAATCTTAAATTTAAAATTAGCTAGAGCAATAGGTCTGAATTGACTAATGGTGTCAGCATTGGAATCTTTAGGAATTAAAACAACAGTGTTAGAATTGAAATTAGGCATAAGCCAATTGTATTGAAAGAAGTATAATACAACCTCACAAACATCTTTTTTAATGATATCCCAATAAGTTTGAAAGAAAAAAGCTCCAAAACCATCAGGGCCAGGAGCGCAGTCTTTGTTCATTGAGAAAACTGCATTTTTGATTTCTAAAACTGAAGGAAGCATGGTAAGGATATTGTTGGTATCAACATCAATGAGTTTAGGGATTACTTCCTCTACTAAACCATTATCAAAACAGTTATTATTTTCAAAAAAAAGAGAAGTGCAGTGGTTGACAACATGGTTGGCTATAAGGCTAGGATCTGTAATAACATTATCATCAACTCTGAGGGAGGATATCTTCTTATAGGCTTACTTGATTTTAGTAACTCTATGGAAGAAAGCTGCGTTTCTATCTCCATGACAGTGCCAATTTACTCTGGCTTTCTCTTGCCAAAACATTTCTTCAACATCTAAGGCTTTTTCCAAAGAAATTTTGGCTAGGTTTTCTTTATTCATAAGAGACTCAGAGTAACCATCTCTATTAATACAACTTTGAATATAATCCAAATTTGCAGCAGCTTTTTGAACTTCAGTGTTTATATCCCTGACTAGGGTCTGGCAAGTGCACCAGTCTGTCGTCGAGTAATAATTCACACTCTAAGGTATAGAATGAGTTCGTATCCACAGGGTTCGTGCCGAAGCTTCACTAGCGTTATTTAAGTTTGTGATAGTTTGCATTCGCTTTGGGTTTTGAAAAAGGTTTTTATAAAAATAGCGTAATGCGTTGCAGAAATATAAAAGCAAAATGTATAAATAATAGATTCAAGAAATATAGAGGCTAGGTATGGTGGTTGGACTCCCTCCCTTGTTCATATTTGGCATGACCATTGTATAACATAGTTATTTAGATTATGTTCGGCGGTGAATTATCCTTGTTGTAGTAATACCTTACTATTACACTATGTTTATTAAAGTTTCCCTACATTATTAACTAAGGTACCTACGAGAGCCTAACCTCAATGTGTCACATACCCTAATTACTAAGTGAGTTGTTTATAAACATGCATTATAACCTTCACCAATTAACCTCTAGGTCATAGTATCGGGCTGTTCATCTGCTAAGTGCTCAGATCACACCTAGTGCATGATTCCTCCTATAACCGCTCAGTTCACGACTAGTTCAGGATGTTACCGTCTCTATTCACCTAGCGTTATTTACTACTAGTTTCGGACCATACCAAGTCAAAACCTGATATCAATTCTAAGGGCGCTCCCGCTTATCCGGCCAGATTACGAGATACGTTATTAAGTGCAAGAAAGTAAATAACAAACACAATTACTAAATATCATTTATTATAACTTAGACTCATCCACAGACTCCAAATATTCATTGGGGAGTTCATCTTCTCCACCACAACCTAAGGCATAAATTATAAAGACTACATATTTAAATTACTAGAATTATAACCTAAATACAAAAGCCTAAAGAAAACATACCTTGCTGAGTTAGTTTTCCCGTAAGGGGAGAAAACTATGCCCAATAGAGCTCCTCTGAACCTCTCCTTATAGTAGAGAGCGTTCTACTATTTCTGAATGAATAAAACAATGAAAGGGAGGCTCTATTTATAGTTTTCGTAATGGGCCTCATTAAGGCATCACAGCACGATAAGGCCATCGTACTGCGATATGAAGATTCAGTTCAATTTTATAACTGATCCTGTGCATTTTATCAGCTTGGGCGCCAAGTTACATCATCGTATTGTGTTGTAGAGCATCGTACTGCGATGGAAGATTTTCTCAAGATTTATTTCTTCTGATTGCTTAGCGTGCAAGGAGCTTTCATCGTGGCACGATGGCACACATCGTGCTGCGATGGAATGCTGTATTTCTTCACTTTTTAGGCTTTTTTCTTGTCTTTTTGCATCTTGGGCTCTGTCTTGATGCTTTTTCCTGCTTTTGTAGGTTTTCCTTCGTATTTGGGCCTGTCTTGGTCATTATACTACTAATAATAATACTAAAAATACCGTAGAAATTCCTGTCATCACAACCCCAAACTTAAACTGTTGCTTGTGCTCAAGTAACATGCTGTCAGACAAGATTGTTAGAAAAACAAGAGATAAATAAAGATGATATAAATTTCACAACCTTTTTGTATTTCAGCAATGGTACCGCTGATTTTCTTACCGCCGTGATCATGCTCAGTCCTGCTAGGCTCAAGAGACGTCAATAGTAGCAAATCGGACAAATGTCGGCAAGAGTCCATGTCCAACTTTTCTCTCTCTCACATTTGTGTTTTTCGCTCATTAATTGAAAGGGTTATCTCTCAATCATCGTGCAACCTGCCATTTTACCATAGGCTTGCAAGAACTCTAAGCAACCGGTTAAAATTCAATATACATGCATTTTTGGAGGTTTTTCAGGGTTATAACGTGGCTTAGGTCAAGGTTGGACATTTTTGGGAATAGTAGGCTAAACATTGGAGTTAAGTCTTACTTTGATGTTCCTTTTTGTGTGTGCAACCTGTGTTCCTTAGGGTGCTTTTTTGTGTTTGGTATCGGAGAATAAAAACCGGATGTGTCTTTGTGTGGTTCTTTTCTATCACTTTCTTTGCCCTTTGGCTCTTTCTTTTGCCCTTTGGCTCTTTCTTTTTCATTTTTTTAAGAGACTATTTTTTTAGGGAATTTTTGATGTTTTCCCGTCTCTTTTTCATTTATTTTTTCTTTTTGTAGTGATAGTTATCCGTATACCCACCCCAAACTTAAATGTTGCTAGTTCCATGAGCAACCCCAAACTTATTTTGTTGTCAAGACTTTGAGAACTATTACCTAACTCCAAAGAGGGTAATTCATTGTTTTTTGGTCTATATGCTTGTATCGTGGTTTGTCACTGAAACAAAAGGGATAATATATATTTTTTTTACGGCTCAAATTTGGCTAGCAAATGATATAATAATACTAAGGGTGGCTTGAAAAAGGCTCTGGGTTATAACAAACAAATGCCTCAATGCATATAATATCAAACTAACCAGTCAGCAGAGAATTAAAGCAAGTTCTAGAAAATAAACAAGTGCACGGTACTCTCATAGTAATTCGAAAGAAAGTGATAATACCGTTTGGAAATATTTGCTCAAATCCTCACATGGCTTAGGTATAACTGAAGTTGAACACTTGTCTCACGGACACCAGCTTCATCACTCGTCTCTCTGTCTCCCGAACTTCGCACTTCGGAGCAATCACCTTTGGTTTTTCTGTATGAAGTTGTGAAATTCGTCTCATCAAGATTTATAACTTATTTCGCCACAATCTTACCTATAACAGTGTATCATGGACTAGATAATAAACAGCAAGCAGTTATTTGATTTTTTATAAGTTTGAATAAGGGCTGTTGACAGATGAAGATGACATGCGGAATTCTAGGCATACATTTATTGAATTGAAAAACTGAATTGAAAATGCTGAATTTGAAATTACTGAATTGAAAATACTTAATACTTATCCTTGGGTTGCCTCCCAAGCAGCGCTTGTTTAGCCTCTCATTAGCTTAAGGCATTTCCTCCATTACAGAGGATAGGTTCGCATGTCTCTCTCTTCTGTAGGAGCCTTCGCCTTAGCTCCTCCCTCTTTCTTGTTGCTTCTTTCATACTTCTCTAGGTTCTGTTTTTCTTTGAAGGTGGCAAAACAGAGTTGTCCATCATCTTCTGAAGGTACTGTTTTTATGATGGACTTCCCTTTGCCTTTTGGTGGATGTTCCTTCTTTTGTTCTTTTGGTGCATTAACCCAGCTTTTGTTTTCTCTTTCCTCTCAGCAGCAGGCTTCTTCAAAGGTGGCGTATTCACCCCAAATTTAGATCTTCTGGCCACCTTTCGGTTTCTACCCCATGCTTTGACCCACGTTGCTCGGATGTCCACTTCAATGGTTAGCCTCTTCAATTTTTCAGTGAGTTCTTCGGGTACCTCCTCTTCCTGAGCTGTCTCTATCTCTAGCTGCGCCATTTCATTCTCCAGTTTTGTTATCTCTACTTTTACTTGTACTTCTTGATCTGGAGTCGGTGGTGTAGCTTCCCTGTCTTTCCACTCAAGCATGAAGCATACTTCCCTTCTGGTTCTGGAAGCTTTGATGGTTATTTCCTCCGCTCCTCTTCTTAGAGTCAACTCAGCGAGCTCCACATTTATGAGTGCCCTGCTGGTTGCTAAGAATGGTCTTCCAAGTATAATGGGATGTTCTTCATCTTCTTGGATATCTAGAATCATTAAGTCTGCTGGGAATACCAGGTCTTTGACTTTCACCAAGACATCCTTAATTGTACCTGCTGAGTAGATTGTTGACTGATTTGCTAAGACGAGTTCCCTTTTTGTTCCTGCATTTGGTCATGCGAGTTTTAATTTCTCCGCCAAAGATAATGGCATTACATTAACACTTGAGCCTACATCACATAATGCTAGGATTTCTGCTTCCTCAATCTGGCAGAGTATGGTGACGCTTCCAGGATCTGTCTTCTTGGGTGGCAGTCTTGTTCGGCTTTCTCAGTACTCCCTCAGCTTTCTCATGAACTCGTCATAAGCCTCATCTAGAGTCATATCGAACAGCTTGTACCACTCTTCGTAGTCTTTTACCTATTCGTCTCTTCGTTCCTGTTCTGATTTTTGATCTTTCAGGACTTTGCACTCCTCCTTTGGATTATCTACCGTGTTACCTGCAATATCTTTAGAATCACGAGTGCTTACCAGTTTAGAGAGTTGACCTATCTGGGTTTCAAGACTTTTTATCGTCGCCCCCTGGTTGGCTACTGTAGTCTGGATATTTTCAAAGTTAGTTTTGCTCATGTTAGCAAATTTGTTGAGTAACACTTCCAATGGAGATGGCTTTCTTGGTTGAGGTGCATCTTGAGCCTGGTTCCCTGTTTGGTCCCAGCGTAAATTTGGGTGTTTGCTCCAACCTGGGTTGTAGTTGTTTCCCATGTAATTCACCTGCTCTTCGCTTCCTCCTAGCAAACAATGCCCATTAGGGTGATCCTCTAGGCAGAAATCGCAGACCCCTTCTACCTTTTTAACACTGGCTTCCTTCACAGCTTTCTCTTTATCAGCAAGTTGCCTCCTTAGTAACTCGATCTCTACTTTGTAGGCAATCTCCTGGTCCACCTTCAGAATTCCAGGTGTCTTTTCAGCTCGATCATGACTCATGTTGTATTCATTCTGACACATCTGCTCAACCAGATCCTTAGTCTCTGCATAGGTTTTTACTTTGATGGACCCACCAGCTGAGGCATCTAATATCATCCGGTGTTGCATCTTCATACCAGCAGTGAATAGTTGCATCTGCTCCATAACACTAATGCTGTGGTTAGGACACCTTCTCATAAGTAGCTTGAACCGTTCATAAGCTTCGCACAACGTTTCAGATTCATGCTGTTTGAAACTCATAATCTCAGACTTTCTATTCTGGAATAGTGTATGTGTGAAGAATCTTTCCAGGAACTTATCTTCAAGCTCCTTCCATGTTGCAATCGTTCCCCTTGGCAAGCATTGAAGCCAATCTTTAGTGGACCTGTAAGAGAAAAAGCAAACAAAGACTATTTTTGGTTTGTCTCATGTGTTTTTGTCACCATGAAAATTCACAGGTAAGTGAGGTGGATCACATCGGATCGCTTAAATACCAAGACTTATCCTTAGCCAGAATTTTCACAGATTAAAATCCACAATCATCAACAAGATTTTTAATTTTTTATTTAATTTTTTTTTGTATTTTTGAATTTTTTTTGAAAAACTTAAATAAATCTAGTAAGGCTTTGTAAACACAATCCCCGGCAACGGCGCCAAAAACTTGACTAGGGTCTGGCAAGTGCACCAGTCTATCGTCGAGTAATAATTCACACTCTATGGTATAGAATGAGTTTGTATCCACAGGGATCGTGCCGAAGCTTCACTAGCATTATTTAAGTTTGTGATAGTTTGCATTCGCTTTGGGTTTTGAAAAAGGTTTTTATAAAAATAGCGTAATGCGTTGCAGAAATATAAAAGCAGAATGTATAAATAATAGATTCAAGAAATATAGAGGCTATGTATGATGGTTGGACTCCCTCCCTTCTTTATATTTGGCATGACCGGTGTATAGCATAGTTATTTAGATTATGTTCGGCGGTGAATTATTCTTGTTGTAGTAATACCTTACTATTACACTATGTTTATTAAAGTTTCCCTACATTATTAACTAAGGTACCTACGAGAGCCTAACCTCGATGTGTCACATACCCTAATTACTAAGTGAGTTGTTTATAAACATGCATTATAACCTTCACCAATTAACCTCTAGGTCCTAGTATCGGGCTGTTCATCTTCTAAGTGCTCAGATCACACCTAGTGCATGATTCCTCCTCTAACCGCTCAGTTCACGACTAGTTCAGGATGTTATTGTCTCTATTCACCTAGCATTATTTACTACTAGTTCCGGACCATACCAAGTCAAAACCTGATATCAATTCTAAGGGCGCTCCCGCTTATCCGGCCAGATTACGAGATACGTTATTAAGTGCAAGAAAGTAAATAACAAACACAATTACTAAATATCATTTATTATAACTTAGACTCAACCACAGACTCCAAATATTCATTGTGGAGTTCATCTTCTCCACCACAACCTAAAGCATAAATTATAAAGACTACATATTTAAATTACAAGAATTATAACCTAAGTACAAGAGCCTAAAGAAAACATACCTTGCCGAGTTAGTTTTCCCGTAAGGGGAGAAAACTATGCCCAATAGAGCTCCTCTGAACCTCTCCTTATAGTAGAGAGTGTTCTACTGTTTCTGAATGAATAAAACAATGAAAGGGAGACTCTATTTATAGTTTTCGTAATGGGCCTCAGCAAGGCATCGCAGCACGATAAGGCCATCGTACTTCAATGTGAAGATTCAGTTCAATTTTATAACTGATCCTGTGCATTTTATCAGCTTGGGCGCCAAGTTACATCATCGTACTACGTTGTAGAGCATCATACTGCGATGGAAGATTTTCTCAAGATTTATTTCTTCTGTTTGCTTGGCGTGCAAGGAGCTTTCATCGTGGCACGATGGCACACATCGTGCTGCGATGGAATGCTGTATTTCTTCACTTTTTAGGCTTTTTCTTGTCTTTTTGCATCTTGGACTCTGTCTTGATGCTTTTTCCTGCTTTTGTAGGTTTTCCTTCGTATTTGGGTCTGTCTTGGTCATTATACTACTAATAATAATACTAAAAATACCGTAGAAATTCCTGTCATCAATCCCCAAAAACATTTTTATTCCATGTTTTTAATTCACCTTTTAGCAATTTAAGTTTGTGACTTAAGATATGCATGGGTGAGCCAAAAACTTGCGTACTCCAAATTTGGGATATTAATTTAGAGCACTCATTGTGGAGAGACCACATTTTTAAGAATATAAAGTTAGAAGCATACCTGATTGCATTGAACTGGATGTCAAGCAAAAGAGGGAAATGACCAGATTTGTGTTTAGTGAGAGTTGAACAAGAAATTGTTTCACAATTGTTGATCATCAAATGGTTACAAATTACTCTATCTAACCTTTTTTCAGTGTAGTGCCTGCCTTTTCTACCATTAGCCCAAGTGAACTGGCAACCCTTGGTAGGTAAATGAATGAGATTATTATTATTATCAGTCCAAGTAGAAAACTCTTCCATAGGTAACTTTGCAGGAATGAAATTGCCTCTATATTCATGTGATCCCAAAATAGTATTGAAATTACCTATGCAGGCCCAAGGTATTTACATACTATTCTGAACAACTGTTAGAGAGTGCCACAACTGTTTTTGTTGAACATAATCAAAGGAAGCATAAACTACATTAAAGCCAACATCAATACCACTATCATTAATAACAAAGGAAATTTGTTGCATATCAGAGTGTATGACAGAAGGGTTGAGATGAGGGGAACGAAAACACCAAAGGTTAGGACTAAGATTTTGTCTGTTGTTGGTTGAAAAAAGCTTAAGGTTAAGTCTAGTAAACCAGTTTATGGGAAAGTTATCAAACTTCATCCAAGGATCAGAGATGAAACAAAAATCAGGTTTATATTCTCTAAGTAACATTTGTAGAGCTAACTTTGAAGGGGGGTTATCAATTCCCCTTACATTCCAAAAGATGTACTTCATTTGACAAGACTAGAAGAACCAGCCTTAGCTCTAGTGCTATAGGATTTTTTTTTAGCAGCAATAACTTTCTTACCTCTCTTCTTTGAAATCACTTCCTGGAAAGGAATGTCATTGTCTAAAGCTTCAAATTGATTGTCTACAGGAACTGGCAAGGCGTCAACACTTAAAATTTTCCTTAATACAGGTTCAACCATGTTGTCTTGTTCATCCATATCAGCAAGGTTGGCCCAAGAGGTATGTAAAAACTGAATATCTCTAGCAACTCTTTCAGGAGTAGGCAAACTTTCACAACTGTGAGAAGGAGAATGTCGCTCATTTAAAGCATGATCAGTAACTTACACCATTTGATTGTCTATACCATCATCATCAGTATCATCATTGCCAACTTGTGTTGCATCAACAAACTCAGAGGCCGATGAGCTGTTGTCTTCATCAACTAGGCCATCAACAGGTGGAATCACAACAGGGGTTTCTAAGTTTAATGGTCTAGGGTCAGTTTTGGTTTTCAGAATGCATTCTAAAAGAGGGTCAACTACAACTTTCATAGGACAGTTACTTTCAAGGTTGACAACTTCCACATCTGGTGCAGGGGAAGCTTTTTTTGGCTGGTTCTTGGCTATGTAAGATTTCTTTTGGGCCTGTGGTTGAACTTTGGGATGCTGTTTAACTTCTTGCTTATTCAAGTCCGAATTTCTCTCTTACAACTAGCTTGATCATGTCCAATGCTGCTGCAATAGTGACAAAAACTAGGCCTGTTTTCAAACTCTAAAGCCATAAAGAATGCAAATCCAGGCCTTTGCATCAAAACCTCCCGTAGGCTTCAGCATCTCATCCTTCCCATCATGGGGTACCAATTGCTTCTTGCACAGCTGACTACGGTCTGGCAAGTGACTACGGTCGTCGAGTAATAATTCACAATCTATTGAGTAGAATGAGTTCGTATCCACAGGGATCGTGCCGAAGCTTCACTAGCGTTATTTAAGTTTGTATATTTTGCATTCGCTTTGGGTTTTGGAAAAAGGTTTTTATAAAATAAGCGTAATGCTTGCATAAATATAAATAAACAGAATGTACAAATATAGATTCAAAAACATAGAGGATATGTATGGTGGTTGGACTCCCTCCCTTCTTCATATTTGGCATGACCGGTGTATAACATAGCTACACAGATTACTGTTCGGCGGTGACTTTTCCTTGTTGTAGTAATACCTTACTATTACACTATGTATATTAAAGTTTCCCTACCTTCATAACTAAGGTACCTACGGGAGCCTAACCTCGCTGTGTCACATACCCTAATTACTAAGTGAGTTGTTTATATACATGCATTATAATCTTCACCAATTAACCTCTAGATCCTAGTATCGGGTTGTTAATCTTCTAAGTGCTTAACTCACACCTAGTTCATGGTTCCTCCTCTAACCGCTCATTCACGACTAGTTCAGGATGTTACCGTCTCTATACTCCTAGCATTATTTACTACTAGTTCCGGACCATATTAAGTCAAAACCTAATATCAATTCTATGGGCGCTCCCGCTTATCCGGCCAGATTACGAGAATACGTTATTAAAGTGCAAGAAAGTAAATAACAAACAGAGTACTGAATAACATTTATTATAAGTTAGACTCAATCACAGACTCCAAATATTCATAGGGGAGTTCATCTCCTCCAACACAACCTAAGGCAGCTATTACAAAAGACTACATATTTAAATTACAATAAAGAAATTATAACCTAAACATAAAAGCCTAAAGAAAACATACCTTGCTGAGTTAGTTTTCCCGTAAGGGGAGAAAACTATGCCCAATAGAGCTCCTCTGAATGAATAAAACAATGACAGGAGGGCTCTATTTATAGTTTTCGTAATGGGCCTCAGCAAGGCATCGCACTGCGATGAAGCCATCGTACTGCGATGTGAAGATTCAGTTCAATTTTATAACTGATCCTGTGCATTTCATCAGCTTGGGCACTAAGTTACTCCATCGTGCTGCGATGTGCCATATCGTGCTGCGATGAACATATTTTCTTCAAATTTATTCTTCTGTTTTCTTGGCCAACAAGAAGCTTCCATCGTGGCACGATGGAAGACAATGTGCGGCGATGGAATGCTCAATTTCTTCACTTTTTGGGCTTTTTCTTGTCTTTTAGCATCTTGGACCTTGTCTTGATGTTTTTTCCTGCTTTTGTAGGTTTTCCTTCGTATTTGGGCCTGTCTTGATAATTTTACTACTAATAATACTACTGAAAATACCATAGAAATTGTAACATCTCAACTTTATTTAATTTTAGAAAATTAAATAGAGTCAATTATTGGAGCTTATTTGGAGTTAAATGTTATAGTAGAAATAAGGGATTTATTCTCAAGTGACCAAACCAATTAATTAACTACACTTAAACCTCACCAAAGCAAGAGAAAAATCATAAGTTTTCTTCCACTCACTCCTCCCTTTCTCACAAGCCTCCCTCCATTACTTCACCAACCCCCATCCATTTCTTATCCTTCTATTTATACACATGCAGGGCAGTAGAAAATCAGCAGCACTTTCCTTCTATTTTCCCCCACTCACGCCCAACAACAATACCCACAAGCTTCCTAAAAACCTCAACTACTCTCCACCACTTTTCTTGCATGCAAAGACCAGAAATTGGTAATAAAAAAACTGAGAAACTCACTTCACTCTTTTCTCTTCCCGTGTTCTGTTCATCATCAACAACAAACCCTTTCATTGCTCACCAAAACAACACCCAATCACATGACATGCAACCAAGACCAAGATAAAACCATTTCTGTCCAAACTCAGCTCTAAACCCCTATTAATACCCTTCAATATCAGAAGCAAATCATTCTCAAGCAAACACATCAAACACTCACAAATCCCTTTCTTTCATTTTGTTTCAAGAACACAATTTTGGGGGTTTTCAAGTAGGAGCAGAACAGAGGTTTTCAGGGCTGTACCTGAGCTCAGAAGCAAGATTAAAGCTTCAATAAGGTGGGTTCTTTAGGCTAGGTAGTTAGAAATTCCCAAATCAAACTTTGCTATTTAACTTAGGGTTTTAGGGAAGTTTATGAGTGTAAGGAGTTTGACCCCGAAACTCTTTCCATTTCTGTGTTATATTATGATATTATATGTGCAACTAACTTGTATTAAGGTTTGTAGATGGCAATTCCTCAAAATTCTGGTTTTTCTGCAAAACAGGGTACTGGGTCGCGTTTTTCGCCGGGCGAGGGAAATTTCGCCGGGCTAAAAATGCTGAGTCGCGTTTTTCGCCGGGCGAAGGAAAATTCGTCGGGCGAAGCTGCTGAGACAGAACCTGCATAATTTCAAAATCTCAATTTTCAGCCACTCGTTTTAGAACCTTTACATGACAGTTTATTATTTAAGCACTGTAATAATATAATATGATATAGAGGTGTAAGTCTCACTTTAGGATTGATCTCTTATCTTAGGAAATTAAATAAGTTTGTATGCACCCCGGGTCTTGGGAGATAATGGTAGTATGAACAATTAGTATCAGTCAAACAGGTGCGATTTGTGATGTCGCTTTATGGATTCCCAATGGGAATACCCATCAGGATATATTATTGTGAGCTGCATGCCGTGACCGAATCGGTTGGCGGATATGGCAGGCCTCTGAGACCTGCTCACCTCAGAGTGTCCTTGTGTTTAAAATGAATAAGAGTAGATTAATATGTGTTACACCTTTATTTCTGTTATTGTGTTATGTTATCAATGTTATTATGCTATGACTGATTTAGGAACCCCCGGTGTAGTCACCACTAGGAGGGTAGTAGGACTCACTGAGGTTTAGTAGTCTCACCCCACTCCAAAACAATTTTTTTTAGGTAAACAGGTGAATTGAAGCAAGGACCAGGTGGGAGCTGATGATTGGAGCTGAGCTTAGATCATCGGATTAGAAGATTTTAGTCTTCTCCTTGTTTAGTTTATCTGTGTATCGTAGAATCTCATTCTAGTTCCGCTGTATTGTTTAAGTTTATCACCTATTGTGAAGAATTCTTATAATTCAGTTGTTTATCTCGTTTAATTTAATGTACTCAGATTTCAATTATTTATGTCTTGACTAAATATTCTAGATATTTTAGTTGGGGCGTTATAATTAGTATCAAAGCAGGTCAATCCAGTATCGGACCTTGCCATGAGTCATTTCAATCCTTTCCTAAGTAATACGGACCCTTTGGATCTGGACTGTTTACGCTGAAACCATCGCGTGCTGAGTCTGATCAGCTCAGTATTGTGTATGGTAGGCAGGGTATTATGGTTGAGAACTGAAGTGGACTCTGAAGTTCAAGATGTAAGATCGTAATGTAGATGCAATCGTGGAGCAGTCGTTGAAAAAGATTCTTATAATTGGATTTTGGAACGGTGGCAAATGGTGCCACAGGAGTAAGTTGTGGAAAGCAAGCAATGAATGCAAGTGTATCATTATACTGACACTGACACTGTGTGTCACCTAAACTTCCAAAACCTAGAAGTAACCCCATCTTATTGAGAGCCTAAATTTATCCAAATTGGAGACCGAGTAACACCCAACAATAGTAGTTATTAAACCAAAACTCTTTCCTAAACATTTAGTTGTTTAGTGTAAGCGAGAAATTCACCGTGTTAGGAAAACTTAGTCAGACCACATCCATGTCCCATTAATTTCTAAGATCCCAACTTGATTAGACTACTCCAAGATTACCAAACCTTAAATACTCTCAATGGAATGAGTACACCCTTTCCAATAGGCAAGAACCAGTATTATACGGAAACCACTAGGAATCTAGCTTTAATTAGTATAATGATTAGGGTTCTTTATTAGTTGTACCATACCTGAGAAGACCTTTTAGTAGCACCATTCCTATGTTTCTAAGATTAGTAACTCTGTGTAGTGGACCCGATATATATCTCAGCAATATGAATCCAAAAATCGAATCAACTATACTAGAAGGACCAAATTAAGTAAACAAGCACATTCCAATATTCCTCAAGTCACCTTATTAAAATTACCCTCTAGAATGTCCTTAACTAAGTTACTTCGTCCCTTCAACTTGTAACAACATTCCTACCTCACCACTAAGAGTCAATTTTCATTTAGTACAACAAATTAGGGATTACTTTTTAGCTACACCAGTCTTTAGCAGTAAACCCATCAAATTTTTAGAGACCCAAACTTTAACTAGCTTAACAGTCAGGAATCACTTGTAACACCATTAAACACTTAAGACAATTCGTGAAACATTACCACGAAATAGTTTAGTAATCTAGCTAGCAATAAGACCAAGTCAGCCTTATAATTAGTAACCAATGTTTATACCTTACCATTAGAATCAAGTGTTATTAGGAATTACATTTAGAAATTCCAATGTTATGATGCCCGTTATCTAGACAGGCCTACTAAGTATCGTCACCCAGTTACTCTAAATTGCTAGCCCAGCGCTGCAAGCCAATTAGCTACCTCTATAAGAATAGTCGAATCAGAGCACCTATACTGTAACTTTCCCCGACCTCAAACTATTTACTTAACACTTACGATACTACCTCTAGATGCAGTAGAATAGGGTCAACCTATCACTTTATACCAATAATTGCACCAAACCATCATAGGTTAAGTATTGATTAGAAAGGCAGTTAAGAATTACCCATAGCACAATCAATCACCAAAGTCGATCCGTCTAACCTTATCATTAAGTAGTTGAGAGACCGATAATTCGGTGTATATTAGTTCGACTATTCACTAAACAAATTCATATATATTTGAACCATTTAGCTAAGAAATCAGTAGAATCAGTTAACCATACGTTGAGAGTTGTCTTTCAATTACCATTAGACTAGAGACACGGTATCGTAGACCAAATTAGCTGCCCCAGTTAGAGGAATAGAGTAAATCAGCTATACCTAGTCACTATCTTGATGCCAGCCAGTTATAATACCACTTAGGATGTTAACACTAGATGCAGATTGATATAGAGTCAACATATCAGTTCGAAACCAATATTAATGTCAGACAGTAGAAGACACTATTAAGGACATCAGTCACCTAGACCAATCTTTAGGTATTAATGTTAATTATCCAAAACCAAGTAATTAAGTTTGATTTTGGCCTCAAGCTAGCCACCCGACAATTTCGCATACTCAAACCTTTCAGTTAAGAGACCAACAATGTCAGTCAAACCTTCCTGTGAGAATTGTCAGCATGAACCAGAATTAGGGAGTGTGAGTCTGAACCCAGTAGTAGCCGAATCTTCAATTACATTTCCACCCCTAGGGATCCTCGTTCAGCAAATTCGTTGAACCGAACAATGTTCAAATTCAATGTTCACAAGTCTGGGGACACCATGAATGTGTGTACTCTCTAACTTGTCTGACTACGCCTCAGACGGATAATTTCCTTCTCGTGCCTTACCATCTATCAGCCAAGTTTGGCGCACGAGTTCAACTAAGATGCAAACCTTTCAATTCCACGATATCAGTCAGTCATACTGATGTGGTAGAACGTCGCTCGTAAGTGACCGTATCAAGTGTCTTTCAGCCTTTCATTTGCATTGTTAGTAAATACATTCGTGGAAGTCAGTCACATGTTGGAAGCCGCGAATAAATTTCAGTTCAATTTCTTGCTCTGCTGGTTAACCTGTTAACCAGTGTCAGTATCAGTAATCACTTTAACATTCGTGCACTTGAACCATGTAACCAACTCTCCAATCTAGTTAGTTATCCATCTTTTACGGAGCCTTACCAACTAAATTTAGAATTAAGTTCGGATCCATCCAACTCCGTGAAACTAAGTTATACTAGTGAAATCAGTGTTAAGGATTCGAACCTTTCAGTTCCATTTTCGGGAATCATGTTAAATTAGTGTATTAACCTTGAGTATCTCCGCCAGAGTGTATCAGCCTACTAGTTTGTTATCAATAATCTACTCAAATCAAAACAAGTCAAAATTACTCGTAAGGAGTAACGAACTACCTCTATTTGGAAATAAAATTATTGTTCTATTCAGTTCGTTAGTTGATCCATTAATCATCCGGAGTTAAGCAATTCATTTTAGCTTCAACATTAGGAGTTCGAACTTCTTGTTTAACTAGCCAAGTTAGCATCCGATTGTTTTAGCCAATTTTTCCCCATCAAAGTTAGCTTACCAGCCCAATTCTCAAACAAGTCTGACACTTACCCTTAAGAGAAAACTCGAACCAAAATACAATTACATGTTAAGAGTACAACCCGATCACTGTGTTGTATTAGGATGGATGGGAATGACAGGTGGGAAATTTCCAAAAGAACTATGAATTCGCCAGCATATGAGTCTAACTCATTGGCAAAAGACCTTGCAGTGATTAGGTACTTTCCACTCGTTTTCTATTTCGTTTAATCCCGGAGTATTTAAGTAACACGTGTAGTGCAAGGGTACACATGACATGTCAAAAGATATGAGAATAACCATAGAAAGAGAGATTTTGGATTTGTCAATATCAATACCCAAGCGTATACCCTTTAGTTAATCGGGTAACGTCAACCAGGACAGATACCGAAATTCTAAGTCGGTTGAATTTGGAGTTAATACGAATAGGAATCGAAGAAGTTTAACAATAATAGAAGAAGTTTGAGGGAGATAGGACGAGATGGTATACGACAATGCATTGAGAATATAGACTGAAGCTGCAAGGGCACAGTCTAGAGAATGTTAGTAGATCGTCGAATCAGAGTGCGCAGCGCGAAGACAGTTGTAAATGTAGTTAATTGACCGACCCTTGGCCAATAACCCCTAAAAGAGGAAAGTTTATTCCAAGGAATTGAATGCAATTGACTGGAGAATAGGTGAAGTATATACTATGGATGTGGATATAGTTGAGTTACACTGAAGTGAAATGAAGGAGTTCTGAATTTCGAGGACGAAATTTCTTTAAGGGGGGTAGATTGTATTATATGTGCAACTAACTTGTATTAAGGTTTGTAGGTGGCAATTCCTCAAAATTCTGGTTTTTCTGCAAAACAGGGTACTGGGTCGCGTTTTTCGCTGGGCGAGGGAAATTTCGCCGGGCTAAAAATGCTGAGTCGCATTTTTCGCCGGGCGAAGGAAAATTCGCCGGGCGAAATCTGCTGAGACAGAACCTGCATAATTTCAAAATCTCAATTTTCAGCCACTCGTTTTAGAACCTTTACATGACAGTTTATTATTTAAGCACTGTAATAATATAATATGATATAGAGGTGTAAGTCTCACTTTAGGATTGATCTCTTATCTTAGGAAATAAAATAAGTTTGTATGCACCCCGGGTCTTGGGAGATAATGGTAGTATGAACAATTAGTACCAGTCAAACATGTGCGATTTGTGATGTCGCTTTATGGATTCCCAATGGGAATACCCATCAGGATATATTATTGTGAGCTGCATGCCGTGACTGAATCGGTTGGCGGATATGGCAGGCCTCTGAGACCTGCTCATCTCAGAGTGTCCTTGTGTTTAAAATGAATAAGAGTTGATTTATCTGTGTTACACCTTTATTTTTGTTATTGTGTTATGTTATCAATGTTATTATGCTATAACTGATTTAGGAACCCCCGGTATAGTCACCACTAGGAGGGTAGTAGGACCCACTGAGGTTTAGTAGTGTCACCCCACTCCAAAACAATTTTTTTTAGGTAAACAAGTGAATTGAAGCAAGGACCAGGTGGGAGCTGATGATTGGAGCTGAGCTTGGATCATCGGATTAGAAGATTTTAGTCTTCTCCTTGTTTAGTTTATCTGTGTATCGTAGAATCTCATTCTATTTCCGCTGTATTGTTTAAGTTTAACACCTATTGTGAAGAATTCTTGTAATTCAGTTGTTTATCTCGTTTAATTTAATGTACTCAGATTTCAATTATTTATGTCTTGACTAAATATTCTAGATATTTTAGTTGGGGCGTTATAGAAATTTCTATCATCACAACCCCAAACTTAAACTTTTGCTTGTCCTTAAGTAACATGCTGCCAGACAAGATCGTTAGAAAAATAAGAGATAAATAAAAATGATAGGAATTTCACAACCTTGCTTATATTTCAGCAATGGTACCACTGATTTCTTACTGCCGCGATCATGCTCAGTCCTGCTAGGCTCAGGAGACGTCAATAGTAGCAAATCAGACAAATGCCCACAAGAGTCCATGTTCAACTTTTTCTCTCTCTCACATTTGTGTTTTTCGCTCATAATTGAAAGGGTTATCTCTCAATCATCGTACAACCTGCCATTTTACCATAGGCTTGCAAGAACTCTAAGCAACCAGTCAAAATTCAATATTCATGCATTTTTGGAGGACTTTTCAGGGTTATAACGTGGCTTAGGTCAAGGTAGGACATTTTTGGGAATAGTAGGCTAAACATCGGAGTTAAGTTCTACTTTGTTGTTCCTTTTTGTGTACGCAACCTTTTTCCTTAGGGTGCCTTTTGTGTTGGTATTGGAGATTAAGAACCGGATGTGTCTTTGTATGGTTCTTTTCTATCACTGTTTTTGCCATTTGGCTCTTCAAAAACTTGGATGTTGGTGCCAACTTCATCCACCTCTTGATCCACTTCACATGTTCCGCCCACCTTTTTTTTTGAAGGTATGGGTTTCCAGTGGTCTTCCCTGCATGGTTATGAGATATCAAAAAAGTTGTCCCCTTGAGATTCCATGTCTATATCTGTCAGGTCGTCCCAAAATATTCCTTCAGAACTGTTGTTGTTGTGAGGTGGTGTCCATTCTGGTACTTGCTTGATACTGACCTTCCCGCAGTAATCCCTCATTGATTCTTTTTGCTCGTCCCCCATGGCTTTGGTGGTAGGCTCTTCTTTGATGTTACTGGATTCTGCAAGCTTTTGTGCTCTCCTTCTTTTCCAGCACGTTCTTTCGGGTTCAGGGTCGTACTTCAACTCCATAATATCTGTTATCGAGCACAACAAATGAATACCTTCAGTAGCACTGGAAAATTAAATTGTGAAACTGTTTTTGGTTTGTCTCATGTGTCTTTGTCACCATGAAAATTCACTGGTAAGTGAGGTGGATCACAACGGATCGCTCAGAGACCTTGACTTATCCTTAGCCAGAATTTTTACGGATCAAAATCCACAATCATCAACATGGTTTTTTATTTTTTTTTATTTTTTTTGTATTTTTAAATTTTTTGACAAACTTAAATAAATCTAGTAATGCTTTGTAAACACAATCCCCGGCAACGGCGCCAAACTTAAAATTTAATAATTCACACTCTACGAGTAGAATGAGTTCGAATCCACAGGGATCGTGTCGAAGCTTCACTAGCATTATTTAAGTTCGTATAATTTTGCATTCGCTTTGGGTTTTGGAAAAAGGTTTTATAAAAATAAGCGTAATGCTTGCATAAATATAAATGACAGAATGTATAAATATAGATTCAAGAAATATAGAGGCTAGATATTGTGGTTGGACTCCCCCCCTTCTTCATATTTGGCATGACCGGTGTATAACATAGTTATTCAAATTAATGTTCGGCAGTGACTTTTCCTTGTTGTAGTAACACCTTAATGTTACACTATGTTTATTAAAGTTTCCCTACTTTCATAACTAAGGTACCTACGAGAGCCTAACCTCGATGTGTCACATACCATAATTACTAAGTGAGTTGTTTATAAACATGCATTATTATCTTCACCAATTAACCTCTAGATCCTAGTATCGGGCTGTTCATCTTCTAAGTGCTCAACTCACACCTAGTTCATGATTCCTCCTCTAACCGCTCATTCACGACTAGTTCAGGATGTTACCGTCTCTATACACCTAGCATTATTTACTACTAGTTCCGGACCATAT
The DNA here is from genome assembly GCA_030408175.1 of Trifolium repens. Classification (NCBI taxonomy): domain Eukaryota; kingdom Viridiplantae; phylum Streptophyta; class Magnoliopsida; order Fabales; family Fabaceae; genus Trifolium; species Trifolium repens. The sequence goes on from CP125850.1 coordinate 26,400,434, forward strand.
TAAGTCAAAACCTAATATCAATTCTATGGGCGCTCCCGCTTATCCGGCCAGATTACGAGAATACGTTATTAAAGTGCAAGAAAGTAAATAACAAACATATTACTTAAATATCATTTATTATAACTTAGACTCAGTCATAGACTCCAAATATTCATTGGGGAGTTCATCTTCTCCACCACAACCTAAGGCATATATTACAAAAGATTACATATTTAAATTACAATAGAGAAATTATAACCTAAATACAAAAGCCTAAAGAAAACATACCTTGCTGAGTTAGTTTTCCCGTAAGGGGAGAAAACTATGCCCAATAGAGCTCCTCTGAACCTCTCCTTATAGTAGAGAGTGTTCTACTATTTCTGAATGATTTAAACAATGAATAGGAGGCTCTATTTATAGTTTTCGTAATGGGCCTCAGCAAGACATCGTGCTGCGATGAGCACATCGTACTGCGATGTGAAGATTCAGTTCAATTTTATAACTGATCCGGTGCATTTCATCAGTTTGGGCGCCAAGTTACATCATCGTGTTGCGATGGCACACATCGTGCTGCGATGAACATATTTTCTTCTGATATCTTGGCGAGCAAGCAGCTCCCATCGTGGCACGATGGGAGTCATCGTGCTGCGATGGAATGCTCAATTTCTTCACTTTTTGGGCTTTTTCTTGTCTTTTTGCATCCTGGACCTTGTCTCTATGCTTTTTCCTGCTTTTGTAGGTTTTCCTTCGTATTTGGGCCTGTCTTGGTCATTTTACTACTAGTACTAATACTAAAAATACCATAGAAATTCCTAACATCATTCCCCTCGGCAAGCATTGAAGCCGATCTTTAGCTGGACCTGTAAGAGAAAAAGCAAACAAACGCAGCTTCTTCTGGTCCTCCGAAACATTTTCCGGCACCTTCTGGATCTGACATGTCTCTGAAAACTTTGACAGATGATCCCAAGGATCATTGTTGGCACGTCCATCAAACTGGTTCTCCCGCAAACCTGTAAGAACATTACCTTTGATATCAAAGTTAGCTGGATTTGCCGGTTGGAACCCAAGTGAGATCTGATCTTTGTCAGTCCTCTTGCAGTAATCTCTCATTGTAACTCTTTGCTCGTCCCTCATGGCTTTGGTGGCAAGCTCTTCTTATGTTTTGAGACTACTGGATTCTGCAAGCCTTTGTGCTCACCTTCTTTCCCAGAGTGTTTTTTCTGGTTCAGGGTCGTACTCAAACTCCAGGATACCTGTTATCAAGCACAACAAATGAATACCTTCAGTAGCACTGGAAAATTAAATGGTAAAACTTTTTTTGGTTTGTCTCATGTGTCTTTGTCACTATGAAAATTCTCAGGTAAGTGAGGTGGATCACATCGGATCGCTCGGAGACCTTGACTTATCCTTAGCCAGAATTTTCACAATCATCAACAATATTTTTTATTTTTTTAATTTCTTTTTGTATTTTTGAAATTTTTGACAAACTTAAATAAATCTAACAATGCTTTGTAAACACAATCTCCGACAACGGCGCCAAAAACTTCACTACGGTCTGGCAAGTGCACCAGTCCGTCGTCGAGTAATAATTCCCACTCTAGGTCTCTAGAATGAGTTCATATCCACAGGGATCGTGTCGAAGCTTCACTAGCGTTATTTAAGTTCATATAGTTTGCATTCGCTTTGGATTTTGGAAAAAGGTTTTTATGAAAAGAAGCGTAATGCTTGCATAAATAAATAAATAGATAGATTCAGAAACATAGATGATATGTATGGCGGTTGGAGTCACTCCCTTCTTCATATTTGGCATGACCGGTATATAACAAAGTTACTCAGATTATTGTTCGGCGGTGACTTTTCCTTGTTGTAGTAATACCTTACTATTACACTATGTATATTAAAGTTTCCCTACATACATAACTAAGGTACCTACGAGAGCCTAACCTCGATGTGTCACATACCCTAATTACTAAGTGAGTTGTTTATATACATGCATTATTATCTTCACCAATTAACCTCTAGATCCTAGTATCGGGCTAATCATCTTCTAAGTGCTCAACTCACACCTAGTTCATGATTCCTCCTCTAACCGCTCATTCATGACTAGTTCAGGATGTTACCGTCTCTATACACCTCGCATTATTTACTACTAGTTCCGGACCATATTAAGTTAAAACCTAATATCTATTCTATGGGCGATCCCGCTTATCCGGCCATATTACGAGAAATGTTATTAAACTACAAGAAAGTAAATAACAAACATAATATTGAATATCATTTATTATAACTTAGACTAAATCACAGACTCCAAATATTCATAGGGGAGTTCATCTTCTCCACCACAACCTAAGGCAGCTATTACAAAAGACTACATATTTAAATTACAATAAAGAAATTATAACCTAAACATAAAAGCCTAAAGAGAACATACCTTGCTGAGTTAGTTTTCCTGTAGGGGGAGAAAACTATGCCCAATAGTGCTCCTCTGAACCTCTCCTTATGGTAGAGAGTGTTCTACTATTTCTAAATGATTTAAACAATGAAAGGAGGGCTCTATTTATAGTTTTCGTAATGGGCCTCAGCAAGGCATCGTGCTGCGATGGCTCCATCGTAGTACGATGTGAAGATTCAGTTCAATTTTATAACTGATGCTGTGCATTTCATCAGCTTGGGCGCCAAGTTACTTCATCGTGCTGCGATGGCACACATCGTGCTGCGATGAACAGATCTTCTTCAGATTTATTTCTTCTGCTTTCTTGGCAAACAAGCAGCTTCCATCGTAGCATGATGGAAGACATCGTGCTGCGATGGAATGCTCAATTTATTCACATTTTGGGCTTTTTCTTGTCTTTTAGCATCTTGGACCTTGTCTTGATGCTTTTTCCTGCTTTTGTAGGTTTTCCTTCGTATTTGGGCCTGTCTTGGTCATTTTACTACTAATAATACTACTAAAAATACCATAGAAATTACTGTCATCATGGTCCCATAAAGTCAATGCCCCAAACATCAAATAATTCAATTTCTAAAATGTTTGTAAGAGGCATCTCCTGTCTACTGGAGACATTACCCATTGTTTGGCATCTATCACATTGTTTCACAAAATTATAAGAATCTTTAAAAAGTGTAGGCCAGTAATATCCAGATTGCAATATCTTAGCAGCAGTCCTGGTGCTTCCAAAATGCCCACCATAAGGTGCAGAATGGCAATTTTCAACACCAGTCTTGCCTCTTGGTCATCTAAGCATTTCCTCAACATTTGGTCAGCACATTTTTTATAAAGAAAGGGTTCATCCCAGAAATACTCCTTGACTTTAGGTAAAAATCTTTTTCTTTTTTGGAAGTTAAGTTCTGGGGGAACAATGTTGCTAACCAAATAGTTGACAATGTCAGCATACTAAGGAGTATTGACTCCTGTTATCGCTAACAGCTGCTCATCTGGAAATTCTTCCTTAATTACATACTTGTCTTGACTCTGGACTTCATATGGGAGTCTTGACAGATGATCTGCCACTTGATTCTCTACTCCCTTCTTCTCTCGGATTTTAAGATCAAATTCTTGCAGAAGCAAAACCCATCTGATCAACCTTGGCTTAGCATCCTTCTTTGCAATGAGATACTTGATGGCTGAATGATCAGTGTACACCACCACCTTGGTCCCCACCAAGTAAAGATCTGAACTTGTCAAAAGCAAATACCATGGCCAGTAATTCCTTCTCAGTTGTTGTGTAGTTGAGTTGAGCTTCATTGAGAGTTCTACTTGCATAGTAGATTGAGTGAAAAACTTTGTCATGCCTCTGCCCCAAAACAGCTCCAACAGCATAGTCACTAGCGTCACACATAAATTCAAATGGTTTTGACCAGTCAGGAGAAATGATAACTGGTGCCGTGACTAAAGGTGTTTTCAGAAGTTCAAAAGCTCTTAAGCAATCTTCAGTAAAGTTGAATGGCACATCATGCTGCAGCAGTTGACATAGAGGTTTTGTAATCTTGGAGAAATCCTTGATAAACCTCCTATAAAAATCAGCATGGCCTAAGAAACTTCTAACTCCTTTCACATTAGTAGGGGGAGGCAATTTCTCAATAACTTCTACCTTGGCTTGATCCACCTCCAACCATTTCTTTGAAATTCTGTGCCCCAAGACAATTCCTTCTTTGACCATAAAGTTACATTTTTCCCAGTTGAGAACCAAATTGCTTTCCTCACATCTGATCAGCACCAGCTCCAAGTTCTTGAGACATTCTTAGAATGATTCTCCAAACACAGAGAAATCATCCATGAAAACTTCCATAGCAGACTCAATTAAATCAGAGAACAGTGTCATCATGCATCTTTGAAATGTGGCTGGAGCATTACATAGCTCAAATGGCATCCTCCTAAAAGCAAAAGTATCATATGGACAAGTGAATGTGGTTTTCTCTTGGTCTTTAGGAGCTGTGGCTATTTGGTTGTAACCAGAATAACCATCCAAGAAGCAATAAAATTCCTTGCCAGCCAATCTATCCAACATCTGATCTATAAAGGGCAAGGGGAAATGATCCTTCCTTGTAGCCTTGTTCAGCTTCCTATAGTCCATGCAGATTCTCCATCCAGTCATAGACCTTGTTGGAATTAATTCATTTTTCTCATTGGCAACCACTGTAATGCCTCCCTTCTTTGGTACACACTGTACAAGACTTACCCACACACTGTCAGAAATGGGGTAAATAATACCAGCATCTAACCATTTGATTATCTCTTTCTTTTCCACCTCCTTCATTATTGGGTTGAGTCTCCTCTGACTTTCCACACTATTCTTTACATTATCTTCCAAGAGGATTCTATGCATGCACACTGTAGGACTTATCCCCTTAATGTCAGCTATTTGCCAAGTTATGGCCTTTTTGTGCTTTGAGAGCAGGGATAATAGACTTGACTCTTGTTGATCTGTCAACATAGCAGCAACAATGACAGGCAACTGTTGACTTGACTCCAGGAATGCATACTTCAAATGAGATGACAATTGTTTCAGCTCCAAAGTAGGTGGTTTCACAACTGAAGGAATGTTCACTTTCTTCATATCTAGTGGCATCTCTAGAACTTCATAATTGGCAACCCATAGTAGACTCTTGGGCTGAGTTGGATCTTCACCAGTAGCATCTTCACTTACCAATTCCTTGTCTTCACATGGAGTTAATCCTTCCACCAAATTGTCTTTACTCTTGTTAAACTGCTTTTGAACCAAAAAATCCCAGCATTGTAATAATGAAACATCTTCCACATCTTTTGTAGGATACTTCACGGCCTTCAGCACATTAAAAGTGACTTCTTGAGCATTGACTCTCATGGTGAGTTCTCCTTACTCCATATCTATTAGGGTTCTTCCCAAAAGTATTAGAGTATCATCATCAGCAGTGAAGTCCATGATTATGAAATCAGCAGGGAAAACAAACTTGTAAACCTTGACCAACACATCTTCAATCTTTCCTTGAGGGTATCATATACTTCTATCTGCTAGTTGGAGAGTAACTGTTGTAGGTCTTGCAACACCAATACCAAGCTTCTTGAAAATAGATAATGGCATAAGGTTGATGCTAACACCTAGATCACATAGGGCTCTTCCAACATAAACATCGCCTATGGTACAAGGGATAGTAAAGGACCCTGGATCTTTCATCTTAGGTGGGATAATTCCTTGAACCATCTGACTACACTCTTGAGTGAGTGCAACAGTTTCAAATTCTCCAATCCTCTTTCTCTTAGTTAGAACATCCTTCATGAACTTGGAATAATTAGGCATCTATTGAATAGCTTCAATCAGTGGAATGTTGATGTGTAACTGCTTCATGATCTCTATGAACTTATCAAATTGCTTCTCCTCTTTGACTCTTCTTAGCCTTTGAGGAAAAGGTGGAGGTTGTCTTTCTCTGACTAGAACATGGCTGCTAGGTGTAGCTACTTCAGTGGCAACAGGAGTCTTGACAGCTGGTGACTCTGATGCCTTATCTAGACTTGATTTCTTTGAGGCAGTAGCAGGGGATGACTGTTGACTTGCCAAAGTGACATTTGAGTCTTCAGCTAATCTTTCTTGAGCTTCTTCATTAATGATGGTCCCCATGCTAGGCCCTTCATATTCTGTCCCACTTCTCAAGGTGATTGCAAGTTTCTTTTCCTTTATCATTTGAAGTAGAGGCAGGTGCTTCAGTAGTGCTAGGCAAACTTCCACTAGGTCTTTGAGTAAGAGCAGTGGCTATTTGCCCTACTTGATTCTCCAGATTTTTGATACTAACTCCTTGGGACAAAATTTGGTGCTTTGCCTCTGCTGTGAAATTCTTTGTCTCTTGCATAAAACTCTTCAGCATTGCCTCTAGTTGACTTTTACTTTGTGCAGAAAAACCAGGAGGTACAGCAGGTGCTTTTTGTTGATTCTGAGCATTACTCCAAGAAAAGTTAGGATGATTCCTCCAGCCAGGATTATAGCGCTCGCTATATGGGTTGTTGTTTTTGTTGAAATTATTTACATAGTTGGCAGATACAGGGTTTGCAGGACATTCTTCTTACAGGTGAGCTCCACCACAGTAAACACAAGCTACTTCTGCTGATTCTGACACTACATTGACTGGTTCAGAGGCAACCGCAGGCAAGGCAGGTGGCGTGAGCAGATTCTTCATCATGTTGTGGATCTGTGCAACTTGAGCAGCTAGAGCTGTTGTTTCACTGACTTCATGCACACCAGCTGGCTTCTTTGAAGTATTGGGAGCAGGGTATGCTCTGATTGTAGGCCACTGATATGTATTTGCAGTGATGCTCTCTGTAAGATCAAATCCTTCAGTGTATGACTTTGAAAGTAAAGCTCCTCCAGATGATGCATCCAACATGTTCCTTGATGAAGGTGTCAAACCATTGTAAAAGGTTTCAAGCTGAATACATACTGGAATAGCATGGTGTGGACATTGTCTCAACATCTCCTTGTATCTCTCCCAAGCATCAAATAGTGACTCATCCTCTCCTTGTCTGAAAGAAGTAATATCATTCCTCATCTTTGCATTCATGACAGGAGGGAAGTATTTGGCTAAGAACTTCTCAGCTAAAGCATTCCAGGTAGCAATGGAATTGGGCTATAGTGAGTTAAGCCAACTCTTGGCTCTATCCCTCAAAGAGTAAGGGAATACTTCAAGTGTAGGTGAGGATCTTCAGTGGCCACTCCAGAAAATTGCCCTATAGTTTGTAACATTTGAAACATCATAGGTTTGAAATCGAACTAGGCAGCTGTGATCTCTGGTCTGAAAGAATCATCAGTAATCCCAGGAATTTTGAAGTTACTAGCAACCTCTAAGAATTACTTCAAGTGTAGGTGAGGATCTTCAGTGGCCACTCCAGAAAATTGCCCTATAGTTTGCAACATTTGAAACATCATAGGTTTGAATTCGAACTAGGCAGCTGTGATCTCTGGTCTGACTATCCCAGTGTTCATGGCATTAGGATCAAAGACAACATAGTCCCTTATGCTTCTTGTCCTATCATTAGCAATGCCGATAACATCAGGCACGACTATTGGTACTCCATTTGGTTCACCCATCTCTTCTTCTGGATCAGAGTTGTAAAACCCTTCTTCTTCAGTCAGATCTACACCAACTTGAATATTCACTCCTCAATTCCTTCTTAAGATTCTGAATGTTCTTTCAATTTCCGGATCTGCTCTGAATTTTGGGGATAACAGCCTGCGCATACAAAAAGTCTACACACCTGTCTAGACACCAGTTGACACAAAACCGATTAAATCTCAAATAAGCTAAAAACTAAGTGAATAACTATGGAACTTAAAACCGCACAATCCCCGGCAACGGTGCTAAAAACTTGTTCGCTTGTTTGACAAATGTAATTTAAATGCAATGTGCAAGTATACACAGTCAGGTTTTGCAGCAAGTAATAAGAAAAAGTATCGATCCCACAGGGATTGTGATAAGGGAATTTCGTTCCAATCATAGTTCAAATAGTCTTATGCTTATGAGTGATTAACAATAAATAAATAACAATGAGAGTAGCAATTTTGAGTAACAGCAAGAATGATTAAATAAAGTTTTGAGAAACAGTTGTGAAAGTATGTTGAAACTATGATCCATTCAAATCCGGTTTAATGTAGGTATGTGATGTGATAAGTGAAGGCAAGACTCCTGCAAGCAACTCTTGCCTTGTGGTGTATTTCTACAACGTTAAATTATACAATGTGTGATAAGATGGGTCCTATGTTTAGGTCAAACTTACTTCATTGCAGTTCAGAAATCCGTGGTTGTATTTTTACTATGGCCCTAAAGCTTGTGTCTAATTCTTTAAGTAGAGAATATATGTCTATACCTCACTTAACCATATTAGTTCATTAAGTATGTTTATCATTAGATGTCTCATAACAACAAACTTGTATTCAAATCTAAGGTGATCAATCCTAGATGCAAATATATAACAAAATAACAAATGAACTAAAGGAGTAAACATACACACATCACATCACATGAATAACATTAAACTTTCATTAAACTTCACATAATTTCAACATCAAGAGTATTAGCTCATGGTGAGCTTAGAAACCATAGCAACCAGAATAATAAGATTACACATTGAATAAATTCTAAATGTAAACCTATAACCGTGATGACCTTAGAGAAGATGTCTTAAACTCCAAGATCGGCAACAGTCACGACTCCGGTAATCAGCAAGCAGCGGCGGCACACCAAGAGTGAACTTGATTTTCCTCTTTGTTCTTCACACAACGGCTGACCTCTCTAACTTTAGGGTTTAAGACTCCTTTATATAGCACTTTGTCTTGGATCATGGGCCTTCCCTTTTGAGGATAAGACAGCCCAAAGGAATAAAGCATATTCCCCCAAATGATTAGTACGATGATAGTACATCTGCACATGGGAAATCTTCCATAGCTGTCTTTCCTCGCGTTAGCGCTCATTATCATCATCATCTTCTTCTGACGTGGCGGCATTTGCTGACTTGACTGACAAGCCGCTATTCACAGTTGTACGGATTGGTAGTCTTGACTCTGATTATCTCTTGCATTGGCTCTTGGACCTTTTAGATGGTCCAGTGGTCTGTCTTGACACCAGATGACACCAGAACTACTCTTCCCATGATGAATTTATATTTTATTCCTAAATACATACTAGATTCACAAAAGCATTAAAATAAACCTAAACATTGAATGCAAACCATATTAGCAGGAAATAAATCAAGTGTCAAGGGTCTAATTATAGTCACAAAATACGAGTTATCAATATCCATAGATGATATTTTTTAATTAAAAAAAAAGAACTAATTATTGAAAAAATTAGTAATTTTTTTTAAAAATACAAAACATTAACAAATAATATTTATAAATTTTGCTCTCTATTTTTAATGAAAACACCAAATCTACAAACAAAAATCACCTCACTAAACTGCAAAAGAGTCAAACAAAGTTAGGATTTATATAAAATAGCCAAATTGCAAAAGATAAAATATAAAAATACAATTTTTTGTATATAAAAATATTAGAATTTACATGTAAGTAGAGATATTTAGTAATTTTACTAATTATTTAGTGGGTATGGATATCCGCGGGCATAGATAGTATCCATTAAGTTATCCGCTCTGTATCCATGGCGGATTTTATCTGCAGATATCCGCGGGTAAGGATATTGTTGTCATCCCTATTCCCACCCCACTATTAAAAATATACATTGACGAATTAAAATTTGAATTCCATCTGCGAGAATTATCCTTATTTTCATTTTCATATTTTATCATAGGGAAAACTTATTCAAAATTTTATCTAGCGCGAAGAAACGTGATCTTATAATGAAAAGTGTATGTAGATCATAGTGAGAACTAGAGAGAGAGAAATTTAATTGATATTCATTAAAAAAAAATAGAATTAACAACTATTTTTTGTTGATGAAGCCTCTATAGAATCATATAATGGAGATGGAAGAGAGATAGAAATAGAGAGAGAGAAATCTCTTAGTGATGTAGAATAGAAAACATGGAGCACTTTTCACCCGATTATTAAAAATACACATTGACTAATTAAATTTTGAAATCTGAATGCGGGAGTTACCCATATTTTCATATTTAATATTTTATCATGGGGATCATTTATTAAAATTTTTATTTAGCACGATAAAAAGTGATCCTCCATGATGAAAAGTGTATGTAGAAGATAATGATAATTTAACACGAGAATTTTATTGATATCCATTAAAAAAAAAACTAGAATTAGCAACTATTTTATTGTTGATGGAGCTCCTATAGAGTATTGCGGTGGAGACGAGAGAGAGAGAGAGAGAGAGAGAGAGAGAGAGAGAGAGAGAGAGAGAGAGAGAAAGAGAATCTCTCAGTGGTATAATATAACAGGAAACTGGTAACATTTTCCACCCACTATTAAAAATACACATTGACTAATTAAAATTTGAATTTCGACTAAGGGGGTTTTTCCATATTATGTCTCCATCACACTTTCATTAGATTACATATGGCTAATGAAATCTATGAAAAATCTAAAATAAATTAATATCATTTTGATTTTTTGTAATGTATACTATTTTAAAATTTCCATAACCTTTGTTCGAACTTTTTAAACTTTCCATAACATTCGTTCGAACTTTTTTAAGAACCTTAATTTATTAACGTGAGTGGAGAGATTCACACATAGGTTTTCCCATTTGACCCTCACGCTTGAAGATTGCATCTTTGTGGTACGGTGAAAAAGAAAATTTTTAAGAATAGAAACAAGGTCAAAGTATGTTACTATTCACACTACTACAAATTTGACTTACAATAGCACTAATACAATAGCACTTTTACAGAAGTGCTATTAAATATCTCCCTCAAATAATTATAATAGCACTTTATAGAAAAAGTGCTATTGTAGATATCTAAAATTTTATTACATAGGCGTTTAACAGCATTTTTTGTGCGAGTGCTATTATAAACATGTAGCTACGATAGCACTTCTACAAAAGTGCTATTATTGGGCTTAGTAATAAATAAATAAAAAAACACTGTAAATTTCGTTTTGGCGCTGGAAGTAAAAACATTTAGCGCTGAAAATTTTCACTCTCACCTCAATTTCACTTTTCACTCTAACTTCAGTTTCACTTTTCACTCTCACGGCCATCCTTCTCTTCACCGACAACCACCGTTTCTTCAAATCCGGCCACCTTCAGATCTGGCCAGAACCACTGCTCCTCTCCAGTTCACCTCCGTTTCTTCACTTCACCTTCGTCAGTCTCAGAACCACCGCTCCTCTCCAGTTCACCATTCCGACCATACTCACCGTTGTTTCTTTGTTCTTCCCATTCTCTAATTGTCGCCGTTTCCTACGAACCCTTCACTATCAGTGTTTCTCATACTCTAATCTTCTTTCACAAACCCTTTCCCGTTTAGAAATTTAATGTCTCCAAAACCCTAAATTTCTCATGAACCCCTTTTTCCCCAAATTGCACGAGCACTAAATCTCTCCATCTTGTTCAATTAATCTCTGAAGGTATATTTCTCTGCTTATTATTAACTAATGTACTAACATTTTGGATTACATTTTGGTATTCTAGCTACTTTTTAAAATTTTATTGGTTTTAATGTTGAAATTTTGGATTACATTTGTGTTGTTGCTGCTGATTTCTTCATTCTTCTATGTTGTTGCTGCTAATTTTATTGGTTAGGCTACATCGCAGTTTCTGATTATTGTGATTTTGCGGTTCTGCTTGTTGGCCTGCATATGTTTCTCATGTGTTTTTATTCTCCTGGGTTTTTATTCTCCTATGATAAATTACTAAGGATTCTGCTTCAAGATTAAATAATAAATTTTATAACAAATAACACAAATGTATAAATAATGTGATTTTTTATATTTTATAATCATGTATAATAATGTGTAAAAGTGAAAATAATAATGTTAGTTAGGAATGGCCAAATGACATCTGATGTAAATGTAAAACAAAATGTACTTAATACTTTATGAAAAAGAATGTATGATTGTTGCCTTTAGATCCTTTATCAAACTAAGCAGAACAGACGCAATGAAACAACTTGTTTTCCATGGTTTATTGATCCAACCAATAGGTTTGTTGTCCTATGTTTTTGGTGCCTGAGCATTTTTCTCCTTATTTGTTGTATCTTGTAACTTCTTAGCACTTCTTGTACTTTATTGATGTACCTTTTATTGAATTAATTGTGTAGGGAATAGGCTTCTCTTCTCTCAACAAAGATCCCAGTCAAGCTATCTAAAAAAGCTAATCCGGCGACAACACGATTTATCTGAAGCCACCAAAGCACAAAGTGTAGATCTTAGAGTTTATTTCAAGGTAATTGCTTTTGTTAATTTGTTTTTTGTTTGATTAGTTTTTGAATTTGAATTGCAAGTTTTGTTTTCATTTGTCCACAATTTTTGGAATAGTGTAGTTTTTATAAGTCTAAAGAATAATTCACTTTCATTGTATTGGGAACACATTCAACACAGATACCCAAAGCTATTATCTATAAGTATATTTGTTGGCCTAACTATTAAGAGAAATTTGGTTGTGAGAACCAATTTAACTCTTAAGACCATTACTAACTCTTAACTATTAAGACCTAGGAACTATGGATCGAAAATGAGTGTATAAATTTATTGGTGTGAGTGAGGATGATTTTTGAGTTGGAGTAGCTTTATTCTCATGTGGTGCTGTAATATGTTAAGGAATCTAGTTTAATTGTGGATGGTTTTTCTTCACTTTTTTGTTAGGAGCTTTTGAATCATTGGTCTTTTCTTTATGCAGCTTTTGAAATTCTGTTTCACTTTAGTTTGCTTTTTTGGTTTGATAATAACTTTCTTTAGAATCATGTACTGTATATAATCTTTATAAAATACTGGTAATCACTAGAGTGTCTAACTCTTATACTTCTTGCATTGTATTTTTTCAATTACATTCAATGAATGAGTTGATTTTCATTTTGTCAAAACCAAAATATAGAATAGTTTTCATAGATATAATATCATTTATAAAATGTCCAACATTTTAAGACATTTATTGCACATTTTCCCTTTATTTGATAAGAGTCTCTCATATCATAATCAGAACCTGCTCTCATATGCTTCTTAGGAAAACTCAGTAATGTTATGGTGTTCTTTCTTCATGTAATCCATTATTAAGTAACTAATACTCAATTCTCTAGGCTGCTTGAAATGCTTCATTTATCACTTATACTTTAAGTTGTAAAATTGAACCTAATTTTAGTGTATATTGTCCTCTTTTTCAATCTACACTCCTATAAAATTATTGGTTTTTTAAGTCTCAGAAGCTGTTTTAAAGTATGAATTATGTGCTTTATTTTGCATGATAATATCCTCTATAGGTTTTATGTGTTCTGCCTCATTTTCGCAACATTGATATTCTCAAATCATGCCATCATTTTACTTTATAATCAATATTGATAAATATGTTCTCTGCAACTGCAAGGGTGGTTTAAGAGCTCCCTTTACATGTTCTTGTGTGAGAGATTTCATTTTAGAGTTGTAGAACTCGTGTGTGTATTTTGATGTGTTGCAGTAGAGTTAGCCTTTATAAAGCAGAGTTTGTTTTGTTAGTTAATTTGGTTGTGAGAACCAATTTAACTCTTAAGACCATTACTAACTCTTAACTATTAAGACCTAGGAACTATGGATCGAAAATGGATGTCAGCCAATAGAATGTCAAAAGAATTCGAAGATGGGGTGAAAGAATTCGTTAAGGTTGTTGTTGCTCATGCTGAAGATACTAGTAAAATCATATGTCCATGCTTAAAATGTTGTTATGGACCTGTTAGTGAAAAAGATTTGGCAAGACACTTAATATTTAATGGAATTGATAAAAGCTATACATGTTGGACAATGCACGGGGAAGAAAGAACCAAGTCCAGTAATTTGAGGAGCAATGTAACTGATACATCTAATTATTTTGAAAAAGACTCGCAAGAGTTTGATCGTGTCGAAGAGTTTGTGAATGTCATTGAAGAGGATCTTCGCGATTGTCCTGGAATGTTTGAGAGACTAGTTAGTGATTCAGAAAAACCATTGTATGATGGATGTACTAAATTCACAAGATTGTCCACAGTCTTAAAATTGTATAACTTGAAAATAGGAAATGGATGGTCTGATAAGAGCTTCACAGACTTGCTAACTCTTTTAAAAGATATGTTGCCTGAGCACAACGTGCTCCCTAGTCGAACTTATGAGGCTAAACGAATGCTATGTTCAATTGGCATGAGTTACGAGAAGATACATGCTTGTCCAAATGATTGCATTTTATTTCGAAACGAGTATGCATCATTAAACATGTGTCCTAAATGTAGTGCCTCACGATATAAGAAAGGTACATCTCCAACCAAAGCACTATGGTATTTTCCGATAATACCAAGATTTAGGCGCATGTATCATAATGCAGAAGATGCAAAGCACTTAACGTGGCATGCAGATGAAAGGGTTATTGATGGAATGCTTCGACATCCTGCAGATTCTCCTCAATGGGCAAAAATTGACGATGATTACCCAGATTTTGGGCAAGAACCAAGAAATCTACGTCTTGCATTGTCTAGTGACGGAGTAAACCCTCATGGTATCCAAAGTTGTTCTCACAGCACTTGGCCGGTCATGTTGTTGATTTATAACCTACCTCCATCGTTGTGCATGAAGCGCAAATACTTGATGTTGACTATGTTAATTTCTGGACCCAAGCAACCAGGAAATGATATAGACGTATATTTGGCTCCATTAATTGAAGATTTAAAATTTTTGTGGGAGACGGGTGTAGAGGTTTATGACGAGTGTAAAAAAGAATTCTTCAACTTGAGGGCTATATTATTTGGAACAATTAATGATTTTCCAGCCTATGGAAATCTATCAGGCTATAGTAACAAAGGAAAGTGTGCATGTCCCATATGTGAGGATGATACAAACTCGATGTGGTTGGATAATTGTAAGAAGACTGTATTTCTTGGCCATCGTAGATTCTTAAATGCCAACCATCGATATCGGAAATGGAGAAAAGCATTTAATGGTGATCCAGAAGAAGGTAGAGCTCCTTTACCTATCACAGGCGATGAAATATATGAAAAGGTAAAGCTGTTGAGCAATAAATTTGGAAAGCCTTTTGCAGGTGAACTTGTCAAGGGAGGATGGAAAAAAAAAATCAATTTTCTTTGAATTGCCTTATTGGAAGTCATTGTATGTAAGGCATTTCCTTGATGTGATGCATATTGAGAAAAATGTTTTCGAAAGTGTCATTGGTACATTACTTAATATTCCAGGAAAGTCTAAGGATGGCATCAAAGCAAGGTTAGACCTGGACCTTATGGGGTTAAGAACCGAGTTGAAGCCGATCAAGAAGGGGAAGCGTACATATCTACCTCCAGCAGCGCATACTTTGTCAAGAAAAGAGAAAATTATTTTTTGCAAGTTTCTTGACGAAGTTAAAGTGCCAGAGGGGTACTCTTCAAACATTAAGAGTTTGGTATCTTTGAAGGATCTCAAATTAAAGGGTTTAAAGTCTCATGATTGTCATGTCTTAATGGAGAATTTGGTGCCGATAGGTATACGTTCCATTTTGCCTGAAAAGGTGCGATGGACCATAACTAAACTATGTTTCTTCTTCAAAGCTATTTGTAGCAAAGTTATTGACCCTGGGAAGTTGTTGGCATTGCAGAAGGAAATTGTTGTCATCTTATGTGAGCTTGAGATGTATTTTCCCCCTTCATTTTTTGACATAATGGTTCATCTAACTGTCCACCTTGTCATGGAAACACAATATTGTGGACCAGCTTATATGAGATGGATGTACCCGATTGAACGTTACATGAAGATATTAAAAGGGTATGTGCAGAATCGAAGTCGGCCAGAGGGTTGTATTGTTGAGCGGTATATAGTTGAAGAATCTATTGAGTTTTGTACTGAATACCTCTCTAATGTTGAATCCATAGGGCTTCCAATGTCACGACACTCGGGCAGAACAACGGGGGAAGGGATTGGTGCAGGTAAAGTAGTGGCTATCCCAAAAATCAAATGGGAGCAAGCACACTTGTATGTCTTGCACAATGACGAAGAGGTTGAGCCATATGTTGAAATGCACAAGGAAGAGCTTAAGAGTTTGAACCCTAACAAAAATGAAAATTGGTTAACAAGAGAGCACAATCGAAGTTTTATATCATGGCTAAAAAATCATATTTTTACAGAATTTGCTGAAAATCCAAATTCAATTTCAGAAAGATTGAGATGGCTAGCAAATGGTCCATATCTAGATGTTCTCTCTTACTCTAGATATGTAATTAATAAGTGTACATTTTATACGAAAGAACAAGATCAGCAAAGCACTATGCAAAATAGCGGTGTCACGGTCGTAGCACAATCTGTACATATCTCAAGTGCCAAAGACAGAAATCCCTCATTTGCCCAATTATCATATTTTGGAGTTATTGAACATATTTGGGAGTTGGAAACTCATGCTTTAAAGTGCCCGTGTTTGGTTGCAAGTGGGTTGACAACAACAATGGTATTGAAGTTGATGATTATGGGTTCATGAAGGTGGATCTCAATAGGGTGGGGTACAAAGACGAGCCTTTTATTTTAGCATCACAAGCTCAACAAGTGTTCCATGTCACTGATCCTGCTAGTGATAGGTGGTCTATTGTGCTTCTAACTAACAAAGCAAATGATCACTACAGTCAAGAATGTGAAAATATTGATAATGAGGATGATCCTTTCATTAGCACATCACAATCGCTTGATAATGATCCAACTATGGATGATATTCTCTATACGAGAAGCGATCACAATGAGGGAATTTTGATCAATCCACCATTTTGTGTAAATAAAAAAAATAAAACTATCAATCAAACTAGGAAGAGGAAAAGAAAATCTTGAACTTTAGTGCATGGTATAGTAATTTTATTATTTTTTAATATTATTGATTCTTTTCATTCTTAATCTTATTCTTGTTGTATGATATAGTAACTTTGATTATTTTATTATTACAGGTGAATGGCTTCTTATAATAATGATGAAGGTGCTCCTAGAGGAAACAAAAGTGGTAAACGTGGTTTGACCCGCATGCCAAAAATTCACAAAGATAAAAACAAGGGAATTAAAGGTGAGGTACAATGGAATGCAGATGGTCAACCAATTGGGGATAATAGTGAGAAATTTGTTAGTTATATTGGAGTGATTACTCGTCGGCTAATTCCACTTAATACGAGGGATTGGAGATCGAAAGATGAGGTGTTGAAAACTTGTAAAGACACTGTTTGGGAAAAAATACAAGTAACATGCTAACTCAAAGTAGTTATAAAATTTTATATTTGTTGATCAATTTGTGTTATATTTTGGTAATGCACTTTGTTATCTTGCAGGAAGCATATGTGGTTGGCATTGAACGTCGCCATTTCGTACTTAGAGAAGCTGGAAAGTTGCACAACGTATTCAGAACCAAAGTGAGAAAGAAACATCTAAGAGATAGTGATGGTAATTATAATGAACATCCCCCGAGAGAGATATATCCTCATATTTCACAAGAGCAATGGGATAGTTTTGTAGCATGGTCTAAGTCTGAAAAGTTTCAGGTAATGTTATTACTTAAAAACTACTATTTTTAATGTAAAGGTGTGTATATGTGTTGGCTGGTTTTTTTCTTCTTTCTTTTTTATTAAGCTTATAACTTTTTAATCAATGTAGAAACTTAGTAAAGACAACCGGGAAAGGGCGTTAGATCCTGAATATCCATATAGAATATCACGAAAAGGGTATGCCCGTCTACATGTTGATATGGTAAGCATGTGTACAAATGAATTCTATAAGTTAAGATGGCATAAATGATATTTTTTTTCATTTCTATGTTAAATTGTTGAAATGTATGTGTATAGAAAAAAGAAGCAGGAGGAGCTGAACCACCCCTTATGCGTGTTTGGAAAACTGCCCATGCAGCTAAGAATGGAGCTATTGATAATGATAATGTTCAAAAAAATTTGGATAAATGTGTAAGTCAAATTCTAATTTTCTGCATACATGATTCTCTTGTTAATTAATAATGATGTTTATCATTTGTCTCTTGCTTATCAATGTTAGGAGGAATTGGCACAAACATTACCCGATGAAGATGTAGAAGACCGTGGGCGTAATGACATATTATATCAGGCTCTAGATCGCCCACAATACTCTGGCCGTGTTAGAGCCAGGGGTTTTGCCGTATGTCCTAAAGATGTGTTTCCGCCTGAACTTCCTGCTGCCAAACAAAAGACAGTTGATAATATTCATGCTATGTATAATAGAGTGATTGAGAGATTGAATACACTAGAGAGAGAGAAGGAAGAAAGGCAGCAAGCCAGTGAAGCAGAAGCAGTTGAGAGAGAACAACCTGTTGTAAAGTGCCAACAACCAGAAGCAGTAGAGAGAGAACAACCAAGTGTTAAGGATTCTTGTAACCCTGTTGACTTTGACACCATTCCCAAGGATTTTACTGATTCTGTTCACATTCCTTTGTTCGTTGTTTGTTCTGTTTTTTGTTTTCCATGTTTTGTTTTGTTTTTTGTAAACTTTTGCAATGGTTCAGGGGATCTCATCAATCAAAATATATGTAGCATCCCCGAGTCGTAAATTAGTGGCTCGTGGCAAGTTACATAACACCAAAGGTGATATGGTGCATGGCATGAAATTGCCATTGGGATATGTCAAAGTTACAATCGAAGTTGTACATGTGGCTGATGCTCTGTTGCCAATACCTGTTGAAGATGGAGATGTTTCGACGATTGGTCAGGCAGTAGGTACAATTGTGGCATGGCCATTCCATCTTGTTGAATTTGTTGGTGAATGTCGAAAGGTAAATTAGTTATTATGAACATGGTGCTTCATTACTAATTACTATGTATTTGTTTTATTACTTGATTACTAACCTCAAATAATGTAACTGTTTAGATCAATAACAAATTACAAAATAAAGATAAGAAAATGCAAAGGAGTGCTGAATCAGTTGCTTCACCGACCAAACCTAGGAAAAAGTTCAAAAATCAAGAGCCGCCGGCTGAAGTTGGGGATTCAAAAAAATTAGGATTTCTTCGAACTTTTGTGACACATATGTGGGCTGCAGAGTCATTGTTGGAAGTAAGTATGGGGGAGAAAGCATTCGGTGAGGAATTTGTTGAGAATTTGCTTGCAGAGCATTTAAATGAAGTCCTTAACCATGAGTGGTTAAGTGCAACTGTTATCAATGTGTATGCTAGGTAACTCTAATATCACAAATGTTCTTTAATTTATGTTTGGGAGGTAATATTAATATTTCAACTGTTTGTTTTCCATTTCAAGGTACTTATATGACAAGTTCATAAGTTCTAGTGGATTAACAAGTAAGCTATATTTCTTATCCCCACATGAATCACATGATGATGTTGATGGAAACAAAAGTATTCAAAGAATACTGTTAACAAATAAGAAGGTCAAGGATAAAATTATTCTTGCACCGTTCAATTTTGGGTGAGATTTATATCCAAATTTTGCTTTTTTGCTTTTAAAAAAATATGTCGAAAGTGTTTAATATGAATTAACACAATGCAATATTTAAATGTCGCGTGTAGGAAGGTTCATTGGGCGTTGCTTGTCATTGATCCATATGCCGGGATTATATATTACTTGGATCCGATGGCTACGGACCCTACAAGACATCTAATTTGTAAAAAGAGATTTGAAAAGTGAGTATCTATTATTTTATTTTAACATATATATTGTATGATTTTTTATAATAATTACTTATTGAAGTTACATTTTAATTTTTTAGTGCTCTACTAATTTACCGTGCCTATAATCTAACTAAGCCGGTGGCCAAGTCAAAATTAAATAGAATCACATGGATAAGAATAGAGGTATTTTCTAATTAGTGTTATTGTTACATAATAAAATTAATAATGGTGAAATTTATTGATGTAGATTTATATTTCTTTCAGTGTCCCCAGCAAACTAACACTACTGATTGTGGCTATTTTGTGATGCGCTTTATGAAAGAGATTGTCATGCAATATCCAAAGAAGATCCCCGACAAGGTACATGATTTTAATTATTACTATTATTATTAATTTGTGATCTTACAAGCATATATAATGTAATTGATCAATTCTAACCAAATTTTGTTGTGTTTTTTACTTGAAGTATTTTGATGAATACAAATGCCGTACATACTCAAAGGATAAGTTAGATGAAGTGAAGGACGAGTGGGCGGAATATATGTTTACAAATGTTATCCCCGGGGGAAGTTGGATAAAGTACGTATGAAACAAATGTTACTGAACTATTTTCTTGGAATATTATGCCTATTTATGTTGTCTGTTGTTTCAGATTTGAAATATTATATATAGTCAGTACATATTATGGATATTGCCTATATATGTTGGGTGCTGCTTAGTTTAGGCATATTTTCTTGAAATATGTCTATATATGTTGTCTGCATGTTTCTTAAATATTGTCTACTATTTTCGTGGAATATGCCAATTGGAATATTATGCTATATTTTGTGTTGTCTGCTGTTTCTTAAATGTATTATGGTGTGAGCTTTAGATTAATTTGAAACAAAATTTGTATCAATCTCTCATTATTGACTATAGTATATATTTCATTTTTCAGGGAGTTCTTGAAACCATGAGAGATGCTGGCTTTGGTTTGGAAAATGGCTGACTTAGGTTGATTTAGGTTAATTAGGTTAATTAGGTTGTCTTATTTTAATTAATGTTATGAACATCATGTAGTGGTTGACTTAGGTAAAGTAATTAGTTAGGAATGGTCTGTGAGCTTATTTTGTGAAGCTTGTAGTAAATCAAGCTTGGTACTTATTGTATGTTTTGTGGCGTATGTTAATTTGCTTTTGTCTTAGACAAAGTATTGGATTTGTTTTGTGAAGGGAATGATGTAATTTTGGTTGTACTATAATTGGCCTTTCTTGTGCCGTATTATCTTTAATATAACATTTGTTTTGTTTGCCATGTTTTAGGTTGTTTAAGAAAATATTGAAAAAAAGAGACCTGATGGAAAAAAATATAAATTAAATTGCAGGTTAAAAAAAAAAAAAAAAGGACAGATACAATAGCGCTTTTGGCCACAAGTGCTATTATAACATGAACCTATGATAGCATTTTTCAGAAAAGTGCTATTAAATCTTGTTGCCATAAGTCACTTAGAAGAGGCATACGATAGCGCTTTTTGGCATATGAACGCTATTAAAAGATACACATACGATAGCGTTTTTAAAAGCGCTATAATAGCCACAGACTTACAATAGCACTGGCTTCTATAGCACTTTTAAGTGCTATTAAAGCAAAAAAAGAGTGCTATTGTAGCCCTTTTCTGTGGTAGTGTCATTTGAAAATTAGTATAAAATTTACAATTACTTTTTGTTGATGAAGTCCTACAGAGTCCCATGTTAAAGATATATCATATTTTCATACTCAAATAAATTAAAAGAAATCAATCTCATAGACAATTGGTCATTAAAAATCAAAGCATATTTTTCTTTGAGAATGAAGTTTATAATTATTTTATATTTATAGGATCACTATATAGTTTTGGGGATGAAGATGAGATAAAAAATCTATCTCATAATAGTGTAAAATGAGAAGCGAAGTAATACTCTTAATCTCGCTTTATTTTGTAACATCGTTAAATCTATATCATGCAAAACATATCTCAATTCTACCTTAAAATTTTAAACCAGAATAATCAAATAATATATCAAAATAAACATATAAATAATATTAAAAAAAAAAATAATCCTGTGCACGACACAGGCTAACATACTAGTTTATTTTAAATTGCTATAACTTATAAAAACTCATAGATACAGTTAATTGAGAGAAAAACTACCTTGATATAACATTCATAAATTGGAGGGTATTTTAGCTATTTCAATAAACTTAAGAACTAAGTTAATTTTTTATTCATTTTTTCTGTATTAATCATCTAATTTTCAAAAAATAGGATCTCACTAATTTAGAGCTTGATTGCGAGATAAATAAAGCGTGACAAAATATTATTTATACTAAAATATAAATTCTTAGAAATAATTCATCTTTAAGAATAGTTTGTTAAATGTCTTAGTGGAGTTGCTTATTTATTCTAGTTTTCCTCTTTCGATGAGTTTATAATATTTGCGCCGCCCCACTAGACAAGTAAAACATGATCTTACTTTTTTCTTTCCAAGATTCGTGATATATATCTCTAGGTCATTTTAAATCAAGATTAATTCCAACCATGGGAGTGACCTTTTTTTAAAATAGGATTTAAAATTATGTATAGTGTAAATCATGCAACTAAGACATTGTCCATTGCCTACACCAGTTTGTTAATGATTGGTGTAATGGTGTTCCTTTTGATTATTTATCCATTTATTTTTTGTTTAGAAAACAAGAGTGACCCAAGCCGACAAAGATCACGTAAGAAAAAATATTATCCACATGTTCATGTGACTCTATACCTTTTTAACGAATCAGAATTGAATTGCTGCATAAACAAATATAGTTATATACAATAATCAACTAATATTGAATTGGTTCAAGTATTAAAACACTTGGTCTCCTTAACCATATGCTGATAGATTTAATTTCTATTATTACATATGGAGATAATTCGATTGAGAGGAGAGAACCTACCTTGTATGCCCACAGGTTCTAAGACAAATTTGGATTCTCTTCAAAAAAAAAATTTCAAGTTCTCTCTCATTTTCTTGATCTAATAGTTAGTAATCCACTAAAAACAAAAAAAAAAAAAAAAAAACTTAAATGGAGAGAGAGAAAAAAAATGAATAATAGTTAAGATGGTTTGTACATGACCAAACATGAGAGAAAAAATTGAAGAGGATCCAAATCCGTTCATCAACTGAGATTAGTCATCACTAACGGCGGTAGAAACTTCGTACCCAGTGGCAGATCCATACCCTAGTTTAGGGGGTGCAAATTTTATAACTTTAGTTAATAGTCCCTGAAGGTGTACCACTTGTAAAATATTGTGACGTTGAAGGAGTTAATAAAAAGGTCCAGAGTTTGATCTTTGACTACTAACATTTTTCCTCCCCTGAAATAATATATACTAACAACTAATATTTAACCATAAAAAAGAATAATTATTTTAATGTAGTAAAAAATAAAATAAATTAAAACATAATTATTTAATGATTTAATTTGTATACAAATAACAAATGTGAAATATTTTTACACATGCATTCAATGAATTCACTCAATTACACCCTTTTTTAATTTATATAGTTCTTAATATATCTACAAATATTAATCTAGCATGATTTAATTGAATATGTAAAAAAAATTACATAGTACTCAAATACATATTTTATTTGAATATGTACTTGAGGTGAATAAGTTTAATAATTTCATAAATGTGTTTATTAATTTTTGTATTTATCAGAATCATCCATCTTAGCAGTAAGTATACTTAATACATATTCCAATAAGAATTTTTTAAAAAAATAATCACATATATTTACATTATACAATTTTAACTTAAGGATATCAGGACATGGATATAGTATGGCCTAGTTGAAATGTTCGTACCTCATTGATTGATACATAAATAGTTGTAAAGGAAAAGAAACTTTAAATTTGATTTATATCAAATTTGCATTAAATGCTTAATTACCATGCCATAGTGGTCAGGTCACTGCAACAATCAATTTCTAAAAATAGTAGGTTCAAGGTAGAATTTTTAGGGGTGCAAAAATTATATAACTTACAATAATTGGCACAATTATTGAAATTTGGCAGTGGGCAGTTGCACACTCTGGGCTAAGTGTGGATCTGCCCCTAAATACTATAACTGCATTAACACAGTTACAATATGCAATCTATTTCTCCTTTTGACCATAGGGTAAATCACTATGGCATGGTAATTAATAACAGTTCGATTAAGATCAAACAATTTAAATTCAGTATTTTATATCTAACTTAAAATTTACATTTTTTTAGACCATTTGATTAAGATCAGATAACTGTCAATGTCTCTGCTGTTTGAATGCGTCAACGGCCTGACTCATATGAATTCAATTTCTTTTGACTATATAATGTAATGAATCATGCATGTCTTTACTAAACAATTGGAAGGAAAATCCAAGAGAACACAATGCTACTCATAATCTCTTCAATCTTTCTCATCCTATTTTTGCTAATAAAATGGTATTCCAATTCTACAAAAACCACAAACTCACCTCCTTCTCCTCCAAAATTCCCTATAATAGGAAACCTTCATCAACTTGGCCTATTCCCTCACCGCACATTTCAATCTCTAGCTAAAGAATATGGCCCTTTGATGCAAATCCATCTTGGTAGTGTACCAGTTCTTTTGATCTCATCACCTGAAGCAGCAAGTGAAATAATGAAAACTCATGATCGTGTCTTTGCAAATAGACCTCAAACTAAACTTTATGACATACTTTTATATGATTGCAAAGATGTTTCAACAGCTGAATATGGAGAATATTGGAGACAGATAAGAAGCATATCTGTTTTACATCTTCTTAGTGCTAAAAGAGTTCAATCTCTTCGCGCCGTGAGAGAGGAAGAAATTGCTTTAATGATGGAGAAAATAAAATATTGTTCTTCTATTTCATTACCGGTGGATGTAAGTGAGTTACTCTCCACAACTATCAATGATATAGTTTGTAGAGTTGCTTTAGGAAGAAAATATGATGGTGAAAGTAGGAAGGGATTTAAGAAGTTGTTGATGGATTTTACTGAGTTACTTGGTACTTTTGTTGTTGGAGATTCTGTTCCTTGGCTTGATTGGTTGACACATGTTTCTGGATTTTATTCAAGAGCAGAAAAAGTTGCTAAAAAACTTGATGATCTTTTGGAGGATGTAGTTGAAGATCATATCCGTAGTCAGAAAGGAGGTAATTATGATGGTTCAGATAGTGAAGAAAATGGTGATTTTGTTGATGTTTTGCTTTGGATTCAAAGGACAGAATCACTTGGTTTTCCTATTGACAGAACAGTCATAAAGGCTCTGTTACTGGTAAGTTTATGAATCTAAAATATTTCCTTTGTGGAGCTTATGATATAAATCAAAATGTTTTAAACGGATATCTAATCATATTTCACTATACACAGCAGTTTAATTTATTGAAATATTTTAAGAAAATCATAATAGTAATAATTATTTTTATTTTTTTTTAAAAGTAAAACTGCAAGCGTTTACTTGTGATCGATTCATTGACATGCCAACTAGACGATATAATAAAAATATTGTATGGTATGACCTTCACACAATAATAAAAAACTGCAAGCCTTTTTACATGAATTAGTGAAATGGCTTGATTTTGTGTTTCTTGCTAGTTCCTACTTCCTATAGTAGGCGCATAGTTTTTAGAATATTATTTAACATAAACTTATTAGATTTTGGAAGGAAAAGAAAAGTAGTAATAAAAAATTGCTGGAATTAGATAGGACTATAATCGATCTGTTTTGTCCGATTTCTGATGACAGTTGAGATCGTTTTGTTTTATAAAATTGTATTTTAAATTTATAAATAATTTAATTTTAAATCAACGATTATTATTGATTATAACATGAAACTGCACGTGAATTCATATCCTAAACTACAACTTAATTTTGTGTTTTCTTAATAAAATATTTTGTGTTTATTTAGTAACGTGCAGAGAAAGGTCTTTTCTTATTTTTGCTAAAGTTGGAAGGTTTTTTGTTTTTTCGAAGAAAAATATGAAGAAGCAAGACTAGAAGAATGTTATTCTAAAAAAGAAAGACTAGAAAAATGTTTATTTATTTATTGAATTTATTTTATTAAAAAAAGACGGTTCTCTATTTATTTATTGAAAAAGAGAGAGTTTTCTATTACTCCTATTATTATTATATTTTTGAAACAATAGAAGCAGGCATCATAAATTCCTAATAAAAGTAAATATTGAGGTTGAGATTGTGATCAAATTCAATAGATTATAAATATATACTGTATATTCTATTTAAATTAAATATATAATTATAGAGAATCTTTTTTGTTAATTAATATTTTTTAATTTGTAAGTACCAAACATATATTGGAAAGTACCACAAAACCAAACACTGTATCGACTGTGTAATTCCCAACGTACCTAATTCGTTGAGAGTTGTGAGCCGTGTACCCAAACGTTTGGACCATATACTAAAGCGAATTATAAATCATGTGACTATGGATCGACTAGTTCAATGCTTGGTTGTTTCAAATTATATTGTACTCTAACGCTTAACCTAATTGGACTAGAGTTGAATTGGTTGGGTCAATCTTTTTTTTTTAAATTTTTATTTGTCGCCCGGTGAGCCGTGATGAACGTTTGGAAAAATTAAACCATGATTTGAAGGTTCCATTGGTCCGATTTTAAAAACATCACGTCCATGTTATTAGGTTAAGTTTTAAATATAGTACAATGATAAATTATAAGTTTGAGTATGCTACTTTTTGTTTTCTTTTATTGACCATCAGATTGTTTATCTCCAGGACATGTTTTCTGCTGGTACAGACACTATATCCACCTTGCTAGAGTGGGCAATGACAGAACTCTTAAGACATCCAAATATCATGAAGAAATTGCAAGAAGAAGTAAAAAGTGTAGTTGGTGATAGAACAAACATAACCGAAGATGATTTGAGTAATATGAAATACTTACAAGCAGTGATTAAAGAAACACTACGATTACATCCACCAATTCCATTATTAGTCCCCCGAGAAAATAGACAAGATATTAAACTAAAAGGTTACCATATCAAAGCTGGAACACGAGTAATTATAAATGCTTGGGCCATTGCAAGAGATCCAACATATTGGAATCAACCTGAAGAATTTAAGCCTGAGAGATTCTTGAATAATTCAATAGATATTAAAGGAAATGATTTTGAATTGATTCCATTTGGAGCAGGGAGAAGGGGTTGCCCTGGGATAGTTTATGCTATGGTTGCCAATGAAATTGTGTTAGCAAACCTTGTACATCAATTTAAATGGGAATTACCTGGTGGTGTTGCAGGATTGGAAACTTTGGACATGTCTGAAACATTTGGTTTAACCATGCATAGAAAGACTCCTCTTGTAGCCGTTGCAACTTGCAACACTTAATAATAAGTAAATTAGGGAAATATGGGGTGGGTGTTGGTAATGGCAGGGGTACATGTTTTTTGGATATAGGGTGGTGTGGTTTTATTTCTTTTTTCAGTTTATTTTTTTATCAAGCATTTTATGTTGGAAAAAAGAAAAGGTTATGGTGAGGTTTGTAACAGCCCGAGCCTTCGGCGTTCCCGGCACTGCTACCTCACGATATTCTCCAACCCCCTTCACTATTGGAGTTTTTTGCCTTCCGTGGGAATCGAACCCATGTACCTGGGGATAAGTACATGTTCAATCCATTCCCACTACCAATTGGGCTAGTAGCTCAATTGGTAGTGGGAATGGATTGAACATGTACTTATCCCCAGGTACATGGGTTCGATTCCCACGGAAGGCAAAAAACTCCAATAGTGAAGGGGGTTGGAGAAGATCGTGAGGTAGCAGTGCCGGGATCGCCGAAGGCTCGGGCTGTTACAAGGTTATGGAGGAATTGAAGAGAAGAAAATATTTGAGAGAAGAATAATTTTATTGCTTGCTAATTGTTTACTTGGTTTTTGCTTCTTACTTGCTTAGTTTACAAATGACTAGCTCTCCCCTATTTATAGCTTTCAAGGGAGAATTCTAGATACATCAAGAAATATTTCTACACACTTCTAAGTAGAGAGAATTCTACACTCTTCTACACACTTCTCTCTACTATACTACATACATTTAACATTGTCTTTCAACTACTAGTTATTTCTACATATCTCTAGAACATTCTTTGGGCTTACTACCTTATTACTAAATTGGGCCTAACACTTGATTAGTCCAATGGACCAAATCAAGTTTATTATCCAACACCCCCCCTTAAACTTGATTTGACCATAAAATGTCTTCCTCGCCTTGTATCCCAATAGTTGCTCGAGGTACACATTTTCTTCTTCGAGGACTCCATTCAAACATCCACACTTCATGTCTGTCTGATGGATTCTTAGCTTGTGCTGTAATGTTGGAGAAATTATGGTTTTTACGATATCCAGGCGGGCGACATAACATCTTTTCATTCTTAGCCTTTTGTTTGTATCCTTTTGCGACTAGTCTTGTTTTGTATCTTTTAATTTTTCCCTTGACATTCTTCTTATCCTTGCAAACTTTATTGACACCAATATCCTTATGTTCTTTTGGAAGCGAGATGAATTCCCACGTATCATTCTTCTTGATGGTTTTAATTTCTATGTCCATTGCATCTCTCCATTTCTTATCTTGCGCAGCTTCTTCACAGTTTCCTGGTTCATAATTTGCTGAAAGACATAATAGTGTGGGACTTTCAACTCTGGCAGTTTCCTCATAAAGATCTTCAATTCTTTGTGGTGATAAGGCCTCTGTGTTGTCATAAAGATCTTGGAGACTTCTTGTACGCGTCGTAATCCTTTCACTTCCAGTGTCTTCAGAAGCGGGCGATGTTGGTGAGCTGGGTACTTGGTGAACTTCCTTAGATGCTTCTTCTTCCAATTCTGGAAAGAAACTATATTCCTTTTTGTGTGTTCCAAAGTCCCATTCTCCTTCTTCATCAAAGACCACATCTCTACTAATTACAATCTTGCTGTTGTCTGGGTTGTACAACTTGTAACCCTTTGAGCTTTGATCATAACCGACAAAGATGAATTTCTCGCTCTTGTCATCAAGTTTGACTCTTTTCCCATCTGGAATGTGAACATGGGCTATACTCCCGAAGACCCTCAAGTGTGAGATACCGGGCTTTCTTCCACTCCATGCTTCTTGTGGTGTCTTTCCCCACACACTTCTTGTTGGAGATCGGTTGGATAGATAGACTGCACACGCCACAGCTTCTGCCCAAAAGTCTCTCGGCATTTTCTTACTTTTGAGCATGCTTCGAGCCATATCAAGAATTGTTTTATTCTTCCTTTCTGCCACGCCATTCTGTTGGGGGGATCTTGGAACTGTCAGTGGACGTCTGATTCCATTCTCTTCACAGAACTCCAGGAACTCTTTGGAAGTAAATTCACCTCCTCGGTCTGTCTGCATGGCTTTTATCTCTTGACCACTTTCCTTCTCTACGACAGCTTTGAACTTCTTGAATGTACTAAAGACTCCTGATTTTTGCTTCAAGAAATAGACCCATGTCTTCCTTGAAAAATCATCAATGAAAAGAAGGAAATAGTTGTTTTTACCTAGTGAGCTTGGCTTGATTGGCCCACAGACGTCAGCATGAATAAGCTCGAGCGGCTTCTTGGCTCTTGAGTTTGACTCCTTTGGAAAACTCGCCCTGAATTGCTTTCCGAGTAAACATCCTTCACACAGTTGATCTGGATGGTTGATTGATGGTAGCCCTCTCACCATATTTTTTTTCGACATTAAACTTAAGCCTCCAAAATTTAAGTGCCCAAATCGAAGATGCCAAAGCCATGATGAATCATTGTAGCAAGCTTTAAGACATTTTGCCACATCGTTTTGGATATTCAATAAGAACATCCTATTTCTTGTCATTGGTACCTTGGTGATGAGATTATTACTCCCATCTCTGATAGAGAGACTTAAATCTTTCATGTGGATATCATAACCCTTTTCTAACAGTTGTCCTAGACTCAAAATATTGTTCTTCATATTTGGGACATAGTAGACATTTGAAATAAATTGATGTCTTCCATCTTTCAAGCGAATTAAGATATTACCTTTGCCTTTCACTGGAATCTTGGAATCATCACCGAATGAAACATTGCTAGTTACCGATTCATCAAGTTCCACGAACATGCTCCTTTTTCCACACATATGGTTGCTTGCACCAGTGTCAAGGTACCATGAATTTTCTTGACTTCCTTCGTTGCATCCACGTGCTAGCAGGACTGTTTCAAACTTTTCATTCTTTTCTTCTGCATAGTTGGTCTCCCCCTCGACTCTATTTTTGGCAAATCTACATTCCGAAGCATAGTGGCCAAATTTCTAACAGTTGTAGCATTGAACTTGAGATTTATCATACCTTGTCTTTAAGTATCCTCTACCACATCCTCTTGTTGAGGTTTCTCCTTTCTCATAACTGCTACTGATGAAATTTGAGCCTCTTCCTCTGTTGCCACGTCCAAATTGTCCACGTCCATGACCTCGTCCTCTACCTCGACTTGCTTGGCTTCGCTCATTTCTCTGACTTTCTTCTTTCTCCTTTATTTGCAACTTGAATAGTTTCTCGGTGATCTCTTTCTTCTTCTTGTGCTTCTCTTCATAAGCTTGCAATGACCCTTGAAGTTGCTCTATTGTCATGGTCTCTAAATCTTTGGTTTCCTCAATTGTGACAACAATGTGCTCAAATTTGGGATCTAACGAGCGAAGTATTTTCTCCATAATCCTCACATCTTCTAACTTCTCACCGTTTCTTTTTAATTGATTCGAAACAGTGATGACTCTTGAAAAATATTCCGAAATAGATTCCGACTCTTTCATATGTAAAGATTCAAACTCGCCTCTTAGAGTTTGGAGACGTACCTTCTTTACCTTATCTTCACCTTTGCAAAATGTTTGAAGCTTCTCCCATGCCTCCTTAGCCGATGTTGCATTTGAGATTTTCTCGAACTCATCTTCATCCAATGCTTGGTAGATGAGGAAGAGACCTTTTTTGTCTCTCTTTCTTGAATCCTTCAAGGTGTCTCTTTGTGTTTGGGTTAAGGAATCCTCATCTTGTGATTCCTTATAACCTTTTTCAACAACCTCCCAAACATCATGTGCTCCAAGTAAAGCTTTCATCTTGATACACCAATTATCATAGGTTCCCCCTTTTAGTAGTGGAACATGGAAGGACGCCGCTCCAACGCTTGCCATGACTATGGTACTTCTTCTCAGAACCTAAGCTCTGATGCCACTTTGTTGGAAAAAAGAAAAGGTTATGGTGAGGTTATGGAGGAATTGAAGAGAAGAAAATATTTGAGAGAAGAACAATTTTATTGTTTGCTAATTGTTTACTTGGTTTTTGCTTCTTACTTGCTTAGTTTACAAATGACTAGCTCTCCCCTATTTATAGCTTTCAAGGGAGAATTCTATATACATCAAGAAATATTTCTACACACTTCTAAGTAGAGAGAATTCTACACTCTTCTACACACTTCTCTCTACTATACTACATACATTTAACATTGTCTTTCAACTACTAGTTATTTCTACATATCTCTATAACATTCTTAGGGCTTACTACCTTATTACTAAATTGGGCCTAACACTTGATTAGTCCAATGGACCAAATCAAGTTTATTATCCAACATTTTATTGGCTAGAATTTCATGTTTTTAAAGCCCTATTTGAATTAACTTATTTTTGAGGCCCCATTAGAATTTCATGTTTTTAAGGCTCCATTATATTGGTGGTGTTAGAATTTCATGCTAATAAATAAATTTTTACGTATTATTATAAATTTGTCAAGGTAATATATTAAAAAATAGCTAATAAAAATACAGTTTTTATTAGTTAGAGAATTGTATTAAAAATACAGTTTTTACGTACTAAAATGATACAAATAAATGACAAGAAAAAAGAACACCACAAAAACTCCAAAACAGAAACTCTTAGAAAGTAGAAAACACAACGACCAGCCGAGGAACCATCAAGAAGAGAGAGAGAGAGAGAGAGAGAGAGAGAGAGAGCTGTCAGGATTTTTACCTGTGAACCATTTCCAGGAGAAGAGTTTCACCTTATCTACTAGAGTATCAATAGATAAAGACCCACCAGCAAAGATGATATCATTCTGGGAGGTCCAGATAGTCCACACAACAGCATGCCATACTAATATACTAGAATCAAACCTAACCGAACCCGACGCCCCCCACCCGAACCAAGAAAACTCTCGAAAACTTGGGTAATGCTATTGGGGGACACAAACTCGATTCCTACCCATCTAGAGAAATAATATCAAATAGGAGAAATTCGATCGCAAGAAACGAAAAGGTGATCTACCGACTACTCAACCGCCCCGCAGAACACACACGAAGTGATAGTAGATCCAACTAACACCCTCCGCCTACATAGGTTTTGCCGAGTGGGAACCATATCTTGAAGGCGTTGCCACGAAAAAATAATCACTTTGGATGCAACCAAAGAATTCCAAACTCTTGCGAGAATAACAGAATCGGTCCCCGGGAGAGTTCTAAGAAGCCTAGCTCTATCTTCAAGAACCAAGTAGGCTGATTTAATCGAAAACAACCTACCTAGGTCATGCCTTCACACACACTTGTCTTTCGTACTTGAAAAATGAACCTCACGCATGGTCTCGAGTAAATCAGTAAGGAGCTCCTGATCCAACATGTTGAGATTTGATTTCCAACTAAACTCCCACTTCCATTCTCCCCTCATCCAGATACCCATATCAATAATTTTATCCAGACACTGGTCTGACACCTGAAAAAGACCTTGATACTGCGTCTGAAGAGGAACACCATCAACCCAAGGGTCAAACCAGAAGAAAGTCGAATATACGTCGCCGATCCTCTTAGTCACTCTTTCAGAAAACCAATCTGAAATCGAGCATTCTTAGTTGGTTGTTTGTCTTGGTGGTTGTGGTAATATCTAAAGTACATCACTTCATTTATCTTTTGAATGTCTAAGACAAACTCGTTATTATTTGACTGTGGAATGTAATTGAATGTCAATAATAGAAGATGGATGATTAAAAAAAATAGATGACTTGCAAAGAAACAAAATGAGCTCAATAAGTAAGAAATATGCAAAGTATTATTATGTTGTTAATTTCCTAGCTAATAAAATCCATTTTAGTCAAAGAAACAAAAAATCCTAAAATATCTCTTTTTTATGTTTACGTTGGAGCCAATGAAAATTAAATCTATGATCTCATACACTCTACCTAAATCTCTCACCATTAATTAGATCAAATGTAATGGCTTAAATCCTAATATATCTATTAAAATGTGTTAATATAAAAAACTAAAATCAATGCATGTTTTTATTTTGACTAATATCCCTTAAAATATATTTATTTTTTTTTAACTTTGAAAATTTATTAAAGGCTCAACTTAGTACAAGATGTACACAGTGGCTAGACTTTTAATATCCCTTAAAATATGATTTACAAAAATCTAAAATTAACTCATGGTTAGACTTTTAATTTTCAACATATACTCCCTCTGCCCTTTTTATAAGAGCTAGTTTGACAAAATATTTATCTCTTTTTATAAGACTCTTTTACAATTATCAATGACATTAATTATTCTTTTTCCAAACTTACCCTTATTTACTTTGTATAATTTTTTTAATAGCATTAAATTCTTTTTTGTTTGATACAAAGCACTACAATTAATGGTAAAGGTAAACATGTAAAACCAATATAATTTGTCAATCAACTTAATATTAAAACTCACTTTCTTAATACCCGTGTTTTGTCAAACTAGCTCTTATAAGGGACGGAGGGAGTATATGTTAAGAGTAAGAAAACAATATATTTTTTATAAATTTCAAAATACATAGTTAACTTTATTTTAAAAACTTGGTAAGGGCAAATTAATTTGAGGAGACCAATTCCACTATTTATTTACGGAATCTCATTTCTGAAAAAACGAACATGACTAATTTAAATGAAATTGGTCTTCTCACTAAAATTGACATCAATGAAATTGAACTTAAAACCTTGAGAGAAGTACATTTCAAGATCTAGTGGGTTGGATATTTACTTGTATTCAACAATATTGGATGCTCGAGTTCTTGTGATGGTTTTGCTGTCGTGTTTTTATTTTATTGCTTCCGCTGTACTATTTGGTATTCTCATCTATATACACACCTTTTTTTTGTTGATAGAGTCATCTATGTACACCTTATGTTTGGATGAGTTTTTATATTATATTTTCCTTTAGCCGCTGAAAAAACACATAAATAATTATTAATTGCAGCAGAATAGAATGACTGTTTTCTTATATTAATAAAAATAATGAATAAAGACTGACGTTTTACAAAGATTTTTTTTAACTATATATTTCAATTACCTTAAAACTAAAACATTGACCATTACCTATAACAGTTCCTTTTTCCGGATTACCTACACGTTTGTTATTTGTATTCATAGTATTTTGACGTTCTCATAATTTGGAATTTTGTTTTGCATCTATATTTCGTCTTCATAAATATTTTAAATATTTTGAATTAAATAAGTTTTTTATCTTTTATAAATATTTTAAATTTCGTTTTTAGTCAATATATAATTTCAGCAAGTTTTAATTCCTCAAATAATTTCCTTCACAAATTTTGGGCTCTGATTTTGATTCAACTCATGTGTATTATTTATATGGATTTAATTTGTATGCATTGACTGTGTAAAATTAAATTTTACACTGTCAACCAATGACAATCATGTATTCCGCTACGTCACCCCACTTTACCCCATTTCTTCATATGATATGGAAGATTGCTGATTTCTTATTGGATGATCGTGTAAAATTATTTTACACCGTCAGTGCATATCAATTAAACTCTTATTTATAAATTTTAACTCATTTTTGCAATCATGGGCATTATAAAAAAATTCTCACAATTTATTTTTAACTAAGGATGAATTAAATATAAACTAAAATACAAAAATTCATTAAACATATAAAGAGTACATGATTGAAAACAAGGATAAAAAATTGTGACGAAAAACATATAGACGACCAAAATTTAGTGAATTTCTTTTGGTATATATAACTTACTGAAAATTTTATAGGGATTCAAAATAAAATTTGAGATATAATTAACTCTTATTTTTTTAATATTTAAATATTTTAAAATAGATTTCAAATTTTGAATAAGTAACGTGGTTAACAAAATCACCATATATATATAGTACTTATCAACTATTTTTCTTTTTGAATGATTTATATACTATTTTTTTTAAGCCAATTCAATAACCTTGAACCATGATTCTAGTGACTAATACTATATATTATATATAGTAGTTAGTGCCTTCATTCCAAATTGAAAGGAAGAACTAAGAGAACACAATGCTACTCATAATCTCTTCCATCTCTCTCATATTTTTTATGCTAATCAAATGGTATTCCAATTCTACAGAAACCAAAAACTCACCTCCAAAATTACCAATAATAGGAAATCTCCATCAAATTGGCTCATTCCCTCACCGCACATTTCAATCTTTAGCTAAAAAATATGGCCCTTTCATGCAACTCAATTTCGGTCGTGTACCGGTTCTTGTGATCTCATCGGCTGAAGCAGCCAATGAGATCATGAAAACCCATGATCATGTCTTTGCAAATAGACCCCCGAAAAAAAATTACGACATACTTTTATATAATTTTAGAGATGTTTCAACAGCTCCATATGGAGAGTATTGGAGGCAATTAAGGAGCATATGTGTGTTACATCTTCTTAGTGCCAAAAGAGTTCAATCTTTTCGTGAAGTGAGAGAGCAAGAAGTAGGTTTAATGATGGAGAAAATAAAGCACTATTCTTCCAATTCATTACCATTGAATTTAAGTGAATTAATAGCTAAAACTACTAATGATATAGTTTGTATGGTTACTTTGGGAAGAAAGTATAGTGGTGAAAGTTTAAAGGGATTTACAAAGTTAATGTTGGATTTTACAGAGTTACTTGGTGCTTTTGTTGTTGGGGACTATGTTCCTTGTCTTGATTGGATGTCCCATGCTTCTGGATATTATTCAAGAGCAAAAAAAGTTGCTAAACAATTTGATGATCTTTTGGAAGATGTTGTTGAAGATCATATCAAACGTCAGAGAGGAACTAGTGAAGATTTTGGTGACTTTGTTGATGTTTTGCTTTGGATCCAAAATACAGAATCACTTGGCTTTCCTATTGATAAAATTGTTATAAAAGCTCTATTGTTGGTAAGTTTAAAACTAAAATCTCTATTACCCTTGAGCTTATGGGATTTTTTAGGTTAAGTACAAGTTTTATTAACTAATTGAATTTTTTGAACATTGATTTAATCATCTTTTAAAGGATCGGAATTCCATGCTGTAAGATTTTCATGTAGTTTCACGCAGTATTAGATCGTAATCTTTAATTTGAGATCAGACAGTTATAAATATTACACACAATTTTATACATTAAAGTAATCTCAGCTGACGATTTTAAATCAGGCGGATCAGATCAGTTATTGTGTGACGCAGTAACTACAAAAAAGGATGTTCCTCTTTTATTGGCTCTTGCTAACAAAGTTTGACAAAACATTTGTTAAAGAATTAAAAAGGAAGAGTAAAAGAAAAATTTTGCCTTGAAAAAACCAAAATTTAAACTTTAAAATTTTGACTACACAACTTTAACAAAAATGGATGATTGAAAATTGAATATTAAAATCAAATGAGATAATTGTACCCAAAAAAAAACAAATCAGATAAATATTAATCTCCATATATAAGGAAACAGTCCAATAATGAAATCTTGATCATTTAAATAAAAGATGGATGGAAATTGAATATTAAAACCAAGAGTGATAACTGATAACAAGTTTAAATATTAATTGGAGCAAATCTGACGGTAGACAATCTATTTCTGGTATACATGTGGTATATATGTATGATTTCATTTCATGTATGGAATAATAACAATAAATTAAAAATTGATTAAGCTTTTATTCACTGTGTATATTCAGGACATGTTTATTGCAGGCACAGACACCATATCCACTTTGCTAGAGTGGGAAATGACAGAACTCTTAAGACATCCAAATATCATGAAGAAATTAACAGAAGAAGTTAGGAGAGTGGGTAATGGCAGAACACACATAATCGAAGACGATTTAAGTAACATGAAATACTTAAAGGCAGTGGGTAAAGAAACACTACGATTACATCCCCCAATTCCACTACTAGTCCCTCGAGAAAGTAGACAAGATATCAATCTAAACGGTTACCACATTAAAGCCGGAACACGAGTTTTTATCAATGCTTGGGGAATCGCAAGAGATCCTACATATTGGGATCAACCAGAAGAGTTCAAGCCTGAGAGATTTTTGAGTAACTCAATAGATACTGAAGGGAATAGTAATTTCCAATTGATGATTCCATTTGGAGCTGGAAGAAGAGGTTGCCCTGGGGCAGTGTATGCTATGGCTGCCAATGACCTTATGTTGGCAAACCTTATACATCAGTTTGACTGGGAATTACCTGGTGGTGCTGTAGGATTGGAGAAATTAGACATGTTTGAATCATTTGGATTTACCGTGCATAGAAAAAATCCCCTTATGGCACTTGCAAGAAGTAAATGAGGAAGTAGGGACAAGAATTAATAACACAGTTAATTTCTTATTAAATAATGACAAAGATAGTAAGTTGTCGTGCTACTCTTGTAAGCATTATGTTATCTCTTCTTCGTCCTCATTCATAAGATAAAGGTAGTTTGGGCCAATTTTTTTGGCTCGGAATATCCCTTTGTATCAATTGGTCTCTCTCTTTTTATCGAAGTATGGTTTGTTTCGAGTTATATTTATAGATTTCTTATAAAAAGATAGTAAATATGCATTTACATGTTTTTATAAGTTCAATAATCCTGTGTATGAAAGAGTCATGCGAAAAGAAAAGAAAAATGGTGAAAACAAATTTCTTATGAAGTGAATAAATTCATGTATAACTATAAAAAAGGCTAAATTACATTTTTAGCCTCATAAATTTGAGAAATTTGCGATTTTGGTCCCTAATTTTCAAAATAGGACTTTCAGCCCTCTATTTTTATCACTTTTTGTAAAAGGCCAATATTAAATCGATGGTACCAAACATAACATTAAAGAGCAATTTTTTGGACTGTTGTAAGGTCCAATCCTTCATTACCCAGAGGTCCATTTCCATAAAGATCCAATCGAACAAGTTCAATCTTCCAACTTTGGATCTTCTCTAATTTGTAAAGACTCATCGGCTTTGAATCTGGGCGCCGAAGGGCGTTGTTCGTAAGGACCCCCCTCCATTACTCCCCAACTAACTCCTCTTTAGATAGTGTTGAGTATGTCTTGAAATCTCAAGTTCGTAAGACTGAAAAATAAGTCGTCATTGGCACGGGGTGCTAAAGGCCTAAGCACTATGGCTTCTACCTTTATCGCCCTAGGCAAAGGATAGATCGTACCAGGCGAAAGCACGCAAAGGGATGGGGATGTCTCAGATTTTTTCGCCCCAAGCGAAAGGATTTTTGCGCCATGCGAAAACACGAGCTGGGCAAATTGGTTTTTCTAATTTTGTGGAAAAGTATTTGTATCCAACATCCAACTTAACTTAACATTATTCCAATTCGGCCAACTATCTCGATCATTTAGATCAAGCATAATAATGTTTCATTTCATTACAGTTTTTTCATTTATCTAATATTTTCAGCAAGTTTTTACCAAAAAAATCCAATGTCATTTTTCCAATTAATTGCACCGAACCAGTTTGCACACATATGTCAAAAATATATAACTAGTTTGCACACATGCAATTGACCTCAACTATCCGTGAATAACAATTGATAAAGTCAAATTCCACATTATGAAAAAGTAATAATTAAAGCAAATCCATCCATATTATAGCTCATAAATTATTTTGCCTACAGTTTGTTATACCTCTATAACTTTGCAATAGCTTAGTTACTAAACTATTACCAGAAATACAAAAACGATGAATAATATTGCAATGGTTTCAATTGGTAACAGGAAGGATGATTAAACCACTTTGTGTTACATCCCTTTCTATTCCTCCTTTTCATATTTGCACCCGTTTGATGTATCGCTCGGAGTTGGGCCAGCCACTAGGGGGCGAGAATACACATGGGCCTATGGCCTGGATTTTTATTTTTTGAAAATTGTTTTTGCCATCCTACTAGTTACTCGCGTATCCTATATGTTTCCCATTTTACCATTCCGCTATTTAAATTGTGGAAGGCCTAAGAATGAGTAATTTTTTAAGAAAACCACCCTTGATGAAAATTCAAGATTTTTACATATGAGCAACTTAAGTAGCGGACGTTATAAAAATATGAAATTTGAGTAAAAAACATCCCTAACATGAAAAAATTTCATTTTTTCTATCCGCTACTTAAAGTAGCCACAGTTATAAAAAAGAGAATTTTAAAAAACAAGTTCTACAAACATAAAATTTTCTAGATTTTAAACAAAGAATCCGCATGTATTTTTATAATTTTATAGGGTGCGCGATAAAAACTTCATATGATAGAAAAGTGATTTTGTTTTAGGTTTAAAGTTATTTTATACTTTAAGTTATATAGAAGACTTTCAAAGATAAAGTTAAAGTTGTTTGGAATTTTTTTTTTGTTTTTTTAACATAAAAAAAGCTATAACTAATTTTACACTAATATGTATTGTGTGTGGTTCTTACAAATAAAAAATGTATAGTGTTTCTGTTAGTAAAAAGTGTTTCTGAAAAGTCTTGATCGACCTTAGTATTTAATATTTTTTACACTATTATTATTATTATTATTATTATTATTATTATTATATAAGATTTTCTAATTTTAATTAAGTTATAAATTTATTAAAGGGTAAATAGGTCCTTAACCTCTATAAAGTAGGTCATTTTTTGTTTATCCCCCTGTAAAAAATTCTTTTGGGATTCCCCCCTTGTAAAATATTTTTTTTGGTTTCATCCCTTGGGTGCAAAAAATTTGCACTTTTTAAATCGGTTTAACAGAATAACCGATTTAAATAACAACACTTTTTAAATCTGTTGAACAAAATAACCGATTTAAAAAGTGCATCCAATGGGAGACCCAAAATAATATAATTTGCAAGGAGAAAATCTTAAGGGAATTTTTTTTAGGGATAAAGCAAAACTCGCATACTTTACATAGGGTGAGGACCTATTTACCATTTATTAAATTTTTCTCTAATAACTTAAATTGGATTATAGTATAAATTATTAAAAAAAATAAATCAACTTTGATGGAATCATACATTTTTTTGTGTTGGTGGGAGTACACTATAACCAACAACTTTCCTTATAACAATAGTTATGGTGGATTTAACCACAAAGACATACATACATTGAATTTACATCATTCAATTTTGTAATGGTTTCCCACCAATTGTATCTGTAAGCTCAATTCAATTTCTTACTTAAATTAAAGCATATATATAATATAGTTGATGAAATGGGCAAGCAGCAATCATACATCGGCAAAGAACTGATACTTTTGAATGTTTTGAATTATGAACCAAATAGCTGAAATTGTGGTTGCTATTGTAAGTAGAAATGAGAAAACAATGTTGATCCAATGCCATGCCTTCTTCTCTGTTCTAGCTGTCTTTCCCTTTAGCTTAATTTGAAACAAAGACATAAAAAAAAATTAATTAGTCACATGTAGGGATGGGCATGGTTTGGATTTGGAGGAAAACTGAGAACCAAACTGTTTTCAAAATTTAGAATAATCGAACTGAACTGAACTGTTTGTCTTTAAAAGTGAACCGAACCGAACTGTTAAAGTGGTTTAGTTTTATGGTTTTAAATCAAACCATAACTAAATTTGCACTAAAAAAAACAAACCATTAAACTGAACTGAACCGAATCGAACTGTTAATCATGAACTGAACTGAACTGTTTCAGTTTGGTTTCAAAACTGTTGGTTATGGTTCAGTTTTTTTTTGTTCGGTTCGGTTCAGTTTAGCAGTTCAGTTTGGTTTTTTGGTTTTTTTGTCCACCCTTAATCACATGACGTAATAATAATATTCTACAGAGTGTGTCTTATATTTACGGACAGAGATACTAACCTTAAGAAAGAGCATGCTCGGGAACATGAAGGTGAGAGGAACAAGTGAAAATGAGCCTAGTAAGTTTACAAAGTCGCCCATAAAAGGAAATGCTGCAGCGATAAATGTATTTCCGGTATAGAAGCAAACTCGTAAGAGAAATAAGCGTTTCAAATTCTCCCCTGAATGCAAACCCTGACCAATTTCTAGAAATCTTGTATCCAATGCCTCATGAATTGGTACCACAAACATCTGCATTTTATTTTTCAAAATGTACCCTTCAATTAGCCAAATTGTCACATAGCACATTTTAAAATGTTATATACTTAACAATTTAATTTATAAACACCATTTTCGTAAGAATATTTTACACTCTTAATCAATTATGATAGTCAGTGTCTATTCAAAATATTTGACTCGCACCTATCCGTGATTTGCTGACAATGTATCAAAATTAAACTCTGCGCTGAAATATCATACTTACATGTTGGGAAACTATGGACTGAAGAAAGACTATGACATTAACAAGCACATTGATCCATCTTGGCCCACTTAAATTTTCAGGAATATATGAAGATACAGCTGATCCATAAGCCCAATATCCAACTATAGTAACACCATAATAGAACAACACCCCCACTGTA
The DNA here is from genome assembly GCA_030408175.1 of Trifolium repens. Lineage (NCBI taxonomy): Eukaryota > Viridiplantae > Streptophyta > Magnoliopsida > Fabales > Fabaceae > Trifolium > Trifolium repens. The sequence goes on from CP125850.1 coordinate 26,441,824, forward strand.
TATTGTGAGAATAGTGCTTTCCTCATGTTCTTCACAGCTGGCTTACGTAGAGTTGACTGTAGTCAATCATTTACCAAAAAAAAAACACAACATCAATAAAAAGTTACAAAAGGTAGAAACAAAAGAAAAAATACTAATGAAATATTTATTTATGGAAGTTATAAAATATGATATGACCTGTATTTCAGGAAGCATGCCACTAGTGTTGGTAACAATGATGGCAGAAATGGCACCAAAACTATTGAAAACCTTGCTCACATTGCTTCCACGAATGCTGTAATCCTTGTCCGAATTTGATTTTCCTTCCAACCATAATAATGGATAGGGTGAGTTTAATTTAATGCTATGGTTTGGTTAGTGACAATTAATATCGGCGAATATTAGAATACACATCTTATTTGAATATGTAATGGTATACTGCTGAGGTAGATAATTCAGATAAGTTCCAACATTAGTTATGAACCTATCAGAATTACTTACATATCCAATTCAAATAAGATGTGTACTAAAAAACTCACCTTAATGTTTTGAAATTAAAGGTGAAAAAATAATGTTTAATTAACTTACCATCTTTGACTGCAACAAATAGAAGAAATACTATGTATGTGAGTGTGACAACTGCAGAAGCTCCTAGCCAATTTCTCATTGCAGATATTGTTGGAATGGAGAAGGAAAATATGAAGTATGCTGCTCCTGTGACCACTATGTAGTATTGAAGCCTTAATGGAGAATCACTAAATTCTGAGTTGATTTCCTAACATCATAAAAGTAAAAAGAATTACTTTCTCTTTTCTTCTCAAAATTGACTTATTCAGTTGACCAAATAATTTATATTATTTACCTTAAGTGCCTTGCCTCCAAGGAGGATGAAACCCATGTTTCCAAGAAGAAGGGTCAAAAATTGAGAAATCCATGTGAGGTGGTACATCTTCTTTCCTTCAGAAATTAAGGAGCAAAAATTCCATTAAGAATCTCTTTTAGTAAGATATATTAATTTTAGGAAACAATCCACGTGATCTAGGTCACGCGCGACATCATAATTTTTCGTCTTTACGCATCAATTACATGATGTTTGCCAAAGACACCGTGAATTTTTTATCTCTTAACACATAAGTCATGTGAATTTTACCATATACATCTCAATTTTTATGTCTAATTGCATTGGTCGATGAACTAGGTCACGACGTCATGATTTGTTATACATGTGCATATGGGTCACATGATTTTGCTTATAGACATCACAATTTTTATATTTATGAGTCACATGTTTTAGGAGGCTGTGACATCATGATTTTTTTATGTCTATGCATACCATGCCAATCATAATATAGAGCATGACACAATAATATTTTATGTTTTTGTCCATGAATTACATTTGACCGTAATTTAGTACAATAGTATCAAAGATTGCGACATGATCATAGTCATAGGATAGGACCTTTGTACTTAATTTAAAACTCTGGTTGGACAAAAAAACTTGATATAAAATATGAAATATTTAATTAATGAAAAACTTACCATAAACAAATCCCATGAGATCTCTGTATCTGATGAATCTACGACCATCAATGAAATGAAAAGCTGCCAATAGCCAATTAGCATAAGCTGTGTAGAATCCAACAACAAAAAGCAATATGATACCCCAAGTCCAACCCAATGGAGCCATGATAAGGTTAGAGAAACTGAATATCCAACCACAGTTGAAGCCTGTTACAAGCATCAACCCCACTTGTTGCCATGAATCTGCAAATTAAACAACTTAGTATATGAATCATGTGAAAAAGTGAAAGACAAAGTAGTTTGCAATTAAAAAAAAAAAACAGAACATAACAGAAAAGGAAAAACTATGTGCAGAGTCATTAATAGATGTTACGTCCTGGTTGAACCTGTCAGTAGTCATATATGTGTAAGTATGAACTAGGTCAGAATATAGTAATACTAACTATACCTTTGTCAATAGTATGAGCAGTTGAAATGTCATAGGAATCATTTGAGGTATCTTTGTCTTGAGCATGTTCAAGGTTAAGAGTGAGAGAGTTATCATTGCTTGTTCTTGATTCCACATCCATGATGAAAATTTTAGTTCACTTCAAAAGAATAAGAGTTTGGTTGTACTCAAATAGTATCTAAAAGGTAGGAGCACAATATATATTGTGTGGAAGTTGATGTCGAACTCAAATAATTGGGATAGAAAAATCAGTGCCTTCAAGAGAAGGGAAATAAATGATTAGGAGATTCTTTATCGTTTAGTGAAAGATATTCAAACTTTTTAGGATTTGAATAAAAAACTAATGAAAGAATAAAAAAGGATGAGGATTAAAGTATCTATATCTATTATATTCTATACCAAAGAGAATACCCTTTCGCGTGGGTTTTTTTTATTGTCACTTTTGTTTTTCACTCTATTCAGATATTTATATATGTTCAAAAATAACTTTCACGTAAAATTAGGTTTTCAATTATTTTTTAGTAAAAAAAAATATATATTTTTTCTTAATAACTAATCGCAACAAAAAAGAGGTTAACAATTTTTTTTTAATAAAAAAAAAATCTTTTTTTTCTTCTTAATAACTGAGCACAACAAAAAAGGAGGTTAAGTAGTTATCAATTAACTAAGCACAATAAAAAAGGAGATTAAGTAGTTATCTATATTAGCACAATAGAGAATGTCAATCACAAAAACGGGTACGGAACGTGCCCATTTAGCCGCTAGTTTTTATAATTTAATTAACGTGAATTGTTAATCTGTTTTTTAATCATAAACTTTACTTTAGATGAGTTTGTTTTCCTTTGTTGGGTCTTAGGTACCATTTGGTCTAACTTTTTTAGATTTTAAAAACTATCTGAAAGGTAAAAGTGAATATACTCCCTCTGTTCCTTTTTAAGTGTCCAAAACGATGTTTTAAAAACCGGACCGGACATCGAACCGGAGAGGGTACTAGGTCACCGATTTTTCCGGTTTTGAGCGGTTCACACCGGTCTAACTGCATGGCCGATCCAACATTTGAACCAGACCGGTCACCCCTCCGGTTCGAGGTCTGACCGGTCCGACCGGCCGGTTCGGTCCGGTTTTTAAAACACTGGTCCAAAAACATAGAATTTAGTGTTTCTATTTAACTGTCCATTTGGTATTTTAAGTGTATGTTTTGTCAATTATACCCTTTGTCAATTAAAGCTATTTAGTAAATTTTGGTTTTTTAGCTTCAAAGTTAATTTTAAGATACAAGTTATTTGGTAAAATATATTTTTTAAAGATAATAACAACTAATAAAAAAAGATAATAACATACTTAAAAAAGATAATACCAACTAATAATACTGAAATTAAAACACACTTAAAAAAAACATAATAACAACTAATAATACTGAAATTAAAACAAACTTAAAAAAAGATAATAACAACTATAATAATGTCGAAAAACTTTTTTTTTTAAAGTTACATATATTAATTTTTATCAAAAATTATCTATCTATCTATTTTACTAATAAAAATTAAGCAATTTTTGTCTATCAAGAACTTCTTAAAAATATGTTCCGTCTAACTTCTCTTTTTATTGAGTAGAAAAGTTTGAAATGAGCTAGGTCAAATTAAACGCTTTCTTATTAACTATTGGCCTGTTTGAATTAATTTTTTATAATTGGATTGACTTATTTTTAATTATATGAGAAACAATTTTTTTTTTTATAATAATTGGCCTATTTGAATGTTGTATTTTAATTCAAGTTTGAGATCTCATAGTTATATATGTAAACTTCAACAGTAATGTTGTTAAAAAAATAAAAAACTTCAATAGTAATGGTTTGTCTACAGGAAAAAAAATTGAAAGATGATAATATAGATATAATTTATCTAATATATAATTAGATAAATAGTAGTCATTTGTAAAGGATTCTCAATCAATGGCCAGGATGGATTGTTAATTACAATAATTGCTTAAAAAAGATAGAATTTTGGTTTTTAGCTGGACAAAAGCGAGTGCATGTATGTGTCCATAAAATATTATAAAGTTTGCAATATATTGTATTTTTTTTTAATATGGGTCATGTATTTCGGGAGCACTAGTTAAGAATATAAAAGAAGCAACTTTTATATTGAAAACGACATTTTATCTACTTTTTAAACATTGTCTATATGCATTTTAATATATTTATATTATTTGAAGTATCTTTAATTAGTGAGTTGGGGGTACTAGTTATCATTTTCCTTTTAATATTTGTATTAATTAAGTGATTTTTTAGTAAAACATTAAGTAGGCTATAAGCCTATAACTCAAAAATTGGTGAGTAGGATATCACTAATTAAATTATTGCAACTATGACGTGTTAATTTTTTTTCAAGATTGCTAAACAATAAAGTACATTTAAATGATTACTACTAACACTATTTAAAAAAAAAAGATTTTATTCATTTATCATTATTTCAAATATGTTTTAAAGAAAGATTTATTCATTTATCACTATAGTGTATGCCAATTGAAATAAAATTTATTTTTTAAAACAAAAAACAAATCAAATTTTGAAGAAAAAATAGTACACACATATATAAAAAAAATATGAAGAGAGAAAAAATACACACTTACAACAAAGGTGACTACTCTTTAAGCTCCACGTGCACTTTTTTTTTTTTAGTTTTCACCACCAGTTGAATCTGGTTCGGGGGTCAGTTCTGGCAAGTGGTTCCAACCCCCTCCCGTTCGTAGTTGCGGGGATCGAACCGTGGTCCTCCCTACCAAATTCAGCGCCAATCATCACTGAACCAACTAACAATTGGTCACGTGCACTTATTCTAATCTTACACTTATACTAACAATTGGTCACGTGCACTCCTTGAGTTTCTAACTTGAAGTTCGTATAATCCAAAATAGCTAGTAGGCTCATAGAAGAAGATCAAGTAGAAAAGAAACTGGAAAACTAGCACCCACTATATGTGCTTTAATTTGCAATAAGCCCTTATGAGGTACAATTCACTGTTGTTGGATCTCTCAAGCTGAGAAAAACGTATGGGATTAATCTTCCCAATGTGGAAGGTTGAGTGGTTTTCTTCCAAATTTGAGACTTCTTAATGCTTTTTTTTTTTTTTTACAAAGAGACTTGTTAATTAATGCTTAAAAATGGAATTATTTAAATTTGAAGATGTTCAAAACTTTTGTAGACAATCATACTAACTTTTACATCACCCGTGAATTATGCAAAACCCCACACACACCAACGTTAGCTAATTTTTCACCAAGATACAAGTCGATCGGTTTTCATTTTCACATGTGCTTTTTATTTTTAGCATGTGCATACTACATATACATTCATTCAAGCCAGTTGTGACGAAGTAGACTTCTCATTCAATCCAATATATATTATTGGATTCTTCATCAAAGTTATATAGTAGTTTTGTCTTAACTTTCATATGAGATAAAAATCACTTTTTCTACTATATAAAAATCACTTGAATATTATACCTCTACAATATTAATTAATTCAAAATATGTTGTATAGAGAATAAGCATAATAGATCTCTCTCTCTCTTTTTAAGAAATCAAAGAAATATATAAGGTCTGTTTGATTCATTTCTCAAAAACAGTTTTTTACTTTTTTAAAATTAAAAACAAAAAAATTTGATTGGAAATTCAATTTTACAAAAGTGTTTTCAAAAATTGTTTTCTGTTTATCAGTTCTTAAAACTAAAAAAGTAAAAACAAATTTAAGAAGTTTTGTTTTTCTCTTCTTAAAAACAGTTTTTTAAAACACTTTTATAAAATACATTTTAAAAACTATAAATCAGAACTCATTCAAATATGCCCTAAAACTTTTAAACATAAGGTGTGGTTAAAATAAGAGTTTATACAAAAATGAACAAAAACATAAACATCACAGCATTATAAGTTCCATGATTTAAGTTATAACAAAAATATTTTTTCCTCATTTTTAGCCATAGACCAAACTTGAATTTTGATATTGAAGATGAGTCAATAGAAATTTTCTTTTGACCGACCCTATTATTTCTCTTTTAGTTCCAAATAAATCAAATTGAAGGTAACCAAATTGCTCGTAAACAGATTTCAGTGTTTTTCCAAAAACTATGCGCTCCACCAAACTGCAATGCCAACAAAATTGTATTATCAGGAAAAATGCATGTTATCCCTAAGCAAGAAATAATAACATTATAAACCGCACTAAAAATTAGACAGTTCAGAAATAGATGATCAATATCACATAATCACACCCAAATTAGCACAAAGGGGAATTGTTTTCATAATTCTTTTTTGACAAAATTGGTCCAGCAGTCCTTTAAGTTTCCTGTTTTCATAGTTTTGTTGTCTTCCACATCCTTTAAATTTTTTCTTTTGTACCAAATAAGTCTTTAAGTTACAAAACAGCTACGTCGTTGCTCAACTTAACATTTGTGTCACAAAAAATACGGTTATATCATTGCGATATTTAGTGTTTGTCGTTGCTCTATCATTTTTTCTTTTCACAATAGAAATAAACCACCATCTAAGCCTTCCGCTCTCTTTTGTATAAAAAAAACGCCATTTAAAATGTGAAAGACACACATTGATATTTAAAAATTGAACAAAACAAACAATAAAAAAATATTTTATACGTGTATTTTTTTTTTTTGACAAAATTTTATACGTGTATTATAATCAAATTTTTGTGTCTTTATCAAATCTTCAAAATGATTTGCTAAAAGAAAAATTCAAACAAAATTATCTATTTCTAAATTATACGGTTAAATGGATATATCACAACTCACAACTATGTAAAGTTTACATCAAGTCTACTTTTCAATTATTTAATTCTGTGATTTTGATTTGATAATATATACAACAGCCATTCTTGTACCAAAATAAAAAATAAAAAATACAACAGGCATTCAACTTTTGGTCAAAAAAGAAAAACCAGTCATTCAACTTTTTTTCTTCTTTCTTTTGATAAGCAACTTTCTTGTTGTTGAACGTTGATAGAACCAACCGTTCAATAATTAGGTGGACGCGTTCCTCTCCAGACAAATTATAATTAAATTATCATGTCACTATCTCAGTGAGGCCTAAAAGAAAAAATATACTACTAGTACACACTACTTCCTCCATGTTATAAAACTAATATAAATAATAGGAATAATATAGATGAAGAAGTGAGAGATGAGAAAAATAATAGGATTATTATTCACCACTAGGATTAGGGTTCAATTACAATAATATATATGTTTTATTTATAGGTAATCATAATGGGCCAATTATATGGGTCGATGACCTATATGAACATCCACTAATAATATTTATAACACTTCTCCTTGGATGTCCATCGAGGATATGTCTCATTAAAACCTTAGAAAAAATTCAGTGAGAAAAAATTCTAGTGAAGGAAAAAGATTACAATATCCTGTGTTTCGTTAAAAACCTTACAGGAAAGCCCAATGGGACCAAACCATAGTGAAGGGAAAAAGAGTGCAGAATACAATTATATCTCCCCCTCATAAAGACAATTATATATGAGATGAAGAAGCTCAATTAATCTTCAATATAGTTGATCAGAAGTTTTGCTTGACGACGACTTTGAAGAGAGATCTGATTCTTCTATTTTAATATATTTTTCATTGCATTTGCCGTGGATGCATACCATCTTCTTCAAATTTCTTGTATGTGTAAATTCACAAACCTCAACAAAACCACATTCAGAACTTTATGGATGTAGTGTTACAACATCCAAATTATATACTTGACTTTCACTACAAGAAAAGTTGCATATACCCAGGGCATTTTTACCCAGGGCCATTTTCCGTGGGTATTACCCATGGCTTGTCCGTGGGTAAGCTAAAAATAAGAAAACTATCTCATCATGCTTAAATTTTTTCACGAAAATGTTGCTCCCACAAAAAAAAAGCTACGCAGGAAAGCATGTTTTTCGCTACCCACGGCATATCCGTTGGTATGCATAAAATATAATTTTCATTACCCACATCATATCGGTATGTATGTATAAAATAATTTTTTTTTATTTTTTAATGGTTCCCACGGCATATCCTTGTGTATGGAAAAAAAGTAGTTTTCATTATCCACGGCATTTTAGTGACTAGTTATAAAATATAATTATAATTATTTTTTTATGTTAAACTTTTTACTTTACCTTTTCTATTCACATTTCACTTTCCCATTTGTCATTTCTCTTCTCAGCTACTCCGGAGACCCACTAAAGAAACACAAGCGACTCACCTCTACTCCGGAGACCCACTAATCTCCGACGACAATCTCAGCTACGGAGACCTTCTCAACTGTGCCGGCGGTGACTTCTTTGTTCTCCCCTCTCAACTGGAACGGTGAGTTTTATCCTCACTTCTCAATCTTCTTATTCTTGTACATGAATGATATAATGTTGTTGTTTGAAGCTAAGAATCAACTTTGTTGTTGTTGGGAAACTTGAAATTTTATGGGATTTGGTTTTAATTAGTTTGTTTGAAGCTGAGAATCAACTCTGATTTGGAGTGTTTTATTCAGCATTTAGCTGCGTTTTTTGTCCTGGTGATGTGTGGTGTTTAAGTTCTTGTGTTTTATTTTGGTCTTAATTACTAAGTTCCGGTGTTTAAGTATTTTGTAGTTGCATGATATTAAATTCTAGAGACTGATACATCGTTTAGTAAAATTAATTTGGGAGAAAGTTATAATCTAACATTTTTAATGAGTGTAGCTTCATGGACAGTTTGTGTGTGTTGTAGGAAAATGTTTTAATTTTTAAAGATTAAAATAAATAAAATATGGAAATCAATCGAACAAATGATGGTTCAACTCAAGTTAAATTTGATTCAACCATACTGCAATGTAATCAGAATCAAATCTGACCAACTAATCAATTTCCGATTCAACTAGTTGATTTTGCGACCAAATTAATTTTAAAACAATGTAACTAAAATCTTACCGGCAAAGGAGAGTCAATGTCCTTGAAATGACCAAGAGTCCTCTTAATATCAACAGGATTAAGGGCAGCAGCCACAACCTTGATGAAAACTTGATCTTCCTTAGGGTGTGGTGTAGGTACATTAGTATCAAACTTTAGATTTTCTTCTATATATGTTATCATATTGAGAATAAACCCAATCTTTTTGTATTAGATGGAATACTAGGTGTGTCTGCCATGATCATTTCCCTATTAAGAGTTTTAAGAGAAAATGGTAACTAATGCTAATATTAAACTTTGTGTTGATGATTGTTTGTGTGATGATGCTGATCAAATTGGGTACGATACATGCATGAATAATATTGATTCCCTTTTGATGCTATAAGATGATTTTTGGGCTAAGTTCACTATGTAACATTTGATAGTTTAGTAAAATTAGTCTTAATTACTAAGTTCTGGTCTTCATGGACAGTTTGTGTGTGTTGTAGGTATTAGTATCATGATCACATTGTTAATGAGTGTGAATACAAATGGTTTATGTTCTCTTTGCAATAAGTTACTGACTTATCTGTTTAAGGTATTTATAAAAAGGATGAACAAGTTCAAATGTTTTAAAAAATTAAAGCCATGTATTAAAAGGATGTGAATATAATAAGGGTTGAGTCTAGTGAACTTTGTGTACTTGCATAATGTGTTGAATCAAAAATTAAATCCTTGTTGAAAGATATGTGTATATTAATATTCAGTGTTTGGCAATATCTCGAGTAAAGGAAACTTATATGAAAATTTAAAGAAAATGATTCAGATTCGATGCGATTATGAAAGCATGCAATTAAGCAATTTTGACCATTGAATTGAGATTAAATGACCCAAAATCCATCATATTAAATAGTTTATCACCTGTTTGGTTTGAATTAATGATCGAGATCGTTTAAAATTAATTTATCACGTGCTGCAGTTTCTGCCTCTTCAATTTTTCTGCTACAGGGGAGGTTACTGGTTTTTGTAGGGGTGTGTTCCTGTTTATGTTTTGGGCCTTTCTGCTGTACTGTTTTTTGTTTGTTTGGGCCTGCTTATTTTTTATTTGTTTTTTGTTTACTGTTTTTGTTTTTCTTTGTTTTGGACCTTCCCTATTTGTGTTAGTAATAATATGGTTCCAATATATGATTATTTAATATATAACTATAGGAAGAATAATAAAAAGCAAACTTATAATGATGATCCTTGTAAGACCCAAGATTTCATTGTATAGTTGGTTTTAAGTTTATTAGGGTTCCGATGTGTTCGTGTTGTGAAACATCGTGTAATTAGTAGGTTTTGCTGTAATTGAATCTGTTTTGGACTCGTGCGCTGTAAAGGCACAGGCTTTTGTCTTGTAATCCTCTTTTGTGAATGAGAAGGGTGCTGTGGATTTAGAATGACGAGTTTTGGATTATTCTTGTTTTTGGAAAAACGAGTAGGATTTTACTCGCGAATGTAAAATCGTACTGTGTCTGTTTTAAGTGAGGTTTCGGATGGAAGTTTTATATATCTGCGTGAGTGAGGTTATGTTCTGAGAATAATTTTCTAAGGCATGGAAGAAAATTACAGTCGCGGAAAAAGATTCGGCGATAAGTTTTGGAAATGTTTAACGTTGGACGTTCTTTCCGTAGTTTTTACGTTTTTGAGATTTACGTTCGTCGCGACGCGCGAGAGCTGGGTACGTGTCTTGTTTTGGAAGATTTGATTTAATCTTGTGTTTATCCTTAAAGCATTTGATCCAATGGCTAGGGTTTAAGCTTGGACTTTTGTTTTTGATCCAAGGGTGGATAGTGAGCAAGAGCTTTTGTTAGTAAGGAGGTTTGGTCACTTGGTGGACTTAGGAAATTTTCACAATTCACTCATTTCTTTCTCTCTTTCACGTGACTCCATTACTTTCTCTTAAACCTTCACCAAATTTTCAATTCCTCACCATTTCACTCCATTTCAAGCTTGGAAGCTTAGTGGAAAGTTGTAGAGCATCACTTTCTTAAGGTAACCCTCTCTTCTCATCTCCTAGGTTGGTAGATTTTTAGAGTTTTGAGGTTTTTGGGTTTATGTTCTTAAGAGGGTTTGGTGAGAAATGTTGTTCTTGCTAGTTCTTGTTTCATGAAAGTTGTTCATGAGAGTTTAGTAAGCATGCTAGGCTTTGTTATTTCAATTTTCCATGAGTTGGTGAAAATCTCATGAGAAAAGTTAGGGTTTTAGGTTGGTTATGTATTGATCAATAACATGAGGTTAAGTTGTAAGGTTTTGAAAAGAAACGTTGTTTTTGAACCTTTAGGCGAAAGGGATTCGTGTTGTATGGTTTTGTTTTAGAAAATCCGATGAAAAATATTTTGGTGTTTATGAAAATATTTACCAAGTGTTTTGTGTGGTGTTTTTGGTATTACAAGTGGTTTAAAACTCTTGAGTTATGTGGCCTTGCTTTTACCTTGAAAACATGTTTGAAAATGGTTACAGGTCGGTTGAGGCCCGTAATAAAACTTGTGCCTGGGTTTGGTTTTGATTTTGGAAACGAAAAACCAAATAACTTGCACTCGAAGCAACCAACATACTTTCGGAAATGTAATACTTTGTTGTGCAAACGGTTGTTGGGAACCAATACTATGCGTATGAGTTGTGTTGCGTGAATAGTTGTTTTGGGTGAAAATTGAGTAAACCAAGTTTTGCTGTTTCTGCTGTTTTGTCTCTGGTGTACTCGCTGAGCGAGCTGTTACTCGCCGCAGCGAGCGTGCTTTGAAGCAACTCGCCAGAGCGAGCTCCAGAGCGAGCGAGATCAGTAGCTCCTGACTTCACTCGCCGTCAACTCGCCGTGGCGAGCTCTGGGACCAAAATTTTTGGAGTTTGATGTTCTAAAATTATTTTTAGGCTTCCTATCCTTTTTTATTAATTTATGGAAGTGTCGGGGATTGGAAACGAGTTTTTCGGGTACTCGGAAAGTACGTAGCTTGTAAAGCAAGAAAACGGTCATTTTGCATTTCATATTATTTAAGACTTTTGACTATGGTTTTGAGTCCTAAAAATAGTACAAATAACTCATGGGGATTGATCAATATAGTAGAATTTGGGGTGGTATCCGAAAGAGTGGTTTTCCTTAGAAACATTGAGGGTTTTTGGGACTTTGGTGTAGTTTCAATACGTTTGGTTTAGAAACAATGTATTGATTGTACGTTGCTTGTTTTAGGAAGCGCGTCGTGTGGTTTTGATCGTGTGTAGTTAACGGAAGCTTGCCGAGGTAGGGGCTCCACTTTATTTCCGTCTTTTAAAATGGTTACGACATGTTTTGTTTTGCCGTTATGCATTTGCTGTGTGCTTTGACATGTTTGTACTTATGTATTCTCGTTGATGAGAACGTGATTAATTACTTGTGCAATTTACATATGATTAGGATAATGTATGTAGGTTGTGATGGTTTGTGCATAGGCTTTAGGCTATGTGATTGGTTGCATGAGCATATATTAATGCGTGCGTCGGATAGGACTACGCGGGGATGTTGTCTGTGTGACTATCCTGTATATGCCAAAGAGAATATATGTCATGCATTTCATAGTTGCGTGCCTAGGTGTATGTCTGTGTGACTTTGCCTACGTACCGGGCGTTGACTGTGTGGCTTCGCCAAATCCGACTGGATTTTATTGAGTTAGGTGTTTGTCTGTGCGACTTCACCTGGTGTTTGTCTGTGTGACTTCACCCACCTTGTGTGGCATTTTAGTGCGGGTACGTATATGACTGTGTGGCTTTGCCTACCCCACGACTCTTCGAGGAGAGGTTAATTTTCCGGAAAATCATGCATGTGGCGTACCAGTGACGGTCGTCACACCCATTGTAGAGGTCTGCATTAGGATTGGTGATTTATTTATATATACCCGTTGGTGGGAACTACTTTTGAGTTTAAGAGCTTTCTCTTGTGTATGTGGAAATTTGCTATGTGTACATCTTTCGCACCGGATATATATATACATACTTGTATTTTTGTGGTGACCCCTTTCTTTCATTTGCGGGCTCATCCCACCCAGATGTTGGGCTAGGTCGTGGTGACGACGGTGGCTGTTCCGGGTCCCAGTGAGAGGTTGAAGTTTAGCTTAGTTAGACTATGCGCCAGTGTGGGTTGTACACTGTGCTTTTTGGGGTTAGGCATAGGATTCTAGCTAGTTTTGGTGTATGTATTTGAATACTTTGACTTGGACTGTAATTATTCCTGAATACACTTTGCTTGTCGAAGCACCTTTTGGTAATGAGTCTTTGTATATTTGAATGCCGGCTCATTTTAAAAACTCTGATGTGTATAAAAAAAAAAAAAATATATAATGCCTTTTCTGGCTTATGAAAAACGGGGTGTTACATTTTTGGTATCAGAGCACGGCTTTAAATCTTCAAAGGGAAAGTGTATACGTGAGTCGTTAGTCCAGAGTCGGTTAGAACTTAGCTAGAGGGGTGTCAGTTCTAGTGTCAGTTCTAGTGCCTGTTCTGTGTCGGTTGTGAGTTAGTAACCGTTGATTGAGATTTTCTGTAGAGACTCAGAAATGTTTGGATAAGGAATCTAATCAGAATTGGTATTGTGCAGAAGTCGAATACCTCCAAGAAGGGCACCTACAGTACCTATGGCGGACAATGTGGATGTGAATCAGATGGCTTATGCCATGCATACAATGGCAGCGGCTGTAACTGCTCAGAGCCATGCTAAGGCGCAGAGAGATCTGGAAAAGCGCGAAAGGGAAATACTTGCTGCTGGTTCTAGACTTCTTTCAAGTTTCAACCACCAAGCTCCTCCAAAGTTTAATGGGGAGGGAGGTCCGGAAACTGCTGATTTATGGCTCCAATCTGTGGAGAGGATTTTCGGGGCAATTCGTTGTCCAGAAGGGGAGAAAGTAGTCTTAGCTACCTATCAGTTACTAGGGGGTTCTGAGTATTGGTGGAGGAACACCCGACTGATCATGGAGAATGTTCATGAAGAGTTAAGTTGGGAGAACTTCAGGCGGAGGTTTCTGGCCAAGTACTTTCCCGAGACTGCTAGGGAGAGGTATGGGGAAGAGTTTCTGAGGCTAAGGCAAGCGGGCATGAATGTTGAAGCATATGCCAAAAAGTTTGAATCTCTATCTCGTTTCTTCCGCTTCTTTAGGGATGGGATAGATGAGGATTATATGTGCCGTCGTTTCCAAGATGGGCTGAGGTACGAGCTGCAAGATGCGGTTGTGCCATTGGGTATCCGACAGTTTCAAGTATTAGTGAAGAAATGTCAAGAGGTGGAAGACATGAAGAATAAGCGGGTGAACCGCCAGGGGAATTCTAGTGCTGGGGGACCAAGTCGTTCGAGTGGTCCGAGTCAGAGTCAGAATCGTGGGAAACAAGGTAGTAAGCCTTACGACCGCCCTCAGAATAGCAGGGGACCGGGCCGATCGGTGAATCAAGGTAGCCGGGGAAAATCTGATGGTAGTAAAGGGAATTGCTACAACTGTGGGGAAGCGGGGCATTTCGCTAATGAGTGCACGAAACCGAAGGGGGAAAACACCTGCTACAATTGCAAGAAGCCGGGACACTTTGCTAGAGATTGCAGAGCCCCGAAGACCGGGCCGTCGGCAACTGTGGCACAAGGCTCACAGGGTGACAGACCTGTGGCAAAGGCACGTGCTTACTGTATGGGCACTGAGGTGAGTGGGCAGGCTAGCAATGCCATCCATGAGAGTTGTCACATCGCAGGTAATTCTTTAACTGCTTTGATTGACACAGGGGCAACCCACTCATTCATATCTTTGGATTGTGCAAATCGTTTGAGTTTGAATGTTTCTATGCTTCCGTTTGATTTGAATGTCTTGACTCCTGCTAAGGATTTGGTGGTAAATACTGCATGTTTGCATTGTTTAGTATTAATTCAGAATAGGGAGTTTCTGGTCAACTTAGTGTGTTTACCGCTCTTATCTCTCGAGATCATCCTCAGGATGGATTGGTTGTCCTATCATTATGTTATTCTAGATTGTGCTCGGAAATTGGTTTTCTTTCCCGAGCCAGGTGTGCGAAGGTACTTGTCTGCAAATCGGCTGTCGGTGGTGATGTGTAATGGAGAGCCGGAGATAGTTTCACTTGCTAGTTTGGGAGTGACGTCGGAGATCCGAATTGGGGAATTTCAAGTGGTTCAAGATTTCCAAGATGTATTTCCATCGGAGATTCCAGCTTTTCCTCCGTGTAGAGAGGTGGAATTCTTTATTGATTTGCAACCGGGTACGGGTCCGATTTCGGAATCAGCTTATCGGATGGCTCCATCTGAGTTGGTAGAGTTGAAAAGTCAGATTGAGGACTTGTTAGAGAAGGGTTTCATAAGGCCTAGTGTGTCGCCTTGGGGAGCACCGGTCTTATTGGTTAAGAAGAAGGATGGGAAATCTCGTCTGTGTGTGGATTATCGGAAGCTTAATAAGGTGACCATCAAGAACCGATATCCATTGTCGCGAATTGATGATTTGATGGATCAGTTGAGGGGAGCCTCAGTGTTTTCAAAGATTGACTTGAAATCTGGTTATCACCAGATAAGGGTACGAGACGAGGATATTCAGAAAACGGCGTTTAGGACGCGGTATGGGCATTATGAATTCTTAGTGATGCCGTTCGGAGTGACGAATGCACCTGCGATTTTTATGGCCTACATGAATCGGATATTCCACTCATTCTTGGACAAGTTTGTAGTGGTGTTTATTGATGACATTTTAGTGTATTCAAAGAATGAAGAGGAACATGTAGAGCATCTTCGTCTAGTATTGCAAGTTTTGCGGGAAAGTAAGCTGTATGCAAACCCGTCGAAGTGTGAATTTTGGTTGGAAGAGGTGAATTTTCTTGGCCATGTCATATCAAGAGAGGGAATAGCCGTGGATCCAGCCAAGATTGATACGGTACTATCATGGAAGCAGCCTCAAACAGTGACAGATGTGAGGAGTTTTGTGGGTTTGGCCGGTTATTACCGGAGATTCATTGAAGGTTTCGCTAAGATTGTGGCGCCAATGACGCAACTTACGCGAAAAGATCAACCTTTTGCTTGGACGGAGAAGTGTGAGTCGAGTTTCCAGTTGTTGAAAGAACGGTTGACAACGTCACCAGTCTTGGTGTTACCACAGTCGGATGAACCGTATGAGGTTTACTGTGATGCTTCTCATCAAGGGTTGGGTTGTGTGTTGATGCAACACAAGAGAGCAGTAGCTTATGTGTCGAGACAGCTGAAAGTGCATGAAAAGAATTATCCTACGCACGATTTAGAGCTTGCGGCCGTCGTTTTTGCATTGAAGATTTGGAGACATCATCTTTATGGTTGCACTTTCGTCGTGTTTAGTGACCATAAAAGTCTCAAGTACTTGTTTGATCAGAAAGAGCTTAATATGAGGCAGCGGAGGTGGATGGAAACTTTGAAAGACTTCGATTTTACGTTGGAATACCATCCGGGGAAGGCTAATGTGGTAGCCGATGCTTTGAGTAGGAAGAGTGTGACGATTTGTTCGGCACAAATGGCTAGTCAACAGGAGTTATTGAGAGAGTTTCGTGACTTGCATCTCGAGGTAGAGTTTGCTTTAGGGAATATGAGGTTGGGTATGATTACCATCTCAAGCGGATTATTGGAGGACATTGCAAATTGTCAAGATGACAGGTTCCTCACGGAGAAGAGAGCTTTGATTATTCGAGAAACCAACCGAGATTTCAAGGTGGGATCGGACAACATTTTGAGGTGTCGAGGTAGAGTGTGTGTGCCCGAAGCTATGGACTTGAGAAACACCATTCTAGGGGAGGCACACAAGAGTAAACTTAGTATGCATCCTGGAGCAACGAAGATGTATCAAGACCTGAGGCATGATTTCTGGTGGCCGGGTATGAAGAGGGATGTGGCTGAGTATGTGGCGTCGTGTCTGACTTGTCAGAAGGCGAAGATTGAGCATCAGAGACCAGCAGGGATGCTGCAGTCGTTAGATATCCCCGAGTGGAAGTGGGATAGCATTTCTATGGATTTCATCACTGGGTTACCTAAGACCAGGAGGAAGCATGATTCCATTTGGGTGATAGTGGATCGTTTGACAAAGTCCGCTCATTTTCTACCGGTAAGGATTACGGATACAGCAGCAAAGTTGACCGATATTTACATTGCTGAGATTGTGAGGTTACATGGGATTCCGTCAAGTATAGTGTCGGATCGAGATCCAAAGTTTACTTCACACTTTTGGAAGACTTTGCATGAGGCGTTGGGGACGAAACTGAGATTGAGTTCCGCCTATCATCCTCAGACAGATGGGCAGACTGAGAGAACAAATCAATCATTGGAAGATTTGTTGAGAGCATGTGTATTGGATGATCGTGGAAGTTGGGATGATGTGTTACCATTGATAGAATTCACGTACAACAACAGTTTCCACGCGAGTATTGGAATGGCACCATACGAGGCTTTGTATGGGAGGAGATGTCAGACTCCTTTGTGTTGGTACCAAGATGGGGAGAGTATGTTAGTAGGACCGGAAATGGTACAACAGACGACGGACAAGGTCCGAAAGATAAGGGCAATGATGAAGGTTGCCCAAGATCGCCAGAAGAGTTATGCGGATAGGTGACGGAGGCCTCTAGAGTTTGAAGAGGGAGATCATGTATTTCTCCGAGTTACACCAACGACTGGCGTTGGAAGGGCTTTGAAAGCGAAGAAGTTGACTCCAAAGTTTATAGGGCCTTATCAGATTTTGGAACGGATTGGGAAGGTAGCATACCGGATCGCGTTGCCACCGGCACTATCTTTGATACATGACGTATTCCATGTGTCGCAATTGCGGAAATACACACCGGATCCGTCACATGTGATCACACCAGATGACATCCAGTTGAGGGATAACTTGTCATTTGAAGTTCCGCCGATCAAGATTGCGGATAGGAAGATGAAGCGCCTGAGAACGAAAGAGATACCTTTGGTGAGGGTAATATGGAACGAAGCTACAGGAGATACCACTTGGGAGCTCGAGAGTAAGATGAAAGAGTTGTACCCCAGTTTGTTTGACGACGTCTAAGTTTCGAGGACGAAACTTCTTTTATGGGGGTAGTATTGTAAGACCCAAGATTTCATTGTATAGTTGGTTTTAGGTTTATTAGGGTTCCGATGTGTTCGTGTTGTGAAACATCGTGTAATTAGTAGGTTTTGCTGTAATTGAATCTGTTTTGGACTCGTGCGCTGTAAAGGCACAGGCTTTTGTCTTGTAATCCTCTTTTGTGAATGAGAAGGGTGCTGTGGATTTAGAATGACGAGTTTTGGATTATTCTTGTTTTTGGAAAAACGAGTAGGATTTTACTCGCGAATGTAAAATCGTACTGTGTCTGTTTTAAGTGAGGTTTCGGATGGAAGTTTTATATATCTGCGTGAGTGAGGTTATGTTCTGAGAATAATTTTCTAAGGCATGGAAGAAAATTACAGTCGCGGAAAAAGATTCGGCGATAAGTTTTGGAAATGTTTAACGTTGGACGTTCTTTCCGTAGTTTTTACGTTTTTGAGATTTACGTTCGTCGCGACGCGCGAGAGCTGAGTACGTGTCTTGTTTTGGAAGATTTGATTTAATCTTGTGTTTATCCTTAAAGCATTTGATCCAATGGCTAGGGTTTAAGCTTGGACTTTTGTTTTTGATCCAAGGGTGGATAGTGAGCAAGAGCTTTTGTTAGTAAGGAGGTTTGGTCACTTGGTGGACTTAGGAAATTTTCACAATTCACTCCTTTCTTTCTCTCTTTCACGTGACTCCATTACTTTCTCTTAAACCTTCACCAAATTTTCAATTCCTCACCATTTCAAGCTTGGAAGCTTAGTGGAAAGTTGTAGAGAATCACTTTCTTAAGGTAACCCTCTCTTCTCATCTCCTAGGTTGGTAGATTTTTAGAGTTTTGAGGTTTTTGGGTTTATGTTCTTAAGAGGGTTTGGTGAGAAATGTTGTTCTTGCTAGTTCTTGTTTCATGAAAGTTGTTCATGAGAGTTTAGTAAGCATGCTAGGCTTTGTTATTTCAATTTTCCATGAGTTGGTGAAAATCTCATGAGAAAAGTTAGGGTTTTAGGTTGGTTATGTATTGATCAATAACATGAGGTTAAGTTGTAAGGTTTTGAAAAGAAACGTTGTTTTTGAACCTTTAGGCGAAAGGGATTCGTGTTGTATGGTTTTGTTTTAGAAAATCCGATGAAAAATATTTTGGTGTTTATGAAAATATTTACTAAGTGTTTTGTGTGGTGTTTTTGGTATTACAAGTGGTTTAAAACTCTTGAGTTATGTGGCCTTGCTTTTACCTTGAAAACATGTTTGAAAATGGTTACAGGTCGGTTGAGGCCCGTAATAAAACTTGTGCCTGGGTTTGGTTTTGATTTTGGAAACGAAAAACCAAATAACTTGCACTCGAAGCAACCAACATACTTTCGGAAATGTAATACTTTGTTGTGCAAACGGTTGTTGGGAACCAATACTATGCGTATGAGTTGTGTTGCGTGAATAGTTGTTTTGGGTGAAAATTGAGTAAACCAAGTTTTGCTGTTTCTGCTGTTTTGTCTCTGGTGTACTCGCTGAGCGAGCTGTTACTCGCCGCAGCGAGCGTGCTTTGAAGCAACTCGCCAGAGCGAGCTCCAGAGCGAGCGAGATCAGTAGCTCCTGACTTCACTCGCCGTCAACTCGCCGTGGCGAGCTCTGGGACCAAAATTTTTGGAGTTTGATGTTCTAAAATTATTTTTAGGCTTCCTATCCTTTTTTATTAATTTATGGAAGTGTCGGGGATTGGAAACGGGTTTTTCGGGTACTCGGAAAATACGTAGCTTGTAAAGCAAGAAAACGGTCATTTTGCATTTCAAATTATTTAAGACTTTTGACTATGGTTTTGAGTCCTAAAAATAGTACAAATAACTCATGGGGATTGATCAATATAGTAGAATTTGGGGTGGTATCCGAAAGAGTGGTTTTCCTTAGAAACATTGAGGGTTTTTGGGACTTTGGTGTAGTTTCAATACGTTTGGTTTAGAAACAATGTATTGATTGTACGTTGCTTGTTTTAGGAAGCGCGTCGTGTGGTTTTGATCGTGTGTAGTTAACGGAAGCTTGCCGAGGTAGGGGCTCCACTTTATTTCCGTCTTTTAAAATGGTTACGACATGTTTTGTTTTGCCGTTATGCATTTGCTGTGTGCTTTGACATGTTTGTACTTATGTATTCTCGTTGATGAGAACGTGATTAATTACTTGTGCAATTTACATATGATTAGGATAATGTATGTAGGTTGTGATGGTTTGTGCATAGGCTTTAGGCTATGTGATTGGTTGCATGAGCATATATTAATGCGTGCGTCGGATAGGACTACGCGGGGATGTTGTCTGTGTGACTATCCTGTATATGTCAAAGAGAATATATGTCATGCATTTCATAGTTGCGTGCCTAGGTGTATGTCTGTGTGACTTTGCCTACGTACCGGGCGTTGACTGTGTGGCTTCGCCAAATCCGACTGGATTTTATTGAGTTAGGTGTTTGTCTGTGCGACTTCACCTGGTGTGTGTCTGTGTGACTTCACCCGCCTTGTGTGGCATTTTAGTGCGGGTACGTATATGACTGTGTGGCTTTGCCTACCCCACGACTCTTCGAGGAGAGGTTAATTTTCCGGAAAATCATGCATGTGGCGTACCAGTGACGGTCGTCACACCCATTGTAGAGGTCTGCATTAGGATTGGTGATTTATTTATATATACCCGTTGGTGGGAACTACTTTTGAGTTTAAGAGCTTTCTCTTGTGTATGTGGAAATTTGCTATGTGTACATCTTTCGCACCGGATATATATATACATACTTGTATTTTTGTGGTGACCCCTTTCTTTCATTTGCGGGCTCATCCCACCCAGATGTTGGGCTAGGTCGTGGTGACGACGGTGGCTGTTCCGGGTCCCAGTGAGAGGTTGAAGTTTAGCTTAGTTAGACTATGCGCCAGTGTGGGTTGTACACTGTGCTTTTTGGGGTTACGCATAGGATTCTAGCTAGTTTTGGTGTATGTATTTGAATACTTTGACTTGGACTGTAATTATTCCTGAATACACTTTGCTTGTCGAAGCACCTTTTGGTAATGAGTCTTTGTATATTTGAATGCCGGCTCATTTTAAAAACTCTGATGTGTATAAAAAAAAAAAATATAATGCCTTTTCTGGCTTATGAAAAACGGGGTGTTACAATCCTGGTAGGTGGACACCTGGAAGGGTGGCCTCCAGGGCTCTCACCAGAGCAATTCAAGCACAATATGATGTTGCTTACTATAAATGGTCAAAAATTCCATCAGACACAGTGACATTATGGTTTGAAAAATTTGGTGTAAGATTAATATTATATTTTTTGTGAACCAAGTTTGTTTATAGAGAATATTAATGAATATATTCTAATTTTTTTCAAAATGTAATATTGTAGAGTTTTGTTGCTTGGCTGCCTGAGCATGAGTATCAGATTAAGAAAATATTCGAATCCAAAGGCTCAAGGCGTCTTTCTGAGATGTACTTGGATGCGAGGAACATGCGTGAAAAATCATCTTGGATAGGAGAAGATGCTTGGAAATATCTTGAGGAAGAGTGGAAGAAGCCAGCCTATCAAGAGATATCAAAGCGAAAAAAGAAAAACCATGATTCAAAGAAAGGTGGGTCTGTCCATACTGGCTGATCCAGATCTTTCATCGATCATACCTTAAAGATGGTACATTTTTCCTTTTGCGTATTTTATAACATAAACTGAACTGATTTACCATTAAAATGTTGAACTCGTATGATAATTGTGCTGAACTGTTATGCTGATCTGTTATGACTTAGAATTGTGCTGAATTGTTATGCTGAATTGTTATGAATTAAATTTGAGAACAATACAAGAAATTGATTGGAAATGATTTGCAAACGAGCATCAGCCGTGAGCAAGTCTAAACGACAGAGTTACTGTTATGGAAGAGCATCAGTATTTATTAATTTTGCATTTAATAGCTAAGCTGTCAGATTAATCAAATAGTTGATACTTAGCAGCAGAGACAGCAGCAGAAGATCCTGATGCTGAGGATCAAAATCTGTTGTGCTATGTACTGAACAACTATGTTATAATAAACTGATATTAATGCTTTGTAATGAACTATTATTATTGTTTTTCCATGTACCTTAACAACATTAGAGTGTTTGGCACAAAATTAATGTTTGTCTTGTTTTTATATTCATGAAAGGCTGAAGAGTTGGGTAGACCACCCACAGTGGACGAGGTCTTTTTAAGAACTCACATCCGTAAGAAGGACTCGGATTGGGTTGATCTTAGATCTAAAAACACTTATGTAAGGAAAATTAAAGCATTGATTATTTACTTATTATTTTTTGGTTTTAAAATTTAGCATTTACATTGTTTTTTATTTTGAACAGGATACTTTTCAGACTAAGTTGAATCAGGCCTCAGAAGGTGCAGATGAGAGTGGCTCTCAAATGGTCGACTCTGCGACTCGTTTAAAGTTGTGGGCCAAATCAGCTGGGGGGAAAAATCGAGGTCGTCTCTATGGTGTTGGAGATAGTTCCTCACTTTATAGACCAGGTGTTTCAAGTCTTGTCCCAAACACTGTTCTATCTATGGGTTGCAGCCAAGTTTCATCCCACTATTCTCACGAGATGGCAACGCAGTTGGCCACATTAGAGGAGCGAGCAAAGGCAGCAGAGGATGAACTTCGAAATACACGGGAGGATGGGTACGACAGTACTAGTGATGATGACATCAAGGAAAATTGATATTTAGTGCATGTTATTATGACTGCATCTTATGGTTAGATTCTTGGTGCATTTTGTTATTATGATTGATATTAAGCTTAGGCTTGTAACGACGTTTCTATATACAGTTATGGCTACAACTTTTGTCTAAATTGCTAGCTTCTTTTCTGGTTATTTTGACACTTACCAGTGTCAATTCTTGTTAACACTACAATTTAGTTTGAGCTAGCTAGTGATCTTTTGTTGACTCAATTTGATTTGTTTTAAATTTAGTTAGTGTTTTAGTTTGAAATTGGTTCTGGTGTTGCATGAAATTGAAGTTTATACTCCTCACAATAGGAAAAAATTGCTACTAATTAACAGGTTAAGAATGTAAAATAAAAATAAAAATTGACACTACCCACGGTATTGCCGTCATCTAAACTTTCCCCGTGGCAAAGCCGTGGGTATGCATCAGTCATGATGGAGCGACAGTTTCCATGGAAAAGCCGTGGGAAATAGCTCCTCATGGTAATTTCGTGGATATTATCCACGGCTAACTCCAGGATGATAACGTGAACAAGGCCGTGGGTAACGCGTGGGTAAGCTTACCCACGGCTTTTTCTTGGGTAATGAATTACCAACGAGGCAAATTCCCACGACCCCGTGCCGTGGGTATCCCGTGGGTAATTATCGTATACTCAAGGTGAAGCCGTGGGTATAGCCCAAAATGGCCGTGGGTAGACACTGTTTTTCTTGTAGTGTTTATTCCAATATTTGGGTTTATTGATATTATCACATATATAATTAGTAAAATGCAATAG
Source organism: Trifolium repens (assembly GCA_030408175.1). Taxonomy (NCBI): domain Eukaryota; kingdom Viridiplantae; phylum Streptophyta; class Magnoliopsida; order Fabales; family Fabaceae; genus Trifolium; species Trifolium repens. The sequence continues at coordinate 26,465,257 of CP125850.1, forward strand.
TGTTCTCAAACAGAACGAAAATATGTCACTTCAAGACCAATTCAAATAATTAAGCATTTTCTTAAGGCATGAAATGATCTTTGTCACACCAAGTGACAAGAAATTATATTTGTTAATATCAAGTTGTTTTGGTACCTTTGATATATAAGTTTCTCGATGTACAAAACATCATTAAAATACAAAGTTTGCAATTCCAAACAAACTTTTATCATCAAACATATTTCATTTCAAACTTTTCTTTAATCAATAGATTTCAAAAGCTCTTCAGGAGTTTTGATCAAATTTATATCATCATGATATAACAATAATTCATTTCCAAATATTTTCTCTAAAAATAGACAAATGTTGTCATTCTCATATTTGTACACAAATAGACTTATCTATTTTATTAAGTCATCTATTCAATATTTGGAAATATATGTCTCATGGAGATTAAATGCTTCAGGAATTTTAATTAATCACCACTAACAAGCAAGTCATACAAATACATTGTAACACTTTAAATAGATTAAACTTTTCATGTGTTACTGAACTTAATCAAATAAGAGAAAGCTTTTGATTTCACTTTAAGTGAATATTTCTCTTCACAAGCAATGACAAACTTTTAATATTTATATTTCAACATTTTTTGTTCACACAGAAATTGATTTGTATCGCTAATCATTTTTACATATTCAGGTGTATGGACTGCTGGTGCAAAAATCTTTCACTTTGCAAAATGACTTTAATTACTTAGCAATTGCATCATTTTATTTAGACAATCATTGTGTTGTCTATAATTCTCAATAGACTTTAGTTCATGATCCTCATTGTCATCTATCACATATAGTGCTTTATTATGTTCAAAATTATTGTTAACGTTGACTTCATCTCGGTTCAATCGTATTTCATTCATGACATAATTCGTCGAGATCTCTTTATTTTCATAACTTTCAAGTACTTGATAAGTTCTTCTAGAACTGAAAAATCAATTATGTCAAATACTCTTTTCAAAATTTTCAAATCCTCACTTGGGTCATCTTTCTTTTTAGCTCATTTTTTTATTTAAGGATTTTTATCATTGGAACTGACTGACCTACCACGCTTCAGGGTGGTTAAGACTCATTTGCACTATAAGACTGTCTAACAGGAACATCCATTTTAATTGGAGTATTAGCAGATATAGTTTATTTCATAAACTTTGTAAATGATTTATCTTATGAACTTATGGTTCATACTAATTTCTAAGAGAATCAAGATGAGAATAATAATTTATTTCAAGTGATTCATTTGAACTTATAGTTCACATTTTTAGCTGCTTATTCTCTCCCCCTAATAATGTGAAAATTAGTTCATCACTTGATAATTAGCCTACATGGCTGTAGATAAGTCTACAATTTTTCTATCTCAAAATACTTTATAATGTATGAAGATTCATATCAAATATATTTTTCCAATATTCTTTAATAATTCATCTTAGTGCATTATATTGGAATATACCAACACATCCAAAAATGCTTATATTAAAAATAGGGTAAATTGGTGTTTACCCCCTGCAAAGTAGGCGACTTCTGGATTACCCCCTAGAAAAAATTTTGTTTAGATTCCCCCCTTACCAAATTTAGTTTTCTGGATTACCCCCTCAAAATTATTACATGGCAGCTGACTGAGCGAAAATCTCCACGTGGCAGAAGGAATCTCCACGTGTCAGCTGCCACGTAGGAAAATCAACATTAAAAAAAAATAAAAAAATTGCCACGTCATTTACCTTTTTTTTTATTGAAATTGATTAAATTAAGTTTTTTTTTATTGTTTAAAAAAAAAGAACAAAATTCTGGCTCAAAAACAATGTCCAGTAATAAAGCAAAATTCGTTCTAAGATACTGATCCCCGATCAATTCAGAAAAGTGGCCTTCTATTTTCTTTGACAACATATTGCTAAGCAGATGAAAAAAATTCTAAATGCCCAAAACAATTAACATAACCAAATTAATCCAACAAAAAATATCAAAACAAGCAAGCACTGAAAGGGATAGCAGCAAATCGTGGAACGCGGCATCGAATCATGTTAAGGCACACACAAAGCCCGTCACATAAAACAACAATCCTCTAAATGACTAAATTCATTCAGCTAAATAGACACAAAAAATAAAATCAATAAAAATGAACCCATATTTAAACCTGATTTATATTTTCTCCTAACAGATTTCATCAATTTAGTAAATCCACACTTGAAAGAGGAACAAAAAGCATATCAAAACAAAAAACAGCAACAAATCCTTCTTTTGTTTTCCCACATACCATACGTTACCCAATGAACAAACAGAATTTCCCATCCTCATATTTCATCAACAAATTTGAATAAAACACCCACAAACAAAAATGATGCATCTACATGACTCAAACATAAGAAACCCTATAACAAATTGAATCAATTTTCAGAAATTAAAAAACTACTTTCTAAAAATCGAAGGATGAAAAGAGGTATGAGGCAGGGGAAAACCTTCGATTGTAAAAGCGGAAGAGATTGAGGTGTTGCCTTGCGAGGGAGAAGGAGATTAACAATGCGAAGATCGAAACGACAGCGTTTTGAGGTCGATGATCAATAGCGAGAGGAAAGAAGAAGAAATGCACTCTGCTTTGTGAAGAGGACTGCCAATTTCAGTAAAAAGCTGCTATGTTCTTTTTTTTAAACAATAAAAAAAACTTAATTTAATCAATTTCAATAAAAAAAAAAATTTAAGTAAATGATGTGGCAATTTTTTATTTTTTTTAATGTTGATTTTACTACGTGGCAGCTGACACGTGGAGATTCCTTCTGCCACGTGGAGATTCTCGCTCAGTCAGCTGCCACGTAATGATTTTGAGGAGGGAATCCAGAAAACTAAATTTTGTAAGGGGGGAATCTAAACGAAATTTTTGCAGGGGGGTAAACACCAATTTACCCTTAAAAATATTAAGTTATAAATCTAAACTCAATTGCAAATTGAGGGGGACTTACATGTGTAATAACTTGTTGGTTTGATGCAGATCAATATCTTAACATACATGTTTAAGTGTTCCCAAAATATAAATTAGAAGCTTTGATTTCATAAGTATCATTCATGTAATTAACTTTAGACGTCTAAAGAATGGATCTTCAAGTCTGTTTTTATGAACACATACTTCAAGCTGTTCAATATCAATTTTGATTTGACATACGATAGTTATCAAATGCTTTATATAAAAATGAGTTTTTAACCAAATCAGTAACTCACAAACTTCTGGTTGTGAGTTGACAACAAACGTACATATGACCATTTAGTTGATGCATCAATTAAAAAATATAATTAGTCCACATGATATTTCAATAAAATATGCTCATTTATTTAATTTTTCTATTCCCTTTGAGAAGTGTAATACACTGAAATTATTATATTGAAGGAACTTCTAGTCATTCAATACACATCCATTGAAAATCTCGCATCATAATAAATCCGGATGACTCAACCGGTCTTGCCAACAATAAATTTAATATAATAATTTGTAACCTTTTGGTTTACAATAATTTGTGCTTCAATTGCACTAATTTATTTATAAGTGTAGTATAAACTTCTGGTTTATATATAACTTTTTCATTACACTTATTTTATTCATAACACGTGTCGTAATATATAGAGATATTTGACATCTCTTCATAACTAGGCCATTGAATTTTTCTAGAATTCATATAAAAAATACAAAAACTTATCATTTGTCATTGATCACTATCAATTTACAATCCTTCAAGGATATAGGAATATTGAATTCATTTAGAATTCATAAAAATTGACATTTTTCTAAGTTCTTCAGGAACTAGACCATTTGTCGAATTCTTCGGGAATTCATAAATTAAATTTATTAGTTCTTCAAGAACTAAGTTTGTTGAATTTATCAGGAATTCATAGATTAAATTTATTAGTACTTCACACTACTTGAAATTTGCTATTTTCCTGCGGAAAATAATCCGCAGGTATTCCTAAGGACTTTCCTGCGGATTTCCCACTTAGAACACATTTCCTACGGATTTTAGTACTTCAGGAAAATCCGCAAGTATACCCAAGGATTTTCCTGTGGATTTTACACTTAAGGTTCATTTCCTGCAAATTTTGGGATTTCAGGAAATTCCGCAGATAACTTTTGGTTTTTTTTTTTATTTCAGAAAGTTAATAGACTTTTTATTTCTGACAAAACCAAAATTAATAGACACCTTCCCACAAAAATCGTGTTTCAAAAAGTTCTCTACTGTAAAATCACAAAAGCTCTCTACTTCTCCTGTAAACCCTAACCCGCCGCCATCTCACGGAGCAACTCCGGCCACCGCGACGTTGTATTAGCCTCCTCCGGTCATCATCCCTCTTCATCGTGGTTATCCACATTCGGTTATCTTCTCGATTTCATTTTGTAAAACCTTAAATAGGATGAACACTTATCGATTCACGCGTTCATCTTCAACTTTCAAACCTTCGTTGCATCGTTCGAGTGCTTCATCTTTCAATCTTCCAAATCGATCTAAATCTATGGTATCGTTCCAATCACTCCTCAATCGTAAGAATCCAAATCATTCACTCTCAAATCCCTCCAAGTAGACCAAATCAAGCACTGTCACGGAAGTTCCGGCGAGGTTCTCCTCATTGTTATTCACTGGTATCGTTCATCTGTTATTTGATTTCGGCGTTTGAAATTTCTGGATTCTAAACAATTTTTATTTCGATTTTTAATTTAATTTGTTCTTGTTGATTGAATTAAATGCAAAGTTCAAACTGTGCTTCTATTTGTTTTGTGATTTTTTCAAAAATCTAGTTAGGGTTTAGTCAATGCTGCATAAATTGAAGCCAATCCTTGATTTGTTGTCTATGCCCTAATATATTACTTCTATGAAAGTGTATTTTGTTTTGTGATTGAAATTGTTTCTCTGATGTGTTAATTTAGGATTCTGAACTTTTTGAATGAAACAAACCTTGAAAAGGTTGGCATAATCATTTCTTACTGGCATATTTTCAATTCCATTATTTTCCATGTGGTGCTTAGGTACTGATAAGTTAACACTTTATTCACAACTTAGATTTATGAATTCAATTATTTATGTTACTGATTTTTGTAGGTATTGAACAAATGGGAAATGCAGCTAGTGTCTTTGAAATTTGATTGAAGCTCTCGAGGAAGCAACAACTGCTGCTATCTGTAAGTGTCCCTTGCCTTTCTTATTTTTTGTTTTATTGACTTTATGCAGATGGCTAACTTTAACAAAATAGATAAATTATAGCATTAATGGCAGTGTGTGTTTAGTAAATATTTGTTTAAAGAGGTATTAATGGTATTGGCAGGAAGTTTGTTTGTTTGCTGAGAAGCTTTGGTATGTTGTGAATTTGGGGTCGGAATAGTGAGTTCTATTATAATGTTGTGAATATGGTTTAGCTATCTTTGACATTTAATTGCGCATGTTAATGCCATTTTGCTCCCTGTAATTAACATGCCTAATTTAGGATCATTGATACATCATTTTCTCTTGTAGATTGGCGAATACACCAACCTTTGATACATAATTTTTGTATGCATGGTTGTTGCTAGTGGTTCAAGGTTGGACGCTCCACAAATTAGTAAATATATATGGCTAACTCTCACAAATCTTTTATATCAAATTATACTGGTGTAAATGTTTCTTTTGGTGTAAATGAATACCTTGATGTTTCTACTAGGGTTGGGCATCGGTTCGGGTTCGGGTCCAAACACCTGAACCGATCAACCCATCGGATGACACCTCCAGGCCCAATTTCGACCCTATATGGTTTCGGGTTGGATCGGGTTCGGGTCAGTCGGTTCGGGTCGGTAGAACGGTTATCTATGGTTTGGACTAATAATTGGGTTGGGTGTAAAATAAGCCCAAATGAAAAATAACTTAAATTTTGATTTTTTTTAATATATTTTTCACTTTAAAAAATAGCTATTTTTAAACAAAAAAAGTTGGGCTAATTTGACCCATTTTAACAATTTTAAATTGGCCTATTTTCGCCCTTTTTACCAATAAATTTCTAAGCCATTGGCCTATTTTTGGCCTGTTTTTTTACTGATGCTATTTAATCCACATAGAAGACTAAATAACATCAACTGAATATAAATCCTCCACTAAAATTCCAAGATTTGGAGGTATTAGAGTATTAAACTAAAATAAATCCTCCATTGGACCACATAATTCCAAAGTTTTGAGGCATTAGAGCTATAAATACAATAAAATATTACAACACATTAACCATTATCAGCTCACATCACAGCCAACCCAAATGAAAATAGAAATTGTATTAAACATTACAAAGTTTTTTTGTCATAGTGTTAAGTAAATAACAAGGCCAGCCTCTTGTGCACATGTGCCTCATCCTATGATGATGTTGTGGCATCCTGTAAATGCGTTAATATCACATTATTAGAGCTGTTAATTGGAAAGAAAATAGTAATTTAACCACAAAGATAAACTCAGTAATTTTGCCACTAAAAATATCATACAATAACAAGAAATTATAATTAGTTTAATTTGTTTATGTGCTTCATTGCTTTCTCCATCTCATATGCACACTGCAATAGTATATTTGAAAACATAAGTTTTAACTGAATAAAATGTAATCAGTTTAAAATCCACAAGTTTTTATCAATAATTATTAACCGTAACAAGAAATCAGAAACAGACAATGCATTTCCTTGTGTTGCTCCATTGCTAAATCTCTCTCATGAAATCTTTATAGTTCACAACATCACCATCAATTGAATATCTCCATCTATTGCAAGCTGACAGTGAGAATCATATACAAATTGAAAATCTGAAACAAATTAAATTTTGGCAGAATCATATACAAATTGAAAATCTTTATGAATATATGATAGATTGTTACCTTTATGTATATGAATGAGAATAATTTTCCTGATCTTTCACCAATTAGTCTACAATAGAGATAGCATCAGCATTCTACAAAATGAATGATTATGTAAATGCTTATGTAAATGAATGATTATGTAAATGCCGAGTACAAAATCAAATTCTACAGCACGCAAAAGCATCATATGTTTCTTTAAATTAATAAACTAGGTACATCACAAATCACAAAAATAACCTTACCCAAAAGATTAGGGCTATATTGTTTCATGAGCCCGAAATACTAACTTCATGAGTCCAAAATATTAAGGTTATGTAAATTGCATCCTAAGTCCCAAAAGTTATTAGTTGGCTGTGACTACAATATATGTTGTTCCAAAAAGACATAAAATAGTAACGAAATTAAAATTAACATGCAACAATAATTGTAATTGACTAAAAAGGGTTTAGTGCATAATACATTAGACTCAAACACAGCCAGAAGGCTGTGATTGAGTTTGAGAGGATGAAGGCTGCCCACTTCCAGCCAATCCTATGATAAATTTAAAAAGTCAGTATCATATTGCAAACAAAATAAAAACTAAAATTAACAATAAAAAAATATAAGAGCAATACCATTCCTATGATAAATTTGAGAGGATGAAGATTGTCCACTTCCAGCTGTACTTCCAACCAATCCTATGATAAATTTCAAAATAGTAAGTATCATATTGCAAATAAAATAAAACTAAAATTAACATTAAAAAATATAAGAGCAATACCATTTAAAGCCTCTTCACAAATCTCATACTCCTCGTCGAATTCCATGGCTTTGAATTGGTAAAAGGATGGCCGCAACCAGTTTTGGGTATAGATTAGAGCCTCGGCCATATCTGGTTTGAGTGAGCTTCGATACACCTCTAAAACCCTCCCACCCGTGCTAAAAGCAGTCTCAGAAGCCACAGTAGAAACTGGAGTAGGCATGATATCTCTAACAAGTTGGGACAGAATTGGGTACTCACTAACTTTGTTTTTCCACCAAGTAAGAATGTCAAATTTTTCCACAAACTCAATATTTTTTGCTTTGAGATAACACTGAAGTTCAGTTTCTACAACTACTGAATCTAAAACTTTCAGATGGTTTTGAAAAGCATTTCCTCTATCAAACTGGGTGTTTGTTTCAGGACCAGCAGTTGTTTGAGAAAGGGAATTAGCATCTGCAGCACTAGAAGCTGAATTCCTAGTTGTGTTACGCTTGTCATGATCTCGCTGGTAACAATCATACATCTTGGAAAGATTACTACTGATAACTTCTAAGAGCTGTTCCTTGAAACTTGAATCATCAGCATACATTTCTTCAAAGCACCACTCCACATATCTTAACTTAAATCGGGGATCTAAAATAACACTGAAATAAAGAAGTTGATTCATGTTACCTAAATTACCCCAATATTTTTCATACTTTTGCAACATGTCCTTAGCCTAATTGGACTAGAGTTGAATTGGTTGGGTCAATCTTTTTTTTTTTTTTATTTGCCACCCGGTGAGCCGTGATGAACGTTTGGAAAAATTAAACCATGATTTGAAGGTTCCATTGGTCCGACTTTAAAAACATCACGTCCATGTTATTAGGTTATGTTTTAAATAGTAAAATGATAAATTATAAGTTTTAGTATGTTACTTTTTTGTTCTTGTATTGACCATCAAATTGTTTATGTTTAGGACATGTTTTCTGCTGGTACAGACACTATATCCACCTTGCTAGAGTGGGCAATGACAGAAATCTTAAGACATCCAAATATCATGAAAAAATTGCAAGAAGCAAAAAGTGTAGTTGGTGATAGAACAAACATAATCGAAGATGATTTGGGTAATATGAAATACTTACAAGCAGTGATTAAGGAAACACTACGATTACATCCACCAATTCCATTATTAGTCCCCCGAGAAAATAGACAAGATATTAAACTAAAAGGTTACCATATCAAAACTGGAACACGGGTAATTATAAATGCTTGGGCCATTGCAAGAGATCCAACATATTGGAATCAACCTGAAGAGTTTAAGCCTGAGAGATTCTTGAATAATTCAATAGATATTAAAGGAAATGATTTTGAATTGATTCCATTTGGAGGTGGGAGAAGGGGTTGCCCTGGGATAGTTTATGCTATGGTTGCCAATGAAATTGTGTTAGCGAACCTTGTACATCAATTTAAATGGGAATTTCCTGGTGGTGTTGCAGGATTGGAAACTTTGGACATGTCTGAAACATTTGGTTTAACCATGCATAGAAAGACTCCTCTTGTAGCCGTTGCAACTTGCAACACTTAATAATAAGTAAATTAGGGAAATATGGGGTGGGTGTTGGTAATGGCAGGGGTACATGTTTTTTGGATATAGGGTGGTGTGGTTTTATTTCTTTTTTCAGTTTTTTTTTTATCAAGCATTATATTGGCTAGAATTTCATGTTTTTAAGGACTCATTTGAATTAACTTATTTTTTAGGCCCCATTAGAATTTCATGTTTTTAAGGCTCCATTATATTGGTGGTGTTATTAGAATTTCATGCTGATAAATAAATTTTTATGTATTATTATAAGCTAATAAAATATTAAAAAATAGCTAATAAAATTACAGTTTTTATTAGTTAGAGAATTGAATTTAAGAGAATTGGATTTTCTATTAAAAAAGGGGTAGCGGCACAACTTGTCGCCGGTTTACCTCTCAATCATATGTAATTTATAAATTTTGAGACTGATGAGTTAGAATTTATAAATTAACATAAAATGGGGAAAACAACCATTGAGGTTCATGGATGCTTTTTTCAATTCAATATAGACCGTAGCTAAATGGGGAAAAGCTGTGTGCAAACTAGCTTGGGTTGATACTGAAAACACTTTTGTTGCTTCATAAAAATACTTCAAAAATTTCACAAATGCCCTGACATTTTCCCAATCATAATCAGAGGGGGGTGACTCATCATGATCAAAGAAATCCCTATACGCTGCATCTGCATCTTCTAGCTTATCAGATGCAACTTTATACTTTTCACCTTGTGGAAATATCAAGACACACAAATTTTTTGCATTGAATACCAGCAAAATCAATGCACTCCTTGAACTTTGCAGCCCTACGAGGTGAAGATCTTACAAATCTAACCGCATTTCGGACACTTGAAACTGAGGGGTGGATATCTTTTAATCCGGCACTCACTACCAAATTAAGCACATGAGCGCAACAGCGCATATAAAACCCAAACCCATCAAATAAAAGATCGTTCATGTTTTTTACTCTCTTTTTCAAATATGCTACAGCAACGTCATTCGCTGACGCATTGTCAACTGCGACAGTAGACACTTTTCTAAGATCCCACTCTTTCAATACTTCCTCAAGCTTCTTACCCACAGTCTCACCCTTGTGATTTGGGACAATTGTGAAACTAATTATCCGTTTATGGTACTTCCACTCTCTATCAATAAAGTAGGTGGTGAGGGTCAAATAATTAAGATTCTGAACAGAAGTCCAGCAGTCAGTAGTAATCGCCACCCTACTACAATCAGACATAAAGAACGGTTTCAGTTTAACTTTTTCCTCAAGATACAGCTTATAACAGTCCCTAGCTATGGTTCGCCTTGATGGTATGCTAAGTTGTGGCTGCATTCGACTGCAAAAGTATTTAAATCCCTCCCCTTCAACTGTCCTAAATGGCTGCTCATCTAAAATAATATAAACAGCCAATGCATTTCGACAATCTAATTGATCAAATCTAGAAGTTACAGCAACCAAATCAGCTCCCTCAATTGATGTAAATTGTAAGACCGTTTGGGTACGGTCATTTCTCAAGCTTAAAGGATATACGGGACAAGTATTGTTGAGATGACTTTTCATGTTTGATGTGCCATGATTCTGAGAGCTACACCTATATTTTTTATGGCAATGTTTACATGCAGCTGTCTCCGGATCACTATTAGGGATTATGTTAAAGTGATCCCAAACTTCAGACCTTTTTCTATTACCATTAGCATTGGGTTTTCTCTTCTTCCGACCAGTAGGGGGAGATTTGCTTCAGTTACAACAGCAGTAGGTGCTGGTTGTACATTAGGTTGATTAGTAGTAACTTGCGGCATTGCTGAAACAATAAAAAGTTAATAATTTTTAATTTTCTAATTAGTTATTATTATAAATATTAACTAATTGAGTTTATAAAGATCTAATACAACAAACTAATACAACAAACTAGATGAAAATCTAAACAATGCTGCCAAAAAACTAGTTATTATTATTATTATTATTAACTAATTGAGTTTAAGTTTGACATTAAATAGCAAAACATGTTTCTCTATTACAGTTGGACTAAACAAATCGTTTCAAAAAAACCATAAAAACAAATCATTTAAAAAAAAACCATAAAAACCTATCATTTAACAAAATAACATAAACTCCTTCAATCATTATTTGTTATAATTTAAAACTTACAACAATGTTGCTGCACAGATCCTTGTCTAGCACTAGTCATTCTCGCCATTGTCTCATCACCTTGCTCCATTTGTAAAAGATTCAACTTAACTAAAACTCCAAAACTGTAAAAAAAATAGTTAGAACTGCACACACATATGATTAACCATAATCAGAAAACTAATACTTAACAAAAAAATATTTGTAATCTTAAAGAAATGATACACTCAAATTTCAATACTCATTGTGGTTGATGACAAACATTTTGTGTAGATTTTTAAATGCAAAGTTGGACTAGTCTCACTGCAACCTAATAGCAGGTTGAGTAATGTAAGTGAAATCCCAAAACTTATAGTCTAGAGCTTTGATTTGTATCATTTCACTTTATGCAAAAGCTTATAGTATTGGTTAATAATTCTTTTAAAGTTATATATGTTATAGAGAATTTAATATTTGCCTGCTAATTTCATTGTCACTGCAACTTACAACATGTTTGTTTTAACTCAACAAAACGAGCTTAACTAACTTACAATATGATTTAAGAAAAAGACACTCTTGGAGAAAACATAGATGCGTAGTTAAAAAAGAAAGAATAGAAAACATATATAGACTTAACATGTCACCTGCACTGTTAATACCTTTGAGAGTAGAAAAAAATAGCTTCCTCAACTTACTGAATGTTAACCATAATCCTCCATGTCTAAGTACCATGAAAAATCAAAATCAAATATTGAGTGTTAGACATCAAATAAATAAATCAGTGAAAACTTAAAATCAAAACAGAGATCAAAACCTAAAATCAAAAACTAATTGCAAAAATAAACATAAACATGAAATCTAAATAACTAACCTTTCAATCCTTTAACCCTTCAAGTAGATCAAGTATGACATACAAAATAAAAATATGAACATGTTAGAACAAAAAAAAGTGAGACTATCGTATGAACATAGACGAGCGAAAACTAAAAATCAAAACATAGATCAAAACCGAAAATCAAAAACTAATACCAAAAATAAACATGAAATCTAAACAACTAACCTTTCAATCCTTTAACCCTTCAAGTAGATCCAGTATGACATACAAAAAAATATATAAACATGTTAGAAAAAAAAGTGAGAACCGCGAGAAATATCAGAACCTATACTAAATAGATATGAAGATGTTAATGGATATGATGAAGATGAAGTATGAGGAAGAAAATTTGAAGAAGATGAAGTATGAATGTAAAGCTTTTGTTACCTGAGAAGAGAGAAATATGAGAACGGTGCTTTTTGGTGAGAGAGAAACCAAAACTAGGGTTTCGAAATTTACAGTGGTATTTATTTTGAGTTGGGCTTCAGCAATATAATATTATTATTAATATTAATTAAATAGCGTTTGGTCAGTTTCATGCACCGACGGGTTGTATGAAGACAACCGCAACCGACCCTGATTCTTCTTCATAAACCGCATAAAATGACAGCTGGAACCGTTCCACCCATTACAACCCGACCCGATAGAACCGAACCATACGGGTCGGTCGGTTTCATACGTGTTACGCGGGTTTACCCTTAGTTTCTACTGGTGTACATTAGTAAGTATGGCTATCTCTCACAAATTGTATTGGTGTAAATGAATACCCTGATGTTTCTATTGGTACTAATTCTAATTCTCTGGAATAATCATAGATATTGAGTTTGGAACTTCAAGCAAGGGATACAATGCAACATATCTGCAGCATGTGGTGTGAGGTGTTGGGCCTGGTTTACAAAGGTGAAATTCCTTTTCTAATATTAATGATTGACTTTTCTTAGTTATGAATCTCAATCTTGATGACAGGAATTTCTACGGTATTTTTAGTATTATTATTAGTAGTAAAATAACCAAGACAGGCCCAAATACGAAGGAAAACCTACAAAAGCAAGAAAAAGCATCAAGACAGAGTCCAAGATGCAAAAAGACAAGAAAAAACCCAAAAAGTGAAGAAAATCATCATTCCATCGCAGCACGATGGCTCCCATCGTGCCACGATGGGAGTTGCTTGTTCGCCAAGAAATCAGAAGCAATAAATCTGCAAAATATCTGTTCATCGCAGCACGATGATGCACATCGCAGCACAATGACTTAACTTGGCGCCCAAGCTGATGAAATGCACAGGATCAGTTATAAAATTGAACTGAATCTTCACATCGCAGCACGATGACTTCATCGTACTGCGATGGCTTGCTGATGCCCATTACGAAAACTATAAATAGAGCCTCCCTTTCATTGTTTTATTCATTCAAAAATAGTAGAACACTCTACTATAAGGATGGGTTCAGAGAAGCTCTATTGGGCATAGTTTTCTCCCCTTACGGGAAAACTAATTCAGCAAGGTATGTTTCTTTAGGCTTTTGTAATTAGGTTATAATTTCTTGTAATTTATATATGTAGTCTTTATATTTATGCCTTAGGTTGTGGTGGAGAAGATGACCTCCGCAATGAATATTTGGAGTCTGTGATTGAGTCTAAGTTATAATAAATGATATTTAGTAATTGTGTTTGTTATTTACTTTCGTGCACTTTAATAACGTATTCTCGTAATCTGGTCGGATAAGGGGGAGTGCTCATAGAATTGATATCAGGTTTTGACTTGATATCGTCTGGAACTCGTAGTAAATAATGCTAGGTGTATAGAGACGGTAACATCCTGAACTAGTCGTGAACTGAGCGGTTAAAGGAGGAATCATGCACTAGGTGTGATCTGAGTACTTAGAAGATGAACAGCCCGATACTAGGACCTAGAGGTTAATTGGTGAAGGTTATAATGCATGTTTATAAACAACTCACTTAGTAATTAGGGTATGTGACACATCGAGGTTAGGCTCTCGTAGGTACCTTAGTTGTTAACGTAGGGAAACTTTAATAAACATAGTGTAATAGTAAGGTATTACTACAACAATGGGCATTTGCGATTTCTGCCTAGTGGATCAATTTCACCAATTAACCTCTAGGTCCTAGTATCGGGCTGTTCATCTTCTAAGTGCTCAGATCACACCTAGTGCATTATTCCTCCTCTAACCGCTCAGTTCACGACTAGTTCAGGATGTTACCGTCTCTATACACCTAGCATTATTTACTACTAGTTCCGGACCATACGAAGTCTAAACCTGATATCAATTCTAAGGGCGCTCCCGCTTATCCGGCTAGATTACGAGAATACGTTATTAAGTGCAAGAAAGTAAATAACAAACACAATTACTAAATATCATTTATTATAACTTAGACTCAACCACATACTCCAAATATTCATTGGGGAGTTCATCTTCTCCACCACAACCTAAGGCATAATTACAAAAGACTACATATTTAAATTACAAGAATATAACCTAAATACAAAAGCTTAAAGAAAACATACCTTGCTGAGTTAGTTTTCCCGTAAGGGGAGAAAACTATGCCCAATAGAGCTCCTCTGAACCTCTCCTTATAGTAGAGAGTGTTCTACTATTTCTGAATGATTAAAACAATGAAAGGGAAGCTCTATTTATAGTTATCGTAATGGACTTCAGCAAGGCATCGCAGCACGATAAAGCCATCGTACTGCGATGTGAAGATTCAGTTCAATTTTATAACTGATCATGTGCATTTCATCAGCTTGGGCGCCAAGTTACTCCATCGTACTGCGTTGTAAGGCATCGTCCTGCGATGGAAGATTTTTTCAAGATTTATTTCTTCTGATTGCTTGGCGTGCAAGGAGCTTTCATCGTGGCATGATGGCACACATCGTGCTGCGATGGAATGCTGTATTTCTTCACTTTTTGGGCTTTTTCTTGTCTTTTTGCATCTTGGACTCTGTCTTGATGCTTTTTCTTGCTTTTGTAGGTTTTCCTTCGTATTTGGGTCTGTCTTGGTCATTTTACTACTAATAATAATACTAAAAATACCATAGAAATTGCTGTCATCAGCATTGTTTGCCAGGAGAAAGCGAAGAGCAGGTAAATTACATGGGAAACAACTACAACCCAGGTTGGAGAAAACACCTAAATTTACGCTGGGATCATACAGGAAACCAGGCTCAAACTGCGCCTCAACCAAGAAAGCCATCTCCATTGGAAGAGTTACTCAACAAATTTGCTAACATGAGCAAAACTAACTTTGAAAATATCCAGACTACAGTAGCCAACCAGGGGGCGACAATAAAAAGTCTTGAAACCCAGATTGGTCAACTGTCAAAACCGGTAAGCACTCATGTTTCTAAAGATATTGCAGGTAACACAGTGGACAGTCTAAAGGAGGAGTGCAAAGTCCTGAAGGATAAAAAATCAGAACAGGAACAAAGAGACGAATAGGTAAAAGACTACGAATAGTGGTACAAGCTGTTTGATATGACTTTGGATGAAGCTTATGACGAGTTCATGAGAGAGCTAAGGGAGTACCGAGAAAGCCGAGCAAGACTGCCACCCAAGAAGACAGATCCTGGAAGCGTCACCATACTCTGTCAGATTGAGGAAGCATAAATCCTAGCATTATGTGATGTGAGTTCAAGTGTTAACGTAATGCCATTATCTCTGGCGAAGAAGTTAAAACTCGCACAACCAACTGCAGATACAGAAAGGGAACTCGTATTAGCAAATCAATCAACAATCTACTCAGCAGGTACAATTGAGGATGTCTTGGTGAAAGCCAAAGACCTGGTATTCCCAGCAGACTTCATGATCCTGGATATCCAAGAAGACGAAGAGCATCCCATCATTCTTGGAAGACCATTCTTAGCAACTAGCAGGGCACTCATTAATGTGGAGCTCGATGAGTTGACTCTAAGAAGTGGAGCGGAGGAAAGAACTATCAAAACTTCCAAGACCAAAAGGGAAGTGTGCTTCATGCTCGAGTGGAAAGACAAGGAAGCTACACCACCGACTCCAGATCAAGAAGTACAGGTAAAAATAGAGATAGCAGAACTGGAGAATGAAATGGCGCAGCTAGAGATAGAGACAACTCAGGAAGAGGAGGTACCTGAAGAACTCACTGAAAAATTGAAGAGGCTAACCATTGAAGTGGACATCCGAGCAACATGGGTCAAAGCATGGGGTAGAAACCGAAAGGTGGCTAGAAAATCTAAGTTTAGGGTTAATACGCCACCTCTGAAGAAGCCTGCTGCTGAGAGAAGAGAGGAAAGAGAAAAGAAAAGCTGGGTTAATGCACCAAAAGAACAAAGGAAGGAACATCCACCAAAAGACAAAAGGAAGTCCATCATAAAAACAGTACCTTCAGAAGATGATGAACGACTCTGTTTTGCCACCTTCAAAGAAAAACAGAACCCAGAGAAGTATGAAAGAAGCAACAAGAAAGAGGGAGAAGCTAAGGCGAAAGCTCCTACAGAAGAGAGAGACATGCGAACCTATCCTCTGTAATGGAGGAAATGCCTCAAGCTAATGAGAGGCTAAACAAGCGCTGCTTGGGAGGCAACCCGAGGATAAGTATTTAAGTATTTAAATTCAGTATTTTCAATTCAATAATGTATGCCTAGAATTCTGCATGTCATCTTCATCTGTCAACAACCCTTATTTCAAACTTACAAAAAATTAAATAACTGTTTGCTGTTTATTATATAGTGCATGACTAACTGTTATAGGTAAGATTGTGGCGAAATACGTTATAAATCTTGATGAGACGAATTTCACACCTTCATACAAAAAACCAAAGGTGATTGCTCCGAAGTGCGAAGTTCGGGAGACAGAGAGACGAGTGATGAAGCTGATGTCCGTGAGACAAGTGTTCAACTTCAGATATACCTAAGCCATGTGAGGATTTGTGCCAAATATTTCTAAACGGTATTACCACTTTATTTCGAATTACTATGAGAGTACCGTGCACTTGTTTATTTTCTAGAACTTGCTCTAATTCTCTACTGACTGGTTAGTTTGATATTATATGCATTGAGGCAATTGTTTGTTATAACCCAGAGCCTTTTCAAGCCACCCTTATTATTATATCCTTTGGTAGCCAATTTTGAGCCGTAAAAAAATAATTATCCCTTTTGTTTCGATGACAAACCACGATACAAGCCTATATACTAGAAAAACAATGAAATTACCCTCTTTGGAGTTAGGTAATAGTTCTCAAAGTCTTGGCAACAAAATAAGTTTGGGGTTGCTCATGGAACTAGCAACATCTAAGTTTGGGGTGGGTATACGGAGAACTATCACTGCAAAAAGAAAAAATAAAAAATAAAAGAAAAGAGACGGGAAAACA
This sequence comes from Trifolium repens, assembly GCA_030408175.1. Classification (NCBI taxonomy): domain Eukaryota; kingdom Viridiplantae; phylum Streptophyta; class Magnoliopsida; order Fabales; family Fabaceae; genus Trifolium; species Trifolium repens. The sequence goes on from CP125850.1 coordinate 26,482,763, forward strand.
TCAAAAAAAAAAATTCCCTAAAAAAATAGTCTCTTCAAAAAAAATGAAAAAGAAAGAGCCAAAGGGCAAAAGAAAGAGTCAAAGGGCAAAGATAGTGATAGAAAAGAACCACACAAAGACACATCCGGTTCTTCATCTCCGATACCAACACAAAAAGGCACCCTAAGGAACACAGGTTGCGCACACAAAAAGGAACAACAAAGTAGAACTTAACTCCAATGTTTAGCCTACTATTCCCAAAAATGTCCTACCTTGACCTAAGCCACGTTATAACCCTAAAAAAGACCTCCAATATTGCATGTGTATTGAATTTTGACCGGTTGCTTAGAGTTCTTGCAAGCCTATGGTAAAATGGCAGGTTGTACGATGATTGAGAGATAACCCTTTCAATTAATGAGCGAAAAACACAAATGTGAGAGAGAGAAAAGTTGGACATGGACTCTTGCGGGCATTTGTCCGATTTGCTACTATTAACGTCTCATAAGCCTAGCAGGACTGAGCATGATCGCGGCGGTAAGAAATCAGCAGTACCATTGCTGAAATATAAGAAAGGTTGTGAAATTCCTATCAATATTATTTATATCTTGTTTCTCTAACGATCTTGTCTGATTGCATGTTACTTGAGGACAAGCAGCAGTTTAAGTTTGGGGTTGTGATGACAGGAATTTCTACGGTATTTTTAGTATTATTATTAGTAGTAAAATGACCAAGACAGGCCCAAATAGGAAGGAAAACCTACAAAAGCAAGAAAAAACATCAAGACAGAGTCCAAGATGCAAAAAGACAAGAAAAAGCCCAAAAAGTGAAGAAAATCAGCATTCCATCGCAGCACGATGGCTCCCATCGTGCCACGATGGGAGCTACTTGTTCGCCAAGAAATCAGAAGCAATAAATCTGCAAAATATTTGTTCATCGCAGCACGATGACTTAACTTGGCGCCCATCGTGCTGCGATGAGTTGCTCATTTTCTTCACTTTTTTTGGGTTTTTTCTTGTCTTTTTGCATCTTGGACTTTGTCTTGATGTTTTTTCCTGCTTTTGTAGGTTTTCCTTCGTATTTGGGTCTGTCTTGGTCTTTTTACTACTAATAATACTACTAAAAATACCATAGAAATTCCTGTCATTAGCACCACTGTTTTTTGTTTCTCATTGCTGCCATGTTTACAATTATGTCCAATAGCAATATGGTAGAGTCTCGTGTCGATAACGTGTAATAAAACTAATACAAATAATATAAATAATATAGATGAAGAAGTGAAAGAGGAGAGAAATAATAGTGTCCGTTATTGACCACTAGGATTAGAGTTCCATTACAATGATATATATGTCCTATTTATAGGTAAACATAATGGGTCAATTACATGAGTCGATGACCTAAATGGAAATACAAACATACAAACATAAAAACATAACACTCTGTCTCATAAAAAACCCTATTTTTTTTTCTTCAAAGTTATAAAATAAAAATACAAACATTTATCTTTTTTTTTTTTGATAGGTAAACATTTATCTTTTCGAGATTTCTTTTTGTTTATTCTCATGAAATTAAATACAAATTGCATTTAAATTACTCTATTTTTATCTATTCTATAATTAATAACTAATAAAAACTATATGTTGGGACAACTTTCTAAGCAAGTAGTAGCAATAGAGAGAGAGAGAGAGAGAGAGAAAAAAAACCAAGAAAACCCTCTGCCTTCTCTCTTGTTCCAAATCAGCCGCCCTCAATCCCTTTTCATCCAAATCATCTTCTTCAAGATGTAGCTACCATCTATTGGTGGTGCGATCGGCCTCAAGGATCATGTCACCACCAGCTGTCGCCGGCGTTCCTCGTCGCGGTTAGCTTTTTGAAGTTTCTGTCCATCGCTTTTTTTTCCGGGGTTCCTGCGTCTGTTTTGGTTTTTGTTAGGTTTTTTCTGTATCATTTTTTCTGCAACTACGTGTTTGTTCTTCTGTTTTTGTTTTTCTATTTCGTTTTTTCGACCACCGTGTTTGTTTCTTTTTTTTGTTTCGGTTTTGTTCATTTTCAGTCTCTGTCAATCTTGTTTTTGCAGTTTGCATTTTTTTCTGTCAACCTTGTTTTTTCTGTTTTCTTTTCTTTTTTTCCTGTCGTGGCTGCTTTTTGTGTTTTTGTTTCTAGTTGTAGCTGAGTCGTGGGTGTTGGAGTTGTCCGTCAGGAGTTTGGGGGTTGTTAGTGGGTCACGTGGTTTTGGTCCGTGATGGTGGTGGCGGTTTGTGGTGATGTGGTGGAGATTGTGGTGACAGATATGTTGTGTTGGTGCTCCGGTTTGGTGTCGCTAGAGTTGGTGTGTTGGTGACAGATCTGTTGCTTTTCAGTTTTGCTGCAGATCTGGTTTTTTTCGTTTGTTTGTTTTTGGTAGTGGTGAGGAGTTGAGGTGGTGATGGCGGTGTTCGGATTTGGCGTCGCTGGGGGCTAGTTTCGGTGATAATTGTTGGTGATGTGGTGAGGTCGTGGTGGTAGTTGGTGGTGATAAGGTTGCAGTTGATGTCGCGTGATTTGTTTTCTTTAGTTCTAGATTCTCTGGCCACTTTTCAAATCTGTTGCGATTTGCAGGACTCTTTTTAAGTCGCTGAAGATTTCCAAATCTGTTGAGATTTGCAGGTCTCTATGTATTTGGGTTGACTTCTTCCGCGTTGGAGTTAGCTGTTATATTCTCGGATGATGTTTTGTTTCTTTGGTGTTTATTTCGCCACTACCGGCCTCATGGTGGTGCCTCTATCGTTGCCGAGACTTGTCTGCCTGGGTTCTCGTTCTACCTTTGTCTGGTCAGCGGTTCGCTTGATGGAGCTGATTCTGGATTCTGATCGGCCGAACGCTTTGCTTCGAGTTAGGGAGTTAGAGTCTAGTTGTGACAACTTTCTGGGTTGAGTTTGTGACTGCTCTAGTAGTCTGAAATTTGAGGGGTGCCTTTCTGATTTGGGATTAGAAGATGAATCTTGATTAAGTGGTGTTTGTTTAGGGGTTTTTCTTTTTTCTTTGGGTGTTCCGCATACATACGGCATCTATGTTATGTAGTTCTTTTTTCCGGTCTTTGTTCGTCTTGTGCAGAGACCTGTTAATAATATATTTTGCCATTCAAAAAAAAAAAAACTATATGTTGGAATCAAATTTACAACAAACGTAAAATAAAGCCAAAAAGTTGTATTATAAAATGGAAACCTTTTTTGTGAGTTTAATAAAATAGAAAGATCAAAAGTGAAATTTAACCAATGATATAATAACATATTAGTGTAAAAAAAAAATTAAAAAAACTTAGAGGAGGTTGTGGCCTCCGCTAGTCTTCATTTTAGCTCTGTCGACTATAACCGTTAGACTATGATGTAAATATAATAATATTCATGTATTTCACTCTCAATTTAACAACAAAAATCAATACATACATATTTCTTCTTTTTACCAAAACATAATAATATTCATACATTTCTCATAAAAAAATATAATGTCCATACATTTCATTTCTAATCAAAACAAATTAAAGTTTCACAAAGTTATAATGTATTTAAAAAGCTCTTTTATTTGATAACTAAAAGTATTTAAATAAGTTTCTTATTTTATTAACAGGTACATATATCATTAAATCTATATCCAAATCCATTAAACAATAAATAATTGAAATATTTATTTATCTTTTTTGTAGATATTCATTAAATTATCCGTATCATTTTTTTAATAAATTTTATCAACGGATATTGATGGGGGCTGATATTTTTGAGATCTCTATGTTAAAAAAAACTCTAAAACACTAAAACTACATTGGAACTCTATAGTCGGTCAACATATTTGTAAAATATAAAAATGTCTTTTTCAATGTAAAAATAATCATTTTTGTATCCTTATTAATTTATCCTTTGTTTTTTCTCTCATTTTCTCTATAAGTAATGACTAGTAAAACTGAGTTTTAATTTTTTTATAAAACTTATTTTAAAGAAAAAAACATGCATGTTTTAAATTACTTATGTTTTAGTTTTCTTAATAAATTTAAAATAATTTTTTCTTTGTTTATAATTTGAGAGACAAAGGGAGTATTTCAATACAGCTCACTTGCCGTTTGCTAGCTCACTTGCCGTTTGCTAACAACACATTGATTTTGGGGGAAAGGAGCTGGTCCAGCATTATATAATAATTAAAGGCAAATCGTATTCCTTTGAATTGGTCTTGGGGATTAAAGTTTAATTTTCACAAGTGTTGTTTGTAATTGTATGTATTAATGTGAATCCTGTGTTGGTTAAAATTAAGAAGCAGCACTAATGCCTAATTGCAAGTTGGGTATAATGTTGTTTAAATATTTTGGTCATTTTATAGATGATAATTTGATAAGATTGGCATTTTAGAAACGATATGGTATAAAGGATTGGAGATATATAGATTACTTATATGAAAGAATTATAATTTATATTTAGAATATCATATCTTATTCTTCTAAAATTACTTACTCTATCCCTCAAAAAAAAAAATTACTTACTCTAGTCTAATATATAATCAAATGTTTTTTTTATAGGTTACCGCGATAAGAAAAATGTTGATTTTTCAGAAATAAAAATCCCTCTTACAAAAGAAATGGGATTAATTGGAAATTCGTTATAAGGGACATAACCTTAGAAAACCTATTTCATGCATTCTAGCTAGTAAAATATTAATTTTTATTCTCCAAAGACAAGAATCTCTTAAAAAAAAAGGGTGGAAAATTTGTTTTGAGGGACTTAGAAAACAACTATTTCATGCATTAATTCTAACTAGTGAAATATTAATTTTTGTTGTGAATTATTTCCCATATTTTGTTTCGGAGTTCAGCGATGTATTTCTCAAGGCTTATCCTTAAAACTATAATGGTTTTTTATGTTTTAGTGCTATCCTTTTTATTTTAGCTATACTAATATTTTAAAGGTGTTTACTGTGAAATTTAGTAAACAACGCTAGTTTGAGTTATTACAAGAGAGATCAATTAGTAAATCTCGGGACATAGTGCTTTGGTCATGTTTTCAAAGGAATTTGTGTTCATCATTGTTCTTATGTTCATAAATATTGTTTTTATGTATTTTTATATAACTTGAATTGCAAGAAAAATGTTTATTCTAATGAATAAACATAAAGAGAGATTTAGTCGAAATGAAATGCAAAAGAAATTGAATTGGAAAGACAAGTTGCATTAAAATGTAAAATGATTTACAAGTAAAGGAAATGGTTCACAGTTACATACATTCTCCTTCGATCACTCGTTTCTCTCGTTGACATGGGTATTTTGAGTTTGGTAAGGATTTCTGTATTAAGATTGTGACCCTTTGCTCGATCACATAACTAAACTATTTATAGACACTAATTCCTAACTGCTAACAACGCCTAAATAACTACAGAGAGGACGCTTCGTTGACAAGGATTTTTGTCTTGACACGTATTTTGAATTTGAATTCCTTCTTATCTTCTGATTTAGCCGTTGTATCCATCGAAATCGAAATAGCAATGCTTCTCCTGAATATTTTGCTAAGTCCACATTCTTCTTCTGCACTACTGAATACTTCGACCCTACTGACGCTTCGACCAAATCGAAAGGAACCTGAATAAAAATACAAAGTTAAGAAATAATGCTCTAGATAGAACATTTATTGTATGTTCATGCATGATTGATCATTAAATTCATTGGCTCTGAAAACCAAACATCTTTAATGACTTCTGAAATAACAAAATAATTAAATAGAATTATTTTAATCATGCCTTTAGAACATATTTTTACTTAGTAAAAATATGGGCTAACAAATTGCCCCCAAAATGCCTGTTTCGATCGAGTAGGTCGAACGTGAAAGGAAAAGGCATTTTAAACCCACATGCTTGACACTGTTACCAATGACGGCGCTTATGTCATGTACAGGAGTAACTGTCACCTTGATCCCCACAATCTATCATTGCTCCTAGGTTTTCGGCATAGTGGGTGACGTGGCGTTCATAGAAGTTGAAAGGAAATTATCCGAATTTCTTTTTGATTTATTTTTGAAAATCAGACACGTTCCCCTATAAATAATAGTGTAGAAACAAAGAAAACCTTTTCACCAACTTCCAATTCAGAGCTTTCTCTTGCGAAGAACAACTTTCAACTTTGATTTTCTGCAAAATCAAGATCTAATCTTTAAGCAATCTGTGATTTTAAACCGTTCAAACGAATCTAAACTAGATTCCGCGTTGATTCATCACTGATTCAACCCTAAACATTCAGTTTCTTGTAGATTTCACAAAAAAACCCATTTTTTATTTCTAAAACCTGCAACTATTCATCAATGGCTTCGAACTAGGACTACGAAATACCAACTGCTAGGAAGTGGAAGGATCTTATGACTCTGGAAGATGGTGAAGAGGTTGTTCCTAAGCCATCTGGAAGTGAAGCTGAAAGGAAAATTTGGACAGCTCAGCTCATGATACCTTTCTCAGTGAAGAAAGATCATTACGCCTTTTGTGGTCCTTATCCACCACATTCAGAAGTTATATCGAAAGAGGTAAATGATCTCTTCCCAAAATATGTAACCTGTGGGCCTAGGATTTTTGAGTCAGAACCTTACAATTTTGGGTACCTTAAAAACTCCATTAAGTTATTTCATGTTGCCCCTTATACTGCTCATAACGATTATATCCCTTGGTTAGATAGGGTCGAAAAAGAATACAAGGGGACTTGGGAATCTTATGGGATTTATCCCATGATCCAGTTTAGTCGAACCGGTCCCAAATATAAGCCTGAGCTTCTTATTGCTGCCCTTCACTTTTATGAGAAGTCCACAAACACTTTCCAGTTTAAATGTGGCATGTTAACTCCTACCCTTTTAGACGTAGCTGCTATTACAGGCCTTAGGCCTAATGGAGATCATTTCGACCCCACCAAGACTGGTGACAAGGTCGAATTAAATTACAAGGAGAATACTTTCTCCAAGTATATTGCTGAAAACATGGGCAAGGCTGGAGAAGAAGTGTCAATTGAGGAACACGTTGCCTTCTTAACATTATGGTTATCCCATTTTGTTTTTTGTTCGAAGTCTCTCCAAGTTGCAAGGATGTTCATCGCAATGGCCCAGCAGATTAATGAAGGTAGACTGTTCAGCCTAGGACGCTTACTGCTGGCAAGTCTATATGAGGCCATGGGTAACGCAAGTGATGCAATTAAGCCATCAAAGGATGGGTCGAAATTCTCTGTTGCTGGACCCATATGGCTGCTACAACTATGGCTGAATGCCACTTTTGAGACTGAACTAGGGTTGATAGTCCCTTCTGACTATCAAAAGGAAGTAGATGCGAGGGAGGTCGAAGGGCAAAGGTTGGTTAGATTAGCCCCTCGATCTTTGGATCAAGACAGTAGAAGACTCTTCATAAGGTATATGAAGATGTTCTTGAATTTTGACACGCCATGCTCCCTTTGTTGAGCGCAAGTATGGAGCTGCGTGGTTTGTTGAAGAGTTTCCAGCGTTCGACCCAGACAATGAAGAGGAGGTCAACGAAGTTTGGAGGACTTACTTAGAGCAAAATGTGCTCTCTTGCAGAATTTGGGCTAATTCGAACCAATATGGGCTAGTTGGATATCAACCTAATTGTGTGGCAAGGCAATTTGGCATGTCTCAAATTAGGCCAAAGAGCTTTTTTGAGAAAGCAGATCGAATGGTGTTGGGTACAGGTATCACTGAGAAGATATACAAGAAATACCTGAGGATGATAGAAAATTATGAATATACTTTCAATCCATTCAAGTTCAAGCCCTCTTTCTTCTGCACTGATGGATTTAGTGCTTGGTGGCAAGACTACTATTCACGTTCATCCCTTGGCAATGCAGAGCACATGCTGGGAATGGTAGAGAGTGGCTTTATAGTGCCAACTCTAGGAAAAAAAATTGCTGCCTCAGGTCGAGGTAAAATTCTTACTTTCCAAATTCCTTTATTAATGTAACACTTTATGCCTTTCATATTAACTAGTGCAATATTTTCAGGCAAAACTGTGAAAAAGGTTGATGGGTCTTCTCAAACTTCAGTCGAAGTGAAGAAACCCACTGGGTGAAGATCAAGACTGAGGTCGAACCTCCTAGGCCAAAGGTATCTTAGATTTTTATTTCACATGTTTTTTTCAAACTTTATTTTTTAATCTTCAATTTAACTTGTTTTTTTATGTTTTAGAGTGGAAAAAGGAAAGGCAGCACTGAGACTGTGTCTGCTAGTTCAAAGAAGTCGAAAGACACTACCATTGTGGACATAGAGGTAAGAATTAACATCTTCTACATCAATTATGTTGGCTCTTTTTCCACAATAATATTTTTAGCCAAATTTTACATCCTTTATCATTCATCATTTTTTGTTATTCTAGGATGATGATGAGGAGGAAGAGGAGGAAGTTCCTCTTATGAGAAAAAGGAAGCAACCAACTGCTTCGATCTCAACAGGAGGTGAGGGAGGACCCTCTGCTGAAGATAATAAGGTTGATGAAGCAAAAAAGAAGAAAAAAAGACAAGAGCCTAAAGCTCAAGAGACCCCAAACAAGGATCAAGGGGAGAAAGATGAAAGAAGAAAGAATAAGAAAAATGAAGAGGCACGACCTATGTTAACTGTGAGGGAAAAATCAGCCATCAAAAAGACTAAAGTGCACAAGGCACTCAAAATCCACACCTCCAGTGATAGTGGTGAAATCCCTAAACCCAAAGAAAACCCTGTACCAGAAAAGGAAAAATTGGTCGAAAAGGACCAGAACATTAAGGTTGCAGACGACAAGGTTTCTGGGCCTAAGGAAAATCCACTGCCACAGCCAGAACCATTGGTCGAAGACCAATATGCCACAAATGAGGGGAAACAAGACAATGTGCAGAAGGATAGCACCATCCTCGTGCAAGATGCCCCCAACTCTGAGCAGAAAAAAGATTCCCTCACCAATCCTGAGGTCGAAGACAAAGAGGTATATTTCCTTTTTATTTTCTAACTCTATTTTCTCTTCAAATCTTTTATTGTTTTAAAAGACCTTTCTCTTGTGTTTATAGGATGAATCGAAAGAGAAGACTCCCCAAGAAATGCCAAGCAAAGACAAAGCTGATGCAACCAAGAGCTCTAAGGATGAAGGCACTCACCAAGCTGATGATGGAAAGATCGAGCTAGGGAACTCTGCTGAGGGGCCAAATGAAGGAGAAGGGCCTAAAGATCATACTGATGGTGATGACACTGAAGTCTTGCCAACCATTTAAAGTATCAATTACACTCTTCCAAGTACTTCTACTAAATCTGGCCAAGCTAGTTCGACCCAAGAATCTCTGCATGACTCTGATGGTATCCCTGAAGCTGAGGCTGGTGGCCCAGATCTTGCTTCAGTCTCTTCGACCTCAAGGCTCTCTGCAAGTCTTGGAGTGCAAGAAGAAGAGTTTGCCAATATGCACAAATCTGATCCTGCAGGGACTCTTCGATTGTTACTTTCCAAAAGACAACGCCAAACAAACACTTCAAGTGAGCATACCACTAGTGATTCTGCCCCTTCGAATGCTGACATTAACTCAATGGTGCGTCAAGATTCTTTGCTTTTGCAACTCACCACTGACTTCGTTCAAAAGGACATATTAAAGCAGCTCGAAGAAGAACCCACTCGCACTTACAACCACTTGGCATTTTTGAAGAAATTTCACTATCCTTTAACTGATGAAATAACTTTGGGCAAAGTTATTCAACTCAGTTCGATCATTGATCAATTTGCCAAGGCTGTGCAGAAACGGAATGAAAACGACACAAGGCTGGCTACTCAACAACAGGCCCAAGCCATGTTTTATGAGAAAGCACAGAAAGCGCAAGCTGAAGTGGACATGCTATCTTCCCAAGCCATTGAAGGTAATCCAGGAGTCGAAAATTGCAACAAGAACATTGCTTTTTACAAGCAACAAATTGAACAACTGGAGAACCGGATAGTTGGGTACAGGCGCAAAATCATTGAAGAAGAGGTCTAAAGGGCTCGTATTGAACTAGAAGTCAAAGCCTCGACTCAAGAGCTGATTGATGCGCAGGGCAGGGAAGGAATTCAAGCTTTCAGTTCAGCAGAAGTGGTTGCTGAGGAAATTAAGTCTTTGGAAAGTTATAATCCTGTGGTCGAAAAAGAACTTGCAACCTTGAAGAGGATCTATTCATAATGTACTAAGGACTTGTAGTTTTCCTTCATTTGTATTTGTCCTTTCGAACAATTTTTACGTTTAATCCTGTTTGGATCTTATTTATAATTTTGAACAAAGTCCCAGTTTGTGGCAACTTTATTTTATAATTGCCTTTTTTGCTTTTATGTTTAAGTGTTACTCTGTGCTTATTTTTACTTCGAGCAAAGCAGGTTTATATTTTTTCAAATACTTTCCATTTATACCCAAAGTACGTTTTTCAGGAGTTAATTCCTCAATTTCGTAAGCACCATTAGATACTTGAACAATTTTAAATGGTCCTTCCCAGTTTGGGGACCATTTGCCTAGGAGTCCATCTTTCTTATCCATAGGCAAAATTACTTTTCAAACTAATTCTCCAATAATAAAAGACTTAGACTTAACCTTCTTGTTGTAAGCTTTGGATACTCTTTCTTTTTGTTTTGTTAGAATTTCTAAAGCACTAAGTCTTTCTTCATCTAAATCAACTAATTCATCTGACATCATCTGCCAATAATGGTCTAAAGGTATTTCCATTTGCATTTGCACCCTTGCTGATTGCAAATGTATTTCGACTGGTAACACAGCATCATGACCATAAGTTAGTCGAAATGGGGTGGTATTAGTTGATTCCTTAGGAGAATTTCTACAAGCCCATAACACTTGGTCTAATGTTTTATGCCAATTTCTTGGCATTTGGGCTATGTGTTTCTTTATCAAATTAATAGTGATTTTGTTGGCTGCTTCAACTTGACCATTTACTTATGCATAATATGGCGTTGAAGTTAAAAGTCTAAAGCCAATTTCTTGGGCAAATTCCTGCATCTTTTGTCCAATAAAAACTGAACCTTGATCAGTAGTAATTGTTTCAGGAATCCCAAATCTATAGGTTATATGATTTTGTATAAAGTTAATCACTGCTTCTTGATCAACATTTGGTAAAGGAATGGCTTCAATCCATTTTGTGAAATAATCTATTCCAACTAAAATGTAACGTTGATTCTTTGATGAAGCATGTTTAATCTCACCAATCAAATCTATAGCCCAACCCCTAAAGGGCCATGGTTTTACTATTGAATGCAATTCACTTGCAGGAACATGTTGGATTCCTAAATGCCTTTGGCATTCTTGGCATCCTTTGGCATATTCTATGCAGCCTTTCAGCATGGAAGGCCAATATAGGCCTTGTCGAAACAAAAGCCATTTCATTTTATGTCCTGCTTGATGAGAACCACATGTACCACTATGAACCTCAGAGATTGCTATGTAGGCTTCTGTTTCATTAAGACATTTTAACAAAATTCCTTCAGAAGTCTTTTTGAAAAGATCATTTTAAAAAATTATATAGCTTAAAGCCCTATATTTTATCTTTCGATCCACACTTCCTGTTGGATTCCTAAGATATTCTACAATAGGCTTTCTCCAATCATCATCTGAGAGATTGTCAATGGTAAAAATTTCAAAATTTTCATGGGGGTTTTCAACCTCACTATTGATTTGTGGTATAGTATCTGCCCCCACAAGTTTTTGCATTGACAATTGTTCAGAAATTGGTTCTTGTAAAACCATTTTTTTTTTATTTCGATCAACTGTGTCAGTTTTTCCTTTAACATCTTATATCCTGAAGCAATTTGAGCTAAGTAATTTGCTTCTTGATTTTCTAATCGAGGTACATGTTCAATATCCACATGATCGAAACAATCTAACAAAGAACAAGCTATAACAAAGTATTTTACTAAGTGTTCTTTAACACATTTATATTCTTGTGTTAGTTATTTCAATACTAATTCAGAATCACCTCTTATTTTAATGTTCTTTGCCCCCAAGTCTTTTAATATTTCTAAACATGTGATTAAGGCTTCATATTCAGCTTCATTGTTAGAGCAAAGTCCATTGATTTTATATTTGAATTTAGTTGGAACCTTGGTTGGTGAAATTATTAGGATTCCAATCCCAGTTCCATGTTTATGTTTGGATCCATCAAAGTAGAGAATCCATGGCTGAATATCCACATATTCTTGTGGCATTTCGACCAAAGAATGATCAACTATAAAATCAGCCACAATTTGACCTTTAACAGCCTTCAAAGGTTTATAAGTAAGTGAATATTCAGTTAATGCTAATGCCCATTTTCCAATTCTACTGTGTAATATAGGTTTAGTTAACATATGCTTAATAACATCGAAATGGGAATAGACATAAACATCAACAGGCTTTATATAATGCTTAAGTTTTGTACAAGAGAAATACAAACAAAGACAAAGTTTTTCTATGGCAGTATATCTAGTTTCTGCATCATTTAAAACTCTACTAAGGTAATAAACTGCATTTTTTATGCCATTGTCATCTTCTTGAGCCAACATGTTTCCTATTGTCTTATCAGACGCAACAATATACAACTTCAAAGCTTTATTTCTGCTAGGAGGCACTAAGACTGGAGGCTTTATCAAATAATCTTTAATGTCATCAAAAGCCTTCTGATGCTATTCATTCCATTTGAAAGGATCATCTTTCTTGAGTCGAAGGAGTGGTGAGAAAGCTTGAGCTTTTCCACTTAGATTCGAAATGAATCTTCTCAAAAAGTTGATTTTTCCTAACAAAGATTGAAGTTGTTTTTTGGTCGAAGGAGGCTTTGTCTCTAAGATAGCCTTTGTCTTGTTTTGGTTTATTTCAATGCCTTTTTTATGCACCACAAAACCAAGGAAATCTCCTGCATGCACACAAAAAGCACACTTTAATGGATTCATTTTTAATCCATGTTTCCTCATTCTTTCAAAAGATTGCCTGAGGTATAGCAAATGGCTATCTTCAGAAGAGGATTTAGTGATGATATCATCAATATAAACTTGTATGAATGTATCTATAAAATCATGAAACATAGAATTCATGGCCCTTTGATAAGTGGCCCCAGCATTCTTTAACCCAAAGGGCATAACAACCCATTCATTAGTGCCTAAGGCACCAGGGCATCTAAATGTGGTTTTAGATACATCCTCTTCAGCAATAAATATTTGGTTATAACCAGAATAACCATCTAACATGCTTAGAAATTCGAAGGCTGCTGCTGAATCTATTAACATTTCCGCCACAGGCATGACATATTCATCTTTAGGTGTAGCATTGTTTAAGTCCCTAAAATCTATGCATACTCTAAGTGTACCATTCTTTTTAATAACAGGAACAATATTTGCTAACCATTCTACATACCTGGCAGTTCTGATGAATTTGCATTTTTAACAGCCTTTCGATCTCTTCTTTGATCTTGGACATGATTTATGGTGCAAATCTCCTTGGTAATTGCTTCACTGGCTTTTTACCTGCCTTGATTGGTAGTTTTAGTTCCACCATTTCTCTACTTAGTCCCGGCATTTCATTATAATCCCAAGCAAAACAAACACTAAATTCCTTGAGAAGTAACACCAATTTTCCCTTTAGATCAGGATTGATATTAGCACTAATATAAGTTGGCCTTTTTACTGAGCCATTTCCAATGTCAATTTCTTCCAAAGGATCCTGAGCTTGCATCTTTGGGGTTTCAATCAATGGATCCCTTTCGAACCCTAGGGGCTCTTCATCATAGATGCAATCAAGCCTTTGAATTTGTGGCATAAGAGTGCCATCACTTTCGACCTTGGCTTCTGTAGCCACATTTTGTTGGATATCAGCTTCCAAAGCCGTATTTAATCTACTTTCGGCCATATAAGCCGTAATTCTGGCCCATGCATTGGACTCAGTCATAGTAATCTTCGTAGATATTCCACCCAGATGGTGGTATAACTCCATCTTCTGAGGATGTAGCATCTATTTCCTCTCTTTCCCATATGAAGCCCTGGGTTGGGTGGAGTTTGACAGAATGTATGACATTATCAGAAGGCTTGAAGGCATTCTCTCTGTCATAACATGACGCTATATTGGCCAAATTCTTGTCAAAGGTTTGCTTAGATATATTGTCTACCTCTGACATGTAGAAGCTTTGGTCAGCTTCAATATTTTCTACACAACCATCCTCTCTCCAAAGTATTAACTTTTGGTGAAGGGTAGAAGGGACAGCACCCACTCCATGAATCCACTCTCTTCCCAATAGCAAGTTGAAGTTCGCCTTGGATTCAACTACCAAGAACAAAGTTGGTCGAACTATACTGCCAACAGAAACATCCACTTGGATTGCCCCCCTAGAATATCATGTCTTGCCTTCATAGTTTGACAAAACAATGTTATGGGCAGACAAATCACAATCATATTTACCAAATTTGGGCAACATAGATAAAGGCATCAGATTAACAGCAGCACCTCCATCTATCAACACTTTGTTAATTCCAACTCCCTCAACTTTTGCTCTGATGAAAAGGGGCTTGAGATGGCTTTTCATGCCTAAGTCTGGCCTTTCGAATGTAGCTTGTTGCTCTACGATACAGCCATTATTCATGATATAATAGCACATTGGCTTTGGATCAGCCATTTCCAACTGGTCGAAATCAGTTTCGAGCTCAGTTACTTCTGATTGAACATCATATTCTGATGGTAATATGGAAACCACACATATTACATCAAAATCTGGCTCAGAATCCAGCAGATCATCTTCTTCCATTTTATTTTCATCTATTTGAGGAGAGATCTTTTCTTTAGCTGGCCTTCTAGCCACTTCTTTGTATTGGCTTATTTGAGGGTTTTTTGCAGCCAACTTCTTTTGGCGTTGGAATCTACGCCACTGAGTTCTAGTCATTGGATGTTTACTCTTGTAATTATTTCTATAAGAGTATTTGTTAACATCCTCTTAATAGCTCAATTTGGTACCACTGGAGCCACCAACTTCCATTGCACCTTTGTTGAATCTTATTGTTCCTTGGTGCATCCAACGTTCTACAGGGACCGAACCAGATGGACGGAAAGTGGGCCTTCGATCAATTTGAACAGGATTATTTGGTCGAGTCAGGATGCCCTTTCCTTTGTTCTGGTATTGTTTTGGCTTTGCCCCCTGCCTACTTGCCACAGGTTGGAACTTCATAAGGCCTGCAGTAGCCTCTTTATCACAAACAGCACTGCAACGGGCACAAAGCATGACTCCTTTGTTCTCCAGTTTGCACCTGTTTAGAAAGTCAACTAGATCCTCTTCAGCACGAGGATAAACTACTTTCATCTTCTCGAAGTATTCCTCTTCTGGGATTTTTTCTGCCTGCACCTCTGTAACCTCCATGGCTTCGACCATCATTATTTCTTGTGGATCAGCATAGAGAGTATCAGCATTCTGCAAAGGCTCAGCATCAACTTTCATGGCCTTGGGTTTTTCACCAAATTTGAGTCTCCCCTCATTCAAAGCCTTTTGGACCAAGTCCCTGAAAAGCACACATTATGAGGTTCTATGTCCAAGAAAATTATGATATTTACAATAACCTCTTTTCTTTCTCATATCTAATGGGGGTATTTTAACACCCTTAGGAACCACAATTTGGCCATCAGTAACCAACAAATCAAAAATCTCATCACATTTTGTTATATCAAAAGTGTAAGTTTTTGATACATATTTATCATTTTTTGGTTCAATAGGATTTTTCCCATTTGAAGGTTTCAAAAGTTTGCAAATATAAGGGGGACCAGGTTTTAATTCTGCTAAGTCTATTTCCCCTTGTTCAACATCCTCATAAGAGATATCATACTCTTGGTCACTATCATGTGTTTCCACGTAAGCAACTTTTTCTTTTTTGTGATACTTAGAATTTCTAGCCTTTTCTGCTTTCAAGCGTTTGACCTGTCGAACCCTATCATCCAATTGGGCCATATCTCTTAGATGTTGAGTATCTAATTTCTTTCTGATCGAATAATCTAGGCCACCAGCAGCCATTTCGACCAATTCATGTTCAGACACATGAGTAAAACATCTAGCCTTAAGCAAACGGAATCTATTCAAATAGTCATCCACAGATGTTAATAATGTTGGAACAAAAGAGGTTCTGACATGACCTAATTAAGTTTTGATGATAACAAGAGTATTAATATACAATGGGGTATACTGATTATTTGATCCAAGTGTGCAGATATACAAGTTAATTTTTATATTCCCCAGAAACACATTGGAAGTTCTGATGTGTCAAGCAAATTCTGACCATGTCGTGATTCATCAGAAGATGCAACATCCATTCACATCAGAAGCTAGAGATCAGACTCTGAAGATTGGAAATATCAGACTCTGATAAGAGCAGTGAGAGCCGTTTTGTCAGAAGAACATTCTCTGCAACAATGATTGGATATCTTCATCATACTCTGACATTCCAAAAGCTGATAGAATCAATCTTATCCACAGGATAGTGACGTTAGTACTATTGTACGAACTCTTTACCGGATTTGGCTAAAACGTTATCCTCAAGATTGATCGTATTCAAGGTTACCTGATTTAGTTAAAGAATGCTACTATCTACAGCTGGCAAAATCTCACCGCATCAAATTCAAATCAAATGCGCTCAACCTTCATCTATAAATAGGAGCAGATTTGAAGCTTTAGGATACGACACTTTGAACAATTGAAAGAGCTGTTATTCTGTCAAAATCATCCTAAAGCACTAGAACTTCAAATACAACTTGAACTCATATTCAAATCCAAGACTCCAGTTTCAGCTTCTGTTAATTCATTAGTTGAACCTTATAATTCTTATTAAGATTATAAGTTAAGTCTTGTATCAAAAGTTGTATTTCTTTGTAACTGAACATTGATTTGTATATCATTTGTTCAGACTCTGTTTTTCTTATATTTGTATTTGGAAGTCTCTTGCCTGCGTGCTTGAGCATTAGGAAGTCTCTTGTTTGTATACTTGAGCATTGTAAGTCTCTTGCTTGCGTGCTTGAGCATTAGGAAGACTCTTGTTTGTATACTTGAGCATTGCATCTCTTGCAAGTATGCTTGAGCATTTGTAATCTGTTGAGATTATAGTGAACTCTCTTGGTAGTACAAGAGGACTGGACGTACTCTCGGTTTGTGAGAGGAACCAGTATAAAATCTCTGTCTCTATCTCTATCTCTTTCTCTTTACCTTCAAAGTTCTGTTTGATTGTGTTTTGATTTCTAAACCGCTGCAAACTCTGATAAGTTTCTATAACTTAGAAGAAATTTTCAAACAACCTAAAACACAATTCAACCCCCCCCCTTCTTGTGTTTTTCACACCTTCAATTGGCATCAAGAGCCCGGTTCTGTTTTTTAATCACCTAACAGTGAGACAATTTCCTGTTGAAAAACACTATGACTGAAACTCCAAGTGGTAGCATGAAAGCAGTTCCTCATGACTATGAAGTTGAAGATAAGACAAACAACAAAGCACCAAAGTTCAATGGAGATGGTGCTACCTTTTTCCTGGTGGAAAGATAGAATCTACAGTCATCTTAATGGTTTAGATGATGAGCTTTGAGACTTGGTTGAAGAAGGGGTAACTTTTAAAGGACTTGATGAAAAGGGAAAGCTTTCTGTTGAAGAAAGAAAGAAGTTCACTCCTACAGACAAGAAGTTATACAAGAAACACCACAAAGTCAAGGATCTTCTTATTGGTTGTATAACTCATGATGAATATCTCAAGATCACAGACAAATCCACTGCCAAAAGTATTTATGACTCCTTATGCTCCACATATGTAGGGAACAAACAGGTTCAAGAGGCAAAGGCCACTCTTTTGATCCAACAGTATGAACTCTTTAGAATGAAGGATGATGAGAATATTGAATCTATGTACTCTAGGTTCAAAATTCTAGTGGCTGGTCTCCAAGTTCTAAAGAGAAGCTATACAACTTCTGATCATGTAAGAAAGATTCTGAGAAGCTTATCTTCTAGGTGGAGGCCTAAGGTAACAGCTATTCAGGAAGCTAAAGATTTGGACACACTTGGCTTGGAGGAATTGATAAGTTCACTCATGAGTCATGAGATTGATAAGTTCACTCAGAAGAAACTAAAATCTGTGGCTTTGCCATCTATTTCAGTTTCATCTAAGGCTCTGAAAGCCAAAGTTGTAGAATCTGAAGCAGAGGAATCTTTCATAGATGACCAAGAAGATGGATCAGATGATGACGTCTTTGCACTCCTGTCCAAGAAGTTTCAAAAGTGGACAGTAAGGAAAGGCAAAAATTTTCCAAGCAGAGGATCTGGATCAAGAAACAACACCAGCAGAGAGAAGAAGGATGATACAAAAAATTGTTTCAATTGTCACAAGTCTGGACACTTTATGGCTGATTGTCCTGAACTCAAAGGGTAAAGGAAGAAAAAGTACAATCAAGAACAAAGCCAAGAAAAGTCTGATGGCAACATGGGAGGATATTAATGAACTATCCGAGGATGAAGACTCTGAGGAAGCAAATCTAGCGCTTATGGCCCCTGGTGAATCAGACAATGAAAGTGATTCAGAGTATGACACAGAAGATGTTGATGAGGTAATCTCTAAAATGACTAGTACTCAGATGGCTAAAACTTTGAAAGATGTTATGGTGAAGTACATGGAAAAGTTAAGTGAGCTAGATTTTTGTAAACAAAAATTGAAGCTACTTAATGAAAATCTCACCCAGACTCAAGCAAATTTTCAAAAATCTCTTAAAACAATTAAAGTGCTTGAGACTGGATACAGAATATGTCACAAACCCTATGATGAGTATGAAGTTTCTCTTCAAGAGTTTTTACACCATAACATTGACAAAACTAGGGTAACTTCCATGATTCATGGTGGGCTCAGCAATTATTATAAAAGGCAAGGACTTGGTTCCCACACATCTTCTGATGTGGGGAAATCAAACAACCCTGTCTTGTTAAGCATGTCACCATCATAATCTTATTCAAACTTTACTAAGGGTACATCAGAACCTCTGACTGTGTCTGGTACTCTTGTGAGCTTGGAACCACAAGATAAGGTATCAGAAGATGACTCATCCTCTGAACCTAAGTCTTCTAAAACCCAGGTTCCCCTCACATCAGCAAACTTGGTAACTGGTTCTCTGACACACTCAAGAGGAAAGTCTCAGAGACAACATAAGCCTAAACATTTTTCTAAAGGCTCTGTTGACTCCAGATCTTCTGAATACTCTAACAAGAAGAATAAGATTCTCAAAACTAACCAAAATGGACCCATCAGAGTATGGGTACCAAAATCTGAAATAGTGTATGCTGCAGGTATGCACCCAAAGAAGAAAAGAAAGCTCATGGTATCTGGACTCTGGCTGCTCACGTCACATGACAGGAGACAAGCTCTTGTTCCACACCCTGAATCAGCAAGAGGGAGGAACAGTAGGGTTTGGTGGCAACCAGACGGGAAAGATCATTGGTATAGGTACAGTTGGTAATTCTTCTTTGTCAATTTCTGATGTTTAGTTAGTATATGGACTACATCATAATTTACTTAGCATAAGTCAATTGTGTGATAGTAATTATGATGTTATGTTTAATAAGGATTCATGTACTGTAATCAGAAACTCTGATCAATCTGTTGTCTTTAAGGGTAATAGAAAAGGCAATGTTTATAAAGTCAACTTTTCTGACTTAAAGGAACAACAAGTGCTTTGTCTTCTGACACTGAGTGATGAAAAATGGATCTGGCACAAAAGATTGGGTCATGCTAACTGGAGGTTAATCTCTAAGCTTAGTAAGGACAATCTTGTAAGAGGTCTTCCAAAAATAAAATATCACTCAGACTCACTTTGTGGTTCCTGTCAAAAAGGGAAAATTGTCAAAAGCTCTTTTAAGAACAAGAACATTGTCTCTTCTACCAGACCCTTAGAACTCTTACACATTGATCTATTTGGACCAGTTAGCACTGCTTCAATCAATGGTAAGAAGTATGGATTAGTCATTGTGGATGATTATAGTAGATGGACTTGGGTTAAATTTCTGAGAACTAAAGATGACACATATGAAGTGTTTAGCATCTTCTGTACCCAAATTCAAAATGAAAAAGATTCCAAGATTTAAAAGTAAGAAGTGATCATGGTGGTGAATTTGAAAATGAACCTTTTGAAAAAATTTGTGAAGAACATGGAATTCTCCATGAATTCTCTTCTCCTAGAACTCCACAACAAAATGGAGTTGTAGAGAGAAAGAATAGATCTTTACAAGAAATGGCACGCACCATGATGCATGAAAATAATTTAGCAAAATTCTTTTGGGCAGAAGCTGTTAACACTGCTTGTTATATTCAAAATAGAATCTATATAAGACCTATTTTGAACAAAACAACATATGAACTCTTTAAGGGAAGAAAACCCAATATTTCTTATTTTCATCAATTTGGCTGTACATGTTACATTTTGAATAACAAAGTCCATCTTAAGAAATTTGACTCTAAAGCTTGTAAGGGTATCTTCATTGGATACTCTGAACGCTCTAAGTCATACAGAGTGTATAATTCTGAAACTAATACAGTGGAAGAATCAATGCACGTAAAGTTTGATGATAAGGAGCCTGATGATAAAAAGTCAGAGCCTGTTAAGGAATTGTCAGGTTCTGATGAATCAGAAGATGAAGCTCTAGAGTATGACAACTACATAGAACCTGTAGAAGATTCTGAAACTCAAGAAGCTACACCTTCTGATGTTGCTCAAGAACAACAAACAACTGAAGACAACTCTGAAGCAACAGAGATTCCAAGAAATACATTCAAGTACAAATCATCACATCCTGAAGAGCTTATCCTTGGAAACAAGAATAGTCCAAGAAAAACAATGTCAAACTTCAGAGATGAAGAATCATTGTTTGGATTAGTATCCTTGATTGAACCAAAGACAACGAATTAAGCTCTCTCAGATGATGCTTGGATAGTTGCTATGGAAGAAGAGTTAAATCAATTCAAGAGAAATGATGTATGGGATCTGGTACCTAAACCTAAGCACAAGAACATTATTGGAACAAAATGGGTATACAGAAAAAAATTGAATGAGTAAGGTGAAGTTACAAGAAATAAAGCAAGACTTGTCGCACAAGGATATAGTCAACATAAAGGAATTGACTTCACTGAAACCTATGCTCCAGTAGCAAGACTGAAAGCAATCAGGTTACTTTTATCTTATGCAGTTAACAATGATATCACTCTTTATCAAATGGATGTTAAAAGTGCAATTCTTAATGGTGTTAATTCTGAAGAAGTATATGTCAAACAACCACCTGGATTTGAGGATTTAGCAAATCCAGATCATGTGTTTAGACTAAAGAAATCACTCTACGGACTCAAACAAGCTCCCAGAGCTTGGTATGAGAGACTGAGTACTTTCTTAGTCAACAAAGATTTTGAAAAAGGATAAGTTGACAATACATTATTTAGAAAAACACTAAAGAAAGACATTTTGATCATTCAAATTTATGTTGATGATATCATCTTTGGATCAACTAATGCCACTCTGTGCAAGAATTTTTCTAAGCTTATGCAGGATGAATTCGAGATGAGCATGATGGGAGAATTGAAGTTCTTTCTTGGAATCCAGATAAATCAAACAAAGAAAGGAACATTCATTCATCAATCAAAATATATAAAAGATCTTCTGAAGAAATTCAACTTGGAAGATTGCAAACCCATGAACACTCCAATGCATCCTACATCAAGCTTAAGCAAAGAAGAATCTGAGGGCAAAGTTGATCAGAAGCTCTATCGAGGTATGATTGGATCTCTTCTTTATCTAACTGCATCAAGACCTGATATTTTATTCAGCGTATGCTTGTGTGCAAGATTTCAATCAGATCCTAGAGAATCCCATTTCACAGCAGTGAAAAGGATCTTCAGGTATTTGAAAGCAACTTGTAACATTGGATTACTGTATCATAAATCCAATGACTACAAGCTGATTGGATTCTGTGATGCTGACTATGCTGATGATAGAATTGAAAGAAAATCCACCAGTGGCAACTGTCAGTTCATTGGTGAGAATTTAATTTCATGGGCTAGTAAAAGGCAAACCACCATAGCTATGTCAACAGCAGAAGCTGAATATCAGCAGCTAAATGTTGTACACAACTACTTTGGATGAAATATCAATTGGAAGATTATCAAATGAGCAGTAACAATATTCCTTTATATTGTGATAACACTGCAGCTATTCACCTCTCTAAAAACCCTATTTTACATTCAAGAGCTAAGCATATTGAGATTAAACATCATTTTATCAGAGACTGTGTTCAAAAAGGAGTAATTGATCTCAAGTTCATTGAAACTGAAAATCAATGGGCTGATATCTTTACAAAACCTTTAGCTGTTGAACATTTTGATTTTATCAAAAAGAATCTGAACATGATGGAGATCTCTGATTAACTTAGTCTCTAATGAAAAATTTGTGTTTATAAGAATCTAATAGTAGTCAGAAGCTGAAGTCATCCAAACTTTCTGTATTAGAAGTTGTGATGAGAACATCTGATAAACTATCAGAATCTGATAGAAGGAAAATAGTTCTGGCGCGTAATGAAATTTTTTTTATAAAAACCTTTTCGTTTTCCCTCACTTACGTGTCAGTTATTTGAATAATCTTTTGATACACGTATCTTGTTGTAAGAGGATAAAGAAGTTGGTTAATGATGATTAGCATTTCTAATCCCCATTTGAGGTAAAATACTCTACTACCCCCTACGTGTCTGTACTTGTTTTTGCGCGAAACTTTCTATTTAAACACACAAACCGTTCACATTCACACTTTTGCACTCTCACAACCTACACTTTCATCTTCTAAAACTCAGAGCAATTTCTTTCTCCCTTATTAGAAACCCTAAATTTCCAAACTTCATCTATGGCTTCTTCATCTAATCCAAGCGTTGATGCATGCATGATCTTGCCTAAGGAATCCAACCCTACTGTATTTGCTAAGGATCAACGTCCCTACAAGTATGATGACTTAAATGTTGCGATTGAAAATCCTGTGGATCTTGAAGGGTTAAGAGTAAACGGTTTCTCTGAGGTTGTTGACCTGTTCAAGAGACAAGGAATGGAATACTACTTTGATGTGTTGAATGGACCAACATATACGAAACTTGTCAAGGAATTTTGGATGAAAGCGTCCGTTATCACCAGAGAGAAGTACAATCAGAAGATTAAAGAGATGGTTGAGGAAAATCCTGAACGAGAAGGTAAAACCCCTAAGGAAATGGGATTGAGACCTTTCGTAGCAACAGAAATTGAATCATTTGTGTCTGGATTCAGGATTTCTATCAGATTATGTCATATCTGTGAGGCTCTGAAAATAGATCGTGGTGGTCTTATTATCAGAAATTCTGACGAGGTTGGTTCTGATGTTGAGGAATTTATATTCAAACTTAAGGCTAACCCCAAGGACAAGTTTGAATGGACCAACAACTGCAAAGTCATCTACAAGATTTTGATTGACAGCATCTTGACTAAGCTGGGAGGTACTGATCAAATTTCAAACCTTCAGAAACTGTTCACCTTTCATGTTGGTAAAGGAAATTTTCTGGATATTGGTAAGCTTATCTTTAATCATCTTGATGTTTCTATACTCTCCAACAAATCTATTGTTAGACATTCAAGGCTACTCATTCATATGTTTGCACAGTGTGGTTTGTTGGACACTATCACACCGTTTCTCCCAGGATATGGTACCTTCTTGCTTAGTTCTAAAATAATTAATAGCACTACTCTAAGGTACTTGAAACTGGTGAAAAACAACCAAATTGTTCATCCAACACGCCCACTGCTGATCAGAGACTCTGAGGATAACATTGCTGAATGTAGGCTTGTACATGTTAGTAATAGTGATGCTAAGAGAGTAATAGAAGCACATGCTGATTACTTGAAAAAGCTAGGTGCTGAGGTAGGTACTGGAGAACCTACAGGATTAACTATCAGACAATCAAGGATTTTGGAACAACAGACTCTGTATGGAACAGCAAATGGTAAGTTTTCTAATTTTATTGGAGGCAGCTCAGCTTTTAGAGATTATTTCAGAAGACTTCAATACCCTTATGAAATCAGAGTTAAACATGCTTTTGATAAGATTTTGAAAGGAGTTTATTCTAAGAAAGATCTTACTCTTTCTGAGAATCAACCAATATCAGAGCAGTTTAACCCTATCCTAACTAACCCATCAGAATCTCAAGCTAATATTATATGTAATGATGCAACACAAGCTTCAACAAGTACTGCACCAGTCATTCATACTTTGGATGAAGATTCTGATCGTACACCCTCACCACCTCCTAAAAAATCCCCCACACACCATGATATCCAAATTCTGGAACCAACACCAAACTCTGAGAATGTTCAACCTGAGACAACTTTAGAAAAACCACCAACACCTCACCCAGAAAATGAACCACAACCACAAACACCCCCACCAGAACATACTCACTCAGAACATGTAAACCAAAAATCACCAGAACCTACAGTTGCTGAAGTGGTTGATGAACCTAATTCTGAAGTACATGCTGATGAGCAATCCCCACATCATGTGGCTATGGACAACTCATGTACTTTGCCAACACCACTCAAGAAACACTTCCAACAAATTGATGAATCTCTGAATCTGGAAGTTATTCAAAAAACCCCTCTTCACCAAACCAATCATCTCAAACATCTAATGCAGGATCTGTCCCTTGACTGCATTTATGTTCCTCCTCACCTACCTTCCAGAATTGTCAATGAACCCTTAGAACAAACCCGGGATGATATCTCTAGTTTGCTACAAGCTGTTGACAAAAATATTAGAAGAATGTCCAGTGTTATTCCTAACAGGTCCATTGAATCAACAAATATCAACAAAGAGTGTGACATTATGGAAGAAAATCTGGTGCTCATGATAAGATCTGTCAAACAGGCGTATACTAAGGATTTGGACTTCAGGAATGAATTGGCTAGGAAGGAAGAAGAAGAGAGATTGTTAAGAGAAAGGTTGGAAGCTGAAGAAAGGGAAAGGAAAAGATTGGAAGATGAGCGTATTGAAAAGGAGAGGCAAGAAGCTCAAGCTAGAGAGGAAGCTAGGCTAGCAGAAGAGGCTAGAATAGCTACTGAACAAGCAAGGCTTGAGAACATTGCTAGGAATGCACCAGAGTATGCTCAGATCATTAGTATCATTAGAGAAAATCAAGAGAATATGCAGAGAAAGATTGATGAGCATTCAAATGTGTTGGCAAGCATTCTTACTACTCTCCAGAGCATCCATGAAAGATTACCACCAGCTCCTCAACCTTAAACCTAGGATTCTATGCACTCTGTTTTTAATTTCACTATTATCTTCTGATATTTTGCTGTGTAACTTTAATTGAATCCTTGTTTATTTAAGTACTCTGTTGATTGTTGGTTTATCTTTTGTGTTTATATTCTGTTTATTTTATGTTCTTTATGTTATGCTTTCATAAAAAAAAATTTGGAGACAAATATCAACACATAGACTTCAAAACTAAATAGAGTTTTTATTCAATTGATAATTGTTGATTACATAAGTTCTAATCTATCTTCCTACTTGGATTCTACATCAGACACAGCTAGTTCTAAATCTAGCTTATTAGAATCAGAGGGAGAAGAATGATATTCTTCCCTAGGAGGAACATATGTACTCAAGAATTCCTTCCAGTCAGAATCTCATTCAGATTCTGACTCAGATAAGGACTCTTGTTGTTTGGTCTTGGATCTTGTTTGATAATTGGCTCTCACAGGAGCAGAAGTTGATGCCTTCATCTTCTGAGGTTTCTTCTTAGACTCTGAGTCTTGTTGAATCTTCATCTTCTTCTTCTTCTTCTTCTCCTGCGTTTACTTACTTTTGATCACTCTTCTATCCTTATCCATTGTTGTGTCTTTACAATGAACTGAAGTGTTGAGTGAAATGACAAAGTTATGGTTCTTATATAGTGGATTCAAAATAGACAAGTTCATGGTTTTACGACAAACCATTTAATTGGTGTAGTTGTAACCACCTTGACTGCATTGAAACTCTATTCTTGACCATTTTTTTTCTAACTTGTCATTTATTTGTTGTCAGTTTTATCTTTTTGTTTAATGACAAAAGGGGGAGTAAGAGTCTTAATTAATTTATGAAATGCTAAACTGAAACCAAATTCCATATTTTGGTTTATTAAAATTATGTCTTCGTATGATATGATTTTGAAGAAAACATTAGTTGAAATTTGAACTTCTGATACATGGTACGTATAAAAGAAAAGTGCAATTCTCTTTCATGGGTATCAGACTTAGGGGGAGAGCTTGCAAACCTAGCCTCTGAAAGTCTAGTGTATTTGTTTTGGTTCAAAATTCAAATAATTATTTTTAAACTGATTTAATTAATCACTGCTGAACTTAGGGGGAGCTTGCAAAACTCATCAACCTAAGAGATGCTTGATAAATTTTATCAACAACCATTGTAAATTAATACTTAGTTTGTCATCAATCAAAAAGGGGGAGATTGTTGGAACAAAAGAGGTTCTGACATGACCTAATTAAGTTTTGATGATAACAAGAGTATTAATATACAATAGGGTATACTGATTATTTGATCCAAGTGTGCAGATATACAAGTTAATTTTTATATTCCCCAGAAACACATTGGAAGTTCTGATGTGTCAAGCAAATTCTGACCATGTCGTGATTCATCAGAAGATGCAACATCCATTCACATCAGAAGCTAGAGATCAGACTCTGAAGATTGGAAATATCAGACTCTGATAAGAGCAGTGAGAGCCGTTTTGTCAGAAGAACATTCTCTGCAACAATGATTGGATATCTTCATCATACTCTGACATTCCAAAAGCTGATAGAATCAATCTTACCCACAGGATAGTGACGTTAGTACTATTGTACGAACTCTTTACCGGATTTGGCTAAAACGTTATCCCCAAGATTGATCGTATTCAAGGTTACCTGATTTAGTTAAAGAATGGTACTATCTACAGCTGGCAAAATCTCACCGCATCAAATTCAAATCAAATGCGCTCCACCTTCATCTATAAATAGGAGCAGATTTGAAGCTTTAGGATACGACACTTTGAACAATTGAAAGAGTTGTTATTCTGTCAAAATCATCCTAAAGCACTAGAACTTCAAATACAACTTGAACTCATATTCAAATCCAAGACTCCAGTTTCAGCTTCTGTTAATTCATTAGTTGAACCTTAGAATTCTTATTAAGATTCTAAGTTAAGTCTTATATCAAAAGTTGTATTTCTTTGTAACTGAACATTGATTTGTATATCATTTGTTCAGACTCTGTTTTTCTTATATTTGTATTTGGAAGTCTCTTGCCTGCGTGCTTGAGCATTAGGAAGTCTCTTGTTTGTATACTTGAGCATTGGAAGTCTCTTGCAAGTGTGCTTGAGCATTTGTAATCTGTTGAGATTATAGTGAACTCTCTTGGTAGTACAAGAGGACTGGACTTACTCTCGGTTTGTGAGAGGAACCAGTATAAAATCTCTGTCTCTATCTCTCTCTCTTTCTCTTTACCATCAAAGTTCTGTTTGATTGTGTTTTGATTTCTAAACCGCTGCAAACTCTGATAAGTTTCTATAACTTAGAAGAAATTTTCAAACTACCTAAAACACAATTCAACCCCCCCCCCTTCTTGTGTTTTTCACACCTTCAAATAAGGCCGCTCCAAGAGGATCACCACGGCCTGAGCGTCCACCACGTGCTTTTAATTATGGTTGTGGATGATGGCATAGCCATGGTAGCGGTTATTATTGAAGATGTTGGGGCAGAAACTGGTGCCCACAGTGACATTGAAAATATTCTCACTGATTATAGGAGAAACTATAGCCTCTGAAACACTCGAAGCGGTTGATGGATTCGAACCGCTGTTACTATTGTTTCCATTTGGATTTTCCATGTTTGGTCTTGGGTTATTTCTGGGTGGTGGTCTAACCATTTCAGGGAGTGACTTCTCGTTTCTTAAAAGCATACACTACACACAAGACTTTTGGAAACAAATTAAATTACAGAACAAAACAAATACAACTAAACTTTGAAAAAATTTAAACGCAAAGCACACAGTCCCACCGGGCGTGCCAATTTGTTTACTGTGAAATTTAGTAAACAACGCTAGTTTGAGTTATTACAAGAGAGATCAACTAGTAAATCTTGGGACATAGTGCTTTGGTCATGTTTTCAAAGGAATTTGTGTTCATCATTGTTCTTATGTTCATAAATGTTGTTTTTATGTATTTTTATATAACTTGAATTGCAAGAAAGAATGTTTATTCTAATGAATAAACAGAAAGAGAGATTTAGTCGAAATGAAATGCAAAAGAAATTGAATTGGAAAGACAAGTTGCATTAAAATGTAAAATGATTTACAAGTAAAGGAAATGGTTCACAGTTACATACATTCTCCTTCGATCACTCGTTTCTCTCGTTGACATGGGTACTTTGAGTTTGGTAAGGATTTCTGTATTAAGATTTTGACCCTTTGCTCGATCACATAACTAAACTATTTATAGACACTAATTCCTAACTGCTAACAACGCCTAAATAACTACAGAGAGGACGCGTGTCTTGACACGTATTTAAATTTGAATTCCTTCTTATCTTCTGATTTAGCCGTTGTATCCATCGAAATCGAAATAGCAATGCTTCTCCTGAATATTTCCCTAAGTCCACATTCTTCTTCTGCACTACTGAATACTTCGACCCTACTGACGTTTCGACCAAATCGAAAGGAACCTGAATAAAAATACAAAGTTAAGAAATAATGCTCTAGATAGAACATTTATTGTATGTTCATGCATGATTGATCATTAAATTCATTGGCTCTGAAAACCAAACATCTTTAGGCTTCGTTTGGATTGATGGAATACAATGGAATGAAGCGGAGCAGAATGATGAAATATAATAATAATGTTCCAATTGGAACATTATTATTATATTTCATCATTCCGCTCCGCTTCATTCCATTGTATTCCATCAATCCAAACGGAGTCTTAATGACTTCTGAAATAACAAAATAATTAATCATGCCTTTAGAACATATTTTTACTTAGGCTCCGTTTGTATTGATGGAATACAATGGAATGGAGCGGAGCAGAATGAAATATAATAATAATGTTTTAATTTGGAACATTATTATTATATTTCATTCCGCTCCGCTCCATTCCATTGTATTCCATCAATCCAAACGGAGCCTTAGTAAAAATATGGGCTAACAAAGGGTCATACTAAACGGTGCATCCGGTGCACTTGTTAAACATATCAAAAATAGAAATAAAACATAAAGTAAAATTGATTAACACAATTGATTAACACAACTTTTTTGCACAAATTTCGAGACAATTTTTTTTTATTTGTTTAACTAGTGTACCAGATACACTATTTAACATTTTTTATATTTTAATTGGGGTTCACTGATGTGTCTAAGTGTTTTGAATAATGACCAAATATTTGTTTAATTTTATAGGTTTTCATTTGACACAAGAAACAAGAGGTGTTATTTGAACATGATTAAACTTTTAGCTTAATTGTAAAGCCAACATATAAGTTAGATTAATATACTAACCCATATTCAAAAAGATAAAGTATACTAACCATTTTTTTTATTAAACCTAGAAGAGGCATACATACACCCACCAAGAAGAAGAATTGTGGGTAGAAATAGAAGCTCTGGCACGGTGGTGGCAACTCACACAATGGCGGTGTTTCCTTAAATAGTGGTTAAGTGGTAAAGAAAAGATGGAAAGACAAAGAGTAAAAAGAGAGATGTTGAAAATGAAAATTGAGAGAGAAAAAAAAATGACATTTTAGAGTTTATATAAAATTATGAGGGATTTACCTATGGAAATCACTTTCTTTACATAAAGTTTTATAATAAATTGTCTTTTGAATTATTTTAAAACCATTTTTTATTATTTAAAAATTGAGTAATTTTTAAAACTAGTTTTTTATTTATTGAAATAAAATACTGATTTTTGTTATAAAAAAAAACCAGGTTTTTTTATAAACCAAAATTAAAAGACAGTTTTTTTAAATAAAAAAACAGATTTTATTAAATTAACCAAACAAATTTTTAAAATTTTAAAATAAAATAGGTGTGGGAGGTGGTGGTTGGCAAATTAGCAGTTTTCAAATTTCATTCTCCACTTGTTACACATTTCATGAATTACTAGCTAGATTGACTAAAATATAGGTAAAGTCATGCCATGTGTGTGAGTGCATACATCATTTACCTATATGACTAAAATATAGGTAAAGTCATATCACGTGTTGATATATGGATTTAGTCTAGGTGCAAGTTTGTCAATTGTAAGTGCTTTTGATTTGGATGAGAATGGTGTAACAGACATTCCTATTAGTTGCTTTTGCATTTGGTTCACCACAATTTGGGAACAAAGCTTTCAATGATAGTATTTCCAAATTATTGCAGTACCAAATTTCAACAGAGAAATCTATTTCCAATAAAACTTGAAAACTATTTCCAATACCAAATTTCAAAAGAGTATTTTCAACTTGAAAAAGTATTTTTAGGGTTTGGAAACTAACATTATTTACCTAAAAACACAAACCCTAAAACTTGAAAACTATTTCCAATACCAAATTTCAACAGAGAAATCAACATATATGAAGAATCAGAAGTTAAAGAAGTATGATTTTACATAAACATAACAGAGTATAAACAAAATAGGGATTTTTAGCATGTGTACCTGTCAGACGGTGATGATGAAGATGATCAGAGATGATGAAGAAAGAACGATCACGGTGATGATGAAGATGATCGGCGATGGTGATGATGATGCATGATCGGCGACGGTGATTTTTTTGCGTTTTGTTACTGCAAGAACGTGTTTGCGTTTTGTTACGTGACGGTGGGTTTTGTTACTGCTACAGAATATTAAGGGTTGATAGAGAAAAATAAAAAAAGGTAAAAACATATAATTTTACAGATCATCATGCCACGTCATCGTATTTGACGGAAGAATTTAACGGAGGGGGGTATTTGATGACGTTTTACAATTGCAGGGGGGTATTTGCCTATTTCAAAATTGCAAGGGGCATTTGACGAATCTTGAAATTGCAGGGAGCATTTAACATTTCACTCCATTATATAATAATTAAAGGCAAATCGTATTCCTTTGAATTGGTCTTGGGGATTAAAGTTTAATTTTCACAAGTGTTGTTTGTAATTGTAGGTGTTAATGTGAATCCTGTGTTGGTTAAAATTAAGAAGCAGCACTAATGCTTAATTGCAAGTTGGGTATAATGTTGTTTAAATATTTTGGTCATTTTATAGATGATAATTTGATAAGATTGGCATTTTAGAAACGATATGGTATAAAGGATTGGAGATAGATTATTTATATGAAAGAATTATAATTTATATTTGGAATATCATATCTTATTCTTCAAAAATTACTTACTCTATCCCTCAAAAAAAAAAATTACTTACTCTAGTCTAATATATAATCAAATATTTTTTTTATAGGTTACCGCAATAAGAAAAATGTTGATTTTTCAGAAATAAAAATCCCTCTTACAAAAGAAATGGGATTAATTGGAAATTCGTTATAAGGGACATAACCTTAGAAAACAACTATTTCATGCATTCTAGCTAGTAGAATATTAATTTTTATTCTCCAAAGACAAGAATCTCTTAAAAAAAAAGGGTGGAAAATTTGTTTTGAGGGACTTAGAAAACAACTATTTCATGCATTAATTCTAACTAGTGAAATATTAATTTTTGTTGTGAATTATTTCCCATATTTTGTTTCGAAGTTCAGCGATGTATTTCTCAAGGCTTATCCTTAAAACTATAATTACTTTAATTGGGTTTTTTTATGTTTTAGTGCTATCCTTTTTATTTTAGCTATACTAATATTTTAAGGGTCATACTAAACGGTGCATCCGGTGTACTTGTTTTTTTTTTTGAATCGGCTAAATTTTATTAAAAGACAACTCCTCCACAAGAAGTGAAAGGAATTGTTGTGGAAACATACAAACAAAAGGTAACGTGATATAACACAATTATCAACACCAAATCAAAACGCCCCAAACCACCCATACACCAATAGAAATAAAACATAAAGTAAAATTGATTAACACTACTTTTTACCCTTTCAATATATTGAATGCACAAATTTCGAGACAAAATTTTCTTATTTGTTTAACTAGTGTACCAGGTGCACTATTTAGCATTTTCTATATTTTAATTGGAGTTCAGTGATGTGTCTAAGTGTTTTGAATAATGACTAAATATTTGTTTAATTTTATAGGTTTTCATTTGACACAAGAAACAAGAGGTGTTATTTGAACATGATTAAACTTTTAGCTTAATTGTAAAGCCAACATATAAGTTAGATTAATGTACTAACCCATATTCAAAAAGATAAAGTATGCTAACCATTTTTTTTATTAAACCTAGAAGAGGCATACATACACCCACCAAGAAGAAGAATTGTGGGTAGAAATAGAAGCTCTGGCACGGTGGTGGCAACTCACACAATGGCGGTGTTTCCTTAAATAGTGGTTAAGTGGTAAAGAAAAGATGGAAAGACAAAGAGTAAAAAGAGAGATGTTGAAAATGAAAATTGAGAGAGAAAAAAAATGACATTTTAGAGTTGGGTCAGGATCAAATGACACCAAGGTGTCAAACTTAGTAACATGACACCTCCGATAAATCTTTACCGGATAATCGTATTACAAAATCCACCGTTGGATTCAAAGCTATTATTGTATAGATCATGTCTATAAAATTTAACATCAATCGGAAACCATTTGATGGGTTAAAAAGAATGATCAAAATTAACGGTTTTGACGAAATTTTGTAAGACGTTAATTTTTATGCATCTCGTTAACATATCAAATGATTTCCGATCGATGTTAAAATTTATAGGCATGATCTATATAATAATAGCTTTGAATCCAACGGTGGATTTTGTAATACGATTATCCGGTAAAGATTTATCGGAGGTGTCATGTTACTAAGTTTGACACCTTGGTGTCATTTGATCCTGACCCTTTAGAGTTTATATAAAATTATGAGGGATTTACCTATGGAAATCACTTTCTTTACATAAAGTTTTATAATAAAATGTCTTTTGAATTATTTTAAAACCATTTTTTATTATTTAAAAATTGAGTAATTTTTAAAACTAGTTTTTTATTTATTGAAATAAAATACTGATTTTTATTATAAAAAAAACCAGGTTTTTTTATAAACCAAAATTAAAAGACAGTTTTTTCAAATAAAAAAACAGATTTTATTAAATTAACAAAACAAATTTTTTAAATTTTAAAATTAAATAATAGTTTAAGTATTAAAATGTATTTATTATTAAATAACATTAATAAAATAGGGGTGGGAGGTGGTGGTTGGCAACCAGATCTCTTCCACCGACCACCGTTCCATTCATTGGAGCTTTGCGTCCGTTGTTGCCGGAAAATCCAATGTCCGCCGCCCTGCTGGAAGTCATCTTATGAAGCATTTTATGCTGGTAAAATTGGATTTTGGGGCTTGAGAGCAATGCGGGGGTTAGAAGAGCAATTTTCTAACATAATTGATTCTTTGTAAGATTATCATAGAAGCCCTTTCAATCTAGGATTGTGATAGAAACCCATATTCAAACACTTTTTTGACAAACAAGCCCACATTTCAAACATGGAAGAAAATTGCTTTTTTCGCCCCCCTATGATACTCTAAGGCCCCCATTCGTGACCAAAATGTTCTTAATAAGGCATTCGTATCGTAGATAATGAAGGAAATAAATTTCGTCACATAGAATACAAAATTATGATAAAACATAGTAGGTTTGCCTTGTCGCGCACATCTGGGAACAAAACACACAATTTCGTCCCGTAGTTTACCAAAACACCCATATTTTGAAATTTTGTCACCTAGGATACGAAATTATGTTAAAAGATAGTAGGTCTGCCTTGTCGTGCACATCTGGACACAAAACACACAATTTTGTCTCCTAGAATATGAAATTGTGGATTTTGTTACATAGGATACGAAAGTTTGGTTTTATGTAACAATTGATTTTTTTCACCTACACTTGTTCTTTATTCTTGTTTGTAGTACTCAATTTCGTATCTTGCAAAACGAAAATATTTAGATTTCGTATCCTAGAAACCAAACTATCCTAGGTCTAAAATTGAGGGTATTTTGGAATTTTTGGGATCTGGGAGCATCAAGCGGGACTTAAATAGCAATTTTCAACATGAAAAAACAAAAAGCCCAATGAAGAAAAAATATGCACTAGTCAAAAAAAAAAAAAAACACAATAAAAAACTTGGATAATATCTTGAATATATTTGTTGTTTATATATCTGTCACCGTTTCCAACGCAAAAAACCCTCTCAATTCATTTCTACATTGCAACCCTTATCCACACAAACAACGATAGTGTTGTGTTGTGTTGTGTTGTTCCTTTCTCCTTCATCTTCTTCTCTCAAAATTCATTCAGCTATGTCTATCACTTCCTTCAAATCTCTTACAATGGCTGAATCTTGCTTACTCTCTCAACCTTCACTCTTCCACACCAAAACCAAATCCTCATTCATCTCTAACTCTGCTAAGTCCTTCAAGATACAAAACCCATCCTACAATTCTTCAAAGTTTTCACAATCTATTTCTCTTACTATCAGTAACAGAAGAACACGTGATTCTTCTTTTGTCACATTTGTTGCACAGACATCTGATTGGACTCAGGAAGAGAAAGAAGATGGAGCATGGGAGAATCAAGGTGAAACTGCTTGGGTTGGTGAAACTGAAACAGCTGAGAGTGATGGTGATGTTGGTAGATTTGAAGAACCTTCTGAAGAGTTGAAGATTTTTGTTGGGAATTTGCCTTTTGATGTTGATAGTGAGAAATTGGCTGAACTTTTTGAGCAGGCTGGGACTGTTGAAGTTGCTGAGGTCAGTTCTTATTTTTTTTAGTTTTTTTTTTAATATATTTTATAAAAACCTTATCTTTTAGATTTCATAATTGTTGGAGAATTGAGTTCATAGGAAATGAAAGTAAATAATAACCAAGTAATTGACCTCAAGTAGTTAATGTGCTCTCTTATAACGAATTGTTGAGGAGAACCTGAGTTCGGTTTCTGGTGGAAACAATTATTAACCAATTAAATAATATAGGATGTTTAATTGTGTATTATTATTGATGTTATGTTGTAGTAATATGGTAGAGGATACTCTAAATTGTGGTTGAGGTTATGATGTGAAACTTGATGATTGTAGATGTTGTGGTCGCGATTGCGGTTGTGATGTTGTTTTGTAGAGAAAACTAAAACCTTTATTGTGTGGAGTGCAATTTGTAATGTGGCTCGTGTGTTGTGATTTTCAGGTAATTTATAACAGGGAGACTGACCGTAGTCGTGGGTTTGGATTTGTAACAATGAGTACAGCTGAAGAAGTTGAGAGGGCTGTGAACAAGTTCAGTCGCTATGTAAGTTTTCCTCTTTATATTGTTTACTGTGTGATTGATTGAGTAATGAGAAGGGGAAAATATCTCTAATGAAAATCGGAGAAAAAGAGATAATGGATGTACATGGTAGTTGTCCATGATGTCTCCGCTCATTGATAAAAGTTTGCTCTTATCATTTCAAGGGACGGAGTTTAAGGAAACTAAACATATCAATCAGATAGTTTGACAGTTTTCTTCTATTTAGAGTTGTAGTTTTTTTCGATCTCATTTCATCCGTTTACAAAAAAGAATGCCATTTATATTTATATTGGTGCATTGCACCGTTTGTAACTGCCTTTAAAATGTTATGCTGTATATATAGATGAGAAGGTGAAAACATTATTAGACATTATGCGGTTGGTCTTTGTACATTGTTCTTGTTCTAATAATGCTTTGCTCTCATTATATTACAATGCTTCAAGATTTGGTTTTTTCTTTATTCCAAACAAATGAATGCAGAAAAGTAACATGAAGGAGTCCATGTATTATTAATATATCTTCCTTTGGATCTAATTCATCCTTTGTGTGACAGGAATTAGATGGAAGATTGTTGACTGTTAATAAGGCCGCTCCAAGAGGATCACCACGGCCTGAGCGTCCACCACGTGCTTTTAATTCTGGTTCTGGTTTAAGAGTCTATGTTGGTAACTTGCCATGGGATGTTGACAATTCTAGCTTGGAACAACTTTTCAGCGAACATGGTAAGGTTGAGGATGCTCGGGTAGTCATTGACAGAGAGACTGGTCGGTCACGTGGTTTTGGCTTTGTTACAATGGCGAGCGAGGATGATGTGAATAAAGCAATTGCTGCTCTTGACGGTCAGGTATGACAGAAGTAATTTCTTACTTGTTCATTAGTAACATAACACGTGTTGGTAATTATATGTGCTTGAGTAATGATTTTGAGAAACTGTTGTGAAGAGGTGTATAATGTTTGAATCGTTTACAAGGGCTAATGTGCGATTACAATTTTGATATCGCAGAGCATGAACGGGAGGGCAATTAGAGTGAATGTTGCCGAGGAAAGACCCAGGCGCAATTTCTGAGTGCAAGAAATTTTCACTTTTAAAGTGAGTGTTGTTGCCTATTTTTATTTAACAGCTAAGGATACAATTTCAATTTTTTTATTTTATTTTCAAATGTTCCTTTTTGGCAGCTGGTTTTATATTAGATTTTAATGTATCTTATCTTCCTACTTATAAAGTAAGTTCAAATTGTATTATTTTGAATGTCACCTCGCAGTGGAGTCGGCCAGATAATAATCTTAATGTTTTAAATTTTTTTCTCGATATGGTAGTTTTCTTCCCCCTTTCTGCATACACTCTACTTGCTCAATTTCAGACCGTTTCTAGATCACTCTAATGGGAACAGATTTCTTGCAGTATATTTTCACACTGTTTTACATTACAACCGTCCGATCTAAAATGTACTGCTAAGATTGTTTAAGTTATTATATAACTGTGTTGATCTGGACAGTGCGATGTGTAATCAACGGCCAAGATTCAAAATTGTGTAAAAACTGTGTGAAAAACTACTGGAGCAAATCTACATCCCTTTGATGTGGTTGTGTTTTGGATAAGTGTATTAGAAATTATTCTCTCTCTTAGTTTGTGTAACCCTTTGTAACATGGCCGAAGCCTCAAGCAAAAGATCGATATCATTCATAACTAATTTACTTTCATTATATTAAAAATGACAACCAATTAGTTTTGAATGGTAACGATCTTTTACAAAGAGTCTACTTAACACACAAACATAAAGAAAGAATCATTTCTAACAATGCTTATTCAATATGCTTCCGCATCGGCATGATCGAGAAGGGTCATAGAACGGAGGAAATAGAGTATACAGCAGGGAAAAAATCAACTATCATGAGAAAAAAACTTAAAACATAATAAAATTAAATGAGATTATTACATCACTATAAAGCTGTAACAAAAATAAACTTCGAAAGAGTTCAATTAACATCAGAGCTGTCATTGAGTAAGGCTAATAAAGCCTTTATTTCGCCCTTTGGGACGATACAACTTGTAAGGTGGTTTCAACTTTTTCACTATACCTATAATTTTACTATACTCCCTACTATTTAATCCACCTATTGCTCATTTTTTAAAAATGAACTCTGGTCATTTGATGGGGTTGAGATTCAGCATAAGAAAAAAATTATAGGTCAAGTGCACTTATAGTTTTTTGAAACAATGGGACGTGCAATAATTTTGGTATTTATTTTTGAAAAGCAGTTTTTTTTTTTTTTTTGGTATCTAAAAAGCAGTTTTAAAGTGAGTTTTTATGGCAATTTGATGATTTTTTATTGGATGATGTTGCAAAACTAATTTTCGAACAATGAATCATTAAATTCTAGTTATTTATCCGACCATGCAAAAAAGGTGTAACCAAAAAAATATCGATGTAACCCCAAAAAATAATGCAATAAAGGCCTAAATTTTTTGCAAAGCATACATATGAGAGAAGATCAGGGCCTAAAATTTATGCAAAGCATATGTATGGAAGCAATCATTTTATTTTTGCAACACAATGTCTACCACATTCGGTGGATATATCACTAGAGGAGTTATGATCCTTTCCATTTAAGAGCACAACTACAAAAACCTAATTTCGTTTAATAAAATGCCAACGGTACGACCTCCTTTTACTGTCCAATGACTTTTTCTTTTTTATATGTTTGTAAGGAGTCTATTTCCCAAAATAAGTAGATAGTACATACGTTTTAGTACTATATGTTTTGTTCTGCGATGAAAAGAATTGATTCTGGTAGAATTGAGTTTGATAGAATTGATTTTAATTTAAAGTGAGTTGAGTGTGAATTGATTTATGTTTGAATACATTAACCAAAAGCGATTTTCAATATTATAGTACTATATGTTTTGATTCAGTAGCCAGAATCACGGTGACTAAAAGTGTTTTTGCATTGGGTTTGTTTGGATTCAGCTTATTTTTTAGTTTATGCAAATAAATAAAGCTTTATTTTAATATATAAGTTTTAACTAACAAAAAATATTGTAACGCTCCTAATCGATTCGTATGCAATAATTAATTTAAAACATTCAACATACAAATCATCAAGAACATTACTTAACACAAAGTAACTAATAGCATGCATTTAATTTACTTAAGCCAACAGAAGCATCAAAACTACTATACTAAATAAGTTATAGCAATTAAATCCAAACATGCAAGTCATAAATCATATTACAACTCCAACTAGGTACTTCCTCAATGAAGATCCGTCATACATTCCAAGATAATCCAACATAGTAATTAAAGATAAGATAATAAAAGTAGCAAGGTCATACATAAAATCTCAAACAAACGAAGAACCGAACACTAGTCTAAGCAATGTAAGTATCAGAGCATATCCTAAAACTCTAAGCTTCTAGGATCCTCCTATCTTTCTCCTTACCAAGCTATGCTAGTCCTCACGAGATAAACTCCAAAGCAACGGGATCACTCCTCAAGTGGAGAATCTGGACCCAAACCATTACACATACACAAAAATAGAGAGTTAGCTACGATTCAAGGCTATAATAATAAGCATAGTATATACTTATATTATATAAACAAATATAATAAATTAGATCATGCATATACCATGTTATATTAGCAATCCTCAACAACATAGCAATATCACACTTATTAACGAGGATTAAATCATCTAATCAAATCCACACAATCCAAACATTCATAAGATCACAATAGAATGCAATCACAATTACCAATTATCAATTATCAATTAGATCACATAATTCCATAATACAAATTAGTGCAAATACACAATATATGTCACCCTAGACATATCTAATGCATGTGGTACCATCGTCTTTATTAGAGTATCTCACCTCTAATATCCGTCTTTATCAAATATTATCATTTGATATCCTCTTTATTAGAATCCACATGATTCTAATATCCGACTCAAAGAATGAATGCATGAATGTCCACATACCAAATAGTGATGATAATGCTATACTCTACTCATGAATAATAGGCCACTCATTCCTATTATTCCTTCTTTAAGTTATTATTAACTTATCTCAACACATCATCATATCATCATTAAGGTATACATCCAAGCATTACA
Source organism: Trifolium repens (assembly GCA_030408175.1). Lineage (NCBI taxonomy): Eukaryota > Viridiplantae > Streptophyta > Magnoliopsida > Fabales > Fabaceae > Trifolium > Trifolium repens. The sequence continues at coordinate 26,522,320 of CP125850.1, forward strand.
TAATAACACATGTTATCTTAGCTAATCATAGCTCATTCTCAATCAACAAGGTTCACACAACATGTTATCATCATACCAACTCAAGGATCGATCAATCCATGCATATAACATATTATAAGACCAAATCTAAACATGTTATACACTCATAATCACCATACAACATGAAGAAATTCCTCAAAAACAGGTCATGGTCGCTGGGCGACAGCTAGCGGAGAAAAAGCGAGAAGAGGCATCGCTCAGAGCGAGACCTGGCGACGAAAATCAGGTCTTGGTCGCTGGTGGTTGCTGAGCGACCAACTCATCATTCTGGGTTCAACGAAGAACACATGAATCCTCGCTCCAGCAACGGATTGGTGGCTTAGCGAGCAAACCCAGATGTTCATGCTCTGCTCTCGGGTTCACATAGAAATCTCATAAAAATCACGAATTTCATGTTATAAACTCGTAAAGCTATCACATTTAAGCATACATATCATATATAGACCTAGAAATACAAGTTCTAACATCATCAAACATCATTTCAAGTAGAAAGTAGAGATTTTTCCTTATTTTGCTTAAAACCCATTTTCAAACATCGACAACAACAATTCTCATATAACACACAAAATTGATGATTGAAATAGAAGATATAATCATGTAATAACATATTAACATCATTCAATAACACAGAAAATCATTAAATCAAATTCCCTTGATTCCCTTCCCCACCAAAAGAGATGAGAGGGTTTGGATGTGGAGAATAGTCATCTCCTCCCTCTTTGATCATCTCACATGAATGGTAACTAATCTCTAACATTAGAATTGATGAAATTCTGATTCTTCTCCTTCTCTTGAGATTTCTCTAATCTTCCCCTCTACTTCCTTCTCTTCAACTTTCTCTTTCTACCTCTTTTCTATTTTCTTAAGTTATGAGCACTCTCTCACTGTTCTCAGAACTCTAACCTAATCCTAGCTTAATTAAAGACCATAATGTCCCTCCTATTAACTTAGGTCCAATAACACTCAAGCCCAACCCTTATCATTATAACTCTAATAAAACTTATCCTACTCAAAGCATTACTCTTTCCCAAAATAGCCATAATTCTTAATTAATTATTAACTCACTATAAAATACTATAAAAAGTCTAATTAACTCTAATTAAAAATAAAATAAATAAATACGGGTGTTACAAATATATTTTTATAAGCTATTTTCTCATAAACTACCTTGAAAAGTTTATAATTATAATGCATAAAAGTTTATTTTTTGGCATAAGCTGTTTTGCATAAGCTAAAAAATAAGTCAATTCAAACAGATTCAAATTCAATGTCAACTTAGTACATTTAGGTTTCATCATGAAAAAATGATTTTGAATGAATTAATTTTGTAAATTGATTTTAGTTAAAAATGAATTGAATTTAAAGTGGTTTTATTTTTGACACATTTATATAAAAACGATATGAGCAATAAATTTCGGCATAAAAATCACGTTTAGGCTCAAAAGTTACAAATTTTTGCTTCAATGTATGATTAATTATGGAGACATAATCAATTTTACTGAAAAGCAATCAATTTTAGAGACTCGAAACGTGAAACCAAACACAAACTTAATATTTTGTTGTAACGTGTGAAGTGTGGATTAAAACTCACATCCTAACAATATCATTATGCACTTACTAATTTATGAAACAAGCATTGAGTACTTGGATATTTAGTTAAACATGGTTACATAAACTATATCTTAAACCAAAAATAGAAAATGTACAACTATTATACATAACCATAACCTCTCAATTACCAATGCTGTCAGAATTACGGTGATCCACTGTGATTTTTCAAAAACTACCAAGAGTAGCTTCTGCAAAATCATGGTAGGTCACTGTGATTTTGATACATTCACTATGATGCAAAACATAGGCTTAATCTTTCATTTTTTTCACCATAGTATCTTCTTCATTGTACGTAGCATCTATATCACCACGTTTTCCATGACCAGACGAAAATAGGTGTCTTGGCCCCATATGATGTATTATGATCATGAATCATGATATGATATCTGCACTATTTTTGTTTTTATTGTTTAATTTGTTAATAATTCCAAGACTAAATCCTCCCCCACTAGTTGAATCAATTCAATTATATCACAATGTCTATCATAGTTTTGTGATGTTCCTTTCTTCTACTTCTTCTCTCAACATTCATTCACCTACAATGTCTATCACAATGGCAACAGAATCATGGTTACTACTCTCGCAACCTTCTTCACTCTTGTACACCAAAACCAAATTCCCAATTATCTCAAATTATGTTAAGCCCTTCAAGCTACAAAACCCATCATCGTCGTCATCATCATGTAATAATAATACCTCAACTCTCCGTCTCACTACTAGAAGGAGAATAACCCGCCATTCTTCTGTTCTAACATTTGCGATTGGTGCAGTTGGAAATTCTTCTCAAGATTTGAAGATTTTTGTTGGAAATTTAACTGCTGATATTAATGTTGACAAATTAACCGCGCTTTTTGGGCAGGCTGGGACTGTAGTGCATGCTGAGGTGAGTAGTCCTTAATATCTTTTTGATTTCATAACATAAATTTATGCTAATTGTGCATTCTTAGTGTTAAGTTATGTCATAATTCCGCACGCCTGATTAAATTATAAGCAATAATTAATCAAAATTATGTATATTAAGAAATTAAAATCATGTAGTTGATCACATTTAATATATGCTATACATTTCTCGATTAAAATTATGTCTATTGTCTAACTTAATTCTTGACTAATAAATTTGATCATTGGACCGCAATTTGTAATGCGGCTATTATGTTATGATTTCAGGTAATTTATACTTGGGATCAAGACCAAAGGTTCGGATGTATAACCATGAGTACCGTTGAAGAAGTTGAGAAGGCTGTGAACAAGTTCGACGGATATGTAAGTTTTCCTGTTTATACTTATGATAAAATGATGTAGCAGAATTAATTGTTTTGGATTTAATTAATCCTTAATTTGTGCGACAGGAATTAAATGGAAAATTGTTGACGGTTAGTACTACGGATGATCCAAGAAAAGCACAACCTGATCTTCCATCACGTCCACACGCGTTTGATTCTCCTTTTAGTCTCTACGTTCATAGCTTGACGCGGGATATTGACAATGCTCGCTTGGAGGAAATTTTCAGCAAATATGGTAAGGTTGAGAGTGTTGAGATAGTCTGCGATAAAGTGACCGGTAAAACACGTGGTTTTGGCTTTGTTACAATGTCAAATGAGACTGATATGAAAAATGCCATTGCTGGTCTTCATAAGAAGATGGTAAGACACAAGTGATTTCTTACAGCTTAATTAATCATTAGTAACATACTCCTCGTATATAAGCAATAAAACAAAAAAATTGAAAGTCTCAAATATAAGCAAAAATAACCTTTATTCATTACAATAAATGTCACTTTTCCAAATATATCCCTATTTTTTTCACATTTCGATGTTTTTAACGGTTTTCAAGTCAAAAAATAAGAGTAAAATTAGAAAAGTGTATGACTTAAATGCATGTAGACATTTTTCTTAAAGGAAGGACTTTTTTATAAATTTTCTTATCAAACCGGAGGGAGTAATTAACATGCATGGTAATTATAAAAGTGCTGAACTGAAGCAACAATATTGCTAGCTGGTTTATAATTTATAACATGTTTGAATCATTACCAGGACTAATATGCCTGATGATTAACTTTTTATATTGCAGGACATGGGAGACAGAAAATTGAATGTTTATGAATTACCGCGTAACTTGTAATAATGCGAATGGAAGAAATTTTGATTTTTTTCTTTTTTGGTGTATGAAAAATTTTGACTTTAAAAGTCAGTGTTGTGTGATTTTTATTTTAATTAATGGCTGAAGATACATTTCAATTTACTATTAAAAATATTTTTGGCAGCTGGTTTTATATTAGATTTGATTCTACCAAAAATAGAAAAAAAAGATTTGCATATTTTAATGTATGTTATTTGTTTATTTATGTTCACATAAAATGAAGTTATGATTTCAAGTGTAGGGATTTTCATTTCCCTTCAAGTCCACAACTTTTTATACTCCATTTGTCCTTGAGAAATTTTTTTCATTCCAAGTGCAGTAATGATTTATGAGAATTACTTTTGCTGCCTACCATTTTTTGGGCGTGCCCTACGAAATTATAAAAATACTTCTTGTTTGTGACTTAAGTCACGGACATCCCTTAAAACACTTTACCGGATTTTATTTTTATAACGTCCGCTATTTAAGTCACAGATAATATTTTTCAAAATTTCTCATTTTTCCTACATCTATGACTTAAGCCACATAAAGGTATTTTGATCAATTCGTATGGCGCGCGAGCAATCCATAGGGCGGCAAAAGTAATTCTCTTACTTTTGTAAAAATATATCTATTTAATAGATGTTGGAGTAAGCCCTAAGAGCCAATCTATTTTCATAGTATTTGCTTTAGGAGTTTGAATATAAATATGGCATTTCTTTATTATGTTTGTAAGGTTGCAAAATAATGAAGTCCCTAGAATAGAAAGCCCGTTTAATAATTAAGTGTGACTTAATCATGAGATAATATTAAACACAAGGACACTATTCTTAAAGTATCCGTAGTCGAGCTTTAAGGTAAAGGGGATAACCTTAAAGCATAAAGACTATTATGAAGATAGACTGATGATCACATCTCATGGATCATGGGATAAGGAGTTATCAAGTCTTGACGTAGGTATAAATATTAGGAGTAATATTTATACCGGATTGACCCGCTATGAGAGTACTACATGCAAAGTTATGCAAAGTGTCATAAGTTACTCTCATGGTGATAATGGTGTAAGCCGCCCTTAGACCTGAAACCACTTTGTACCCTAGATGTGGAGTCAAGTGCTTTGTTGCTGATCTAACGTTGTCCGTAACAGGATGACCATAAAGGCAGTTAATGGGTACTTCACAAAGCATGCTGAGGGACAGTAGTGACCTAGATGGAATTTGCCAATCCTGCATAACAGGATAAATGTCATGGGCCCAATATTGAACTGGACAAAGATGACACTAAGTATGCTTTGTGTTCAATATAGACATAAAGGGCAAAGGGGTAATTGTACACACTGATATTATCACTAGAGGTTGTGTTTTAGACCACATGTTAATTTCTCATAACTTGGGTAACAATGATGTGTTGCTAGATACCGCTCATTGTTTATTATATTAAATAAAGAATTTAATATAATTGCCAACGTTATGGAAACCTACAAGGGTCACACACATAAGAACAGGCTAGTGTGAAATTGGAACACCGTAAGGTACGGTGCACCTCAGAGAATTAAGGAAATATGATAAGGGTATCATGGTAATTAAATAAGCGTATCATAATTTGTTATGAAAAAGAAAGCACTCATGTGTACATGACACATGGGGGTGCGTTTCTTAAAAGATTTATTTAATTAAAAGGTTTTAGTATAATTGTGGCCCAATGACAAATAGTTTGTCTTGGTGCACAAGACAAGTGGTTCTATAAATAGAACACTTGTGAGAAATAAAAAAATGTTGTTGAAAATCAATTGCTAAAACCCTAATCCTTATTTTCCCACCTCTCACTAGAAACCTTCATTCTTGGAGCTAGCACTCTTTTGGAGGGATCTGTTCGTGTGGACTAGCTAGAGGCGTTATACTATTAACGCTTGTGATCAACGTGGTGGTGACTTGTTCGTGATCTTGCTCGTGATTCAAAGCACTAATCACCAACAGTTCGTGAAAGAAGGGATTTTCGTTAAGAGGTAAAATCCTAAACACGATTCATGATCATTCGTAAGGATCAATTAGAAGGAAAATTTTTATATTCCGCTGCTTTATCGTATCTATTTTCCTTCAGTGGTATCAGAGCCACTTACGAAACCATGAATTGATGTTTGTTTAAATTCATGAATTCAGTTTTAATATGATTAAAACGGTTAATAAAAGATTAAAATCGAGTAATTAAAATTTGACGGTTGTTTGTGTATAAATTGGATGATTAACATTGAAACGGCTCCGGAATCCGACACTTGTATGGTGGAGCATGCGATATGTTGATTGTCCTAAGGTTACACGAACAAGAACGGTCAATACTTACATGTGATGTAAGTTTTGTGTATGAATTGGGTAATTAACATTGAAATGGCTTCGGAATCCGACACTTGTATGGTGAAGCATGCGATATGTTAATTGTCCTAAGGTTACACAATCAAGAACGGCCATAAACTTATATATGATATAAGTAACCGTAATGCAAAATGGTGTATGTGATATACCGTTAATAATTTCGTTCAATAAGACAAATTATGAAAGTTATTTGATATTGAATTGATTCATGTTCATTTGCTTTGGAATCCGACAATAGTATGGTGAAGCAATGACATGTTAATCAATCATATTGAATTTCGATCATGAAAGGTTTTGACGGCACGAAATTGTTGCATTAGGATTCGCGAAAAACTAGGTTTTTCCCACGGGCCTGCGCGGGGCGCGGGTGGCAGAACCAAAATCACTTTTTGCTGAAGACCTGCGCGGGGCGCAGGACAGTCTGCGCGGGGCGCAGATGACAGCTTCGATTTTGACCGTTCGTCAAAATTTTAATTTCATTAATCTACACGACTTAAGCCGATCGTAATAATAAAATATGTGTTTATTGTTATGATTTGTGATGATCAATTAAGGGTTGCACAAATGTTGTGTCATTAAAATTCGGATTTGCAAAACGTATCAAGTGTTGATGCGAAAAGTAGATGATAAATATATTTAATTTTGAAATCGTTTCAAAATTCTAGAAATATCTTTTAAAATTGTTTTAAAATATAATATCATCAATTTTGGAAATATTTTATTCAAAAGGGTTTTGATTAAATAATTTTCCATATTTGACAAATATATTTAATTATGAAATCGTTTCAAATCTCTAGAAATATCTTTTAAAATTGTTTTAAAAGATAATATTACCAATTTTGAAAATATTTTATTCAAAAAGGTTTTGATTAAATAATTTTCCATATTTGGAGAATTGTCAAAAGATTTAATTCTACTTTAAAATAATGTTATTTATTTTAGCAAATTTTGATTCGAAATATTTAATTGTGAATTAAATATTTGAATCAAACTTACCTGATTTGATCAATCGCCGGATTTAATTAATTATGAGACTTTAATAATAATAAAGTTTGTTTGTTATTATTATATTTGATGATCGGTTATGGCCTTAGTTTATTTATTTTATTGCATTTGATTTTTAAATACGGCCTGCGTGTCGTGCCTTATCTCTATTCTCTATATTCTCTTCTCATCCACTCCCTCGTATGTAAAACGAGTATTCTTTTTATATTATTATCTAATATTATGAAGAAGAAGAACAATGGAGGTCAACCTTGGAGATCATGCTTGGAGAAGTATAGATCGTTTTAGGTTAGATTAGGTTCTCTCATTGGCTTGGGAGAACAAATGCGCTAGGGGCCATAACTGTTTCATTTTATTTATTTATGTATGTTGATGCATTTGAGTGACGATTTATATGATAAATAAGCCGGTGAGATCAAATTAAATAAAATCCCTCAAAAGACACATAAGAGATTAATAAAGAAAATGTAGGTTCGCCCACCGCGGAGTGCATTCTCTTTAATAATAAAATATGTGAATATTAAGTTTACGCTTTCCAAATTTTAGAACTCATCAAGACCAATATCGAACAATGTAGGTTCGCCCACCGCGAAGTGCTTGTTTTACATTGGTAAGGTGCGATGGGATAATTGTAATATCCAACTTCTAAAATTAGGGTCAAACTTAACTAAACTAAATATAATAAGATTATATGAGTTTAGAAGCAAGAGTTGGGAACGATTCATAAGATGAATTAGAATAAGGAGTTATTCACCCAACTAAGATATTCGAGAATTGTATGAGATACAATTGGAAGGAGTTCCTACCTAAATAACTGAGTTTTGTGTAATCCGCCCACCGCGGACTTAGAACAAAGTGAAATATGGATCTCGACCCACTAGAAAATCTTCCAACGGGATTTTCCGAATCAAATGATGAGGGTCATTTGTTTTGAATAAAATAGTGGGAGCGTATTTAATTAAAGACCAAATTAAATATGATTTAGTCATAATATTTTACATATCTTTGTAATTAGAAATACAATACATATTAAGTTGTCCTTATGAAGGACAAGATTTTCAGAAAGGAGTTTCTGTATTGGTACAAATTGAGAATTGTTCTCAAAATGCGAGAAAATTATAAGTTCTTGAACTATAAACCGTGGACAACCTGCTATAACTAGATAAGAAAGGGATACTTGTTAGAAGTAATCAAGTTGACATCTAGACATAGAATATATCATACTAATAAATGATATAATCATTTAAATCTCAAGTAAGATCTTTTGAAAGAACTTTAAGAGTATGATAAATTTCTCAATGGATCAAAGAGTTGATCATAGGTTCAATCCAACAAATTATAATGGAATATATATAGACAAAATTGTTTTGAATATCTACCGGAATTTGTTGAGTTGAATGAGAATTAATTTGCACTATCAAAGATTTGAGATATAATATAAATAATATTTATATTCCTCTTATTTGAATAGTACAAAATGGTTGTCAAAAAAGAACGGCTATGGTTAGACCATTAAATAAAAATGACGTAAATAGTTCTTGGAAGAGTCAAACCAAAAGTATGAAGTGAGACTTCAATAATGCACATATTGTTATAGAAAGTCAAAATTTCTATTTCTACATCAAAAGTATATGATACAGGATGTTGAATCTCAATTTTTCGAAAATAGAGATGCTTAAAGAATTAGAACATTGGCTATAATTTTAAGTCAACCCATATCTAGAATGAAAATTGTTTCATTGATAATAAGAGCTTATGCAATGACTTAAAATCGAGTTTGAAATGGAACACAATAATTGTTATTGAATTCCATCTAGTAATAGAAGTAGCAATTGTATATCTTGTATTGACAATATATGAATTGTAGCCTTAAATGATAAGACAAGTAATGGTCCTATCATTTAAGCAAAGTCTTCTATACTATTACTCCAAGTGAAGTAATGGACTAGGGTTCCATGGTCTTGATAGGGTTATCTATAACAATCGTGATAAGAGCCAAAAATGATTTGGACCTTAAATATGTCAAGAGCATTGTTGTTTAGTACAAATATTCGATGTGTCAATAAAATAACACATGACCTATTTGAACAATATACATGAGATGTATGTCGACCACTAAACATATTTGGTATATTGAGTTTATTTTACTTCATTAACATTGATGATTAAAATCATTAGATGTTGGTAGGTGTATGACACCAATTAGAAATCTTTGAATTTGTCAAAGAAATTCAACAATGAAGAAAATAGAACTCGACAAAAGTATTTAAGTTATATGAATGAGTCATATCAGTAAATACTTAATTAAAGGAATATAATAACTATTTTATCACATCATGTTTGACACGATTTAAGGATAGTTTAATTATATATTGACTCTTCCTATAAATCTCTTTACTTATAATTAATCTTCACCCACAATTAGTTCCCTTTTAAAATGATCATAAAGACACCATATGCGATATGGAGGTAAGAGTACCAAGTTTGTCTTTATGAGAATTTTGGATTAAAGTTTATTAGATAAATCTAATTTCAAATGAATGAATGAATAAGTGGAAATATCCTAAAGAAAGAGATATTGGTCCTATATCACTCTTAAGGACAAAAGGTTGTTTTGTTGCTAGGTTTGAAACATTCCTCTAGTGGGAGTGTGTCTCTAAAAGAAACAGTGGGAGTGATATAGAACTTGAATAAATTCAAGTACCACAAAACATATTTATTTAAAAGGGAATGCAAACCGGTTCCTCAAGGTTGTTGAAGAACCATTGTTTTAAAGTTGCACAAATCCAAGATAAGTCTAACATATCACATATGGCTACAAGGTATGTTTTTATCATGACTCAGCAATGTGATATGATTCTCATGGAATATGAGTCTATGACTTTCTAAAAGGTCGTAAGACGATCTAGATTATGAGAAGTGGCTAAATGCCATGAAATCTCATACAGAATCCATATACACTAACCTTATGTAGATAATGGTTATGTCTTCAAGATGAGTAAGACTCATACGATGAAAGTGAGTATTCTTTTTGAACACTGATATGGATGGTATTAAGAATACCTTATAATATTTGATTGCTTCTGTTAAATGTTGTACTACATGTTTTGGTAGATGGATAACAAAGTTGCATTCCTTAATTGGAATGACCTCATATATATGTGTTGGACATATACGTAAGGGTTTTGTTGATCCAAATGATGCTAGAAAGGTATATAACTTGTAGCTATCTAATTTTGATTAGATAGAGTTCTCAGAAAATTAAATTATTGTTTGTTCCTTTTATGAAGTTTTATGAAAACAAATGAAGGACAAATATAAATCTTGTGCATACAAAGTTTTAGTGGGAGTGATAATATCTGATGTCATATTAATCATCAAGACATTTTTCTTATACATGTGAGACATGACTAGGAAAATAACTCTTGATGAAACACTTGGGCAAGAATTCCTAAAGAGTTAGGAATAACCTATGTACCAAAATTGAAATTAGTGTTTGACACTAACCTACCTTCAAGAATATCCCTAAGGACCTTAAAGGAACTAAGGCCTATTTCTTGAAATAGATAGGTATGGGAAGGATCATTATAAGGAAGTTATAATGAAGGAAGTTTCCATACCAATGTATTGTATATCATGGCTGAATACAAGCATTGAAAGCTATAAGATAAGCTTCGTAGTATGTTTGTTTCAGTTAAATAAGTTGAGTATTTAAGATTGGATCGTTTGGCTCATGATTGAGCTAAAGCTGTGTTTCCGGTGTTACAAGTCACATTAATCACATTAGTGATGGTGATAGTTTAATCTTGCAAGAACACTTGAGAATAGATCTCACCGACGATTCATGAATATACTTAGACACTTATACATTTCGATAGAGATTGAAATAGAACGTTGGAAGATACGTAAGATACCAACATAGAAAATAGTTCCTTATCCACTAACAAAGCCTCTTGCGCAGTTGAAGCGTGATGGGCATACTAAGTCTATAGGTATTGAGAGTAACCTAGATTGGCTTTAGTGCTAGTGGGAGATTGTTGGAGTAAGCCCTAAGAGCCAATCTATTTTCATAGTATTTGCTTTAGGAGTTTGAATATAAATATGGCATTTCTTTATTATGTTTGTAAGGTTGCAAAATAATGAAGTCCCTAGAATAGAAAGCCCGTTTAATAATTAAGTGTGACTTAATCATGAGATAATATTAAACACAAGGACACTATTCTTAAAGTATCCGTAGTCGAGCTTTAAGGTAAAGGGGATAACCTTAAAGCATAAAGACTATTATGAAGATAGACTGATGATCACATCTCATGGATCATGGGATAAGGAGTTATCAAGTCTTGACGTAGGTATAAATATTAGGAGTAATATTTATACCGGATTGACCCGCTATGAGAGTACTACATGCAAAGTTATGCAAAGTGTCATAAGTTACTCTCATGGTGATAATGGTGTAAGCCGCCCTTAGACCTGAAACCACTTTGTACCCTAGATGTGGAGTCAAGTGCTTTGTTGCTGATCTAACGTTGTCCGTAACAGGATGACCATAAAGGCAGTTAATGGGTACTTCACAAAGCATGCTGAGGGACAGTAGTGACCTAGATGGAATTTGTCAATCCTGCATAACAGGATAAATGTCATGGGCCCAATATTGAACTGGACAAAGATGACACTAAGTATGCTTTGTGTTCAATATAGACATAAAGGGCAAAGGGGTAATTGTACACACTGATATTATCACTAGAGGTTGTGTTTTAGACCACATGTTAATTTCTCATAACTTGGGTAACAATGATGTGTTGCTAGATACCGCTCATTGTTTATTATATTAAATAGAGAATTTAATATAATTGCCAACGTTATGGAAACCTACAAGGGTCACACACATAAGAACAGGCTAGTGTGAAATTGGAACACCGTAAGGTACGGTGCACCTCAGAGAATTAAGGAAATATGATAAGGGTATCATGGTAATTAAATAAGCGTATCATAATTTGTTATGAAAAAGAAAGCACTCATGTGTACATGACACATGGGGGTGCGTTTCTTAAAAGATTTATTTAATTAAAAGGTTTTAGTATAATTGTGGCCCAATGACAAATAGTTTGTCTTGGTGCACAAGACAAGTGGTTCTATAAATAGAACACTTGTGAGAAAGAAAAAAATGTTGTTGAAAATCAATTGCTAAAACCCTAATCCTTATTTTCCCACCTCTCACTAGAAACCTTCATTCTTGGAGCTAGCACTCTTTTGGAGGGATCTGTTCGTGTGGACTAGCTAGAGGCGTTATACTATTAACGCTTGTGATCAACGTGGTGGTGACTTGTTCGTGATCTTGCTCGTGATTCAAAGCACTAATCACCAACAGTTCGTGAAAGAAGGGATTTTCGTTAAGAGGTAAAATCCTAAACACGATTCATGATCATTCGTAAGGATCAATTAGAAGGAAAATTTTTATATTCCGCTGCTTTATCGTATCTATTTTCCTTCAATAGAGACATATAATATGGATCCGATCTAAAGATGAACTGTAATGACTATTATTCTAATCGTTTTATAACGACAACTATTTTAGAACGAATTGAGTAGATAAGATGCGCTCTTAAATCAGAGTATATTTTCTTATTGTTAGAATCAGAGATGCAAAACAGGGAAACACAAAATAACAGCTAGGGTTTCATATAATACCAATAGCTTGAATTCACAAAATAGGATTACAAGACAATATATAATAATACTTAATGGACTACTAACCTAAAGGCCCAATAACATAAAACCCTATTATCTAACACTTCCCCTCAAACTTACGATGCATCAACATGAATCATCGAGAGTTTGTCAAAGCAAGAAACAAAAAATAATTTCAAAACATCTTATTCTAATATTTCAAAATATCTTATTCTAATACTTCCCCTCAAGCTAAAGCTTACAAGCTTTAAGCTTGTTACAAAATTGTGAGTATTCCCTCATCGGATTCAGATTGTGAATATTTCCTCACCGGATTCAGATTGTGAGTATTCCCTCACCGGATTCAGATTGTGAGTATTCCCTCACCGGATTCAGATTGTCTGGATTCAGATTGTGAGTATTCCCTCACCGGATTCAGATTTTCAGATTGTGAGTATTACTATTCCCTCACCGAATTCAGATTGTGAGTATTATCTTGACTCACCAGACAGATTCAGATTGCGAGCTTTCGCTCATCAGACAAATTCAAACAAAATCAGACATAAACAATTAATTCCCAGAAGCAATCATCAAGCGAAACAAACAAATTCCCAACTTATGGGAACTCGACAGCGGAAACGGACGAGTGGTTCAATGCGGATCGTACCATGCTATGATACCATGTTAGAATCAGAGATGCAAACCAGAGAAACACAAAATAACGGCTAGGGTTTCATATAATACCAATAGCTTGAATTCACAAAATAGGATTACAAAACAATATATAATAATACTTAATAGACTACTAACCTAAAAGCCCAATAACATAAAATCCTATTATCTAACACTTATATCACCTTGAATTGACTAAAATTAGAGATTCCACGCATAAAGTCATTGAACCGTCATGATTATTCTCTCCATGCATAAAGTCCAAGATGTGGTGTCAAGTCGTGTCTCTTATAAAATGAGTAGAGGGAGGACTATGGCATATATATAGGGATACGAGACGTTAGCTCTACAATAAAAATATATTGACCCTTTCCCTTGAGGAATTTGTGGAAGGATGTGGAGAGTGTGTAGAATTTGTCTTTAGAAGCCTTAGAATGGGTGATTATTGGAGTAATAAATTACGATATCGTAATCTAAGATAAATATTTCCATTTTTTAAACTATTTGCGTGCGCAAGTCATGAGTTCGCTCATGCAAAAGTTTTCGTGTCCTGTCTCCTATACGCGAAGTTTCCATAATTTAAATTTTTTGTCAGAATTTACTTATCTTGTGGCCGAACCTTAGATTACCGAACCCTCTTCCCCTGAAAAGTTTCTATATATTAAGATTTACATGCACAATTATGATTACCTCGTGGCCGAACCTTAGATTACCGAACCCTCTTACCCGAAGAAGTATATGTGTATGATAGGTGTATACTTGCAATTAGTTGAATTGATGTCTTGTCTGTGTATACATTATTAAGAGCTACAACTATAATTATATGATCTTCTATCGTAATATGAATAGAGAAATAGAAAAGGATTGAACCATTTTTCTTATTGAATAAAGAGTGTTACATGAGTTTATATAGAGATAGTAATGGTACATGTATCTTATTCTGTACTAGCTCTAGATTATTATAGCTTCTCACTCAAGTAACTAACTCTAACTACCTTACTAGTAGGTCTAACTAACTGTGGAATGTTCTAGAAATCGTTTTGGTGTAATATCCTCCCTCAAGTTGGAGGTTGGTAAATGTCAACCATCCCCAACTTGGATAATAGAGTGTTGAATGGTTGTGGAAGTAATGGCTTTGTAAAGAAGTCAGCAGTCTGGTCTTTTGACATAACAGGCAATAGCTTCATCAGTCCTGCTTTAAGCTTCTCTCTTACTATATGACAATCGATCTCGAGATGTTTTGTTCGTTCGTGAAACACGGGATTAGCAGCGATGTGTAGAGCGCTCTGATTATCACAGTAAAGAACGGGAAGCTTAGTACATTGCACTTTCAAATCCTTAAACAAATACATCAACCATTGGAGCTCACAAGTTGCTGCTGCAAGTGCCCTATACTCTGCCTCGGATGATGATTTAGACACGGTTAATTGTTTCTTAGTTCTCCATGAGATTAATGACTTGCCCAAGAAGAAACATTGGCCTGATATTGATCTTCTAGTGTCAATACACCCAGCCCAGTCAACATCCGAATAACCCTGTAACAGCAATGGTGAATCTCTAAGGAAAAATATACCACGACCTGGACAAGATTTAAGATATCGAAGAATTCGAATTGCAACATTATAATGAGCATTAGTTGGAGCAGATAAGAATTGGCTTAATTGTTGTGTGCTGAAAGTTATATCAAGTCTTGTAGCATTCAGATATAACAATCGTCCAACTAATCTCCTATATGATGGAATATCATGGTAAGGAGTGCTAGAATCTTAGTGTAATTTGTGTGATGGATCAGAAGGCGTAGAAATTGGTTTAGTGTCAATCAAGCCTGAATCTTCCAATAAGTCAAGGCAATACTTTCTTTGACAAAGAGTGATGCCAAGCTTTGAATGAGCTACCTCTATACCAAGGAAGTATTTGAGCAGGCCTAGGTCTTTAATTTTGAAAGAGGTGTGAAGAGCACGCTTCATTGAATTAATCTCATTTATGGAATTGCCACAAATAATCACATCATCAACATAAACAAGAAGAAGAGTGAAGGAAGTAGAAGAGGCCTTAACAAAGAGAGAGTGATCAGATGAGGCCTGAGTGTAATGGTGCTGAACCAAGAACGCTGTGAGTCGTTCATACCATCTTCTACTTGCCTATTTAAGGCCATACAGGGACTTAACCAGCTTACATACTTGATTTGGCTTAGAAACAATAACACCAGGGGGCACCACCATATATACATCTTCTTCCAATTCCCCATGGGGAAAGGCGTTATTAACATCTAATTGGTGAATGAACCAATTGTTGACTGAAGCTAAAGCAATAACAGTTCTGACAGATGTAAGCTTGGCAACAGGAGAGTATGTATCAAAGTAATCAATACCTTCAATTTGGTTGTAACCCTTTGCAACTAGTCGGGCCTTATACCTCTCTATAGATCCATCAGCATGATATTTGATTTTGTATACCCAACGAAAACCAATAGGTTTTACATGTGGAGGCAAATCAACCAACTTCCAAGTGCTAGTCTTCTCAAGGGCAATTAACTCAACATTCATGGCTTGAACCCAACAATCAAACCTACTAGCTTCAGCATATGTTTTGGGCTTAATTTGAGTGGAAATAGACAAAGAAAAAATACGGTGAGCATTAGATACATTAGAAAATGACATATAATGTGCAATAGGATATAAGCAGGATTTAGAGGCATGCTTGGGAGCAGTGGAAGTATTACGTATATAATCCTGCAAGTAAGAAGGAGGGGAAGTAAGTCTAGAAGAATGACGGGTAGGAAGAGAATGAGACACAGTAGGAGAAGGGTTAACAATAGGGGTTGTAATGGGAGATGAAGGTGGAGGATCAACAGAATGTGATGATGGAGTAGAGTCAATGATGATGGGAGATTCAGAAGGCATGTAAGTCCAAGATGAAATAGGATTAGAGGGAGAGTTTTGGTAAGTAAGATGTGTTCATGAAATATAACATGTCTAGAGACAAAAATTTCTCTTGAGTGTAGGTCAAGCAACACATAACCTTTCATGCCTGTAGTGTAACCTAAAAACAAGGATTTTCTAGCTCGAGAATCAAGCTTAGTTTTGTGAACTTGTAATGTAGAGGCATAACAAAGGGAACCAAAGACCTTAAATGAGTCAATGGGGGGTAAAGAATCATATAGACACTAATATGGGGATTTGTTGTGAAGTACAGGGGTGGTAACACGATTGATAATGAATGTGGCATGTAAAATAGCATAAGACCAATAACATTTAGGTAGTTTGGACTGGTATAACAGAGCTCTGCCAACATTAAGCAAGTGTTGGTGTTTGCGTTCAACTCTACCATTTTGTTGTGGAGTCTCAACACAAGACTTATGGTGAATAATACCTTTAGAAGCATAATACGAGGGTAATAAGAATTATGGGCCATTATCAGTTCTTATAACTTTAGGGGTGATGTGAAATTGAGTTTCAATTAAGGTGACAAAATTTTGAACATGTAATGAAACTTCAGATTTATGCTTAAGTAAGATAATCCAAACAAAACGAGAATGATTATCTAGAATAGTCAGAAAATATCTATGATTATGGACAGAAGGGGTAGCTAATGGACCCCAAATATCAAAATGTAGTAATTCGAATTTAGAAGAAGCAACAAAAGTACTAATAGGAAAGGACAATTTTCTTTGTCGCGCAAAATGGCAAATATCACATGTTGCTTTATTATCAAATTGAAAAGAGGGATACAATGAAGACATATGAGATAATCTCTTATTTGAAACATGACCTAGTCTAAAATGCCATAAGGCAGACAAAGGAATAGAATTTGCATGATTATCTATATTTTGAACAGAATTACAAAAGGAATTTGAAGAAACTTGTGGAAAAAGGAAAGCAGGATCAATATGCAATCTATAGAGTCCTTCCACTTGACTACCCAAACCAATCGTCCTCTTGGTTTTCAAGTCCTGCAAAACACATTTAGAGTCATAAAAGTAGCATGAACAATGTAATGACTGACATAGTTTGGAAACAGATATCAAATTGAGATGAAAATTAGGTGAGTATAAAACATGACTTAGACACAAGGTGGGGGAAAATTGAATATTGCCAGCATATTGAACAGTAACTGAATCACCATTAGGTAAGTTCACAAGTATAGGCTTAATTTTGTAATAAGAATGAAAATATTTGAGGGATGAACATACATGATCATTAGCACCAGAATCAAGGATCCATATGTCATTTTTGTGATGTAAAGATATAGAAGTGGTACAGATAATACCTGAAGAGGACTCATTAGGTGAAAGACCATGAGTCAGAGAAGAAGTAGAGATGTGGTTGGTGCTAGATGAAGGAACAGAAGGAGAAGCTGTAGATGGTAGATTCACTTGTTGAAGCAAAGCCATAAGTTGAGAGAATTGTGCCTGAGAAATATTGACATTAGAAGCAGAAGAAGAAGCTTCACCAGTAACACCATTGGAAGATTGGATATCACCGCCCTCAGAGCAAGAAGCATTCACAGCAGTCTTTCCCTTGTTGAAGCTAAGGTGACCATGCTTCTGGTAACAAAACTCAACCGTGTGACCAGTACGGTTACAGAAAGTGCACACACGAGGTGGATTCTTTGGAGTAGAAGCAACTCCCTTACCCTTGTTATTGCCTTTGTAAGCAGCGTTAATGAGAGAAGGAGAATTATCAAGATCGGGAACGGATTTGTGATTACTCTCTTCTTGGATAACAAGAGAATACACCTTATTGAGTGGTGGTAAAGGATCCATGAGTAAAACCTGATTTTTGACAACAGAGAAGTGTTCATTCAAACCGAATAAAAACTGAATTACTTGATCTTCAACACGATAATCACGAACAAGTTGCATTGCAAGACAACGGCATTGATGAACACATGTACAAACAGGTAGAGGGCGATGTGAATTAAGCTCTTCCCAAAGAGATTTGAGCTCCATGAAGTAATCAAGAACTGATTTCGATCCTTTTTTGAGATTGTTGATTGAAGTACGTAGTGATGCAATACGAACACGGTCAGCTTTGGAAAACCTCTCATGAAGATCACGCCACACATCAATGGCGTTTTCATGAAATACGATTGTAGCAGCAATCTGATCAGAAACTGAATTGATGAGCCAAGAATGGATGAGATGATTACAACGTTCCGAAGCGCTTCGATTCAAATCAAGAACCGGAGGAATCTCCAAAGAACCATCAACAAATCGCAGCTTATTCTTCGCACCGAGAGCACGTTGCATAGAGCGACTCCATGCGAGATAGTTGGATCCATCAAGCTTTGGTGAAACAACGACGAAATTGGGACCCTCGCTTGGATGAACGTAAAAGATAGAATCAACATCAGTAGGAGTAATCACCGGAGCGATACGCGGAGGCATGGTGAGAGATCACAGAATGGATCGATGAGAAATTGTGAAGAACACAAAGAAGAAAGCAAGAAAATTGCAGAGAAAATGCAAGAAAATTGCAGAGAAAATGAAAGAAAAGGCTTAACGGAATTGTAACAGAATCGTAACTGATTCTGTAACAAACAAGTTCTCAGAGAGAGAAAACTGATACCATAATATGAATAGAGAAATAGAAAAGGATTGAACCATTTTTCTTATTGAATAAAGAGTGTTACATGAGTTTATATAGAGATAGTAATGATACATGTATCTTATTTTGTACTAGCTCTAGATTATTATAGCTTCTCACTCAAGTAACTAACTCTAACTACCTTACTAGTAGGTCTAACTAACTGTGGAATGTTCTAGAAATCATCTTGGTGTAATATATCGTAACCTCGATGTGTTATGAATTCGTCACCTCCTCCTCTAGAAATCGTAACCTCGATGTGTTATGATCTTCTATCGTAACCATGTTTTCCATGATCAGCCTAGCATCATTGTCTTGGTCCATACCATATGTTGTGCTAGACCCACCATCTCCTCCTCCTCCTCCTCCAGAAATTAACTGTTCCTTACACAATCATTTTACTTCTAGCTGTCAATAATTATTACAACAAGACAAAATCCCCCCACTTGTTGAATCAATTCAATTATATACATTTTGTTAACAACGGTGATACAAGATAGAAAAAGATAAAGTAGTTAGGGTTTCAATAATAATATCACAATAACATAACTTAGTTTTTTTGCCTTTTTTGAAAATAGATTTTATAATATTACATAATTCTGTGTAAAAAAAAATTCCAAAGAAATTTTTTATAAAAGGATCAAATGAAAATTTGGTTTGAATAGTTATTCTTAAAATGACATTTTAGATATTTCATTAATTTATAGAATTATTTTTTGGATATCAAAATTTTAAAAAATCACTTAATTTGAAACTATTTCAAATAAATTTTCATAAAAATCATTTTTGAAATACAACTTTTTCAAAAAATTGTGATTTTGACTATGTTTTGTTCTTCAATAATGTATGTTTATGTTATATGATGTCAAAATTAGTGTTTCAATTTAGAAAAAATGAATATAAAAAAACTTGTAATATTTTGAAAAACAATTTTACAAAATCCATTTTCAAAAATACAAAAAAAAAATCTATTTTTTTAAAGTTAAAACAAACGCACCCAAAAGTTATATAGAAAATACTATATAGCAAATCTAAAATAACTAAACTAGTTGGGTCATGATGGGATCAGAGAGTTATTACATTGAACCTTGAACAATCAGATAAGTGAGTTTGACATCAAATTTTAACCCAAAACCTTAAATCTAAGGTTTATGCTTCTCTCATTTATAAAATGTTGAACATCCACTTTTTCATCCAATAGTGTGAGATTTAACGCACATTTAAAATATACACAACTATATAATGTTGTTGACTTGTTCCGCTGTACCATTCCTCTTCTCTCAACATTCATTAAGCTACCATGCCTATCACAATGGCAGAATCATGCCTACTCTCTCAACATACACTCTTATACACCAAAACCAAATTTCCAATTATCTCAAATTGTGTTAAGCCCTTCAAGCTACAAAACCCATCATCATGTAATAATAATTCTTCAACATTTTCGCGCTCTCTCCCTCTCACTACTAGTAGGAGAAGAACCTGCCATTCTTCTTTTCTCACATTTGTTAGGAATTTTGAGGATCCATATAAAAATTTGAATGTCTTCTATTAGATATGTAAATATAGAAAGATGATTATGAGCATTGATTAATAGAATCATGACAACATATTTGTATGATGTATATGTATGATTATCAGATCAATGAAAAGGCACGATCAGTTGTGCTCTTACGAACAGAAAAAAAAAAGCACACAGTCCCTTTGCTTTTGCGAACAGAAGATGGAAACACACGATTTGGCCGGTACAATTGATAGAGAGAATGACACGACAGTGCTTTGCGTGAATAGTTGCGGCGGCGCAGAAAGTAGTGAAGTCACGGGGGCTGTAGCTTTCACGAAGAAGAGAATAGTGAACCAGAACAGAAACGGCCGGAACGGAGAGAGGATTGGTCGCGAATAGCGTGCACCAATCGGAGAAGAAGATCGATTGAGATGCGGTGGAAACAGACCAGAGAAGTGATAAGTGTCAAAAAGCAGTGATTTTACCTATACATTTTAAGCACTTATTGACTTGTTTTATAAATTTATTTGAAGTAAAAACCTCAACTATTTGTAAATATTAATCTTTACTAGCAATTTAATAATTTAGCTATTTTCATCTATTTCACTTCACATTTGTAGGTTTTTATGAGATTAATGATAAGTGTCAACATTACTTATAAATGATTTAAATTAAAGACACTTATTAATTTTATTTTGTTGTAAATATATGTGATATAACTCCTAGTTTATACCATATATATATATATATATATATATATATATATATATATATATATATATATATATATATATATTATTAGTAATTAGTAATAGTTACCTTTTATTTAGTGAATTTATATGTTACAGAGGTGGTAAAAGAAAAAGAGAAAAGAAAAAAAAGATTAAGAAAGAAATGGCATAGCTTAGAAATATAAAATGTTGAGGCGGTGTTCTTTATGAAGAAAACCTGATAGTGAAGCATTCCAATCCTATAAAGAGCATGTTTCACCAATTCAAATTTTCTCACGCATAAACACAGAAGAACGAAACTGAGAGAGGGAGCTGAAACTCATAACAGAGAGTGAAAGTGTGGAACGACGACGGAGGAAAATTAAGTGGATGCACATCAACTGTTCGAGAGATCGACGGTGATGTTATTTCATCTCTTTTCTTCTCATTTGTGTACAGCTACCATGATAATGAGTAGCTAAAGACACTTTTGTTGGGTTAGATGTAATTAACTCTATTAGCATGTATTTACTTTGATCATGGTGTTATAAATGGTTTTAGATTATTAATCAATTTTGATATTGTTCTTGAATTTCAATGTTAAATTCTAGGGTTTGAAATGTTATAGACATATGCTTTTTGAATCCAAGATCTAGAACAATTATCTATTTAACTCTAAACTCTAGACATAGATTTAGGTTTAATATTCACTCAAAATATCAAATCTTAATGCTATTGTATTGGTTAGATCGTCTGAGACATCGGAATTTAAGCAATACAATACAGCCGTTGTATTGATTGATTGCCCGAGACATCGGGGATTAATAGGTATAAACGGGATTCTTGTCGTGATCTGGAAATGGACACGTACGTGAGTGATATGTGATAGAATTGATTAATAACTTAAACATGTATAACTGATTGAAGGATACATACGATTGAGTTGGTGAAATCTAATCCCAGCAAACTTATCTCTGTGAAACTTTATCATATTTTTACTTGCAATTACAATTTCATAATTTTACACTTAAAAAATCTTAAAATCACTATACTTAAAATTGTATCAATTGTTGAACGGCACTAATATCACACCAGTCCCTGTGGATACGATAATATAAAAAACTATACTTACTTTTGTACTTTAACAAAATAGCGCTGTTACCGGGGACTGGCGTTTAGATATCGGAGCATTGCAACAATTTCTATTCTTTTAAGTATTTGTACATATTTGTTTATATTATATAGTTTTTGCTTGCACTAATCCTTCTTTGCTAGTCAAAGAAGCATTTTTCTTGTTAGGTTAATCCTTTTTCAGGTTACCCATCACAAACAAAACCATGACTGGTCGTGGTTTTAACAACTTCTATACTCCGGATGAGTATGAATCATATCAACAGTTTCATAGGACTCCAACACATGAAGAGATTTTGATGCCATTGACTAAAAAATTGGAAGAACTATCAAAACAAATTTCTAAACTGATTAGTCTACAGGAAGAGGCAAGTAAAGCTAAACAAGTTGCATACTGTGAGCTTTGCAATGGAGACCATCCCACTGGTCATTGTCCTCCGTTGACTGAAGTGCAACTTTCCCATATAATCAAGGTTTCTAATTGTGAGCTTTGCGATGGAGATCATCCCACTGGCCATTGTCCTCCGATGACTGATATGCAGTTTGCCCAGATGATCAAGCAGATGGCTGATAAGAAAAGCATGGAAGTTCAAACCAACACTCAAACCACTCAAGAGAAAGAAAATAATCTCACAAATGAGGAATGTGGAAAGTGTGTGGAAGAAGATGTTGGGAAAAATGAGGAAGAAAGAATAGTTGAAAGAGGTGGTGAAGTGAAAAAAGTGAAAAAAATGGAAGCACCACACGAAATAGAACTTCCTCAAGAATTGCCAAATACTGTTGATAATGAAGAAGTGATGATGGATGCAGAGTTAATTAAAGAATTATTTGACAAGGGAGAATCATGTGAACAAAAGAGGGAGATGGAGAACAAGGCGGATATTGATCGGATCATCGATGAAATTTGTGCCTTGTTCAACAAGAACGAATTGGGGAGGATATGGACTCCGCAACATTTATATCTAAAATTCATGGAGTTCCTCCCAAATCAAAGGAAAAAGACGGATGATGTGGTTTCCGTCTCATTTTGGCCACCCTAACCAAAAAGGCGTCAAGCTAATGACGTAAAAGAAGCGCTTGTTGGGAGGCAACCCAATTTTCTATCTATACCATTTAATATTTGCAATTTATCATTTTAGTAACTTAATCATCTTTTGAAAGGTTTTCTCTGAGCCAAAACTGAACCATTTTATCTGATGTGAAAATTCTGCATTTTTTTTTAGTTCTCATGAATTCGCTAAGCGAGATTTTCTTGGCTAAGCGAATTTGACAGAATTTTGAAACTCTGCTTTATGTAAACCTTCTCACATTCTTTCACATTAAAACTTTCAACTACTCACCCACTGCTGGTAAAATCAAGTAAAGGTATGAACTTTCTGCTTAATGTTGCTTGAATCTCATGTTCATATACTTTCTTTTATGCCTCTACTGTTGCTTAATCATTACTTTTGTGCCAATTTCATTGATAATTGAAAAAGGGGTCACATTAAAGGTTTATGGGGAACTAGGAATCTTTGATGATTTTTGCTGAATAACAGTAGAAACTGTTGTGAAATTAGTGAACAATGACTAGGGAATTTAGATGATGATGTCTTGATATCTCTTTTGACAAAAACATTGTGAATGCAATATCTATTTTTAGAAAGCTCCATTTTTTTTAATAGAAATATCATTGCTATTGTTAAAACAGTTTCCTGAATGTTGAAATGTCTAGAGCCTATGCATTTAGGTGTTAATCCTTTTTGAGTTTCCCTTTAACCACAATTGACTCTTGTGTTTGTAATCTCTAAAGCTCAACATGGTAAACTCTTGTGAAACTTTTTCTCTTAACATAAGGCTGCTATCTTGAAACTTGAGTGTTGATCAAGTGGTTTTTAACTTGTTACTATATTTTGAAACATAAATTGCCAATCATCTGCTGTTGTTCCTTTCTGAGTTCCTTGAGGGTGTATATTTACATAGTTTAAGTCTTAATCATTCATTGGAACTCCATGTGATAGTTGTGTGTCTTTGTTTGCCTCTTTTGAACTATGTGCTTGTTATTATTTCAAAAAGACACCAATTGATTAAGTTAAGCACTTATTTCTTCTCCATTTGATTATTGAATTTTCATGACATGAATCTCACTAGTCACATGAATTTTAAATTTTAAATTGCCAACTTTGAGTAGTTAGGATGGTGACTTTGTTCTTGACATGTTTGATTTATGTTTGGAAGTTTGTGAGCTTAAAGTTGATTATAAAGGAAACATTGGCAATAAAAATTTTGAAGTGGTAACTTGATTGCCTTTGTCATTTGGACTTTGTGGACTTGATGATCACCTTCTTTAGAAACCACCATTTTCAAAATTAAAAAAAAAAATCAGGGGCTGCTGTCTTGAATTAAAATTTTGATTGTGATTTTGCATCAAATTATCTTTGTTGATTCTGAAATTGCAGACTTATGTTAGGGGTTGTTCTAACTAAGCGTAAGTGGACTGATTCCGATTGTTGTGCTACTGTAGCATCTGTGGTTTTTCGTCTGCAATATTGAACCGAGATTTAAATGTTTAGCTGGTGTGTTTCTGTGTATTTTCATGTCTGCAAGTCTGTGTTGTTTTGGTGTTAGTACAGGGTGTGAAGCTTTCAATTGTGTATGGTTTTGTTGAAATTTTTGGGTCTGGTTTATGTTAGCTAGTTGTAGTGTAGCTAATTTGGATAATTATCTCATGTTAGCTAGAAGATGGTGCATGTTGTAGGGTTCTTAAGCTTGAGTTATTATTAAAATGTATGTGATTATTGTGTTCTCATTGTTGAACATCATGCTTACAAATTCAAAAGATACAACTTGTGACATATAAACTTAGTATTCATTACTTGTTGTCTTTTTATTTTAGATATGTTCATCACTTATTAAGATTTCATGACAATAGCTTCATTGTATTTGACAAGCTCAAAATTTTGAAGCTTAATGATTTGGAATGAAGAATTGTTTCAGATATGGCACTTACAAGAAAAACTCCAGAAGCTGCACAAATGGCATGGCCTATGGAAAGGCCATTTTACTCGGAGGAGATGAGACAACATGATGTTGGAGCAATGAAGTGAGAAGAATCAGACAACTGACTAGAGAAAGATTGACTGAAAAGCTCTCCAAACTCTGTGAACTTTATTTTAAATAGCTTTCGGTTAAATTTATGCTTTATCTTAAACATCTTAATTTGTGTTTCTCTTGTGGTCTGAACTACATGTTGATGGTTGATTGAAAAAATGGTTCAAATTTTTAAATACCATGTGCATATGATTTCAATAGTCTAGGTTTGTGATTAGTTTTCAATTACACAATGAAAATGCAATTGTAGTAAATGCTTCATTCATGATTGAATTTTGTAGTTGTCAATGAATGTTAGCATGAAAATGAAATGTTTGCTTTATTAAAGTTTGATTTCACTTGTTCTTTGAAAACATGTTGATTGATTGAGAATCATTTTAGACCTAGCCGGTGAGTTGTGTGCACCTCCATATTTTACATATATTGAGTGTTGACAATTGCATATAACTCTGTTGATTTTGCATGAATCTTGCTATTACTTGATGTGTATGAAGTCATGGAAAGGATCAAGGCCATGTTTCTTTTTGAGTGATAACCATTTAGCCAAATAAGAGCTTACCTTGTGAGAAGTGATCCTTAGTAAACCCCTTTGAGCCAATTTTGAAAAATCATATTCTTCTTGAAAAATTGAAAACCTGAAACTTTAAAAGAAAAACAAATTCATGTCCCTTTGTCTTAGGATAAGAGAGCATTTATTTGAAATCATGGTTTTATGCAAGTTGGGGAGAAAGGATTCACATAAAAGAAAGAAAGAAAAAAAAAGAGTCAAGTCTGATGGTGATGAAACAAAAGAAAAAGAGGAAACAAAAGAAAACTACCTTGACAACACAAGTGAAAAAATTCAAAGAAAAATAAGAAAGTAGATGTCAAAGAAATGAAAAAGTTGTCAAGTGTAGCAAATCAAAATAAGTGTTGTAACTGAAAAGAAAAAGAGTGTTAAAGTATAAATAGTTTTACATAGATAATATATGCTCTCTCATCTTTAAGACCTTTTGAATTCAAAGAAAAACAATGATTTTTTGTAGCCTGACCCCATTACAACCCGAATAAAGACCTTAGTGATCCATGACTGATTGCATATTATGTGATTTTGCTGAGATGTATTTCAAAATTGATTTGTTGTGTATGCATTGTCTAGATTGAGAGAAACACCACATGTTTGAGTGAAATTAGTGAGGATTATGATTCTGATTGATTAACTGTTGATTTGAACATTATTTTGAAATCACACTTTGAATAAGCAAGTGTTTCATCTTCATGCTTTGGTTCATTGGTGATTGTAGAATTTGATTTTGAATTTTCATTTCATGAATTATGCAAACTTGGAATTTAAAATTGGTAAAATTGGAATTGATCGATCACAAACTTTGAAATGAGATTATGCATTTTGTGGTATTTAGGCTTGTTTGAATTTTTTGCTGAGAATTTTGTTTGAGAACAAACAAAGTTTTAAGTTGGGGAGAGTTAATAAGTGTCAAAAAGCAGTGATTTTACCTATACATTTTAAGCACTTATTGACTTGTTTTATAAATTTATTTGAAGTAAAAACTTCAACTATTTGTAAATATTAGTCTTTACTAGCAATTTAATAATTTAGCTATTTTCATCTATTTCACTTCACATTTGAAGGTTTTTATGAGATTAATGATAAGTGTCAACATTACTTATAAATGATTTAAATTAAAGACACTTATTAATTTTATTTTGTTGTAAATATATGTGATATAACTCCTAGTTTATACTATATATATATATATATATATATATATATATATATATATATATATATATATTATTAGTAATTAGTAATAGTTACCTTTTTATTTAGTGAATTTATATGTTACAGGGGGTAAAAGAAAAAGAGAAAAGAAAAAAAAGATTAAGAAAGAAATGGCATAGCTTAGAAATATAAAATGCTGAGGCCGTGTTCTTTATGAAGAAAACCTGATAGTGAAGCATTCCAATCCAATAAAGAGCATGTTTCACCAATTCAAATTCTCTCACGCATAGACACAGAAGAACGAAACTGAGAGAGGGAGCTGAAACTCATAACAGAGAGTGAAAGTGTGGAACGACGACTGAGGAAAATTAAGTGGATGCACATCAACTGTTCGAGAGATCGACGGTGATGTTATTTCATCTCTTTTCTTCTCATTTGTGTACAACTACCATGATAATGAGTAGCTAAAGATACTTTTGTTGGGTTAGATGTAATTAACTCTATTAGCATGTATTTACTTTGATCATGATGTTATAAATGGTTTTAGATTATTAATCAATTTTGATATTGTTCTTGAATTTCAATGTTAAATTCTAGGGTTTGAAATGTTATAGACATATGCTTTTTGAATCCAAGATCTAGAACAATTATCTATTTAACTCTAAACTCTAGACATAGATTTAGGTTTAATATTCACTCAAAATATCAAATCTTAATGCTATTGTATTGGTTAGATCGTCTGAGACATCAGAATTTAAGCAATACAATACAGCCGTTGTATTGATTGATTGCCCGAGACATCGGGGATTAATAGGTATAAACGAGATTCTCGTCGTGATCTGGAAATGGACACGTACGTGAGTGATATTTGATAGAATTGATTAATAACTAAAACCTGTATAACTGATTGAAGGATACATACGATTGAGTTGGTGAAATCTAATCCCAGCAAACTTATCTCTGTGAAACTTTATCATATTTTTACTTGTAATTACAATTTCATAATTTCACACTTAAACAATCTTATAATCACTATACTTAAAATTGTATCAATTGTTGAACGACACTAATATCCCACCAGTCTCTGTGGATACGATAATATAAAAAACTATACTTACTTTTGTACTTTAACAAGAAGATTGAAACTGGTGCGGCGGTGCAAACAGAATCACAATCGGTACAGATATGATCAGAGTCTGAAGGTACCAGATTCTGTTGTCACAATCAGCGTAGATGAAAAAAGGTGTTTTGACGGCGCTGGTTCTGGCGGCTGAGTTGCTCAAGGAAGAAGGTGAACTGCAAGCACGCGTTTATGTTTTCTATCTTTATACTATTTGTCTACAATCATTATGACAAGATGCCTCGGTAAGGATAGAAACAACGGTCGTGGGAGAGGCCGTTTCCAGCCTCAGCAACATCAGTGCTTTCAGTCTTCTTATAGCAGCCTTTATGGACCACTCTAGTTTATCCCATACAGCAGCAGTGGCCATATCCATGGCAGTCATGCGCCACTCCACCATGTCAATATATGACAACAAGTGCTCCATATCAACAATCAGGCATACTAGGTCCCAAGCCTCAACAATCTCATATGGCATCTACTCCAACTCATATGAATAGTCAGCAAAGCTCATCCTCTTAGGCTCCGACTAACATGCAGACTTCTATGCATATTTTCTCTATCTCTCCTCCTATTGATCAGTGGTACATAGACACCTGAGCAACTTCGCATATGACGGCCAATGGAGGTAATCTCACGTCTTACTTTAATATGAGTAACAATATTACTGTCGGTAGTGGTCAAAATATTCCTATAGTTGGTTGTGGACATGCATCATTACCTAATTCCTCTCATCCTCTAAAATTACCTAATGTTTTACATGCACCAAAACTCATAAAAAATCTTATCTTTGTTCGTAAATTTACCATAGATAATCTATCTATTGAGTTTGATTCTTTTGGTTTTTCTGTGAAAGATTTTCAAACTGGAATACTATTAATGAGATGTAACAGTTTTGATGATCTTTATCCCATTGCCACAAGACCACCTACTACAACATTGCCCCCATCCACCTTTACCGTGTTATCTACTCAATTATGGCACAACCGTTTAGGACATCCAGGAGCTACCATCTTACGTTCTTTGCATCGAGACAATTTTCTCCAATGTAATAAGTCTCGAAATAATTTCTTCTATAATTCATGTCCTCTTGGAAAACAAACAAAATTTCCTTTTTATAGCTCTTTGTCTCACACTTTTATGCCTTTTGATACTGTGCACAGTGACCTCTGAACTTCACCAGTTCTCAGTTCAGAAGGTCATCGTTATTATGTGTTATTTCTTGACGATTACACAAATTTTTTATGGATTTTTCCAATACATACGAAATCTCAAGTTTATTCCATCTTTCTTCAGTTTAGAACCCACAATGAAACCCAATTTGAAAGAAAAATTAAATATTTTCAATGTGACAATGGTAAAGAATATGATAACTCTCAGTTTCATAAGTTTTGTGAACAAAATGGAATGCCATTTAGATTCTCGTGTCCTCACACCTCCCCCACAAAATGGAAAAGCCGAAAGAAAAATTCGTACCCTAAATAACATCATTCATACCCTTCTTGCCCATGCCTCTTTACCTCCATCAATGTGGCATCATGCACTTCACATGGCCACTTGCCTACACAATATTCTTACACATAAAAAGCTTTCCCTTCAATCACCCACAAAAATACTCTACCGAAAAGATCCAGCTTATTCTCAGCTTCGTGTCTTTGGATGTCTTTGTTATCCTCTCATCCCTTCTACCTCTAGAAATAAGTTACAAGCTCAGTCAACACCTTGTGTCTTCTTAGGATACCCATCAAATCATAGAGGATACAAATATTATGAGCTATCTAGCCGCAAAATTTTTATTTCTCGACATGTTGTTTTTTATGAAACTAAGTCTCGCCTACTACATCACCTCCGAACCCACCATCACCAACTATAGGATCTGCCCCACCTACTACATCACCTATGAATCCACCACCTTCACAACAAAAACCGCCCCACTCCCCTCAAATGACAACCCGAGCCCAACACGGTATTGTTAAACCTCGCAAACTTTTCAATCTCCATACGTCAACCTCAACCACCATATCCCCTCTACCTATAAATCCCATTGATGCATTAAATGATCAAAATTGGAAAATGGCCATGAAAGACGAATATGATGCTCTTATTGAAAATAAGACGTGGGACTTGGTTCCTCGTCCGTCTAATGCTAATATTATTCGAAGTTTGTGGATTTTCAGGCATAAAAAGAAATCTGATGGATCCTTTGAAAGGTACAAAGCTCGCCTTGTAGGTAATGGTGCAAATCAACAAACTGGTGTCGATTGTGGTGACACATTCAGCCCTGTAGTCAAACCAGCTACCATTCGCACGATTCTCAGTGTTGCTCTATCTAAATCATGATGTCTTCATCAATTAGATGTTAAAAATGCTTTCTTACATGGGAACCTGGAAGAAACCGTATACATGCATCAACCTCCTGGATTTCGTAACCCTCAGTTTCCTAATCATCTCTGTTTATTAAAGAAATCCTTATATGGTCTCAAACAAGAACCTCGCGCATGGTACCAGCGCTTTACTGATTATGTAGCTACAATGGGTTTCTCTCACAGTGTGTCTGACCACTCTCTCTTTATATATCATCATGGAAATGACATCGCTTATATTCTTTTGTATGTCGATGACATTATTCTTGCAGCATCATCTGACACTCTTCGTAGTTCTATTATGGCCCAATTGAGGTTTGAATTCGCCATGAAGGATTTAGGGCCTCTCAGTTATTTTTTGGGTGTTTATTTTACCCGACATTCTGAAGTTATTTTTCTTTCTCAAAAGAAATATGCAGAAGAAATTATAGAACGAGCCGGTATGTCCTCTTGCAAACCATCCTCCACACCAGTAGATAAGAATGCGAAACTTAGTGGTTCATCAGGTAACCCTTACCATGACCCAACCGAATATCGTAGACTTGCCGGAGCATTGCAATATTTGACATTCACTCGATCCGACATCTCATATGCAGTTCAACAGGTGTGTTTGTTTATGTATGATCCAAAAACACAACACATGTCGGCTTTGAAATGCATTATTCGTTACATTCATGGTACCATAGACTTCGGGCTCCATTTGTACCCTTCATCCGTCGACAAGCTCATCTCTTATACAGACGCGGATTGGGCCGGTTGTCCAGACACAAGAAGATCTACATCTGGCTATTGTGTTTATCTCGGTGATAACCTGATCTCATGGTCCGCCAAACGTCAACATACCTTGTCTCGTTCAAGTGCCAAAGCCGAATATAGAGGAGTAGCTAATGTCGTGTCTGAATCTTGTTGGTCACGCAACTTACTCTTGGAACTATGTTGTCCTGTCACAAAGGCCACTTTGGTATATTGTGACAATATCAGCGCGGTTTATCTTTCCGACAACCCTGTTCAACATCAGCGCACCAAGCATATTGAAATGGATATACATTTCGTGCGTGAGAAAGTTGCTCGCGGTCAAGTACGCGTTCTACACATTCCCTCGCGTTTTCAGATTGCTGACATCTTCACAAAGGGACTTCCGTTGCAACTCTTTGACGACTTTTGTGAAAGTCTCAACATTCGTTCACCTCCAGTTTCGACTACGGGGGTGTATTAGATATGTAAATATAGAAAGATGATTATGAGCATTGATTAATAGAATCATGACAACATATTTGTATGATGTATATGTATGATTATCAGATCAATGAAAAGGCACGGCCTAAATTATCTTACATCTTCATTAGTAATTTACCTGATGGCCTTAAACTTGGGACATTGTTTACGCCTTTTGAGCAGGTTGGGACTGTGAATGGTGCTTCGGTGAGTCCTTATCTTTTCGTTTTCATAACATATTGTCTAAACTTGAGGTTGTAGTTATAATGCAAAATTTGATATTAACTACGGTTGCGATGTTGTTACAAAGATCTTGTGTTGTGATTTCACCTAGATTTGGGTGATGTTGGTGACCAAAGTTTTGCAAGTGTAACTATGAGTACAGTTGAGAAGGGCATGATCAAGTTCAATGGCTATGTAAGTTTTCCTGTTTATATCTTTTAGTGTGCATTGATTAAGATATAAGAACTAATTTTAAGTTTGACACATATCTTCTTCCATTCACAGTTTTAAACTACATATTAGTTAATCAACTTGGATAAATATCAATGACGAAAAGGAAATTTATTTGATCTAATTCATTCTTTTTGTCACAGGAATTAAATGGGAAATTGTTGACAGTTAGTAGGGAGAAACCGATAAGAGAACCGCCAAAGCCCCGACCAAGTCCTCCTCGTCGTTCCTCTGATTCCCATTTTCGTATCAGCGTTACGAATTTGCCAAGGGATGTTGACCATGGTCGCTTGGAGGAAATTTTCAGCAATTATAACAAACAGTTGGATGAGTCAACCGGCTATCTTACAATGATCGATGAGACTGAAATGAATAATGCCGTTTCTGCTCTTGATGGTCAGGTAAGGCACAATTCTTACAGCGTCAACGATCATTGGTAACATAACATGTTTGAATCATTAAAGGAACTAAATGTATGATAATTTTTAATACTGTGGAGCTTGAACAGGAAGGTAATCAGATTGATTGTTAATACGTTAAAGATCAAGATGAAGAACTAGCAAATGGTAGCATGTAACTAATGAGTGCATGAAATTTTCACTTTCAAAGTGAGTTGATTTCATATTAGATTAACATATTTAATTGTTATTAACTTGTGCAGATTATATTTTAATTGTGGAAGATGTTTTATTGCTACTAACTTCTTTATTTGGTTGAAATGTGTAACAGGTGGTATTTTTTTTTTGACAAAAACATGGTACTTGTTGATGAGAAAAAAAGGTTTATATATGATTGTAGTTTAATTTTTTAATTTGTGACTGTATTTGAGTCTTTCGGTATTAAGCATCATTGCAATTTCGATATTTAGGTTTTAGACGTCTCTATAACAACATCACAACTGTAATTAATATAAAATTTTGCATCGTAACTACAACCACAATACTCTTCCAAAATGAAATACAAGCAAGTCTTAGCAACTTCTGATAGTATTTCTAACTATTTATATGTTACTGTAAATATGAAAACAGTTGAAGAAGTTGAGAAGGCTATGAACAAGTTCAATGGCTATGGAAGTTTTCCTGTTTATTTCTTTTATTATTGGATCGATCTAATTCATCCTTTTTGTGACAGGACTTAAATGGAAAATTGTTGACAGTTGGTAGGGAGAAACCAAAAAGAGAACAGCCTAAGCCCCGACCAAGGCCTCGTGCCTATGATTCCCCTTTTGGTATCTGCGTTACGGACTTGCCGAGGGATATTGACGTTGGTCGCTTGGAGGAAATATTTAGTAAACATGGTAAGGTTGAGAGTGTTGAGATAAAAATCGAACAGTTCGATGAATCGTCATCCGGCTATCTTATAATGGCCAATGAAACTGATATGAATAATGTCATTGCTGCTTTTGACGGTCAGGTAAGGCACAAGTTACAGCTTCATCATTGGTAACATAACATGCTAGCTAGAGGTTTATAATATATGTTTGAATCATTATGTTAATTCAAAAATAAGGTATTTATTTGCATAAATTATTTTTCATATGATTAAAAATAAGTTAATCTAAACGGACTCTTATGTGCGATTAATTTTTTATATTGCAAATGTTGAACGAAACCGAATTGTGTGTTTATCCGTTAAGGAGGAACCGTGTCACTAAAGTTTAATGAGTGCAGGAAACTTTCACTTTCAAAGTGAGTGTTGCCTGATTTCTTTCTTAATTTTTAATGGCTGAATATACAATTTAAATTTTTTAATGTTCCTTTTTGGCAGTTGGTTTCATATTAGATTTGCATATTTAATTTATTTATTTTTTACACAATTTGCATATTTAATTGTTATTAACTTATGTTCACATGAAAATGCTTATGTTATGATCCCAACTCAAGGGATTTTAATGTTCATTGTTGATTTGATTGATAATTGTGGTGTGTATTAACTTTTTTGTGCATTTTAGTATTTCATTATAGGTTTAAGCATCATTGTAATTTTGATATTTGTTTGCACGAATTTTCATCATATTTCCTTGGCTAACTTTCAACTCTAACAAACTTCTCAACTATCCTTGCCACATCATCATGATATATATAAACAACTTCTCCATCTGATAAACTGAAAATATATTCAAATAACCAACCAACACAATTATTATTATGGAATAGTTATTACTATTACTCCACATTATCAACATGAATCTATTCTTTTTTTCATTTTGGTGTAAGAAAAGAAAACCAACTTGAACTATACAAATTCTTACATAATGTATGTGACGCTTGGTACAGATGACCACAGCAGATATCTGAAAGTATCAGCCATCCTAATTCAGGATTTTGCTTCCACTTTGCTACCATTATTCCCCTTTAAGTTGAGCTTCCTTGCTAGTGAGAGGCACATATCGAACAGAGGTCTCAGTCCGGATACTGATAGAACCGTCGGAGTTCTTATCCACAACCTTTAAATCTTGATAAACGTTTCCAACTGGAATAACCATTCGACCGCCTGGCTTCAACTGATCAATAAGTGGTTGGGGAATTTCTGGTGCCGCTGCTCCAACGTGAATGGCATCATAAGGAGCAAACTCAGGCCAACCCTGCCTTCCATCTGTCGACACAACAATTATACAAATGTTTGAAATTAAAGATCCGCCGACTTAAAATAGCAATCATTTAACTGCTTAAGAAGCATTAATATAACAATGCAGCTATTGCCATGGACCAAAAGAAAGAGCTTGTGATAGTGAAAATGGGAACACACAAATATATTAGATGGCCATAACATAAAGAATACTTAGGCTTTGTTTGCAAGTTTGGAGGGGAAGGGAAGGGAAGGCTAAAAAGGAAGAAACAAGTGGAAAGATTAACAAGTTTGGGAGGGAAGGAGTTTGGAGGGTTAATTTTTCTTCCTAACACAAAAACCCCCCAATTTGGAGGAACTCAAAAATTGTATTGGATGAGGGTTTGGAGGGGATTTGGAGGGTTTATATGAATTCTTCAAATATAATTAATGTTGTCATAATATTTTTAAATTCATAATATATTAATCATATGCATTTATTTGTCATTTTCTATAAAAAATACTTTCTCAAAAAATGTAAAAGATTTCTCTAATTTTCTCTTTATTTCCCTCCCTCCAAAACCCTCCCCTCCCCTCCCCCTCCAAACTCGCAAACAAAGTCTTACAGATCAATTCTACTTTGAGATTAAGATGACTCGATCGCTTAATAAAAATTCTCAAATTTGACCAGGACGTCATGGTTTTTATGTATTTGAAGGACTGGTCTAAATTTCAACTATCCAATCATTACTAATCTTTCATCCCCCATAAACAGACATATAGACTAGATTAAATTGCCATGGTCTGTTTACCAAAAAAAAAATTGCCATGGTCTGATAGTGACTTGGATAATATGAGGTGCCTAAGTCCTGCATCACATAGTATAAGATGTTTGGTGAAGAAATTGTGGCTTGGTTCTTCCCCTTGCTAGCTAGTTTTTATGGGAGGGTTCTGCAAGTGGTTGGGACCTTATTAAATGGTATCAGATGAAGAAATGACTGAAAAAAGCTAAGTGAAGTGTTGTAGAGTGCAGCCATTGAGACTTTAGCTCGCAGTGGTTGTGCAATGATAGAGAATTGGGTATTATGGAGTGCCAAAACCAAACATCGAGTATCATAAGATATTCAGCAGATTACTTAAATTGCTTAGTTCTTCTCTCTTGATACATAGTTTTTAAGGGAGAATTCCCAAGTGCTCGAGTGCTTATCATGGTGAAATAGATCAAAGGAAACAGTACTATTGTTGTGCAAGAAGTATACAAATTTAAATTTTTCAGATCCACAAAAATAATATAAACTGTACCACACTCATGCACAGAAAGGGAGCCATCTTTCAATAGTGGAGCTGCGGCACTTTTTTCAATATTCTTGATTGAAAAGGAAACCAATTCGGGAATATGTTCCACACCAACAGCACGGCCATTGGGTCCAACCATCAAAGCAAAGCATGCTGTCAGGTATCCAGTCCCTACAAATTGATCCAAAGTATAGAGACTGTGAGGATCAAATACAGAGAAAATGAAAGAAAAAACTTCAGCTAACATGACTTAATTTTGTAAAGCAAGTCTTGGAACTAGAAAATCTATTATAGAAAACAAATTGTCTAATCAACAAACACAATTTATCTAGTGTTCATATGATTCATTAACAACAAAGAAAACAACAAAGCAAGTACACATTATTTTGTGATAAGTGTGATGGAGTATACCAGAGCCAACGTCGAGAGCATGCATTCCAGGTTGCAAATAGTTCTCCAGCAACTGAAGGCAGGTTGCATGCATGTGTGGTGCAGATATAGTGACATTGTAGCCGATAGCCATGGGGCTGTCTATGTAAGGTTGAGCCCCATTGGGTACAAATAAACCTCTGTCAATGTTTTCAATTACTTCAGCTACCTTTCTAGATTTGATTATTCCATAACTCTGCAAATTCTCCACCATCCCTTTGTTCTTATTGATGGCACTCCCAGACCAGTATTGCTGCAATTTTTTGCAATATTATATTTAATTTACTTTTTTTTAAATAAAATAAGAAATTTGTGATCTGAAAAAATGCAAAAAACCTTAAAAAAAAGAAACAAATAAGTACCATTACAAGCAACACTTTGACCAACAGTGAAATCCAGACTGGTCTATATACCTGAAGGAGAAGTTTGCCCCTAAATGAGTGAACTAAGGTATAATTTGTTTAAGAGTTCTGTTATTTAAACAAACTATTTTAGACACTGTATAACTTTATCGCTATCTCTTTGTTACTTTTTCATCCTATACAACTTACACAAATTATCTCTATCCTATACAACTCACACATATAAGCATTATGTTGGTGTCAAATTAGAGCCTACAATCTGAAGTGTCAGTGCTACATAGCCTATAATCATTAGGGTCCGTTTGATTTGCAAAAGATAAGTACGGACAAAAAAGCACACAATAAACTTTGGTATTAACTTTTTTTTGTCTTATAGGATGTTTGTTGGACAAAATGTAATATTTTGATATCTTAGGCAACTTGTAATTTGAACAAAAAATTGTCATGTTCGTGTTCAATCTTTGTTTTTTAGCAGATCAAACGCACACTTAAGGGTCTGTTTGGTAAAATTAAGCTATAAGCTGATAGCCGAAAAGCTAGCTTATAGCTGATAGCTGAAAAGCTAATTGATTGAAATTAAAGTGTTTGGTAAAATTAGCTCTTAAAGTGGTTGATAAATAAAAAATGACAAAAAAGGACATGTTAGTGGGTAGTTTTTTTCTTTAGTGGATAGTTTTTTTTTTTATATATAAAAAATAATAAAATTAAATTAAAGGTTAAAAAGGAAAAAAACTGTAAAAAGCTATAAGCTATAAGCTCAAACGCTACTTGAAATAGCATCTCAAAAAAAGCTATAAGCTAATTAAAAAAGCTAATTGCCAAACACTTCTATTTTTTTCAAACAAGCTTATAAGCTAGTCCAATAAGCTATAAGCTAGCTTATTGGACTTACCAAACAGTGCCTTAATGTATAAGAGGAACAACACCCACAACAATTTACAGGTAATCAAGAAAAACACCAAACTAATTGAAGATATTACCATAAAGTTCCATTTATGAGAAGTTAGGAACAAAACTAATTTAGATAGCACTGAAATGGGGTCCCACTAGCAGAATTAGTAGACTAATTTCATGATTATCTTAAAACCAAAAATGAAAATCCATATTTGAAAACAAATTAGAAGTAATCTGAGAAAAATTAGTTCATGATGTGTATATTGGCTTAGTCGCTAGTTTAACTATTGACGATCAGAAAGAACAATTCATCGAAAAGAAAATTGAGCACGATAAATGGGAGAGGTTACCTCCATCCTGGAGAGAGGAGGAGAGAACTTTGTTGACGGAGTTGGGGCTGTGATCTCAGCAGTGAGTGCGATGCGGATCAGAATGAGTGAGAGTTACGCAGAGATGCAGCAACCGGAAAAATGCGTTTATTCTCTTCTTTCATTTGTTTGTGACAACGGAATAATAGTATGCCATATAAACCAGGGGTGTTCACGGTGCAAATTGCTTGTTATACATAAAAATTGTTTTAGCCCTTGCAATTGTTCCTCGTTTTGAAAAGAGTCCCTGTTAAAACAAAAATTTGATTTTAGTCCTTGCAAAATTTAAAAGTTTTGAAAAGAGCCCCTGAACAGGAAGCTTTGATGCCATATCACCATTTTATTGATAAAATCTAGTCCACATCTTAAGTCTGCAACATCACAGTTTAAATCTCCATCCAAATTTAAAGGTGTTGCTACAACAATTTCATAATCCAAATAAAAAAAGTAAAGAAGTATGATTTAAATTGGGTGAAATGATATCTTTTGATGGTCTACTATTTTATGGACTCAATTTAAATTGGATTTGTTAAGTTGGACTATGTAATAGGTCGATTGCTACTAGTTGATAGAGTTAAGTTAAATATTGCAGTTTAGTTTGATTTTCTAAAATGAAAACCGCAAACTAAATCAAACCGCACGGCTTAGAAGAATAATGATTCGTACAGTTCAAACTAAATGCAATCTTTTGCAGTTTTCGGTTTGAATTTGTTCGTATATGAACAACCTAGTATAAACGGAAGAATTCCTTTTACCACCCTATCTATTTTTTTTAATTTATTAAAATACATCTATCCATTATTTAGATAGCAATGTTGAAAATTTTTAGGCTGCCCTAGAGGAACCTATAATCTAGTCTATATATGTTTGGGCTAGGACAATCTACTTCTTTTAATAGAGTAAGAGGTTTTATATAAGTCTATTTAGTTAAAAATATTAAACTGTAGAACATTAAAAAAGTCTTTTAAACGTACTAAATCGGCTTATTTAAGTAAATATAAATAATTTTTTTCATTTATTATTATATATTAAAATATGCATTTTGATTAAATTATAAATCTATTAACTTTTACAATAGATTAATTTTCCACTTATATAAATAGCTTTCCAAAGTCACTTTTTGAACTTTCGAACATCTCATTGCTCCGAAAATTCTTTCCATAGCTTCTAACCATTTTTGAGCTCCTTCGGGATCATGACCTCCCTTGAATTCCTTTGGATTGTTCCTAAGAAATCTTTCCAACCTCATTTCGTCCTCATTCCCCATACGATTATCTTGTGCAACCCTTTCGGCCATCATAGTTGCCGCTTCTTGTGTTAAAGCATTAGTCATAAAGGTTATCGCATCTGCCATAGCTCTTTGCGTCATCACCTAAACAACCAACCAAAAGAAATCCAACCTTACGTTAGACTAAGGGTACTAAAAGTGTTCAACTACACTCATGCACCTATGGGTATACTAACCTACTTGATCCATCCACTTAAGCCAACGGAAGCATCAAAATTACTATACTAATAAGTTATAGCAATTAAATACAAGCATTTAAGTCATAAATCATATTACAACTCCAACTAGGTACTTCCACAATGAAGACCCATCACATAATCCAAGATAATCCCACAAGTAATTAAAGATAAGGTAATATAAGTAGCAAGGTCATACATAAAATCTCAAACAAGCGAAGAACCGAATACTAGTCTAAGCAAGGTTACAAGTATCAGAGCATATTCTAGACCCCAAAGCTTCTAGGATCCTCCTATCCTTCACCTTACCAAGCTATGCTAGTCCTCACGAGCTAAACTCCAAAGTCACGGAATCACTCCTCAAGTGGAGAATCTGGACCCAAACCATTACACATACACAAAAATAGAGAGTTAGCTACGATTCAAGTCTATAATAATAAGCATAGTATACACTTATATTATATAAACAAATATAATAAATTAACTCATGCATATACCACATTGTATTAGCAATCTTCAACATCATAGCAATATCATACTTATTAATCAAGAATTAGATCATCTAATCAAATCCACACAATCCAAACATTCATAAGATCATAATGGAATGCAATCACAATTACCAATTATCAATTATCAATTAGGTCACACAATTCCCTAATGCGAACTAGTGCAAATACACAATGTATGTCACCCTTGACATATCTAATGCATGTGGTACCATCGTCTTTATTAGAGTATCTCACCTCTAATATCCGTCTTTATCAAATATTATCATTTGATATCCTCTTTATTAGAATCCACATGATCCTAATATCCGACTCAAAGGATGAATGCATGAATGTACACATACCAAGTAGTGATGATAATACTATACTCTACACATGAATAATAGGTCACTCATCCCTATTATTTCTTCTTTAAGTTATTATTAACTTATCTCAACACATCATCATATCATCATTAAGGTATACATTCAAGCATTACATAATAACACATGTTATCTTAGCTAATCATAGCTCATCATTCTCAATCTCAACCAACATGTTCATATAAGCATATTATCATCTTCAACATCTCATTAAAACATACCAAAATATTCATGGATAATCAACATAACTAACATCATAACTTAGTTCATCATCATTAACATAATCTCATTTAATTAGACATATCAATTTTACTTAACACTTTAAGTAACATCAAAATTGGTTAATCATCACTAACTAAACATAATCTCATAAAACGAACTTCGGAATCGGATTCTACTTGAAAAATTATTGAAAATGGGTTCCGGGTGCATAAACCGTCAAAAAGTCAAAAGTCAACAAAAATCAACAGTCAACGATGTTGACCAGATCCTGCGCCTGGCGCAGGAAAGGTGCGCCACGGTGCAGGGACCAGAGGAGGCTGCGCCATTGCGCAGGAAAGCTGCGCCAGGCGCAGGGACCTGATGAAAAATCGTTTTTTACGCGTTTTTGACCCAAAAATCACTTTTTCACCCAAAATCACTTATTTGAACTTAACAAGTAAATAACAGTTCCCAATCATACATATAACTAAAAACCCTTATTTTAACTCATAAACTATTTAATAACAACTTAAAAGTAGAGATTATATTCATTCATTCATCAAACCCATTTCTATCAAAACCCATTTTTATGATTCATCAATTAAAGCATAAAGTTATGGTTTTGATCATGCAATTCATCCAATAATCATATAAAAACATAAGGAATCATCAATTAGCATCAATTTCACAAAATAAGCACATTCCCAAGAACCCTACCAACCCAAGAGATGAGAGAGTTTGGGTTTGGAGAAGAGTACTTCTCCTCTCTCTATGAATCATCTCAAAATTGAATAATAGCTACTCTTTTACCTCTAGAAAGATGATTACTTTACTCCTTCTCTTCAAACCCTCTACTCCTCCTTCTTCTCTTCCTTTCTTTCACTTTTCTCTTTCTACCTCCTTTCTCTAACTTGCAAGAGTGGAATGAGAGCTCTACTTCTCATTCTCACTACTCTAACCTAATTCCTAAAAGGACCAAAACACCTTTCCTTTAAACTTAAGCCCAATAAGCAAAGCTCAAACATTTCTATCTTATAACACTACTCATTTCACTAATGAATTAATTCCTCTACTCTTTCATATTTTGGACAACTCTCATGAATAAATAATTAACCCCAATATAAAATAACTATAGAAGATAATATATTCTAATTAATTAAAAACGGGTGTTACAAAATACATGACTAGAGAGAATAATATTTATTATGAGCATAAAACAATGGTTAAAAATACAATTGTTACATTTACCAACCAAAAAATGCAATCTTCAATCAAGTGTCTCATATTTAAAAATACAATGGTTAACAAACATAAACCACGGAATTAATCCACAATTATTATTTTTTTTATCAGCAGAATTAATCCATAAATGACTAAACTAATCTAAGACAAGATGAACATTAGTTGCTATAAAACTTGTTTGAATTGACTTATTTAAATTTGACATAAGCACTTTGAAACTGTTTGTATGAGCTTGTAGAAACAACTTATGTAATGTTCATAATCTCTCCAAAATAATTTACGAAAATCATTTGACTATATTCTTTCTTTTGTTACAAAAATAACTTATACATAGACACTTATATAAAAAATGTTTATGCTATAAGTACTTAATTATCGAAACAGGGTATAGGCAAAATAAAAGCTTACGAAACTAGAAACTAACTACATTTTATGATTGAATAGTTGATGACATTACGTTGATGTTTATAACTGTTATTGAAGAAACACGTAGATTTTGAGGAAGAGGTACCTGCCTCAGTTGAAGGGAGCTTCTGGGAAGAGTTGAATGTTTAAACTCTAGTCATTTACTTTTTTGACTCATTTATACATATAATACTAAAAGAAATTTATCCACAAATACTAAGAATACTTTTTTTTGACGCATTTATACTTATAATACTAAAATTCAACTCTAGTCATTTACTTTTTAAAAATTTAAAATATAAATAATATGAGAAAAAATTTCTCAAATGAAAAAAAAATAAAAATTGAGGAAATAATGTGGGCATTTGAACTATTAAATTATAAATATAAAATAATTTTAAATGTAAAAGAAATGGATAAAAGTTGTTCAGTAGTTAAGATGTAAAAATTGAAACATTTTTTTTAGAGGATTCATTCTCAAATACTATGCACTATTATCTACTGAAATTCCTGGCACGCTATGCCCGATGCTCTACTCGATGCTCTAACAATCTATCCGGCCTCGCGCGTAACAGAATGAAACAAGTAAATGAACAAATAAAGAACACGGGATATTTGTTAACCCAGTTCGGCGCAAACAGCAACCTACGTCTGGGGGATACCAATCCAGGAAGGAATATCACTATAATAGTCCTAGTCCTAAGTCTCCAGCAAACTACCCGTTTACAACTTAAGACCTAGGCCCTACCAATGACTCTTCTACCTAGGAACTCCTAGATATGAGATCCCAACTCACTCCCTACAACCTTACAAGACAGCAAGGATTTCAATAACAACAATGACAAAAACAGTTTTGGAGACACACTCCTAAAACTACACACTCGTACCTAAAGGCTTAGAGTGTTACACAACACAAAAGTCTTAACTCCGTGCTTCAAAGCTTAGGAGAAGGATCACACAATTACAACTCAAGACCACACGTCCTAAGCTTGCATCAAGGTGACACAAGAAAGGCTCACAATAAACAATACACACGCAAAACCTAGAGTTCTAGTCAAAGCACAGTAACGGCGTGAACAACTAACTCCAATTAGGGTTTTGCATCTCCTTTAAATACTTCAGAAAATAACACATGCATGGGCTTGGTATGTTTGACCCAAGCATTTACTTCACATTAATTAAATGAGATTCTTTAGAAATATATTCTTCAAAGAGATACTCCTCAGAAA
The DNA here is from genome assembly GCA_030408175.1 of Trifolium repens. Classification (NCBI taxonomy): domain Eukaryota; kingdom Viridiplantae; phylum Streptophyta; class Magnoliopsida; order Fabales; family Fabaceae; genus Trifolium; species Trifolium repens. Next base: position 26,566,003 of record CP125850.1, read on the forward strand.
TATTCTTGAACTGAATCTGAACATCAACTACATTTCTTTTTCTCAACATAAACACACAAGCATAAAGATCTGTAGAGGTTATCCTTCAGAACATTATCATACTACTTCTTCATGGAAAACAGTAAAAAAGAATAATTGTATCTTTTAAGAACATCAGAGAGGCATGCAACAGCGGAACACAAAAACTACTTCGCCTTAATGGTCAGGAAAATAAACTTGGTAGGATGTGGGATAGAAAACTCAGAAGCATTTTCACAATTCTACTCCCCCTGCACATATGCATGGGATGTTGGAGCCTTGCGTCCAACATCACCCCCTCAACACCTGCATATCAGATCACATACTATACCAGCTACATACTTCAATCAGGCTACATTACTAGCAGAGAGAGTGCAGATCATAATTAAACACACCAAAACAGCCAAGTTTTTACTCCCCCTTTTTGCCACAAATTTGGCAAAGGGAATAGTGCAGAGAGTTAATCATTACAGATCCATAGTACAAACCAGCAGAAACAGAAAAATCTATGCCCAGAAACAGCTTAAACAAACAACAAAACTAACAGGGCAACTAATCATTACAGCAATACTAAAGAGAATCACTGGAGTCAGACACTTCCAGCTCCTCAGTGTCACCTCCTTCTTCATCAACATTGTTCCCAGCTGCATCACCAACAGCAGCATCATCACCAGCAACATTATCACCCGCATTTTCAGCTACTAACCCCTCTTCCTCAGCTTCCTCCTTCTTCAAGGCAGAAATGACCTTTTCAAGCTCAAATTTCTGCTTATCTAAAGCTCTAACAGCAGCTTCCATGGATATGATCATTGTCTTCCTAGTCATGGAGGTTGAGGCAACACTCTCCTGAGGCACCACTTTCTTTGGTGGCAGAACAATGTCAGCAGCATGCTTTCCTTCAAACCGCTTGTAAGAGAGAGACATGGGTGATTCCCTTTTGCAAGGAGTATCCTCAGGGACCAGAATATTGGGATGTTGGTCCAAGATTATATCACAGATGAGAGTAGGGAATCCAATAACCAGCTTGATAGCCCAAGATTTACCATGTTCAACAATTTGATCAAATATAAGGGCACCATAATCAACATTAGCACCAGTACCAACAGCATACACAAATTTAGCTAGACTAGTGGTTATGGTAGAAGAGTGGGTAGTGGGAACCCAGTTTGCAGCACCTATCCTATTCAGAATAGCATATTTGATAGACAGCATGGCAGAGGGAACCTTACCTTTAAGAGGCCAAACCCTAACTAGATTTGCAGTGATAGTCTTGTAAATCTGGTTATTAGTTGGTTCAAAACCAGGATAACCATACTCCCTTCTTCCTAAATAAGCATTTATCACAGCAGGAGAGAATTGGACACACTTACCTCTTACAAACACCTGATGAAATTCTTTGCTGAGTCTGTTCCCACAGTCTTCACCAATGTTGATAATAAACTCCTTCACCAGCTTCTCATAACAACTTCCTAGACCACTCACAGTCTTCATTAGCCCAGCTTGAAGTATCAAATCCATCACCTCCTTGCACTCTAAAGCTTCATCAGACAGTTCCCTCTCTAGAGCCAATCTCCTGTGGTAAACAAACTTCCATTTAGCAGCACTGTTACTGAAATGAAAGGACACATTGTCCATAGGCACTTCAGGGACATTTTGTGGAATTGATCTCCCTGCTTTCTTTTTCTGAGTAGACAGAATGCCTGGAGCATTGACCACGGCATCCTCAGCACTGACAGCAGCAGCAGTCTTTCTCTTCTTTGGTGTCTTTTGTTTAGATGCTGTAGAGATCGGTGGAGCATCCTCCTCAGCATCAGATTCTGAGTCACTCAGATTGATGGTTTTTCTTTTTGATCCCTGTTGCTTCTGCTTAGCAGGTATTTCTACTCTGCTTGATCTCCTCACAGGACCATACATTTTCTTCTTCTTAGTGGATGTGGCAGCCTCAGATGCTACCTTCTTCTTCTTTGGTGATTTTGTTGCTTCAGCTGCAACTTTCTTTTTCTTTGATGACTTAGGTTCTTCAACCACACCCTCAGTCATTATCTTTCTTTCTCTAAGCCTGCTACCAACACCAGTCCTGCCACCCTTCCTTCTGGAATCACTAACAATCTTCATGATTGTTACATCATCTTCAGTGCTATCATTATCATTAGCACCTTCCTCTTCAGCATCAGCTATATTCTCCAAGTTTTCTGACATAACATTGTCAGCAGTCACAGGCGTATCAGAAACAATATCATCTGGTTGTGTATTAGGATTACCAGACACATCATCAGCAACTATTGTATCTTGTTGCACATTGAGATTTTCAACCACATCATCAGCAGTGTCTTGTGGTTGATCTTGTGCCAAGGATGCTGAAGCATCTGGCACAGCCCTATCACTCGAAATAGAGTCCACAAGTGACTTGAGAGCATCTTCAGCAATCTTGATGTTCTCAGTATCTTCATCAACTCCTTTACCAACAACAGGGTTGGGAATAGTTTCTTCTTCCATCTCAGCAGTTTCCCCCTTTTTTGAATTTAGGGTTTGAGTTTTCTCGCCCTTGTCAATCTCGGTTTGAGCATCAGGGTTTGAGGCTGTGACATCAGGAGCAGCATTGGGATTCACATCGCCAAGATCACTAAGGTACAACTGTTGCATGTTGAAGTTCGATGAGTATCGAGACTTAGATTTTTGGGATTTAGGTTTTCTGGTAGTTGTGGATTTTGTTCTCTTTGTGGTTTTTGGTTTGGGTGAAGATGGATGGTTTGATGGCGTGGGGTTCAGAATGGCGTTGAATGAAGGATGGATCATAGTGAGAGGAGTGGCGTCGGTGATGATATTCGAAGGTTGGGGTAAAGAGACGGAGGGGTTTTCTGTGATGTTGGGAATGGTGGTGGTGGTTGTTTTCGACGGTGAGGCTTTTTGTGGTGAGGTTTTGGTTGGAGAGGTTTGAGTGGATGGTTGAGACATTGTAGTGAGATTTGTGATTTTCAGAAAGTAGGATTGACAAGGACAGTGAGATTTTGGTTTAGTGAGAATGTTTGAAGAAGAAGTTGAGAAGTTGTAGGTATATGGAGTTAAATTTGGAAAGGAAATATTTGGTAAAGATTTGAAATTGAAATAACCAACAATTGATGGTGGCGTGCTGATATAACGGTTGTGGCCATGATTACCTTGATCAGCGTGTTTCACTTGATTAGGAGAGATAAAATCAACTGCCACACGCCACTTCACAAATAACGGTAATTGCTATGCTTCTTCATGGAGGCAAATTTCTAACTTGCCCCTTAACTTCTCAAACTGTACAGCATCAAGAGCCTTGGTGAAAATATCTGCAATTTGTTCCTTTGTACCCACATGTTCCAGAATCACAATTTTGTTCTCAACCAAGTCCCTTATATAGTGATGACGAATGTCAATATGCTTTGTCTTGCTATGTTGAACTGGGTTCTTTGAGATGTTTATGGCACTCATGTTGTCACAGTACAATGTTAGAGCATCCTGTTCAACATCGTACTCCTTCAGCATTTGTTTCATCCATACCAACTGAGAGCAACTACTTCCAGCTGCCACGTATTCAGCCTCAGCTGTGGATAAGGCCACACAGTTCTGTTTTTTACTAAACCAAGATATCAAGTTAGTGCCTAAGAAGAAACAACATCCTGAAGTGCTTTTTCTATCATCTGCACTTCCAGCCCAATCAGCATCACAATACCCATATAGGGTAGAATTTTCACAATGGGAATACATTATCCCATAATCACTGGTTCCATTCACATACTTCAAGATCCTCTTAACTTGAGTTAAGTGACTTACTTTAGGATCTGCTTGGTATCTAGCACACACTCCCACAGCATAAGTGATGTCTGGTCTACTTGCAGTCAGATACAACAAGCTCCAATCATGCTCCTGTAAAGACTTTGATCTACACTTATTCCCTTCTCATCTTTGGTGAGTTTCAAATGAGTGGGTGCTGGTGTTCTCTTGTGTGTAGCATTGTCCATTCCAAATTTCTTGATGATGTTTTTAGCATATTTGCTTTGAGATATAAAGATGGTGTCTTCCATTTGCTTGATTTGAAGACCAAGAAAGTAAGTCAATTCTCCAACAAGACTCATCTCAAACTCTGACTGCATTTGCTGAACAAAATGCTGGACCATTGTGTTCGACATTCCTCCAAACACAATGTCATCAACATAGATTTGAGCTATTATGAATTTTCCTTTCTCCTCCTTTACAAAGAGTGTCTTGTCAGATCCTCTTTTTCTGTATCCTTGCTCTTCCAAGAATTGAGTCAACCTTTCATACCATGCCCTAGGGGCCTGTTTTAGACCGTACAAGGCTTTCTTTAATTTGTAAACATAGTTGGGATGTTCTGGATCCACAAACCCTTTTGGTTGCTCAACATACACCTCTTCCTGTAGGTATCCATTCAAGAATGCACTCTTCACGTCCATTTGGTATAGTTTGAATTTGAGTATGCAAGCCACCCCTAGAAGTAATCTGATGGATTCTAGTCTGGCTACAGGTGCAAAAGTTTCATAAAAGTCAAGTCCTTCAATTTGGGTATATCCTTGAGCCACAAGCCTCGCTTTATTTCTGGTAACTGTTCCATTCTCATCTGACTTGTTCTTGTACACCCATTTGGTTCCAATAACATTCACATCTTCAGGTCTAGGTACCAAATCCCATACTTCACTTCTTTCAAACTGATTTAGTTCTTCCTGCATAGCCTCTATCCAGGCTTCGTCAGTCAAAGCTTCTTTTACATTCTTTGGTTCAAATAGAGACACAAAGCAAGAGTTTGCTACCACATCATTTGTTCTTCTAGTAGTTATTCCCTGTTCAGGATTCCCTATTACCAATTCTAAGGGATGATTTTTCTGAACACGAACAGAAGGACCTTTACTTGTAGCTTGAGGTCTTGCACTTTCATCACCATCTTCTTCAACAGTCCCTTCATCAGATTTGTCCATAGATGCCGGTTCGGATGCTTCACCATCTTGTTCAGCATTCACACTGACAGGAGTACCTTGATCTACTCCTTCATTTTCTTTGCCAGAACAGTCCTTTACTACAACATTTACAGATTCCATCACAACTTGAGTCTTTGTGTTATAGACCCTGTAAGCTCTACTGTTTGTTGAATACCCCAGAAAAAATCCTTTATCACTTTTAGGGTCAAGTTTCCTTCTAGATTCTCGATCAGCTAGGATAAAGCATTCACTTCCAAAGATGTGAAAGTGTTTGACAGTTGGTTTTCTGTCTTTCCATAGTTCATATAGAGTGGAGGTAGTTCCTTTTCTCAAGGTGACTCTGTTGTGTACATAGCAAGCAGTGTTCATGGCTTCAGCCCAAAAATGGTAGGGAATGTTTTTGGCATGAAGCATGACTCTAGCTGACTCTTGAATTGTTCTATTATTCCTTTCTACTATCCCATTCTGTTGAGGAGTTATTGGAGAGGAATACTCATGTTTAATTCCTTCAGCAGCACAGAATTCATCAAACTTGGAGTTCTCGAACTCTCTCCCATGATCACTCCTTATTCTTACCACATTGCTACCCTTTTCTCTTTGAATCTGTATGCAAAGTTCTTTGAAGACCTCAAAGGCATCTGATTTTTCTCTGATGAAATTTACCCACGTGTATCTCGAGTAATCATCCACCACAACAAGAGCATACCTTTTTCCTCCCAAGCTTTCAACCTGCATGGGTCCCATGAGATCCATGTGCAGCAATTCAAGAACCTTGGAGGTTGTCTGATGCTCCAGCATTGGGTGTGACATCCTGATTTGCTTTCCAATCTGACATTCACCACACACTTTTCCTTCAACAATCCTAAGCTTTGGAATACCTCTAATGGCTTCAAGAGATATAACCTTTTTCATTCCTTTCAGATTGAGATGTCCCATCTTCTGGTGCCACAGTTGAACTTCATCTTCAGTGGTGACAAGACAAGTGGATGTGAGGGCTTCTTCCTGAGGCATCCGTAGGTAACAATTGTCTTTAGATCTAGTACCTCTCAGCACCAGTTGTCCTTCTTCATTGTTGACCAGACATTCAGATTTTGTGAAGTTAACCTTCATGCCTTGATCACACAGTTGGCTAATGCTTATCAAATTTGCAGTAAGACCTTTGACTAAAAGCACATTCTCTAGGTTGGGTTGTCCATGGTTGATCAGGTCCCCAATTCCTACTATTTCTCCTTTTGCACCATCTCCAAAAGTCACGAAGCTTGCCTTGTAGGATCTAACATTCATGAGATATTTTTCTTCACCAGTCATATGTCTAGAGCATCCACTATCAAAATACCAGTCTTCCCTTGAAGAAGCTCTTAGGGATGTGTGAGCAATTAGCCCAACATTTTCTTCCTTAGGCAATTCAGCACTTTCTTCTTTAAGCCTCCATTCCTTTTTGACAGCAATCTTCTCATGTATCCCATCTTGTTTCGGTTCCTGGTTGGGGTATCCATGTAGCTTGTAGCAAAACGGTCTAATGTGTCCCCTTTTTCCACAGTGATGGCAAACCCACCTACGATATCTCCTTTGACTATTTGGCCTTTGGTGAACAAAAGGTCTTGGTCTTTGATTGACAGAGGGTTTGGGATAAAGAGCAAACTTGGGAACAGGAAAGGCTTTAGAATGCCGAGGCTGATGCTCCAGCATCACTTTTCCAGTACAGGGATCAATCATACTTCCTCCTGATGAAAACTTGGTTTCAGGGTCCTGTTGATACTGATTTAAACTAGAGTTGTTGTATCCAATAGACCTAGGCTTCCCACTTGGCACATTTTCTAGTATCTCTTCAAGAAGACCTGCTCCTGAATTCAGCTGGCTTACTCTTTTCCTTAACTCATCCATTTGAACATTGACTTGAACGACCTTTTCTTCTGCCTGAGCAGCCTTTTGAACCTGAGTATTAACTTCTGTTTGAAGTTTGTTGATGGTCTTCTTTTGTTTTTCAAGAATCCTGCACATCTCTTCATATCTTGTCAACAAGTCTTTGTAGGTACTAGCTAGTTCTTCATAGGAAACATCTTCATCAGATTCCCAATCCTCAACATTAACACATGTTCCAGTAAAGGCAGTCACATGTCTTGCTGACTCACCTTCTTCATCAGTATCTTCATCTGACCATGAGACAGTTAGTCCTTTCTTTTGTCTTTTCTGATAAGTTCCACATTCTGACCTTATGTGCCCATAGCCTTCACACTCATGGCACTGAACTCCTTTGCCTTGAGTACTCTTTTCATCAGGTTTGGATTTCTTCAGAATGTTCTGTTGCTTGTTGATGTCGAACCGAATGCCTTGCCCATTCTGTCTATTCTTACGGTCAACTCTCTTCAGCACTTTGTTGAACTGTCTGCCCAGCATGGCAATAGCATCAGCTATGCTATCTTCCTCTCCATCTTCTATCTGATCATCTTCCTCCTCAGTATTTGAAACAAAAGCAATGCTCTTGTTCTTCTTGTCTCAACGTTCATCCAGCACAGTTTCAAAGGTCTGGAGAGATCCAACAAGTTCATCCATTTTCATAGTGGAAATGTCATGTGCTTCCTCAATGGCCGCAACCTTCATGTCAAATCTTTTGGGAAGAGATCTAAGAAGCTTTCTTGATAGTTTTTCATCAGACATCTTTTCACCCAAAGCTTCAAAGGAGTTTCCAATATCCAACAAACTCAAGTGAAAGTCCTGAATGTTTTCATCATCTTTCATTCTTAGGGCTTCAAATTTTGAGGTAAGATGTTGAATCTTTTACTGTTTCACTTTAGTGGTGCCCTCATAGCACTTTTGTAATATCTCCCACGCATCTTTAGCCGACACACAGTTTTTTATAAGTTTAAAGATACTAGTGTCAACTCCATTGAACAGGGCATAAATAGCCTTGTGATTCTGATTGGCTGCAGCTTCCTCTTCTGTGGTCCATTCTACTTCTGGTTTCACTATCCCCGTTGAAGTACCCTCCTTGCTCGCATACATGGGTTGTTCCCATCCAGTCAAAACAACCTTCCAAACTTTGCTATCAATGGATCTCAGAAAGGCTGTCATCTTGGATTTCCAAGAGTCATAGTTTGCAGATCCAGTAAGCAAAGGTGGCCTGTTCATGTATCCTCCTTCTTTTTCCATAGTGCCAGACATTTCAGGTCCTGAATCTCACCCAAACAGGCAGGGTGCCTGCTCTGATGCCAATTGAAATTCCTGGCACGCTATGCCCGATGCTCTACTCGATGCTCTAACAATCTATCCGGCCTCGCGCGTAACAGAATGAAACAAGTAAATGAACAAATAAAGAACACGGGATATTTGTTAACCCAGTTCGGCGCAAACAGCAACCTACGTCTGGGGGATACCAATCCATGAAGGAATATCACTATAATAGTCCTAGTCCTAAGTCTCCAGCAAACTACCCGTTTACAACTTAAGACCTAGGCCCTACCAATGACTCCTCTACCTAGGAACTCCTAGATATGAAATCTCATCTCACTCCCTACAACCTTACAAGACAGCAAGGATTTCAATAACAACAATGACAAAAACAGTTTTGGAGACACACTCCTAAAACTACACACTCGTACCTAAAGGCTTAGAGTGTTACACAACACAAAAGTCCTAACTCCGTGCTTCAAAGCTTAGGAGAAGGATCACACAATTACAACTCAAGACCACACGTCCTAAGCTTGCATCAAGGTGACACAAGAAAGGCTCACAATAAACAATACACACGCAAAACCTAGAGTTCTAGTCAAAGCACAGTAACGGCGTGAACAACTAACTCCAATTAGGGTTTTGCATCTCCTTTAAATACTTCAGAAAATAACACATGCATGGGCTTGGTTTGTTTGACCCAAGCATTTACTTCACATTAATTAAATGAGATTCTTTAGAAATATATTCTTCAAAGAGATACTCCTCAGAAATATTCTTGAACTGAATCTGAAGCATTAACAACCTTCCTTACATAAAAACATATCAAACGCGCCATGCAAGATTCATGAAAGAGAAACAAAACATTCCATAAATAGCATTTGCCATGAGCGCTACTCCTGAGCATTACCAATGCTCTACGCAATGCCTGAGGCATCGGATCGCACATCTTGCACAAAGTTTATTTCCAAAAATGCAGCCAATACCAAAGACTCAACATCTACCGTCAAATAATAACAACCCTATATTCTGTCACGTCACTATATTTCATCATACTTTTTTTGGGTTAGTTTATCATACTTTTTTAATATGATATGAAAATTTTAAGTCAATTTTATTGAATATCAGTGTAATTTTTTTATTTATTAGAATGTTGTTGTAAAATTAATTTTAAAAAAAAATATATTCTAGGCATGAGTGTATACATTAATCTATATAGCTTAAATTAATATCTTTATTAAAATATTTTAATTAATAACTTTAGAAAACATTTAACAATTTTATTTTAAAGTGTACAAATATCTTGATACCAAAATTAAAGGCAAAGGCTAAAGTAACATTAACGTACGGGCGGCATTCGATTACGCCGCTTTTTCATGCAGCTGCTATGGCTATGTTGCATCTGGGTGATTTGGTATGAACGAAATAATATAATCTTTAAGGCGAAGGAATCTACGGTCCTTCAATTGCTAGAGAAAGTCAAAGTTCATTCCCTTTGGTGGATGAAAACTTATAATATAACTCTTGGTATAAATTCTCACAAGTGGTGGTCAAGCCCCTTAATTTGTATGAGTATTGACTAACTGATGTTTGACTCTTTTGTAGACTTTTGGGGTTCTGACTAGCACAACTTGTGCTGGCCAGAACTTGTTATTAATAAATAAGTTTCATTTTTGCTTGTTAAAAAAAAAAAATTAACGTGCAGCTTTTAACGTCAATTTGTCTACTAATTTAGTTTTTTTATACCGCGTTAAACCTCATTAAAAAAATTTAGGTCAATTATTCTACTAATTAAAATTTGATAGTGAATTGAACATGTTAAAGGTTTTTAGCTAAATAATTTGACTATCAAGATTTATTATCTTGGATTTAACCTAACTAAGAATTTGTAGGTCAAATTATTCTACTAATTTTTTTAATCGGAAAATTATTCTACTAATTAAGATGTATGATATCATATCGAATCTCGTTAAGATTTTTTAGGTCAATTTGTCTACTACTTTAGACTTTTTAGGTCAAGGATTAAACATGTTTTTTGTCTATGAAAAAAACTTTCATGTTTTCATCCCTAATAAATTTTTGTTTTGGTTTTAGATCCCGGCATTATTTTGATTGCCACATGTCAGTGCCAGCTAGGTTTTGCTAAGCCTGAGTCTGGCCTGCAAAAAATTGAAGGCCTAAGTCTGGTTTCTTGGGCTCCAGTGGCAAGGAGCTCCTTCCAAGGACGTGTCCGGGAAATATCGGGTTCGATTCCCAGGGGGAACAACACTTGGCCAGTGCGCATGCCTCTACGCACGAGCTGGATTAGTCGCTCACCTTTAGTGGGTCGGAACCGGTGCGAAAGCAAAAAAATACAAAAAGAGGGGTGTTCATAGTACTAATAACTTCAAATAGCCATAACCGTTAATAAATTTACTACTTCCACTAATCTACCTAATAAATCCTTTCACCAACTTTTTTTTTTTTAAGCTGCAAACAAGTTACTACTTCAAATCTTGACAAAGAAATACGTTATCCTCACAATCTACAAATCCATTTGATGTGATCAACGAACCAACTCCGGTTCAAGCCCAAACTGTAAATAATTTCACCGAGTCACTCTTTCTCACTCATTGTTTCTAGTTTCTTCTTGCAGGCAACACAACACAGTTCCAACGCCCAAAAACAAACATAATTCCATTCCATCGTCTCACTCTTTCTAGTTTCTTCTTTCCATTTCTTTTTCCTCATCAACAACCAACACGGAACACACACTTTCCAAGTTTTCCTCTCTAAAATCTCATCTCTCTTACACACGATACAAACACAACACCCAAACTAAAAGAGAGAGTCACATGGAGAAGAAGATCTAGATCTGCACATTGAAGGAGGAAGCAAGCAATGGAGTTGTATTTAGAATTGAGATTCCCTCTTTCTCCTTCATGAATTCTATTCTGTTTTTCGCGGCCGTAACGGCGTTTAAAACCGGGGAAAACAGTAACGGCCACTTGAGATACCGTTTTGTAACGTCGGAAATCACGGTACAGGAGCGTTTTTTAAAACCTCACAATGTATGTAAACTACTATGCAAAGGATACTTTGTCTCCCAATTCATACTTTCCTTCATTCCTAAGCAGTTCATTTTTGTTTTTGCGGTGCTTCTCTTGCACGAATTCATCGGTAACTTTATTTTTCTTCTTTCAATTTTTTTATTCATCCTTGAGGTTGACATTGCTGCTTGTTGTTTTCTTCTTTTAATTTCTTCGTGTCTGTGCCTATACTGTGTTTTTGCTGCTGTGTTGTTGTTTTTCTATGTGGTTTTAAACTCTTCTAGTGTTGTATGTTGCTGCTATGTTCTAGTTTAGTCCAAGGTTTTAAATTGCGGTTGCGGTCACCGATGCGGTTGCGGTTGCGGGTGTTGCGATTGCGGCCACTGCGTTCGCCGCAATGCAGATTGTGGCCGTTGCGGCGTGAAATAATTTTCTATTCGCACAAACACACAAAATACCTTATATATCTTTTATTTATACTTCTCTATAAATTTAAATTGTTGTTTAACATATTCTATCATATTGATGAATAACATAAATTTAACTTCAATGAAACAAACATTAACATAAATAACATTCTTAATCGTTTATGCAAATACAAACAAGAAATTAATAACAAAGTAAAAAAAAACAATTAAAATACATAATACAAATATGTCACAAATAGATAAATGCATTAAGTTGCAACTTTGACTTTGAAAAGGAACACCATGTTGTCTCCATATATAAATATGGTCTTCACTGTGAAAAAAAAAAATTGTCATCAAATATCACCACTACAATTTTTCTCCATTGACATTTTCCCCCCATTAAATTCCAATTCCCCCCCCCCCCCCCCCCACCCACTACTCAATCCCAATTTTTCAGTTCCCCCCACCCACAATTTCGGTTCCCCCCACCCATTAAAGAAATAAAATAAATTTATTTATATTATAATTAACATTAATAACCAAACGACCTTCATCACTCAAATACTCTCTCCTTCGTACGCTCTTAGCTTCTTCTCCTCTGTTTCTTTATTTTTTTTTTGTTTTTGTTACAACAAACAAGTCTGCTTTTTGACCTTCATCACTCAAATACGCTCTTAGCTTTTTTTTTGTTTTTGATCGAACAATTCAGATATCTCAGTTTAGTGTGTGAAACGACACCTCATAGCATCAAGTTAGGAATGTTGAAGCTCACCAATGATTTTCTTGATAAAGTAAAAGATGGTCAAAAAGCAGACTTGAGTCTAGTGAATCGTCTTGCATTGATTAACCAAGGAAAGGAAACCGATTTTAAAGTTGATGAGAAGGGAGTTATAAGGTTTAGAGATAGAGTTTATGTGCCTGACATACCCGAATTAAAGAGGATGATCTTGGAGGAAGGGCATAAGAGTGGATTGAGTATTCACCCCGGAGCAACTAAGATGTATCAAGACTTGAAGAAGTTGTTTTGGTGGCCTAGTATGAAGAAAGAAGTCGTCGAGTTTGTGTATGCTTGTTTAACTTGTCAAAAATCTAAGGTTGAACATCAAAGACCCTCGGGATTGCTACAACCTATGTTTATACCGGAATGGAAGTGGGATAGCATCGCTATGGACTTTGTGAGTGGTTTGCAAAGAACTACAAAGGGAAATGACTCAATTTGGGTGATTGTTGATAGATTGACAAAGTCGGCACATTTCATTGCTTTCAAGACCGGAACGCTAATACCAAGATTGGCGGAGATTTATGTGGACCAAATTGTGAGGTTGCATGAGATTCCTTCTAGTATTGTATCGGATAGAGATCCAAGATTTACTTCAAGATTTTGGGAAAGTTTGCAAGAGGCCTTGGGGACTAAGCTAAGAATGAGTTCCGCTTATCACCCACAAACGGATGGACACTCGGAAAGGACTATCCAATCACTTGAGGACTTGTTAAGAGCTTGTGTTTTGGAGGGAGGAGGAAATTGGGATAGTTACTTGCCTCTAATAGAATTTACTTACAATAATAGTTTCCATGCAAGTATTGGGATGACACCTTTTGAAGCCTTATACGGTAGGAGATGTCGGACTCCTTTGTGTTGGCATGAATCGGGAGAAAGTGTTGTATTAGGACCGGAGATAGTTCAACAAACCACGGAAAAGATTAAGATGATACAAGAGAAGATGAGAGCATCTCAAAGTAGACAAAAAAGTTACTATGATAAGAAAAGAAAGTGTGTGGAATTTAATGAAGGTGATCATGTGTTCTTGAGAGTGTCACCTACTACCGGTGTTGGTAGAGCTTTGAGATCAAGAAAGTTGACTCCTAGATTTATTGGACCCTATCAAATTCTTGGAAGAGTTGGGAAGGTGGCCTATCGGATTGCTTTGCCACCATCCTTGTCAAATTTGCATAATGTGTTCCATGTGTCTCAATTGAGGAAGTATGTTTCCGATCCGACTCATGTAATTGAAACGGATGATATTCAAGTAAGGGAGAATCTTGTGGTCGAGACCTTACCTTTGAGAGTCGAAGGAAGAGAAGTGAAAAAGTTGAGAAACAAGGAAATCGCGTCGGTTAAAGTTGTTTGGGGAGGACCGGCCGGTGAAAGCGCTACTTGGGAGCTTGAGGATGAGATGAGGAAGTCCTATCCAGAGTTGTTTTCAGGTAATTTTCGAGGGCGAAAATTCTTTTTAGGGGGGTAGAGTTGTAACACCCGTATTAGAATAAATAGGATTTTAAGCTTATTTATTATTTATGTGTTTAATTATCTATTTGAATGACATTATTATTTGTTTGAATTATATGATTATGTGAATTATATGGTTATGATGTTTGCGAGGAGGTAAGAGTATTTTTAGTAATCACATAGGATTAATTAGGCTAAGTGGAGAGTAATTAGTTAATTAATTAGTTTGCGTTAATTAATTGATTAATTATGAGAAGTAGTAAAATAATGGTTTATGTCACTTAGTAAGATATTAAGTAATTGGACTTGTTGTTAGTAAGTGGGCTAGACCCAATAGAGAAGGATAAGATAGAAAAGGGTATAAGTGGTAATCTAATTGTCATTAGGTTAAGATAAGTAAGATAGAAACTTTCATTTTTGAAGAAAAGAGGTAGAAAGAGAATAGAGAAGAAGTGACCCTTTTTCCTTGGAGAAGAAGATAGAACAAGAGGAAGAACTAGAGATAGAAGGACTAGAGAATTCAGAATTTCTCAAGGTAAGAGAGTAGTATTTCATTCTAGAGTGATCAAGAGAAAGGGAGAAAATCTATTTTCTCCAACCCCAACTTCTCTCACTCTTTTCTCTTTAGAAGGGGGGAAATTGATTAAGAAAAATGATAACTTTAAGAGGTTATAATCTCTTGTTAATGCCTAAATCATGTTACACGAATTTGGGATAATAAATGGGAATGTGTAGATGTTTGTAAGGAATTTATGTGTTGATATGAGTTTTTGAAATGTTGTGCAAAAATCTATGGATTCTTATCTCTTGATGTTTGATCATGTTTTAGACTGTACTCTCATGTTGTATTTGGTTATAAACACTTAAAGTTGGAACCTTTAATCTTTGAAAGTAAGAAAAATGATGTTTTTATGAGTTGTGGCATGAAAATCACGAACAGGGGTGAATTCTGGGCAATTTCGCGCACGCAAGAATCCTGTTTCGCGCACGCGAAATTGGCAGAGAACACATCTCTTTTCAGTCGTGTTCTTCGCGCACGCGACTTGAGTTTTCGTGCACGCGAGACACTGTAGCGCACGCGAGTCATGACTTCGCCTGCGCGAGAGTCAACACTTTTCAACCCATATATTTCGACCTTTCTCTCCTTTTTGATCTTAGCCTGAAACATGTCTTAATTATGGTCTTTTGAGTATGGAATGGCATGATAGTTTATATACGAATGACTTATTGAAGATAACATGATTGAGTGCTTAAGCTAGTATTGAATCATGAATGAATAATTGTGATAATGTTGTTATTGAATATGTATGCTTGATTACTTGCGAGATTTATTGGATATGATTTAATCAATGAGATTGTATATCTTCAATTGAGTTATTGAGATATGTTGTGTGTGATATCCTTATGGGATGAGATGATTAAATTATATGATTGGTAATCTAGCATACATGCATCATTTTGTATGACGAACAGATACTTTAGAGGGGATCCTAAAGTATGGCAGATATCTTAGTAGCTGCGGTTGACTAAGATATATTTGGAATAAGTTTTCCAATAACTATGAGGTATCACATGCACTTAGTATATTACTAGGATGCATAGCATGAATGTGACATTAGATTGCATTAGGAGATGAAGGTGAATATTTATATGAACTAAATGTTAATTGTCATCATTGTGCATCCTTGATCTTTTGTGATTAATTGTGTATGCTTGGTTCATGCCCTTGGTTTATATGTTTACCTATTGCTAATGTTTATTGTATATATGATCATGTATCTATTATGAGAGTATTGAATGTTTCTCAATTATTTTGCATGAAGTTGTATAGTATTGCTTATACTTGCGCTTATTTTGGAATGTTATACTAACTCTCTACTTTGTGTTAATTTCTGAATCTTTGGGGGTTCAGAGGTGCAGGGTGAGGACGTATCCCTTGAGGAGTAGCTTTGGAGATTTGTTTAGCTACTAGTGGTAAGGAGTTAGCATTATGCTTCTCCTAGACTTTTATTAGTTGGGTTGTAATAATTAGTGCTCTGGTATGCCTTGTTATTTAATTGAATACACCTTGATGCATGTACTTTTGTTTATTTATTTAATTATTTATTACGTATATGGGTTAGGGTGTTACACAATCAACAAACACAAAAGCAAAGGTAAAATAGAAAATGGGATATTTTTTTTATTACTTAATGCACTTTATGCATTTTCTTAAAGAGTACTCCCTCCGGCCTTATTTATAAGCAAAAGTCAACAAAAACTTTTGGTGTTAAATATAAGCAAAAGTTACCAAAACCAAGTTTATTTAATGCTATTCTTCCAAAAGTACCCTCATTATTTGTTCTACTTTTTAAAATGATTGTATAGTTCCAATGCAAATTTAAGGTCATTTTAGAAATTGTAAAAGACATTTTACATAAAATTAAGACAAAAAAGTAATTTCTTAATAAACGTGCAAATTAGCATATTTGCTTAAAAAGGAGGCTGGAGGAAGTATTATTATTATTTTTTTGATTAGATACAAGACTAGAGAGAATAATATTTATTATGAGCATAAAACAATGGTTAAAAATACAATCGTTACATTTACCAACCAAAAAATGCAATCTTCAATCAACTGTCTCATATTTAAAAATACAATGGTTAACAAACATAACCCACATAATTAATTCACAATTATTATTTTTTTATCAGCAGAATTAATCCATAAATGACTAAACTAATCTAAGACAAGATGAACATTAGTTGCTATAAAACTTGTTTGGATTGACTTATTTGAATTGACATAAGCACTTTGAAATTGTTTGTATGAGTTGTAGAAACAACTTATGTAATGTTCATAACCTCTCCAAAATAATTTACGAAAATCATTTGACTTTATTCTTTCTTTTGTTACAAAAATAACTTATACATAAACATAGACACTTATATAAAAAATGTTTATGCTATAAGTACTTAATTATCCAAACAGGGTATAGGCAAAATAAAAGCTTACGAAACTAGAAACTAACTACATTTTATGATTGAATAGTTGATGACATTATGTTGATGTTTATAACTGTTATTGAAGAAACACGTAGATTTTGAGGAAGAGGTACCTGCCTCAGTTGAAGGGAGCTTCTGGGAAGAGTTGAATGTTTAAACTCTAGTCATTTACTTTTTTGACTCATTTATACATATAATACTAAAAGAAATTTATCCACAAATACTAATAATACTTTTTTTGACGCATTTATACTTATAATACTAAAATTAAACTCTAGTCATTTACTTTTTAAAAATTTAAAATATAAATAATATGAGAAAAAAAAATTTTGAGAAAATAATGTGGGCATTTGAACCATTAAATTATAAATATAAAATAATATTTAAATGTAAAAGAAATGGATAAAAGTTGTTCAATAGTTAAGATGTAAAAATTGAAACATTTTTTTTAGAGGATTCATTCTCAAATACTATAGAAGAATAATGATTCGTACAGTTCAAACTAAATGCGATCTTTTGCAGTTTTCGGTTTGAATTTGTTCGTATATGAACAACCTAGTATAAACGGAAGAATTCCTTTTACCACCCTATCTATTTTTTTTAATTTATTAAAATACATCTATCCATTATTTAGATAGCAATGTTGAAAATTTTTAGGCTGCCCTACAGGAACCTATAATCTAGTCTATAAATGTTTGGGCTAGGACAATCTACTTCTTTTAATAGAGTAAGAGGTTTTATATAAGTCTATTTAGTTAAAAATATTATACTCTAAAACATTAAAAAAATCTTTTAAACGTACTAAATCGGCTTATTTAAGTAAATATAAATAATTTTTTTCATTTATTATTATATATTAAAATATGCATTTTGATTAAATTATAAATCTATTAACTTTTACAATAGATTAATTTTTCACTTATATAAATGTATTATTATAAATTAAAATTGAAATATGATGTTATATATAATCAATTTCTCTAAATATCATATTAAATATCAAAAGAAAGTTTAGTCTCATTAATTTATTAGTTCATTGGTATATTTAAATATAAATATAATTATTTATTTAAATATCTTCATCTTTGTGTAAAATGGACTTTTAAACAGGCTAATAGGTCATGTCAAGTTTTTAAAAAGGCCAAATTCAGACCTAAAATATAAGCTTATGATAGGTAAGGCCATCAATTTTTTTGACAATCAATTTTGCCACCCTATCATTTTTCTCACGCGCCCTACGAATTTACTAAAATACTCTATTCCGCTATTTAAGTCGCGGACACCCCTAAAACTACCCTACCAGATTTTATTTTTATAACGTCCGCTACTTAAGTAACAGACGATATTTACAAAAATTATTCATTTTTACAGCGTCCGTTACTTAAGTAACAAAAGAGTATAATGATCATTTCGTAGGATGCGCGAGTAACCCATAAAGTGGCAATAATAATTTTATTTTTTTATGGGTCAAGTTCAGCCCATCAATTTTTACAGGCTATAATTTTTCTTTTTTATAATGAGATTTTTTTTTTTACAGAAACAATCCCTTTCTTTTGATTTCCATGTAGAGAATTAGTTGCATCGGATACAACTTTTCACCAAAAAAAACTTTGAGCTTTTCACTAGATCTATGATGGAGGGGATTAGAAGTAACAAATCAGTACTCCCTCTGATCCTAATTATAAGAAGAAATCTACTTACTTTTTAGATTGATAGAATGTTTGATGTATTTCAAATCCTTTAGAAATCTATAAGTAACTTAGGAAGAATACTCTCCAAATGAGTAGCTTCTATTTGATGTAACCTAATGTGTTCATGAATATGAATGTTTGTAGGCCATCAGCAGAACCACCTTGAATTTCTGTATTATTATGAAAGTATGTTGCCAAAGATTTCTTTCTATGTTTTTTTTTTTTTTTTTGCTTAAATAGTGTTTTAGCCTCTGCAATTGTTACTCATTTTGAAAAGAGCCTCTGTTAAAAAAAAATGAGTGACAATTGTTGCAGGGGCTAAAACACTATTTAAGCGTTTTTTTTTTTTCATATGTTACTTCACTCTGAATATAAACTAACATATATAGTTAGTATTTGGTTTAATTTCTAACTATAATTTGGAAGCTACTAAATATATTATAGTTAGAATAGTCATGCAATAAAAAGAAACTACAGAAACTGTCCTTTCTTTTGATTTCCATGTATAGAATTAGTTGCATCTGATACAATTTTTCACCAAAAAACTTTATGACCTTTTCACTAGATCTATGATTGGGAGGAGTAGAAGTTACAGATCAGTATTTCAAATCATCAAATGCTTTAGAAATCTAAAAGTAACTGTGGAAGAATACTCTCCAAATGAGTAGCTTCTATTTGATCATCACCCTCAGTCTCTGCAATTGCAGCAGCACGCTGAATAGCCTCTGCATCAACAGAAAGGTCATGTCAAAAACAAGATGACATAGAATATGTGCAAATCATAGTCGTGAGCAAACATTAATGTGTTTCTCTTTTAATATTGATGAACCTGTGACAAAAAGACGGAGAAGTTCACAAGTAAGCTTCAAAGCACTAGCATTAGCTGCATGAGAAAAATGGGACAAATGAGTTCTGGTAAACATCCAATTTGCAATGCCAAGACAACTACAGTGTGACATGATCACATAATCTCCACCAAACAAGAAATCTGTTAACAGAGTGATAATGACATAAATACCAGAAGTTGTCCGATTCTTCTTGGACGATCCAGCTCCTCCCTGTAGTGTAAGTAAAAATCATTTACAGATTAGTGACGCACAAATGCAACAATTAAGTAGGAGGTATTCTATAAGATTATAACAAAAGATAATAGTTAAAATTAAGAATTTAGGACCAATTAAGGATGCACTGTTCTACACTTCTACTCCTATCAATAGCACCCAGCCAACTAAGAACTACAATTTTGTGAAATAATTTGAGAAGTGAGAATCATCACACCATAAAAACAAATGTGGCAATACCTAAATAATGAAGAAAATATATTGAAAGGGCAACAGTTGGGCATTGACGCATGGTACTTTGAACATGAAAGTAATTGAATGCAACTACATATGTCGATGTTGTGCTGGTGCTACATAGGATATAATAAAAATATAAAGTAAACTACTATGCACTCCCTTATATTTTGTGTTTCACTACATATCTCTCATCTCTCATTTATAACAAAAACCAACACAAAACCCTCTTGCCTTCATAAAACATACACTACATCTAACTCTAAATGCTCTAAGATCACAAATTTCTTAATTAACCAGTTAGCACATGGTCTACAGGGATTTTTTGAGGTCATTCAGATTAATATATCAGTATATTCATAGTTTCAACTTTCAAGTTGAAGAAGTTTTTTGAATAAGTTTTTTGAAAAGCACATGTGACATATCCTTATACAGCATATGAAGGTATCTTGAACCGTATAAAGTGATTGAATTTGAAATTGAAAAATCCAGTGAGCAATACTTAACCAAATGTTGTAAATGTGCACAACATTAAAACAAAAGAATGAAACTAGCAGCTAGAGATAGTTCACATTGCTATTAACCAAATCACAGAAGAAAAAGAAGAAAAACAAGGAAAGAAATCGGATAAACATTGTATTAAGCCCACACAATAAAGTGGATTCGGGGATTCGGGCGTAATTTTTCCACTGATTAACATGTAAGGTTATCATCACAGCGCAAAAATAAATCCAAAATCTCCAAATTTAACCAGTAGCATTAAGAAATTGATATGAAAATCAAGAAACAAACATAAAAAACCTATCATCTCAGATTTCAGCTCAGCTAAGCAAAAAAACAAACACATAGCATGCATAGATTATAAATTTGCAAATAGGGAAAATTTGAAAAACCTCAGAATCCAAAGCATCGTTGGTTGCAACATTTTCACGCTCTGCAAATTAAAAAAAATAAAATGATAAAGTTAGGGATTCATATAATAAATTGGGAATTAGGATAGTAAGTAAGAGAATGTGTGTAACCAAGGGTTCGCAATGTCCAAATGCGCTTCATGATGGAACGGATTAGATCCTGTTATTGAACGAATAAATTAAATTAAGAATTGTGATGTGAAGAATAGAATGAGAGAAGAAAGGATTATAGGATCACCGTACAGACTCGAATGTCGCTTCCTCCATTTTTTGATTGTAGCAAAGCAAAAGTCACAACAAATGACACTCGCTTGGAGGGAAAATAACAATAACTAGGGGATTAGAATGAACTCGCTCTTTTTTTTACTCCTCCAATAAATAAATAAAACACAAATCCTTTTTTTTTCAAAAAATAAATAAATCTGATTAAATTAGAGTGACTAGCAGGTAATTAGTAATTTGTAATCATTTGGTGAAATTAGTCTTATTTTTGCTTTGTTTGGTAAAAAAAAAAAGTTTCGTAAACTTTTTTCAAAAAGAACTTAATGCTTATTTTATTAATTTAAATTTTTTAAACGATATTTGAAATAGTTTATGCGCATATAGTTTATTAATTTATGCTTATCATTTTTTCTTCTAATTTTATTCAAGTTATCTTACATGAAAAAATTAAAAATTAATTAAAGGGTGAAATATGTTTTCAGTCCCTACTTTTATAAAGAGTTTTGTTTTTCGTTCATGTAAAATAAAATCACTTGTTTTCATCCTTACTTTTAAACATAACTTTTTTATGTTATTTTATACTTATAAGATAACCCAACCGTTAATTTTACCAAACACTACAAATTCAATCAGATAGTTTATTTGTTATAAGTTTATCTGCTATAAATTAGCTTATTAGCTACCGGTTATTTTTTACCAAACAAAGTCTTTATGTTAATGATTAGGATGATGTTGATGATTATTTATTTATTTTGTATAATAGAGGGTCGAAGCTCAAAAGAGAAAAAAAATTAAGAAACTAAATGCATATTTTTCGGCATACCAGCTTTAGAAATGTCATCAAACATGATATTTTCGGCATACAAACTTCAAGTAAATGCACATTGAACGAATTCAAGTTGAAACTAAAATTTGCAATCCAATGTAACTCTAACGACGAGTGTGTTTGATTTGGATATGTCAATCAAGACTTCACATATACGACACACCAAAGTAGAGGGGGATCATTGGTGGTGCTTCTTCCATAAAATATATCAATGAGGAAGATGGAGTCATTTTCTATGATAAGATGATTAACTCATTGTCTTCGAGTCAAATTAATACCAATAAACATTCCCCACATTTGAGCATGGAGAGTGTCACACATGCCAATTTTTTTAGCATACCCTTTCAACTATCTCCCATCTGAATCTCGTAAAAGATCTTCATGCCCTACTAGATTTATAGACCTCTTGTAAGCTCCATCACAATTGAGTTTGATTCATCCCTCAGACGGACACTGCCACCCACTACATTGAAAACAGCAAGCGGCGGCGGTTCAAATAGGCAAACAGCGGCGGTTGGCGGTTGGGAAGCGTCGACAAATGCGGCGTCGCTAGATCATTCAGCGGCAGTTCTAGAAAACCGTCGGAATAACCGCCGCTAGGTCATTAGCGTCGGTTTTGTTAACATTTGCGACGGTTCATAACCGCCGCTAAATGCAATTACGTCACACGTTTTTCTTAGCTTTTAGCGTCGGTTGGAACCACCGCTATTCGCTTTTTAAAAATTTTAAAAAAAAAAACTCTTTTCTTGTTCCCACAAACTTTTATTTATTTTTTTTCTTTTTTGCAAATAATTTTGACCAAAATATAGAAAAATAACAAGCATTCAAAATAAAATAACAACGATTCAAATTTAAATGGAAGTGCATACATTAATTCCAAATGAGCTCCAATAGCTTTACATAGAGTAAAAATTCAACATAACAATATATAAGTAATGGAATCCTAATTGTGCATCACTACTTAAGTATCAAGAGAAAATCTTGCAGGCACAACCATTTAGTATGCTACTGTTTCCTAAACTCATGAAATCAAAAGAAAAATGGTTCAAACTTAATAACAAACATAAGCAAAATTGTAAATAACTAAGTATACATTCTTCTTTGATTAACACTAAAAATTAAAAATTTGCATCTCCATGACCAGCTTCATTGCTCATTACCAACTCCATGACGACTAGATTCGTGATAATATGATGACGCGCACCTCATTTGTTGGTGAAGTTGAATACCAGTAGTGGAAACCTCAACATATAATTCCATAATAATGTTATGATGTCATATGATATATTGTGCTTTTAAAATCATTTGAATTTGATGATACAAAGCACACAAATTTAAGAGTTTCGTATGGCTTAATATCAATATTTGAGAAGAAATATTCATCTTAATCATTATAATTACCTTGATAAATTTCTACACGTCATCACGATATATCCCATTCCATTCAGCCCACCTACATCAAAGAGAAATACAATCAGGGGCGGAGCCCTTTATGGGATGGACAGGGCCATGGCCCGCCCCAGGATTTTTAATTTTTTTTCATAGGTATACTATTTAGCGGCGGTTTTAAACCCCCGCTAAATAGACTGCATAATATTACTGCTTTCTGGTTTGCGGGGGTTTTAAACCCCCTCTATTTTGGACGTCCAGAATTTTTAAATGCTTTCTATTTTGCTGGGGTTTCAAACCCCCTCTATTTTGAGGTTGATATTTTAAATTTACAAGATTATTAACCTCCTTTAAATTGTTCCAAAAAAAATTCTCTATTATTAATCATTCAAATATTGTTTCTAATTTACTTTTTGAAGCATTTCTTCTAATGTTTTATTGTTATAATTTATAGATGTTTTAAAATGTGTAATTTATTTTTTCAAAGTATTCAAATTTTTTTTTTTTGAGAAAAAGTACTCAATTTTTTATTTCTTATAGAGTTTTATCGTATAAAAAATTATGTTTGATCAATTTTTTGTTAGAAAATTCAAATTTTTGTTTGAGAGAACTAAACAAAAAGTATGAAGTTTACGCATGAATTGACATAAAATATATTTCATAATATATTTTTTTAAGAAATTTTTTAATATTTAATTTATAACTATAGCGGCCCCCCTAACCTTTAGGGCTAGCTCCGCCACTGAATACAATGCAAACTGAACTGAATATTGATTGAGGAAACACGTTTTTCATTTTAGCATACATTAGTTTCCCCATAGATGAACAAATATCCAAGAAATTTATATCCTAAAAAATAATCTTGTTGTCATTTTAAATAAAATCATATTGATGTGGTTCAGAAAATCATATGCTAGTGACCATTCATGATTATAACAAAGATTATTCATAAAATCAGGCATTAAGTTCATCAACATTCATGATTATAACAAAAATT
This sequence comes from Trifolium repens, assembly GCA_030408175.1. Lineage (NCBI taxonomy): Eukaryota > Viridiplantae > Streptophyta > Magnoliopsida > Fabales > Fabaceae > Trifolium > Trifolium repens. Next base: position 26,590,132 of record CP125850.1, read on the forward strand.
ATTCATAAAATAAACATATTTCCTAAAGATCATTAAAAGTACTACCAGTCCCAATTTGGAAAACTTCCAACAAGATAGGGCCTCCACAGTCATAAGGCTCAACAATAACTTTACATCTTAACAAGCCTGCATCTTTAGCAATTGCCTGTGAAAGTAAATAAAGATAACATTGCTTGATCAAAATTTCAAATTTAGACTCCCAATTTTCTAGTGCAAAGAAAGCACTGCTATTCAAACATTTGTCTTCAAATCGAAAAATTATAAGGATGTTTATTAAATATTAATCTAGTTACATGAAATCAAACCAAAATAAACAACTTAAGGATTCACAGCTAACAACTCGGGATCTCTGTCCGTATCGCAAATAAGCCGCGGAAATACGAAGAGAATGATACGATAAACAACAATCAAACCTTAAGTCTGAAGCCCTTTGGACACGAATTTTAGAGATGCAATCCAGCTGCAGCTGGAACACCATGTGGCACTCAATAAGGCCCAAACAGACTCGCATAGCACCTTGTAACCTCTGTCGACAAGACCTGCAATGAAACACAAAATTTGAAGCACATCTATGACATTATGTCCCTTCACTTGACAGATTCTAAGCAAGATTGAAGTTGCCATCCACTGTGAAATAGCTTAATTTAAGCTTCTTGACTTTACTCTCATACATTTCTACGATAGTAAATTGGATTGTTCCGTGATGGCTGCAGCTGAGGTGTTTTTAATTTTTAACCTAAAAAATCATTGCATTCCTAGCTTTTCCAAATGATAGATCAATAACTAAGGAACAAATTCCTCATATACACTACCAACACCACCTAACAACCTTTTCTTAAGCTTGAAATTTACTCAAAAATGGCATCAGAATTCTTTTATTACAAGCTTTAGGTTGAAACCAATTGACACTCATCCTAACATCAAATTGACGAAAAGCATCGGCTCAGCACAAATTGTCATTGAACTACCCATAAAGAATTACATCAAATGTCATTTGACCTTCACCACATCAAGCTAATTCTTTGAAAACAATAAGGAAAACTTGTAACTCTTTTAAAAAAATTTACTTCCAAAGAACCAGAAAATTCGTCACGTAGTGTTCAAACTTGAGAGAAACATAACTAATAACACTAACAAGAAAATAAGCTACCCACAAGTCATGTCATCAGGAGTAATATTGAGAAGTTTTAGAATTAAAAAGAAGTATGATAAACTTTATACTGGGAGACACCAACCAAAAATATAAGTTCAATGACCTTGCCAAGTGAATGCTCTAATAGGTTGACAAGAAAATCAAGAAGCCACAAAACCTGAAAATATAGGTGTTCTGGTGAACAAATAAGGGGGTGATAAGATATATGAACCGTGTATAAAGAATCAATAATTCATGTCTATTGAAAAAATGTGAACCCTTTACAATGAAGCATATGTAAGTGCACCAGTTCATCCTCATGTTTTAATAATTGTCAAAACACATGAAAATAGGATTGAACATATTTTGGCAACATTACAAATGACTTGACAACAAAGAACTATTTTCTAAAACCTTGAAAAACTGACTTTTAGGTATTTTGTATCGATACATACATTGGTGTATCGATACAAATGTCCTGAAATCTCTTCTGCTTGATTTTGAGCATTTTGTATCGATACATACATTGTCTGTATCGATACAAAAGTGGTCTCTCAGAGACAGAACAGCTCCTGTGTATCGAAGCATGCTTACATGTATCGATACACATCTGTTTGCTCTCAAAATCCAGAAAGTTCAATATGATTCGAAGCATGCTTGCATGCTTAGATACATATCAGTCAAGATTTCAAGATTCTGATATTTGTATCGATACACACCCGTGTTTGTATCGATACAAAGGTCAATTTTTCCAATTTTAAACATGGTCAAAGCATTTGTATCGATACAAATGATCATTTGTATCGATACATGTATGAAAAATTATGCCTAAATTTGCTCATTCTATTTTCTCTTTAAATAGCAATGTGTGTGATCATTTTGTTGTAACACAAGTGAGAGAAAACTAGTGTGAAAGATCAGAAAACGCTTTGGGTTCAAATTGAGTGAGAATTTGCATCAAAGGTTTTATTCAACACAAGTTCATCATCTTCACCAAGTTTGCAACCAAAATTGGATTTGAGTATGGGATCAATTCAATAGAAATTGCAAGATTGTGTGATAACGTTCGATACGGTTCGTGGTGAATCAGAATCGTGATCGGGTTGAATTGGGTTGGAGGTTCTAGTGTTTCTCTCAAGTGATTCAAGAACGTGCGGGTCTTGAAGGATTCGACAACAAGGAACGAAGGACTCAGCTGGACGATTGGGTGCGGTTTGGCACAAGGAGAATCGTTGGAATCAGAGGGTGAAGTTCCGTTGGGTGTCGAGGTTATTCGCATTAGTTTACATTTTGTCTTGGTATAGGATTATAGATTTCAATTGTAAACTGTGCACTGTTTGTTCATCAAGTTTTTGATCTATAAACTCTCAAATAACCCGTTTGGTTATTTGGGGGGAGACGTACTCGGATACACGCGTGGACGACGCGAAATCCGGGGAACTCCCTAATCAAATCTCGTGTGTCTTTTCGCTTTAAATTCTTTCTTTGCTTAATTCGATTATATTGTGAATCAATTGAAGTTTTGTGTTCGTAAGTGTACACAAAGATTCAATTGTTATTATCTTGGTTGTGATTGAATTTAAATCGAATCATATAACTTGTTTGGAACTGTTTTGTGCGAATTAATTGAATTTGGATATCTTGCGTTAAACGATCCTATAACTTTCCTAATTCGTTCAAGGCTATACTATCTTTCCTTTGGTCAAAAGGTGCAAAGTAGACTACCGATCCGGTGGTGCTTCCGCGCATTCGTTTTTAACCAAATAATTTTTTAAAGTGACATTGGTTAACGAAGCCACTTATTCAACCCCCCCTTCTAAGTGGTAGCCTAGTAGTCTAATAGCATAAGCTCATATTTATAGATTTCAATGGATGGTAGTTATGGAGTGCCACGATCATGGATACTCCATGATCGTGGCAGTTTCTTCTTCTTGCTCCGCCTCCCACGTGGTGGTGATGGGCGGATTCTTCCTATCCCGGTGGTGATCGTGGTGGTAGGGGGTGATTACTCTCTGCTGCGTGCTGACGTGCCGGCGGGATCTTTGAGAAGACGGTTTGTGTCTAGGGCGAGGGTGCCGTCTGTTGGGCGTGTGTTAGCCCATATTTTTATTAAGTAAAAACATGTTCTAAATGCATGATTAAAATTATTTCATTATTATAAAATGTCATTAAAGATGTTTGGTTTTCAGAGCCAATGAATTTAATGATTAATCGTGCATGAATATGTAATGAATGCTCTATTTTGAGCATTGTTCTTGAATTGTATGTTTTCTTCAGGATCTTTTCGATTTGGTCGAAGTGTTAATAGGGTCGAAGCATTCAGTGGTGTAGTAGAGAAGCATGGACTTAGCAAATATTCAAGGAAAAGCATTGCTATTTCGACTTCGATGGATACAACGGCTAAATCATAAGATAAGAAGAAATTCAAATTCAAAATATGTGTCAAGACACGCGTCCTATCTGTAGTTTATTTAGGCGTTATTAGCAGTTAGGAATTAGTGTCTATAAATAGTTTAGTTCTGTGATCGAGTAAAGGGTCACAATCATTATACAAAATCCACAGAAAACTCAAAGTACCCATGTCAACGAGAGAAACGAGTGATCGAAGGAAAATGTATGTAATGTGCACCATTATCTTTCTGTAATCATTTACATTTAAATGCAATTTGCAATCTTTTATCTTAATTCAATTGCTATTTTACTTCGACTCATCTTCCTTTCTGTTTATTAATTGGAATAAACATTCTTTCTTGCATTTCAAGTAATATAAGAAACATAAAAACTACCATTGATGAACATAAGAACAATAATGAATACTATTTCCTTTGAAAATATAAACAAAACACTATGTCCCGAGATTTACTAGTTGATCTCTCTTGTAATAATCAAACTAGCGATTGTTTACTAAATTTCACAGTAAACAAATTGGCACGCCCAGTGGGACTGTGTGCTTTACGTTTAGATTTTCTTCATAGTTAGTATATTTGTTTTGTTCTGTATTTAAATTTGTTTCCAAAAGTCTTGTGTGCAGTGTATGCTTTTAAGAAACGGGAAATCACTCCCTGAAATGGTTAGACCACCACCCAGAAATAACCCAAGACAAAACATGGAAAATCCAAATGGAAACAATAATAATAACGGTTCGAATACATCAACCGCTTCGAGCGTTTCTGAGGCTATAGTCTCTCCTGTAATCAGTGAGATTATACCCAAATGCTGCTGGGGCAACAGTTTCTGCCCCAACATCTTTAATAATAACTGCTACCATGGCTATGCCATCATCCACAACCGCTGCTTCGACTACAACAGAACCTATTTTAACCTTGGTTCATAATATGGAGAGTAATTTTTCTCCAAATAGGTCTCATGTTAATGGGGGTGGCGCTAGTTCTTCTATCTTTCAATTATCTTTTTCCCAATATATGAGTCAAGGCGCCAGTAGAAATTATCCCTATGGTATGCCTACCACTATGATGCAAGGCTTGCAAACGAGCGCATCATTGTTCACAGAAACAGCGCCTGGTGTTTATGTCCCTAATAATACAGGAACATTTGGCTTTGCCACACGAAACAACACTCCTACATTAACCAATACATCCTTGGCAGCAATGAGGCAACAAATGGATGATAGCAACCATGACATGGTTAACATGTTAACACAACAAATTGGTACAGTTTTTAATCCTTTAATTCAAAACACTAACCAAAGTTACCAATTGTTAGCCAACCAAATGGGGAGAATTACGGATTTCTTTGGGGCCCCTCAAGTCCCAAATCAACAAGTTCCTCAAATTCAAAATGTAGTGCCTTTGCAAATTGCACAAGCACCAAATAATGCCATTGTGCCTGCACCAATTAATGTGGCTAATCCTGTAAACCAAGTCCAACAACCTGTGCCAGTGGTCGAACCACAAGCGCAGCCACAGGCTTTGCCCCAGGTCGAACAAAATCCTGGAATTGTCTTAGTTAATAGGAACCAAAATGCTGATGATGTAGTTAGAAATGTCCAAAACAATTACTTTGCTGGACAAAACAACATAGAAAATTTGGTCGAGACAATTTTGGCCCAAAATGGTTTAAACATAGGCATGCATAGACCTCATTTTGTATCTGGCTTATCAGAATATGTACTTCAAACAGAACTACCAAGGGGTTGGAAAATCCCAAAATGTTTTAAACATAGGCATGCATAGGCCTCATTTTGTATCTGGCTTATCAGAATATGTACTTCAAACAGAACTACCAAGGGGTTGGAAAATCCCAAAGTTCACCAAGTTCGCTGGTGACACAAGTGAATCTACTGTTGAACACATAGCAAGATATTTGACTGAGGCAGGAGATTTAGCAAACAATGAGAATTTAAGGATGAAATATTTCCCAAATTCTCTAACTAAAAATGCTTTCACATGGTTTACTACTCTCCCTCCACACTCAATTTTCAATTGGAATCAATTGGAGAGGGATTTTCTTGGACATAGAACCTCACAATGTGTATTTTTCAGGGACTTGGTCCAGAAAGCTTTGAATGAGGGAAGACTCAAATTTGGTGAAAAAACCAAAGCTGTAAAGGTGGATGTTGAGCTGTTGCAAAGCGCTGATACTCTCTATGCTAAACCACAAGAGATAATGATGGTCGAAGCCATGGAGATTACAGAAGTGCAGGCAGAACAAATCCCTGAAGAAGAGTACTATGAGAAGATGAAAGTGGTTTACCCTCGTGCTGAAGAGGATTTAATCGACCTTCTGAACAGGTGCAAACTGGAGAACAAATGGGTGATGCTTTGTGCCCGTTGCAGTGCTGTTTGTGATAAAGAGGCTACTGCAGGCCTTATGAAATTCCAACCTATGACCAATAGGCAGGGGGCAAAGCCAAAGCCATACCACGACAAAGGAAAGGGTATCCTGAATCGACCAAATAATCCTGTCCAAATTGATCGAAGGCCCACCTTCCGTCCATCTGGTTCGATCCCTGTGGAACGCTGGATGCTAATAAGTACTCTTACAAGAATAATTATAAGGGTAAACATCCAATGACAAGAACTCAATGGCGTAGATTCCAGCGCCAAAAGAAGTTGGCTGCAAAAGGTCCTCAAGCAAGCCAATACAAAGAGGTGGCTAGAAGGCCAGCTAAAGAAAGGATCTCTTCTCCAATAGATGAAAATAAAATGGAAGATGATGATCTGCTGGATTCTGAGCCAGATTTTGATGTAATATGTGTGGTTTCCATATTACCATCAGAATACGATGTTCAATCAGAAGTAATTGAGCTCGAAACTGATTTCGACCAGTTGGAAATGGCTGATCCAAAGCCAATGTGCTATTATATCATGAATAATGGCTGCATCGAAGAGTAACAAGCCACATTCGAAAAGCCAGATTTAGGTATGAAAATCCATCTCAAACCCCTTTTCATTAGAGCAAAAGTTGAGGGAGTTGGAATCAACAAAGTGTTGATAGATGGAGGTGCTGCTGTTAATTTAATGTCTTTATCTATGCTGCCCAAAATAGGCAAGTATGATTGTGATTTATCTGCCCATAACATTGTTTTGTCAAACTATGAAGGCAAGACAGGATATTCTAGGGGGGCAATCCAAGTGGATGTTGCTGTTGGCAGTATAGTTCGACCAACTCTGTTCTTGGTAGTTGAATCCAAGGCGAACTTCAACTTGCTATTGGGAAGAGAGTGGATTCATGGAGTGGGTGATGTGCCTTCGACCCTTCACCAAAAGTTGATACTCTGGAGAGAGGATGATTTTGTAGAAAATATCGAAGCTGACCAAAGCTTCTATATGTCAGAGGTAGATACCATATCTAAGCAAACCTTTGACAAGAACTTGGTGAATATAGCGCCATGCTATGACAGAGAGAACACTTTCAAGCCTTCTGATAATGTCATACATTCAGTTAAACTCCACCCAACCCAGGGATTCATATGGGAAAGAGAGGAGATAGATGCTGCATCCTCAGAAGATAGAGTTATACCACCATTTGGGTGGGATATCCACGAAGATTACTATGATTGGGTCCAATGCATGGGCCAGAATTACGACTTATATGGCCGAAAGTAGATTAAATACGGCTTTGGAAGCTGATATCCTGCAAAATATGGCTACAGAAGCCAAGGTCGAAAATGATGGCGCTCCTATGCCACAAATCCAAAGGCTTGATTGTATCTATGATGAAGAGCCCCTGGGGTTCGAAAGAGATCCTTTGGAGGAAATTGACATTGGAAATGGCTCAGTAAAAAGGCCAACTTATATTAGTGCTAATATCAATCCTGATCTAAAAGGAAAATTGGTGCTACTTCTCAAGGAATTTAGTGATTGTTTTGCATGGGACTATAATGAGATGCCTGGACTCAGTAGAGAAATGGTCGAACTCAAACTACCAATCAAGGCAGGTAAAAAACCAGTGAAACAATTGCCAAGAAGATTTGCACCAGAAATCATGTCCAAGATCAAGGAGGAGATCGAAAGGCTGCTAAAGAGTAAATTCATCAGAACTGCCAGGTATGTAGAATGGTTAGCAAACATAGTTCATGTTATTAAAAAGAATGGTACACTTAGAGTATGCATAGATTTTAGGGACTTAAATAATGCTACACCTAAAGATGAATATGCCATGCCTGTGGCAGAAATGTTAGTAGACTCAGCAGCAGGCTTCGAATTCCTAAGCATGTTAGATGGTTATTCTTGTTATAACCAAATATTCATTGCTGAAGAGGATGTATCTAAAACAACATTCAGATGCCTTGGTGCTTTAGGCACTTATGAATGGGTTGTTATGCCTTTTGGCTTGAAGAATGCTGGGGCCACTTATCAAAGGGTCATGAATTCTATGTTTCATGACTTTATAGATACATTCATGCAAGTTTATATTGATGATATCATCATTAAATCCTCTTCTGAAGATAGCCATTTGCTATACCTTAGGCAATCTTTTGAAAGAATGAGGAAACATGGATTAAAAATGAATCCATTAAAGTGTGGTTTTTGTGTACATGCAGGAGATTTCCTTGGTTTTGTGGTGCATAAAAAAGGCATTGAAATAAACCAAAACAAGACAAAGGCCATCTTAGAGACAAAGCCTCCTTCGACCAAAAAACAACTTCAGTCTTTGCTTGGAAAAATCAACTTTTTAAGGAGATTCATTTCGAATCTAAGTGGAAAGGCTCAAGCTTTTTCACCATTACTTCGACTCAAGAAAGATGATCCATTCAGATGGAATGAAGAGCATCAAAAGGCTTTTGATGACATTAAAGAATATTTAATAAAGCCTCCAGTTTTAATGCCTCCTAGTAGGAATAAGGCTATGAAGTTGTACATTGCTGCGTCTGATAAGACAATAGGAAGCATGTTGGCTCAAGAAGATGATAATGGCATAGAAAATGCAGTTTATTACCTTAGTAGAGTTTTAAATGATGCAGAAACTAGATACACTGCCATAGAAAAACTTTGTCTTTGTTTGTATTTCTCTTGTACAAAACTTAAGCATTATATAAAGCCTATTGATGTTTATGTCTATTCCCATTTCGATGTCATTAAGCATATGCTAACTAAACCTATATTACATAGTAGAATTGGAAAATGGGCATTAGCTTTAACTGAATATTCACTTACTTATAAACCTTTGAAGGCTGTTAAAGGTCAAATTGTGGCAGATTTTATAGTTGATCATTCTTTGGTCGAAATGCCACAAGGATATGTGGATATTCAACCATGGATTCTCTACTTTGATGGATCCAAACATAAACATGGAACTGGAATTGGAATCCTAATAATTTCACCTACTAAGGTTCCAACGAAATTTAAATATAAAATTAATGGACTTTGCTCTAACAATGAAGCCTTAATTACAGGTTTAGAAATATTAAAATACTTGGGGGCAAAGAACATTAAAATAAGAGGTGATTCTGAATTAGTATTGAAATAGCTAACACAAGAATATAAATGTGTTAAAGAACACTTAGCAAAATACTTTGTTATAGCTAGTTCTTTGTTAGATTGTTTCGATCATGTGGATATTGAACATGTACCTCGATTAGAAAATCAAGAAGCAAATGATTTAGCTCAAATTGCTTCAGGATATAAGATATCAAAAGAAAAATTGACACAATTGATCGAAATCAAAGAAAAAATGGTTTTACAAGAACCAATTTCTGAACAATTGTCAATGCCAAAACTTGTGGGGGCAGATGCTATACCACAAATCAATGGTGAAATTGAAACCCTAGGAAATTTTGAAATTTTTGCCATTGACAATCTCTCAGATGATGATTGGAGAAAGTCTGTTGTGGAATATCTTAGAAATCCAACAGGAAATGTAGATCGAAAGATAAAATACAGGGCTTTAAGCTATATAATTTTTGAAGGTATTCTTTTCAAAAAGACTTCTGAACGAATTTTGTTAAAATGCCTTAATGAAACAGAAGCATATGTAGCCATCTCTGATGTTCATAGTGGCACTTGTGGTTCTCATCAAGCAGGACACAAAATGAAATGGCTTTTGTTTCGACAAGGCCTATATTGGCCTTCTATGCTGAAAGACTGTATAGAATTCGCCAAAGGTTGCCAAGAATGACAAAGGCATTCAGGAATACAGCATGTGCCTGCAAGTGAACTACATTCAATAGTAAAACCATGGCCCTTTAGGGGTTGGGCTATAGATTTGATTGGTGAAATTAAACCTGCTTCATCAAAGAATCAGCGTTACATTTTAGTTGGAATAGATTATTTCACAAAATGGATTGAAGCCATTCCTTTACCAAATGTTGATCAAGATGCAGTAATCAATTTTATACAACACCATATAATCTATAGATTTGGAATTCCTGAAACAATTACAACTGATCAAGGTTCAGTTTTTACTGGACGAAAGATGCAGGAATTTGCCCAAGAAATTGACTTTAGACTTTTAACTTCAACATCATATTATGCACAAGCAAATGGTCAAGTTGAAGCAGCCAACAAAATCATTATTAATTTGATAAAGAAACACATAGCCCAAAAGCCAAGAAATTGGCATAAAACCTTAAACCAAGTGTTATGGGCTTGCAAAAATTCTCCTAAGGAATCAACTAATACCACCCCATTTCGACTAACTTATGGCCATGATGCTGTCTTACCAGTCGAAATACATTTGCAATCAGCAAGGGTGCAAAAACAAATGGAAATACCTTTAGACCATTATTGGCAGATGATGTCAGATGAATTAGTTGATTTAGATGAAGAAAGACTTAATGCTCTGGAAGTTTTAACAAAACAAAAAGAGAGGGTATCTAAAGCTTACAACAAAAAAGTTAAGTCTAAGTCTTTCATTATTGGAGAATTAGTTTGGAAAGTAATTTTGCCTATGGATAAGAAAGATAGGCTCTTAGGCAAATGGTCCCCAAATTGGAAAGGACCATTTAAAATTGTTCAAGTTTATTCGAATGGTGCTTATGAAATTGAGGAATTAACTCCTGAAAAACGTACTTTGGGTATAAATGGAAAGTATTTGAAAAAATATAAACCTGTTTTACTCGAAGTAAAAATAAGCGCAGAATAATATTTGAACATGAAAGCAAAATGGCAATTATAAATTAAAAGTTGCCACAAATTGGGACTTTGTTCAAATTACAAATAAAATCCAAACATGGTTGAACACCAAAAATTAAAATTGTTCGAAAAGACAAATGAAACAAAAGTAAACTACAAGTCTTTGGTGCATTCTGAATAAATCTTCTTCAGGGTTGCAAGCTCTTTTTGACCACCAGATTAGAATTTTCCAAAGACTTCGTTTCTTCAGCAACCACTTCTGCTGAACTGAAAGCTTGAATTCCTTCCCTTCCCTGCGCATCAATCAGCTCTTGAGTCGAGGCTTTTGCTTCCTGTTCAATCCGAGCCCTTTCGACCTCTTCTTCAATGATCTTGCGCCTATACCCCACTATTTGGCTTTCCAGTTGTTCAATTTTTGCTTGTAAAAAGCAATATTCTTATTGCAGTTTTCGACTCCTGGAATACCTTCACTGGATTGGGAGGATAGCCTGTCAACTTCAGCTTGCGCTTTCTGTGCTTTCTCATAAAACATGGTCTGAGCCTGTTGCAGAGTAGCTAACCTTGTATCATTCTCATTACGCTTCTGCACAGCTTTGGCAAATTGGTCAATGATCGAACTGAGTTGAATAACTTTACCCAAAGTTGTTTCATTGGTCAAGGGATTGTGCAATTTCTTCAAAAATGCCAAGTGATTGTAAGCACGAGTGGGCTCTTCTTCGAGTTGCTTTAAAACGTCCTTTTGAGCAAAATCAGTGGTGAGGCGCATAAGCAATGAGTCTTGACACACCATTGAGTTGATGTCAGCATTCGAAGGGGCGGAATCACTGGTGGTGTGTTCACTTGAAGTGTTGGTTTGGCTTTGTCTTTTGGAAAGAAGCAATCGAAGAGTCCCTGCAGGGTCAGATTTGTGCATGTTGGCAAACTCTTCTTCTTGCACACCAAGACTTGCAGAAAGCCTTGAGGTCGAAGAGACGGAAGCGAGATCTGGTCCACCAGCTTCAGCTTCAGGAATGCCATCAGATTTATGCAAAGACTCTTGGGTCGAACTAGCTTGGCCTGATTTTGTAGAAGTACTAGGAGGAGTATATTTGATACTTGACTGGGTTGGCAAAACTTGAGTGCCATCATCATCAGTATTAACTTTAGGTCCTGCTCCTGCCTTTGGCCCTTCACTAGAATTCTCTAGCTCGAGCTTCTCACCATCAACTTTGCTAGTGCCGTCACCCTTGGAGTTCAAGTCACCATTATTTTTGTTTATGCCTAGCATCTCTTCAGGAGCTGGCTGTTTGTTTTCTTCAAAAGTCTTGTCTTTCGATTCATCCTATAAACACAAAGAAAGGTAAATTAAAATGATGGATGATTTGAAAAGAAAATAGATATAGAAATTTAATCGAAGTATACCTCTTTCTATTCAATCTTAGGGTTGTAAGGAGCATCTTTTTTCTCCTCAGAGTTGGGGGCATTTGGCATCAAATTTGTGTCATCCTTCTGCATTTGCTCTTGTTGTTCTTCATTGGAGGCATCTTTTCCTTCGACCCTTGGCTCTGGATGTGGTCTAGGAGTGTCCTTAGACCCAGAAACCTTTTCTGCAACGTTAGTATTCTGGTCTTGTTCGACCACTATTTCTCTCTCTGATGCAGGGTCTTCTTGGGGTTTAGGAATCTCACCACTATCACTGGGGGTATGGATTTTGAGTGCCTTGTGCACTTTAGTTTTCTTTGCAACTAATTTCTCCCCCACAGTAGCCACAGGTCTTGAATCCTCATTTTTCTTCTTCTTCCTTCGTTCCATTTTTTCCCCTTGATCCTTCTTTGGGGTCTCTTGAGCAGCAGACTCTTGTTTTTTCATTTTCTTTTTGGCTTTTTCAGCCTTATCACCCCTAGGAGATGGTCCTCCTTCACTTCCAACTGAGATCGAAGCAGTGGGTTGCTTCCTTTTCTTGATAAGAGGAACCTCTTCCTCTTCTTCATCATCATCATCCTAAAAAAATAATATTAAGAGCCAAAAGAATGGATAATTCTTACCTCTATGTCAACAACAACAGTGTCTTTCGACTTCTTCGAACTGGCAAACACAGTCTCAGTGCTGCCTTTCCTTTTTCCACTCTGAATATGTAGAAACAGGTTAAAATAAAAATTCGAAAGAGTGAAGCTAGGAAGCAGGTTAAATAAAAGCCTAAGTTACCTTTGGCTTAGGAGGTTCGACCTCCGTTTTGATCTTCACTACTGGGGGTTTCTTTACTTCGATCGAAGTTTGAGAAGACCCAGCATCCTTCTTCACAGCTTTGCCTGCAAAATGCCTTACTAGTTAGTATGAAAAGCATAGAGTGTTAAGAGTGCTATATTAATAAAGGAAATTAGGAAATAAATTTTACCTCGACCTGAAATTAGGAAATAAAGCCACTCTCCACCATTCCTAGCATGTGTTCTGCGTCACCAACGGATGAGCGCGAATAATAATCTTTCCACCACGCACTAAATCCATCAGTGCAGTAGAAAGAGGGTTTGAACTCGAAAGGCTTGATGGTGTATTCATAGGTATATATCATCCTAAGGTATTTCTTGTAGAATTTTTCAGTAATGCCCGTACCTAGCACCATTCGATCTTGCTTTTCAAAAAAGCTTTTTGGCCTGATCTGGGACATGCCAAATTGCCTAGCAACGCAATTAGGTTGGTACCCAACCAGTCCATATTGGTTTGCATTGGCCCCGATCCTGCATGATAACAATGTTTGCTCCAGATAAGCTCTCCAAACCTCGTTGACCTCATCTTCGATATCTAGGTCGAACGCAGGAAAATCTTCAACGAACCATGCAACACCGTATTTGCGCTTAACAAAAGGGGCATGGCGTGGTAAGAACTTGTCAAAGTTTTAAAACATTTTCATATGCCTTATGAAACGTCTTCTGGTATCTTGGTCTAGAGATCGAGGGGCTAACCTAACCAACCTTTGCCCTTCGACCTCTCTTGCATCTACCTCTTGCTGGTAATCAAAAGGGACTATCAACCCTAACTCCAATTCAAAAGTGGCATTGAGCCATAGTTGTAGCAGCCATATGGGTCCAGCAACAGAAAACTTCGACCCATCCTTAGATGCTTTAATTGCATCACTAGCAATGCCCATGGCCTCATATAAGCTAGCCAGCAACAAGCGCCCTAGGCTGAAGAGCCTGCCTTCATTAATCTGTTGAGCCATTGGAATGAACATCCTCGCCACTTGTAGGGATTTCGAGCAGAAAACAAAATGAGATAACCATAATGTCAAGAAGGCCGCGTGCTCCTCAATGGACACTTCTTCTCCAGCCTTGCCCATATTTTCTGCAATATACTTGGAGAAAGTATTTTCTTTGTAGTTCAGTTCGACCTTATCTCCAGTCTTAGTATGGTCGAAATGATCTCCATTAGGCCTAAGGCCTGTAATAGCAGTTACGTCCAAGAGGGTGGGGGTTAACATGTCACATTTAAATTGGAAGGTATTTGTGGACTTCTCATAGAAATGAAGGGCAGCTATAAGTAGCTCAGGTTTATATTTGGGTTCAGTTCGACTAAACTGGATTAAAGGATAAATCCCATAAGATTCCCAAGTCCCTTTAAATTCCTTTCCGACCCTATCTAACCAAGGAATATAGTCTTTATGGGCAGTATAAGGGGCAGCTCGAAATAATTTGATAGAATTTTTGAGATACCCAAAATTATAAGGGTCAGAGTCGAAGATTCTAGGACCACATGTCACATATTTAGTAGAGCTGTCAAATGGGCCAGCCCGGTCCAGCCCGGCGGGCCAGCGCGTATAAGTGGGCGGGGCTGGGCTGGCCCGATTTCTATATGGGCTGCCAAATTCTAGCCCGGCCCAAGCCCTATTGGACCATGCAGCCCGATGGGTTAGCCCGGCCCATATAATTTTTTTAGCGCACGCCAAAAAAGATCAATGACACAGCTGACAAAATAATTACCACATAAAACAACCATCAAATCAGGATTTAATATTTTGTTTGTAGCATTAATCCCATCATACTCAGCAAAACTAAATGGAAGATCGTGTCTAATAATGCTTCTAGAAAGCGAATCTCTATAAGCAATACTATCAAATTTCCACCGCTTCAAAAATGTTGCATTATTATCCAGCAACATCCCCACATCATGAGTTGGGGGTTTAAAACATTTGTCAGTATGGCGATTTAAGAAAGTCGTGCCATCACCACATGAATACATAACCCCACATTTATTACATGAATACATACTGAGCAGGAACGGAAGACGGCAAATGGTACGGTGGAAATCGATTTCAGTCTGAGCGGGAAGAGGCAAAAGTAAAGTGTGTTTAGTGTAGTTGGAGCAATGTGAGACTGTAATTGCAAGGGAAAGTAGAAAAGAGACTTATATACTCTTTTTTGTTTTGCAAACATTAGAAAATAGTAGTGGGCTTACTTTAAAAAAATGGGTTAGCCCAAAATGTTTTTTTTTTAACTAAAAACTCTTTTTTTTTAAAATTTTAAACGGGCCGGCCCAAAGCCCGGTGGGCAAGCCCAGCCCGATCCATTTTTTAATTGGGCTAGTTGGGCTGGGCTAAAAAGGCCCGAATATTTTTTAACGACTTTTTTATGGCCCGGCCCGACCCAAATCCATGAGCTAATGGCCCAGCCCGTTAGCCCGGCCCATTTTGACAGCTCTAATATTTAGGAAAGAGATCATTTACCTCTTTCGATATGATTTCAGAGTGTGGTGGATATGGGCCACAAAAGGCATAGTCTTCTTTCTTCAATGAGAAAGGTATCATCAGTTGAGCAGTCCAAACTTTCCTCTCAGCTTCAGTACCAGATGGTTCAGGAACCACTTCTTCACCATCTCCGAGTTACATTAAATCTTTCCACTTCCCAGCATTTGGAATCTCATAATTTTGATTTGAAGCCATGGATGAACAGTTGCAAGGTTAGGAGTAAAAATGGGTTTTATGTTAAATCTGTAAAAAACTGTTTGTTTTTGGTTGAATCAAGGCTGAATCAACGCGGAATCTAGTGTAGATTCGTATGAACGGTTTCAAATCACTGTTTTTGAAAGATCAAAGCGTGATTTTACAGAAAATCAAGAATGGAGTTTTTCTTTCGCAAAAGGCTCTGAGTTGGGAAGTTGGTAAAAAGTTTTGTTTCTTCACTTCTATTTATAGGGAAATGTGTCTGTTTCTTAAAAAATAAATCATAAAGAAATTCAAACAATTTCTCTTCAACTTCTACGAACGCCACGTCACCCACTATGCCTAAAACCTAGGAGCAATGATGGATTGTGGGAATCAAGGTGACAGTTACTTCTGTACGTGACATAAGCGCCGTCATTGGTAACAGTGTCAAGCGCGTGGGTTTAAAAATGCCTTTTCCTTTCTCGTTCGACCTACTCGATCGAAACAGGCATTTTGGGGACAATTTGTTAGCCCATATTTTTATTAAGTAAAAACATGTTCTAAATGCATGATTAAAATTATTTCATTATTATAAAATGTTATTAAAGATGTTTGGTTTTCAGAGCCAATGAATTTAATGATTAATCGTGCATGAATATGTAATGAATGCTCTATTTTGAGCATTGTTCTTGAATTGTGTGTTTTCTTCAGGATCTTTTCGATTTGGTCGAAGTGTTAATAGGGTCGAAGCATTCAGTGGTGTAGAAGAGAAGCATGGACTTAGCAAATATTCAAGGAAAAGCATTGCTATTTCGACTTCGATGGATACAACGGCTAAATCAGAAGATAAGAAGAAATTCAAATTCAAAATACGTGTCAAGACACGCGTCCTCTCTGTAGTTTATTTAGGCGTTATTAGCAGTTAGGAATTAGTGTCTATAAATAGTTTAGTTCTGTGATCGAGTAAAGGGTCACAATCATTATACAAAATCCACAGAAAACTCAAAGTACCCATGTCAACGAGAGAAACGAGTGATCGAAGGAAAATGTATGTAATGTGCACCATTATCTTTCTGTAATCATTTACATTTAAATGCAATTTGCATTCTTTTATCTTAATTCAATTGCTATTTTACTTCGACTCATCTTCCTTTATGTTTATTCATTGGAATAAACATTCTTTCTTGCATTTCAAGTAATATAAGAAACATAAAAACTACCATTGATGAACATAAGAACAATAATGAATACTATTTCCTTTGAAAATATAAACAAAGCACTATGTCCCGAGATTTACTAGTTGATCTCTCTTGTAATAATCAAACTAGCGATTGTTTACTAAATTTCACAGTAAACATCGTGTCGCCTCTCCTTTTCTTTCCCGCCAAGTTTGCTCATTTGAATTTAGTGGGTTGTACAATTGGGTCATTTGCTCATTTGGACCTATATCTTTATTTTTGGGCCTTACCCCAGTCCACAGCCCCCAAGCACGAGGCTCAAAGAGGCGAAGTGGTGATAGTAATGGTCGTGATGGATCGTGGTGATCGTGGTGGTCATGGGGTATAACCGCCCACTGCTTTCTTTCGTGTACATCGCCCTTCCATTATAAATAATCTCCAATGTGGCGCTAAGTCTTGTTCATATCTCTTCTTTTTCACTAACTTTTGTACTCTTGCTTACTTTCAGAATATGGATAACATTATCCCCGTGTTGGAGTCGCCTGTTATGCCTGCCATTAGGCGTGTGAGGAACAAGGTTGAAGAGAACCTTGAAGATCTCTTGGACAATGTAGAGGAGTTCCAGACTTATGTTGAGGAACTTAATGACTACAAATGGCGCCTGACTGATGAGCAAAAGATCTTGTTGGAACTGGCCTTGGAGTTATCCAAGAGGTTGGAGAAAGATGCTGCTTTCATTGAAACCACCAATGCTGTTTTTGAGTGCTATACTGAACTGGAGGATACGCTGGAGAAGAAGATATTCGTCACTAAGGATAGCATTGATTTGCAGGAAGAGTCACTGTATCTCAATTTATCTGCTGAGGAGGCCGTTGAAAATCGTATTGAGATACTGGAGAAGGAACTTCGCCCGCTGATGAAGAGGAAAAGGAACCTTCAACTAGATATTGAATATGATGTTGCTAGACTAATCAGGACCCGCTCCTCCATGGCCCGCCTCAGGGAGAAAATGGACAGGTTACGTGATGATAAGGACAAAATCAGCCATGTCCTTGACGTCGCCAAGAAGTATAAAAGTGAGATTGAAGATTTGCAGGCTGATACCGTTGCGGCGGCCTATGTTGTCGCCTAAGTAGTTTCTTTTTCTAGTATTTAGGTTTTTCTATTTCTTAGTTGTATTGTGCCTTGGTGCTCTTGTATCATGTACCCTTCATTCTCTCAATGTTGTACTTTGTTTCGTGATCAATGAAGCTTTTATTTCTGCAGAAAAAATGCATCTTTTACTTTTTACCTCGCCTTTGGGCGTGACCTTGGGTATGGTCGAGCATGCAGCTCACCTTAGGACACGCGTCAGTCATCGTACTGGCTTGCTTTTTCGAAACGTTTCAACTTTTCAAAATTCCTTTTTCAACCGATGCTTTGATCTTATATATGCGTTGCATTTCTTTCCTTATTTTCCCTGCTTCGATCAAAAAGTTAAGGATTTTTCCAATCTGTTCTTCATTTTCTTGCGCTACGAAGATCAATTTCGTACCCTTCTAGTAACTATTTTCCCGTTTTCTTCGCGAGTTTCCCGCCAACCACGTTCTCCACGATTTTTCAAGTGGTAACCGCTCTTTATCAACCAGGTATAACCGCTACTTCTCTTTTCTCTTTTCTTATTTTCTGATTTCGCGATCGGGTTTCTAGGGTTTCCGGAAAAAATGGTTATTTTGAGAGATCTTAGTAACGAGGACGAGAGGGATCCTCCTCGTCCTCTCATTGTTGGTTCTCCTTTAGAGCGTCAAGTTCGTGTACACTTCACTAGGCCTGATGGTTCCTTCAACCACAGCGGCTATCTTTCTGAAGTTATGGGTGAACCCATTAGTCCTAGGGAGTTTGAGAGTAGTAGTGGCGATGATAGTAGTGATAGTAGTAGTGGACACAGTAGTGATTGTATGATAATTTCGCAGAAGGCACAATAACTCAAATCATTTTCAATTTAGTCTTTTTTTTTTTTGGATAAGTCTAAAAAGATCGCTACTCCATTTTTGGATTAACATTCAACCGTCATTGAGAGTTCTCAAAGTCGATCTCCTTAGAACGAAAAAAGAATTTTTGGGGATTTTCCAGTTATTTCTAAAAGAAATTATTAAGAAATGTGTGACTAACGTGATTGAAGTTCTTAAACGATTTTTAAAAATTGAACGTGTGTTGGTATTGATTGATTGATTTTAATTTTTTTTTGATATCGCTAATTGATTGATTTCAATTATATTGATAAGTTATTTTATTTGTAATAATGATAAAAAATATTCAGGATCAAGAAGTAATGGTGTTGATTCATTTTTAGAAGGAGCAATAATAATAAAAGTCAAAAATGCATTAATTGGCAAATGAAGACTAAAACATGATTGTGAGGTCTCTAATTGTTGTTTTTGATTAGAAAATACATTAAATTTGTCAAATGAGATAGCAAGATGTTAACAAATGATTTATAAATGAGGTTTAGAAATTATTATGGATATACTAAATAAAATATTGACATGTTTTTTTCGTGTATGTATATTTTTTACATCACTAATTTGTAGTGACTTATTTTTTACATTATTTTTGGTAATGACTTATTATTTTTGTTGACAGGGATAATAGTAATAACTTAGTGTATTGTTCATTTCAATGACAATTTTAAACCAGGTCCATATTAGATTAACCAATATACATATGTAACAACACGATATACTTCATTCTAATTTTTTTGTTTGATTTTACATGCAGGAATTATTATGATAAAAGCGTTGATTGATCTTATCAAATAATAATACATAGTAATGAGTATACATAAAGAAACAACTTGCTCTGGACCAAAAAAAACTTGCAAAATACATAAATTGTTGTATAAAATAGGATTATAAAGTAAAAAAAGACCAAGGTGAACAATAGAATTATAAATTTAAAAAGACAATAATGTCAAAGTAAATAGACGAACGGAATCAAACTAAAATAATTATTCAATATTTTATAAGTGAACACTTATATAGAACTAACACTCCAATGAAATTGATTAATAGATAACAAAAATAAAGAATATAATCTACATTTTACATGATCCCGAAACCGCCAAATTAAACATCAAACTTAATATGATAACAATTGAAAAGATCTCGTAACAATTGGAAGAACTTTGTCACAATTTAAAATAACACTTGATTTTTGTTACTCAAAAATCCTTTTTACTACTATCGTTGGAATAACGAAGTACCAAAGAGAGAAAATAAAGGTTTAAAGAAGAATTTTGAACATATGAACTATGACTTAAAATTGGTGTGAAAAGTGTGAGACTCAAAAATACTATTTATAGACAAATATGTCAAGTAATCAAAATAATAATCCCCTCAATTTATGCACGCAATAGCAAAAAATATTGTGCATTTTGAATTTGAAATTGAAAGTAGAAATAAAATCATATAACATTAATGCCACGATTTTTTTTGTGAATTGAATAAATAATAAGCAATTGTATGGAAATAATTAGCAATCATATGAAAATAATTAATTAGCAATTGTATGATCATTTATAATTAGCAATTAATAAAGAATATATTATTTTGCATGAGGGACTCGGACAATTATTCTCAATAGATATTCTTTATTACTTTAAATTATTCTCAAAACTATTTAAATATTAATTTTTCGTCCTAATTATTTTGTATTATTTTTTCTCACTCTCAAAAACCTAATTATTTTGTATCATTTAAATGATATTCATTCAATTATTTTACATATAACAAAAATTTCACTATCATTTAAATATATAATAATTTACAAATTTTTCTTTTTATGATCCATTGATTTTGTTAATCATTTTCGTTCAAAAAAATAAACTTTTTATTTAATGTGTAAAAGTCAAATATATCATCACCATTAACAAAAAAATCGTGCCTTTAATTTTGTATGGTTTTATTTTCACTTTTAATTTCAAAGTCAAAATGCATCATTAACAAAATGCACAATAAATGCCAAATCGGCCTAATTAAAAATTACATTATTTTAAATACTTGAGAAAAATACATTATAATGAAAAATACATTATGACATTTAATACTAAAATATTGTGAGAGCAGAGTTGCTGTGAGGGTGCCACGTGGTAAGAGAAGAAAATGAAATAGTCCTCGCGTATTATCTTTATCTTTATACTATACTAAAAGGAGATCATGATTCTCCAATAAAACCCTACTGCATGACATCATGAGTGATGTCATGCAGTTGTCATTCACTACATTACCCAATCAATGATCCACACATTTGCTTCAACATCCAATGGTTTCATGCCACAATTCGTCTATTATTTTTTGACACTTGTATTGACACTTCATGCATTTTAATTGGGTCTCTATTCTCACCAATTAAAACACTCCACCCACATCTCTCACATTTATTTTTCTCTCTCGTGGCTCCCTCTCTATCAACTACAATCTGACTTAGTTGACTCCTTGGGTTTGCATTGCATGAGATCCAATTGGACCTCTCAATGGACCAATCAGCAACCTCCCCCAATGTTATTAGAGCTGATTTCTTCTTGCACTTCTCTCACTCTCATTTTTTCCTCCGTTTCTCTTTCTCCCTCGTGCTCTCACTCCCTGTCCTCTCTCTCATGATGTTGATCTCTATTGTTCTCTTTCTCTTTCACGTTGCTTCTCTCTCGTGGTCATTCTCTTCAACGTTGTTTTGACTCTCTTCGCGGCCTCCACCACAGAATTGAAGGAAGAAGATCTCGCTCTGAAATAGACGGTAAATCAAATCTTTAAGTTTGTTTTGTGCGAAAAAAAGATTCTGTTCTGTTTTTTTCATTTTTTTTTGTGTCTTTGGTTTTTTGATCTGGGTCTTTAACTGCTACTCTTTCTCTGCATTTTCAATCGCATTATTGGGCGAAGAGGTTTACCTCGGATCCAGTGGATTTGATTTGTGTAAGTCATTTTCCATCAACGCCCGTTTTGTTATTTATTTTATAAAATATTTGTGTTGATCTGTGGTTTTTGTGTTGCATGTGTAGGGAGAGGCAGAGACGAAGAGGATTTCCATCAAAGGAAAATTGAAGCTTGGTTTGATCTGTGATTTTTTCGTTTGCAAGGTTGAATCTGGGCAAAATTGAATATGGGTTTTCTTGCGATCCTGAGTCTTTTTTTTTGCTGTAAGATTTTTTGTTATCAACAGATGTTCTGGTTTTTTAATATAAGTTTTTGATTTGATCTGTCATTATTACGTTTTTCCCATGTGTCTGGAGAGGCAGAGAAGCAAGGGCTGTAACATAAATTCGCTTTTTGCATGTGTGGGGAGAGGCAGGGAAACAATGTTTTTGCTTCTTCCTCTCTTCTCCTTTTTCCTTCAAACATTGAATGAGGCGGATTCCTCTGTGTAACAGGATGTGTGGTTTTGGGTTTTGTCTTTTTTATTTTTGTTGTTATGGAACGAAATTGGGAAAAACTTGGTCTATTTATTTTGAGACTGATTGTTCTATTTTTTGATAAAAGATTCTTTCTATTTTATGCATGCAGCAGCAGATCTTCTAAATTACCAAAAGAAGAAAAAGTAATAGAAGGCTTTGTCAATATATATGCTGTCTTTTAAATATAATGAATTTTTTTTTTTGCAAGATATGTTAGTGAATTAAAAAGCTTTTTATTTTTTTATTTATGTCTTTTATTTTCAACAAACGAGTTGATTTAGTTTATAGATGTTCATGATTTTTCCACTAAATTTTTTTTTTCTCTTCCAATTTTGCAGGCTCTAGAGTTAATAAAGGTGACATACCATAGTAGATATAAGGGCACAAAAAACCAATTACCTATACTCTTCATGTATTTTGTGACTGATTGTTCTATTTTTGGATAAAAGATTATTCCTATTTCATGCATGCAGCAACAGATCTTCTAAAATACCAAAAGAATAACAAGTAATAGAAGGAGATTTTCTTAACAATGTCATGAATTTTTTATGTGAATAATCTTATGTGAATTGTTTGGGTTTTCATAGACTAGGTAAATTTAGTGACATGCATGTCAGTTTTCTCGGTTTTGAGCCTCATGAGTTTTGGATTTTAGTATTTATTTTGCTTTCATTTGATTTTTTAGTTGATTTATTGATATGCATGTCAGTTTTCTCAGTTTTGAGCCTCATGAGTTTTGGATTTTAGTATTTATTTTGCTTTCATTTGATTTTTTAGTTGATTTATTGATATGCATGTCCCAGATAATTTTTTGTTTCTCGCCTGTATAGATATCCATGTTTAAGTTGCATGGTTTATGTAAATTAATTGGTTTTTATTTTGCTATGCAGAATACTCTTATGTTTTGCCTTCCAGTGTTCAAGAGGTTTTCCCCTGGTCTATAAATATGTGGATTATATTCTTGAAATCATTTCTTTGTTCAACCTTATACTTACTGTTTTTGTTAATTTGTATGTTAAAAATCTTGGAAAAGTAATAGACATTAAATCTGTTTCAGTTTTGTTGTCATGCATATTTAATTTGAATACCTGTTTTCTGTTTGTCTCTTAAATCTACCAGTTTCATCACTGTCACTTGAATTTTGCCATTAATTTTGTTTAAATGTTATGGTTTCTTTGTCTTTATTAGCATGCATGTATAAATTCATTGATGTTTTGGATTTTGCAGAGACAGTTTCTAAATCAGTAGGAAAATATGTCCCTCTCATTTTACTACTCCTTATGAAATTCAAATAATGAGGGAACAATTGTTTTGAAACTCATGAGATATTTTAGTTTGGCAGAACAAATTGTCATATCTAAATTAGCTTTACATTGTGATGCAACAAGACATATGCAGCTTGAAAATCTATGTACTTAAGAAAAAGGTATTATGGTATGGCTTGACTTATTTTTCTCTTACATTGTTGGTGTTGTAGAATGTAAGGGAACAGTTGCCAGAATCCCTTCCTGAAATGATTAGTTGAAAAATATGACAAAGTTGGATTTCCTATCATCAAATACTTATTTTATTTTATAATACAAAAATATCGAATTTAAATTCAACTTTTTAATATTTGTGGTCATTTTGAGAGCTACTTCTTGCATGCATGTTTTGATCATCATTGTTTATTTTGTTTCAACGAAACCAGTCTTTTGTTTGCAGTATTTGCAGTTTGAAGTTTTCATTTATGACTGATTCATAGTGATTTAGAGTCTGATTGTTTGCATGCATGATTTGATCATTGAGTTTTTATTTAATTTGTGCTCATGCATGTTTTGAACATTGAGTTTTCATTGTAAATTTCAAATTCATGGCATGGTTTTTATATTTCTAATGTTTGTGTTTGGGAAACAGGATATGGGAGTAATGGCGTGGTGATTTCAGGTTCAATTATTCTATTTATATTTAACTTTGTTATTGTTAGATTTAGATATATTTAAGCTTCTTAAACATTAAGTTTTCATTGTAAATTTCGAGTTCATAGCCAATGGCATGGTGATTTCAAGTACAATTATTCTATCTATATACAATACTAAAAGAAGAGCATGTAACTGCAGTAATCTCATCTATCTTCTATTCTCAAACTGTTTAGTTCTGTTTTGATTTGAGGTTTTTTTAAGAAAATTATGTTGAATCTCTCTTACTCAGATTTTGATTTTGCATGTTTGAGGTATTCCATGTAACAATGTTGAGTCTCTCTTACTCAGTGAGCTCTTTTGAGCACTGTAATGATAGTCTTGCTTATTCTACCTTTCTTATCAATCCATTCTTAAATTGTTTGGATATAGGCTAATGCCAGTGCACCTTCTATTATGTGTTTCTAGGTCTTGCAGTTTGGAGCATATCGAAGGCTGCAGTTAGCTCTTTAAGGTAAACGTTCTTCCTATATTTTAAACTTGGATCTGTGTCGGTAATATTTTTACTGATGCATCTAATTGTGATTAGTTCATAAAATTGCAAATCTTTGGTCTTTTCAATTTCCTAAATTTTAGGTTTTTTTATTTGAATACTGTGTCTATTTTGAGTACATAAATTAAAAGATATTGAAGGTTTAAGTTAGTTTTTCATCTAGCCTTGCAGTTTGAAGCAGATTGAAGGGAGTGCAAGAGGGGCTGCAATTGGCTCTTTAAGGTAAACGTTTCATAGTTGGAATTGGGTCTGTGAATCTGCCATGCAAATTACAAGTAACTTACCCTATTGACATGCATGTGTAAGTTGCAGTTGTGGTTTTCGTTCCTCTCTTTGGTTCTAACATCTTCAAAACCTCTTTTTCCTAAATTTTGGCATTAATTTTGTTTGCATGTTATGTCTTTTTTAGATTTATTGACATACATGTATAAAATCCTCCTTCTCTTTTATTTGTTCATCAACAATTTTTACTCATTCTTTTTGGATTTTGTGTTCCTTTATTCTTTCTTTTATTGATTTTGTTTTTCAACCTAATCTCATTTGTAGATGTGTTTATCTTCAATGACATTTATGCACAGTGAGTCCAGTTATCTCTTCTAAAATGTGGCATATTAAGGTATGTTATTTATCATATTAAGACAGTGTTTTTTTCTGGTTTCGTGGTTTTTCCCCCATGATTCAGGTTAAAATTTTGTTCCACAGTCATCTATTATGCTCTTTTTCCTTTATTTGTTTTGTGGTTTCATCTCATATTTGTAAATGTCTTTGTTAATTAATCCAGGTACATGCATTGTGGACAATGTCACCTTGAAGGATCTGGTCAGTTCCTCTTTACAATCCCTGCATATTATGTACTTTAAGTAAACCCATCAATGTTAAGGCTGGTTCTAGATTTAAAATGTTGCTTATATTGGAATGGAATCCATGGATATCCTGTATATTAGAATCAGCCTAACCATACCAATCAAAATATTGAGTTCTGTTAAGATGTGAATTAGCAATGTATTTATAGAAGTGGTGTTTATTTGATATTTGATATATGAAGCAAACTGTGCTAAATGTTTATTCAATAATATATTCAAGATAATCATTCAAGAAGAATCAATGTACAAAGCCTGCATATTTGTGCAATGCCTCATTTGCTTTACATTTAGTCTCTTTGCTTGATATATGGTTGATTTTTATTTTTTTTCAGATTTTGGGAGTTGCCAACATACGGGTGTTTCTTGATGGGTGATCAAGGTCCGTGGGAAAATCTAGGATTGTTGGAAATCATACAGGTCTTAATACTATGATATCCAATATTTCCATCCATTTATTTTACCTCTTTCAACTAATTGTATATATTCTTTAACAACATGTATTGGGGGAGAAGCTTGGTAGTGAGAGGGGAACTTTTGGTATTTTGGGGAGTCTAACTATTGTAGACCTGTGGTCCCTTCGTTACTTAGCCGAAATCTGAATCCAACGGGATCGATGTGCAGGAACTATGGGGTATTGTTATTATTTATCAATTATGTGCGTCCCTTAGATCTTGAGAGCTAGAATGGGGCATGAAAATCAATATTCAGTGATGGTCCACCCTGGGTTGTCCTGAAGTTGTGTTATCACGTTCATCTACCTTAAATGAAGTTAGATGCATTGGATAATCCATCCTCACGGCAACCTAGAGTGGACAATCATTGGGCGTAGGCTTTCTTGCCCCAATTTAGCTTTCAATATCGAGTTAATACACAAAGTTGTTAAATAATAGCGAACTCTCCGTGGTTTCTTAATATCGATCCTGTTGGGATCGGGTTTCATCTAATTAATGATTGTGTCATTGGTCTATTTTATTTATTTTCGCTAAAATCTCATCGCTTTTCCTTTCATTATCTTTCTTTTTCATCAAGGCACATTGTTAATGAATTTATGCATTAATAAAATCATACAATGAAATATGTAAAAATAGATTAGTTTTCTTATTCATCATCATCATCATCGTCTGGTTTTACTTATACTCTCCTGTCCTTTTCTGTGTTTTTTCATTGTACAGAGTGCCATTAATAACATGAATTAATTCAGACAATCAAGGTTCTGATGTTTTCCAATTAGTGATAATGGTATTTATAAATACAATTGTCATTAATTGGAAGACACCAGGACATTGATTGACTGAATAAGTGTTTGCTCTTAACTGCATACTTTACATTGTCGGGATATACAAAAAAGAATAAGATGAGAACCAGATGATGATGGTGGTGATGGATAATAACACCCGTCTGTTTTCACATATGTCATTTTGTGATACTGTTGTTAGTGGAATTAACGGGTCAATTCACATATATCTTGCATATTCCATTTTCAACATGACCTAATTTTTACTTTTATTTTTTGTTTTTCATGCAACCCCAAACTTCCCTCTCTGAGCTTTGCATTCATAACCAGCAATTGCTTCTCGAGGTAATGTGTATCTTGCTTATTTAACTCTAATTTAGCTAATGGGGATATGAAAATGCAGTCAGGTGTTTGGGGTAGTATAAATGATCAAGGAGTAGTAACTCATATCACAGGGATTTTGGGAGTGTGGATATGATAGACTTAGGATCCCTTAAGTTGTTGGACATAATCTGAATCCAACCGAATCGATGTGTATGAATCACGAGGGAATGGTTATTGTTTGCTAACTTTGCGTGTTATTTGGTGTCTGAGAGCTGGAATTGGGCATGGATGTGTTTTCATGCCCCGCTTTAGCTTTCAATATCGAACATAGCCGCAAAGTCGGCAAGCAACATCCATCTCTTCATGAATTCTAAATATTGACCCTATTGGACTTGGATTTTGTCCAACGAAATGATGGATCATGTGTCTGTTCTGTTCACTTTCTCTGTAATTCCAACATTACCGCTTTCATTACAGTTTTACTCCCTTAACATATCTCTTAACTAATAGTACATGTTCTTCGCTGATAAGTGTTGGTGAGGGAAAACGGTAATGGGAGGCGTACTGTTGGATTTTTGACACTATACATTTCATCACCGTTCTTCTTGATCAACATCTATTGCCAAGCAACATGTATTAGTGGTTTGTAGATGGGGTTTGCTACAGTCAAGCAGTCATATGAGAAAGTTGTTCGCTGAAGAGACATTTTGTCCCCGGAATATGTTATGTGAAAAGGCAAACTATGTTTGTTTACCACATGACAACTTCTCGGGACACAATATCTCTTCTGAGATCAATTTTCTCTTCTGATTGGATGACTGTAGCAAACCTTTGTCTCTAAGTCGCACTTGCTTTATTTTCTAAGTCGCATTTTGCTTGAAATCTCTTAACTAATGGTACATGTTCTTTGCTCATAGGTGTTGGTGAGGGAGAACGGTAATGGAAGGCGCACTGTTTAGATTTTCGGCACTGCCCCTTTCATCACCGTTCTTCTTCGTCAACATCTATTGCCACAGAATGTGTATTAATAGTTTGTTGATGTGGCAATGGACTTCCTTTTATGCTAATTAAATTAATCTCCTAATATTTGTTTTATATTCGAATTTCATGAAGGTGTAAGTTTAACATTTAAAGATTATTATTACCAGACAACAATAATATGGTAAGTTTTTGAATACTATTAGTGCTCTTCTTCCATTATTCAATTTAGTTTTTGATAAAATATTCCTATCATTTAACATGCCCCTCATTACCATTTACTCCACATCTTTGAACTAATCATCCATATTTTTTGTCAATGTGCGTTGGCGGGGAAGATTGGTGATGGGAGGAGTATTGCTGGGATTTTAGTGAATCTGAGTATGGTAGGCTTGGGAATCTGAATCCAACAGCATCGATATGCAGGAATCGTGGGTGAGTTTTTGTTGTTTGCCAATTTTTCGTGTGATTTAAATCTTGAGAGCTAGAATGGGGCATGAAAACCTATACTCAGCGATGGTCCACTCTGAGCGTAGGCTTTCCTGCCCCACTCTAGCTTTCATGTTCGAGTTTGCACCCAAAGTTGGCAAGTAACACTTATCTCTCCAGGATTTCTAAATATCGATCCTGTTGGGATCAGATTCCGTCCAACGGATGGATATGTCATGGGTCTAATCTATTCACTTTCCCTATAATCCCAGCATTACCACTTCCATCACCATTCTTCTTTATTAACACACATTTTTAAAAAATATGTATTAGTAGTTTCCAGATGTGGCCAAAGTGACTATGTGTGGCATGTAATGATATTTAATACGCATATTACTCTTTGCATGACTCTACCATGAATTTAAAAAACTCTTAGTTTGTTCTTATTATTATTGCCATATCAATTTGCATGAAATTCTATTGATTCTTTTCTTTTCTCCAGTGAGGAATTTTCTTATTCATCATCATCATCATCGTCTGATTCTGTTTATAGACACTCATTCAGGCAGAAAAGGGTCGAATCAGAACCAGATGATCATGATGATGATGCACAAGAAGGCTCCCCTTTTTTCATGTATGTCATTTTATGTTTCTCTTGGTAACTTTAGAGGGTAGTGTATATATTCCTTATTCAATCTCTATCATTTTGTTGTTTGATGTTTTTTTTTTCCATGTTATACACTGCCTAATTTTTATTTTTTTGTTGTACATGCTACCTTGAACTTTGCTTTTTGAGCTTACCGTTCAAAATCAACGATTGCTTCCGGAAGTGATGTATATGACTTGGAGAATCAGGAAATGGCTAGGATATGAGCATACAGTGAGTAGAATTGGATTGATTATCAAATTATTTGATATTTCTTAAAAAATGTTTCAATTGTGTGGTCATTATCGAAGTAGTGTTTATACCTGATTTATAATGTGCTCAATATTCCAGCAATAACATCAATAACATCATGCAAACAGAAGAACTTTCTTAATCATCACCATCATGAGCATCTGATTCTGTTTATACTTTCATCAGAGCCAGATGATCATGGTGGTGATGACCAAGAGGGCTCTCCTTAAATCTAAATTTTTATATTCCTGATTTGTATATCTTACTTATTGGTCTCACTTTCTAATATTTGTTTGATAATCGAATTTGGTGAATGTGTAAGTTTAACAATAAAGATTACTACCAGGCAACAATAAGATGGTATGTTTTGGAATGCTATCAGTTCTCTTCTTCCATCAGTAGCAGACTTTCGCATATCCCATCAATAACATCATGCAAACAGAAGAGTTTTCTTAACCATCATCATCAGGAGCATCTGATTTTGTTTATACTTTTCTCAGAGCCAGATGATCATGGTGGTGATAGCCAAGAATGCTCTCCTAAAATCTTATTTTGCGTTCCTGATTTGTATATCTTTCTTATTGATCGAGGGGATGCGTTGGATTTATA
Source organism: Trifolium repens (assembly GCA_030408175.1). Taxonomy (NCBI): domain Eukaryota; kingdom Viridiplantae; phylum Streptophyta; class Magnoliopsida; order Fabales; family Fabaceae; genus Trifolium; species Trifolium repens. The sequence goes on from CP125850.1 coordinate 26,620,083, forward strand.
AAGGACTTGGAGAATGAAAAAATAAGATATGGGCACATGGTGAGTAAAATTGGAGTGACTTTTTGATTAGAGGATTTTTCTTAAAAAACCTTTCAAATCTCCGGATTCTTATCCTTTCTACTTTCTTTGATGAACCGCAGGTTAAAGACATGGATCTCGAAGGGATCTCATTCATGAAATGCGAATGAAGTGTCATATAATGTGATAGAGTTGAAGTATAGAAAGAATGAGTAAAAATTCCTCAATAGCTATATAGATCATATAAGGTGATCAATAACTGGACCCGCATAATCAGCATCTGTATAAGCCTATGACTTCTTTCTTATATAAGCTTTCAATTATGTGGTGAAATTGATGTAGAAATGGAGATTGTATCAAATTTCATTCTATTTAATATATATTGTTTTCTTTATGTTCATGGAGTATTTTACTTCTTTCTTAAATAAGCTTTCAATTGCGTGGTATAATTAATGTAGAGGAAGAGCGGGTTGTCGATAGAAATTGTATCATATTTTATTCGGACTAACATATTGTTTACTATTATTATTAATTATCAAATTGTCTTGCGGCAGTAATACTTTGGTTCGCTTTTGTATTGTCGTATCCTATTATTTGTATTGTCCTATCCTATTATCAATAATTTCGCTGTATCAATATGATTGGTAACAACCATGATTGGCAACAACCATGATTGGCATACATATGCCGACCCATCAAACCCGTGCAACGCACGGGTAGCATACTAGTACTATACTAAAAGGAGATCATGATTCTCCAATAAAACCCTACTGCATGACATCATGAGTGATGTCATGCAGTTGTCATTCACTACATTACCCAATCAATGATCCACACATTTGCTTCAACATCCAGTGGTTTCATGCCACAATTCGTCTATTATTTTTTGACACTTGTATTGACACTTCATGCATTTTAATTGGGTCTCTATTCTCACCAATTAAAACACTCCACCCACATCTCTCACATTTATTTTTCTCTCTCGTGGCTCCCTCTCTATCAACTACAATCTGACTTAGTTGACTCCTTGGGTTTGCATTGCATGAGATCCAATTGGACCTCTCAATGGACCAATCAGCAACCTCCCCCAATGTTATTAGAGCTGATTTCTTCTTGCACTTCTCTCACTCTCATTTTTTCCTCCGTTTCTCTTTCTCCCTCGTGCTCTCACTCCCTGTCCTCTCTCTCATGATGTTGATCTCTATTGTTCTCTTTCTCTTTCACGTTGCTTCTCTCTCGTGGTCATTCTCTTCAACGTTGTTTTGACTCTCTTCGCGGCCTCCACCACAGAATTGAAGGAAGAAGATCTCGCTCTGAAATAGACGGTAAATCAAATCTTTAAGTTTGTTTTGTGCGAAAAAAAGATTCTGTTCTGTTTTTTTCATTTTTTTTTTGTGTCTTTGATTTTTTGATCTGGGTCTTTAACTGCTACTCTTTCTCTGCATTTTCAATCGCATTATTGGGCGAAGAGGTTTACCTCGGATCCAGTGGATTTGATTTGTGTAAGTCATTTTCCATCAACGCCCGTTTTGTTATTTATTTTATAAAATATTTGTGTTGATCTGTGGTTTTTGTGTTGCATGTGTAGGGAGAGGCAGAGACGAAGAGGATTTCCATCAAAGGAAAATTGAAGCTTGGTTTGATCTGTGATTTTTTCGTTTGCAAGGTTGAATCTGGGCAAAATTGAATATGGGTTTTCTTGCGATCCTGAGTCTTTTTTTTTGCTGTAAGATTTTTTGTTATCAACAGATGTTCTGGTTTTTTAATATAAGTTTTTGATTTGATCTGTCATTATTACGTTTTTCCCATGTGTCTGGAGAGGCAGAGAAGCAAGGGCTGTAACATAAATTCGCTTTTTGCATGTGTGGGGAGAGGCAGGGAAACAATGTTTTTGCTTCTTCCTCTCTTCTCCTTTTTCCTTCAAACATTGAATGAGACGGATTCCTCTGTGTAACAGGATGTGTGGTTTTGGGTTTTGTCTTTTTTATTTTTGTTGTTATGGAACGAAATTGGGAAAAACTTGGTCTATTTATTTTGAGACTGATTGTTCTATTTTTTGATAAAAGATTCTTTCTATTTTATGCATGCAGCAGCAGATCTTCTAAATTACCAAAAGAAGTATAACGCCCCAACTAAAATACCTAGAATATTCAGTCGAGACATACATAAAAGGATCTGAGTACAAATAATTCTCTGATTAAAATAAACAAGATACAACATTGTTTCAGATACAAAGTAAATAACGGATGAAATACAGCGGAAGTCGCTAGTATTCTGAGTAAACACGATAATAAACTAAAAAGCAAGACGAAGAAATAAAATCTTCAAGGCGGACAATCCAAGCTCAGCTCCAACTGCCAGCCTCCTACCTGGTCCTTGCTCCGAATATCCTGTTTACCTAAAAAAAATTGGTTTGGAGTGGGGTGAGACTACTAAGCCTCAGTGAGTCCTACTACCCTCCTAATGGCGACTACGCCGGGGCACCTGAATCAGTCATTTCAAATACTAACATAATCATATCATAATAGCATAAATATAGGTGTAACACATAAATTAACTCTTATTCATTTTAGACACAAGGACACTCTGAGGTGAGCATGTCTCAGAGGCCTGCCATATCCGTCAACCGATTCGGTCACGGCATGCAGCTCACAATAACTTATCCTAATGGATTATCCCATCGGGAGTCCATAGCGCGATATCACAAAATCGCTCATAATTGACTGAAACTAAATTAGTTATTACTACCATAAATTCCCAAAACCCGGGGAGCATACAAACCTAATAATACTCTAAGTTATGCCCTATCAATTATCTGTGATTAACATTCTGTTCGACATTATATTAATTATATTACTGCAAACTGTCTGATTATAACGAGAATATAAAACGAGTGTTGAAAACTTTATTTAGAAAATGGAAAATATAGGCCAATTCTGTACAAGCTCGCTACGGCGAGTCACTAGCTCGCCATGGCGAGATTATAGGTCCTGACCTAAATCAACTCGCTGTGGCGAGCAGTAGCTCGCCATGGCGAGTTTCATCAGCCCAGAACCCAGCTCGCCATGAATGCTCGCCAGCTACTCGCTGTGGCGAGTTCATGCAGAATTTACCCTGTTTTGCTAAAAATCATATTTTTATAAAGCTACACCTACAATCCTCATTCTATCAGTGCAGTAGCATAAATTTACATAATATATAAACAGAATGGAGGGAATTTGGGATTAATTCCTCTCACACAACTTTTCCTAAATTCTATATTAACATGCAAATTTATCAAAATGGGCAACTAACTAAACTAGCCTAAAGAACCCACCTGGAGTTCAGAGCTTTAACACAGGACCATAGCTATGATGCAGCCACGAAACATCGTTCCCAAAATTTGACTCTTGAGGACGCAACTCCAATTAAAGAATTTGTTTCTTTCTTGTCTTTCCCACAACTAACAACTCCCTTGAGCTCAACATAGTACACATGCAAAAAGGGTTCCAGAGGTATTGGTTAGAATGAGAGCACGAATTTGAAGTATTGAGGAAAGGAATTATGATATAAACTCACCTATTCACAATTCTCACGAAGTAGAGAGAGTAGTAACATTAGTGTATGTTGCATTGGAAAGAAAAATTGAATGAGGATGATGATAATGGTACAGTTTCAGCTAGGCAGAGAGTGGTAGAAAATTAAGCATGATCAACAAGTGGTTGCAGCACGAAAAGAAAACTGAATAGTAGCTCTGGTTTCTGCTGTACTCGCTACAGCGAGCACTTGCTCGCCCGGCGAGCTGCACGATTCAGCGAAAACAAAGTTGCAGCTCTTGATGCTTCTTCCCAGAAATTTTTCTCATACCAGAAGGGCTATATCATATGGCCTCCAGCGCATTACATCCAGAAATTCAGGCATGCAAGAATCATAAGAATGGATTATGGTGTGATATGGCACGCAAAGAAAAAGGGTTTTTGGCTCAATTCAAAAAGGGAAATCCAAAGAATCATAACCTTACCTAGTTCTTCATGAATTCAGGCTGATGCTACTTGACTACTCCTTCATGAAACCCTTGCTGTAGATTGAACAATTAGGATTGGAAATCATGAAGATGAATTCATGTTTGAATGGCCCACTAGAAGTTTGGAAGATCAAGGCTTGTATGAAATTTGCTGCATGCATTTGATAATGAAGAAGTTGGAAGATTGATTCTAGCCATGGAGGATGGCTCGCTGACGGAAGGAAAAGAAGAGGAGTGGGTGGAGTTTTCATTTGGTGAATTGAAAAGGAATGGAAACAGGGTCCTTGGTTTGGTTTTATAGACAAGACAAGATAATACTTAATTACCAATTTGCCCTACTCAATTCTCACCAATAGCCAAAAGTAGTTGTGATCCTTAATTACTTTCCCATGCTTACTCTCTTGATTCCCTAATTAAGCTTCGAAAATTGACTCTAATTAGTATTCTTTTATCATTTAGAGTTTAGGGATGTTACAATCTACCCCCCTTAAAAATTTCGTCCTCGAAATTCAAACTTCTAAATTCCACCTCAGGGTAGTTTGTTTATGGCTGCATCTGAAACTACACTTCGTTTATTCTTCAGTTTATAGCATTTCAATCCCTTGGAATAAAACTTTCCTCTCTTAAGGATACTGGCTAAAGGTTATCCTCACACTCTCAAGGGTTGCTGAGCTGCGCACTCTGATTCAACTTCTTACTACCATTACACTTCTTCCATTTCCAATGGAATCAGTTCCAGTTTCTACTGAGTTAGAGGGTCGGTATCTGGCCTGGTATTGATACTGTCATATCCAATTCTCTCAGACATGAAGTCGCTTCTCCTTTCTGAACACCACCGTGCTTGCTATGTTAGATGTACCTCTATAACACGTGTTGTGTAAAATACTCCGGAATCGATCGAAACATAAAATGAGTGGAAAATTGTCTAAACACTACGGGTTCGTCTACCAACGAGTTATACTCATCCGTGGACGAACTTATAGTTATCCGATAAAATCCCACCTACAATCTCTATTTATCCCGACACGACACGATGATTAAGTTATACATTTAACACGCGGACGCACTTAGGTTCAGATCATCTCTCAGAGTTACAGGTCAAACCTGTTTGAAGTCCTTCGCTGGTAACTAAAGTATGGAATTTGGTTAGCTGGAAATATAAGATCTGAGTTTGTAATGCTAAGGCTGAATTGAATGATCTGACTTAGATCGGCTAGCTGAATTATCTTAATATATTACTAAGGGTAGGAAAGGGTTTCCAACTGAGAAAGGTACATTACTCTAAGCGATTAATTAACTCTTACACTTACACTAACTAATTACTGGCAACTCGACTTGGAATTGGAATATTCTGGTTCAGGCGTTCAAATTTCAGTGTTTGATCTCACGAGATTCCAGGAATTGAATTTGGAAGGTTGAGATGTTCGGGCAGAGACACTCAAGGGTAACACGCAGATCTTACATGGTTAGGAGTACGAAGTCAGCAGGTTTGAATCCTTAACACTGCTTTCACTGGTATAACTTATTTTCATTGAATTTGAAACTGATTCAACTTAATTCTGAATTTGACTCTTAAGGCTACGAAAGGTAGATAACTAACTCTATTGAAGAACAGATTGATGGATTCAAGTGCACGAAGTTTAATGGATTTGTTAATACTGGGCTAGATAAGTTTTGCCGGGGTGGCTTGAAGTACATTGATTGACAAATCAACTGAGACGAGTAAGGAATTGATTTGGAATGATCCTTGACCTTCCCAAGAACAATCGACTTCCGCAGATAGGATGGAGCTACTGGTAACACAACTGAAAGAACTGAGAACAAATGCTAAGATTACTTAAGAATGGCGTTGATTAACATTGGTTTAACCATCTGGCTTCGAGAGAATTTTGGAAAATTGCATCCTAAACGAATTTAGGCATTGCACGTGTTTGTCCAGTTACTACGGCACGAGAAGAATTTTCTTATCTGATTCGCAATCAGCTAAATTAGAAGGTACATACATCCATAGTGTCCCAAGACTTATGAACATAAAATTGACCAATGCTCGGTCCAACGAGTCGGCTGAAAGAAAAATCCAGAACGAAATGGAGGCTACTGAAAATTGGTCTCCTATTGCATTGAGACTAGTGTTACACATTCCTATTCCTGCCAGACTCTCGGGCTGGGGCAACTAAGTTTTTCACTCACGTTCATTGCTGACAAGTTCTCACAGGTAGGTCTAACTGGTTCTAATAGTCTCTTGGCTGAAGATTTTAATTATGCAGAAAGTGTCGACTGTTGGCTGAAGCTAAGGTCGATCTTAATTACTTGTCTCTGGTTAACTAATGTGTATCTAAAAGGTTAGTCCGAGTGGTAAGGATCATTAATAGAGCCATCCTATTTGTTATTTCCGTCAAGTATTGGTTTCCTACCTTCGGCACTACGGTAGTGGTAAACTATGGCTGGTTGGATCTGAATCTCAACTGGTTAACTATTTAGCCTATACGATTGCATGTCTAGTTTAAGGATGACTGAGTGGCATCTCTCAAGGTATGATCAACTGAACCTATTGATTTACTAGCTGACGGATTTATATGTACAAACTTGTATAGTGGGTAGTCTAACTAGTATGGAACTAAGTTACTGATCTCTAAGCCGCCTAATGATGAGGTATCTATGGTTCAACCTTGGGGACAGGTCGTGCTAAAGGTAACTCTCAATTATTATTACTAATCAAACTTATCCTATGATGGGTTGGTGCAATTACTAGGATAAGTGACAGGCTGTCTTATCTCATGGGCATCTAAAAGTAGCTGTCGCAAGCGTTAACTTAACGGTCTTGTGATGAGCTAATACTAAGATAAAGATGCTAAGGTTCCACTATTTTTATTAATGTAATTAACTGGTCAAAAGTGCTGGATTACTAGTTTATGGGTACTCAAATTAACGGTCTTCAGTAAACCTATTTGGTGATGGTATTGCTAAGGGAGAACTTTATACTTATGTGACAGTGTGTTATTACTGATTTGGTTGCTAAACTATTCGGTAATAATGTCCTAGAGGCTTTGACTGAAGAGTTCTCGTGATATGGCCTAACTGTTGATCTAGTTATATTTGGGTTTTCTAAAGTTTCGCTGGGTCTACTGCTAAAGACTGGTGTAGTTGCAAGGTGATTTTCTAATTGTCGTACTAAAAGTAACTTGTCCCTCAGGGTGAGGTAGAAGGGTTCTCATGAGTTGAAGGGTAAGAATAACTTAGTTAAGGATATTCTAACTAATAATCTAATAAGGTAACCTGGGTGTTAAAGATAAGTGCTAGCATTCTAATCTTGGTTCCTCTAACTTAGGTATTTCGGGTTGGATCCTTATTACTAATATCCATTAGGTTCACTACACTAACCCTGCTAAATCTGGAACACCTATGTGCCACTACTTAATACGTCCTCTGGGTAAGGTACTCTTAGAAGGGAAATCTGATTGCTAATACTGGTTTAAGGCTGGGTTTTCCTATTAGTCTCAAAATGCTCATAGGCTCCTAATAGGATAGGTATACTCATTCTAATTCCTGATTGTGTCCAATTCCAAGAATTCTAATTGTTGCATCAGTTACGATTAAGCTCCTAATAGTTTCACTATACCTATTGGTTTCTAAAGAAAGGGTACGGTACTGCTAGCAGAGAATTCTAGTCGCTATACTAGTGAAGGCCAAGTCTCTAATCGTTCGGAATAATTACTGGTTACTAATTTGAGAGAGGGTACTCATTCCAATGAGAACACTTAAGGCTTAATAATCTTGGGGTAAGCTTAACTGGTTGTCCTCAGAGATTAGTGTTACTTGGCTGAGGTATTACTAAGTTGTCTCCTAACAGGGTGAACTTCTCGGCTTCACAAAATTAATGGAATACATGTGAGGTTTATCTTAGTCTTCCTAATAAAGGGGAGTTCCTCGTTTGCACTGGATAACTAAACGTCCCGAGATAAGTTTGGCTTACTCCTATTACTGGTGTTACTTGGTCAATATACTTGACTGATTTTAGGCTCTCGGTGGATAAGGCAATTCTGGATTCAGGAAATTCACCTGACACACTGTGCCAGTGGAATACTGTTGTGCACTGCGCACTTCAGTTTTAAGGGTACACTTACATTCCTTCAATTTATAACTCTACTCCTGTCTTGTGTTACACAACTTACTCCTGTGGCACCATTTGCCACATTCCAAAATCCACTTAAAAGAACTTCCTTCGACGATTACTCCTCGATTGTAGTTTCACTACGGACTTAACGGTGGAATTCCAGAATTCACTTCAGTTCTAAACCATAATACCCTGCCTACCATTCACAATACTGAGTTGATCAGGCTCAGCACGCGATGGTTTCAGCGTAAACAGTCCAGATCCAAAGGGTCTGCATTACTTAGGAACGAGTTGTTCTGACTCATGGCAAGGTCCGATACTGGATCGACCTGCTCTGATACCAATTATAACGCCCCAACTAAAATACCTAGAATATTCAGTCGAGACATACATAAAAGGATCTGAGTACAAATAATTCTCTGATTAAAATAAACAAGATACAACATTGTTTCAGATACAAAGTAAATAACGGATGAAATACAGCGGAAGTCGCTAGTATTCTGAGTAAACACGATAATAAACTAAAAAGCAAGACGAAGAAATAAAATCTTCAAGGCGGACAATCCAAGCTCAGCTCCAACTGCCAGCCTCCTACCTGGTCCTTGCTCCGAATATCCTGTTTACCTAAAAAAAATTGGTTTGGAGTGGGGTGAGACTACTAAGCCTCAGTGAGTCCTACTACCCTCCTAATGGCGACTACGCCGGGGCACCTGAATCAGTCATTTCAAATACTAACATAATCATATCATAATAGCATAAATATAGGTGTAACACATAAATTAACTCTTATTCATTTTAGACACAAGGACACTCTGAGGTGAGCATGTCTCAGAGGCCTGCCATATCCGTCAACCGATTCGGTCACGGCATGCAGCTCACAATAACTTATCCTAATGGATTATCCCATCGGGAGTCCATAGCGCGATATCACAAAATCGCTCATAATTGACTGAAACTAAATTAGTTATTACTACCATAAATTCCCAAAACCCGGGGAGCATACAAACCTAATAATACTCTAAGTTATGCCCTATCAATTATCTGTGATTAACATTCTGTTCGACATTATATTAATTATATTACTGCAAACTGTCTGATTATAACGAGAATATAAAACGAGTGTTGAAAACTTTAGTTAGAAAATGGAAAATATAGGCCAATTCTGTACAAGCTCGCTACGGCGAGTCACTAGCTCGCCATGGCGAGATTATAGGTCCTGACCTAAATCAACTCGCTGTGGCGAGCAGTAGCTCGCCATGGCGAGTTTCATCAGCCCAGAACCCAGCTCGCCATGAATGCTCGCCAGCTACTCGCTGTGGCGAGTTCATGCAGAATTTACCCTGTTTTGCTAAAAATCATATTTTTATAAAGCTACACCTACAATCCTCATTCTATCAGTGCAGTAGCATAAATTTACATAATATATAAACAGAATGGAGGGAATTTGGGATTAATTCCTCTCACACAACTTTTCCTAAATTCTATATTAACATGCAAATTTATCAAAATGGGCAACTAACTAAACTAGCCTAAAGAACCCACCTGGAGTTCAGAGCTTTAACACAGGACCATAGCTATGATGCAGCCACGAAACATCGTTCCCAAAATTTGACTCTTGAGGACGCAACTCCAATTAAAGAATTTGTTTCTTTCTTGTCTTTCCCACAACTAACAACTCCCTTGAGCTCAACATAGTACACATGCAAAAAGGGTTCCAGAGGTATTGGTTAGAATGAGAGCACGAATTTGAAGTATTGAGGAAAGGAATTATGATATAAACTCACCTATTCACAATTCTCACGAAGTAGAGAGAGTAGTAACATTAGTGTATGTTGCATTGGAAAGAAAAATTGAATGAGGATGATGATAATGGTACAGTTTCAGCTAGGCAGAGAGTGGTAGAAAATTAAGCATGATCAACAAGTGGTTGCAGCACGAAAAGAAAACTGAATAGTAGCTCTGGTTTCTGCTGTACTCGCTACAGCGAGCACTTGCTCGCCCGGCGAGCTGCACGATTCAGCGAAAACAAAGTTGCAGCTCTTGATGCTTCTTCCCAGAAATTTTTCTCATACCAGAAGGGCTATATCATATGGCCTCCAGCGCATTACATCCAGAAATTCAGGCATGCAAGAATCATAAGAATGGATTATGGTGTGATATGGCACGCAAAGAAAAAGGGTTTTTGGCTCAATTCAAAAAGGGAAATCCAAAGAATCATAACCTTACCTAGTTCTTCATGAATTCAGGCTGATGCTACTTGACTACTCCTTCATGAAACCCTTGCTGTAGATTGAACAATTAGGATTGGAAATCATGAAGATGAATTCATGTTTGAATGGCCCACTAGAAGTTTGGAAGATCAAGGCTTGTATGAAATTTGCTGCATGCATTTGATAATGAAGAAGTTGGAAGATTGATTCTAGCCATGGAGGATGGCTCGCTGACGGAAGGAAAAGAAGAGGAGTGGGTGGAGTTTTCATTTGGTGAATTGAAAAGGAATGGAAACAGGGTCCTTGGTTTGGTTTTATAGACAAGACAAGATAATACTTAATTACCAATTTGCCCTACTCAATTCTCACCAATAGCCAAAAGTAGTTGTGATCCTTAATTACTTTCCCATGCTTACTCTCTTGATTCCCTAATTAAGCTTCGAAAATTGACTCTAATTAGTATTCTTTTATCATTTAGAGTTTAGGGATGTTACAAGAAGAAAAAGTAATAGAAGGCTTTGTCAATATATATGCTGTCTTTTAAATATAATGAATTTTTTTTTTTGCAAGATATGTTAGTGAATTAAAAAGCTTTTTATTTTTTTATTTATGTCTTTTATTTTCAACAAACGAGTTGATTTAGTTTATAGATGTTCATGATTTTTCCACTAAATTTTTTTTTTTCTCTTCCAATTTTGCAGGCTCTAGAGTTAATAAAGGTGACATACCATAGTAGATATAAGGGCACAAAAAACCAATTACCTATACTCTTCATGTATTTTGTGACTGATTGTTCTATTTTTGGATAAAAGATTATTCCTATTTCATGCATGCAGCAACAGATCTTCTAAAATACCAAAAGAATAACAAGTAATAGAAGGAGATTTTCTTAACAATGTCATGAATTTTTTATGTGAATAATCTTATGTGAATTGTTTGGGTTTTCATAGACTAGGTAAATTTAGTGACATGCATGTCAGTTTTCTCGGTTTTGAGCCTCATGAGTTTTGGATTTTAGTATTTATTTTGCTTTCATTTGATTTTTTAGTTGATTTATTGATATGCATGTCAGTTTTCTCAGTTTTGAGCCTCATGAGTTTTGGATTTTAGTATTTATTTTGCTTTCATTTGATTTTTTAGTTGATTTATTGATATGCATGTCCCAGATAATTTTTTGTTTCTCGCCTGTATAGATATCCATGTTTAAGTTGCATGGTTTATGTAAATTAATTGGTTTTTATTTTGCTATGCAGAATACTCTTATGTTTTGCCTTCCAGTGTTCAAGAGGTTTTCCCCTGGTCTATAAATATGTGGATTATATTCTTGAAATCATTTCTTTGTTCAACCTTATACTTACTGTTTTTGTTAATTTGTATGTTAAAAATCTTGGAAAAGTAATAGACATTAAATCTGTTTCAGTTTTGTTGTCATGCATATTTAATTTGAATACCTGTTTTCTGTTTGTCTCTTAAATCTACCAGTTTCATCACTGTCACTTGAATTTTGCCATTAATTTTGTTTAAATGTTATGGTTTCTTTGTCTTTATTAGCATGCATGTATAAATTCATTGATGTTTTGGATTTTGCAGAGACAGTTTCTAAATCAGTAGGAAAATATGTCCCTCTCATTTTACTACTCCTTATGAAATTCAAATAATGAGGGAACAATTGTTTTGAAACTCATGAGATATTTTAGTTTGGCAGAACAAATTGTCATATCTAAATTAGCTTTACATTGTGATGCAACAAGACATATGCAGCTTGAAAATCTATGTACTTAAGAAAAAGGTATTATGGTATGGCTTGACTTATTTTTCTCTTACATTGTTGGTGTTGTAGAATGTAAGGGAACAGTTGCCAGAATCCCTTCCTGAAATGATTAGTTGAAAAATATGACAAAGTTGGATTTCCTATCATCAAATACTTATTTTATTTTATAATACAAAAATATCGAATTTAAATTCAACTTTTTAATATTTGTGGTCATTTTGAGAGCTACTTCTTGCATGCATGTTTTGATCATCATTGTTTATTTTGTTTCAACGAAACCAGTCTTTTGTTTGCAGTATTTGCAGTTTGAAGTTTTCATTTATGACTGATTCATAGTGATTTAGAGTCTGATTGTTTGCATGCATGATTTGATCATTGAGTTTTTATTTAATTTGTGCTCATGCATGTTTTGAACATTGAGTTTTCATTGTAAATTTCAAATTCATGGCATGGTTTTTATATTTCTAATGTTTGTGTTTGGGAAACAGGATATGGGAGTAATGGCGTGGTGATTTCAGGTTCAATTATTCTATTTATATTTAACTTTGTTATTGTTAGATTTAGATATATTTAAGCTTCTTAAACATTAAGTTTTCATTGTAAATTTCGAGTTCATAGCCAATGGCATGGTGATTTCAAGTACAATTATTCTATCTATATACAATACTAAAAGAAGAGCATGTAACTGCAGTAATCTCATCTATCTTCTATTCTCAAACTGTTTAGTTCTGTTTTGATTTGAGGTTTTTTTAAGAAAATTATGTTGAATCTCTCTTACTCAGATTTTGATTTTGCATGTTTGAGGTATTCCATGTAACAATGTTGAGTCTCTCTTACTCAGTGAGCTCTTTTGAGCACTGTAATGATAGTCTTGCTTATTCTACCTTTCTTATCAATCCATTCTTAAATTGTTTGGATATAGGCTAATGCCAGTGCACCTTCTATTATGTGTTTCTAGGTCTTGCAGTTTGGAGCATATCGAAGGCTGCAGTTAGCTCTTTAAGGTAAACGTTCTTCCTATATTTTAAACTTGGATCTGTGTCGGTAATATTTTTACTGATGCATCTAATTGTGATTAGTTCATAAAATTGCAAATCTTTGGTCTTTTCAATTTCCTAAATTTTAGGTTTTTTTATTTGAATACTGTGTCTATTTTGAGTACATAAATTAAAAGATATTGAAGGTTTAAGTTAGTTTTTCATCTAGCCTTGCAGTTTGAAGCAGATTGAAGGGAGTGCAAGAGGGGCTGCAATTGGCTCTTTAAGGTAAACGTTTCATAGTTGGAATTGGGTCTGTGAATCTGCCATGCAAATTACAAGTAACTTACCCTATTGACATGCATGTGTAAGTTGCAGTTGTGGTTTTCGTTCCTCTCTTTGGTTCTAACATCTTCAAAACCTCTTTTTCCTAAATTTTGGCATTAATTTTGTTTGCATGTTATGTCTTTTTTAGATTTATTGACATACATGTATAAAATCCTCCTTCTCTTTTATTTGTTCATCAACAATTTTTACTCATTCTTTTTGGATTTTGTGTTCCTTTATTCTTTCTTTTATTGATTTTGTTTTTCAACCTAATCTCATTTGTAGATGTGTTTATCTTCAATGACATTTATGCACAGTGAGTCCAGTTATCTCTTCTAAAATGTGGCATATTAAGGTATGTTATTTATCATATTAAGACAGTGTTTTTTTCTGGTTTCGTGGTTTTTCCCCCATGATTCAGGTTAAAATTTTGTTCCACAGTCATCTATTATGCTCTTTTTCCTTTATTTGTTTTGTGGTTTCATCTCATATTTGTAAATGTCTTTGTTAATTAATCCAGGTACATGCATTGTGGACAATGTCACCTTGAAGGATCTGGTCAGTTCCTCTTTACAATCCCTGCATATTATGTACTTTAAGTAAACCCATCAATGTTAAGGCTGGTTCTAGATTTAAAATGTTGCTTATATTGGAATGGAATCCATGGATATCCTGTATATTAGAATCAGCCTAACCATACCAATCAAAATATTGAGTTCTGTTAAGATGTGAATTAGCAATGTATTTATAGAAGTGGTGTTTATTTGATATTTGATATATGAAGCAAACTGTGCTAAATGTTTATTCAATAATATATTCAAGATAATCATTCAAGAAGAATCAATGTACAAAGCCTGCATATTTGTGCAATGCCTCATTTGCTTTACATTTAGTCTCTTTGCTTGATATATGGTTGATTTTTATTTTTTTTCAGATTTTGGGAGTTGCCAACATACGGGTGTTTCTTGATGGGTGATCAAGGTCCGTGGGAAAATCTAGGATTGTTGGAAATCATACAGGTCTTAATACTATGATATCCAATATTTCCATCCATTTATTTTACCTCTTTCAACTAATTGTATATATTCTTTAACAACATGTATTGGGGGAGAAGCTTGGTAGTGAGAGGGGAACTTTTGGTATTTTGGGGAGTCTAACTATTGTAGACCTGTGGTCCCTTCGTTACTTAGCCGAAATCTGAATCCAACGGGATCGATGTGCAGGAACTATGGGGTATTGTTATTATTTATCAATTATGTGCGTCCCTTAGATCTTGAGAGCTAGAATGGGGCATGAAAATCAATATTCAGTGATGGTCCACCCTGGGTTGTCCTGAAGTTGTGTTATCACGTTCATCTACCTTAAATGAAGTTAGATGCATTGGATAATCCATCCTCACGGCAACCTAGAGTGGACAATCATTGGGCGTAGGCTTTCTTGCCCCAATTTAGCTTTCAATATCGAGTTAATACACAAAGTTGTTAAATAATAGCGAACTCTCTGTGGTTTCTTAATATCGATCCTGTTGGGATCGGGTTTCGTCTAATTAATGATTGTGTCATTGGTCTATTTTATTTATTTTCGCTAAAATCTCATCGCTTTTCCTTTCATTATCTTTCTTTTTCATCAAGGCACATTGTTAATGAATTTATGCATTAATAAAATCATACAATGAAATATGTAAAAATAGATTAGTTTTCTTATTCATCATCATCATCATCGTCTGGTTTTACTTATACTCTCCTGTCCTTTCCTGTTCTTTTTCATTGTACAGAGTGCCATTAATAACATGAATTAATTCAGACAATCAAGGTTCTGATGTTTTCCAATTAGTGATAATGGTATTTATAAATACAATTGTCATTAATTGGAAGACACCAGGACATTGATTGACTGAATAAGTGTTTGCTCTTAACTGCATACTTTACATTGCCGGGATATACAAAAAAGAATAAGATGAGAACCAGATGATGATGGTGGTGATGGATAATAACACCCGTCTGTTTTCACATATGTCATTTTGTGATACTGTTGTTAGTGGAATTAACGGGTCAATTCACATATATCTTGCATATTCCATTTTCAACATGACCTAATTTTTACTTTTATTTTTTGTTTTTCATGCAACCCCAAACTTCCCTCTCTGAGCTTTGCATTCATAACCAGCAATTGCTTCTCGAGGTAATGTGTATCTTGCTTATTTAACTCTAATTTAGCTAATGGGGATATGAAAATGCAGTCAGGTGTTTGGGGTAGTATAAATGATCAAGGAGTAGTAACTCATATCACAGGGATTTTGGGAGTGTGGATATGATAGACTTAGGATCCCTTAAGTTGTTGGACATAATCTGAATCCAACCGAATCGATGTGTATGAATCACGAGGGAATGGTTATTGTTTGCTAACTTTGCGTGTTATTTGGTGTCTGAGAGCTGGAATTGGGCATGGATGTGTTTTCATGCCCCGCTTTAGCTTTCAATATCGAACATAGCCGCAAAGTCGGCAAGCAACATCCATCTCTTCATGAATTCTAAATATTGACCCTATTGGACTTGGATTTTGTCCAACGAAATGATGGATCATGTGTCTGTTCTGTTCACTTTCTCTGTAATTCCAACATTACCGCTTTCATTACAGTTTTACTCCCTTAACATATCTCTTAACTAATAGTACATGTTCTTCGCTGATAAGTGTTGGTGAGGGAGAACGGTAATGGGAGGCGTACTGTTGGATTTTCGACACTATACATTTCATCACCGTTCTTCTTGATCAACATCTATTGCCAAGCAACATGTATTAGTGGTTTGTAGATGGGGTTTGCTACAGTCAAGCAGTCATATGAGAAAGTTGTTCGCTGAAGAGACATTTTGTCCCCGGAATATGTTATGTGAAAAGGCAAACTATGTTTGTTTACCACATGACAACTTCTCGGGACACAATATCTCTTCTGAGATCAATTTTCTCTTCTGATTGGATGACTGTAGCAAACCTTTGTCTCTAAGTCGCACTTGCTTTATTTTCTAAGTCGCATTTTGCTTGAAATCTCTTAACTAATGGTACATGTTCTTTGCTCATAGGTGTTGGTGAGGGAGAACGGTAATGGAAGGCGCACTGTTTAGATTTTCGGCACTGCCTCTTTCATCACCGTTCTTCTTCGTCAACATCTATTGCCACAGAATGTGTATTAATAGTTTGTTGATGTGGCAATGGACTTCCTTTTATGCTAATTAAATTAATCTCCTAATATTTGTTTTATATTCGAATTTCATGAAGGTGTAAGTTTAACATTTAAAGATTATTATTACCAGACAACAATAATATGGTAAGTTTTTGAATACTATTAGTGCTCTTCTTCCATTATTCAATTTAGTTTTTGATAAAATATTCCTATCATTTAACATGCCCCTCATTACCATTTACTCCACATCTTTGAACTAATCATCCATATTTTTTGTCAATGTGCGTTGGCGGGGAAGATTGGTGATGGGAGGAGTATTGCTGGGATTTTAGTGAATCTGAGTATGGTAGGCTTGGGAATCTGAATCCAACAGCATCGATATGCAGGAATCGTGGGTGAGTTTTTGTTGTTTGCCAATTTTTCGTGTGATTTAAATCTTGAGAGCTAGAATGGGGCATGAAAACCTATACTCAGCGATGGTCCACTCTGAGCGTAGGCTTTCCTGCCCCACTCTAGCTTTCATGTTCGAGTTTGCACCCAAAGTTGGCAAGTAACACTTATCTCTCCAGGATTTCTAAATATCGATCCTGTTGGGATCAGATTCCGTCCAACGGATGGATATGTCATGGGTCTAATCTATTCACTTTCCCTATAATCCCAGCATTACCACTTCCATCACCATTCTTCTTTATTAACACACATTTTTAAAAAATATGTATTAGTAGTTTCCAGATGTGGCCAAAGTGACTATGTGTGGCATGTAATGATATTTAATACGCATATTACTCTTTGCATGACTCTACCATGAATTTAAAAAACTCTTAGTTTGTTCTTATTATTATTGCCATATCAATTTGCATGAAATTCTATTGATTCTTTTCTTTTCTCCAGTGAGGAATTTTCTTATTCATCATCATCATCATCGTCTGATTCTGTTTATAGACACTCATTCAGGCAGAAAAGGGTCGAATCAGAACCAGATGATCATGATGATGATGCACAAGAAGGCTCCCCTTTTTTCATGTATGTCATTTTATGTTTCTCTTGGTAACTTTAGAGGGTAGTGTATATATTCCTTATTCAATCTCTATCATTTTGTTGTTTGAAGTTTTTTTTTTCCATGTTATACACTGCCTAATTTTTATTTTTTTGTTGTACATGCTACCTTGAACTTTGCTTTTTGAGCTTACCGTTCAAAATCAACGATTGCTTCCGGAAGTGATGTATATGACTTGGAGAATCAGGAAATGGCTAGGATATGAGCATACAGTGAGTAGAATTGGATTGATTATCAAATTATTTGATATTTCTTAAAAAATGTTTCAATTGTGTGGTCATTATCGAAGTAGTGTTTATACCTGATTTATAATGTGCTCAATATTCCAGCAATAACATCAATAACATCATGCAAACAGAAGAACTTTCTTAATCATCACCATCATGAGCATCTGATTCTGTTTATACTTTCATCAGAGCCAGATGATCATGGTGGTGATGACCAAGAGGGCTCTCCTTAAATCTAAATTTTTATATTCCTGATTTGTATATCTTACTTATTGGTCTCACTTTCTAATATTTGTTTGATAATCGAATTTGGTGAATGTGTAAGTTTAACAATAAAGATTACTACCAGGCAACAATAAGATGGTATGTTTTGGAATGCTATCAGTTCTCTTCTTCCATCAGTAGCAGACTTTCGCATATCCCATCAATAACATCATGCAAACAGAAGAGTTTTCTTAACCATCATCATCAGGAGCATCTGATTTTGTTTATACTTTTCTCAGAGCCAGATGATCATGGTGGTGATAGCCAAGAATGCTCTCCTAAAATCTTATTTTGCGTTCCTGATTTGTATATCTTTCTTATTGATCGAGGGGATGCGTTGGATTTATAAAGGACTTGGAGAATGAAAAAATAAGATATGGGCACATGGTGAGTAAAATTGGAGTGACTTTTTGATTAGAGGATTTTTCTTAAAAAACCTTTCAAATCTCCGGATTCTTATCCTTTCTACTTTCTTTGATGAACCGCAGGTTAAAGACATGGATCTCGAAGGGATCTCATTCATGAAATGCGAATGAAGTGTCATATAATGTGATAGAGTTGAAGTATAGAAAGAATGAGTAAAAATTCCTCAATAGCTATATAGATCATATAAGGTGATCAATAACTGGACCCGCATAATCAGCATCTGTATAAGCCTATGACTTCTTTCTTATATAAGCTTTCAATTATGTGGTGAAATTGATGTAGAAATGGAGATTGTATCAAATTTCATTCTATTTAATATATATTGTTTTCTTTATGTTCATGGAGTATTTTACTTCTTTCTTAAATAAGCTTTCAATTGCGTGGTATAATTAATGTAGAGGAAGAGCGGGTTGTCGATAGAAATTGTATCATATTTTATTCGGACTAACATATTGTTTACTATTATTATTAATTATCAAATTGTCTTGCGGCAGTAATACTTTGGTTCGCTTTTGTATTGTCGTATCCTATTATTTGTATTGTCCTATCCTATTATCAATAATTTCGCTGTATCAATATGATTGGTAACAACCATGATTGGCAACAACCATGATTGGCATACATATGCCGACCCATCAAACCCGTGCAACGCACGGGTAGCATACTAGTTACATATAATATATTGATCCTACCAAAGTTTCTATTATTTTTTGTACGAAACACCTGATCTGCATATGGTCAGAGTCAGGGCAGAAAAGAGAAAGACGACGGAAGCAAATAAAGCTTGTGAAGCTGTGACTTTGATCACACAAAAATATTTCGCATCAATATATACATTTTATTTTTGTTTTACTACTAATTACGACTACAATCTTGAGCAAGGCTTTATATTTAGCCACTAATCAGTTTTGAAACTTGATCTTATGCTCTTAAGAAAATTACTGAAGCATAGATATATTCTTATATAACCTACATTAATTTGCCAGTCCATTTGCTGGTAAACTCTACCACCAACACCACACGATTAAAAATTTTAAACGGGGTGAACTTAGCATGCATATGCATAATAAGCACTTAAGTTTTAAACCAAACCAAACACTTCCCACACTTTAATATCCCCATCAAGGCTTCCACTAAACAGTGTCAAAACCCCATCACCATCAGATTCATCATCATCTTCACCACCACGACTACTACCGGAAACCGCCACCAACGACTTAACCGGTTTTTCATGTCCTTCCAATACTCCTCTACAATAATACCCACCATTCCCCTTTTCCCTCTGCCAAATCCTCACCGTCAGATCTGCTGACCCACTCATCAACAAATCATCAACGTTGACCAAACAAAGTATTGCCCCACTATGACCCCTCAACGTTTCCATCAACACGACGTCGTTTTCGTTTTCTTTTTCCTCCCACAAACAAATCGTACCATCACTCCCACCGGAAAACAAAACCGTACCATTTCTGTTCAATGCCAACGCATTAACGGCTGGTTTCTGCTTCCCCACCGTACTCACCAACATGTAGCGTTTCACCTGATCATCCATCTTCCAAACCTTGATACACCCATCAGCTGACGCCGTGTAAATGGCGCCGTTATTGGAAACAACAACTGCGTTAATAGCATCGTCATGACCGTTAAAAGACTCCAAACACCGGTAACCGGAAGATAAGTCCCAAATCTTAAGAGTTTTGTCCATAGTCACATAATTCTCCTCAAAGGTGACGAACCGCGAATTGGTTCGCGCGTACCAATTCGTGGTACTTTTGCGAATTGGTTCGTCGTAATTCTCTCCGAATTCTTTAAAACCTAAGTACCGGCGAACCACCCCAACAATCAAATAAGAACAAAATATAAAATGTTGAGATTGATTTAGACTTAGCTGTAAATATGATTGTTACAAATATAACATCACTTGTCCACTAGTACAATGCATCTTGTACAATGTGAAATGGATTTTGGTTGTATATTGGAACATCTAACAAATTGCTTCTTTCTAACTTTGATTACCTCTCAATGTTAGTTACACTTCTTGATGTGTGACTTGTTTTCCCTCTAAAATACACGTGCTATCAGCATACACTCAACTTTTATTTGATGGAAATTTGATTCTCAGTTTTATGATTAATATAAACTTTAGATTAATAATATTAATTAACATAAATTTAATACTAATTAATATTTTCATCAAATAATTTATTTAATTTTTTATTAACAACGTACCGATTAGCGTACCGACTATGTATACCCCTCACGTACCGAATTCTTTAAAGGTAGCGTACCGCGTACCCGAACCCGTACCGCGTACCGAAACGAATTGCGAACCGTGTGACTATGGTTTTGTCCCATGAAACAGAGTACATGAGTTTCTCTTTCTGGTTTACTGCTAAACCTGACACAGTATCATTATGTTGGATCCAAAGACTCTTCCGGTGACGTCGAACGTTGACGTAGTTTTTAGGAACGATGCCGCGGCGCAACCGATCTTTGACAGTTGGAAGGGAGGAGATAAGACGGTGTTGTTTTGAAGATGTGATAAGCCATACGCGAATTTTACAGTCTTGGTGTGCAGTGAACACTTTTGAACCGTTGAAGGTGATGGACTTGACAAAACCTGTATTAGAGATAAGATTGGTTAATATAGTAAGTTAAATTTTATTTAGATTTTGATTGATTGTTCTTACTATCTTTTTCATTTTCTTATCATATGTCTGTGATCTATATAGCACTGACATTTCTGATGACATGTCTAAGTTGTCTGACATATATCGATGTCAAACACCGACATAACATCTAACTAACACATGTTTTCAAATGTTTGTCCATGTCGATTTGTCTGTGTCAGTAT
This sequence comes from Trifolium repens, assembly GCA_030408175.1. Classification (NCBI taxonomy): domain Eukaryota; kingdom Viridiplantae; phylum Streptophyta; class Magnoliopsida; order Fabales; family Fabaceae; genus Trifolium; species Trifolium repens. The sequence goes on from CP125850.1 coordinate 26,641,509, forward strand.
ATATATATATAGGTGTAATTAGAGTCTCTTAATTGCATTCATTATATTGTGTAAAAAAAAAATTGCATTCATATTATTAGATATTAGAGATATTTTAAACCTGAACCGGAGTTTTCGTTGAAGGTGTCGATGTGTGTGTAATGAGAGGAAGAGAGGTCGAAAACATTGATGAGGTTGAGAGAAGCGGCATAGAGAAGGTTATGGTGGACAGCGAGACATGTGATATGAGGTGATAGGGTTTTTATGGAAGTGAGATATTGGTAATTGAGTGAAATGGGATTGTGTTTGTGTTGAAGATGGAGGAAGTTAGTGGTGAAGCCATTAATATTCATGGTGGAGAATAGAGTGAGAGTGTGAGTGATGTTAGGCAGCAAAGGTAAATAAGGTAAAATTAATGTACGATGAAGTGAGACATTGGGAGTAGCTGAGGAAGGGAACATAAGTAGAGGTTGGGTTGTATTGTCGTGAGGGCAGGTGGAGAAAACAGATTATTTAACACGTGGCAATAGAAGAAAGCTATGAGGAGTAACTTGGTGGGGTCAAAAAGTAAGTGGAGGGGTCCATATAAGATTTGTTGGTCCCTGGGAATCAGATTGGTCAACGTGTCGCCTTTTAATTGATAAAAGTTTATTCACATAGTACTATTGAGTGCTAGCAACTATCTTTTCATGTTTCAAGTTTCAACACATGCACTCTATTATTTGTATACTCCCTCTTTCCCAAAATAAATAACATGTTTGACCACTGACATGTTTGTCAATACACAACTTTAATCATTAATATCTCTAATTATCTATTATTAAAAATTATAAAAATGGTATATTTTGAAAGTACTCGTCGAGACAAATCAAACAACATATCATATGCTAATATTTACATGTATATATTAGTAGAAAAATAAGATCAAAGCAGGTCAAATGAATAGTACGCTAAGTCAAAAAAATGTCATTTAAAATGGGACGGAGGGAGTATGAAATTTGAACAGAAACTCCAACACTGTTAATATAAAAAGGACAAAATTTACATGTATTGCTATAGGTGCATTTCTTACTTTTCCTTTTACAAAGAAATAGTTTTTAAATTAAAAAACAGTTTTTTTTTTAAAAAAATAATTTAAAAAACACAAAAAACCATCTCTTTGTGAATGGAAAAGTAAGAAATGCACCTATAGAAATGCATGTAAGTTTTGTCCATATAAAAAATATGATATATTAGCAGTTATATATTTTTAAAAGATTTAAATTGAAAATCAAAATTTATAAATGCGCATCTAAGTTGAGCAAATTTTTCATTAAAAAATAGTTTTAAGAGAACATGCGATGATAAATTTGATCTTTATTCATTCATATACTACTATTGAAAAATTAAAAATAACATAATCAAAATATAATCTCTGACAACGACCTAAGGAGTGCCGGAGTAAGGGAAAACTGTTTTTTTTCCACCTATCTAAACTATCTGACATGTGTCGTATGAGTTTTATACGACGCATGTCGAACACCGCGACACACCTAATCATAAAGATGTCCGTGTTTCATAACTATTGGTATAGTTCCTTCCAAATTAAAATTAAAATTAAAATATAATAAATAAATAAATAAAAGTTTTTAAAAAAAGTATTTTGATTAAATTTAGATTAAACATATTTTGTCTTTAACATACACTTAAATTTAAAATAGTATTTGGAAAATGCTAAATAGTGCCCCGAGCACTAGTTAAGGAAACTAAGTATAGTAAAATTGTCTTGAAACTTTTGTTGTCAACTTTTTAAAAGTGTAAAAAGTGATACTTTCAATGCAAAAGTTTTTTCTTTTGATTCCTTAACTAGTGCCCCGGAGACATTAGTTAGCATGACCCTTATTTTTTTGTGTTAAAAGAGGGCTAACGCCCCAAATATTCATTATATTATTAACCCAATTTATCAAGTTTTTCTTATGAAAATAAGATAGAATATGACCTTGATGAGTTCTAGTGAAAAGTTCTTAAAGCCAAGATGGCCGGGGATCATTATAACTTAAGGAGTACTTTTAAATCTTTTCAATTAGCAAGATTTCCCAATTTTGAAGATACCTTTCAAGTGATCGTATACATTTTCTAATCTAAACTGATAACAAATACAATACCACATTGTATAGAAATGATTAGCTTTAGCTGAATTGTAAAAGTTTTTTTTTTTTTTTTTACACAAGTATTTTGTGTGTTAGGAAGATAAAATATAGTAGAAAATGAGATAACAAGGGAGAGGAATGAATGATACTATTTATTATGCCAATTTACAGAATGTTTTTACTATGTATACCAAAGAGTTGCCAAAATGCTAAAGCATTGCAATACCTCATTTGATGTCTATATTCCACTAACTTCATAGGCCGTCCATTATTATTTCAAAAAATAATGGACATGGTAATGATAATGAGCTAAATACTATTCTATTTTAAAAGTGTGAACATTTGTTCTCTTTTTTACTATTTTACATCAAAATAAAATTTTGATGCGTTGGACTTTTTTACCACTCATTAACCTTTTTCATAGTTTACTAGTATTTTCAAATCTTTCCCTTTCTCACTCATACTATTGCTACATTTCTCCTCGTCCGGAAGCCACTTTTTACATCATGGGATCGTTTTCATTGAAATCTCACATTATTCCCAACAATGGAAGCAAACATATTATACAGGCAAGTAAATTCTATTAATTTCTAAAGTATAATAATAACTACTTTATTTTCTAAAATATTCTCTCCAATACACATCAAAGTAATAATTTTCTATTGTTTAAAAAAAAAATAATACCAACAATGAATTGGTCCAAAGTGGTAAGGGTCTTAGTTTCCTTAGGCCCCGTTTGGATTGATGGTATGAAACGGAATGGAGCGGAACGGAATATAATAGAATGGAGTGGAGCGGAGCGGAGCGGAATGGAACACAATTTCCATTCCATTGTTTGGGATATTATAATAGAATGGAACAAATTTGTCATTACATTGCTTGAGAAGTGAATATGATAAAATGAATGATAATTATTTTGTTTCAATTTTACCCCCATTTTGAAAAAATACTGAAGTAAAATTCAACATGATCTACTTTATTATCGAATAAAATAAAGGAATTTTTTTTTAATTAATAATCAACAGTTTTTATAATAACCGGGGTTTTATTGATTTGTTAGACTGGTTCTATCTCTGCAATTATTGAGAGTGGTTTTATGCAATTCCTTTTTTTCTATCTCTGCAATTGTTTTTGGTTTTATGCAATTGTTGTGTGTGGTTTTATGCAATTGTTATTATCTGCTATGTTGTTGTTGTTGATGTGTGTCTATGGGTAGGCACAACTTTTAACTTTAAAATATGAATAAACTTTTGCCAAAGAGAAGAAAGAAACCTACAATAGAAAAAACATGGAATGAGAAATCACTGTGTGAATGAAGAACGAAGCTGAGAAGAGAATAAAAAGAATGGTAGAATAATATTTTTAATCAATTTAAAATTAAGTAATATATCATTCCATTCTATTCCTCCCAAATTGGAGGGGAACAAATTTGAGAGAAAGTGATGGAATGTGATGGAATCTATTCCATCCTATTCCATTCCATTCCATCAACTTTTAAATAAACCAAACAATGGAACATAGACTCATTCCATTGCATTGCATTCCATTCCATTGCATATCACCAATCCAAATATAGTCTTAAGCATGTGGTCAGAGGTTCGATTTCTGACTCATGCGTATGGAGAAAATTCGGTTAGGAGAGGAGAGCCCACCTTATATGCCCCACAGATTCCCCGACGGAAATTAATCATTGCTAAATGCGGTGGAAACTTCGTACCAATATCATAATAATAAAAAAAAGTAATAATTTTCTAATATATGGTCCAAAATAAAAGATGAATTAATCGATCAGTAATTTCTTCATATATATTTTTAAAAGCCATTTTAACATTACATGTTTAAAAATAATTGAAGTCTTCCCCTTACATTAATCAACACAAATATTTCTTTTCCTCCGACCAAATTTATAATTGACTTTTATTTTAATTTTTTTCGTGAAACTGGTTTAACTTCTACTTCTTTATTGCATTAATTTTGTTTTTCATTTTTTTTTTTTTTTGTAGTTTGAAAAAAATGAAAATAGACCAACATATGAGGGATATGCCAAAAAGAGGCTAAAAATTACTATATGTAAAATATTACTAGTATGATAGCCCGTGCCGTGCACGGGATTATTTTCTTTTTTAATATTATTTATATGTTTATTTTGATATATTATTGATTATTTTGGTTTTTTATCAAAAAAAATTATTTATTATTTTGGTTTAAAATTCTAAGGTAAAATTGAGATAAGTTTTGCATGATATAAATTTAACGATGTTACAGAATAAAGCGAAATTAAGAGTATTACTTCGCTTCCCATTTTACACTATTATGAGATAAATTCTTTATCTCATCTTCGTCACCGAAACTATATAGTGATCCTATAAATCTAAAATAATTATAAACTTCATTCTCAAAGGATAATATTCTTTGATTTTTCAAGGCTTAAGATTTTTTGGGACCGTACCCATAAAATTAAAATATACCATGATTTTTTTTTTCATCTCGTGCTGACTCTTTATAGAAAATTTACATTAGGTTCATTGTCAAACACGGATAATTTTTATTTTTTTTTAATAATATTTATTTCCATATGTTATTTTTCTTTTGAAGGTTGTCTATGTCTTTTTTTATTTTATATTATTTAGAATGTTATCTACGTTTTTTCAATTGTCTATGAGATTGATTTCTTTTAATTTATTTGAGTATGAAAATACGATATATCTTTAACACGGGACTCTGTTGGGCTTCATCAATAAAAAATAATTGTAAATTTTATACTAATTTTTAAATGAATAGTAACATACTTTGACCTTGTTTCTATTCTCAAAATTTTTCTTTTCACCGTACCACAAAGAAGTAATTTTCACGCGTGAGCGTCAAATGGGAAAACATATGTGTGAATCTCTCCACTCACATTAATAAATTAAGGTTCTTAAAAAAGTTCGAACGAAGGTTATGGAAAGTTTAAAAAGTTCGAACGAAGGTTATGAAAAGTTTAAAATAGCATACATTACAAAAAATCAAAATTATATTAATTTATTTTAGATTTTCCATAAATTTCATCAGCCATATGTAATCTAATGAAAGTACGATGGACACATAATATGGAAAAAACCACTTAGTCAAAATTCAAATTTTGATTAGTCAATGTGTATTTTTAATAGTGGGGTGGGAAATGTTATCAGATTTCTATTATATTATACCACTGAGAGATTTTCTCTCTCTCTCTCTCTCTCTCTCTCTCTCTCTCTCTCTCTCTCTCTCGCGTCTCCGTCGCAATACTCTATAGGAACTCCATCAACAATAAAATAGTTGCTAATTCTAGTATTTTTTTAATTAATATCAATAAAACTCTCGTGTTAAGCTATCACTATCTTCTACATACACTTTTCATAATGGGGGATCACTTTTTATCCTGCTAAATAAAAATTTTAATAAATGATCCCCGTGATAAAATATTAAATATGAAAATATGGATAACTCTCGTAGTCGAAATTCAAAATTTAATTAGTCAATGTGTATTTTTAATAGTCGAGTGCTTCCAGTTTTCTATTCTACACCACTAAGAGATCTCTCTCTCTCTCTCTCTCTCTCTCTCTCTCTCTATTTCTACCTCTTTATCATTTCCATTATATGATTCTATAGAGGCTTCATCAACAAAAAAATAATTGTTAATTCTATATTTGTTTTCAATGAATATCATTTTAATTTTCATGTTTTGTTCTCACTATGATCTACATACACTTTTCATCATGAGGATCACGTTTCTTCGTGCTATATAAAATTTTGAATAAGTTTTCCCTATGATAAAATATGAATATGAAAATAAGGATTGTTCTTACAGTTGAAATTCAAATTTTTATTTGTCAATGTGTATTTTTAAAAGTAGGGTGGGAATAGAGATGACAATAATATTCATACCCGCGGATTTCTGCGGATAAAATCTGTCATGGATACAGAGCGGATAACTTAATAGATATCCAAGGATAAATAAATGGATATTTCAATTATCCGCATTTAATGGATACTATCCACCACCGCGGATATCCATACCCGCAAAATAATTAGTAAAATTACTTAAATATCTCTACTTACATATAAATTCGAGTATTTTTATATACAAAAAATTATATTTTTATATTTTATCTTTTGTAGTTTGGCTATTTTATATAAATTATGGCTTTGTTTGGCTCTTTTGCAGTTCACTGAGATGATTTTTGTTTGTAAATTTGGTATTTTCATTAAAAATAGAGAGCAAAATTTATAAATATTATTTGTTAATGTTTTGTATATTAAAAAAACTAATTTTTTCAATAATTAGTTCTTTTTTTTAATAAAAAATATCATCCATAGATATCTGTTAATATCCGCGGATACTTCAATATTCATGGATTACCCACTTAGCGGATATCCGCACGGACATGGAACGGACACGGATATCATATATGTATGACGGAGTGGATACAGATATCACACTATCCGTGTTCATGAATATCCATTGACATCCCTACGTGGGAAGTACTTGCCGTTTATCATTCTCCAACACTGAGTTTTCTCTCTCTCTCTCTCTCTCTCTCTCAAAATCTTCTATTTTATTTTTGTCTCTAATGAACATAATTTTTTCTTCAAAATAAAAGGATTTTAAGTAAAAAAAAGTTTACAGATATGTCATAAGCTATTTTTTGGGTTCAAGACTTCAATTCTTCGAGTGATCTTATCCATGAAAAAAATTGTGTACTTTCTTTTTTCAATTTGTTTCAAAGTAATCTAAATATAAATGTCCCTTCATTTTACAAAATTAAAATATTAAAAATGTACCAAGATAGTGTCGCACAAGTGGTAGATATTTGGGCCCCTTAACGATTTGGTCTTGAGATCGATCCTGACCGGGGCGTATGGAGAATCATTTCTTAGGAGAGGTTAATCCCTTAAATAGATCTCAGTTAAATCGAGGGGATTAGTCTCTGTAGTTGCGCACGAATGATACCTTTGGTTTAAAAATAAAAATAAAAAATGTGTATATATATATATAAATATAATATTTTAGAGATTCTATAAAAAGATATAATATTTCTAAGAGTTTCTAAAAAAAATAGTATATAATATTTGAGAGTTTTCACAAAAAATAAATAAATAAATTGAGAGTTTAAAAAACAATAAAATATTTGAAAAAGTTTCTACAAAAAGAAAACAAAAAATATAATATTTGAAAGAGTTTTTACAAAAAAAAAAAATTATATAAATTCAACTATTGTTGTCAATGAGATTCGAACAACATACCTTTGTTAGTAATTATAAGGTAATTTTCTCTACAAAAAGAAAGGTAGTTTTTCTTAAAATATTATAAAAATTCAATTATTGTTGTCAGTGGGATTCGAACAACCTACCTTAAGCTAAACACTCTGAATGACATCTAAGCAAGAGAAACTCTAATTGAATGTCACATAAACAATTACTATTGAGAATGCACGGGAAAGCTCAGTGAGAATCTCGTAATGTATATAATAGAGATTCAAACTTTATTATATATGTGTAATAGGAACAAATTAAGATGTGCGCACACAGTTAAAAATTTACAAGGTATTCGTAAAAAAAAAGTTACTAAATAAAAAATTGTAAATTAATATCTCAAAAATTTAAAGACATAAGTCAATATTGTGTTTCGAAAGGAAGCTATAGTTTTTTAGTGTATAAATAATATGAAATCGCACTTTTTTATTAATCATATTAGGATTCCTACGCAAGAAACACGAGTTTGATGCAATATATATAGTGGAGTAGAATCCCACCAAAGTAAAATAAGACTATAGTATATGGCCCTGGAATATTACAAACAACATGTTAATGGAGATCTTCAAAAGCATTAAACAACGGTGATCACTGATCAATATATATATATTTTAAACCTATTAGAAGTGTACTACTTTGGGTTCATGGGATGTGGCACAAAGGTTGTGCATATATTTTATTTATGGCATAGAATGTGTGCTTTTTAATTAATGAATATTGATTATGTGCACGTGTCTAAGAGTATTATATCAATGGGTTGCTTAGTCTTAACAATAAAATTTAATTCAACTGGTAGTCACTATAAGAAAACTGCGTTATAGTGTCCACGAAATTTGGATGCTAAAACCATTTTAGCGTTAGTTTAAAGTCAAAAAATTGAAACGGTAAAAGCTTTGATGTTAAACACTAATTTTTATATTGATGCTAATTAGTATTAACAAATATGAACGTTAAAAGTAAGACTAAATTTGGATAAACTGCGGACGCTAATTAGCTTTTGGTTATTGCTTACTCTAATTTTAGCGTTAGTAGATTGTTAATGCTAAAATCAAACATGGACAGGTATATAATGTCACGTTTAGCGTCAAACAATATGGACGCTAAATGTAGAGTCAACAATGGAGAAATGTTAAATTAGTAACTCTGTGAAACATATAGTGACGATGAGAACGAGAAGCTGCGTTTAGGGGTTTTGTTTATCAGTTATGTATCACGAAGAGAAGATGTGTTTTTTTCATGGACGATGGGAACGAGAGTGGCGGTGGTTGAGTGACGATTGATGAGTGAAAGGGGTGACGGAAACTGTGTTTGTGTTTTATTCATCGAGCGAGTATTGAAAGGGGAAAATGAATTAGGGTTAAGACATTGTGAATTTGTTAGGGAAATTTTTGGTAAAAGTGGAGAAAATTGAAAATAAATGTGAAAAATGCGAAAATATAAGTGGGAAAAAAATAAATTGAATAAAAGTTATTTAGCATCAAAACTAATTGACTAAAAAATTTGGTGTCTAATTTTTTTTATAAGTTATAACTTTTTCGAAATTTGCATATGTGGACAACTTTGGAGGACATGATGTTGTGCTCTCTACTTGTGAATTAAAATCAATTTAGTGCTCCTTATTTATATGGAATATTGGAACGGTTTCTTAAAATGTGTGACCAAATGTTTTGATAAACATCTTTGTATCATAATCATATATAAGATTGTATAAATTATTTTCATAAATTATCCTAAAAGTTTGTCAATGTGTCATAAATTTTAGCATTGACACTAACTATAAGAAAACTGTAATTTTGCTTTAAAATTTTAGCATCAAACATTTTTTATGCTAATAGTGTTCGTTTAGCGTCCCCAAATTCTAACACAAATAACCTTTTTGGGATTTAAGTTTTTTAGGAAACTTTGCATCAGTGAAGTGAACTCTATTATGGACGCTAATGCTTTTGAAATATAATTTTTTTAATAGCATTTACAATTGTGGACGCTAAATTTTTTAGTCAATTTTTGTGTGGTCACAAGTAGAGAGCACAACATCATGTTCTATCTTTTTCGAAATTTTGGGTGCCTTGGTCGAATTATAAATTTGGTGTTTAATTTTTTTTATAAGTTATAACTTCTTTTACTGATTTATAAGTCATATATATAATTGTAAAAAAAAAGATTATATTGACATTGAAAAGTTCACGCAATATTAAAACTATGGAGAATGCTAAACAGTGCCCCCGGGCATTCTTTAAGCACCAAAACTAGTAACTTTTTGTTAAATTTTTATGAAAATGTGTGAAATCAACGCATTAGGAATTGAAATTTTTTATTTTTTGAATAAATAATTTCTTTTTATGGAATATTTAAAGAGTGTCCCGAGGGCAGGGACGGACCTAAGTTGTCACTTGTGTAAGCACCCGCCCCCACTATATTTTGAGTAACTTTATTATATATACACTAGGTAAATATAGAGAGAAGGAAGTAGAGTAAAATGTTTGGCAGAAACTCCATATACATACATTAACACTATATAATATAATACATATGTTCTAATCAAATTAAGACAAATAATATCTCGCATTTAAAAATAGAAAGTTCGTTTAGTTAATGTTTAGCCAACACATCAAAAATTTAAATTTTAGTTCAGATTTAGGCCCTCTTTGTAATAAAAAAAATAATTTAAATTTTAGTTTTTTCAATACATAACTTTTATTTATTTTTCGGCTTAATTCAACATTTGATCCTTTATATTTATTTTAGGTTTCAACTTGATCCGTTATATTTAAAAATTTTAATTTTGTCCTTAATGTTTCCACCGTTTGCATAAGTTGATCATTTCCATCAGTTTTGTCATTAACACCATTTAATTTGGACATATGTCCCAATGTTAAGGTGTCCACGTGTCTGTCCATGTATGCAAATTGTTTGTCACACTCACATGTGACAAAACTGACGAAAATGACTAAATTAAAACCTAAAATAAACATAAGAGACCAAATTGAAACTACTAAAACATAAGGGACCAAATTAAAACCTAAACATAAGGAATCAAATGTTGAATTAAGCCTTTATTTTTCAATTCTTTAACTAGTGTATGCAAGCATTAATTAGCAAGATTCTTGAATTAAAAGATTATAAAATAAAGGTTGAGAGTGAGAGACAGACAAGAGAGGTTAAATGTTATCTATAGAAAACTCAATTTATAGGCTTTATTTTCTACAGACTCAAATATAGGTAATAATTAGTAACAAATATTTATGCATTTAGTTCAAAATTTAAATTAAATGTATTTAAGGAAAGGTCTTGTATTGTACCAGAAAAAAAGAAAGGTCTTGTATTGTCGCATGTTAAGTATTACATTAAAAAATAAAAAAAATTGGTTTTTAAAAAGTTAAATTCACATTTTTTAATATGGATTTTCTAAGCACGTGTTAACATTTTCTTTTAAAATATTGATTACTTTTTACTTGTATTTGAGACCATAGTAAGATATACATATGCCCCCATTGCTCCAAATTTCTGGGTCCGTCCCTATCCGGAGACACTCGTTAGCAAGACCCTAAAACTATTATAGAATTATGACAAAATTAGTTATACACATCAATTTAAAGATGTATTTTTTTTTTGAAGAAGTCAAAATGAGATATATAAATAAACAGCCTCCCTAGCACAAGGTGTGTCAGAGAACGCTACCATAGTTTATACATAAGTCACATAAAACACAAGAAAGACAGGCAAAAACAGATCATACAATGCCTAAACAGAGCATGGGACTAGACCACCAGCTATGGCAGTTAGAGGCTAAGGTAACATTCGTCGCCTTCAACCACCTAAATGATAAAAGCTTGATCTTGTCCAGAAGCTGATGAAGGGTGCTCGTCGAGCCGCGAAACAATCTATGATTCCTCTCCGTCCACACCACCCAAACGCACGCAAGCCAAATGAGCTGCAAAAAGGAGCGTCGCGCCCGGGATCCACCTGCTGAAGAAGTGAACTGAATGAAATGATCACGAAGAGAAGTGTACTCCACCATCTGAGTGCCGATCCACGCATGCACTAGTGCCCAGATAGAACCAAACGTACTACATGAGAGAAATAAGTGATGAGCCGACTCCACCTCCTCGCAACCAGAGACACACAGGTGAGCTGCAGTAGATAAAATGCCTCGCGTAACCAGGCTCTGATACCACTGATATGATTTTTTGTGTTTTTGGTATTGCGGAATTTGGTGGGATATATTTTTGTGTGGAGAAACTTAAATTCTTGTTCTCATTGAAAATAATAAGTATATGGCTCTATATATAGAGCTACATAAAAACAAATAATATCTATAAATAACAAACTAATCCTATAAATTCTAAACAAATCCTAAAGATTCTAAGCATAAATATAAATCATAAACCCTAATATTATTTTATTTTAAATATAAATCTAAACTATATTTAAATATAAAATCTTCCAAAAAAGATATTTAGGCATTATTCCCAACACTCCTCCTTGACTGAATATCTTTTTGTTGTATACAATCTGAGATTTGCGCTGAAATTTTATTTTATTTTTTGTTTCTCAATCCTCCTCTTTGACCGAATAGCTTTGTGTTGTATCCAACCTGAGATTCATGTTGATTTTGTTGTTGTTGTTGTTCATCCACATCAATTGTTGTTGTTTTTTTTTTTTTTCTACATCTTCATATGAGACTTGAGCTTTTTTCATGTATATGTTTTGGTTATGGGTTATATAATACAGAAACGATCTCGCATATAACATATGGTCTTTCATATAATTTAAAGATGTATTATAGTAGCATCCCACACTACCTGCAATCACCACCTATTAACCTTTGAGCATCATCCTCTTTTTATTTTTTGCTGCAAATATTTTTAAGCTTAAATTATATATTTGGTTCTTTATATTTATTTTAGGTTTGAATTTGGTCCCTTAAATTTAAACAGTTTCAAGTTAGTCCTTCTAATCAAATTTCGGTTTAAATTGTGCATGTAGCTAATAAATTTTCATACGTGGACAACTTTGGAGGACATCATGTGCAAGTTTAAAACGAAATTAACTCAAAATTTAACAAAAAATTGAAAAAAAATTAACTCAAAATTTAATAAAAAGGATGAACCTATGTTAATATCAGTAAGATAAGAGATTAAATTAAAACTTTTAAAACATAGAGAATCAACTTAAAACCTAAAATAAATATAAGGTACCAAATATGCGCCATTTTTTTAATTTATTAATTATAATTTTCTTTATTATATATGCATATCATATGCCATATATGGGCAGTCTTTCAAACCGAGTGTTTTTGTTAGTATAAGCCTTTTTTTTTTGTTTATGTTCCTCTTAAAAAAATATTTATAAAAATTATATAATTCTATTTTATTTTAACAAGTCACCGGTTCAGATACATGATACTATCATTAGTACTTATACAATTAAATATCCAACACATAATCACAATGACCCCAAACTACTGGGGTCTCTAATCCCACTTGCTCCCCTAGCTTTCGTCTCTCAGTGTCGGCCCGTATATATAAACACTAAAAAAATAATAATTTTGGTGTCCTGCGGCCACTCCTTTCAAATACCCTCTTGGGGACAAGAATAATCTCATGGTTATTTTATTTTTATTTTGTAGAAGAGGCAAATTTATAACTCGGTTGTTGAGGGAAACATCATCATTCATCAACAACAATTATTACAGTAGACTTCAACAAGTAGGAGCATAATCAATAACAATAATATGAAAATGAGTAGAGTGTCCACTTTGAGTAATCATATGAGTACAACGATTTTAATCTCTGTTATGAAGTAAAATGTGAATTTAGTTGAGAAAGAAAGATTAAAAGAGTATAAGTAGTATAATCTTTTATGACCATATGAAATAAAGCAAAATAGGGTGCGTTTGTTTTTGATTTTTTTGAAAATAGATTTTGTAGTGTTACATAATTTTGTGTAAAAAAATTTACAAAGAAATTTTTTATAAAAGCTTCAAATGAAAATTTGGTTAGAATAGTTGTTCTTCAAATGTGATTTTAGGCATTTCATCATTTTATTGAAAAAAAATTTGGATGTCAAAATTTCGAAAAAATCATTTAATTTGAAGCTATTTCAAATAGATTTTCATAAAAATCATTTTTGAAATCCAACTTTTTCAAAAAATTGTGATTTTGACTATGTTTTGTTCTACAATAATGTATATTTATGTTATATGATGTCAAAATTAGTGTTTCCATTTAGAAAAAATGAATATAAAAAAACTTATAATATTTTAAAAAACGGTTTTACAAAATCCATTTTCAAAAATACAAAGAAAAAATCTATTTTTTTAAATCTAAAACAAACGCACCCATAGTCGGTCTAAAAAAATGATGTCCTTGACATCCAAATCACAAGAAAGATGAATTCCTTACGTAAGACCCAAGGTTCTGAAAAGTTAGTTTTTTATATATGTCAGCAAAGATAGAGTTGTTGGAACCCAGAAGAAAGCTCTTTCTTATCGAGATTTTTCTATCGAGATTGAGATTCATAGGACGGGCCAACCTGGTGAAGGGGCAGGCAGGGGGTCCCCAAAAAAGCTTTCCCATAGCTTGCCGATGACATACTCTGGATTGGAATTGTGGGGAGTATTGCTTGGTTTTTTCTACCAACTTAATGAAGATTTCTCTTCCCACCCTCACGTCTTTTTTTCACCCCCAGGTTTCCGTTTATACCCCTGAAAAAAACTTCGGTAAACACAAACCGAAGTTTTAAACGATTGAAAACACATGTTTTGTTATATTGGAAAACTTCGGTAAATGAAAACCGAAGTTTTGGGGGGTAAATTAGGGTTAAAATTGGATTTCAGGAGGTGAAAAAGAGACGTGGGGGATGGGAAGAGAAATTTTCCAACTTAATTAACAATAGGCCTTATAGGTAATTTTATGGCCAAGATCCGCAAGATTTCCATGGTTTAAAAATTTTGAAAACAAAATTGTTAATCACACCCCACCCTTATACTGTACCCTACATTTATTTACATACTTTGAAGTTTGAAAACGCCTCTTGTTGTGCCATCCTATTTTCAGGTCTCTCTAATCTCCACCTAAAAATCATTCTAATCAGAACCCTAATTCACGCAAGCAAATCCCAAATTCAAAATTCGGATTCAATAATTTCAACAATTTAGTTCAATTTCCCTGAAAACCAAACACAAAGGGGTGAAGTAGTTGATTCGGTGATTCAATTGTTCTTCACAGTAATGGCAAAATCTCGCAAATCGCAAGAAGAAATTGCGATTGAAGCTATCAATCATGCTTTGAAAGCTCTTCGGAAACGCCATTTGGTTGAAGAAGCTGCTCATGCTCCTGCAATTCTCGCACTTTCTAGACCTATCATTTCTCAGGTACTACTCTTTTAGTAACAATATTCAATTTTTAGGGATTATTATTTTATTTGATCATCACAAAGAAAATTTCAATTTGTTGTTTCCTTTTTTGTGAGACTATTAGAAATTTGTTGAAAAATCGGTTCCAATAGAATAGTGTTTAATGGTTGTGAATTTTGTTGCTTGGATATTTTTCTGTGTTACAATTGGTGTTTTTTCGTTGTTGTTGAATTAAGTATTGTGTTTATGTCTTTGAAGGGTTCTGAATGGAAAGAGAAAGCAGAGAACTTGGAATTGGAACTTCAACATTGCTATAAAGCTCAATCTCGGTTGTCGGAGCAACTTGTTGTGGAAGTAGCTGAATGCCGAGTTTCAAAAGGTTTGCTTCAAGAGAAAGAAACTGCAATTGCTGATATGCAGAAGGAGTTAACAGAATTAAGGTTGGTTGATGTTTCTTCTGTGCTGTAAAAGCGGTTAATATTTATTTATGATAAATGATTGCGACTTAAGTTAATGGTTCGATTGCAGGGATGAGTGCTGTCAATTAAAGACGGATTTAGAACAAAAGGTTAAAGAAGTAGAGTTAGTTGTGAGTGAGAATTCGGAACTTAAAGCACAACTAGAGCAGATGACTACCAAAGTCAATGCAGCTGAAGCTGAAAATAAGATGTTGATTGACCGCTGGATGTTAGAAAAAATGAAGGATGCTGAACGCCTAAATGAGGTATAATAATAATATCATCATATTCTCATCCACCATACAAGTTTTGGAACTAGATATTACTATTGGTACATATTTTCTGTCAGAATGGATTTGGCTCTGGCAAGGTGTGCAATTTTGACAAAATTACTCAGAGCCATGTTAGGGGAACTTTTCAATTAGCACTTAAAGGAGAAGAAAAATTGGAATGATTTTGCAATGATTATGAATCTTGTAAATAATAAGTAGCTTTTTCTGTACCTCAATTTTTTAGAAGGTTCCTTATTTAACTTATGCGCAAATGCCTATAAGATTATTTTAGAAGCTCATACAATCTAGAATCTAATCTAAAATGAGCCTGTGTATATTAGAATCTAATTGTAAGAGTGTTTTCATAAGGTAATAATCAAATCTTTATCCTATTTGTGAAGCTCCAACAAGCTAGAATATAATCTAAACTAAGCATTGATGAATATTTGAAATAAATTTTCCAGCCAGTGGCAAATGTCATTTACTTGCTCAGCAATTTCACACCGACATTTTGGATTTGCGTGTTACTAGTTAGTAGTTTTAAAATTCAAAAGTCAATTTTGGATTTTTTTTATATTTTGAATTTGAATCTTACTAGTTAGTAGTTTTAAAATTCAAAAGTCAATTTCATATAATTGTAAATACGTCACTAAGACTGTGATGTTAACAAATTCTTATTGCATATAATTGTAAATACCTACTTATGTTGCTGATTCAACTTATAATACTGTTTTTACCCTTTAGGCAAATGCACTGTATGAGGACATGGTTCAACGGTTAAAGGCTAGTGGTCTAGAACAACTTGCAAGGGAACAGGTGGATGGAATCGTTCGGCAAAGTGAAGAAGGTGCTGAATTCTTTTCAGAGTCAAACATCCCTTCCCATTGCAAATATAGATTAAATGCACATGAAGGAGGTTGTGCTTCCTTATTGTTTGAGTACAATTCTAGTAAATTGATTACCGGGGGACAGGATCGTTCTGTTAAAGTGTGGGATACAAATACCGGATCCTTAAGTTCTAGTCTTAATGGCTGCCTTGGCTCAGTACTGGATCTCACTATCACCCATGATAATCGATCTGTTATTGCTGCAAGCAGCTCAAACAACTTGTATGTGTGGGATCTGAACTCAGGCCGGGTCCGTCACACCCTTACAGGACACACGGATAAAGTTTGTGCTGTTGATGTTAGCAAGGTTTCAAGTCGTCATGTTGTCAGTGCAGCTTATGACCGTACTATAAAAGTTTGGGACTTGATGAAAGGTTACTGCACAAATACAATCATGTTTCCCAGCAACTGCAATGCTCTTTGCTTCAGCGTAGATGGACAGACCATATTTTCAGGACACGTTGATGGTAATCTTCGGTTATGGGACATTCAGAGTGGAAAGCTACTAAGTGAGGTTGCTGCACATTCACTTGCCATCACATCAATATCCCTTTCTAGAAATGGAGATATTGCATTGACTAGTGGAAGGGATAATTTGCACAATTTGTTTGATATACGATCACTGGAAGTTTGTGGCACATTACGAGCCACAGTAAACAGAGTGGCTTCTAATTGGAGTCGCTCGTGTATCAGTCCAGACAACAATCATGTTGCAGCTGGGTCTACTGATGGATCTGTCCATATATGGTCAATTTCTAAAGGTGAAATAGTCAGTACTCTGAAGGAGCATACTTCTTCTGTTCTTTGTTGTAGTTGGAGTGGAATGGGAAAGCCCCTTGCTTCAGCTGACAGGAATGGGATTGTATCCATTTGGTCATAATAGCGGTTTGGTAAAGCTCAACTTTACAGTTTTCATATTGGCTGGCTGAATTCTTGATTAAACTCTACCATGTTTATACAGGTCACCATTATTGTTTTTGAATGACATATAATATTAGTTTTTAACCAAATACTTTCATTTATACTAGTCTTTCTCAACATCTCAATGGAAGCATGAATAACACTAATGTGCAAATGAAGCTCTATTGTAATACAGATATTGAATTGGATTTAGGATTTAACCATGTCATTGGCAGGTTGTAATTAACTTAATAACAGTGGCTAAGTAAATGATTAATAAATCACCAGGTCCTGTTACATGTTACTATTACAAGTTGTCACATTTCTATGGAGTAATGTTTACATATATAGCTTCATCAAAGTGCATCAGTACACTTATTTTGGATGTCATTCTTTATACTGTATGTAAACTTTTGCATACACTACGAGTATCATCTATAGGGAACTAAAACATTTCCAAGGGGAGAGTTTATCAAGGTATCTAATGATAGAGATGAACATGGATTTATTTATTTGTTTCATTTGAATCATTATCTTAACATAGAATTCTGTAAATGAGTAAAAGTCTAGGCCCCTTAAGAGAGTTATGGTAAGTAATTTGAATTGTTAATATCCATTATGATTCCTCTAAAGTGAACAATTCATTTTAGAGTGTAAAATTAATATTATTATCAATAATGATTATCTTTGTCTGATTAAAATCGGATTTGAATTCTTTAAAACAAAGTCTTTAGTTTAAATCTTGTGGATGGAAAAAAAATGTGGTTTGAAAAGAAGATCATACTAAGAGTTTCAAACCATATTCTCTAGAAAAAATTGGCTATCATCAAAACTGATAGACACTTTAAGCTGGTGACATGGTTATCGAAACACGATTCTATTCGCAATTCGTGATCTACAGACACAAAGGAACGGGAACCGCGTTAGTTAACTTTGAATTTATACTTTGGCTAAAGAACTGAGTTATTGGAGGACACCAATTCCACTGTTTACTAGCGGAAGACTAATTTAAAATCAAAATTTTGCTTTGTTTGAACTGACCTAACATAATAAATAACAACAAAATTCAAACCTAAAATCTTAGAAGCACACTCCGAATTCTCAATTCTTCAACAAACTCATACAAGTTTCTAAGCTACATCAAATGTTAAACCATAGCAATAATAGAAATAAATGGATAAACAAACCTTTTCAAGTCATAGACAAAGTAAAATCAAAGAAGTTACTCCAAGCATATGGCTATCAAATAGAAACCTCTTTTAATGAAATTAAGACACGTGCTCGATCTCTCATCAGTTTATCACCACATAATTGATCATACTAGGTAACTATGTCCTACTTGATGTTCTTTTTTTCTTATTCAACATACTTGATGTTAATCCACAAATACCATAAAATGCATCATTAGGAATTGAGAATAATTGGATTTTTTCTCCTCAAGTGATTTAGTAGAGCCCAACGCATTACGCTAATGTAACTCTCTACTACAAGCAACAAGCAAGCAAAAACGTCACACTAGAGTCAAAATCAAATTATAATCACCAAAGACTACAAAATTCTTTTCTCATATTGCTTTTGCCAAATCCTACATTAATTAATCTCCACAATACACAGAAATAAAACCCTAGACTTTGGCACATTTTTGTAACAAACTTATGTAACATTAGCTCAGCAATATTGGTTTACACACACACACAATGAATGTATTAGAATTAAATATTCTTTAATATTTCAAATATATATTAAAATATTTGATTAAAAACAAGTAGGAGTATATCATAATCTTGTTTCTATATGTAACAGAATTAATTAATGTTATGAACAACTCAAGCCAAACTAACTTGTAAGTCATCACCTTTATTACTATCTCCTCATGCACTATGGGAAACTAGTTGTTCTGTTGGGACTTGGGAAGTGGAGCACTTTTGTCCATATTTCTTTGCACATGGAATTACACTACTTTCATAATTCATCTCGTCAGCTATGGATAAATGCAGTTAATAATAATAGTTGCAGCAATCCACTTGCAACAATGTTACCCTCTTCCATGCATTCAAGCTCGTTAAAGTATTGGCGTGTGATATACTACGTATATCGTAAAAAGGAATATCTCAACCCTCTTTATGTCTAAACCAAATTTTCATACTTATAACAAATAATTTATAACTTATAAATTTTATATTAACGAAAAATAAGAAAGAAAAAAAACTTGTTTGGTAATGTTCATTATCTCATGAGCATATAACAATTTTTACTACCACTTATAATTTTTTATCTCAATTTTAGTCTTGTCATTTTAACTAAAATTTCATTTTACCCTTTATAAATTAAGATAAAATAAAAATATTAATATTATAAGCATATAAAATATATACAAATTTAAGGGGTTGATCTAATCGTAAAAAGACATAATTAAGATACATTTTTATGAGTTGGAGTCTCGCTAGTCTCCTTGAAAAAAAAAATATATAAATTTATTTGTAACCGTTTTTTGAACTCTAAAATTTTCTCTATTTTGAACCGAAACACTATCTCATTACTCTAAGCTCATTTGACTATTAGTTAACTTATCTACCATATGTTAGTTTTTTTTATCAAACATAACCTAAATCAATCATTAATAGGCATTCTACACAAACATTTATTAGATTTAAAATCAACAAATTCAGATTCTACGGATTAATAAAAGCATATACACACTTATCCGATGAAGTCAATTTTAGCTATTGATTTTAGATTACACGATTACAATTATTATTTTTTCGACAATACACGATTACAATTATAAATTTAGTAAAGGGTAAAATATGTTTTTGGTTTCCTTGAATTTGAGTTTTAGTTCCTTGAAAGAAAAAAAAAACCTTCCATTTGCCGCTGTAATTTTAAATTACTTTGATTTTTACTTTTAACATGGTCATGTCACACAAAAACACTGATATGACCATAATTTGCTGACTGGACCAGTGTCACATATAAGGGTGCTGATTTGACAAATTATATAGTCAAGAACAATAATAATTTAACAAAGTAACTGCACGAAATTCATTTATGTACAAATAAATTATATAATCTCAAATTATTTTTTTGAAGAAGCATATAATCTCAATTATTGAAGTCATGGCATTCATATTTTGAGGCTACTAACACAAGTTGATTCCCATAAGGAACTTTTAACTTTAAGCTAGTTTCTACTTATTCCTTCAATTAATTTCCCTAGACCCAAGTTGGTTTTCACTTCTCTATATAAAGCATTCCAAACCTTTCACATTTTCCCATCACAACATAACAAAATGGAAATGAAAAAGCTCTTGTTGGTTTCCTTATGTCTTGCTTTGATTTTGGGATTAGCCAATAGCTTTGATTTCCATGAAAATGATTTAGCATCAGAGGAAAATTTGTGGGGTTTATATGAGAGATGGAGAAGTCACCACACAGTTGCTAGAAGCCTTGATGAAAAGCATAATCGCTTTAATGTGTTTAAAGCAAATGTTATGCATGTTCATAATACCAATAAATTGGATAAGCCTTATAAACTTAAGTTGAATAAGTTTGCTGACATGACTAATTATGAATTTAGGAGTATTTATGCTAATTCTAAGGTTAATCATCATAGAATGTTTCGTGGCATGTCAGATGACAATGGGACATTTATGTATGAGAATGTGAAGGATGTTCCTTCTTCTATTGATTGGAGGAAGAAAGGTGCTGTTACTAGTGTAAAGGATCAAGGCCAATGTGGTAAGCAAAATAGTTTAAATTTTCATATGCTTAAAACATGTTTTTCTATATACATATTTGCTCTTCATTTAATTTAAATGGCTATAATTGTTTTATCATATGTACATATAACACTCTCCATTATTACATGCTTTCAATGGATTTAGTACATGTTTAATATTTCAATGGAGTGGACAAAATTATAGTTTGACAGCCTACCAAAAAAAAATAATTATAGTTTAACACCGTGAATTTATTGAAGTTGCATAGTATAATTTTATAAAATTACGATGAGTTATTGTGATTTTATCAAAATTCACTTGTGTCAACGTTTTTAAAATTCGTTAACACTTGAGTTTAGTGTTTCACTTGCTCAACGTTTTTAAAATTGATTCTACTCCTTATTTTCGTAATCAGACAAATTAAAATACGACTTAGTATTTTTTGTCTGAACTTTTAAAAAAGTAGGGACCAATATACCAAACTAAAAAAAGGGGCAAATAGTTGATTTATCCTATTTCCTAATTTTTATTTTATTTTTAAACATCACGTGTACGTGTCACGTCATCCAAAAAATAAGTATAAATAAATTAAATTTCACATGTGTGTGCCACATCATCCAATAAATAAATAAATAAATTCCATGTGTACGTGCCATGTCAGCAAAAATGCACAGTCAAAGTCACATTGACCACTGAGGGGGCAAAATAAGAAATCTTGACATTGCAGGATGTATTTAAAAAAGAAAAAAAAAAATAGACAGAGATTAAATCAAATCTCACTAACTTTGCATAGAGACCAATATGCAAATATTAAATCAAATTGACCTGTGAACCAATCAATAAACGCATGTACTATATTAATTTTTTATATTTAATCTAATTCATTATTAAAAAACTGATAAAGCTTATGACCAAAAAAAAAAAACTGATAAAGCATTAGTCGTTACATATATATCCTTTTAATGTGTGTATAGGTAGTTGTTGGGCATTTTCAACCATTGTAGCTGTTGAAGGTATTAATCAAATAAAGACACAAAAACTAGTATCATTGTCTGAGCAAGAACTTGTGGATTGCGACACTGAACTGAATCAAGGATGCAATGGTGGCTTAATGGAATATGCTTTTGAGTTCATCAAACAACATGGTATAACAACCGAAAGCAATTATCCTTATGCTGCAAAAGATGGAACATGTAATGTACAAAAGGTACACATATTGATCTATGTGAAGTTAATACTAATATTTTTTTTCACCATCAATATCCAGTCAACTGGATTGTCTAATCTGGTTCGGAGGGTTATTTCTAACATCAAATGGTTTCAATTTCACCCTTCTTCCGACCGCAGTTGCGGGAATCGAATTGTGGTCCTCCCTATCAAATCTAGCGTAAATCACCACTGGACCAACTAACGATGGATTAATGCTAATATTTTTAAATTAACTAATTAGAAGGAAATTTAAAATTCAAATTAAAGCATTTTCACTTGATGTAGGAGAAGAAGCCAGCGGTATCAATTGATGGCCATGAGAATGTCCCTATAAACAATGAAGCTGCATTGTTGAAAGCTGCAGCCAACCAACCTATTTCTGTAGCCATTGATGCCGGGGGATCTGATTTCCAATTTTATTCGGAGGTAAATTTCTAATCTTATTTAACTAACGAAAAATATATTATTAAAATAAAATACTAAATTTATTTGTACATGTCCTCGATGTTTGTTGATTAACGAGTTTAGTCTTTCATTTTTAAATCCACGAATGTAGTAAACCAATTTTTTAAACTTTAGAAGTTTTTCTCAAAACTAAATTCTAAAATACTAAATTTATTTTTGTTGTCTATATATGTGTGTGAGGTTGTTAATTGGTTTACAAATATATTACAGGGAGTATTTACTGGAGACTGTGGAACTGAGCTGAATCATGGAGTAGCAATTGTAGGGTATGGAACAACTCAAGATGGAACCAAATATTGGACAGTGAGGAACTCTTGGGGAAGTGAATGGGGAGAACAGGGTTATATTAGAATGCAAAGAGACATATCTCAAAAGGAAGGTCTATGTGGCATAGCTATGGAAGCTTCTTATCCAACCAAAACTTCATCTATCAACCCAAAAAAAAATTCATCTCTTAAAGATGAGCTTTAAATCATGTCATTAATTGCCACAAGAAATAATATAAGATTTCTATCTAAGTATTATCCATCATGTTAGGATTGTGTCATGCAGAAATAGATATAATGTGTGTTTCAATTTGATTGCTTGTACTACACTTTAATTATTTCTATTAAAAGATTATTAGTCACTGATTTGCTTATATCTGTTTTTCAACATTAGCATCTAGTTTTTCAATATTATATCTGTTTATTTATCATGATGTATATTTTCATATTCTAAAAATTACAAACAATGAAATCAATTTGGTAATTTACCAACCAAAATTACAAAATAAAAGAAGAAGAAAAAAACTTAATAGGCTTAAATATGTTTGATTTCTAATGAAGTGGCTTATATTAAAACAATTATGACCAAATATATGCCATTTTGGCTTTACATGATTATTGTTCTTTCTCGCTGATTTCATCATAATCCTTCCAACCACAGAAATATATTTTTTGGTTGTACAAATTTTACTATAAGATATCTTTCTGTTCTTTCATTTGTTGAATCCTTTACAAAGTTCGAAAAATAATCGAATAATTTTTTCATGTTTCTTAATACGGTTAACCAGCATATTAACTACTTGATTATGATAACTTGAATTTGATTTTGCGGTCAACCATCTTATATTGTTCTTCTTCCTTTGTATATTATAAAAAGATAAAATACACTATCATAAAATATTTTTGATGGAATTGAGGGAGATTACGAGCAATTCGAGAATAAAAAACAATTGTCTTATTTTCCACTTAGTCTATTTTGTGATGACTTATTCTTTTCGCACCCCTTGAGTCTCACATGCGCCCCTTGACTTTTCAATTCTATTCCGCTCGCAACGTAGGATGCGAGTCTGTAAATAGCAAAAAATGGAAGAAAAAAAACAGTTTGCTTCCTAGAATGGAAACTCAGGGGGAGCAAAATCTGGAAAGAAAGAAAAAGCAGTTCATATTCTAGAAAGCGAGGCGAACCTTATAAAATAAGGGCGAAGGAAGGGTGAAAGATTCTAAAATATTATATTTTATTAGGTTTGCATCGTAAGATACGAATTGTTTATTTTCATATTTTGTGCCTCCTAAATTCGTGACTTAAGTAACGATGGAAATATTTTTGAAATTTTTGGGAGCAAGCGAGGACTTCTAGAGACACGAAAAGAAGAAACCTTTTGTGACAATGGTGTAAGACTTAAAGCCCAAAAAACCTCTTTTATGGATTAAACATTTCCTCTATGGGCTTACTCTTAGCGGCCTTATTGTTTCTCATACACTCCCTGGAAGATTTCTCTTTCCACCCCCACGTCTCTTTTTCATCCCCCAAAAATTCAATTTTACCCTTAATTTTACTCCCCAAAACTTTGGTTTTCATTTATCGAAGTTTTCCAATATGGAAAAACATGTGTTTTCAACCGTTTAAAACTTCGGTTCGCATTTACCGAACCTTTTTTAAGGGTATAATCGGAAACTCAGGGGTGAAAAAGAAAAGTGGGGAGTGGGAAAAGAAATCATCCATTCCCTGCATGAAATTATGAGACTGCTCATGAAATTGACAGCTGAAAATATGTTTTTTTTTCAATGTTTATTTTAACTCTCATTCAAATACTAACTCATTTGGATTGGTCTGGTGGTATTGGCTTGGGACCTGGGAGTGTGCTTCTCCTTAAGGTCTCAGGTTCAATTCTCTCTGGTGCCTGGGTTAATTTAGCTTCTTCAAAAAACTCTCATTCAAATACTTAGCAAGCAGTAAGTAGTAACTGTTTTCTTATATGAATGATTGCATAGACGGATGCTTCTATTTGGGGATAGATGCCCCTCTAATATTAAGTGTATATTTGAATTGAAGTATTTTTGAACGTATCAAAAATAGTTTATACAAATTAATATATTTTTATGTTAATTTATAAGTATTCATTAACAAATATTGTATTTTCATAAGCCGTTTTTTAAAAACTATCTTGACAAGTTTATAATAATATATAAAAATTTATTTATTTGCATAAACTATTTTGCATAATCTCAAAAACACTACAAGAAAATTTCTATATACCCACGGTTTTTTTACCCAGGGCTCATTTCCGTGGGTATTACCCATGGCTTTGCCATGGATAAAGTGAAAATAAGAAAATTATTCTTTAACTTTCACTTTTTTTACGAAATCAGTCGTTACCCACGGTATATCCGTTTGTAAGTATAAAATATAAGTTTAGTTACCCACGGCATATCCGTATATAACGGTACCCACGGCATATCCGTATGTAAGAATAAAAATTAATTTTCTTTACCCACGGCATTTGCACAGATAAGTATAAAATATAATTTATTTTTTTTTATCTATTTACTTTTCACTTTACCTTTCTTTTCTCTATCCACAATACCTCATTTTTCTTTTTACATTTCTCTCTACTCCGGAAACGAAGGAAGAAAGAGGAAGCAAGAAAACCATATCACTCTCTACTCCGGTAACCTACTCATCTCCGACGACCATCTCAGCTACGGAGACCCTCCCAGCGGCGACAGTGACCTCTTGGTTCATCCCTCAACTGTAATAGTGAGTTTAATCCTTACCGTTCAACCTTCTTATTCTTCTACTTAATTGATATAATCTTGTTGTGTGAAGCTTAAAATCGACTTTGTTGTTGTTGGGAAACTTTAAAATTTTATGGGAATTGGTCTTGGTCACTTTGTTGGAATTATCCTATTGTGTTAGGGTTTAGCTACTAGTTTCTTCCTACCTGTTGTTATCCTGCTATTGTGTTGAGGTTTAGGCTTAGCAATTTTTTAAATTGTTGTGGTTGTGTTCCTATTTTTTTGTCATGTATTGTTTTATTGTTGTGTGGTTTAAGTGATTTAGTCACAGTACTCAAAATGTCCAACTATTGGCACTGTTAAGTAATTGGATCTGATGACCATCAACATTGTACAAGCATAAAGTTTGCTGCTGGAATTTTGTTGCTTTGTTGTTCTTGTGCTGGAGCTGTTCTCGCTGGCTTTATTTTGATTGGGAGGGTATTATGTATTGTTGTAACAGGGGCTGCCTTGTAGCGCTGCAGCAAGGGCTGTTTGTTTTATTTGTTTGTGTGTTTCAGGGGTTGTTTCTTTAGTTTTGGGTAGGGAGCATAGTGGTCTCTTGTCTCTCTAGTTCTCCTCTGTTACATTTTGTATCTCTGTTTCTTTGCCTTTCCTAAACTTCTTGTGAAGGATTGTGCTTTAATAAAATTTTACTTGTTCAAAAAAAAAAGTAACTGGATCTGATGACCATCAACACTGTACAAGCATAAAGTTTGAGAAACATATAGGAGAAACAAAGTTCAGGTTATAAAATTAAATTAATGATGTACTCCATTAGTATGTAAACAAATTTAATATGGTGACTTATGCTCTTTTCGTTTTAGAGGTATATGCCAATCCCTTAAGTGCCAACAGTGAAATGTGGTCAAATTAATTAATTAGTTAAGTAACAACTTACTTGCATTTATCATATATACTCTTTTCTTTTCTTTTTCATGTATTGTCTTAATTTTGGTTTCAATGTGGTCTCTCTGCAGTTTTGTTTTTCTTTCTTTTTTATGTATTGTTTCTTTTTCAATGCTACAAATTGTTACTCTTTTGTTGCATTAGGAATTGAATTCAATGTTGCAAATTGATAGATGATTAGTTCTACCGCACTTATTTTTTTTCCCATTTTCTATAGATGCCTTAAGCTTCGAAAGAAAAACGTAAGGTCAAGTAGCATCCTCCATTGCAACTAGATGGCAATGCCACTACACTAGCCCCACAATTGGTGAGGCGACAAGTTGAAATGCCTCCGCTAGGCCAGACGAATGAGATGCATCAATCAGGTTAGTCTATAGGCTGGGTTGTTCATAGAAGTTTTTAGAACCAAAATAAACCATAAATTGAACCAATTTGTCATTAAAATATTGAACTGATATTGATGCCCTGTACTAAACTGATATTGATGATCTGTACTGAATTGTTATTATTGGTTTGCCATGTACCTTAGCACCATGAGATATGATCCTTAATATGAGAACTACTGCTACTATAGTTTTCCAATTTCACTCGAGTCACCAGAGTTACAATAGTCTCAACTGATATGTTATTATTGGTGTGTGGTGTATTGAATTGTTATGTTATTATAGTTGCTGCCTATGTTAAGTATCATGAACAATGATTTTAAAATTAAGATTTCCAATGAGTTAAGATCTCAACTTCACCCATGTGATTCCATTTCTCCAATGAACTAATAACATTTTTCTTCGTTATATTTCAAGTAAATTGAAAGTTCTCCATTAATCCAATGAACTAATCACATTGATTGCAATTTTATTTCAAAGAATTAAGATATCAACACCCTATAAAATAGAACTGTTTATCATGTATATAAATTCAACACAGATAAATAAGTCAATTGTCTTGCTGAATGAACTGTTTTGTATGTAAGAAGTGTTTGGTACAAAACTAAAGTTTGTCTTTGTTTTGTGTTTATGAAAGGCTGCAGAATTGGGTAGAGAACCCACGGTCGACGAGGTCGTTGTAAGAACTCACACTAGTAAAAAGGACTCATTTTGGGTTGACCATATAGATCTAAAAACAATTATGTAAGGAAAATTAACACATTGATTCATTAATTTTTTTTTGGTTGTAAAATTAGTAGTGTAGCATTTACATGTTTTGCATTGTTTTTTATTTTGAATAGGATACATTTCAAAAGAAGTTGCATGAGGCCTCACAAGGTGCAAATGAGAGTGTCTCCCAAATAATACAGGCTGAGTCCTCCCGCCGTAGACGTCCTCATCCAGATTATGATGATGATAAATAATCTGCAGCCCAGGCTTTCTGAAAATTATTTCCTTCTTTTCAAAGTTTTGTAAGTTGTAACCAATGAAAAAGTAATGATAATGTGTAGTTGGTTTAAATAATACAAAATAGCTATAAATGTGTGTTTCAAATATAGTGACTTCATGTCTGTCAAAAACATAGATTTGTTTCATGGATTAGTTGTTTGAAAGCATAATAGAGACTAATTTTATTTAATGCCAGTGCATTTTCATTCTTGTTAATGTGTAAGTTTGACCTTTCTTGATGCATTTTATCAAGTATTCTAGGATTCAAATGATGTTACTGCTTCATTTTCATTCTTGTTATATGTTTTAGCTTTTTGTTTAAAGTTATTTAGGGATTTATCAGTGGTACTAATGGCCACTGGAAAATAGAAAAAATTTATTATTATTTTTTTATAAAATCAACTTAACCCATGGCAATGCCGTGGGTAATGTTTACTCATAGCTTTTCTGTGGATAACTACCCACTGTGAAGTCCTCAATAATACCATGGGATAGGTCGTGGGTAACGTTACCCACGGCATTTTTACCGGTAATTAGTTACCAACGAGGCTTTTTCTCACGACACGAGGCCGTGGGTATTCCGTGGGTAAATTACATTTACCTGTGGTGATGCCGTGGGTAATAGCAAAAAAAGCCATGGGTAGAGCCCTTTTTTCTTGTAGTGAAATAAATCAAACCAAACGACCCGTAATTATATGAATAAATGGCAATTTCTTGTCGACTCTAGACTACAATAAATTTTTTGAATAATTTTATATGTTCAAAATTAAATGCATAACTATATGAACGATAAATAAATAAAATGTTTGTTTATATATAAATAAATAAACAAATGTTTGGTCCTGTGAACTTTGCTCAATTGGTAAGACATTGCATTATAAATACTGAAGTATCTTAAAAAAAAATTGGATATAATTGTATAATTTTGTAATCTTTAAATTTTATCAAAATTAACGAAAAAGTTTGTAACAGGAAAACAAAAAAGTCTATAAATTAATCAACAGATTTAGAGAGATATTTAAATAATTTCTTATTTAAATTTCTTTTGTTAATTTAATTTTTATGATGGTGATATTTTATCATGTTGCTATTTTTATATATAAGCATTCATGGATATAATCTTATCCACACTAGTCAAAGACTCAAAATTCATGGATCTCGTTATAATGAAAGGGTCAAAGGAATGTATATCATATTGTCAACCACACTTCTTTTCATATAGAAGAATTATAATTCATGTACCGCAAAAAAGAAAAAAAAAAAAAAAAAGAGAAGAAGAGTTATGATTCAAACATTCTTATTTAATTCTCATAATAAAGCACTCTTATTTAGTTCTGTAAAAAAAGAGAAAACTCTTATTTAAGGGACCAGTACCTATCACCACCTAGACTAACCACTTGTTACTAGTATTCAAATTAACACCACTTGATCATGGCACAATTTAAATTTGTATGATTTTGAATTAATTGGATATATAACTATATAACCACAAACTGGCTTGTCATCTTCAATTAGAAAAATTACCATTTGTCATTGTTTCGGATTAGGATGCCTGCCTAACACGATTACTTTATGAAAATCTAGTTGGACAATTGAACTTAGTATAAACCTTTTAAGAAAAGAAGAAGAAGAAAATCCTATGTTTGGAGAATAATCAATTGTTGACAAGTTTTAAAAGTATAGATGATTTGTTAATAGAGTAGGTGACCAAATGACTAAAATTCTAGCAAATACTAATACACATGTTGATCTTAATTTATATAGGCATATCATGCATCATCTCATGATAGAGATTTACCACCGAGATAAACTAACTTAAAATAAGTTTCTAACAACAAGGCTTCCTGCATGCAAGTAGTTGCATCGTAGAAATTCATAAGTATTTGCCCAAATTTTATATGGTGCTATGTTTTAATATTAAAAATAGAATGTTTATTCAACATACTATCTTTCTATTGAGCATATTTTTTACCTAAATCAGATATTTTCTACGTACAACTGCAGAGACTTGTGAAATTCAAATAGTTGACGAACTCTCACTAAGAGTTTTACTGTTATTGCCTCCTCAAGCCAGAAATCAAACTTGTTGAGTCTTTTGGTATTGGCTGCATTTTTGGTAAAATAAACCTTGAAACATGATGTGCGATATGATGCCTCAACATCGTATCATCTCACGAGAAGTGTTCGCGCGCATGTTCTATTTATGGTATTCTTGTTTCTCTCTCATGGATCTTGTGTGGCACATTTAATCAGGGTAATTATGAGGATCATCATTTAATGCTTCAGATCCTTGTCAAGAATATTTTTGTAGAGAATCTCTTTGAAGAATATTTTTGTAGAGAATCTCTTTTAATTAATGTGGAGTAATGGCTTGGGTCAAACAAATCAAACCCATGTCATTTCTGAATCAAGGAAGAATTGTCTGAAGTATTTAAGGAAGGAGCTAAACCTAATTCAGTAGTTGTTCACGCCGTCTTATAATTGAGTCTAGAATTCTAGGTTTTGCGTGTGTGTTATTTGTGAGCCTTTCTTGTGTCTCCCAGATGCAAGTTTAGGACTGTGTCATTTTGAGTTGTATTTTGTGTGATCCTCTCCTAAGCTTTGAAGTACGGAGTTAGAACATTTTAGTGGTTGCAACACTCTAAGCCTTTAGGTACGAGTGTGTAGTTTTTAGGAGTGTGTCTCCAAAACTTATTTGTATTTGTGTTGTAGAAATCCTTGCTGTCTGTAATGTTGTAGGGAAGTGAGATGAGATCTCTGATCTAGGAGTTCCTAGGTTGAAGCTTCATTGGTAGTGCCTAGGTTGTGAGTTGTAAACGGGGCGTTTGCTGATAACTTAGAACTAGGACTATTATAGTGAAATTCCTTCCTGGATTGGTATCCCCCAGACGTAGGTTGTTGTTTGCACCGAACTGGGTTAACAAATACTCTGTCTCCTTTATTTGATTGTTTTTATTGCTTTGTTATATTACGTGAAAGATCTGTTAAGGTGCTTAGCACATCGTATCGCGCATTGTGCATAGCGGGCCAGGAATTTCAAAACTAAGGACCTTGGTTAAATTAAAAGAGACTTGCGCTATATCATCTAAGTTCTCTTGGATTATTGACTATTTTTGCTTGCGAAACAAATGACTTCAAATTCGTATATTGGTGTTTTGGTTTTTGGTATTTTTTTTTAAAGGCTTTATTTCATTGTGATTGAATATTTCAGAGATATAAAATACCCCCTCCGGTCTCATGTATAAGCAAAAAAAAAAAAAATGAAAGTCTCAAATATAAGTAAAAGTAACCTTAATCATTACAATAAATGTCACTTTTTCAAATATATCCCTACTTTTTTCAAATTCTCATGTTTTTAACGGTTTCCAAGTCAAAATATAGGGGTAAAATTAGAAAAGTGTATAACTTAAATGCATTTAAACACTTTTTTTAAAGGAAGAACTTTATGTAAAATTTGCTTATACATGAGACCGGAGGGAGTAACATTTTTTTATTATTATGGAGCAAAAAGTTTCTCACATGTGTTTAAATAAAACAAATATTAAACTAATAATGTGTAAAAAGCAATAAAAAAAGTTGTAATATGAGAATATCATCTTCTAATAAAAGATGGAATATCAATTTCTATCTCAATGTGAGAATTCTCGAGAGTTGAGAGGATTTTCCCATTTGAATCCGTACAACATATATAGGAAGTAAAATTCTTGGATAGACACTTCGGTTTGGTCTAATCCAAACTAATCCATTTAAATCTGAAGTGATTTAATTCAGGTAACGAATTTATAATTTTAAACTCATGAACCCAATTAGTTTAAGAAAATTGTTATATTTTTTAGGCAAAATTACA
The DNA here is from genome assembly GCA_030408175.1 of Trifolium repens. NCBI lineage: Eukaryota > Viridiplantae > Streptophyta > Magnoliopsida > Fabales > Fabaceae > Trifolium > Trifolium repens. The sequence goes on from CP125850.1 coordinate 26,673,328, forward strand.
CGTTTGGTCCTTTATCTTATTTTGTTGTGACACTTTGGTTCTTTATCTTTCATTTGTAATATTTTGGTCATTTATCTTATGTTTTTGTAACATTCTGGTTCTTTTTCTTTTATTTGTAACACTTTGGTCTTTTAAAGTACATAAAAATATGAAAGAATTGATGAAGATGGTGAACATATTCATCAAAATCATGAGTTTATTTAATTTTAATAAAAATGTATTTTAACAAATAAAATTCAACATTTTTTTAATAAAAAAAATTATGAAAAAAGGGGTTTATATGTGAATGTTATAAAAGATAAAGGACTAAAATGTTATAAATAAAAGATAAAGGACTAAAGTGTTACAAATATATAAGATAAAGGACCAAAGTGTTACAAATAAAAGATAAATGACCAAAATGTTACAAAAAAAATAAAATAAAGGATCAAACGTGTAATTTTGCCTATTTTTTATAATATTAGTTTAAAACTTGTATTAGTTAATGTTTTGGATCAGACTTTTGGGCTAAACCAAGTTCAATGTCACATATATCGGCTCAATGTCACACTCATTGGTCTATATATACAACTCTTCATTACTTTATAAGGTATGCATTATTCTAACATTTAGTTCTATCTCAAACTTATACCAACTTGGATTATTTGCATATACCCCTTTTTTGCAATGTTGGTCACCTCCATATTCGGATTCCAACCTCCAGCTCGGAGCATTTCTTCCACTGATCCACCAATATAAATTCACGATCTCTTTTTTATATCTTTAGATAAAATTTGAATTCTTTTACAAACAGTTAAAATCTTAAATTTTTGTACTATCCCAAACATTAACAATGCTATTGAGTTGAGGTCGAAAAAATAAAGTTGGCATGAGACGCTAATTAGATGCTAGATGTCCCCATTAATGGGTGTGCAAGAATGACGATTCCTTATTCAATGTCTAAATGCTTTGATAAAGAGTATTGTCAAACAACCTCAAAGGTTTCTTTTCACTAAGCAAATGTCACTTTTGACACCACCAACTACTATCCATGTCTGTAGGACTACATAATGCAGGACCAAGTCCCATGATAATGTCCCAAAATATAAATCTTTTTTGTAATACTTCCCATAATTATGTTATAATCTTTCTTTTTTTGGTATAAAATAGATATCTTAAGAGACTGTTGGTTTAGAAAAAAAGTGACTACAAAATGATAGTGATTTTTCTTTTGGGTACAAAATAATAGTGTTTTAGTCTTTCAGTTAAGAATTAAATTCAGAATTTAAATTTGTTTGCTTAAAATTTAGTCAATTGAACAAATAGTTTAATAACGACGCCTCCAAGCAAAGATCACCATAAAAAATGCCTCACTAGTAATCAAACACTATTCCTTATTTAGTATTTACAACATTCACAATACCTGCGAACCAACCACTTGTGCTAGGCCTACTCCATAGTTGTCGTGTAGAGTTATCAAGTTATTGAGAAATTGTAGAAAATGACATGCGTAGCATAACATAAACTGAATAATCTTTTTTTATATATATATAAATAGAAAAAACTGAATAATCATAACTATATGAATGATCATTTGATTTTTTTTTTTACATAAATAATCAATCAAATGTAACACTAGCAAACAACCTCCTTAGAATCTTATGACAATGCATAATGAGGTAAATTTTACCACAACTAAACCAAAATTTACAATTTCAAGCAAACACTCAAATTTGCCAAATCCTCAATTGAAGAACCACTAACAATAAACTTAACTATCCAAAACCCCTTTTAAAAATAGAGTAATATCTTCAAATTAAGAGAAAACACTATCAACATGAAATGCATCGATTGTCTTTTACATTGTTACAATATTTATTGTAACCAAAACATCTTATCCCACGATTATCTATGGTCACTCTCATTTCTTCATCTCTCTTTCTCTTAGGAAGAGACAAGGAAAACATGACTTTAGCTGAGGCCACTTTTCTTGCTAGTAGTTTCCACTTGGGATCATCTTTCCTTTTCTCTTGCTCCATTTTCAATTGAAATTGTCTGTCACATTCCCCAAAAATTGGTTAACATTATGTGACAAAATTTTCTACTACATTGACAACTATAATATATGATAAGACAAGATTATCATCATAAGTTTAGAAGAAAACAAACAAGAGAAGCTACCATCGACCATAGATATTTATTTGTTTTGAGGTGGACCCATCATTGATGGACCTTCACTAGTTGATACAAATGTTCCCAAGTTGAAGTAGCTACTATAAATAATATTCCATACACATTTTATTTAATGTGTACTAGTACACTTATTGATGTAGGTAATTGTAAGAGATTTAATAATATACCAATACATGTCCAAATAAAATGTATATCAGAGTATTCACCTAAATATATTGCGTAGTATATTTATTAAATTTTATATATTTGAACCAAGTCATTCTCTGACAAATTCAATTCTTAATATTAATCTTTATAAACTATTTCATTTGTGCAATAAAATTGGACATGACTGAATTTTTTTTTTTTTGACAAAGATGGAGTAGTGGGCTACTTATAAATGATAACTATATAATTAACGACTACGATCGATGGACCAATGGCATCAAGATGCAAGCTGGCCAAGTCCCTAAAAAATATAAGAGACTATACTTGCTAGGGAACCAAACAAGGAATGCTTGTGTGAACATTGCAATATGTGATTGGACCCCATATATACAATATAATATAAATAGCACAATTTTTTTGATGTAAGATACCTTTTATATGTAACAGCAGAGATTAATATCTTAAACTTCATAATTTTTAGGGATTGCACTAAAAATCTGAGGGGTGCGTTAAACAATCTGAAAGTGTCTTAAGCAATTTTCAATATTTATACATGGTGCAAAAGAAAAAACTTATGCACCATGGCTACTCCCATACAATGATATTGTATATTGCTTGCTACCACAATGCTACCTGATTAATTAATTTGTGGGACATTATGCGATGAATCGAAGACAGCTCAGAATATAAATTCATTACGAAAAGAATAAATAATGCTTTACCCTGGCCACCTTCAATCTCAGACGCATATTTATTATTTTTTATTATTAAGAAAATAAACTATTGCTAGCAAGAAACTACTTTTGAGTTTTGACCCTTCAAAATTGGAAAAAGGGTGACTTTAATGTGTTTGACTGATCGTATTACCCATCTGAATAAAAATGAAATTGAACTTCTTTTCTTTGATGGAAAAAATGAAATTGAACTTCTGAATTCAAAAAATTGAATCATTCAGCTTATGGAAAAAAATTGACTAAAATGAATCATACAGTTATTTAGTTTTGTATTAATAATAGGGATAATAGGCTTTTACCCCGGCAAAGTAGGCGAGTTTTGCGTTACCCCTATAATTTTTTATTTTTTTTTAGATTACTCCCTGCAAAATTTATTTATTTTATTTACCTCATTTTTGCTGACGTGGCAGACAAAAAAATAGAATAACCAATTTAAAAACTACACTTTTTAAATCGGTTGAACAAAATAACCGATTTAAAAAGTACATCCAAGAGGGTAAATCAAAAAAATAAATTTTGCAGGGAATAATCTCAAAAAAATAAATACATAAAGCAAAATTCGCCTACTTTACAGGGGGTAAAGACCCGATTAACCTTTAATAATAATAATAATAATTTCTTCAAAATAAAAAGTCTTTAGATTATTTTTCTATAACCGACGTCAAACAGCCACACTGTCGTCACCAATGATTTTTTTTTTTTTGATAATTTCATCATAAATGATTTTTTTTTCTTTTTATTTTAGATAATTTCGTCACCAATGATCTTTTTTTTTTTTAAATTTTAGTAATTTCGTCACCAATAATCTCTAATCAATAACCATCATAATCACTCATAGTTTTTGCTTTTGCAAAAAAAACCAAAAAACCAAATCACCGACCACTCTAATTAACCACCGCCAGTTGGCTCTATTTTGCCCACGTTTTAACTCATCACAACATAAGATATCACGAGAATCTTGTGATCACCGCAACTACAACAAACTCCTACTAATACTAATATTCTAATTTTAATTTATAATAATAATTATAATTTAATTCAATTCAAGACTATGATATCTTACTATTTCAAACATAACAACTAAAATGATACTAGTAAATCAATTCCAATTCTAATAAACCTGAAATAAAAAAAATTATTGAATTATATAAACTCCAAATTAAAATAAGGCATGTAATTCATCATTTAAATGAATAATTATACGCTAATTAAGTTGCATTTGACGTGGATATTTAACATAAACAACTAACCTGCAAAGAGGAACATTGCAGGAATCATCCGTTTGTTGACAAACATATGAATGCAATCTAAACAGCTGCCACATTCGCTTGCACCGCCAGCAACCTCCCTTCACCCTCCTCTTGCACGTCGCGAAATGGCGAATCAGAAGCTGAAGACCTTGACAAGTTGAGAATTTGCTACATGGCTTCCTCTCTCTATCAACCTCCACATGATATGGTCCAACATCAGTGCAACCTTCCGTACATATATGTTCCAAACATTCCATCGCCTCGCTCAGTTCCGCGTATAGCCCCTGCTCCTCCCTGTGCCTCCTCGATTTCTCTCTCCTCTGTAATATAATAAATATATATTATTACACGAATCGAAACGACAAGAGCTGAATAACAGACTGCAGATGTTTATTAGACATATACCGTTTCACTTTCGTCCATGAAGTGAAGGATATCGAGTTCAAGCCAGGGATCGTGTTTGGTGAGGAACTTCCATCCTTCGGATTTTTGCACCGCGTTGAAGTGATTGGTGAGTAGTTTCATACATCGGAGACGGAGATCCGGTGCGTCGCAGAGTCTCGCGAGTTGGAGTACATCCACCACGTTTTCTATAGTTAACCGTTGAACAAGGCCTTTGATGCATTTCTGTTTCAGTTGTGGCACGTTGTACATGTGAGATAGTGCAAGCAGGTGGATTCCGTATTTGTCCATTTCATCCTCCGTACACCTGCAACAAATCAAGGACATCCTCGTCATTTCTTATTGTTGGCGGCAGCGGCATTTAAGTGTATGTTTGATATCACAACGAATTTATCGAATCACAATCTGCATAGTAGGGATATACAAACCTGGATGAGTAAAGGAAGCTGATGAAAGCGGTTACGGCTGTTGAAGGAACACCGTGGATTTTGATTACTCTTTCGGAGCTTCGCTGTTTACGCGGTTGTTCTAGAATATTCTCGAAAACTGGCGACACCGAGGCCTGATCATATTTGATTTGATCAATTAATTAAGAAATAATTAGTTGGCAGAAAGAGCATTAATATGAAATACATGATTGGGAGAGAAATTTACCAGGATGCTTGTGTGAGCTGGAATGCGTGTGCCATCAGAAGTATGAATAAAGACATCGTATTCGGGTAAGACCCGAGTGTTATGAAAATCGGTTGGTATTGTTTGGGTGTTGATTTGCATGATGGATGTTGTTGAATGAAAGTAAGAATTAGAGAATTGTGGTGTTTGGTGGAAGAAGTAAAGAAATAGGATGGGATGATTCTGAGATCTAAGAAAAGCAGTGATGTTGGGTATTTATGGAGGTATTAAAAAAGATCTGACGGAGGTTGGGACCAGACGCTGAAACTTCTAAATTCAAGAAGAAAGCATTGTGTTGTTTATTACTCCCTCGGTCCTATTTTAAGTGACACGTTTGACCATTTCACACATATTAAGAAAAGTATATAATTAAAGGAGAAATAATATTAATTTTACCAAATTACCCATGTATGCATTTTTTTTGCCCAATAATGATTAGAAAAACACATTCTTCCAAAGCATTTATAAGGGGTAGAAATAGAAAAATAACATAGAAAATTGAAATGGATCAAGTATTATGTGACAATTTTTTTTTGCAAATATATCATTTAAAATAGGACGGATGGAGTAATTAACACGCGATGTTATAGTCATTCCCCTTGGTCAAAAAAGACAAAGGACTTTTTACCGCACACAACAACCTTTTAGCACGCACACGAGGTTATCATTATGACTAGGAGGGATGTGACTCCCTAAATAGAAAACTAGGTTGTCAAAATCGGATCGGATCGGCCAATCGAATCGGTCAAACTGTGAATCGATCATATATTCAATCCGGTCAGGCTTGAAAATCGGGCATCAAGCAAACCGGTAAAAGATCGGTCAAACCAGCTCGAAATCAGAAAATACCAGTAAATCGGACGGTTTAAATGGTTCGGTGGTTCAATTTTTTATTTTATTTTAAAAAGGTCAAATTTTTTTAATATTGAGTGTTAAGTTAGGAAAACTAATATTGAGTCAATATTCTAATTAATGTGATGATAAGAAAATAAGCAAAACTTTCTAATATATTACAATTATCATCAATACAATAAATAAAAAATATTTTGACTTGAATGAACAATATTCTAATAAAGGTTGCAAAACTTCTTAATATATTACAATTATCATCAATACAATGAATAACAAATATTCTCACTCGAATGATCAGTATTCACCACAATTTTGTTTCTAATATTTTGTAATTTCTAATTTGGTTTGAATTAAAAAAATTATGTCTAATGTATTAAAGTTTTAATTTTATATTGACTTTACGACATTTCATCTTTTTAATATGTGAAACAAAGAAATATTAAGTTATTATTTATTTATTTTTATTTATATATTAATTAAAATTTATATTTAATACATATTTAATTAAAAACGGTCTGACCCCGATCCGACCACTTGAACATTGAACCGGTAAGTTTACTGGTTCGATGACCGGTCCGGTTCTGACAACCTTGGTAGAAAATATCATAGATACACACTTATTATATAATATTCGTTGATTTAATTAAAATCTGATGATCTAAATCGAATATTCAAAAATTAATTTCAACTATTAATTATAATCAGACAGTAATCATGCGGTAATTGCAATATATCTGCTTCCTAGTACTAGAAGTTCAATTTTTATTTTTATTTTCTTAGAACTTAAGAAACTAAATGAATATCTGGAGATATGTAGATATGTCGAGTTTAAATTTTTTAAGAGTCTCAAAAATATGTAAACAAATAATGCTAAAGTTATTGAAATTAGCTAATAGATTTATTTTCTTCTCTATAGGTATGATTGATTTGAACATCAATTTAAGTTTTTCACATTGCAACTGCATCTAATCAAAGTTAGAATCCTTCCGTTAACCTTGCAATTTTGTGTGACCACGTCAACTAACAGTCTAGCACCTTTTTCACCCAAAAAAAAAGTTGTACCTCTCCCAACGATTTTCTTTTTATCACACATGAAAACTAGATGGGAATTCGTTAATGATGCTTTGCATTAGGAAAAAACACAATTGTTCTAAACATAGAAAACATGTTTTATTCTTTTGTTGATTGTGTATTGCATTTACACGCCCAAGTTGATTACTTGTGCAGGCGCGTGAAGAACTTTTTAGCCAAAAAAATCAATTAAGAATGTACACTTTTATTACTACTTATGAGAATTAAAAATGTACACTTGGAACACATACATACATAGATTAAGATTACATGGATTAACTTTAATGATCCAACGTGGAAAGGATAAACCAGCTCATAATTAAGGCCAATGTGGCAATTACTCATCCCTTAAAAACGGCTCTTGAAGCACGGAAACGTTACACAAACATAACATTTCAATGTGACAAATATGGTTTGTGAACGAGAAACTCGTTCTAATCCATTCCAACTCATCAGGGTAGAACAATTCCAACGTTGCATGTTTTTATTGGTTGAATAGAAAATTATGTCCGTTTTTGACCTGTGCTTGTTGCTTGGATTTGGGGTCCACCTCTCTGAAAATTACATTAATTATTTGTGTCGGGACTTTTGTGAACGTAATTAGCACTACGGTGGTGCGCCACTGCCTTTGCCGGCCACATGATGGTGTAGTGTAAAGACCAAAAATGAAACAGATTTGATCATGTTTGAGAGTGTTTGAGTGCAGTGGCACGCACCCCGCACTTCAAGCACACCTATGCATCAACTGAATAAGAGTCTAGTTGGTGAAATCGGTGAACCACACGAGCTGGTTAGATGCATGCGACAAATGATTGTAGAGTTTGCGAGTTTCTGGTTGACAGATTAAATTATATGGTTCAAAATTTAACACCGAATTTATATTAAATAAAAATTTAAAACTTACTTAAATTTTAAATTGTTTGATTAAGATCAAATGAGATTTTGATATACCGAATTCACATGCAAAATAATAGATTTTTAAAAAGAATTTTATATTTATTTTGTTGATATTTTTTCTACTAGAAAATAAGTGTCTTTAAATTTTTTAAAATACATATAATAAAATTGTTAAAACACATGACACTTTTACTAATTAACTTTGTTATTATTGATGTATTTTATTTTGTAAAAATTTATGGTAAATTATTACTATCAAGTATATATATTTTGAGAATAGTCTTTTATTTTTTAATTAATCCTCTGTTTTTTTTATAAGAATGGCCCCTAATAATTCAAAGTTTTGTCACTAGATAAATAAAGTTTGGGCAAAATTGTTTCCACAAAAAATCAAACTTAATTTCTTCCGAACAAAGGTAACTCATTAACCACATAAGCTCAATTATTTGGTTTGTGTATATTTGTTTTTGACAAAAGGAAATAGTATATATAATATTAATTAATGACAAAACTAATATTAATACTAATTTTATAAAAAAATAAAATAAAGTAATACCGTGATTAATTCTATATTTAAGAGTGAGAGTAACATTTATTTATTTTTAAACAAATTTTATACACTAAACTTATATTTAAGAGATCAATCGTTAGTTGGTTCAGTGGTGATTGGCGCTGAACTTGGTAGGGGGGACCACGGTTCGATCCCCTGCAACTGAGATCGGGAGGGGGCTGAAACCATTTGATGTCAGAACTGACCCCCGAATCAGATTAAATTAGTGGTAAAAAACAAACCTATATTTAAGAGTGGTAAAGTGACACTATAACACAACACCTTTGTAGGTATGGAAAATTCATCATGATTAGGGATGATAAGTAAGCCAAACCCGTGGGTTCACCCGCATTCGAGTCAATGAGTAAAAATTCGAGCTAACTGGGTTTGAGTGTGGTTTGAGATCACTCAAACCCGCACCCGAAATCCAAAATTCCGCTTATATTTTAAATTACCTAATTATTCTTTTGTCAAAAAAAAACCTAATTATCATTATGTATATATAATTGTAATTTAATTTCTTAAAAGTCAATGTCGAATACTATGTTACCAAATTATGTTATTGTTGTATTTTAATATAATTTTTGTAATTTTACATTACTCAGTTTTATTGATGTATTTTCTTGAAAATTTGAACTATTATTGTTACCAAACTAAATCATTATTGTATTTTTGCGGGTTCTTGCTACGGATTTGGATGGAAAAATCCGAACCTAACGGGTTTGGACGCGAGTGTTATTTTGCCACCTGAATAGTCTTTGGATTTAGGTTCGAATGATAAATTTGGATGCGGATTTAGGTAGTGTAAAACCCGCATCCGTGGACACCCCTTGTCTTCTTAATGAGGATCTCACTGAAATTCAGTTTAATATTTTTAAGAGAACTTTTAACGATAAAAAATTAAGTCACGACACTTTATTCTTATCTCAGCAAAATTAAAGGACACTTACCTATATATTATAAAAAAGTAAAAATTAAAGCAAACTTTCTTCAATAAAATAAAATAAAAGGACACTTTACTCTTATGTCACCAAAATAAAAAGGGCACTTTACTCCTCTCTTTTTTCCGCAAAGGACACTTTATCTTAATTATTCACAAACTATATACTTTGTGCTTAGTGGCAAGGACACTTGCTCTTAAGTTATTCATTATTCAAAAAATATTGACATTGTGCTTATTATATTGCTTTGTTTATTGGTAAATTGTGGTTTAGTGGATGGACACTTACTCTTGAGTTATCCATTATCCACAAAATATATATATTTGTGCTTATTGTATTACTTAGTGTGTGCACCTAGTTACCAATAGTGACATAGCATTTTGTCACAAAAAGGAAAATATGGTTACGCTTCATATTTTTTTCCCTTTGCATCACAAAACGTCAACAGATAAGTTGTTTCTATAAGTTCATTGATATGAATACAATTGTAATAGATAAGATCAAACAATTGTTCATCTAAATAAGCCCTAAATTGTGTTGACAACAAATATATGATCATGAAACAGAACAAACACACACAACACAAATACACCAATATTTTAATGTAAAAAATCCCCTTAAACTAAGGTAAAAATCATGAATACTAAAGATCAAAGAAATAGTTTCCCTATAAGAACAAGATGAAAAATACTCAAACTTGTGCTACTTTGTAAACAAAATATATCTCGCTCTAAACGTTTTCACGGTCCAACTATTTTAAAATGAAAAATAGTGTTGTAAATCTACCGAGAGAAAGTATTGATTTTGAGAGTATAGAATTGATTTTAACATGTTTAATTTCTCTAAAGTAAAATTGATTTTACTTGAAATTAAAACATGTAGCTTCTATTTCTAAAATTGATTTTTATACTCAAATTTAATATTCAACTTGTTTTAATTTGAATGTGTTTAATTATAAATCACTTTGCGTTCAACTCAATTTTAGCAACAACCAATTCTACAAAATCAATTTACTCAAACAATTTTTTTTACTACAGAATCAAACATACACTTCGAGGGTGTTTGGAACCGTGGTGGGGACATGCTAGACACGCATTTTTTCGGAGCAAGAATTCATAAGTTAAGCTGTTTTAAATTGTTTAGGAAAATTTACGAAAACAACTTATAACATTGTTCACAAATTGTTTTCATATAATTTTCATAAGTTCTTCAAGATAGTTTATGAATAAGTTTATTTGAAAAGAATGTAATTCTAGTTTATCCTTTATTATATAAATACAACTTATAGCTTGATAGTCAATATATGCATGGTTTCATTCCAATTTTCAAGTGGCATTGTTTGCTCTGGCATTTCTCATTTCAATAGCCATATCCAATAATGAAAAGATATAAAATCATATCATATGATGTAGTCACTCATGTACACATAAGTTAGAAATCATATGCTTCAAATTTCCTTTAGCATCCATTTTTTGCTGGGCGCTTAGTTTTAAGCTAGAGAAAAAGGTATATGCACCGACAGTGTAAAATACTTTTACACAGTCAACCAATACCAATTATGTTTTCCGCCACGTCACCCCACTACACCCCACCTTCTTAATATGACACGGCAAAATGATGGTTTTTTATTGGCTGATTGTGTAAAACTATTTTACACCGTCAGTGCATCTCTATTAAACTCTTTAAGCTATCCAAGAAAATTCTAGAAGTGGTTAACAACATCATCAATTGTGTTTATGGTTTCAAATGAAAATATTTGAAGATTTAAGAACCCTACAACAATATATATGAATATATGCTTTTATATCAATTGTCTGATCAACGTATATGGTTAGTTTTATGCAACTTTGTCTAGAAATCATAAACACAAATGAAGCTGTTACAGACAAATAGAATTTCAAGGACAGCTTAAAATTATTTATATAAATGATAAAAAAATTAATGGAAATGTTGTGTCAATATGGTTGTGGTCATTGTTAAAATGGAGATCATATTTAAATTGTCTCACCAACTGAGACACTAAGAAAAATCATAAATAATATTTTAACTTTAATAACTAAAGAAAGCTTGAAATCTCCATTAGATAAATTTCCATCAACCATATCTACTATTTTAACCACTAGCTCTGTAGCACATATTTTTACTATATATTTCATAGTGGCCACTTTATGTAACAAATAGAAAAGTCCACAATGAATATACACTATGAATGATGAATAGAATAACACACAAAAATACTGTAAGATTCAAAATATACCTCAAATTAGTACATACCACTCATTTGAAGTGCTGCACTTGTATATAAGCATTGTAGTGTCCAGTATGAACTCCATTGCTGTGAACAAAAACATAGAAAATATAATTGTAGTGGGTGCTTCCTCATAGAATTTAATATATGAAAATATTGATTCTTAGAATCATACCTAAACTAGCTAATATAGCTCTTGATCATGACAGTTCAAAATCAGAAATACAAAATTTGGTATATGAAATTGTAGATGTAAACTAAATGTATGTAAAGTTACTTCCTCCTCCACTATGTTTATCCACTCCTGCTAAATGAACTTAGAAATGAAAAGCAACACACTGCAGATTATCTAAAATGGTACATAATCATAGCCACCTAAAGACCAGCAAATAGAGATGTGTGGAATAGGTCTTAATAGGTCCAAAGATAATAGCTATTTCATCAGAACATAACTAAAACAGCAGCAAATCCCATATATTATCCCGACGTATAAAAATGTTAGGCTGCAAAACTAAAGGAATATGCAACTCCAAGATTGATACAATATAAGAATAAAGAACCATCGAATAAATTCGGGAAGAGAACTAAAGCTTCAAGCTTCAATTAGTGCTAGCAAGGCCAACATATACAAAAAATTCACAAGGCAGAAAACAAAGAGAAGAAACAATTGGTTACAGTCCTTTAATTGTGACAGTTCAAAATCATAAATACAAATTTTGGCATCCTCCCAATCATATGATAGCGACTAACTCGAAGATTGGATCCATTATCAGACAGCTCATCCAATTTGTAGTGGGGGCTTGATAAAATTAAATATATGAACATATTAGTTCTAAAATCAATTACCTAAACTAACTAATTAATACATCTCTTCATTGTGCAATTCAAAATCAGAAACACTATATTTGGCATGCAAAATGTAGATTAAAACTTAATATATTATATATGTAAACATCCTTCCACCTCCTCTGTCTAGGACCCCTTTATCAACCAAACATAGATCAAGAAACATAACAGAAACAAAAAATGAAAAGACTAATAATGACAAGAAAAACCAAACATAACCAGCCATAAAAAAATAACAAAACCAAGTCCAAGCCTGCGAAACAACATCATCTTAGCAACACTGCAGATTGCCAAAGTATAATAGTTATTTCATCAGCAAAGCAAATACAAGAAACGCGTCGAATTGAGCTTTCATCCCACATTATGATCAAGATTCAAGTACACTTGGTACACATACAAACCACACACCAGCTACATCAAAGTAAATGTTTACACAGTAGAATCAATTAGACCAGAACAGAGAAAGTATAGAAGAATAGAGTCAAAACTGCCAAGCCCATAGTATTCCAACATACAAAACTTAAGAGAAATTATCCATGTCATTATACTATAGATCAAACTAAATTTTGCATTTTGTAACTTTCCTAATTACGGTGCAAGGATACAATGTAAAAATAATAATAATTCATTATAATCTTAAGCAGTTATGTAGAACAGGAAAAATGGTCACTAAAACACAATTGGAGTTAAAGTGAAGGGGCGTAGAACTACTTTTTCCTTAACAGTAGTAAATTGACTTCATGTACTTTCTAGTTTCCACAAAACTAAGGATTAACAAATAAGCCGATACCATTAAAGTATTACACAAGCCCCTTCATTCAACGACTCAAACATACCATCCATCCCAATAAAGTGCATTATGAACAAAGATTTCACATTGCAATAATATCTAATTATAGGGTCAACATTGGCTCAAAGAAATCCTTTCAAAGGGGTATCTTTGAATATTAATTATGTGTGAATTCACATAATCAATATCAAATTGAACATAAGGGGTATCGGGACTTGTCATTTAACCATCTCAGTTACATATTTTGATAAAGAATTCACACATTCCAATGGTGTCAAGACAGCATTTAATCGTTTCGGAATCTATGTAGCCAATTACAATTGGGCTAAGGATCACTGGTGTTGCATTTAACCAACCGTGCATCCCAAATTGCATTTGCATTATGAAGAAACAATTCACATTGCAATAGCATCTCGTTTCTTACCCCAGTTAATGTCAAGATTTGATCATCAACTATAAATGTATTCTAAACAAATTGATTAAGCTCATAACTAACCCCTTTTTCAGTTTTGGTCATCGACTAAACAAATTATACCAAATTTGTGGCTGCTAGCTTCAAACTTCAATTTAGTGTCAACGAGGCCAACAGGCGTAAAAAGCTCATGAGGCTGAAAACAAGGCGAGGAAACAGTTGGTTTTAAGCCTTCATTTCAGTTTCTACAATATGTAGACTCAAGTCATTCTATGTGAATCTTTCAATACTTACTCATGTCATGTAATTGTCCTCGTTGGACACATCACGGGCCAGCAACCGCTTTCGCAAACAAACATGTCTGACACCAACATTAGACTTCCACAAGCAAACAATTCAGCCAAGTAGCACCATATTGTCACTCCATAAAACCATATTGATAAACATAGAGGAAACATAATGATTGAACTTTTAGATTTTTGCATTGATCTGGTGCTAGAAATTTAACTTTAGCATCTTCTCCATAATATTTGCAAGCTCTTTTTTTACCAGATTTAAATACAACTTTATAAGAGCAAAACCAACGGTCGCCAAATTATATGCCGTCGCAATTATACAAGCAACACTACAATTACTGAATTACAAATGAATGCATCAGTGCACCCCAAAGAATCAAAGGCTTCTCTGCATTCCCTTAATTCAATGATTCAATACCATCCATCCAAATAAAGAATTATTAAAAAGTTTACACTACAATGGCTAAGTCCAGGGTCAATGATCGATGGAGGAAATCTTCTCTGGTAAGCTTCCACCAGAAATTTTCAACCTCACAAGCTTGAAAAGCTTGGATATAATCAGAAACAATTTCTCAGGTCAATTCCCAAAAGGAATTCCTAAACTAAAAAATTTGGTTGTACTTGATGCCTTTAGCAACAGCTTCACAGGTCAATTACCTGCTGAATTTTCAGAATTGGTGTTTCTTAAGATTCTCAATCTAGCTGGTAGTTACTTCAGTGGAACAATTCCATCTGAATATGGTTATTTCAGAAGCCTTGAGTTTCTTCATTTAGCTGGAAATTCTCTATCTGGAAGTATGCCTCAAGAACTTGGTAACCTCAAAACAGCGACACATATCGAAATTGATTACAACTTTTATCAGGGTTTCATTCCCACCTCAACTAGGAAACTTGAGCCGGCTTCATTATCTTGATATAGCAGGTACAAATCTATCTGGATTAAGTTTACAATCACTTTTTCTGTTCAGAAACCAACTCACAGGTTCAATACCAAGTGAGTTCAGCAATATTAAACCTCATAAATTTAGATCTTTCTGATAATTTCCTTTCAGGGTCAATTCCTGAAAGCTTTTCTGAGCTGAAAAGCTTAAGACTTCTTAGTCTTATGTATAATGACATGAGTGGAACTGTTCCTGATGGGATTGCAGAACTAAGATAATTGCAAACTCTACTCATTTGGAATAATCACTTCTCTGAATTACTCCCGAAGAGTTTAGGTAAAAACTCAAAACTCAAGTGGGTGGATGTGTCCACAAACAAATTCAATGGCAGTATACCACCAGCCATTTGTCAAAGTGGAGTACTGTCGAAGCTAATCCTGTTTTCAAACAAATTCACAGGAAGTCTTTTCTCGATCTCGAATTGTTCTTCCCTTGTTCGACTTCGTCTAGAAAATAATTCATTCTCCGGTGACGTCTCTTTAAAATTCAGCCATCTTCCTGATATCACATATGTTGATTTGTCATGGAACAAATTTTTTGGTGGGATTCCCTTGGATATTTCTCAAGCTACTCAAATTCTCACATCCAAGATATGCAGACATTTTTGACATTGTGGTTTAAAAGAATTAGCATAAACCTCTATCTAAATAACTAGCATCAAAACGAGTTTATCTATCCTGCATAATCTAAAGGCTGCACCACCTACATGATCAATCCATTGTAAACTCGTACAAACTCATAGAGACTCAACTTTATGGCAAGTTTACAAGTCAATAATTTATTTTATTTTTTGAAAAAAAATACAATTTTTTTCTTTAAAAAACCAAATACGGCCTAAACTCAAACCTTGGTTAAGTCATTACTCTTTATTATGAAACTTGGGTAATTTTGTGTAATATTTTCCATGGTCATATGACTCATATCAGAAAATTGGGAATGGTGTACCTATTGGTGCAGTTGTAACAATTCTTGAGATTCCAAAGGCTCTGAAATATACCTACTATTTTTGTACTGTTGCGACATAGCTGTTGTGAATGTATATTACGGAAATCATGTATCGAGAAAAATAAACTTCAGCAAAATGCATATGTTGTTACCTGTTGGATCATACATCTCGAATCTATTCTTTGAACAGGTTCAGTTCTGAGGCACCAACACTCTTTGTTCTCATATGCAGCTGGCGAATATCAGTTTTTGCGGTGCTTGATGCAGTATGTATGTAGCAGATGAGTTTATTTTCAGTTTTTCAATCTATCTTTGAAGGGCTAGTCGTATCTCATAAGGCCTTATCCGGAGTGCTCGAGTCGGAGCTAGCGATAGCTTCTTGTGTCTTGAGTTGTTAGTGATAAGGCGAGAGATCCCATTGCGCTTCAAAACAGATTTGATCACTGAATATACCAGCTCCAACATCTCGTGTGGAGTAGTTTACTTGTCTTTAAAGTTAACCCATGTAGATGATTCTCTTTTGTGCCTTAATGAATAGGTGTGTAATTGGTTTAAGACTTCGTATCAGGTGTTATGCAGTGATGCCTTACTGCAAGAACTGGTGTTTGTACACAGGATCCTTTGCTTAATAATATATTTTTTCTTTTTCAAAAAAAAAAAAAAAAGCATAATGCCATTCACCAACAAACATATGTTTCAGTTATAGTTCCAAAATTAAACCAAAAAATATGTCACACAAATATTAGAATTATAGAAGGAAACAATTCAACCAAGCAGCACCCAGGAATGAATAGAACCAGATTGATAAACCAAGGGGACACATAGATACTGTAATTGAGGATCATGAGGCTACACTTTACCATCCCATCCCATTTATACTTTGTGAATAAAGAACTCACATTGCAATTGCATCTAGGTCCAGGATCATCAATGAATAACTCTTAATAATAACCTCAAAGTAGTAAAGAACTCTTTCCCTTTCTGTTGTGACAGTTCTTTGTGACTAGAACAATAGAAAACAAAATGTTGGACTTAAAGGCAACATATAATAATCTCATCAATTATATAAGCCAATAGAAATTGGACTTAAGAAAATGTTTAAGCATCTCAGAATAAGTTGGTTTGTTGATAATGACAGCAGTAAATAAGTTGCACCCTTACACCCATAAAATGAAACATGAGATTTTATATACTCCTTTTTTCAGCCTTCAACTTTGATTTTATAGCATGTTGTCTCCTACAACTATTCATCATTGTAGCTAAACAAGGTATTTGTTGTACTAATACCAGCTTGAAATCTCGTTTTGTAAATAAAAAATAACCAAGAATCGCTCCAAGTAGGTTGTGTTTCCATCATCCCTAGTACAACTTATAGTAATGCCATGAAAATAGAAGCTTAATTGCCAATATATGCTTTTTTTTTCTAAAACATAAAAGCCCGACAATGTGCCATATCACATATCAATACATATAAGTCGGAGTACTGAGTCATAAAACTAGCAGATAACAACACATCATTTTTTATCAAACATTGTGAAGATTTCACATGTATGAGCAATCAAGATCTGGACTTTGAAACCGTCTAATTTAGATATGATCATTAGAACAATGTGCCATATCACATATCAATACATATAAGTCGGAGTACTGAGTCATAAAACTAGCAGATAACAACACATCATTTTTTATCAAACATTGTGAAGATTTCACATGTATGAGCAATCAAGATCTGGACTTTGAAACCGTCTAATTTAGATATGATCATTACAACTTACTAACTTAGTGTATACACAATGGCTGCATTAGCCCAAATCAGTCTGAACAACAGAAAATTTACCTTAGCTATAGATCACTAGAGAATCCCATCTTATCAATCAAAAGTAAACTACAAGCAACAGATTGCACATTGTACACCGAGACACGGATTTATAATTGTTGTGTAAGAGCTCACATGTATTCAGTTACTAAATCCAAGACTTGTCTTTACAATTATGAACACAAATATACTGGAGAAAATAAGATACGCATTGACAGTGTAAAATAATTTTACCAAATCACTCCACTACACCCACTTTAACTATATGACATAGCGGAATGTTCGATTTCTATTGGATGTCAATGTAAAATTAATTTACACCGATAGAGTATATCCGAGTCCATCAATTAGACGTTCAGGCCATTGGCTTACCAAATAGACTATTAATCCAACAATAACTCCATAAATTAGAGTTTCAATGGATATGGTTTGGTTCATGCAATACATGCACCAAATAGACCCTCCTATGGCCCTTATCAACCTGAATCTAGTACACAGTCTTAATTTCTCCAGTCAGCATATTAACCTGCCACCCTAGAGTAGTATTATAACTCAGCAGACCCTTGCCATACAAATAAAAAATAGATTTATAAACCTTGAGAAGAAAACATACTCTGCTAAAATATTATCACAATTTTATATAATAAGCTTCAGTAATTTACTTGATAAAGTTACATGATTGTGTTGATCCATTGACTCGAGCAAAACTTTATATTTTAAGGGTCCCACTCATCAAGTACCTGAAATGAGAAGAGGTTTAAGAATTGGTATAAAACCAAATCTGTTTAAGTACATGATTCTGTGATTTTTTAGTGACTGCTGTGATTTTTGATCAATTCAATCCTTGAATCCAATGCTCTCTACAACTGTTACTCCTTCTTTGGCCACTATAGGAGTATAAAAAACTTTGCTCAATCACCACATTAGGCCTCTAAAACTGAGGACACTTAACATCAACCAGGCTTATCAGCCCATAAATAGTGATTCTACATACATTAGTAGCTACATAATTAAAATGAAGAAGAGCATAACTCCATTACCATTACAATGAACATAGCATGAACTATCTCGGAATAAAGTTTGTAAACAAGTTCCGTTGTTTACAATACTTTAAAAACGACTCAAAAATGAATTAATCTCACTTTCCAACTCTCCATTAACTGAATTAAATTGGAAATTACTTTACATTCACTTAAATTCCTGATTCTAACAAAACCATTCATCTTTAAAGCATCCAGAGAAATGTAATACCTATGATAGTTGAATTTCATTATCTATAAGTGATATATAGACATACCAATGGGACTTTAGGGACATCGAGGCAGCATACCAGTGGGACTTTAGGGACATCGAGGCAGCATACCAGTGGGACTTTAGGGACATCGAGGCAACAAATATATAGCATACTAATGGGACTTTAGGGACATCGAGGCAGCATACCAATGGGACTTTAGGGACATCGAGACAACAAATATATAGCATACCAATGGGACTTTAGGGACATTGAGGCAACAAATATATAGCATACCAATTGTACTTTAGGGGACATCGAGGCAACAAATATCCATCTCAAAATGTATATAGACAATATTAATAGGACTTAAGGGTCATCGAGGCAACATATATCCATCTCAAAATTTATATAGCCAACAACAATTAGACTTGATCTAGGCAACATTTAACCATATAACGATGCAACATTATATAGTCAATAACAAATTGGACTTAAGGGTACTGAGGCCACATTAAACCATCATTTATATAGGGTCACTGAGGTTACATTTAACCATCCAATTGAACAAGGAGTTTACATTGCAATAGCATCTAGTTCCCAATATGAATAATAATAGGAGTTAAGGGTCACGATATTTAACCAATTTGGTCCGAATTTACATCATACAAACACACTTTGCAACAACGTAACAATTATAAACCAGTATGTTGCGATCAAAAAGGGTCTTGGGACTGATCATATTTTTCTAAAGCAGAAGATTGAATAATGTTCTTGAACAATAAAAAAATAAGAAACATGGGTATTTCAATGTGTGGAACCAAAATAATTTATCGGGACAGAACATGTTTCTTCAAGTAATTGGGACATAGCATGATTCTTCAATTAAAGTGTTTTTTAACGCAGAAGAAGATTGAATGTTCTTGGATTATCAAAAATGTAAAATTGGTACCTTTTATACGCAGAAGATTGAATGTTCTTTCTTTGAATGTAAAATTGATGATTATCAAAAACCCTGTTTGATCATTATCCGTAAAATTGATCATTATCAGAAGATTGAAATTGCAGATTTCTGTTTGATCATTATCAACAAGGAATCTGCTTCAATTGTGTTCCTATCCGTATGCAACGAGGGTCTCAACATAGAACAACGTTTGCAACTGCGTGTTTCGCCAACGGATAAATCGTAGACACAAAAAACCCTAACTGAGTGAACAAAGGCGTGTGATTATATAGCTATGTCATGGGCTTTTGAGTTTTAGTGGGCCAAGGGCATCCAATTAGGTTTCTAAATTTATTCATCCAATTACAAATTATTCAAAGGATTAATGAATAAATTTTTTGTATAACAAATTTTTTATTTTAGTGATTAAAAAATAATTATATGTTTCTTCCTCTAAATTAGTTAAAATATCATCATCACGAGTAAATTCATTTTTATTTGGAACCAACATGAGACTAATCCAATGATAGAGCTAATAATGTTTCTCATTGATGCATAAAATGAGAAGTAATTATTTTGATAAAAATATGTATGTGTAAATGACAAGTAATCCTAAAGTTATTGAAAAAATTCACCGGAAACAAGTATTCATCTGTGCACAAAATAAATAATTGTTCCAAATTAATTAGTTAAAATATTGTCATCACAAGTAAATTTGGATTTTGTTTGGAACCAACACGAGACTAATCCAAACATAGAGCTAATGTATCTCATTGAAGCATAAAATGATAAGTAATTGTTTCGATAAAAGTCAGTATGCATAAATTAAAGGTGTGAAAAACACAAGAAGGGGGGTTGAATTGTGTTTTGGGTAGTTTAAAAATTTCTTCAAAGTTATAACACTTATCAGAGTTTGCAGCGGTTAGAAAAACAAAACACAATTAACAATGACTATGAAAGAGTAAGAGAGTGAGAGAAAGATAGAGAAGAGTTTTTATACTGGTTCCTCTCACAAACCGAGAGTACGTCCTGTCCCCTTGCACTTCCAAGGGAGTTCACTAATAATCACCAAAGATTACAATGCTCAAGCACACAGGCAAGAGACTTCCAATGCTCAAGTAACACTTACAAGAGACTTCCTTTGCTCAAGCACACACGCAAGAGACTTCAAACAACTTACAAGAAAAACAGAGTATATGAACACTGGTATACAAATCAATGTTCAATAAGAATAAATAAATACAACTCAATGACAAGACTTAACTTAGAATCCTAACAAAAGAAATCTAAGGTTCAACTACTGTATGATTCAGAAGCTGAAGCTTAAGTCTTGGATATTCAAATGAGTTCAAGTTGTATTCAAGTTGTTTTTGTGCAAAGGATGATTTTGGCAGAGTAACAGCTTGTTCAAAATTGTTCAATAGTGTTGTGCACAAAAACTTCAATTCAGCTCCTATTTATAGTAGAGGGTGGAACGTCTTTGAATTTGAATTCGTTGCAGTGAGATTTCGCCATCTAGAAGTTGTACGATCCTTAACCATATCAAGTAACCTTTGTGTACGAACAATCTTGGGAATAAAGATTCGTCCAAATCAGGTAATATGTTCGTACAATAGTACTAACGTCATTATTCTGAGGATAAGGTTGATTCTCCAGTTTTTGGGTTGTCAGAAGATGATGAAATCCAATCATTGTAGCAGAGAATGTGTAAGTGCACCAGTTCATCCTCATGTTTTAATAATTGTCAAAACACATGAAAATAGAGTACAACATATTTTGGCAATATTACAAATGACTTGACAGCGAAAAACTATTTTTAAACCTTGAAAAATTGATTTTTAGGTATTCTGTATTGATACATAATCACTTGTATCGATACAAATGTCCTGAAATTACTTCAGACTGATTTTGTGCATTTTGTATCGATACATATATCACTTGTATCGATACAAATATGGTCTCTCAGAGGCAGAGAGTCACCTGTGTATCGAATCATGCTTGCATGTATCGATACACACTTGTATCTCTCAAAAAACCAGATAGTACATGATGTATCGAATCATGCTTGCATGATTTGATACATATCAGTCAAGATTTCAAGAAACTGATATATGTATCGATACACATACGTGTTTGTATCGATACATAGGTCAAATTTTTCAAATTTTAACGCTGGTCAAAGGGTTTGTATCGATACAAACCATCATTTGTATCGATACATGTCTGCTGAGTTTTGCCTAAATTTGCTCAATTCTATTTTCTCTTTAAATAACAATGTGCTTTGTTATTGTAAAGTAGAGAAAACCTTTGAGAAAGTGAAATAGCTTTGAAAAACACTTTGGGATTCAAATTGGGGAAAAATTTGGGTCAAAGGGGTTATTCTTCACAAGATCATCATCTTCCATCAAGTTGCAATTAATTGAAGATTGAGTATGGGATCATTCGAATAGAGATTGCACATTTGATCGATAACGTTCGATACGGCTTACGGTGAATCAGAGACGTGATCGAGTTGATTTGTGAAGAAGGTTTGAGTTTCTCTCAAGGGTTCAAGATTGTGCGATATCTTAAAGGATCAACAACAAAGAAGCGAGGTACTCAGCTGGACGATCGGTGCGAGGATTTGCGCACGTGTTTGGATCGTTGGAATCAGAGGAAGAAGCTTCATTGGTTGTTGAGGTTTATTCGCATAGTTTACATTTGATTCAATATAGGGTTATTGGAGTCGTTTGTAAATTGTGCACTTGTGTTCATCATTTTTAATCAATATACTCTCAAATAACCCGTTTGGTTATTTGGGGGGAGACGTACCCGGCCGACCGCGAGGACGACACGAAAGCCGGGGAACTCCCTAATCAATCGTTTGTGTCTTTCTCTCTCAATCTTTTATTTCACGCAATTACTTTAATTTTTGAGTCAATTGAATTTTCGTGTTCGTACGTGTGCACCAAAATTCAATTGATATATCTTGATTGTGATTGGATTAGATTCAATACTAAGTAACTTGCTTGGGCTGTTTTTAATTGAAGTGTTTAAATTCGAATAATTTGTACACGATCATTTCTAAGTCATTTCATACGTTCAAAGTGTTAGACTACTTGGCTATCACTTAGAAGGGGGGGTTGAATAAGTGATCCTTGAAACAATGTAGGTTTTTAAAAATAAATTTGTTTCAATCGTGCGCGCGGAAGTACCACCGGATCGGTAGTCTATGCACCGATTGATTAAAGGAAATGTAGTATAGCCTTGGAACGATTTATGAAAAGGTTTAGAAATGCTCGTGTACAAAATCAATCGAATTTAAATGTTTGAATTAAATCAGCCCCAAGCAAGTTATTATCAAGTGTAATCCAATCACAATCAAGCAATAGCAATTGAATTTTTGGTGTACCAATACGAACACAAAAAATTCAATTGATTCAAAATTAACGAAATTATGAAAAGTAAAAGATTGAGAGAGAGAGAGAGACACAAACGGTTTGATTAGGGAGTTCCCCGGCTTTCGTGTCATCCTCGCGGTCGGCCGGGTACGTCTCCCTCCAAATAACCAAACGGGTTATTTGAGAGTATATTGATCAAAAATGATGAACACAAGTGCACAATTTACAATTGAATCTTATAACCCTATAACGAATCAAAAGTAAACTATGCGAATAAACCTCAACACACAACGAAGCTTCGCCCTCTGATTCCAACGATCCGACCCGTGCCAATCCGCACTCGATCGTCCAGCTGAGTCCTTCGCTTCTTGTTGTTGAACCTTCAAGATTCTCACAATCTTGAACCCTTGAGAGAAACCAAAACCTTCGTCACAATTCAACCCGATCACGATTCTGATTCACCGCGAACCGTACCGAACGTTATCAAACAAATATGCAATCTCTATTGAATTGATCCCATACTCAAACTTCAATTTGATTGCAAACTTGATGAAGATGATGAACTTGTGATGAATGAAACCTTTGATCCAAATTTTCACTCAATTTGAATCCCAAAGCGTTTTCTGAACTTTCTCACCGGTTTCCTCTCCTTTACAATGTCACACCACATTGCTATTTAAAGAGAGAATAAAATTAAGCAAATTTGGGCAAAATTTTAACATACGTGTATCGATACAAATGATGGTTTGTATCGATACAAACCCTTTGACTAGCGTTCAAATTGAAAGATTTCACCTATGTATCGATACAAACACGGGTGTGTATCGATACATATATCAGTGTCTTGAAATCTTGACTGATATGTATCAAATCATGCAAGCATGATTCGATACATCATGCACTCTCTGGTTTTCTGAGAGATACAGGTGTGTATCGATACATGCAAGCATGATTCGATACACAAGTGACTCTCTCCCTCTGAGAGACCACTTTTGTATCGATACAAGTGATATATGTATCGATACAAAATGCACAAAATCAGTCTGAAGTAATTTCAGGACATTTGTATCGATACACATGTTTATGTATCGATACATAATACCTAAAAAACAATTTTTCAAAGTTTTAAAATAGTTTTTCGCTGTCAAGTCATTTGTAATGTTGCCAAAATATGTTCTACTCTATTTTCATGTGTTTTGACAATTATTAAAACATGAGGATGAACTGGTGCACTTACATTCTCCCCCTTTTTGATAATTGTCAAAACTATGCATAAGCTAACTAAGCCTATACCTAATATGCAATAAAATAGCAATATGTATACAGACGCAATTAACACCAAGGCTAACAATAAGCAACGCTCCCCCTGAGTTGATGCCATAATGCGTTTGACATTGTTGATAATATTCAAGACTTCTTTAGCTATTTATCCTTAGCTTGTGCATCCAAATCTCTCCCCCTTTGACAATATCAAAAAGAAGAGAGCTCATTAGAAGTATCAAGTTCAAACAATTTTAACCAAAGTCATATCGTGCACTTACATTTGTCGAAATGCACTATATGATGAAATTTCCTAATCAAAATAATTACATACCAAGATATGCCAAAATATATCAATGACGAATACCAAATATCATGACAAATATGGAATGTAGAATAACAAACCAAAACCAACGCATGAATACCGTAACATATCGACATTTTAATCAAGTAACATATCCAAATATGGGACGAAATAAACCAAGCAATGCAACAAATGCATAATTTCATGTTGCCATATCATATAACGATGTTCATGAAGAAATGAAATACACGGATAGTATTGATGCAACATGTTAGGCTATAAACACATCAATTAATCAATATTTCACACATTGCCATTTGATACATATGGACTTTAAGAATTATTACTTATCTTAAAGCAAGAATTTTTGGAAATGAGCAAACATGTGAATGTATTGAAAAACACGAATATGTTATGTTGATAATTGAAAAGAATTCACATAGGCATACGAGTGTAAGTTTTAAGAAGAGAAGATAGAGATGATACTTGTTAACCTTGTACCGTAGGGTGTTGATGCACTTCCCATTGTATAAAACTCCAAGTTGCCAAGAAGTATGATATGTATACAAAGTGCATGCTTGAAGTACGTTATTCTAGGTTAGAGATATCTAGGATCCCTAATTCTCCGCGAATATAGATAAAGGGTTCCGTTGCAAGTGGCTTTGTAAATGTCCGCAAGTTGGTTTTTCGAGTCCACATGCTCAAAAATAACATCCCCTTTTTCTACATGATCGCGAAGAAAGTGATGCCTAATCTCTATATGCTTAGTCCTTGAATGCAACACGGGGTTCTTCGTGAGGTTTATAGCACTAGTGTTGTCACACAAGATTGGAACAAAAGTCGAGCAGTTGTTGTTTTAACCAAAGTATTTGGGAACAACAACTTCCGGCCGCAACGTATTCTGCCTCGGCGGTTGACAAAGCAACCGATACTTGTTTCTTGCTATGCCAACTTACCAATCTATTACAAAATAGGTGACATGTTCCACTAGTACTTTTCCTATCCAACTTGCAACCGGCAAAGTCGGAATCGGAATAACCTACCAAAGAACAATCATTCCCCTTAGAGTACCATAAGCCAAAATTTGATGTTCCTTTCAAGTATTTTAAAATCCTTTTTACAGCTTTTAGGTGTGATTCTTTGGGCCATGATTGATATCGTGCACACATGCAAACACTAAACATAATATCCGGCCTAGATGCTGTTAAGTAGAGTAAGGATCCAATTATACCTCTATATTTTGTAATTTCCACATCTTTACCTTCTTCATCTTTGCTTAACGCACATGTTGATGCCATGGGAGTTTCCATAATTTTTGAATCCGTCATACCAAACTTCTTGAACAACTCAAGGCAATATTTAGTTTGATATATGAAGGTTCCTTCTTCTAGTTGCTTGATTTGTAGTCCCAAGAAGTAGGTTAGTTCACCCATCATACTCATCCCAAATTCACCTTGCATAAGACTAGAAAAGCTCTTGACAAGAGATGGGTTAGTGGATCCAAAAATAATATCATCAACATAAATTTGAACCAATAAGACGTCCTTTCCCTTACGTTTAATGAAGAGTGTAGTGTCAACCTTTCCCCTTGAATATCCATTTTTAATTAAGAACTTGCTAAGTCTATCATACCAAGCTCTAGGAGCTTGCTTTAGTCCATATAGAGCTCTTTTTAATTTGAAAACATAGTCCGGATGTTCGTAATTCTCAAAACCGGGAGGTTGTTTGACATACACCTCTTCATTTATGTATCCATTTAGGAAATCACTCTTAACGTCCATTTGGTATAATTTGAAGTTCATATTGCATGCATAAGCTAATAAAAGTCTAATGGCCTCAAGGCGAGCTACCGGAGCATAGGTCTCCACATAATCGATGCCCTCCTCTTGGTTGTAGCCTTGAGCTACCAACCGTGCCTTGTTCCTAACAATAACACCGTTTTCATCGAGTTTATTTCTAAAAACCCAACGTGTCCCAATCACTTGATGACTTGGAGGAGGTGGTACTAAATCCCACACATCATTTCTTTTAAATTGATTTAGTTCTTCTTGCATTGCAAGAATCCAATGTTCATCAAGTAATGCGGTTTTTGAGTTTTTAGGTTCAACTTGTGAAATAAATGCATAGTGAGAGCAAAAGTTACTTATTTGAAATCGAGTAGCCACTCCCTTTGAGATATCACCTAAGACTTTGTCAATGGGATGGTCTTTTAGAGTACGCCATTCCTTTGCAAGACCGGCTCCTCTTTGCTTGTGATGATTCTTTGATGAAGAAGATCCTCCATCATCGTTGTCTTCATTGGATGGTGACGGCTTATCGTCCTTTTCTTTTGGAACTTCCGTTGAGGGTTGATCACTTCCAACAACTTTTTGATCCTTTAAAATGTCAGTTGTGTCGACGCCTGCACCAATAGCATCACCTTTCCCGTTTTCTTCCGGAAAAGTCTCATCAAAGTTTACATGAACCGATTCTTCAACAATTTGTAACCTTTTATTGTATACTCTATATGCCTTGCTAGATAATGAATAACCTAAGAAAATGCCCTCATCCGCTTTTGGATCAAATTTGCCAAGATTTTCCTTTCCATTATTTAAAATAAAGCATTTGCATCCAAAAGAGCGCAAGTGACTAAGATTAGGTTTTCTTCCTTTAAGTATTTCATAGGGAGTTTTGTCCAAAATAGGTCGAATGATCGCCCTATTTAGGACATAACTTGCGGTGCTTATCGCATCGGCCCAAAAATACTTAGGAAGACCACTTAACATAGTCCTATCTAACTCTTCTAGAGTACGATTTTTCCTTTCCACTACTCCATTTTGTTGTGGTGTACGTGGAGCCGAAAAATTGTGTTCAATGCCATGTTTAGAGCAAAACTTTTCAAACTTATGTTTTTCAAATTCGCCTCCATGATCACTCCTAATAGAAATGATCTTAAGGTCTAGCTTATTTTGAATCATCTTAGCAAATTGTTTAAAAGCGGACGCTTTTACTAGATAAGACTAAAGTCCAACAAAATCTTGAGTAATCGTCTATAATCACAAGTCCATAGTAATTACCACCAATGTTTTTTGTTCTTGATGGTCCAAAAAGATCCATATGGATTAACTCTAAAGGCTTAGTAGTTGAAATGAACTTTTTAGTTTTGAAAGAAGCCTTAGTTTGTTTACCCATTTGGCATGCGTTACATAAGTGATCTTTTGAAAAGCGTATTTTAGGTAGACCGATTACAAGATCTTTAGAAGCTATCTTATTTAGTAAATCAAAATTAAGATGTGTCATTCTTCTATGCCACAACCAAGATTCATCATTCTTGGTTATGAGACACTTAGCACCACTTAGGCAATTATCATCTAGGTCTAACATGTATACATTTCCATGCCTAATAGCCTTAAGAATCACATTCTTGTCTTTGTTACTTTCGAGTGTGCAAAAGGTAGGTTTGAAATTGATTATGAACCCTTTATCACAAAGCTTAGCAACACTCAACAAGTTGTGCTTAAGGTTATCCACAAGTACAACATTGGATATGGTTATAGTAGAAGGATTACCGATAGTGCTTACACCAAGAATAGTTCCTTTATTGTTGTCTCCATAGGTGACATAGCCTTTCTTCTTTGCTTTGAACTCAATAAAAAGCGAGGCATCACCCGTCATGTGCCTTGAACATCCACTACTAGAAACCATCTCTTTTCTAGACCATCAAGGCACTTTTCCTACAACATTTAAACATAAGAAAGAGGTACCCAATTTTAATTGGGTCCTAATTGGTGAGGCAAATAAGTTTTGTTGAGTTTTGGCATCCATTGCAATACGCCCTTAGGTACCAACAATTTCCTAGCTTTACATTTTGCAATGGTATGGCCTTCACAACAACAATAGTGACAAGTGATATGTGAGTCACTCTTCTTTTGATCGATTTTGAAATGTTTAGAATATTTGTTTTTGACTTTCAAAGTGTTTTGAAAATGTTTCGGATCAACTTGATGAGAGACTCTAGGTTTTGATGAATCCTCCACTTTGTCCTTGAGAGTCTTAATATTTTTTTGACAAAGTGATGCAATTATCACAACCAACTATATTACTATTATCATGACTTGCACTTGACCTTTCTAATAATGATACCTTGAAAGCTTTCAACTCTTCTTCCGTTTTGGAAACTTTCTTTTCAAGAGTTTTGTTAACTTTTATAATTTCTTTTAATCGTTTGAAAGCTTTCCTAGTTTCACTACATAGGTCCTCAAATACACTTTGCAAATCATGATATTCTAACGAAGTATATGAGCTAGAGGGATTTTGGTTTACCTTTTTGGGAGCTTTATCCTTCTTTTTGTGATGATGAGTTGTGAAGCATACATTAGCCACTTCGCGTTCATCACTTGAACTCAAGCTTGATGATGAATGAGATGAAGAGCTACTACTCTCCCATGCAACATAAGCTTTCTTTACTTTGCTCCACCTTTTGTTTGAAGATGACTCCTTCTCTTTTCTCTTGAGATTAGGGTAATCCGGCTTGTAGTGACCAACTTGGCCGCACTCATAGCATATCCCTTTTTTGGAGTACCTAGCATCTTCATTCTTACGGCGGTAAGCACTATCTTTCCGAAACTTCTTAAGATTGTCATCGGAATGTCTTCTCCCATTCTTTCTCACATATCTATTATAGCGACGAACGAAGAGCCCCATTTCCTCATCATCGGAATCGTCTTCGCTTGAGCTACTTTCCACTTGCTCAACCTTTTTGGACTTGGATGTGGAGGCCTTTAGAGCAATGGACCTCTTATCCTTTTCTTTTTCCTTTTCGTTGTGTTTCTCCTTTTTCCCTCCTTTCTCATGCTTTTCCAACAAATTAAGTACTTGTTCATGTTCCGTTAGCTTATCGAATAAGGTTGTGAGACTCAAAGTTGTAAGATCATTCGCTTCTTTGATTGCGGTGACCTTTGGTTGCCATGACCTATTAAGACATCTCAAAATCTTATTAGTAGCATCTTGATTAGTGATTGGTTTACCTAGACCATGTAACTTGTTGGTAATTTTCACAAATCGTTGTTGCATATCCGTAATGGTTTCACCATCTTGCATATGAAACAATTCGAACTCTTGAGTTAAGGTGTTTATTTTCGATATTTTGACCTCATTAGTACCCTCAAAATGAGTAACTAATGTATCCCACATTTCTTTGGCCGATACACAATGCGACACATGATAAAATTGTTCAATCCCAAGGGATGAAATAAGTATGTTTTGTGCCTTTGCATCATAATTGACCTTTTTCTTTTCATCTTCCGTCCATTGTGCCATAGGCTTATTTATTGGTGACAATGCCATTAGGATCGGTGTTTGTCGGAACAAACGGACCGGTCTCAATAGCATTCCACACTTCACTATCAAAAGAATTGATGTGAATCCGCATACTACTTTTCCAATAATCAAAGTGATCTCCATTGAATATAGGTGCCCTATTATAAGCCCCTTTAGGTGCAAAAGCCATGTATTCTAATAATTGGCACAATCCACCGAATTTTGTGAACAAAATTGAACCGGGATCGTGATACCACTTGTTAGACTACTTGGCTACCACTTAGAAGGGGGGTTGAATAAGTGGCCCTTTTAAACAATGTCGGTTTTAAAAATATTTAGTTTAAAAGATACGCGCGGAAGCACCACCGGATCGGTAATCTCTTTGCACCCGACTGATCACTGAAAAAGTAGTATAGCCTTTGAACGTATGAAAAGACTTAGAAATGATTGTGTACAAATTATTCGAATTTAAACGCTTTAATTAACAACAGCCCAAGCAAGTTACTTAGTATTGAATCTAATCCAATCACAATCAAGACATGTCAATTGAATTTTGGTGCACACGTACGAACACGAAAATTCAATTGACTCACAAATCAAAGTAATTGCGTGAAATAAAAGATTGAGAGAGAAAGACACAAACGATTGATTAGGGAGTTCCCCGGCTTTCGTGTCGTCCTCGCGGTCGGCCGGGTACGTCTCCCCCCAAATAACCAAACGGGTTATTTGAGAGTATATTGATTAAAAATGATGAACACAAGTGCACAATTTACAAACGACTCCAATAACCCTATATTGAATCAAATGTAAACTATGCGAATAAACCTCAACAACCAATGAAGCTTCTCCCTCTGATTCCAACGATCCAAACCCGTGCGCAAATCCTCGCACCGATCGTCCAGCTGAGTACCTCGCTTCTTTGTTGTTGATCCTCCAAGATATCGCACAATCTTGAACCCTTGAGAGAAACCCAAACCTTCTTCACAAACCAACTCGAACACGTCTCTGATTCACCGCAAGCCGTATCGAACGTTATCGATCAAATGTGCAATCTCTATTCAAATGATCCCATACTCAATCTTCAATTAATTGCAACTTGATGGAAGATGATGATCTTGTGAAGAATAACCCCTTTGATCCAAATTTTTCCCCAATTTGAATCCTAAAGTGTTTTTTAAAGCTATTTCACTTTCTCACAGGTTTTCTCTATTTTACAATAACAAAGCACATTGCTATTTAAAGAGAAAATAGAATTGAGCAAGGTTAGGCAAAATTTAACATACGTGTATCGATACAAATGATGGTTTGTATCGATACAAACCCTTTGACCAGCGTTCAAATTGAAAGATTTGACCTATGTATCGATACAAACACGTATGTGTATCGATACATATATCAGTTTCTTGAAATCTTGGTTGATATGTATCAAATCATGCAAGCATGATTCGATACATCATGCACTATCTGGTTTTTTGAGAGATACAAGTGTGTATCGATACATGCATGCATGATTCGATACACAGGTGACTCTCTGCCTCTGAGAGACCATATTTGTATCGATACAAATGATATATGTATCGATACAAAATGCACAAAATCAGTCTGAAGTAATTTTAGGACATTTGTATCGATACAAGTGATTATGTATCGATACAGAATACCTAAAAATCAAATTTTCAAGGTTTTAAAAATAGTTTTTCGCTGTCAAGTCATTTGTAATATTGCCAAAATATGTTCTACTCTATTTTCATGTGTTTTGATAATTATTAAAACATGACGATGAACTGGTGCACTTACATGATCCATATAGAGTCTGTTGAGCAAGCACATCGTCAGGAACATTCTTTTGAGGAAGTTTGGAGTACATATCCTCAAATACCTTTGGAGCAATTCCACAGTCATAACTATCCTCAGTGACACTTCCTTCTGCTTCAGAGCCTCAACCTGTGCAATAGCATCATCCCTTAAAGCTTGTTCCTTCTCTTCATCAGTTGCTTCTAACACCAATTTCCTTGGCTTTCTTGTTGCTCTTGGTCCAGTACTCTTAGCAAACTTTTTGCCTTCAGGAACTGCATGACTCTTAACAGCTTTCCTTTTTGCAATTATTTTGGTTGGTTGAGCCAAAATTCTTGCCTGCCTCACAGTCAGATCCTGAGATTCTCCAGTACCAACATCAACTCCTAAACTCTTCAAAAATCCAGCATGAGCTTCTGCTATTCTTCTAGCATCTCTATCACTCACATGAATGAGCCTACATTCATCAATGTTTTCTTCAGTTTCTGAGTAGCAGAGGGTGTGTAGGATGAACATCCTTTTTACCCTTCAACAGGTGTAGATACCTCAGATTAGTACTATTGATGATTTTAGAACTAATTAGACAAGTACCATACCCAGGGAAGAAAGGTTTGATTGCATCCATCAGTCCACACTAAGCAAACATGTGACTTAGTAATCTCCCATGACGAATTATAGGTTTGCTAGCAGTTATAGATTCAGCAAGATGATTGAAAATAAGTTTACCAATGTCAACAAAGTTTCCTTTACCAACATGGAATGTGAATAGCTTTTGAATAGTAGAGATGTGATCAGTACCACCTAGCTTGGTAATGATACTGTTGATAAGGATTTTGTAGATAATCTTGCTTAGGTCTTTCCACTCAGCCTTGTCTCCAGGATTTTCCTTAGGTTTGAATATGAAATCATCAACAACTGCTCCAACAGAGTCTGTAGATTTGATGACTAACCCACCATCTGATAGCTTCAGAGCCTCATTGATGTGATCTTCTCTGAATGCAATTCTAAATCCAGCAACATACGATTCAATTTCTGTTGACACAAAAGGCTTTATACCCATCTCAGCAGGAGTTTTTCCAATAAACTTAGGTTTTTCTTTAGCCAACTCAACCATTCTTTCAAGATACTTAGCTTTGGTGATAACAGATGCTTTCATCCAAAATTCCTTGATAACCTCACCGTATGTTGGTCCATTCAACATATCAAAGTAGTACATCATACTTTGCCTTTCAAAATGAGTTTTAACCTCTAGAAATCCATTTACCCTTAGACTCTCGAAGTCTACAGGACTTTCTATGGCGAAGGTTAGTTCATTAAACTTATATGGACGTTGATCCTTTGCAAACTTGTCCGGGATTGACTTTTCAATGTCGATTATACAACCACTAGTACTGATTGAAGCCATTTGATGAAGTTTGGGGGTTAGGGTTTGCTAATATTGAGAGAGAGAAAGAAATATTGCTTGAGTTTTAGAAGAATGAAAGTGTGGGTTGTGAGAGTGCAAAAGTGTGAATGTGTACAGTTTGGTGTTTAAATAGAAAGTTTCGCGTAAAAACAAAGTACAGACACATAGGGGTAGCAAAGTCTTTTACCTATTACAAATAGGGATTAGAACGTTAATCATCATAAACCAACTTCTCTTTCCACTTGCATCAGAACACGTGTATTAAAAGTTTATTAAATAACTGACACGTAAGTTAAGAGAAAATGAACCGTTTTTACAAAAGATTTTTACTTACGCGCCAGAACCATCTCTTTTTCAGACGCTGATAGTACATCAGAAGATGGTTTTATCACAACTTCTGATACAAAAGGTTCTGATGTCCTCAGCTTCTGATAGCTATTAGATTCTTACAAAAATCAATTTTTCACCAGAGTCTTAGCTATTCAGGGATTTTCATCATATTCAGATTCTTTTTGATAAAATCAAAACGTTCAACAGCTAAGGGTTTTGTAAAGATGTCAGCCCATTGATTTTCTATTTCAATAAACTTAAGATCAATTACACCCTTTTGAACATAGTCTCTGATGAAATGATGTTTAATCTCAATATGCTTAGCTCTTGAGTGTAAAATGGGATTTTTGGAAAGGTGGATGGCTGCAGTATTGTCACATTATAAAGGAATATTGCTACTGCTTATTTGATAATCTTCTAATTGATATTTCATCCAAAGTAGTTGTGTACAACATTTTGCTGCTGATATGTATTCAGCTTCTGCTGTTGACATAGCTATGGTGGTTTGCCTTTTACTTGCCCATGAAATCAAATTCTCACCAATGAACTGACAATTTCCAATAGTGGATTTTCTTTCAATTTTATCACCAGCATAGTCAGCATCACAGAATCCAATCAGCTTGTAGTCATTGGATTTCTGATACAGTAATCCAATGTTACAAGTAGCTTTCAGATACCTAAAGATTCTCTTCACAGCAGTGAAATGAGATTCTCTAGGATCTGATTGAAATCTTGCACACAAACATACGCTGAATAAAATATCAGGTCTTGATGCAGTTAGATAGAGAAGAGATCCAATCATACCTCGATAGAGCTTCTGATCAACTTTGCCTTCAGATTCTTCTTTGCTTAAGCTTGATGTAGGATGCATTGGAGTGTTCATGGGTTTGCAATCTTCCAAATTGAATTTCTTCAGAAGATCTTTTATATATTTTGATTGATGAATGAATGTTCCTTTCTTTGTTTGATTTATCTGAATCCCAAGAAAGAACTTCAATTCTCCCATCATGCTCATCTCAAATTCATTTGCATAAGCTTAGAAAAATTCTTGCACAAAGTGGCATTAGTTGATCCAAAGATGATATCATCAACATAAATTTGAATGATCAAAATGTCTTTCTTTAGTGTTTTTCTAAATAGTGTATTGTCAACTTGTCCTTTTTTCAAAACCATTGTTGACTAAGAACGTACTCAGTCTCTCATACCAAGCTCTGGGAGCTTGTTTGAGTCCATAGAGTGATTTCTTTAGTCTAAACACATGGTCTGGATTTGCTAAATCCTCAAATCCAGGAGGTTGTTTGACATATACTTCTTCAGAGATAACACCATTAAGAAATGCACTTTTAACATCCATCTGATATAGAGTGATATCATTGTTAACTGCATAAGATAAAAGTAACCTGATTGCTTCCAGTCTAGCTACTGGAGCATATGTCTCAGTAAAGTCAATTCCTTCTTGTTGACTGTATCCTTGTGCAACAAGTCTTGCTTTGTTTCTGGTTACTTCACCTTGCTCATTCAGTTTGTTTCTGTATATCCATTTTGTTCCAATAATGCTCTTGTGCTTGGGTTTGGGTACCAGATCCCATACATCATTTCTCTTGAATTGATTTAACTCTTCTTCCATAGCAAATATCCAAGCATCATCTGAGAGAGCTTCATTTGTTGTCTTTGGTTCAATCAAGGATACTAATCCAAACAATGATTCTTCATCTCTGAAGTTTGATCTTGTTTTTCTAGGACTATTATTGTTTCCAAGGATGAGCTCTTCAGGATGTGAGGATTTGTATTTGGAAGTGTTTCTTGGAATATCAGTTGCTTCAAAGTTATCATCATCAGTTTGATGTTCTTGAGCAGCATCAGAAGGTGTTGCTTCTTGAGTTTCAGAGTCTTCTACAGGTTCTATGTAGTTGTCATACTCTGGAGCTTCATCTTCTGAGTCATCAGATCCTGACAAATCTATAACAGGCTCTGACTTTTTATCATCAGGCTCTTTGTCATCAAACTTTACGTGTGATCAGTGCATTTTGATGCACATTCTTCTACTATTGTACTTAGGCATTTCTCTAGTTTGTTTTATTATTTTTACTATTTTATTGTGTTTTTAGATTTAAGTTTATTTTTACATTTATTTTATTTTCGTACCTAATTTTCAGCATTAGTGGCTATTTGATACATGTTCGTTGTGCAGATCATAACTTGAGCTCCAGGTATCGGATTGAGGCGCGGGAATATGAGTTGGAAAGCTAAGAGACAGAGCTACAAGTTTAATGTGGAGTGGAAGAGCTGTTTCGGAGTGCATCAGTCCTTAATAATTCGTGGAAAGTGGCAGACTTAATGGCCTAAGTGGAACTTTAATTTTGGCCTTTTGGAATTCTTCCATAACTTTTGGAGTTCAATTTTCCCCCTATAAATTAAACCCAAATCAGAATTGTATGGGATGGTCTGCAAAACACAGTCCACGAAATTTAGAGAAAAATAAGAGAAGCTACAATGTTCATGGAGAGCTAATTTCTTAAGAGTTGATCTACTGCAATTACGTTTCCAAAAGCTTTGAGGTTTTTATTCTATCAATTCAATTTCGTTTCTCTTTCAATTATATTCTATGAAATTGCATTTGCTTAATTTGTGATTTTGTGGATTGTGTTGATTAAATTCGTATGATTGTATTCCTAATCTTAATTGTTGTTTACGTCGCTTTGTCGGTAAATCGCAATCTATTTCGTGTTTGCTTAATTCACGATTGTATTTATATGTTTGCTTCATTCGGAATATAGGAATTCAATCTGTTTTGTATCTTTTGCGCTTGTCAATTGATATTGAAATCGAATAGAGATCGAAGCCGCTTAGGGAATTTGTAAGATAAAGACCAGTGATTAGCCGGAAACCGAAAGCAGTAGATTGGCTTATTTTCATAATCACTTATAATAATTTATTTTCTCTGTTTTTATAAATTGAATCAAAAAACCATAAACCCCCATAATTTACAGTCTTTCATCTGATTCTAATATTGGTAAATCGATCAAGAGTCCTTGTGATACGATACTCGAGTGTCGCTTTCCTAAACTACGTTTAAAACTCATTTTTGACCTGTGTGCGACAGCGGATCAAAATTGGCGCCGTTGCCGGGGACTCTTATTCAATTTTTGCCAATATTACTGTCATGGTTACAGTAGCGTTTTCTATTATAGTTTTCTTGCGTTTTTGAGTTCTGCGCGTCCTAAAAGCTACTTTTCGTAAAAAAACTGTTTTTCCTAAAATCTGAGTCTGATTCTGGTTTTTACCTTACCAGTTCATTGGAAAAAAATCAGATATTCAAACTCACCTGTTTACACAGTAAACTGGTGACTTCACCTCAAAACCTCAAAATCATCGTTTTTCTATTTTTTATGAATTATTTACTGTTTTCATAGTTTCAGAAAATTCCAAAAAAATTCTCAAAAATTTTATTTGACTTAATTAGATTAAATTTCGTGTTTTTGTAATTTTCTGAATTTAGTTTAATCGTATTCCTTCTTTCACTTTGTTTCTGTCTAATAGGGACATTGTTGGCGTTTTCTCAATTCTGGCTACTAGGTCTGGTCATCATAGTCTTTTTGCTTTTGATCCTGAGATAGAGAGAACTTTGCACACACGCCGTAGAGAAAATCAGGCTAGCACTAGTTCACCACCTGTTATCGATCCTATTTCTTTGCGCAATTTATTTGAATTTGATTCTGAAGTTGTTTTTGATAATATGGCTGAACAAAGAACACTAAGGCAACTTGCTGCTCCTGATGTGAATTACAATGGTTTAGGTATTGAATATGCTGATGTTGCTACTCCATTTGAATTGAAATCTGGTTTGATACACTTGTTGCCAAAGTTTAGTGGTCTTGCAGGTGAGGATCCGCATAAGCATTTGAAAGAATTTCAGGTTGTTTGTTCCACACCATTGAGGCCTGAAGGAATAACAGAAGATCATATCAAGCTCATAGCCTTTCCATTTTCGCTCCAGGGTGCTGCCAAAGATTGGTTATACTATCTTGAGCCGAATTCTGTCGCAACTTGGAATGATTTGAAGAAAGTCTTTCTAGAGAGATACTTTCCCGCCTCCAGAGCTGCATCAATCAGAAAAGAAATATGTGGTATCAGACAGGGAAATGAATCATTGACTGAATATTGGAATATTGGGAGAGGTTCAAACAATTGATCTCTAGCGGCCCTCAACACCAGATTACCAAACAGTTGCTTATTCAGTATTTCTATGAGGGATTGCTACCAATGGATAGAAACATTTTGGATGCTGCCAGTGGTGGAGCACTTGTTGATAAAACTCCAGCTGCTGCAAATGCCTTGATTGAAAATATGTCACTCAACTCTCAACAATTCACAACCAGAAATAATTCTGTGTCCCAAACAAAAGGTGTGAATGAGATTCAGGCTTCCTCTTCCAATAAGGCTCTAGAGACCAGGATTGATGAACTTACTTCTTTGGTGAAACAGTTGGCAGTGAGTAAAGCTCAAACAGCTAAGTTGTGCGGTATTTGTACTTCTACTGAACATCCAACCGATACTTGTCCAATTCTTCAAGATGAGTCAGTGACTGAGTTTCCCCAAGCTTATGCAGCAGCCCTTTATAACTGAGGCAACAATCAGAACAGGTACAACATTCCCGATCTTTCCACAAACAAGTATCATCCCAGTTGGGCAAATCATTCACTTCTGCGGTATGAGAACCCAACAGCGCAACAAAACGCGCCACCACCAGTTGCTGCCTCTGGACCATCATTGGAGGATCTCATGAAGCAAATGATTGCAAGCAATACACAATACCAGCAGCGAACAGATTCTGCTATGCAGAATATGCAGACACAGATTGAACAGCTTGCTACTTCAATTAATGTCTTGCAGCAAGCTCAAGGGTCGAACCAACTACCTGCTCAAACAGTGGTGAATCCTAATGTTCCTAATCCTAATGTGAATGCAATTACTTTGAGATCCGGAAGGGTGACTCAACCAGCTCCTGAA
The DNA here is from genome assembly GCA_030408175.1 of Trifolium repens. NCBI lineage: Eukaryota > Viridiplantae > Streptophyta > Magnoliopsida > Fabales > Fabaceae > Trifolium > Trifolium repens. The sequence goes on from CP125850.1 coordinate 26,712,265, forward strand.
AAAAATTCAAAAATTCAAAAAAAAGTTCTTGAGGTAACACCTGAATATGTTGAAACTCCCGTTGTTGAACCTTCCGTTGTTTTCGAGGCTGAAAAAGAGTATGTTCAAGAAATTCCTTACCCTCACAGAGTACAAAAAAATTCAAAAATTGATGAGGGGGACAAAGAGAGAGAGATTTTGGATGTATTCAAAAAAGTGGCGGTAAACATTCCGCTTCTTGATGTGGTCAAGCAGATTCCGAAATATGCAAAGTTTCTGAAAGATTTATGCACCCGTAAGAGAAGGTTGAAGGGAAATGAGAGAGTTAATTTAGGGCGAAATGTTTCTGCCCTTATTCAGCCTAAGCTTTCACCTGAGCCCTCACCTGAGAGGGCTACGGTTTCAACTCTCAATCAGGCTATGCCACAAAAATACAAGGATCCAGGAACTTTTGCTATTCCATGTATCATTGGGGATAGTAAATTCGAAAATTGCATGTTAGATTTAGGAGCTTCTATTAATGTTATGCCTACTTCTATTTTTAATAATCTTGATCTTGGTCCCTTGCAGCCTACATGTCTCATTATTCAGCTAGCAAACAGGAGCAATGCTCGCCCTGTTGGAGTAGTGGAAGTTGTTCTTGTTCAGGTTAATGACTTGATTTTTCCTATAGATTTTTACATTCCTGACATGGCTGGAGAAACAGAATCAAGCAGATCACCAATCATTTTGGGCAGACCATTCATGAAAACAACAAAGACGAAAATTGATGTTGGCGATGGAACCATGTCCATGGAATTTGGTGACATTGTCGCAAAGTTTAACATTTTCGATGCTATGAAACATCCCTCCGAAGAGCACTCAGTTTTTCAAATGGAGTTGCTTTCTGAAATTGTTGATGAATTTTATTTAGACTTGTTCTCTGCTGATCCATTTTTATCTGGTTTTGATGATGATTATTCATGTGATGATTGTACCGACACTGACTGATCTTACCTATGATCAGAGTCGACCAACGTCCGTTGTATGGTGCTCCGCCCCAAGTTCCGGTGAGTGGAAGGGGGTTGTGTACCTGTATACACTCCGACGCTCAAGTCGGTAAATAGGTGAAGTGTAGGTTTTCAGAGAGAATAGAATGTACCTGAACTCCTTCAAATGAGGAGTATATATAGCCCCCAGCGCTGGGGCTAAGGCCAATGATGGCAATAAATGGCCATCAATTGGCTGCCGGAAAACGGCTGAGAAGCCATGATGAGCCTTAAATGCTCATCATTCCGGTGTCAGCCGTTACGATACGCTTGGTATCTCTGACCGTTGGAATCCTCGAGGGGGATTGGTGCTCGAACATTGTTTGCATTGCTCGAGCCTTATTGGGCTTAAGGCCCAGTCCAGAACAGGAGCCCCCCAAGTTGTTATGCACGAATGTGAGCGTAATGACTTTATGTCGAGCAAATGTCGATCAATTATTTGGACTTTATCTATTATTAGCTAGATTTTGTCTTCGAGCAATGTGTCTTTGTCGAATATTGATATGAGGATCTTCGAGCAAGAGTACACTGTTGGGCACATCGTGTTTCTTTTCGAAGGTTTCAAGAGTCGGGATCTCGCAGATTCGATCTAGAACCCTCGTATTTATTGTTGAGGATCTTGAAGATCCGTTGATTATTGCGAGCATTTATTGCGTATCCTAATACTGATGCGAGGATCGCAATTGGCGGATTATAGCTGAGGGATTTTCGAGAGATTTTCTCGATTTAGCCGAGATTTTCGTGAGCAGATGATGGGACTTTTGAAGGGACAAACCGTCCCGTCTTCTGCTGCCACGTGTAAAGGCTATTAAAAATACTTGAGTGCCTATCTGCATAGTTGGGCTTTTCGAGGTTTGAATGTGCACCGTTAGATCTACGCGCCTTTTGGGTTACCTTAAGATTTGATCTGAAGCGTTGGATTCTTTTGAATCGTTGACTTTAGATCAAAGCGACGGTTTGGATTTGTGAGGCGTTGCGTTGTTCCACATGGGTGCATCCGTTGGGGATTTACCTATAAATAGAGAAAGGAGGGATTTTTGAAGTTTTCACTTCATTTATCAAACTCAAACTCTCTTAACCTCTCAACTTCTGTTTCTTCATCACCTACTACTAAGCGATTCTAACTTCCAACAAATTTTCATCTTCTTCTTCTACAATCAAGTAAGTTGCTTTACTGGTTCCTTTTACTCTGTCTTTGTACATGCTGTCTTTTACTTCGATTTGGTTGGTATAGTGATGATGATGCTTTGCCATAGGTATAGTGATGATGATGTGTTATTTTAAGACGATACGGTGGTTGAGGGCTTGTAAGTGGTGGTTAGCACCCTTTGCCCTCCCACAAACGGTAGTTTTTAGGAAAAAACTATAGTTTTTAGGCCTTTCTACCCTTTCTAGGTGGTGGTTGTTGGCGGTTTTTGCCTTTACAACTGCCTTTATTAGTGGGTTTTTAACCATAAGCGTCGAGGACTCATACTAACCCTTCGGGCATTCAATAGTAGATGAGTGCTCGTACGCATGTTGATATATTCCTCGAGTTTTCACTTGTCCCATTGCGCGAGCAACTTTTAGGGATTTGTCTACTCTTAGAATTTTTGTTCTGCTGCTAGTCTATTCCTCGCCCTTTCACTTGATCGCCGGTGGAAGGGTGGATTTGATGTTCGAATGTCGAATTCATGTTTCCTTCCTCAGCTTTTCAGGTGTAAATGGCGGAAGAGCATCAGAACGAAATCATCGAGGACGAACCAGCGGTCGGCCCTTCAGACCCCGATCCTTATGCATGGGTTGCTGATGAACCGAGGAACACACCCTCGAGATATTCTGGGTTATCTGAAAGGCCTCCGGGGCTCTTCACAACGCTAGAGGATCCTGGCCGCGATGCTTGGAAAATTATGATCCCCGACAGGCGAAGTAGGGTGTGCCAAAGGTTCGAGAGATGGGGGCATTTTCGATGTACCAAATAGCCTTCGAGGAATTTGGTTATCGATTGCCCTTCAATGATTTTGAAGTGGGCGTCTTCAACCACCTTCGTCTGGCACCTTCACAGCTCCACCCAAACTTTTTGGCGTTTCTTCGCGCCTTTGAGATAGTTGCGGCCTACCTCCAGATAGTTCCCACCCTCGACTTGTTCTTCTTTATCTTCCGGATACAGCGCACGAAACCCAAGGGAGATGCGGAGAAATATGGATGGGTTTCATTTGCCCAATGGCGCAGGCTCTTTGATATGTTCGAGGAGTCCGTTCGTGGGTATAAGGACAATTGGTATGGGGTTTTTCCCAAAGGGGAGGAAGGTCTGAGGACCATTGTTTCGAGGTCCCCAAAGGTTGATGCGAACGGGAATCCAGTATTACGTCCCAACGGCATGCCCATTATCGTCGAGTGTAGTTGTTTCCCCTTCAAGTGGGTAAAAAACCACTATCTCCTCCCGGCGAGTAGTTTTAGTCGGGCTCAGAAGGAGATGGATCCAGCTATTCTTGCTGATTTTAAGGTGCTGTGCGACTTTGTGGACGGGTTTGTCCCTGTTGTTCGGACGGACAAGGAAGGGAATCCCGTGGTGGACGAGCACGGAAACGTTATAACTTCGAAATGTTTCATAGACACCAAGGCTTTGCTTGCCTGCTCGACTTGTGTCGAGGCTGAAGCTTTGCTCAGTATGTCTTGCTGCAATCTTTATTTCTTGCTCGCTTTATAAAATAGTTTTATCTTTAGCGATTTTACTAAGTTGTTTGTCTTTGTTTCTTGTGCAGATGTGATGAGCAATCAAGAAAAATTCAAGAGGATGCAGGAGGTTACCAAGGCTCGCAAGGCAAAGGATGCGGGGAATGCCTTAGTGTCGAGCTCCTCTGGTCCTACCAGTTCATCCGTCCCTCCAACTCCTCCTGCGGGCTCTTCACTTACTCCAACTTCTACTCCCTCAGCGACCAACTCCGCTGCCGCATCTCCTCAACGGGATGCTGTTGGCGAGAAGAAGGGTCCGAATTCTCCAGCTGAGGACGTGAGGCCTGAAAAGAGTGCTCGCATTGAAGGTTCCTCGAATCAGATGGAAGGTCTCCATCGTCTTCAGCCCGGAGTTCCAACAAGGAGGTTTATGCTGCCCGCGGTTTTCGCCCACGGGGGCAATGTGCTCAATGGGGATACTGAAGTGATCATTCCTGAGGCTGACCAAGCAATCATGACGGACATGGGTTCCGAGTCGTTGAAGAACGTGATCGCCGAATCTTCTATGCATTCCATGAAGCTGATGCAGATTGCGAACTTCCTCAACGCTCGGGAGAGCCATTTTGTGGATGAGAGGTCAAAGCTGGAAAAAAGGATGAAGAATTTGGAGAAGAGCCACAAGAAGATAGATGCTGAACTCAAGAAGGCTCGTCAGGATTACGAGGAGTTGGGGGCAAATTATGATGCTTATAAGGATAAGTATCAGCTTCAAATCGAGCTTACTCAGACTCTGCAAACAAAGGAGGAGGAGGCAGAACGTCTCGCCAAGGAGAACGAGAGCCTAGCGGCGAGGATAGCTGATCTGGAGGGGCAGCTCGAGAAATTGACCATACCCGACGAGGAGAAGAAAAATGAAGACCCTCACGGGGAATATACTAATACTTCTCGCGGGTCTTTGATCAAGCAGCTAATGGAGGCCCAGAACTCTGCAGTCGACATGGCCACCTCAAGCTTTCAGAATGCCGTCGCCCAAATCCAGATCCTCAATGATGACGTCGAGCTCAAACTGGAAGGTCTCGACGAATGCAAAAAGGTGCTTGATGATGCTATTCGGACTCCCCCTTCTGCCTCTATCGAAGACCCAGTTGCTCAGTGATCCCCTCTTGTATTTTAATCATGTTTGTTTAAATTTTGATGGCGTTATGCTCGCCTTTTTAACCTTTCTTGAAGTATTTTGGCGCTTTGCTCGCCAGGTTTTGTAATGACAATTGTGCGGTCCTCGTGGCCACTTTATGATATTTGTACTTTATTTTTATAACTTGCGTTTTATCCTTTCCTGGTTTGAATGATTTTACGCTATTAATGTTGCCTTGTCGCTGTTTGATGATTTAACACTTGTATGAGCTAAGTATTTATTTTCAAACTTTCTAAGTACAACAATGTGTGGTCGCTGTTCGGATAGCGTGTATCGTTGAGCGCCGTGCTCGAAGAGTTTGTGGAACTTCGACGAGTGTTCGGTTTTGGGATCCGAACTCTTTGTGGTAGGAAGGATCTTGTAACGATCATTTAACCACGGCGACGATTTCCCATCGCGAGCTGGGCATCGTGGCCTGACGTGTACTAGGACGATGGTGCTCGCTTGGAGTCATTCCTCGTCAAGACGGGGTGCAAACCTCTTGTCTTTCTTGATGTTTTAGAGTTGTGCCTGTACCTAAGCACTCCTCCGTCGTCTAAGCGTGTCCCCTCGTGTTAACAAGGTCGACATGGCTCTATCAGAGATTTTAACTATAGTATTGTTTAAGTTTCTCTGCGTTCCATGGTCTAGGGATTTCCTCGCCACGCAGAGTTTCGAGGAAGTCAGCTCCGGTCCCCGTTTATGCCCGAACTCGGTAAGGGCATTCCCAATTTGGGGTGAGTTTGCCTTCGCTCGAATCTTTGAGATTCCGACACAAAACTAGGTTGCCAACGTCGAATTCTCTTTTTACCACTCTCTTGTCATGTCGAGCGGCTATTTTTTGTTTGAAAGACGTTTCGTGAATAGCGGCGCTTTCGCGAAGTTCTTTGACTAAGTCCAGTTCTTCTCGAATTAATTCGTCATTTAGATCTTGATCGTTGGGTGTTTCGGTTCACCTTGTTGGCTCTCCTATTTCCACGGGGATTACTGCCTCCGTTCCGTATGTTAGTCGGAATGGGGTTTCCCCGGTGGTGGAGTGTGGGGTGGTTCGATAAGACCATAATACATTATGTAGTTCTTCGACCCACTGTCCCTTTGCCTCGCCCAATCTTCTTTTCAGGCCTCGCAAAATTACTTTGTTCGCGGCTTTAGCTTGCCCGTTAGTTTGTGGATGCTCGACGGAAGTGAAATAATGTTGCGTTATTCCTAGTGCAGCGAGAACTTCTCTGAATTTTTTGTCAGTGAATTGTGTTCCGTTATCTGTAACGACGGAGTATATTGTGAGCTGTGATTTTTGCCAGTGGTTCTGCTTCTATCCATTTGGTGAAGTAGTCCACTCCTACTATTAAGTATTTGTTCTGTCCTGCAGCGATGGGAAATGGTCCTAACAGGTCTATTCCCCACCAAGCGAACGGCCATGGGGACGATAATGACTTCAGCTCGTTAGGTGGAGCTATGTGCATATCCCCATGCCTTTGGCATTTATCACATTTTTTGACGTGTTCTCTGGCGTCTGCTTGCATCGTTGTCCAATAATATCCCGCTCGAAGAGCTTTCCTGGCCAAAGAACGTCCGCCAATATGTTGACCGTTGATCCCTTCGTGGATCTCGGCCAAAACATACTCTACCTTATCTTCCTCGACGCATTTCAGCAGGGGAATGGCAAATCCTCGTCGATATAGCTGGTTATCGAGAGCCACATAGGAGCAAGCTCGTCGCTTGACTTTTGCTGCTTCCTTTAAATCGTTGGGAGTTTCACCGCTTTCTAGGAAGCGTAGTATTGGGAAAATCCAACTACTTGCATTTATTTCGCAAACGAGCATGATATCTTAGGTTTTATCAATACTGGGTCTGGAGAGAGTTTCTTGTATCAGGGACTGATTTCTTCCCTTTTTTCGCTTGGTGCTTGCCAATTTTGAGAGGACATCTGCTCTTGTGTTATGTTCGCGGGGAACATGTTGCACTTCAGCTAATTTAAATTGGGCTAGCATTTCCTTTATCAAGGTTAGGTACTCTGCTAGTCGCTCATCTTTTGCTTGATATTCCCCGGATATTTGTGAAGCTACCAATTGCGAATCTGTGAAAATTTTGACTTCCTCGGCCTCTATGTCCTTGACGAGCCGTAATCCTGCCAAGAAGGCCTCGTATTCGGCTTGGTTGTTCGTCGTTTGAAAGGACAATTCGAGCGAGACTTCGATTAGAGTCCCGTCCTCGCTTTCTAATATAATGCCCGCGCCACTTCCTTTTGCATTAGAAGATCCGTCTACAAATATGGTCCATTTGTTCTTACTTTGAGTGGTTGTTGGGGCCATTTCGGCTACGAAATCTGCTAGAACTTGGGCTTTCAAAGCCTGCCTGCTTTCGTAGCTTATGTCGAATTCTGATAATTCCAACGACCATTTAAGCATTCGAGCAGCCATGTCGGGTCTTCTGAGGAGGCGTCTAACGGGTTGGTCAGTGCGAACAACAATCGAATGAGCAAGAAAGTAGTGTCGTAATTTTCTTGCTGCTGTGACGATGGCTAAGGCCATTTTCTCGATTTGCAAGTATCTTAGTTCTGGTCCTTGGAGAGCTTTGCTTACGAAGTATACTGGCTTTTGCCCTTGCTCGGTTTCTCTTATAAGAACGACACTAACAGCCTCGTGGGCCACTGCTAGGTATAGGAATACACTTTCTCCTTGCACAGGTCGTGTAAGGACCGGAGGCTCGGATAACGCTCGCTTCAAATGTTGAAGTGCATTCTCGCACTCTTCCGTCCACTCGAATGTAGATTCTTTTCTCAGAAGAGCATGTTGAGCAGATTTAGCAACGAATCGTGACAAGGAAGTTAACATTTCGTTTAATGTTTGAATAGACTTCTTTGAGTCGAGCGTGGGGTATTCGAAGAATGCTATACATTTATCGGGGTTGGCTTCAATTCCTCGTTCTGTTAAGTAGAATCCGAGGAATTTTCCTGTCTTTACGCCGAATGTACATTTTTCAGGATTAAATCTCATGTTATACTTTCTTGCTTGTTCGAAAACTTTTCTTAAGTGTGTGGTGTGATCGTTTTCCTCTTTGGATTTAACTATCATGTCGTCCATATACACTTCGAGCATATCACCAATTTGATTTCGAAAAACGTTGTTCATCATTCTTTGGTATGTGGCGCCGCGTTTTTGAGCCCGAAAGGCATTACGTTATAGTAATAGTTTCCTGATTCGGTCATAAAGACTGTTTTCTTTTTATCGATTTCAGCCATTTTAATTTGATTATATCCTGAATAAGCATCCATAAACGATAGTAATTTAAATCCTGAAGAATTATCTACTAGTTTATCTATGCTAGGTAAAGGATAAGCATCTTTAGGGCAAGCCCTATTAAGATTAGTATAATCAACACACATGCGCCATTTTCCATTAGATTTTTTAACGAGTACAACGTTGGACAACCAAGTAGTATACTTGGCTTCCGAAATGAAATTTGCCTCTAGGAGGTCTTTTACAGCTTTTTCTGCAGCCTCCGCTTTTTCGGGAGACTGCTTCCTACGACGCTGTGCAACAACCCTAGCCTTAGGATCTATAGTCAGCTGGTGACAAGCAACCTTTGGATCTATGCCGGGCATTTCAGCGGCGCTCCAAGCAAAGAGTTCAGCATTTTCCTTCAAGCAAGCCTCCAGCTGTCTTTTCACTAAGTCGGGGAGATCAGCACCAATCTTTATCCCTTAGAAGGGTCTTCACCAAGGGGAATTATTTCGAACTCTCCATCAGGGATTGGACGAAATATTTCCTTCAGCTCTTTTTGCAGTTCCTTTTTTTCTTCTCTGCGCTCCTTCTTTGTAGTTCGAGCGTCCAGCTCAACAATACCTTGTCCCCCGACAACATTGATGGCGGGCATCTTATGCTCAGTCTTCATTTTGTTTGGCGTGGCCAAGGTGTTCATATTTTTTGCTGCAGCATCAAAGCATCTTCGAGCAGCAGCTATGTCCCTGTTCAACGTGGCGACCTTTCCATCTACAGTGTAATATTTCATGTTGAGATGGATGGTCGAAGAAACAACGAATAAATCAGGGAGCGCTGTTCTTCCGATGATGCAGTTGTACAGCGATGGACACTCAACGACCAAGAACTGAACATTGATGGACTTGATAGCTTCTTCTTCGCTAAAGGTGACGATCAAATCTGTATAGCCCCAAGGTTTTGTCGTAGCTCCATTGAATCCTTGAAGATCAGCACCAACATATGGCTTCAAGTTTTTCTCAGTGAGCTGGAGAGTTTTGAACAATCCAGAATACATGATGTCGCAAGATCTTCCTTGGTCGACCAGGATTCTTCGAACGTCAAAGTTCGCCATCCTTGCTTGTACCAACAAAGGAATCTGATAGTTCGGGGATCCTCCGAGGATCTCTTCTTTATAGAAAGCTAGAGGGACTGATCCTTATTTAATTTCAGCAATTGAAATAGGGTTCAACGAGCAGACGCTCTCGAGCTCCTCGAACTTTCTTTTTATAGTTCTGAGGGTCGTGTTGTTGAATCCTCCTCCAGATATCACCAGCGTGTTGTTTCTATCATTATTTTTTCTAGGCCGATCCTTCCTGTACTTCCTGAGCAGATTTTGCAATCTCAATCGCATCCTTCAAGTGGACGCAGTCCTCAGTTACATGACCATAGCTTCTGTGGAATCGACAATACTTGCCTTTGTCCATGCCTGGTTTTGCAGTAATTTGTTTTGGGAATCTGATCCCATGCTTCTTGGACTCCGCTGCTGAAACTTCAGCTAGAATTCGCTCTCGAGGAGCATTCAACGGAGTGTAGTTGGTAAATTTGCTCGGTGGGGCCTTGGGTTCCCGCACCTTCTCCTTTCCATTACCCATCCCTCGTTTCGAGGGTCCGAATTCATCCTGATGCCTTGGCTTTCTAGCATCAACAACCATTTGCCTTTCCTCGTAAGCAATATATTTTTGCGCTTTTTCGAGGAAAGCATCCAATGTACGAATCTCTTCGATTCCAACAGCTTTAGCGAAATCACTGTTCGCACGTAACCCTCGATCCATGAGGTACAACTTCATCTTATCCTCGACTCTTACTTGCACCGCAATTTTGTTGAATCGATCGATGTAGTCTCGCAGCGGCTCATCATCCCTTTGAACTATCGCCTCGAGGGCAGATACTGTCAGCGGATGTTTCCTTGATGCAGTGAAATGGGCCGTGAACTGATGGTAGAGCTCGGTCCATGAGTCGATGGATTGAGGCGGAAGGCCTTTGTACCATGTTAGCGCTCATTTCCATAAAGTAGTTGAGAATATCTTGCATTTGACAGCTCCTCGAACTCTTCTCCATTCGAGTACAGCTTCGATGTCCTCCAAGTGATCATCAGGATAAGTGGAACCATCATAAGTGTCCATTACCGGAAGCTTTTCTAAGCCTGGGGGTATGTTACTCTCATGATTCTTTCGGACATGGGTCCGAGATACCTGTCTTCGTCGCTTTCCGGCGTTTGGTGGCGACGATATCTTTCGGGAGATCTTGGTGGTGATCTGTGGCGTCGAGGCCTTCCAGCTTCGGCTCTCACATGCGCAGCAGCATTCCTCTGTGGGCTCGGGGATCTTTTGTTCCTTCGAGGACTCAGACGCCTCGGGGACCTTGACCTTGACACCGAGCGATCCCTTCTCCGTGGGGAATATTGCGGGGATCTCCTCCGAAGCGATGATCGCGTAGCGCGCAATTCCTCGACGACTTCTAACCTGCGATTCTGCTCGCGAATGATGGTGCCCTGCCTATTGATGACGTTGATGAGTGTTGCCATCATTTCTTCCATTGGGGTCCCTACTGCTAATGGTGGGATATCCAATGGTTCCTCTTGGTGGTTGATGGTAGGGCCAACAGAAGCTTCCGAAGGCGTTACCGCGGTGAAACGTCCATCCTCTTGGTCGTTTTGCGCTCCGTTGGCGTTAGGACGGTGTTCACCGGTCCTATCGTTACCGTTTCCGGCCATTGGTCGTGAATGAAAGTGTTTTTTGGTAGTTTTGATCTTTTTCTAGTTGAAAAGATGGGGAAACTATAGACTCCCCACAGACGGCGCCACTGATCTTACCTGTGATCAGAGTCGACCAACGTCCGTTGTATGGCGCTCTGCCCCAAGTTCCGGTGAGTGGAAGGGGGTTGTGTACCTGTATACACTCCGACGCTCAAGTCAGTAAATGGGTTAAGTGTAGGTTTTCAGAGAGAATAGAATGTACCTGAACTCCTTCAAATGAGGAGTATATATAGCCCCCAGCGCTGGGCTAAGGTCAATGATGGCAATAAATGGCCATCAATTGGCTGCCGGAAAACGGCTGAAAAGCCATGATGAGCCTTAAATGCTCATCATTCCGGCGTCGGCCGTTACGATACGCTTGGTATCTCTGACCGTTGGAATCCTCGAGGGGGATTGGTGCTCGAACATTGTTTGCATTGCTCGAGCCTTATTGGGCTTAAGGCCCAGTCCAGAACACTAACCTTTATGTTGTTTGTTCTGAAATTGATGCTTTTTTGTTAAATGACAATTTTCCTACAGCTGAAGTTGTTGATGATGTAGTTAAATCCCTTGACATCACGGCTGCCCCCGCCAAACCATCCATTGAACAACCACCTTCCCTTGAGCTTAAGCCACTCCCTGAAAATCTGAAATATGCTTATTTGGAGTGTGATAAAAAAACTCCGGTTATAATTTCTTCTAACCTTGATTTTGATCAAGAAAATAAGCTTTTGCAGATTTTGAAGAAGCACAAGAAGGCTATTGGGTGGACTTTGGCTGACATTCCAGGTATTAGCCCCTCCATGTGTATGCATAGGATTTTACTTGAGGATGGAGCGAAAACAGTAAGGCAGCCCCAAAGGAGGCTTAATCCTTTTGAAAAACTGGCACACCAGTGCACAATGTTGTACACGACGTTACAACACTTTTACCCGCTTTAATAGATAAATAATGAAAACAGTAAATAGTGCAGAAATAAACAAACACACAGTGACTTGTTAACCCAGTTTGATGCAAACTGCAACCTACATCTGGGGGATACCAATCCAGGAGGAATTCCACTAATAGCCCTAGTTCAAAGTCTTATAGCAAACTCCTCGTTTACAACTTATCACCTAACAACTATCCTTATGTCCTTCTACCTAGGAACTCCCAGGTATGAGTTCCCAACTCACTCCTTAATATCAACAGTACAGACAACACTGTTGTTGAATCAATCACTATGGTGGAGACACTCTCCTAGACACTAGATTACTCTTACCTAAAGGCTTCGAGCAATACACAAGCACTAAGATCCAAACTCCTTGCTTAAAAGCTTTGGAGAGGACACACACACAATAACTATCTCCTTGCATAAAAGCTTCAGAGACAATTATGATTACAACTCAATAGAACACACAGTCCTAAGCTTGCATCAATACGATACAAGAAAGGCTCACAAAACACAAGCACACACGCAAATCCTAATACGGCTAGACTCAAATAACACGCTTGAACAACTGCCTTAATTAGGTTTCCGTCCTTCAATATATAGCTGGTAATTTGGACTTCAGTAGCTTTGCCCATGAGAAACATCCAGCTCACAAATATAAAATATAAAATTTGATACACTTTTAAAATAAGTCTTCATAATAATTCCCAAAACAATCTCTGAGCACAAGATTTGTTTAGGAAATAAAACCTTCCTTGATGCACACGCAAAGAATTGATAAATAAGAGAAAAGATCTTCTCAAAAAATAAAACTCGCGCGCATTAAATGATACCGCCAGCTGGCGCGCTAACGTCAGGTAATGATGTTGTAACATTTCATACCACATCCTGCTTAAACATAGTTTTACCAAAATGCAGCCAACATCAAATAGTCAACAAACTCCCCATTTGGCAAATTTTTGGCTAAAACAACTTGGGATCACACAGACAAGCTACAAAGATACATACATCACTAACACTTCTTCACATCAACATAAACACACAAAAGAAGAGAAGCGTATCACATCTTCAAAAATAATTTCCAAACTAACTCCTCCATGGAAAACATTAGATCAGAATACAGACGTATCTTTAGAGCACATCAGAGGCATACAACAGCGGAAACACAGAAAACTACTTCGCCTTAAGTGATCACAAACATTAACAGAGATGACACAAACAGAATGTTCCAACATCACATACTACATCTCCCCCTGCATCACATACATAGTACTCTACTCCCCCTGAAATGATGCTTAGCATACTAACATACTAGCAGGGCATGCATATCAATCACTAACACATAGGCATATAGCAGATCATTTCAGCACAGAACATCTACCAGAAAAATTTATACTACCACTACCAGCTACCACATACAACTACTACCAGAGAACATGTGGAAACACATGTTGTAACATCTACTCCCCCTGTTTACCACAAATTTGACAAAGATTCATAGGGATTCATAACAGTGAAGCTGAGTAGATCACAGAGTACCAAGTACTATTACATCCAAATACACTAGGGAGTGCTAAAAATATCCAGGGCATAGCCCAATAGAACAGAAGTACCAGAATTACAACCAGAAAAAAACAAAAAAAACATCATAAATGGGGAATAACACACCCATCAAAAATCAACACTAGAGTCTGAGAGCTCTAGCTCCTCAGTGTCTCAATCATCATCATTACCACCAGTAACACCTCCTTCTTGTTCAACCTGCACCTGCTCACCTTCTTCAGCAGCTTCCTCTTGCCTCAGAGCCATAATCACCTGCTCAAGGCTCTTCTTTTTCTCATCCAAGGCCTTGCAAGTTGCTATCATGTGTTTTCTATTCATAGAGCCAGAACCAGCAGTTACACCAGAGGGACCAACAGCAGCCATACTAGAGGGACCAGAGAATTCAATATCTGCAGCATGCTTCCCTTCAAACAACTTGGGGTGAAAGTCAAGAGGAGATTCCCTCTTACTCACCTCATCATCAGCAGTTAAAATAGTGGGGTGTTGTGCAAGAATAATACTACAGATCAAAGATGGAAAAGCTATAGGCATTATGACAGCCCATGACTTACCATGTTGCACAGTTTCATAAAAAATATGAGCTCCAAAGTTAAACTTAGTACCAATACCAACAGAGTAGATAAGCCTAGCTAATCCTGTAGCTATATCTGAAGTATGGGTAGTGGGAACCCAATTAGCAGTACCAATCCTATTAAGGATGGCATATTTCACAGAGAGCATGACAGAGGGCACTTTACCTTTCATTGGCCACACCTTGACCTGATTGGCAGTGATGGTCTTGCAGACTTGGTTGTTGGTGACCTCCATCTCAGCATACCCATCCTCTTTGTTTCCTAGAGCCTTGTTGATAATAGCAGGAGAAAAATGAACACATTTACCTCGTACATACACCTTGTGGTGCTCTTTGCTTAGAGGATTGTCACAATCTTCAGGTATATTGACCACGAATTCCTTGACCAATTTCTCATAGCATTCACCTATGCCAGACACAGTCTTCAACAAACCAGCCTTCTCAATGAGGCTAACAATTTCTTTTTGCTCCAATGCTTCAACACTCAACTCCCTCTCCAGAGCTATTCTTCTATTTGCAACAAATTTCCACTTCTAAGCACTCTCAATGAAATGGAAAGATATATTGTCCATGGGGACATCAGGAACATTTTGGGGAATAATCTTTCCACCAACTTTCTTCTTACCAGTAGACACAATGTTTGGCACATCATCTACCACATCAAGATCAGGGATAGCAGCTCTGCGAAATTTCTTATGACTTTTCTTCCTAGCAGGGGACACAATCTTCCTAGCAGGGGACACAATGTTGGATACAATGTGTGGCACATCCTCTTCCACTTCATAGCCAGAGTCTCCCACATCAGCTATCTTTCTCTTCCCACTTGATTTCTTTTTCTGACTAGCAATCTCTACCTTGCTAGGCTTTCTACTAGGGCCAATAATCTTCTTCTGCTTAGATGGAGTTGTCGTAGGCATAACATCATGCACCACATCAGCATCCTTCCCTTTTCTATTTCTCAACCTTCTTGCAATGTTACCACCAGCCACCTTACTTATAGTTTGATCCAAGTCTGTCATAGCATCCACATCAACCACATCATCATCTACTGACATAGCATTGTCAGCAGCAGGTATTTCTGTAGTGTTGTCATTAGCAATATCATCACTAGCAGGTGCTTCATCTGCCTGTGGAACAGCAGTCTCATCGTTAGCAGCAGTCTCATCGTTAGCAGCAGTACCAACATTAAACACAGGCTCATCATCAACCTGTTCTTCAACATGAACAGCATCACCAACTACATCAGGAGTTGGTTCTTCTTGTGCCAAGGATGTTCCAACATCCGGCACAACTTTAGGCTTTGGAATGGTATCCTTCAACGAGTTCAGCACTTCCTCCACACCATTGGTGTTCAATGACACTTCACCAACAGGAGAATCATTAACTATTCCTTCAGCAACAGTCTCAGACGCAACAGGCTTCTCAACAGTTAGCCCCTTTTGAATTTCTAGGGTTTCAGCGCCAATCTCAGAATTTCCTTTTTCTTTCTCAATGATCAAATCAGAAGCAAGGTTGTCAGATGCTTCAACATGCGATTCAACATTCTTCTCAGTAATATCATCAACATAGAGCTCTTGCATGGTGTGGATCGACTTCGATTTTGATGGTTTGGCTTTCGTTGATTTCTTTGAAACAGAGGACGAAGAAGTCTTAGATTTCTTCTTCGATTTTGGGGTTTTGGAAGTTGAAGGCCTCTTTACGGTGGTTTTCTTTGGTTTTGGTTTGAGAGCAGAGGCGAATGATGGATGGATGATGGTGATGGGGGTAGCATTGATAATGGGAGATGAAACGATCGGTGTTTCAGTAGATTTTGTAGGAGAGGTGGTGATTGGTGATTGAGACATGGTTGTTGTTTGAGATTTGGTGTGGAGAAGTTGAGTGAAGATGAACAAGAAGTGTGAGCGGTTTAGGAGGTTAAGGAGATAGTGAAATTCAGAAAGAAAATATTTGAAAGTTATTTTGGTAAGAAAATAACCACTAGAGATAAGTGGCGTGTTTGTAGGGATGTAATGAACATGATTACCTTGTTTATCGTGCAGCACAAGGATTGGAGAGAGAATAATAACTGCTGCATGTCTCCCCCCAAATAACTGTAATTGCTACAGATCTTCAAATAGGCAAATCCCTAATTTGCCCCTTAAGTTTTCAAATTGAGCTGCATCAAGTGCTTTGGTGAATATATCAGCCACTTGCTCCTTAGTTCCTACATGCTCCAATGTCACAACTTTATTTTCCACAAGATCTCTGATGAAGTGATGACGGATATCAATGTGTTTAGTCTTGCTATGTTGAACAGGATTTTTTGAAATATTTATGGCGCTCAAATTATCACAGTACAATGTTATAACATCTTGTTCCACATCATATTCCTTCAACATCTGCTTCATCCAAACCAGTTGAGAACAGCTACTCCCAGCAGCTATATACTCTGCTTCAGCTGTAGATAGAGCCACACAGTTTTGCTTCTTGCTGAACCAAGATATAAGGTTACTTCCTAGGAAGAAGCAACCTCCAGAAGTGCTTTTCCTATCATCAACACTACCAGCCCAATCAGCATCACAATATCCACACAAGATTGAATTTTCACAATGAGAGTACATCATTCCATAATCACAAGTACCATTGACATATTTCAGAATCCTCTTGACTTGATTGAGGTGGCTTACCTTTGGTTCTGCCTGGTACCTAGCACAAACCCCTACAGCAAAAGTAATATATGGTCTACTTGCAGTCAAGTACAATAAACTTCCAATCATGCTTTTATACATACTTTGATCTACACCTACACCTTGTTCATCCTTTGTTAGATTCAGATGGGTTGGAGCAGGAGTTCTTTTGTGAGAAGCATTATCCATACCAAACTTCCTGACAATATTTCTAGCATACTTGCTTTGACATATGAAGATAGTATCTTCCATTTGCTTGATCTGTAGACCCAACAAGTAGGTCAATTCTCCCACTAAACTCATTTCAAATTCTGATTGCATTTGTTGGACAAAATGTTGTACCATTGTATTCGACATTCCTCCAAAGACAATGTCATCTACATAAATCTGAGCAATCATGAATTTTCCTTTCACTTGCTTCACAAACAAGGTTTGATCAGATCCTCCCTTTCTGTAGCCTTGACCTACTAGGAATTGAGTAAGTCTTTCATACCAGGCCCTAGGTGCCTGTTTCAGACCATAGAGAGCCTTCTTCAACTTGTAAACATGATTAGGATACACAGGATCAGTAAAGCCTTTTGGTTGTTCCACGTAAACTTCTTCATGAAGATAGCCATTCAGAAACGCACTCTTGACATCCATTTGATAGAGTTTGAATTTTAGGATGCAAGCAACGCCCAATAGAAGTCTAATAGATTCCAACCTAGCTACAGGGGCAAAGGTTTCCTCAAAATCAAGTCCCTCTACTTGAGTGTAACCTTGGGCAACCAACCTAGCCTTGTTTCTGGTGATAACCCCTTTCTCATCAGATTTATTCTTATAGATCCATTTTGTGCCTATAACGTTCACTTTGTCACGTCTTGGAACCAGATCCCATACTTCACTTCTCTTGAATTGATTCAATTCCTCTTGCATTGCCTCAATCCAGAATTCATCAGTGAGAGCTTCTTTCACATTTTTAGGTTCAAACATGGAAACAAAGCAGGAATTTGCTATCACATCATTGGATCTTCTAGTGGTGATTCGTTGTTCAGGATTTCCAATGACTAGCTCCAAGGGCTGATTCTTTTGGACCCTCACAGATGGTCATTTGTTCTGAGTGGGTTGATTAGTGGTATCAGCTGTAATATTTTCTATAATCTCTTCTTGTCTAGCATCAGATTGTTCCTCTAGACTATAATCTTCAATGACAGGGCCTGATGTTCCAACATCGTATTCCACATTGTCAACCTTCTTAGTCTCTACATCATTTACTACCACATTGTAGGATTCCATGACAACCTTTGTTCTTGAATTGTATACTCTGTATGCTCTGCTATTGGTAGAGTATCCAAGGAAGATCCCTTCATCACTCTTGGGATCCAGCTTTCTTCTCTGTTCCCTATCTGCCAGAATATAACAATTGCTTCCAAAAACATGAAAATGCTTGACCGTTGGTTTTCTTTCTCTCCAAAGCTCATATAGAGTAACAGATGTACCCTTTCTTATAGTCACCCTGTTGTGTATATAGCAGGCTGTGTTCATTGCTTCAGCCCAGAAGTGGTAGGGTAAGGCCTTTGCATGTAACATAACTCTAGCTGATTCCTGAATTGTCATGTTCTTTCTTTCCACCACACCATTTTGTTGAGGAGTTATGGGTGATGAGAACTCATGCTTAATTCCTTCACTAGCACAGTACTCACTGAATTTCTCATTTTCAAACTCTTTTCCTTGGTCACTTCTGATTCTCACAATCCCACAATTCTTTTCTCTTTGAACTTGAGTGGATAGAGTTTTGAAAATATCAAATGTGTCAGATTTTTCTCTAATAAAATTCACCCAGGTGTATTTGGAAAAATCATCTACTACCACAAAGGCATACCTTTTTCCTCCTAAGCTTTCAACTTGCATAGGCCCCATAAGGTCCATGTGTAGAAGTTCTAGAGTTTTTGAGGTTACCTGATGTTCCAACATTGGATGCGACATCCTGGTTTGTTTTCCAATCTGACATTCTCCACAGATACTTCCCTCAGTAATTTTCAGTTTGGGAAGCCCTCTGATGGCCTCAACAGTAACAGCTTTCTTCATTCCACTTAGGTTTAGATGACCAAGTTTCTGGTGCCACAGTTGAACTTCATCTTCTCTACCAAGTAGACATTTTCCTAGCTGTGCTTCTTCATGAGATACCCACAAGTAACAATTGTCTTTGGACCTGGTACCTCTCATCAGAATTTCACCTTCATCATTGCTAACAAGACATTCTTCTTTTGTAAAGTTCACCCTCAATCCTTGATCACACAGTTGGCTTATGCTGATCAGATTTGCAGTGAGTCCCTTTACCAGCAACACAGTTTCTAAGTTAGGCAACTCTTTGTTGACAAGTTTGCCTATCCCCAAAATTTCACCTTTGGCTCCATCCCCAAAAGTTACAGAACTAGAAGTATACCCATTTAAATCCTTCAGATATGTCTCTACCCCTGTCATATGTTTAGAACAGCCACTATCGAAATACTAGTCTTCTCTGGATGATGCTCTGAGAGATATATGTGCAATCAACCCTTTGTTCTCAGCTTTTGGTTGCCACACCTTTATGACAGATTCCTCTCTAGGAGCAGTTTTTGGCTGTTGCCAATGTCTTGGATATCCATACAGTTTGAAGCAAAAAGGCCTTATGTGTCCCTTCATTCCACAATGGTGACAAACCCATTTCCTTGAATGACCATGGTGTCCTGGGGCACGACGGTAGTTAGCAAAGGTCCTGGGACCTTGTCCAATCTTAACATTTGGATAGGTTTTAGGATGTGGTGTAGGAGGTTGTAACATCTTTTCCCCAGTGTATGGATTAATTACTTCATCAGCTGGAAGGAATTTGGTGTTTTTGTCTTGTTGATGCTGGTTGAGAGCAGTGTAGTTGTACCCTATGGCTTTCATTCTAGTAGTAGGGACACCATCTAAGATTTCCTCAAGTAAGTTAGCTCCACAGTTCAGTTGATTGACTCTTTTCTTTAACTCTTCCATATCTGCATTTGCTTGAGTTAATTCCTTCTCAACTTTCAGTACTTGACCAATTTGGAAATCTTTTTCTGTGTGGAGTTGATTTATAGTCTTTTTTTGTTTCTCCAGAATTCTACACACCTCCTTATAGCGAATAAGAAGATCATTGTATAAACCAAGTAATTCCTCATAAGTGTCATTCTCCTCATCATCAGAATGCTCTTCATTAACAACCTCCACACCATCATCAGAATCAGCCACAGGACCACAAACACCAGTCATGGCAGATACATGTCTAGCAGATTCATCTCCTTCTTCAGAATCTTCATCAGACCACGAAACGAACAAACCTTTCTTTTGTTTCTTCAGGAAGGTTGCACATTCAGTTCTGACATGTCCATATCCTTCACATTCATGACATTGCACTTCTTTGACTGGTCCACTTTTCTCCTCAGGTCTAGTTTTCTTTACATTGTTTTGCTGTTTGTTGATGTCGAATCTAATGTTCTGCCCATTCTGCCTGGCTCTTCTGTCAACACGCCTTAGGACTTTTCCAAATTGTTTTCCAATTAGAGCAAGGGCATCAGAAATACTTTCTTCTCCTTCAACAACAGTTTGAGATTCCTCTTCATCATCATTTGAGATAAAATCTACACTTTTGTTCTTTTTATCTCCTCGTTCATTAATGGTCAATTAAAATGTCTGAAGGGATCCAACCTATTCATCTACCTTCATATTAGCTATATCCTGAGCTTCCTCGATGGCAGTCACTTTCATGTCAAATCTTTTTGGCAGGGACCTGAGCATCTTTCTTGATAACTTCTCATCAGATACTTTCTCACCCAGAGCCTCAAAGGCATTAGCAATATCAATCAAATTCATGTGAAAGTCCTGAATGCTTTCTTCCTCTTTCATCCTCAGATTTTCAAACTTGGTAGTAAGTAATTGAAGTTTTGACATCTTTACCTTAGAGGTGCCTTTGCAGACAGACATTTTTTGATGAGCTTGAACATATTTGTATCCACTCCATTAAAGAGAGCATTTATTGCCTTATTGTTGCTGAGAGCTGCTTTATCTTCTTCCTTTGTCCAATCTGCCTCTGGCTTTAGTTCACCAGTAGAAGTACCTTCTTTGGTAACAATCAAAGGATGATCCCAACCTTTCAAAACTGCCTTCCAAGTCCTGCTGTCAATGGACTTCAAGAATGCAATCATTTTTGGCTTCCAATGATCATAGTTGAAACCAGTTAGCATTGGGGGTTTGTTCACGAATCCTCCTTCTTTGTCCATTTTGCCAGTTAAAACTTCCTGAATCTCACCCTAAACAGGCAGGGTGCCTGCTCTGATGCCAATTGAAAAACTGGCACACCAGTGCACAATGTTGTACACGATGTTACAACACTTTTACCCGCTTTAATAGACAAATAATGAAAACAGTAAATAGTGCAGAAATAAACAAACACACAGTGATTTGTTAACCCAGTTCGATGCAAACTACAACCTACATCTGGGGGATACCAATCCAGGAGGAATTCCACTAATAGCCCTAGTTCAAAGTCTTACAGCAAACTCCTCGTTTACAACTTATCACCTAGCAACTATCCTTATGTCCTTCTACCTAGGAACTCCAAGGTATGAGTTCCCAACTCACTCCTTAATATCAACAGTACAGACAGCACTGTTGTTGAATCAATCACTATGGTGGAGACACTCTCCTAGACACTAGATTACTCTTACCTAAAGGCTTCGAGCAATACACAAGCACTAAGATCCAAACTCCTTGCTTAAAAGCTTTGGAGAGGACACACACACAATAACTATCTCCTTGATTAAAAGCTTCAGAGACAATTATGATTACAACTCAATAGAACACACAGTCCTAAGCTTGCATCAATACGATACAAGAAAGGCTCACAAAACACAAGCACACACGCAAATCCTAATACGGCTAGACTCAAATAACACGCTTGAACAACTGCCTTAATTAGGTTTTCGTCCTTCAATATATAGCTGGTAATTTGGACTTCAGTAGCTTTGCCCATGAGAAACATCCAGCTCACAAATATAAAATAAAACCATATCTTTAAAAGATTTGATACACTTTTAAAATAAGTCTTCATAATAATTCCCAAAACAATCTCTGAGCACAAGATCTGTTTAGGAAATAAAACCTTCCTTGATGCACACGCAAAGAACTGATAAATAAGAGAAAAGATCTTCTCAAAAAATAAAACTCGCGCGCATTAAATGATACCGCCAGCTGGCGCGCTAACGTCAGGTAATGATGTTGTAACATTTCATACCACATCCTGCTTAAACATAGTTTTACCAAAATGCAGCCAACATCAAATAGTCAACACCTTTGATCCTTGATGTTGTGAAGAAAGAGGTAACCAAACTTTTGCAAGCAGGTATCATATATCCTATCTCTTTTAGTAAATGGGTAAGCCCAGTTCATGTTGTACCTAAGAAATTTGGTCTCACAGTGGTAAAAAATGAAAAGAATGAACTTGTTCCCACTAGAGTTCAGAATAGCTGGAGAGTTTGTATTGATTATAGGAGGTTGAACCAGACTACTAGAAATGATCACTTTCCTTTGCCGTTCATTGATCAAATGCTTGAACGGCTAGCTGGTAAATCACATTATTGCTTTCTTGATGGTTTTTCAGGTTACTTTCAGATTCATATTGCACCTGAAGATCAGGACAAAACCACTTTCACGTGCCCATTTGGCACATTTGCTTACAGGAGAATGCCATTTGGTCTATGCAATGCTCCTGGCACGTTCCAGCGTTGCATGATTAGTATTTTTTCTGAATTTATTGAAAATTGCATGGAAGTGTTTATGGATGATTTCACTGTTTATGGTTCTTCTTTTTATGCATGTTTGAATAGTTTGAATATGGTTTTAGAAAGATGCATTGAAACCAACCTTGTTTTAAATTACGAGAAATGTCATTTTATGGTTGAGCAGGGAATTGTCTTGGGACATATAATTTCTGAAAAAGGGATTTCTGTTGACCCTGCCAAGATTGATGTGATTTCTACACTGCCTTACCCATCTTGCATTTGCGAGATTCGTTCTTTTCTTGGTCATGCAGGTTTTTACAGGCGCTTCATAAAGGATTTCAGCAAGATAGCTCTTCCGCTATCAAATTTGTTGAAAAATGATGTCACCTTTGATTTTGATGAAAAATGCAAAAAAGCGTTTGACTTCTTGAAGAAAGCATTAACCTCCTCTCCCATCATCCAGCCCCCTGACTGGACCCTTCCTTTTGAGATTATGTTTGATGCTTCAAACTATGCTGTTGGGGTGGTCCTTGCACAAAGAGTCTGCAAGGTTGCCCATGTTATTTATTATGCTTCTAGAACTTTAGATTCTGCACAGTCTAATTACACCACTACTGAAAAGGAACTTCTAGCTATTGTTTTTGCTCTTGATAAATTCATATCATATTTGCTAGGTTCCAAGGTTATTGTTTTTACTGACCATGCAGCTTTAAAGTATTTGTTAAAGAAGCCAGAAGCAAAGCCGAGACTGATTCGGTGGATGTTGTTGCTCCAAGAGTTTAACGTCGAGATCAAAGATAGAAGTGGAGCTAAGAATTTAGTCGCGGATCACTTAAGCAGAATAGAGCGCGATGAAGATCCTTCCCCCATTCAGGATAACTTTCCTGACGAGGAGCTTTTACTATTACATGGGGTGACTCCTTGGTTTGCTGATATTGTTAATTATCTTGTTGCTGGTGTTTTTCCTGCAGGTGCATCTAGGACACAAATTCAAAAACTCAAGAGTGATGCAAAATATTATGTTTGGGATGATCCATATCTTTGGAAATTTGGTAGTGATCAGGTAATTAGGAGGTGTGTCCCCAACTATGAGATTGACTCCATTTTACATCTTTCTCATGCTTCTCAAGTAGGGGGACACTTTGGTCCTCAAAGGACTGCAAGAAAACTCCTAGACTCAGGTTTCTATTGGCCCACTATTTTCAAAGATGCTTATGAGACTTACCGCACTTGTAAAGAGTGCCAGTTCGCAGGTACAGCCATCACTCGTAAGAGTGAAATGCCTCAGCAACCTATGCTTTTTTGTGAGGTATTTGATGTGTGGAGAATTGACTTTATGGGTCCTTTTCCTGTATCATTTGGTTTTCTCTACATTTTACTTGCTGTTGATTATGTTTCAAAGTGGGTGGAAGCTATCCCCATTAGGACTAATGATTCTAGAGTTGTTGCAGATTTTGTTAGGTCCAATATTTTTTGCAGGTTTGGAATACCTCGAGCTATCATAAGTGACCAAGGCACACATTTCCATAACCGCACTATGGAAGCTTTGTTCCAAAAGTATGGAGTTGTGCATAGTGTCTCTACCGCTTATCATCCCCAAACTAATGGGCAAGCTTGAATGGTACAGCCAAATAGGAAGGATTGGAGTCGTCGTCTTGAAGACGCACTTTGGGCTCAAAGAACAGCCTTCAAGACACCAATTGGAATGTCTCCCGATAGACTTGTGTTTGGTAAGGCATGTCACCTCCCTGTAGAAATTGAACACCGTTCTTATTGGGCGGTCAAAAGTTGTAACATGGAAATGCAGAAGGCAGGTATGGAAAGAAAACTCCAATTATAGCAGCTTGAAGAGCTTAGGCTAGAAGCCTATGAAAGCTCTAGAATTTATAAAGAGAAAACTTAGCACTTTCATGATAAAATGATTTCTAGAAAGGAATTCTTTGTGGGCCAACAGGTTTTATTGTTTAACTCCCGCCTAAAAGTGATGGCTGGGAAACTTCGATCCAAATGGATTGGCCCCTTTGTTGTTACTAATGTCTTTCCTCAAGGTGCCGTAGAAATTAAAAGTGCAGGTACTAACAAGGTGTTCAAAGTAAACGGACAGCGGCTGAAGCTGTTCCATGAAAGCTCGATGCCTGAAGAAGAAACTGTTGAAGAGCTCTCTTTGGAGAAGCCGTCCTACCCACCAGCAGCTACACCTTAAACCCTCGGGTATGTTCCTTCCTTTTTTTCACTGTATACTTATTTGTTTTACATTGCGGACAATGTCTGATTTAAGTGTGGGGAAACATTTTATATTTAGTTGTTTTTAATTTAGTTTTTCTTTCAAAATAAGAAATACAAAAAAAAAAAGAAAAAATAAATAAATAAAAAAGTTTTTGGCATGCATGCAACTGTCATGAGTAGTTTCATTGTTCCAGGCCTAGAGTTGTATGTCATGATATGGATAACATTTTTTCTTTTGTAGTGTGATGAGGTGACTTGATACTAGATTGTGCATCACTTGTGATAGAACATGAAACCTTGTGAGATTTTGAGCCTCCAACAATTCGTTGTTTCTTGTGTGATTTCACTCATACTGTTAGTTACTTCTAGAACTTGACATGACTCTTGAAGCACTTGTTCACATGCATGTATATGAAATGATCTAGGCATTTGTTTCTTTTATGAACTACTTCTAGTCAAATAAGCCTACCTTGATATTTTTATCCCTTTGTTAAGCCCCTTTGAGCCTATTTCTCCCATTCTTTGTTTATAAACTCATTACAAGCCTGAAAGCGAAAAACAATGATGTCCCAATTTAAGAGGTTGAAGAAGCTTGGATTTTAATTTTGGATAAGTGTGGGGGTGCTCAATGTGTTTTTAATGTTGATTTGATACGGGGAAGGGAATAATTTTGCTTAAGCTCGGGTGTATTTAATTGTTATTCCATGTTCCGATGCTCAGTTTGTTTGGCAAGAAAAAAATTAATGTGAAAAAAAAATGAAAAAAAAAAAGAAAAAAAATGAAATGAAAAAAAAGAAGAAAAAGAAAAAGAAAAATATTCAGAAAAAAAAAAGAGATGTCAAAAGTTGTACTATGGGCAATTTTGATATGAAGAACTGATTTTGTGGGATTCAATGTCTCAGATTTAATTGCAATATCTTGTTGAGATCTATGATTTGTTGAGCTAAACTGTCTAGTATCCAAATGATTTTCATGCTTCTTTATCCTCTTGATTTTATAACGTAGTTCCTTAGGTTTATCTTACCTTTGCCTTGGCCACATTACAACCCGAATAAAGACCTTTTGATCTTTGCATGCATGTGCTTCATTGTGTGGATGTCCTCCATCTTTGGGGACGGAAGAGGCTTGTCAAGCCTATGGCAGTGCTAACTTTGATGATGTGCTTTGAGCGTAAACACTGTCCCTGACACTCCATTTTTGAGTGATTGAGTGATTTAGTGCACTTTATACAAATATTTCGTGAGGTTCTATCATTTTTGAAGCACTTTTTAGTCTAAAAGCCACCTTGTTCATTGCACGTGTTTTAAGATGTTGTTCATAATTGTTATACTTCTTGAATCTTGGAATGTGTTGATTGCTTGTGACTTTGCATTATGCCTTGTTCTCTTTTTCTCCCATCTTTCTGAAGTCTTTAATCTTGATTTTGCTCAGGAGTGCAAAAGTTCAAGTGTGGGGGAATTTGATCAGTGCATTTTGATGCACATTCTTCTACTATTGGACTTAGGCATTTCTCTAGTTTGTTTTATTATTTTTACTATTTTATTGTGTTTTTAGATTTAAGTTTATTTTTACATTTATTTTATTTTCGTATTTAATTTTCAGCATTAGTGGCTATTTGATACATGTTCGCTGTGCAGATCATAACTTGAGCTCCAGGTATTGGATTGAGGCGCAGGAATATGAGTTGGAAAGCTAAGAGACAGAGCTACAAGTTTAATGTTGAGTGGAAGAGCTGTTTCGGAGTGCATCAGTCCTTAATAATTCGTGGAAAGTGGCAGACTTAATGGCCTAAGTGGAACTTTAATTTTGGCCTTTTGGAATTCTTCCATAACTTTTGGAGTTCAATTTTCCCCCTATAAATTAAACCCAAATCAGAATTGTATGGGATGGTCTGCAAAACACAGTCCACGAAATTTAGAGAAAAATAAGAGAAGCTACAATGTTCATGGAGAGCTAATTTCTTAAGAGTTGATCTACTGCAATTAAGTTTCCAAACGCTTTGAGGTTTTTATTCTATCAATTCAATTTCGTCTCTCTTTCAATTATATTCTATGAAATTGCATTTGCTTAATTTGTGATTTTGTGGATTGTGTTGATTAAATTCGTATGATTGTATTCCTAATCTTAATTGTTGTTTACGTCGCTTCGTCGGTAAATCGCAATCTATATCGTGTTTGCTTAATTCACAATTGTATTTATCTGTTTGCTTCATTCGGAATATAGGAATTCAATCTGTTTTGTATCTTTTGCGCTTGTCAATTGATATTGAAATCGAATAGAGATCGAAGCCGCTTAGGGAATTGGTAAGATAAAGACAAGTGATTAGCCGGAAACCGAAAGCAGTAGATTGGCTTATTTTCATAATCACTTATAATCATTTATTTTCTCTGTTTTTATAAATTGAATCAAAAAACCATAAACCCCCATAATTTACAGTCTTTCATCTGATTCTAATATTGGTAAATCGATCAAGAGTCCTTGTGATACGATACTCGAGTGTCGCTTTCCTAAACTACGTTTAAAACTCATTTTTGACCCGTGTGCGACAGCGGATCAACGTGCATTGATTCTTCCACTGTCTTAGTTTCAGAATTATACACTCTGTATAACTTAGAGCGTTCAGAGTAACCAATGAAGATACCTTTACAGGCTTTAGAGTCAAATTTCTTAAGATGGACTTTATTATTCAGAATGTAACATGTACAGCCAAATTGATGAAAATAAGAAAAATTGGGTTTTCTTCCACTAAAGAGTTCATATGTTGTTTTGTTCAAAATAGGTCTTATATAGATTCTATTTTGAATATAACAAGCAGTGTTAACAGCTTCTGCCGAAAAGAATTTTGCTAAATTATTTTCATGCATCATGGTGCGTGCCATTTCTTGCAAAGATCTATTCTTTCTTTCTACAACTCCATTTTGTTGTGGAGTTCTAGGAGAAGAGAATTCATGGAGAATTCCATGTTCTTCACAAAAAATTTCAAAAGGTTCATTTTCAAATTCACCACCATGATCACTTCTTACTTTCAAAATCTTGGAATCCTTTTCATTTTGAATTTGGGTACAGAAGATGCTAAACACTTCATATGTGTCATCTTTAGTTCTCAGAAATTTAACCCAAGTCCATCTACTATAATCATCCACTATGATTAATCCATACTTCTTACCATTGATTGAAGCAGTGCTAACTGGTCCAAAAAGATCAATATGCAAGAGTTCTAAAGGTCTAGAAGTAAATATAATGTTCTTGTTCTTAAAAGAACTTTTGGCAATTTTCCCTTTTTGACATGACCCACAAAGTGAGTCTGAGTGATATTTAATTTTTGGAAGACCTCTGACTAGATTGTACTTGCTAAGCTTAGAGATTAATCTCCAGTTAGCATGACCCAATCTTTTGTGCCAGATCCATTTTTCATCACTCAGTGTCACGAGACAAAGCACTTGTTGTTCCTTTAAATCAGAAAAATTGACTTTATAAACATTGTCTTTTCTATTACCTTTAAAAACAATGGATTGGTCAGAGTTTCTAATTACATTACATGAATCCTTATTAAACATGACATTATAATTACTATCACACAATTGACTTATGCTAAGTAAATTATGATGTAGTCCATCTACTAACCAAACATCAGAAATTAACAAAGAAGAATTACCAACTGTACTTATACCAATGATCTTTCCCTTCTGGTTGCCACCAAACCCTACTGTTCGTCCCTCTTGCTGATTCAGGGTGTGGAATAAGAGCTTGTCTTCTGTCATGTGACGTGAGCAACCACTGTCTAGATACCATGAGCTTTCTTTTCTTCTTTTAGTGCATACTTGCAGCATTCACTATTTTAGATTTTGGTACCCATATTCTGATGGGTCCATTTTGGTTAGTTTTATGAATCTTATTCGTCTTCTCAGAGTATTCAGAAGATCTAGAGTCAACTGAGCCTTTAGAAAACAATTTAGGCTTATGTTGTCTCTGAGACTTTCCTCTTGAGTGTGTCAGATAACCAGTTACCAAGTTTGCTTTAGAAGTACTGGTGCCCCGCTTATCAACAGGCTTTGGTACTCTGGTAGCTTTAACATGAGTAGACATGGATACTGATGTGAGGGGAACCTGGGTTTTAGAAGACTTAGGTTCAGAAGATGAGTTATCTTCTGATACCTTATCTTGCGGTTCCAAGGTCACAAGAGTATCAGACACAGTCAGAGGTTCTGAGATACCCTTAGTAAAGTTAGAATAAGATTCAGAGGGTGATTTGCTTAGACAGACAGAGTTGTTTGATTTCCCTACATCAGAAGATGTAAGGGAACCAAGTCCTTGTCTTTTATAATAATTGCTAAGCATACCATGAATAACAGAAGATATCCTAGTTTTTTCAATGTTATGATGAACAAACTCTTGAAGAGAAATTTCATACTCATCATAGGGTTTGTGACATGTTCTGCATCCAGTTTCAAGCACTTTAATTGTTTTAAGAGATTTTTGATAGTTTGCTTGAGTCTGGTTGAGATTTTCATTGCGCAGCTTCAATTTTTGCTTACAAAAATCTAGCTCACTCAACTTTTCCATGTACTTCACCATAACATCTTTCAAAGCCTTGGTGGTTTGAGTGCTAGACATTTTAGAAATTACCTCTTCAATATCGTCTGTGTCAGACTCTGAATCACTTTCATTATCTGATTCGCTAGTGGCCATGAGTGCCAGATTTGCTTCCTCAGAATCTTCGTCCTCAGATAATTCATTGATGTCTTCCCCTGTTGCCATCAGACTCTTTTTGGCTTTATTTTTTATTGTGCTCTTTTTTCCTTTACCCTTGGAGTTGAGTTCAGGACAATTAGCCATGAAGTGTCCAAGCTTGTGACAATTGAAACAATTTTTCGTGTCATCCTTCTTCTCTTTGCTAATGTTGTTCCTTGATCCAAATCCTTTGCTTGAGTAGTTTTTGCCTCTCCTTGTTGACCATTTTTGGAACTTCTTGGACAAGAGTGCAAAGACATCATCATCTGATCCATCTTCTTGGTCATCTATGAAAGATTCCTATGCTTCAGATTCTACAACTTTGGCTTTCAGAGCCTTAGACGAAACTGAAATAGATGGCTGAGCCACAAATTTTAGTTTCTTCTGAGGCTCATCAGAAAATAGTTCAATCTCATGACTCATGAGTGAACTTATCAATTCCTCCAAGCCAAGTGTGTCCAAATCTTTAGCTCCCTGAATAGTTGTTACCTTAGGCCTCCACCTTGAAGGTAAGCCTCTCAGAATCTTCCTTACATGATCAGAAGTTGTATAACTTCTCTTCAGAACTTGGAGACCAGCCACTAGAATTTTGAACCTAGAATACATAGATTCAATATTCTCATCATCCTTCATTCTAAAGAGTTCATACTGTTGGATCAAAAGAGTAGCATTTGCTTCTTAAACTTGGTAGTATATTTGTCTGTGATCTTGAGATATTCATCATGAGATATACAACCAATGAGAACATCCTTGACTTTGTGATGTTTCTTGTAAGCTTTCTTGTCCGTAGGAGTGAACTTCTTTCATTTATATATAATTCAAAGGTTTGAAGTGATCCAATAAGCTCATCCACTTTCATGCTTGAGATATCTTGAGCTTCTTCAATGGCTGTAACTTTCATGTCGAATTTCCTAGGTAGAGACCTGAGAATTTTTCTCACAAGCTTTTCTTCAGGGATTTTTTCACCAAGTGAATCAAATGAGTTGGCAAAATCAATCACGTTCATATGAAAATCATGTACACTTTCATCTTCCTTCATTCTGAGGTTCTCAAACTTAGTGGTTAGAAGTTGGAGCCTTGACATCTTTACCTTGGGTGTCCCTTCATGAGTAGTCTTGAGAATTTCCCAAGCATCTTTTGCCACAGTGCATTGCTTGATAAGCCTGAATATGTATTTGTCCACTCCACTAAATAAAGCATTCAAGGCTTTGTTGTTTGCAAGAGCCAACTCATCTTCTTTCTTAGACCAGTTCTCTTCTGGCTTTAATTCGGTTGTGCCCCTCATCACAGGGTGTTCCCAACCTTTGATAACTGCTTTCGAAGTTTGGTTATCCATAGATTTTAGAAAGGCCATCATACGCGGCTTCCAGTATTCATAGTTGATGCCATCTAAAAGTGGTGGTCTGCCCACAGTTCCTCCTTCCTGGCACGCTATGCACGATGCTCTACACGATGCTCTAACACTGTGTCCGGCCTAACGCGTAATTATTCAAAGCATATAAAAGAAAACAAATAAAAGAGACAAGTTATTTGTTAACCCAGTTCGGCGCAAACAGCAACCTACGTCTGGGGGATACCAATCCAGGAAGGAATATCACTATAATAGTCCTAGTTCTAAGTTCTCAGCAAACGCCCCGTTTACAACTTACAACCTAGGCACTACCAATGACTCTTCTACCTAGGAAATCCTAGATATGAGATCCCATCTCACTCCCTTACAACCTTACAAACAGCAAGGATTTCAATAGCTCAATTACACAAATATTTGGAGACACACTCCTAAAACTACACACTCGTACCTAAAGGATTAGAGTGTTAAACCACCAAAAGTCCTAACTCCGTACTTCAAAGCTTAGGAGAAGGATCACACAATACAACACAAAGAACACGCCCTAAGCTTGCATCAAGGTGACACAAGAAAGGCTCACAAAAATAACACACACGCAAAACCTAGTTTCTTAGACTAAACACAAGACGGCGTGAACAACTACTGAATTAGGGTTTTGCTCCTTCTTTAAATACTTCAGGCAGATCAGACATGGTTCAGAAACACATGGGCTTGGTTTATTTGACCCAAGCAATAACTCCATATTAATTATAGTAGATCCTTTAAAAAAAATACTCAACAAGGAGATTCTTCATAAAAACATTTCTGAAGGAGATCTTGCGTAATAAATAACAATCCTTATATAGAGCATGATTAAAACGTGTCATGCAAGATTCATGAGAGAGAAACAAACATTCCAAAAATAGAACTTGTCATGAGCGCTCCTCGTGAGACGATACAATGCTTGAGGCATCGTATCCAGCATCCTGCTACAGAGTTTATTTTACCAAAAATGCAGCCAACACCAAAGACTCAACAAACTCCCCCTTTGGCAAATTTTTGGCTAAACAAATTAAGACCATACAGATACTACTTAAACAGATACTTCAACTACATATCTTTTTCTCAACATAAGCACACAAGCATAAAGATCAATAGTAGTAGCTATCCTTCAAAACAGTTACCATACTACTCCTTCATGGAGAACAGTAGTAAAGAATAAGATGTATCTTTTA
The DNA here is from genome assembly GCA_030408175.1 of Trifolium repens. Lineage (NCBI taxonomy): Eukaryota > Viridiplantae > Streptophyta > Magnoliopsida > Fabales > Fabaceae > Trifolium > Trifolium repens. The sequence continues at coordinate 26,744,107 of CP125850.1, forward strand.
AGATTATCAGAGAGGCATGCAACAGCGGAACACAAAATAACTACTTTGCCTTAAATGGTCAGGAAAATAAACTTGATAGGATGTGGAATAGAATGCTTCAGCATTTTCACAAAAATACTCCCCCTGCACACATGCATAGGATGTTGGAGCATCGTATCCAACATCTCCCCCTACATAACACAAGTCAGCTCCCCCTCAACACTAATATTACAGACCATATGCACTGAAGAGTGCTCAAATATTCAGGGCAAGGCCCAGAATCAGAATAGTAACAACAAATCGGATGTCTGCCAAGGCAAGGCCACAGATGTTGAGACATCTGGCACAACATTCTGTTGGAACAAAGTGGGTCTGACATGAACCTCTAAGATTTTAGTTGGTTTTGATGATAACAAAGTATTAAAATTGCAATTGGTATTACTAATGTTTATTCTAGTGTGCAGAATTATAAGATAAAATTCATTCAGAAGCACTATGAATAAAAGCAGAGAAGCCAAGCAAAGAGACTCTGAAAGCTTATCGCTGATCATCAGAAGCTCAAAATTCAAGGTCTGAAGGAAGTGGCTCTGAAGACAAAGGCAAGGCTCTGAAGGTATCAGATGCTGAGAAACTTAAGAAGCTACACTCCAGGCTCTGAAACAAAAGGAATTTGCGTCACTCAAGAACTGACAGAATCAGAACCAATGATTGAAGAACAATCCATTTTAGGACTTTGTCATATCCACAGGAAGGAATATTCGTTAGTACAACGTTAATCTTATCCATAAGTGGAGCGCATTTGAGGACTGTACTATCGTACTATTATTACTCAAAATGGTTGAGCAATAATTCAAATTGCAAGGTAGTGGAATTGAAATTCTTGCTAAAGAAGGCAATCTACAGCTAGCAATTGTACGAACAAATTCCAGCTGGCAACTTATCTCTCTGCAACGGTCATCATCTTCCATCCAAGTATAAATAGAAGACTCAAATGGAAGAAATGACTACTGTTCTATTACTGCGTTTAAGGCTCTGAAGCATTCTGACATCATTTGTTTAATCTGTCATTCAAAGTCTTAAAGCAATCTGTGTTGTATTTTGTAAACACCTCTGATAGTATATCAAGTGTCCATTAACAATCATTCTTAGATTTTAAGTTTGTTTGTGAAGTCTCTTGTTTAGTGAAACTTGAGCACCTGAGAAGTCTCTTGCAATTGTGCTTGAGCAATTTGTAATCTTGAGAAGATTATAGTGGAAATCTCTTGTTAGTAACAAGGGGACTGGACGTACTCTCAAGTTGTGAGGGGAACCAGGATAAATCTTTATGTCTTTCTTTATCTCTCTCAGCACTCTTTTTGTTATCTTGTATTTATATCTGCTGCTTTTGTGTTCTAAGTTAGAAAAAGTTTTTAATTCTAAAAACACAATTCAACCCCCCCTTCTTGTGTTTTTCCACCTTCACATTCGACTCATGTGGAGTTTCCTTTAGCGAACTAATACAGTATCAACAACCTTGGTAGGTGACATATTGGTGCATTCAATAGCAACATTCAAACTTGGTTATCCTAGAGTTTTATCAGATCTAGGCTTTACTAGTGGCTTGATTTCAGTACCTAAAGGGACATAAATCGACGCAGAGGAAGACTCACTTACAAGCATAGATGTTCCTTTCTTCATTGTAGAAGTTTTATTCTCCTTTGCGGCAATTACTGGAACAGTAGTAATGGGAGTTGCCTTGGTGATTAAAGTAGAGGAGTCATCTTTGGGTTTCCATTCCTTCTTCACATTTATCACTTCAGGTGCAGGCTTTGCTTGCTGATTCCGCTCGGGATACCCATACAACTTGAAACAGAAGGGCCTTATATGTCCCTTCTTACCACAATGGTGACATACCCACCTTCTATATCTCCTCTGATTCTTGGGCCTGTTGTGCACGCGAGGTGTTGGATCAAGAGCAAATTTTGGAACAGGGTAGGCTTTAGAATGTTGAGCATGATGCTCCAGCATCTTCTTCCCGGTACACGGATCAAAAGCATCTTCAGCTGATGTAAACTTGGTTTTAGGATCCTGTTGATACTGATTCAGACTTGAATAGTTGTACCCAATAGATCTCAACCTTCCACTTGGTACATTATCCAGAATTTCTTCAAGAAGGTTTGCTCCTGAGTTCAGCTGACTTACACGTTTTCTTAGATCATCCATTTGAGCATTTACTTGGATGACTTTCTCCTCAGCTTGTGTAGCCTTTTCAACCTGTATGTTTACTTCAGCTTGAAGTTTGTTAATGGTCTTTTTCTGCTTCTCAAGAATTCTACACATTTCCTCATACCTTGTGAGTAGTTCTTTGTAGCTGCTAGCAAGCTCATCAAAAGTTATGTCTTCATCACAAGAGTCTTCATCAGATTCATATCTACCAGTGAATGCTGCAATATGCTCAACAGTTTCATCATTAGCGTTGGAGATAAACGTTATGCTTTTGTTCTTCATTCTAGATCTTTCATTTATATATAATTCAAAGGTTTGAAGTGATCCAATAAGCTCATCCACTTTCATGCTTGAGATATCTTGAGCTTCTTCAATGGCTGTAACTTTCATGTCGAATTTCCTAGGTAGAGACCTGAGAATTTTTCTCACAAGCTTTTCTTCAGGGATCTTTTCACCAAGTGAATCAAATGAGTTGGCAAAATCAATCACGTTCATATGAAAATCATGTACACTTTCATCTTCCTTCATTCTGAGGTTCTCAAACTTAGTGGTTAGAAGTTGGAGCCTTAACATCTTTACCTTGGGTGTCCCTTCATGAGTAGTCTTGAGAATTTCCCAAGCATCTTTTGCAACAGTGCATTGCTTGATAAGCCTGAATATGTATTTGTCCACTCCACTAAATAAAGCATTCAAGGCTTTGTTGTTTGCAAGAGCCAACTTATCTTCTTTCTTAGACCAGTTCTCTTCTGGCTTTAATTCGGTTGTGCCCCTCATCACAGGGTGTTCCCAACCTTTGATAACTGCTTTCCAAGTTTGGTTATCCATAGATTTTAGAAAGGCCATCATACGCGGCTTCCAGTAACCATAGTTGATGCCATCTAAAAGTGGTGGTCTGCCCACAATTCCTCCTTCCATGTCCATAGTACCAGAAAATAACTTCCCTGGAGCTCACCCAAATATGTTAGGGTGCCTGCTCTGATGCCAATTGAAATTCCTGGCACGCTATGCACGATGCTCTAACACTGTGTCCGGCCAAACGCGTAATTATTCAAAGCGTATAAAAGAAAACAAATAAAAGAGACAAGTTATTTGTTAACCCAGTTCGGCGCAAACAACAACCTACGTCTGGGGGATACCAATCCAGGAAGGAATATCACTATAATAGTCCTAGTTCTAAGTTCTCAGCAAACGCCCCGTTTACAACTTACAACCTAGGCACTACCAATGACTCTTCTACCTAGGAACTCCTAGATATGAGATCCCATCTCACTCCCTTACAACCTTACAAACACCAAGGATTTCAATAGCTCAATTACACAAAGATTTGGAGACACACCCCTAAAACTACACACTTGTACCTAAAGGCTTAGAGTGTTAAACCACCAAAAGTCCTAACTCCGTACTTCAAAGCTTCGGAGAAGGATCACACAATACAACACAAAGAACACGCCCTAAGCTTGCATCAAGGTGACACAAGAAAGGCTCACAAAAATAACACACACGTAAAACCTAATTTCTTAGACTAAACACAAGACGGCGTGAACAACTACTGAATTAGGGTTTTGCTCCTTCTTTAAATACTTCAGGCAGATCAAATATGGTTCAGAAACACATGGGCTTGGTTTATTTGACCCAAGCAATAACTCCATATTAATTATAGTAGATCCTCTACAAAAAAATACTCAACAAGGAGATTCTTCATAAAAACATTTCTGAAGGAGATCTTGCATAATAAATAACAATCCTTATATAGAGCCTGATTAAAACGTGTCATGCAAGATTCATGAGAGAGAAACAAACATTCCAAAAATAGAACTTGTCATGAGCGCTCCTCGTGAGACGATACAATGCTCTATGCAATGCTTGAGGCATCGTATCTAGCATCCTGCTACAGAGTTTATTTTACCAAAAATGCAGCCAACACCAAAGACTCAACAGATAACTTTCCTCTTTCATCAAGACCTTGAAAAGTTACCCCTTCTTCAACCAAGTCTCAAAGCTCATCATCTATACCAACGAGATGACTGTAGATTCTATCTTTCCACCAAGAAAACGTAGAAGAATCTCCATTGAACTTTGGTGCTTTGTTGTTTGTCTTGTCTTCAACATCATAGTCATGAGGAACTACTTTTAAACTTGCAGTTGCAGCGTCAGTCATTGTGTTTTTCAACAAGAAACTGTCTCACTGTTAAGTGATAAAAACAGAACCGGGCTCTAGATGCCAATTGAAGGTGTGAAAAACACAAGAAGGGGGGGTTGAATTGTGTTTTGGGTAGTTTAAAAATTTCTTCAAAGTTATAACACTTATCAATTTCTTGAAGGTGTGAAAAACACAAGAAGGGGGGGTTGAATAAGTGGCCCTTTTAAACAATGTCGGTTTCTAAGAATATTTCGTTTAAAAGATACGCGCGGTAGCACCACCGGATCGGTAGTCTCTTTGCACCCGATTGATCACTGAAAAAGTAGTATAGACTTTGAACGTATGAAAAGACTTAGAAATGATTGTGTACAAATTAATCGAATTTAAACGCTTCAATTAAAAACAGCCCAAACAAGTTACTTAGTATTGAATCAAATCCAATCTCAATCAAGATATGTCAATTGAATTTTTGTGCACACGTACGAACACGAAAATTCAATTGACTCACAAATCAAAGTAATTGCGTGAAATAAAAGATTGAAAGAGAAAGACACAAACACTTGATTAGGGAGTTCCCCGGCTTTCGTGTCGTCCTCGCGGTCCGCCGGGTACGTCTCCCCCCAAATAACCAAACGGGTTATTTGAGAGTATATTGATTAAAAATGATGAACACAAGTGCACAATTTACAAACGACTCGAATAAACCTATATTGAATCAAATGTAAACTATGCGAATAAACCTCAACAATCAAAGAAACTTCTCCCTCTGATTCCAACGATCCGAACCCGTGCGCAAAACCTCGCACCGATCGTCCAGCTGAGTACCTCGCTTCTTTGTTGTTGATCCTCCAAGATATCGCACAATCTTGAACCCTTGAGAGAAACCCAAACCTTATTCACAAACCAACTCGATCACGTCTCTGATTCACCGCAAGCCGTATCGAACGTTATTGATCAAATGTGCAATCTCTATTCGAATGATCCCATACTCAATCTTCAATTAATTGCAACTTTGAAAGAAGATGATGATCTTGTGAAGAATAACCCCTTTGATCCAAATTTTTCCCTAATTTGAATCCCAAAGTGTTTTCTGAAGCTATTTCACTTTCTCACAGGTTTTCTCTGCTTTACAATGAACAAGCATATTGTTATTTAAAGAGAAAATAGAATTGAGCAAGTTTAGGCAAAATTTAACATACGTGTATCGATACAAATGATGATTTGTATCGATACAAACCCTTTTGACCAGCGTTCAAATTGAAAGATTTGACCTATGTATCGATACAAACACGTATGTGTATCGATACATATATCAGTTTCTTGAAATCTTGACTGATATGTATCAAATCATGCAAGCATGATTCGATACATCATGTACCAACTGATTTTTTGAGAGATACAGGTGTGTATCGATACATGCAAGCATGATTCGATACACAGATGACGCTCTGCCTCTGAGAGACATATTTGTATCGATACAAGTGATGTATGTATCGATACAAAATGCACAAAATCAGTCTGAAGTAATTTCAGGACATATGTATCGATACAAATGATTATGTATCGATACAGAATACCTAAAAATCAATTTTTCAAGGTGTTAAAAATAGTTTTTCGCTGTCAGGTCATTTGTAATATTGCCAAAATATGTTCTACTCTATTTTCATGTGTTTTGACAATTATTAAAACATGAAGATGAACTGGTGCACTTACATTCTCCCCCTTTTTGATAATTGTCAAAACTTTGCATAAGCTAACTAAGCCTATTCCTAATATGCAAAATAAAATAGCAATATGTATACAGACGCATTTACACCAAGGCTAACAATAAGCACGCTCCCCCTGAGTTGATGCCATAATGCATTTGATAATTTTCAAGACTTCTTTAGCTTTTCATCCTTAGCTTGTGCAATCCAAATCTCTCCCCCTTTGACAATATCAAAAAGAAGAAGATAGCTCATTAGAAGTATCAAGTTCAAACACTTTTAACCATAGTCATATCGTGCACTTACATTTGTCGAAATGCACTATATGATAAAGTTTCCTAATTAAATAAATACATACAAAGATATGCCAAAATATATCAATGACGAATACCAAATATCATGACAAATATGGAATGTCGAATAACAAACACAAACCAACGCATGAATATCGTAACACATCGACATTTTAATCAAGTAACATATCCAAATATGGGACGAAATAAACAAATTAATGCAACAAATGCATAAACACACATGATTATCCATACAAACGAAATTATCCAAAATAAGTCATACAAAACCAAAATGAATGTTGTCCAAACATGACAACATCAAAATTATCCGTACAACCATATCGAAATAAGAAATCATAAGAAATAACAAAATAAAATTGTTCATGCGAAAAAAAAATGCGATAAAAACAAAGTCAAACATCATTATCATCATTCATCCATGTTGTCCGGGTTAGAAGGAGGGTTAGACTGATAGTAGCCATGCATCTGGGCTTGCATCTCATCAAAGCGAGTAGTCACATAGGTTCGGAGTTCATTGGTGTTAGTGTACAACTCTTCAATTCTAGCATTTTGAGTCTGGTAGTTCTGAGTGTACTCATTGTAGAAGGTGGTTTGTTGCATGCTCATATTCCTTAGCATGCCATCATTTCATTCCAATTACCGCCTTCTTCACCTTGTCCTTCACCCTCACCTTCACCTTGCCTAGCATTTCTCCTTTGTCGCCTTCTTGGAGTAGCACCTTGATCTACATTGTCTTCCTCTTGACCATTGTAGACATAGACATTGTCAACATTCAAGGTCCAGTTCATCTTGGCCATTTGAGTATCACTAAATTTTTGTAACCTTCCAAGGGTAGTGTACTCAATGGGAAGGTCTTGTCCAACCTTGAACTTTTTCAAGATGCTAGCTATCAAACTACACTATCCAAAGCTTTGATCACGGCTAGAGTTCCTCAAATCAAACATCCTGCTGACAATATAAAGTGGCCAGTCCACTTTTCGGTCTTCCATTAGCAAAAACATGAGATCAATGTCTTTCCTATCCATTCTAGAACTTGCACTCTTAGGACGCAATATGTGACTTACAATTCAATAAATCACTCTAGCGGTCACAGTTAATTTACCGGTTCCCATAGTTTCCGGAATATTTCCATTTCTAGTTATGGAGGAAATGAAGACATTAGAATCATAATCAACCTGGCTAACTTCAGTATAAGCCAAAAGATCTTCTCCGGTTATCCTACTACCGGTACTCATTCCAAACAAGTCAAACCACATATTTGCACTAAACCGATAAGTCTTACGCCCCCAACGAAATTCAAACTCAGCCTCATTTCTCTCCTGTAGCCCAGCATAAAATATCCTAACCAAAGTATCATTATATTTGGTTTGCAAATCACAAAAAGTATCAAGTTGTTCATTTTCAAGAATTTCAGCAACATCATCGAGACGCAAGTTTCTAAGTGTTTCAGTATTAACAGATTTCTGAGGCAAAGTGCTCCTAGTTCTACAATATTGTGTATAAGAATCAACACAATCCTTGTGAACGAATTCTTCTTCCCTAAGTCCAAAATTTGGAGCATCATTGCTACTTTCTACATCCTTTCCTCTTCTAGACGTAATTTTTGGTGCCATTTCTAGGAAATAGAGAGAAATAGAACGAACTACCTTGAATTTTGATGAAGAGCTTGAAGAAATGTCACAAACCAAAATTGAAGAAACCCTTGTCTTGAATGTGATGATTACGAAACTTGAACCATGAAATAGATGAAGGAATGTGAATGGGTAATGAATTTGAAGTAGTTTAGGGTCAAATTTTTGTGAGTTTTGGTTGAGTTTGAGGGAGATTGAGAATTTGGGAATGAGGATTTTGAAGTTGTTTCTCGTGTAGAAGAAGAAGTTTTTGGTGTTTGATGAATGAATGAATGAAAATTGATACATAAAGCTATTTTCACGCATATGTATCGATACAAACTCGTGTTTGTATCGATACAAGTCAGTTTTCTGCGACATGTATCGAAGTATGCCAGCATGTATCGATACATGGGACAGTTTCTGTCCTAACTGAAGACCTATGTATCGATACAACCATCATATGTATCGATACATATCAGTTCATTTTGAAAATTTGCAGAGTAACTAACATGTATCCATACAATATTTATTTGTATCGATCCAAAAAGCATTATTTTCAATTTTTCTCAAAACACATGAACTTATAAGTTTGAAAAATAATTTTTATGACTCCCAAATAACATGTATGCATGAAACACATATAATCAACAAGGTACACACTTATGTATGTGAGCAAAAACAATACCAAAGCACATTATAACATGAGAACACATGTTAAACCATATATGCATGATAATCCATTCACATAAAGAATCAAAGTACCACTAGTGGAAAAACGCCTTTTTAGGTTGGTTCCTAGCCACTTTTTAGGTCGGTTCCATGCGTGGCTTAAGTTATCCTGACATAACAAGTTTTGACTTGTTAGGACGGGTTTGACCTGACTTAATAAACTACTTTTTAGGTCAGTTAAATTTTATGCGTCTTAAGAAGTCCAAATTTTACCAAGCTCTAATGACATGTTTAGCCGACTTAAGAATGTTGCTTTTTAAGTCAGCTATTATTAACCGACCTAAGAAGTTTTTTTTTTGTTTTTTTTTTCTGCATGTTTTTTTATATAATAGCACCCTTTTTTTTCCTGCACAATTTATATATACTGCAACATCAATTCATCAAAATAAACATTCAGCAACATCATATTATATTTCATTACCATATTTCAAAATAAAAACGTAGAAGTAAAAATATTGTCATATCAAATTAAAATATCATTTTAATCAAAATAAGTACACAACCACAACACTACTAAAATGAAAACTCAACAAATATAATTAGTCTTATCAAATAGCTAGCATAAACAAAGAGTAACTACCTAGGTGAAATAGTAACTACGTACTTATCAAAATATCCAACACATAATTGCACCCTAATTCATATCATTGTCCGTACTTGCTTCAATATGTTCCAATATTATGTTTCCACAGCGTTCTTGAACATTTTTAACTTCATCTTTTTGAAATGGCTTTGAATCCCCAAATATCTGTATAAATAAATGTTAATACATAACATTAAATTATTATATCAACATAAAAAATTATACTAATTAAATGATACATGCAACTTGTTAACATAATTCTATTACTTACTTGTGTCCATGAACCAACAAGAGTCGCAGATACAATGTTCAACATGTGAATCATGATGAAATAGCCGCACTCATAACTAGCTTTTTGCTTTTGACTCTAAATATAATATGATCAAATTAATGGGAACATCAACTAGTCAGTAAGTATTATTCAACAATTGTTATATATATATATATATATATATATATATATATATATATATATATATATATATATATGGAATTATTCATTTAAATATAAAGTTGACAACTTACAGTGGGAAATAACCAATCCACTTTCTTCTGCTTTCTCGCACGTTGTAACTTATTATAAGTTGCCAAAGCTCTACAATTTTTTTTAGAATCGGCAAAATTTATTATTAATAAATATCCAAAGGCAAAAGTAATGGTCATGGACTAAAAGGGTACAAAACCAAAACTACAAACACAATGCATGAATAGCAAAAATAAAAAATCCCAAACCATAACAAATACAAAGCCTACATTAGAGACACTACATGTCACATAGTTTATGTACGGTATATAAATTGAATACTTACGTGTCAAGAATTTCATAAATTTTTTTATCCGGCCTCTTTCCCAATGAACATAGAAACACTACTTCAAGCTTTGTAGGATTAATGATGAACAATTGCCAATGATGACTACAAAGGCAACATACAATTTAATGTGTTAAATTAATTTCTATCAATCATAAGTGATTGACTATAACAAGAAAAAATATTCTTACTTGTTAAAATAAGGAGCAAGGTAGCATATTTTTTTATCATCACACATTTTCTTTTGTATGTAGGACTGAACACTACCCCGCTCATTTTGACTATGAGTGAAATGCGGATCAATAAATCCATAAACATTGTTGTTGCCCAATTCCATACAATAGCGGTGTAGATATCTACAACACATTGGAAGTTATTTACATTATAAATATAATTAAGTAAATAATAAATTAATAAATTTAAAAATAAAACATACTTACATGAGCCACACTTGTAAAATAGTGATGCTTAATTCTTTTGTACCCATACATAAGTTCATAATATCGTCCCTTGGGAGCTCTATAAAGGCACTTGTCCCACCGAATTCACCATTCAACTTCAAAGTTTGATCCATATTGATTGCCTTTACCACCAAATTTTGATATATAGGTTCCGACTTTATCGGCTGAGCATCATATTTCTTAGATTGAACATGTTAAATATGATAAAATATTAGACAACAAATTTAAAAGGTCTCAATTGTGTAAAAAGATAATAATAAATGTAATGATCAATATATACCTTTTTAGAGGTAAGTTTCAAAAGTCTTTTCGGCCATTGAATAAAATTATTGGGGGCCTCACCAACCGTTGCAACCTCACAAGTGGGCACAGGTACTTCAGCATTTGCATATATCACTTTGGTAACAGACACCCTCACCATATCATTATTCAACACTTGATTATGTATATTGGGCCCCAACCTATGCACATTAGCATATGCCACTACATTAGTGTTTCCATCAATATACAACTCACACTCTTCAGGAATATCCTCTAGATCATCATCCGACATATATGGGATCTCTGCACAACTACCCTTTGCACTCTCATATTGTGGAGTGGTATTATGAGAACAAATTGGGTAATTTGGATATTTTTGAGAGAAAGGTGGCAAAGATGATATATCTTGCATCACTTGCTCTTTAATTTCCTTAGTAAGCTCAGCCTTTATGGTGTCTATTTGTTCTTTATTCATTACAGGCGGGGTGCCGGAATATATATGAGAATGAGATCCAAAGAATTGTCGAATCCCCACACCTCCACCAACACCCCGAACACGACCAGGGTGCTCACCTCGCCCTGTGGCTTCTGTCAAAATATCATGTCGTCCTTGTGGGACAAAGGTCCCTTCTGAAACCAGAGAATCCTACAAATATCATCAGTTCATTAACATGAATAAATAGTAAAAAACAGATCAATATGTCACCAAGAAAACATCAATTCAACACTCATAAAAACAATTCAACAAATAGCATCAGTTCAGCATTAGTAAATAGTAAAAAACATATCAATAGGAAGCAAGTCAAAAGCAAAGGATGCAGTAGGGAATATCAGAACAGTTTTTGCTTTCTGTGCCGAAGAGAAGGTGATGGAGTTATATTTGTGATGAAATTTCAGTAATTTGTGACTAATAGTAAACATTTAGATGTTTCATGGAGTATCAAGTGCTTGCGGAGTTTGTTCGCATCCTTAAGAGCAGTGAAAATTCAAAGATTGAGGCATCGCTGCTTCAGTATCTGAGCATAATGATTCAAAACATGGATAATGAACAAGCAATTTGTAAGATGGTTAATCTTTATTGATGTCTCTGGCTAAGCTCGTTAACTTCTAAGTCTTACCTGTTTATACATAAATTGTCAATACAAGTACTTCCTAAAATTGGTATTTCATATTTGCATGTTGCAGACTATTGCTTCAGCAATGGTTATATTAACAACATTATTTCGCATACCTACAAATTTGTTGGGGGAGACTTAGCTTCGTACTATGTGTCTTTTCTAAGGTTTTGATTCTTTTTGCCTCTCATTATTTGTTGAAAGTCATTTCTCCTTATTGATAGAGACATACAGTTATAAGTCCTGCCTTTTTCTGCCTGTCTTCTCTTTTTTCGTTTTTACTTGGTTAATGAATAATATCGGGAAGGGTACAAATTGTGATTTTAATATTTTGCTTACAGTATTTCTGTCTTTAATGTTATCACAATTTAATCTGAAAAAAAATTGTTTTTTGTTTATTTCTTCATTCGGGGCAATCAGTGGTAAATTAAATAGAGACACACTTTGCCTCCTTGTGAAGGTTCATGGGGTAAGTTAAAACAGGTAATGTAATTGTTTGCTGCTGTTTTTAGATCAACATAGTTATCTTTCCACTCCTGAAAGACACTTATTAGGCCACACTTGCCGACTTACATCGATGGGGATCTTACTTCATCAAACCAATATTGTCATTAGCAAAGATAATTTAGTAGTACGTTCTAGTTGAGAAGGATTTCAGTGAAAATTCATTTGTACTTCCTGCCTTGTATAGTAAGTGGTCCATGAAACCTTTCACTTTCCATTTGTGAATATGATGAAAGGGGGAAACCATTACTCTTAAGTCTCTGCTAGCATTAAATATTTGCTAGTGAGAGAGTTAGTTAGATTGGTAGGTTAGTTGGATTGACATTGTCAGAAGAAATAAAGTATGTTGTTTAAGTGGGAGATCTGTCTTGCCATTTAAGAAAATATTGAGATTTTTAGACATTGCAGAGTTCAATCTTCTCCCTTATTTTCTTTAGAATGTTCTTAGTAGTTAGAGAAATTGTTAAATTAATAGTAATAACATTATGACTGGATATGCTTTAGAGTGAGAAATAGAATGAGAAATGTATTAAAACATGAGATGCAAGTTTCAGTTATTGATTTTTGTTATTGGCTCTATAGATTCATCCTATGAGTTTCATGGATTCTGATATATTTTGATATTGGTTTAGGGATGCGGGTTTAGTAACATTCCTTAATCAAAACAAAAACTGGATACCAAGGATGCTCTCTAAATCATGTTATAACACTCCTAAATCAAATTCTTTAAAATTCAAAATCATATATAGCTCTTAAGTATTCCCTTATATTAAGCTTACACAGGATCTACAAATAGATCTCACATGCATTGTAATAGACCAAAATTCATATATGAAATATTGATCAAGATTCAGTTGAATCACTTCAGAGTTTTCTCTCAGAATCTATGAGATTCTCACAAGGTTCAATTAGGTTAGCCAGATAGCTGGGATGATCATCAGGCTGAGACAATTTTTGTGGCAAGCAAAACAAGCTCCTACTTATAACACTTTCAAGTCATATCTCATTCAATGTCAGACTCTCAACACTTCCCTATTTATCCTGGATCCAATGCTGGGGAGCTATATTGTTAGCCCTTTGTAACAGTAAACTATTTCTTTTCCTAGTTTATGAGTTAATTCCTAATTTGTTGTATTATAAAATAACTCATTCACCCTTCTGAGTCAATAGTCCAAAGATTGTTATAAATAAATTGTTGTCTCTACTAATTTTAACAATATAGATACCAATTTCTATTATATTCCAATAAATGATATATTTTACATCTAATTCCCTTATATTCTCTGGTCTAGTTCTATTAGCTAGAAGGAATGGTTAAACAACTATAAATCAGATAAATTATAACTCAATTCAGCAAAAATGAAAATTGATATAGTATATATACATATATTTACTAGACCAAGAATTCCAGCTAATTAATCATGTTGTAACACTCCTAAAACAAAATCATTACAATTTTTTCTGCAACATGAACCGCATATTAGAAGTGCAAGAAACACAATTGTATAACTACTTACAATTTTTTCTGCAACAAGACGCGTGTCTTCTGATGTATACTCTCCTGATGGTTTTGTTCGGGCTTTCATCCACTTCTCATGACGTGGTGGTGGAGATGGTGGTGGAACCTCTGACCCTCCAGCTGCTTGTTGTCTTTCTTTTAACCTATCCGCCATCATATTTTTCTCTAGCAAAGCATATCCCCCTTGGGACAATCTATGGGGATATTTATAATAAGACTGAGCTTTTTGTCCCCTCTTTCTTTTCTCCTATTATATAGCACAATAATTCATTAGGTAGTACTAAAATAATAGTTGGTTGATGAACTAAATAATAAAGCCAACTAACCAGAAAGGAAGGTTCCTCTCGCGACTTAACAAAAGCCTTCCACGTTTCTTTATCAATATAAGAGTAATCATTAGCAGCAGACATGCCAAACTTTTTTCCTCTTTCAACTAAATATCTGCTTGTTAAGCTGTTTTTAAATGAATTCCAACGCTCACCTGCATATACCATCGTTTTCTTTTCAACAGCATCATTTTTAGGAATATCCCACAATTCCTATGTTACACAACAAATAGAAGAGTTAGTACATATATCAACATACATAAGTTATGCACAATTGTGACAAGTACAATTAAAATTACGTACCTTAAGTCCTTTCCAAATTTCATTCCTGTCGTCACTACCAACCTTATCCCACTCATCAATTAGAATACTGATTCTCTCTCGAGCAAGAGCAGCCACGTGATACTTGAAATCATGTGCGAGTTCGCCTATAGGTTGTCCATATGAATTGAAATCAATCGATTTTCTCTCCTTCCGTGCAGTCAAAAGTTGCAATCGTTTCATCCGGGTGCATCCTCTTCCCTTTTTTGTGGTTGATTGAGTATTCAACCCACTTTGCAAAGGACCAGATGCATCACCCATGTGTCTGTTTAGAGAGAAAAAAAAACATAATAATGGTTAGTAACAACTCAAGCTCAATAATGTGAAATATATGATCAAAACTATTGTAAATGAGACGATAAAAAAATTTGACATTTCTTACTGCATATTTAGATAAAAAATTAAAACAAAAATAACCATTCCTCAACTAAGTTTCTTTTTTTGAAATGACGAAAATTTATTAAGCAAACTCAAGAACAAGGAGTACAAGAGAAGCTACAAAGGGATAAAAAAATAAAAATCCAGCCAAGGGAACAAACAACCCAAGGGGACAAACAAAACACTACCCAAAACAAAGCACCTAGAAGCAAACCAAAAGCAAAAACCCCCTAAACAACGAGGCCACACTAACACCTAGTCCTCAACTAAGTTTCTAATGTCCGAATTTTCCCATATCCCTTCTTCATGATCATCACGAGTGGCATACACCTCGTCACCAATAGTATCTTCAACTAAAGTTGGCACCCGCTGTGAGCAAGAAGGAGTCTCATAAATATCTAGTGTTGCATGCTCACTGTCATCAGGGCCGTGGTTGCTTTTACCTTTGAGAACCACTGACCACTTTTTGTTAGAACTAGAAGGGTCTCTAACATAAAACACTTGTTTTGCTTGAGATGCCATAATAAAAGGTTCATTCGTATAAGCTAGTTTTTCAAGGTCCACCAATGTAAAACCAAATTCATCAGTTTTAACACCATTTTTTGTGTCAACCCATTTACATTTAAATAGAGGTACTTTGAATGTAGTGAAATTGATATCCCAA
This sequence comes from Trifolium repens, assembly GCA_030408175.1. Classification (NCBI taxonomy): domain Eukaryota; kingdom Viridiplantae; phylum Streptophyta; class Magnoliopsida; order Fabales; family Fabaceae; genus Trifolium; species Trifolium repens. The sequence goes on from CP125850.1 coordinate 26,759,734, forward strand.
ATCTCTTCTATGATCCCATAGTAAGGTATTGATGCCATAACAGGATTTTTATCTTTTGAACTAGAGAAGTGCATGGACTCGGCTACAACCATAACCCCACTATTTTGCATAGTACTACTGTCATCCTGGGTCTTTGTATAGAATGTAAAATTATTGATATCATAGCCAGTCCAAGTTATGACATCGAATTTAGGCTCCCTTGCTAGACACTTTAATGTTTCAGAACATGTATTGTCAGCTAAAATGGTTTCTTTAAACCACTTTAAGAAAGTCTTGTTATGCTCATTCAACACCCATTTGTATTTCATTCGAGGAAAGTTTTCCTTGACAGTGTTTTTGTGAGTAGAAATGTAAGGTTGAACTTCATCAGTATTATTCAATATATACAATTGTGCTTGAAGTACTTCCACTCTTCCTTTACTCTTAAGTTTTAAACCCCGAATACCTTCACATCTTCCGCCATGACGAGACTTAGGAATTCCTATTGCATTCGCTTCAGACATGTAGTTAGAACAAAATTCAATAGCTTCTTCTGCGATGTATCTCTCAACAATAGATGCTTCAGGACGGTGTTGATTCTTCACATACCCTTTTAAGATCTTCATGTATCGCTCAACTGGATACATCCATCTCAAATAAACAGGACCACACAATCTAATCTCCCTCACTAGATGAACAATCAGGTGAACCATGATATCAAAAAAAGAAGGAGGAAAATACATCTCCAATTGGCACAAGATAATGGCAGCTTCATTTTCTAAGTCATCTAATATTTTAGGATCAATGACTTTGCTACAAATAGCGTTGAAGAATAAGCAAAGCCTAGTTAAGACAACTCTAACCTTTTTAGGCAATATGCCACGAATAGCAACTGGTAGTAGTTGTTGCATCAATACGTGACAATCATGAGACTTTAGGCCAACCAATTTCAAATCTTTCTTTGAGACAAGACTCTTGACATTTGAAGAGTAACCATGAGGCACTTTTATGCTACTTAGACACTCACAAAAGCTTTTCTTCTCCATTTTAGACAAAGTATAACAAGCCGGAGGCAAATATGTGCGTTTACCATCTGACATTGGAGCTAATTCTTGTCGTATACCCAGCTTAACCATATCTAAACGAGCATTTGCATTATCCTTTGTTTTTCCCGGAATGTTGAGAAGTGTTCCAATTACACTATCACACACATTTTTCTCCACATGCATCACATCGATACAGTGTCTAACATCTAGATTGCACCAGTAAGGTAGTTCAAAGAACACCGACCTTTTCTTCCATATATTTGTATCCGTGGTTTGTTTTTCGTGCTTTCCAAATAGAACATTGACATCTTTCACCAGTCCATAAACTTCCTCTCCAGTTAAGGCTCGTGGAGCAATTCCATTCTCTTGGTCTAAGTTAAAAGCTTTTTTCAACCTGCGATATGGGTGATTAGGTTTTAGAAACCTTCGATGCCCAAGGTACACAATCTTCTTTCCATGTTTTAAATATTGGGAGTATGTGTTATCTTCACATATAGGACACGCCTTATATCCTTTAACACTATAACCGCACAAGTTCCCGTATGCAGGAAAATCGTTGATAGTGCAAAATAACATTGCACGCATCTTGAAATTCTCTTGGGAATAGCCATCAAACACATCAACACCTTCCTCCCAAAGCATTCTCAAGTCCTCAATCAAAGGACTTAGATAGACATCTATATCATTTCCTGGCTGCCTTGGGCCCGAAATCATCATAGATAACATAATATATTTTCGTTTCATGCAAATTGAAGGAGACAAATTGTAGATAATTAATAGAACAGGCCATGAACTATGAATACTACTTAAGTTTCCATATGGATTCATCCCATCTGTAGCAAGTCCAAGCCTAAGGTATCTTGCCTCATTACCGAAATCCGGATACAAATCATCAATTTTTTTCCATTGCAAAGAATCAGCTGGATGACGAAGTTGTCCGTCACGTTCCCTGCCAATCGCATGCCATATCATATTCTTTGCATCGTTTGCATTAGCGAATAATCTTTTGAACCTTGGAATTATTGGAAGATACCACAACACCTTTGCAGGAGGACGATTTGTGCTTTCATCAATGTTAAAATTACCATCCTTCACTTTGAAACGTGATTGCCCGCATGTGGGACAATCCTTCAACTCTTCATACTCATTTCGGTATAATATGCAATCATTAGGGCATGCATGTATTTTCTTGTACTCCATTCCCATTGGACACAATATCTTCTTTGCCTCGTAGTTACGATTTGGCAATCTGTTACCTTCAGGGAGCATTTCACACAACAACTCAAGTAGTTCGGTAAAACTTTTATCTGACCATCCGTTTCTTGCCTTCAAGTTGAACAATCTCAACACCGCAGATAATCGTGTGAAGTTAGTGCATCTCGGATACAACGGCACTTCATTGTCACTGCACAATGTATCGTACATATGAGCACGCTGAAAAGACTCTGGTCCAATATCACGGATCATATCCTCTAGCCCATTGTCCATATCTACATCAACTACCTCCCTTTCCGACGCACTTGGCATGTCTTTTGACGGTTCACCGTGCCATATCCAATTGGTATAACTTTGGCAAATGCCCTCACAAACAAGATGATCTCGTATTTCTTCTTCAAAAAGTTGCGGGTTTCTATTCAAACATTTAACACAAGGACAATAAAACCTAATATTATTAGGAAGTTTTTCACGAGCATATTGAAAAAACTCTTCCATTCCTTTTGTGTACTCTACACTCAAACGATTAGCTTTTATCCAACTACGGTCCATAACTATTTCTGAAAAAAATAAACATCCGCAAAGGTTAAGGACGGAACAAAGACAGCTTCACTCTAAGTGAAGCACAAGCTTGAGGAGGTTGAATTAAAGAGAGTAGCGGATAATGCTATTCTGTCACAAGAGGGAAAACGAAACAAAGAGGGTATAGCTACATAACTAGAAGATTAGATGGTGAGAGAAGGGAGCGGAGAGGAACAACGATTTATTAGAGTGAAAGTACATATGAGGGTATACTATTCATTTGTATTTTGGTACCAGTTTCTATCAATTAGTATCAAAGCACTAAGATCCAGGCAGCGGTTAATGGTGGTTGCCATTTTTTTTATGGAGGCAAGACTTGAAACTTTGGAGCGTGTTTATGAAGGGTTGTTGGCCCTGCAACAAACTGATGAGCACTAATTTTATACATTAATTAACTCTCGTATTTTGTTTGATAGTCATGATTTTTGTCTAATTGATAGGTCTTAGATGTATTTTATAATTATGGGTTTAATTTGGGCTTAATGCTAAACATTATTAATTTTGGATTTTTACTCATTTTGACCTCTCTGATTTTGGAAGTGCATATCTGGAGCTACAAATATCGGATTTTGATGATCTTTACACCGTTGGAAAGCTAAGCGAAATTACTACAATTTTGTGTTTTACAAGATTCATCAAATTGGGCTTAAATCTATATGAAACTGGGCTCCAAAAGTTCTGGTCGTGATGTTATTTGGCAAAATATCTATCTTCCTTAAATGGGTCATAACTCACTCAATTCTTATCCAAATGAGGCAAACCATACCTTTTTGAAAAGCCCACTTGAAGTGGCATATTTCTGTAAGAAGAAAAATAGGACACGAAAATTGAAAGTCAAAGAAAACAGCATCTGAAGCAGAAACGAAAAAGATACAAAAGCTGAAGCAAATTGATATTTCTTTCTTGCAAATTGGCAAAGCTTAAGGGGTAAGAAATTGAGCTGTAAAACAATAGGAACAAGGCGGTGAAGCACTCAAGAGGTTATAAATAGAACAACAAAGGGCAGAGCAAGGATATGTAGAATTTTGGTGGGAGCTTTCTCACTTTGTTTACATCAATTTTAGGTTTTCTTTTACTATCTTATTTCTCTTGTAATTTTGTATTCCATGAGAAGGATTATCTATTTAAAGGGAATTTTCTTGAATGGCCTTAAAGAAGTCATAAGGGCGCAGAATTAAAACTTCATCCACCAGAAGGATTATCCAGAATGATGAATTGTGCACTAAGGATTGGTGAGAAGAACATTCTAATGAACAAGAGAAATGTTGGACTAAGTTCTAATGGAAAACCCATTAGAACCTTCTGTCACTTGGGAATAAAAACCATGAGTCATTAACATGGGGCTGCAAGTATTGTGGGTGAGACCAGTAGCACAAAAACTACTGGATCTTTTACAGTAAACGGATTTAAAAGATTATCTTATGCACAAAATGCGCTTATTTGAAGGGTGAATAGGTAGGTGTACCTAAGCACTTTACTACTTAGAATTTGCTCATATAGAGTGTAAGGCTATGATAACTAATCCTAGAACAATAATCTGTTTTAACTTTGATTACTTAGGAATTAAGATAGTTTATTCAACTTCTAAAAGTCCCCTAAGGAAGTTAACAGAGGAAAAAAATGTGTTTGTTAATATATTGTGAAATTCACAAGCAAAAGTTCCTAATATTTATATTAAATTAACAAGCAAAAAAGAGAACAAAGTTGCTACTTGCTAATATATTGTGTAGAAATTAACAATTTCCATATTTACTAGCAAGGAACAATCAAAATCAATAAGCATCTAAGAATTAAGCTAAATTAGTAACTGTAATTACTAACTTTAATATTTGTATTGACTAATACCTAAAAAATTCAATGTCTTTACCAAATTGAAACCAAAACTATGGTCAGCTTTCAAATATATTGAATTCTACTAAAATCTAACAAATACCAGGCAACATTCAAATATATTTGTCAGATTACAAATAGACAATAGTTAGATTAAATACTGGTATTTGCTTGTAGATAGAGAGAAACAGTACAACGAAGGCATTGAGCCTAGAAAGCTAAATGGCTAACACCAGTCCAATAAACACCCACCCACACTTAAAGATACAGCAAAACAACAAATAGCAGCAGCGCACAACACAAAAGGAAACGAAACAGCAAAGCAAAACACCAAAAAAACCCATAGCAGGAAAGAACAAGAGCCACACACCCATCATCAATTAAAGCAATCTCCCGGAATGTATGAAAAGTTAGTGATTACAATCACTAATAAAAGGTAAATATTGGACATTGTTAATTTCAATATATATTAGTAAATAGTTAGATTTTAGCAGGATTCAATTATGGTCAAGTTTAAGCAAAATCAGTCACTCTTTTAACTAAATACTTAAAAAATTGAAATCAAAACCTAGTTTCAATATATTAACAACACTAGCAACAAACACAGAAATTGAAATCTCACAACAGAGAAAATAAAAAGTTAGGGTTTTCAGATTACATACCTATGAATGAGTAGCGCCTGGTATTTGCAATCAAACAGAATATTATGACTTCTAGAAAGTTAAGGATTGAAAGTTCGATTTATGGGTTCGATTTTGAATGCGGAGATTGAATTCGATGGTGATTGAAGGGTTAAGGTTTTGAATGAGGGGGGTTGAATTCGATTAATTGTTTGCAATGAAGAAGAACAAATTGCGATGGTGAAGAAGAACAAATTGCGATGGTGAAGAAGAAATTCGAAGAAGAAGTTCAAAGAGGATACCAGTATATACGACCAGGTGATAGAGTTTGTTTGTTTTTTTTTTTTTTTTAATCTTTTTAAAAGTTTAAGATTTTTCTTTAAAAAAAATAACGATTTTTCTTTAAAAGAAAAAAAGAATTATGATTTTTTTTATGTTAATTAAGGGACATGGGTTCGATTCACATATGCGACATTTTATAATTTAATTTGTAAATTAAATGATACTTCTTAGGTCAAGTAAGTGACACCTGTTTTAAGAAAAAAAGTTTTTTAGGTCAGTTCAGGGACATCTGACTTAACAAAATGGGTTTATTAGGTCAGGCAATCTAGGCGTGACTTAATTTGAATTTTATATTATTTATTTCAATACTTATTAAGTCGGTTGACAACGCAACCGCCTTAAAAAAGTTCAACTTATTTACAAAATTGCCACCGCACCTCTTTTTAGGTCGGGTGCAAATATTAACTGACTTAAAAGGTTTTCTATAAAGATATTTTTGTACTAGTGTACCAAAATTAATCATATGAAAATATATATCTATGTATGCACACAAAGTCACATATAAGAACAAAACAAACATATACAAACCAAGTATGAACTTAATATGGCAATTGTAATGATTTTTGTCAAAACCCCATTTAAGACGTATGGGTCTCAAAAACTTATAAATATTTTTGAGCAAGATTCTTGGAAATGAAGGATTAGACAACTATCAATGCACATATCATATTAAGGTGAAAGTTGTATGTATATGAACCAATATAAAAATGCCAAAAAAAATATAAAGGAAAAGGTAGAGAATAGAATCTTCCCTTAAGTGTTATGTGGAGGAAGTGATCAATTTCCACAACATTGTAAGTGTTGAGTTGAAGCTTTTCTCATCATTTTCCTTGTTCGTAAGTCTTGAACTCCATTGATGCCGGTGTCTTTCGTCAATGGTTCAAGACATTCTCCTACATACTTAGACATTTGAAGTAGGTCCTCAACTCATGTTGGGTCCTAGTTGGTTAGTAGCAACATTATTGCTTAACTTGGGTAACCATTGCAATTTGCCTTTTGGTACCAAGGTTTTCCGAGCATGGCATTTTGCAATAGTATGACCCTTGTTACAACAATAATGACAAACAATATGAGGATTACTTTTCTTAGGATCCTTTTCAACAAATTTATACTTTTTATTTCTAGGTTTTAAAGATTTGTTGAATTTAGATGGATCAACCGCAAAAGTAATCTCCGGCTTAGATGGTTCTTTTAGCTTATCTTGCAACTTTCGTAAGTCTCTAGATAAGTAAAACACTAGTGGAAAAAGCCTTTTTAGGTCGGTTCCTAGCCACTTTTTAAGTCGGTTCCGTGCGTGACTTAAGTTTTCCTGACATAACAAGTTTTGACTTGTTAGGACGGGTTGGACCTGACTTAACAAACTACATTTTAGGTCAGTTAAATTTTATGCGTCTTAAGAAGTCCAGCTTTTAGCAAGCGCTTGTGGCACGTCTAGCCGACTTAAGAATGTTGTTTTTAAGTCGACTATTAGTAACCGACTTAAGAAGTTTTTTTTTTTTTTTTTTTCTGCAGGCTTTTTTCTATATTAATAGGACCTTTTTTTGTCCAGCACAATCTATATACTGCAACATCAATTTATCAAAAAAAATATTCAGCAATATCATATTATATTCAATTACCATATCTCAAAATAAAATCGTAGAAGTAAAAATATTGTCATATCAACTTAAAATATCATTGTAATCAAAACAAGTACACAGCCACAATACTACTAGGCAAGTTCAGTTGCACTAAAATGAAAACTCAACAAGTATAACTAGTCTTATCAAAAAGCGAACATAAACAAAGACTAACTACCTAGGTGAAATAGCAACTACGTACTTATTAAAATACCATCAAAACTAGAAACCTTAAAGACTAGTCAATATCCAACATATAATTGCACCACATTTCATATCATTGTCTGTACTTGCTTCAATATGTTCCAATATCATGTTTGCAAAGCATTCTTGAACATTTTTAACTTCATCTTTTTGAAATGGCTTCGAATCTCCAAATGTCTCTATAAATAAATGCCGACATAACATTAAATTACTATATCAACATAAAAAATTGTACTAATTAAGTGATACATGCAACTTGTTAACATAATTCTATTACTTACTTGTGTCCATGAACCAACAAGAGTCGCAGATACAATGTTCAACATGTGAATCATGATGAAATAGCCGCACTCATAACTAGCTTTTGACTCTAAAATTTAATATAATCAAATTAATGTGAACGTCAACTAGTCAGTAAATATTATCAAAAATATGAAATTATAAATTTAAATATAAAGTTGACAACTTACTGTGGAAAATAATCAATCCACTTTCTTATGTTTTTTCGCACGTTGTAACTTATTATGAGCTGCCAAAGCTCTACAATTTTTAGAATCAGCAAAATTTATTATTAATGGATATATCCAGAGGCAAAAGATTAGGTCATGGACTACAAACACAGTGCATGAATGGTACAAAACCAAAACTACAAACGCAGTGCATGAATGACAAAAATAAAAAATCTCAAACAATAACAAATACAAAGCGCCTACATCCAGCGACTCTACATGATACATAGTTTATGTACGGTATATAAATTGAATACTTACGTGTCAAGAATTTCTTAGATTTTTTTATCCGGCCTATTTCCCAATGAACATAGAAAGACAACTTCAAGCTTCGTACGATTAATGATGAGCAATTGCCAATGATGACTACAAAGGCAACATACAATTTAATGTGTTAAATTAATTTCTATCAATCATAAGTGATTGACTATAACAAGAAAAAATATTCTTACTTGTTAAAATATGGAGCAAGGTACGTAACATATTTTTTTTATCATCACACATCTTCTTTTGTATGTAGGACTGAACACTACCACACTTATTTTGACTATGAGTGAAATGCGGATATCATAAATCCATAAACATTATTGTTGCCCAATTCCATACAATGGCGGTGTATAGATATCTACAACACATTGGAAGTTATTTACATTATAAATATAATTAAGTAAATAATAAATTTAAAAATAAAATATACTTACAGGAGTCACACTTGCAAAATAGTGATGCCTAATTCTTTTGTACCCACACATAAGTTTATAATATCTTCCCTTGGGAGCTCAATAAAGGCACTTGTCGCACCGAATTCACCACTCAACTTCAAAGTTTGATCCATATACATTGCCTTTACCACCAACTTTTGACAGATAGGTTCCAACTTTATCGGTTGAGCATCATATTTCTTAGATAGAGCATGTTAAATATGATAAAATATTAGACAACAAAAATACAACAAACTTAATCAAAGTCAAACTGAACCATAGTAAAAAAAAAATACAACAAAAATAAATAAACCAAACAAGAATCATGAGAAATCATCACATGACAATATATAAACCAGAAAAATCACAATCCCAATCTTTCTGATTATGCACTTGAACTTGATAATGTTGGAAAAAAAAAATGATATAGAATTATTTCAATAGAATAAATCAAATAAAATTATTGTTACAAACTAATATGATACACAATAAAATAAATTAGAGAATAGGAAGAACTTATCGATTTTGACTGAGGCGTGCAAAAGTACTAGGTTTAAGAGTATTTCGCCACCACAGTTAAACTACTCGGTGCAGTTGATCTCATAGCTAATAACTTCTTGCTAGCACTGCACGTGAATTAGCAAGGTCTCAAAGAACCACTTTTTTATCCTCGAGAGATAAAACACTTTATATATTTGTGGGATTTTGTATGCTTAATATAAGAGAAGTATGTTACTGTTCGTAGAGAGCAGAGAAAGCTTTTCCTTCTTATATTGTTTTCCTAGACTTCTCACCCTAGTATTTATTTCCCTTCATTAAGCATATTATCACGTTACAATTTTCTTGTCCACAAACCATAACTGTAAGACATAGTTAAGAAAGTTTAATGGTAGTGGACCACAATGGAACGGCTATAAACGTATCAAATAAAAGGTAATAAAAAGATATTACTTTAAAATAAATTATTATAATGAAAACTATAACAGATAATACATATTAAACACATAAGAACTTAAGAAGCATTCCCTTAAAAGCTTAAACCATTACATGATGAACTAATGCTGTACAATCTAATAATCTACATGCGTAATCAATTCACTGGACTGGAAATTATATTTGCAAGTTAGTAGTTGTGTAGTACACATAACTTGCATAACTATCTTAAGTTGTTTTAATCATAAGTTGTAATGGGTGCTTTAAGAAAAATTCAAAGCCAAAATCAAGCAATTATTAACAAACCTCAAAAGAAAATCATTAAAAAGCAAATCATGAATAAGAAAAAATCAAAATCATGAACAAGAAAAAATCAAAATCGAGAACAATCAAAATAGAAAGAAGCTATTTAAACACCAATCATGAACAAGCAAATCGAAAACAAGAACAAACAAAAATCACAATCATGCCTACTCATCAAGATTGAGAGTTGAGATTGAAAACACCAAAAGCTGCGACAGTGAAGGGATCGAAGGGTTCGAAAGTTAGGGTTTTCAGTGAAGAAGAAGTTGCGACAGTGAAGATAGTTCAAAGGAATATGCGGTGAAGAAGAAGAAGGTTCGTGACGGTGAAGAAGAAAAGGGTTCAATCGCGACGGTGAAGAAGAAAAGTTCGATTTAAGTTTTTTTTAAAAGAAGGGATAATATATAAAAAAAAGGGAGGATTATACTTATCTTTTTTAAAAGATTTGATTTTAAAAAAAATTAGGATTTGTTTTTTATGATATGGAACTGGGTTCGATTCTCGTATGCTACATATTATAATTTATTTTTTAAAATTAAATTAAACTTCTTAGGTCAGATGTGAGACACCCGACTTAAGAAAAAGAGTTTCTTAAGTTAGTCAAGAGACATTTGACTTAATAAAAAGGGTTTCTTAAGCCAAGTAAACTACACGTGACTTAACAACAAAGTTTTGAATTTTATATTAATCGTTATTATGTCGGTTGACAGCGGATCTGTCTTAAGAAAATTAAATTTATTTACGAAACTGCCACCTCACATTTTCTTAAGTCGGGTGGAAGCATTAACTGACTTAAGAACTTTTCTATAAAGGTATTTTTGTACTAGTGAAAGCATCCATCACATCTGGTTCTATCGTTACCATAACTATCAAAAGTCACAAGAGGTTTTTGAATCATAGACTCTTTGAGAGCTTTCAACTCAAGCTCTGTTTCCGAAACTTTTGCCTCAAGGTATTTATTAACTTGCATTAAACCTTTTAGTCGTTGAAAAGCCTCTTTAGTCTCTTTGTGTAACTTTTCAAAAGCGACTTGCAACTCATGATATTCTAAAAGCGTATATGAGCTAGAGGGATTTTGATTTACCTTTTTAGGAGCAAGTTTCTTACGATCATATGAAGTCAAGCATACATTTGCCAATACATCTTCACCACTTGAGCTAGAGCTTGATGATGAAGAAGATGAAGAGCTATTACTCTCCCAGGCAACATAAGCTTTCTTTCCCTTGTCCTTGCTTCCCTTTTTGAATGATGGTGACTCCTTTTCTTTTCTCTTCAACTTAGGGCAATCCAGTTTGAAATGACCAATTTGACCGCACTCATAGCATGCCCCTTTCTTGGAGTATCTACCACTATCACTCTTCCGGCGATAACCACTATCTTTCCGAAACTTCTTAAGATTGTCATCGGAATGTCTTATCCCATTCTTTCTCACATATCTATTATAGCGTCGAACGAAGAGCCCTATTTCCTCATCATCGGAATCGTCTTCGCTTGAGCTACTTTCCACTTGCTCAACCTTTTTAGACTTGGATGTGGAGGCCTTTAGAGCAATGGACCTCTTATCCTTTTCTTTTTCCTTTTCGTTTTGTTTCTCCTTTTTCCCACCTTTCTCATGCTTTTCCAACAAATTAAGCACTTATTCATGTTCTGTTAGCTTACCGAATAAGGTTGTGTGACTCAAAGTTGTAAGATCATTCACTTCTTTGATTGCGGTGACCTTTGGTTGCCATGACCTATTAAGACATCTCAAAATCTTATTAGTAGCATCTTGATTAGTGATTGGTTTACCTAGACTATGTAACTTGTTGGTAATTTTCACAAATCGTTGTTGCATATCCGCAATGGTTTCACCATCTTGCATATGGAACAATTCGAACTCTTGAGTTAAGGTGTTTATTTTCGATATTTTGACCTCATTAGTACCCTCAAAATGAGTAACTAATGTATCCCACATTTCTTTGGCCGATACACAATGCGACACATGATAAAATTGTTCAATCCCAAGGGATGAAATAAGTATGTTTTATGCCTTTGCATCGTAATTGACCTTTTTCTTTTCATCTTCCGTCCATTGTGCCATAGGCTTATTGGTGACAATGCCATTAGGATCGGTGATTGTCGGAACAAACGGACCGGTCTCAATAGCATTCCACACTTCACCATCAAAAGAATTGATGTGAATCCGCATACTACTTTTCCAATAATCAAAATGATCTCCATTGAATATAGGTGCCCTATTATACGCCCCTTTAGGTGCAAAAGCCATGTTTTCTAATAATTGGCACAATCCACCGAATATTGTGAACAAAATTGAACCGGGATCGTGATACCACTTGTTAGACTACTTGGCTACCACTTAGACGGGGGGGGTTGAATAAGTGGCCCTTTTAAACAATGTCGGTTTTTAAAAATATTTCGTTTAAAAGATACGCGCGGAAGCACCACCGGATCGGTAGTCTCTTTGCACCCGATTGATCACTGAAAAAGTAGTATAGCATTTGAACGTATGAAAAGACTTAGAAATGATTGTGTACAAATTAATCGAATTTAAACGCTTCAATTAAAAACAGCCCAAGCAAGTTACTTAGTATTGAATCGAATCCAATCTCAATCAAGATATGTCAATTGAATTTTTGTGCACACGTACGAACACGAAAATTCAATTGACTCACAAATCAAAGTAATTGCGTGAAATAAAAGATTGAAAGAGAAAGACATAAACACTTGATTAGGGAGTTCTCCGGCTTTCGTGTCGTCCTCGCGGTCCGCCGGGTACGTCTCCCCCCAAATAACCAAACGGGTTATTTGAGAGTATATTGATTAAAAATGATGAACACAAGTGCACAATTTACAAACGACTCGAATAAACCTATATTGAATCAAATGTAAACTATGCGAATAAACCTCAACAACCAAAGAAACTTCTCCCTCTGATTCCAACGATCCGAACCCGTGCGCAAAACCTCGCACCGATCGTCCAGCTGAGTACCTCGCTTCTTTGTTGTTGATCCTCCAAGATATCGCACAATCTTGAACCCTTGAGAGAAACCCAAACCTTCTTCACAAACCAACTCGATCACGTCTCTGATTCACCGAAAGCCGTATCGAACGTTATCGATCAAATGTGCAATCTCTATTCGAATGATCCCATACTCAATCTTCAATTAATTGCAACTTTGAAAGAAGATGATGATCTTGTGAAGAATAACCCCTTTGATCCAAATTTTTCCCTAATTTGAATCCCAAAGTGTTTTCTGAAGCTATTTCACTTTCTCACAGGTTTTCTCTGCTTTACAATGAACAAGCATATTGCTATTTAAAGAGAAAATAGAATTGAGCAAGTTTAGGCAAAATTTAACATACGTGTATCGATACAAATGATGGTTTGTATCGATACAAACCATTTGACCAGCGTTCAAATTGAAAGATTTGACCTATGTATCGATACAAACACGTATGTGTATCGATACATATATCAGTTTCTTGAAATCTTGACTGATATGTATCAAATCATGCAAGCATGATTCGATACATCATGTACCAACTGATTTTTTGAGAGATACAGGTGTGTATCGATACATGCAAGCATGATTCGATACACAGATGACGCTCTGCTTCTGAGAGACATATTTGTATCGATACAAGTGATGTATGTATCGATACAAAATGCACAAAATCAATCTGAAGTAATTTCAGGACATATGAATCGATACAAATGATTATGTATCGATACAGAATACCTAAAAATCAATTTTTCAAGGTTTTAAAAATAGTTTTTCGCTGTCAGGTCATTTGTAATATTGCCAAAATATGTTCTACTCTATTTTCATGTGTTTTGACAATTATTAAAACATGAGGATGAACTGGTGCACTTACAATCAGGGTTTGCAGCGGTTAGAAAAACAAAACACAATTAACAATGACTATGAAAGAGTAAGAGAGTGAGAGAAAGATAGAGACAGAGTTTTTATACTGGTTCCTCTCACAAACAGAGAGTATGTCCAGTCCCCTTGCACTTCCAAGGGAGTTCACTAATAATCACCAAAGATTACAATGCTCAAGCACACATGCAAGAGACTTCCAATGCTCAAGTAAAACTTACAAGAGACTTCCTTTGCTCAAGCACACACGCAAGAGACTTCAAACAACTTACAAGAAAAACAGAGTATATGAACACTGATATACAAATCAATGTTCAATAAGAATAAATAAATACAACTCAATGACAAGACTTAACTTAGAATCCTAACAAAAGAAATCTAAGGTTCAACTACTGTATGATTCAGAAGCTGAAGCTTGAGTCTTAGATATTCAAATGACTTCAAGTTGTATTCAAGTTGTTTTTGTGCAAAGGATGATTTTGGCAGAGTAACAGCTTGTTCAAAATTGTTCAATAGTGTTGTGCACAAAAACTTAAATTCAGCTCCTATTTATAGTAGAGGGTGGAGCGCCTTTGAATTTGAATTTGTTGCGGTGAGATTTCGCCAGCTAGAAGTAGTACGATCCTTAACCATATCAAGTAACCTTTGTGTACGAACAATCTTGGGAATAAAGATTCGTCCAAATCAGGTAATATGTTCGTACAATAGTACTAACGTCATTATTCTGAGGATAAGGTTAATTCTCCAGCTTTTGGGTTGTCAGAAGATGATGAAATTCAATCATTGTAGCAGAGAATGTTCTTATGACAAAACGGCTCTCACTGCATGTATCAGAACATGATGTTTTACAAACACAACTTCTGATAGCGTAGCTTCTGATATGAAGCTTCTGACGCGACTTAACCTTGCATCTTCTGTTGAGCATGTTCTGGTCAGAATTTGCTTCCCATTTCAGAGCTTCAAATGTACTCATAGTGAATATAAAATTTTAGCTTATATACCTGCACACTTAGAGTAAATAATAAGTATACCATATTGTATATTAATACTTTTGTTATCATCAAAATTTAATTGAGTCATGTCAGAACCTTTTTTGTTCCAACATAAATGAGAAGTAAGATTAATCCAAAAGTTATTGAAAAATTCACGCGAAACAAGTATTCATCTGTACACCATAAATATTTGCCCCAAATGAATTAGGTAAAATATCGTTGTCACAAGTAAATTGTTTTTTGTTTGAAAGAATACTAATTCAAACGTAGAACTAATATTTGTCATTGATGTAAAAAATGAAAAGTAATTGTTTTGATAAAAATTCATATATGTAATGAAAAGTAAGAATGGTATCAAAGTTATTGAAAAATCTAATAATTTTACTACTCATGATTTTATACTTCTATTCAACCAAACAAAACTCTATTAATTACATACTATTTGTTTCCTATGTAAACAAATTGTTTTATTTGTATTTCACGCACCTTTCTGATCCAACGCCCCCCCCCCCCATACCAACGCCCCCACGAACCAATGACCCCATAAAATCGACACATGGAACACGTGTCTCGTGCCTATGCACAAGTGTGTTGCTAGTTTTAGTATAAAAATGATAACAAGTTTTGATTTTAGTGATTAAAAAATAATTATATGTTTTGTCCTCTAAATTTTTCTAAAAGTTTCTAGATTTAATTTAACATTCTTTATGAATAATTTGATTTTATAGTTTTCAAGAATATAATTAAGCATTTTTTTAAAAGTTAATAAAAGGTTTAATTCATTTAAAAAAAATGATAAATTATTCAAAAGTTTATGAACTCTATTTAATATATTTTTATTTTGAGGACCTAAATATAAATAGTCAATAAAATAAAAAAATTCAAATATTTTTGTTATTGCATAAATCAGGTATCTTATGTCCGCAACAACATAGATTAATCTCTAAAGTCTTGTGAGACCCAAATGAGCAGCAAATTCTCCCTAAAAGTTTTAGCATTATTGTATGCCTAAGAGGCTAAGACAAATATCAAACTCAATATTTAAATTGAACTAAAAAAGACATGCGACATCTCAACCGAGCGTTATTGGATTCAATATATTTCTAAATCTTCAAATAGTTTCACATGCCATAAGTGCAATTAAACCAAATTAAAATTTGCCAACAAATTTGTTAAATTTTTTTTTTGACAAAATAAACGATATTCATTCATTCAAATAAAAAGAGTACATCGATGCAAAACAAATTCATAATCGCTAAAACCAAAAAGGATGAACCTGCGAACAAACTCACAGCATCCATGTTAATAGCATAAAACGGAAAATTACATATGCCTACAAATATGACTATATTGAAGTGTCCAAAATATGCATGCCTTCGGATCTGTAGCGTTGATGACACCAAAGTCGACATTGATTGGATCTGCACTTGATCGGATCTACTCCTACAACCTTAAACAAAGAACACCGCACAAAGACAGGAAAAGAAATACACCACACAAAGACGGGACAATCAAGTACACCGTACAAAGACGGGACAATCAAAACAAATAAATATATGAAAAAATCGCACTTATTTATTATAACGAGAAAGAAAAACAATTTGGAGTGATGATTTTAGGTCAAAACTAACCTAAAATTACCCCTCTTCAATGGACTAAGAAGAAAAAAAGTAGTGACGGCTAGGGTTGGAAGAGGAGAAGGAAGAAGAGAAATTTGTTAAATTGTTAAATGCTATCAATAAATGTAAAAATATGTCGGACTCTGAGACTATGGTCAAGATAAGACCAAATTAACTGAGAGTTTTGTTTAAACTTTAAATAGATAACGTCAATGCTTTTTAAAAGTTTATTATGCTTAATATTTCAAACCACTTGAAAAACACTTTAAGTCTAATTTGTTAGCATTTTTCTTATTGTAATAATTTTTTTTTTTGTTTACAAATGTTGTGATTGAGAATTGAATCTAAGATCTCATGCATACTATTCAAATCTTTTATCACTAAATCAAACCTAATAGCTTTATAATAGTTTTGTATATTGAATTGTTTTGAATGAAATTAGACTCGGATCACTTCAGCAAGTTATTGAGTTTTAGTCTTGCAAATGAAAAGAGATATCTAACTAAGTATAGTTAATCAAGTTGCCCTAATAAATACTATTAGTCGTCGATAAAGTCAATTGATATCCTGCATCAATAACAAAAATATAAGAGAAGAAGGAGGTGGAGGAGGAGATGAAATATGATGAAAAGAAGACGGAACTAAAAATGAGAATATAAAAGAAGAAGAAGAAGAAGAAGATTAGAAACATGTTTGCAAAAGAAGAAAAAGAGGAGGAAGAGATAGTCAATATTTTCTTTCTTTTCTTTTTCCAGAATTTTAATTTGATAGTGGTTCATCTCCAAATTCAAATTCAAATAATCAAATGTATACTAACAAATTACAATTATTTCTTTTTTATTGTCATGTGATTAGTAGCTAATTAAAAATTCATCCTTTTTAGTGAAAAAAAAGACGTACTGAGAAATCTTGAATTTGAAGCTCAATCAACCGAGTTCTTACCAATAAAACCAATGAATATAAGAGTATTCTTATCAATTGAGTTAAGCTCACGAGAATATAATAATACTACATAAAATTATCCACAACAATAATGTACCGGTATCTACTTACAATATATTAAAAGAAACTACTACTAAAAAACCAAATTTGTCCTTATCAAGTTTATAATATTTTAGAATTTATGCCCTTAAATGTAATTTTAACTCTAAACTAAAAAAATTGAAAAACAAAAATAGGAAGAAAAAAAGATAAGCATAAAATAAATTTTCCAAAAAAATAGCATCGGAAACCACATATACAAAAAGATATTAATTCAATCTAATCTACTTCTACTTACGATATATTAAAAGAAACTACTACTAAAAAACCAAATTTGTCCTTATCAAGTTTATAATCTACTTACAATATATTAAAAGAAACTACTACTAAAAAACCAAATTTGTCCTTATCAAGTTTATAATATTTTAGAATTTATGCCCTTAAATGTAATTTTAACTTTAAACTAAAAAAATAAAAAACAAAAATAGGAAAAAAAAAAGATAAGTATAAAAGAAATTTTCCAAAAAAATAGCATCGGAAACCACATATACAAAAAGATATTAATTCAATCTAATCTACTTACAATATATTAAAAAAAACTACTATTAATGTAATATCCCACATTCTAAAATTATCTAATTAATTTTAATTAGAGCTTTGCTTAATTTTTCATAAGTTAATTAGTGGTGTTAAATTAATTAATCCTTGAGGAATTAAGTGAATTGTGTGTAAATTAGGAGTTTAAATTAAACCTATACTACACAAATACAACTTAAGTATACTCTTGTGAATAATTAAGCCAACAATTCAAATCTCCCTCCTTAGTGATTCATTATTCCACTCAAGATCAACTCCACCTTTAGGCAACACCTCACCATTGTTGGGTGAGTCATAGTTCCACTCACTCCTACTCAACCATTGCATGCAACTCTAACTCCAACCTCTCTCATTCTCATTCAGAAAATCTGAAATCACTCCCCACCCCATTCTCTCTTCTTCCACGCCAAAAACAACAACATTAGCAACAATCCAAAACCTTCAATTTTCTTAAACACATGATTTTGGCCTTACCTTACAAACCCCTTATCTAACACCTGAGCTTATTCACATGCAAGACCTCAGAACCAAGAATCTCTGAGTTAATATTTTCCCCAAAACCTCACATGATACAAAATGAAAACAACCCCATTTTTACCATTTTCACTCACCAATGAGAAGACATGCAACCCTTGAAACCACAAATTCGTGTACTGTTTCTACACCTCTGAAACTACTATAAATAACCCTCCACTTCAGCTGAAACATTCATCCAAGCATCATTCAATTCTTAGAGCCAAGCTTAAGGGTTTCAAGAGTCAAGTATTCAATTCTGGTCTGGGGTTCGTGGGGCACAATAGGAGGTGGCAGAAGCTGTTTCTAGGAGCTTAGGAGCTAAGTTAAAGCTTCAATCAGGTGGGTTCTTAGGTTAGTTAGTTAGATTCCCCAAAATTATGAACTTTGCATGTTAACTTAGGATTTAAGAAAATTGTTGTGAGAGGAATCAACTCCCAAATTCCTCTCCATTCTGTCGTATATTATATGTATTGTATGATCGCATGCCTTAGGATGAGGATTGTAGGTGTTTAAAAGGTTAATTTTTGAAATTTCGCAAAACAGAACAAGTTCTGAGTAAACTCGCTCTGGCGAGCTCAGGGCGAGCCTCCATGGCGAGCTGGGTCCTTCATGTTGATGAACCTCGCCCTGGCGAGTAACAACTCGCCGGGCGAGCGAATTTGGCACAGGACCTATAATCTCGCCATGGCGAGCTCCTCTTCGCCGTAGCGAGCTTACACAGGGCATGACCTGAACAACTCGCCGTGGCGAGTGATAACTCGCGAGGCGAGCTTGACAGGAACAGGAACTTTTCAGAATTTTCTAAACAGAATCGTAGCACTCGTTTTATGTCCTCATCTGAATTTGGTATATGCAATAGTACAGTTATATAATGTAAAACAGCATGTTAATCACAGATAATCTTAGGGTATAACCTAGGGAATTTTTGAAAAGCATGCTCCCCTGGGACTTTGGTAAAATATGGTAGAATCAACTAATTTAGAACAGTCAATCATGAGCGATCTTGAGTTATCGCGTTATGGACTCCCAATGGGATAATCCATTAGGTTATGACTATGTGAGCTGTATGCCGTGACCGAATCGGTTGACGGATATGTCAGGCCTCTGAGATATGCTCACCTCAGAGTGTCCTTGAGTTAAAATGAATAAGATTAATTGTGTGTTACACCATTATTATTATGCTTATGAATTATGCTATATTAGAAATTTATGCTATGACTGTTAGGTTTCCCCGGTGTAGTCACCTCTAGGAGGGTAGTAGGACTCACTGAGGCTTAGTTGTCTCACCCCAATCCAAAACAATTATTTTCAGATAAACAGGTTGGCTAAGGTATGCTCATTGGTGTGCTAGTAGCCGTGCTTGGAGGATCGCACTCGTTCATGCTTTCTTTTAATTCCTTGTCTCGCTACATTTCAATAATCTTATTATTGTATCGTTGTTTCATTTCCGTTATTCCGCTGTATTTGTATCTGTGTTGTACTTAGCACCTGCGTGTGCTTAAATTTTCAAGTTGTAATAATAATGACTCGGTATTCAATAATAATATTTCACCTTTTATTCTAGATTTAGACGTGGGGTGTTATAATTGGTATCAGAGCAGGTCGATTCAGATCGTGCCAGAGTTCATTAGTATTACTATCCGAATCCCAGTATTTGTCTGGATTTCTAACATCTGTTCTAGATGTCATGTCATTTTAAGCCTAGCTAACTTGACTTGATATTGGCAGTTAGAGCACTATGTCAGGAGCAAGACGAGGACCTGGAAGGCCTAGAAGGAACGTTGCTGATGATGATGATGAACCTGAGATGTACGGAGATGCTAATGCGAACATGTGGGCGGAAATGATGCATCAGCAGCAGCAGTTCCAAGCTCAGCAGGCCCAGCAGCATCAAGAATTCATGAATATGTTTCAACAGCATATGAACAATCCTCCCCCTCAGCAGCAAGGATCTAGCGCTGCATTCAGAGAGTTCTGCCGAATGAGTCCGCCGGAGTTCTTCGGAGAATACAATCCAGCGAAAGCCAGGGAATGGATTCAGCGAATGAGCGGAATCCTTGAATCAATGGATTGCACTGAAGTTGACAAAGTAACATTCGTCTCCCGCTTCTTTAGGGGCGACGCGTGTCACTGGTGGGATGGAACCAAGGCGTATATGGAGGCCAGTCAGATGGAGGTGAATTGGGAAAATTTCCGACGTCTCTTCGTTGGACATTATATCCCAGAGAGCTACCAATTCCAGATGGAACGTGAACTGACGGAGCTAAAGCAGGGAAGTATGTCAGTAGCGGAGTATACCATGAAGTTTAATGAGCTGGTCAGATATGTGATGGATGGGAATGATGCTCCCAGTGAATCATGGAAGATGAAGAAGTATAGGTTCGGGCTGAGAGCTGACATAGCCCACGATGTCTCTATGCAGCATATCACTACCTTTAGTGATCTGGTGCAGAAGAGCTATCATGCGGAGGCAGACCTTGGTAACATTCATAAGGAGCGTAGTGAAGCAGTTCAGAAGAGGAAGGATTCTGGGAAGTTCAACCTACAAGTGAGAACCAAGGGCACCACAAGCAAAGGGAAACAGAGCTATTCCCAGCGCTCACCGAGAAACTGTGCTGAATGTGGTTTCCCTCACAGTGGAGAATGCATGAAAGGGAAGAACATGTGTTACTATTGTAAGCAGCCGGGCCACTACAAGCATGGATGCCCTAAGCTGAAGAGACAGGGAGATCCCAGCGGTGCCTCGAAAAGCAAAGGTCGGGTATACTCACTTGACGGTGAGAATGTCAAATCTAATAATGCTTTGATTATGGATGTATGCATGTTAGGACAGTCTGAAGTGTTAGTCTTGTTTGATTGTGGAGCTACTAATTCCTTTATAGCCGTTGACTGTGTTCAGCGACTCCAACTACCTTCTGTGCCTTTAATTCCCCCAATGACTGTGGCTGTTGCCACAGGAGGCAAGGTTACTTCTAAACGTGTTTGTCAGAATTGTCCTGTTCTTGTGGGCAGTAGAGTCTATAACATAGATTTGATCTGTCTACCCTTGAAGATTTTGACGTAGTCCTAGGCATGGATTGGCTTTCTGCCAATACTGTGTACATTGGATGTGCTGAAAGGAATCTCTTCTTTCCAACCGAAGCTTCACCAGAAAGTAGAGCTCTTACCGCTTTACTCCAGAATACTCATCAGATGATTCAGTACTTAGGTGCCAGTACTAAGTGTTTCAGTGTCTTGTTCACCATCGATCCGGAACCCAGTTTGAGCCCTAGTGATATTCCAGTTGTTAGTGAGTTTTTAGACGTCTTTCCAGATGACATCATGAATTTACCTCCCGAAAGGGAAGTGGAGTTTTCCATCGATCTAGTTCCTGGTTCCCAGCCGATCTCAGTTGCCCCGTATAGGATGTCTCCCTTAGAGCTTCGTGAACTGAAATCTCAACTTGAAGAGTTGCTTCAGAAACACTTTATCCGACCCAGTGTCTCACCCTGGGGAGCACCGGTGTTACTCGTAAAGAAGAAAGATGGTACGATGCGTCTGTGCATTGATTATCGTCAACTCAACAAGGTCACAATTAAGAACAAGTATCCCTTACCAAGGATTGACGACCTTTTGGATCAACTCAGAGGTGCTACTGTTTTCTCCAAGATTGATCTTCGTTCTGGATATCATCAGATCCGTATCAAGTCCTCGGATGTTTCCAAGACAGCGTTCAGGACTCGCTATGGGCATTACGAATTCCTGGTCATGCCGTTCGGTCTGACTAATGCTCCAGCCATTTTTATGGACTACATGAATCGGATTTTTCAGCCGTACCTTGATCAGTTTGTTGTCATTTTCATTGATGACATTCTGATCTATTCTAAGGATTCACAGGAGCATGCGGAGCACCTGAGAATTGTGTTGAGTATCCTCAGAGAGAAACAACTGTATGCCAAGTTCAGCAAGTGCGAATTTTGGCTATCTGAAGTTAAATTCTTGGGTCATGTCATATCGCAAGGCGGTGTGTCTGTTGATCCATCCAAAGTAGAAGCAGTGTTGAATTGGGAAAGACCCAGAAGTGTTACCGAAGTCAGAAGTTTCCTTGGATTGGCAGGCTATTACCGGAGATTCATCTTAGGGTTTTCGGAGATTGCCTTGCCATTAACTCGTCTAACCAGAAAGGGTGCAGACTTTGATTGGGATGCTGCTTGTGATTGGAGTTTCAAAACCCTGAAGGAAAAGCTAACAACAGCACCAGTGTTAGTGATTCCTGATCCAACCCGCAAGTATGTGGTATACTGTGACGCGTCCAACAAGGGACTTGGATGTGTATTGATGCAAGATGGAGCAGTTGTAGCGTATGCATCCAGGCAGCTAAAACCTCATGAGCAGAATTATCCTACCCATGATCTGGAGTTAGCAGCCATTATCTTTGCACTCAAAATCTGGAGACATCATCTGTATGGAGTGCAGTTTGATCTGTTCAGTGATCACAAGAGTCTGAAGTACTTGTTTGATCAAAAGGAGTTGAATATGAGGCAGCGACGTTGGATGGAGTACCTTAAAGATTTTGATTTCAATCTCAACTACCATCCAGGAAAGGCCAATGTTGTGGCAGATGCTCTAAGCAGAAAGACGTTGTATGCATCGGAGTTACTAATGCAACAGTGCGGTCTGTATGAGAAGTTTAGAGATCTTAATCTGAATGTGATATATCGTAAGAGCGGTATTCGCGTTAACAGAATCGAAGTATCCTGTGAGTTACGCCCAAGTATTGTGCGGGCTCAGCAGGATGATGTAGAGTTACAGAAGAGAGTGAACCATCCGGAGTTCTCAGTAGCCACGGACGGTGCTATTCTCTATGAAGGCAGACTTTGTGTACCTCAGAATGATGAGTTGAAGCGGTTGATTTTAGAAGAGGCACACAAGAGTGGATTTTCAATTCACCCTGGATCCACCAAGATGTATCATGATTTGAAGGAGAACTATTGGTGGCCTAACATGAAGGCAGAGATTGCTGAATTCGTGTCCAGGTGTATTGTTTGTCAACAGGTGAAGATTGAACATCAGAAACCTGGAGGACTGTTACAACCGTTGGATATTCCAGAGTGGAAATGGGAACACATCACTATGGATTTTGTAGGAGGACTGCCACGTAACCAGCGAGGTCAAGATTCGATCTGGGTAATCGTGGACAGGTTGACGAAGTCAGCTCATTTCACTCCAGTGAAATCCACCTACAAGGCCCCGCAATATGCAGCCATCTTCATGGAGCAGATTGTAAGGCTACATGGTGTACCTTTGAGTATCGTGTCAGATAGAGACCCGATTTTCACGTCAAGGTTTTGGAAAGCATTCCAGAATGCGATGGGGACTCGACTGAAAATGAGTACATCGCATCATCCTCAGACTGATGGTCAGTCGGAAAGGACTATTCAGACCCTGGAGGATATGCTTCGAGCCTGTGTGTTAGAAGATGGTGGTTCGTGGAGTAATCACTTACACCTAAAAGAGTTTGCCTACAATAACAGTTACCATGCCAGTATCGGTATGGCACCTTATGAAGCTTTGTATGGCAGGAAGTGTAGAACCCCGTTGTGTTGGACAGAAGTTGGTGATCGTAGTTTCTTGGGACCGGATATTGTCCAAGAGACCACGTTAAAGATCAAGTCCATTCGGGATAAGCTGAAAGTTGCTCAGAGTCGGCAGAAGAGTTACGCCGACAAGAGAAGGAGATTTTTGGAATTTCAGGAAGGTGATCACGTGTTCTTGAGAGTTACTCCTAAGTTGGGTTTACGTGGTGTATTCAAAACTAAGAAGCTCTGTCCAAGATTCATTGGACCTTATCAGATTCTTCGACGCGTCGGTCCTGTAGCCTATCAGTTAGCTCTTCCTCCATCTATGTCAGGGTTACACGACGTGTTTCATGTATCTCAGTTACGGAAGTATATTCCTGATCCTTATCAGCCAGTGGAACTTGAACAAATCGATCTCCAGCCAGATCTAACTTATCAGCCGGATCCTGTTCGGATTGTTGAACGTGATGCTAAAATACTTCGGAACAAGAGGATTCCAATTGTCAAAGTTGAATGGGCTCAGTCTCCTGACGGTGAATTCACGTGGGAACTGGAGTCAGACATGCGGAAGAATTATCCTTATCTGTTTTCGAGGTAGATTTCTTAATTTCGAGGACGAAATTTCTTTAAGGGGGGTAGGTTGTAATATCCCACATTCTAAAATTATCTAATTAATTTTAATTAGAGCTTTGCTTAATTTTTCATAAGTTAATTAGTGGTGTTAAATTAATTAATCCTTGAGGAATTAAGTGAATTGTGTGTAAATTAGGAGTTTAAATTAAACCTATACTACACAAATACAACTTAAGTATACTCTTGTGAATAATTAAGCCAACAATTCAAATCTCCCTCCTTAGTGATTCATTATTCCACTCAAGATCAACTCCACCTTTAGGCAACACCTCACCATTGTTGGGTGAGTCATAGTTCCACTCACTCCTACTCAACCATTGCATGCAACTCTAACTCCAACCTCTCTCGTTCTCATTCAGAAAATCTGAAATCACTCCCCACCCCATTCTCTCTTCTTCCACGCCAAAAACAACAACATTAGCAACAATCCAAAACCTTCAATTTTCTTAAACACATGATTTTGGCCTTACCTTACAAACCCCTTATCTAACACCTGAGCTTATTCACATGCAAGACCTCAGAACCAAGAATCTCTGAGTTAATATTTTCCCCAAAACCTCACATGATACAAAATGACAACAACCCCATTTTTACCATTTTCACTCACCAATGAGAAGACATGCAACCCTTGAAACCACAAATTCGTGTACTGTTTCTACACCTCTGAAACTACTATAAATAACCCTCCACTTCAGCTGAAACATTCATCCAAGCATCATTCAATTCTTAGAGCCAAGCTTAAGGGTTTCAAGAGTCAAGTATTCAATTCTGGTCTGGGGTTCGTGGGGCACAATAGGAGGTGGCAGAAGCTGTTTCTAGGAGCTTAGGAGCTAAGTTAAAGCTTCAATCAGGTGGGTTCTTAGGTTAGTTAGTTAGATTCCCCAAAATTATGAACTTTGCATGTTAACTTAGGATTTAAGAAAATTGTTGTGTGAGAGGAATCAACTCCCAAATTCCTCTCCATTCTGTCGTATATTATATGTATTGTATGATCGCATGCCTTAGGATGAGGATTGTAGGTGTTTAAAAGGTTAATTTTTGAAATTTCGCAAAACAGAACAAGTTCTGAGTAAACTCGCTCTGGCGAGCTCAGGGCGAGCCTCCATGGCGAGCTGGGTCCTTCATGTTGATGAACCTCGCCCTGGCGAGTAACAACTCGCCGGGCGAGCGAATTTGGCACAGGACCTATAATCTCGCCATGGCGAGCTTCTCTTCGCCGTAGCGAGCTTACACAGGGCATGACCTGAACAACTCGCCGTGGCGAGTGATAACTCGCGAGGCGAGCTTGACAGGAACAGGAACTTTTCAGAATTTTCTAAACAGAATCGTAGCACTCGTTTTATGTCCTCATCTGAATTTGGTATATGCAATAGTACAGTTATATAATGTAAAACAGCATGTTAATCACAGATAATCTTAGGGTATAACCTAGGGAATTTTAGAAAAGCATGCTCCCCTGGGACTTTGGTAAAATATGGTAGAATCAACTAATTTAGAACAGTCAATCATGAGCGATCTTGAGTTATCGCGTTATGGACTCCCAATGGGATAATCCATTAGGTTATGACTATGTGAGCTGTATGCCGTGACCGAATCGGTTGACGGATATGTCAGGCCTCTGAGATATGCTCACCTCAGAGTGTCCTTGAGTTAAAATGAATAAGATTAATTGTGTGTTACACCATTATTATTATGCTTATGAATTATGCTATATTAGAAATTTATGCTATGACTGTTAGGTTTCCCCGGTGTAGTCACCTCTAGGAGGGTAGTAGGACTCACTGAGGCTTAGTTGTCTCACCCCAATCCAAAACAATTATTTTCAGATAAACAGGTTGGCTAAGGTATGCTCATTGGTGTGCTAGTAGCTGTGCTTGGAGGATCGCACTCGTTCATGCTTTCTTTTAATTCCTTGTCTCGCTACATTTCAATAATCTTATTATTGTATCGTTGTTTCATTTCCGTTATTCCGCTGTATTTGTATCTGTGTTGTACTTAGCACCTGCGTGTGCTTAAATTTTCAAGTTGTAATAATAATGACTCGGTATTCAATAATAATATTTCACGTTTTATTCTAGATTTAGACGTGGGGTGTTATAATTAAAATACAAAATTTGTCCAATCAAGTTTAATAATATTTCAGAGTTTATGCCCTTAAATGTAATTTTAACTCTAAACTAAAAAAAATACAAAACAAAAATATAAAGAATAAAAAAAGATAAGCATAAAAGAAAAATCTCCCCTTAAAAATAGCATCTAAAACTACCTCTAAAAAAAATATCAATCCAATATATTTAACAAAAAAAAATTAATTAAAAAAAATTACGCATAAAAATAGGAACAAAACTAAATTTAAAAGATACACATAAAAAATAGTACCAACTTTTTTTGAATGAAAAAATAGTAACTTAAAAATAAAACAATATTAAAATAAAAACAAAAACATAGTGAGTCCGTTTGGATTGACTTATTATAAGTTTATAAGGTAGTTTATGAAAACATGTTATAAAGATAAAATTTTTGTAAGTGAAAACTTATGAATTAACATGCATAAAGAATCTCTATAAAAAAAAAACATGCATAAAAAAATTTACGAATTAACACGAGACAATTGTTTTAATAAAAAAAGGCTAAACTGTTCATTTGGTCCCTTACGTTTATTTTAGGTTTGAATCAGGTCCCTTACGTTTGAAAAGTTCCATTTTGGTCCCTCACGTTATCACCGTTTGCGTTAGTTAGTCCCCTTCGTCAAATTTCTCACTGACGCCGTTTGAACAGTACACGTGGCAGACGTTTTTGTACAGGTGGACTTTAATATTGACACGTGTAGTGCCATATGTGATGTTGGCTGTTATAATATTTATTAATTAAAATTAAAAAAAAAGAACAGTAATTAAAAGGAAAAAAGTAAAATAAACGTAAAATTACAAGAAAGAGGGATTAGGGTTTCAAAGCTGAAGTGCGATTCCGATCCGATTTTGAAGTGCGAGTCCGAGGTGAAGTAGCAATTCCGATTCTGATTCCAATGTCTCTGGTACGTTTTTCTTCTTCGTGCTCTCTGCTACGTTTGTTGTCTGCTTCTTTGTTTCTCTGTGTGCGCGATTTAGAATTTGTTTGTCGTAGAATTTGTTGGCTGCCATTGATGGTTGGATTTGCAGTTCGTTTTGGGAAGAAGAAGAAGAAGTAGAAAACCCTAATTTTTTGAATTGGGGCCAATCTATTATATGTTTGATTTATTAATTTTAATTAAAAAAAAATTATTCAGTCAGCATATGTTAACATCCATGTGTCACTAACCGTCTGCCACGTGTACTGTTCAAACAGCGTCAGTGAGAAATTTGACGGAGGGGACTAACTAACGCAAACGGTGATAACGTAAGAGACCTGATTCAAAATGGAACTTTTAAAACGTAAGAGACCTGATTCAAACCTAAAATAAACGTAAGGGACCAAATGAATAGTTTAGCCATAAAAAAATTAAGTCATACACGGAACAATTGCTTTAATAAAAAAAGGAATTGAATAATAAATATTTATTAATATTAATTATAATTTACTACACAAAAATCATGCACGGGACAATCGCTTTAATCAAAAAAATATTAATTCAATAAATTTTACAAGAAAGAACACAATGGAGTCACTTATATTTAAAAAATATTTTTTCTGTCAAAAAATCTTTTTAAAAATATTTTCTAACATAGTTCTAAATATTTTATTCTAAATAAATTTGATACTTTAGTATAATATATTAATATCGATCTTAAATATAAAAAACTAAAAATCAATGGACATGAGCTTTTACAGATAGTTTTTTTTTTTTAAAGAATAGAATAATAAATTTTCATCAATAATAAATATTAAAAAAACACAAGAAATTCATACACGGGACAATTGCTTTAATCAAAAAAATTTAATCATGCACGGGACAATTACTTTAATAAAAAATTATTATTAATTTAATAAATTTTACAAAAAATAACACAATGACATCACTTATATTTTAAAATATTTTATAAGTAAAAGTCAATAGATGCACGGGTCTCAAAACACTACAAAAAAAATTGGAAATTGCAACAAATGGATAGCAACAGTTTTGTAGAACTGCCGGTAATTTTAAAACAAAATTAAAATAGCAACGGTTTTGGGGAACCGCTGGTAAAATTGGAAATTGCAACAAATGGATAGCAACAGTTTTGTAGAACTGCCAGTAATTTTAAAACAAAATTAAAATAGCAACGGTTTTAGGGAACCGCTGGTAAGGTTTTAATGAACCGGCGGTTTAATTTGGTTTACCAGCGGTTTAGTTGATTAATAGAAAAAAACCCGCGAACCATCTTATTTTTATTTTTCTAATTTACGTCTTCACAGAAAAGAGGTTTTGAAGCGCGCAAGAGAAAAGTTGAAGCGTTCCTTCTCACTCAATCGCAAACCCTAACGCCACCGTCTCCTTCAGCCGCCGTTCTCCAATCGCCGGCCGTCGTTCTCCTTCCATAAGCAGGGGCGATTATGCCGTGCGGCATGCCCGGGCACGTGCCCGGGCTGCCCCTTTTTTATTTTTTTATTTTTTTTATTTTTTTTTATGAATAAAACAAAACAGAAGGGAAAAAAGAAAAAAAAAAACGCGTAACAAAATATCTCTCTCGCAGTCACGACCGCTTCACCTCTCTCTCGATCTCTCTTTCACGATCCCCACCGCTCTCAGTCTCTCTCGCTGGCGAGTCGCCGCACCAGTGCACCACCGTCCACCGCTGTCCGCTCTCACTCTCACTCCATCTCGCCGCCGCACCACTGCTCTCAGCCTCTGTCTCACTGTCGCTGCCGATTTGATTCGAGGTAAGCAAATTCTCAAATTCTATTTTATGTTTCTGTTTCTAGAATTTAGAATCTTTGTTTGATGGTTGATTTCATAGGCAAATGATTGTTAAGCTGTTTTGATTGTTAAGTGATTATATAAATAAGCTGTTTTGATTGTTAAGTGATTTCATATGGGTCTTGTTGTTCATAGTCAATTGTCAAGTGATCAAAATCAAACAAGAAATTGAGAAAATCAAACATCCATCATTAGAGACAGAGCTATATATGAGAAGACTCAAAGATGTTAAACGTCTTCAATCTCGTTCACCACTTGGATTGGCAGAGAGAACTATTATTCTTGGTCACTCTTAATTAGAGATTAATTATGAATCATATATTAGAATAACCAGATACATATAGTTTTAGGCTAGCTACATAGTGATCAGGTAAGATCTGTGTGTCTATCTGTTTCTTTCTTATTTTCAATTTCAATAGTTTATGTTTCTTAGAGAACTTTCTTGTACATGATTTTGGTGGTAATGGTAAATTAATTAGTACATGGTTTCTCTAAATTATATTTTTCTCATCCTTTGTTCTTGTTGTTGTTCTTCTTCTTATGATTGATTGATTCGGTTCATTATTAAATAAGTTGTTTCCTCATCCTTTGTTAAGTGATTATATTAAATAAGTTGTTTTGAATGTTTCTATGTTGATTGCTGTTTTGAATGTTTATGTTAGTTAATTAGGAGTCTTCATATCATTGAGGAAGTTTTAATTTCAGAAATGAGGAAGTTTTTGGTTCCTAGAGCAAGTATTGAGAATGTGAATATTGTGCAATCGGAAGCCGAAGTATATCATTGAGGAAGTTTTGGTTCCCTTCAAAATTGTGCCCAGGCTCTCTAACATTCCTAGAGTCGCCACTGTCCATAAGGTATGTTATTCACTCCCTGTTGTCTGAGCCGCGGCTCCTGCAGTTTTGTAGCGATTTTTAGTTGGTTTTGTGTTATTTGTTTGGGTCTGGTTTCTGCTGTTTGTTTGTGTTTTAGTTAGTTGTTCTGCTGCTGTTTTTTCTTTCCTTAGCTGCTTCGTGCTGGTATTGGCCGTGTAGGTGTTGCAGCTTTGTTCTTATACCTTTGTGGTTCTTGTATTGGTACCTCTTTTACTAATCCAGTTTAATAAATTTTGTGGTTCTTGTTCTTATAGCTTTGTTTTAATCTCAGTTGCAATTTCTTTGCCAATTCCATTGCAAGTTTATCATAATGTTCATATGAGATGATAACCTATAATGCAAATTTATTTTCTGATATGACAGGAGATAATATCTTTGGTGCTGATTCCTCGGATTCGGCTAAATCAATGGATGCTGCATTTGCTCCTGCAATTGCATCAAACATTCCTTGGGTAGCTATTTTAGGGAACCATGACCAAGAAGGATCACTCTCTAGGGAAGGTGTGATGAAATATATTGTTGGAATGAAAAACACTTTAGCTAAACTCAATCCTCCCGAAGTGCACATCATTGACGGTTTTGGGAACTATAACTTGGAAGTTGGTGGTGTTCAAGGTACTACTTTTGAAAACAAATCAGTTCCCAATCTATACTTTCTTGATAGTGGAGATTATTCCAAAGTTCCTGCGATTGGTGGTTATGATTGGATCAAGCCTTCACAACAACTTTCTCTTCATTGTCTTATCTAGCTATATTTTACTTATGCATTTGACTCCAAAGATTAGCTTAACCAAATTATCTAGTTTCTCTTCATTGTCTAGTAACTGCTCATGATTGAAAGTTTGTTTAGATCATTAGCCCTGGTTGGATAAACAGCCTAGTCAAGTGTTTATCATATAAGTGCTTATGTAAATTCTATTTCTATAATAAAAGATAAAATAAGTCAAACTGTTTTCGTATAAGCTGTATTCATAAGCTATCTTGGAGAACTTATGTAAATAAGCTGAAAACAACTAATTGACATGACATAAACTGTTTCCATAAGCAAGCTCTCCTAAGCAGTCTCGCAAACAAGTGCTTTTGCCAGTAGATAAGTTCAAATAACCAAACAGAGGATTCAACATGTGGCTTATGTTTCTGTTTCAATTGTTAAAAATTAAAATGAATGTTTAGCACTTAACTCTTCATTTATACTGCAGAAATCATACATAAAAGGACCAGTGCCTCAGAAAGAATCTGCTCCTGGTCTTGCATATTTTCACATCCCACTACCAGAATATGCAAGTTTTGATTCATCAAACTTCACAGGTGTGAAATTGAAACCGAGTGGCGCGAATGGAAATGGCATTAGTTCGGCTTCGGTGAATTCTGGTTTCTTCACAACCTTGGTTGGAGCAGGAGATGTGAAGGCCGTTTTTGTTGGCCATGATCACCTCAATGATTTCTGCGGCAAGCTAATGGATATACAACTTTGTTATGCTGGAGGTTTTTGATACCATGCTTACGGAAAGGCTGGATGGTCTAGGAGAGCAAGAGTCGTGGTTGCTAGCTTGGAGAAGACGGACAAGGGAAGTTGGGGAGATGTCAAGTCGGTGAAATCATGGAAACGCCTCGATGATCAGCATCTCACTGGAATTGATGGCGAGCTCCTGTGGAGCAAGAGCTTTCACGGTAAGATATCTAGTAATGCATGGTGTATACTCTTTTTGCATGTTCTTAAATTATTCTACAGCTTGAAATGGATGTAATTTATCTTAAAAATTACCTATAAGGCAATGCTTGTTGGAGATAAACCAAATTTGTCCGAGTTTAAAAGTGTGTTAGTATGGTTTAGTAAACTATAATTAGAACAAGATGAATGTAAGAAGAGATACTGAGGTTGTATATTCTCTTCCTCTTTAGATTCTGAAATGCTTGATTTGAAGGCTCAGATGGTGCTAAAATAGGAAGAGAAGAACACAATCACTAATTTGCACTTAAGTTCATAATCACTAATGTTCACTGCAAGGAAAGGTTCTGCCGAGGTAGGATAAGAAAGAACTATTTCTATATGATTGGAATTTCTTGAGGAAATCTTCCATGGAAGTTCTATATTCTAATGGAAACTTGCTACTACAATACTTTTGTTTTTAACTATACTTTAAATTTTGTTTTCAGGGGTCTAACATAGGATCACCGTTTGAAGTACAACGCTCTTCTGAGTCTAGTCATAATGTTGAGGGTGATCAAGCAACTCCAGACGATTAAACTTAGATATATAATTTTTGTTTAGACGTGTTGAACTTTAGATGTCACGCTTTTCTATTTGTTTTAATTTTGATGTACTTGGCGCATGTGTTGTGACCTTCGTTTTTATTTTTTGTTATGTACTATTTAGGTTGCATGTGTCAATGCAAACTTTGGATGTATTGCGCATGTATTGTGACCTTTAGTTCCATGTGTCGTTGCGAACACCTTATTTTTGAATCAAATGGATGATATTTTGTTTATGAATTTGTCTATATTGCATGAATTATTATAGTAGTTCAATATTTAAAAATACTACGTTTGAATATTAGTCGATGAATAAAAAAAACAGGGTAAAAAATGTCCTACAAAAATGGACCTCAAAGAAACCAGAAAATAAATTAAAAAAAAAGTAAATTATAGAGCGGCGGTTTCCAACCGTTGCTAAAACTAAAAAACCAAAAAAATTTAAAAAACATATAGCGGCGGTTTCAAACCGCTGCTAAACTGGCTGAAAATTTTGTTTTTTCATTTCATATATTGCAACGGTTTCAAACCGCTGCAACACATATTGTGGCCATTTGTGTAACGGTTTTCCAAACCGCCGCTATTTGAGCTACCAACGCTCAAATCTGCAACGGTTTGGCAACCGCCGGTAAAACTACTGCAACAGTTAAAAACCGTTGCTAAACCGTCCCATAACTGTTGCTAAACACCTTTTTTCTTGTAGTGAAACTAGTTTTACTTCCAAAATAGAAACAAAAAAAATTTAATTAAAAAAAATTACGCATAAAAATAGGAACAAAAATCACGGAGGTATACGCATAAAAAATATTAACGTTTTTGTTAATGAAAAAATAATAACTCATGAACTTATGCGAAATAACTTATGCAAATAAATAATCTTTTATGTATTATTATATGTTTTTCTAGGTAGTTTATGAAAACAATTTATAAAATATAATTTTATTACCAAAAACTTATGAATTAACATACGTAAAAAATTAACTTACGAATCAACATAAAAGTTTATTTATAAGCATAAATTATTTTCATAAGCTTAAAAATAAAGAAAATTTAAACGGGGCTAATATATTAAAAGGTATTTGTTAGCCTATATTTTTACTAAGTAAAAATATGTTCTAAATATGTGATTAAAATAATTCTGTTTAAATATGTGATTATTTTAACAGTCATTAAATATGTTTGGTTTTCAGAGCCAATGAATTTAATGATCAATCATGCATGAACATATAATAAATGTTCTATTATTGAGCATTATTCTTGAATTGTGTGTTTTCTTCAGGATCCTTTCGATTTGGTCGAAGTATTAATAGGGTCGAAGCATCCAGTGGTGTAGAAGAGAAGCATGGACTTAGCAAATATTCAAGGAAAAGCATTGCTATTTCGACTTCGATGGATACGACGGCTAAATCAGAAGATAAGAAGAAATTCAAATTCAAAATACGTGTCAAGACACACGTCCTCTCTGTAGTTATTTAGGCGTTATTAGCAGTTAGGAATTAGTGTCTATAAATAGTGTAGTTATGTGATCAGAAAAGGGGTCACAATCATTTTACAGAAATTCCTGTAAAACTCAAAGTATCCATGTCAACGAGAGAAAAGAGTTCGAATGGAAACATGTATGTAATGTGCACCATTTCCCTTTCTGTAAACATTTACTATTAAATGCAAATTTACAGTTCTAAATATACCAAGTAAAAATATGTTCTAAATATGTGATTAAAATAATTCTGTTTAAATATGTGATTATTTTAACAGTCATTAAATATGTTTGGTTTTCAGAGCCAATGAATTTAATGATCAATCATGCATGAACATATAATAAATGTTCTATTATTGAGCATTATTCTTGAATTGTGTGTTTTCTTCAGGATCCTTTCGATTTGGTCGAAGTATTAATAGGGTCGAAGCATCCAGTGGTGTAGAAGAGAAGCATGGACTTAGCAAATATTCAAGGAAAATCATTGCTATTTCGACTTCGATGGATACAACGGCTAAATCAGAAGATAAGAAGAAATTCAAATTCAAAATACGTGTCAAGACACGCGTCCTCTCTGTAGTTATTTAGGCGTTATTAGCAGTTAGGAATTAGTGTCTATAAATAGTGTAGTTATGTGATCGGAAAAAGGGTCACAATCATTATACAGAAATTCATGTAAAACTCAAAGTATCCATGTCAACGAGAGAAAAGAGTTCGAATGGAAACATGTATGTAATGTGCACCATTTCCTTTTCTGTAAACATTTACCATTAAATGCAAATTTACAGTTCTCCTTTTTAATTCAATTGTTCATTTATTTCGACTCTTCTTTCATTCTGTTTATTCAATTGAATAAGCATTCTTTCTTGCATTCTAAGTAAAGTCAAAAACATAAAAACTACAATTTATGAACATAAGAACAATAATGAATACTATTTCCTTTGAAAATATAAACCAAGCACTATGTCCCGATATTTACTAGTTGATCTCTCTTGTAATAATCAAACTAGCGGTTGTTAGTGTATTTATCCAACACCTAGTAAAAAAATTGGCACGCTCAGTGGGACTGTGTGCTTTACGTTTATATTTTCTTCAAAGTTAGTGTATTTATCTTTGTTCTGCATTGAGATTTGTTTCCAAAAGTCTTGTGTGTAGTGTATGCTCTTGAGAAACGGGAAATCACTCCCTGAAATGGTTAGACCACCACCCAGAAATAACCCAAGACAAAACATGGAAAATCCAAATGGAAACAATAGTAACAGCGGTTCGAATCCATCAACCGCTTCGAGCGTTTCAGAGGCTATAGTCTCTCCTGTAATCAGTGAGATTATACCCAACGCTACTGGGGCAACAGTTTCCGCCCCAACATCTTCAGTAGTAACCGTTACCATGGCTATGCCATCATCCACAACCGCGGCTTCGACTACAACAGAACCTATATTGACTTTGGTTCACAACATGGAGAGTAATTTTTCTCCAAAAGATCACATGTTAATGGGGGTGGCGCTGGTTCTTCTTCATTTCAAGTGTCTTTTTCTCATTATATGAGTCAAGGCGCTAGTAGAATTTACCCCTATGGTATGCCTACCACTATGATGCAGGGTTTACAAACCAGTGCATCTTTGTTCACAGAAACAGCGCCTGGTGTTTATGTCCATAACAATCCAAGGATATTTGGCTCTGCAACACGAAATAACACCCCTACATTAACCAATACTGACTTGGCAGCAATGAGGCAACAAATGGATGATAGCAACCATGACATGGTTAACACAACAAATTGGTACAGTTTTTAATCCTTTAATTCAAAACACTAACCAAAGTTACCAATTGTTGGCCAATCAAATGGGGAGAATTGCAGATTTCTTTGGGGCTCCTCAAGTCCCAAATCAACAAGTCCCTCAAATTCAAAATGTAGTGCCTTTGCAAATTGCACAAGCACCAAATAATGCCATTGTGTCTGCACAAATTAACGTGGCTAATCCTGTAAACCAAGTCCAACAACCTGTGCTAGTGGTCGAACCACAAGCGCAGCCACAGGCTTTGCCCCAGGTCGAACAAAATCCTGGAATTGTCTTAGTTAATAGGAACCAAAATGCTGATGATGTGGTTAGAAATGTCCAAAACAATAACTTTGTTGGATAAAACAACATAGCAAATTTGGTCGAGACAATTTTGGCCCAAAATGGTTTAAACATAAGCATGCATAGACCTCATTTTGTATCTGCCTTATCAGAATATGTGCTTCAGACAGAATTACCAAGGGGTTGGAAAATCCCAAAGTTCACCAAGTTCGCTGGTGACACTAGTGAATCTACTGTTGAACACATAGCAAGATATTTGACTGAGGCAGGAGATTTAGCAAATAATGAGAATTTAAGGATGAAATATTTCCCAAATTCTTTAACTAAAAATGCGTTCACATGGTTTTCCATGAACAATTCTATATGGGACAGTCTAAAATAAGTCTCAAAGAATTGGCAAGTGTTAGGCGCAAAACTCCCGAGTCTGTGGATGATTATTTGAACAGATTCCGCTTGCTTAAAGCTCGATGTTTTACTCAGGTGCCTGAACATGAATTGGTCGAAATGGCTGCTGGTGGCCTAAATTATTCGATCAGAAAGAAATTAGATACTCAACATCTGAGAGATATGGCCCAATTGGCTGATAGGATTCGACATGTCGAACGCTTGAAAGCAGAAAAGGCTAGAAATTCTAAGTATCATAAAAAAGAGAAGGTTGCTTATGTGGAAACACATGAGAGTGACCAAGAATATGATATCTCTTATGAAGATATTGAACAGGGGGAAATAGATTTAGCAGAATTAAAACCTGGTCCTCCTTATACTTGTAAACTTCTGAAACTTTCAAATGGGAAAAATCCTGTTGAACCAAAAAACGATAAATATGTGTCAAAAACTTACACTTTTGATATAACAAAATGTGATGAGATTTTTGATCTGTTGGTTACTGATGGCCAAATTGTGGTTCCTAAGGGTGTTAAAATACCCCCATTAGATATGAGAAAGAAAAGAGGTTATTGTAAATATCATAATTTTCTTGGACATAGAACCTCACAATGTGTACTTTTCAGGGACTTGGTCCAGAAAGCTTTGAATGAGGGAAGACTCAAATTTGGTGAAAAACCAAAAGCTGCAAAGGTGGATGTTGAGCCATTGCAAAGCGCTGATACTCTCTATGCTGAACCACAAGAGATAATGATGGTCGAAGCTATGGAGATTACAGAGGTGCAGGCAAAACAAATCCCTGAGGAAGAATATTATGAGAAGATGAAAGTGGTTTACCCTCGTGCTGAAGAGGATTTAATCGACTTTCTGAACAGGTGCAAACTGGAGAACAAAGGGGTGATGCTTTGTGCCCGTTGCAGTGCTGTTTGTGATAAAGAGGCTACTGCAGGCCTTATGAAGTTCCAACCTATGACAAATAGGCAGGGGCAAAGCCAAAGCAGTATCAGGGCAAAGGAAAGGGCATCCTGACTCGACCAAATAATCCTGTCCAAATTGATCGAAGGCCCACTTTCCGTCCATCTGGTTCGATCCCTGTGGAACGCTGGATGCACCAAGGAACTATAAGATTCAACAAAGGTGCAATGGAAGTTGGTGGCTCCAGTGGTACCAAATTAAGTTATTCTGAGGATGTTAATAAGTACTCTTACAAAAATAATTACAAGGGTAAACATCCAATGACAAGAACTCAATAGCGTAGATTCCAACGCCAAAAGAAGTTGGCTGCAAAAGCTCCTCAAGCAAGCCAATACAAAGAGGTGGCTAGAAGGCCAGCGAAAGAAAGGATCTATCCTCCAATAGATGAAAATAAGATGGAAGATGATGAT
The DNA here is from genome assembly GCA_030408175.1 of Trifolium repens. Lineage (NCBI taxonomy): Eukaryota > Viridiplantae > Streptophyta > Magnoliopsida > Fabales > Fabaceae > Trifolium > Trifolium repens. Next base: position 26,797,723 of record CP125850.1, read on the forward strand.
CTACTGGACTCTGAGCCAGATTTTGATGTAATATGTGTGGTTTCCATATTACCATCAGAATACGATGTTCAATCAGAAGTAACTAAGCTCGATACTGATTTCGACCAGTTGGAAATGGCTGAGCCAAAGCCAATTTGCTATTATGTCATGAATAATGGCTGTATCGAAGAGCAACAAGCCACATTCGAAAGGCCAGATTTAGGCATGAAAAGCCATCTCAAACCCCTTTTCATTAGAGCAAAAGTTGAGGGAGTTGGAATCAACAAAGTGTTGATAAATGGAGGTGCTGCTGTAAATTTAATGCATTTGTCTATGCTGCCCAAAATAGGCAAGTATGATTGTGATCTATCTGCCCATAACATTGTTTTGTCAAACTATGAAGGCAAGACAGGATATCCTAGGGGGGCAATCCAAGTGGATGTTGCTGTTGGCAGAATAATTCGACCAACTCTGTTCTTGGTAGTTGATTCCAAGGTGAACTTCAACTTGCTATTGGGAAGAGAGTGGATTCATGGAGTGGGTGATGTACCTTCGACCCTTCACCAAAAGTTGATACTCTGGAGGGATGATGATGTTGTAGAAAATATCGAAGTTGACCAAAGCTTCTATATGTCAGAGGTAGATACCATATCTAAGCAAACCTTTGACAAGAACTTGGCGAATATAGCGCCATGCTATGACAGAGAGAATACTTTCAAGCCTTCTGATAATGTCATACATTCAGTTAAACTCCACCCAACCCAGGGATTCATATGGGAAAGAGAGGAGATAGATGCTGCGTCCTCAGAAGATGGAGTTATACCACCATCTGGGTGGGATATCCACGAAGATTACTATGACTGAGTCCAATGCATGGGCCAGAATTACGGCTTATATGGCCGAAAGTAGGTTAAATACGACTTTGGAAGCTGATATCCAACAAAATATGGCTACAGAAGCCAAGGTCGAAGATGATGGCGCTCCTATGCCACAAATCCAAAGGCTTGATTGTATCTATGATGAAGAGCCCTTGGGGTTCGAAAGGGATCCATTGAATGAAAACCCAAAGATGCAAGCTCAAGATCCTTTGGAGGAAATTGACATTGGAAATGGCTCAATAAAAAGGCCAACTTATATTAGTGCTAATATCAATCCTGATCTAAAAGGAAAATTGGTGCTACTTCTCAAGGAATTTAGTGATCGTTTTGCATGGGACTATAATGAGATGCCTGGACTCAGTAGAGAAATGGTCGAACTCAAACTACCAATCAAGGCAGGTAAAAAACCAGCGAAACAATTGCCAAGAAGATTCGCACCAGAAATCATGTCCAAGATCAAGGAGGAGATCGAAAGGCTGCTGAAGAGTAAATTCATCAGAACTGCCAGGTATGTAGAGTGGTTAGCAAACATAGTTCCTATTATTAAAAAGAATGGTACCCTTAGAGTATGCATAGATTTTAGGGACTTAAATAATGCTACGCCTAAAGACGAATATGCCATGCCTGTGGCAGAAATGTTAGTAGACTCAGCAGCAGGCTTCGAGTTCCTAAGCATGTTAGATGGCTATCCTGGTTATAACCAGATATTCATTGCTGAAGAGGATGTATCTAAAACATCATTCAGATGCCCTGGTGCTTTAGGCACTTATGAATGGGTTGTTATGCCTTTTGGTTTAAAGAATGCTGGGGCCACTTATCAAAGGGCCATGAATTCTATGTTTCATGATTTTATAGATACATTCATGCAAGTTTATATTGATGATATCATCATTAAATCCTCTTCTGAAGATAGCCATTTGTTGTACCTTAGGCAATCTTTCGAAAGAATGAGGAAACATGGATTAAAAGTGAATCCATTAAAAATTAAAGCACACGCAGGTGCTAAGTACAACACAAATAGAGAATCAACGGAAGCGAAACAAGAATTCAACGATAAAACAGAAATTCATTAGAAATACAACAACAGAAGGGAAACTAGAAAGCATGAAATAAATGCGATCCAAAGCAAAGCCACCAGCACACCAACCAGCATACCTTAGCCAACCTGCTTACCTGAAAAAAAAATTGTTTGGAGTGGGGTGAGACTACTAAGCCTCAATGAGTCCTACTACCCTCCTAAAGGTGACTACACCGGGGAACCTAATCAGTCATAACATAGCTAGCAACATAACATAACATATATAGCATAAATAAAGGTGTATCACAAAATTATATCTTATTCATTTTAACACAAGGACACTCTGAGGTGAGCATGGCATGCAGCTCACATAATCATAACCTAATGGATTATCCCATTGGGAGTCCATAATGCGACATCACAAATCGCTCATAATCGACTGATACTAAATTAGTTGATTCTATCATGAATTAACAAATCCTGGGGAACATGCAATCTTAATTAATTCTAAGTTATACCCTAAGAATATCTGTGATTAACATTCTATTTAACATTATATCAGTTACATTACTGCAAATTATCTATCTCAGATGAGGAAATAAAACGAGCGTTGAAAACAGTTTGAATTTAAAAAGTTGCAGGCTGTTTTGTGTAAGCTCGCCACGGCGAGTTACCTGCTCGCCATGGCAGGTTTAAAGGTCATTTTACACAATCTCGCTACGGCGAAATGCCAGTCCGCCATGGCGAAAATCCAGGTTCTGACCTAAACAACTCGCCTGGCGAGCAAATGCCCGCCATGGCGAAGTTCATCAGCCCAGAACCTCCATTTCGCCATAAATGCTCGCCACCAATCCGCCATGGCGAGTTCATACAGAATTGCCCCTGTTTTGCGAAAATCATAAAATTCCAATAGTTTCACCTACATTCCTCATTCAAGACAGTACAAAAATATAAAACACATAATATAAGATAGAATGGAGGGAAGTTTGGGAATTAATTTCCCTCACACCACAATTTCCTAAATTCCTATGTTAACATGCATAGTTTCATATTTTTGGGAATCTAACTACACTATCCTAAGAACCCACCTGGATTTGAAGCTTTAACCTTGCTTCTGGGCTCATAAAGCAGCTACTGCAACTCCTAGCAAGACCCACGAACCCCTTTTGACAGGATTTGAAACGTGACACTTGAAACCCTTAAGCTCTAAGACTTGGATTTGTGTTTGATGATTGTTTGAACTGATGAAGTGGTTATTTATAGTGTGTAATTCTGATGAAACAACAGTAGAGGTCTAGACAACAGAGTTTGCTTGCATGCAATTTCATTGGGTAGGAAAATGGTGAGAATGAGGTTGTTGTTGTTTTGCATCTTGTGAGTTCTTTGGGAAGATAATGGTGTGATGGTTCTGATGTTTCTGAGTTTGTTTCAGATGCATGTGATACAATCTCTGATACATTGAGAGGAGATGCTAGAGGTTTATGGGTAAAGTGACAAAATGCTTAGTTTGGGAAAATTTTGAGAAACGTGGAAGTATGTGTGTTGTAATTGGCGTGAGAGGGGAAGAGAGGGATTGGTTCACTCAATTTCTGTTTTGCTGAGTTATGGTGGAAAGAAAACAAGTCACAAGACTTGTCTTGGAGCTTGCATGCATAAATGGTGAGGTGTTGGCTAGATAGAGAAAATGAGGGTGAGTCACAAGAGGGAGGGAAAGTTTAATTTCTTAAAATTAATTAATCTTAAGAGTAATACTAAGGTATCATTTGTGTAGTCTA